>JAGSMT010000040.1:0-2902389 GCA_029286875.1 Lamproptera curius | reverse complement strand
TGATCCATGCGTCGGTTCGGCATGTAAAAAGTCAGGCCACCCACCAACCCGCATTGGACCAGCGTGGTAGAATACGGTCCAAAAACCCCCTAATGGATAGGGGTGTATTAGGGAGGTCTATGTCCAGCAGTGGACCATCACACGCTGATGATGATATTTATATAAGCAATAAATGAGTGCGTGGACATTGTAGCCATCATGTTTCTTCAATTTTTTTTTTCTTTAAAGATAATTAATTATGATCTGTAACTGACTATTGTTAGCGAAGGGAACTTTAGCGCTTAACAACAACCGTTTAAAAATCATGACCAAGCGTGTCTCTGACACTGAAAGCTTAAATTATTCCATACATAAATTCATTCCTTTTAAGCTGACGGCGGACCTTTCCATTTACTGACTTTTTATCTGACCCATCTAAAAATACGAGCCATGAGATAAGAGGGCACAAATATAACTCTAAAGGAAGAAAACTTCCGGAATACGATACTTAACGGTTAAGTAAAGCGTCTTGTACTAAGTTAAAATTGCTTTAAAATTGTCTCTATTTGTTTGTTTCTTGTAATACATTTCCATGCAAAAACAGTAGTTTATAGCCTAGACAATTATATATTATTCTACAACTAGCTGAATTATACCAACGGTACTGACAATTTTATAGTTTTGTAATTGTTTTTTGCTTTGACCGTTGCTTAAACCTGAAACAACAACAAATTATAGTACATGTATCGTTTATTTCTCAATAAATACATTTTTGACAATTTAAAATTTTTACCTATTAAGTTTAAATTATTGTATTAATAACTTATTAAATTTTTAATTGGAACTGCTTAAACATTTAAAGCATAAATCTAAATGCAAGTGATGCAGAATTATAGACAAACTTCCGTTTAACACTATCGTACCTAAATGTATTTAAAAAGCAGTATCTCTTTAATTCCCTTGTTTAGTTCTACATCAGTACAACAAGTAACACGTAACTTTTATACAACTGAGTCACGCTATAACCTCAGATAAAGAGCTTAAGCCCTTTTTAAACATGAACCTTTTAATTATAATCAGTGAATTAAATTACTCAGAGACATTTATTTTTAGACTATATAAGCATAATTATTAAATATTTTCTGAATGGTTTTTGATCTTTCAATAAGACTTAATGCTTGCTTGTATTATTTGGTTAACAGAATAATAGGTTTTTAATCAATCTGGCCCTTACAACATTTCTAAAGCCGAAGTCATTTATCAACGCCTGAATGTCTGTACAATCATCTGTGAATATTTTACATTTTGACCAGTTATACAAAAATATTTTTGTTCTAACCAATCTAAACCTGGCAACTAACTCTTAACATTTGCCCTCTTCGCGGTCTTAATTTCTTTTTAGATTTTATTAGCGAACAAGACAAGCAAAAAGCTTACAAGTACCTAATTTCCGAAAATAATCGCGACATCTATTTTTATTAACATTGATGTGATAAATTAAAATATTGGCGCTTTTATCAAACGACCCAGAACTAAAAACAAGGGTAAAACTTTAATCCTTGTCGTAACCATATTATTTTATTTCTTCAAAGAAATGTATTTGTTTTAAATGAAAAGTCAATAAAGATAATTGCGTCACAAAAAGTAAAGAAAACACTGAAAATACCCTTGATCCTGTGTAAGTAAAATATTTTTTGAGCAAGGCAAAGGCCGCTTCTTAATTAATTCTAAAAGTTTCATTATATTTTAATTTGGGTAGACTCAACTCTTTCTTTGATGATCATTAAAATGAACATTTCATAAAGTGGACTCATGGTTCAAATTGTTTTATGATTACCATATATTCAAGTCTTATGTTTTTATTTTAAAAATTAGATTGTAATTTTAATCGTCGGATGGACATGTAAAAAGTTGGTCCACCCACCATTAGACCAGCGTGGTGGGATACGGTTAAAAACCCTCCAAATTGCGAAGCCGTACATGAGGGGAAGCCTATGTCCAGCAGTGGATTAACACAGGCTGATGACAATGATGACGATGATTTCTAATTTCGTATTTATTAAAACATTCTTGTAATCATTTTACACAAAACCAAGAGTTAATTAAATTTTTACTTACTTATTACTTATTTTTTATAATATAGGAGTTTATAAGTACATGAGTTTATTTTAAATTTTCTCCGAATTTTAAGCTTTAGCAATCGACAAATTGTAGGTTATGAAACGAAATATTATTCGATGGTCGGTACCGTAGAAGGGTAAATATCGTTCTGCGTGCTCGGAATGAGGGAAACTTCTGGAAACGCTAGAAAATTGCTATCCCCTTGAGTACAATATACTTGAAATATCGAAAGAACGTATATGTATTGTGACTACAATGTATGTATTTTAACTTTACTTGGACTCAAGTTTGTACTTTAAATTCGTTTTATGGAAGCAAAAGCAAATAATTGCATCAAAATAATGACAATAGGTTTAATTAAGATTTAGTTATTACAATTCTTAGATATATGTCCTGCACCTTTTTTATGGTCGTATATGTAATTGTACCTAAATATTGAGTAAAAGCTTAACTGATACCTAAATATAAACTACATATGTTTGTAGTTTAATTTCACTTCATCTATCTTTTTTCAGTTCATGTATAATCAAAGAACTTACGCTAGATTGATATACTATTGACAACATCCCATCTACACTAACATTGTAAAGAAAAATTAATTGCATATTTGTATCCAACCAATAAACTCTAAAACTACTGAACTGATATCAAAAATTTATTATATTATACAAAAATTGATACACCCCTTGGTAATAAACTGTTAGCTCCAGGCTATTTCAAACCGTTGAAATATGACGTTCTATGTAACCAAATTTTGTATAATTTATTGAAAAAAGGAAAGCTGAGTTTCTTACGCCGGTTCTTCTCAGGGTCAGAGGCTTCCATTTCCGAACCTGTAGTAGTTGGAACGACAATCAATAAGAAAGTGTAATGCTTCCATATTGAATGGAGATATTTGAATATGACTTTGACATGAAAATTTACCATTAGACAGTAACGTAACATTAAACAGACAACGTAACATAGGCCATATTTATTATTAGAAAAAAGTTAAGTAATTTAGCCTCACTTTGTTAAAAAAGTTCACCCGTGAAAAGCTGTAAGGGGCTTAACAGTCACTAATTATGTTCTTATTACGAGACTTTCTTATTAATAGACACGAGATGTACCCACATATTAAATACACCCACTCGTAAAACCCAATAGATTTTATGGGTATCATTGCATATCGAAATGAAAGCAATAAATTTTTTATTACGTCTGCAGGTCGAATTTCAAATACATTATGTCGAAGAATAGAGTATATGTAAGCTATGTAATGAAAATTTAAACTGTATTTCTATATCAGTTAAAGGATTATACATTTTAATATGTTGCTTATATATTAAAAAATAGGTTTAGAAGGTAAGTAGGTCCCTTACAGGAGACCGATTGGAGAAGTACTACAGAGTTACCTGTTTTTGCCGCAAAGCAGTGGTGTATAAACACTATTGTCTTTCGGTTTGTATTATTTATAATAATATTATTTATAATAATGTAATATACATATATGTAATAAGTAATTTACTGCCTCCGTAGCCTAGTGTGTAGTATAGGCGTGTGCTTTAGAATCCGGAGGTCGTGGGTTCGAATCCTGCGGGGACTCAACAAATTTTCATTGTTCTTTCCTAGTTGGTTAGGGCAATTTGGGCCGATCACCCATTTGTCTGAAAAGTAAGATGATCCATGCGTCGAATGGGCATGTAAAAAGTCAGTCCACCCACCAACCCGCATTGGACCAGCGTGGTGGAATACGGTTCAAAAATCCCCTAATGGATAGGGGTGTATTAGGGGAGGCCTATGTCCAGCAGTGGACTATCAAAGGCTGATGATGATGATGACATATATGTATGTATATGTATATAACTTTGTGCAGGTATTATTTGTTTTTTTTTGTCATATGTAAGAAAAACTACTTTATACTATTTTGTTCATTATATCTATTAACCAGATTAGAAAACATAACTTGTAACTGAACTCAATTGATTAATATGTATAAATGTATAAAGCCGACATCTGACTAAGTAACCTTCGAAACGTAACGTTTGGGGAACTAAAATCGTCTACGCGACACCGTTTTAAGTTAACAACCTTACATGTCTACGCAATATTTATTAATCTCGGATATATATATGTTACAACATATAACTTAATGCAATCGCTTATATTCTCAAATAAAGCAAACATTTTTCAATTAAGATCTTGAGTGTTAATAAAAATAAATACAGTTTTAAACAAAAGACATAAATAGTTAATGACGCCTAAGCAAAATAGGCTGTTATTGAGCTACAGAAGGTTCGTAAGTATTATCACCATAACTATTTTATATTGAACACCGTTTAAACGTTAAGAGTAGAATTCTACAGATAGTAATTCTAGCCTTCTCTCGGTCATTTTCCATTTTACTAAGATATCGTGGAATTAGGCTTCTAATCCAACCAGACTATAATAACTTTTTTTTTTCTTAATAACACAGAGTGCCTGTTATCTAGACTTAACAACATGATGAACGATGAATATATTATGGTACTAAAATTTAAAGACTGGAGGCTAAATGTGCTCTAAGTAGATTCAAAAATTTAATAAAAAAATATGAGTCCTTTAATGACATACAAAGTATCTGAGCAGATTTTTTACGTGTCCATACGATACATGGATCATCTTACATTTCAGGCAGTTGGGTGATCGGCCTATATTTTTCTGAACAATTAGAAAGCACTATTGCCTCCGGATGATTATTATTATTCACAATATATTTCGTCAGTAAATACTCCTATTTTATTCACAACATATTTCGTTAGTAAATAAACCGGGTTTTCACATTTGGCTCAGGTACAATACATCAAGTCGATATGAACTTCAGGTTTAATATTTTTAAACGTTACAAGGTTCACTTCGAATAATGTCACGGACGAAACTGTGAATAGGAAAATGCCTCGCGAATTCAGCATCAACTCGACAAGGATTTGGCAGCGATTAAGAAATACATTTCTCAATTCATGGAATAACGCCAGGCGAGCTCGGTACGTGGGATTGTATTGATTTTCATAAAACTAACGACCGTAAGACACGTTCCCGAAGGAGTACAGGAAGAAGGAACCCGACGCCCCATTTTCCTTTGCACGCAATTTCCCATAATGAACTTTGAGCACTGCTGAGCGAAGCAATTACTGTGTCTAGTTGTTGACTAATGACCTCGTCGGTGACACGAAGTTTTCTTCTTTGACTTCATTACTCTTACTAAATATATACTGTTTTAATACATGATGAGAATAAGGCATCCGAACAGTATTGCCGTCACGTTCCAAGTTTTTCCATTTTTAAGATTTGAATAGTTAAAAGTCTCTCAACTTAATTAATTTGTACATAATTTTTTTAATGGCATATGCAGGCAGACGAGCAGTCGGGCCACCTGATGAAAAGCGGCTGATGGAAACTGCTTTGCGGTAGGAATAGGCACCGCGGTGCCTATTTCTGCCACCCAGACGGTCCCTCGTAAAAATGGGGACCTAACACCTTTTAAAATTGCTGCAAATTAAGTCAGAATTTAACCATTGTTAAAAGTATTGAATAAACTTCGATTATATCATAAATATATACCAAACCTGCTTATATGATATGGTATTATTATATTATATAACATTTTGAAAGTTTTCGTTTTACAGGGGACTGTCTAGAGCGTTACCGCCGCGGTGCCTTTTTCTGCCGCAAAAGCAGTAATGTCTAAAATACTACTGTGTTCTGGTTTGAAGGGCACTATAGCCAGCGTATTTACTAGGTAAACGAGCCTTAACATCCATTTCACGTAGGCAGCGCATTGGTGGTACTCCTGGTATTGCCGATGTCCATGGGCGTTGGTGATCACTTTCCATCAGGTGGCCCGACTGCTCATCTGCCTTCGGTAGCAATAAAAGAAAATTATTTTAACTTTCTTAAGACATTTTAATGCCATAATTAATTATAACAACGACAAAAATTATATTGATCACGATGATGATCAAGGTCCTGCACCTTGGATAGGTTCGCAGCTAGGTTATAAGCTAGTCGGATCTACAATGTTCCTACGTGAGTTTTAGCCGTTATTTTGTTAAAACAAATGATAACACTTTTAAAAGTTTCAATTCTTTCAACTTTGTTATTTGATAATCAAAATACTTGTAATAATTTAAACAAATAGGTGTCAATATTAAAAATACCTAAATATTTACGCCTTGTACGCTGTAATATTTAGGTCTTAGAGGAATAATTCGACTAGCACTTAATTTTATACATTTTTTAATTTGTCCTTGTCAAGATACCATTAACTTCAAGATGCATGTAGAAACTCCTTTTCTCGTGGCCTTTCTTGGCTCTTTACCAAATATTATAACAAGAAAAAAATGTTTAAATGTGCCCTCATTTTTCACAATACCGTTTTTACCGAAGGAAAGATAAAAAAATATAGTGCCATAAGGAGAATTCTCCAATAAAATGAGAGACTCTTTCTGAAAAAATAGCAACCGTGATAGCAATATTTATAGCGTTGATGTTTCTTACAATACGGTGTTACTCCTGTTCATAGCCACGCTTCGTTGTTGTCCTAAAAATAATATATGAAAATAATAAATATTTACCTTCAAAAACTTTCGTTTAGTAAGAAACGTATGAAAGAAATAGACGCATTCTCGCTTTAAAAAAGAAATAGTCACTATTTATAAGACATGCTAAGACAGAATATTCATTAATTTATTTCAATAGTTTTGTGTTTCATTATAATTTGTAAAAGATATTTACGTTATATTCACAGAAATAATATATTAACTAATCCATCATTCAAATCCAGAGAGAGCCTAATTTTCCCATTAGGAAAAGTTATGAAGGATTACTATCTGTTAGTGGAATTATCTTAAATAAGATGTTCTAAGAATTGTTATAAAATAAATATTACAGACTTTAATACCTTTCTAAAACGAATCAAGGCCTAATCAAACAAATTGATTAGCTAGATCTGTCATTGATTTTAAACGGTTAAGCAATTCAAAGTAGTCGAATAGGAAACATTTTTTCCCTCGACGCAGCAACGCAACGAATTTGGCAGTAAAACGTGGTTGCAATAAAAATTATACAGCCACATAAATAAACATTCCAAAGCGATTGAACGGCCAATTCGTTATAAGTCTTGCGCATTTGATAATAAACATTTTATTTTATAAAATAAAATGATGCTTCAACTCGGTTATATCGCTATAATTTTTCAGTTATTTAAATTTATGATAGACGTACCATAGTTAAACAGAATCTCAAAAATATATAATTATCATAAATAATCAAAAATATTGCTCGAACCTTACCGCGCCGTGGTCTAGTGGTATTGGCCCTTGCTTTATAAATCGGGGGTCTTGGATTCAAATTCTGCGGGGAAACAAGTTTGTGCTATAGTTGTTTTCTGGTTGGTTAGGACAAATTTTCTGGAAAGTAAGATGATCCATGCGTCGGATGGGCTTGTATAAAGTCGGTCCACCAACCAATCCAGATTGGACCAGCGCGGTGGGAAACGGTCCAAAAAACCCCTAAAGGAGAAAGCGTGAATTACAGGAGGCCTATGTCCAGCAGTGGACTAACACAGGCTGATGATGATGATGATGTTACACATCACATAAGAAAATGATTTATTTGTTAAAAGTTCTGAGCTCAATTATAACCTTGGGAAATTTAAAATTTTTTTCAGTGACATGATACCCATGTATCAGATTTCGAGAATCGTAGTTATAAGTATAGCTACAAGATGTATGTAGGCTTCTAGATTTTCTGGTACCGGTATTCAATAGCAGCCGATTATAAAGTGAACTATTTCTGAAGTAAGCTATAAAATCACGCTCAATTCTTCAAAGTAAGGGCGCTCGTGCCAATATCATTACAACGTTTATTGAAGCGTGTTTAGTAAACAAGTCTTGGATAAAGAAATAACTGGAGTTGGCATAATTGACAATTATATCCGGTATCTGGTTCGTTATACTTTTCGAATAAAAAAATGTTTTAGTACTACAAATATGATGGTGCCAGGTGATGGGCTAAATTTCTAAACAAAACTGTACTGATACACCTGAACTTTATAACTCTAACTAAATTCATAAGAATAAAAACATCGGAAGGATAAATTAAATGATTAATATTTATAGGTATTGATATATTTATGTCTTGAGAACGGGGACCGACCTCTTACATATATTTTATTTATTTTAATAATAGAGGTAATACTGTGTATTACATATATCACTTAATCATTGTAATAATTAATTACCCCAGCCTAGGTTTACCACTAGAAATCGTCAAATTCAACAATTATCAATTCTTTAGAATTTACTTCAACAGAAGAATCATTTTTCATTTTTTTTTATTCTATCGAATGATTGTACAACAAGATGGTTTAAGGGACGTGTATATAACTTAAACTGTCGAATAATACAATCTTAGCACACTATGTATAAAATACACGTTTGAGGACGGAGCTGTCGGAATGCTGTCTAGGGTTTCCTTGTCAATTGTAAGATAAGAATTTTCTCCAAGGTATTCTACATAAATTCGTATACAGGATACCAAAGTTTTTCTCAAACTGAATATTCATGGTTATTCGCGAATATTACACGATTTAATAAACATTTATACCATTCATCATGGTACGTCCATGGTTCTGAAACGGCGGGAATATTGAAAACAATATTAAAAGCCCTAAAATGTAAGTTCTTTTAATTAATACTTTTGACTATATTTAAAAAGTTAATTTTATATATTTGTAGTCTTTTTGGAACTCAATTCATCTGTAAAAATGGTTATGGTGACATACCTAGAGTTCGTTCTAAGTTAAAAGAGCGTCAATAACTTGATGGCTTAAAATTCCATCAGAAAGAAAGAATGGTAATAGATTACGACTTTGTTTACATATATTCTATATCTCGTTTGGTTTTGATACACCTTGCTTGTTATGCATGTTATCCATTATGTTTTCACCCGATTTTGGGTAAAGATGAATATTTAGAAATAGTTTTCTTTTAAAATATTATGTTCTTAATTGAGAGCCCTGCTGACATAAGGATGTTTTTATGGTATTCGATTTAACTTCTAATTTCTCTAATCACAATTAGTTCTGAAACAATCAAAAAGGCATACCTGCTGATTATCAAGCAGACAGTTAATGGTAGCAGAAATAATAAAACAAACAAATTTTCTGCAAGTCGTGTTTTAGTCATTACATAAAAAAACGATAACCTTAAATAAAAAGTTTATTAAAAACACATATGTTGCAACTCTTACAAGGCCTACAAGAATCCAGATGTAATATGATAAAATATCTTCTTCTACATGAAAAATATTGAGCGACGCTAACGAGACGTTAATATTACGTTCCACAAGCGTGAAAAAGAAAAAGCCAAAAGAATATTTCATATAACCATTAATTGCCTCATAAAATTCCCGGAATGTACTTCTAAATGGCTTCACTCACGGAGGAGTTATTACGTGTTCTTTGATTCGTTATCAAAGCAAATCCACCTAAATATTTGAGAATACAATAATTATTTAAGCATTAATCATAATGTATAACATATTTGGACACTTATCAATAAAGGCGCGAACAGATAGTATAATATAAAATAACAATTTATTTTACTTAATATCCTTATTCTATTCTAAGTAGTTAAATTGGGCTATGCTTTAGAACTTATTTTTAATAAAATTCCCGAACTAAATAAAAAATTACCTCTCTAAATGTAACATTATCTTGAGTCATAGATTATGAAATAAAATGACTTTACGGATTTTGTCGCGTTTATTTTACATTCTTAAATTCCCGACGTTTCGAATCCTTTCCAGCGGCCGTGGTTACGGGGTAGACTGAGATGTCATGCGTCTTGTTGCCAGTGCTGAAGCGGGTTTTCAGATCTTATGTTATTTTTATCTGCTCGACCTATGAAAATGAACTGGTTTTATCATTTTTCTAGTCCCTGTGACCACGGCCGCTGAAAAGTGTTCGAAACGTCGGGAATTTAAAAATTTAAAATAAACGCGATAAAATCGGTAAAGTCATTTTATTTAATAATGTATAATATTCGCGTAAACAATAGAAATAATTAAGTCTAGGTATTTTGGATTATTGTTTATCTGTACTATAGTTATATCTAACCATCTTTCATGTTAAAGCGACCGCATAATTATCTTGCTTAAGGTTTATCGACACCTGATAAATAACTAGATTTTTACTTTTACTTTTTACTTACATTTTAGAATATACTTAAGTATAGAAGCAGAACGTAGGTAAAAAAAGGTAACAAACTAATATCAAACCTTTACTAATTAGTAAGTCATCGTAAGAAAAAGAAGCTTTTCTTTTACGAATCGCCTACAAAAGGATATATAGCAAAACAAACTGTCTTTAAGGCCTAGTGACATTACCCGACGCCTGATCATTATTTTGCCCATATTAAAAATAGGAACGTCGTGTTCGATCGACACCTGTTTTAAGAAATTTAACGGGATGTTCACCTTTTAAAAAAACATAAATCTAAACGTAGACAAATATAACATTTTTTATTGCCTACCAAAGCGGACGAACCGTCAGGCCTTTGATGGAAAATGGTCCCCTACATCCATGGACATCGGCAATAGTATCATCAACGCGCTGCCTTCCGTAAGTAACAGGATGTTTCGTTTTATTTACCCATGATACGACTTCTAACGGTCCCAGTTAAAAAGGGGACCTACCATCTCTACTCTTTTAACTTGGAAGTGTTACAATATATGAAAGCAATAGCTGGAAATTTGTGTCATTAACTAGCGTATTTATTTAATGATTTTCGTCACGAAATATCATTCGGTCCGTGGGTTTGGCGTCACCTCATTGCTATATCTTTTTACCGCTTTATGTAAGCTCTATATCTTAATTGGCCATAGTTATAGTAAATCCATAGATTTAAGTTTTCTAACAAAGTTTTTTGTTTAAAAACAAAAGCCGTGACTTATTTAGAAAATTGTTTCTTTAACGAAGCTCAAAAACGAAATAAAATAGCGTTTTTACCCTTTTCCACTGTACCATTATTAAATCCGAAACCTTGATCGGAATCCGTTTTCTACTTTGTTAGCTGTAAGCCAATTTATTCATCAAACAAGTTTAAATTGATGAGCCTGAACTCGAATTTTCTAAAGTAGTTAATATTTATAATTGGCTTAAATAGGATTCCGAGAATACCACCCTTCAAAGAGGGTGCGCGATGTAGAGACGTACTGATGTATATCTAAACGAATTTCGTTTACCTGCAAATTTTATATTCAATCTGAAATAGCTATCGAATTGTTGCTTCCATACAATGTAAAAAAAATATATTAAACATGATATTTATAGAATTGTGTCAACTTAAAGTTTAATATTATTGAGAAATGGTCTATAGACTAGTAGTAAGGGTGGCGCTTTGGAAACCGGAAGTTACAGGTTTGAATCCTGCGGAAACTCAACAACGTTTCATCGTTGTTTCTTAGTTCGTTAGGAAAATGTGGGCTGATCACCGGATTGTCTGTAAATAAGATTATCCATTCGTTGGATAAGCATTTAAAAGTTCAGTTCTATGCCTGACCCTTGTCCGGTCCTATCAGCCATCCGCCTCTTCAGACTTTGAGAGTATAAGGTAATACGGATAAGACCTGGGTTTCTGCGTACATTTCGTGTACTTTAATACCTCTTGCGTCAATGTGTATTAGACATTAGCAGTTGGCTGATCTCTAATACATACATCATCAGCCTCTGATAGTCCACATAGGGCTCCTCTAATACACCCCTATCCATTTTTGGACCGTATCCTACCACGCTGGTCTAATGCGGGTTTTTGGGTAGACAGACTTTTTACATGCCCATCCGACGCATGGATCGTGTTACTTTGCGTATGCCAATTCGCCCGATGCAAGGAAACAACAATGAAAATTTGTTGAGTCCCCGCAGGATTCGCACCCAGACCACCGGTTTCTAAAGCACAGCCGTACCGAAGCTCGAACCATCACTTGGTACCATAACATAGGAGGACGTATCTTGGAATACTTTACAAGACTAATGTACTCGTAGGCGACTAGACCATCTATTTCAAAAATAGTAATATCCATTAAGGATAATACAAGGATCTAGGTTAACTACCATTTCTATTTGACAATAGTAACAGAGCCAGCCTAGTGTATGTTTAGAAACGAGGCGGTTAACTTGGACCAAAAGTTTTACATGTGTGTTCTGTTGGTAGGCACTTAGTGAACCATCATTGTCAAAAAAGAATCATCGTGATCCATTTTAAAGGAGTTGGAAGTGTAAGGACTCACTTGATAGGGGTTAACCACATGATTCAGGCTGATTTGTGACCACTAAAGTAACAGGTGTAAATTGTGAATAAACTAGAAATAAATTATTATTTCGCTTTTCGAAAGTAGTGTTTTTCTCCTGACTAAAAAACAATTTTAGTTTAGGATCCGTTTTATGTAGGTACGATGAAACTTCTATATTAAAACACTTGAACGCATTCTGCACATAATTATCGAAATATGTACATTTAACTTTGATAACGATGTCTAATTCAGTTAATATTTAATGACGATAAACATTTAACTTACGCGGCGTTAAAGTTACGAACGAAAAAGTTAAGCCAGCCCAATTACGCTACCTGTATTCAATTAGGCTTATCAAATTTTGTACAGGATAATTAGTTTAAGTTATTAACTAAGTTTACTTTCATATTACTTTCTTTTATTAAGGCGATAATTATACAGATTAAGTTTAATTTTAAGGATTTGTTTAAAATATATGCTACCAACGCGATACATCCGTAGATAATTTTGCACAGCACGCTTCGAATCCGCCGGATTGTAAAGATTGATTTCGATAACGTATATCAATGATAAAAAATAATAAAAAGATGATTTAATCTGTAACTTCAATTACTAAAAACCTACTTGGACTTAGCTCTGAACAACGAAATGTAACATTAATTTCAGCTTCGAATCCTGGTCGTTAGCTTCTCTGGTATTAAGTAAACGTACTTAATTGTACAAGTAAAGAAAAGCAAAAACCGAACGACCTCAAGGCCGTTGTCCCCGTTCGCTCGGCTTGCGATGCTCCAAATGAAAATGGAAGGTAAAAGCCCAGAGCGAATGTCTGTTTTCTTTTTCTTATATTTACTTTATTGAAGACACGATTAAACCGCCTGCCAATAATTAGTAGCACATTTTTTCTTTATTTGTGTATCTTTTTTATACCGTTCAGGAATACTTAATTTTATTTTGATATGATAATAATAAGGTGACAAATAAAACTTTCACTTGTGATCATGATTATATAATAAAATAAAATAATGGTTTTTCCTCGTTTATTTAATAATAATAATAAATAAAATCCCATCAATCAGTAGTGATCAAAGGAATTATGGATTTTTATCAGATTCTTACTCATTTTTTTGTAATTAATACTCAGCGAAAGACAAAATAAATAAATCACCCGAAAACCTTGATATCCGCGATAATTCTTACCAAAATTGTGAGAGTCTTGACCAGCTTTTATTTACAACCACAATCATGTTTGCATTTTCCATTTAAATAACGCAAAGGCGTTAAATAAAGTATACGTGTTTTATCTACATATTAAAAAACTAATAAATTCTATGGGCAAAAGATCAAGTGTAACAAGTTAATAAAAAAGTTAAACAGACAAATATGTGGAGCATTTGTGTATACGCATAAAAAGAAGTAGCAGAAAATCGCAATAAAGCCAACTCTTCCACCGAATGGAATTTTGTTATATACATTTTCATCTTCGTAAATATAACAACAAATGTTGTTTAATTTACAGTTAGTATATCTTCTAAATATAATATAAACATTACTCGATTCAAATACACATCATAAAAACCCTATCTCTATATTAAAAAAAAACTATCTTAACTACAAGCTATATAATATACAAGCTATACAATTTATTTCTCAGATGTCGTCAATAATTACTGGACAATAGATCTCGAGGTATTAATTAAGTCATCTATTGTTACCGATATGTGTGTGCATGTGTTTATTGAGTGTGTATGTCTGTGCTCTCGTTATTAAAAACGGCATATAGTCTTGCCAAATAGACCACAAAAGCTAAATATATCTTTGACCTTACATCTGGAGATGTAAAGGCCAAGACATATTTAGCTTTAACGCTATTATTGAAGGAGCCCGCATATTACCAAAATGTCACTTTTGAAGCCACCGCCGGGTATAAAAGCGCTCGTGTCGCTTTGACATGGCGAACAATACTGACCACCTAAAGAAGGGTGTTTAGCAAGTAGTTAAATTTGCATTAAAGGCAAGTTTAATAATGTGCCGCCATATGTACTATATGCGAATATCCAGTTACAGTACAAATGCGAGTTAGTTTGATATAGCTGAGAAAGGTAAAAGTTAGAAGGGAAGAAAGGTTTTTCTAATGCTTAACAATATTCACCATTTACGAACTACTCTGGGTAAAAGTCAAGCCTTTGCATTCTACATACTGTTAGTTCCAATCAATAAGACATTCAACTGTAACTTAAACGCCACCGCTATGTAAATAAGACGCTAGTACACGCACTATTGCGTGCGGTGAAATGTGGAGAAACTTACACAGTCGTCCTGAGGGACTGCTGTATAACTTAGCAAAGTTTATGTGGAGAAGTCATATATTGTATTAATAAGCACCGGCGCACTGTCTGAAGTAATATGATTCGATAATGACGTGACTGGTGACGTTACCGTTTTTAAAAGGGGATCTTCTAGGTTGGAACAACTACGGTGACTATTTATGCCGCAAAGCAATAGTGTGAAAACACTTCTGTGTTCCGGTTTGAAGGACCAGTACACGTAGCCAGCGTATTTACTGGGTACACGAGACCTAACACTCTATGTCTTACGTTGGTGATACCAATAGTACTGCCGATGTCTAGGGGGGAGCGTGACCACTTCCCATCAGGTGACCCAACTGCTCGTCTGCCTGCGTAGGCAATAAAAAAAATTTCTTGGCAAGTTAGTGTTCGGTCTTTAATGAAAAGTCCCCTTTTTACTGGAGGTCGACTGGCGTAGTAGCGCAGTGGTGGCCAATTACAACAGTAGTGTTAAAACACTATCGGTGTGTTCGCTCTGTTTTCCGGTTTTTATGGGATGAAGATAAAAAAATCCTGTCATTGATTAAATTTAAAGAAATATTTTTTATAAATTTTATTTCCCGTCAATTGCATTATAGTTTTTAATCATCACGCTCGATCTACTATATAAGATATTTTGTTTACTATTATATATAGTTTTCTATTATATAAGGAAATTACGTCACTATGGTGTAGAAACGCGCACTCAATCTTCTGTCTTCGACTTGAGCCACCGAACTCAGAGGGTTGACATGAATAGTAAAAGATCTCCCGGAGCCCCGGTAAATACGGGTGTCCCACAATGGTCTATTTTTGGGTCTTTTGTGTTTCTCATCTATATAAATGATGTACCAAATGTTAGTAATAAAAACGTAGAGATAGTATTATTTGCTGATGATACTTCCCTAATTTTTAAAGTTAAACGACACACATCAATAAATGACGATGTAAATAATACTCTCTAGAGTGGCACACTGGTTTAGTGTCAATAATTTGCTACTGAACCAGAAGAAGACAAAATGTATTAAATTTATGACTCCAAATGTAAGACCGAGTAAATGTGAAGTGTTTATAGATGAGGAAGAGATAGACGTTGTTGAGTCAACCGTGTTTCTGGAATAACAATAGATACCAGATTGCAGTGGGCCCTCATATTAATAGACTGTCGAATAAACTCAGCTCTGCAGTATATGCTGTCAAGAAAATCAGACAATTAACTGACGTGGAGACTGCCCGGTTAGTATATCTGAGCTATTTCCACAGTGTAATGTCTTATGGCATTCTACTGTGGGAAGTGCAGCGGATACTAATACGATCTTTGTTCTCCAAAACGAGCTATTCGAGCGGTTTATAACCTGGCTCCCAAGGAATCCCTGAGAAAATTGTTCCCAGAGATTAAAATACTAACGTTACTTCTCAATACATTTTCGAAAACCTAATGTATGTGCAAAAAATATAAATGATTTTCGTAGACATTGTGATGCAATAACATAAATACTAGAAACAAACATAATTTAATTCTTCCAGAAACTAGACTGCGAAGAATAAGTAAATCTTTATGGGACAATGTATACGCTTTACAACAAAATCCCAGTAAACGTTCAGAATTTAACTTTTAATAAATTTAAAAAAGTAGTAAAGGAACGTTTATGTGTTAAAGGTTATTATGACATAAATGAATTTATAAATGATAACACAGCCTGGTAATGGAATGCTCGCTCCAGGCTTTTTCAAGTATAATATACGTATGATAGTACTGTATGTAGCTCATAAGAAAATTTATATGTATATATTTGATTATTTTAAAAGATGACAAAATAGGCCCGCTGAGTTTGTTTCGCCGGTTCTTCTCAGGTCGGAGGCGTCCTATTCCGAACCGGTGGTGAGCGTCCTTGACAATCAATAAGCGAGTGTTACACTTTATATTGAATAAAGATATTTGAATTTGAATTTGAATTTGAATATAAGATATTTATGTTTCAAGGAATAATATTGGATTTTTCAAGGTTTAAACATGAAAGTATGATCAAGATTTTAGACATATCTTGCATTTAATTCAACTTTTCTTAGTCAGTGTTTCGATCTAATGAATGGATGATGAATAAAATGAAATTAAATGCAAATTTTAGAGTATTCGTGCATAAACCATTTTAATCATACTCGAAAATAATGCAATACCCCTAGCTATGAATCTTTAGTTGTGGATACCATAAGGCAGCTTTAAGACGCCTGCTGTTTTTGAATCTTAGAAGCTTGTATTCCGAAACAAGAGGCAGATTTGCCAAAGCTTGACTATTCACCTTTATATCATACCTATACAGGTGCAGTAATATTTTACTAACCTATTTCTGCTTCTGCTAGGTTCTCGTCATCCTGAATAGCCTGCTTCAGTAATCTAGATTGAAATTATTTGTCCAAATAATATAACATAAAAATTAAAACTAAAATCTTAAATGTATCTAATTATAATATATATCAAGGAATATATAAAGTATTAAAAGTAACTAATATTTAAAAAAAACGTGTTATGTAAAAACATAAAAAAATTACATTGTACTTTCTTTGAACATAATAAGATACTAAACATTATCTATACACACATTGAAGTACGAATAAACAGTAAAAGAAAATAATTACCCTTCGCGGGAATACGGGCTTTGGAAATTATTGCTTTTTGTGGTTAACACCCGTAAGGCCATGTGTAAAATTTATCGTTATAAGAATTGCCTGCACAAGTACATTGTTTTAACGAGTCTTTTATTACAGTTGTACATTAAACGTAGTACATATTTGTAAGATAAACAAATTTTACGATAACTGGGAGGTTGTGTTATTATTTAAGCTTTAAAACCTCCTTCTCAATTAACTATTTTATGATTAGGAACTATTCAAACGAGTCAAATAAAACTTATACTTTTCTAAGGCTCGGTTGCGTAGGCTCGCACTTTAAAAACTGGACCTAGTTATCAATTTTATCTATTATATTATTTATATATGTATGTGTATACTTTTTATATCAAAAACAAGGATAACTGTCGAGACTGCGTACATCGGAAACGTAGTTTTTTTCTTAACAAATTTAAATATAGAAGTTGGAACATTTGGACATGAAATCAATCGAGTATATAACTTCTATGTATTTTTACTTTGTATGTAACTTGAGTCCACGTCCTACGATTTTAATAACCAGTCTGTGTCGCTTTGTCAATATTTGATATATATTAAACGCAATGGTATGCATAAAACACTGGGTACAACATGTAGAACATGAAACAGGTGACTTAGATGTCACTATACATAAATAATATTTATACACAAAATATGCGTTGTTTCTTCAGTATTCTGTGTTTGAACAAATTAAAGTTAAAAACTTTTTATACACTTTCTTATTCTCATAACATAACTGACTGATACAACTTGCAGTCCACACATAAAAGGATTTGTCATCATAATTTTTTTAAAAACATTAATTGTAAATTTTGCAAGCACAGATTTTATTCATTGGGATAGTATGAAAATGTATCTCGATAATACACGGATATTCGAGTACTGGGAATAAAGAAATTAAATATACATTCTTATACTTTATTCCCTTTTGTCCATTATGGTCCATTTTTTAACATTACTTTTGTCATATTCACTTTTTTATATTCTTCGAGTAAAATATAATATTATCAAAGATAATACACGGTTAAGATTAGGCAGAATTTTATGTATAAAACAGTGCAATAAACTAGAAGAAGCATAGCAAATCAGTGATATATTTATACAGCTTAATTTTATTATTAAATAAATAAAAGAACTCAAAAAAAATTGACAATAATTTTAAGCAAAGTAATCACATATTATGTGTTCAAATTTTTAAATAAGTATTTGCAAGATGTTAAATGAATTTATTATTTCTGTAAAAGTTTTTTGATAATCGTATAAGTAAAACCCCTTGGAATACAAGTAATTGTTCAAATAATTTTAACAATTGCTTAAATTGAAGACAGCGATACCACGCATGAATGTTAAACAATCTTTCAAAGAGTTTAATGTGTTTGCGAACAGAATGTAATTAGGGCGTTACTAGTAACATTCCGATTTAATTATTAGAAATGCATTTTAGTATTAGAAAGCTGTTATATTATTACGAACAAATGTTTTTAAAAAGAGAAAAATAATATTTAAAATTGTCAAAAATTTTCTTTATTCACTTTCTGCATTGCTAATTGGCAAAGAGTTTCGTACGAAGATCTGCACTTTAATTATAAATAGAAAATATTTCCATTTTTGTTTAAAACAATAAAGATTTTGTATAAAATGATTATTATAAACTATAAGGCTGATTCCAAAACTTATTTTTTCATAACAAAACCTTATCATCCTAACGAAAATCCTAAGAAAAACCTTGTTAAGGTTCGTCAAATTTAAATTTTTCTATTTTAAGCAAAATGTAAAAAGAGTCAACTAGATGTTCTATAAAGTCAAAAATACAACTGCATCATTTATATTTATTATATAACATCGCTAAGGTCATGTATGCAAATTCGTATGGCATATTATCCTGAGAAGGCAAATCTAAGTACGATTCAAGACCTCGGTACAGGTTGTCAAAACAAACTTTTTTAAAGTCGTTTAAGAACGTCAGTATCATCCAATATATTCGCCGAATGCAGTTTGACCCTGTTGTTTGTTGAGGTCAGCTTAAACTGTTAATCAAAATGATACACGTAAAATTTAGAGCTGACCTCATAAAACTTCTAAAATAAAACGTATACTACACGTTTTATTTTTGAAGTTTTTACACACACACACTGCTGTACACAGCATACATTAAAAGAAAGTCGTAAAGTTACACCTAAAAGACACATTAAAAATATAGAGGAAAAGTACTTTTTTAAGATAAAAACGATCTAAAAGATTACCTTGAGTAAAATATTTCTCTATAGTAGAAACAGATAATAATATCATTGTTATAAAGTAACCTGACAAGTGCACTTGTCCGGCATTTAATTCCCATCTCACAATGCTGTAACACCCAAAAGTGCTTAAGCGTCAACTTCTATTAAAGCATTTGACAAACTATATTAATACAGTGGCATTTACTGCGCCAACTAAAGTTTTGCTTAAAAATGCCATGGCTTAATGTCAAAGAATTTATAAGTGTTTTCAAGTATCAGCCGCCTTCATTTAAAAACCGCTTTAACGTTTGCATATTCAATTCAAATGCTGTGAAGGCGTAGAAAGAAATTGTAATTGGTCACTAAGTGCTTTTGTATATAACGCGCTGTAATACAAACGAACAGGAATATTTTAAGTTGTTTTATAGAATTTTTTGATCAATCAAATACATATACTAAGTATATCATACATCAACAGCCTGTGATAGTCCACTGCTGGACATAGGCCTCCCCTAATAACCCTCTAAAGATTAGGGGGTTTTGGACCGTATCCCACCACGCTGGTCCAACGCGGGTTGGTGGGTGGACCGACTTTTTACATGCCCATCCGACGCATGGATCATCTTACTTTTCAGACAATTGGGTGATCGGCCCAACTTGCCATAAGCAACTAGGAAACAACAATGAAAATTTGTGGAGTCCCCGCAGGATTCGAACCCACGACCTCTGGTTTCTAAAGCACCACGCCCAGACCACTAGGCTACGGAGGCATACTAAGTATATGTAATACAGAAAACTCCTATACGTTACAAGTTCATAAGACGTTTACTTTATTTAATTTTAATTATATCTTATTTTTTAAAAGCCGCGTAAGACGCCACAAATCTTAAATCCATAAACCAAAGGACATGACATGTGGTCTCGTTTACCCACTAATTGAGCTGGAAAGGTGCCCTTCATACCAGAAGACGGTTAAGCTTACACACTACTTACTTACGACAGAAACAGACACCGCGGTGGTTCTGCTCCAGACAGACCCTTGTAAAAGGAGACCTATCACGTTAAAAAAGTGTACCCAAACATATTTATATCTTGCTATTTTCAGCAATATATTTTATTGCGACCTAGATGTGAATATTTAGGAATTAATCCAAACAATAGTGTTATGTTATCTTAAAGCTACGATGCATGCATACATAATTTGTGTGTTTGTTAAAAAGATTATGTAAATGTGAAATGTCTGGCACTAAAACAAACAGAATGCAATTTTAAAGCAGTTTCTCGTTATAATGAGATGATGTAAGAGAACGCCCCGAAACTTTACTTAGCCTTATCTATTGTTTTAACATGTTATCGAAAAACTATGGAAGGTATAAACGCTCAAATGTTGTGATTGTGACGTTGTTTTTTTTTACCAACTCCCAAAATGAGGAGGTACTCGATTCGGAGCGTACATTTTTCTAATATGCTACCTCGCTTCTCCGTTACTAGTGCTCTGATTTTGTTCATTCTTGTTTTAAATGATAGGTATTAGCTGTCATTTGGTCCAAATTTTTTAACTAACTACTTTTATAGATATTAAAAAAGTTAATAAAATTTCGGTGTTAAAATCACGCAAACGCTGCCGAAACCATAAAAGACTTAAACTATGCTCTACAAAATCGTATTTCTTTAAATGTACTACAATAAAGTATGTTTTAAGAATAACCCACAATAACAATTTTAATGTAATATATTGTTAAAAATGGCAGTGGTGCATATTCATAGCTGAACTTTATTCTATGTGCACAAAACGTGTGCATAAAACATGACATTTAATTTTAAATAAATACCTTTTAAGATATTAGGTATTTAAAATGCAGTGGCAGAAACCATTCGTTTCTTGCAGAGGGCTCGTTGTCACCAGCTTATATTGCGCAAAATGGTTATATACTGTTTGAAGTCACATTTTTTATTTAAATTTTTTTTTACTTACATGCCTTATTTACATGACAAACTAGTTGAAAACATTGCACGAACGAGTTGAAAATCTTCGGCCTTTAGGTCGTTCAGTATTACCAAGCAATTAAATTGACCTGAGTTTGATTGAAATTTAAAAACTTATTTACATATTTGCCGGTTTTTATCCACAGATAATAAGTATAAAAAAGGCGATAGGTATCGAATATACAGTTACACAGAGAACATAAGTCAAAAAACGAACCATGATATGCTTCATTGTCTTATACCGTTCTTCCTTCCTAATAAGCTCGTTTTTACTTAATGCAGTTTTATTTTAATATTTACAAATATTTTACATCGCTTTTCTCTTAATAAGCCTTTATCATGTTAAAGGTGTTCCCATGAATACATTTATTATTTCATTAGAAGGGCTTAGCTGTGTCCCTTCTTCCTTATTCATTTGCAATGTAACATCGTATTCAAATTTTCTGGACCAGAACTTTTATTTAAATTAAAATATCCGGTACTTATCTTAAGTTATGAAATACATTTAAAAAATTGATGTAATTCAATAAGTATTAAAACGTATCATAAAAGTCAGCTTTATAAAAAATTATTAAGGATAAGTTATCATTTATTATAACTTTTGAAATTATTAACTATTCAACATTTAAGACCGTACCCAAAGACTTCGGTACGGTTGTTTTGTTAATATTTATGTTTTGATTATAACCCCTTTATAAAAAGTACTTTGAGGTAAACGGACAAAAACAGAAAATGTTAGGAATATATATGTGAGGTTTAGGCTACGGAAACACTGTATTGTTGTATAAATAGCATTTATTTTACACACTCGTCTTATTGCGTCGTACATCTTTTCTTGCATGTCAAACGTCACTTGTTGGTACCATAGATAATAAATTAAAAGAAAGTGAAGATAATAAATGAATGTAAACAAAATACTTATCAATTAAATTATAACCGCTTCACATTTCCACATATATATTACAGAAAACGTGGCTGCGCATCACGTGATCAGCTTGTATAGGATATTGTTAAGTTAGACAAAGGAAATAAACGACAGGAGTTCAAATCGAATAAAAATTTCAATATAAAGTTCAAATCGAAATAATAAATACATTGATTTTCATTTTTACTACTAACATATTTACAGGAGGTCAAATCGAATATTTCTCTTAAACTCTAAACTTCGATACATAATACCCTTAATGAAAATAAGTAATTTTTTTTCTTTCCAGTCTTTAGACAAACCATAGTAAATATAAATCGGGAAATTTTATTTAATTGGCCTATACCAGCTAGCTAAAACTTAACTTTACCTGAAGTTTTATTTAAAGCTCGGTTTGCTGCCAACGATCTTTTTAAATCAGGTAGAAACATGAAGCGTAAGTTGTTAATTTATTATAACTCGTTCTTGCATTAACGTGATTTTTTTGTTAACCTAAGACAGTAACTTTCTTATAATTTTACTAACTTATAACTCGAAATTATTATCAATGCGATATTGGGACTTGATTTGAAAAAATGTGTATTAAAATACAGCAAAATACTTCGTTCTACTTCATAAAAATATTATTGTGTAGATTATAGAAATAAATAAAATTTGTGTGTCTGTTTGTTCTGGTTAATTGAATGGTTAATTTAATTACTTGTCTGATTTTAATCGGTCTTTTACTAATAAGATGGCTGATATAACTAGGAGTAAGTGGGAATCTAGGACAAAACTAATTATATCGCGTATCTATATTTTATTGAATTATTTTTTGTGTATTTGTGTTACGAAAAAAAAAAGTTCTACCAAATATTCCTAACTAACAATATTTAATAGCAGAACTTTTTCTTGCATGACACTACAACATTTACTATACAGTGGTCTCTCTGTATGTATCAGAGAAACCAATGGAAAGAAAATATATGCTGCTTTAATTATTTTAAAATTTAAACATGTTACCTAAGTTAAGGCAACAATAAAGATGAAACTTTTTTCACACGAGGATGAAAATACAGCACCAGGTTACAATGATTATAAAAATTAATACCAGGAAATTTATAATAAGGATTTTCAAAGAAACGATATTAAAAGGGCTTAAAATAGTTGTTCAATTATTTAGTTAGTATCAATTTTGACATAAGTTGAATCCTTAACATAGATTTATACTAGTGATTAAATACTTCTTAGGATATTTTCTCCTGGAAAAAATTTATCTCGCTGCTGAAATTTATTTTAAACGCAGTAATGGCGTTAAGTGTAGTGTTTTCAACATCAAATAAAAAATAATCTTCGTAGTGAGTTTTCTCTTACGATATCTCATTCCACACCAAGAGAACAAATTACCAAAAAAGCTGTTTGTTGTAATTAAATAGTTTTTCAGATGCAAGATTTTACACATCCTGAAATTTTGAGTACACAAAAACACGGTGATGTCTACGTGAGTCTGTTTTCTGTATATTGATTCCATCAAAGATACAGTTTCAGAAATATTTTATATTGTTTTAATTTTCTTGTATACTATAACTTCGCCACCTCCGTGGTCTAGCATTGGCACTTGTTTTTTAAACCGGTGGTCATGGGTTTTAATACCTGGGAAACAACTTGTGTTATCTGGTTGGTAGAACAATTTGGGCCTATCATTTAAGTGTCTGAAAATCAAGATGATTTTCAGACACTTAAATTATAGGCCCACCCATTTGACCAGCGTGGTAGGATACGACCCAAAACGCCCTAATAGAGAAGGCGTGCATGCCTCCCTTAATGCACGCCCATTATGTCCAGCAGTGGACTCGCACATGCTGATGGTGATGATATATTTAAATTTCATTGAACATATAAATTATAAATATGATTAAAGTTATTCGCGGTTAAAGTGGTCAAATTCAAAAGCTCGAAACTAAAACAAATATTTTACCATTTTAATTATAGACAAAATCTTTTATATTAAAAAGCGTAGTGCTTCTGAAATTTGTATATTTGTAACGAAAAAGCACATACTCATAATTGCTACGGAGAGTTAGAGTATTTAACTTAAGTATACCTAAAAATGTAATCTCAGAGCATAGGTTCCATGATACCGAATTAAATATTCATTTAGAAAAGGACAGGCTGGAACAAAGGCCGATCTGTATAATTTATATACCAATTTTACCTATGGTGCTTTGTATAAGTTTGTATAAGAAATGAATTTATTTATTTTTTATGTTTCATCTTACAGTGCTTCGTTGAACTCAAAACCTGAAAAGTTTTTAATGTGAATGTTATGATTAAAAAGTTTAATCAGTTATCAAAACTTCCTTACCCCTATGGTTAATGAATTGAGCGTCTTCTTTATGATTATAGAACTGAAATAATCTTTATGTTTTAATTTTGATCACCATATTTTTACAAGTGAGTTATGCTAAACATTTTGTTTCAAAACATTATTCGTTGAATCTTCCTTAAGTTATATCTTCTTTACCTTTGATCCTTTTGCAATATCAAGCTTTAAAACATGAATTTAAATTAACTGCAGCCCTTTTACATTATAAACTTTATTTTAAAGATTCTCGGCATCGTATTTTACGTAAGCAGTTATCAAGTTACAGTTTTAAATATATTGAGATATTTATGACATTTTTTCTGGAAACCTCTTCGCGAAATATATTCCTCGACTTATAATGTTTTTCTTGTAATTTTTTGACAAAAACACTCTTTGTTGTCGTCAGCAGTAAAATGAAGAAGCTAAAATATAGGCATATCAATAAGCAATAAGCAAATCTTCTTTACCTTTGATCCTTTGCAATATCATGCTTTAAAACATGAATTAACTGCAGCCCTTTTACAATATAAACTTTATTTTAAAGATTCTCGGCATCGTATTTTACGTAAGCAGTTATTTACTTAATTTTTAAATATATTGAGATATTTATGATATTTTTTCTGGAAACCTCTTAGCGAAATATATTCCTCTTTTGTTGTCGTTAGCAATAAAATGAACAAGCTACTTTGTGCAACTTTTCAACCCAGAAGAAACATATTGTGATAAACTTTTAGAACTCTGTGCCCTGTTTCTATGTAAAATAATTATTTGTTACCAAGTTATTGCACTCTTTATTTAAAAATAATAATTCCTCATAATAATTTATCCAAAACATAGGTAAAAATCGAAATAATGACAAAGATTACTGAAAATTAGCCCTTGATAAACCCATGCATACAACATAACTCAAAAACAGTCGGGTAACAACTTTTACCTATTTTCACATATTATAAATATTTATTTAAATATTATTTACTACATATTTTAATAAACACATAACTTTGTACTGAAACTTACATGTTCTAAATCCTTAATTTACTTAAGTTGTTATTTCAAATATACCATTAACTTGTAAAATTGGTCTGTCATCGTTTTCATTTTTGTGTCGTTGTTTCCATTTTTTTGTGAAAAATATTACGTTAAGACCTAATTTTTTCGTCGTCATCTCGGTAAATGGATACGGATTTAGAAACTATGAAGCGTAAGTTGTTAATTTACTCGTTCTTGCATTAACGTGATTTTTTTGTTAACCTAAGACAGTAACTTTCTCATAATTTTACTAACTTATAACTCGAAATTATTATCAATGCGATATTGAGACTTGATTTGAAAAAATATGTATTAAAATACAGCATAATACTTCGTTCTACTTCATAAAAATATTAAATAAAATTTGTGTGTCTGTTTGTTCTGGTTAATTGAATGGAATTACTTGTCTGATTTTAATCGGTCTTTCAGTAAAAGATGGCTGATATAACTAGAGAGTAAGTGGGAATATAGGACAAAACTAAATATATCGCGTATCTACATTTTATTGAATTATTTTTGTGCATTTGTGTTACGAAAAAAAAGACTTCAACCAAATATTTCCTAATTAACAATATTTAATAGCAGAACTTTTTCTTGCATAACACTACAATATTTACTATACAGTGGTCTCTCTGTATCTATCAGAGAAACCAATGGAAAGAAAATAAATGCTGCTTTAATTATTTTAAAATTTAAACATGTTACCTAAGTTGAGACAACAATAAAGATAAAACTTTTTCTTACACGGAGATGAAAATACAGCACCAGGTTAGAATGATTATAAAAATTAAGACCAGGAAATTTATAATAAGGATTTTGAAAAGAAACGATATTAAAAAGGGCTTAAAATAGTTGTTCAATTATTTAGTTAAGTATCTATATTTGACATAAGTTAAATCCTTAACATAGATTTATACTAGTGATAAAACATTTTTTAGGATATTTTCGTCTGGAAAAATTTATCTCGCTGCAGAAAATTATTTTGAACGCCATAACAAGTGTTTTCAACATCAAATAAAAAATAATCTTCGTAGTGAGTTTTCTCTTACGATATCTCATTCCGCGCTAAGAGAACAAATTACCAAAAAAGCTGTTTGTTGTAATTAAATAGTTTTTCAGATGCAAGATTTTACACATCCTGAAATTTTGAGTACACAAAAACAGGGTGATGTCTACGTGAGTCTGTTTTCTGTATATTGATTCCATCAAAGATACAGTTTCTGAAATATTTTATATCGCATATTTTTTGTATTACACGTTTTAATTTTCTTGCATACTGTTACTACGCCGCCTCCGTGGTCTAGCATTGGCCCTTGTTTTTTAAACCGGTGGTCATGGGTTCTAAACCCGCGGGGAAACAACTTTGTGTTATTGTTGTTATCTGGTTGGCTAGAACAATTTGGGCCTATCATTTAAGGGTCTGAAAATCAAGATGATTCATGGGCATATGGGCATATAACAAGTAGGTCCACCCGCCCAGCCCATTTGACCAGCGTGGTAGGATACGACCCAAAACGCCCTAATAGAGAAGGCGTGCATGCCTCCCTTAATGCACGCCCATTATGTCCAGCAGTGGACTCGCACATGCTGATGGTGATGATATATTTAAATTTCATTGAACATATAAATTATATAAATATGATTAAAGTTATTCTGATTAAAGTGAGTCAAATTCAAAAGCTCGAAACTGAAACAAATATTTTACCATTTTAATTATAGACAAAATCTTTTGTATTAAAAGCGTAGTGCTTCTAAAATTTGTATATTTGTAACTGAAAAAAGCTAATACTCATAAATTGTCTACGGAGAGTTAGAGTATTTAACTTATACTAAAATGTATTTTTATAAATACCACAGTAATCTCAGAGCATAGGTTCCATGATAGCGAATTAAAGTATTCATTTAGAAAGGACAAGCTGGAACAAAGGTCGAGCTTTAAATTTATATACCAATTGTACCTTTGGTAGCTTTGAATAATTTGATATATAAATAAATTAATTTATTTTTATGTTTTATCTGCATCAGTGCTTTGTTGAACTCAAAACCTTACAAAGTTTTTAATGGAATTTATGATTAAAGTTCTGAACAGTTATCAAAACTTTTCCCTATGGTTAATGAATGAGCGTTTCTTTATGATTTATAGAACTAAAATAAACTTTTGTTTAAATTTTAACACTATTTACAAGTGAAGTTAGCTAAAATTTTGTTCAAAACATTGTTCTATGAATCTTCCTTAAGTAAAATCTTCTTTACCTTTGATCCTTTTGCAATATCAAGCTATAAAACATGAATTTAAATTAACTGCAGCCCTTTTAGAATATAAACTTAATTTTAAAGATCCTCGGATCGTATTTACTTAAGCAGTTATTAAGTTTAAATTTTTAAATAAGTGAGATATTTATGATAATTTTTTCTAGAAACCTCTTCGCGAAATATATTCCTCGACTTGTAATTTTTGACAAAACACTCTTTTGTTGTCGTTGGCAATATAATGAACGAGCTACATTGTGCAACTTTTCAACCCAGAAAAATATAGTGTGATAAACTTTAGAATTCTGTGCCTGTTTCTGTGTAAAATAATTATTTGTTACCAAGTTATTGCACTCTTTATTTAAAAATAATAAATACTCATAATAATTTATCCAAAACATCGAAATAATGACAAAGATTACTGATAATTAGCCCTTGATAAACCCATGCATACAACATAACTCAAAAACAGTCGGGTAACCACTTCTACCATATTTTCTTATAAATAAATACATTACTTGTGTACTGAAACTTACATGTCTAAATCCTTAAATTACTTAAGTTGTTATTTCATATATACCATTAACTTGTTCAATAGGTCTGTCACGTTTTCATTTTTGTGTCGCTGTTTCCATTTTTTGTGACAAATATTACTTTAAGACCTAATTTTTTCGTCGTCGTCTCGGTAAATGGATACGGATTCATGATTAATTTTTCTGTGGCTGTGATAAATGTGAGGCTAAAATAATTATACCTTGTTTGCTCCGCACACCAAATCTTTTTTTCTTCAATCTGTTTTTATTTAATTGTTCAACAGCTATAACAGACATCTTATAGGACGTGAATTGCCATGAGTTTTGTTAAGGGCAGGGTTATATCATCTGTATATAACGTAGATGATTAAAAATAAACAAATAGAGGTATTTAATTTATTTAATTATTGATTGGTATTATTATAGTATTTAATTTATTTAAATAGTATTTTTTTTTTAAATAACTAACATGAATTTTACATAATAATTATTTATTGATAAAAATAATAGCTCGTTAGCTTTCATCGAATACTACAATTTAGGTAAGAATCTTCTATGATTTCTTGTAATAGTTAATATCAAGGTACTATTAGGAATAAGTGTAATACCAGTGTAAAATAAAAGAATGCAAAATTATGCAGCTGGTTGTAATGAAGAGCTTTACTTTCTATCCACAAGATCCTTACTCCCAAAAGTTAAGAAGACGATAAAACAATTTAAGCGAAACCCATTTACTTTACCACAAGAATACATGTATAGAACAATTTTTTGAACTGAACTGAACGTACTTAAAAAATATTGTGTTTTAGATTTTAAACATCACAAATCTACTTCATTAGAACGTGATCTTTACGTAGTTTTCTTAGTGAGAAAGTACCATAAAATACGAGTTAGAGAAAGCGGAGACTTAAGGATTCCAAGGCCATTGTCTTTGTTCGCTTCGCTAAATGAAAATGTAAAGGAAAGTCTGAAGTAGATGTTTATTTTCCTTTTCCTATTTATTCTCAACTGCCTCCATAGCCTAGTGGAAAGGGCGTATGCTTGAGAAGAGTCGTGAGGTCAACTATTGATAGTTCAACTATTTATTATTACTAACTTTGAAATTTTCCATGACTGTAAAAGGCTGTATATCAAGTTCGTAAAGTTAGACATTAAGGACCAATTAAAGTTACAGGGGGGAACTAAAACTATTTTTTTAAATGAAAACGCTCTAAAATTACGAATAGTTATTTAAAATGTGCCTTTATAGAACAAAAAGATAGTAATATCATTGTTGCCCCGATACCCGACAATGGTGGCCTATTGTTGCACTTGTCCGGCATTTAATATCTACCTTACAATGCTGAAACACCCACAAGTGCTTAAGCTTCAACTTCCATTAAAGTTTATGACAAATTATATTAATACAATGGCATTAATATCAAAGAAATTATAAGTGTTTTCAAGTATCAGCCGCCTTCATTTAAAAACCACTTTAACGTTTGCATATTCAATTCAAATGCTGCGAAGGCGTAGAAAGAAATTGTACATGGTCACTAAGTGCTTTTATATTTAACTTGTTGTAATATAAACGTACAGGAATACTTCAAGTTGTTTCGTTGATTAATTTTGATCAATCAAGTATATATATTAAGTATATGTAACACGGACAACTTTAATCATTAAATAGATAAACTTCAAAATTTCCTTTACTTCACAGGTTAATAAGACAATTACTTCATAAAATTGTAATTTTACCTTTATCATATCAATAAAAATTATGATAGTAACTATTTAAGAATCATTATGCGCTGTATAATAATGAAACCATTGAGTTTTGTATAAAAGGTACTTCTCTTTATAGATAATATACCGATACTAAGTTCGGTGCAGAATATAAATTCTCCCAAATTAATTAATTCGTGTCGGTAATAGCTCGTTATCCTATAGGCAATTTTGAAGCGACGCCTCGAACCGGTCTATTACTGGAGTAATACACCGGTTCAAGTCTCAAGATAAATGCCTTATTGCGGCGTCATTCCTCCTCCTGCTACTTAAGGATTTATGAATTTAGAAATGTGAGAACACAAATTGCTTTTAAAGTTTTATTCACTAACAAAAGTGTTGTATTATTATGACAAATATTAATCTGTATTGATTTTCTGGTGCATAGCTGTTTATTACTGTAGAGCGCTGAAATAACTTCTTTTTTGACGATGCACAGTATTAAAGCTTATAATTATGTATTTATAGGCTTCATATTATTCTAGTATTACATACACGCAATATTTTATAATGTATCCAAATACTATATTATTTAATTTTTGACATGTCCTTTGATATAAGTTTAGTAAAAGAGTTAAATAAGAAATAACATTAATAACAAACACAAGTAATGCCCTGTTTTTTTAGAAAAAAGTTCTAATTTTTTAATATAACTTTGAACATTCATAGCGATTTATTTCGATAAACTTTAATTATTTTTGACTAAGGACGCTAAAAGTTACAGACATTGGCTTCGTCAAAAATAAATAAAATTATCAGGGACAAACATTCATAATTTTAATCGCAATGAAATAAAATTCAAATGTTGACGATTATTACAAAGTGTATTCCAAATTGAATATTTTGTGATAAAACATAATAACCGCCTCCGTGGTCTAGCGGTGTTGGTCCTTGCATTACAAACCGGAAGTTATGGGTTCGAATCCCGCGGGGACACTACTGCCTGCCTTCGATTTTTTGATGAGAATAATATTGGCCGGTAACCGAGTTGTCTGACAAGTAAGATGATCGAATCTTTGGCAGTGTTTACAGGAAGTCAATGCCTTCAAATTTACAGACAACTAATTCATTTATATAATACAAATTTAAGATATTGGTTGTGGAGGTTAGATGCCAACTGCTCCGCATATATATATTCAAGTAAATCTAGATGGATGGATAGTAGCCGACCCCATAATAACGCGGGAAAATGGCTTGGTGAAAATCTACGAAAATTCATACATATTCATTCTTCAATGTTTTTTAATAAATGCAGTGCCAACTGCTATCTGTAACTACAGTACTAATCATGAATATTCATAAATATATTGGTCCACTGGCTAATTTATGTCATTGGATGCTTCGTCCCTTTTAGGTACTTTTTTACTGTACTATCTACCCTATAAAGGGAAGCAAATTCTTCCATAGTCGGGTTTATAATTTTGCCATATATACATCGAATTAATATAAACAAAGTCACCCATCGTGACAATGAGGCTTCATACGTCAAGCGTTCTTATTTATGAATTATCACTGAGATGTTAATCATTGAGGGAAGGGAGTAAGTACGACGGGCTTAATTGGTCTGGTCTACTTTTTTACATTTATTACGAGTTATAAAAACTATAATAAAATTAAAACAAACAAATAAAAGTAAGAAAGGATAACATACGAAAAAAAAAATTTTATTGTTGACTATTTTATTTTTATGAGTTTCTTGGGTTTGTGGGTTCATAACTTTTTAAGCGAGCGTGAACGTGTCGATATAGTTATGAAGCATAAACTTGATGAGTGTATGTTAGATCTAAGAGTTATTCTGAGGACACCAAATCATAAAGTTGAGTGACAAACACCGTATTGTGGGACGTGACAGTTAATAGGCTGTTAGGAGCAGAAAGAGCTATAAATATCGTTTACAATAACAGATCATAAAATATATGGGTTTATTATAGTTACCAAAAGAAAATATTGATTGCAGCAAATGAGTTTTCTTTTGTGTGATAAGCGGAGAAGTGAATCATTACGATACACATATTTTTGTTCTTTAGAGCATTCTGTTTATTGCTTACTTGTTAAATACTGCATCTTGTTTGCTTTTGATATTGACGTTTGTTACATTATTTATATAGGGATTAGGATAATTAGTAGTTTAAAAATAGTTTAAAAAAAATTGCATAGTAACAAGCAAATAAAACTAAAAGATATTTAGGCTGACTTCTCAATAGTAAGATGTACTCAATTGAGAGCGTATGTTTTTTTTTTGTTATTATTTTTGAAACATATTATGTATGTTATCTCGGTGCTCCGTTCCTAGTGCTCCTTGTGACTGTCGTTTGGTCACAATTTTTGAATGCGTTATTTTTTTATAAGTAGTTTAATAGATATTAAAGAAATTTAGAACATTTCAGGGTCATAACCTAGTGCAATTAAATTGCAAACGCTACCGAAAGCGTAAAAGGTAGACTAAAACTATGTTCTACATAATTGTATTTCTTAAAATGGTCCATTATAAAGTCCACAAACCCTTGAAACAATGTTTTATGAATAATCCACAATAGCCGTTTTAATGTGTTTTACATTAAAATAGATATATTCAAATCTCATTTAAGGTAATATGGTGTACGTTTATCTAAAAGTTAGTGCATTCAAAAATATTTATGGGCATAAATTGTGTCATACACATTTTGAATAATTAAATATTTTTTGAAATATCGGAGATCTAAAATGCAGTAGCGGAAACCGCAGGTTAGTTTCTTGCAGAGGGCACGTTTTCACCAGATCAAATTGCGCAAAATAATTATATACTGTTTGAAGTCATAACAAGTGGTCATATTCTTTGTTAAAATTTCACTTTTTTTAACCATAAATCTAAATTAAAATATTTCAATCCAATAAATTGATAGATCAATTTCAGCACAAGTATCTCATAAAACCATGAAAGGCTATAAGGCATCCGCTGTAATGGATTTCCTTCGCGGCATTCGCATTGGACCGATTTGAACATAAGACGATTAACTTTTAAATTCATTGCTTTTAATTAAATAAATTGTTTTTTTTTTCATTAGTATAATCAACAACACGAGCAGAACGGTCACCTATAAGTCATAAAAAAAGCAGCGCAGGACGTCACAATCCGCTAATTTTTTTGAGACATAGGGTGTGGCGTCTCGTTTACCCAGTTGGTTGCAAGCTGGCTACTGTTCCTTTACATCGGAATACAGTAGTGTTTACACACTACAGATTGGCGGCAGAAATACACACCGCGGTGATAATACCAGATTTTATTAATTTATCCTCATTTTGATTAAAATTATCCTCAGCTACAAGTGTCGTACAAGGATAATTTTAATAAAGTTTACCAAAACATGTTTAAATCGAGCGATTTTTAGCAATAAATTTTATTATGACCTAGATATGAATATTTAGAATTTAACCCAAACAATGGTGTGAAATAATATCTTAAAAGCACGATCCATGCATACATAGTTTAGTGTTATTGAAAAGCTTATGTAAATGAAAAATGGTGTTTTCTAATTTGTCTTAACAAAGCCTAGTCTATTGTTTCAATATTTTATCGGAAAACTATGGAAGTATAATCGCACTAAAATATAGTTATAATTATACTGCACTAGTTTTTATATATTTTTTTCATTTAATGTCTATATTTCTTTAAATAATCAAGCATTCCTTACCTTTAGTAAATATATAAAACAAATTAGAAGCAATAGTAGTTACAGTCACTAAAATTACAATATTCCACCAGCCACAAAACTTAATTATATTTATTGACTTTGCTAAAATTGCAAACCATTTTTCTTAATTAACATACTTAATTTCTATAATATACTGGTTGAAAATGTTGCGCAAACGAATTGAAAACAACCAATTCTTTGGATAATTTCCCTGTGTCGGAATTTGAGGTCGCTTAGTATAACCAAGCGCGTTAAAATAACTAACCGAACTTATGTAGTTGCATAAAATTTAAAGTTTTCAATGTTTTCATATAAATGATAAAATTATTGCCAATGACCCGAGTATTTGCTTCAAATTTAAGCCTGTTGCATAGATTTGCTGGGTATTATCGACAGATAATAGTATATTTCTTAAAAGACAATACTTTTCTTACAAGAAAATAGGTATCAAGTATACTGTTACACAGATTACTTAAGGGAACTAACGAATCATAATATGCTTCATTGGGCAATTATTCCTGCTAATAAACTCGATTTTACTTTTAACATTTACAAATATTTGACTCTTAATAAGCCTTTATTATGTTAAAGGCGTCCCCATGAATACATTTATTATTTCATTAGAAGGGCTTAGCTGCGTCCCTTCTTCCTTATTCATGTGCAAAGTAACTTCGCTGTACAACATTGTATTTAAATTTCCATCGTAAAAAGTTTTATTTAAATTTAAGGATTGGGTACTTATTTTAAATTATGAAACTGTCTTTATAATACTTTTATTTATTTTCGTTATTTTAATGTGAAACGTTTCACAAAAGCCATTCAGAGATCATTCATGCCACGCACTATTAAACTCTGGAATGAACTCCCCTCTAAGGTTTTTCCTTCATGTCTTCCTTCAAACGAGGTATAAAGAGAGTCCTTTACGGTAGGCAGCGCGTTGGTGATACCCCTAGTATTGCTGATGTCCATGGGCGTCGGTGACCACGTCATATCAGGTGGCCCGACTGCTCGTCTGCTTCGTCGGCAATAAAAAAAAAGCCAGGTTATAAAAAATATCACGGGTAAGTAATGATTTAATATAACTACAATATTTTTAATTATATTAACCATTCAAATTTTAAAACCGTTGGCAATTCTATTTGTTTTGTGATTATCTATATTATGATTAGACGTTTCTTTGAAATGCTAACCGAACTCCATTTATTACTCAATAAGAAGTGCCCACTTTTGTGGCGCTCTTTGCTTTTAATTTAAAACGTTAGACGAATGGTCCAGCCTCTTATGTGTTAATGTTGCCTTAGTTTTTTTCTTTACTTACCGTATATACTTATTTAATTTGATACCTTTCTCATTTATTTAACATACATTAAACATTTATTTACAAAAAGGAAAAATGTACAAAAATAAAGACTCAATTTTATTTAAATGTCATTACATTTTAAGACCGAAAGTTTTATAAAGATGGGTGGCTGAATGACTGCAACCTTTTCACGTAATAATATAGGACAGCTTTTAGAGGAACTCAATAGTTACATAACCATTACTTTAAAGTATCTTATTTAATGAAAAAGAGAATGGATGAAGACATATGTTTATAACTGAAAAAATATAATTAAGTGTATATGTTTAACAAGCGTTAAACTTGACCTAGCCTGAAAGTTTCAATATCTGTTGGTCCTTTTATTTATTCGTTCATGATTTGCTGTGTTAAAAACACTTTAAGAACGGAACCAACAGAGAAATATTGGGAATGTATGTATTACATAAAACCTCGCTGCGCATCGCGTGATCAGTTCGCTAGGGACTATTGTTAAGTTAAACAAAGACGCTTGTGTATTTCCACGACTCGTTATAGTAACTATCAAAATATTCAGACAAACGAATCGATCAAAAAATAGTATCACCGTTTGAGGAACAAACTTTCACATTTATCCAGATAGGGTGTTTACTTTAGTATGATAAAAGTTTAATTTAAAAATTTTATATCAGAATAATTTAAAATAATGTGATTAAACATAGTGTTATTTACCCCAGGATGATGATCCAATATGAATTAAAAAAAATAAAGATACATTGATTTGAATTTTTACTACTAACAGATTTACAGGAGTTCAAATCGAATATTCCTCTTAAACTCTAAACTTCGATACCTTTATTAGTTTTTAGACAAACCAGAATAAGGAAACATCGGAAAACTTTATTGAATTGACATTATAATTAATTGACCTATACCTGCTAGCTATTTCAATACATTAGTCTTAACTTTAAAAGATCTATTAGTTAAGGCTGAGGATTTGGTGCCAAAGATATTTTTACCAGAAACATACCAAGTATGTTTCAAATTCATGTGACTCAACCGGTTTTTACACTTACGTTATATTTTTTTGTTATCCTAAGACGGTAATTTTCTCATGATTCATAATCAATATTATGTACAGATATTTAAAATCGATTTTAGTAACTAATTACTCCAAATTAATATCAGTGCTATATTGGATCTTGATTAAAAAAAAATTAATATACTAAAACACAACAAAATAAGTAGAAAACAATATTAAAATGCAATAAATGCCTAAAACAGCGTATTTTTAATAGTATTTTAAAACGCCTGTACTAGATGCAAAGTATATTTCGGCTTTTACAGACACGTTTCAGGCCACCGTATTTTAAACTCCGTCCTAGGTTAGTTATAATTAATAATTCGAATTTCAGCTAGGCGCGTTGCTGCATTAATCGGGATATTTGATCTAAATTAAAGTAAACGAATCTTGGTTTCCATTAAACGTTTATGATTGTACAGTAGTAAATCTCATATATAATATAACTCGTATAATAATGAGTGTTATAAGAGTTACAAAGCGTAACTGCATTTATTTATTTGTGTTTATTGGTTTATTTTTTTCAATTTATTTAACGTGTTAAGGTAGTATTTGTATTACAATGTTATGGATTAAGTCTAAACAATTTTACGTTTTTAGATATATATATATATTTGATCTTGTAGCTATTTATTAAGAAAATTTTATTATTTTTATTTTAGTATCAATTTAGTTCATAATCATCAGAAAAATTATCTAACAGAATAAATGAATTTGTTTATGATCGTAAATGTTTTAGTTAGGATATGACCTCTAAGCGAGTAACTTTACCAAAGACAAACATCATTTAAACGTAATTTCGAGTATACTCACAGCTTTGTTCATCTTAGTGTATAATTGATAAAAAATTGTTCTAAACATTGCATGACTTATGTGTTGCCTTTATTATTTTTTTTGTGTTTAATTTAGTGCAGTAAAATAAATTTATTGGTTTGGGTCATATCTGTTAAACCTTTTAACTTGACCGATTTACAAGTTTTGTTATGGTTTTATTTGTTTTATACGCGCGATAAACTTCTCATTGAATTGAATTGCATTTCAATGTATCTTAAATATTAGACACATAAACGTATATAATTTATGTTATTTAAAAAAAAATATCTTTAACGAAAGATTTCCCCATTAACAACAGTCAATAGCAGAATCTTTTGTTGCATACTAATACTAATACTTCAGGTTCGGTCCAAAACCTTTTCAATATTTACTTTCAAGTTATATTTCCCTGCTAGTGACAACCCCCTTACGATATTCACTATCGAGTAATTTTTCTCTGATACAAAAACTATAAATGTTATTTTTAATGTTTAAAAATACACCTAAGTTTAGAGAACAATTAAAATTAAATAACTTTTTATTACAAAAATGAAAATTCAACACCTGGTTTTCTTGTATCATATTGATAATAAAATTCAAGGCCAGGTAACGATTCTTAAAAGTAGTGATATCGCAAAAAAGTTCTCAAAATAATTGTACAATTATTTAGTTACGTATCGTTATTTGATATAAGTTTATTGTTTGACATTTATTCTCAACATTTCATTTCATCGTAATTAAAATGCTTTTAGGGTATTTTCATCCTGAAAAAAAACTCATCTTGCCGCTGAAATTTATTTTTAAACGCCACCACAAGTATTGTCAAAATCAAATTAAATAATAATCTTCCAACTGAATTTACACGAACGATTTCTTATCCGACACCCAGAGAATAAATTACGAAAAAGCTGCTTGTTGTAATGAAATATTATAATCATTTTTTTTTAAATGCATTTAATGATTAAAGATGTTACAAATCCTAAAAATTTGAGTACAAAAAGCATTTGTAAATCTGTTTTGTTTCTTTTGATTTGATTAAGGATTTAGTCTCTGAAATATTTTTTATGATATCTTTAAATTTTATTGCACATTAAAATTTTATTTTCATACTATAATTATTCTCGACGTTCTTTTATAACATCAAAAACATATTAAAATTTGTGCATACTCGAAAACCTTCGCTCAAAAGCTTGAAACTAAAAAAAGTATATACCATTTATATTTTAAACTAAATCATTTTTACTCAAAGGCGTAGAGCTTCTAAAATATGTAACGAGAAAACACATACTCACAATTGCTACAGAGAGTAAGTTAACCCCATAATGGATAGATGGATAGGGGTGTATTAGGGAAGGCCTATGTCCAGCAGTGGACTAACAAAGGCGATAATGACGATATTTTAGAGTATTTGTCTTAAGTGTACCTAAAAATGTATTTTTCTAAATACCACTGTAATCTCGGAGCATAGCAATGAATATTTGAATCGCTATCATTCCCATGATAGCGAATCAAATATTCATTTAAAAAAGGACAGGCTGTACAAAGACCGAGCCGTATAATTTATTAACCAATTTCACTTTTGGTAGTTTGTATTAGTTGAGCATATGTTTATTCTTTTGACATTTCAGAACCGCATAGAACAAAACATGCTTCTATGATTATTTGTAATTATCACTCTAAAGTTAAATGATCTAATTTTTATTTAATGTTTTATCTAAGAGCTGTTTGTTATACTTAAAACAATGATCGTTACAAAGTTAAATTAAGGTCATCGAAATTTTCTTATCCCTCGCTTATGAAATCATAGCCTAGATGGGGGTGTATTAGGAGAGGTCTATATCAAGTAGTGGACTATCACAGGCTGATGATGTATGTAATGAATATTTTTTTAGGAAACCTCATTACGTAATACATTCTTCGACTTGTAATGTATTTTTGTGATATCTTCACAAAAGCTCTCGTTTGTTGTGGTTAGCAGTAAAATTAATAACCTAATTACTGCAATTTCTCAACTCGAAAACCAAGAAATATAATGTGATGAACATTTTGAATTCTGTATTTTGTTACTATGAAAAATAATTAATTGTTACCGAGTTATTCTACTTTATAAGTTAGGTAAAAATCAAAAGAACAACTGAGATTACTGAAAATTATCGCTCTATAACTACTCAAAAGCAGTCAAACAAATACATTACTTATGTTCTGAAACTTATATGTCTTATTACTTAATATAACTAAGTTAATATTTTAAGTATAACTAACTTCTTCAATACATTCGTCACGTTTTCATTTTTGTGCCGCTGTTTCCATTTTTCTGTGACAAATCGATTAATGTCTAATTTTTGATCTCAGTTTAAAGTAGTATCGGTAAAATTATGATTAATCTTTCTGCTGCTGTGATAAATGTAAGGCAGAAATAATTACATCTTGTTTGTTCAATGCGCAAATCTCTTTTTATACTTTAAATCCTTCTTTATTTCTTTACAGTTATTACAGACAACTAATAGGATGAGAGGCGACATAGATGATTAAAATAAATAGGATATTTATTCTTGCATGTCACGTCCCTGATCTTACGGTACAAATGAAATACCATGATTTCGTAGAAAGTTTGCTAATCATTATCACGTTAAGTTACGATTTCCCTTATTTTACAAAGCGAAACTAATGTCTATTAAGGAGTATACTTCTTCGACTTCGTCGTAGACCACGTTATCCAGGCAAACTTATATAATGTACAATTGTTATGTAACGATCAAAATTACAGAAAAGTTTAAAATAATAAACGGTATATCCATTTATTTTTTTAATTTATACAATTTAGGTTACGGCAACTTACTGAAATGAATTTTTTTGTTGCATCATTTATTGCTAAAAAAATATATGTATGGTTACTAATTCTTATTAATATTTCAATACACCTTAGCTTTCGTCTAAAATACTCTAATTTACTTAAGAATACTACTATATTTTCTAGTTATAAAATGTTTTTTTAAAAGTAAATGTAACACCGCTATCAAGCGAATGAATGCAATATTATGCGGCTGGTTGTAATGAAGAGCTTTAATTTCTACCCGCAAGAGCCTCCGTACACCCGAAACTTAAGTACACGGTAAAACAAATTAAGCGGAACCCATTTACTTTCTTGCCTACCTTCTTATCTAACAGATTAAATGTTTTGGCGTCAAGTATACCTGTATAGAATGTTTTTCTATAGAATACGAAATGATGATTTAAAAATATAATTTTTAACATCAAGAAACCTGTTAAACTATCAATTTATCTTTAAAACTTGTAAGAAAACATTTTAACGATGCTTAATTGAAGGAGAAGAAGGATTCTCTTTTTACTCTAAATCAATTAATTTATAAACCAAACATTAAACAATAACTAGGAGGCCAATGTGATAGAAATGTTCATACTGAATGTATGAACATTTGAGGAATTAGAATAGAATAGTTTACATACTTAACTCGAACGCTTTTATACACGGTCCGTTTAAATATTTCTGCATTTAAATGTCAGTTAAAAATTACACAAAACTTTAGTAAGTGTAAACATTTATGTATACGTTTCAATTATCATAAAATATATATGTATATTTTTTACAATTCGTGGGTGATTTTATAAGTCCTTTTAAATAGTAAAATTATTGTTTTATCCACTTTTGTAATTATTTCTTAAACTATTATTTATCAACAAGATCCGTTTTTAAGACAAATTTAATATGTCCTCGTAGTCGAATTCAACTACGGCGGCCGATTTATATTTAAGATCAGCTAACTTCACAGGAGGTATATAGTGGACAAAAGTATGAAAGGAAAATTAGTAAAAACAGGTGGAGTGCATCTGTGTATGCGCTGTACTATTATTTTATACTCTCAAAGCCAGATAAGGCGCAGGACCGACAATGATCATGTCCAACCGAAGAATGGATCATCTTACTTTACAGACAGCCCGCATTGCCGTAACCAACTGTAACAGAAACCAAATATGTAAGAATATATATTTGATATAGATTGAAGAGCACTTTATTTTGGAATAATTTTACTCGTTTTTCAAACCATTCGGCATTCAATCGATCCAATAACTGCATAATAACGACCAGTGATTGCGTGTGATTGACTTCCGTTGTATAGGTTGTTATTACCCATCAGTTGAATGTCAGCTAGTCTCACCGCTTTAATCAATAAAAAATATTTATTATTATAAAACTTAAATAAAATTTATAGTTCCAAAAAAATGTAACGTTTCAAATTTTTAAAACGATGACTTCTGCTTAATAGAGGCTAAATTCTTTTTGTTTGTCTTTTAATGCAATGTATAAGAAAGGCTATGTTTATGTAGTAAAAAAACTAAATATTACACAAAATTGCTCTTGCAAAACTGTCAATAGCAGAATAGCAATCCATTGTGTTGCATAACAATTTTGGCTTCAGTAGCGCTCTGAAAAAGTTTCCGTTATTGCTTATCCAATGTGCTTCTCTAAAAAGAATTTTATTTAATATTTCTTTTTCATTATGTTTACAAACATTTTTGAAATGAAACTTCGTATAAATAAATTTACATCAAAAGGGAATCAGTTAGTTTCAGATACTAATGTTAACACGAAGGTAAATATGAATATAATTATTATCATATCAATATTTATAACTATTATATTATAGAAACAATCTTTATTTAAAATTTGTAAGACATATCTTTATAAAATCTCCCAATTTTATTTTTATATAATCAGAGAATTATTTCAAGTTATTTCAAAAACTATTCTGTTCTATTATTTACCAAGGAAGTAAAATAAAGAGTTCACTGGTCTCATTTAACCCTTTTTTACCGCCCTGATTACTAAGGCTTTTATAGAGATTTGGTATTTTAATTCTGAAACGCTCGTAAAGAAGAATTTTATTCTAAGAATTTAACAGTAACCTTTAAGCAATTTAGTTTTCAATGGCAGTGAGTTAAATATTTATTCAGAAAAGGACAGTGGGAACAAAGGTTTGCCAATTTGCCTCTTCGTTGTAGGTACAAGCATAATAAAAGCGGGTATTCAAAAGATCTTGTCAGACAGCTATAAGTGATGAGTAAATAGTTTATAAATAAAGACTTACAATATTGTATAAAATAAAATAAAATATTTTTGGATCCAAATGTTATAGTGTTGATGTATAGTATAATCAATAAAGTTATTTTTTGTTATTATTAAAAAGCTTCATCAATCATCATCCATTATTTGAAATATTTAATTTATAATGCTTCTACAAAAATTTATAAGCTATTTGAAAATTATAAAGGTGGGCCTAAATTATTAAAAACAGCTATCTTTTAAAGTGTTTGGTATTTCTTTTGTTTCATGGAGTACACTAGAATATATTAATAAAAATAATTGAAATATTTAGTTACAAGATCATACTTAAAAAATTTTAAATACCCTAACATGGTAAACTTTAAAAAATAATAAAAATTTTAAGTTTGGATGTGATTGGAGTATTAAATACTTTTATATGCCTTGGGTGCATAAATGTAATAATCAGAATCATAACACAATATAAACCATTTTTATGTGCATAAGCTTTAATACCATAAAGTTTCTATACAATACATTCTAAGCTATAAACATTCATACTTAAAATGTTTTAAATATTCCTAGAATTTTATAACTTTAAAAATAATATGCTTCTTTATAAAATATTCTTTACATGTATTGTATACGTTTCAGACAATATTTATTTGGTTATTTTGGTTGTAAGATTTTATTAAATCGAGTCGTCCTCAGCTTAGCTTCTGTTTGTGATATAACAAGCAAGCCGTGCACACAACAAATGTACTCGAAGTACGTGAACCCATTGTTCAGCTAACAAGCTTCGTTTTAAAGAACGTAATAGATACAGGTTCTAAAATACGAATATTCTTTCGAAATCGTTTACGGAGAGTTGTTTCCATTAAATGTTGTGCTTCCACTGATTGAAACATCTGATACCCAGTGTCTACCCCGTGACCACGGCCGCTGGAAAGTGTTCTAAACGTCGGGAATTTAAAATGTAAAAATAAACGCAATAAAATCCGTAAAGTCATTTTATTTAATAATGTATAATATTCGCGCAAACAATAGAAATAATAACATCTGATTCTTTAAATTATGAACCTTAATATAGAGAAGCAATTAAATATTGATAACAATGTGTATTATAAAAAGTATGTCTGTTGTGTTTGTAACAATTTTGGTCTTATTGTCAATAAGTGACAACTTGATGGCTAACAGTCCACATTTTATCATAAACGATAGAGTCGTAACAAATGGTATTAATGAGATATTATTGATTTTGAGACATAAAATAAAGTTATTGCAAATTATATATGAGTAAATTTTTTGTCGCCTAATATATAAATGACGTATAAAATTCTCAAATGATAATATATATATATCCTCTGATATTTATAAATAATTTTATAAGCTTTCGTATACATATACCTTTGATATAAAGCCTATAAATTCAGTATCACTTGTTTGTAATGAAGAGCTTTAATTTCTACCCGCAAGAGCCTCCGCAACCCCGAAACATAAGTAGCCGAAATTAGCAATTCTCCGAGACAAAGTGAAGTTTATGCGTACCTCTGTAGCTTGTTTGTCAAGCGGCTTCCACATAAGATGTTTTAGAGAGGTGTTTTCATAACATATACATATTTGCTAACCAGTCGTTAAATTCTACACTAAGCCTAAGTTTAACTGCAATTTAAATGATTAAATATTCAAAACACTTCATTTTGTACGTCAATTCACGACAAACAATCTTATTTTTAAAGGATTATAAGATATTTACAGGCAATATACAAAATTCATTAGCTTCTTCCTAATTTTCAACAACGCATCTAATAGTATTTGAAAAAAGTATATTTAATTTATATTAATGGGTATTATGCATAAAAAGGTTCTGTGTATCGGTATAAATATTTGTGAAACTAATAAGAAACATAAATAATAAGAATAAACTATCATTTGGTATAAACCGTGCAGTAAATTTAGTACATATATCAATGTGTTATCCAATCAGAAATATTTAATACTTTAATACTTTTGTTATTTGATCAATTTACGATAATAAATATTAACAATTTCTTCTATTTTATTGAATAAAAGGTAATAATACTTTTTATGGATTTAATCGCGTTTATTTAATATTTTAAACTCCCGACGTTCGAACACTTTCCAACGACTGTGGTCACGGGGTTCGTAACGTCGGGAATTTAAAATGTAAAATAAACGCGATCAAATCCGTTAAAATAATCTTTATTGAATAATGTGCATTAAACAAAATAATTAATTACTTCTATTTTATTAAGGTTCTATTTATTGTTAATAAATGCACTCTAGAATTAACTACTTTCTAATAAATATGTACTCTAAATATGATGTTGGCTTGATCTTTGTTAGTCATATATAAAATAAACAATTCAGTAAACATGGCAAAATTAACACAAAAATATAGTTGAGTTTAAAAAAAAGAATAAAAATATCCCAAAAGATATCTGTTTTTATGTGGATGCATATAATTTTTATTATTATATTTAATTTTTTAATTTTAATTGTTGTATAAAGGAATGAACTTTTTCCTATATGAAAACATTTTTATAATAATAAGTAATAAAACTTGAGTCCGTAAAAGATTCCACGGTTTCTGAAGCTCAAGCCCATTACAACAATTAACTTATGGTTAAAAGTTAATTTAAAAATAAATTTAGGAGATGTACTGTGATGATGCACTGTCTCAAAGATAAATAACGCAATAAATTGCTTCGAACAAAATATGTTTGATTCACAGTAAACATCTTTGCACCGATCAATTTTACATAGACTTTAATTGACACGTCACGTCACTGTTCACCACGTGTCTGTATTTAACGCAAATTCACGTTTACGGTACAGTCACGTTTTGATAAACGTGATAAATGGTAGACGGTTTGTTCCTTCCGGTCTTTACTTTTTTTTTTTACTTAAAACCGTTATTCAAAGAAAAAATCAAAATTTTCAATATTCATGGACAAATTTAGGAACATAATAAAAAGGGATTATAATTAAAATTCTGATATTTGTTCAGTGTAAAAGTCTTGTTTAAAATCAAGTTTTGGGTTATTATATTATATTATTCGATCATTTAAAATTTGAAACATTGAAAAACTAATGATCAAAATGACAAAATTAACAAAAAGTTAACAAAAATTTTAGCTTTAGATAATCATTTAAATGCTTTATTTTGTTATGCTTTTGTCTATTCTGCTTAAAGTAATGTAACCTGGATTATAATCAGTACTTAGTGTTGCCCCCTAGAGGTTTTTGAACTGGTTCCAGATCTACTTTCAAAATCTTGAGGGATTGCATCCTATTCTTCCTGTGATGCATTTTTAAGATCTCTCAAATTAGCCTGGACCAGATTTCTTTTTTTAATTTGTCTTCCTAGCTTATTCCGTTCATGCTCTACAGGATTCAAATCAAGAGAGCGCTGGCTATCACATAACATTTATTGCTACGATTCGAAGGTATTCGGAAACTACCACTGCAGTATGAGATCGTACAAAACAAAGAATCTATCTCCTATAAACAGGGCAAATGGCATAACAAGTTCTTTCAGTACCTCAGTTACATAGAATGCCGATGTTAGTGACCCATTCTCAAACAACGCGGAGTTCCGTACGCGCCCCCATACAAATACCTTCCCTTACCATAAGACTCCTCCACCATAAACTTCTTCTCAATAATGGTTCACTGAGTATACCTCTCTCCAGGGCGTCTCCACGCTTTAATCCTTCTATCATCAGGCTTCAGAAAAAATCTGTTCTCTTCAGTAAATAAAATTTGACTCCAAGCGTCGTCATTCCAGTGGTAGTGATTGCACCTGATGATTTCAGCCTTCTTCTTACATTTTTTGTACTTGAAGAAGTTAAGGTCCGATCTCCAAGTGCACTGGTAACGATTAACCATCTCTGGCCACAGTCTGAGTTTATTTACAGTAAAAACTGACACTTAACACGATAAACGTTTTGTTTAGTCACAGTCAAAATTAAACTAAAAAGCTAAATTTAAACTTGAATTAAATTTTCCATAGTATGGAAAGATGCTTGTTAAGCGATAATTAAGGAATAAAAAACAAGCGAAGCTCGAAAATAAAAAACTTCCTTTTTAGATGTGGATTTTATAATATAAGTTGCCAGAATGTAGGATAATTACAACAGGAAGTATATAACCATCCACTAAATTTAGCTACGAGTGCATACATTAAGTTGAGTTTTATACATATAGCTGAGCTTTTAAATCAATGTAGCTTATTTTATAATCAATGTAGCTTATTAAAATATTTGAGTCGATTAATTCGTCTTACATGAATCTACATTGCCAAAACTATAAAACGTAGGACGGAACGTATAGATCGAATGACAACGTAGGAGTCCACTAAAGTTTTAATTTAATTTGATCACTTCTTAATTGTACACTTCGTAAGTTATGAGAACAATTTGAATAAAATAACGTTTTAATATCAAAATGAAAATGCGACACCTGGTTTTCTTGTATTATATTGATAATAAATTCAGGGCTTGGATACGAATTTTAAAAGTAGCGATATCGCAAAAAAAGTTCTTGAAATAATTATACAATTATTTAATTACGTATCGTTATTTGACATAAGCTTATTGGTTGACATTTTTTTCCACATTTTTACTCAGCACGGCATTTGTATGGCTAGTGTAATTAAAATGCTTTTAGGACATTTTCGCCCTGAAAAAAGCTCATCTCGCCGCTGAAATTTATTTTTAAACGCTACCACAAGTGTTGTCAAAATCAAATTAAATAATAATCTTCCCAGTGAGTTTACTCGAACAATTTCTTATCCGACACCCAGAGAATAAATTACGAAAAAGCTGCTTGTTGTGATTAAATATTATTACTTTTTTAAGTACTTTCGAAGATTAAAGATTTTACATATCCTGAAAATTTGATTACAAAAAACATGGTGATATCTGTGTAAGTCTGTTTTGTTTCTTTCGATTTGATTAAGGATTTAGTTTCTGAAATATTTTGTGTGATATATTTAAATTTTATTGCACATTTAAATTTTACTTTCATACTATAATTATTCTTAACGTTCTAACAGTATAAAAAAGACGTTAAAATGTATGCATAGTCAAACTAAAAAAAGTAGTTTACCATATAAATTTGAAACTAAATCTTTTCTATTATGTAACGAAAAAACACATACTCATAATTGCTACAGATAGTTTGAATATTTAAACTAAGTGTAACTAAAAATGTATTGTATAAGTACCACAGTAATCGTGGATTTCCTTGAGGGCAAATCAAATATTCATTTAGAAAAGGACAGGCTGGACAAAGACCGAGCCGTATAATTTATTTACCAATTTCACTTTTGGTAGTTTGTATTAGTTAAGCAAATGTTTATTCTTTTTTACATTTTCAGGAGCGCATAGAACTAAACATATAGTGATACACACAGGTGGTAGGTCCCCATTTTACAGAGGACCGTCTGGGTGGGTGCCTATTTCTACCGCAAAGCAGTAGTGTGAAAACACTACTGTGTTCCGGTTTGAAGGGCACCGTAGCCAGCGTATTTACTGGGTAAACGAGACTTAGCATCCTATGTCTGACTGTAGGCAGTGGCTTGGTGATAGCAGTATTGCCGAAGTCTATGGGCGTCCGTGACCACTTTCTATCAGGCGGCCGGACTGCTCGCCTGCCTGGATATGCAATAAAAAAAGGTTACTAAAAATTATCCCTCCATAACCCCAAAACAGTCCGATGACAATTTCTACATATTTTCTTATGAACAAACATTACTTATGTACTGAAACTTTTACGTAATATGCTTAAGATAATATTTTAAGTATACTCGTACTGTTACTATAAACAAGTTAATATTTTAAGTATAACTAACTTCTTCAATACTTCCGTCAAGTTTTCATTGTTATGCCGCTGTTTCCATTTTTCTGTTACAAATCGTTAAGGCCTAATGTTTTGTCGTCTCGGTAAAGTAGATATGGGTAAAATTATGATTAATCATTCTGCTGCTGTGATAAATGAGAGGCAGAAATAATTACACTTTGTTTGTTCAATGCGCAAATCTCTTTTTATACTTTAAATCCGTCTTTATTTTTTACAGTTATTAAAGATATCTTATAGCCTGTGAGTGCGGGGTTTTTATCATCTGTATATGGCATAGATGATTAAAATCAATAAGAAATTTATTCTTGCATCTTGCAATACAAATACATCTACCATGATTTCGTAGAAAGTTTACTAATCATTATCACGTTAAGTTACAATTTTTTTCATTTTACAAAGCGAAACTAATGTCTATGAAGGAGTATTCTTCTTCGTCTTCGTCGTAGGGCACGTTGTCCAGGCAAAATTCTAAAATGCAAGATTGTTATGTAACCGATCAAAATTACAGAAAAATTTAAAATAATAAACGGTATTTCCATTTATTTTTCTAATTTATTAGGTTACGGCAAATTACTAAATGAATTTTATTTTACATCATTTATTGATTATAAAATATTTAATTGGTTATTCATTTTTATAAATATTTTAATACGCTTTCGATGTTATACTCCAATTCAGTTAAGAATACTACTATAGTTTCTAGTTATATAATGTTTTTAAGAGTAAATGTAACACCGCTATCAAGCGAATGAATGCAAAATTATGCGGCTGGTAATGAAGAGCTTTAATTTCTACCCGCAAGAGCCTCCGTACACCCGAAACTTAAGTACACGGTAAAACAAATTAAGCGGAACCCATTTACTTTCTTGCCTATCTTCTTATCTAACAGATTAAATGTTTTGGAGTCGAGTATACCTGAATATACATACGAAATTTCTATAACATACGAAATGATGATATAAAAACATTATTTTTAACTTCAAAAAACCTGTTAAACTTTGTCAAGTTATCTTTAAAACTTGTAAGTAAACATTTTAACGAACTTTAGGATATAGAAGCAAAACAAAGTTCGTTTATTGGTTATCATAATAAATATATTTCATGTATTATCATAATAAACAAAGTACTTTCTCTTTTAACTCTAAATTAATTAATTTTAAAACAAGCATAAAATAATATCTAGGAGGCCGATGTATAAAAAATGTTCATACTGAATGTTTGAACATTTGAGGAATTCAAATAGAATAGTTTACTAACTTAGCTCCAAAGCTTTTATTCACGGTCCGTTTATAAGCGTAAGTTACAATATTTCTATATTTGAATGTCAGGTATAAATAACATTAACTTTAGAAAGTGTACATTTATGTTACGATTATCAAAGAACATATATGTATATTTTAAACAATTCGCGAGCGGTTTGATAAGTCTTTTTAAATAGTAAATTTATTGTTTTTTGCACTTTTGTAATTATTTCTAAAACTATTATTTGTCAACGTAGTCCTTTTTAAAGACTAATACAATATGTCCTCCTAGTCGAATTCAACTACGGCGGCCGATCTTAATATCACTGGAGATATTATAGTGGACATAAGTACGTACGCGCAAACACAGGTGGAGTGCACCTGTGTATGCGTGTACTATTCTTTTATACTCTCAAAGCCCGATGGAACGGATGACCCTTCCGGAAGGAGATAAGGCACAGGACGGACATTGAACATGCCCAACCGAATCAAGTATCATCTTACTTTACAGACAGCCCAGCCCCGTTGCCGTAACCAACTGTAACAGAAGACAACTATGAAAAGTTGTTGAGACTGCGCTAGATTCGAACCCACAACCTCCGGTTTCTAAATCACACGCCTGTTTCTATACCTTTGAATAAGATCTACGACTTTTAGAGTTCTGCAAAATAGACGTTTACACACAAAAACTTTTGTTGCACCGAGTCTACTTTTAAACGCGAGACTAGGTAGCAATTATAAGAAGCTAAATCCAGTCAATACAACTCGTAAATTAAACCAATTGAGGTATACACAGGGGCGATGTTTTGATGTAGATTGAAGAGCACTTTATTTTGGAATAATTTTATTCGTTTTTCAAACCATTCGGCATTCAACCGGTCCAATAACTGCATAATAACGACCAGTGATTGCGTGTGATTGACTTCCCTAGGGGCAGGGTGTGTTATTACCCATCAGTTGAATGTCCAGCTAGTCTCACCGCATTAATCAATAAAAAATATCTATAATTATAAAACTTAAATAAAATTCATAGTTCCGAATAAATGTAACGTTTCAAATTTTAAAAAACAATGACTTCTGCTTAATAGAGGCTAAATTCTTTTTGACTATCTTTTTATGCAATGTGTAAGAAAAGCTATGTTTATGTAGTAAAAAAACTAAATATTACACAAAATTGCACTTTTAAAACTGTCAATAGCAGAATAGCAATCCATTGTGTTGCATAACAATTTTGGCTTCAGTAGCGCTCTGAAAAAGTTCCAGTTATTGCTTATCCAGCTTGCTTCTCTAGAAAGAATTTGATTTAATATTTCTTTTTAATTACGTCTAAAAACATTTTTGAAATAAGATTACGTATAAATACATTTAAATTAAATGAGATTCAGTAAGTTACAGATAAAAATGTAAATATGAAGGTAAATATCAATATAAATATTGTTATGTCAAAGTTATTATGGAATCAATCTTTCTGTATTATTTGTTCTTATAATTTTATCTTTATTTAATTATCAAATTATACACAATTATTTTAAAAACTGTTCTGCTCTGTTACTTTACTAAGGAAGTAAAACAAAGAGTTCGCTGATCTCTGATTTAACCCTTATTTACTGCCCTGATTATAAGGGCTTTGTAGAGATTCGGTATTTTTTAATGCTTGTAAAGAAGAATTTTATTCTGATTATTTTACAGTAATCTTTAGGCAAGTTAATTTTTCTATAGCAGCGAGTTAAATATTTATTCGGAAAAGGACAGGTCGGAACAAAGGTCGAGCCTTATGAATTATTAACCAATTTGCCTCTTGGTTGTAGGTACAGGCATAATAAAAGCGGGTATTCAAAAGATTTAGTCAAACAACCATAAGTGAAGAGCAAATAATTTATAAATAAAGGCTTACAATAATGTACAAACTAAAATAAAATATTTTGGGATCCAAATGTTATAACGTTGATGTATAGTACAATCAATAAAGTTATTTTTTGTTCTTATTAAAGAGCTTCATCAACCATCATCCATTATTTGAAATATTTAATTTATAATGCTTCTACGAAAATTTATAAGCCATTTAAAATTATAATGGTAAACCTAAGCAAATTATTGAAAGCAGCCATCTTTTAATGTAATAGGTATTTCTTTTGATTAATGGAGTGCACTACGGTATATTACTAAAAATACACATATAGTTATTAGAACACACATAAAAATTGTTAAAAATCCGAATATGATGAACTTTAAGAAATATCTAATCTTGATTTTAGTATGCTTGTGATAGGAATATTAAATGCTAAGTTATGCCTTGGCTATATAAATGTACTAATCATAATCATAACATAAACCATATAGTATATAGCTATAGTACCATAGTTTCTTTACAATTCGCTCACAGAAACACACATTCATATTCAAAACGTTTTAAATATTTGAAGAATTTTATAACTTTAAATATAATATGCTTTTTCGAAAATGTTCTTAACATGTATTGCACACGTTTCAGAACATTTATTTGGTTATTTTGGTTGCAAGATTTTATTAAATCGAGTCGTCCTTAGCTTAGCTTCTGTTTGTGATATAACAAGCAAGCCGTGCACACAACAGATGTACTCGAAGTACGTGAACCCATTGTTCAGCTAACAAGCTTCGTTTTAAAGAACGTTATAGATACAGGTTCTAAAATACGAATATTCTTTTGAAATCGTTTAGTAAGCGTTGTTTCTATTAAATGTTGTGCTTCAACTGATTGAAACAAAGATACTGGTTTCATTGTCAATAAGTGACAACTTGATGGCTAACACTCCACGTTTGATCAAAATCGATAGAGTCATAACAAACGGTATTAATGAGATAATATTGAACTTAGGATATGACAATAAGTTATCGTAAATTATTTATAATAATAGTAATATTTCTGGACGTCAACATCGTCTAGTCCCAAATTAAGCAAAGCTTGTACTATGAAAATTAGATAACTGATAAATACATAAACTTACTTTTCTTTTGTAAATAAATACATATTATATAGACAAACACCCAGACATTCATACGTAATTCATTTAACTTTAATAAATTTTAGAGCCTTACATCTGAAAGACGTATTAATAACTCAAAATTAAAATATCCTCTTATATTTATAAGTAAGATTATAAGCTTTCGTATGTATATAACTTTGATATGGAGCCTATAAATTCAGTATAACTTGTTTGTAATGAAGAGTTTTAATATCTACCCGCAAGAGCCTCCGCAACCCTGAAACATAAGTAGCCGAAATTAGCAATACTCCGAGACAAAGTGACATTTATGCGTACCTCTGCAGCTTGTTTGCCAAGCGGCTTACACATAAGATGTTTTCATAACATATACATATTTGCTAACTAGTCGTTAAATTCGACACTAAGCCTCAGTTCAACTGCGATATGAATGTTTAAATTTAATTCAAAACACTTAAAAATTTTAAATAGAACATCATTCTTTGGATCCTTAAAAATACATTCAACATCACACACACAATTCATTAGGATTGAAGTTATTTGCCTTTTAATGCCTTATATGTTTTAAGGAATATATTACTGACATTATTAAATTATTTTTATTAAAATTGATAGAATGAATACTGCAGTAATTTCACTAAACCTTAAAAGAGCTAATGGATGATGCTTATAAAAGCTATGCTAGGCAGCTTCAATTTGCAGTTTGCTGTTTTCCATTTTTGCCTAATATGCATTATCAGTAAAGTGACTATAAAAATAAACTAATTATATTTTTACCTAAGATTCTAAAGCCAGCATGTTTGGTACAATTTGTTCCATCAAGAATCGTAACATAATTTACTCTAGTTCCAGAAATTATATACTTGTTTTATGCTATATATAAACACGTTTCATCATCATCAGCCTGTGATAGTCCACTGTGGACATAGGCCTCCCCTAATACACCTCCATCCATTAGGGACTTTGGACCGTATCCCACCACGCTGGTCCAATACGGGTTGGTGGGTGGACTGACTTTTACATGCCCATCCGACGCATGGATCATCTTACTTTTCAGACAATTGGGTGATCGGCCCAAATTGCCCTAACCAACTAGGAAACAGCAATGAAAATTTTTGAGTCCCTGCAGGATTCGAACCCATGACCTCCGGTTTCTAAGGCACATGCCTATACCACTAGGCTACGGAGGCAGTTCACGTTTACTTAAAATAAATAACGTCAATTAAGAATGAACAATCTAATTTTACAATTCAAATTCATTAGCAACTTCCAACAACGCATATAATATTATTTTTCATAAGTAATTTAATATGTATATGATAATATGCATAAAAAAGTTTCGTGTATCATTATAAATATTTGTGAAATTACTATAAAACATAAACAATAAGAAAAATGTGTCTATAATATGACATTTAATCAGAAATATTTAAAAATTTTATACTGTTGTCATTTGATCTCTTTAAAATAATAAATATAAACAATTACTTCTATTTTATGAAGATTTTATTTATTGTTAATAAATGCACTGTAGAATTAAGTAATTTCTTGTAAATATGTACTCTAAAGATAATATTGGCTTGATCTTTGTTAAATAAATTTAGATGAGGTAAAAATAGAATCAAAATATCCGGAAAGCTATCCGTTTTTATGTAAGTACATGCAATATTTCTTTTTAATTTTAATTGTTGTATAAAGTAACAATTTGTATATTTTTCCCATATTAAAACACTTTTATAATAATAACTAATAAAACTTGAGTCCATAAAAGATTCCATGGTTTCTAAAGCTTAAGCCCATACCCCTAGACTAGGTAATGGGATTGTTATACGTTATACTCGTTGAATAACGTAAAAATAAAAAAATACTGGGCAACACTTAACTTACGGTTAAAATTTAACTTAAAAATGAAATTTAGGAGAATTGTCTTAAAGATAAAACACGCAATAAATTGTATCGAATAAAATATGTTTGATTTGCACATCTTTGCACCTATCAGTTTTACGTAGACTTTAATTGACACGTCACGTCACTGTCCATCACGTTTCTGTATTTAACGCAAATTTACGTTTACAGGAGAGTCACGTTTTGATAAACGTGATAAACGGTAGACGGTTTGTTCCTTCCGGTCTTTATTTATACTTTTTTACTTCACAAACTCAAATTATTTATATAACGTTTTCATGGACAAATTTAGAGAAACATAAGTAAAAGTATGATTATAATAAACTACCATAGATATTTGTTTAGTGTGGAAACAGTCTAGTCTTAAAATTATGTTTTTCTATATATTGTTCGATCATTAAGAATTTGAAACATTGAAAAACTAATAATCAATATAACAAAAATAACAAAAGTTAAAAAAAAAACGGAAATTTTTGCTTAAGATGATCATTTTGATGCTCAACTTTTGTTATATGTTTTTTCATGCTGCTTACCAATAATGTAACCTGGATTATTATCAGTACTTAGTGTTGTCCCCTCGAGCTTTTTGAACTGCTTCTTGAAGATAGATCTGTATCTTGAAAATCTTAATGGATTGTGTCCTATTCTTCCTGTGATGCACTTTGAAGATCCCTCAAATTAGCCGGGACCGGGTTTCCTTTTTTAACTTGTCTTCTGAGCTTATTTGATACATGCTCTATGGGATTCAAATCGGGAGAGCGCGCTGGCAACCTCATAACATTTATTTCTACGATTCGAAGGTATTCGAAAACTACTGCAGCAATATGCATAAAAACGAATCTATCTCATATAAATAGGGCAAATGGCATAACAAATTCTTCCAGTTCCTCAGGTCCATAGCGTACCACTGATAATGACCCATTCTCTATGACGCGGAATTCCGTACATGCCCCCAAACAAATCCCCATACCATAAGAGGCCCTCTACCATAAGCCTCTTTTCAATAATGGTACACTGAGCATTCCTCTCTCCAGGGCGTTACCACACTTTAACCATTCTATCATCAGGCTTCAGGAAAAATCTGAACTCATCAGTTAAGATATTTGATTCTAAGCGTTGTCATTCCAGTAGTAGTGAATGCGAACAAAATTGACTAAAGCTACTCGATGCCTTGTGGCAGGCAAGTGGCTATTTATACCTGATGATTTCATCTTTCTTCTCAGAGTTTTGTCAAGTCCGATCTCCAAGGTGCACTGGTATAACAACCAAGTTGTGAAATCAATACATTGAGAATGAACGTTGTTAATAAGCTTTGGGTCCTTGAGGAGATGACAAAAAAATTTGTAAAAAAGCCTTTTCAATTCAAAACATAAAAACCACAAAAAACGGCTATAGTGATAAAACTTCCCATGAAATGTGTAGCATCGTTATATAAACAGTATAATTTTGTAGAAAATTTTGTGCGTCAAGATTGAAAACTATAAGTATTTACTTAATTATATACTTAAAAAATATTTCTCATTTCAATATGGGACTGAAAAAATCTGATAGATTATCAAATTTTGAGTTAATCATTTACAATTGAACCTTCTTAAATGAAATTATTATATAAATTTCTTTTCGTGCTAAGTGTAAGATTTTAATGATATCGACTGAATATTATTGTGTGATATATTAATGGACGTTTACATTTATAAATTAATACCAAAATAAATACTCAAAGCTGTATTAAGATAAAAAATTTCAACTCATATGCACTATTACATAACATAGCACTAAGCCTAACTGTTTTTATAATAACTACGTTTTTTAGTATAATTTTTATTCTTTAAGGTTTTATGTCAATGTCTAGTGTCATGTCAAGTGTCATATACAATCAATAAAGTTATTTTTGTTCTTATTAAAGAGCTTCATCAACCATCATCCATTATTTGAAATATTTAATTTATAATGCTTCTACTAAAATTTTAGCATTTAAAATTATAATGGTAAACCAAGAAATTATTGAAAGCAGCCATCTTAATGTAATAGGTATTTCTTTTGTTTTATGGGTACCACTACGGTATATTACTAAAAATACACATATAGTTATTAGAACACACATAAAATTGTTAAAATCCGAATATGATGAACTTTAAGAAATATCTAATCTTCATTTTAGTATGTTTGATAGGAATATTAAATGCTAGTTATGCCTTGGCTATATAAATGTACTAATCATAATCATAACATAAACCATTAAGTATATAGCTTAGTACCATAGTTTCTTTACATTCGCTCACAGAAACACAATTCATATTCAAAACGTTTTAAATATTTGAAGAATTTTATAACTTTAAATATAATATGCTTTTTGTAAATGTTCTTAACATGTATTGCACGTTTCAGAACATTTATTTGGTTGAATTTTGGTAAATCAGTCGTCCTTAGCTTAGCTTCTGTTTTTGATATAACAAGCAGCGTTCACACAACAGATGTACTAGGGGCGTGAACCCATTGTTCAAGCTAAAGCTTCGTTTTAAAGAACTTATAGGTACAGGTTCTTAAAACGAATATTCTTTTTGAAATCGTTTAGGAAGCGTTGTTTCTATTAAGTTGTGTTCAACTGATTGAAACATACTGGTTTCATGTCAATAAGGACAACTTGATGGCTAACAGTCCACGTTTGATCAAAAACGATAGTGTCGTAACAAACGGATTAATGAGTAATATTGAACTTGGATATGACAATAAGTTATCGTAAATTATTTATAATAATAGTAATATTTCTGGACGTATAACACAACATCGTCTATTCCAAACTAAGCAAAGCTTGTACTATGGAAACTAGATAACTGATAAATACATAAACACCTTTCTTTTGTAAATAAATACGTATTATATAGACAAACACCGAGACATTCATCGTAATCATTTAACTTTAATAAATTTTAGAGCCTATATCTGAAAGACGATAATTACTCAAATTAAAATATCCTCTGATATTTATAAGTAAGTTTATAAGCTTTTATTTATATAACTTTGATATGGAGCCATAAATTAGTATAACTTGTTTGTAATGAAGAGTTTTAATATCTCCACCAGAGCTCCAACCGAAACATAAGTAGCCGAAATTAGCAATTCCGAGACAAAGTGACGTTTATGGTACCTCTGTAGCTTGTTTGCCCAAGCGGCTTACACATAAAGATGTTTTAGAGAGTTTTCTACAATATACATATTTGCTAACTGTCGTTAAATTCTACACTAAGCTCAGTTTAACTGCGAAAATGAATGTTAAACCGCCTCCAGCCTAGTGGTATGGGCGTGTGCTTAGAAACCGGAGGTCGGGGTTCGAATCCTGCGGGACGCAACAAATTTTCATTGTTGTTTCTAGTTGGTTAGGGCATTTGGGCCGATCACCAATTGTCTAGTAAGATGATCCATGCGTCGGATGGGCATGTAAAAAGTCGGTCCGCCCACCAACCCGCATTGGACCAGCGTGGTGGGTTACGGTCCAAACCTCAATGGATAGGGGTGTATTAGGGGAGGCCTATGTCCAGCAGTGGACTAACAAAGGTGAGGATGTGAGTGATGTGTGATGTAATGTTTAAATTCAAACACCTTAATATTTTTATAGAACATCATTCTTTGGATCCTAAAAATACATTCAACATCCACACACAATTCATTAGGATTGAAATTATTTTAATGCCTTATATGTTTAAGGGAATATATCATGACATTATTTAATTATTTTTATTCAAATTGATAAATTAATACTGCATAATTTACCAAACCTTAAAGAGCTTATGGATGATGCTTATAAAAGCTATACAGTACCTTTCATTTTGCAGTTTGCTGTTTTATTTTTGCCTAATATGCATTATCATAAAGTGACTATAAAAAATAAACTAATCGTATATATTTTTACCTAAGATTCTAAAGCCAGCATGTTTGTTAGAATTTGTTCCATCAAGAATCGTAACATAATTTACTCTAGTTCCATAAATTATATACTTGTTTTATGCTATATATAAAACACGTTTACTTAAAATAAATAACGTCAATTGAATAACAATCAATTTTACAATTCAAATTCATAGCAACTTTCAACAACGCATTTAATATTATTTTACATAAGAATTTAATATGTATATGATAATATGTAAAAAAGTTTCGGTATCATTATAAAATCCCTAATGGATGGAGGTGTATTAGGGGAGCCTATTCCAGCAGTGGACTATCGAAGGCTGATGATGTATAAATATTTGGAATTACTAGAAAACATAAACAATAAGAAAATTGTCTATAATATGACATTTAATCAAAATATTTTAAAATTTATACTGTTGTCATTTGATCTTTAAATAATAAATATAAACAATTATTCTATTTTAGAAGATTTTATGTATTGTTAATAAATGCACTGTAGAATTAAGTAATTTCTTGTAAATATGTACAAACTATGACTCTAAAGATAATATCTTGATCTTTGTTAAATAAATTTAGATGAAGGTAAAAATAGAATCAAAATATCCGAAAGCTATCCGTTTTTATGTAAGTACATGCAATATTTCTTTTAATTTTAATTGTTGCTAAGCAAAGATTTGTATATATTTCCCATATGAAAACATTTTTATAATAATAACTAATAAAACTTGAGTCCGTAAAAGATTCATGGTTTCTAAGTCAAGCCTATACCCTAGGCTAGGTGAAGGGTTATTAATATGGTTATACTCGTTAAATAACGTAAAAATAAAAAATAACTGGCAAATCTTAACTTATGGTTAAAATTTAACATAAAAATAAATTTAGGAGAATTGCTTAAGATAAAACACGAATAAATTGAATCGAATAAATATGTTTGATTTGCACATCTTTTGCACCTATCAGTTTTACGTAGACTTTAATTGACACGTCACGTCACTGTCCATCACGTTTCTGGTATTTAACGAAATTTACGTTTTACAGGAGTCACGTTTTGATAAACGTGATAAACGTGACGGTTTGTTCCTTCCGGTCTTTACTTATACTTTTTTACTTCACAAACTCAAATTATTCATATAAGGTATTCATGGAGAAATTTAGTATGATTATAATAAACTACCATATATATTTGTTCAGTGTGGAAACAGTCTAGTTTTAAAATTAGGTTTTTATATATTATTCGATCACTGAATTTGAAACATTGAAAACTAATGATCAAAATGACAAAAATAACAAAAGGTTTAAAAAAAAACACAAAAAATTTAGCTTTGCATGATCATTTTGATGCTCAATTTTTGTTATGCTTTTTTCCATGCTGCTTACCAATAATGTAACCTGGATTATTATCAGTATTAAGTGTTGTCCCCTCGAGCTTTTGAACTGCTTCTTGAAGATAGATCTGTATCTTGAAAATCTTTATGGATTGTATCCTATTCTTCCTGTAATGCATTTTTAAGATCCCTCAAATTAGCCGGGACCAGGTTTCCTTTTTTAACTTGTCTTCTGAGCTTGTTCCATACATGCTCTATGGGATTCAAATCGGGAGAGCGCGCTGGCAACCTCATAACATTTATTTCTACGATTCGAAGGTATTCGGAAAGTACTGCAGCAACATGCATTAAAACGAATCTATCTCATATAAACAGGGCAAATGGCATAACAAATTTTCCAGTACCTAGGTAATAGCGTATCACTGGTAGTGACCCATTCTCTATGACGCGGAGTTCCGAGTGCCCCCAAACAAATACCTCCCATACCATAAGAGGCCTCCACATTAAGCTCCTCTTTGCAATAATGGTACACTGAGCATTTCCTCTCCAGGGCGTTACCACACTTTAACCCTTCTATCATCAGGCTTCAGGAAAATCTGAACTCATCAGTTAAGATATTTGACTCCAAGCGTCGTCATTCCACTAGTAGTGATTCGAACAAAATTGACTAAAGCTACTCGATGCCTTGTGGCAGGCAAGTGGCTATTTATACCTGATGATTTCATCTTTCTTCTCAGAGTTTTTGTACAGGTCCGATCTCGAAGTGCACTGGTAACCGAATGCACCGGTCATCTCTGGCCACAGTTCTTCTTTTCCGTCCTTGTCTTGCCAGTCTCTGGTCTGTCGGTACCTCTTGACAGCTTGGTGTATCACAAACTTTAATACTCCTAATGATCGGACCATAACTTGGTAGGTGTGCCCGTTCCAATTAAAGTAACAGTCGTACCAACTTGGGTGGCGTTAAGATTTGGTTTTCTGAGTTTATTTACAGTAAAAACTGACACTTAACACGATAAACAAAATAGTCACAGTCAAAATAAACAAAAAATTAAACTTAAATTCAATGTTAGAAATTTATTTGTTTAATTTCAATGTGAGAAGCTCGAAAATAAATTTCATTCCTCTAAATTTGTCCATGAGTGTATATATTATGTATATTTTTATTTATATGGCTGAGCTTTTAAATTAATATAGCTTATATAGAATTAAAATCTTAAAGTCCAATACATCGTCCTAAAATTTACTCTACATTGCGAAAACTATTTAACGTAGCATACATAAGGAGTCCACTGAAGATTTAATTTAATTTGATCACTTATTATTTTGTAACTATCAATGTAATAAAAAAATATTTGGTAACGATAAAATACAGCTTTTGCTTATAACTGCTATATACTTTACATTTTTTAGTTTTATTATGGCTTTATATGCTCGTTTTACAATCTAAAAGAAAGAAACAAATTATTGTTTGTAAGGTCAAAGGTACATGATTATATATTCTTTCGTTCATTTCTTACTATTAAGAATAAGTCTACGCAAACTATTTAATAAATATTCCTGTATAACAACTTAAGTTGTGAAGTTCAATACACATTGAGAATAGAACGAAATTGCTTAAGTAAGCTTTGGGTCGCTTGAGCCGAGATGACAAAAAATATTGTTAGTCCAAAAAAACCTTTGCCATTTGCACGACCGTCAACAAAACATAAAAACTCACTACAAAAACGGCTGCAGTGAAAGAACTTCCCATGAAATGTGTGTCATCGTTTATATAAACAGTATAATTTTGTAGAAAATTTGTGCGTCAAGATTGTAATAACTATAAGTAGGTTATTTACTTAAAAATTTCTCATTTCAATATGGACGAAAAAAATCTGATAGATAATCAAATTTTGAGTTAATCATTTACACATTGAACCTTCATTAAAATGAAATTATTATATAGAATTTCTTTGGTGCTAAGTGTAAGATTTTAATGATATCGACTCAATATTATTGTCAAATGGACGTTTCACATTTATAAATTAACACCAAATAAATACTCAAAGCTGTATTAAGATAAAAATATTCTAATACTTACATGCACTATTACATTAACATAAGCTACTAAGCATAACTGTTTTTGTAATAATAACTACGTTTTATTTAGTATAATTTTTATTCTTTAAGGTTTTATGTCAAGTTTAATTTATCATATTCTTCTATTTAGTTACAATGACTGTCATTGTACATATTACAAAAAAATGGAAATAAATATAAATAAATAAAATCTAATTTCAAAATCGAATGAAATCGCCATTATGAAAAACGCTCTAATTGGCTTTCGCTAACAAACATCGATCGCTTATAATTGACCAACGTGGCGCCCGTAAATTTGGTCGTTATAAAAGTTGACAGAAAAGTTCTATTTGAATCGACTGTTAGTCTTATTTAAATATAAAATAATTATTGTACTTACACTTAGATCTCGAGCGATTCTTCGAACAATTGTAAATTTTTAGTGTTTACCCTTACTAAAATCTATAATACTGAAATCATTTTAACAATCCCACAGTGTTGTCAGTATTGAATGACAATGTAAATTTCTAACAAAAACACTCTGACAATCACTTCGTCCACCCATTTGAATAAATTCACCACAATGGGAGTTGTTGTACTGAAGAGCTATAAATTGAGTTAAATATAGCCTCTGCACTCCTACAACCGCAGTAGATGAAATTAGAAATAAATAAATCCCTAAAACCATTAAAACATTAAATAAACCACCAAACCACTAGGTTGTTTACAAACATTCTTGCAATTTTATTAACATACCCGCTTCGGTTATATAATATGCTGATATATATTATTGGTATGTTAAAATAATAATTTAAACTGAGAACATACACAGACTCATACAACAAAAAAATGTTTTCAAACAATTAGATGACTCATAATTATTTCTATTGCTTGCCGAATATTATACATTATTAAATAAAATTTCTTTACGGATTTTATCGCGTTTATTTTACATTTAAATTCGACGTTTCGAACATTTCAGCGGTTGGTTGCAGGGTAGACAGTCTACCCCGTGACACGGCCGTCAACTAAACGCTGATAAAATCCGTAAAGAAATTTTTATTTAATAATTAGATACTCATTTATAAACTTGTATTATTACAGATGTATATCATAATTTACTTCTCTTTTCTTCTAAACACTAAAAATCTAGACTCAGAATATTTTACCGCAGTATATATCAAACTGTTCCAGTTGAGACGCAATTGCTACGGTTAATATAAACATAAGGTTAAGCGTACTGTAGGCAGTAACAACAAAAAAAATAGTATAAGTGTCAAACTATAACAAAAGATTTGTTAAAATTTCTTAACATGGTAATTATGCTGTATGCGTTAAATTGAAATTATCAAGTGTTCATTTGTGAATAATATATGAAAAAACTGCAAAATGGATACAAATATAATTAAAAATTTTACCAACAAAGAAAAAAAGGTAAACAAGAAGAAAACTTCCCGAACAGCTACCCGGATAGATACCGATCCTAAAAATATGATATTTTTTGTTTTAAATAATCGGTACAAATTTGTATGCAAGACAACTTAAAAAGGTCTTATTAGCGTACATTTAAAGACATGAATTATATTAAATTACGGTCATAATATCTTAACATGTTAACTACGAGGGGTGTACTAAAAACGTATTCATTATAACAGCTGCCAGAGCGATACATAACAACGAAGAACTTAATCCTACCTAGATTAAAAAGAAAATTACGGAAGTGTTCAACTTGATGAAGGTTCCGCTTAAATTTAAGCCTTTCAAATTATACTGCACTATTAAAGCAAGCTAACTTCAAGTTAAAAACTAGAATAAATTGTTAACAGCGAATTCCTGTGGTTGAAATTCTGAATAAATTCAAAATTTTCTATTCAAATAACTTTGGAGTTCCGTTATTTTATTTATAACTAACAGATACTGAATTAATTCTTTTATTGACGATAGTCCACTGCTGCACCCATACACCCTATCCATTAGGGGTTTTGGACCTATCCCACCAGGCTGGTCCAGTGCGGGTTGGTGGATGGACCGCCTTTTACATGCCCATCCGACGCATGGATCATCTTACTTTTCAGACAATTGGGTGATCGGCCCAAACTGTCCTAACCAACTAGGAAACAACAACAATTAGTTGAGTCCCTGCAGGATTCAAACCCACGACCTCCGGTTTCTAAAGCAAACGCCAAAACCACTAGGCTACGGAGGCAGTTGTTGGTTTTTGTATGGAGTTTTTTTGCGTTAGTTTTATATATTTATTCCCGACGTTTTGGACTCTTTTCCAATACATGCATAAAAGGTGGCTTTTTATTGTAACGCTTACATATATGGTCTTTTTAATTTATGTGTGTCTTCTCTAGTTTTGGTTCCAGTTATAAAATCGCAATTAAAATACAGACGAGTTTTAATCTTTAAATCGGTAACAGAAAATCTAAATGATAGTTTGATTTTCTCAGTTTCAATCAACACAAAGCTACACCACCAAGCAAAACAGAAAAACAAGTTCAGTAATACTAAATTTTTATAATTGTGAAGTATCATTATCGTATATAATTTTTTACATAAATTCTATACAATTCCTACAACTGTTAAGCAGGACTAATATAATTGTCGTTTATTTAATTTTTCTCTTTTAGCCGTCACATCTCTAGTTTCTTTTCATAAATTAGTAAAGATTTCATTTTAATTGACCGCTAGTAACTGTAGTTTGATCAGATCTAAATCTGCAAATAAACGATAGAAAAAACATATAAAGATCTCCGGTTTGTAACAAACACTCACGATAGTAGACTTTCATTTATTACTTCATTAGATATGTCGACCTTTTGCCCCTCCGTGACGTACACTGGATAGTGATAAATGTTTATTCGTCTTGGACTCGTTTTTCCATGGTGTTTCGTTTTTGTACCAAATAATGGGTTTCAATATAAAATTATTTTTTCGACTGCTAATTTAAATTTAAACCGGAACAGAATTAATATTGGTCTTGTATAGATTTTTGCATATATATATGTGGCCTCCGATACATTTCTTAAAAAATACACGAGTATGAACCATTTTTAACAACTTATACATGAAGAATCAAAGCCGTCATATGCTAAACGATAACTCGTCAAGGAAGAAACACAAATATATGCTTTTATGGATGTTTTGTCAAAAGAATTCCTTAGCATTATGAATAGCTCATATTATCAATTTATAGTCTTGAAACTCGGTGTATAATTATTTTAAGAAAAAAAAGTTTAACAAAATTTGACATACAAGTGTCAAAGATATGGCTTAATATTTTTATATTTTTACTAATATTAACTATATTTAAAACTTTTGCAAACATTTTGCATGATAGCTGGAGTATTTTCTAGTTATCTTATTCAAAAATTATTATGCAGCATTCGATATACACTCGAACCGAATTATTTTATTGTACTGCAAATACAATATTGTTATAAAAATCTAGCGCAAATATAACACTCGGAGAAATTCAATTATTGAGCTCGAGAAACACGGAGACGGGACAGAATTCGTTGGAGTAAGCTTTGAATCGCGTGATCACGCTGGGGGGAAATATTGTTAACTTAAAGTCCTCAGGCATTCCCAATACTGTTCGTTGAACTAAGAAATCGCTACAACTGAAAACAATTGGTGTGTAACGTGCTTTTATTGCCCGACGAACGTATTTTGGTAAAAGTATTTATTAGATTTTTTATGCAATTCTTTTAATTGTAATAATATAACATAAAAGCTTGTAATGAAGCAGCGGACGATATGAAAGAACAAAAACAAATAAATTTCCAAAAGTCTTAAATACAAAATATTCATTTTTCTAAAATATATACATAAAACAATACAAACAGACAGTAAAAGGAATATGTTTCGTATTTAATTACGATTATTGACTATTAGAAATGATGGAGTCTCTAAAGTATTAATTCATTAACTGTTACTTGATGACATTGTTACATTCGTTATATAATATTTTACTACTTTATTTTACCCTCATATTACTTCATTACCAGTGGAAGCACTAACTAGTATCAATTAAATGAAATTGAGAATTATTTATTTACAAAAAGACATTTTTTCGTGTTAACTTACAATAACTTTGTAACTGTTACTTGTTGGTAGAGTATACATATTGTAATAAAATACTCGACGATTTAATTGAGTTTTATAATATTTACAGTTTATTTCATAATGGTATTACAAAAATGATAACAAAGTTTACATTACTTAACTGTAAATTGGTCTGAGTGTTTGACCTACTAAACGATTTCTGGACGCAATACTAGCAGTGCCAGCTATTTAAATTTTGACTTAAATGTAATGTTTTTTTTTCTACGTTTATGGAAACAGTGAATATTTGTAGAAATATTGCGTGTCAAGATTACCCCAAGTAAAAGCAACTTATTTGCGTTTAAATATTTTACATTTAAATATGGATGAAAAAAATCTGAAACATAATTAAATTTCAGTTTATATTTCCATGTTGAAACTTCTTTAAAATGAAATTTACATATAGAATTTCACTTCTTTAAAATGAAATTTATATATAGAATTTCACTTTAAAGAAGTTTCTTGAGAAACTGGATTTAAATATATATATAATTTTTTGAGAACCAAGATTTTAATTCCTTCCATTTTTGATTAACAAAAAAGCGTTAATTCTCTGTGCTGGTTGAGATCATTCTGTTGTACAAAATTTCGATAAAAAATCTCTCAAATCAATCAATCCATTGACTACTAAGCATACTAATAAATTTGTTCGTATGAAGATAATTGTTATTTCCTTTTACTCTCATATCTTGATGAGACAACAAGAAACTTCATGAACCGAGAGAGATAGAAAGCAGGCCCAAATTTTACATGCGTATCCGACAAATAGATCGTTTTATTAAGGTGATCAGAACGCATTACCCTAATCAACTAAGAATCAAAAATGTAAGTATGTTGAACCTCCGCATGATACGAACTCATGACCTCCGATTTCTTAATAGCAACCCACACCACGAGGCTACAAAGCCAGTTAAAGTCAATTAGTATTGGTATAAGCAACCAGATCTTAACATCCATGTTACTCGATTTTCAATAAATAAAAACCGATAAACGTAACATAGTTGATATCAATAACAGTCCGTAAAACAGCATATACCAAACGTAAACAAAAACATTCTCAATTTTTCACTCATTAACTTTTCTAGTTTTGTTGTACGGCGGTCGAAATTAAAGCGTCTCATTACAGGTAACTGCCTGCAGCTAAATTTATTTGCGTGGCAGTTATGGCTGCCGGGCGGAGCGCTTTCGGATTATTATGTAATTTAATTTAGCGTACACTTTAGGCCTGCAGTCGTAATACAAAAGTGTACGAAAATTATGCAACAATTAGTACTGCGTGTATTTTTTTTTTAGCTGGCAACATTATTGTGTTTTAATTGCATGTTTTACTGTTTCCCTTCATAATAAATGAAGTAATACAAAAAATACATAGGTGATTTGTATATTTTTTGGTTATGCCAATAAACGTTTATAGAATCTATTACGGTTTTAATCAAGTTTTAATGTTTACATGAACCCTATTCTCTAGTCAGTGTAACTTACAAATGTTTGCCATTGATTCATTTATGAAATTTATAATGAAACAAAACGCCAATTGCATAAAGTGCATATTATTCGAATCAAACTATATTGATTCTCACTACTATCTTCATCTCGTGGTTTTACCTGCGTGATGGTCTTAATTTGTAAAAATAATGATTACGTATACTTCAGAACCCATAGGTTTTGTATGGCGTGCGGTAATAGGTTGCTGATGACAGATTGTTACACAAACACTTGACACTTTATTATAAGTTAAATAATTCATGCAATATTCTTTCAAATTGTAGCATATAAAACATTTATATTTAATTCTTTGATATTGTGAATATTTTCATCACATTATATTGAGTAGTTTTTGCGTCGTATCGTAACAAACATATGTTATGTACATTCAGAAAAAAAATCGCGTTTACAATATCAGTGGGATAAAATTCAACTTCGACTTACACATTTAAAACATTATTGTCTCCCATCATAATTGTTACAGAAATTTTACTGAACCTATTTATGTATCTGCGAAAAGTTAACCTTAATAATGTAGCTGAGAGATAAGGACTCGATTCATTTCGGCAAAAGGTTTCACTGCTTTATAAACCTCGCCCAAAAATTGTTAACTTTCATTATAATTACTAACCATGTACTAAGGAGAGATCATTTTACAATACCCAGCATTAAGTTAGTTAACATGTGAAATCAGTTTCGGTAAGCACGGTGAATCCAAACAAAATATTTAAGTGTAAGAAATTTATAAAAAGTTCCAAGAAGAAAAGGTGTAAATTTTAGTAAATCTAGAAAATATACGATGTGTCGTGACCCCTGAAAGTGTCTGCAAAATTTTTTGAGACACGAGCTATATGCCCTACGGGTAGATTGGAGACCCAATCTACCCGTGGGTCATAAGGTGATTTATTTAGGATTCAATTCCTACGGATTCGGAGGATTAATCAACAGACACTAAATTTGAAATCCTTTGATAAAATTTATTGACAGATATTGATAAAGGGATTAATTCTGTATTGCCCTTTTTTGTTATTTAAAGTTTTAACTATTACTACAGGAGCCTCAATTTTTAGACGCTGAGAATTATGAATAGTAAATGAAAGCAGTACGAAAACATATATTTAATGTAAGCGAGTTAAGAACGGAAAGAATTGAAAATATCTGCTTATTTAACTAACGGAGTATAAACAGAGGCATTGATTAAAATTATTTATAACTTAAAAAAACAAAATAAATTTCCGGCAATGTATTGCTGGAAATTTATTTTTGAAATAAAAGTTTTGACTTTGAAAAATGCAAATAGTACTAAAATAATTAATTTTATTGTTATTTGTATTTTTAGAACATTTTACAAATATTTTTGGAATGCTAATTGCGATCCTTGATCATTTACTTCGGTTATTAAGAAGCTCACTGAAGAACTTAATATGAACATTCGAGACTGTCAGGTTTTGATTATATCACTGAAATACGTTATTTATAAACAACTTTGTGGTTATAGATGGGTCTACATGCATACAAAACGTACCTTAATTTTGTCCCCAACGGATATCGAAACTGTCAGAGCAGTGACGCTTCAATAATAACACCCATTCGTCAAAATATGCGGACTGAGGCACTGCCCGACCTCATTGTTACCTTTTCATCGCTCTACGGTATTTAGGACAGGATATTATTTTATGGAATGGAGAAAGGTAGACATTATTGTAAAATAACTTAACGAAGCATTCTACAAACGAAGCACGTACTAATCGAAAAGGATAGGAATAAAATTTTATACTCTACATAGAATAATATTAGACGTAGTAATCATATCGACTTTACATTTTTTTGCGATCGAATATAGAGTGTTTAGCTTTGTATTTTTTGAGCTGTGTTTAAATTATAAATAGGAGTATTGGATCATTGCCATGTATAATTTATGATTGATGCGAGCTGTAAATCTTTGTACTTACTAACAACAATCAATTAATTAAGCTTAACTTGCAGAGGGTTCTGGCAAATATCATCAATAAGTTCTCACAAAAGCACCATGTTTACGTAAGTTTGAAAAAATGGTTTATTACAGGAATAAAATAATTATTACATCGCACCCCATAAATGTTTCAAAATCACATGGCCGTAAAGAAACGACAAACGCACGTTCAATATACATGCGTTCAAATTTATTTATAGCTTCCATCATGGTTGAGGACAACAAACTGGTGTTCAGTGTGAAATAACTGTGGACAGTGTAAGTGGTAGGGCGACAATGGACCGTAAGGGCGATTCGACGCAGGGCGGGCGGTATGGGCGGGTGAGACGCGGGTACCGGGACTCCCCTGACCTATCTGCTGGCCCCACTTTTGAGGAGCTACGCAACAGATTCGACACTAGCGCCGCGGCGAGGCGCGAAATCTCTGCCAACCCCTCGACTCACGGCAGCGCCACCCGCCAGGTGGTCAGCGGGAAAGTATTCAAGAAGTGCAAGAGTGCTACCTTCCAGATAGATGGCGCTACTTATACGATCGGTAAGTTTGCTTGCAGCTAAACGGGATTGCCAAAGTTTATCGCTTCCAAGAGGGCGCTGGGATTCAATATTATTGTTTGTTTATATTACGCTAAACGCCCTTTTAAAAGAAATAGAAATATATTAAGGAACCATGAAATCATTGCTACTATAATACATAGCGAATGTAAACGTGTTCTTGCTATTTGTTTTATTAAGGGTTAAATATATTTGCTCTCTTGTATAGTATTGTATTACCAAAAAATTAATGAGCTGTTTCTAATGACCTTTATCATCAAAGGTTCAACGTCAAATTAGATTACTAATTATTTTTACTTATCACCGCTCCGATTAATGTGTAAATGACATAACCAATTATAAAAATAATTAAATGTTTCTCAATAATCAAATCAATATTTTCTTGACGTTTTCTGAATATCTCATAATAATTTATTAGTTGATACATCGAGAAAGGTTGATAAAATTATTTTACGTTTTAGCAAAAATTTGTGACTAATTCATGAATGAATTTTATTATACAAGTTTTAAATAATATACTAAAACTATAAGACATATTTATGGATAAAGTATTCTAACAGGTTTAAAATATATTATTTTTAAAATTAGCAAGTTACTGTTAGACTAAATGAAAGAACATGATAATCGAATATGTAACGCCGAACCAAAAAACTATAAGCATACATTAACTGACTGTTCAAATATGATTAAGAAGAATAAACCCATCAAATAAATGAAAATAGAACGATTCGAAAGATATTAAGTGAAAAACTTTTATTCCCCAAATGAATATGTAATGTCTCGCAGAGTTGGCGCGAACATCTAAACATAAAAGTGTGAGTATCTCCCCACTTCTTTTTGCGTTCACCGAGAGACGGATTTTATGTAAATTGGCACAAGTTCCACAGCCTTGTTACGTTAAAATGTCTACGAGGTAATTCAACACTCGTATTTGCACGCAAGTTGAACAGAGTTTACCATGAAAGTAACGGAAAAAATGCCTCAATTGCGCGGTGTAAGGTCTGAAAGTCTGTATGGATATGGTCGCTTCGTGACCTTATTAACGTTTCATTTACACGCAACCTATGGGACGCTTCCATTTTATTTTCCTGTACTGTAAAATTATATCAAACGACATATAGCATTAATACCCAAATTTTGGGGTAAGCGCGTATAACAATAGAACCCTTAAGAAGATTTGATAAGTATTGATGTCATTTATTTATACTTCTTGTACAAATACTGTACAATGGAGGACTTAATGCCAAAGGCATTCTCAGTCAACCATTGGGTGGTTAGAAGAACGTTAAGTAGGTGCAATAATTAAAAAATACAAAAATAATGTTGTATACTTAAGACTTCAGTCGTTTGGAAAGTACTAAATGACATAATATTATGAAAGTAATGCACGTATATAAAGTGCACTATACAAATATACTTAAAACATGTTGCTATACTAGATACACATAAAAAAGATAAATATGGATAATTACATAAACGTACATACATTAGTACATAAACATTATTAAATTTATTGCATATTCTGAAAAAATATGAAAAAGTATTTACTTATATTTTAAAAAATATCAACGGCCTCCGTAGTCAATCGGTATTGACACTTCTTTTCTTTTTTTTCTGTTTGGTTAGAAGAATTTCGGCCGATCACCCAATCATCATACTTTTCACATTGGACCAGCGTGGTAGGATATGGTCCAAAACAACCCCTAATGGAGAAGGCATTAGAGGAGGCCCATGTCTAGCAGTGAACTTACGAAGGCTGATGATAATGATACTGATTGACTTATGAACTGTTTGATCCTGCACAATATACTACTATTACGATGCAATTTCTTAAGAAAAAGAAAAGAAAGTTTTCAGTGATCTGATAGATAACAGTAACGTCAATTAATTCTTAAAGCAATTATCAGTTAATATTTAACCGATTAAAATTTCAAAAATAAAACAACAAATATAAAACCTGCAAGATTGCAGTTCACGTTGGCAGTAGAAGGGATAGCTTCGGAAAATGGAAATGAGAGTCGGTCGTAATTCAGCAACGCGGGCTATCTAACTGGACGATAAAACAAACCGCTCGCTCGTAGCAGTAATGTGGTACGAACACGCGAGTTTCGGTTGTACAAACTAACAGCTATTACAACTACTTCGGGATTCTCCGCGGAGTTGTTAATTGCACAAGCGCATTTACCTAACGCTCTTGTATAAACAACACGAAAGTAGCTAAAGCTATATTAAATTCACAACATGTATCATCTCTGAAGTTTGATCAATAAAACGGTAATGCTAATAATTGTTTTGTAAATCTAAAGCAGTAGATAAGTAAAATTTGAACTACGTTACTTTCAATTTCGAATTACAGTTTTATTTAAAATAGTATTACGCTGCGTCGTTATATTTTTGCTTCAAAATTGCCACTAACGAAAGTCATGTTTAAAATTTAAGCCCATAACTCACTGCAATATTAAATTATTTTGGTTGATAAAAAACTTGATTAATATACTTTAATATCTATAAATGCTTGTTATGATTTTTACGGAAGACAAAAATGGTCGTCTGCGTTGTGATAAAATTTTCATAAAGAGATACTCTTTGGACTTATGCCAATTTTAGTCGGCTTTCATGAGAATAATTTGTTAGCTCACATAAGGAAATACTCTTTGATACATCATGTTTGAACATTACCGTATGAACCTTTTCAAGGATAGTTTGGTACGCTTGAGTTATTGAACATCTTCGTAGACCAAGCGTTCAAGTAATGACACCTCTAGTAGGACAAGAAACAAAGCTTCTGTTTTAAATAAAGTTAAAAATGTTTGTTATGCCATATCTTGGTTTTCATCAATATATTTAAAAGCATTTTGTAATTTTGTTACAATTTCTTTTAAAAATCGTATACTAACATTATTCATAAATTTAATGCAAATACTTTTTAACTACTACTTTTTTTATCTTATTTTGCTGATGTTTGTCTTGGATAAGTGCACATAAATAGTCAAAACAATCACCATATAAGTGCAATAGAACAATCAGGTATCATCATCACCATCAGCCTGAGTTACTCCACTGCTAGACATGAGCCTCCCCAATGCACGCCTCCTCCATTAGGGGGTTTTTAGACCGTATCCCACCACAATAGCCTAATGCGGGTTGGTGGTTGTCAATCAGGTTTACTTCTCCTAAATTTCAAATATTTTTGATTGTGTTTTTTTTATACGATTATTTTTGGTATGCAACAGAATACAACATCAAATGGTACATACAAAAATGGATAATCCATCACAATTACGATTCCAGCGTCACGACAAACCAACGCGTCGATGTTTCTGTGATTTATCGCAGTACTCACCGGTATTTTTTTTCCAGAATGTACCACAGAAAGCTTTCATATTGCCGATCCGTTCCATTGTATTTATTTTCGGTGCCTAGGGCGTCGATAACAGCCTACCGTTGAAAACGTACGAACGTACGAAGTGCTATTCGGTACGCTTTTGCGTATTCGTAAATGGAGTTTATTTTTAGTATTTTTTATTTTTGATGAACAGATATAAAAAATATGTTGTTTATTTCATTATTAATTCACTGCTTGAGGATTTTTTCCGTTGTAACAAATTTTCAAGTTTAATCAAATGTAAATGATTTGTATGTGTATTTATTTGAAACAAGAAGTAAAGGAAATCCATGATGTTAATGTCTTTTAAAGAAATCACGGCTTGCTTTATTAAATATTGATAATATAGTCTTTATAAATATTTAACAGATACATAGTTGGTTAAAACAATTTTGCAACTCCAACAGAAAGCTGTAACAGAAATCCTGTACTTCAGGCATGAAAGGAAAAGAAATTTTTATTTATTATTATAAAATTAATTAATTAAAATAATTAACTACCTCCGTAGCCTAGTGGTATGGGCGTGTGCTTTAGAAACTGGAGATCGTGGGTTCGAATCCTGCGGGGACTCAACAAATTTTCATTGTTGTTTCCTAATTGGTTAGGGCAATTTGGGCCGATCACCCAAATGTCTGAAAAGTAAGATGATCCATGCGTCGGATGAGCATGTAAAAAGTCGGTCCACCCACCAACCCGCATTGGACCAGCGTGGTGGGATACGGTCCAAACCTCCTAATGAATAGGGGTGTTTTAGGGGAGGCCTATGTCCAGCAGTGGACTATCACAGGCTGTTGATTGATTGATTGATAAAATTAATATTAAATAAATCATGTATGTATATCAATTAAAAAGATGCAACGCCGCTTGAATAATTTTCACATTATAGCAACGAGTGGGTTAGAAATCATATTATTATTATTCATTTGCTACTTTACTACTTTATTTTGTACATTTTTATGATTTAGTTTATTCCTATCTTGCCTTAAAATTGGCATACATCTTTGTCAATTTGTCTACGTATCTGCAATAATATATTAAACGTAAGTGTGATATCTTCATATATTTTTTGACAAAATACTAAGAAAAAACTTAAAACCGTTCGTTGCATCCTGTAGCTGATGTTGGTATAGCCTATGTTTTGTTTTCTATTTAGAACAATTTGGGTTTGTTTGAATAATTGGTAATACAATTATTATTTTTAAAGTAACCAATAACTTAAACTAACGAGATCTTCTTTGAAGTTCATTTTATATTTGTATTTTTTTCTATATAAACATACCTATATATATATGTTAAAAAAATATTTCACATAGCTCAAGCTTAAATTTAATTTAATTTTCTTTCTATTAGCAAACTTTTCTTTCAAACATAAAATTTGCTGAAGTTCCTTAACCAACCCACTTTTAAACACAAAATTACAGATACTATACATCTTTTTAGTTTATTAGTAGCACATTTGTCAAATAGATATATGTATGTATGTGTATATATATTTTGTCTATCTTATATATTTTAAATTTAAAAGAATTTCGAGTAGAAATCTCAGCTCAGATAATATGAAACGAGGCAATCATCAGTACGGGCGACACTACCGAAATAGCAAACTTAAAGTAAATCGGAACGTCCGAAATAAATTTCCTAAAGTAGCTCGCGGTGAAAGTAATAATATTTTTGTTATGATAATAACCAACAAGGTTACTTCTAAATACGAACGTAATTATATTTTATTTGGAAACATTTCAAAATTGGGACTTAAATTTACATTAATAAACATTGGAGTATCACAGTATAATTTTTAAACATATTTAGATTTGCGTGTGCTTTAGAAACCGGAAGTCGTGGGTTCGAATCCTGCGGGGACTCAACTAATTTTCATTCTTCAGTTGGTTAGGGCAATTTGAGCCGTTCACCCAATTGTCTGAAAAGTGAGATGAACCATGCGTTGGTTGGGCATGTAAGAAGATGGTCCACCCACCAACCCGCATTGGACCAGCGTGGTGGGATACGGTCTAAAACCCTCTAATGGATAGGGAATTCACCCAGGGGAGACCTATGTCCAGCAGTGGACTATTACAGGCGGATGATGATGATGATGATGAATATAATATTTGCTCTAAATGCACAAACCTATAAGTAACCTATACGTTCGAAATCAAAAATGATAGGCTTAAAATACTTTTTACTGGGGACTATCAGGGAAGTAACACCAAGGTGCCTGTTTCTGCCCGAAATCAGTAGTGCATAAACGATATGGTTTTCTGGTTTCAAGGGCACCGTAGCCGGCGTAATTACTGGAGAAGCGAGACCTAACATCCTATGTCTCAAGACAATAAGAAGATTTATTGCGTCTTGCGCTGCGTTTCTCGAGGGCGGGGCGCATCACTTATCGTTAGGTTAATATCTTGCTCGTCGTTTTAATTTACATAAAAAAATATGGATTTTTGTTGATCTTTCACTCAAAAATTTATTCAAGCTCAATTACAATTTAAATATGTTTATTTAAAATTGAAGCTCACAGTTGCTTACTTCATTGTCAAACACGCTACCACCGCTTCGGAATAGGACGCCTTAGACCTGATAAGAACCGGTGAAAGTAACTCAACGAGCTATTTTTTAATCATCCTATTAAATTAATAACAAACACAAGCATACTTATTTTGTTGTTTGAAACTTAACTTGGAGCAAGCATTCCCTTACAAGGGTGTGTTTTTTTGTAACCTTCAACTCATAAACGTTACTTGACAACTCTTTTAAAATTATTAATACTTTAATTATGAACGTTTACTGGGATTTTCTTGTTAAAACCTATGCTAAATATTTACTTATTCTTCGCAGTCTAGTTGCTGGAAGAATTGAATTATGTTTGAGTCTTGTATTTTTGTTATGTGCAATGTCTTAGAAAATAAATTGTATTTTTGAGAACTTATGCCTAGTGTTCAAACATATTTTGACAACTAACGGTTAGTATTTTAATATATATTAGCGATTAAATTTCAAAATGATTAGTGCTACATAATCATCTCCTTAGAGACATTGCCGAGTGCAAAAGATACTTAAAAGAACTATTTCCATACTCATTATTCTTCTATACGATATTCAAAACGTTATTGTTAAGGATAAGCTTACTTCGTTGAGTAAATTTTTTTTATAACTTAAAGCATAGATAGTGCCCATAGGACGTTCGAAGCCCTTGTAAAAATATATTTTTCACATCCATTTTCAATACACAACCTTTGTATTATTCATTAATATACAACGAATGTTTGGTTATATCTTCGTTCAATGCAAGTTTTTACCGATTTTGTGTATATTTGTTAATTAAACAGATGTTCTGATATTTTTATCTAATTTAAGAAAGGAAGTTGGTGCCCAGATGTACCCTGGGTTCTCGAATTCTGATCTCGCGACGCTAATCAGTAGCTACCTGTGGCAGGCCGAGCATGTGGCGCGGAGGACAGTCGCGCGCAACCTTCCAAGCGGTGCGGTCGTGTCGCGTGATGCCGCCCTGAACGGCTGTCGTACGCTCGATTCTTCGATCAGCTGGTATCGTCACGTTCGAATATTTCAAATATAGAACGCTTTTTTCTGTTAATATATCATAAACGTAATGACCGGAAGTTCCAACGCCACAGATTGTGACCACCTGTTGTCAGTTTCGGAATTGTCCAGCGACGTCACGATCTGTTTACGAACGGGGGGCGCCCCCACCCCCTAGGATGACGTGACGTCACGGGCCTCCTCCAGTTACTATGGCGGAAAACAACATGGGGCCCCGTGAATACACTTCCCCGCGTAATGTTATGTAGATTCATTAAGCGATGCAGTACGCGGATGATAACGATTGATGGATGGCACGCTGGCACGCAACCATCCGATGCCGGCAACGCGGAAGTTCCGATTTTGTTCCGATAGGAATAACTCCCGCGAACTTTAAGGAATTTAATATCAGCTCCACTAGAAACCGTTCCACGTACAGCTCTAAGACGCAGCTGTGATTTACGTTATAAATAATTGATTGTTCTAAACGAAAAACATGTTAGCGTGATTAAAATAAAAGGGAACGACGTACCTTATTTTAAAACAATAAAATATTTCTATTTTTATAAATAAAAAATTCAAATATTACTGTAAAACGATGCATTAATAGTGCAACAACAAAAGCAAACAACTTATTACACTAATTCGTTTGTTAATTGCAGTGAATCGCATTAGCGTAACACCGTGTTAATCACTAGTCCAATTTAAATGTATATACATACGTATTGACATCTACATAATCGGATTACATCATTTGAATCGATAACATATTAGCTAAAATCGTTTATTGTTCATTTAAAATTTAATTGAAACGTTAGCCGCATATCGTTCGAAAACAACATAGGCACAAACATAAAAAATGTAATAACTCACAAATAGAAATAGAACACGTAAATCTCCAAAGAAAACTAATTACGTATCCGGTCTCACCCAGAAAAAAAAAACGAAGTTATTACGTCAATTACTATTTTCACATCCACATCAAAACAAAGTCACAAACCGATGTTTTGGTAATAACCGTCTGATTTATTTTTCCATCAACAGTAAACCAATGAAAATGTCTACGGCCCGCCTATTTACGAGTAGCGGCCGTTCCATGTCAAAAAGTAGTGTTCAAATAAACACTTGTGCGTAAGTGGGATTAATCTTAGGTGATATACGGATTACGCGAGTGTACGATTCGTGGTGTGGCGTGATAGACTGTGATAGACCGGCAAGTGATAGACGGTGATTGACAGTAAGCGTGATAGCGTGTGATGTGATGATGCGGCGTGGCAAAGCGCTGCTAGAGGCCAGCAGGCAGGGCTCCGTCGACGGCAATAGTAACGTGGCAAGCGACAAGGAACTGGTTCACAAATGTCACAGTGACCCTGGCGGTGGGAGGACGTTGGGCGCGACCTCACGTACATATAGGCACAGATCAGCTTCGGGTGCTTTAAGGAAATGTGTACTTACCCTTGATGGATACTCGTATGTCATAGGTAAGCACGTCAATACATCGAAAATTATCCTTAACATTGTCATGGTAGGTAGCTTCAGTGTAAAGCTCATAACACAATATGGTTACAGTTCATTATAATATGGTTATCCCATCCCGAAAAGCGGAATTAAAATAATTATATTGAATATTACGATGTTATTTATACATATTATGTCTTCTGAAAATAAACGCAAAAAACCTTCGATGTATTTGAAATATTCGCTGAATTCGTGTGATTATACTAAACTGTTAAGTAAACATAATAATATAGCGTTATGTTGGATAATATTTAGTACGTATTATTTTTTTAAATATTGAATATTTTTCGTTTGTTATTGATGACATCATCTGTAGCCAAAATATGTCTTTTTTTAAATCAATCATATTTATACCTACTTGTATAACGAATAGGTAGAAAATCATAACATTTTACAAAACACGTTCTTTAGACTATTGGTCTAGGCCCTACAGTAGGGTAAGTTAATATATTAAATTGCCTGTGTATTTACAATAAATTTAGATACAATATATACAAACCTTATTGTTGCTAATAACATAAAAGTACATACAATTATATTGTTACAATTATAGTAGGAAAACGATTATGTTATTCACACGGAATCAACGGCAGTTCTGATACTTTGCTAAAATACAAATTTCGTGTTAATTAATAAATATAACATACCTACATATACACGATATATTGATCCAATACAAATAAGTATTTCAGCATAGGTTCTGTCGCAATGGCGAAGGTTTGATATTTCCGTGTCATTTCTATGGAGAGTACTTCCGACAATATGACATCATAGTGTCACACTGAAGTGTATATTCTGCCGTGAACACACACGCAGTGTACACACATTAGCGTACTAGTTATATTACTTTTATGTATTGGTTTATCGCAAAAAAGTCATATGAAATCTAGTTATTTTTTTCAAATTAATTCTATACATTTATTTTTAACGTTTTTGACTCTTACCAGGGTCTATGATAACAGGTAGACAACGATGAGATATTTCCGTATTTCAATGTCAGTTTATAACGCCAGAAATATATATAAAAATTAACACGAAACATCCGTAAATTTATCGATTGAATATATTATATAATAATCGCGTTAGTAAAAAAAATAGAGAAGAGTCGGTTATTACGGTTCTGGATTTGGAATGAAAAGCGAATAAAATGTGAGTTTGAAATATTTTTTGTTACATTATGTTACCTTAAAAAATAAAATACTGTCGAGGATGTTAGGTTTTGATACTATTTCGTCAAAAGATTTTTTAAAACAAGTAAAGGCATACCAATAGGTTATTGAATCAATTTAACCAGTATCGTTAAAATAAAATTCAAATGCATTTAAATTTCAAAATACAATATAAAAGTGTTAGTAGATTATTATAGAAACAACTCTAAAGTTCGTGTTATTTATACAAAGCAAAGACTTGTCGGTCCATGAAAACTCTCTGTAAGCAACTATGAGTGTGTGTATCTTCAAATAATAAAAATTAGAGGAAACAATAGTAAACAAAGGAATTAATATAGTTTTCAAGGTTTACATCCTACGTCAAATCAGCTCATTGTTACGATCTAATCTAATACGAACATATGAAAGGGTAGGTATGGACGCATTTGTTTCCACAAGATGATAACGATATTTTATATCATATAATAGTCTGATTAAAAGTCATCCAAAAAAAGCTGTATATGATGACTCCAAACTTTCTTAAAATTTATTAATTATAAAAAATAAACAGATCGGAATTTGTGTACTGTGCACTATTTAAAATTTTACACATTACTATGTAAAATGTAAAGTTATATACATAAAATGAGTAAGAAAACACGAATAAAAACTAGTTCTTCGACCTGGTCATTTCGCATATAGATGCTATCATACACCTCAACAATGACCTGTTCTAAAGACAAAGGACCTTGAACCGAGCACTATTTCCGATGTTTACTTTTCCGAGAGTATCTCAATTAACTGCAAATAAACGAAGTCGATTGTTCGATCGCTTGTCGGTGATACGTAAACCATTCCAACGCCGTGACGTCACAAATGCCAATCGCGTCGACACAGATTCATAAACATCGAACGTTACAGTTCTCCCTGAAATGTATTCAACGTAGAATAAATTTAGTTTGTACATTTGATGACCCGCTGGGCAAATTGGTTAGTGACCCAGACTGTTGCCCCAGAGCATGTGGGTATTAATCCCACTACAAAAACTATCATTTTTTATAACATGGCCGGTGTAAGCTGGATGATAATAGCCGAATCAGAAGTGGGGGCATCCATTAGGGGAGGCCTATGTCCAGCAGGATACTGACACAGACTGATGATAATGATGATGATGATAATAATGAATAATAGATGAACATATAGATTTTACTCGTTTCTAAGTGTGTATGTTAGTAAGTTTTTATCAGCGCACTTCTCAACTTTTTCAAAGAACGCCAAGACGACCGATCCCAAACTACTAGCTTCAAGCGGTCACTGCATGGAGATCGGCATCCCGCCTCGTTGTTGGTTGACCAAGATTCCGTCTACCCTAACGCGGCCTCCACTCCAGAACCTTATTAGCCCATGGGCCATCAGTTCTTCTGAATACATGAACACCCTTAACTGACTATTCAAAGAGCTGATCCTTCACACTATATCGATGACTTTAGATCTTTGAATAACAATTTCGCTGGGAATTCTACCTGACAAAGAAACTCCAAGCATGGCGCATTCCATATCACGTTTAATTTGTGGAGCAATCCTACAATCCAAGACCATGATTCGACCCAAAAAGACATCACAGGGAGAACGCATTGGTTGTAGACTTTCTTTGTCAAACCCTGCGATATAAATGACTTGTGAATTTGGTTTAACTTCCTAAATTTCTTTCACCTTGTCAAAGATCATCCTGAAGCAAATACGTCAGAAGAATTCATGTAAACTGTGCACTCTTAAATCTCCTGTAAGTACTCCAACGTCTCTACATATAAAACGATATCGTCGGCAAAACAGAAGTTTAATGGTACGCGTCATAAATATTTATTCCACATCTAACCCAGTCTGTGGTCTTAGAGACGTCTTCCAAAGCATTACTGACTAGTTTCAGGGATTCAACTTCCACCTATCACATTTCTCGATGATAAAGAAGTAAGTTTTTGTATTTGTCAATCATCTAGTTTCCATGGTACAAGCTTAACTTAGTTTACTAAGGGCTAGATAGTGATTTTACTCAAGCAGTGGGTTATACACTCTTCTATATTGTACTGCAAGACAGAAGCACTATTTAGCACTACGTATAAAAAATAAGCTACTGGTTGTTCAACAGTATATCTATATGATATTCTCTTATTTAAATCTAAAATCATTACGCACAGTTTACCATTTTTGAAAAACAAGGCAGACACAACAATGATAATCTAGTTTGTTGTGAAAGTTAATCATGGGACGGAAATACTAGTTGTTTTGCTATAGTTAAATAGAAATGTGCCTAACCTTTAAAAGGGTTTATAAAAGTAGCTGAATAAAGTTACAAGTAAATTTTAGTTCATTTAATCAACTGAAAGCGTGCGAAAGTAAAACAGATTATCAAATACAATTATTTAATAGTACTCTTTAAAAGCTCATATCAAGTTAATTTAATTCCATTTGCGTATACATATTCTTAAACTGCCTCCGTAGCCTAGTGGTATGGGCGTGTACTTTAGAAACCAGAGGTCGTGGGTTCGAATCCTGCGAGGACTCGACAAATTTTCATTGTTGTTTCCTAGTTGGATAGGGCTATTTGTGCCGATCACCCATTGTCTGCAAAGTAAGATGATCCGTACGTCGGATGGGCATGTAAAAAGTCGGTCCACCCACCAACCCGCATTGGACCAGCGTGGTGGGATACGGTCCAACCCCCCTAATGGATAGGCTTGTATTAGGGGAGGCCTATGCCCAGCAGTGGACGAACAAAGGCTCTTACATTGGTATACTATAATAGATGTTGTTACAGTACATTGACAATTGATCTATGTATTACGATCAAAAGATTCGAGCAATTCCATAAACCTGAATATTATAAACGTTTGATATTTAACAACTTATGACACATGAAATAGAAAGCTTCTTATTCCCAAACGGAAATTTACGGGCCCTTTCAAATTTACCTTGTCAAAGAGCAAACGTATTTAGATTATTATTGGATCAGAGCCTTTCGACGACGTATTTTGTAACATAAATAAGTACAATCACCTCGTAAGTAGACAGACACAAAGCTTTACTGACTCTACTGACCCTTTTTACAAGTAATTCAATATGTACAAGATAGTAACTTACAAATTTATAAGAGATTCATATATTTATACACTGTATATGGTAAAAAAAACCGCTTAAACATAATAAATTTAAACGAGAAAAGTTTACCCTATTGTTTAGATTTAATATTGTTGAATAACAGGACTTTTAAGGGTTTTATCGCGTTTATTTTAATTTAAAAACTAAAATAAACGCAATAAAATCCGTTAAAAGTCCTTTTATTTAATAATGTGTAGTATTCTAGTAAAATTGAAAACAAACGTTACTCGAGACGCCTGTTAATTATTACCTACTTTGAAAATATACATTTTTATTTTGGACTCGCTTAATTTAACGTGCTTTTGTTTGACATTAGTATGGCTTGAAATAAACAACCTTGAACCTAAGCATAATTGTATACATAATAGTGTTACGTGTACAATACCTATTTTGGAGTTTTATATTAATATAAAGGCTTTTCAAACAAACCCTTGTAATTTCCTATTTTGTTTTTAAGCAAATGTTAATCTGAAAAACAAATTAAATTGGTAATAATCTTATTCAAGTCTTAATGTATCGTATCTTTATTGTTAAACAAATATTTCATAAAGATTTCTCTTGCTTTTTCTAGTATAATACTGGTTTATATAACCCATTCTATAGCAGATGGTGCGAATTGCACAAGTTTGAAGTATTGATGATTTATTTCATTGACCGAGTCTGAGTGCATCGAAGTAAAATGGTTAGTAATCTTACATGGTCGTAGGGATATACACTAATATTTTAGTATTTGCATAGGCTGCATTACATTTTTATCTTAACAATAATTTATACAAATAAATAAGATTGGATTTTCTGTTTGTAACAAAAATCGTTTTTTAATGATTGCGTTGTGATAAATAATCGATACATATAGAAAAACAACAGATTTTTAAATTTCTCTGTATTGTCTGTCTGGCTGTTCGTTCTAGTTAATCTCTGGTAAAGCAGGTCCGATTTTGACGGGTTTTCACTAGGCGCTAGCTAATGTGACTAGAAGTAACTTAGGCTACTTTTCCTCACAATAGAAACTAACAGAATTTTATTTTATATTACCGCATGGTAGGTCTACGGTTAAAGCTCGTAGAAAATTATTTACAACTGCCGGCGATTCCTATGTTTGATAATATTTATAACAATATATTCAGTCGATATTAAAAATCTTTACATAAATTGTTACGTAAAAATATAAAATTCTTGTGGGTAGAATTTACATTATTAAACTTTGTAAACCTTCTTAATTACTAAACAAAGATGAATGATTACAGGGTAAAACATTTTTAAACATAAAGTATGACGCATTTACTAAACATAACTCATAACTATACAAACGGTTGTTTTAAATAATCCGGAATATGAAATACGAGGAGGACGCTCTGCTTTCATCATTTTGAAATTTTCGTGTTTGTCGCGTTTATGAATCGTAAATTGATGTAAATTCACAAAGAGGTGCCGTTAATAAATTTAATCCGTCATGTTTATACGTCTGTAGCGGATATGAAAATTCACCAGGCGAGTTGTGTACGTGCCAGCTTTCATTTGTATGGTTTTTTGTTTTTTATTTTATTTCATTTTAGACATATTTCTCAGTTAATAAAAACTTAAATATAAAAAACTGTCAAAGATTAACAAGGATGGTCATTCGATCTTTGACAGGTTTTTTTTTATATATATGAGTTTTTGACTGACTAGTCATAGACGACATTGTGATCAAATGAATACTTTAAAAGATATCAGATATTTAAATGCGGTGGCAGAAAACGCGACGCAATTTGTACGGAGAACACGTTGTTACCTGCCTGCATTGCGTAATATTTAGTGGTCGGTCATATTTTTTGTTACAATTTCACTTGTTAAATATCAACTGCCTCCGTAGCCTAGTGGTATTGGCGTTTGCTTTAGAAACCGGAGGTTGTGGGTTCGAATCCTGCGGAGACTCAACAAATTTTCGTTGTTGTTTCCTAGTTCTATTTGGTTAGGACCAAACTGCCGATCACCCAATTGTCTGAAAAGTAAGATGATCCATGCGTCGAATGGGCATGTAAAGGCGGTCCACCCACCAACCCGCATTGGACCAGCGTGGTGGTATACGGTTCAAAACCCCTTAGTGGGTAGGGTGTATTAGGGGAGGCCTATGTCTAGCAGTGGACTATCAAAGGCTGATGATGATGATGATAAATATTAACAATGGAATTATTTCTTTCATTTACGTTATTATTATACACATCAGATCCACTGATTTACGGATTTTTGCGTTAGTTATACATTTTTTTCCCGAAGTTTCGGACTATTTCCAGCATCCATGATCACCATGTTGTTGTTTTTGAACAGATGTCAGAATTTGTCACTTAAAATGTGACATAACTTTTTGTCAAACAAATGTTCAATCTTAAATTGATATCAACAATGGAGGTAAATTCAATACGGACCATTAATTTATTGGTTTTTTGTTGTTAATTGATATGAAAACTATTCTACTCGCAGTTTGTGATTCATGACGGTCTCAGTGGAATTCGTGGCGCTTTATTGTTGCCAGTGACGTCATAATGTTATCGGGCCGATAAATTTATCAGATAACTGTGATGTAGCGTTAATCGAAAGCGTTTGTTGGTTTGATTCACCGACACATCTAACGCTGTCGTTTGTAGGACAATGTACAGGATGTTCACTTTTTACAGCCAGCTTAATAAGTCTACAAAAAATTAATAACGGCTGAAACACATAAAAAAGTGGGACATATTTTATATATATATTATTTTGTGACAGATGCATGCATACAAAACAAATTACATTGATTATTAATATTTTTGTTTTTGTACGTTTATTTATGTTAACGTTATATACGTTATATACATATACACGTTTATATACGTTTATAATATGTGTACATAAAAAAATTATGTTATCTGGATGTAATTTCTGATCATATATTATTAGTGATCATTCTGTATATAAACCAAACACGTTGATAGATCAGCTGCATAACATTTTATATTTCTATATCGTTACAAGTTGCTGTTCGACACTGTTGGTATACGTCCTTCTGAATATAAATGCGTTAGCTTTCATTACGCTGTTTATTCACATCATATCTCAAGCCATAATCTCATTAAATTATAAGCCCAAAGAAATGTAATGAATTGTCTAATGATTTTTCATAATCAAACAAATAAACAGCATCATCCTTAGGAGTTTAACTTTTGTTTTTAAAGTACTTTACATTAAAACTCAATTACACTATTTTAAAAAGTTCTATTAATAATCCAGCTTTATATTGGCAATAATATTTAACATTTATAGACGTGGCATGTTTAGGTAGGTACTTAGGTGTAAAAACATTTTTTTACTCAGCAAGTTAGGTCCCCATTACCATACTTGTTCTTCACGAGTTTTATGGATCGTGTGAGGGCTTTGATTAATCTTTGAGCTGTCATATTAAAAGGATAATAAATAATGCATCTGTTTGATAAATGATTTACCGATGGTAAGTAGTTGTGTGTAATAAAGGACTAATAATAAACTCGTGGTTAGTTAGTGAATTGTTTAATTTATTAACAAACTATAATGCACCGTATACAATAAAGAAAAGATTTAATTTTGTTTTCGTTTATGAAAAGCTTGTAAAAGATCGAGTTTTAAAACCTTTATAAGTAAAACGACTAATAAATTCTTGTTTCTTGCAGTTTAAATTCGTTTCGTCTCGTTAGCATTTTTTTAGTATTTTAGTTATGTCAAGAATTAAAATTATTTATAGAACAAGGTTACGTTTCATGTGCGAAGTATTCAGTGATGATTTAATAAATTGAACGGTTCTGTTGCTTAATAATCTGGACAATTCAATTCTTTTTGTAACAATCATGAAGAAGTTGCAAAGTTACTTTAAATGTCATTTTTCTTGTCTTCAAATCAGATAAACTCATAATTCAGGTTTCACGTCGAGAGAGGCTATTAAAAGTTATTTATTTACTAACAAAAGGCAAGTATTTCACAAAATTATGAATAATGTAACTTTAACTTGCTACATATATTTTTAAAAGTACAATTGACTTAGAAAACTGCAAATATGACACATTATTTATTTTAAGACTTAACGGATATTTTCAGTTTAATTTGGTTTACAATATTCTCTTATTTATTAGTCTATCCTTTGCAAATTATTTAGATATGATATGATGCATGTTATAAACTAAATTAAACGAGATAAAATCCGAAAAGTTTTTAATAATATGAAGTTGGCAAAACGCCTGTAAACTGGAGTAGACAGCTGAACAATTTATCACACATCATAAATTGATAGAGCATATAACTATTCAGGCAATTGCATGCATCCACCAACCCGCATTGGACCAGTGTGGTGAGATACGGTCCAAAAACCTCCTAATGGAGGAGGAGTCCATTATTAGGGGAGGCCTATGTCTAGCCGTGGACTAAGTGAGGCAGATGATGATGAGCATGGCCAACCCAATGATATCCCACATTAAAATAATATTAAATAATAAAACTATTACTTAAATAATAACGTAGAATACAATTCGCACAGCCGTTCACACTGGGCTAATGTCACACAGTCACAAAAGTAATGCGAACAATTTCCTATTACAGAATTTCTTAGTACACTTGCACAATTCCGTTGTAAGCGTTAATTTATTATTATAACTTAATTTAAACGCAATGGATGCCTAACTAGATCGAAATCCAGTTGCATTGTATGCGACCATTAATGGTAGTGCCTACATTCCTCATACGGAAAGTTGTACACAAGCCTGATCTGTGTGGAGGCTTAGCTAGATTGTGACGCAAATGATATTGCACTTAAATACTTTAGAATAGAGTTGTTTTTACAATGTACAGTTAATAATATACTCTATCACGGGTGCCTTAATTTGCCGGTGACATTCTAAAACGGTGTCAGAATTACTTGCATTTGTAGGTGCTTGTTCGGGTGATATGAATTAATTCGCCGACTTGTAGTGCCGATCGAATCGCGCGTACTCGCTTTTATTATCGATTAAAATCAATACTCGTAAATAAAAAAAAAATTTACGTCCAACGCAAAAACAGGTGGAGATATCGTCACGTTTTGTAAGTATAACTTTGTCTTTTAATAGTATATTGCTATTTTATTATAAACCAATTGAAAGTTACCATCGTATAAAAATACAAGGTTATAAAAAAAAGATTGGTGCATTTTTTGTTTGCGTTACTTTTGTTTTAATATTAGTTTATTGGATTTGAAACGGATTTTATTTTGTGTATTATTCGATGTCATTGATAAATAAATGGTGAGAATGGTTGGTGTTAATCGATCGAGCAATCGGTGCAGGTGTGCGCAATGTGTTTTGCATTTAGACGAATATGACTTTGCCTCACTCACCGTACATTTGCGGATCGCAGTCCATTTCGAGCGAGTAAGTTATGTATAACGAGTTTCTTTAATGGCCATCTATTTTGGATAATTATTACCAAAGCCGTTTGATAAATAATATAGATGAAATGAATTGAAATAAATTAATCATGGTAAATAGAATACGAAAATACAAGGAGTTTATATCGATAGAAATTGTTCCTAATTATACATATTATCAAACTGAAATATTACCTATATTTTATATTTGAACTATACATAAAAATTCGGTGGCAGAGTGTTTTAAAATAATATATAAATCCTATAACTTTTAGACTTTAAAATGGCGTACGAAATGTTGTTGTTTAATGTTGGGTACCCACCAACCCGCAATGGACCAGCGTGCTGGGATCGTCCAAAAATCCTCAAGTCTATCACAGGCTGATGATGATAATGTTGGGTTACAATTTTTGGATTATTTATTAATGTTGCTAGCTATTGTTACGATTGACAGATTCAGAATTTGAGTTCACTATTTGTTATAATCTAGGTGTTGAATAAGACTGTTGTTAGCTCCTATATGTATGAGCAAGGGAAAAAAAAACTTCATTTCACTTTACAATTTAATCACTTAAAGCGTTTTCTTGGCTGCGTTAGTCATGTAAATTACTTAGTTAAGTTAATGGGTTACTATATAAGCTAAACACTTTTTTCTGAGCCGTGAGATTAATTCATATACGTCTCAGTTTTTTAACCTAGATCAAATGTGTGAATATTTCGTTTTAGATTTAACGACTTTTTAAATGATCTTTTCATAAAAATAGTATGAAAACTAGATGGCAGTCCTTTTAGTTTTAATAAACTAAATTGCTTACTAAGTGCTGTATCGGATAACGGTTTCTATTTTCAGAAAAGAGTAAGGTATTGGAAGTTTACAGACAATGGTAAAAAAGGCAATTAAATACATAAGCGATTCTATTCTAAAATGGTTTACAGAAACAAGCAAACTATGTACATTTTACATAGCAAACTGTCGAATAGTTTTTCTAGTAAAACTGGTATATTTTTATCATTTACATGAGCATTGCTTAAAATACCTACAATTCAAATAGAAAATATTCAAAGCCTCGTCCATAAATCAGAAAGTCATCTTAATATACGATCGTAATTAAGTGACCCACATACCACATACAGTAGTCGAACGGATAGTCTCGAATCACGTCCCCGCACTAAATCTCGTCCGCCGAATTGTTACTTTGTTTACACTTTCAATGTACGACATACGTTGACATTTTCCCCCTGATTTCAGGTCACCGTAGCGAATCTCCGCTTCGTTAGATAGACAATTTTCACTATTTGGATGTACGTTTGCCTTTCTAGGTGGAAGCTTCTAGGCACGTAGGGCTTCGTGTTTTGAAAATCGGAACGTTTAGTTTTCTAGCGATTATATATATATATATATATACATATATAATCATCTAGTGTGTGTGTTTTTGTGTGTGTGTGTGTATAAAGAACACTTATTAAAAAAACTTTTCAAAGATTAAAACCTTTATTTTTTTATTGAATTTAAGGAATAATGTTTTTTTTTCTAAAAACATATATTAATATATATTTTTAGATTAAGAATAAAAATAAATTAAACTGTACTTTATTTAAATTATACTTTTTTAATTAGTTATTGAGTACTAGGAATATACAAAGGGGGACCCCTTTTGTATGCTTGTGCAATGGCTTCTTCTTTTTCCATTACAATAGAATAAACAAAACGTCATTCCTAACACTTTTCATACTCATATATTTATTCGCTGAATATCTTCAAAAGATGCAAGTTTAATGTCTCATGGTATTAAAATACCTGTACCTGACGTATGTACATATTTTATTTAAAAAGATTGCAATTACGAATCAAATGTTCTATAAACAATAAAACTAGTGTCCGACCGCACGTTTTTTAAAACGTGTCCGTTTCGTTTTTTTCAGTGTTCCATTTACGAATTTATTATTTTCACCGAAATGGACCAGCCATTAAAGCTTTGACGTAAAGCCCAACGACTCGCGTCGCCCGTCGTAAAGCCTTAAGTGCCCCTTAACTGCGAAACGCTAAGGTGGCCGCTTTCTGATCCCGCTGAATTTGCTCACAGACCACAGATAACATATGTTATAAAGTTAAAAAAACATTTGTGGGAACTTAAGAAACAGTATTCGCTAATTTATTATATATATTTTTATATAAACGAGCGTTGACATGAAAAAGATATCAAAAGTTATTATTAGCTTAATAACTTACTAGGTACTTACTAGGAGTACTTAAAATTGAGAGTAAGGTAAAATTTTATAACATAAAGGTTTTTATATGTAAAATTACATGTCCTCAAAGGTCCTCCGAGTCGATTCCGACTACGGCGGCCGATATATATTAAAAACTGCGTAGGAGATATTTTACACTAAGTCTAGACAAAAAAAAACAAGTAGATGCTATCTATACTGATTTTTGTAAAGCTTTTGATCGAGTTCGTTTTGATATCCTTATTAAAAATTACATTATTATGGATTTATAGGCAATATATTGCAATGGCTGGAATCTTACCTAACAAACCGGACTTTTAGTGTTGTTGTAAATGGTTTTACATCTCAGAAATGTACCGTCACATCAGGGAATCTTAGGGCTCTCATTTGGGTCCAATATTATTTAATATCTACATTAATAATCTCCCGGACGTTTTAATTATTCTTCGAATATATGTATGCAGATGACTTAAAAATAGTAAGACCTGTAAACACTTTTAATGATGTTTTATTGCTACAGAAGGATATTGATGACCTAAATGAGTGTGCCTCGTAGCCCTAGTGGTATGGACGTGTGCTTTAGAAACCGAGGTCGTGGTTCGAATCCTGCGGGACTCAACCAATTTTCATTGTTGTTTCCTAGTTGGTTAGGCAACTTGGGCCGATCACCCAGTTGTCTGAAAAGTAAGATGATCCATGCGTCGGATGGGCATGTAAAAGTCGGTCCACCCACCAACCCGCATTGGACCAGCGTGGGGATACGGTCCAAACCCCAATGGAAAGGGTGTATTAGGGGAGGCCTATGTCCAGCAGTGTACTATCAAAGGCTGATGATGCAGATGCAAATAAGTGGTGTATGAGAAATGACATGATGCTTAACATTGGTAAATGTGCGCATATAAAATTTACACGAAAGTCAGTTATTATCTTATCGTCATATTATATTCAGGAAAACAAACTACAAGAAGTTGAAAACATTAAAGATTTAGGTGTAATAATAACAAAAGCTTACTTTTATTCCTCATATTGACCACATAACTAAAACGCAACAAAATGTCTTGGATTTGTCCTAAGAAACGGTAACGTATTTAAGGAAATTAAAACGAAAATATTATTATTCAATAGTTACGATACGATCAGTTTTAAAATACGGCATGAATGTCCTCATTATGCAACGCATTCATTGAAAATAGAGCAATTCAAAAAAGGTTTGTAAGGCATTTAGAATATACTTCAAAATCGTTTCTTTGTTATAAAAGTTATTCGTATACCTCTGCGATTAAGTCATTTCAAATAACAACTTTACAAATTTGCAGGATATGTTAGACCTAATTTTCTTATACAAAATAGTAAGAATACAACCTACGTTCGCCTGGTCTTTTACGCAAACTACAATTTAGGGTGCCATTAAGAATGCCTCGTAAGCCCTATTCTTCCACTGACTGTCCTATTCGTAAAACGACTTTGGTGCTAACTCCCCAATACTTAGATTAACAAACTGTTTAATATATACAGCGATAAGTCAGATATTAATGGAACATCACTGTCGGATTTTAAAAGGATGGGTAAGAAGGTTTGTGACTATATTTATAAGTTTTAACTGTTGCTCTTTTTTTTAATTTTATTTTGTTGCTTTTACGTATTTAGCTAGTATATTACTTATCTTTTTTTTTTAATTTGTAATTGTACTTGTATTAATTTTACAATGTGTTTTCTCTTTAGAAATTAATGTAAGGTGTAATGTTTTTTCGTACCTTGATAATTGTATTTAAGTTGTTTTTGTCGGTTAAATGTATTTTATTTATTTTTTTACTTTTTACAAAACAATTTGTCAATGTGCTAAGCCACCATATTTTGCATGTTATGTTTACCTGTAATTGATTTAAGAATACTAATTTGTATTTCTCTATATTCATGTGTTTTGTATTAAGTGTAACAATTGTTGGTGAACTAAATAAATAAATAAAATACACACATGTACCTTAAGCAAGCACAGGTGAACTCTCTATTCCTTCACCCTCACGGGACGGATAACCGACATGACTGGATAACATCTCCTCTCATGATTTTTGCATGCGAATCCGATGCATGGGCCATCTTACTTACAAAAAATCAGGTAACCAGCCCGCATTGCCCTAACCAGCAGATTATAAATTTTTTGAGTCCCCGTAGAATTCGAACTCTTGACCTCCGGATCTTAAAACTAACGCTCGTACTACTAGATTATTTGCCCATAAGGTTTTTAAAAACATTGTAAACTTTTGTAGAATTAAATGGATTAAGATTAGGTATTAAATTGCAAAATCCTCCTTCACCAAAAGTAAGAAGCATATTAAAAAGCTTGAAGTTACGATTTAGAGAAGCTAATTTATAAAATATTGCGATTTGACGCTCTTATTGAGTTTTGTAAAACGTTCATTTTAATTTCTCTGTTATTTTAATAAATTGAAGTCATGAGCATAGAAATAATTTGATTTATCTTTCGCCTATTAAATAAAATAAATGTTGAGTAGTTTAAAATGAATAGTTCATTAGCGACGAACAGTAGAAAATCTTTTTGTCTGACTTTAATAAATTGTGCACTCCGTTTACATGTAAGACTTTGATTTATATTCTTTTTCGTTATAGACATTCTGATATCCATTGTAGTCTAATGAAGTTGAAACATTAATCACTACCATTTTGTAATTACGGCTAAGATCGATTCATGTAACATGTGAAAGTTATGTTACTCAATAATTTTTAAGTGTGGGATATACATTTGCTTTTCTTTTATAAAATATTTTAAAGTATGACTAGACAATTTTCATTTAAAATTTACTTAAAAAGACGTTGTTTTAGTTACCACATGTATAAACTGCAAGTACTAAGATTACTTCATAATAAATTAAAATTGTAACGTATCGTCTATTAAGACTAAAATGACAAAACAATAAACAGCAATGTAACCAATCCCTTATTTAATAATTAAATGTTAATAACATTTGATTCTTTTTTTGTTTTTAAATTGTTTATTTTTTCTTTTTTTTTTGATGATAAATAGTACAATTTTTACGGGTTTTATGCGTTTAATTACATTACAATTATTTAAAATTATTACCGACGTTGCATACCCTTCCTAGGGTCCATAGACCCTGGGTAGATTATACTATTTATCATGTATAGTATCCGCGTTAGCAACAAAAAGTATTCCTTAACAATATTATATGAAAAGTTAACGTATTAATATTAAACCATTAAATAGCACATTTCGGTTCAAACAATAATACCCATAGTAAACTTTATATACACTACACGTAAACATTTCAATGAAACAGCGGCGCATTTGTTGTGTCTGTTAGCTCGCACGTTTCGCAATACAGTATCAAACTTCATTGTAAAGCAATTACAGCGAAATATCGCTCCCGACCGCAAATATAATGTGACATGCAGTTGACACACGGCCGTCCGCCGTTCACATACAAATAATATTAATTAATGACCACCTTTAGCAGCGAGTGTGGACCTTTACGCTTATCTTAATTGACACGTGTGGACGGGTTTTTTTTTGTTTGAAATTGATCTACAATTGCCCGTTCATACCATTTGTGTAAACATGTTAAGGTGGACAAATAGTAAATAGGATAATTGCACACTACGCAACAAGAACATGATTATATTTTTAAAGGTATTAAGATAACATTTCTTGCATTTTTTGGGAGGGATTGCAACGAATTAAGTTTGTATTAAAATTGAAACTAAAGTCTTGCTTCAACAGAAGAGAATTTCGTCATCATCATCATCATCAGCCTGTGTTAGTTCATGCTGGACATAGCCCTCCTCTAATGTACGCCACAGCTTCAGATCTTCGGCTATTCTTATTAGCCCACACCGGCCACTTTGCGAAAGCCGTCACTCCTGCTTGCCCAGCAAAGCAATATTCCAATATAAAAATAGAAAGCTTCGTCAAATTTCAAATAAAAATCCTGACGGTTATTCCAAACACGTTGAGATCAGACATATCCCAACTTAGTCTGTCCGTGGTTCTGGATGCTAAAGAGGGTAAAAATTTAAAGAACTAACGTGTAAAATGCGAAAAATAGTGGATTTCATATGTACAATAATCGCACGAATAAAAGGAATAATCATAATTAGCCATACATCGTTAAGAAACTAATACACAGATGAAAAATAAATAATATTTCTGTAAGGGTAGTAACATTGGCGAATGTAACCCGCAAGATCGTAAATCAATCCCGGAATCGCACGAACCACAGTCCTATCGGTGTCGTAAAGTTTCCTACATCACCTCGTGTTACACTAATAAGGACGGGGACCGATGATGTCTTTACGTCACCCACACGTCCGACGTCAATCAATCTCGGCCCAGATCCGAGTTGCAAGTTGGACCGGTCGTTCGCAGTTTTAGAGTCACGAAAGCTAATCTTGCAACGAGTTTATACGATATCATTGTTTCGCAACGCGATTGATTATCTAATGACTCGACCTACCGCTGGGTGATGTTTATTATCGGTACACGATCTGCTGACAAAATTACGGTACAGCTGCGTGATATAGTGTTTAATGGTGTCTACTTTAGCAACTGTTCTATTTACATTTTGATTCTGATTCGCTTCGACTACAGCTAAAAGTATTGTGAGTAATAAGCTCATTTCTTGGTTACATTTCTTAGTAATTTGTAAAATTCCGAGTAGTTAATTCTGAGATCAAACTAATAAAGTACATAACGAATTACTCTTCGTCTTATTCTTCCTGCATTGTTCTGATGGATGTTGATTGACATCCGTTGTTTTCTTACTAAGACTCCTCCACATTATATGATCGTCTCGAGACTCTCTCAGGTATTTGTTGATACATATACAAGATTGTCGCGAATCAACAGAACGCTAGATACTAACATCCATCTACCCTTCCCTCTAATTCCCAGCCTATGAGTGTATCCAGTCAATGCGATCACTACTTGACGTTCGTACTAATCATCTTTTGTAAATATATTACTTATGAAATAAGATGATACACAGAAACGGTGTGACTTCATATGTTTGATTGAAGACCAATCGGCTCTTACCTAAGATTTGAAGCTTTCGCCATGCTTTCAGAGTAATGCAGGTCAAATCTGTACCAGAAGTTTTCTGATAGACTTTATGCTGTGTCCAGTTAAATAACACCTGAATCAGCATATCTACAGGACGTGGGTCGCTATACTTAGGTAGTTAGTAGTAGATAAAACAAATGAACTTACTATCTTATAATTCAACTAAGTACGTAACGTATATACTAAGTTAGAGACTTACAAACAAGTATATGATACGGGGAATAAGTGTAGTTCGCAGCTCTAAATGGACAGATCCAGATATGGATAAATTTGTATTAATGAGTGTAAACGCGTGCAAGCTCAGGCACCTTGCCAAGCTCAATTTTAGTATTGACAGTGATTTCGATGAAAGAACGGCGTTTACTTTGACTGCTTTAAAAATATGTCTTACTTCATTATTTCTGCGCATTTGCAAAAAGCAAAAAAAGTATTGTGTGCTTTACTGCTTACTTATAATCAATTTAGATTGGTTTTTATAATGGTATAGCCAAGAATTTCAATCCTACTTTCAAATTTTTTTATATTGATAAAATAATCACAAAATGTCTTTGATATTAGTTAAGAAGTTAAAATGTTTTAAAATAATTAATAAGCTTAAAACAATTATTTCTAATACCAAACTTACACACACAAAGTTGGCTGAGAAGACCATATAAATGAGATATGATTAATAATCTCAAAGCGCAGTTCTATCAGCTTCTGCCAGACAAGCGTGATATATTGCTCTATTGACGAAAAACCTCATAAGATACGATCGTCCGTTCCGCTCCTTATCTCGCATTATACTTTTTACGACAGCGTTGTTTGATTGACGTGCCGTTAAAGTAAATGTATAAGCTAGCATCGGCCGACCCTAATCTTTAGGCGGTTGTTAATCAAAATGCTTTCGTCGAAATCGTTTTGCAACCGTGACTAAGTGCGGTTGGAGCGGTCAATTGCAATATAACGTTGCATTATCACGCCTAGTGTTCACCGCGTTGTGTCGTCCCATACTGGATTCTTTTGTTTTAAAATGGAATACGATCGCTGCTAGCGTGTTTAGGTTTCTGATAAATAACATGTTTTATCATTAAATGTGGTGTAAATTTTGCAACAATGCTCATGTTATTGTTATGTGTATACTGAAACAATGCCGTTAAAGTTTTGGCCGTTGGTTTAATATGTATAGTGGTTTAATGTCTGCTTGACTGTTTATGATAATCAAAAATTACTTATGATTTATATAGTCCTGTTTTTAATAACTTTATATGTGTACATACCAATCTTTAGTAATAAACAGAAGTTTTTGTACTTTTTCTGTAATGGTTTTTTGCAATAATTATAATTTGCATTTACAAATATAAGTAAATAATTCTCTTGTAATATTTTCAAAACTTTATCATCGTTGACATCATGAACTCTGCATTGGGCCTGAAGCATCAGTAATATTGTGATTAAACGAGATTTTTTACTAAAGTTTATGTTTCAAAATTATTTTCACCGACAATTTTTAAGATGTTAGTACCAGGCAAGAAGTGTTTTTCAGAAAGTTAAAACACGGGAAAGGTCCAGTTTTTATAAAATGTTAGAACAACTTGAAATACCCTAATGCACGCCTTCTCCTTAAGGGGATTTTTGGACTGTATCCCACCGCACTGGTCCAACGCGGATTGGTAGGTGGACCGACTTTTTACATGCCCTTCCGACACATGGATCATCTTACTTTTAAGACAATTGGGTGATCGGCCCATATTGTCCTAACCAACTAGGAAACAACAATGAAAATTTGTTGAGTCCCCGCAGGATACGAACCCACGACCTCCGCTTTTCAAAGCACAGGCCTTTACCAATAGACTATGGAGGCAGTTTACAGAGCAGCCAGTCAGGCAAAAATTATATACTTTTTTCCAAATAAGTAGCGTTAATGAAAATCAAGCCGTTTATGCTTATCGCCATATCGTAAATTATGCAGCATATTTTCACACTCGCTTAATAGCATTTTTAGACCATAATAGCCTCCTTAGTTATTATCAAGTCTTGCCAAAAGAATATTCGGTCACCAATGTGCTACTTAGACAATTAATAGAGTTAATCTAAGAATTTTTGTACCAGCTTTCAAATAATTATCTTGTTGTCATTAATTTTTATTATAATGTAATACAGTTGTCAAACTATTAAAGGTTACACAAATTCAACTATGAGACTTCAATAAAAAGACGATTAAATAGCAACATATTTCGGTTGAAATAATAATACCTATGGCATACTTTATATATAAAAGTTTACAATATTTATACATCAATACCTAAACATAAATATTTATTGTTTCTGTTGGCTCGCTTGTTTCGCAATACAGTATCAAATTACTAAGTCATACAGTTTGATATTGTTAAAAGCTTATGAACATTTTTATTGCCTATGTAGGCACACAGAGCAGTCAGGCTATCTGATCAGAAGAGGTCACCAAAGCCCATAGACATCGCAATATCACCAACACTGCCTACCGTGAGACGTAGGGTGCTGTCTCGTTTATCCAGTAAATATACTGGCTAACGTTGGCCTACAAACTGGAACACAGTAGTGTTTTCACACTACTGCTTTGTGAAATAGACACCGCGATGATACCAACCCAGAGGTCACCTGCAAAAAGGGAACCTACCACTAGTAAAACATTATTTAAATTAAAGAGCAATCAAAAGTTTATAAAATTGTAATGATAGAAATAAAACATTGTTCAGATGTGATATTATTTATCGGTTAAAATATCTATTTGAATTACGTAATACTGAGCGCGTGGCCAATTAAAGTTGGCACGATCGTAAATAGATACATTTGCGATATGTATGTACAGTCGCACACTCAGCGGACGGCACGATGTGTCATTCGTTTAGATCCAACTGGTGACGGTTGCTGTGTCCGTTACCGTACTTTGGTAGTGTTATGCATCTAAACGAGCACGTTTCTTGTTTGCCGTATGACCTGCTATTACATATATTAGCAAGTTGAAATAATATCTCGACTAAAATAATGTACACATTATGGTTTTTATTTGCGATTATAATACAGTTAAATTAATATTTATTTCCGACGTTATCATTATACCCGTGATATGATCATGGATACTGGAAATAAATATTAATAGTTAACTAAGTCCGTAGAAAGATATGTAAGTGTAAATATTTTAGCTGACTTGATGATATAAAGTTAAAACCTAATACTAGCAATATATAAATATAGTTTAACTATAAAACAACTTGGGTGAAGCTCTTATACAATCTTTGTTCAGACTAGTTGACACATGATCAATCATTTTGTTGTTGGGATAAGTCTTATAATTACTAAAGCAATTAATTAGTTCCATACAAATTTTTACAATGATATTGAGAATTTATAAAGGCTTTTAGTTATTAAGCTAAAAAGACATTTTTTATTACGATAGATTGCCTACTCTAATATTAGTTGTAGGTATGTTTAATTCTCTTGGCGAAAACTTAGTTTTGATTTTTAACTAAGGTTAAAGTGTTGCTTTTTATTTTTAGCATTTTTATTCATTATCATCATAATTAGCCTGTCATAATCCGCTGCTGAACATAGGCCTTCCCTAATACCCCTCCTATACCTAACCTATATCCCTACGTACTACGTTCGTACTGTGTTCACCGTTTTTTTATTCAGCTACAAATACTATCAAAAGAGAAAGATCGTATGTTCCTAAATTATGATATAATCGTTTACCTTTTATTGATTGACTTCTTTTTTTTGACGCTCCTGTTGCTACAATTTTGATCATTCTTTTTAATTTTCTTGAAAGATATAAGTTGTCATGTAGTTTAATACATAATTGAGAAAACCCCTCGTTGGAAAAGGCGTGCATTAAGGGAGGCCTATGTCCAGCTGTGGCCTAATGCAGGCTGATAATGAGACTAGAGAAAAAAAAACGGAACCAAAAATCCCAACCTTGTGCGATTAAATTGCAAATGCTTGTGAAACGGTAAAAGATAGTCATAAAGTGTGTTTTACACAATAATACTTGTTAAAATGAATTACGATAATATCCACGAGCGTATATATCTTAGTTTTAAGAATAAACGACAATAACCACTTTAATTTAAACATTAAAATGGTTATTGACGGTTTAATAGTTAAAATAGCAATCAGCATATTTCAAGATAAATATGGTATAATACAGTGTAATTCTTAGCAAAAGAAATGCATTTAAAAAATTTATTCTATGTAGATAAAACGGATGATGGAAGATATTTTGATTAAATCAAAACTTTAAAAGAAATCAGTGATTTAAAATGCAGTGGCAGAAATCGGTGGGCAGTTACGTGCAGAAAGAACATTGTTTTCCGCTTGTGTTGCCCAAATGGTTATACATTACTGTTTGACGTCGGTCATATTTTTTGTTAACATATTTTAATACAATATTACCTGAATTTTAGTTGAAGACAAAGCCGCATTTGCAATCTATTAGAATTAGTTATGACAAATGGATTTAATTCATTTGATGAATGGAAAGGTATTATTAGCAAACTTTGATAACCGATTATAATAATTAACATTGTTCTCAATAACATTAATCGACTTAAAACTCTCCAATGTTATACAGGAATCTTTTTTAATTTCTGCAACAAGACGATCTGTCCATTTTATTTACCTACATTTTACGCTACATATACATCACATTTAAAGTTATAAGATACATTTTGACAATTTTCGTTGAGCGCTGTGAGGTTCGAATCCACTACTAAGCCCAAGTACCAGATGTTGGAAGGAAAAATCTGAATCGAACTTCAACCCAAACAAAGGCGGAACAGAGTTAAAATATAAAAAATATTTTGAAAAAAATATATATAAAGGTATCCAAGCTTTCACGTATAAAAACAACTGCTACAATTTCTTCCTTTAAACAATAAAAAAAGACCATTGGTACCACATCGATTTTCGAAACCAAAATTTAAGGGGTCAATTAAAACCAAGTAATTGCAGAAAGCAGTAACAGTGATACAGGTTTAATCTAATCACTAAACAAAATGGTTTAAAGAAATTATTATATTGTGTATCTAAAAAGTGTGAACAAAACTAATGTCCTTTTCTCACCCCAGCCAACCGATAAAACACCCATGACAGTAGGAAATACGTGATTCCCCTTCGAAATCAGTTTCTGCGTTGCAACGTTTACGGAGTATTCCCAACGTGACTATATCTTCATTCCTCTGAGTTTCCTAGATCCTATTTGGCAACATATTGCATGTTGGAAACGTTATGCGTTAAAGATAGTTAGTGGAAACACAGTAAGTACCGATAACTTTTCGATAACTATGACTTTGGTGACTACAGAAATAAGTTTTTATGTAGAAAGAATTTGAAGTTATAAAAGTGCTTGACGTTTACTATTGTATAACAAACAATGTATATAGCAATGTATTCATACCACTACTGTACGACAACAATAGACATAGTGATACTCCAATGTTCAATAACAGAAAACTTACTTTACTTTACTTACTCATCAAACATTAGACATAAAATTGACATACCCTTAAAATATAACATTCTTTTCATTATTAATTTAATGTAATTTTTCCAAGTGTTTTGCTTCATTCTTACAACATCAGCCTAAGGCTTATTTCGTAGTGCTTTAATCAATAACAATATAGATTGAGCTAACTTAATTAAATCTATAAGTATTTATAAGAGTTAGTAAAATAGTAAATGGTTCTGAGTAATAATATTAAGAAGAGTTAAAAGTCACAAAATTCTGCAAGTTTCAGTTAAAAGTTTATTTAAGGCATCCTCCGTGAAAGGACACGTCAGCTTTTAATAAGAAGCTCCTGCTTTTAAGTTTGCCGACTTATATTCTACAAGTCTTGCAACTTCTAAGTTCGTTTTCAACTGTTTTTATTATTTAGTATCTTTATTATAGCACCTTTATTATTATCTGGAACATGGATTGTAAGTGCATGCAATTTACTAAGTATTTTACTTTTCTCAGAGATTCAATCCTGAATTGGATCTGTTTCAAATGTTCTAGATTTAGCAGTCGCCCAACACCTATATATTTTACCTTAAGCTCGCAAGGCTTTACTCGGAATTGACTTTAAATTGATTTTGTAGAAAACGTTTGGGCTTATGTCCAGCTGTGTGGTAATATGATTTGATTTATTGGAATTGGAAGCCTTGATAGAAATAAAGCAAAATTTAAATTTATAAACTTTTTTTCTCCTTCCATTGATTAAAAATTGAGCTAATTTTAAATACCGTTCATTAAATGAAATAAAGTTAACAAGGTATTGCATAATTGTGTATAAAAATAAAAATCAGTAACGCCTAATATATTATAACAACGCCAGTTTTGATAGGCAGTGATATTGCTCACACATTTCTTGCAAGATAAATCCTAAGAAATAAAAAAGTTAACTATGCTGGTCGATTGAAGTATTAAGTATCTACAGAAAAAAAACACTGCAAATGATTCTTTCCCTCTGCAAAATTTTACTTTGTAGAATACAATTAATGTAATAAAAAACCAGAAATTGTTAATATATTTTTTAAATGACATAATTTTTATTACGTGATTTTATTATAAGCCTCACAAGCAATTTCAATTGCACTTTTTGTTAAGATTCGTTATTCAGAGATCGTTTAATGATGTTGAAAGTTTTCTTGTTTCAAAAGAAATGGTTACTTTTGTTTTTGTGAGAAACCTTAATTACAAATCGTCGCTTTAGCATGACAGTTTTACGTGCTGGCATATAAATGAATATCTACAGAACTTGACTTCAAGTACAACTGTTACAAATGTTCTTTGACGGTCTAACTGACATGGAACGCTTTATTACTGCAAGTTGGCAGTGAAATTTATTACCACACTGTTCAATATTAAGTTGTACAATCAATTAAAAGCATACTAGTTATATTGACTTAAACTTATGCTGATGTATGATAATATATTTTTAATTACACCCAGTTTGCTGTTTTTCTGTGCAGTTCTATAAACACTTACATAGCTTGTTCAGTTAATACCAAAAACATATTAATTGATTGATACCATTTTATGTCTTTGTGTCTGTCTCATTTTAAAACTTGTGTTTTCATCAGATATCCTTCTTTAAAAAAAAAAACAAAAAAGCATCTAAAAGGTATAACTTAGTGAAGTAAAATCAATTATAAACAATATGTAAAGTTGTTTATATGACACCAGTTTAATACATTGAAGTCACCTATTTATTTTCCGGAAAGTACAAAGTTTTCCAGAAATAAAAATTGCACATATTTTTTTTTCTTTACTGTTATTACAGAAATGGTAAAATAAAACAAAAAGTATGATAGGACAATGTTTATTTATACTTTGACTTTTAATACTAGTGATTCTCGTGCACCAATTTCAACTGCTTCTCCTTTAAGAAGATCCCTTAAAAAATAAACATGATTATGTATATGATCTCCAACGTTTGATAACTACATTAAAATAACTGCGCAACTTCTTCTTTATACTAATTTATCTAACTAAAATAAGGTATGTAATTAGCAATTCTTATGACTAAGTTATTTTAAAATAGCTTTCATTTGATTTGCTTGGAGTTATTACAGTTCATTATCATCAGCCTGTATTAGTCCACTGCTGGACATTGCGCGCATTATCAATTAGGAGGTTTTTGGACTGTATCCTACCATGCTGGTCCAATGCGTGTTGGTGAGTGGACCGACTTTAAACAATCATACGCATTGATCATCTTACTATTCAGACAATTGGTGATCAGCCAAATTGTCATAACCAACTAAATAATAATAACAAAGCTGGTTCCTGCAGGATTGGGACCCGATTCAGTTTATGAAGCACATTTTTATAATTTTACAGTTGATGACTTTATTTATAATAAATTTTAGGTTTCCATAGTTTTCTCTTCCCTAGCTATCTGTTCTAAAACAACTCAAAGTTATTTCTATCTTTATACTTTATGCCTCTTATTTGTGGAATTAGAAGCGCTGGTAACCATAAGGATACCTTTGAATATTTAACATGGATCCTTGAATTTGTTAAGTCCCATAAATCATGTTTATAATGGACAAACTTTAAATATTTTAGTGGAAAGGTATCAACCATTATACTTAAAGCTGAATAATTTAATCTCAGATGAAATATGTTTGTGGGAAATTTGTACGTAAAATAAGTTATTATTATCCCAACTTAAATTATTAACAAAACTGCCAAATATTAGATATATATATGCTGTCCTGTACAAAATATTTTGTATATCATCATAATCAGCTTATCATCATAGTCCACTGCTGAACATAGGCCTCCCCAAATGCACGCCTCCTTCATTAAGGGGTTTATGGTTCACGCAGTTCCAATACGTATTGGTTTTGTATATATTACGAATTAATTGGAATTTATGTTAAAAAATCTCATTGCTTTATAATTTTTTTCACAACTTAAAACCTGATCGTTTTAAGAATTCATTTTCTATCATAATTTATATTTTAATATTCAATATTTAAAACCTCTTTAAACCCTAACTTGTACAACAAGTTATAGACCGAATTAATTTTGGAACATAAGAGGAACTATAAAATTAAATGTATAAATCATAATAATGATTAAAATTAACATTTCCGATCTTAAATAAAAAAGGCGATAACACATTTACAACGTGAGTTAATAATAAATATTATTTATACCCTGTATTCCTTGTTGATTGTACGCTGCTGACGATAACTTCCAACTGGCCTGTGACATTTTCGAAGTAGGTCAAGTCTAAATTGTAAATTTCATCTCTGAAATTAATAACCGCTACAGATCCGAGTTGCAAGTTGGACCGGTCGTTCGCAGTTTTAGAGTCACGAAAGCTAATCTTGCAACGAGTTTATACGATATCATTGTTTCGCAACGCGATTGATTATCTAATGACTCGACCTACCGCTGGGCTGATGTCTATTATCGGTACACGATCTGCTGACAAAATTACGGTACAGCTGCGTGATATAGTGTTGTAAATTGTCTACTTTATTGCAACTGTTCTATTTACATTTTTGATTCTGATTCGCTTCGACTACAGCTAAAAGTATTGTAGTAATGTAAACTCATTTCTTGGTTACATTTCTTAGTATTAATTTGTAAAAATTCCGAGTAGTTAATTCTAGGATCAAACTAATAAAGTACATAACGAATTACTCTTCGTCTTATTCTTCCTGGCATTGTTCTGATGGATATTGATTGACATCCGTTGTTTTCTTACCAAGACTCCTCCACATTATATGATCGTCTCGAGACTCTCTCGGGTAATTGTTGATACATATACAAGATTGTCGCGGAACGCAACCAGACCGGTACATACTGAACATCCACCTTACCCTATCCGTCTAATTCAGCCTATGAGTGTATCCAGTCAATGCTGATCACTACTTACTGACGTTCGTACTAATCGTCTTTTGTAAATATATTACTTATGAAATAAGATGATACACAGAAACGGTGCGACTTCATATGTTTGATTGAAGACCAATCGGCTCTTACCTAAGATTTGAAGCTTTCGCCATGCTTTCAGAGTAATGCAGGTCAAATCTGTACCAGAAGTTTTCTGATAGACTTTATGCTGTGTCCAGTTAAATAACACCTGAATCAGCATTTCTACAGGCCGTGGGTCGCTATATTTAGTTAGTTAGTAGTAGTTAAAACAAATAAACTTACTATCTTATAATTCAACTAAGTACGTAACGTATATACTAAGTTAGATACTTACAAACAAGTATCATAATACGGGGAATAAGTGTAGTTCGCAGCTCTAAATGGACAGATCCAGATATGGATAAATTTGTATTAATGAGTGTAAACGCGTGCAAGCTCAGGCACCTTGCCAAGCTCAATTTTAGTATTGACAGTGATTTCGATGAAAGAACGGCGTTTACTTTGACTGCTTTAAAAATATGTCTTACTTCATTATTGTATCGTGTGCTTTACTGCTTACTTATAATCAATTTAGATTATTTTATATAATGGTATAGCCAAGAATTTCAATCCTACTTTCACATTTTTTTATATTGATAAAATAATCACAAAATGTCTTGGGTTTGATTAGTTAAGAAGTTAAAATGTTTTAAAATAATTCAATAAGCGTCAAAAACAATTATTTCTAACACTAAACTTACACACACAAAGTTGGCTGAGAAGACCATATAAATGAGAAATGATTAATAATCTTAAAGCGCGTTCTATCAGCTTCTGCCAGACAAGCGTGATATAATTGCTCTATTGTACGAAAAACCTTATAGATACGATCGTCCGTTCCGCTCCTTATCTCGCATTATTACTTTTACGACAGCGTTGTTTGATTGACGTGCCGTTAAAGTAAATGTATAAGCTAGCATCGGCCGACCCTAATCTTTAGGCGGTTGTTAATCAAAATGCTTTCGTCGAAATCGTTTTGCAACCGTGACTAAGTGCGGTTGGAGCGGTCAATTGCAATATAACGTTGCATTATCACGCCTAGTGTTCACCGCGTTGTGTCGTTCCATACTGGATTCTTTTGTTTTAAAATTGAATACGATCGCTGCTAGCGTGTTTAGGTTTCTGATAAATAACATGTTTTATCATTAAATGTGGTGTAAATTTTGCAACAATGCTCATGTTATTGTTATGTGTATACTAAAACAAAGCCGTTAAAGTTTTGGCCATAGGTTTAATATATATAGTGGTTTAATGTCAGCTTGACTGTTTATGATAATCAAAAATTAGTTACGATTTATATAGTTCTGTTTTTAATAACTTTATATGTGTACATACCAATCTTCAGTAATAAACAGAAGTTTTTGTATTTTTCCTCCACTTTTTCTGTGATGGTTTTTTGCAATAATTACAATTTGCATTTACAAATATAAGTAAATAATTCTCTTGAAATATTTTGAAGACTTTATCATCGTTGACATCATGAACTCTGCATTGGGCCTGAAGCATCAGTATTATTGTGACAAGATCAAACGAGATTTTTTACTAAATTTATAGTTTATGTTTCAAAATTATTTTCACCGACAATTTTTAAGATGTTATTACCAGGCAAGAAGTGTTTTTCAGAAAGTTAAAACACGGAAACGGTCCAGTTTTTATAAAATGTTAGAACAACTTGAAATACCCTAATGCACGCCTTCTACTTAAGGGGATATTTGGACTGTATCCCACCGCACTGGTCCAATGCGCGATGGTGGGTGGACCGACTTTTTACATGCCCTTCCGAGACATGGATCATCTGACTTTTAGGACAATTGGATGATCGGCCCATATTGTCCTAACCAACTAGGAAACAACAATGAAAATTTGTTGAGTCCCCGCAGGATACGAACCCATGACCTCCGGTTTCTAAAGCACAGGCCTTTACCAATAGACTATGGAGGCAGTTTACAGAGCAGTCAGTCAGGCAAAAATTATATACTTTATCCAAATAAGTAGCGTTAATGAAAACCAAGCCGTTTATGCTTATCGCCATATCGTAAATTATGCAGCATATTTTCACACTCGCTTAATAGCATTTTTAGACCATAATAGCCTCCTTAGTTATCATCAAGTCTTGCCAAAAGAATATTCGGTCTTACCAGTGTGCTACTTAGACAGTTAATAGAGTTAATCTAAGAATTGTTGTACCAGCTTTCAAATAATTATCTTGTTGTCATTAATTTTTATTATAATGTAATACAGTTGTCAAACTATTAAAGGTTACATAAATTCAACTATGAGACTTCAATAAAAAGCCGATTAAATAGCAACATATTTCGGTAGAAATAATAATACCTATGGCATACTTTATACTTTATATATACCTAAACATAAATATTTATTGTTTCTGTTAGCTCGCTTGTTTCGCAATACGGTATCAAATTAATAAGTCTTACAGTTTTAATATTGTTAAAGCTTATAAAATACATTTTTTCATTGCCTGTGCAGGCACACGAGCAGTCGGGCTATCTGATCAGAAGAGGTCACCGAAGTCCATAGACATCGGCAATATCACCAACACGCTGCCTACCGTGAGACGTAGGGTGCTGTCTCGTTTATCCAGTAAATATGCTGGCTACGTTGGCCTACAAACTGGAACACAGTAGTGTTTTCACACTACTGCTTTGTGGCAGAAATAGACACCGCGATGATACCAACCCAGAGGGTCACCTGCAAAAAGGGAACCTACCAGTAAAACATTATTTGAATTAAAGAGCAATCAAAAGTTTATAAAATTGTAATGATAGAAATAAAACATTGTTCAGATGTGATATTATTTATCGGTTAAAATATCTATTTGAATTACGTAATACTGAGCGCGTGGCCAATTAAAGTTGGCACGATCGTAAATAGATACATTTGCGATATGTATGTACAGTCGCACACACAGCGGACGGCACTGTCATTCGTTTAGATCCAACTGAGTGACAGTTGCTGTGTCCGCTACCGTACTTTGGTAGTGTTATTGCATCTAAACGAGCACGTTTCTTGTTTGCCGTATGACCTGCTATTACATATATTAGCAAGTTGAAATAATATGTCGACGAAAATAAGTGTACACATTATTAGTTTTTATTTACGCGATTATAATACAGTTGAAATTAATATTTATTTCCGACGTTATCATTCTACCCGTGATATGATCATGGATATTGGAAAGAGTCCGAAACGTCGGGAACAAATATTAATAGTTAACGCTAAAAGTCCGTAGAAAGATATATAAGTGTAAATATTTATGCTGATTTCATGATATAAAGTTAAAACCTTATACTAGCAGCATATATATAAATATAGTTAACTTAAAACAACTTGGGTGAAGCTCCTTATACAATCTTTGTTCAGACTAGTTAACACATGATCAATCATTTTGTTGTTGGGATAAGTTAGTGACTACACAATCTTATAAATTACTAAAGCAATTAATTAGTTCTATACAAATTTGTTACAATGATATTGAGAATTTATAAAGGCTTTTAGTTATTATGATAGATTGCCTAGTTTAATATTAGTTGCAGGTATGTTTAATTTTCTTGGCGAAAACTTAGTTTTGATTTTTAACTTAGGTTAAAGTGTTGCTCTTTATATTTAGCTTTTTTATTCATCATCATCATAATTAGCCTGTCATAATCCGCTGCTGGACAAAGGCCTCCCCTAATACCCCTCTATCCCTACGTACTACTATGTTGATAATAAATACGGTCAACATAGTATTGTTCGTACTGTGTTGACCGTATTTTTTATTCAGCTAAAATTACTATGAGAATAGAAAGATCGTATGTTGCTAAATGATGATATAATCGTTTACCTTTTATTGATTGACTTCCTTTTTATATGCTACCTCGTTGCAGCGCTCCTGTTGCTTCAATTTTGATCACTCTTTTTAATTTTCTTGAAAGATATAAGTTGTCATGTAGTTTAATACATAATTGAGAAAACCCCTTGATGGAAAAGGCGTGTATTAGGGGAGGCCTATGTCCAGCAGTGGCCTAATACAGGCTGATAATGAGACTTGAGAAAAAAAAACCTTACCAAAAATCCCAACCTTGTCCGATTAAATTGCAAATGCTGGTAAAACCGTAAAAGATAGTCATAAACTGTGGTCTACACAATAATACTTTTTAAAATGAATTACGATAATATCCACGAGCGTATATATCTAAGTTTTAAGAATAACCGACAATATCCACTTTAATTTAAACATTAAAATGGTTATTGACGGTTTTTATTGGTTAAAATTGCAATCAGGCATATTTCAAGACAAATATAATATAATACAGTGTATTTTTTAGCAAAAAGAAATGCATTTAAAAAATTCTTCATTCTATGTAGATAAAACGGGTGATGGACGATATTTTGATTAAATCAAAACTTTAAAAGAAATCAGTGATTTAAAATGCGGTGGCAGAAATCGGTGGGCAGTTACGTGCAGAAAGAACATTGTTTTTCGCTTGTGTTGCCCAAATGGTTATATATTATTGCTTGACGTCGGTCATATGTTGTTAACATATTTTAATACAATATTACCTGAATTTTAGTTGAAAACAAAGCCGCATTTGCAACCTATTAAAATTAATTATGACAAACGGATTTAATTCATTTGATGAATGGAAAGATATTATTAGCAAACTTTGTTAACCGATTATAATAATTAACATTGTTCTCAATAACATTAATCGACTTAAAACTCTCCAATTTTATACAGGAATCTTTTAAATTCTGCAACTAGACGATTTATCCATTTTATTTACCTACATTTTACCTACATATACATCACATTTAACGTTATAAGATACATTTTGACAATTTTTATGAGCGCTGTGAGTTCGAATCACTACTAAGCCCAAGTACCAGATTTGGAAGGAAAAATCTGAATCGAACTTCAACCCAAACAAAGGCGAAACAGAGGTAAAATATAAAAATATTTTGAAAAAAATATATATATAAGGCAACCAAGCTTTCACGTATAAAGATAACTGCACATTTCTTCTTAAACAATAAAAAGACCATTGTACCACATCGATTGTCGAAACGAAAATTTAAGGGGTGAGCAATTAAAACCAAGTAATTGCAAGATACAGGTTTAATCTAATCACTAAACAAAATGGTTTAAAGAAATTATTATATTGTGTATCTAAAAAGTGTGTTTGAACAAAACTAATGTCCTTTTCTCACCCCAGCCAACCGATAAAACACTCATGACAGTAGGAAATACGTGATTCCCCTTCGAAATCAGTTTCTGCGTTTCAACGTTTACGGAGTATTCCCAACGTGACCATATCTTCATCCCTCTGAAGTTTCCGAGATCCCTATTTGGCACAATATATTGCATGTGTTGAAAATGTTATGCGATAAAGATATTGTTAGTGGAAACACAGTAAATACCGATAACTTTTCGATAACATGACTTTGGTGGCAACAGAAATAAGTTTTTATGTAGAAACAATTTAAAGTTATAAAAATTACTTGATGTTTACTATTGTATAACAAGCAATGTATGTAGCAATGTATTCATACCACGACTGTACGACAATAATAGACATAGTGATACTCCCATGTTTAATAACAGAAAACTTACTTTACTTACTCACCAAACATTAGACATAAAATCAACATACCCTTAAAATATAACATTCTTTTCATTATTAGTTTAATGTAATTTTTCCAAATGTTTTGCTTCATTCTTACAACATCAGCCTAAGGCTTATTTCGTGCTTTAATCAATAACAATATAGATTGAGCTAACTTAATTAAATCTGTAAGTATTTATAAGAGTTAGTAAAATAGTAAATGGGTTCTGAGTAATAATATTAAGAAGAGTTAAAAGTCACAAAATTCTGCAAGTTTTAGTTAAAGTTTATTTAAGGCAACCTTCGTTAAAGGACACGTCAGCTTTTAATAAGAAGCTCCTGCTTTTAAGTTTGCCGACTTATATTCTACAAGTCTTGCAACTTCTAAGTTCGTTTTCAACTGTTTTTATTATTTAGTATCTTTATTATAGCACCTTTATTATTATCTGGAACATGGATTGTAAGTGCATGCAATATACTAAGTATTTTACTTTTCTCAGAGATTCAATCCTGAATTGGATCTGTTTCAAATGTTCTAGATTTAGCAGTCGCCCAACACCTATATATTTTACCTTAAGCCCGCAAGGCTTTACTCGGAATTGACTTTAAATTGATTTTGTAGAAAACGTTTGGGCTTATGTCCAGCTGTGTGGTAATATGATTTGATTTATTGGAATTGGAAACCTTGAAAGAAATAAAGCAAAATTTAAATTTATAAACTTTTTTTTCTCCTTCAATTGATTAAAAATTGAGCTAATTTTAAATACCGTACATTAAATAAAATAAAGTTAACAAGGTATTGAATAATTGTGTATAAAAATAAAAATCAGTAACGCCTAATATATTATAACAACGCCAGTTTTGATAGGCAGTGATATTGCTCACACATTTCTTGCAAGCTAAATCCTAAGAAATAAAAAAGTTAACTATGCTGGTTGATTGAAGTATTAAGTATCTACAGAAAAAAAACACTGCAAATGATTCTTTCCCTCCGCAAAATTTTACTTTGTAGAATACAATTAATGTATTCAAAAACCAGAAATTGTTAATATATTTTTTAAATGACATAATTTTTATTACGTGATTTTATTATAAGCCTCACAAGCAATTTCAATTGCACTTTTTGTTAAGATTCGTTATTCAGAGATCGTTTAATGATGTTGAAAGTTCTGCTCGTTTTCTTCTTTCAAAAGAAATGGTTACTTTTGGTTTTGTGACAAACCTTAGTTACAAATCGTCGCTTTAGCATGACAGTTTTACGTGCTGTTATATAAATGAATATCTACAGAACTTGACTTCAATACAAACTGTTACAAATGTTCTTTACGGTCTAACTGACATGGAACGCTTTATTACTGCAAGTTGACAGTGAAATTTATTGCACAACACTGTTCAATATTAAGTTGTACAATCAACTAAACGCATACTAGTTATATTGACTTAAACTTATGCTGATGTATGATAATATATTTTTAATTACACCCAGCTTGCTGTTTTTCTGTGCTGTTCAATAAACACTTACATAGCTTGTTCAGTTAATACCAAAAACGTATTAATTGATTGATACCATTTTATGTCTTTGTGTCTGTCTCATTTTAAAACTTGTGTTTTCATCAGATCTCCATTGTTAAAAAAAAACAGAAAAGGATCTAAAAGGTATAACTTAGTGAAGTAAAATCAATTATAAACAATATGTAAAGTTGTTTATATGACACCAGTTTAATACATTGAAGTCACCTATTTATTTTCCGGAAAGTACAAAGTTTTCAAGAAATAAAAATTGCACATATTTTTTTTTGTTTACTGTTATTACAGAAATGGAAAATAAAACAAAAAGTATTATAGAATAATGTTTATTTATACTTTGACTTTTAATACTAGTGATTCTCGTGCACCAATTTCAACTGCTTCTCCTTTAAGAAGATCCCTTAAAAAATAAACATGATTAGGTATATGATCTCCAACGTTTGATAACTACATTAAAATAACTGCGCAACTTCTTCTTTATACTAATTGATCTAATTAAAATAAGGTATCTAATTAAAAATTCTTATGACTAAGTTATTTTAAAATAACTTTCATTTGATTTGCTTGGAGTTATTTTACAGTTCATTATCATCAGCCTGTATTAGTCCACTGCTGGACAATGCGCGCCTTTTCAATTAGGAGGTTTTTGGACTGTATCCTACCATGCTGGTCCAATGCGCGTTGGTGAGTGGACCGACTTTATACAAGCAAATCCGACGCATTGATCAGCTTACTATTCAGACAATTAGGTGATCGGCCCAAATGGTCCTAACCAACCAGAAAATAACAATAACTCAAAGCTGGTTCCTCGCGGGATTGGGACCCACGATTCGGTTTATGAAGCACAGTTTATAATTTTACAGTTAGATGACTTTATTTATAATAAATTTTAGGTTTCTCATAGATTTCTTTTCCCTTAGCTATCTCGTTTTAAAACAACTCAAAGTAAACCTTTCTTTGTACTTTATGTCCCTTATTTGTGGATTTAAAAGCGCTGAGAGTAACCATAAGGATACCTTTGAATATTTAACATGGATCCTTGAATTTGTTAGGTCCCATAAATCATGTTTATAATGGACAAACTTTAAATATTTTAGTGGAAAGGTATCAACCATTATACTTAAAGCTGAATAATTTAATCTCAGATGAAATATGTTTGTAGGAAATTTGTACGTAAAATAAGTTATTATTATCCCAACTTAAATTATTAACAAAACTGCCAAATATAAGATATATATATGCTGTCCTGTACAAAATATTTTGTATATCATCATAATCAGTTTATTTTAGTCCACTGTTGGACATAGGCCTCCCCAAATGCGCGCCTCCTCCATTAAGGGGTTTCTGGTCCACGCTGTTCCAACACGGGTTGGTTTTGTTTATATTACGAATTAATTGCAATTTATGTAAAAAATGTCATTGCTTTATAATTTTTTTTACAACTTAAAACCTGATCGTTTTATTAATTTAGATCCTATCATTATTTATATTTTAGTATTTAATATTTAAAACCTCTTTAAACCCTAACTTGTACAACAAGTTATAGACCGAATTGATTTTGGAACATAAGAGGAACTATAAAACTAAATGAAATGAAATGATTAAAATTAACATTTCCGATCATAAATAAAAAAAGGCAATAATACATTTACAACGTGAGTTAATAATAAATAATATTTATACCCTGTATTCCTTGTTGATTGTACGCTGCTGACGATAACTTCCAACTGGCCTGTGACATTTTCGAAGTAGGTCAAGTCTAAATTGTAAATTTCATCTCTGAAATTAATAACCGCTACATAGGTTTCCCCATCGTGCCATCTAAAAATTAATTTACATCTAAGTTAATAACTTTTTCATATAAAGATAACATATTAATGTTATTACGCAAACATAAAACATATTTATATCAGTCTATGTAAATTTGCGGAATAACATTAACTATCGATATATACTTTTATAATTCACTTTCAAAATATTAGTTTTGTTACAAAAAAAATAATAGAAAGGTGGCTCAATTTTACCTTACAAATTCAAAATTATCTCAACTCAAGTACTTTCTTATTGTATTAAAATACAGCACACCTGGCACACATTTTATTCATTGAGTAAACTATTATTGATATAATATCAATGCCAATAGATACGTTTATCATGTTTTATCATAAAATGTTTTTTCACGAACAGCTCAATATTGTCTTCCGTTACATAAATTTTATTAAATTGTTGGATTTAAAAACAATTATTTTTAACGAACCTCCTGAAGGCAAACACATCAGAATTGAAAGCAACGGATTCATAACGGCCGTGTCTAAACGCTGGTTCTCTTCTTAATTGCGCTAAAGCCTTGTACACGTTTATGTGACTTCTTTCTGTTTCCAACTGTAGGGCTACATTCAAAGTTTCAAAACCTTCAGTAACTGGTAACCATGTCTTATCCGCAGTTGAGAAACCTTTATTATTAAAACGAAAGGCGTTATAATTTAAATCTTGATTGTAACTAAGTTGCATAATTAATAAAGTCTTTTATCTTACCAGCGTTTTTGTCAGCATTCCACTGAATAGGTGTACGTGCGGGATCTCTAGATGCCATCCAGTAATTAATTGGGTCATCCGTATTACAACCACTTGGATCAACGGTGTCCTCCCAGCTAATGTCCCCATTTACCATTCCTATTTCTTCACCCTAAAAAAGAATTATATTCAATAACGAATCTTTTTAAGCACTTCAATCTTCATCGGAATATAGCAAAAGGAAAATTTCGACATTGAATTAACTTACCATGTATGTTACTGCTATACCTGGAGTAGCAATATTATCATGTTTATTCCATCAACTAGCTCAGGACTGTATCTTGAAGCGACTCTACTATTATCATGGTTTCCAGCCTGTAAAAAATAAGGCAAATATTTTTACTACAATTATAGTAATTCTGATAAAAAAAACAACTTGTAAATACTTACCACCCAGTTCGCTAACTTATCAATTGGTTTATATGTTAGAAATTTGTCTAGTGCATATTTCATGTCTGCCGCAGAAGAACTTTTGTCCACGTCGGAAATGAGTACAAAGTTGAATGGCATTTGGGCTCCTTCACGTTCCCCATCACCGAAATACTTCATAGTGATTTCCGGACTTGAATAAGCTTCAGTCATCATTACTCTCGTGAGACCATCCTTTTCTTGAAACTCATCAAAAACCTCTCTCCATTGATAAACCATGTCAAATGTTTCGTCTTGATTTATAGTGTAAATGTGATCTAAGTAATCGTAGCTTTCCGGATCCTCTACTTTATTACCCGATAATGGTTCGTCTGGAAATCTGCCACCATACTTTTCTTTATCTACTTCAAATAAATGTGATATAGCATCTACTCTGAAGCCTGCTACGCCTTTATCCAGCCAAAACCTAATAACATTTTTCATTTCTTCCACAACATCTGGATTCCGATAGTTAAAATCTGGCTGTCCAATAACGAACTGATGCAAATAATATTTTCCAACTTCTTCACGATACTCCCAAGCACTTTTTCTGAACACGCTATTCTAAAACCAAACCATAAGGCTGCTATGTGAAAATCAAATAAAATATATCTCAAATAAATATAAAATATTTGTACTATCGGTAAATATAGTCCATTACCCAATTAGTTGGGGGATGCAATGTTCCGTTTTCATCAACAATTCCATCTTCCCACATAAAATAATCAAAGTATTTTTCGTGGCCCTAAGAGCTTCTTCGAACCAAACACTTTCATTGCTTCCATGATTTGGTACAAGGTCAAGAACAACTTTAATATCTACAAAGAATTTTTATCTCATAATTAACTTAATCAGTATTAATATTAATTTTAAAATTGTTTAATGATTGACGACTACTTATCAAATCAATCGATTTAGATAGTATACGAAACAGATATATAAAAACTACACATGTCACTTACACTAAAATAAAAACATAGCAATAGCAAAATTATTTATCTCGGATATGGTAGTAGTCTAATGGTAGGAACAACTGCGGTTTCTATTTCTGCCGCAAAGCAGTAGTGTGAAAACACTACTGTGTTCCGGTTTGAAGGGCACCAAAGCCGGCGTATTTACTGAGTAAACTAGACTTACCATACTATGACTCTCGGTAGGCAGCGCGCTGATGATACCACTAGTATTGTCAATTTCTATGGGCATCGGCGACCATTTTCTATCAGGAAGTCCGACTGCTCGTCTGCCTTTGTAGCCAATAAAAAAATAAAGATTAAAATGGATTTTATAACTTACCCAATTCCTTGGCTTTGGCCATTAAATTATCAAAGTCTTCCATTGTACCATATTCGTCGTGGACTGAATAGAAATCTGATATATCGTAACCAAAGTCATACATGGGCGATTGGAACATTGGTGACAGCCAAGTTGCGCCAACACCAAGTTCCTTTAAATATTCCAGTTTCGAGGTTATTCCTAAACAATAATGAATAAATGGTAAAAAATATGTTTATGCAAAAACCATTAAAACCAGCGAGCTCATTTTCTTCTCTAAAAAAATACATAAGGAATCTAAACTATAGAAAATTACTACATACCATTTAAATCACCTATTCCGTCACCATCGCTATCCATGAAGGATCTTGGATATATTTGATAGAAGATTGTTGATTCCCACCAATCTAACTCATTTGATCGTTCAGCCGCCTGAACAAGCAGCAGTAATAACGGCAAAATAAAAATACTTCCAAACTTGAACCTGGAATAAGTCAAAATTATATGTAATTTCTTAACGATACTAACTAAGAGCATTAAATCAAAAGGTTAAAAAACACTGTTCAGAATCAATATACAAAATCAGTTATTTATCATAACTGATTTCTGTGAACTTTACTTCCTTGTACCATAAAAAAAGACACTGAAAATATTTCACAAAACGTACGTACCTCATGGTGTCCGTTATAAAATTGTCAAAATAATTTTTTATATCCTCCTTATATATCACGTAATATAAAATAGAGATTATGATAAAGTACATCGTGCTTAGGAAGATTTTGTTTACTGATAATAACGCAAAGCCGCATCTCAATCAAAATTATCTGAATAACGACACCTAAACGTCAGGAAGGTATTTTTTGTCGACATCGAAATATCTAAGAAACTGCAAGACTTGAGAGTTATATAACAGGAAGAAGGCGAAGTTTATCGATTTCGGAAATATACATACATGCTTATTTTTATAAATAATATCAGTTCATCTGTGTTGTAAAGCGTTATTAAATTTTTCACAGTTATATAAACCATTTTAGTGTACTACCAACGCATAGATGTCTTCAGTAAGTCTTATTTTTTATTGTTATATATGGTTATTATGAATTAAAGCTGATGAGTGTAAAAACCTGATCGCAACTTTAGCATTGATCTTAACAATTCATTTCAAACTTCCCGTCACCAAATTCAAAATGCGTTTAAAAAAATATTAATGGGAAAAGTATACATTTTTAAGATTAAGAGATATATTTTTTAACAATTGACAAGTATTATTCTAATTCCAATCACTGTTTAAGTGATTTATAGCAAGTGAACTGAAGAGCTAAATAATTACCATTATCAACGAGAAGTACATGTTTAATACGTATTTTTTAAACATTTTTACAATTTAAAGAGATCTGTGAAAAGTAATTTGAGCCTGTTGAATTATGTAACGTTATTAGACAGAGAAATAATCTCCTTTCTCGTAAGATCGTATATTTCTGTTTATGCATTTTTAATATTTATCTTACTGCCATAGCATAGACTGAAAAGGTAATGATGCGCTCTACATAACTTATTAGTTAGTTCGATCAACAAACTTGTCTTTTAATGGGTTAACGCTACACATTTGCTACTTTTCCAATACCAAAGGAGAATTATTGTAATCAAGTGTTCATTAAAAAACTTAGTCTAGGATTGGAAAGTAATAATGTAAACTATAATGCATCTTTTATTGTTTGCAGGAGGTATTGATTAAGAAAGAAATACCAAGCTTATAATTTTCAAGTGACTTCTTCTAAAAATAAACCTGACATATTTAAAAGCTATCATATTAGCTAGAAAACCATAAAAGTATTTATTGTTTATATATGTTAAATTCATACAACAAACGCATACTTCTTCTTGATTTCCCTTAACCTTTTCAATTATATATGATGCAAGACGTCATATATTAAAAAGATGACAATGTAATATAATTAAATAAAATAATACAGTCATAAAGCAAGAGTAAACAGTTTTTAAAAAGAAATTGCGTTCACTTTTCGACTGGTATAAATAACATTTTTGTCTACTACTAGGCTCTTTATCGTGTTTTTGTTATATATTATTAACAGATTTTTCTTCAAAATTTCCTTACCATATAAGGTTTTTGGTTCCGTTTACTTCAACTAGTCATCAAAAAAGTGTATATCTGTAAAAGATATAATTTACCAGATAAACCTATAGCATCGCTATTCTATCTAAAAGGTACATAGATTATATGTTATTGATCTATTATAACAAATAAATAAAATTTATTCAGAATTTTGGTCATAGTTGTCTACAAGTTATTAAAAATTGCATCACGATGTTTTATCCATCGGAAGTTTAAAAACTGTTTTGAGAGCTAAAATCCTCACTAGGTCTTCTTTTTACACGTGCTCCATATTTGTACATAATACATCATCAGCCTGTGTTAGTCCACTGCTGGTAATAAGCCTCCTCTTCTGCACGCTTTCTCAGGCATGGCAGGACCAATTTTTACGCGCTACGTCCATACACGCATGGATCATCTTACTTTTCAGACAATTGGGTGATCGTCCCAAATTGCCCTGACAAAATGGGAAACAACAATAGAAATTTGTTGAGTCCTCGCAGGATTCGAACCCAGCCTAGCAGCGGCCCTTGCTTCACAATCGAACTTCGAATCCCGCGGGAATTCACCTTAGTGTTATTGTTATTTTCTGCTTGAATAGATTAATAAGGGCCTATCACCCAATTATCTAATTCATCATCATCATTAGCAGCCCTTCTCCATCCACTGCTGGACATAGGCCATTTTCAATGAACGCCAAGATTATTCAATTATCTAAAAAGTAAGATTTTCCATGCGCCGGATGTGTCCGTAAAAAGTCAGTTTTGGTTATCTAGACCATCTTTGGTAGCCGTTATACCATGTCAAATTCTTCAAATGTACTAACAACTAATTCATCCATCATCATCAGCCTGTGTTAGCCCACTGCTATATACAGGCCTCCTTTAATACACCCCTATCCATTAGGGTTTTGGACCGCATCCCACCACGCTGGTCCAATGCGGGTTGGTGGGTGGACCGACATTTTACATGCCCATCCGACGCTTGGATAATCCTACTTTTCAGACAATCGGGTGATCGGCCCAAATTGCGCTAACCAACAAGGAATCAACAGTGAAAATTTGCGCAGGCAAAGGCTACAGAGGCAGCTAATTCATTCATTTCATTCATCCATAAAATGCAGTTTACTGGATTGTGAAGGTCAGATACCAGACGCTCTGCGTGAAAACTGTTAATCAGGTAAATCTGAGTGAATTAAATCGACCCCATTGTTACTTGGGAAATGGGTCAGGTAAAAGACGTTCGCTTAGGCATATAAAAGTTTTTCATTTATTGCGCTGAGCTCTATATAATTTATTCATCATTTATTGTTATTTACTTAAGAAAAGCTCGTATTATTGTGTAATAGCAAATAAGTAGAAAAAATAGACTATGTCCACTTCATAATACTTGGCGTTTTTTTTTAATACTTGTAGCAATAACTTTATTAAAGCTTACAAAACTCAATAACATCATAAATATAACATAAAAGTGGAGGATAATCAAAAAATAAAATAAGTTATTTACTGATTCGTCATTTATTGCAATACCAAATAATTACTCGCGGAAGAACCACGGACTGAAAAAATTTGTGATAATTGATTCACTAAGTCATATTCAAGCCAATTTTAGAACGATGCCCTCAAATCCGGCCACTGGCAATGCAGATGCATCAAATGTATCCCTGTTTAAAAATAAGATATTAGTGATACTAATAATATATATAATTTTTCATTTAACTCTATTTGAAAGAAACAGTAGTAGTCGATAAATAATTAAACGCAACAATTTAACTACAAACTAGTAATCAATTTGCTATGTAGTCTTAAAAACTTCGTTAAAATTAAATATTTTAAAATTGATCGAGTTTTTTAAGTTAAGTTAAGTTTTCTAAATCTTCTTATTATATTAACAAATGGCAGTTTCATATTAATAATTATATTAATATTGATACTTCATCAACATATTTAGTTAAAAAAATATAAATCAAAATAATGCTATGTTATCGACTTGACATTAACTTTTTTTAGGTATCGATATATATATTAGTGTTGTAATTTATTTTCGCTTACTGTTGTAACAAACATTCGTTAATTTATAAATATGTTTCCATATGGAATCAATATCCTCCACTTACCCTTCATTTTTAGGTGATTGAATATTTCTTATAACAACAGAGACGTCACCCCCAACGTTTTCGAAGTATGTCAGGTCAACTACATGTTCAATATCCCTCATATTGACGACCACTAAATATGTTTGACTATTATACCATCTAAAACATATAAATTATAGTATTAATAATTAATTAGAGAATTATAAGTTTCATTAAGATATTGTTTACATTTTTGTATTTCATGTCAGTTATTCACATTTAGAATTTATTTCTGTTAATTAATACAAAAACATATTGTTTTTTTTTTTGCGTTCTTTTCAACATCGTACAAAGTCAAACACAGGTCGTTTACCTTCTGAAAGCGAAAATATCATTGTTCAGCGCTAACGAGTCGAATCGGCCGTATCTAAACACTTTATCGTTTCGAAGATCCGCCAGCGCTTGGTAAACTTTCAAATGCGATCTTTCAGCTGCTTTTTGAACCTCGACGTTTAATGCCTCATAACCCTCTGCCACTGGCAGCCATGTTTTATCGGCGATGGAAAAACCTATAATAAAATAATAACGACCCGTATATATTGCTCCGCTTAAAATAATGGAAACTAGACGTACAAAATATAAAAGTGTGAAAACATTAATTCAATACATTTAACTACTTTAGACTTGGCGTTTTGCATCCTTTCCAGCAGACATTGAACATTTTGAGATGAAATATGTATACGTGTAAATTTATTTTGAAAACTGCAAGAAATCGGTTTTTAATTTCTATTTTTATTTACGAAAAGAAGTTTCTGATTGTAACTCCGACGGCACAACATATCGGCCAAGATGTTGTTTTCCTATGATCTAAATCAGATGACCGACCTATACTTTTTTCCCCTTTATTATTGCCCTAGGAATAAACAACAAAATTTGTCTGTAAGTAGACAACACTTATAGGAGAGATGAATAGAATTATATCTATACAACAATAGTTTATCCAAAACTAAGACGATAATTTATCAAGTTAAGTTAAAAGTTCTAATCTAGAAAGATGAAAAGCATTTATCAAACTCTGCAGAATTGAGTAACCGTTACCAGCATTTTTCTCCGCGTTCCAGTGGAATGGAGTACGTTCTGGATCTCTTGAGCTCTTGACGTAATTGATAGGGTCATTTGTATTACATCCGGAAGGATCAACCGTATCTTCCCAGCTAACATAACCATCTAGCATTCCTATTTCCTCGCCCTGTCATTAAATTATTTAATTTGAAAACTATCTAAAACAATTAAACTAATACTTATGGTTAAACTTCACTATTGTTAAGCATACCATATATGTAACTCCCACTCCGGGTAGTAATAAAACGATCATGTTTATTCCGTCGACCAATGACGAGCCGTAACGTGTTGCCATGCGACTATTATCGTGATTGCCAACCTGGGATAAAGATAAGAAGCGACTAAGATACAAACAGAAATTCGAGATAAAAAATTCGAGTGCATCGTTATCTTTCGATACTTACCACCCAGTTGGCCGTTTTATCGACGGGTTTGTACGTTAAAAATTTATCTACTGCTCTCTTCATATCAGCAGCTGACGAAGCCGCATTAACGTCTGATATCAGATCAAAGTTGAATGGCATCTGAGCTCCCTGTTTCTCCCCTTCACCGAAATACTTCACTACGTCTTGTACCGTAGCGTATACTTCAGTCATCATGACTCTCTGGAGGCCGTCCTGCTTTTTGAACTCATCGAATACATTCCTCCACTCGAATACCATATAGTAGGTTTCGTTTTGATCTTTTGTATAAATATGCGAAAAGTAATCGTGGGACTCCGGATCCACGTCAACTCTGCCTGACACGGGCTCGTCGGGATAAAAGCCTCCGTAAAGCTCTTTATCGACTTCGAACAAACAGTTTACTGCATCAACTCTAAATCCTGCGACACCTTTGTCCAGCCAAAAACGGATTATGTTCTAAAATTAAAGATAAAATTAAGTCGGCTTAAGATAACCATCATTATAGAATTATATTTAATTAATCATACTATCTTAGACGAATTAATAAACACATTTACTACTATTTTAAATACTATTATTTTCTTTAAGTAAAATTATTTATTTATTAAGTATATCCAACATGAACATAAACCGCCAAAAAATAATTTGAATTTATGAATAAAACATCATCATACTTTCATTTCATCAACAACTTCTGGGTTGCGGTAGTTCAAATCGGGCTGGCCCACAACAAACTGGTGTAGGTAATATTTGCCAACTTCTTCTCTATATTCCCACGCACTTCCACGAAAATGGCTGCGCTGTAAAACAGATACGCATACAAATTCATTTCAAAGTAATTGTAGTAATCAAAAAACATATAAAAAATATATATTATGTTTTATGTTTATTTTTATTCCTTGTCATTTATCATTTTTATCGTAAGATAGGCTATTTGTCCAACTTGTTCTTATAATTAGCTTAAAATAGTAACTACCCTCCATTGCCTAAGGCGGGCTCTGCATTGCTGTTAGTAAACTATATACACAAGAATCCTTAGCAGTTGGCTAAAGATAGTCTTGATAACTCTATTACGTCTACCCGATTAATAGATTCTCATAAAATTATTTCGACTTATTGTAATTACCCAATTGTTTGGAGGCTGCATGTTACCTTCCTCGTCGATAACACCATCTTCCCATACAAAATAATTGTAATACTTTTCATTTCCGTTTAGTGCTTCTTGGAACCATTCACTTTCGTTGGATGTATGATTTGGCACCAAGTCCAGTACAATTTTAATATCTGAAAGAATTGACAGAAAATAATTTACCATATCATTACGTGTCAAAGAAACTGATAGTTATCAAATTTACAACGTTTTGAAATTTAAGCGTCCGGCAAAAAAATTCTCAAATAAAACAATTGAAGAAATCATCGTAGGATGCATCACTACAAGATTGTCTATAAAGATCTAAGAAATTAGAACGACAGAAAAATTTTAATTCCAATAAATAATTCATAGTACATAAATAGAACTTAAAATTGAATATATAATTATTTATAAAATTTTCTAATTTACCCAATTCTTTGGCCTTTGCAAGTAAAGCTTCAAAATCCTCCATAGTCCCGTATTCATCATGAACTGCATAAAAGTCCGAAATGTCGTATCCGAAGTCGTACATTGGTGATTGAAACATCGGTGAAAGCCATATTGCTCCAGCGCCGATCTCTTTTACATATTCCAACTTTGAGGTAATTCCTTAAATGCGGCGCGTAGTTTAAAAATTATAATGTCAATAAAATAGCTGAATAAAACGTATGTATATAATATTTAATCGGTAAGGAAATAATGTATAGGGTGACTTGGATAGTGAAATACTGAAACTAAAATATGCAAGTTATTTCACAAGGTGGCGAGCGGATTTAAGGAAATCAAACTGACTTTTTGTCACTATACAGTTCGATGAAAGACTCCATTACCTTTTGAAATTATTGTAAACATTCAAAACTCACCATTTAAATCACCGACACCGTCACCGTCGCTGTCGGCGAAAGATCGTGGGTATATCTGGTAGAATATAGTGGTCTCCCACCATTCCAACTCTCCTTCAGCATTCTGTTTTATAACATTAGCGAAACAGAAAGTCACCAAAAACGGCAGTAAAATAGCTGTCCACATGTTTCGACGTTGAACTAACAGTGGCACTAACACAAACAGAATGGTCTTTAAATCTCGCAATAAAGTTGAAAGGGTCTTGAAAAGTTGAAGTGTTTATCACACTCGACGTGTATTCATTGCCACTTGTTTTTCTTGATAAGAAGTTTTCCGTCAATTACTCGTTGTTTATCGAGCGCCGTCATTGTTTTTAGATTTTTTTCATGTTTAATATTTTTCACCTATACATAGCCATAGCCCGACAACAATCAAAACTTATAAAATTAAATTGAATCAAGATTTATCGAAACAAACAGATTATCTTATACTTATGGAAGTTTCTGAAAATTTGGATCTTCCATGAAACTTCTTCAGGCGATCTAAATAATTTTTGTCATGATAACATCATGAAATCGCGACATCTTTGTATAATAAAGATTTGTGCTAACTCCGCTTATATTAAAGTTTTCTTAAAATACAGTTATATATATAAAAATATACTTATAAATTGAATGATAGACGGATTTTCGCAATAAATCTTTATATTTATTCCCGAAGTCTCGGACTCATTCCTGTATCCATGATCACGGGCAGACTGTATAGTATGAATAATTAGGACATTGGAGTTATATAATTGAAACTGAAATCCATTATATTATATAGTAAGACTACTGATTCGTAATTAATTAATCGAATAGCTTAAAGGCCGACAAAGTTTGCTTAACGATAACGCATCTACTAAATAGTTAAACGAAAGTATTCATCTCTTACTGACAGAATATCAATACCATAGAGATAATAATTTTATCGCATTTCAAGATGTGGTCCGATTACTTATCGGGTGTTTGGGAGGTAGCCATTAATTTTCGGTGACATTATCAAAACTGAACTCTCCTACTTAGTCCTTGAAAGTGCTAGTGAAAAATAAGCATATATAAATAAACACTGCACAAAATGCTCAAATAAAATATTAAACTTTTATTGCTTTTTAATACAACCTTTTTCAATAAAACGTGTGGAAATAAATTTTGAGAAACACCAAAATAGATATTATTAAATGTAGAAAGGCAAATTGAAAAGAAAACTACTATATGTTTAAATTTTGCTAATGTTCTTCATCTTCTTGGAAGATGATCCACGGTCAAACTTGCATCCGTAAAACCAAAGCCTCGTCTCCTGATAAGTCCAAATAATTCGGTGATACGTTATCGCTGAAAAATATAATTTTATCTTAGACATGTAAACTAACTAATTCGATTTTAATAACTGAAAATATAAACACCTGGAGGTTCGTGAAGAAAGAACACTGCTAACTTCGACTTCTAGCTGCCCAAAAACTAAATCGAATGCAGTGAGGTTGACCACTTGATAAGATTTCCCGAAATTTATTACGATAATGTAGGTATCGTCATTGTACCATCTAAAAATGTAATTGGATCATGTTATAAAACTCACAGAATACATTTTTTATTATGCACTTTAATTATTATTATTGATATGAAAAACACTGCAGGTTTTGGCTTAAGTTTCACAATAATATTTTATGAAGGCTATGATCATCAGATCCTTTATCTTGAAGATTTAGTGCTTATTACTGTAATATCGTTGCAATAACATTATAAAGCAGAATATTCGAGAAATTCAAGTGTTTATCAATAGGGTTATTATTGTAGAAGGAAAAACAACCTTTTGAAAGCAAACACTTCTTGGCTCAGAGCAAGGGATTCGAAGCGTCCAAGGCGAAACGCGGGCCTAATGCGCAAATTAGACAACGATCGATATACTTGGTAATGGGAACGGATGGAAGAACGTTGATTTGCTACATTTAGAGTCTCGTAGCCATCGGCGACAGGGAGCCATGGCTTAGTTACCGTTGAAAACCCTGAAAATAAAAACCAATTAATCATTTATACTTTGTGCTCATACGCGTATGTTAAATTTGATTGCGCAAAAATAAGCAGAAGTAAAACAATGTACATATATTAGACGTAATATCTTTTCATTGAATAAGATAAATTTAGATACATAAAATGTGGATAATAACTTATAACTTTCCCAACGAACTCACAAATTAGCGTCATAGTTGTTAATGGTATGTACTTTATCTGTCCTTTTATATTAAAACCATTAGAACACATGAAACTAAATCTAACTTATCTTTTTCTTTCGATTTTAAAAAGGTGGTTGGATTATATTTGATTTTTTTTTTGTGTACACCTTAAAATGAATGATCCAGGTAGGTCAGGCAATAAGATTTTATTTTAAAGATTATACATATCATAATGAAATTAACAGTCGAGCTTTACCAGCATTTTTCCCGCTGCTCCACTGAAATGGCGTCCGGACTGGGTCACGAGAAACGTGAACAAAATTGACAGGATCATTAGTGTTACACGCCAGTGCATCTTTTGTTTGGAGCCATGGTACAAACCCATTTAACATACCAATCTCTTCCCCCTATAAAATGTATATAAAATATACGCATATTCCATTAACAGAATCTTAAACTTTGTGACTACGTATTGAGTTGGATTATTTCAGTGTATAACAAAAATTTTGTTCAGTAACATTTTTTTCATGTTTCGAATTTGTTTTAATAGTTTGCTGCCTGACAAAAACGTAATGAGTTTTAAAGTAACGCGGGTTTCATTATTTTACTTACCATATAAGTCATTGCGATGCCAGGAAGTAGCAAAACCAGCATATTGAAGGCATCGACTAGTTCAGACCGAAAGCGTGTACCTACGCGACTTACGTCATGGTCTCCAGTCTAGGACAAATAAATAAAGTTTAAAGTGATGTAAAATCAATAAATTTTGATCAAGGATGTTAAATTCTTTTAAATTCGGCAAACATCACTTAAGTTTAACTTTAAATATTTTATCAACAATATTATATTCCACTTGAAGGATTTGAGTTATAATTTTATTAAAGATTAATATAAAAGCTTTCTCTGGATGTACATCATTCCGTATTTGTAATAAAAATCGTTTTACTGCCGAGATATCTTCATATCTATCGCAAAAATATTTAACTCCATGTCATGTAACAAATGCTATCTAAAAAAAAACTTGTTAGTTGTACAAATGAATAATAACGTTTTATATTTTCGAAAGTTATCGTTTGAACTAGCTACAGATTGTTTTATACGCAGATAGGCAGCACAAACAGTTGTTCTTTCTTTCCTCTCAGCCATTTTGTCAAATCGTAATGGAGTTGGTTTTAACAAATTCGACGAAATCGTATAATCGGCCTTGTTATCTCAATCAACCATGGATCAAATAAAATACAGCCACATAAAAAAAATTTTCAATCTCTGGTTTATAAATTAAGGGCCAATAGTAGAGTACGGACGCCGTAATAGAGAAAAAACCTTTCTACTATCTTTTAAAGCAACAACCCCGAGACAATCAATGGGGGTAGGTCGCCTTTTTACAGGTCTTTTTACCATCTGGATTGGTACCACCGCGGTGCCTATTTCTGCCGCAAAGCAGTAGTGTGAAAACACTACTGTGTTCCTGTTGAAGGGCATCGTAGCTAGCGTATTTACTGGGTAATAGAGACGTAACATCCTATAACTCACGGTAGGCAGCGCGTTGGTGATACCAGTATTGCCGATAAATATGGGCGTTGGTGACCACTTCCCATCAGGTGGCCAGCCTGCTCGTCTGCCAGCATTGGCAATAAAAAAAACACTACTGCTTATAATAGGAATCCACCCTATTATTAATAGTCAATATTATCTTTTGATAACAAGAACGGTAATGAAAATAACTTACGACCCAATTTGCATGCTTTCCAAGGGGCTTGTAAGAGATCCATTGGTCGATGGCATGTTTAATGTCACGGGCATCCGATTCTTTATTAATGCCATCGATCAATATACTGTTAACAGGAATGTGAGCACCGATGTGGATATTGTCACCGTAATAACGTACGGCGTTTTTAATACTAGTGTTTGCTACGGTTATCATTATTCTAAAAGTAATGAAATTATAATAATTAAAAAGCAATTCATAAAATGGTAGCAATGAAGTAAAGTATTCTTTAAATACTCGACGTGTGTATCGGTATTTTCAAAATTAGTTACAGTTCATAGAATATTAAGTTGATAATAAAATAAATATTTTATTCCCCAGCTTACCTTGTGAAGTTATCTCTCAAACTTATAGAGTCTACCACTTCTCTAAACTGTGCTACAATATCGAAAGTCTCTTCTTGGTCTTTGGTATAAACGTGATAATAGTACTGATAATCATTTTGCTCCATGCCCCTCTTTCCAGATATCGGTTCGTCTGGATAACGTCCGCCAAAGTTATCTTTATCAATCTCAAATATATAATTAATTGAACCGAATCTCAAACCTGCAACGCCTTTCTCCAACCAATATTTTATAATATTCTATAAATAATAAATTAAAAGGTGGATTATTTCTAATTAAAAATAAATAACGAAAGGGTAAAGGAAGCAAACAAGTATATAATTGTTTCGAGCCAACACATTGTACAAGTGCCGTGATGAATAGAAAGTTCATCTGTTTTAAAAAATATACCTTAGTAACGTTGTTTACTATAGTTACACGAAAAGAGCCAAATATAAGGAGTAAAGAATAAAAAATAACGAACCTTCATTTCGTCTACAACCACTGGATTTCTGTAGTTCAAATCAGGCTCCGCTTCGCTAAACTGGTGAAGATAAAATTGATCTCTGCTCGAAACATACGTCCATGCGCTATTTCTAAATACGCTTACCTAAAAGAAAGAAAATTTTATGAAATTATGAGACATAGATCATTTTAATATAAAATATTATTTTATACAGACAGAAAATATTGGAAAAAAATAATGAACATCACCAGATATAATACGCAGACTAATTTCGATCAATACTTTATAAATGTTTTTACCCAGTTATTTGGTGGCTGCTTTTCGCCCATGCTGTCAATGTGGCCATTTTCCCATATATACCAATCGTTATAGTACTCGTCCTTCGTTGATGATTTTGTAAACCACTCGCTTTCATTGCTCGTATGGTTCGGTACAAAATCCAATACAATCTTTATACCTGAAAGAGATATGTTTTATTTAAATTTCGTATCAAGTGCTATGATTAAATACCCAAATATAGCAATTATTGTTGCTATATGATATCGATATAAGTTTTGTTAAAGTCGTACTGAATTCATTGGCCTTTTTAAGAAGATGCTCAAAATCGTCCATTGATCCATATTCAGGCTGGATTGTGTAGAAGTCGGAAACGTCATATCCGAAATCATACATGGGAGATTTAAAAATTGGCGACAGCCAGACTGCATCCACTCCTAGTTCTTTTATATATTCTAGACGAGACACGATTCCTGAAATAAACGCTATTATCAGTTTTAGTATTTTCAAATTGAATAATAGTACATTATTTTTAACAATTGCATTACAGAAAAGTAAAACAATAGCTGTTAGTTGTATTTTGCCGTTTAGTTTACATTTTTTAAATATTTTGATGCATAAGGAACCCTAATCTTGGTATATTCTGTATTAAAATAACACAAAACCTTTCCAGCAGAATGATATTTACAATTAAATTTATATTGAAATTTCTTATCGCTTCTCTTCTCATCATGTTTACGATTAATTTAACTTATTATTACTTACCATTTAAATCTCCCACCCCATCTCCGTCACTGTCCACAAAAGATCTCGGATATATTTGATAAAATAACGCTGTTTCCCACCAATCGTTTTTCACGTTTACATTTTCATATCTTGCCAATATTTCACTCACAAATAAGCAGCTTATAAATAAGACAACAACTGAAATAAACTCAAAATTATTTTCTAATCTCTACTCTTTTTTTGGATACAATATAAAAAAATCGGTTGCTTTGAAATATTAATCCTTTGAAGGTTTTTCTTAATAAGACGGGATAAAGTAACTATTTTTAAAAGTACGCTTTGATGTTACCCTTTTAGGAGTAAACCCCTTGAGGAGGTAAATAATCACACAATTTTAAAAGATGTTTCAACCCGAATAAACTGTCGAGCTTGAATTGATTTAAATACGTCATGACTTTCAAGGCGATGTATTTTACATGAGATTCTTAATAATATTAATAAAATAAAATAAACAGATATAAGATACTTACGTCTAATTTGTAGCACAAATTTCATTTTATCAATAAGAATAAATTATTTCACTGCATCGAATTACATCAAGTTAATAAATTTCTATGTTAATAAATGAACATAAGTCATGCACAAACCTTTTTATAACCCCTTGTAACAATGCCCGTTTACATGTTTTATTTTATTCATTCGAAGACTGTATCCAAATTACCATTGTGTGTCTGTAATAATATTTAATTATAAATATACTGACACGAACATCAATAAAATCTCATTGCATAAAACATTTGCTTCTCAGCGTAGTATTAAAAATACTTTTGCTGGTTACACATAATATGTTGTACGACAAAATAGGTGAAAGTTTTCGCTAATCACTTCACTATTATTTCATTTTTAGTTTTCTACTGATTTAGAAATTCGGTGGATAAGGAAAACTAATGAAAAGTCAGTTAACGTACGGACCGATTACGATTTTTACTAAATATATTAAATATCCCTATCTCTATAGTAATACAATTTTATTCGTTTCAGGTAAGAACTACTGGATTTGATCAGTCGTAAACTAAGTGGTGTAAGTGTTTCAGTCTTATTTCCTATCAAAATATTTAAATAATGTTTCGAAGAAAGAAAAATGCACATAATTATTTTTTTACTTTATATTTGTGTTCTTTAAACGTTTTTACATTATTTTGAAACAACACATGTACACACAAAAACACTACTAATAATATTAATTATTACTAAAAGATTAATTTGTATGCTCTGTAATATGCTTAAAAAAATAATTTTCGTTGTTCATTCTAATTAAAGTACAAATAAATTTATGTTAATTAATCATAATTAATGATGTTACTGTCACATTTTAATGATATCGATTTCTACCATTATATTGGCGATTAACACGATCATGTGAAACGACCACATGTTTGACACAATTCATTATGGGATCGGACAAATGGTTACCTTCACCGAGTATTTAATGAAACAATAAAATGAGTGGTCGTTACTAGTAATTAACTCCATTTGATTATTACGATTTCGATATTTATAAAACCACATAAAATAGTGGTGTATGTACACATATTTTATGAAAATTCTCTGTCAGTAAGGTTTGTATCTTAAATGACTAATATAGGTTATTAAATATTACTTTACAGTATAAGTTAGGACGAAATTTTAATTCTACAACCCAAAGGAATTTAGCGTTATATACGTATGAATTCTTACTTGATAAGAATAGAAAAGAATAGAAAGAAATTCTCGCCGTCTGTGAGATGCCATGTACTCAACTGGTGACTCTTGGAAACTTGATCTTCTTCTAAATCGAGGAAGATATATATAGAAGCCTTGGCAATGATAGAACTATATTTCCTATTTACTCTTATGCTATGTTTATTTACTTTACGCAGTTCTCATCCCTCAGGATGCTCTCACAGCAGACTTGTCCAACCCATTTAAAGAACCCCGTGACTCGGTTGTCAATGGTCGCATGTTATAATATGATAGAATACGAACCTGGCGGAGATTGTTCAGCCTATATCTCACGAACCATTCTTCGATTATCAATAACAATCTCAAACCCTGATAAAATGTTATTCACTTATTTTACGAAATATTTTTTAAACTAAAACAAAACATTTTTAAATTTTCCAACAATGACAAAAAAGAACATCGGCCAGCATTGTTCCAAATCCTTTCAAAGAGTCCAAACTCATGTAAATTATTAAAAGTAACAACAAGTTTACGCTTTTCATTTAATCGATCTGTTTTGGCCGCTTACAGCGCTGAAGCGAGACCTCACAGCCTGAATAATAAAGGCGCACTTGACGCCATTTTGGCGTTGACTGTTCTTTAATTCATTCGACGCGAACGGTGACGCTCGTAGGCTACGGCTCGCTGCAGTTTTTTTCTGCTCCGATGTTACGCTTAATGTGTTTTGTCATTAGCGAATGTACCATAGCTGACGTATGCTTAACGAGAAGTAAATCTCATTATAATTGGTTTTCACTTTAATCACGATGTTGTTGTATAGAGATGATACTTATTTTACTTTGTGGAGACTTTAAACGTCATATGTGAGGGTATTGTTTTCTATTCCTAGTTGTATTCTGTTATGGGAGCAAATTTAGCTCGCTTATATTCCAATATATTTAAAAAAAAAATATATGTGAGGAATATTTAATGCTAAGGAACACAACACATCCTTAATTAAAACTATGTCCACGTAGACGACACGTACGCGGGCTGAAAATTAGGACTCCTGCCGGCTGATTAAGCTAGGATTTAGTCGTTTCTCGTTGCTCATAAGAAATTTAATTAAGTTGCCCGTGATATATGTCAGAGTAGCAAGTATATTTAATACAATCTATACATAATATTAAAGTTTAACTGCCTCATTAGCCTAGTGGTATGGGTTAGACCAATTTGGACCGAACACCCAATTGTCTGAAAAGTAAGATGATCCATGCGTCAGATGGGCATGTAAAAGTCGTTCACCACCAACCGCATTGGTCCAGCGTGGTGGGATACGGTCCAAAACCCCTAATGGATAGGGGTGTATAGGGAGGCCTATGTCCAGCAGTGGACTATCACAGGTCCTGGACTAACAAGTCCTGCGGGGGACACAACGACTTTTCATCGTTGTTTACTAGTTGGTTAGGGTAATGCGGGCTGATCACACGACTGCCTCTAAAGTAATGGTCCATGGGTCCATGGGTCCGATAGGTATGTAAAATTTGGTCCTGCGCGTAATCTGTATTCCCGGTCGAGTCGGTTATCCGTCCCATCGGGCTTTGAGAGTATAAAGGAATAGAGAGTGTGCTTTTATTTGCGCATACACATGTGCAGTATAATATCTTCTGCGTAATTGCCTGATCTCTATATAGATCGACTGCCGTAGCCCAATCGACTGGAGGACATTATTATAGAATTAAAGTGATTATGTAATATGTAAAAGTAAAAGAACCTCGGAACATTAATTGTATATTAATTACAATACGATAATTGATGATATATGTCAGGGTTATGATATTGAAATACAAGTTATTAATCATTTTCTATTTTTTTATTTACTTCAAAAAAACTATTTTGTATGATAAATCGCATATTGTAGTGGACTTTTACTTTTAATGATGGGCCACAGAGTGTGGGCTCGAATCCCACTACAGAAAATTATTATGTGATATAGATATGGTTTTCATCGCGTCTTCGCGGGTGTTCGTATATATAATCATATACATATATTGTATTGATGATTTATGATTATAATTTAAAAAAAAGTTTTTTTTAATGAGCCATCTAGTTGTTAACATACTAGGTTTGCTTAGTTTGAAAATATGTTGGTGTTGCATTGACGTTCCGAAATATTTATTTTTATTTATTAAAAAGTGAACAATTATATAACATAAAACTTAGATGCAACCTCAATTTTATGTCTTATTTTAATATTAATTGTATTAATATTCACTGCTATTTAAAATTAATGATGGAAATATTAACATTTTGTTTTGTTTATACAATTTACTACAAAAATAAATATTTTTAAGAACGTTTACATAGTTAATAATAAAATATCCACAGTATATTTTTATGGCCGTTCTTTATAGGAATTTGGTAAAAAAAATTATGAACTTCAATCGTAAAACAGAAAATAAGTAATATTTCTAATTGATATTTTATGAGAAAAAAGTGATGGTTATTAACGTGTATTGTTTTTAAATTCCAAAGAATTCAGTCCACCATCATTTAAAAACTCCGGTAAGTTAGTGAAACACACTAACTTCAATATAAAGCATTTATATAAATTAAGTCTTAATATTCTTCAATCATTAAGGCCCTCAAAACTCTCGAAGTTATAAACATCGTCGTGAAGTTATACGAAGAAACCATTTTATTGTTTTCATTCACGTTGTCTCGCTTAGCATTTTGCTACATCAAAAGATATAAAAATAATTTGACGAGAAAAGCCTCCGTACCCTTGAAGCATTGTTCGAGAGTTTGTCTAATTAAAATAATGAAAATTCATTCGCTAATAAACTGTTATACATTGTTTGATTATAAATTCTTTATGAAGTAAAGTAATTTTTAGTCTATAGTTATTTATGAGATGAGTTTACTATATTAATTTTAAAAATAACCTATTTTATTCAGTTACTTTTTCTTCTTCACGATAAAAATTGTTATTATGAATAAGAAAATTATTTTAAAGCCCGGTTGTTTTACAAACTGAATTGTATTTGTACAATATATACAATATCTCCGAAATTATATACAAGGCATTTTTTAAGAAGTAGGGGAAAAGTAGGGTTAACGTTTAAACATCCCTAAAAACTAAATTTATTGATTACAAAAGTTTTAACGATCAACTTCATTCAACAATGACTATGTATACATTTATGTTGGTGCTAATTAATCTACGAGATTGAATATTTAAATGAAAAAGGCATTTGACCCTATGCCCCGTGCTTAGGGTAAATTGGGGTCCAATGCATTGTGGGGTTTATAATGGGTACAAACAAACCAAACGAAATAGTTTTATTTTAAGAAAACAACGACAGTTTAAAAAAATTTATAACATAACTATATCCTTTAAAACAAATTCAGTAAAATCAAATAAATTTACTTTATTATTATTATTATTCTGTTAAAGAAATCGAAATCCACAAAAAACTTTAAATTTCTTTAATTAAACTTAAAAACAAAAACAAATACAGAACTTTGGGACAGTTAAGTAAGATTACAGTTATGAAAGTCTCCTTTAAAACTTAAAAAATAAAAAAAATCAACGTAACTATTCTAAACATCTTTTCATTTCAACAAATTTTTGACTTTCAAAAACTTTTTAATTTTTTTAATTTTTTAAAATTGTTTTGAATACATAATGCATAAATGGTTGCCCTTCATCTTTTCATCCTCTCCAGGTAGTGTCCCATCGAGAACATTTGACAACTTATGCCTGTTTGACTCTGACCAAAGTAACTCAATGAACATTCAGTATCGTATCATTTTTCAGGCTTGCTTCTTCCAAAATTTCTTTTTGACAACCTTTCTTTCTTCTTTTCGATTTTCAATTTTTAAATCTTTCTCCCTCTTCTTCTTTTCTTTTAGTTCTGCAACCTTTTTTTTGGTTTCAAGTTCGTTTTGTACGGTGATTCTGTGATGATTGCTGTTTTCCCTCTTCACTAACCTTCCTTGTTCGCTCCCAGGCACTGGCATTTTTGTTCTGGAGTTTTAAAAGCTCGATGGCCTATCGACCTCCAAAAACAACCAGGTTGGGAGAAAGGTTCCAAATTTGGATGTTCCTATCCCGTTGTGTATTTGATGGGGGCTTTTGCCAGTCAAAAATTTCTTGAATGGTTGTCGGGGTCGTCTTAACCCGGTCCTTTGGGGTTTCTTGTCCACTGGGGTCTCTCTGCAAAATGGCTGCGTTAACAAAGGGGCACCTCAGCAGGCTGGGTTATCTGTGTGTCCGGTGCAAAATCGTCGGGAAAACTCCTTATTTATAGGCCATAACGAGCTCTGGAATATTAAAGCAGTCGCCATTGGCGCAGATACATTTTTCGAAGGTCCAGCTGTCTGATATTGTGTCACCCCGTCCGGGATGGCAACCAACCAATTCTTTTTTTCGTTGGAATATTATTGGTATAGGTTTCGAACCCAACATCCAGCGGTTGGAGTCGGTGTGGCGGAATTGAAAGCTAATAATATAACACCATTTCGGGACCAAATCAAGACCCTGAGATTTAACTGTGTTATGACCATTAAATAAAAGTGCTGGATTTCTTTATGGAATGGGACCATAAGCTTTGAGCCGAAGGACAAACAAGGGACCCTGGATCCACCCAGATTCGTGACATTCTCCCCAAGTCAGTTGGTGCCCCATCAAGTCCCGGTTTAACGCTTCCTTGGAAATATGAACATTGGCCATATAGTTAACTTTGGCTGGAAATTAGGGTCTTGTTTTCCCTTTCTGGATTTTGCTCTACCTGTCTTTCTGGTAGCAAGGACTTTAGATTGACTTTTGGGTACTGTAGACACCTGTCTCGTCAACATTAAAAATTCTTTGTGGGTATGTTCATCGTAAACTTTTTCTAAAAGTTGAAAAAACTTTCAACTGCTACTCTGTTTGAATCCATGCTCTAGCTGCTGATGTTGGTTCCAGGTTTTCTGTACTAATATCGGGATGTCTTTTAAGATCCTTTCAACAATCTATGCCAACCAAACCGCTCTCTAAATCAAATTTATGCGGAATTCCATTTTTGGGCCACTTCAAATGCAAGTTTGCGCAGGTCACGTAAAGTCAGTCCATGAAACCGTGCTTCCATCATTTTTATGTGATTAATTAGTTCTCTCTCTTGATTGGGAGAAAATACGCTTTGGAAATGGCCCAATTTCTTTCGAAAGATGCTGTCATCTGGATTGCCCCATATTTAGACACATAACGTTCTAATGTTGTTGTGGAACGTTGTCATATTTCCTTTCCTGTAGCCCATTTCTCCGGACACCACACGCTGACGTTGTTTCATGCTTCTAGACCATGAATGCTGTTCAGTCGTCCTCTTGTATGTGCGGACCATATTGGCTAAAAATACAAAATAAAAGATAACAACTTAAAAATCGTTAAAACAGGGCAAAGTGGGCACTTTTCATTAATCTAAAATGGGGCATAGTGGTGTCCTCACTTTGCCCCAGACACCATACCCACTATGTCCCACCGGCTCGTTCAAATTAAACACAAACTAACGGTATCTTACCTTTGAATCAATGACTTTTTGCTTCTTGATTAAGGAATCGGAAGATCTGATTCATAATAAACAATAACACACGGCAGTATACGTTACTTTTAAGAAAAATTGCTGTTAATTTCAGTCAAATTTAAGAAAAACACTGGTTTCGATATTTTCGTTTATAACATACAAACACCTGACAAATGGCGTCGTTCGCTCACGAAGATCACCGACTAACGACCAATCAAACCGAGTCATTTGACGGTTTGCACGGCGTTTGTTTCGAGCTGCGTAAGGCTCACCCGCTATGCCCCCCTCCCCTACCATTTTGGAATTTAAAAAAGACTTAAATATCGCAAGAATTTTATTTTTACATGAAAGCCTGTACCTTAATCTACTTTTCTACATAATTTCCGTGAATATTGAGGCACTTGTCATAACGTGGCACCAGTTTTTGAATACCCTCCTCATAAATTCTGCCGCCTGACTTGTTAACCACTGTATCACAAATGTTTTGACTTCGTTATCGTCTTGAAGATAACATTGTTACCAGTGACGAAACATGAGTGGCCAACGTCACACCAGAATCGAAAAAGCAATCCATGGAATGGCGACATTCATCATCACCCAAGAAAGTGAAGCAAACAATTTCTAGGCCGCCGTAGTCGTTATTGGTTCCGAAAAACTTATTTTATTATGAATATACAATATATTAATCTTTATTTTTCACCATTTTCTCTCGTTCTCTATAAAAGTTATGTCATAATTAAAGTATATATATAATAATTGAAAATTTAACGCATTTTTATTACATTTACAGTTATTATATTAAAATTTTTATTTGCGATTCGATACTGATTTTATTTGAATTATGCATTTGTATCTTGTGCAAGTTTTCTAAAAATATTACACTTAGTGTGCTTGAATATAAAACTACGGGAAAACCAGAGGCTTCATTTAAATTTCAAATAGATTGTATCCGGTTGACAACGTAACTTTCTTGCGCAACCATAGAACCGCTGAAGAATGGAATATTGCATTGAATAAAATGAACATTAAATTTCTATTTACTCGGTATAATTTCAAGAACTGAATAAAATCGCTTTCATATTTATGTTGTATTTCTCTGGGTATTCTTTTTATTCTATTAAATAAATAAAATGTATGTGTATGTTGTCTTAACTATTACTGTTACTTAATTAAAATCTATGACATCTATTTCGTTTGTGCCATGGCAATATTGTCGTCATGCTCACTAGTAGATCTTCTGCTATGCCCTGCTATTCCAAGACAATTTTATTTCTAAATACCTATATACGAAAGGTACAATTCGATCGATCATCGTTGGATGTCATATAGTTACTTTTATTAGTATAAAAAAACCAATTTATATATAGCAACAGAAATCCTCAGACCGAACTAAATTTGATCAAACGGAGTGAATCCAATGAATTTAAGGAATCGAAATCGCTTTATCGTCGTAGCGTTACGAAATCAAAGTTATCTAGTTAATTTAACCTCGACAAAAGGCCATCTCCCCTTTTAACCGATCAATGTCCTAAACGAATGATATAAAAGTGTCCGATTGACAAGTTTTTCTCTTTGCCCGATAAAAGATATATAAAAGTTAGAGGACCTTTCAATTTATTTGGTTTTAACGTAATATTTGATGGTAGGATATCTTATCGAACCAAATATTTATTTTAAATTAAATACTACGTTAATGTGTTATAGATTGCAATTTGCGAGGAATACTCTTCTCGTTAATGTTTTATACGCTCGAGATACCTCCTCATAATAATTTAAAATGTGATAATTAAAAGAAAACGGGTGCACTCCCTCTTTCTTTACTCTCATAGTCAGATAAAACGCATATCATACACGATCAGAGGAAGGTCAGGCGCAAGACTGGCTTTTACATGCCCATTCCAGGCATAAATCATCATACTTTACATGGCCGTCCGTATTATAGTAGGGTGATCCGATTCGAGACTCGATCCTCCGTTTTACAAAGCTCGAGCTTGTTTTACTACACTATGGGGGCAGTTTAATACACAACTGATATGTATTCATATTTGAAAACCGTAAAATCGATTATATGAGATGCCCATCATTTTATTTATTTATTTATTTAATCTTGACGTACAAATGTACAGACGTGAACTTAATGCCAATAGCATTTTCTGCCAGTCAGACTTGGGGTGATGCAGAGATAAAGAGCGGGAACGTGCATTACCATGTTGATTTAGTTTGAGTCTAGTGCACTTTAACTATTGTGAACAACATTACGTACATTGTTTATTACCAAAAATTAATCAAAGCAAATTCATAGTTAGTGCATCAAAAATTTATATCCAACCTAGCAACGTTTCACATTTTTGGATAAGAAGAAAGGATTACATTAAACAGAATTCGTATGTAAAGAAAATATTCCAAAAGTTTTTAACACTTAATGCCATGTTTAATAAATTACTTAAGAACAGACGGAAGGGATATGTTTCAAAGCTGAAAAGGAATACATTAATATTGAATATGTAAATGAAGATGTGAAACGAGCAACACACGCTCTCCATGTTCAGTTTTTAACTAAAAATCATCTGAAAAGTTATGACACATCTTTTTTACGTATTATTAAGTATATTTATTAAGTATATCACGTGGAAAGTGCTTCAATAGTTAATTATTTCAAGTTTTAGTGTCACTTATGAACATATTATATGTACTGTACTTTTTACTAAGGTATCTGTTATTTTATAAATAAATTTATGTATAAACTGCCTTTAGATTCACCGTGCATTCCATTATTGCACGTTTGGTAATTGTATCGTCTTATATTCAACAATTTTTATTATTTCAAAATTATTACATTTTTTTATGTAACATCACATTAATAGCGTTTTTCTAAAGACCCAAATAAGAATAAATATAAGTAAGCAGACACTATATTCTGAAAAAATTACAGAAAGATGTCTGGACTTACGTACGGAACCCTAAAAATACAAAAGATAAAAACGATGTTCTGAAAATAAACCTAAACCTTGTTAATGGCACGTAATGTCTTGTTAAGCTTGTTAGAGATAAGTTTGCAGGCGCCCTTGTTTTCGAGTCAGAAAAACCGCTTTCATGTTAAAATTAGCTTCGTAGTAAAATGTATGTGATAAAAATTAAAAAATATATATTTTATGCTAGTAGACAGAACAGTATCTAATATGTCTTGTGTATTAATACAGACATCCGTAGACGATTAAGATTTGAGTCGTTCGGTTAAATAAATTATTTAAATAACTGCAAAATTATGTTGTAAACAGTATAAATAGGATATTAATACAATACATATATATATATAATACAAAACATATATACAATACATATATATAGAATAACTACCATTAATAATGAGAAAATTTTGGAGTTGGAGTTTTGGAACATGCATTTTTAGAACAAATTTTGAGCAAGGAATAATTTCAGTCATTGTTAAAATAGTTAATACTTATTTTTGTAGGGCCGCGTACAAAAAAAAGTTTGAATGGGACTCACCCTGGGCGTTTTTTTAGTACTTATAATGGCAAAGACAGATTAAGAAAGTGTTTTAGGTGTGTTTTAAGGCAGATTGATAAAAAATTGATAAAAAAAAACCAAAAGACGTAGACTTCTTACCCGTAGTAATATAAAAAAATCTGTTTAATTTGTGGAGGCTTTGTTACTCCCATTTACACCAGCTATCTTTCAGTAAAAGTCCCGTCGAATACAGACCAGGAATTTCAAAGATTAGCCAGATCAATTAGTCAGACAGTCAAATTACTATAGATTTCTTTATCATATATAAAAGTAAATAAATAGTTTGTTTAATCTTTACTATATCAAACAAAAGCAATCAAAAAATCTTTGTCTTTTCGTTTTTGCTATGATTACATTGGTAGTATTTAAAGAACTTCAAGAAATTCAACTATCAACTTGAAACAAAATCGAGTGTACACATTATTGTAACGTTTTATCGTTCAGTAAGGAAACGCTTTCAATCGGATTACGGTACCCGTTTCAATTTCGCCAATTTCCCTGCAATGGTTTTATCGGGAAAATTCAAAGAGCTTTTACAACTTTCCCTTTAAAAGAACCCTAACAACCAGGTACAGGTTTTAATATTAATTTAAATATAATATTTCCGGAGTATAAAAATTATAATAAAAAATAAAGTATTAACTTATAAAGTAATAAAATATTTAGTAAGCCTTAATTAATGCATAATACGTAATTTTAGAATATTCCATGATTTGTTTTAGTTTATTGTTTGAATTTATCGCTATACATTGATAACGACAACATTTTGGACATTTTTTCATCATATAAATTATAAATTGGACACAATCTAGGGATTTAAGTTTAACTGTGTAAGCCCAACTGTACGATATGTAAATAAGTCAAAGTTACACTCAACTGTTATTAGGTCCAAGAAGTGGTTTCCATTTTTAATAGTTCGCAAGCGACGGAAAGATGAATTATTCAAGTGGCAGTTGCACGCTTACAGCGGTAATGAAGCGGATCCGATCGATTTGAAGTTTTTAAATTCACTTTCGTCGCTCTCTTAACGTCGCAGACGTAGCGATCTTCTATGTCTTACACTGATTACAATTATTGTACACTAATGTTTTGCATATAATTATAACGTACACATTTAAGTTATCTTAATCAAATAATTAATTCAGTAATTAAAATATAAGAGTTTTGTTAAGCAAAATAAATGGATTTAGATACATTTAAACTGATGGTTCACTCCTTACGGTGGGCTTTCAATGTTTTAGACTGAAGAACAAAGAAGAATGAACGTTTTATTGTAATTACGATAAGAATATTAGTATTTAATAAAATACTATATACACCAGTTTACAAGATTAACAATTAAAATATAAGGTTAAAAGGCAGCATTGTTGTTGGTGCTGTACTAAATTATTTTGAATAGACTTTTTTTCATTAAAAGTATGACGTTACTGACCACAAAGTCATAAAAAAGTATTGTGCGACTATTGTATGGTATAAATTCTAATAAATTAAATGTAGGACTCTTCTTTGCAATTAATTAATGGTAAAGAACAACGTCTGTAGCACAGCGTATTTTTAATTTGGATTGAAACTTAATCCACGTTAAATTAGTGTCTAGAATGCAGACAACAGCTGGAAATTTCCCATAGAGAAAGAACAAATAAATCCTCCGGAACGTCCAAGGCTATTTTTCTTTGCTAAATGATAAAGAAATAGAAAAACTTTATTTCTATTGTTGCCAGTCTAAAGAAATAACAAGCCCTTTCTATCGCATTGTTTTGCGCGATAAATTTGATTTTGCTTTTTACATTTGTATGAAAAATGTAGAAGAAGTGAACTTTGCATTTATTAGTTATTTATATTGCCGATGTTTGATTTTTAATGCCAATATTTTTATTAATATAAAAACAAAATATGACATTTGATAGATCAAAAATGTTTTATCGATTTTTGTTGGATTAAAAAACAAACTATTACATCGCCTTCAGAAAATTAATAATATTTATTGCAAACGTCGTCAAGGCAACAGTGTTGTGATGATATTTTTAGTTTATAGATGGAGAACTATTACTAATTATACATCAAACGAAAAACTAAATTAAGTTTATACTATATGCATACACGTAAATTTTAAACACACAATTATTTATCATAAAGCAATAACAATTATACAACGTGCATACGCGTAAATTAAAAATAATATTATAAATAAAAATAAAGCAATATCAAACTGATTTATTTATTGTAACATAAAATTAATGTATGTATATTTAAATATTCCTTATGATAGATTGGGAAATCCGTCTACTATTAACAGTTGTATATTTTTCTTACTTCACAATTAATCAAAATTACTAACTTGAGATTGTTTTTATATTTTTTAGTAATGTCTCGTAGTAATTCAATTCATTTTGCTCTGAAATAAGTTAAACGGTGTATAATAACATCTTTATATATGAGTTGAATCATACTTTTGACGGTTTCGTCTTTCGAATTTTAATATTTCCAAGGACGTTAACTCACCTTCTTGATTTTGTTCCTCCACTAAAATTAATTAATATAAAATAATAAATTATTTCTTTGTTTTAGAAGCTATTACTTAGCGACTCGGTCTTTAATTAGCTGCACAGTAATAAATATAAGATTTCATTTATTAAAGAGAGACCATTAATTAATCAAATTGTGAAGAGAAAAACATATATTTAGTTCTAATCAGACCTTAATCAAATTTGAAATCTAATTGTTTTCTTGTTAAAAATGGTGTTTTTTATAACCATAGATTTATAATGCCTTTATAAAAGTATGTGATGTATAAGAGAATAAACAAAACATTTGTACGTGAATAATAAATAATAAAAATAAATACTTACAAAACTTTTTTATTAAGTTATGCTTCTCTATTTTAACTGCAACAAATAATATAAAATAATTTATGCTGCAGTTCTGAACTAAATGATAAAATAAGTAATCATAACTTAAAATAATTTTATTTATTTATTAATTGAAATAAATTAAAAACTTACAAAGGATTTTCTTGAGTTCCAATTTGGCTAAATAAAAGAGTAATAAAAATGTGGTTAATAGAATAAAAATTCAAAGTTAAACTAGGATCTGAGCACAAAAACACTGATAAAACTCGATAAAATTAACAACTTATGGAGTTTAGTTAATACAAAATCAAACTTGCAAGAACGAAGAAGAGTTTTAAAAATGCATTAAATATTGGGTATTAGTAAGTGGCAGTGGACCGGTCACATAGGCCTTGCAACTGACGATCGCTGGAGTCCGGGAGGTTCTGGAGTGGAGAATAAGGTTCGGCAAAGATAGGGGGATGTCCTGCGGCAAGATGGAGTGACAAAATTCACAGAGTGGCCGTATGGGCTGAATTAGAATAGCCGAAGATCAAAGAAGACCGAAGTTGTGGCGTGCATTAGTGGAGGCCTAAGACCAGCAGTGGACTGACACAGGCGTATAAAGATGATGTTGATGATGATGAATATAGAGATTTTATTTACAGTAGTCATTCCTAAAACAACTTTGTTACTAATATTGCTCAATAGTTATTTACGCCACTCAATTACAACAACAGAAACACAAACATGATTAGTGAGGATTAATTTAAGTACCTTTAATAAAATTTTGGTTGTCTGTAAAGCTGTTTCCTTCAAATTCACTATGGTCATTTGAGGCTGAAATAATTACGAAAAACGTTATAAGAACCTCATTTAAATCAGATTGTTGATTCTTATTTTAATTTAGCGCTCAAGAATAATATAAGCTTACCACAAAAATATTATGTGACAATATCAACTATTGAAGTACAGGGATAAAAATAGGATTACTTGATTAAGTGTACGTATCAAAGTTTTACTTCAAGTTGTTTTTTTTTAATCGAAACAAATACACGCAACATCTTTAACCTGTTTACGGTGGTAGGTCCCTGTTTACAGGAGACCGTCTGGTGATACCACTGCGGTGCCCATTTCTGCCGCGAAGCAGTAGTGAAAACACTACTGTGTTCCGGTTTGAAGGGCGCCGTACCAGCGTATTTACTGGGTAAACGAGACTTACATCCTATGTCTCACGGTAGGCAGCGCGTTGGCGATACCACTAGTATTACAAATGTCTATGGGTGTCGGTGATCACTTCCCATCAGGTGGCCCGACTGCTCGTCTGCCAGCGTATGCCATAAAAAAATATAATTTGTCCCATGCTTAAAATAATAAATGTTAATAAAGTACAATTCGTTTTGTAAAACTTGTATTGTATTCTTATTATTACAGAAATTAAGACACACAAATATTAAAGTAGGAAATAAAGCCATTATGGAAATTATGTTGCCCAACAATAATTTCGTTAAGAGCACCATATAATACAATGATATTTTCATATTATTCATCTGGTATACATAATTTTTTCTTTATTTAGTCTATTTAACATACAGAATTTTATTTACAACAATAAAAAATCTGGATAATCTTATTAAATATATAATACATACGTTACATAACTTAATAATTAACTTACTGTCTTCTGATGACGTGGACGTGCTGTCTGAAGACTTCGCTCCCATAACAAATATTGCCTTTAAGAAAATAAAACACGGTAATAACAATTGACAACAGTCATTACATTGTTATTTAATGTATTAAACGTAAGAAATACAAGTTCTTATGTAGACTAAGTTGCATAAAACCGTGTAAAACATAAACATATCGACATTAAAAAATTATTGTTTGCGTTATAATTCCTATTTCGATTTCTTGAGATATTTTAGCTCACTTTCAATGCCGCATTACAGTTCCATTTTAAAATATATCAGTGGTCTTCACAACCCGATGCATTCAATAAGTAAAACCGTTGTCAGATTGCGCGAGGCGTAATTGAGATTCGGGACCGTTCCCTTGGACAATAGTATTACATGGTCAGGCAAATTTGCAACACACATTAAAAGTTTTAAAGAACAGCATACAAAAATAAAATTTCATAATCAATAAAATTCATTATAATTTGAAATGTAAACCAATTGTTAAAAAGTCCTCTTAGTTATGCTAACGTGGAATAGCGTAGTTGATAATTGTTTCATATGCATAATATTAATTATAGTAATATTATTTTACGAGTAAAATTAAAATTCATGCTTATTTTAGTACTTAAAAATAAGTACATACCGTTAAAATAACTAAACTGCAAAGATCCTGCCAGTACATGTCCAAATGCAACGTAAGAGATGTTAGAGTCAAACGAGTCTTTCAAACCGCAATAAAAACGCACGGAGTCGTAAATTATGCACATTTTTAATTACATTGCTGATTTCGAATCGAATTAATCCAAAATATTATTGTTTACGATTATACGAGATGCAATAATTTCTAAATTGCTGCATTGAAAAAAAAATGAAGATAGTTAAATGTCAAAATTTAAACGAGCAATGAAAATTAAAAAAGTAAATATAAATAATCATTAAGCCAAAAAGCTATTTCTTTTTTTATGGCTTACGCAGGCAGACGAGCAGTCGGGCCACCTGATGGAAGTGGTCACCGACACCCATAGACGTTGACAATACCAGTGGCATCGCCGACGCGCTGCCTACCGTGTGACATAGGGTGTTAAGTCTCGTTTACCCAGTAAATCGCTGGCTACGATGCCTTCAAACCGGAACGCAGCGTGTTTTCACACTACTGCTTCGCGGCAGAAATAGGCACCGCGGTGGTTTCCACCAGACGGTCTCCTGCAAACAGGGACCTACCACCATTCTTTTTGGCTTTAGTAGTTATATTAGTATAATAAAATATCGATTCCAACTGTACGATTGACAATTGACGTGTAATTATCATTCATTCGATTCGTCAAACAAATAATATACCATAACGTCCCAACTAATTTTAATTTGTTTACTTAGAAAACAATAAAAACGCTAGTATTATTATTTCATTATAATATTTTTGTAATACACGTATTTTTTGTCATCGTTACTGAGATTCCAGTTTGTCTCAGAGGATGGAGTGTATTTTTTTTAAAACAACAATTTTTAAGGTGAAATATAGAATATTAGGTGCTTGACAGTACCCAGGAGTGGATATGCGTAAGTAATAATCATAGTCAGAGACAAATGGTACAACACTGATAATAAATCTCCTCCTTAGCCTAGTGGTATGGGCGTGTGCTTTAGAAACCGGAGGTCGTGGGTTCGAAACCTGCGGGGACTCAACAAATTTTCGTTGTTGTTCCTAGTTGGTTAGGGCAATTTGGGCCGATCACCCAATTGTGTGGATAATAAGATGATCCATACGTCGGATGGGTACGTAAAAGTCGGTTCACCCACCAACCCACATTGGAAAAGCGTGGTGGGATACGGTCAAAACCACCTAACGGATAGAGGTGTATTAGGGGAGGCCTATGTCCAGCAGTGGACTAAAACAGGCTGATGATGTATGTATGTATGATAATAAATATAGTATAACACTTTCCTATAGGTTGTCAAATAAACGTCGACTGATTCCTAAAATTAGAAGCCTCTAACCAAAAAAGAACCGGCATAAGAAACTTAGCCTCACTTATTTTTTTCCTAATATAATTGATATAATAATAAAACCAGAACGCATTAATGTTTGCTACTGAATACTACTTGGATAGCCGTCAAAACTCTTCGTAATAACCGGTTACTTATATTGAATGATTTAAACTATAAATTAACTTTTAGACAGGTTCATTGTGGTCGGCGTCCCATATGATAATTCACACCGATAGTTACGAGTGTAACTTTGAAACGTATTTTCCGCTCCGTTATCGTCTGAAATTCCCAGAAAGCAGGGCGGAATACTCATTTGGAGCAACATTGCGTTAATAACAGTGGGTGTAACGCTATTTGTCTGCTGTAATCTTTTTCTCGGCGACTATGCTTATCACGGCAACTTGTTTATCCAAGCACCTATTTATTATTTCTAACGCCCGTCTCGGGGCAAATTTGTGGTTAAGCCCCTTTAAGAAAATGTACCCCCGTTGAGCGTCGGCTTATTTTATAAAAATACACTTAATGTTATGTTGTTTACGTCTCTGAGCCATCCCACTCAAGTCTTTTAGGTGATAAAAGCTCTGTTTATTCGTGGAGCGTGTGGCGCTCAAAATTCACATTTACTAGTATATTTTTTGTAATGGACATATTTGTACGCATACTATGTGAATATAAAATGTGTGAAAAACAAAATACAGTTGTTTCTAATTATTTCTTTTATTTACGCCATTATTATACATATCAAATCCGTCGGGAATAAATATATACAATTAACGCGAAAAATCCGTATATTACCGGATTTGATATACAGTTTTTTCTGATCGTTCTCAATAAATCGTGACTCCATTAAGCGGTTTGATATTTCTATATAAGATAACACTTATAAATAGTTCCTAACGGATACAAAGGAAAAGATATAAGAATAAAGTTAGAATCGTTTTATTTAGTGTTTTGACTAATATGATTGTTGGTAAATGAATGTGTACGGTTTATTGAAATATATAGCTTATTAATGTACCTTTTCACAAAGTTATCATAAAAGTTATTAGCCCGTTTACATCGGAAAGCAATGTAATATTGAGTTCCAGGAAAAGATATATGGTATACCGAAATTCCAATTTTATGGAAAGCTCTTGTGTCGTATCTACTTTTTTATATGTACGTTCACGTATAATGAAAATTTTCAAGTATTAATAACGTGAGCGCAAGGTGGGTTTGGCATTCAAACGGGAACATGACTTTCGACTTTTTTATTTAATAATGAAACGAGACTACCAAAATGTGTCATCATTATCATCAACCTGTGATAGTCCATAGTGCTAGACATAGGCCTCCCCTAATACACCCCTATCCGTTAGGGAGTTCTGGACTGTATCCAACCACGCTGGTGCAATGCGAGTTGGTGGGTGGACCGACTTTTTACATGCCCATCCGACGCATGGATCATCTTACTTTCGGCCCAAATCGCCCTAATCAACTAGGAAACAACAATGAAAAATTTGTTGAGTCCCGCAGATTCGAACCCACGACGTCCGGTTTCTAAAGCACACGCCCATACAATTAGGCTACGGAGGCAATTGTATCATATTGTGTAGCTGATGGTAAACGATACGGTCGACTCATAAGAAATGTAGTGTAACACGCTATAAATCCCGATGACATTAGATGTTCTGTTCCGTTAACATGGATGCTTCAAGCCGGATGTAGTGCTGTACACATACAGCATAGCTTTGCAACAAAAATGGACACGGCTGTAGAGTTTCTTAAGTCAAAACCCTGATATCTTTTTAGGTTATTCTCGTATCGTAATCTCTATACTTTGTTCTGCATTCGTTACTATCACGGTATATGTTTATGATATTATAAACTGGAGCTCACAAATAAATTACCGCTAGCCAACTAGCCAATTGTAGCCAATTGTAATTTCAAGCTACAATCTTATATTACAACCTAAACAATTTAATATTACACTTAATACTACAAAAATACTTTTATCAAACAAATAATTTACTATAGGTGGATAAATATTAGCACAGACTCAAAAGGTTTTATGTCAAACAAAACTACTAATGCCGTCATTTTATAACGTCGGCAGTAACGACATGGACCGACAACGAAATTGCCTCGTAAATTTGTGATAATGCTTCAGAGCTAACTTTATCGAGTAGTTCGATGTGTTATCGATCAATTTTACATATTTTTAGTAACGAAAAGTATACAGTATATATATAGTAAAAAGTAATGTTGAATCGTTTTAAATTAAAGGTCTATTTTACTTACGATATGAAAATGTCATCACTATAAGTCAAAGGTTTAACACTTACAAATGTTCATGTGTTTAAAGTATTATTTTAATTTATTGATATTTTAATTCTTCAATGGGCAAACCTGCTGCCAGTAAATATTGAAATAAAAAAATGCAACTAAACTGATTACTCCATGATTAATTCTCTCTCATATCCGATAATACGTCACGGTTTAATATATTTTATTTAGCTTGTTTAAGCCATTGCCAACCTATATTTTGTAATGATCAGGATTAGTAATATTCAAATATTCATGGGCGTTATGTTTTTGTGGAATAATGTTCCAAGTAACAATTGAATTTGCCAAGTAATTCATCATCAGCCTGTTTTAGTCCACTGCTGGATATAGTTGCCCTATCCATTCAAATCCAAAATCAAACCCTAGTTCTGGACCGTATCCCACCTTGGACCAGCAGTTGGGATACATCGTTTGCCAAGTAATTATGTAACCGTAACACTGTATTCTTTGACACTACTGCTTTGCCGTTGCAATGGGCATCACGGCAATACTTTGCCAGTTAATCCCTGTTCAAAGAGAAGTTACCTTCTTTAACTGTTCTTTTTTTATCAGAAGATACATCCTGGTATTTTTTCTCAATATAACTTTTGTTTCAATGTTCCATTAGTCCTTTTCATTGATAGTTTTAATACATCTTTTTTTAAAAAATTATGTTGGATATTGTCACTTTCTTTGCTTTAAATCTATACAATGAAAAAAAAACAAATACTCCGGTATTATTTTTCAAACGTTAACGGAGCCAACAGCTGTTTCACAACAAATAATATTTATTCGAAAATGATGCATTATAATTGTCACAGCCCTCATCCATCACACATAAATGACATAAACAAATGATAACAATATGAATTCGGTAAAAAAATACCTTAGAAAATGTGTTACGCAATATAAAACAGAAAATTAATTAAACGCATTTTTGATATTTAGCAAAGAAGTTGAAGTAATTATTATAAAAATGTTGGTATTACATGATTTGTTTTATTACTATGTATTCAAATGTGTCTTTTAAAAGTAAATACTTTTAAATGTACTGTACTTTTGTTTACAAAGATTATGTTACCTTTTTCATTGTTCTAATGCTCTCAACTACCAAGTCCCTTTTGTTATTAAAAAAAATTACAATTTACTTCACTGTGAAAATAAACTACATTATTTTGTTATTCTAAGAAGGTTTTAAAAATTGTAATTCTTTGTGCAAATTTATAAACGTTTTGTTTATAACTCGCTTGTTTTGAATTAAATTTTACGTCTTGCTTTTATTTTATAAATATTCGATTACCCAACAATTTCTTTGTAAATAATATTTAGACAATTTTTTTATAACCTACTTTAAAGTTGGCTTGTAAATGTTAGTCAGCTAATAGTTAATTATGTTGTTGTTGTTATTGTTTCTTGTGTACGCGTAAGATAATTTATAGGGACTTATTTTGGTAAACTTATGAAATAAATAAATATATAAGTTACATATTAACTATGCTACATATACATTTTACTTAATATTTCAGCACGATGTCAACGGTAATACATGAGAAAACGGAGTTGACTAGTATGCAATTGGAACGACGTAAGGGCAAAAGAATTTTTTTTAATTTTTACACAAGAAGTATAATGTAATATAATAAAACACGATAAAAATTATATAATAAAAATTAATGACAGGATAATGATTGCACCTAAAAACTATTAATTGGCGCGTAGGTGTTTAGCAAAACCTCCTGCAAATGTATGAAACATTAAATATATACACAATCATTATACAAAAAAACTTAAACATTATTTACTTAAAAACCACATAACAATGCACTAAAAAACAAATAATGCATTAAAATATTGGTTTCCTACCCCATAAAGTCTGTAAATGTGTAAGAATAGAACAATACAGTTTACTTAGCACAAAGATGTGTTATTTGTGCTGAGTAAACTGTAATTATTTTATTTTGCATTGATAAGAAATTGCAATTCGCGTATATTTGTTTTTAAAAACGTTTTAAACAACTTTAAATATCAAACTTCTATCACAAAACAAACACCTCTCCCACAAACGACCTACAAGCTAAAACTTATTAACTCTTCGGTATTATTACTAGGAAATTTACATTACCTTGAGAAAAGAAAACACTTTGAAAACGAATTTCCCGCTCCAAATGTAGTCGGTAATAAATAGTCAGATTCAAGTTTACGAGATTTTTATTTATGACCAATAAAAAGTGCCGGCCGTCGTTAAATCGACGATCTATAAAGTGGGATCAGATTGAATATGATCGGATATGATTTCGTTCTGGTTTAATATAATGGCATTTTACTTGTAATTTCATTTGACAGCATTATCTGAGGGTAGGAAATAAAAAAACATAATGATTTCTGTATCTGCAGAAGTATTTGTTTAATACGATTATTATTACAATTACATTATTACACGTTCTCAGTACAGCTACAAAGCGGATAGTTTACCTCTCTCATGCAAACATGTTGAAATAGGCTTGAATAGTTCAAAATGATATTTAGGCCCTATAAATAGCTTTTATTTGATATTTAAAGACCCACATATGATGCACATACGTACGAGTTATATTTTTATCTCATAGTTAACTAAATTTATATGGTGGTTTGACCCACATGTGGCTCAAACAAGTGTAAGAGTCCAAGCACAGGGAACGGGTTAAGGTAACACATTATTATTAATATCTTTTAATGTACCCGTAATTCTTCCTCATCATTATCATCAGCCTGTGATAGTCCACTGCTGAACATAGACCTCCGTTAATACACCTCTATCCATTAGGGGTTTTTGGACCGTATCCCACCAGGTGGTCCAATGAGGATTGGTGGGTGGACCGACTTTTTACATGCCCATCCGACCCGTGGGCCTGTAATTATTTGACAGTTACGTACTCTTGATGTAGAACAAAATATAAGATACGGATCGCTAATCGCAATGCAACTAATTTATAAAAAACAAGTTTGAGACAACACTTGTCCCTGCAACATCTCCATACCCTATTATAGCTGTATAATATTTGCACAAAAGCGTACCTTAGTATACATATAAGTCAATTGTTAGGACGCGCAATTATCGAACTGTCCACTTAAACGACCCTTTCGTTCGGTAAATGGAGGAAACATTAAACGGCCCCTTGGGTAATACATTCCCAAATGGAGGTCAACCCCAAGAACATCGTCGTCAATTTTTTTACGATACTGAAAAGGTATTTTGCAATTTGAATGTTAATTTAAATGTTAGTAATTCATCTATACAAATAAATAATTGGAACACCTGTCTGTAACAACAAAATAAAAGTTTATAACCGATGCTTAAAATACATAATCAATTTATAAAGTACTACATGTCAGTAAATATTGAGGAACTCGCGGCCTATAACGACAGACCAAGGTGGTTCTGACAACCGTCTTTGATTTATTTGCCTATTCGACGCAAATATCATCTTTGTTTTAAGTCTATTTGTCGCAAAATTAGAACTCACAGTCGCCGGTCTTAAAACAAAGACTAATTCAAGGCGAATTTAGTGCTCGCTACATATATAGTACCAAAATCAAGTCAACAAACAAAAGTCAAGTATCAATTTAATTACACCAAATGATTGTTGTTACCTTAAAGTATAATTGTAACTAATTAAATTACTCACCGTCTTTTAAGGCGTATAATACTCTCACAGACTATATTTGACGTTGACTTAATTTCTAATAAATGTCTTTCAATTGGAACTCGTTACTTTAATTACGACGCTGTACATCAATTTTCGTAACTTACCTTTATTGTTCTTATTCGAAAGGGTACCGTGAAATAATTTTCACTTCATCCATAATGAAATTGACAAGTAATTGCCTTTTGTCCATCCATTTATAAACCTATCAAGAAAGTGAATAGAGAAATGTCTTTGTTTCCGTAATTGAACACTTAACTCGGTGACATGAAAGTTTTTGGTGAACGTACAACAAGTAATCTACACGCCTTTTTTCTAACGGAAATGGTTCACGAGTTTTCCTTAATATATATAAGTTGCTTGAATACTTATTTGGGTGTCACAAAGAAAAAACTAAAGAAATTGGAAGGTATAAAGTAATGCATAAAACATTTATTCAACTTCCACACATCGAGAATATTTTTTGGAAACTTGCAAAAATCTATAAACTCTTTCGAATTAAAATTTAAATCATTACTAATGTCCATACAAAAATTCAGCATTTAGAAGCATTAACTTTAATGTTGTTTATTATTGTTATTTTAATTTTTTTTTCTTTCTTTTTTAAGTTTTTTAAGCTTGTTTTAGCTTACGTCTCTCCTCAAGCTTATTTTTAAGGAGTATTTTTTATATAATATTACTCATTATTATTGGAATCGATGACACTCAATAAACATAAAATTTGCATACTAATCACAATACAAAAGTAAAAACACAAAATACACACATAGAAGGGAGGCAAAATAGAGAATTACTATGTTCTTTTGTGACAATTTGTCGTTGTAAAATGTGTTTTATTGTTATTGTCTTATTAATGCGTCATCTGTTGGTCTGAAGGTTCCACTAAAAATCAGCAATCGCGAAACTTTTCGTGATGCAAAGCTGAATGGCGACCTTTTTGGTGCATACACTGTTTAAATTTAATTACCATGATGTAGTTTCTTTTATGATAAATATATATTTTTATGTACCAAATAAATGTTTTTTTCTTTCATCTTTCAAATATATTATTCTTATTCTTAGTGATTAAAAAAAAGATTTAAATTAAAACATAAATGTGATGTCATTTTATTAATTGGTATTGTTTAATGCAGTACATTCATTCATCTAAATCCGCATAAGTCTCGGAGAATAAAAGCTAAATAATTAAATTATGTTACGAAGAAATGAATCTGTAGAAAAATCATCAAATTGTATATATAAAAACGTAGTTCTAATAGAAAATAGTATCTTTTCTACCTCTTTACTAGAAAACTTTCCTTTCTCGTAATTATTTTAATAAAGAGAATGAAGTGCCGTTAACTCGCCGTTATCGCTATTCATCAACAAACTGATGTAATAATGTCCCAAATTGCTTTTGGAGACTATTTGAATGAACGCTTTTCTACCGATAATGCTTTTATAAGAAACTTTCTTATCTGTGAATTCAGTGAAATTATCAGTGAATATTTAATAAATCCCGTTATTTTCTTACCCAAGAGCCCCTAATACTTGTGCTAGTATATATTTTACTTCTATATATTTGAACACTAATAAATATACAATGTTTAATATAAATTACTAAATTAGATATTAGGTATTATATCAGATTAGATGCTTTCAAAATACACAAAAAGAGTAAAGGTAATTTTAACCTATTAAAGATAACTAACTCTCCTCATATATCGGGATTTAATAAATGGATAAAATTAAAAAGAAACATTTCCTTTAGCCATTATGTCGTGGGGTCCGCTTCCAATCCGTTCAGATTTACTTGAATATTTTTTTTACCCAGAGCGACTGGCCACATCCAGACCACATTTTGTGACCTAAAATCGTAATTAATTGAAATTGGCTGACTCGAGCTGCTTTCTTGACAAATCGAATAAGCCCAACAAAATTCAAGCAGAGCGAGAAACGAGGGAAAAACTATCATCGCCGCACATTCGAGCATTTGATCGTTGTTAATTAAAAAAAAATAATCACTCGCCTTCTTGCTCTCGTTACAGGTACTCGTGTTTCAGTTAATTAGTGGAACGACTATTTTCAGAAGGCAAAAAGTTAACGATGCCACGGTTTCGTTTTCTCTGCTGGAATTATATTCTTTGTCGTTTTTGTTAATCTCAATTTATCATCGTAAATATTCTTTAAACCGACTTATTTTCAAAATCGAAGGCTCTGAAATTTTTATAGCGTTTTATTTTGTCTTTTATTTATTATATTTATTTAATGTTAAAGTGTTTTTTAAATTAGTAGAATGAAAACATTACATTCAATTTAAGAAGATTTAACAAACTTATTCTATTATTTTTATTTCACCACACTTGTAGTACATTGTTATGAATTATTAGTTTTTATACATGACAGGCATTACTTCTATCAACGATTAGACATCAATAAAGGAAACATTCAGTTTAATTAATATGTGTCTGCAATTATTTTATTTTTTTTATTTAATTTATAAAAACTCCCAATTCTAGACATTAGAACACCATTCGTTACAACCAAGACATTGTGGTTCCTTTCATGGATCGTCTTGATAGAGTCCACCACGTGCCTAGTATTCTCTTCCATTAACTATGAAAACTGCATTTTCGAATTAAGATAACTGATGCTAGTAATTCATGGTAAAACGGATAATATCTAAATAAATTTACCTATAGTTGGAAGCGTTGAAATTTAGTACTTCTTTCAAAAGTCTAGTCAGCGTGCTGACCCTTTCCATCAGGTGGCCCTGACTCTGTTAACTGCGTTTAGCTCATAAAAAATGGCTCTGTTTAGATATCAGACGACTATGGTATGTTAAAATGAAAAAATTCTATGTTAAAAAGAATTAGGGATAGCTTTATAAAATATAATCAGTCAAACTGTGACTTTGCACTTGCGTGAATTAATTTAGCAGATTAACTATAAAGCATATCTTAAGATTGTTGTATATCGCAGACGTATATTCGACAAAACTGTAAACCCTAAAAGTTTCTGTTTGCCAAAAAAAAGAATAAAAGGCAGAAAAGAATTAGTAAGTACAAATTAAAATAATCCTTCGGTTTGCAATAGTTTTGTGCTGATAATACAAAACTTTAGGAAAAAAACTGATGTAATAAGCATATTCTTATAGCAATTCTGTTAAACTAATTCGTAATTAGTATGTCAAACTAAAAAACTTATAACGAATTGTAACGACGACAAAAAGAAAAGTGGTAATGAATAAACTTATGTTTACTTTGAATCAATACTGCCGTTTTTCAATAGCAAAGTAACAAAATCGTATTAACATCTAACTGATGTATTGGAACTATTATATGTCATAATTTCAATGAAATGAATCAGTGCCGGATAAAGTCCACAGGCGGAAATACATCAGATTACTTCCATTGATTTATTAACAAACCGATTTGGAAACTGACAAATGAACTGTAATCCAATAGTAACGAGAGACTAATATTTAATTGTGATGTTTATGTAAATGATCCTGTTATTAGTTGATAATGTTTATGTAAATCTTAAAGAAATATTATTAGATTACAAACACGTAAATAGATTCTATGACCTAATATATTTTTAATTCATTATTTGTACTCAAGCATTATCTATGTATATCAATAAAATTTTAATGTCTCTTTGTAACATCAAAGTAACCTATAGGTACATATAACAAAACAAATCTTTTGATATTTTTGTATGTCTGTCTGTTTGTTCTGTCTAATCTCTGCAATGGCTGGTCCGATTTTGACAAAAAGATAGCTAGTTATAATTAAATTATGAAAGTTTATACAAATATCGAAACCTGAATTTGTTTTTTTTTTCTTCTGGAGCGGATTGAAATATTCTTGATTTTTCACTATAACTAAAATCTTTATAACATATTTTTTTAACGAGGTGATCATAGCAAAGACAGCTGCAAATATAAAAGTATAAATAAAACGAACATAACTGGTCCATTTAAAATGTCACCCATGACAATGCTGTACTTACTAAAAAAAAGTATGATCGTGTAGATTTTGGTGCGATTCCAAACAATTTTTTCTGCATAAACCTATGCCAAATAAAGTTTACTTTCATTCATTCGTTCATTCATTCATTAACTTCGGTCAGTCCTCAGTTGGTTTTTCTTGTTAAATCTGTTATGTTAACTTACACCTACGTTTAAAACTCATTGTTTCAATCGAAAACGAACATGGATAGGAGGCATTGTACACGATTGTCAACACTTTCGAGCGTCATTTAAAACGAATTACTATGTAACTAAGTGAAACGAATGAATTAACCCGTTGGCTGGGTTTAATTGCTTCCTCTAAACTCGTTAACCCACCCTGACATGCAAAGACGAGGCCCGTATTGGCGTAAACCTAAATCGTGATTGGTAGAATTTAACGCTTACACGTTAACACAAAAGTAATGATTCTATATATGATTTATATTACCTGACGGTATGTACCACCAGAAAGTACGGTAGGATTTTATTATCAATTATACTATAGACATGATTGATTATGGTGGCACATAAAACTTAATTTTAGCGTCTCTTTTTCTACTTTTTGAAAGAACTTTAATTTTTTTTTCTATACTTAATATTTTTTTTTCACGTATTACAATAATTTACACTATGTTGCCTTAAATTAGAATGGTCACTGTGGGTTATTTTGAAACTTTTGTACACAAATTATGGTTAATAATTAAAAAAAAAACAATACTTTATCTATTTCTGTTTTGTATGGTTGTGATAAATTAATCACAAAAATATTTTTAACGCTGAATTTGTAAATATTTCTTAAACTACATACCATATAAATTTAAAATAAATTATATTATTGAAGACGGTACCCGTAAACGATATGTAGAAAAGTGAAGTAGCAAATGTAACAGTCTGCTCATGATCACGGGCGGGATCGAGTAACTCCTCTATTTAGTAGGACGATCAAAAAATTAAGTAATATGACTTGCGTAGTCCTAAATAAATTCTTAGTAAAAGTGCAAGTATAAAATAATCGAAGATAAAGCTTAGGGCAGCAATTCATTACTTTTAAGGTTTAATCACCTCTGGCCCAAAATCACGATTGGTAACAATCCATCGTGTGTCCAATCATGATTTTGGGGCCAGAATATACATTTACCGTCGAATTGCTGGCAATGTTAATGTACGTAGGAGGCAAATAAACTTCGGATGACGTAATCGACGTCACGTACTGCACGATTGCAAAACGTGATATGGCTAAATGAAATTTTGTTTGCCATTCACAAAATGTGTATAAATGCAAAAAAACAGTAAAAATATTGCTCACACATTTTTTTACGCGCAGAAAATGGAAAAGTATATGTTTTATAGCATCGACTATGGCAAACTGGGACTTTATATCAGTTCAAACTTTTACTAAGGCATGGACCGCCAAATAATTCTGGAAATTTATACACAACGTTACCCATATTTACAAAATTGCGTTAAACGGATTTCGTATTATAAATAGATTGTCGCTCAGTAAGGTATGACGCGATTTTCTAGATTTGGTTTACATTTTTTACACCAACTTCATGTGTCATGTGACTCTGGTATACCAACACCAACACTGTTCTTACAAAGCTTAATAAATATTTTTCAACGACTCCTTAAGAGAAGGAGGTGCTCAATACGAATCAAATATGTTACCTCGTTGATTCGCTTCTGGTGCTCCGATTTTGATCATTGGTAGTTAGTAGCTGTCACGTGGTCCCATTTTTTAAATTATTTTTTGATAAGTAGTTCAATCGATATTTAAGAAATTAAAAGAAATATAGTGTCAGAAACCATAACTTTGAGTGATTAAATTGCAAATGCTGGCTCAACTATAAGAGATAGACTTAAATTATGTCATACATATTTGTGCATCTTTAATTGCTCTACAATAAAATCTGCGAGAGCATATATCTATGTTGTGCCTAATCGTTCTTTAAATGCATATTGTGCGTTAATTAAGAGTAACCCACAGTAAGCATCGTAATAACGATTGCGCTGGACAGCATTTAGGAAGATAAACCACATTCTCACGTCGTTGTTGCCGCAATTTTTGAAGACGAGGGTCTTCAAATAAATGATCTGCGTTCAATAGCCGGTAGAAGTTGCCATCGAGTAGAGGAGGATGGGCAGTCTTGGCGTTCAATGAAAAAGGCCTATTTTCAGCAGTGAACTGATAGGGGGTAATTATGTAGACGATGATTTTAATGAAAACATTTTTAAACATTTTACTATAGTTAAAGAAAAAGTCTTTATTCTATGTGCATAAAACGAGTTATACACTAAGACGACTTAAACCTTAGACGATATCAGAGATTTCTAGTTAGTTTCTAGCTAGTTGTTACCCGCTTATGTTTTGCAAAATACACGTCGTCGATTATATCTATTTGGTAAAATTACTGATATTTAATATTATCAGGTATCCAAAGATATATTCTACAGGCCATACTTTTTTTAAATGAACCAAGAATCAGAGTAAATTCTTTTTTAGTCGTATTGATGAGTCAATTAGGTGCATGAATATGGCGGCGGCAGATCTAATTAATCTTTTAAAAACTTTTTTTAAATTGATCTTTTTCTTTAGAAGAGAACTTTCGAAAGGGTTTATATTGAGGCGCCTTTAGTCTCTAAAAATAGTCTACTAAAAACTGAACCTATAAAATCAGTGTCGTATTAAGAGTGCAAGACGGGAAGCGTCCGTGAAGTTATCCCTGTCCTGAGAAACGACCTCCAAAAGATCTGAAACTAGTCCCCACCAACAACAGTTACGTGACTTTAGCCTTTAGTGGATTATTTTCAATTTACTGTATCATGAAAGTTTCAACCATTAACGTCCTTTTTGCATAAGTTCAATATCTTTTTACGCTTTATTTGAGTTAACACCGATGACAGCGTTAAAATCTTTTCTTTACTGTTCTAATACATGACCTATTTATAAAGATAAACGTATGACAATTCATTCGTCAGAAAAGTCAAGTAATTTCGTAAATATTAAGAGTTCTGGTATGCGACAATATTTATGAATTTTATTTTGACTGCAGCCAATGAATATTTAAAATCAACTGTTTTTAAGCTACAGTATAGTTTAGCTACAAAGATTTTCTTTTTTTATTTTTAAATAGTTAGAGCGAATAGAGCAGGACGTTCATTTGATGCTAAGTGATAGGTCTCACGCATAAGAATAGCAACCTAAGTAACCACAAATCCGCTCACCACCCTTAGGAGTTGTTACGTCTCGTTTACCCAGTAATTTCACTAGCTGACGACGTAGATAGTGTAATTACTGGGTTAAAATTAGTAGACGTTAGTGTTTATACACTACTGTTTTCCAGCAGAAATAAACACCTCAGTGGTCACACCACCGCTGACGGTCTTTTGTAAAAAGGAGGTCCGTCTTGAACAATAAAGCATTTAAAAAAAAAAGCATCGCTTCAAATTTTCATAAAATCTTTTATCGGTTGATCTCCACTCGCTGATTATGATTTTGACCTGCGTTCGTTGCAACTGACATTCGTCGTTAAACCAATCTTTGATACAGCGGTTTTTTATTATATAAACAATTAATAAAAAAATAAACAATTTGACGACAGCTAATACCTCGTAATATAATATTTAATTAAAATTATATAGTGAAGACGGAATGACACTACCATAACCAAACTTTTCAATAGAGAAATCATATATAATGTAACTAAATTTGGTTAAGCTGAATTACACGAGTAATTGAAGGAAAATGATGAAATGAAATTGCTTTTATATGATTTTTTCTTACGTTTGGCGAATTTGCGTTTACCTTGTTTCCTACTTGTTTAGTAATATATATAAAATAAGTTGCTATGGCAAAAAATTACTTTAATATAAAATATAGAAACTATACTACTATAAGAAGTTACGGGACTTACAAACACAAATATTCTTACACGTTATTAAGCAAAGTGGGCTCTTAGGGTATAAGATGTCTGTCGCTCTATCTTAAAGCAGTATTCTGGATTAAAAACTTATATTAAATCATTTGAAAAACGGTCGATACAAGACGAATATTATAGATATAAGATAAATTAATATTAATAATTTAATAATAAAAATACATAATCTTATTAACAGCTACCTATTTATTATTAGTGAAAAAAATTACGCACAGTTATAATGCCATTTTGTCTTTGACTGCCTCCGTAGCGCCTAGTAGTAAGGACGTATGCTTTAGAAACCGGAGATCGTGGGTTCTAATCAAGCGGGGACTCAACAAATTTTAATTGTTGTTTCCTAGTTGGTTAGGGTGATTTAGGCCGATCACCCAAATTTCTGAAAAGTAAGACGATCCATGCTTTGGATGGGCATGTAATAAGTCGGTGCACCCACCAATCCGTAGTGGGATACGGCCCAAAAACACCCTAATGGAGGAGGCGTGCGTTAGGGGAAGTCTATGTCCAGCAGTGGACTGATACAGGCTCATGATGTGATTTGAGGTGTGATAATACCATTATAAAGACGCTTAGTATTAAAATGTGAAGCAGGGTTATTAGAGTTTAATTATGAAATTTACCTTAATACTATGGTTAATAGTGCTTATTAAAATATAATAAATGTATGATAGAACTGTATGTATCTCATAAGAAAATTTATATGTATATATTTGATTATTTTAAAAGATGACAAAATAGGCCCGCTGAGTTTCTTTCGCTGGTTCTTCTCAGGTCGGAGGCGTCCTATTCCGAACCGGTGGTAGTGTCCTTGACAATCAATAAGCGAGTGTTACACTTCTATTTTGAATTTAAATAATGATCTTAATTTTTTTTTATTTTAAATTGAGATAAATTCACCTTAAGTAATGACACATGTCCCGTGACTAAGAATTTTTTTAGCATTAAGAATTTTAATAAATGTAATACAACATGCACTATTACATTTGTTCTATTATAATTTACATCATGCATACAACATTTTCTATACATTTAATGCAGAACATATTTTCTTTGCTTCAAGCTTCAACCCAGATTTCCTTAAAATGATATTCTAGACGTTTTACCTTCAATCCGTGATAAAATTTACGTAATTTTACACTTGGCAACAATCACGCTTATGTCTCTCTTGCTCAGCTCTTTCTTTTTATACGTTTGAACAGCATAAATGCTAATGTCGGAAGCAAATAGTCTTACAGTGAGGTGCAAGCGGAGTCACGTATCGCTGGAACGGCCACAATACGTGACTTCGGCCCAAATGAACCCCTTTCGTCACCATTGTAGTGGCAGAAATATTTATGGCCGAGTTTATTTTCGTCTCAACAGCACGTTTATGTGCAGTAAAGTAAGCTGCACGCTTCAGCTGGTAATGATAATGTGCTTCGTAATATGCCGACAGTGGCAATTTTATTGCAGTGAGAAATAATATAACTTTCACTTTAATTTGATCTTGTTTATGTTGTAAGAAAAAGCAAAGTTTGTTAATGTATATTTATGTTACTTTCAATTTAGTTTCTATCAAATTAAAAAATTAAAAAGTTATTCGTTCTACATTTTATGCTACAAAATACCCATATTTCGTATAACTATCATAGATTTTTTGTAAATTATTCACCACTTTAATATTTTTAAAAATATCATAATCTAAAGGGTAAAGTTTAATCACCATTTGAGTTTAATCCTTGTCAATAGATTGAATAGCGTTGAAATTAAAGAGAACGAGGTTGGAAATTGCAAATTTTCAACACCACACAACCTTCGCAGGAAATTAAAGATGTCGCTCATTCTGACCACTGACCGCAGATCCATATTGCGTCTGGTTATATTAATTTACTTGAGAAATTGAAAAATTACTGATATCTATAATGAAACATATATTTTATTTAGTTTTAGATTCTTTTATATAACGTTACTCAAGGGGAGTTACGTTTTATAATAGAACCTAGATCAAAATAAAAAATATGTTTATTTTAATTGCTGGAAATAATGATTCTAAATTGGACTCTTCTCCTGACTATATAACCCAAAACTTTAATGAATGCGCTGAAAAGTTCCTCATTTTAAATTTAATGGATGGTTTTAATTTTAAAACAATAACATACAAATTTAACATGCGTCGTACAACTTTTCAAGCATAAATTATAAGTAATCAGCAAAATCAACCAAATTCAGCGCTAGAAAGAATACTTATAGTGTAAGTTTTTATAAACGTTTTTTTTTAAATGTATTGAGGTAAGTAACAAAAGACGAGAAGTTAGTTTTGATTATACGTATTAGTTATAAACTAATAAAGTCCGACTTAATATTAGTTTTCGGTTCTCGCTGGTCTCGGCTTATTTCAGTTTTTAAGAAAACTAGTTTCGGTATTTAAGTTTCGGTCAGAATGTTGCCGAAACCGAAACCTTATTGTACGTAAATTATCTATTTATTTGTTATCAAACTAAACTCATACTTAAAAAATAACATTGTTTGTGACATTCTATTACTATTCTTCTTAGTGAAGCCTTAACGCACCTTGACTTTACCAATCCCGTTTTTTTATTTACTAATTCCCATTTATTTATTTGCTTTTAATCCGATTACTTTTGACCTTTTCCTAGCTTATTGTTTAGGGATTAATGAATGAGCTAATATTTATCCTGTATATTCCAGATAGTTTTAACTTAAAGCAACTGACTTCTTACTGAACAAAGATATCTGGGTTACTAACAAGCTCAGAGGTCCTTTCTAGTTCTAACATGCACATCGATGCTGGCTTTTCTTCAATGGCTGTATTTCTTCAATTCTATAGAATATTGAAAGTTGTTTCATACTGCGTATATTTTTGAAATACTACGTAACGCAATGATTTGTTAACTATTAGAACACAAAAGAAGCGATAACAGTCTAATACTAAAGACATAAAATAATGAATTTATTATTATTAATATTGCTCGTATGACCAAAACATTACACTGTTTCTTTCTTCTTTCTTACTGTTCTTGTAATAATTTCTGTTCATTTTCTTTTCAGGTAATTTCCTGTTTATTTAGAACAAATCATCCAATCCAAACGAGGGTATGTAATCAACTAATGGAATGGAAAGTAATTCTTCTTCGTTACGTATGTTTAACAACTCTTCCGGTTAATTTAGTAAATTGAGTAAATAGCTACATGGTTGCATGACAACATATTCTTTAACGGTATATTCAATGATAAAAGTCGTAATAAATTCTGAAATATAAAAATTAAACGCTGTGAACAATTTAATAACACAATAATTTTAACTTGCATAAATACAAAATGATACTTAATTTTTAAGTTAACATTGAAAAAATATAAATATAATATGACAGTTAACAACTTATTAACTATTAGACCGCCTTTCATATAAGCCTAAACAGAACTTAAATTGTAATTATTCTTCTTTAACTTTATGAAAGGCTAACGATGTTATCCATAGTATCTTATTTGGTTACAATCATCGCTCATAATAACTTTCTACCTGTGTCAGTCCACTGCTGGACGCCACCGATTCGTTGGTTGGTTACTTTAATATATTTGTATTAATCTATTAAGTAAAACAGTTTTTTATGTTAGCATGCCTCAACATACTAAACTATTCGCTAAAATTCATTTTTGTGTTAAAACAACTTGAAATTTAAATATTATTCATGACTCGAAATAAGTGTAAACAAAGTAACCTATTGCAACGACGTGACATTATAACGTCACTTATGATCTAGCGCTATTATTGGTGATATCTCATATAAATGTCAGGCACCAAGTGACAGTTGAGTTATAACGTTATACATTCACCATATGCGTTACTTTTTTCATATTCGTTCCGACTCTTAATTGTCGAAACTAAAGTAAAACATAATGACATTAATTTATTATAAAGATTAATTAACTATCATCGAGTTATTAACAGTGCGTTAACAAAGTGGCTGTTATTCAGTCAGACCACATAAATTGTAGACGAATACCGCAAGGCTAAAAAATGTATCAGTTACAAAAGCTATCATTATTGCTATTAGTTAATATCTCATTTTGTATAGGATTATTGTTAATGGATTAAAGATCAAATCCACTAATTTACGGGTTTTTCGCGTTACTTAAATATATTTATTCTCGACGTTTGGATTCTTTCCAGCATCCATGATCACGAGCAGACTATGTTGGTATATGTATGGATGCTGGAGAGCATGTTGTATATGTAAATGCAATTGGTATATGAATCACGGGCAGGCTAAGTTGGTAAATGTATCATATACCAACTGCCCGTGATCATGGATGCTGGAAATATTCCAAAATGCCGGGAATAAATATATTTAAGTAACGCGAAAAATCCGTGAATGAGTGGATTTGATATTTATAATAATCGCGTAAATAGAAGAAATAATTAGGATCAAAGATATTAATTAGGAACGAAAAATAATGTTCTTTAGTCGCTAACGTCTTTCAATTTTAAAGTAAAACATAAAAATGGTATAACACAGCTCTTTCCTTTTATCGTTAAATTACATTTATCTCTCATTTTTTGTAATGTTTTAAGAACCTTTATTTACACGTAGAATACAAGTATGTTGTTTTTTCATTTGTGACCAATCTTCCCACTTTCTAACGTTCACCCTTTTCCTTTGTGACAGGCGAGAGGAAAACGGATGGCAATAAATTAATGCGTACGTATCTATATCATATTATGTAACATTTTTAGCTATTGAAAGCTTAACACTCTTACCTTTTGTCTTGTGACCAAATGATTTATAATGACAAGTGATGGTTGTTATAACTCTGCCTAATTAACTGCCTTATTAACTTAAATTATAGCAATAAATTGATTGTCTGCTTTATGTATTGCTGTTTCGTTGAAAAAGTTAACTACTAAAAAATTGTTGTATTGGTGTGCATCGACATATTTATAATACAAACTTTTAAACTATTTACACTTTTTGAAGCCTCAAACTCATATCTTGGCCTCTTGGACATTTTTAATAGTAAGATACAATACTTTTATATGTTATCGAGTCGATAAATAGCACCTAGATTAGGCTGTCTATCTATAAAGTCTAGATGCAGAAGATCTAACATCATAAAAAACTTTTATAGAGCCTACTAATACATGCAAAATATACACAATTATTATATATTTTTTTTTTTATGAAAATATGATGCATAAAAATAATTACAAAAAACAAAATTTCTTGGGCATCATCATCGGCCTGTGTTAGTCAACTGCTGGACAAAGGCCTCCCCTAACACACGCCTTTTCCATTAGGGTTCCGTTCCGTATCCCACCACGATGGTCCAATGCGGGTTGGTATGTGGACAGACTTTTTACATGCCAATCCGACGCATGGATCATCTTACTTTTTAGACAATTGGGTGATCGGCCCAAATTTTCCTAACCAACCATTAAATAAAGACAACGCAAAATTGTTTCCCTGGCAGATTCGAACCTCCGATCTATAAAGCAAGGGCTCATCCATCCACGTAGGCAGTGATTTTCTATGGCATGTAATATTTATATTTTTTGACCAAACCATCGAAAACGTTAGAAGTATTAGAACTTTGTTCCTTCTTCGTGTCCTAAAGATTTTTATAAATAATTTTCATAAATAAATAAACGTATTACTTGGTTTGTAAACAAATATACATATATTAAAACTGTATTCAGAGGTTGTGTGTTATTATAGATTAATATTTTCGCTAATCCTTTAAGCTTAAGAAAGGGTACCGCTCTTCATAATCCCTTCTAACCAATATTTGCTCAACAACACAATAGAGCATGTACGCATTACTTAGTGATAAACATGAAATACACTTAGTTAACTACGGTTTAATATTACGAAACTAACTATATCTTTTTGTTATGAAGTTACTATATATAGTTTGTAAGAATGTATGGAAATATTTTGCGGCAAAGAATATAATTTTTTGCCGCAAAAAAAAAAATAAGTTTAATGTATTTACGTAATAATTAAGAAAAAGAACGTGACATAAGGGAGGTGAATGATGGAAGACATGATTTATCGATGTCTTCATAATGCAAATCATCAATGCCATTATTATGTCGTGGTTATTCCATCACCACGCGGAACGAAGCGAAGCTTGTTCTAAATAAAAGAATATTTTTACAAATTTATCACCTACTTACTCTGCCGAGAAGGCGCACTCCTAATCAGATATATACTCCTAGAACCTGTGCAAGGAACTTAAACTTATGACACAAAGAAAAACTGGTTAACAATTTTCAGCGGCTTAGAATAATTTTTAATAGAAGTTTGCTTTTAGTCTAAAACAATATTTTCCTTGACGTCTTTAAAAAAAGAAGGAGAGCAGTCACTTGAATCAAAATTGACATGAGAAAGCAGCAAGTCTAGGTGTTTTAGTGGGCGTACCGACCGTTCCATCTTAGATACGAAGTCTTACATACCATAGGAAAACCAGAAACTGCATTTTATCACCGGCAAAAAAAAGGACAACGGGCCACTGCTTAACTGTTTCTGGCTAGTGATACATTGTAATAATAAAAACTCTTTGGATAATTATGGACTTTTTTAATAGGAGGAGGTATTCGAAATAAATGTCCCCTTTTTTATTTGTAACTTTGTTGTAAAAATGTTTATTTAGTCGTTACTATTTCCTTACATATGTATATAGCTTCGCTTGTTCTTCTCTTCTTCGTATATACGAAAAGAGAAGAATAATTTTGACGTAATTATTGCAGGCAAATAACTAAGTATAAATTTGAAATGCACAAAATATCGATATGTTGTCACTATTTTATAAGAACGAGCCAAATACAAAGGTTATTTTACTGTGACCGTTTTCAAAAATCCAAATAGTTTTACCTGTTTAGTTTTCGTGAATTCATACATTTTCCTTCGGTTTTAATTATACGAAAGGTCTCCCTATTTTAGAATGTAAGAGTAGTTTCCCTATATGCAGTAATTATTTTTATTGCCCTTCCATCCTAGTCATTACCCGTCGGTGCCGCGTTCGGTTAGTGCTTACAATAAACCCCAGGCTATAATTAGCTTTAACACAGCAAGTAAAAGCTCTAAATTGCGCACTTATTGCTTTCCTTTTTATATCTGCTAATAAGTATATTGCACTGTTCATTCATAAATTGTGATGGGTTATATTTCTTGATTTTTACCTTTTGATTTTTAGAAAAAGAAGAAATAATATCAAAGTAGGTATTGAAGTTAAATATAACATTGTAAAAATTTATTCGAAATCCAAGACTGTTTTAAACACAGAAGCTAATTTTATGTTCTTTGAAAATAAAAATCTCTCGTTAGATGTTTCGTTTCACAGGACACAAGAAACTACGACGGGCCATTATGTCATTTCAGTAAATATTTGACATCGTTAGTATTTCTCCGGTATGTCAAGAAAGAAATAAAGGTTTGATGTTAAATTAATTCCTGTGAAGCCATTAAACACAATAACTTCCTATAATTAAATACACTAAAAGAAAAAAATAATGATTTGGCGACTTGATCAAGCCGTTAATTTTATTAGCATATTAATTTTTTTTGACGATATAATAAAAAACTAACATGATTAAAGTTGACTAAAGATTTGACGATTAAAGCAGATTTATCTTATGTTAAATACCTCACTAAAACATTAATTAGGACATTTACTATTCTCCTTGACTACTACTGTTCATGCATTATTCTTGTATCTTGATCAAACGTATATGAATATGTTATAATTCCATATTAAAATACGTTAACGTAATAGTTTTGAATGATACTCAAAATTTTGCAAAACATGTAATAGGTTTTCCTAATTTAAGCTACACGCAAAAGTAACGTTATGTTATCAAGTAAATTTACGGGCACAAATTTTGTATAAACTTGATTGATGTCTTAACTGAAGAATCATTAAACACGCCCGCTCATTATCAAGACATTTTCCACTTAAAACTTGTGCCGCAGACATGCCCCATCAAGAACTTGCTTACGAAGCTGCTATAATTGATGCGAGTATCCTTTTATAAGTAATTTTTTTAATTATTCAGCTTTAGCTCTTAGAAATATTAATGTTATTAACAACAATGCTTTATTTTTTTTTTATTTAATTTAAAATAAGTTTAAAAATATTCTGTTGTAGTAATTACACCCCGCTATATGCTGAACTGCCTCCGTAGCCTAGTGGTATGAGCGTGTGCTTTAGAAACCGGAGGTCGTGGGTTGGAATCCTGCGGGGACTCAACAAATTTTCGTTGTTGTTTCCTAGTTGGTAAGGGCAATTTGTCTGAAAGTAAGATGATCCATGCGCCGAATCGGCATGTAAAACAGTTCGTCCACCCACCAACACGCATTGGAGCAGCGTGGTGGGATAAGGTCTAAAACCCCAGTAAAAAGTAAGTCTGTCTATCTGTCTGTTTGTCTATCACGTGAACTTACTTACTTTAGTCCAAACCACTGTACTGTGATTTTAATAAAATTTGAGATATACGAAAAATTGATTCGAAGAAAGGACAACTCGCGAAAAAAGTGTTTAAAAGAGTTGAAGTGTAACAAATTCGTCATTCCCGAAAAAAAAACTATGAGAATTTTTGACTGAGTATTGACACATAATAAATACACTATATTTATATTACTACACATTACTACTACATATTTGAATACACATTGCTATTCCACGCGGACAAAGTCCCTGATACCAATTGTTACTTTTTAACAAGGATTTTTCCTTTTAGTGGTCAGCGACAGTTTAAAAATAGAACCATCTGACAGGAAAAACACGCAAGGGCGATTAAAAATAAATTAATGAGCAGGGAAAACTTTTTGAGGCAGTGGGGAGCTAGTTAATTTAATATCTCAAGTTTCTGGATGGTCGTTCCCGAATAATCTCAAGATACAAGAGGCTTTTTCTGCCGCAAATATAAACAACACTTTGCGGCTGAAAAGAAATATTTGTAAAACTGTAACGATTCTCGGAATATTATATTTTGTTTAAGTATCATGACGTTCAAAGTCAGTTGATTATAACTGAAGAATAAACAATGTGTTTTTAAATTTTAACATTATAACCTGTTTTAACAAGCGGTCAGTACTAGCCCCTAATTTAAACCTTATGCTACTGTCACTTATTTTAACGGACACCTTAATACTTATTTACGCCGAGACAGCCCTGTCTACGCCCTACGGCCCACTCTACTTAGGCTACCACCCCGCTCAATACACACACTATTTTCTCCCTGACATGCCAAAAAGATGCTGACGATGACGAAAATTTACTGCAAACGATAAGTATAAAATGTATAAAATAAATTAAAATTACGGCTTAAATAACTTAGTTGTTTTTAATTATTTGAGTAACTTACTTAAATTAATTGCAGGTAGATTTTTTAGTATTTAACCTCTAGTGACGAGGTTGAACATTAATCAATATTACACCAAAGACGATATTGTGTTTTACTTAAGAAAAATTTTATATCCTTCAACTTTCGTAATCATTATTTTTATGATTATGATAGTTATGCATTCGTATAGTTCAGCCAATTAAGAATTAAAATAAGATGTAAAAATATGTTTTTCTTAAGCAGAAATACAAGCTCAGCAAATAATGTCATGCTTAATTAAAACGGTATTTAAGTTCGAGCCATCCGTTTACTTTTCTCTAGCGGTGGTTTTATTACCATAAAGGAATATCATAACCGGGAATGTAGCGACTTTAGTTGAGTAATTTAAATTTAGTTTATAAACATTAAGGTAAAATCATATTTAAATTATTTTAATAATTGTGCAACTGAACGCTAAGATATAACAGATAAAAATGTCCCTAGAGAAAGCTGAGTACTGATTGCGTCATGAGTTTCTCTCTGTAAGTGCAGCCAACTTCGATCAGGTAAAGCAATTAAGTTTGTATCCATCGTTTGCATCCTACAATGACTTAATAGGAGAACTTGATTATATTGCACTTGCGGAACACAATTATTCTTAAAGTGTGTAACAGTGTTAAAAATTTGTTGGATTTAAGATATCTATTTCATGGATATTTTGTAATTATTTTTATTTATAAAGTTAAAGCCTCAAAATAAAGATAACGTCTTTTAAAAAGTCCACTCTTCGTTTTTAATTTATTACAAAGGTTATAAAGAATTACTAATGTTTATAATACTATTTAAGTAACCTAATGACTCTTGGAAGCCAAGAAGCCAGTTTATGTTACGTTGTTACTCACTTGCTATTGAGTGGTTTACAAGAACCCCTGAAATCATGAAAAATGTTCATAAATTATAAGAAAAGTTTATTCGTTGTATTCTGTTTCCAATTTAAGTAAATTCTTTCGCAACTTTTATCTTTTGACGGCTATATTTTATCAGTTCCTTAAAAAGCCTTTTATTACTTAACCGGTTGTCAATAAAACTAGTACTAATAAGGGAGTGTAATATCGCTATATTGTATAAAATTTTATCTGATGTTAACTACGTGTTTTGACTTAATAAAAATTCAGCCGTGGAACTAAGACATACTTCTTTTCATATAAAAAAGATAATGTCTTTTCACGATTTTTATGAAAACTAATATCATGATAGTCCAAAATTAAATGAAAGTAGATTTAGCTTATTTTAAATATCTCACTAAACCTTTAAGTGGTACATTTAATATTCTCGTTTGCTACTACTGTTACAAGTAGTGTGTTATAGGTAGCTCGGCAAAAATAGTGCGGGACGCCCTGCGGCAAGACGGAGTGACGACATTTGCAAAGTGGCCGGTGTGGGCTGGATGAGAATAGCCGAGGATCGGAAGCGGTCGCGTGCCTAAGCGAAGGCCTATGACCATCAGTGGACAGACGCAAGCTGATGATGATAATGATGATGATCAAACGTATATCAATATCATATTAATTACATATGTATATTAATTAATAAACATCGGTTTTAAAAACATGGAGTTACGTATTATGAAATTTTGTGTTATGCTCGTAAATTTTTAAATACTACATATAATAGGTTTTCAAAATTAGTTTACGCTGCATGCAAAATTAATGTTACGTTATCGAGTAAATTTACGGGCACAAATTTTGAATAGACGTGATTGAAGTCTTAACTGAAGAATCATTAAACACACTCGCTAATTAACAAGACATTTTCTACTTAAAACTTATGTCGCAGACATGCCCTATTTAGAACTTGCTTACGAAGCTGCCATATTTGATGCGAGTATCTTACTTTAAGTAAAACTTTTAGCTCATCTTCAAATAAGAAGAATTGTGAAAAGAAATAATATTAATTTTATTTATAAAACCAGGTTAACTTTAAAACAAATGCTTTGATGTTTTTAATTATTTGTCCAATCTTATCTAATTACATTAACAGACAAATACCTAGAAAACTCTATTATCACTCGTTTCATTAGAAAATAGTCCGATCCAAAATGAAAAAGGACTCAAGGTGGTAAACAGATTTGTTGTAGTAAGAACTCTAAAGTTCTCTCAGAAGGAACATTTAGCTTACCATTGTGATAATAATTCTGCTTTTCTTGTCACAAAATAGAATAAATCAATTACTGAATATATTCATCATCATCATCATCATCGGCCGGTGTCAGTCCACTGCTGAACATATGCCTCCCTAAAAGCACACCACCGCTTCCGATCTTCGGCTATTCTCATCCAGCCCGCACCCGCCACTTTGCGAATGTCGTCACTCCATCTTGCTGCAGGGTTATCTGAGTATATTAAACATTGTAATTCAGTCTGTAGTATGTTGTTATATTGGTATCGAGAACTCGTGAAAGCGAAGCATCTAAGCTTTTAAACTGGTGTACGTACAGTATGTATATGTTGCGTTTTCGTCACTTTGGCAGTATTATACAAAGCGCTTAAACCAATATAGTAAGATAAATAAAAAATAAAGGCAAAACGATTTTTTTATCCTAGCCCGTTATTTACAACCGCTCGCTAGTTGGTCTGTTGTTCTATTAAAACATGTTTGTTTAAAACAGAATTGAGTTTTGTGTATAGGATTTAAAATGTAGTAATAATTATTTTGCATTTTACTAGTTGACTTATTTAAAGGACGTTTTAATAACTTAACTATTACATTCGCCTACTGAACAGACAAATCTGTCGAGATCTTTATTTGAGACTGTTCTGATTCAGTCAGAAGGATAGTTCTAATATTGAAAACAGTCGGTAAATAGTTATCGTATACTGATTTTACTAACTCTTCTTAAAAAAATAGGAAATGTTAATTGTACAATTAAGTTATTTTAACCTCGGCTTATATATTCTTTTAACCCAACTAAATTCAACAAATTTACCAGTAAAATATACGATATTTTAAAAATAAATTATTGTATAATTAATTAAATTATAATTATAATATTTATAAAATTTGAAATATTTTATTAACATTTTTATAAATATTTAGTAAGATCAATACACGAAAACTTTACCGGCTATTTTTAATATTCGTACCATGCCTGTCAATAGTAGGCAAAATAAAAAAAGATAAGTTAATAAAATCAGGAAATATTTTAATGATGAAAAAATAACCCTCTCCTCTAAATAATCAACGCAAAACTCAATTATATTTAACGAACAAAATTTAATACAACAATAAGCGAGCTAGCGTGATGTCGAAATTTACACGCTAGGATTTGGAATTTCCTATTTATTCTACTTTTGTCATATTTGTTTTAACGCTTTGTATAACAGTGCCATAGCGCCGAACACAACATACTGTACGTATACCAGCTTAAAAGCTTAGATGCTAACCTTTCACGAGATTTCGATACTAATATAACATCGTACTACCGAATTAAAATGTTTGATGTCTTAAGTTTGGTTTAAACTTCTGTTTTACTGCTTTTTTTATAGTCACGAGATGAGCAGAATTATTATTATCATCACGGTCAGCAAAATTTTCATTCGACGAGAATTGTACAGTTCTTAATATACTTGCCACAAATCTAGTAAAGGCATTATTTTATTTTATTTGTCGCCATTTCTAATCGGACCATTGCCTTATAAAACTGGTAATAACAGAAGATGCACGGTATCTGTCGGATGTTTCCAAACTGAGTATAACATAAGTGTAATAAAATGTATTTCGTATGTCGTTCAAATCTCTTTGTTGACAAATAATTTTAAAAAAAGTTAAAGCTACTTTGTTAATAATTATCAATGTTGTGACAAAACTTCGTTCGTTAATAAAATATTACTTGTCAATATTATTCTGTATCTTAAGCATGTGAGAGCTAAAAATTTTACTTTAGGTAAGATACTCGCATCAAATATGGCAGCTTCGTAAGCAAGTTCTAAATAGGGCATGTCTGCGGCACAAGTTTTAAGTGGAAAATGTCTTGATAATGAGCGGGCGTGTTTAATGATTCTTCAGTTAAGACATCAATCAAGTTTATACAAAATTTGTGCCGTAAATTTACTTGATAACATAACGTTACTTTTTCGTGTAGCTTAAGTTAGGAAAACCTATTACACGTATTGTACAATTTTTAGTATCATTCAAAACTATGAAATAGGCAACTCCATGTTGACACCGATGTATAATGAAAAATATATTATATAGGTTTGATCTACGTACAACAATAATGTATGTACAATCAATAGCAAGAAGAATATTAATCATCATCATCATAATCATCATCAGCCTGTATCAGTCCACTGCCGGATAAACCCACCTCCTAATGCACACCACATCTTTCAATTTTCGGCTGTTCTCATCCAGCATATTTATACACCAGAATATTACTAGTACTGCTCAATGGCTTAGTGAGGTCTTCGAAATAAGCTATATTTACTTATTTATTACCTGCATTATAATAAGAGAAGTATTTCATACTTCAGCTGTTGACATCTTTTATGGTAAAAGAGAAAGTTTATGTCGGATATCTTCATTCAATCTAGAATACTTTCTTATTGACTTTCGTTTTATTTATAACCGCTTTACAAATGAAAGCCTTTGTGACGAACTGACAAAACAAAACGGTCGAAAGATATCAGTTAAATAAGAAGTTACTAAAATTTAAAACAACGTAGCCAACGACGAATAAACTTTTCTTATATTTTATGAACATTTTTGATGTTTTCAAGGGTTCAGCTTGTAAACCACTTAGTAACAAGTGAACAAAAACGTAGCATTTGGCTTCTTCTCTTCCATAACTAATTTGGCTATATTTAAGTAGACTATACACAACGTTATTTGTATTTAACCTTTAAAAAAACTGAGTATATACATGGATTTTTTTAAACCTATAGCCTTAATTTTAACATATTATCAGTCTTTTATAAACATACAAAATGATTAATATAAATGATTACGTCATCTCTTTGCCAATATTTAATCCGATAAAACTACAACACTGTGACATATTTTGACAATAATTATATTCCGCAAGTGCAATATAATCAAGTTTCGCCATTAAGCCATTGTAGTACGCAAACGATGGATACAAACTTTAATTGCTTTACCTAACCGAAGGTGGCTACAGAAACAAACTCTTAACGCAATTCGTACTCAGCTTTCTCTAGAGACGGTTTGATATCTTAGCGTTTAGTTGCAAAATTGTTACAATATTTTTTATCTTGTTTAGCTTAAAGTTCTTGAAATTTTGATTATTCAGCTTAAGTCTACTTTTCCGGTTACGAAATTCCTTTACCGTAATAAAACCGATGTATGAGAAAATTCTGTTTTCACTAAGTATTCTAATAATTTTTGTGATAAATAAAACTTTTGTTTTTAATCTATTTAAAACGTATTCGTTACAATTTTTACGTCTACTTCAAATTTTAATTAGCTGAACTATACAATTGCATAACTTATATAACTAGGACAATAACGAAATACGAAGGTTTTAGGAAATAAAATGTATATAGGCATTGAAGAAAAACAATATCGTATAAATTTGTTCAAAATCCAAAACTATATTTTATTAACCATGAGTTATGTTCTCGGAAAATATAGGTCTAGTTAAGTCTAAGTTAGATCGTTAGTACCTCTCCGATATGTCAGCAAAATATACTATGGTTTTAAATTAATTCATGTACATCTTTATAACAAGTGGTTAAACACAATAACTCCCTACATTTAAATTCTTTAAAAAATATACATAATGATTTAGCGACGTATTTAAGCCGTACATTTAACGTATATTATTAATTTTATTCATGTCGAACGTAGTAAATTTTCGACATCGTTAGCACCTTTTTGACATGTCAGGGAGAGAAGGTGTGTAGGTACTTAGCGTGGTTACATCGGGCCGTAGACCCGAGACTCACAGAAGACTCGTAGGCTCACAGAAGTCTCAGAAGAGTTCCAGTAACCTAATTCTTTGGGCGCAAGGAAGGAATAACTTGTCTGTTTTAATAGGCGCAAGTCCGACATAATCCGTCATCAACCCGCGAGGATGGATATGGGTTGGCATTTCCCTCTGTAAAAAAGTGAAATAGAAAAATTCTATACACGAACTCAACTCTGTTTTCAACAAACAAGTTTTATAATTATTTCTATTGTTTACGCGAATATTATACATAATTAAATAAAATAACTTACGGATTTTATTGCGTTTATTTTACATTTTTAAATTCCCGACGTTTCGAACACTTTCCAGCGGTATATCCGTAAAGTCATTTTATTTAATTAAACAAGTTTTAATAGAACAACAGACCAGTTAACAAGCGGTCCTAATCAACACGCTGTTTTCCCTTTATTTTTACGATATTGATTTAGCGTTTTATATAGCACTGGCATAATGACAAAAACACACAACATATATGTACGTTCCGTACTGGCACCAGTTTAAAAGCTTAGATGCTCCGCTATCCCGAGCTCTTGATACCAAAATAATACGCTATATTGTGTTTTTCATGTATTCAGTATTAACATAAGAAATCTTGTATTCGACAGATTTTTTTTTATTAACTTCGTGACAAGAAAATTAGAATTTTTATCATGGTGGTAAAACGTTATTTATACAAGAATTTAAGTTTTTACGATACTTACCACACATCTCTTTACCAACTTGAGACATTATTTGTTTTTACCGAACTATTTCTTCTTGTTAATAACAGTTTAATGTATAGTTTGTGGCAGAAATAAGCCCCCTAGTGGTATCTGTCCAGCTTATTGTAATTGAGCATTAATGATTTATAATAAGAAATGTATGTGCGCATATTTAAATGCACAAAAGAATATAAATAGTTGGCTATTTCGTAATTATTATAACATAAAGCATATGTAGCTATTTTTTTTAAAGGACAGAAAAAAATATAGCCTCTTTTTAATCATAAACGAGGTTCAATCAATTACACTGATATTTTTTTTTCTATATTTTTTTATTTTAAGTCAGAGGTAAAAGTTTTACTCAAAGTATGATACTCGCATGAATTACGGTAGCTTCGTAAGCTATTCTAAATAGTTAGTTTCAAGTGAAAATGTCTTGATAATTAGTTTAATGATTCCTCAGTTAAGACATGAATCACGTTTATACAATATTCATCATCATCATCATCATCATTATCAGCCTGTGAAGTCCACTGCTGGACATAGGCCTCCCTAATACACACTATCCATTAGGGGCTTTGGACCGACCCCACCACGCTGGTCCAATGCGGTTGAGTGGGTGGACCGATTTTATACAATATTGGTGCTGTAACTTAAACTAATTAGGGAAATCTATTACATCTTAATATATATAAATCTCGTTTCACGATGTTTGCCCGCGATGAACTCCCAAAATACTTAACCAATTTTAAAATATAGTTGCCCACCATGTGCAGTTTAATCTAACTTAAAAGATAGAATAGCTTATATCCTAATTTATAATCGCAATAATGTTTTAAAACAAGTTACTTTTCTATTATTATTTGATGCAAAATGTTAGCTACTAAACGATTGTGACAGTTGGCGATTGATTGCGTTTTTTGTCAATAGATGGCGCGGTTTAATAGAATAAACTTTTTGTTGACAATAGGAGAATTGGGATAATAAAAGTAATTGTTAAATATTACTTTATTTTCGTAACTGCTTTTTACCATTGTAAAAACAAAAATGCAATTTTATAACGCCGTTATTTTATACTAGGCCATCAATTAAAAAGTAATGAATAAAATAGTTTCCTAACATGCGCCAACAACATAAAATGTAAAATTAGAAATTAATTTTTACAGAGCAAAATTAATAAAAGTGATGTTGTATCCTATATAAAGGAAATATTTTTATGACATATTCAACGGCGGATACGATTAAAGGTACTGTATATTCGTTATTTATTATTTCATACGATAGTTGTTTCCTTACGCTTGCGACGAATGTAATCAACTTTTGTTATTTGTGTTTCAATAACCATGCAACTAAAACATTAAAATTGTGTTTTTGGTAGTAGTGCTCCATATCCATTCAAATTATAACATTTTTAATAAAAAAGTAAGAATTAAATAAACAATAATAATTTTAAAACAAACTCTTTTGTATAGAATTTTGCACGATATCAACAGAAGGAACATTTTGATTAATCGTCTTTAGTCGATTTTTATATCACTGCTTTTTTCATTATATTCAAGTGTAACAGTAACATCATCGAGCTTACTGTTTTTACAAATGACATTTATCTAATGAAACATGATGGTCCTTATGGCTGATATTCTCTTTCCGTTTATCTTAAGCCCTTATATTGTTTATTACAATGCAAAATAAGTAAAACCAGCAACGCGTGTTAGGGTCTGCTAGTGTATTATATAATTTAAATCATCGAACATGATTATAAGATAGGCAACTCCATCTTTCTAAAACCAACGTGTTTTGATTAATATACATATGGAATAATAACAAATTAATATACGTTTGATCTTACGGCAGCAGCCAATGAGAATGTTAAATGTAATAATACTGAATGGTTTTTAGTGAGGTATTGAAATAAAACTAAATCAACTTTCATTTGATGTTGAACTGTTATATTAGTTTTCATAAAAGTCTTTTAAGGAAATTACCTTTATTATTATACGGGAAGCACGTCATACTTCAGCTGCTGACATTTTTTAAGTCGAAAAAGAAAGTTAATATCAGTTGTCTTTATTCAATATAGAAGCATTATACTTTCTTATTGACCGTCGTTTTATTTATAACAGGCTTAGAAATGGTAGCCTTTGTTACGAACTGACAAAACAAAGCCGTCGAAAGATAAAAGATGAGGAAGAAGTTACTAAAATTTGAAACAACGTAGCCAACGACGAATAAACTTTTTCATGTTTTCAGGAGTTCATCTTGTGAACCAATCGATAACAAGTAAATAACAACGTAACATGGACTGGCTTCTTGTCTTTCAAAATTCATTAGGCTATTTGAAATATTACGATACACATTGATAATTCTATTTCATCTTTGTGATAAATTAAAGATGAGGTAGATATTGATTTTATCATGTTGATAATCTTAATTTTGAGATATGAACATTCCTAAATAGATATACAATATAATAAAAAATAGATGTTTCTCGCAATCTCTATGCAATGATTGTCTTAAATCTGTTAAATTTATAACACTATTACACATTTTAGCTATAATTATTTTTCGCAAGTGAAATGTAATCTAGTTCGCCCATTAAGCTATTGTAGGATGCAAACGATGGAAACAAACTTTAATTGCTTTACCTAACGGAAGGTGGCTGCAGAGATAAACTCTTAACGCAATTAGTACTCGGCTTTCTCTAGAAACACTTTAATATCTTAGTGTTTAGTTGCAACATCATTACACAAATTTTTATCTTATTTTACCTTAACTTTCATAAATAAAATTAAGATTATATGAGTCAATAACAACACTTTTTAATATACCGTTTAAGTAATTATTTCTTTTATTTACGCGATTATTATACATATCAAATCTTCTAATTTACCGATTTTTCGCGTTACTTATATATATTTATTCCCGACGTTTCGGATTCTTTCGAGCATCCATGATCACGGGCAGACTAAGTTGATATATGTCCGTATCTCAATGTTTTTGAATAATCGTCAGAGTTTTTATTTAAAATTGACATATCTTTCATTTTCTTAATTTTGAACATTAGTTTGACAAAAGTATTTATGTTGTCCTGTGGTTTTGTAGTTTTATATTTTGGATTTAAATTTTAAATTGATCCAATCCATGAGATAGGAGAAAGAGCAAACATCCTCTCTATTAAAATTTTGATATTTTTATAGAGAGGATGTTTGCTCTTTGCCTTTGTTTGTTATAAATATTAACAGACATTTGTCTTAAGTATTTAAATCGTTTTTTTTAAATGGATTCGTATAACTTGTTGTAATTTTGAAAAAGATTAAAGTATACATGTTATGTTTAATTTTGATTCTCATATTCATATCTATAGAAAAACACAAACTTAGACTAATCGACGCCGAAATTTTCTTAATTTCTTTTATATCTATTAAACTACTTATTACAAAATTATTTTAAAAAATGGGAATAAGTGACAGCTAATATCTATCATTTAAAAAAGAATGTACAAAATCAGAGCACTAGGAGTGGAGCAACGAGGTAACATATATAAAAAAATAACATACGCTCCGAACAGAGTACCTCCTTCTTTTGTGAAGTCGATCAAAAATATGGTAAATTTTATGCTCTTTAGTTTGAAATAAGTTGAGATTATCAATACTATGATACTTACACACTTCTTGAAATTTCGTACACTAACACAGATTTAAGAATTGGCCTCTTTATTTATTTTTGTGACAAAAAAAGGCTGTCGTGTCTCAAGATTAAAACATCCATCCAGAAACTTGAGAAATTAAATTAAGTAGCTCCCTCTTGCCTCAAGAAGGTTTTCCTGCTCGTTAATTTATTTATAATCACCCTCGTGTATTTTCCCCGCCAGATCGTTCTATTTTTAAACTGTTTCTGACCGCAGAATCTGGCTTGGATTACTTAAATTATTTTGTGGCGAACGAGTGGCGTTTACATTATTATCTTGATCTCCTTAAACATTATAAACATTTCTCTGATGCTAACAATTAATATATTACCGTAGTACAGAAAAGTTTTGACAGATTTGCCTATCATTAATTATCTGTAAGCGAATTTAAAGATATGTTATTAAAAACTATTACTAATAACTAAATATACTTTACCAATGAATATATTTACCGTACAAAACCAACTTTTACCGACCAGTTTCAACCAAATACTTTATGTTTGTCCCGACCTGCACATTAGAAGAATCACTGAGTTACTCTTGGTGGAGCCATAAAGTGTAAAAGGAGAAGAAGAACAATGTATATGATTATTGTAATCTTTAAAAATCAAAAACATTTAATAGCGATCTAAAAAAACTCTATATTTAAAAAAATCAACGTGAAACTCAATTTCATTTTAAACACTCAAATTTTAATAGTACAACGAGCCAGCCAGCGAGCGGTCGGATTTACCACGCTAGGATTTGAAATTTCGAATTCACTCTATTCTCCCCATATTTGTTTTAGCGCTTTGTATAGCAGCACCGTAGTGACGAAATCACAACATATACGTACTGTTCGTACATCAGCTTAAAAGCTTAAATGCTCCGCTCTCACGTGCTATCGATAGCAATACAACTAAACGCATTGAACATACAAATGAAATGTTTATTATAATAAATGCTTCATTAAAACGTAATTAATATTTTTTGACGGTAACTTCATATTGTACTGCGATATTTTTAGTAACGAGATGAGCAGAATTACTTTCCGTAAGGCGGAGTTGTATGTTATCCCATCTTAGTCATCTGTGTTCATGGACGCTGGAAAGATTCTAAAACTTCTGGAATAGAATACATACAATAATCACCAAAACTCCGTTAAAAAGTGAATTTTTATGTTGCGTGTTGTTCTTATTAATTTTATTACAAATCCACTGACCAATAAAATCTTGGTAGTAGTTACATTAACTTCACTTACTTTCAAATCGGATGGTACAAGAATTTTCAGTATGCTTTTAGGCGGCAAAAAATAGCAGCTTAGCTATATTCTTCTTAGACTCCTTTAAACTTAACCTTACATTTAAGTCAATAACAGTGAACATTATAATATGTAAAAACTAAATATATACTTGTATGGCTAACAAGTAACAAAGAAGCAGGAATATATATTTAAACGATGAGAGGCTCATAATTTTTATGACATAAAGTTTGTATATGCCATTTTTGTCACAAAAAAACTATAGTGTCAAAAGTTTATAATGTAAACCAGGTTCCTTTTATGTCCCTTATTATTTTTATCTGAAACTAAGCTAAACCCTTACTTAAATTAGGATTCTTGTAATAATTATGGTAACTTTGTACACAAGTTCCAAATAGGGCCTGGCTGCGGCATAAGTTTTAAGTGGGAAATGTCTTGATAATGTGCGGGTGTGTTTAATGATTCTTCAGTTCAGGCATCAATCAAGTCTACACAAAATTTGTGCCTGTTAACATTACTTATAAAGTAATCATACGTTTGCTTTAAACTTAAACTAATTAGTGGAACAAAATTGAAATAATTTAGTCTTATTAAGATTTTAAAAGTGCTTAATAATCTTGAGATTATTAAGCACTTTTTAAATTCATGTTCTTGGGAGTACCTGCGTACAGACAACAATATATGTGGAATTTTGAAGATGATGTGATTTATATATTAATAGTTGAGAAGGGAACTTGAATAAAACTGAATATTTTTAATTTAAAATTGTAATATAGTACTGATGTCATTAAAGAGATTTGATAAAGTCAAAAAGTGATTATTCAGTAGACTCTACCGAGCATTAATGAACGTCAAAATTAGCTACTATATTGAATGATATGTTTATATATTTTTTTAAATACCATTACTAAAAAATATTTATTTATAAAAACGACTTGTTTTAAATATGTGAAAGTCGATGAAGTAAAACACTGTTACATTATTTATCAATAATTATATTCCGCAAGTGCAATATAATCAAGTTCTCCCATTAAGACATTGTAGTACGCAAACGATGGATACAAACTTTAATTGCTTTACCTAACCGAAGTTGGTTGCAGAGACAAACTCTTAACACAATTAGTACTGTTCTTCCTTTAGGTAAACTCTGATATCTTAAGTTTAAGTAAAATATTACAGTTATTTTTATCTTAAGGTTCATAAAATAATTCAGATTATTCAGCAAAAGTCGCTACGCTTTCCAAGTAGCAAAACTCCTTTATCGTGAGGAAACCGCTGTTTGTGACGATAAAGGCTTTTCGCGAAAAGTAAACGGCTGGCGTTAATTTAAATACTCTTTTAATTAAGTATGAGATTATCCGCTAACCCTGTCTACGATTAAAGTCTTTTTTTTAAGTTTAATAACTTTTCTTTATGATTTTCTTGAATTAATACTTAATAAGACAATTTTCCTTCTGTACTAGTTTAATAGTAGTGAACTGCTGATAAATATTTACCGTTATTTACATCATTGAATATTACATTAACTACGATAAAATGAATGTTATGGACCCAAATAAATTTTATATAACAGAGATATTTAATACCTCGCATAGTTTTAACGCTTTAGACGTGTCAATTTCATTTTACTGTCTAGCATTTGTCTTTTTTTTTTTCAAAATTACCTAGAAACTTAACATTTGGCTTTAAATTAAAATATGATAAAATCAGGAAAAAATCCGAAACCTGTTAATATCAGGCACAGCTTCATTATTTCAATTACTATATATACATAGCTAAATCAGTACATGTAGGTAAATGCATAACACTAAAGTAATTTAAGTAAAGGTACATCAATTGCATGTAAACTTAACTCGATAAAATTGAAATAAAGGCTTGAAAAAAATTTGATCGCGCTAATTCTATATCTTACAAAATAAATACATTGAAATTAACGCATCATCAAAATCATCATCAGCCTTCGTTAGTCCATATGATATCTTCCATAACCATCATTGGTGTGCGAACACACGCGGTCAATGCGGTGTGGTGACACTTAACATGACCCATCACCATGACACTCCAAATGGTATCGCCAATGCTACACTAAACAACAATGAAAATGGTCCAGATTGAACCGACTCGGTTTTAAAGCACCCATACCACTGCCGAGGATTAATTAACAATCAAACTATTTATATATTTTCCATAAGTCAAATATAACGTAGCTAACGAAATATTCCAACAAATGTGTTCAAAAATGAATTATCAGATTATTCCTATTTAACTCCGCGGATCCTCACGTCGGTCGCAAACGGGATCTGTCTTCCCGGTTCGACGTATACCCGTCCAATGCTCCGGGATAAGTTATGACAGTCATAACTGACGGCAAATCGACCGGGCACACAATAGTTTTGCATGAAATCGAAGCGTTGAACTGTTCAATAATCTACCTATTCCTGAGTATGCACGCTATCAAAAATATTTAAAAAAATATATCGATTTAACTCTTTTACAATCATCATACACCAAAATTGTAAGGATAGGAAAAACAATAAAGTAATATAATCATATAAAACTCAATAGTAAGCTTCTGCAGCTTAAATCTGATTAAAACAGTGACGTAGCCAATTCGGTAAATAAACTATGACTTTAACTGATCTATATAAAATAAAAGCAGTTAATCCACGGCTCTGTATGTGTTATTGTTTTTATTTTGGGAATGACATTACCTTTGGTAAAACATGGCTTATGTTACTATAGAATAATACAGGTCCTAGCAGTAATAAAATATTTCAAGTCAGTTTATTAGTTTTGGAGTCTATACTTAACAAACGAACAAGCAAATCTTTCTTATTTATAAAATTATAAAGAGACATTTTAGTGAATAAAATGTTATTACTTATTTCGCTTCCGCTTACGTTACTCGCGAGCAACCTTAAGGCTAGACACGTTCCCTGGCATACATCAACGTGAGTCGTAAATAACGGAATGCACTTCCGGTGCCGTCTGACGCTTTCGGTTGCTGAAAATACAACGCCACTTCAGCGTGCAAAGGGAAATCGTTGTTTACCGTTGGACGTTCCTCTATATGATACGTTTCTGCAATTCTACTGCGATAGTCTTCGAGGATTCTGTGATACTTCTGAAAAAGATTCGATTTAACAATATTGTTGTAATAATGGCGTGGTTTCAGAGGGTGATCATTGATTTACAAACTGACTTTAATTTTTGAGATATTATTGGTATACTTTTGAAATATATATTATAGTATTTTAAACATATATATTAGTCGGTCTGTCAATGAGTGATTGACATCACAATAACAAATGACAATTCATTAATAAGCTTTGTTTCCATAGCTAACATTATTAACACACATTTTCAGTCTAAGTTAAACTTGTAAAGTACGTTAGGAAACTCATAAAGTATTAAAAACAGGAAAAAACTAAGAATTAGACAAGGTAGTTTAAATTACAGAAACTTTCACTTTAGGAGGCAGCCTAGTGTGGGTGTGCTTTTGAAACCGGAGGTCGTGGTCTGAATCCTGGGACTCAACTTATTTTCATTGTTATTTCTTTGTTTGTAAGAGCAATTTGAGCTGACCACTCAATTGTCTGAGAAGTAAGATGATCCATGTGGATGGGCAGAAAACTACTACATTTTTATCTATCAATATTTTTGCCGATTTTGCCAAAAAAATCCCTTGAACAAAATTTTTTAATAATAATAGGAATACTCATTGCAACCTTATATTTTATTTTTATCTCATCCTGCGGTTAAATAATACTAACTACTTGGACTACCATTTACAAATCAGAATATTAATAACGACCGGAATACCTTCCAATTTAAATCGAGACTACAATCTTAATTAATTGTTTAAATAAATTTACTAAGGCTTAGATAGACAAACGGTTTAGGGAATTCGGACACCTCTTGACATTCAGTTAAACCAACAATAAATAAACCATTGTAACTTATAAGTAAACCTATGGTATTTCAGAGTCAATTTAATTCGTTTTGTCGTATACAAATATTAGATAGGTTAAAACTAAAATATTTAGTGCCAAATTTGTAGACGTTATACTTAGGTCCGACTGCCTCCGTAGCCTAGTGGTAAGAGCGTGTGCTTTAGAATCTTGCGTGGACTCAACAAAATTTTCATTGTTGTTTCCTCGTTGGTCAGAGCAATTTGGGCCGATCACCCAATTGTCTGAAAAGTAAGATGATCCATGCGTCGGATGGGCATGTTATAAGTCGGCCCACCCATCAACACGCATTGGACCAGCGTGATGGGATGCGGTCTAGAAACCCTGTAATGGAGAAGGCGTGCAGTAGGGGAGGCCTATGTCCAGCAATAGACTAACACAGGCTGATGACAATGATACTTAGGTCAAAAAAATGTTTTATAAATAATATATACTTTATTACCGATATACCTTAGAATATATCGTAAATAGAAGGTTTGTAAAAATTAAAATTAAGTAAATTACTGACTGCTTATTATTTTTATATTTATTTTAACTTAAAAATCTTTTAATATGTCTAAATCTTCTTAACCTAACAGTATCACCTGAATAATAGTGTTTACAAAGTTGACTGCACCTAACGAAAAACCAAGGAGGTAAACTTTGTAACATAATCTATTAGTTAAGCTGACGGTATATTTGAAGTCACCGTCTGCGTACAACGCCATAAGAAGATCTTGGCAAGCATATTTGGTGCCCAAATCAAATAATTCATATTAACAAAGTGTAATGTCAAACGAGCTAATGGTGCAAACAATAAACATGTTCCTACTAGTGGAAAATTAGTCTAAACATAATTTTACTAACCTATATAATACTAATCCACGGCCTATGACTACAAACATCTAGGACACGGAATTAATTAAAGTGCGTATGCGTTTTAAATTTAAAACGTGTCTTGTCTTGTTATTTTTTTTATTATTTACCTATTTATTGATTGATTTGCAGTGGCGAGTCCGCCGGGTGGCGCGGGCGCACCACGTGACGACGCGCCGCGCCCGCCGCCCCCGCCCGCGCCCCGCAACGGCACCCCGCCCAGTAAGCACTGAGACATACAGCTGTTGCGATCGCGAAAACCGCGAGCGTTCGAATTTGGAATGCACTGGCCGAAAAATTACAGAATATAAATGAAAAAATAGTACAAAATTAAAAAAAAAATTGTGCATGCATTTTAAATAGTAAAATAATATCGTATTTTAACGAATATTATTTTACATCTTTGAAATTGTAACAGTTAAAATAAATAAAATTGTTATAACATAATTTGCTTTTAACAAACAAACATTCGCGGTATAAAATGTTGATGGCCGAAATAGAGAATTAATTATTTTTAAAATTCGTATTCGAAAATGGAACGTAGCGGTTCAGTGGTCATCGCGATAGCTGTGGAGTCAATTTGTGCACATTTTCGATTAATACGTATTTCAAACACGTGTTACGCACATTTTATAATTTATTTCCTATACACATTACTCTATTTTTGTTTTATTTTCAGTGTTTTCTGTCTGTTTGAAAGAAGTTGTTTGGCATTGCAGATTTGGCAATAGGTGGAAAATATTGCACGAGTATATTAAATAGTGGAAGATGAAGCTTAATATTTTAAAAACACATCTTAATTATTGAATTCTAAATAAATAGTTGAGTTAATTTGTACGTCTGTTTGCATGAATAAAGATAGTTTTATTTTTGGTAAGTATTTTTACATCAATATTTCTTACGTACACTCTTTTTCTATAAATATTATTTTGTTATTGTATAACAAAAAAAACTTAAATATTTTTTTTCTTTGAATATAAAGTCTTTTAATCCAACGTTCATTTAATATTACATGAAATGTAACGTTAAATTTGTCTAAACATTCAAAAAAGTTAAACATCACTAATGGTTCTTAATTAAGAATTCACTTTGAAATATAATTTTCCATTCCATTTACAGAAACTTTACAGCGTATAACTTGTGAATTTGAAATGTTTATTTTCATGAACTGATCCAACCGGCTTTTGTTTTACTATGTCTTATGAATATAAAAGGTGTTAATGAAATTATTCTTACTATTCCGAAATTTATTTTTCATTACATTAATAGTATTCGGTTTTATCTTTATTAAATTATTTAAAGCATGTCTCAAGGTTGCATGAATTTTAAGATTTTTTAATAGTTTTCGATATTTTTCTATATAAAATGTACAATGTTGTTGTATACTTGTTCATGCATGTTGTTGTATATTTCTGTGAAATAAAATATTTTTCCTTTTCTGTAATTATTACAAAAAATATAAATGAGCGTTACATCAATGCGTGTGTTGAAATTGTATGATATAACTGTATGAAAACGTGTTAAATTAATATTTAGGAAAGATATGTTGTTAACTAGGATCCTTAATCTTTACTATGGTTGTTACGTTCGAAACATTCTAGTGACATTATTAAATAGATATTAAATAGAATATAAAAAACGAGAATATTTTAAGTTACGTACAAATTAATGGACATTTATAATATTACCTTTAGATTATATTTAATGTTTACCAAAAGTTGTTCATAACCAATTTTTTACTAAACAAAATAATGAAAGAAAGAGATGTAAACAACATTACATTAGAAATTATGTGGGACGTAGGTTTGAATAGCTGATTGTCGTAGTGATTGATATCTCAGTGACAATTAATCATTGAGAATTATATATATATATATATATATATATATTATATATATATTGAATATATTTCAACTATATTAAATTGCTAGTTTATTAGGACTCATTTCAAACAATTATATATTTAGTGTGGTCAGTCTTAGGAGTAAAAACCATATATAATTTACATTTAAGATTAACCTATTTTTATCATTTTCAATAACTTAATAATTGGCACCTTTCTTAATTTACTTCATTGCTGAAATGGATTAGACGTATACACACGATATTACAGTAAAAATTTTTTTACATATCTGCACTTTCAAAAGTGTAATCCCTAGTCAAATATTATAATCATCATCATTAGCCTATTTTAGTCTATTGCTGGACATAGGCCTCTCCTAATGCAAGTTTTTTCCATTAGGGGGTTTTTGGACCGTATGCCAACCACGCTGGTCCAATGCGGTTTGGACGGTGGTACAGTCCTAATACAGATGGTACAATCTAAAATGATGTACAAAGAAATGATAAAATCCATCACAAGTTATTCACTCTTCCAAAAATTTTAACATTAAACATAAAATATATTAGTCTTAAATATTAAGATTAATATTAATTTTATTTAAGTCGATCACACATCATCATCACCTTTGATAGTCCACTGCTGGACATAGGCCTCCCCTAATACACCCCTATCCATTATGGGGTTTTTGGACCGTATCCCATCACGCTGGTCCAATGCGGGTTGGTGAGTGGACCGATTTTTTTACATGCCCTTCCGACGCATGGATCATCTTACTTTTCAGACAATTGGGTGATCGGCCCAAATTGCCCTAACCAACCAGGAAACAACAATCAAAATTTGTTGAGTCCCCGCAGGATTCGAACCCACGACCTCCGGATTATACCACTAGGCTACAGAGGCAGTAGTCGGATTTTAAGTCGATACTCTCCATAAAACTATACTCTTGTATAAAAAACAAGTGTAAACGAATTGTCTGTTGTCCTTCTTCTAATTAACTACTCAACCTTTCACAAATATGGTCTATATTTTATAATATATATTATATATATAATATATATATAATATATATAAATATTTATTTTCTTGTAGCCCGAATTACTCTTAGTATCATCAGCTATCTCCAGGAAAAGTCCTGCCATAATCGGACCAGCCAGTCGAGTGATTAGCCAGAAAAACAGCCAGACTGACAAAAATTTGAAAAAAAAAAGTATTACACATATCGGTAATATATCACAATAGACACATTTAAAAACGGTAATTTAAATATTACATACAGACACGTTTATCCATATGTTGAGATAATAGAGCTAAAAGAATTCTTACAGTTGAAGCTTACCAATTATGTCTATAATAGTTTTAAAAAACCTGGACTGTCACAAATTAGTATAAGAAATCCATTTATACGTTTTACATATTTCATAAACTGCTGATAAACCTATAAAATATACACTCATCTCCAGCACACTAGATTTTTTTCCGCACAAACGCTAAGTGCCTGCCGTCCTTTAGGCAGTTCTACATTTATTCTTGAGATTGCCCATTTCGTATCGTCCCCCAGGGAAATGAGTGACCAAGTGGAAAGGCCCGCGTCTAATCCAAGGCCAGTCGAATCTGGCCCAAGGTTGAATTAAGACAAACAAAGCAATACAAACCCGACCCAGTCGCTTTATTCGCGATTCTAAAATAGCTTCAGTTCGGATTCGAACGAATAGTGTACTAAATTATGGAATATATAATCTCCAAGTTTATATTAGGAATAGGAACAAACGTAAATGCAAACAGAATGGGATAAAGTAATTAGTAAAGTTTTTAAAACATTTATTGAAAGTTCTAAAGCGTAGAAAGTATATATGTGTTTTCGCTTTCATATTGAATAAAATGAGCAAATGTGAGGCTTAATTTTTCTATAATGAAGCCTTACATTTGCCGATTAGTGATAAATACGCAATGTCTAAAAAAATATTTATCCCTCAGTGTAAAATTGTTGTGGTGATTAATAATGAAATGTATACGGATTATTACAATTATTTAAAATTATACCCAACGTTTCAAATCCTTCACAGGGTCCATAGTCACGGGACCGACTAAGAAGTTGGGCGTCGAAATGTTGGTGTTTAATTGACATTAAATTGTCGCACATTAAATATTTTAAATAATAGTATAGTATTTGAACGAGATAAAATACGTAAACATTGTATTATTCATCATGTACAGTATTGGCGTAAACAACAATAAAATTAAAAAATAGTCTCGTGATGTAAAAAGGCGGGCTATATTAAAACTTCTGCCCTATATAAATATAAATACTCTACTGCAATATACATATAATAAACGACCAAAAATGTGAACATGGCGAAAACGGGGTTAAAGTGTAAACAATTAAGACAGTAACTCGCGATATCTGGAGCTTTTATTTCACGACGTAGAGCTTTCACGGATTTTAAACTAATCTTCGTTCCGCTGTCAGAGGAATCGAGGGGCGACTCCGTAGCGAGATTAAACAAAGAAAATAAAGAGGAAAATGAACGGGACAAACGACTTTCCTTTGAGCTAGCACCACAAGGCAAATTGACGCGTCGACTAAAGTATTCGTCGCAGTTAACAACGTAGTCGTAATTGATCTTATGGAAACGAGCACTCTGTGTTTTGTTACTTTCTTTTCATTAAATGTACCGTTTGTTTACTTGTTCTTGGGCCACGCCAATTACTTGGTAAGATTTTTCACGGAGTACTCTATTACTTTTTTTTGTCTCTGCGTGAGTGATTTGAAGTATTTTCTGTGATTTATGGTTAATTAATCATCTCTCTCGTTAGTCATCGGTGGGTTTGGTCTGTATATAAAATTTATATCAATTATAATTTTAGTACGCAAGCTAATTGCTCTTAAATATAATAATAATTTGTTAACAACTTTTTGCATGAAAGAGTACTAAACCATGTACATGAATTGAAATTATTGTATTTTCTTTATTAAAAAAGTATGTACGTATACAAAGACCTAACCTTGTATGAATTAAAACAAATATTATCATATGTTTTCACAAATATAGTATCTAAAGCATACCCTAGCTATATAAAAAAACACAAACTAAGGCAAAAATGTCGAGCGTTAATGTCGCAAATAGTTAACACATTTTTTGTCTACGAACATTTGCCATATTCTCCCGATGTTTAGTCAAAAATAGTTTGTAAAATCCCTGAGAGAGATATTAACTGAATTTTATGTAATAACTGTTTCTTCTCAATACATATTTAAAAAAAAATGTTTTCGTCCATAAATATAAAAACGAATTTGTTCAACGTTATCCTACGCATAACACAAATACTAGGAATAAGCATAAACTTGTTCTTTCAACAACAAGACTCCGAAGAACAAAGAAATCTATTATAGGACAACGTATACGCCCTTACAACAAAATCCCAGAAAACGTTCAGCTTTTGTCTGTTAATAAATCTAGGAAAGTTGTTAAAGAACGTTATGTGTAAAGGCATATTATTGCTATAATGACTACCAAAATGATAGCACACCCTATTTCAAACTTATAAAAATACGTTGTACTGTTTTATATTTTATAAAGAATTTATTGAAAAAAAAAGGTTTCTTACGCCGGTTTTTCTCAGGTTAAAATCGACCATTTCCGAACTGGTGGTAGATTAATGGACGTATACGTAAGATATTGTAATGCTTCTCCATTGCATAAAGATAATACGACTTTTAATATAATTCAACAATGTTAAAAACGCTTGAACATTATTTATACACGCTAAAAAATAATAATAATAGAGAACCAGAACTTAAGCCAAAAAAAGGGAGTATGACTTCCGGTTTGAACCATTTTTCAAAGCATCAAAAAATAATCATGGCAACAAAACAGTCAACACAACTCCCAACGTACGCCCGGAGGAGGGCGGGATCCTCTAAAAACAATTTTATTGTTGGCTGCTTTGAGACATGGAGTTGGCGGGTTCCATTATGTTACGTTTTTGCTACACTGGGCAATGTTAAAGGATTTACTCTAGAACGTTGTGCGTTCAAATGAACGATGGTAGCGAATAACGGCTATATTGCATTTTCAATTTCACTTAATAAATTTTTTACGTAAATACTTTTAAATTACAATTGTTTACATTTTTATGGGACCGCCACATTTTAAAAACTTATCATAAATGCAGAGAAAATATTTTTTGGTACAAACCATTTTAATAGAAATAATCGTATGTGAGCTAAAAATGTGCCAATGCGAAAAACGCTCTTATTTCTGGTCTTGTAATAAATAATTCCCGCTATATATTGAAGTAATAATATAATTAAATAGAATCAAATCTTATTATTTTTAATTCTTAATATAATAAGATAGTGTTCTGATTGTATTACGTATATTGTATTGTATTATGTTAATCGTACTATATTGTTCCCGTCGTGGGAATCGAAACCACAACCTCCAGCACAATAGTCAGGATTACTAACCACTGCGCTAATTTAACTACTAAAAATCTATTTTCTCTAGTAATGTATTTTGTAGTAATAGTTGTATTCTATGAAATAAAAGCAATTTTGACACTTAATTAAGCTAGACTGGCGCATTTTATCGATCCTTATGGAGGGCTAAAAGCGGCCGCGTGCGGAGTGTGGGCAGATATCGTCTTACAATAACGTAGATAATTGTGACTAATTTCTATTGTAAGAATAAATCTTGGAAATCCGGCCTCGTTGTCAATTACGTGTTAACAACTGATGTGGGTCCTCTCCAATTTATAGAAAAGGTCAAGTGAATTGACAAAGTACCAGAATTTCAAATGTTTTTTCTAATATTTTTAAATACATAAATAAACCAAATTGTGCTGTTATAAATATGCTAATTATCATTTTAAGGGACATTAGCTAATTTAAGTATTTTGTAGCAAATCCTCGTTTTCATACAGTTTTTATAATATAAGCAAATCCCTCAACATCGGGCAAAAGCCCATGTCATCTTATCGCTTAATTAAGTAAAAAAAAATAAGCTTTAAGTGTAGGAAGGATTAAAATATTTTACCTAAAAATAATTTTTATCAATATTTTTTTAATATCTGCAAAGTACGCCAATCGTAACTTATAAGTATAGGTTTAAAATTAAAATACTGAATTAACTATATACTTAAAATTACGGCTGCTTGTAATTTTCTCTTCACAACGTAGATATTAAAAGTTACGTAATGCACGTAAGTTAAATTGTTAGCGTTCCATTCGGAGCTATGTTTAATGATTGTAAAGTCGAAACGAGCTGAACATGGACGATAAAAGTTCTGAATAGAAAAAAGAAAAGCAACGGAATTCCACTTAAAAGTTATCCAGCGCTGAGCATCCGAGTGTAGTTATTCACTCAATGGCGAGAGCGAAAGGCACTCAGATTTGAAAAGTGTGAATGGCATTCTCCAAACGAACGTCCGATGCGATCTCAATTGAGATGTTTTCGAATTGGAAAAGCGCAATTGATATCGCCCGACGAATAGAGCACTCGATCTTTTGGTTTCGAGTACATATTTCGAAATACGACACCTCAATGTGTCAGAAAATGCATTTGTAATGAGTTTAACGTATATATTTTCTTTTACGATATTACGATCTACATGAATAACATATTTAAGAATGAAAATCTTATTTAATTGTGTTTATTTTAGGATAGTTCGATCTTTTTGATTAAATTAGTTAAGAATGATAATCTTCTTACTTTTCTATTTCCACTTATATTACGAATACTTAATACGTCTTTTATAAAGTATACTGTTTAGTGCATGATTTCTTTATATTTGCAACTTGTTACACCGTTTATTGAGCACGTTTGCCTTTTTTTAATATTATTTAGTGATAAATAATGTTTTATATTAATAATTAATCAGAGGTATATTTTAAGTGATAAGTACTACACATAACTAAAGAGCTTTTAATGTATTTAAAGCTTTAAGAAGAAATTAAGTAACATTTATACAGAAACTTAGGTATCAATAAAATTCAAAAGCAGTTTAAGGATTTCGTAGTTATAGCCAATATGTGACAAATAGCAGACAAATATTCTTACAGCTCGTTTTCTCCATTCAACTCTGTATGCTGCAGAAATATTCAATCATCTCTATGTCGAATGGATGATGATAATAATGTTGACGATGATGATGATAACGATGTTGTTACTATTGTTTCCAATGGTTGAATAATTCCTCTTTTGTCAACAGAACAAGGCGCCCTGACAATAGTCCGCCGCTCGTCCAGTCGTAGCAAAGGCGAGAGTTGCTCAACGCCAACTGACGAGCAACTGGACCAGGTAGACTTGGACACAGAGCACTTGCCCGCCGTCGACACGCCCGACGCATGCGATAAAGCCGCACTTAGGTAATTTACCATTTAATTACGTAAATACAGATATAAATTCATAAATTACAAAACACTTACACAATTATGATTATAATACATACTAATAGATATTAAATACATAAAGACAGATATTCATTGGCATAGAGTTTAGTGAACTGAAAGAGTGAAGGTATATCGATCGACCGCCGTGGTTGTAATTAGCTCAAAGAACATTTTTATTAATACATTCTTTTAATGGTTTGATTTTTTGCTTTAGACAAAGTATTTGGCTTGGTATAGTTTCTGTTTCAAAACAAAATTTTAACATCCACATCGATAGATTTTTTTTATCCTACATCTCACTATAGAATATAAAAAAAAACATACTTACACAATATTGAACATTATTTTGGTAATTGCATTGATTATTCGCATTAAGCGTATGCATCAGCAATGATAAACCCATTTAATACCCTGTACTACAATCAAGTTAAGCTAATGCAATTAAAATCAATAATAGCGCTATATACGCATACAAGCATCTCTCTGGCAGTACTTTATTACCAGAGAACGAATTGCTTTTAGCAACGTCCAAAGGATTTTAGCTATACGACTTCTGACGTACAATAGGACTGTTCTGGTTGGATTCGTTACAGCTTAACCGTAATTGTAACAGTACAATGCCTTGCCGTACTTACTATCAATATCACAAAGTAACTCAGGTTAAAACGTACTATTTCAGTGCAAATTTGCAACAACCAAAGAAAACGTTTCTTATTAATACTGTCTGAAATATCTGTTAAAGTAAATACAGAACTATGTTGCGTAAAATTTTTATTAATAAAATCAACCCTGTTTTTAGCTATTCCGTAAAAGTATTTGTTTTCTTTTAGAATTTATTTTTTTTAATTTTATATTTTTTTTAATAACTGACAATAACATTATCGTTCGCGTTTTGTTTTGTGTTGCAGCGGCAAACCAGTAACGATCCAAGCATATTTAGTCAAATTATCGTGAAAACAATTATATAACTATGTTCATTCCTTTTATTTCTACTAGACTTAAAACCGACATGTTGTACACAAAATGTATCCGTACTTAAATCTTAATCTTTGTCTATAATAATATTAATAAATTATTCTACCTTAAAAAATGGGTGACCGGAAAACAATTATATGTCTGTATATGTAGTATATATGTTATGTATGTATGATCAATGCTTGTTGTTTCCGCAGGATTCGAATCTATAATCTTTGGTTTGTGCAGCAAGAATATTTTTTTTTGGCTATGTAAAAGTGAATATTACAAAGTTAAAGTAGGTAAGCAAGGTATTTTAACCATATTTATGTGCTCTAAACGATAATGATAACGTTGTCACGACCCTGTTTTATAAGAAAATCAAAAATTAAAATTAAAATTCATGTATTCGCTGCTCATGATTAGTGTATGAAATTATTTCGATACAAAAAAAAACTTCCATGCAGTTCCACATAACGAATTCAAAACATTGGACGAGCGAGGGCGAAAATGTTTTTCATTCATCTCGGCATGTTTGATTTGATTTTTGATTGAGTGATAAAAATAGACAAGGACCGAACAAATAGAACCGAGAATTAATAAATGTCTTCTACAAATATTTTCATTAATATAACCCTTTGATGAAATTCTGTTTATTTGTCGGTTAATATTTATTTTTTCATACATATAAATATTGACATTGTAGATTTTATATGTGTTTTCTTAGACCGGCAGTAAATTAAGATTTTACGTTATATTAGTTTTTATTGACAGTTTATTTATTTTGTATCACAGTTGACAAATAAACAAAAGAAAAAAAATATGCTAACATTTTTTTTATTTTGTGTTAATAATTACTGAAGTAAATATTATTCGTAATTTAGTATTCATATATCATCATAGTTATTTCTCTACCGATGTTTCTTTCTTATTTTTATATTTCTATAGATCAATATCCACTTCCATAAACAAAATTTCACTTCTAATCTACGCATTGTAATATGTTGCCTGTGATATATTTTCCAATATTTATAAGAGATAAATTTGTTTCATTTTATAGTTTGACAAATTTAAATTAATTTAAAAAATGTCATTATTTAATTTCACCTATCGATTAACAAAAAATACATATCCTTAATCTGGGATGGATTTAATATGTTTTGTAACTTAAAGAGTAACTCAAAAATGTACACTTTTTATGACAAATGACAGTCTAAGGTCAAACGTGAAATATAACTGTAGAGGACGGATCGAATTACCTAGTCCCACAATTATACACCAGTTCCACGAATCCAATTACTGTGGGATATTAAGTGCGCTCAATGAACAATGTAGATCAAAAGATTTACCATTCCAAGTTCACGGTTCATTGATATTGATAGTACAGTATTCACAATGGTGTAGGCATATAGCCTCTCTACTTTTGCCGGAACTACCGAAACGAGTGTGGTTATAAAGGAGTTAAAGTCATCGATTTCTTTGTTGTTTTATCTTAACTTATGTTACATAGTACTTGTAAAAGTAGACAAATATCCAATGCAGATTGGACACAAAAAATAAGGATTATTATTTAATGGTCTTTAATATATTATTGAACATAACAAGCCATGAATGCTAAAACAGCAATTCGAAAGTTAAAAAAACAAACGCAAAAACCACCAAATGAGTTGAGTTCTATTTAAAAAATATGACATTTTTTTAAGGTAGTTTTTCGTTACATTTAAATAAATTTTATTCTTATATTATACAGAAAAAGTTAGACTGGCTGTGATTTCTTCTTACTTTTACCTTTACCTTTTGATATTCGTATATTGCATTTCTATTTTATTATAATTTACTGTTTAAATAAAAATTAAATCTTTTTAACACAAAATTTATTTATCCACTTATTTGATATAAAATGTGCAGAAAATAGAAATACATTCATAAAATTATGTGCAATTATTATTTTTATTAAAACTAATAGTCTTTATTTAGAAATATTTCTAAGCTAAACTTAAATTCTCTTCTGGAATTTATCTTTAGTTTTAATTATGATTAGATAGACATCAATCGTCTTCATTTGTTTTATTCGTTCGACTCTGGCGTTTCATTGTTCTTCCAGTACAAAAGCTTTTATAATAACAACATCACGTTGGTATTGTTCTTGAATTACTAATACAATCGTTGCCTAGTCTCTTATGTTCTATTGTGTTTTATTAAACAAGGAATCATAACTGTTCTTGCAGTTCAACGTATTTATTTTTTATATTGGTTTAGTTGGACTGGCTGGGGTTGTGCAGTAACATTATTTTTATGATAAAGCTGTTGTGAAAAGACATTACTGTGTCCCGATTTCCAAAGGTAGATAAATATAAGCATTTACTACGAAAACGATGCGAAACATCCCTTGCTTCAAATTCGTTGTTAAGTTGTTAGTTTTTGTTGGCATTTTTTATTGAACGTTAGAAAATCACATCTCGATTCTTTCTTAAATAAAAAATATACCGTCTCGACTCCAACAATTTATACCACGGCCACTTGAATATACGGTAAATTCACTTTTGAATTCCAGTTAGATTCTTATTAAAATGTATTTGGATATTTAAAAGCGAATATACCATAAAAGATAGAAAAAAATATTTCTCGTGCTAAAATTACTATCCAAAGTACCTTTTTTTATTTAAGCTATTTTTATTCGATGCAAAGCAAAGACCACTTTCAATTCTATGTCAGTACACTAATAAAGATAAAAAGATAAAACTTAAGGTTATATAGCGTTATACTATTATATTATATGTAGGCGTGCATTCATTCTCACATTTTTTTTTCGTGGTAGGTGATAATAAAGTGCAGACGTAAAATTTTAACTCCTTTTATTTTAATAGAATAATTTAAAATCTTATTCAGTTAAAGTCTTTAATAATTTAATTAAGTCTAGAAAAGTTGAAATATAGTGTAACTTGCATTTGTTAAACATTTTATGTAGTTTACATACTGTTTGACATTTTCACCTACAGCACTACTATACACAAAATTAGGACACTAAACTTTTTATTGGAACAGCACATCAACTTGCATTAAAGATGTCCAACTTGTCTGATGTAATCTCCACTCAGCTGCTACTAGAGAGAAATTTCGAAGAGATTTGATGATCTAAGTCACAGATCACAAATGCTGGTTCCTCAAAGGACACTGTTTCCAAGATTGGTGAAGAGCTCAGGAATTTCGGGAGCTTATTTTGGGATCCTCAGTCTCTTGCGGCAGCAAATTAAGGAGTGTCAAGCAGGTGGATGACATAGATGCAAAAGGCGCCGAAAGTCGCTTCTGTTATTAGGCTTCAGAAAAGGACACTGAATGTTGCTCTGAGGTATTGGTCGATATTATCAATAATAAGCTTGGTCTTGCTAACATCACAAGTGCATCGATCAAAACTTGTCATCGACTAGGGTCAAAAAATAAAGAACATCATAGGCCAATATTAGTTAAGTTCATGTTATGACACTAGAATGGACGTATGGAAGGCGAAGTCAAAACTGAAAGGCTCTTCATTTTCACTCAAGGAGTTCTTGACCAAGTCTAGGCAAATAGTTTTACTAAGGCTCGGCTTCACTTCGGAATGCGCGGTCTGGTCCCAAGGTGGTGTTATTTTTATAAAAACGTCGTGTGGCAAGGTACATAAGATAACCACGAGGAGGAACTTGCCCCTTTAGATAAGTACCCAAAGATGTCGGGCAAGCCCTTAACGAAGACCACAAACACTGGCAGGAATAAAAGCTGAAAATAAAAGATACCATTTTAGTTTGTTTCGTAAGTGATAACAGTGTGACTATCCTTACCTTAATGTAAATATGTTGTTTATTTTGTTGTTTTTATTATCATATTCTAGTATCTAAGCACTTTGTTTTCTTTTATTATTATGGAGGTAGGTTATATTCATACAAAACTTTAATTTGTTGCTTGTTTTGATGTTTTTGATTAATTGTTTAATGACTTCTATCAAATGACAGTTCTGTGTCAAATGTCAAATCAAAAAGGCACATGTTGCGTAGAGGATGCGTTCTTTTGTTATTTCATTATTTTTCTTTTTTATTTTTTTTTCTATGTTACTTAATTTATTCTTGTTTTATTTTTAATATCGTTTCTTTTATTTAATTTAAAATTTTGATTTGTTTCAAAATTTTATAGTGTTCTTTTATAGTTATAATCTATATTTTTGTATGCTGGCGGGTGGAACGAAGAATAATTTATCGTTAAATTAAATTTTATAAATATTTTTAGATTATAATATAATTATATTATTTTTTATATTATATATTATTTTGGTTATTATTTAATGTCTCTTAGTTCAGACGAATATTATTACTCTGCGAATGAATCTGCTAGTTGTATTACTGACAATAGTTTTGACTCATTACCGAACTCATTAGGGGAGTTTCTAAATGAACGTTTTTCTTCAACTGCGAACCATAATTTAAACATTTGTCACATTAATGCTCAAAGCATTCCAAGTCACTTCGTTGATTTGTGCGATGCATTCTCAAGTTGTAATGTACACGCCGTCCTAATTTCGGAAAGCTGGCTTAAACCACATCTGCCTTCTACGATGTACGCTCTTCCGGTTTTGTGCTAATTGGAATGACCGCATTGATAGGAGAGGTGGGGGTGGCAACTTTACCTTAGGCATGACCTTATTTATCACTTTATATGTTCTTCCCCCCAAAGTTACTCAGCTTCGGCTGAATACTTATTCATCGAGGTCATTCTGAGTGGTACAAAGATCGTTTTGGGCGTGGTTTACTGTCCCCCCAGCGTTGATTACTTCACCGATTTCGAATTGGTCCTGGAATCTTTGGGCTCAGAGTATTCACATCTCGTCATCATGGGAGATTTCAATACTAATTTTTCAACGCCGACTCTCCTCGTACTATTAAACTCCTTCGCATTGTCAAGTCAAGTTCTCTTCATGTCTTACCACTCCAACCTACCCACCACAACCTTTCTGGTGAAGACACTTGGCTAGACTTAATCCTTTTCTTCAAATCCTTCCATGATCCCTTTACACGGTCAGTATCCTGCCTCTGGTTTCTCTCATCACGACCTAATTTTCCTGTCCTATATTCTTAAACCTCCCAAACCCAAACCCAAAGTTCTGCACGTGCGTTCTTTTGCGAAGATGAATACCGAGGATCTTTACAAGGTATGCTGCCAAAATTGAGTGGCAACCTTTGTTGAAGCCTACTCAATAGACGGAAGGTTAACATCCTCTATACTGAAATTCGTAAACTGTGATGACATTTATGCCCCAGTCAAAACTGTTAAAATTAAGCGTCCACCGGCCCTTGGTTGACTGATGGTATCCGGCTGGCCATGAGAGTTAGAGATCGCAAGTTCGAAAATTCAAAAAGAACGTACTGACAGTAATTGGTCCACATATAAAGCAGTCAGAAATCGGTGCAATCAGATGATACGCAACGCCAAACGCCGACATATTCTTGATAATATCTCTTCTTCAAGTCCTGCTCATATCTGGAAATTCCTTGGAAATCTGGGTATCGGCAAGGCACGAATGTCAACCATATCCAGTTCAATTGCTTTAGATGATTTTAATAATCATTTTCTCACCACACCTTCACTAGATCATCTAACGACTAAAGAAACAATTTCGCATTTAAATGGTTTGACGCGTCCATGCACGAATAAGTTTTGTTTTTCTCCAGTTTCTTCTGATGAAATCAAAAAAACTCTCCTTGCCATCAAATCCACCGCCGTAGGTCCTGATGAAATAGGGCGAAGAATGATAGTGCCTCTCCTAGATTTTCTACTTCCTGCTATCACTCATATTATAAATTTTTCCTTAGACACAAAATCCTTTCCTTCCTCTTGGCGAAAAGCTTTTATTCGGCCCTTACCAAAATGTCAATCCAACACTTCTCGATCATTATAGACCTATCTCAATTTTACCATTTCTCTCCAAGGTTCTAGAATCATGTGTATTAAAACAAATTTCTCATTTTGTACTTAGTAATAACTTACTAAGTCCTTTTCAATCCGGCTTCAGACCTGGCCACAGTACTACCACAGCCCTCCTTAAAGTGACTGACGATATTAGAGCTGGTATGGAGAATACCAAAATCACAGTATTGGTATTAATTGATTTGTCTAATGCCTTTAATACCGTCAGTCACGACATCCTTCTAGCTGTCCTGTCTCATTTCATGGTTTCGGAAGAAGTGCTGGACTGGTTCTTCTTATCTTCGGGGCGCCAACAGTCTGTAGTTGTTGATGACTCCTCATCAGTTGGCTTGACACTGAACTTGGCGTCCCTCAAGGCGGTATTCTTTCCCTCTTCTATTTCTCTTTTATTAATCTTATTACTAACAATATTCACTGTGCGTATCATCTGTATGCTGACGATCTGCAAATATATGCCCAATCAACTATCGATACTGTATCGGAGGCTGTTAATAAAGTCAACAGAGACTTAGACTCTATCAAAGATTGGTCTGATAGGTTTGGGTTAGCTGTCAACAAGCTCAGATAAATTTTAAAGATGCTGACTTCCATTCACTTTATGCACTACGTCCCTTCGAATAACAACTGAATTGACGGTATTAGTTATATAAAAAGCTGATTTAAAGATAATTCTATGAAACGGCTTTATTAAAGTAGTCTAAAGTGTAAGCTAAAAAATAGCAAGTACTTTTCACGACTAAGAAAAAAATTAACAGGAAACTATCTTTTAAATATGGCGTTCGATATGTAGATTCATCATCATCATCATCATCAGCCTGTGATAGCCCACTGCTAGACATAGGCCTCGCCTAATGCACCCTTTTCCATTAGGGGGTTTTGGACCGTATCCCACCCCGCTGGTTCAATGCGGATTGGTGGACCGACTTTTTATATGCCCATTCCACGCATGGATCATCTTACTTTTAGACAGTTGGGTGATCGGCCCAAATTTCCCTAACCAACTTGGAAACAACAATGAAAACTTGTTGAGTCCCCGCAGGATTCGAACCCACGACCTCCGATTTCTGAAGCACCCGCCTGTACCACTAGGCTACGGAGGCATATGTAGATTAGTTCATAATTATAGTACATATCTTGATTGATCTTAAACATTTAATCCTCTACCGTATTGTGTAATTTTATTAATATAATATAATTATAACATTTGATTTAAGACTTCATTAATCGATTAAAATCTTTAATGATACAGTTTGTAAAATTATTAGTATTTTATCAAAGTCCGGTTTTCCCTGATAGCCTGTCAACGTAAAAGTTCAATGTGATCGTAATATCCCTTTTAGACATTCAATTTCCGCTTTTCCCTTCAGTTCGTCTATCGACCTTATTATTCATGCCCATGCTGTCTACACCCTTATCATGCTATAAACGCGGGCGTTTTAGCCGAAACTTTCCATTTGAAATTTATAGGTTTTAGGTCATTTCTGAATCTTTTCATATATATATTTTAGTCTTTATGCTTAATGTAAAAGTGTATATATTCAACGGTTGAATATAGCCGTCAAGATATAAAGCATTTCGACGTATTCGGTGCCAGTGAATATTCTGTAAGTTTCATTGATCGCCAATAGCTTTTACCAGACTATTTTTGGAGTCCTTTCAAATAGCAAATCTGAAACTGGTAATATTATAGATTATGATATGTCTTTACTCATATAACAATTCTTCTTCATATGGGTAATGGGCAATAATTCTTTTTCATATTATTCTGGGTCCTAGTTTTACTTCATTTGCAATTAAATAAAAATCAATTTTAAAAATAGGTATTTCTACGAAATCCACAAGCTTATACTTATGTTATTAAGTCTCAATATATATAATAAAATCATTAAATAGCGACTTACTACAGACTACCCGTTTTAAAATATAATAATTTATATTTAGCAATAGATTCCCATAACTTCTATAATACAGCTCGTAACATGTAACGGTGAAAAGACTTTGTACCCCATTGTTTAATTACAAAAGTGGTGCTAATAAAGACTTTAAATATTATTTTTATATCAATAAATTATATTTAACGATTTATTTGCGAAGAACGAGGTATGTTTATTAAGTAAGTACCGTTTTGGAATTAAAAAAGACGCGCATAGATATTGCAAGAATTTTATTTTTATATGAAAGTTTGTACCTTAATCTACTATTCTGCACCATTTCCGTGAAAATTGAGGTACTTGCCATAACGTGGCACCAGAATCCATTCAGTTCTGTGTTCAGTGCCTATTTCTGCTGCGAAGCAGTAGTGTGAAAACACTGCTGTGTTCCGGTTTGAAGGGCGCCGTAGCCAGCGTATTTACTGGGTTAACGAGACTTAACACCCTATGTCACACGGTAGGTAGCGCGTTGGCGATACCGATGATATTGCCATTGTCCCTGAGCGTCGGTGACCACTTCCCATCAGGTGGCCCGACTTTTTTTCTGCCTGCGAATGCAATAAAAAAGTTCTTAAATGTCCGACATAACCCGTCTTTATCCCCGCGAGGACAAGTAAAAAAAAAAAAATGGGTTGTTGAGGCCTTGCCAATCGTTATAGGGCGTGATTGGCTAGAAGTTTTCTAACAACTAAATGAAACGTCAAAACCAACTAAGGCCTCGTAAAAATGTCAACAACAGCTACAAGAAAAAAAAACTAATGAAACCCATACGGACATTAATAGAATTTTCTAATTATAATAAATATATAAACAACATATCCTCTTTTACATTCCAGTTACATAACATTGCGCTTCGTGCTTAGCTTTACTTATGTGCCAACCGCATTTTCTCTTCGGATGGGCATTTAGAAAGCTCACTGAAATTGAAACAAATCGCCCTTTTTGCAGCGCCAATGAACAATAATTACGATTTATTAGAATATATAGCGATGTGCCCTTCCGTTTCAATGTTTTTCTATATTACGCTCGGTTGGATGAAGATGATTCGAAAAGTTTTATTCTAGATTGTTCCGTCTCAGTAAACGTAAATCCTTTAGAGAAGTCAAAAATATTTGGAAGGTAGTGCGCTATTTTCTACAAGAGACTGACTAGGGAAGACTAAAGCGATGTCTAATTGCTTCAAAGCAGTAGTGTGTTAAAACTTTCTTATTTCAGTTTGAAAGGCCCCGAGGCGTAATTACTAAATAAACGAGATGTAACAGCCCATGGCTCAGGGGGGCAAGTTGTACTTTTCTTATGGGTAGGTTTTTATCACTTACCATCGGGTAAAAGTCCTGTTCGTGTCTTTGCTTTGATCAATATAAAAAAGATAGTTCAGTCAGTAACGCATCAGCCTTTACAATACTTTACATCACATAACATAATAATTCATATGTAATACATTTTTTATATTCTATACCAAGTTAATGCTAGAAATTTAAATATGAAACATGAGCAAAGTATATTTATAGTATTTATAGCTTTCTATAGAAAGCTATAAAATTTACTTACAATTGTAGTACTTTGCATTTAAAATATAATAAAGTAGATACTAAAACTGTCATATCATAATCAGCTAGTTAACTTTATTAAATATTATCTTTATATACTAAATCACCAATATAATACGAATTGAACCCACAGCCCTTCCCCCGCACATACTGATACGCTATAACTACACCAATACCCATTCAGTGTAAGTTATTTGGTTTCCCCTGAAAGAATTTAATCAAACTTATTTTGTTCACAGATTACGCTATCTGCTTAGACAGTTGAACAGAGGTGAAATACCAGCGGAAACGTTACAAAGGAATCTTCAATACGCTGCCAAAGTCCTCGAGGCAGTATACATAGACGAAACGAAGTACGTATAGCCTTTTAATGTATTGATTTTATTCGATATTTTGTACCGTTGCGTGTTCTTAACAAAGAAGCTAAAGTTATATGAAGATGTTTGAGAGTTAATGGAAATAACTTAACGAAATTAGTTTTAATTCTGCCACTAAGTCTTTTATATTCAAATTATATTAATAAAAGGAATAGCGTTTTTAAATCCTTTTATCAAGTTCAAAGTTTATTGTCTTTGTGTTTCAGAATATTGCAGTCAAATTTAAAAGTCATTGTTAATTTTGAATTAATTTGTTATTCTATATATTTGTTTATATCGATTCGATATTTAACTGAAGACTATTATTTAAACCAATCCTCTCCTTTTGTTGCTTCCAACAGTTTTTTTTTCCTATTCTAGGCCGTTCTATTTCGATGTTGGAGTATTGAGTTTAAAATGATAATGATAGATTATAATAGACAGTTATTATTACTTCGAACACTTGCGATAACCAATTACAGAATACTCACAAGAATTTACTTAATTTTAAAATATTTAATTATTTTTGTACTTACGACGTCATGAAACTAAAATGAAACATAAAAGCTTAGTTTATCGACTATGAAAACTTTTGTAAATGTAAAGTTTTGATTTTTTTCTTTCATTAAATGAATGTGCAAATTTTTTGATATGAACATTTGTTTATTCATATTCAAACAAAGAAATTACGCAGTTGTTGAAGCCTTTTTATTTTGACTTAATTCAAACGAAGACAAATTACATTTTACTAAAGAAATTACCAAATTTTTTTATTATGAAACCATTCTTATTTTAATAACATGGTTAATTTATTAAGTTTCGATTAGTTTTAAATTATTATAAAATGTTATTATCTATTTCATCCCCTATTATATAGCAATTTAATTGCTTAACATTTATATACTACTTGGATTTTCTTCTGACTTAAATATTTGGGAACATCATGCCTTTTACAATATTATCTATTTTTGTAGATCTCCACAGTTAACATGCTCTTACAAATTGCGCTGAACTACGCCTTTGGTCCATACATGAGATTATAAGCATCTTTAATTTCTCAAACAATTTATAACGGAGGTTTGCCTGGTGTTTTGTGCAGTTTAAAACTTTTAAGTTAAACTTCTTACAATTTTGTTATCCGTAATACTGGCTAACCTTCATGAACTATCTAGTATCAGGAAAGTAATTAACATGTACAAAATTTATAGCGCACAACGAACTAAAACTGATTAATTAATTAATTATCAAAGTAACTCAATTAATGCCGTGTAGTTGGTGCTCATATTATGTTCCGCAAATCGCTTTCACCGTGGGGAAAATTTCGGCTATATTGATTTTGTAATACCGACGGATAATCCGAGTTCCGTTATTGTACGAAGGTTGAAAACGAATATTGAAGAGAATATGTAATATCTATAATTTTCTTAATCAATATCAAAGTTCACCGTATACACTGTAACGTATAATTGAACCTAAATGGGGCATTTCGGGTATGTTTAAAATCGACCCCTTATTACCAAAATCATTTTTAGTAATTATGTAAGACATCAAATTTACTTAAAGCAAAATTATCCAGAAATGGAGTTAACCCTTTGGATTTTGGAGTTCAGATGCCAGTCGCTCTACGTTGGAACTATACTTTAGTAAAATCTAAATGGATAAGATATCGACCCCATGATATAAAATTGACTTGAAGATAGGATAAAAATATGTTTAAAAACATTCAGTAGTAAAAAAAAAAATTTCATCCAAAAAAACTTTGTTTTCCACAAGCCATTTGACATAAATCGTCAAATTGTTTTTATAAAATATATTACGTTGGCGTAAAAATAGTGTGTCGTTGACTGCAGTAGTCGAATAAATAGAGAATATCACTATTTAACATGAAATAACTAACTATTGTAAGTTATACATACAAATGAACAATGCCGGTCGTACAGTTTAAGCAATTTATGTCTGCTTAGTCCGAGAGGCGAATATGCGGGTTCACAGCTTGATAAATAGCTACATTGTAACATTCGTACATTGTTATCTTAATCTTTCAAAATGAGAATAAATTCGATTTCCATCGTGGTAACCTGAATTTCCATTTCTATAGTATTTGTGTGATCAGATCTGTGGCAAGATCGTAAGAACCAAAAACTTGAGTAAAAAATAGTTGGGGACGTGTTATCCACAGATGATATAATTTTGAACTTTAATCAGTAAAAAAAACGGAGCATTCAATAGTTATGATATAGGTATTCTAAAATGTTTGAATTTCTTTTTTATATTTGTGGCTAAAACTAACAAAACAGAAAAACTTTTTACGCAGACATTTATATAAATATTTCCCTTTAGGAAGTTCAGCAACAACCTTAAAACAGGAGTCCATGAAGCTTTTTACATGGACAAGGGCCACGACAAGGGAAAAACCTTAAAGATAACAAGGGATCCAAACCCCGAATGAAAATACAAAGGGAAGAGGAGGAAAATTATTGAGTAAACATAATATCACAAATATGTAATGATCCCATTACGGCAATTCAAAGGCAAAAACGATTTGCCAATTATTTTGGTGTAATTAATACGAACATCTTTGCTCATAAATTAATTAAATGTATAGAGCTGAACACACTTTCACCAGGGAAATGCACCGGGTTTAAAAGTCTTTCATCTTTAAAAAAAGTTTACTTACGAGTGGACCGCGCTGGTTATGATAAATAAAGATTTTTAAGAAGAATAAAGACATTTTATGGCTAATATTTCTACACTTTCACTTTGTTTTAGTTTATTCGTCACCTACGAAAATGTAAATCGTTATTATCTATAATATTAATATAAATTATTTGGCTTTGACGGTGCTAAGCTTCTTGTTTATGGAAAATTAAGTTAAAACACACATTTTATATCAGAAGAGCTTATTAATCTCGCTACTAAAAACGTTGAAAAATCTAATCACACTTTACTTTATCTTAGAACAGTATCAGAATAGATGACAAACTGGATAAGACCAGTTTGTAAAGTAATATTGTATCTTTCTTTCTATTAGCCTCCACTTCTAATCAAGATTTACCTAAGTAACAGTTTTAGGCAGAGTGACTGGTATCTGTCTTACGCAACTTCATTTTATTAGACGGATGCATCTCATAACGACCTACAAAGATGTTCTTAATCTGGGACAGACTTTTTTATGACCATCCGACTCATAAATCATTTTATTTTTATACACCGAAGTGATCGACGTATATCGTGCTTAACAAATAGACCAACAAACAAGAAAACACCAAGTTTTTAAGAACTATAACGATATCCGGTTAATAAAATATAATAATATTTTATGTAAACTAAACTGTATGCTGCAATACTGGTAAATAGAAGATTGCATCTAAACATCAAAATACATTTATGATGATAATCGGGGCCTAAATTTAAAAACTTTTTTTATATAACATGACTGCAAAGACAAAAGCATGAATACTATATAAAATTTGCTTTCTACTTGACCCTCGGTTGATAAAATAACTAACCTTAACTTCGTACAAGTCAAGTTTCAAACAATATTCACTTAGTCTTTAAAACCTTTTTGTGTTTAAACTTTATATGAATATAAAGTTTATGTTAAAAGCTTACGAAGCTTAAACTTTATGTTATGAAACTACGTATATAATAATGAATTTTGAGAATTGTGTTCCGGGCATCAAAGAGCAATTTTGATACGCTCACTAAATGTCGTATAGTTTGGGGAACATTTCATTTCATACACAGAACACGCAGCGAAACGAACATATATGAATTTACTTTGTACGTTTTGTTTTTATTTTATTCCATGCATATTTTCTCAAACATTTTATTTGCACTGAGTATTGCACCAGTGCATGTGAAAATCGTTTCTTTTATTTTTTTTAATAACGATATTGACATTAATACATTACATAAGTATTATCATCATTTATAACATAGGCCCATATTACTATTTTTCGTTTTAGTCTACAAGGAATAACCAAAAGAAATATTATTTTATTAACATTAACTTTTTACAATTAGATCAGTACGCTAGCAGATAAAGGTTTCTTTTCACCAATAAAAATCTAAAAAACACGCAGTTAATTAGAAGACCATATTCAATAGCTTCCCTTCACTTTTGAATTAAAATGCAATTTATATATATGTAAAGACGACAATTTATTTACGAATTTAACTGCTATAATTTTGACTGTTTAATCTATTGCGCCATTGCTTCTTATTTTTGTTACTGTTAAATGAGATGGTTTTTGTAATAGTCTTAGGTACCCTAAGCTTCCGTCCTATTTTACAATTGTATCAAGATTATCGTTGAGAAAAAATCAACGATAACAGTTTGTTCATTTAGTTTAACGCTAAAGCCCGAAACCCGCAAATGGCCCATTTATACAAAGCTTTTCATCATTTCGTAATTTTGTACTTTTAATCTTACATTCAAGTATTTGTACACAAAGCTTTTCCTAAAGCAAATTTAAATTGAATGCAAAAGCCTTTTCTTACAAAGGTGCCATTGAGCTTAGCATTACTACTGCTGCAAACATTGCACTGATGTCATTCATTTCACGTATGACTGCAACATTTTTGAAAGGGTATAAAGTGTTATATACACAGACAAACATATGTTTCATTATTTTCTTTCAATATATTTTAATATTTATAATTTAAATTTACCAAAATATCCATCACAATTCCTTTTGATAAGGTACGAGGCAACCGTTCTAATACTAAGTATACACTTATTTTGTTGTTGCAAACCCATGTACAGTGTTAAAACATTTATTTATACATTTGGTAAATTCAGAGCTTACGTTAATTTTCACACTGTGACTAACAACTTTATAGCATGATGTGACTTTCGCACCACGCGCCATTTACGTGTGAATACGACTTGTAAATGTCATCTGCATTCAGAACATCTAACCGTATTAGTTAAATCTTTCGTTATAACAACTTTTCGTGGGATTTTAAAGGCTTTTTGTATGATGCTAATATTGAAAGATATTTTTTTGTTCGAAGATCTCATAAATTTATATTCATTATTCAAAAAATCAGTCCTGCATTACTCCATTAATAAATAGAGTCTTTTGAGCTGTGAGTTAGTACAAAATTGTCAAGCCCATCTTTGGAAGTTAATATAAGCTCTGACAGCCTTAAAATTTATTGACAATTTATTCATCCTTAGAATGCAGTTTACCCATTGGGTTTTTTAAAGTTATTTTTTGTTTGAATGAATACATAAATGTTAGTTATATACATTTATATATTCATTTTCAATCAAAAATATTACGGAATTGTTGAAGCTCTATTTGCTGGGAGACTTAAGTAATAATCAAATTATATTTCTACTTCCTGTATAATCAGTTCAGGAAAAAATGTAATTCTTTTGTTGTTGTATAACAAAATTTATATTTATTTAGAAGAATTGTAAATTAATTTTATCTGTTTCATAACGTAATAACTGCACTTTTATTGCTTACCCGTTAAATACTACTTGAACTCTATTTTGTCTTTAGTATTAAGAATTAGCATGCCTTTAATAAAATTATTATCTTTATTCCCTTATAAATTGCGCTCAACTACGTCTATTGTCCACACATGGGACTTTGAGGTTCTATTAATTATTAAATAACTTAACACAATCGCATTTTCGGCTAGTATTGTGTGCAGTTTAAAAACTATAAAATTTACCTCAGAGCAATTTTGTTATCCGTAAAACTAGCTAAGCCTCATACAATATCAATTATCAGCAAAGTAATTAACATCTACGAAATATATAGCGCACATTGAACAAAAACTGATTAATTAATCAATTATCAAAGTAACTCAATTATTGCCGTGAAGTTGGGGCTCATATTATTTTCCACAAATCGCTTTCACCGCGGGGAATATTTCGGCTATATTGATTTTGTAATACGGGGTAATCCGAGTCCCGATATTACGAAGGTCGTAAACGTGAAATATACAATTATCTTAATTGATATCAAGGTTTGTCTATAACATATGTTTGAACCTAAATTGGTCAATAAGACTGTTGCCTGAAAGTTAAGATTATACATGCATCGGATGGGTATAACTTTATTTTTATGCTTTAAAACTACGCATATAATGTTGAATTTTGAGAGTTATGTTCCACGTATCAAAGAGCATTTTTGATATGCTCACTAAGCGTCGTACAGTTTTAAGAACATTTTATTTCATGCAGAACAAACGCAGCGAAACGAACAATATGTGAGTTTACTATGTACGTTTTGTTTTATTTTATTCCATGAATATTTTATCAAACATATTGTTTGCTCTGAGTATCGCACCGGTGAATGTGAATTTCGTTTATTTTAATTATTTTTAAATAAAGATATTAACACAAGTATCATATGCCTTATGTACAATATATTCTATATTAGTATTCTTATTTTTAGTTTACATGGAACTACCAAAAGAAAAAGCATTCGTAAACAATACGATTAGATTAGTACGCTAGCAGTAAAAGGTTTCTATTCTTTAATACATCATACCTCATACATAATCAGCCTGTGATAGTCCACTGCTGGACATAGGCCTCCCCTAATACACCCCTATCCATTAGGGGTTTGGACCGTATCCCACCACGGTGGTCCAATGCGGGTTGGTGGGTGGATCATCTTACCCATCCGACGCATGGATCATCTTACTTTTCAGACAATTGGGTGATAGGCCCAAATTACCCTAGCCAACTAGGAAACAACAATGAAAATTTGTAGGGTCTCCGCAGGATTCGAACCCACGACCTCCGGTTTCTAAAGCACACGCCCATACCACTAGGCTACGGAGGCAGTATTCTTTAATGAAAATCGAAAAAATGCAATTAAGTTTACTGCAACTGTACTAATGTAACATCGACCCTTCAATAATTTATATGAAAAATTAAACATATTGTTCAAGAATTTGACTGCTATCCATCTATTGCATTGTTATTTTATATATTTGTCTTTGTTAAATGAGATGTTCTTTGTGAAAGATGCAGGTAAGTGTAACGTTATTCATAATTAGCTTTTGTGTTAAAATATTTTATGATACCAAATTAAAGCATACAGTTTGTTTGTTTAGATTGATGAAACCCGTAAATGACCCGTTTGTGGAAAGCTGTTTATTATTTCTTTTTATTTTACATTCAAGTATTTGAGATTATTTGAGCAACACATAGTTGCCCGTATAAGCTTTTATTAAAGAAAATGAATATTAAATGCCATAGTCACTTACATGTATTCATACAAACGAGATATTGGCATTAGAATTACTACTTGATTAAAGGTTTCTAAATTAATCGGTGACAATGATTTAATGTATCACTACATATTTTTTTGCTTTCGAAATGGTAAAAAATATTTATAGACACAGACCTAAATGTATTTCACTATTGATATTCTATGATTTCCTATTTTTTTTTTATAGTTAACATTTATAATTTTTGTCTACAAAATCCTCCATGACAATTACTTTTACCAAAGTATGATGCAACCATTTTTAAATTAAGTACGAAAGATAAATAAAAAATTTATCTTTCGTCATAATTCCCATGTACAGTGCTCAACCGTTTTTTTATGTATATGTGGTATATTTCTTTCGTGAACTTGAATGGAGCTTGCGTAAATTGTCACACTTTGACTAACATCATTATAGCGTAATGTGACATTCGCGCCACACGTCATTTACGTGTAAATACGACTTGTAAATGTCATCTGCATTCAGAATAATTAACCGTAAAAGTAAAATTTCTCCTTATTACAAATTTTCTGTGTTTATAAGCTATCTATAGGGTACTTAGAATGGAATGCAAAATAAAATAGAGATAAATAAATTTGTAGTGTAGGACGCCCTACGGCAAGATGGAGTGACGACATTCGCAAAGTGGCCGGTGTGGGCTGGATGAGAATAGCCGAAGAACGGAAGCGGTGGCGTGCATTAGGGGAGGCCTATGTCCAGCAGTGGACTAACACAGGCTGATGATGATGAAATAAATTTCGGCAATCTGAAACATAAATATTTATTAAAATCAGTCTTGCATTAGTTCAGTTATAAAAAGAGTCTTTGAGTGCATGATCGAAGTTATTGAAAAATTATAATTATGGAGTTAAATACTTGCTTTTATTAATGATGAATTATTTTGCGTCCAAAGAGATATTTTCAACTCCTCAGTGTGCCAGTGAAACGTCGTAGATGTTGTACACTAATTGAACGCGATAAAATCGGTATCGATTGAGGTCGCAAATGAATCAACAAGAAAAGTTATTAAACAATGATTTTACATTTTCATACGAATAACAGTTATATACACAACTCTTATATCACTATAGTACTAAGTATACAAGTATGGTAATAATGACTGATTAAATGGTAACGTTTTAACGACAATTCTGACAATTTTCATTCAAATTACTTTATAATAAATGCAATCAATGGTTGTAATTCAATGGACGAATTTAATGACTTTATTGTAGGTTTTTTAAACGTGATTAAAACTAAATTTTACTGTTAATATCATAACTTTTAATTCGAAATAGTACGAAAAATTAAATTTATGTATGTGATAGTTACATCGACAACGTGACTTATTATTAGGTCGCCCTTTTATTTAAAACTGGTGGTAGGTCTTCTTTGTGCAGGGGGCCGTCTGGGTTTGTCCACCGCGGTGCCTATTTCTGCCACAAAGCAGTAGTGTGAAAACACTGCTGTGTTCCGGTTTGAAGGGCACCGTAGCCAGCGTATTTACTGGGTAAACGAGACTTATCACGCTGTCTCACGGTAGGCAGCGCGTTGATGATACCCCTAGTAAGACCGATGTCTATGGGCGTCGGTGACCACTTCCCATCAGGTGGCCCGACTGCTTGTCTGCCTGCATAGGCAATAAAAAAAATTATACAAATTTTATTAGAGATACTTATTACTAAAACTTATTTACTGACCAGATTTGTAAAAAATTTTAAAAACATTACGTTTTGATACAAGCAGTCTTTTTCATAGTGAAACAGCTGGAGTTCAAGTGCAGAAAAGGTATTTTGCTAAAATGTGTAGTCTGAGAAACGTCTGCGTCGATTACAACGTGTAATTAATTTGTACAAAGTAACTAATAACTGCCGTGTAGTTGAAGCCCATACTAAGTTTTACTGAAGAGTACGCTCTTCACGAGCAGCGGTTGAATATTTCAGCTGTATTGATTCTCTGTATACCAATCAGGTACCTGAATCGTTGTTGTACGAGGTTGTAAACTGTGTAATAATATTCCAATTTTATCAAACGATAACTTATTGTCATCACAGTTTAAATTGATAATTAGCGTTGTTTAATCAAAACTTAAACGTGTTCAATAGAACATGCAAATTATCCAGCGTTAATTCAACTTTTATTATTTACGTATTGCATTTGTCGAATATTTTACATTATAAATCAAAATTGCTTTTACGGATTTTATCGCGTATTGATTTTCACGCGTGGTCTACCCGTGTACGGCGGTGAAAGTTTAAACATTCGAGAATTTTTAAAATAGTTAAAATCGAAACGCGATAAAAATCAATAAGATAATTTTATTTAACAACTTTTTATTTTCAAAAAGTATTACGGCACAAACTTAGCTATGCTATGAGAAAAAAATACCGTTTGTTGTAAAATTGTGTAAAACACTTGGATGATTTTACATGATTAATATTTTCATTTAGTTATAGAAACAAATGTAGGATGCGGGTCGTATCTCCCAAGAAATTTATGCCTCCTTAGTACGAGAGGCGAACATGCGGGCTCACTGCTTGATAAATAGCTACATTGTAACATTCGTACATTTTTATCTAAATCTTTTCAGACTAGAAGAAATTCGATTTTCATTTTGTTAACCTGAATTTCCATTTCTATCGGGTCTCGTGTGATCATTATGTTTGTGCAGAGATCGTAAGAACCAATTAAATCGAGTAAACAATTAACTTATTGATCGTGTATTCTGTTACTCGCTACACGATGATATTATTATGGAGGTATCGGGTGTTATTTACTGAACTCGTTTATAGTTGTTATATGTTTCTATATAAAAGGTTACATTTTTTTAAAAAAGTGGCCAAATACTTCCTGTCATCAGTTATCTTTCAGAAAAGCTCGGGCAAAATGGGACCAGCCATTCAAGACATTAGCCAGAACAAACAACAGATGACGTTGTTTATAGCTATGAATCAATCAAGGATGACTACATTGTTCTGTTTGTAATATAAAAAAGAAAGTCATTTTAAATTTAGATTTAGGAATTAGTTTTCTTTTTAAGTGAAACCGACGCCGATGCAAACAGTAGAGCGTGACAATACGGCATTCCACTTCCTTACTTCCGCAGAATTAGTGTTAGCCACTGGATTAACGAGCTAACTCTTAGGTTACCGGGCGGATTTATATCGTCTTATAGGTACTATATATCTATATAACATGAAACTATATATCGGTACTCATTTAGTTACTTTACATTACATAATTCGTAAATCCGTAATTAACTGGCTAAAACTTGCAGCAGCAGCGGTTGCCTATAAGTAACAGCTTTAACTACGCTATATTAATTTCTTGACTCTTCTGAGACTCCTGTTTACTTGACTACTTCATTTTCAATATCCTTGCTCCAATAATAGTTCGAATCTTTGCTTAACACTTTACCGTTTTCCAATGACATCTGTCCTTGTGCACCCACAATTCTTTCTCAGCACCACGCAAAGGTTGACTGGTGCACAATGCTATTGGCATAAAGCTGCCTTTGTACAAGACTTGTGCATAAAATGTAAATAAATAGATAAATGAACAATGAACAATTTCATATATTTATTTAAATCTAAAATTGAAATTAATTAGGTTTACATTATACTTACGAATAGAACAGAACTTTATGCAATTATTAAAACACAGTCAATGCTTGTAATAAACCAAAATTGACTATAATATCGTTAATCGAAAACTGAAATTAAAATTACAGTTTTGATAGTTTAAAAATTATTTGACCATTCTTGAAGTTCGATACAATATTCGCTATGTGCTTAACACCTGGTCGTATTTTCATTAAAGTTTCCTTTGAAAGCTTAGTAAAGTTTCGATCGTTTCATGCTCTGGGTTCTTCGCATTAAAAAGTATTTTTGATGCGCTCATTAAGCGACATACACTTTGAACAACATTTTATTTTATAAAGCAAGAGACGCAGCGAAACGAATTTGTGTGGACTTCTTTTTACTCGTTGTTTTACTTTATTCTATGCATACATTATCAAGCAAATAATTTTTCACATTTAAATATTGCCCGCACATGTGAATTGTGTTATTAGAAAGATATATATGACTATATATCCTTTAATACGATATATGTAGATTTTTGTATTTTTGCTTCGATGTCGATGGTATAAAATTAAAAACAAAAATTTTCCATATCAAATTTCCTACTAATCAAGGCTTAATTTAGCAAATAAAGACCCTCGATTAATTTCATCATTGTACTATGTGTCTTTCCCAATAGAAAATCTTTAAGTGGTAACTCTTTCAAAAGCGGCGAATATTCAAGTTTACTTATTTTCTGTTTACCTCCTATTCGTTTGTTAACTGATGAATTTACAAAAGCTAGCATACAAAATATGTTTTCATTTTAACATATCATTACAACTTCTGAATCTGTTAAACCCAGTGAGCTATGGCTAAGAGCCTCGGTTTATGAATCCAAATGTTCAGTTTGCAAACCAACAGCCATTTAAATCATACTGTAAAAATGTAACTTTTTGGTAAATCTGAATTCGAAGAAGTCGAGGAATTTAAAAAAAACTACACAATCCTAAGCTTGTAAAAGAATTGTAATAATGTTGCAAAAACTTTATCTGGTATCTGAATAGAAAAACCTTTTTAATACTGCTTCACAGTCAAGTATTGACAAAAATACTTATTTTATAAAACGTGGATATTTCGTGCATTTAACAAACAGCATTTATTATTCACAAAGAAAATACAAACAATAGGACTCATCTCGCTCTACATTCAAACGTGCAGTGAATTTTATTTTCAGTCGTAAATCCATTCGTTCAGAGAAAGTTAAAAATTTATGTACATAATCCTTTAAAAATAATTTATAAAATTTAAGAATATTTTCCTATTAATTAACTATTTAACTTAAATATCTGTAATGTATAACGTGAATTTACAATATTGGATTAAAAATAACAAATCACAGTTTGTTTTATTGCTTATGGTGTTTAATTTTGCTTCTGAAAGATAGGATAATATTTTTACATGTAAACTTTACATTTCAGTAGCTCTGGGTAGAACTTATTTCAGTGATAAAGTTTAAATAAGAAACCAATACTTGCGAAATGAAAAAAAAATAACAAGAAGAAAAATATCAAATTAGTATCACAGAACATTAACAAAGAGTGATATCCAAATAAACTATAGCAAAACGAAATCTACCCTCGGGGAATAAGTTTACTCATCTAATTCCCGACCAGTGCAGTATAATTTACTAATTACCCTTTAAAACCTATTATAAAAAATAATATACATTGTACGTTTTATCATGTGTAAATTTTATTTCAAAACGTGGATCTAAGGGCATTTCGTGTTACGTCAATTACTCAGACACGGGTCAGTTTAAGAGGTGAATGGTATCATACATAAGTCCTTAATTGCTTATGGTCAATACACGAGGTAATGCTAACAATAGTAAAATTTTATGAGGATTTTATGTCCTAATTAAAGTATACGTAAATATAACTCAAGTACACAATACCCTGGACCACGAACAAGTTACAGAATTCCATCGTTTAGTTTTGTATTAATCTCATTAAACAGCTGATACAACACCCCGTCAACCGTAAAACAGCGAATGAAATGTCAAAAAAGTAAAGACACAATATTTGTATATGCTAATCATGTGTAGACGATACTTTTCAACACATCAGTTTAATTTTGCCCCCATTTCTTTACTATATGCTAAGATATTTGTTATATTTAAACAGTAGAAAATTTGACATAAAGTAACCAATTTGACACATAAACTTGTATGTAAAATATGTGTGCTCGAATACATCTATATCATTAATTAAAATGTTATCTGATATTTGTTACATAAAACAATTATCTGAAAATAAAATATTTTAATCATTTTATTTAATTTGTATAAACTTCAAGACTTCTCCTAAACCGATTATAATTAGAGGCATAACTTGATTTCTTCATTTTAATCATATCAACTATTATCGGTGGTAGGTCCCCTTTTTACATGGGACCGTCTGGGTGGGTACCACCACGGTGCCTATTTCTACTGCAAAGCAGTAGTGTGAAAACACTGATGTGTTCCGATTTAAAGGGCACCGTAGCCAGCGCATTTACTGGGTAAACGCGACTTAACATCCTATGTCTCACGGTAGGCAGCGCGTTGGTGATACCAGTATTGCCAATGTCTATGGGTGTCGGTGACCACTTTCCATCAGGTGGCCCGACTGCTCGTCTGCCTGCGTTGGCAATAAAAAAAAACAAATGGCAGTTATGAATGATGTACAAATAAATTTTGGAACGTAATAAGCAAACAATTATAGGTAGATAAATTACATATTCCAAAGCAGCATTTCCAGTCGAGGTGTAGAAAATTGCGAATAACATGGATTGCGACGAGACGAGAAAAGCAGTTTTACTTGACAATTTTAAAATGTCAACTCTATTATTAAACTACCACTTAAAATCCTGTGAATACAATCCCTTATTTAAACTTCAAGCGTCGAGTTTCATACAATATTCACATAATCTTTATAACAACCGGCGTCGTATTTAAAACTTAAAATGAATGTTAACTTTCCTTTAAAAGTTTATAAAATAAATGTTCATTTTATGAATAATACTGTGCTCATTAAACAACTCTTTTGATGTACTAGCTAAGCATTCTTGTCGTTTTATCTATTTTATTTCATACATTTGATATTCGGAGATATATCAAAATGTAAAATATAATTTAAATACTGTTAATATCGATTTTAATGCCAAAAAAGCTTTATATTTGTTTTTTTTTTTTTCAGGGTAATTTCAATACCGAATTTTTTTAATTTTAATGTAAATAAAAAATATACACCGATGTTGCCACTAATAGGTAGCTAAAATCCACCCAAGGACTGTCGGAGATGTTTCCCTAAGTACAATGGGGGAAATTGAGTAACTTCCTCTTTGAAATCGGTTAAAGTAAGCGAACTTTCCTTTACATAGTTTTCCCTTGCCTTGCTGACTCTTGCCTTACTACTCTAGAGGGATTGAATAGATTTGGCCACTACACATCACTCGTAGTGATATCATGGAGTTGTTGCAATAGGAACTTATTATGTAAAAAGATATTAAAGAATACTTTTACATATGTTTTGTAACGAACATTTTTAAAATTGGAAAGAAAAACTTTCGTTACCAATATCGTTATGTCTTTTTTAATAATTTTAAGCTTAAGCAAAAAAGAAATTCATCTCTATCCTGCCATTTCATTGTTCATGGTATTATATTTAATACAAACTTTTAGAGATACAAATTATCTGTACAGCCAATTTTTTGATTAGATTCGTGAAAATTAATAAACAATTAAACATAAAGTTTTGCTATAAACAGTTTTTTTTTGTTTAAACTGGCTAGGTCGAATAAATAAGCTACAGTTAAAGTGCAGTTAAGGTATTTTGGAATTATTGGGAAATTTATGGCAGTGTGTCGAACTAAAACTTGTTAATTAATTAATTATCAAAGTAACTCAATAATGGCTCTCATATAATGTTTCACAAATAGCTCTTTCACCGCGGAGAATATTTCACCTATATTGATTTTGTAATACCAGCGGGTAACCCGAATCCCGTTATTGTACGGAGGTTGTAAACGTGTGTAAGAATCATTCCAGATTTTTATCAAACGATATCATTTTTATCAATTTCTGAATTGATGTTAGCGTTGATTTAATTAATATTAGGGCTTAAATATATCATTAAAATTGTCCACGTTAACCAACTTTTTATTATCAAAAAGATTATATTATGGCACAAACTTAGCTATAATATGAGAAAAAAATACCATTTGTTGTAAAACTGTGTAAAATAATTTTAACATGAAAGTTTATTCTACTTAAATATTGAATAAAAGCAGTTTACACGATTAATATTTAAAATTTAGTTATAGAAACAAATGTAGGATGCGGGTCGTATCTCCCAAGAAATTTATGCCTCCTTAGTCCGAGAGACGAACATACGGGCTTACTGCCTTATCAGGCAGTTATACCTATAGCTACATTGTAACATTCATACATTGTTATCTAAATCTTTTCAGACGAAAAGAAATTCGATTTTCGTTTTGTTAACCTGAATTTTCATTGCTATCGGGTCTCGTGTGATCATTATCTTTGTGCAGAGATCGTATGAACCAATTAAATCGAGTAAACAATTAACTTATTGATCGTGTATTCTGTTACTCGCTACATGATGATATAGTTATGAAGGTATCGGGTGTTATTTACTGAAATCGTTTATAGTTGTTATATGTTTCTATATAAAAAGGTTAGATTTTTCTATAAAAAGTAGCCAAATACTTCCTGTCATCTTTCAGAAAAGCTCGGTCAAAATGGGACCAGCCATTCAAACAAACAGACGACGTTTTTTTTTGAAAATGTTCTTTTGTTATATGTACAAGCTATAAATCAATCAATGATGAGTACATTGTTCTGTTTGTTCAATATTATAAAGAAAGTCATTTTAATTTTAGATAAGTAATGTTTTAAATTTAGATTTAGAAGTTAGTTTTCTGTTTAAGTGAAACCGACGCCGATGCAAACAGTAGAGCGTGACAATACGGTATTCCACTTCCTTCCTTCCGCAGTGTTAGCCACTGGATTAACGAGCTAACTCTTAGGTTACCGGGTGGAGTTATATCGTCTTATAGGTACTATATATCTATATAACATAAAACGATAAATCGGTACTCATTTAGTTACTTTACATTACACAAATCGTAAATCCGTAATTATCTGGCTAAAACTTGCAGCAGCAGCGGTTGCCTATAAGTAACAGCTTTAACTACGCTATATTCATTTCTTGACTCTTCTGAGACTCCTGTTTACTTGACCACCCATTTTCAATATCCTTGCTCCAATAATAGTTCGAATCTTTGCTTAACACTTTACCGTTTTCCAATGACATCTGTCCCTGTGCACCCACAATTCTTTCTCAGCACCATCCAAAGGTTGACTGGTGCACAATGCTATTGGCATAAAGCCGTCTTTGTACAAAATTTGTGCATAAAATGTAAATAAATAGATAAATGATATATGATCATATATTTTTCTCAATTTAATATCGAAATTAATGAAGTCTATATTATACTTACGATTAGAACAAAATATAAAACACTAGCCGAATACTTAATTGAAAACGCAATTTAAAATTACAGCTTTGATAGTTTAAAAATTATATGACCATTCTTGACTCAATACACTTTAATTCAATATATGAACATGACTAAAAAGTTCGATACAATATACGTTATATGTTTAACACCTGGTCGTATTTTCATTGAAGTTTCATTTGAAAGCTTAGTAAAGTTTCAATCGTTTTATGAACCGTGTTCTTCGCATCAAAAAGTATTTTTGATGTGCTCATTAAGCGACATACACTTTTAACAACATTTTATTTTATAAAGCAAGAGACGAAGCGAAACGAACATGTGTGTATTTACTTTTTACTCGTTGTTTTACTTTATTCTATGCATTCATTATCAAGCAAAGGATATTTCGCTTTTGAATAACGCCGGTACATGTGACTGGTATTATATATATATATGACTTATTCTTTGCGTCGATGATGATGGTATAAAATTAAAATACAAAAAAATTACCATATCAAATTTCCTACCAATCAAACACTTTGTTTAGCAAAAACATGAAATAAAGACCCTCGATTAATTTCGTCATCGTACTATCTGTCTTTCCTAATATAAAATCTTTAATAATAATTAAGTAGTAACTAGCTCTTTTAAAAGCGGCGAATATACAAGTTTTACTTATTTTCTGTTTCCCTTCTCTTTGTTAAAACTATTAAATTTATAAAAGCTGGCATACAAAAATGTGTTTTCAGATTTTGACATATACATTGCAACTTTTGAAGCTGTTAAACGAGGTGAGCTATGGCTAAGCGCCCCTGTTTATGAACTCCGAATGTTCAGTTTGTAAACTAACAGCCTTTAAAATTATACTGCAAAAATGTAACTTTTTGGTAAATCTGAATTCGAAGAAGTCGAGGAATTTTAAAAAAACACCACCCTCATAAACTTGTAAAAGAATTGTAATAATGTTGCAAAAACCGTATCTGATGTCAAAATGAACAACCTTTTCAAAAATGCTGCAAAGACAAATATGGACAAAAATACTTCTTCTTTTATCAATCGTGAATATTTTGTGTATCTTACAAACAGCATTTATTATTCACAAAGAAAATATAAACTAATAGGAGTCATCTTGTCTCCACATTGGTTGCAAAAGATTTTTATTTCTATTGTAGATCCTTTTTGTTTATAGAAATTTAAAATATATGTTCACGACATAAAGGTAAGTTATAAAATTTAATTTTGTTTAATAAAATGGACGTTTTATTGTATTCGATATTTGTATTTATAATGGATTAAAAGTTACATCAAAATACAATCCATGTTTGATCTATGCTTATGTGTATAATTTTCCTTCGAAAGGTAGGTAATATTTGACATGTAAACTTTACATACCAGTAGCCTGGGGAACTTATTTTGATAAAAAACCAATACACGAAAATGAAATTAAAATGAAAAGGAACCGAAGAAAAAGATCAAATAAGGCAGAAAAGCAAAAATTATTATCGAATAAACTATAGCAAAACGTAATCGACCCCGGGGGATAAATTAATCATCTTCTTCTCGACCAGGAGTAAATTTATTAATTGCCCTTTTAAAACCTTTTAAATTGAAAGCAATATTTATTGCACGTTTTTTATTTCAAATTTTATTTCAAACGGGTTCAAGGGCATTTCATGTTCGTCAATTACCAACACGGGTTGGTATAAGAGGTTAATCGCAAATAATTTAGTCCAAACTTAAGTTTGCACGAGGAGTTAATAGTAAAACTTTAGAGGATGAGATTGTCCCAAATAAAGTATCCAAAAATAACCAAGTAATAATACCCTGAACTGCCTCTTCCCTAGCGGATGGGCCTTTTCCAGGTCGGGGTTAACTCGTTTTGTTGGTTAGGCAAAAGGGGATACCCATTTCAAAAGTAAATGATCCGGGGATGAGCATGTAAAAGTCGTCCACCCACCAACCCCTGACCAGCCTTTGGGATACGGTCCAAAGCCTCCCCAATGGATAGGGGGTTGGGGGAGGCCGATGTCCAAGGGTGGATCAAGGCGATGATGACTAATACCTGGACCACAAACAAACCAGAATTCCTGTTTGTTTTGTATTAATCCATTAAACAGGGACAACGTCTTGTCCCAAACAGGAAAAAATGTCAAAAAGTAAAACAATACTTTATTTTAAACATTGTGAGATATCTTTAAACCTTTAGTTTCATTTTGCCCCATTTCTTTTATTAGTTAAGAATTTTGTTTTCTTAAAGGAAAATTCAAACTTGCGAAACATAGAACCAATAGACACATAAACTTTCATTTTAAATAGGATCTAATATATCTTATCATTTTTATAAAGTTTTAAAGTCCCAAAAACTATGTCGAAAAATAAAAAAATTTTAATTAATTTGATTTAATATCAAAGTTGGAAAAGAAAAGACTCGTAAATACAGAACTTTGTCTAATTTTAATCATATCAATAAATGATGTATAATAAATTATGGAACCAAATTACAAACAATTATAAGTGAAAAAGAATATTCCAAAGCAGAATTTCCAGCAGGGAAAAATTTCAAAACGGATTGCGACAAAGGAGTGTGGTGGACCGATTTTTACATGCCCATCCGACGCATGGATCATCTTACTTTTCAGACAATTGAGTGATCGGCCCAAATTGCCCTAACCAACTAGGAAACAACAATGAAAATTTGTTGAGTCCCCGCAGGATTCGAACCCTCGACCTCCTGTTTCTAAAGCTCACGCCCATACCACTAGGCTATGGAGGCAGTTCAGGGTATTACGTACTTAAGTTATATTTACGTATACTTTAATTAGGACAAAAATCATCGTCATAAAATTTTACTATTTTTAGCATTACCTCGTGCATTAACCATAAGCAATTAAGGACTAATGTATTATGCCATTAACCTCTTAAACCAACCTGTGTCTGAGTAATTGACGTAACATGAAATGCCCTTGGATCCACGTTTTGAAATAAAATTTGAACATAATAAAAACGTGCTATAAATATTGCTTTTCATATCAATAAGGTTTTAAAGGGCAATTCATAAATTTACTGCACTGGTCGAAAATAAGATAAGTTAATTTATCCCCCTGAGGGTAGAATACGTTTTGCTATAGTTTATTCGTATAATACTATTTGTTCATGTTCTGTCATTCTTATTTGATCTTTTTCTTCTTGTTCCTATTCTATTTTTAATTTCGCAAGTATTCGTAGTATCGGTTTCTTATTCAAACTTTATCACTGAAATAAGTTCTACCCAGAGCTACTGGTATGTAAAGTTTACATGTCAAAATATTACCCTACCTTTCAGAAGCAAAATTATACACCATAAGCATTAGATCAAACTGTGATTTGTATTTTTTGATGTAACTTTTAATCCACATTATAAATACAAATATCTGAAATACAATAGAAACGTCCATTTTATTAAACAAAAATTTAATTTTATAATTTATCTTTAAAGTGTTGTGAACATATATTTTAAATTTCTCTAAACAAAAGGATCTACAATAGAAAATAATACTCAGGGACTCCACAAATTTTTATTGTTCTTTCCTAGTTGGTTAGGGCAATTTGGGCCGATCACCCAATTCTCTGAAAGTAAGATGATCCATGCGTCGGATGGCATGTAAAAGTCGGTCCACCCACCAACCCGCATTGGACCCACCAACGCAAACGCCCTAATGGATAGGGTGTATTAGGGGATTAATCATCATCATCATCCTGTGTTAGTCCACAGCTGGACAAAGCCTCCTAATGCACGCCCTCTTCATTAGGGTACCAGGGTCCAACTTTTACATGATCATCCGACGCATGGATCATCTTACTTTTCAGACAATATCTTAGCTAATAGTAAAGAAATGGGGCTAAATTAAACTGATGTGTTGAAAAGTATCGTCTACACATGATCAGCATATAATACAAGTATTGTCTTTACTTTTTTGACATTTCATTCGCTGTTTTACGGTTGACGTAGTGTTGTATCAGCTGTTTAATGAGATTAATACAAAACTAAACGATGGAATTCTGTAGCTTGTCCGTGGTCCAGGACCATTATCTCATCATCAGTCTGTTATAGTCCACTGCTGGACATAGGCCTCCCCTAATACAACCCTGTGGGGTTACTGGATCGTATCTCACCACGCTTGTCTAATGCGGGTTGGCAGGACCAATTTTTACGCGCCACGCCCATACACGCATGGATCATCTTACTTTTCAGACAATTGGGTGACTGGCCCAAATTGCCCTAACCAACTAGGAAACAACATTGAAAATTTCTTGAGTCTGCGCAGGATTCGAACCCACGACCTCCAGTTTCTAAAGCACAAGAGACAGTATACTTTTAGTTACTTTTAGTTGTACAATTGTTATTTGTTGATATTTGGATATGTATTAAATGATGATGAACTACTAATACAATATAGTGCAATCAAGTCTAAGTACTGTCTATATCTCTTCCAATATAAAAAAGCTTTATACTTGTTTTCTCAGAATAATGTCAATACTGAAATTTTTAATTTAAAAGTAAATTAGAAATATATACCATCATTGTCCTGATATATCGCGTAAATAAGTAAAGTTTTAAATGTATCCTCCTTAAAGTTTACAGGTTGTTAAATCCACTCCAAGACTGTCAGGCATGTTGTCCCTAGAGTATAATGGGGAAATTGGTAACTTCTCTTTGAATGTTTAGCAAAAACATGAAATAAAATACCTCGATTAATTTCGTCATTGTACATCTGTCTTTCCTATAGAAAGTCTTTAATAATAATTAAGTAACAGCTTTTAAAAGCGGCAAATATACAAGTTTTACTTTATTTTCTGTTTCTCTTTTGTTAAACTGTTAATTTATAAAAGCTAGCATACAAAAGTGTTTTCAGATTTTGATAAACATTGCAACTTTTTGAAGCGCTGTTAAACGCAGTGAGCTTGTGCTAAGCGCCCCTGTTTATGAACTCCGAATGTTCAGTTTGTAAACTAACAGCCATTAAAATCATACTGCAAAAATGTAACTTTTTGGTAAATCTGAATTCGAAGAAGTCGAAGAATTTAAAAAAAAACACCACCCTCCTAAACTTATAAAAGAATTGTAATAATGTTGCGAAAACCGTAACTGATGTCTAAATGAACAACCTTTTCAATAATGCTGCAAAGTCAAATATGGACAAAAATACTTCTTCTTTTACCTATTGTGAATATTTTGTGTATCTTACAAACAGCATTTATTATTCACAAAGAAAATACAAACAATGGGAGTCATCTTGCTCCACATCAAAAGATGCAAAGATTTTTATTTTCTATTGTAGATCCTTTTGTTTAGAGAAATTTAAAATATATGTTCACAACACTTTAAAGATAAATTATAAAATTATATTTTTGTTTAATAAAATGGACTGTTTTATTTATTTGGATATTTGTATTTATAATGGGATTAAAAGTTACATCAAAAAATACAATCCATGTTTGATCTATTGCTTATGGTGTATAATTTTGCTTCTGAAAGGTAGGGTAATATTTTGACATGTAAACTTTACATACCAGTAGCTCTGGGTAGAACTTATTTCAGTGATAAAGTTTGAATAAGAAACCGATACTACGAATACTTGCGAAATTAAAAATAGAATAGGAACAAGAAGAAAAAGATCAAATAAGAATGACAGAACATGAACAAAGAGTATTATTTATACGAATAAACTATAGCAAAACGTAATCGACCCTCGGGGGATAAATTTACTCATCTTATTCTCGACCAGTGCAGTAAATTTATTAATTGCCCTTTAAAACATTATTAATATGAAAAGCAATATTTATTGCACGTTTTTATTATGTTCAAATTTTATTTCAAAACGTGGATCCAAGGGCATTTTATGTTACGTCAATTACTCAGACACGGGTTGGTTTAAGAGGTTAATGGCATAATATACTAGTCCTTAACTACTTATAGTTAATGCTCGAGGTAATGCTAATAATAGTAAAACTTTATGAGGATGATGATTGTCCTAAATAAAGTATACGTAAATATAACTCAAGTACATAATACCCTGAACTGCCTCCGTACCCTAGCGGTATGGGCGCTTTAGAAACCGGAGGTCATAGGTTCGAATTCTGCGGGGTTTCCTAGTTGGTTAGGGCAATATGGGCCGATCACCCAATTCTCTGAAAAGTAAGATGATCCATGCGTCGGATGAGCATGTAAAAAGTCGGTCCACCCACCAACCCACATTGGACCAGCGTTTTGGGATACGGTCCAAACCCCCTAATGGATAGGGTTGTATTAGGGGAGGCCGATGTCCAGCAGTGGACTGTCACAGGCTGATGATGACGTAATACCCTGGACCACGAACAAGCTACAGAATTCCATCGTTTAGTTTTGTATTAATCTCATTAAACAGCCGATACAACGTCTTGTCCACCGTAAAACAGCGAATAAATGTCAAAAAGTAAAGACAATACTTGTATTTGCTAAACATGTGTAGACGATACCTTTCAACACTTCATTTCTTTCTATTAGTTAAGATATTTGTTTTACTTAATCAGCAGAAAATGCAAACTTCTGCGAAACATATAACCAATACGACACATAAACTTGTATTTTTTAAAATATGTGTGATCTAATATATCTTTATCATTTATTATAAAGTTATTAAACGTGTCTAAAAATGTTTGTCGAAAAATAAAGTAAATTTTAATTAATTATGATTTAATTTAAAAGATTAGATTTAAAGTAAAAGACTCTCAAATACAGAACTTGATGTCTACATTTTAATCATATCAGTTATAAATGATGTACAAATAAATTACGGAGCTAAAATTACCAAACAATTATAGGTAGATAAATGTGACATATTCAAAAGCAGCATTTCCAGTCGAGGTATAGAAAATTGCGAATAACATGGATTGCGACGAAACGAGAAAAGCAGTTTTACTTGACAATTTTAAAATGTCCACTCTATTATTAAACTTCTACTTAAAATCCTGTGAATACAATCCCTTATTTAAACTTCAAGCGTCGAGTTTCATACAATATTCACATAGTCTTTATAACACCCGGCGTCGTATTTCAAACTTTAAATGGATATTACCTTTTATTACAAAGTTTATAAAATGAATGTTCATTTTATGAATAATACTGTGCTCATTAAACAACCCTTTTAATGTACTAGCTAAGCATTAGTGTCGTTTCATGTATTTTATTTCATACAATTGTTAATCATCATCATCATCCTGTGTTAGTCCACTGCTGGACAAAAGCCTCCCCTAATGCACGCCCTCTTCATTAGGGTACCAGGGTCCAACTTTTTACATGATCATCCGACGCATGGATCATCTTACTTTTCAGACAATATCTTAGCTAATAGTAAAGAAATGGGGCTAAATTAAACTGATGTGTTGAAAAGTATCGTCTACACATGATTAGCATATGCAAGTATTGTCTTTACTTTTTTGACATTTCATTCGCTGTTTTACGGTTGACGTAGTGTTGTATCAGCTGTGTAATGAGATTAATACAAAACTAAACGATGGAATTCTGTAGCTTGTTTGTGGTCCAGGGTATTATGTCATCATCAGCCTGTGATAGTCCACAGCTGGAAATAGGCCTCCCTAATACAACCCTGTCCATTAGGGGTTTGGACCGTATCCCAAAACGCTGGTCCAATGCGGGTTGGTGCGTGGACCGACTTTTTACATGCCCATCCGATGCATGGATTATCTTACTTTTCAGACAATTGGGTGACTGGCCCAATTGCCCTAACGAACTAGGAATCAACATTGAAAATTCCTGAGTCTGCAGGATTTGAACCCACGACCTCCAGCACAAGAGACAGTATACTTTTAGTTACTTTTAGTTGTACAATTGTTATTTGTTGATATTTGGATACGTATTAAATGATGATGAACTACTAATACAATATAGTACAATCAAATCTACGTACTGTTAATATCGGTTCCAATATAAAAAAAGCTTTATACTTGTTTTTTCAGATTAATGTCAATACTGAAATTTTTAATTTAAATGTAAATTAAAAATATATACCATCATTGTCCTGATATATCGCGTAAATAAGTAAAATTTTAAATGTTTCCTCCTTAAAGTTTACAGGTTGTTAAAATCCCCTAAAAGACTGTCGGGCATGTTGTCCCTAAGTATAATGGGGGAAATTGAGTAACTTGCTCTTTGAAGTCAGTTAAAGTAAGCGAACTCCCCTTAATAGTTTTCCTTTGCCTTGCTGACGACTATTACTACTCTACAGGGATTAAAGAGATTTGGCACTACATATCACTCGTAGTGATATCATAGAGATGTTTCTATAGGTAAAGAATGATTCTACATATGTTTTGTAACAAACATTTTTACATTTAGAAAGAAAAACTTTTCGAAGCACATATCGTTATTTTTTGTAATCATTTACACATCAAAACATCTTAAGCTAGAGCAAACAAGTTTTTTATTGACAAGCTTTTGTATGTTCGTAATAATAAGAAATACTTAGACAATTTAATTAAACACTTGCCTTTCGTAATATGTGCATTCATCGGGGTATTACAATTGCTATTAAGTTTTACTTTAGTTTCGTATTTATTTTTTTTAGTTACCAACTATTTGCTGAGTATTATGAATATGTTAAATAATGCCAATCACGTTCTATACACGGCCGCGACAAATACCAATGATATATCGTAGGGAGCCTAAGAATTTTGCAGTTAAATATGAGGAATCGCTGGGACGTGCGACTTTTGCATGGTACATGAGAAGGTCCTTTATAAATAGTAATGAAATATGTTGACCTCTTTATAACGTAGCCCTTGTTACATTGTTGGTTTCACTTCAATTATGGTCATTGCAAACAAAATGAAATGAATTTATTGTAAGATAGTCAGTACTGTCATATTTTAATTTAAACTGTCTAATAACTGTAAAATAAATCCGTGTATGTCATAAAATTATTATAACTTACAACAGCTAATATTATGTTTATTTAGTTTCATGTGAAAAAAGACATTTAAAGAAAATAGAAATCTGTTAACATTTTTGTGACGATATATATGTTGACTAAAATGCCTGTCTTGCGAAAAAAAAAATACTTTACTTTTTATACCAATACCGGCAAAACCTAAAAAAAGTTTTTTGGTAATGATACATCTAACGAATATATTTTTAATACCTTATGTCTATCACATCAAGTTTATCAACAGAATGTATTTAGATTTTAGCATTACACATAACTTAAAATGTGACTAAAGAATGCGTAACTTCATTTATTTCATGAAACAATACGTAAATAACGCAAATTAAATCTTTCGCCACGTGACTTTGGTAAAACTGAAAAAAAGACCAGCCACAAAACCGAGTTCTTGTAATGCAACAGAGACTGTATCTAAAAGCTAAACAAAAGACCGCTGCAATATTGTACCAAAAAAGAAGAAAAATATCCCTTTTGTTTAACGTACGTGCATTATATTTCGTACAATCTCACAAACAGCATTTATTTTTCACAAAGAAGAGACAAACAAAAGAAACACTGCTCGTACATCGTCTAAAGTTGCATAGAATTAAAATTCTCGCGATAAATCTGTTAGTTCACAGGAGTTTTAAATGCAAGGAAAAATTAAAAAGAAAAATTAATATTTACTCAAAAAACTCTTTAAAAACACTACCAATTATATTAGTACATAATTTGTAGTGTTTTAAAGATTTTAACGAAAGCTAGCTTTTCGGAATCGTATTCGGTAAAGCAATATTATGTATGAAGGCCTGCGACCTAAACACAATTAGAAATTTCCTTTAAATATGTTTTAATTAGTTATTTGTGGTAATTGCAGTATGGATCATCTAGCAAACTCGTAAGTCATTCTTCAACCGATGCCGTATAACCGAAAAGTAAATACAACTAAAGCTTTATAACATAACGCTGCAAGCTATAGGAGCGTAACAATGAACAATGAGAACAAAGGAAATTTTATCGAAGCTAAGCCTAGTCATATTTTGATCCGTAATAATCGATCATTCTGATTGGCAGACCGCCTCGTACGGTCATTTCCGTATATGTAATTTTACATATAGAAATAGCGTACGTTTTGGTGTCCTTCTTCATTAAAGACACAACTGATATTAAAGTTTCAGGGTACAAGACAATTTAAGTTCGTTCAATAATATAAACTTTTTTATTGACAATATTACTACGAGTAAAACGTTTTTTAGTAAAATATTAAACTCAATATTATTTTAAAAAATTTCTAAATTATTATTAAAGGTTACAGAGACATTTTAATTACCATTTTGTTAACCTATAAATAAACAGTGATATTAGTGTATAAAATTTATTACCTGTTGTTCGCGACTTCGTCCGCGTGGGCCACCGCAATTCCTTTTAGGAGTGGAATTTTGTAAAACCCTTTTTTAGCTGATTTCTACTTGGTAAAAGATATATCGTGATCAGTAGGTTTATACATATATAGATTAAGCGTCGCCGAAGCTTACGTAAAATTTTAACCCCATGGCCAACGGCTTTATAGCGTAACACGATATTCGCACCGCACGTCGGCCATTTGCATGTGAATACATATTGTGCATGTCATCAGCATCTGAATTAACTTCCCGTATTGAATTTATATATATATATATATATATATATATATATATATATATGTATATATAATCAACTCCTTTTGTTCATCGTCATTTCTGCTTCTGTATCATATTTTACAAAATGCATAGAGTGTCATCCTTAAATCTGCAATATCTATTTACTTAATATTATTTATTTATCTATCTACTATGGTTTTACTTTACAAATTATATTTCTTAATAGCGTCATCCAGAGCAATATTATAAATGCGAAAGTAACGCTGTCTGTCTTTCTTTACCTTGGAAGCCAATGGCTTGTGTACTTATGAATACGGAGAAACACACATCTGATATAATCAATATTCGGATATTGTACGTTTCATCGTGTCTTGTGTCCATTTTCTTTACAAAAGGGCATCCATTTTATATCGACTTTTTACATGCGACAAAACTTCGTATTACTTATTATTGTAAAACAAAGAAGTTGTTATCAACCGCACTTTATATAAATAAATTGCTTGGAAACTCTTAAGCTTAAATAAGTTATAAATCGCATACTTAAATAAAGGTAGACTACTAATTCATTAACGTCAAATGAATGAAAGAAAACAAAAAAAATTTTAATAACAAAATATGACCGACTTCAGACAGTAAATAACCATTTGTGCAATATAAGACGGTGGCAACGTGACATCTGCATGAAACTAACCCTTGATTTCTGCCACTGCATTCTCACTCTTCAATATTTTTTAGGGTATTAATTTATCAAATCCATATCCATGCGGTATGTCTGACATAATTAATGATGCGTTTCTTCTATTGATCTTAAAATATTATAACAACAGAAATAAATATACATTAGAAATTTTAAGTTACATCAATGGAATAAAATCATATTTTATATAGGATTAAACTCGGTACGTACTTTAAATATATATGAAAAAATTTTAATCATATTCCTCATACGTTTGCATAATCCCATTCAGATATGACATATAATATAAAGTATCACCGATATGTTGGGCATGGGATAAGTACTAGATGTCTCTATCTACAGAGACCACTAGCACTTAGCATAATTGTTTTATAAAAACTAATGGAAAATATAGATCTCTTTCTAGGCATGGCCAGTATAAAATAAACTCTTTCTATCTTACAATTTAAATGCAAGCTAAAAGTTAGAAATACTTGAGATTCCTGCACAGTTTAATATAACTGGACGAATTGAAAACTTCACAATTATTGTTTTAGAAAGGTGTAAAATTTTAAATTGCCCATGTTTTTTTAATGATATACCTGTAAACATAAAAAGTTATGCCGATTTCTCTGCCTGAGATTAATAATCCGTCAAAACATAGTTCACTAAGAAAAGACTAAACAAAAATCATTATTACAATATGGCATTAAATTTGAATGATTATTAAAATACTTTTGGCATTTAACTCACGTACATTTATTACAAAAATATGTTTATAAGAACGATTACTTAATTGTTTTTTTTTTTATTATTTCGGTGAGTATTAAAAAAAAATAGGTACATCTACAACGTGTACATCTTTTTGTGTTAATATAATAGGGAATACAAAAAATATAAAGGTTATTTAGATTAACTGACCTCAATATAAGCAATCTACATTTAACTTAGCTACATGACTCGATATAAACACAAAAATATCATTGCTGGCGCCACAATCAGTGCATATTTTCATTAAATTAACTTTTATTTTAATATCATTTTGTGAGCTTTTTGTGCGCCATTAACAACTAAGACACGAGTCGGTTTGAGAGGTAGATGGCATAATACCTTCTTAATTGCAGGATGATAATGAATCAGGCTCTACTGCCGATGAGATAATGCCAAAAAATATTAATTTCAACGAGCGAAGGTTTTTATCTTTTATAAGATGTTCGCAAAATTTATTTGTAGGGAGGGGCATAGCGGGGTCACGGGGCATAGCGGGGTGAGCCTTACGCAGCTCGAAACAAACGCCGTGCAAACTGTCAAATGACTCGGTTTGATTGGTCGTTAGTCGGCGCGTGATCTTCGTGAGCGAACGACGCCATTTTGTCAGGTGTTTGTATGTTATAAACGAAAATATCGAAACCAGTGTTTTTCTTAAAATTTTGACTGAAATTGAACAGCAATTCTTTCTTAAAGTAATCGTATACTGCCGTGTGTATTGTTTATTAGTGAATCAGTATCTTTCCGGATTCCTTAATCAAGAAGCAAAAAGTCATTGATTCAAAGGTAAGATACCGTTAGTTTGTGTTTAATTTTGAACGAGCCGGTGGGACATAGTGGGGTATGGTGTCTGGGGCAAAGTGAGGTACACCACTATGCCCCATTTTTAGATTATAGAAAAGTGCCCCACTTTGCCCCGTTTTAACGATTTTAAGTTGTTATTTTTTATTTTTGTTACTTTTTTAGCCAATATGGTCCGCACATACAAGAGGACGACTGAACAGCATTCATGGTCTATAGAAGCCATGAAACAAGCCGTACACAGTGTGGTGTCCGGAGAAATGGGCTACAGGAAAGCAGCAAATATGCACAACGTTCCACAAACAACATTAGAACGTTATGTGTCTAAATATCGGGGCAATCCAGATGACAGCATCTTTCGAAAGAAATTGGGCCATTTCCAAAGCGTATTTTCTCCCAATCAAGAGAGAGAACTAATTAATCACATAAAAATGATGGAAGCACGGTTTCATGGACTGACTTCACGTGACCTGCGCAAACTTGCATTTGAAGTGGCCCAAAAAAATGGAATTCCGCATAAATTTGATTTAGAGAGCGGTTTGGCTGGCATAGATTGGTTGAAAGGATTCCTTAAAAGACATCCCGATATTAGCTACAGAAAACCTGAACCAACATCAGCAGCTAGAGCTATGGGATTCAACAGAGTAGCAGTTGAAAGTTTTTTTCAACTTTTAGAAAAAGTTTACGATGAACATAAGCTTACTCCACAAAGAATTTTTAATGTTGACGAGACAGGTGTGTCTACAGTACCCAAAAGTCAATCTAAAGTCCTTGCTACCTGTGGCAAAAGACAGGTAGGAGCACTAACCTCCGCAGAAAGGAAAACTAATGACCTCAATTCTCTGCTTCAGCGCAGTTGGCAACTATATGCCGCCAATGTTCATATTTCCAGGAAGCGTATGAAACCGGAGTTACTTGATGGGGCACCAACTGGATCTTGGGGAGAATGTCACGAATCTGGGTGGATCCAGGGTCCCTTGTTTGTCCTCTGGCTCAAGAGATTCATTGAGTGGTCGCATTCCACTAAAGATAATCCAGCACTTTTATTGCTAGATGGTCATGCAACACACGTTAAATCTCTAGAGGTCATTGATTTGGCTCGCGAAAATGGTGTTATATTATTATGCTTTCCACCTCACTGCACACACCGACTCCAACGCTGGATGTTGGGTTCATGAAACCTATAAGCACATATTATTCCAACGAAATAAAGAATTGGTTGCGGTGCCATCCCGGACGTGTGGTGACACAATATCAGACAGCTGGACTCTTCGGAAAAGCTTATGTATCTGCAGCAACAATGGCGACTGCTATTAATGCATTCAGAGCTACAGGTATATGGCCTATAAATAAGGATGTTTTCACTGACGCAGATTTTGACACCGCGGACACTACAGATAATCCTGAGCCTGCTGAGGTGCCTTTAGTTAACGCAGCCATTTTGCAGAGAGACAAAACTCCAGTGAGACAAGAAACCCAGAAAGCGACCGTGGTTCCAAGACGCCACCTAGACAACCACTTCAAGAAATTTTGACTGGCAACAAGACACCACCATCGCAAATACCACAACGGGATAGGAACATCCAAACCCCCCCTAGGCAACCTTCTCCACAACCTGGTTGTTCTTGGATGGTCGATAGGCCATCGAGCTTGTAACAACTCCAGAACAAATAATGCCAGTGCCTAAGGAGAACAGAACAAGCAGAAGAGTTAGTAAGCAACGAGGGAAAACAGCAATCATCACAGAATCACCGTACAAAAACGAACTTGTAACCATAAAAAAGGCTGCAGAACTAAAAGAAAAGAAGAAGAGGGTAGCTAAAGATTTAAAATTGAAATCTATCGAACAGAAGAAGAGAAAGGTTGTCAAAAGAAAGGCTTTGTTGCCTGAAGAAGCAAGCTCTGAAAAAGGTGATGACGATACTGAATGTATCTATTGTAGTTACTTGTGGTCAGAGTCAACCGAGGCATGGATACGTTGTCTAAGATGTTCTCGATGGGCACACTACTCTTGTGCTGGAGAGGATGAAAAGATGAAGAGGCAACTCATTTATGTGCATTATGTATTCAAAACTAATTTTGTAAAATATTAAAAAATTAAAACGTTTTTTGAAAGTCAAAATATTTAAGTTAGCAAATGTAAAGATGTTTACGAATAGTTACGTTGATTTTGTTATTTTAATTAAAGTTTTAAAGGAGATCTTTCGAGCTAACTGTAACTCATTACTTAACTGTCCAAAGTTCTGTATTTCGTTTTTAGTTTTAAGTTTAATTAAAGAAATGTGTCAAAGTTTTTGTGTGATTTCTGATTTCTTTAACTTAGAATAATAATAATAATAAAGTGAAGTTTATTCTGATTTGTACTGAATTTGTTATGCTAAAGTGATATAGTTATGTTATAAATTTTTAAACTGTCGTTGTGTCTCTTAGAAATAAAACTATTTCGTTTGGAAGTTGTGTTTCTACCTCATTATAACCACCCCACAATGCCCATTGAGACCCACTTTACCCCTAAGCACGGGCATAGGGGTCAAATGCCTTTTCATTTAAATATTCACATCTCGTAGATTAATTACGTCACCAACATAAATGTATACATAGTCATTCGTAATGAATGAAGCTATGATTCCAAGTTAAAACTTTTAATGTAATCACATAAATTTAGTTTTTAGGATGTTTAAACGTTAAGTACCCTACTTTGCCCCTCCCTACTCATCATATTTTCTAAAAATCTTTTTTTTTCATTAAAAATACTTTTGTTCTCTGTTTCATGGTAAAGTAATATTATTTTAATGACATATGTTTTCATCTTGTCCATTTTTTGGGTTTCGTTTTTCATATTTATGCATATATTAGTGTACCACGTGTCAGTGAATTATTTTACTTTTTATTAGCATCAAGTTATAACAAAAAGCTAATTCATTACAAAATTTTTCATTCAATACAAAACCATTGTGGTACATAAATACTTATATGTTTAGGTAAGGTCAATCCATGATTATTTTCTTTGAAATATCAAGTATAAATATTGTTTACACTATTAGTCCCAATTTTAGCACAGTTTACTGAAAATATCAATGTGTTCTAGAATCTTCATAGCGTAATACGATATTCGCACCGCATGTCAGCCATTTGCATGTGAATACATCTCGTGCAAGTCATCTGCATTCGAATTAACTTCCCATATTGGATGGATAAATTTAATCTTCCCCTAGTCTCGGGGTTGAACGCAGGCTCTTTATAGCATACAACGTGACAATCATGAATATAATGTTGCAATTTTACTGGATTCTGCAATAGAGTTCATAAAAGTATTTTCCTTTTCTCATCGACTTTTGAAGGAATACTTGAGATACTGGATTTTGCTAATTACTCTTATGCTCTAAACGTGCAGTCTGTCAAGTATTCTAATTTATTAAATTATTATATAATGAATAGTTACCAAGACGTTTAACAAACTTGTGCGATTAATTGATTATTTATAGAAATAAATCAAAACGTTTCACAGCATTTAACTTTTAGTTCCACAGTCAGCAATATTATGCATGTTACGAATAACAAATAGTAACAATTTTAATGAACACATATTAAAAAATTACATTTAGACGTCTTTATAGGTAATAATGAGGCAAAACAATGTAAAGTGAATGTGTGTTAGGTAAAAACAGAAATATATATTTTTTTATATTTTATTAATAAAATGTGTTTGTGATACTTTAATAAAATAATGATTTCATTAAATTTTTTAATTTAAAACGGCGCAAAAGCATGAGCTATTTTTGGCACAGATACTCGTGCTCTCAAGGGCAGTAATGAAATATACATAGAAAAAAATATTTTATTTTATATACTTAAAATAAAAGAGACATTTTAATCATGAGATAATTAAAACTTTAAATGAAAAAAAAAAATATTAACATGATTAAGCTACATTGACAATATTCAAAGAGTTGCCAGCAGTAAATTCTATTCATTATATATATTTTAAACAATCAAATTTTAAAAAATACGTTATATTACAAAAAACTAGCAAAATATATGAACATACTTAAAAATGGATTTTAAAATTAATGACATACACACAATTTATTAGGGGAGGCTATGTCCAGCAGTGGACTGACACAGGCTGATGATGATGATGATTACACACAATTTTAAAATAATGATTTAAAAGTATAAAAATAGATTTATGTTTAGATTAAATATATTATATTCATTTTAAAATTCATTAATTAAATATGTAATATTTTGCTTGTACTTTCCTTATATGGCATATATTTTTTTATAAGAAAATTTAATTTAAACTGATCCAAATATTATCAATGCAGCTTATTCATGCTAATATATTTTTTTATTTATGATGTTAATTTTACCATGATTAAAATTTCTTTAAATTTTATAATAAATATGTCAAAATTAATAATTTGTTTTTAAATATATTTCACTAATGACCTTGAACTTTTATCAGTGGGCCGAGCAATGTATGGAGAGTGGCCCATGTCCTTTAAAGGAAATTTGTTTATATTTTGAACTTTGGTTTTATTTTTTTTAAAGTTCTATCTTTTAAAGATAATTCAGATACCGTTTTAAGTTGCTTTGGAAGCTATTTGTATTAGTGCAATGTAAATGCTGATTCAATTAAACAAACGCAATTCTTTGGTTGCACACTTAAACTAAAACTAGTAGATTCTGTTTAAACTAATTTTGTTCGTCCTCTTAAAAGTTTTCATTCAGTCATTGACGTTCATAGAACTGTCTTTTCGTAGGTATACCTAACAGCGTTATGTAAACCAAATTTTATCATATAATCCTATATAACTAAATTAAAACTTAATAAGTTATTACGCATATTATGGCTAAAGTGTTCTTTAAAGGCCAGGGTTTGAATCCCGTGGTAAAACAGCTCTCACTTATCGCCGTTTTCATTGTTGTTTAAGGCAATATGGGCTATCATCTAATTGTCTGAAAAGTAAAATGATCTACTCGCCAGATGGGTAAAAAGTCGGTCTGGTCGGCTGCCAAATATGCTATTAATAACCAGTCAAGACCATTAAATAGTCATTATAACCGTTGTAGGATGTCAGTGCTTTTAATATACTGATAACTTATTCATTCATAGTACGCAGTTTGCCCTATGGGTTGTGCAGGGCAGGTAACAGTCGCTCTGCGTATAACTTTTATTTGGGTAAATCTGGATAGATTAGAAGCCGACCATATCATATGATGACCATATGTTGACCATATCATATGGGTTGAAAGGCTAAAATGTGCAATTATTTTTATCCCGAGTACAGATGTATGGACATAGGACATAGCTATGATCTTTTATTTAATGTTTGACCAGAAATTGTCATATGACCTTAAAAGATTTTTAAATTAATAAATTTAAAACATGTACAGAATGTTTTGGAATAAAACACGTTTTAATAAAAAAAATAGCGTGGCTCATGGTAAAAGTTTAAAATAAAGTTAATATATTTTAACCTTTTTACGTAAAATGAATAAAGTCATTTGTGATATGAATGCATTGATTGTTTTTAATTTTAAAACCTACTATTGTTTAATTTTTATATACTACCAATTAAAGTTGTGCATCACATCATACACACATCATCAGCCTGTGTTAGTCCACTGCTGGACATAGGCCTCCCCTAATACACCCCGATCCATTAAGGAGTTTGGACCGTATCCCACCAGGCTGGTCCAATGCGGGTTGGTGGGTGGACCAACTTTTTACATGCCTATCCGACGCATGGATCATCTTACTTTTGAGACAATTGGGTGATCGGCCCAAATTGCCCTAACCAACTTGGAAACAACAATGAAAATTTGTTGCGTCCCCGCAGGATTCGAACCCACGACCTCCACTTTCTAAAGCACACGCCCATACCACTAGGCTACGGAGGCAGCTGCACGGCTTATTTATATGCAAGAAAACATAAAAAATATGCTTTCCCCTCAGCGAAAAAATTATTGATAATAAAGTCTTTCATATTTATATTAATCAACAAATTAACATAGACTATACCCGACCTCAAAACCATTTGCGCATTATAGTTGTACATATCTAGATAGAAAGCACTAAGAGCAATTAGCTAGAGCATATTAATTAATTTAGCTAATGCATTAAGTCCAACATTGTGTGAGAAACCTTTGTATTACTCAAACGTCCATGATTCGTTCCACTTTACAGTAATATTAATAACAACAATTATTAATTGAGTAAAGTGTAATATGCATTAGTTTCTAACAATTTTATATATTTTGACCTGATTAATAATGTAATAATTTTAACGCCACGATTTAGGATGGAAATTAATATTATACAATAATAATACCGTCTTTGTAACAAAATTTATGGTATCCGTTTTGGTCTATTAAAATTATTTATAACAAAATAAATCATAATATTCAATTAATAAATAACCAGATGTTAAGTTTGAAAAATAGCTAACAATTTGAAGGTAAGCCTGTTTTATTTTTGGAAGAATGAATAATCAATTATTAACATTCCATTGTTGCAACATCACGTGGTTAAATATTTTAAGGGGTCGAACAATCAAACTATTTATTACATATTTTGCACCGTTTAAAGTTATTTCAGGTCTACGAACATTATTGCGTTAAATTACTTAACAATTTTTTTTAATTATAGCGGTTTCAGACTTATATTAAATCGCTATGATCCCATGGTCAGGGATATAATGATTTTTAAATTATTTTGCAGCAATTAAACGAATAAAATATGTAAAACTGTATTGTCCATCATAAAATAAGTATTACTTTATTATCCCAGTTGTATGTTGTCGCATAATTTTAGAAAGCTTTTTAATATTTTTTAAAGCTTGTTATTAAATTCTTGTACAATCTATTCTTCTAGTCTCGTCTTATCCTAATACGAGTACAATATAAATATGTCAAAAAGAATATGAAAAAATCCTACTCACGTATGACAGCTATTTATTATTAATAAACCTACATACAACTTCTTACACGAAGGCTTGTTTATTACTTGATAAAATACTTGTTGAAAGGGAGGCAAAGCCCTCTATAATGCTAGCGGTAGGTTTATAGGCCGTTTATTTTTACGAACATAAACATCTTCCTTGGAACCTTTTGTGGGGTTATGATTCTCAGAACGAATGTAAGCTTCTAACATCTTTCTAACTTCTCGGCTTATAGCAGCTCATTTTGAAATAAGTAATATTTTTCAAATGGATGCATATTCAACTTTTAATGCGACTCTACTTATGTTAAATTTACGTCATCAATCAAGAATTCGAGAAGCTTTTAATGTATTTAAGTTGATTTTGTTTTATTATAATTAGTTTATTGTACAAAAAACATGTGTGTATACAGCTTATTATTTTATGACCCGTTACACTGTACGTCACAGTTCTACTATAATATAGAATAATTACATTCATGGGGCTTATTTCAACAGCACAGCAATAGGGTTACACTAACTACTTAACATTTACACTTAACACTGCTATGTTCCGGTTTGAAGGACACCGTGGCCAATGTAATTACAAGGTTAACGAGACGCAAAATCACATGTTTCGTGGCAGCGAGAGTATGTGGGTGTCTTAGGCTTTGATTCATATGGGCAATACATACCATTTACCAGTGTACTGTAGCTAATAGTCTTGTCATTTTAATAAAAATAAGTAGTTTTATGTCGTAACCACCAACCCGCATTGGACCAGCGTGGTGGGATACGGTCCAAAACCCCCTAATGGATAGGGGTGTATTAGGGGAGGCCTATGTCCAGCTGTGGACTATCAAAGGCTGATGATGATGATGTCGTATGAAACTAATCACACATTTTATCTCCATGCTAATAAGCCACGTATATTAGACCTTAATATTAAACTTATATTAGGGTAATATTTCTGTTTAATTTTTTAAATATTTTAATAAATGGAGGAGTTTGGCAACATTTTCAATTAACTGTAACTCACTGAAGCGTGTATATAATCGAAAATATCCTTAAACCGTCAATCACCTTACAAATTTCTATAGAGTGTCTAATAAAATTATAATTACACTTTGTGAATTAGCTTAATAAACATTTCAAGATGATGGGCTAAATTTAATTAAAATCTAAATTAATTTCGGAGCAACATTTTGATCACAATGGAATTAAGGTTTTAGCGCCAATTAACTTGATCAATGAAGTTTAAATCTTCGATTGTAAGAAAGGCATTACAATCGAAAATTCTATTTTATGAAATGTTTATTGTAATTTCTTTAAAAAATATTGCCATAATGTAAAACATAAAAATTATCAATAATTTTGAAATGACGAAGGCGACATTTCTTTTTTAATAATTAAATTTATACACCATAGTTAGTTAAACTATTAGAAAAATATTTTATTGAGGACATCATTATAACTATCTCCGTAGCCTAGTGGTATGGGCGTGTGCTTTAGAAACCGGAGGTCGTGGGTTCGAATCCTGCGGGGACTTAACAAATTTTCATTGTTATTTCCTAGTTGGTTAGGGCAATTTGGGCCGATCACCCAATTGTCTGAAAAGTAATATGATCCATGCGTCGGATGGGCATGTAAAAAGTCGGTCCACCCACCAACCCGCATTGAACCAGCGTGGTGGGATACGGTCCAAACCCCCTAATGGATATAATATATATAACACACCCCGCGTTAGGGGAGGCCTATGTTCAGCAGTGGACTATCACAGGCTGATGATGATAATGGACATCAACTATGCTTATGCATTTGAACATTAAACAATACAATACAGGCAACATATTTTTTATTTTCCATTTTTTTTTCAAACAGAAAATTGAAAACATAAATATTGTCTTATTCAATAAAGGTCTGTTAATATCTGTTTAAATGTTAACACCAGTTGAATATTTATTTAAAATTTACAAATCGGAATTATACATTTCTAAATATGCAACTCTACTTGAATACCGCATTTTCTGAAATATATTCCTAACCCTAGATTAGATATTAGTTGGCAATTTCTTTTTTAGAGCTAAAAGACAACTGAAATATGTTCTAACAAAATAATAAAAAGACAACTTTATAACCACTTTAGCGATATAACTTGAGAAAACATTTCCACCTATTTCGCAGCTATACTTTAACCACACACTAACAATTTTCTACGAGCGTCAACGAGGCCTGTAATCCATTTAGCTAATGTATTAGGTCTTAAACAATTTACTGCCTCAATTGTTTTACTGTTATACCATTTTAATGTATTTTTTCCTTTGTTTTTATACGTTAATTCTTTGAAGGAACTGAGAAAATAATAGATGTCATATAATGAAAATAATAATAATAGATATTTTAATCCAAAATTTTACAGTTTTATAGGTATGCACATTGTTTCTAAATACTGCTGTTCAACAAGATAGAAAATATTCCAGTTTTTGCTTCAATTTGCTAAATTTTTAAGACAATAAATAACAAACTTTTTTAAAACATTCTCAACTCAAACGCTTTATTTTTATAAACCGTTGATAAAAGCACAAGTAGATAAAATTGAGTGAAAATTAAATCAGACGTATTCCTATTCACACATATTCCTATATACATACACTTTTCCTAGGTCACAGTTTTTCCTAATTAATAACTTATTGAAACATTAATATCTTTAAACAGAGACGAAGATATTGACAAATTTTATAACTTTTATTAATTTTATCACTTCGCTTTAAATATTTAAACATAGACGATGGTATTAACGATGTCTGGCCATAATTTTAAATTGTTTTTGTTCTCTATATTTAAAAAAGAATGTACTTCACATTAACTCACCAACGCATTCTTGTGTCAACATGAATCTTAGCAACTATTTTCAGCAAATTAAATTCTACCCTTTACACGTAAGGGTAATGTCGGAAGTGCTGCTATTATTCATTATTTAGAAAATTTCGTCCTTTGTTCTGGCGTAACAAGAATTTGAAATGAATTTGATGTCGTAGTTTGGATAGACGCAAATGCGCGTGATACATTTTGATGAAATCATCGTTCAATTATTCCTTTGACGGGAGTTCTTTTTGAAGCTCGCATCGATAATGAGTAGCCAAAAAACAGATCAAAGACTTCAGAAGGTAAAACGATTTCGGTCACGAAATTTATTAAGATTTCTAAATATTTTATATATATACAATAAATAAATGTATCCTGATTAATTTTATAGTTAGTTAGAAATTATTGTTTGTTAGAGCTTTCAAAAACACTGTACTTTATTTAAAAATATCATACATTTTTTTATTTGCATACGAAGCAGACAAGCAATTAAGTCACCTCATTGAAAGTGGTCACCACAACCCAATGTTATCTTCAATACCGGTGGTATCACCAACGTGCTACCTGCCGCGAGACATACGATGTTATGTTTCGATAAGATTACCCTACGCTACCTACAGCGTCCTTCAAACTGGAACACAGTAGTGTTTTCACACTACCACTTTGCGACTTTAATAGACACAACGGTGCTACCCCCAGTAAAACGGGGGAATCTACCACCACGTTAAAGTAATTCCTCCTAAATAAATACTTAACTTATTTAACGTTATCGCCTATTTTTCTCGTAAATAAACGCATTTGACGCAATTGAGTTACACCAATACAATTATATTTCGAGGTTAGAATATTGGAAATGTTATAATGAGGTCCACCGTTTGTTAGCTAGCTATTCCAATTGTGTTTAAATATTGCGTTAACCGTTACATTGAAAATGAACCGTACCGAGCAATTGGACCTTTAATAATTTGCTAACCGCAAATCCTCTGCTATTTGCGACCATTATAACAATGTTAACAATGATTATTAGTATTCGTACTACAATTTTGTCTGATAATTTAGTTAACGCATTGTAGAGTGAATATTGAAATAAATGGTTTATTTATTTTAACTGTTTGCATTAAATTTACAGAGAACTAAATGCCTATGGCACTTAATGCACCTTAGGGTGGTAGAGCTGTATATATATGTATGCTGGAAATAAAAAAAATATATGAATGTATCATCATCATCATCAGCCTGTGCTAGTCCACCGCTGGACAGAGCCAAGCTAAGAGCCAAGCTAAGGCACGCTTTCTCCATTAAGGGGTTTTTGGACTGTATCCCACCACGCTGGTCCAATGCGGGTTGGTGGGTGGACCGACTTTTTACATGCCCATCAGATGAATGTATCATCTTACTTCTCAGACACTTAGTTAATCGCTCTAAATTGCTCGTACCAACCAAAAAACAATGATAACACAAAGTTCTTTCGCCGTGGGATTCGAACCCGCGATTCCCGGTTTATAAACCAAGGGCCAATACCGTTAGACAATGGAGGCGTTTAATGAGTATATACAAATAAAAAAAATCCATAAAACTTTTATAAAATTGGTAACGTATCTAATACACATAATGTTTTATCGTAGTTAAAGAACTTGGGAACTTCTCCTCAAAAAATAGTAGAGACTTTGACTAATAGTAAAAAGGACTTGGCATATTTCAATAGATAAACGCGCGCAATAGCTATAGTTTATTATATAGATACGTATATATAAGTCCACTTATTGTTAAACTCGTGAAATAAAAACGCATGTAAAGTAAACCAATATAAATATTGAAATTTTTATTTTAGAAAAAATAACTGCAATCGGTAACAATCCTTATCCCATTTTTTGTCATTTTCATTACAAACAAATTATTATAATGTACACTGAATACGAATAATAATTATGAAATGTTTCCATATCTCACTAATAAATTAATAAAGATAAGCAGGGACAATCTGAACCGCCATATATTTTCCATCTAACTTTGAATTGGTATTCATTAGAAATGTATTCAGGAAACTCGATAAAAAGTAATTTCAATGTGCACGGGTACGATTTCCCTCTTTGTTTGTTTATAACGATCCTTTATATATGTACATTCGCTTGTTAATAGAAAAATAAATCTTACAAAGTAATAAGAGAAAAGTGAAATGATCCAACGTTTACCTTTTCTTTATTGCTTGTGTTATATACATTTTATCAAAATCTTGGTATCTAAAAGAATAATTACCCCGGAAGAAATTACTTTAAAGTATCTATAAAATAATCAGCAACTATCGTGTCGTGCTATATAAAGTTGGTTCACTTAGCAATTTCATATTTATAAGATTGACAACGACATGTCGTCACGAAAACATTTATTCGTATTAAAGTCGAAGAATAACTTTCAATACTGTTTAAATTCAAATTCCAATTCTAATACAAATTACCTTTATTTGCTAGAATAAGGTACGTTCTGAATTTTAACAAACATTCAGTCCATACCTATTTCACAACATTGACATGCAAATCATTTATAACCTAAAAGTAATTAACATCAATTTAAATAACATAAATCGGAATTATAACACAAGTTTTCAACTTAATGACAGATATTAATTAATTACAAAATATATTCTAACATATCATAAGGTATAGTAGATTGATAATAATAAAAATTGTAAGATATAAAATTTAAGAAAGCTAATAAAACAACATAAAATATACAATATAAAAGCAAGATGTGTGGTTGTGTTTACAGGCAAAAACTCTAAGGAATAAAAAACATTTGTATTTAACCACATTATTAACTTCTTTTTAAATAGTTTTGTAGTCATTTTTTTCATGTCAAACGGCAGCTTGTTATAAACATACAGCCATATTATAACAGTTTCAAGTTTTTGTCTTTGTTTTTTTGTTAGGTGCAATTAATTTTGCTACAAATCGCCTACTATATAATGTGATATCACTATGTTTGATAAAAAGATTGCTGTTCTTTTTTTAAAATAAACTTAACTCGTATATATATAAACTTTTTAACGTTAAAATACTTAACTTAGGAAAAAGAGTTCTACAGGATTCTAAAGGCCCGACGGTATAAATTTCTGGAACACATTTTTTCCTGGCATATAAATCATTATTTATATATCCTGAATTGCGCAATATTATCAGCCTGTAGCGTAGAATTAGGGAAACATATCCGTGGTAGGCCGTTATTGCAGCTTTTTGTGACTTTGCAAGTTTTCTAAGCGGGTACATAAATTTAATAATGGTTTAGCAAATATGTTTAATGTGATTTTGCCATGAAAATTTTTGATCTAATTCAATACCTAGGAATGTTGATTCAACCTTTTAGTGTTGGTAAAACCTTTAAGTGCGTGGAAACATCAAAAAATAGTACAACTTGAAGTAATACATAAATCAGGTCACATCGCTCCTTTTTCTTGACCCCATCCATTTTTGAGTAATTACAAGATGCTTTTGATACAATAGGATACTCAAAGATATTACGAAAAGCAAATGACATATGACTCTTTCTTTAAAAAAAGGATGAACTGATTTTGAAATAAATTACACGTATATTTTTAAAACAAAGGTGTCATATATAGTGTCTTAATTTAATAAAAGGAGAAAATAAATCCCGCTGAGTTTCTTACGACGGTCCTTCTCTGGCTTTCATTTCCGAACCGGTGGTACTTAGTTTATTTGACGACGGATAAGAAAGCGTAATTTTCTATATTGCATGGAAATATTTGATTCTGACTTCAAAAGATTGCCGAATATGGCCTTGAAAACTGACGTTTACATGCCCACCTGACCTTAGATTTTTTTATTTAGTTGATTACGTGTTCGGCGTTTGCCCTTAACAACTATACCTTAGATAACGACAAGACTAATCTAATGTCAGGAATATAACTAGCCATGAATTTGTATCGTGTGTATAGCGGTCTTGTTTGTGAATTGTTAACAAGATGTCAATTACTGAGCGACTATTAAACCAGCGCCATAAGTACGATACATCGTTTTGAAAGTTGCTTTCTTAACATCAATTTCATCTGCTTTTTTTTTTAATCAGGTCAAAACATAGTTGAATTTGTTGTATATTTATATTAATGTATTCCATTTTAGTTTTCAGTAGCGACAAAATTAAGTAGATCCCCCTAAAACTTTTTTGAAATAAAGGGTAATAACTGTTATTTATTATTGTTATATTTACTTGTTATTTAACGATTTCTCTTATTAGGAAAAAGCAATTATTTATTTTATTATGCCGTCATCATCATCATCAGCCTCTGATAGTCCACTGCTAGATATAGACCTCCCCTAATACACCCCTATCCATCAGGGGGTTTTTGGACCGTATCCCGCCACGCTAGTACAATGCGGGTTGGTGGTTGCCGTCAGTAACTGAAAAACGATATTCTTTTATTATCACAAACATAGCAGCTAGACACCGGAGGATTAAAAAAATCGTAAGCTAATTATATAAACAAAAATATGCGTCTACCAAATATAATAATTCTTAATTTGGCGAAAATTTTAAACGATCATAGAAACAATTTTAAATTAATTTTTATTCTTATTTAAAGGAGTTTCTCAATACGATTTCTAAACGAAGGAGGAAGCCGGAAAGTTAATCTGTCACAAACCAATGTCCTTAATGTGTAATTATGTTATTTATAATAAAAGTATAAACTGCATCTCTACAATTCTCACAATAACTTTTAAGATAACAACTCCAGAGGTACTTGTTTGAATCACTACGTTGATATTATAAGATAATGTTATTATGAAAAATTAAGATTAGCATAATACGAAGAGCATTTAAGATGACGTAGCTGTTTTCATTACGTATTCAAACACTTTATCTTTCCCCCCTGTGTACCCAGGAGTCCTAAATACACTAATAAATGCGGTAAAGTTGCGAAAGAGATTTAACGCAATACGATAAAGAAATCATAAGAAATTAAAAGACCCTTCAGACCATTTTATTAACAAAATTATGTCTAATAGCAAATTATCTGAGGAGTTCTTTCTGTTTATCTCGATCTAAAAAAAGTTGACCGGTGCGATTAGTGCAACCTTGACTAAACAGAACAGTGGTTTACACAATTAAGAGAATACTTCTTACAAATCTATTGATAATAAATATCATTGCGTCTGATTTTATTGTATTTCTAATTATAGTAGGTATTGAAATCTATGTCTTCCTGAAATAAAAATACTTCGGTAAGAGTAAAATAATCGACTTTAGATTTTTATTAGTCTTACCGATTGATGAAGAAATAATTATCTTTACGTCAGGTAATAATTAATATCTGATTATTAATTATACAACCCTTATCGCTTGAAATATTCAACCTTTTTTTTTAAATAAAATTTGGTTTTCTTATACAATGTCTGAATGGCCGGTTGGTTTTTGATCTTTGCTATGTTTTTGCTTAACGCGGATTGATATTGCCTATAAATAATTATATTGGTGGTAGCGTTTTAGATAACTTAGTTGGCGAGGACGTATATTACCCGCGATCAAACGTAATATTGCTCAATGATAATCATTACCGTGTTATTTAATGAATAAAACACTTAGTCAAAAATATTGTTATTAAATGAACTTCGCACGGCTTTTAGTACTTTTATTTTCATAATAATATAAACTGTTAAATCCTTTCCACCTTTAAAATTTGTTATTAAAATTTATGTCTAGATTCGACTTTTAGTTGATATCATGATCCCAAGATCTTAGTCGATCCCGTGACCCGTGACCTAAAAAGGGTTTTAAACGTCGCTATTAATTCCTTTAAAATTGTACTATTTATCATGAATAGTATTCGCGTAAACAAAAAAACCAAACCTGTGGCCTATTTTTAACAAATTCATAAAGCCAAATGAACTCACATGTAAAGTACCGATGATAATAATTTCATCCTTCTCCTACATCGAGTTTTATTTAAATTTTGTATAAAAATTATCTGACAATACTCCAGCATCGATTTAGACATTTAGCGGCAACCGCAAGGAAGAAGATATTACCAGGCCCTCGGTCAGGGTTGAGGGTATATCGGGCAGCTGTTGCCACCAGTCATAACCTCTAACGCAGGGATAGGAGGGATGCCGAGCCGCCGAGAGTGCAGCCGCTGCTCCACAGGCGACGGCTGCGTACACCATGCTGGGCGAGATGTTCAGTTGACAAAGCGAACGAGACGAAGTTAATACAAACACGCCTTTAGGCCAAGTAGTACCACCGCCCGTCGCTAGGTCGTTCTGTTGCTTCTCTTTCCGTTTCCCGTCCCGCGTAGCTCTTGACTTACCCGACATCGATCGAGACCCGTTTGGTAGAGCGTTAGTCTGTTTTATGTTTATGTTTTTCTTACCGGTTTGAAGGCACTTTGCGAGAGTTCAAACGGGTAATAGGTGTGAATTAATATTACCATCTTGACACATCTCTGTTGCGAGAACAAGAATAAACATTCTAGATTGTTTCCAATAATATATAAAATTGTTGACCATTGCAAAGATTGTAAAGAATAACTTGTTCCCGTAACGTGAAGTTAAATTTTAGTACATAGTTGATTTCTTTGTACCTTTAGATGATCCTTCTGACTATCTATGTTAAACTTGCCTATCTAACCTCTATTGTTGCAGGCATGTGGTTAAATATAATCTGTTACTACTTAAATCCTGTTATTAAAGCTTTTTCAGGAATGCGATTCTTCCAATTTTGATTTAATCTTAATTTTAAACTCTGAAAACGTTATTTTCCCTTATCTTATTTGCACAATAATTAAAGCAAAAATATCTATTCTCTAAAATAATCGCAGTTTCCCTTTCAGTTGATTTATTTACCTGTTATTACGACTTTTACATTTCCACAAGTTTCCATTCAATTTTAATAAATTTACGTAACATATCAGTTATGTGTCGGTTGCTTTGTCTATTTATCGTGCACGGTCGATGTGTGAGTTAACTATGTCATGTGCATATCTTTGACTGTAACGATTGGGGCTGAATTGACTGGCAACCGATTAAGTGTCGCTTGTTCCCATCCCACGTTGTTCCCGACTGTCAATGACGGCATGTTTCATTTTAGACCGGCCGTGGCGCGCCAGCAGTCGGCGCCGACCCTCGTGTTTAGGTGTGTCGATGTTACCACATTACATAGAAATTATTGCCACTTGAAACTTCAATATCGCGCTTCGGTAATGTAACAACTAGTTACTGTACAAATCACCACAGTTTAATTCTTTATTATATCATTATAGAATAAAACTTCACACACGCAATAGCTTTACATATTTATGAAATTTTAGCGAAATTTAATAAAAATATGTTTATAATAAGCAGAATATAATTCCAACACAAATTTTTAAATTCGTACGTTTATTTTTATTATTATTAGAATTCAACTGCTACTTGTATCAGTGTAAAAAAAATTAAAGTTACATTCGTACCCAAATTTATTACCAGCAAACTCAGATTTGCATTATTATTACACTGTACTGTTTTATATGAGTGTATTTTTGTGTATACACGATAAACATTAATTACACAACAATTAATAACGTATCTGCAGATTCTAGTTGTACGTTACATTAAGTTTTCTAATAAATAAACCTCACTCTACGCGTAACCATTACCGTTCGTTATTGCTACGGCGTAGCCCTTCTACGCCGTAGCAATTCCTCATTCAAGTGGCAATAAAGATTAACAAGTCCCGCTTAAATTGTCCTGTACTGTGAGTAGCGTTGCTTTCCATTGTACGCTTATTTATATTGTCTTATTAACGTTAATTATAAACATTTAGTTTTAAAGAGGTTTTTAACTTTTAAATTAAATAAATCCAGGTATTATTATAAGAATCCAACAGAATTATACAGATAACTTTTTTTATTTCATGTAAACTACCCAATTCAATAAAAAACAAAGAAAAATTTAGAGTTTTCGCACCAATGCAATCAAGCTGTTGATATTACATAACACATTCCTTTTAATCAAATTTAAATGGAAAGCAACATAAGCCCAGAAATTTCTAGAGCACGTTGCATGCTGTCACTATTAAATCAACCGTAATTACTGAAAATCCAGAACTTTACAAAGTTTAATTTTATATTTTCTGCATTCCATTACCTCAACTGAAAACAGCATGTTAAGTACCCCTCACATCTTCACTTATCCTCCTTAACCATTACTTTCAAATATCATGTTATATAGGGATTTATGATTAAAAATTGTCATTTGACAAATTCATTTATGTATGTACATTTTAAATTGAATAAAATAGCAAATGAAAATATTAAAATGCGTAGAACTAGTTAAATGATGATTGTTATGTAAAGTCTCAAATACTAGTTAACTTGAAATTATTAACTGTAACAGAATCTTTATGTATACTTTAGTTCAAATTCTAACCTGAATAATAACTTATGTGTAGTGCCGCTAATTAATTGATAACGTAGAAACGTATTCATGAACCAACGTTAACTGAACTGTAATGCGAGAACAGAATTCGTATATGAACTGATTTGTATAATTGTAAATTTCATATTAAATACAACATGTTCAATATAGAGTTAGATAGCTAGTGCTAATTTTATTATACAAAAACACAGTTAAGAATATCTTTTTTTTTGAAGTTAGCTGATTAGATGTAGACAAATCTTAATCATGTTTAAATTTTACGGTGCCGTTATATTACGTAAGTGATTTCATTGGTTTTAAATGTGACAGCTTACATATATTTATTTAATAATTTTAATGGCTGACCCTAATTGAGGTGACATTAAAATAAACTAAATATTAAAACACCAAATGCCATTATTCCGCTACTGTCCCAGCTCCCTGAACAAAGTTGTAATACATTTTGGGAGTTGATAAATTGATTCGTTGAAGTTTTGCAAATTCATTTAATGGCTGGCTAAAAAGTTGAACGTTCGCCCGTCTAACTTCGGCCGAACGGAGTTTCGTTTGGAGGCACTGTAGCTTCGCAGCTTTGAATGGATGGCGATCGAGATTGGGTCACGTGATAGCGATTCAAAACTGACACGTTGTACGAACCAATCAATGCTTGTCTGAGTCGTTTTTCGAGCTTATATCAAGGGGCTTGGTCTGACTTACTGATGAAAAATTCTAATACACTTAATACTGTGTGTCTAGACGGCTTGCTGACGAAGATGACGAGTTATCGGAGGTCCAGCCGGATGCCGTACCTCCTGAAGTGCGCGAATGGCTGGCATCAACCTTCACGAGGCAGCTCGCAACCGCCAAGAGGAAGTCGGACGAGAAGCCCAAGTTCAAGTCGGTGGCGCACGCGATCAGGGCGGGCATCTTCGTGGACAGGATCTACAGGCGGGTCACGAACACTGCGTTGATGCAGTTCCCTCAGGATGTCGTCAGAGTTCTAAAGGTACGTGTCTCCAATAATAATGAGTGTACGAAATCATGCATACATACATTCCTGCATATTTCTTATATAGTATAAAAAATGTCCCCTCCGTGGCCTGGCCTTATTGGCCCTTGCTTTATAAACCGGAGATCATTGGTTAGGACCAATTGGGGCGATCACCCAATTGTCTGAAAAGTGAGATGATCCATGCGTCGGATGGGCATGTAATAAGTCGGTCCACACAACAACCCGCATTGGAGCAACGTGCTAAGATACGGTCCAAAAACCCCTAATGGAGAATTTAGGAGGCCTATGTCTAACTTTGGACTAACACAGGGTGATGATGATACAAAACGTTTGCTATAAAAATGACTAAGAACTATATTAAAACTTATAGAAACTATGAAATTATAAAAAAGTAAATAGCAAATTATGATTGACAAACGCGTTAGCATTTTGTTTCAATTATTATCAGTAAATTTAAAATACAATTTGCCCACGGCATAATTTAATATTATTCCCTTAAAATAAATAAAATATTCATTTTTATCAAAGCATTTTTATATAAAATTAAAATTGAATTAACTAATTGCATCAATTTTAGCAATGCTAGTTCGTGTTTCTGCTGCGCTATTGTAAATTAAACTGAATAATACGTGTAGAATTATCTTATTTTTACTATTTAATGTATTAACTATCGTTTCTTTTTATCTCTGTCTAAGGTTCTAGACATAATAGAGATAATAATGATATTACTAGACGAATCTAAAATTACATTAAAACATCACTAAAAAGGGCTAAATGTTTTTAAAATTTTAAACCTTATGATAAAGTAATTATAAGCATAGATGTGCGCTAATAATTTATAATCTTGTTTTCAAGAATTCCACAAATTCCTTGTACATTTTGGACCGATATCACAGGCTATTTGGCCTACCCTGGAATGTACAATTACGAAAACTGTGCACAGCGTTAGACGATCTGGTTGGGCGCACTCCAATTAGTGTTGACTAACCGTAATAGAATAAAGCGAATTCGTTTAGATACGCTACAATTGTTAACGCGCGAGAAACTTTGTTATTATATACACAACTACGTGATGGAACTACATAAATTCTGATGCTTTTTACTTTTAGTATTAAGACAAAGAAATAAAAACTACGGAAGTTTTCTCACTCGCGAATACAGTTCCAATCTTTCTGTAAAGCAGTCGGGTTTTTAAATTGCTTTGTGCCGGTTAAAAGAACACGAACAGATCATGGTAACTTATTAGAGTCACGTGTGACGTCATTGTTAATCAGAGTTGTCGTCTTAAATAGATTTTTACCAATGATTTTATCTGCAGTTCATTTAGTTATTTCAATATCGAATACTTCTATTACAGCTCAGACCAGTACGATAGTATAAGCAAAAATCACGTTCTACAAATCATGCGTATATATCGCTTATCATTTATATCTGAATAAAATATTATTATGATACAGAACAAAAAAAAAAAAACATAGCGTAAAAGTGATCACTAACTTCACTTTTAAATACTAAAGAATCCATTTAACACAATAAAATTAATTAATTCATAGTTTAAAAATGGGTGCGTGTACTTATGTAGCGCTGAGAAGTTATACTTTTGGCATCATTAAAAATAGTTTTAATTCCATGCAAATAATTAATTACAATACAATAAATAATACATACGGATAGTTAACCTCAATTATATTGGAGCACTTGAAAAAGTATATAAGCACAATTTTTTTCACTAATATTCACAAATAGTAAGTAATATCAATCAAAAATAATTAAGATAATTAAAGATGATAGATTTACAAGAACTTATCATAAATAATTCGATTAAGAATTTATGGATTCACAAGACGTACTTTGATATATCATATAACTGGTAGTTCAGCGCCATCTGTTGCTTACAAATGTAGAATTCCTAAGAGATGTTGGCTTACTTGTACAGCGGTACTATAAATCAGAAGCTTTGATTATGTGTGACTAGATGGCGCTTATCTAAAACGTATTACATAGATAAATCACAATGTTGATATATTAAATGAATAAAAATATTACCATTATATCAAGATGAATAAACATCATAACAAATATTAATATATTTATATAATATATTTAATATATATATTTAATATAAATTTAATAATATAATAATATATTATTATAAATAATATATATATATACCAAAAACGAACCTTAATCCTAACTCATAGAGCACATTATGCAACAACTATCGCAAGTAAAAACGACAACTCCATTATCACTACACTAAAATCAACCTTATCATTATGTAATATGGACCTTATTACATTTTCACCGTTTTCATTATAAACTGTTAATTTTGTGTGACAAATCGTAAAATTTCACCTCATCATTTTTTCATAACGCGCCTAAAGAAGTATAACTTCAAAAGCAAATTAATATAAATACTGTGACATTAAATTCATATTGGGATTTGGCTGCAATGAAATATGTCAAAATTTCGGCTACTTTGTTCACTTTAAGCAGTGCTGGCATAAAGGGAAGTCTATGTACAGTCATTTAACCTCAATGTGTTTTATGGGAAGTGCTACAAAGGTTGTAAAACTTTTTTATCTATCTAAAAGTTTGTAACATTAGTAAAATTTATATACTGTAGTGTTTACATAGAAGAAAGAAATAATTATATGCCATAACTTGTTTAATTTATCGGTAAATGAGTTAGCATACATTGTCTCAAAGCGACGACTTAATAATGCTTCCTAACCCTACTTTTAATATTATGACAGATAAAACTACATATTAAACTGCCTTCTTTACTATCTGCATATCTAAAGTAATTCACAGACTTCGTTCACCTGTAATGCAATTTTTATAGTACATTAAGCTAAGGGATGCGTTATTCGATATATATGTTAATGCATAAGTATACCACCCTCTTTAAAGCTACAAGTCATTTCCGTATTGTCTACTAAAATTCGAAAAACCTAAAATGTTTACATTAAAACTAATTAAATGACCTTTATCAACTTTTTCCTACCTCAAAGTTTTGGAGAAGTTTCAAGACAAAAACCTACATAGTTCGTAAGCTTCAATTATTCATAGAACGCCTTAGTTATTCATGTCAACATTTCGATTTGCTTGAACACCCCAGAAAGTAACTAACTTTAACTGGTATACATTAATCTCACTCACCGATTAAGGTCAATTTGCATTTCGGTCGGCGTCTATGAAGCTTGATTTAAAACCCTGGTTCGTGCTTACGATGATAGTTCAAATTTTGAATGTACGTTGGTAAATTGAGCGTAAAATTTTATGTCTGCTTCCGCTGTCTATGTACATAGTTGTTAGCTGTACGCTAAAATGTATTCATATTTTATATGTGGTAATTATTTTACGCCATTATTTAAAGTATATTTCAGCCAAGCTCCACTAGGAATAGTATTTAATCTATGTGTCAGTTCTAGATAATTATTAGGTTCAATAATTAATTAATACAATATAAATGTAACTAAGATACTGAAAATGGTTACAGGCTGACCGAAATTCTAGAATTTTCTTAAATAGGCTATAATTTTTAGCCATAGACAGACTTTTTTTATAATTTTTTTCATGGTGTTACGACTCTACAAACCTTTGCTTTGTTAAATTCTGAAACAATAATCAAGTCAAAAAAAGAAGTTAACAACTCTCATCAACTAGTAAAAATGTTAAGTTAATAAAATAATTTTCACCTGAATGAAAATTCTACATAAAGGTAAAACAAGCTCAATATTCATAGACCTAAAGTGAAACGAATGCTAATCGTAATCAAACTAACTTAATAGCTTATATTAATTAATCTAGGTGAAGATTACTAAAGACTCAGATGATAGTTGTATAAATATATTTCTTCAATTTCTTACTTTAAAATTTGAGTTGTTACCATCTCAAAGCCTTCTTGAATGAAGACAGTTAGGTCTTATAAAGATCAAACGTCTCAACTTAACTAAAATTGTCTAATTATATAAATACAATAAGTACAAGTGAACTGTATATGTAGATTTAAACTATTTCAAGACCTAAAGTTCTTAGATTAATCGTAAGTAACTAAGAAATAAATAGCTTATTTTAATATTAAACAGGTAGAATTAGCTCAATGATATGTAGTATGATAAGTTATCCAATTTGGCTATTACTGATTTATTACCAGATATTTGCCACCAATGAAGACGTTAGTCTAGTTCCGATTCAGTATAAAAAGCCTAATTGGGTCTAATCATTGCTAAATAACACAGTAATTTCATCAAATAAGGACCTACTGATGTAGACTAATGTATAATAGACAATGTATTTACATGACATTAGGTTAAAGATTTGCAACTCAAGAAATTAAAATCTCAATATTTATTTTTGGGGTTGGAAACCCCCTAATGGATAGGGAGTATGAAGGGAGGCCTATGTCCAGCAGTGGACTAATGATGATGATGAATATTTATTATTATTTCTTATAAAACGTTTTTTATTGGAACCTCGAGCATTAAATAATATTTTATACACCTTTAAAATTCAAAGTAATCCACCGAAGTGCTGTTTTTCAACTTAAAGTATGTTTGCTTTTAACCTTGTCTAAAATTAAAATTTACCTAAGCACTCTGAGCCCAAACAAACAGTAAATAACGGTAAGATAGGGCCTTTTCAAAAACGATAGAATGATTATAATAATTAATTTTGCTTTATACTTCAAAATTGCAACATTCATTTACCGTATTTCAAACAGACAAAGGTCTAGAAAACATGAAGTTAAGTCACAGACTTATCGAAAAGTTAGAAAAAGCAGCATTTCATTAAATTATAGATAAAATAAAAGTTAAATGTAGGTTTATATCATAATAACATGTTAGCTACAATATTATTTTATCTTAAAAATTGAGAAATAAAAGTGTATGTTTGATTGAATATAAATGTTTTCCTAAAATACTATTTTATGTCTTCATAAAACATGTAACCTAGATGTAAGTAATTATCTCTCCCACTCGCCTGAAACTATCAATTTTCTTTTTCCTTTATCGACACACTTTAGCTAACGGCACATCTAATCTATCGCCGAGTTCTTTTAAAACTTATTGGTTTTCTTTTATTTAAGTTACACGGCCAGATGTTACGTGTTTTTCCGATATGAAACAAAAAATTAAATTTTAAAACGTTATCAAAAGTTCATAAATAACTTTTTAATGTTTAAAATATCTACTTTCGTAGTTAACGGGGATTTGATACGGCGATGTCAATTAAAGCTATTATTACAAGATTTTCTGTATAATTTTGTTAAAATAAAATATTAAGTTCACTTTGACTACATAATCGTGTTAGTATTTACATATATACAACATTAATTCAAATTCTAACCTAATGTATGAAACTGCACAGCGTGTTTAGTTAAATGCAATATTCTTTTTCCGTTAAGTAGCCTAAGTTTGATTCCAATTATTGAACCCTAGTCGTCCGCTTCGTGCCGTTACTTTAAATTATATACGTAAAGCATCAGCATGTGTTAGTCCACCGCTGGACATAAGGCTCCCCTAATGCACGCCGCCTCTATTAGGGGTTTTTGGACCATATCCCACAACGCGTGTCCAATACGGATTGGTGGGTGAATTTACACTTAACAAGCATACTATATTAATATGTACAATGCAATATAATATTATATAGTATGCTATTTTAAATAATACAATAAGCAGAAAGCCAGGATGCCTTATTACGTTCTTGTACTTTATAAACAACCACACTAGTAGAGAATTTTCCTCATTTCACTGCCTCCGTGGAACCGTGAACTTGGCCCTGGGGCAAACACAGTTTCTACCCTTATTTGCCTGTAAACTTGACCTCAGTAAACATTTCCCTCGTTCGCAGACCGATGTCAGAATTTAAAGTCACGAAAGGGTTGCTTTAAATGCTTTAGAAAATGTCTTTGTTGGAAAACTATTTATTTCAAAATACATCAATGTATATGTTAATAGAGATATTCAATTAGTAATGAATATAAGTCCAAATCATATAATTAATAGTTTTCATTTTAGAACCGCAAAATATCAGCGAACGTACACTAGTTTCATTGCTATGTACTTGATAGGTCCTGGGTTGAAGTTGTTATTTCTAGTAACAAGTATTAAAGAAATCGATATATAAAAAAACTCAAAACTTAGACTAACATTTTTAAGCTTTTGTTTTGTGTAGAATGTTAATGATAATCATTTCAGTATATTATTTTTTCACGAATGTTACGCCTCCAGGCTCTCATCAATCATCTTGGTAAGTTTCATCTAGAACAGAGTTCGCAGGAAGCTCCCGTCCCCACGAACTAGGTGGCCGACACTTTTTGCTAAAAAGTCAAAACCATACGTACAGAAGGTACGCAGTTCGGCATTTGTTTAAGTGTCCTAAGGTAACGATCGGTATACGGACCGGGACGCCGACGGTCTGGCGGCTGTATTAATCGGTAGCTGGGGTCGACCTGAAACGCGGGTGTTTCTAGTGTACCGGGTGTCTTCAGTATATTTCTAGGACATTTCGATAGTGCCACCACCCGGCCTTAACACCACTTCTCATGAGAGAGCTGCGTGGTAGACTCATTTATTCCCTTTTTTACGTTTAAAGTAGTTCTTCTCGTCCTCACATTACCTAGTTATTTCGCGTAAACGTCATAACAGTTACAGTTTCATACATATTACTCGTGCAAACTCCAATAAAGCTTAAAAAAACTACAAGTTAAACGTAACGCTTTAAATTTGTAACTACAGTTAAAATATAAGTTCCTTCTTATAATAAAACTTAAATAAAAGTCTTACAATTTCATCCGATAACTTTACTCGTTTTTATCTAACTTAAAATTTTGGAGAGTTTTAAAACCATTAATACTTACTTCGTAGTAAAGCTTTTATTACTCATAAACAACTTAGTTATTCATGTCGACATTTCGATTTGGTTAAACACCTCTAAAAGTAACTAAGAACAATCGGTATAAATTAATCCCGCTCACATATTAGGGTCGATTTGCATTTCGGTTGTAATCTATGAAGCTTGATTTATCACCTTCAGTTCGTGCTTAAGGATAGTTTCAGAGTTGTGGACAATCTCAGGTAAGCTACCTGAGATTCTAATATTAATGTTACTAATGTTACTAGTCTATGTGTCATCTTAAACGAGTACGTATTCATATTTTATATTCATCATCATCAGCCTGTGTTAGTCCACTACTGGACATAGACCTCCCCTAATGCACGTTAACCATCAGGTAGTCACTGGACCGTATCCCACCACGGTGGTCCAATGCGGTTTGATTCAGACAGTTGAGTGATCAGCCCAAATTGCCGTAACCAACTAGGAAACAACAATGAAAATTTGTTGAGTCCCTGCAGGATATCTCATGACCCACGACCTCTGGTTCTCCTCTAAAGCACACGCCCTTACCATAAGACTACGGAGATAGTTTAAATATATAGAATGCCATTTTTTAAACCGGGGACTTTTTGTATGCTTATATAATAGAGTAAATTACTAGCATGTTTTTTCTATAAATTTTACTAGCATATTTTACCGGTGGTAGGTCCCCTGTTTACAGGAGACCGTCTGGGTGGATACCACCACGGTGCCTATTTCTGCCGCGATGCAGTAGTGGAAAAAACGCTGCAGTGTTCTGATTTGAAGAGCACCGCCAGCGTATTTACTGGGTAAACGAGACAACACCCTATGTCTCACGTTAGGCAGCGCGTCGGCGATACCACTGGTATTGTCAATGTCTATGGGCGTCGGTGACCACTCCCCATCAGGTGGCCGAATGCTCGTCTGCCTGCCATAAAAAAATTAAAGCAACAAGACAAGCATCCACCTAACGAGAGGTGGATCCTAGAATGTTATTAACTTTAATTATTTTTATTCATTTTCACATGCCACATTGATGAATAAAACACATCAAACATGAGAGACTTTTGATTATGTATCTGACAATACTTGTGTATCATTTTATATTGCGCCTCGTAGCTTAGCCAGTAATTACGCTTGCTAGCTACGCTGCTCTTCAAGCCGGAAAACAGCAGTGTTTTTACATTCCTAACTTTACTTAACTAAAATTCATTAAATAATCTTTGAATAAAATGATAAAAAACACAAATATACTAACTTTCATACAAACACACATACTTTCGCGTTACATTATCGTATATAATGTAAGTAGTATGAAAAATACGTTACATTGTAATACCAGTTTATACATTTTTTTTTTATTCTTTATAAAATCAAGCCTTGTATCTTTTAAGAGAATGTGACCCTTTAAATTATGCCTTTCATATTTCAAAGTAATCAACTTAAGTCTCGTGTGTCAACTAAAAGTACCTTTACTTTTACCTTCCTTAAAATGAAAATTTACCGTAAAATTTCGTCAGGTATCTGTGTAAACACGGTCCTAAGCAATCCGACCGAAAAACATTAAATAACGTTAAAATCTTAAAAATAATTAAATTGTTATATGTTATAAAATAAACTACCACTGAATTACTGTGTGTATTGGATACCATCGAAATAGCATATATAATTAATAGCACTGATATATCATAGATGTGAGAATTAATCTTTAATAACGAAAAAGCCGTCCTTAAAATGATAATACTATATACTTTTTTAACGTAATTATCTTTTATCATATCAGCACACGTGCATAATAAGACTTAGAAGAAAAGGAAGCTTTCAAAAAATCAATAAGTTAGCCCCATTGTTTTGATCTGCTGAAACAATTGTTTGATCCGCTCAAAAGCTTGGAGCTACGCTGACTGTTTAGTATATCTTGTTTCAGCAGTATTATGTTCGAGGTTGATTTTTTGCCATTGTATTTTGCCTTTTATAATGAGGGCTAATTAAAATCATTCCATTCAACGTTATTATTCAATAGCTCGTTTTCTTCAACTGATGAGAGACAAAATCCACACGAAAATGAGAATTAAAAAGTGAAAAATCATTATAAAAGTAACACAATACGGGTTGTCACAATAAGTAAAAAAATAATTTATTAATAAAGAGTAATTTATTGATCGATAATAAATTTCATCAAAATGGACAATTTTTTCCATTTATAGAAAAAAATATATTTTTTTTAAATTAGCGTTTATTTTTTAAGTTATAATGATAATACTATATACTGCAATATTTTTATTTATAAATATTTTTATAGATAAAAATAATGCAGTGAATGAAAGAAAATTATTAGTTTTCATCCATAACAAATGTCTCGTTTTAATACTACTTTGTATTTTTATGCAACTTGTAATCTCTTATGAAAGTAGTTATATCACCCACTAGCCTGGAACTATTAATTTAATTTTTCCTTTTATCGACACACTTTAGTTAACGGAACATCTCAGTTACAGCCTAGTTCTTTGAAACTTATCTTTCTTATTATAGCCACAAGAACAGATGATACATGTTTTCGTTATTAAATATACGATAAGATAAAAAACAGTATTACAAAACTTTTGACCGTTTGAAATAACTATGGTTGGTATTCCAGTACCAATAAAGTATTTTAAGATCTTTTCAAGGAGAAAAATACACAGGGCAGTTATATTAAGACATACCAATCGCTACGTAGTATAAAACAAAGTCGGTTTCTCTATCCCTATGTATGGTTAAATCTTACGAACTACTCAACGGATTTCAATGCGGTTTTTTTATAAACAGAGTAATTGTAGAGGAAGGTTTATATGTATAATACATAATGCTTATTGTAGGTAAATTTCCTATGAGCATAGCTCCCGTTCAAAACAGGGGCGGATCGCTAGTTCAATATAAAATATGGCAAAAATAAAAATCAAAAGAATTGTAACAAAATATCTGTAATCTCATCTCTCATTTTAATATCATTATTTATGCCAGAATGTTAGAGAAAATGTTCCCCGTTCAAAACTGGTGACGGAGCGACTGTGTCCTATAACAGAAAGCTACGGTGTGTTATTACGTTCTCGTACATTATTACACAACGACATTTGCATAATCCAAGAGTTTTCCTCGTTTCACTGTCTCTGTAATGCCGTGAACTTGGCCCTGCGGCAGTTTCTACCCTTATTTGCCTGTAAACTTGACCTCAGTAAATACTATCCTCTTCGCGGACCGATGTTAGAATTTAATGTCACAAAAGGGTCACTTCAGTTGGATTAACGGCCATCTGTCCAAGGGTCCATCCTCGTGGTGATATAATTTGTTATAGTGATAATTTCACATACATTTGTATGTACTGCAAGCCTAGAAAGTTATATTAGGTTTTTGCGGTGCACGCCGATATAACTTCCAGATAGCAGTCCGATTGACTTTATAAACGTAGGATACCGCTTAAGATTGATTAGCATGGCATTGTAAACTTTTAATAAAATTCATTAAGTTGTTATTGCGTAACAATAAAAGTATTATATACTTTTAAACGCTTATTTTAAACCACAGAAACTTAATTCTTTAATTCTGTAATTTTGAAAAGTTGAAAAGCTCTGGGTTTAAATTTGTACTTCATCATACAAATTAGTTTAGATAAATAAGTAAAATAACTAAATGTATAATTGTAGTCGCAATTCTAAACGCAACTTTAAGGTTTTAAGGAAACGTTCATAATTATGATAAGTCCACGTTTCTAACCTTCATAACTAATAAGTTTCCATTTTGATGCCCATTGAACTCTTTCCGAAACTTTTAAATATAGATAAGGCTTTAATTCTTTCATAATAAGAGCTGCTCACTGCCTCCGTAGCCTAGTGGTATGGGCGTGTGCTTTAGAAACCGGAGGTCGTGGTTCGAATCCTGCGGACAACAAATTTTCATTGTTGTTTCCTAGTTGGTTAGGGCAATTTGGGCCGATCACCCAATTGTCTGAAAAGTAAGATGATCCATGCGTTGGATGAGCATGTAAAAAGTCGGTCCACCCACCAAACCGCATGAGACTAGCGTGGTGGGTTACGGTCCAAACCCTCTAATGGATAGGGTGTATTAGGGAGGCCTATGTCCAGCAGTGGACTAACAAAGGCTGATGATGAATAAGAGCTTGTTTTGCTTACATTTTATAATTATCTTTTATCATATAATACATCACACGTGCATAATAAGACTAAAGCTTTCAAAAATTCAATAAGTTAGCCCCATTGTTCTGATCTGCTGAAACAATTGTTTGATCCGCTCAAAAGCCCGGAGCTACGCTAACAGTTCAGTATATCTTGTTTCAGCAGCATTATATTCGAGGTTGAATTTTTGCCATTGTATTTTGCCTTTTGTAATGAGGGCTAATTAAAATCATTCCATTCAACGTTTTTATTCAATAGCTCGTCTTCTTCAACTGATGAGTGGATAAATCCACACGAAAATGAGAATTAAAAAGTGAAAAAATATTTTTTAATCAAATAATAGGGGTTGTAACAAAAAAAAAATGAGAGCATGTGAGTAATTTTCAATTGATATTAAATTTCCATCAAGATGGATAATTTTTTTCTCTTGAAGAAAAAATATTTACCTGTAACGAAAAATTTTATTTTTTCTTTTAATTTAGCATTTGATAATATGATTATATTTAATGTTTTACTCTAATTTGTTGAACTCTATTTTTCGCCAAAATGTATATTCAAAAAGTAAAATTTTAAAAGATTGTTTAAAAATTACTTAAATAATTTTTTTTGAGCCAACTTTAGGATGAAATATCTTGTCAAAGTCAAAGTCAAATATCTTTATTTAATACGGAAGCATTATATTTTCTTATTCATTGTCAAATAACCTACCACTGGTTCGGAAATGGAAACCTCTGGCTTGAGAAGAACCGGCGTAAGAAACTCAGCGGACTTCTTTTTCTTCCTGTTATGTCATATCCTGTTATGTTATAAATTTGAGCTTTCAACTTCACGCTGATGCTGATTGATACATCATGCATACAAAACCGCTTACCGCTGTGAGACATTGGTCGTGCTAAGAGTCAGTAAGTGCTTCACAGTGCTTATAGCCGTGTTTGAAGAACACTAGCGGTATAAATTCTATGCATAAAGTAAGCTTTCTTCCCGAATCGATTCCTCTATATTAGGAAGCCTACAAGATATTATAAGCTTTCTTTGTATAACCTGTGTATCTTTCACAGACACTGGACGAGTGGTCATTTGACGTGTTCGCCCTTCACGAGGCGGCAGCCGGAGCTCCTGTGAAATACCTGGGTTACGAGCTACTCAATAGATATGGAATGATCCACAAATTCAAGGTGAGTTAATAATCGCACAAAGGTTTGAGTTTGTAATCTATACTAATATTATAAAGAGGAAAGATTTGTATTTTAGTGTTTATGTTTGTAATGAGTAAACTCAAAAACTACTATGTGCCGATTTACAAAAAAAAAGTTAAAATCCGTTTCAAAAATTTTGAAGTAAAACGGGCGAAACTCCGGGGATGAAAGGCAGTAGTATGCATGAGGAAGACGTTGCTAGCCCTTGAAATAACTTGCGCCATTTAAATATATCCATATGAATTGGAGAGTACTTATTTCCATTATTGTAACCGTATCAATTAAACAAATTCCTGTGAATTAAAAAACCAGTTATATAAAAATTGTGTAGAGTATTCAACAGCATAAACAACTTTTAAACGTAGTATATTTTATATTGTCACATTTATCACCCGGAAATACATTTTTTTTTAACAATAATAATATAATAGTAGTTGAGAATAATACAATAAGTAGATTTTTTAGTACTGAATTAGTTTTTTACCTGTATAGAATTTGCGAATAATTTTGCGAAAATAATTTAAATGGACGGTCAAATGAATTCATGGTTCATGTCAAGGTTCAAATCGATGCATGGAAGCGGATCATAAAATGGACCATCAAAATATAAGCATCACTCACGCAAAAGCGATAGCACCGCCAAATATAAATCACGTTTTCGACATTCGTAACTGAGATTTATGTAACAACATGCTGTATATATGAAAAATGCTCGCTACAGCCTGTACCTACGCGATGTAATCATTCAAAAACTGTCACAACGACTTGTGATAACGTGACAATCATACGGTGCGTGACATTTAATGTTGCATGCGTAATCTGTGACGCGATGTTAAAATATATAGTAATTTTCTTCTTTTTAGTAATTTTATTTAAGTTAATCGTAGAGTTCGTTTTTAAATGTACCTATTAATAAATTATTAACATTTTTAACGCTGGAACAGAAATAGTATCTCCTTTAAGTGTAAGTTAAATGGGGTAAACAACGTTCGATTAATACACTAGAAAGTTAAGAAATTATTTTATGTTTAATAACTTGATAATTATTCCTGATCCTTATAAACGAATGGAACTAGCTTATTAGCGTCATTATTTATATTAGATAAGTATAAAAGTGAGAATTAGTCTTAGAGCTTAGTCCCATTGTTACTAGAAATATAACATCAAAAGAGGATATTGAAAAAGCTGATTATTTATCTTTATGTGACGCATCATTCTTACCAACTTATATAAATTTCTTTAGTTTGTACTGAGGTGTGTATGTAAATGCACTCCACGTAAACGCCTTAACAAATATGAACGATTTTTGTTGAAGGAATTTGGCTGAAATTCTGGATGGTTTAGAATCACAAATTAGCCCGACAGATGGCACCAAGTTATGTACCAGTAGTCAATGACACTGCCTCCGTAGTGGAATAGGCGTTTGCTTTAGAAACCGGAGGTCGTGGGTTCGAATCCTGCAGGGACTCAACAAATTTTGATTGTTGTTTTGTTTCCTGTTGGTTAGGACAATTCGGGCCGATTCACCCAATTGTCTGAAAAGTTAGATGATCCATGCGTCGGATGGGCATGGAAAAGTCGGGCCACCCACCAACCGCTTGCAGCGTGTGGTGAGCCAACCCTGATGATAGTGATTAGGGGAGGCTTATGTCCAGCAGTGGACTATCAAAGGCTGATGATTGATTAATTTGATTGATTCAGTGTCTAAGATATGTATTTATACTGCATCTAAACGGCCAAACAATTATAAAATTATTATTGCCCTAAAATTCATACTTTGTTACAATAATCGCTTGAAATATCATGAAGTTTTTATTAGGTTTACTTCCGAACCTAATGTATGCCGAGCCTGTTTTTGTATAAAGATAATTGTCATATACTTTTCAAATCGTCCTCCGCATTGCGATAAAAGAGTTAACAAACCGACAACGAAACTGTTTTGATTCACAAAATTCATACTTTGACAAGAAGCCTTAGTATGAAAGCTCATTTCGTGAGATTTTGTCTTCTAATTATTAATAAAGGTGAATAAAAGAATGTAAAAAACGATACGTACTTTCGGAAAATCCTGAAAGAGATGACAAGTAACTTCTTCATATATAATTACTGTTTTTTGATAAGTGATATTTATTATCCGCAGATAAATAATGTACAAACTTATGTAAATATTATTAAAACGTAATCTAAATTGCTGAAGCAGAAATAATGAATGATCAGATCTTTAATTATAGGATAATATTATCAGTCCTTACTGATTTAATAGCATCTATTTAAAATATTTTTTAACAGCGAAACTGTTACATCGAACGTCTACCAAAAAGAAGTCAAATTATAATTTATTATCTAAATAATGCGCTTACATCCGATGAAGTATTTTGTTAATTAATTTATATCAAATCAGCTAACGTTACAATTATTCGTTACTAAAATATATTATGCAATTGTCATTTGCATACGTCCGATAAAGTATTTTAGTATAATGTAACTAGAAAATTAATGTTTATATTTTAAACTTTTGCACAAATAGTACAAAGAGCTATGCTAAATAATTATTGTAACTAACGATATTTTCAATGATGAACAATAATAGTGGTCACCCAGATATCGGTAATGAAATGTCGAACTGACAAAATTGTTTGTCTGTATATAATGAATATATTGATTGTCCCTTCAACAGCACAAAGGTAAAAGATATGCTAAAAAAGCAACTGAACGTAATTGCACAATTGAAAATCTCATTGACTGACCGAATAATAATCGATTTTTTTACTACTTAGATTCGTTTATAACAGATAAATAAATGTAAAACAAGCTATAAAAGTACGAAAAAAGTCAATCGCATCATAAATAAAAATTTTCTACCCATCTATATCATTATTTTTTTAAGGATTATTAATATATTATATATAAAACATTCAGCTTTACATCGAACAGCCAGTTTTAAGTTTTAAATATTTAAATTTTAATATTATAACTTAAAATATCGTACTCAAACAGTTTAAGTAACAAAGTAAAATTTATAAATACGTCAGGTTTGTTGTTTAACAGAAGCTACGTAAAGTTAAAGGAGGAAATTAAATTACCCTTTAAGAAAAATAAAATATTTTTCAGCGGAAGAACGTTAAATGCGATTCGGATCCCGGAAACTTTTAATTATTCGATTTCAAACAAATATAGACTATCAAATGGTTTCAATTTAATTAGTTTTAATAAGTTATGGTTTTTCACATGAACGTTTAGAAGTCAGCTCTAAGGGTACGTTTGAAAACAAATGTATTCCGCTACTGGATTATCCATTTTAATATGCAATGCTAATTACATAGCGATTGAAAGGTGTCTTCCAAAAGACTAACTGATTTGTTGTTTTAACTAAGGACAGTATTAATGTAAACTACTTTTAATGGGACTTTTGGTTTAGTCTCATTTAGCCTATGTTACACCTTTAAAATTAGTTTTGGAACATCAGTGCCATAAGATTTACTTATTAACTAAAACCTTTAAAATAATCTATTATACGGATGTTATTTCGTTAAATTACTCGCATCGTTTGTTTCCATATTGACGGTGTTTCCTGCCACATTGTTTATAAATAATTACAGTAACAATTGTAATACGTACCCTATTATTAGTACCAGGATAACACATTGATCGTATTATTGTAACAATTATTATTAATCACAATAAATATAAAATAGATTTCTTTCCGCTCTAAAAGATAGCTTGTAAATTATCTTTCGTGATAAATTATTTCTATCTAGCAAAAATCTCGCGGTACAAAACCTTGAAGCGTTTTAACTGAAATTTAAACTGAGGGTAAAGCAATACAAAGTTTACTCGTTTGCATGAACGTACGCCTAGGACGTCGCGTGGGAATACGCCTGCTCATGATATCAGTGAAAAGTTTTTGCCTCGCATTTTCCTATTTACCTAATAGAGTGATGTTAGACGAGCGTACAAAAGTTTAATTAAATCTCACAATATTTCTTACGTAAATGTTTATTTTAATAACCCTGCGGCAAAGAGTTTTGTGTTATCGTTGTTTGCTTGTTTCGGGCAACATGAGTTGATCAACCAATTTTCGAAAAGTAAGATAATCCATACATCGAATGGGCAAGTAAAAATTCGGCGCCGGTTGTCAAGGCCATCTTTGGCAGCCGTTATACGATGTCAGCCTTAAAATTAACTGACAACTAATTCATCCATAAAATGCAGTTTAGTAGTTAAAGTTTGGGGTTGTGGAGGTCAGATGCCAGTCGCTCAACCTTAAAACTGTTTTAGGCGGATGGATTACAAGCCGAACCCTTGATAATTTAATAAAAATGGTGAAAGGAATACTGAAAAGAATTTCTTTCACCTAGCATTTATAGTAATTTTCTTTCCCATATTACTAAAGAGTTAAGTCTAAATAAGAAATCATAAATGCAAATAACTTTAATATCCTAAAAACAGAGGTAGATCGAATTAAAACTCTAGATTTTGTTATTTTGTATAGATCGTTTACAATATAAGTTGAAAATTCTACATTGCGCGTCCAATAAATATCAAATCACTATTGTTAACACTAAAATATCTACTTAAAAAATTTCAATAACTTTTTATTTACTTATGCAGGAAATAGATTTAATACCGGAGAGGTAAAATTATGAGCGCAAAATAAAAAGATTAACAAGAATTTACTCTAAACATTACTTTATGAAAAGCACAAGATCTTTCTCTTTTAAATTATAGAGCGAATATCAAGGGAGCATAAAGATTGGATGATTGCTCGTTTGCTTAAACCTTTTGAATCATCTCTTAGTGTGCCCGCAGAAAACTTATGCTCTTATATAAGTCTGAATTCGTAAATGCGAATGTAAATGCATAGCAGAATACCGTATATCTACATCGTAGAAATTAAATCAATTTTTAATCGTTATTAATGGACTATCCTAATATAATACATATTTCCCAAACATGTAAAAAAAACCATGATCTTTAATAATGCCAAAACTTTAAGCGTCTTTATTGGACTACTATGTGTAACAAGAGACAGAGATATTCATTAGACGGAATAGAATTTTTTCAAATTCCTAAGCCCATCCTTATCCTAACCAAATTGATTTCATTTAGGAGAAAGTTTAAGTAAAAGATGTATCCCATACAGCACATTTTTTTTAATTATTTAGGTGTCGAAGGGAACGGCTATTATTCTTTTATTATTTATGAAAAGCTTCTTTATAAATTGTAAACTACGGGCAGTTTTTGCTTTATGTCGAACAATAGTAATCTGGAACATACTTTATTGTTTCGATTTCCGACATAGGCGAATTCGAGTTTCGCGAGTACAATGATTTTGTTTTACTTTTTGCTTTATTATTACTATATTTGTAATTTCGGCCTCGTTTATCGTTTTATGTATTAATTTCTTCAATTATCTAAAAAATAACTTCAGCGAATTACTTTACATATCTAAAACTTAACATTTAGAGAGATTCATGTACAACAACGTAAACAACAACGTAAATCAGATCACAATATCACAATTAATCACAATTAATTTTAAGGAGCCTGGCTCACTGTCAGATTTAATGGCACGCTAAGATTGATAGAGATTAATAATGATAAATATTATATAAAATTGTGGTATTTATATTATGCATAAAAGCCTCCTTAGCTTAGTGGTAAGGACATGTGCTTTAAAAGCGGGGGTTCGAATCCTGCGGGCACTCGACAAATTTTCATGGTTGATTCCCAGTTGGTAATTGCAATTTGGACTGATCACCCAATTGTCTGAAAAGTAAGATGATGTACGCGTTGGATAGGCATGTAAAAAGTCACCACCCACCAACCCGCATTGGACCAGCGTGGTGGAATACGGTCCAAAAACCCCCTAATGGAGGAGACGTGCATTAGGGAGACCAATGTCCAGCAGTGGACTAACACAGGCTGATGATGTATGATTGTTTCAATAAAACAGTTTATAATTTAACAATATTTAAGAAAGGAACTTAAAAAAACTGAATTGTAATTAAAAATTATGTGTTTCTCCTAAAACCAATATCTATCATAATATAATTTAGACAGTCTTCTCATCCTAAAGTCAAAAGGGACTCGTTTGAAAATCGAAGGAAAAATTGGATGCAGTTTATATTAGCAATTTGGTACGGATATAATTTTATTAATTGTTCTATTTAAGAAAACATACAAGACACAAAATCTGTTTCCAATTCCAAGTAATTTGACGAACGTTAGAATGCGTCAGTTCTTCCACACAACTTTAGAATACTATTGGATGTTTAGAATACATCAACTACATAAACCAGCTGCCGATTCTATATATAACAATTATCCAATTTTCTCAGCTGCCAAGAAAAATTAAAATGTCATCTCACAGTAAAAAATTATAAAGTAAAAAATTGTAAAATTATATCTGTCATTTAAAAACTTCCTGTAGAAATCCTTTTAGCATGTGAAATTTAAACTAAGCAATACAAAGTTTACTCGTTTGCATGAACGTACGCCTAGGGACGTCCCACGGGAACATGCCTGTTCATGATATCAGTGAAAAGTTTATGCTTCAAATATTCCTAGTTACGTTGAACAAGCAGATAAAAGTTAAATTGAATCCTATAAATTATTACATTTCTCTATTGAAATTACATAAAACATTTTAAACAAATCTGTATCGATCTATCAAAACAACCTACTTGCACTGTTAGTAATTAAATTAAAATAATACAGCACGGAAAAAATCAAAATATTTAAAGTTGTGATTTAACTTTCATTATGGAAACACCACCATGAATTGATAAATTTATCATTTTAAGTTTGTTTTATTTTGAGACAGCGTTCCGATTAAGGATTTGGTAGGCAATGATTAGTTTTTTTTTCGGAAGCGTGTTTTCTGTTCCATTTTTTGTTAATAGATTTGGTAATATTTTTCGTCACCGCAAATTAAAATACACAGTCAAAAGTAATTTGATGAAAAACACATATTCGCACCTCAAATTGTGAAAATATTTGTATGTATTAATGACAATGGAAACGTTTATAATGAATGATTGAATTCGCGGATCGATTGCCGGTAGTTGAATAAACGCTATGTAAACATTAGAAAAGGGGCCCTATTTTTTGTTTGATTTTGAAAAGTCCGATTTGAAATTAGACTTGGACTGCGATGAACAATTTATGAGAAAAACACTGATAATGATATAGTGTGTCTTCTTTTCATAGATGTAATATAATTAATAAGCCAAAATATGGAAAAAAATGTGACAAACAAGATGCGTCCTAAATGTAAAAATAAGATAGATACATGAATTTTCGCACTACCTTTAATAAAGGGAGTACGAGTCGAGTGAGAGAAGTGTAGCGAAGTTTGTTATTCCTCTTTAAGTTCTCTTCCTTTCCTTCTGTATTTTATCTACCTCTCTCTGCTTCATTATCCCCGTGACAAAGAATATCGATCACGAGTATAGAATGAGACAATACCCAAGGTTGATATGTCACTGGTTCCAGATTTCTGCTCGTAACAATCATAGTTGTAATTAATAAGTAATCCACGCTTCTTTGTTCTCAATAAATTGTTAACAATGTATACCAAAATCAGTCAGAAAATACTTAACATCTTACTCAAACTAACTAATAATAAAACGTATTGGTCCTTGTAAGAAATAGTATTTATCAAAATAAATATTTATTTAAGAAAGAAACAAAAAAAAACAAAGATTATCGGGCATTGAACGTAATCATTATAACAAAAAATCTTAACAATTACAACAAATTATTGTATATGTTGTAATTGTTAAGATTTTTTAACTGTTAATTATTTTAATAATCCGTTCCCCGTTCTAACTTAAATCAAAAAAATTACTGGCGCAAACTGGCTGAAATAAATAAAACTTATTACAGAAGAAAAAATAAATCAGAAATCATTACTACGCGAGCTGAATAAGGCGGGACCTCGCTATTTGAAATTATCAAGCGAATGTCAGGGGTGCGAAAAGTTTAGACGATTGCTCGTTTGCATAAACCTTTTGAATCCGCGCGCTTTGTGTGCCCGCGAACAAACTTATGCAAGTATTGATGTTTGACTTCGCGGATGCGATTGGAGCAAATGTAAACTTATTTAATACACAGCTGAGATACGCAGATTTATGTACTTAAGTATAATATGTTAATATTTTTTCCATTTTATAAATAATGCATATTTATTTAAATGGTATTTTTTATTGTTAATTCGATGCCTATTAAAAAGGTTTATATCCTGCAGTGGACTGCAAAAAGTTATGATGAATGATGAAGTTTAGAACCTTGCGTATAATTGTTTCCCGCCTTTCAATACATTTTAATAAAATTTTATTATTACTTTTTTGTTTCCATCAACGAAGATCAAAGAAGGGTTTCGCGGGTTCAAACTTTGAGTTTACGATGCGATCCCCTGGTTGTTTGTCAATATGGAACAATCACCCAATTGCCTATGTCAGATGCACCATGGATCGGTTATGGGAAATTCGGTCCTAGTTGTCATAACCGTCTTCGACAGTCGTCATATTGACTAATATCGAATCTATCTGTCAAATGCAGTTTACCCTTTGAGTTGAGAGTTTGATTTCAGATCCCAGACGATCTGCATAAAATGGGTTTATAAGTTATGTCTGGATCTGAAACTTATCCCGTGCTAACTTTTGAAAAACTATAGAATACAGTAACTATATACGTATATAGACAATTGCTAGCAGTTCGTGTTATTTTTAGATTTTGTAATGGATTTTCATGGGGTAAAAATGACATATGTTACTCAAGTATTATGCAGCTGCAGATTTTTACAAATCAGTAGTTTTGAAACCCATTTAAAACAAACAAATCTTTCCTCTTTATAATATTAGCACACATGTACTGACTTTTAAAATTTGTTCAAATCTTACATGTTAGGAATCGATTCAGACAACCTATGCCAATTGAAATTTATGAGATTATGTTTTTTTTTATTATGACACAGGCGCAATTTTTTATTAGTGTTAATATTAAAATGTCTAAAGGACTTTACTTCTTAACCTTTACCATAATAGCAAGTTGCAAAACATTTTATATTTTTATTAACTGTACCCAATTACCATTATTTTTTGCCAGTTACAGTTCTCTTTTAATGTTTTAAAACAATTGATAACATATCTTTACATCTTAAATATTACTAAAGTGTAGCTAAATAAAAACTGTTATATTATTTTCACTTCTGTCAAAATAATATTTTAAAAAATATGACCGCTCTTGTAAAAGCCTTTTTAACAAAGAAAATATCATGAGCAGTCTTGTAAGGCTGTCATAAAATTTATTATGTTATTATTTATTTTTCTATTATTCGTTTAAGAAAAATACTATAATTTATAGCGTCCTACTAGGCAATGTTAATTATAGAAGACTAGAACACATAGAAAGTGTAAGCAGTAGGTATTTTAGGATAGAATTATATTCGCAGATTCCCTACTGGATACCCAAACCGGAATTTACGCCAACAAAGTTTAATGACAAAGTCTAATAGCGCCACAAATGAGTGCGTTTGTTAACGGAACGAGGGCATAGTTAAACCGCGAGCGATGTTAGAGTAATATAAGCGCCCTGTGTTGTCAAGTCAAAAATATTAGTCCCTGTACTCTCTTTACGTCAACGTCATATATTCTTTGACACAATGAGTACAAGAGTACTCATTACGTGTAAGTAATGAAAGATCATTACTTACACAGTACAATAAAAGGAAAACGTCATGATAGGAGATACGTCAGGAATAGAATGTTATCTTTAATGGAGTTATGCATTAAAGTCTTTAATTTAAAGGCAATCAGAAACGAGTACGTATAGCCTAAAACATGTAAAAAAAACGACAAAAATTATGAAAAACTGTCGGATTGAGAAAGGTTTCACTATAAGGTCATAGGGATATAGGCTTCTGCACTATATGGGAATAGAAACCTCATAATTATTTTATGTATCATTTACTTTTACAGATTACAATAGTTCATTCGCTTTAAATAATTTACTCATGCTTATAATTTGTTTCAGGTGCAATCAACGATCCTTGAGAATTTCCTCAGCAGGATAGAGGAGGGCTACTGCAAATTCCACAATCCATATCACAATAATCTGCACGCCGCCGATGTCGCACAAACTGTACATTACATGCTATGTCAGACGGGTCTCATGGTAAATATTAAAAAAATGTTTCGTCAATATTCAAATAACACTTACCACTTACTTACTTTACTTTTTCCACAGAATAATACATACACAGTATCGTAAGCGTGACATGTTTAAAAGTGACATATTTAAAAAATATGAATTAGAAAAGCCAATATTTATTTACTTTTATAATAGGTTTAAAATATCGTTTTACAAATTTAAAAAAAAAATATTCATATTCAATATTTAATATCAATTACGCAAACATTACTCTTATACGCAAACATTTACTAAGTGAAACATTGATAAAATTTTGGATAACCGAATTGTTATTCAAAAGCGAAACTTGCTTATGAAATTCATCACAAAAATAGCTAATTACTAACAAAATTTTAATATACGAACAATTTTCAACTATCAAAACCTAAACTAAGTCTAAAGTAACTATAATCAAATTCTGACTCATGTAAGAGTCCTTTAAGTAAAATTTTATTTAAAATAACGTTTCATGAAATATTTTTTTTGATAAATCAAACAAACCGTGTACTGTCAACGGAAGATAATGGAATATAATGAAAGTCAATAAACTCTCGTGAGAATACAAAGTCGTCGATATTTTGGCAAACGTCCAAAACCTGAAATATGTCATTGACAATTCCGTTTTGTACTGACGAAGGACGTTTCAGAAGCATTCCTTCCCGTATAATATTACGCAATACTTGGAGTTGACTCAATTTATTATTCATATCTGGTGTCTTTGGCCGTTTCGAAAATTTATTGCCCGCGTTCGTTCAAAATGCATATTTTTTTTATTATTTACTCTAAACTGACAATAGAAGCGATTTTTTTAAACTACGCGTATTCTTTGTTTATCGACAATAAACTGCTGTATAGCATAAGGTAAGTTATATAAGAAACACCGAAAAAGGTGTTTACTGATATTAAAATATTAACTGTGATCCTTTATTATATTTTACTTGTACACTTTAATGAGCACAAATTACACAATTTTATATTGTGTCACTTAAATGAATACGCGACACAATATTAAATTATTTTTAGCTGCAACAATTACCTATGCGAAAAAAGATCTTTGTTTATTTTATAGATTAATAATAAAGCAAAGAAAAGTTTTCGCCGTATTCGTTTTTAGCTATTATTCATTTATCAACGGCTTTTTATTTTAACCAGTGGTAATATTTTCAACGATTCATAAGCAAGCGTAAATATTGTATATTAGATATAAAAGATTAAATATGAATTTGAAGATGTAACTTATATTATTTTAAAACTCTCCAACAATTTCTCACTGATAAAAATACATTTTATGTGAAATATACTAATATTGTTACTAACAAGATCAGAATTAAAGTAGTGATTAAGGCAGAGACCATAACTTTTGATGTTTCTTTACAGAACTGGCTATCAGACCTGGAGATATTCGCGACCTTGGTGGCGGCGGTGGTCCACGACTTCGAGCACACCGGCACTACCAACAACTTCCACGTCATGTCCGGCTCCGATACAGCCTTACTGTACAATGACCGCGCCGTGCTGGAGAATCACCACATCAGCGCCGCTTTCAGGTTTTAAACTAACTTATTATTAAAATATATACTTATATAATAAAAGTATATACATCACATCATCAGCCTGTAATAGTCCACTGCACACCCCTATCCATTAGGGGGTTTTGGACCACCACGTATCCCACCACGCTAGTCCAATGCGGGTCGGACCGATTTGTACATGCCCATCCGACGCATGGATCATCTTACTTTTTAGACAATTGAGTGATCGGCCCAAATTGCCCGAACCAACTAGGAAACGAAAATGAAAATTTGTTGAGTCCCCGCAGGATTCCAACCCACGACCTCCGGCAAAGCAAACGCTCATACCACTAGGCTACAGAGTCAGTTGTACATGTATGTTTATTTATACAATTTTATTAACTACCGGTCAAAGTATACAGTTAAAACTAATGTATTCTATAACCGGGTAAACTCAGAATTAGTATTAGCGCAAACTAGTTTCAGACTTATCGGAGGTTCTTCATCAGGACGAGTGGGATAACTTGAGGGTCGCTTCCAGTCTCGCACTGACAGTGGGAGACCGTAGGCGACCGTGAAGTTTAGCCGTTTATTGAAACATTATTATCGGTCAAATGTTAATAAATATGTTTATCCATTTTTGTTAGACGATGTTACTCTCTGTATGTTCGCTGTCTGTGTTTAACTTCAAACGAATAATAGCATTCCACGAACCCATTCTCTATACCACCTTTGAATATATATGTCATTTTTGCGTGACGTGATTGATACCTATTTCAGAGATAATTTGGCACTGGTATTGAACAGCTTATAATCTTTTATTTTACATTCAAAAAATGACATACATAGTATAAGATTTTAGGTGTGATGAAGAAATTTTTTAATGAATATAAAACAAAACAGTACTCCCACTAAAGCAATTCATTACCCGAATGCAAATAACAGCAAAGTGCTTTTACAACACTGAATAACAGACAAGACAGACAAGATATAAAAACTAATGCATTACGATGAACGTCAAACAGTCCCTGCAGAATAGAGGGACGACATAAAATTCTTCATTACGAGCACTGGACATTTGCATATTTATATGTATGTCTAATCTACATTTTTCTTCGCTTCGATCATGTAAATTACGCTCGGTGCACTTTGCACTCTACATTTTTCGTGGAATTGTCTCATCCCACTTACAAACTGGGAATCATATTAGGAGCGTTGACATGCAAGTCGCTTTTAGCTTTATTAAACTAAGCTAGCTTGATGAGATGTTATGAACTTTATACGAAGGATAAGTCGGAGATGGTTATATACGTTTCCACGTCGCTGTAAAATATCTTTACTTTGGGGTTATATAGTTTACATAAATTATGCATTTTTTTAGTCCACGTACAAGGCTATATATATCTTTTATAAAGAAACTATAATATTTGACTATGACTTTGCCCTAAAAAAAAAAAATATTTATTCTAAAAATATTCTTCAAAGAACTATTGAGTTATTGTTTTTCCTTCAAAGATTAAGAAAAACTTTAAGCCGTTTAATTGTCCCCGTGGACTAGTAGTAAAATCCTTTGACTCACAATAACAAAGTCGTGGATCCGAATGTACTGCGGAAAAAGAATTTGCAACATAGCCGTTTTTTCGAGGATATCGTTTTTATAGGCCCATTACCGAATTAGCCTAAGTTGTCTGATAGTCTTGTGAAAAGGTCTCAGTTTTCTAGATAATTTTTGGCAGTTAGTGAGTTAGTGCATTTTATAAATTTATTAAGATTTCGTAGGAAAAGCGCTCTACGCATAAATGTCTATGCTCTACACTCAACGTATTAGTTAAAGCGGATACCATTATATAGAAATTTAAAATGGAGAACTTCAAATAAAGTCCAAACATCCGTAATAACATAAAAGATAACTTAATTAACTTAAAAACCAACGTAACTTTCCTTATTTTTTATACATAAGCACCTTTTACCGATAGTGATAAAAACGACAAAAATTAACTAGCGAAATCGGTTCAGCCTAATGTTCAGCACAAATTTTTATACAAAAATCACGAAACAAATGACAAATAAATACTATTTGAATCAGGGCATATATCAACTGAATATTATCTACACGTATCAGAGCAACCGATGCGTGAGACATTACACGACAAAAGGGCGAGAAATCCGTAAAAATGGAAATTTCAAAAAATTTCACGCGAACAAAGAAAGCGACGGTGGCTGCTCGCAATAATACCTAATTTCCCTCGGGAGGGGATCCCGGGAATTTTTTCACACGTTCACTACACTCTACAAGCGTCTACTGGAGCGTTATCGGGGGACGTTTCATTGGAAATTAATAAAAGCAATCGTACGAACATTATATATGTTTCGACTTAGTAAGTTCTATTAAAATATCGCCTATATTTAAAATTGAGATTGAACAGAGTCTATAATTTAAAATTGAAGAAGGTAATTATAATTATTATAATATAATGAGAATTTGAACATAATTATTTCTTTTATTTACGCGATTATACCAACCATCCTCTTTATTAATATTAGAATATTTTTAATTTCTATTGCTTCCTGAATTATCCTTGGTATAAATCATCGATTTATGGTTTGATTTGGTCGATGGATGGTTGGTCTTTGCCACCTTCATGAGATCCAATAATTTTAAAAATTAAAACCAAAGATATAAAAACTACAAAGCCACAGGACAACATAAGTACTTTCTTGTCAAACCAATGTTCAAGATAAAGAAAATGAAATATATGTAAATTTTAAACAATAACTCTGGCTGTTATTCCAAAACATTGAGAGACAGACATGTACCATCTTAGTCTGCCCGTAATCATGGATGCTGGAAAGAATCCGAAACGTCGGGAATAAATATATTTAAGTAACACGAAAAATCCGTAAATTAGTGGATTTGATATGTATGAGAATTTGTTTAAACCAAAATTCAATGACGAACTCTAATTCTCTTAGAGCTATAATTGGCTTCCAAGCCTTCATGATTAAGCGGCATTTGGACAGTTTCCCTACTCTGTTATATACTTCAGAATCCAATTTTGTTATATATAGATTGATATGCAGTACGGATTCTTTATATTTTTTGTTTTTAAACGAACAGTTGTAACTAAAATACAATCTTAATATCCTTAAGCTTTTAACATAAATATAATAATTGTACAGCCAACATGCAGTTGCAAACAAGCTTATCTATAATCTGAAGCTGACGTGATGGCATCACCTATTGGAAATCAAACAAAAAACTCTAAAACTCAATTCAAATGTCCACCCCGTGATAACTACTAACTAAACTTTGGTAAGAAAAGCAACAAAAACAAAATCCAAGCAAAAAGTCTAGTTGGACTCGACCAGTAGGTATTTAACGACATTCAAGAATACTAACTGCTCCGTAGCCTAGTGGTAAGGGCGTGTGCTTTAGAAACCGGAGATCGTGGGTTCGAATCCTGCGGGGACTCGACAATTTTTATTGTTGTTTCCTAGTTGGTTGGGACCAATCACCCAATTGTCTGAAAAGTAAGATGATCCATGCGTCGGATGCGCACGTAAAAAGTCGGTTCAGCTACCAACCTGCATTGGACCAGCGTGGTGGGATACGGTCCAAAAATCTCCTAATGGAGGAGGTTTTTATATCGATCGATCATTAGTGGTGTCTATGTCCAGCAGTAGACTGACACAGGCTAATGACGATGATAATGATGAAGAATACTATTTAAGCTACATAGTATTCCCGTAGATTGTAATGATACCGACAAAAGATTTTTTTTAAACTACAGTCAACGCACTGTTACGAATAAAATCCTCTGACTTATCTCGTTACTATAATCAAAAAACACGTTATTAAACTATTTTTATTAGACATTAGACATTTAAAATGCGGTGGCAGAAAACGCGAAGCAATTTCGTACTTAGAACACGTTGTTACCTGCTTATATGGCGTAAAATAGTTATACGCTGCTAGAAATAACAGCGAATAACTTTTTTTCGTAACTCATGTCATATTTTCCCTGAGCTTTCATCGTAGCTCAAATGTTGCTAAAATACAAATGTACACTGATTCTGTAGCTTGCTAGCTCACCGTAAATACACAAAGCCGTACATGTTATCAGTATTTTATTAATAAACAATTATTAAAATAATGTATGTATGAGCTTATACCTTAAGATTTTTTTCTTTTTATAAAAGATTCGTTATTTAGAGCTTGTTCTATTAACAAGAAGAAGCTAATGTTGCTTGAATTAGCTTAGAATTTATGTGCTTTGCTTTAATCCTGTTTATACGAAAATGTTAAATGTTAATTCTAATCTATATGACAATAATTTTAACTGTGCATTGAATAGTCTGTTAATTTTCAATAAGCTGCTTTTTCATTCCACCAATGCGTAACTCAATTTTGGTTATACTAGCTAGCTTTAAAGTTCTAAAGCAATCAAATTAATGTTTTAGAATTCTTACTGGGCCTTAATTCAATTTTTCATGCCGATACATATAATCGTTACCGAAACACTACTACTTGGCGTACTCTGAAGAAAACAGCTCCTTTATTGTCCGACTTCCCAAAAGAAGGAGGTACTCAATTCAGAGGGTATGTTTTTTCTTATACGTTACCTCGTTGCTCCGCTCCTATGGCTCCGATTATGTTCATTATTTTTGTAAATGATAGATATTAGCATTTTTTTTATTAAATTTTTGTATATAGTAGTTTAATACATATTTGAGAAATAAAAAAAGAATATGGCACCTAAAATCGGAACCTCGTGCGATTAAATTACAAAAGTATAAGTAATATAAGTAAATAAGAATGTTTACATAATTGTACTTCAATTGGTCTACAATGTAGTCCGCGATAGCGTATATCTGTTTTAAAAGTAATGCACGATGAGCACCCTAATGAAAATATTTAAAAAATCGCAATCTTCGCACATTCAAAGCTTCATTAAGATAATACAGTTTAAGTTCATATAAAATTTATTGCATAAAAATAAATCATTCTACGTACTTGAAACGTGTTATAGACGACATTTTGATGAAATGGTAGGATATCACAGATTTCAAATGTGGTGGCAGTAATCGCGAATCGATTTCGTACTTAGAGCACGTTACCTGCTTAAAACACTATTGTACTCAATATAAGTAGGTATTTTAAGAATAGTTATACGCTGTTAGAAGATCATATTTTTTTGGTAAAATTTCAATTGTTTATAAACACTTCTATTGCTCTCGAATCAAATAATACATTAATATGAGATGAACATTGTATTATGGCGTTGCTTGTCGTAGATAATTACTTAGTTATTGAAACCTCAATGACAATTCGCCAAAAGGAACGATAAAAGTCACTTTGTTAGTAGTAACAAAGTGACTTTTATCGTTCCTTTCGAACGAATTATAGTTAACAACCCGTAAAGGTGGTTAACTATAATTTCCATATCCTCCATGGGTTTAGTATAAATACGGTAACATGCGAGCGTCTTTATCAAATAGACCGCAATCCAACGCTCCTCAGACATAAACTACTATAAAGGCCGAACGTAATTCCTTCCAATTTGCGCGGAAGGGTCTATAACGGTTCGCCCTCTCATCCATCAGTCGAGACGATCTTGCCAAATTATAACGGAAGGCGACATTATAATATAAATTGCTACGATATTGTAACGGGTAAGTGATGGATTCGTTTGAATGTACCTTAGTTATTAATTGGGTTTATTTCACATAAATTGATGTGTAGTTCCATAAATTTAACCCTTTGTCGACGGCAAATAAGAGATAGACTAAATATTTATTCCTTTATTATTTGTTTCTTTGGATTTTTTATTTATACAAACTAAATCTAATGTCAATATCAATTGGCACTAAAAGTCGAGCACTGCCATTGGTTAAACACCGCGTAGCAACTTAAAATTGGTCGCAATCCACCAATAATAACACGTTTTTATTATTGTACAATTTCTGCTTAGCGTTAGACTTTCTTTACTCCAATTTTATCTTTTATTTGACTGAGACATACTACTGTATAAAAAAGCAGTACTGTGCTTTTTGCGATTCAAGTTTCTTAAATGAAAAGACGTGATGCCCTAAGACATGGAATGTCCTATAAATAGATATAGATTGTGGCAGAAATGGGGACCGCGGTGGTGTCTTATTAGTCAGTTCTATTCTCACAAGAACTACTTTAAATATTAACGACAATACGTTACTGATTAATATCATTTTAATTTATGATAATTAAAAAATACAATGATTACAATGATGAATACACGTTTTAGATGAACATAAATGTGGTCTGTTTAAAATTCTAAAAATTACAACACCAGATTAATAAGGTTTTATATTTAAACTTTCGTGTATGTAGTATTAATGCGATTTAACGCTGTCGTGACCTAAGCTCGGCTCAGCGTGCGACCTAAATTCGTGGTTCGCAATCCTCACTAATCCGTGTGTGGGAAAATATTTATTTATATTCATGACTGTTAAATCAGCCAAAAAAAGGAAATACATACTAATTTCTTTTTCAGCGTATGTACTTTTTAATACATGCAGGATTTAAAATATATGATCACAGTTATATATACTTATGTAAGTAACGAACTGTATATAAATATTTTTAATGTTATAACGTCAAAAGTTACATGTGACGTTGCGTCTCTATTGTCCGAGTTGTGATGTCATACGCTGCTATTTTATGAATTAGTGTATCGATTATTATAAGAGTACCGTAAACGTGACCATCTTTATTAGAAATTTCATCACTTAAAAAACTTATCAACGGAAGAAAACAGAAACGTCGTAACTGACAAAATGAAATTTTTCACTAGAGCCAGCAAACACTACCGTGTTCTGGTTTAAAGGGCACCCTAGCCTTATATTTACTGGGTAAACGAGACCTAACATCCTTTGTCTCATCGTAGGTAGCGCGTTGATATTACCACTGGTATTGTCATCGTAAATGTACGTTGGTGGCCAGTTTCCATCAGGTGGCCTGACTGCTTGTCTGCCTTCGTAGCCATAAATAAATTCATCATATTTTTTATGAAATTAAAAAATTTTTTTCGTAATCATTATTTTATTTAGATTAAAATAAAATATATTAAAAATTATAATCAAAATTAATTTTTCGAATTGTTTTTCGGTTCAACAATTTTTTTTTTTCAATTGCGACGTTTCTCTTTTCTTCTGTCTATATTTAACATCTGAACCAAAGAAGAGACCAAATTGACGTTAGAATTGTAAGCCATAACAATGAAGTGGCGTCGGGCGTATGGGAGCACGCACTCAGCGATTGACATATTGGTGATCTTGGAGAACGCGTGATACTATTTCTTTGCTTTATTTTACATTCTTTACTTAAATTTCGTCGTTTTTTAGACTAAGATAAAGTTGATCTCTGACAAAATCTAAAGTAGACACTTAGGGTTCACAGAACTTTGTAAAGATTGTAACTTCTTGGGAGACGGTAATGCAATTATCACATAAATGTTCTTTGACATTTTGGACTATCATAAATCACACTTCGAAAGTTGAGATTGATCGACCTTAGGCGCTTCGGAAAATTCTGTCCTGAATTTAACGAAAGATCTTCGATGAAAGTCTGTTTTGATAGCTTTTGTTTTCGCCATTCATTAATTATTCTCCCTCGCAGCATTATTAACTTGGTTCTATGAATCTCTTAATAATATTGTGTATAAACTTAAGATGTATAAACCCTAAAGGTAATTAAATTTAAGACATTATTGTAAGCCGTTCTCGGGGCTAAGCGACCTTAGAAAATATTTAGGTATCACTTTTACGTTTTCTTTTGGTACATTAAAGATTTTTAAAATGTAACAATGGTCTTAATTGTACATACGCTTATCTATTTTAAATTCAAGTCACCATTGTAGTAAACTTTTAGTGGTCAGAGATTTTATTTGGTAATGGATTAATTTAAATGGATCATTCTTGTTGTAAAAGACAATATTGATCGATAATGAAGAATTTAATATACTGTATTAGATATGGTTTGATAAATTATTAAAGCTGATTGCAAAATAAAGTGAATAATATCGTTTTAAAAGAAGGAATACAACACATAAGGTTTAGGCGATGTTAAGCGATTATTTTCAATTGCGATTTATAAGCAATGTAGGATCCAAATAATTTTTATAGCTATTTTAAATTATGCATTGTTGTGTTTTAGCTACTTAGTTTTACTCGTTACGTTGCTAAACCAAGCTATTCATTTGCAAGTACGTTTACTAACTAAAATTTATAGTCATAGAAGAATATATTATGTCTTTTAAGACAGGTTTATCTGAGTAACCTAGCGTAAAAAATGTAAGATAAAATTTACGGATCATCATGAATATTATGTAACTTTCAGGGTGATGCGCGACGAGGAGTGCAACATACTCCAGAACCTGTCACGGGACGAGTTCAGGGAGTTCCGCACGCTGGTTATCGACATGGTCCTGGCAACGGACATGTCGTTTCACTTCCAGCAGCTGAAGAACATGCGCTCGCTCCTCTCACTCGCCGAGCCGGCGGTTGATAAGTCCAAGGCCGTCTCCCTTGTGCTTCACTGCTGCGATATATCCCATCCAGCTAAGGTAAATCGTTTTGAAAAAATACTATGGACGAAGCAATGCTCTTTATACAGATACGAGATGATATTTTGATAGCTTTTTTCAAACTCAACATAATCAAAAAGAAATCGATGGGATTACTCTTGGAATTGCTAAGTAATGTAAGGTAGCAAGTGCGAATAAGATACGTTCATACTTGCTACCTTCTGCCTTTAAAACGAATAATATATATTTATATTGTTGCTAATTTTAGTGAAAATTTACGCGACCACAGAAATAACTGATGTCATCAAAGCAGCTTTATTTTGCCCATTTAAAATTTTATAATAATATATATATATGTTACAAAAATTAAAATGAAAAGAAACAAGTCTGACGAAATCTCCTTATCATATATATATAAACATAATATTAAATAACCATTTAGTATCAAATCCAGTAATTTATGGATTTTTGCGTTACTTGTCTACTTTTATTCCCGACGTTTCGGATTATTTCCAGCATCCATAATCACGGGCAGACTAAGTTGGTGTACCTTAATGTTTTGGAATAACGTCAGTTTTTTTAAGATTGCCATATCTTTTATTTTCTTAATTTTGAACATTGGTTTGACAGAAAGTACTCGTGTTGTCCTGTGGCTTTGTAGTTTTTATATCTTTGTATTTCATTTTTTAAATTATTGGATCCCATAAAGGCGGCAACCTATTTAGTTTCAAATATTATTCATTTCATTTCTTATAACGCAATAAGAAATAAAAAGATTTAAAAAATCATAATATATAAGTACACCAGAATAAAGCTAAAGAAAATTTATATAATTTGAGAACCTTTGGCGCTACTATGTTAGCAGCGCCATACATCTATCGTTGAGATTTATGAATACCCAGATGTCAACCAATTCGTGACACTCGACTGTTGTACCACACCCTATTACTTTTTTTGGGATCTGGTTACATATATATCAATTACGTAGTACGCTTCTGTAATTTGCAGAGATGGGATCTGCATCATCGTTGGACCATGAGCCTCCTGGATGAGTTCTTCCTCCAAGGTGATAAAGAACGCGAGCTGGGCCTCCCGTTCAGCCCTCTCTGCGACAGGAACAATACTTTGGTGGCAGAATCTCAGATAGGCTTCATCGAGTTCATCGTTGAACCGAGCATGGCCGTCTGCGCCGATATGTTGGAGTACATATTGGGACCACTGCACACAAGCACGAAGAACTCGTCAAGCGCCAGCGGGCAAGAGCCCATCAACGAAGAAGGCACAGGTTAGTTATTTTTTGTAGCTATGTATTAAAATTCAGTTGTTTAAAACAGTTATTAGAGCCTTCTATGCCAGAAGCCTATTAAAGCATCGATAAGTAAATGGTTGTAAACAATGTAAGCCTAATAAAATAGCGTTATATCGCATGGATTCGTATTAATTAATTATTACCGAGGTTTCAGTTACTGTGCGATATTAAACTAATAACAAGCCGGTACGATATAAAATATCTAGCCGTCGTATAGTCCAATGCATTGGTATTCCTTATAATTTACAATTACCTAATGTTATAAAGTCTAAATGTTAATATCAAACAGGTGGAGAAGGTGCAAACAAATTCAAGATTCGAAAGCCATGGGTGGCTTGCCTTAGCGACAACAAAAAGATATGGAAAGAGCAGGCTGCGAAAGGTAAAACCTAATGATCGCTTTTATAAACAGAAAACTAACTTTTACCAACACATAATTACCATAAAAGCTCTGCTAATATCGCACCTAAATATCGGTGTACGAGTATTTAATCGTGTTACAATTGTATAATTGTATAATTATAGTTAAAAATAGCTAGTTTATATAATAAGTTTATCACATATTATCTTTTCTTCAGTGAAATCGTCACGGCTTTTGGAGAAACCGTGATCGCTGCGCCAAAAAAGCGCTGTCCCGATAATTATTTTTTTTAACAATTATTTTAAGAATATTCTTGAAGACTAACATTAATATTATTTTTAAATAATCATTTCAGACGCAGAAGCCCGCGCAAAGCTCGAGGAGGAGACGAATGGCGTACCACCAGTGACAACGGAGGAATAATATTTAGCCACATTTGTAAATAGTGTCAAAACCTCTTGTTACAACATGTTCCAATCGCTGTTGAACAAGAGCTAAACTTTGAAACGATACTCGATCGATATATAATAGTTACGCTTCAACGCATTTACGCTGACGTTTATTCTGCCGAGTGAATTACAGGTGCGGTGTGGACTATCTAATAAAGTTCTGTGTAGATCGATGTATGTTGATTAGTCTATAAGTGAATTAAAAAATATATTTATAATTTAAAATTCGAAACTCATTACGATGTACAAAATTTTCTTATATTTAATGTTACATTTTGTAGGTTAATAATAATAAAGTCTGTATTTATTGATGTTTTAATGCGCACGCACTTTGAGAGTATAGATTAAAAATTATTTAATAAATTCACGCAATGCATATTATCTGTTCTCGCGGTTGACGTCTATGGTTAGGAGGCTAAATTTTTAGGTTATGTTTTGTGTACGCACAAAGGTAGCTGTAGCGCAGTATGAATGATTGTACATTAAATCTCTATGTGGAAGACATCGTAGTGAGCGTCAATGCGGCGAACCGATTCTAAAGTGCGGATAGAATACCATGTCGAGTATTGTACATTACACCCGATGAACGTTCGGCGTCAAATTTTAACAATCGCATAGAATATCAGATATATATCTTTCAATTTGCTCGGAAACTTTATAAACAAAACAACTAAATGACTCTAAATTAATTGTTTTTTTTTTTATCACCGCACGGTGTTCCGCCATTTTTCTTTCATCTTCAAAATGGAGCGTTCTGAAGAAGTGCTCTTTTCTGTTCCTCTATTTACAAATATTTTTTATAATTTTCATCAGATATAGAAAATTCTTATACGAATACACAACATTCTCGATTTGCGTAGCCTATACGCACTTTATTAATCAGTAAAAACGCCTTTATTGTAAGTATTTATGTATAGTAATAGCATCATATAATAAGAAATATTATTAAGTTTAGCATCTCGAATATTAATGCTTAACCACTATGATCATTGCAAGTAGGGTAAAAGTAAATATTATATAATTATTAAAATTAACCTTCAGACAGTCGGTTAAAGAAAAACGGTAATTCTTCAGTGTTTGCTTAAAGTTGAACGTGTAATATAAAATCAACCGGGGCTTTTATAAAATTTAGATATTTATAGAACAATGTTAAAAATATGGGCATTCGCGTCTAACCAGAAAATTAGATTATTATCGCGAATATAAGGAGAGAAAGTGGCTTATACACAACAGAGTTATTATGAAGCCTAATGTTATTGGTTTAATGTCAACATCATTTTTATTACATTAAATATATATAAACCAGTATAATAGAATGGAAAACTGAACGACAGCTAAGGAAACAACATTCTTAATTTAATAATTTAAAAAAAATGATATTCGTTTGATAGATGTAATGTTTACCGTAATGGTTACGGCCCTTTTCAATATATAATAATCCTTCTAATTGGAGCGCTGTCCTATATAAACGATAAGATGTTACATATCTGTTACTTACTTTTGGCATGCGTGGCAAACACAAGCGTAATTACAATTTAAATTGCAAAATAATGCGTAACTCTCGTACCTTCTGTATGGCCTTGACTATTAGTAAAATGTGTTGGTCACCTAGCTCGTTGGAACAGTGGCTTCCCGCGAACTGAGTTACATGAATCGTACCATAGACAAGTCTGGAAGCATAACTTCATAGACAAAAAAAAAGAAAAGAAATTGTTATAAACATTGCAACTATTTGCTTTATATTATATCTATAGCAACGATATGGCGCCGCGCGTCCTTATTATTATTGATAAATTTTTACCGTGGTGTTAATTAAAACGGCACCGGACGCTATATAGTAGAAGCTTCATATAGTAGAAGTGCTAGTTCAGTATGAGTAAATTCTCTATGGCCGTTTCTATGAAAATCTTGTGTCATAAATTATTTAAAATTTGTTACGTTTTACGCCATAATAAAAACATTTCGATCTACTTAAATATATATAAGTAGGTACTCATTTTAACTATAATCAAATTCACGTTATTCATAAATTTTAAGAAGCCATTGTATATCAATATAAACTTGCTGGTGATGGAGCAAACAAACACTTAATAACACATAGATGCACTTTTCGACGAAAGAATCATAGCTGTTTTACTTAACATAGACGTAATTGTAATGAAACATAGAAATTAGATTTATATATTTACCCATAAAAATACGCTTATTAATTTTAATGTTTCCGATTAAATTGGAGAGTTCTGATATTCCCTGACCAAGTGTTGTCTTAATGTAAATGAACTTATTGAAAAATATATCTCTTTATATATCTTCATAATATACATATATCAACTTTATATTTTATTTAATAATTATTGATAAATGAAGGCATTTGCTGTTACTGATTAATGGCAGCGGTTATATATGTTTTCTGTAAAGGATATTTATGCATATAATTTACTGTTATTTCTCCTTAACCACTCTTGAAGCACTTATCATAAAAGTAAATGAGTTATTATTGCATGTGACTGAAAGCTAATTCAACAGGATATGGGCCCGTGGAAATAATCATCTCCTTAGGACCCAGTATGAATGTACCGTCCTTCTTGTAGTCTATATTTTTGGCATGAAATGAAAATGTATCTTTTATATACTAGCAAGAAGTAACACTTTGTCCAAATTCACATGCAGGTGCCAAATTTTTGTCTCTAACAGGAAGTTTACACAAAAATTGTCATTAACATTTTAATCAGAGGCCTAGTTGTGCAGGTAGGTGTGTGGGACCACTATCGTTGAATATCAAAAAATTAAAGAATCCATAATCATGCTAAATTTAGGTCCCTTTCTATATCTATGATTTCAGGGAATGTAAGGGTAGGAATAATCCAACTGGTGACGCTTATAGTAGAGAATTTTACAATGGATCTTTTTACATGTATGTCATCTTTGTAAGCAATAGATGTATCAATATCAATAAATAATGATATCTGTATATGTGCATTTAGATTACTAGATTATGAAATAATATGCTATTATAATATTAAAATAAGTTTAGCCATCATAACTTTGTAGTATTAATGCCATTAATATTGGGGACATAGCTTTATGAATGTGTAGATTAGCTTTAATTTAATTCATATATATTAAGTTTTCTTTAACTGTTGTAACGCTATTGAAATTTTAAACAAATCAATGTGTCAAGTAAATAAAATCTGGCATTAGTTTTGAAAATCTGTAGCACTTAATAAAGCAAAATATTTATTTATTTATTAATATTTTTTTTATTTTTTAATTACTTCTAATAGTTAAATTATAAATTATATTTAATAATTAAATGTACCAAGCTAAATATATATATGATAAAATATGTAAACCATTCTCATATTTGTGTAGTAAATAAACAATCAATTTGTGTAAAGTATAAGACATCATAGAAATTGTATAATTCAATATCAGATGTACCAATTGGATCTTGTATCATTCTATTTTGTATATAGGCTTTTACGGATGATGTTTTTAGAAATGTTCTCTAATAATAGCTTTCCTCTAATGACCTGTTTAAATGGATAAACTTCAATGTCATTCTGTTTTATTAAAAAGGTCGAAAATACTGTGTTTATTAACAACTATTTTTCATATTAAGATCCATGTTTTTTATTAAGTTTGATTGGTAGAAAACAATGTAGCAAATGGAATTTTCTGCCCTAAATCTTTGCCAATTGAAAATATTTTGAATTACAAAACATTCCACAATATGTTAAGATTGTATTTCTATAATTTTATTTGATATAGAAACTAGTAATAAGTTATTTCACAGTTATATTGTTTTGGGACACATAATACAAATGAAAATAGTGATTATTATATTTTATAGTAGTTAAGTGATAACTTCATTTTGGTGAATATGTGTATTGTAACAAAATTTAAATATTGGCTTTTTTTTTCTTAAAATACCTGAAATCTCATAAATCTTAGCTTAATTTACTAATAAGTTTTTTTCATGTGTAAATAATTGGAAATGAAACTCTTGAAATAATATTTAAATTATGTGTACAACTATGTATGTTAAAAATAAAGATTTTCGTAGAATTATATTCTTTTATTTTATTCACAGTTTTTTGGGCCAAAATTAAAAGAGAAATGCACTTACATATCTCATATATTTTGTAGTAAAGCTTAAAAATATTAAAATTTAAAAAAATTGCATTTTCAAACACTTTTATTGATTTTTTAAGCTACAAAAGAGATGGTAAAATATCACAAAATTTACTTTTTACAATGCTTTGCATAATTAATGCAACATAGTTCCAATCTCTAATCTAACTATTTTATTATACATGAAGAACAATCATAGCTATTTAGGTTGCTTACAGTTAATTCTTTTACTGATGAAGTTTATTACATACTTTTCAAATACTGTAAGCCAGATAAGCAAAATTGAATTGTAATGAATTCTATTGTTACATGCAATAAGTTTATATCTCAATGAACATATGACTGTCATGTTAAACTGGACAAATATCTGCATTACTATTATTCAACTGTGATATTATAGATAAAACAATAGAACTTACAGTTTCAACTTAGAATGTATTTATGATTTTTACCAAACAAATTAATATTAACAGACAGACCTCTGACATCTGTTTTTAACCTACTGCAGGTGATAATACCTGTAATTACATCACCTTCAGTGACCTTTTTACAGTCCTTAAAATAAAATAATGTTTGTTTCCAATGAGTAGGTGTAGCCTGCGGCCCAGTGGAAAAACTAACTGGGAATGACAAATCAAAGAAAGTATCAAAATAACCCACTAAAGATGTTATGAAGCCATCCTGTGTAATCTTTAATTCAAATGGTGAACTAAAGTCCACAACATTAGAATCACATGTGTTCAAATCAATATCCTTTACAACACAAGGCTCAGATAAAATATGCTTTGATGCAACAAACTCTACACTCGCTTCTCTCACTACTTCAGATTTCATGCAGTTCATTTTGTATCCATAAACATCAGACCAAAAATTAATCAATTTATTGTGGGTGACCATATCTCCATTAGCCACTAAGCTTATGTTACACCTATTAGGTAATAAAATCCCACCATGGTTAAGGCAATTTTCTCTTGCATAAATCACACTGTCTAACATTCCCTCAAACAATAGAAAATATCCCATCCATTCTGAAACAATGACATCAACTTTCTCATCTAAGTTAGTATTTTCAAGTCTGCCTTTTATTGTTGTAATTACATCAGCTAAATTATTCTCTCTAATTATATCCATAGCATGATAGATAACTTCTGATTGATCCAATGCATATACTTTCTTAGAGCCAGCTGTTGCACAAAACATAGACAAAATGCCTGTTCCACATCCTAGATCAAGCACCACCTTATTATTAAAAGTTTCTTTATTCTGCAATATGGCATTTCTGTAACTCTCTGTTCGGACTTTATCCGACAGCATGTCATAATGTATTCCAAAATGAGATAACTACTGAAGTATCCTTCGTCACACTCTAGAGGTACCTTAGAAACACAATCAACAATCATAGTACTTTCATTGCCTGATGAAGTTACATTGCCTTCAACTATAGTTTTCATTGATGCTTGCATTTTACCCATATCCTCTTTAGCCATTTCTAAATGTGTTTGCGATTCCTTTAATTGCTCTGTAAGGGTTTGGATGGTTTTCTGCAACTCAAGGAAATGTGCCTGGGACAATGTTACTAGTCCATTTTCAACATTGGCATGGTAAGATTTCGGTGAACTTACATTCTCCGTCACTGAATCGAAGTCAAACATTAACCACTCATCATTATTGACGGGTTTTAAATATTTCTCGTCGTCCCATAAAGCTGTTGTTAAACACATTATGTCTTCTGCTGTTGAATTATTTGTTTTAATGTAATTAATCAGCTTTATGTAGGAATAGCAGTCCATGTTGAATTTTGATTTAAGTGTAGATAAGTTAAAATTATGGTCTTTTTCACAATGCGCAACCGCTTCTTCTGTAGTAGGCTTTATTGTTGGGCAAAATAAACATGTGACCGAGGAATTGCTAGTATCCATTTCTTGCCACTCCTCTTCATTATAATGCTCTTCATCGCTACTAAGGTCAGGGACGTCTGACATTATACACTCACAAATTTACTACAAGATTATCACAAAAACAACAATTTCATGTCAAGCACACTATTACCATGCGGTAAATACAGATGACATTAGCAGTGACACTGACAATGACAATTGAATTTTATAATTGCCTACACTATTATAAATTAAAACTACGTTTACGGATGTAATATTAAAAACTGTACCATGAACATAAATAATTTATAATAAATATATTGATTATGTTAATCTTATGAATATTAAATGTATTTGGATTTAAAATTATAAAATTACGTCAATCTGTCTCAGTATAGTTTGTACTAGTATAGTACAACGTAATCGAGCTTAGTTATTTATAACATCAATTAATGGGCCATGCAAAGTAATCCATACCGGATGCTTGCCTCGTGTTTGCAACGATTAGTCTATGTTCCAAGTTCTAATGTATAAGTCAGAGCTAGATGTCTCATGCATAGATTATACCATATAGGGTCTCATGTACCAGCTAACTTTGACAAGAAGACGGAATTAAATAACATTTTTAGGTAATGACGTGATGATGCGTTAATATTATCTATTCCATAAACGCCACATTAATATTTCAACTCATTACGAGTTACAGTATAAAAGATCGTGGCCTGCTATAAGTAGAATAAGTTAATTTAAATAAAAGTTGTTAGTATCAAATTGAATTAAATAAATTTAAGATCGGAAACTATAAGCAAATGACAAAAAAGGGGAGAGGAGCATTGAAACCCATAACCATGTATTTTGGATCTGTGTTTCCTACATAAGAATCAAATGCTATTTCATTCCTGTAATGATATAGGTATAGGCATTTATCATATTTTAACTCGGTAACCTTATTATTAGCATTTACATTTATGCAATTAACGATCTTGATTTTTTATTCATTCAATCAATAATGAATTTATAGTAACTGTTAAATAGCTAGTTATGGTTTCTATGGTAACGTTATTATTTCACAACAAATAGCTCAAGAAATATTGCGGAAGACTTTTACAGGTTGTGTGTGTTCTGTGTGTTGCATTTCCAAATGTTTTGTTCAAGTAAGAAAAACTAATAAAAGAAATGAAGTTAAAAGTTTCACCAATCAAAATCCCGAAACATGTCGGCGCCGTGGTTTGCGTTAGCTGGAGTACGACCGAAGATGTTTTTTCATGCGGGTAACTAGAACCAGACTTGCAAGAGATTGAGAAATCTATTAATAAATAACATTATAAATAACTGTTTTTCTTCATAGTGACGACCACAAACTTTTAAAATGGAACCTCGCGTCCAACGAGTGCATGACTGTTGCAACGCTACCTGAAGAATTATTTCCAACTAGTATGCATTTAAGTCCTAATGTTAGTAACACAGGAAAAAAATCACAAAACGATTTGATTTTAATATCATCTACTGACGGCAGGTAAACTGCGTAATTTGCTTATTTATCCTTTTTTAATCGATTACAATACTTTGTATCAACTATCTGTGTGCCCGTCTTTAAATAAACGTAATAATTCTTAATGCTAAAAAATGAAATTTTATTTTTTTACACATGTAATACACATTATTGAATAAAAGGAATTTTTTACGGATTTTATCGCGTTTATTTTAAATTTTCACTGGAAAGTGATCGTCTAGAATTTAAAAATCATAGTCCTTTTTTTCTATAATTTGTATTTATCATTAGTATATTAATGAAAAATTTAGAACGCTACAATTTTTAAACTATATACGCTTTTATAATTATTCATAAACAAAATTCTAGATTTCACATAGTCAATTACAATGGACGTATTGAAAAAAGTATCAACGCACATCAAGGAGCTTGCCTAGCGGCTATTTGGAGTCCTAGTGCGGATGGAATATTAACAGGTCAATATTTGTATTTCAATTGTATATGCTATAAAAGTTTTGTTTGCAATTAAACAATAAAATATACATTCTGGCGATCGATTCTATACCTATAAATAACGTTGCTGGTGATAGATCTAAATTTCATAAAATCGTGATTTTAATTAAGTAAAGTCAGATGATCCATGCTTCGGATGGGCATGTATATCTGATCCTGGTTACCAAGACCATCTTTGACAGCCGTTATAGGACATTAGCCGTCTAAATGGTACTGAAAATTAATCTATTCATCGAGAGTAGTTTATCTTTGACGGAATATTTTGTGAAGGTTAGATACCAGCTTTGTGCAGAAACTGTTAAAAACTTATTATAAATACTTAGAAAATATCCGGAAAAAGAAGAGGGAATCTTTCCTAATTGAGAAGAATAAAACAAAATTACTGCCGCTTTGTTCTATATTAAATGATAATATAACTTATTATCATTTTATTTATTTTTTTAGCCGGAGAAGACGGCTGTAACAAAATCTGGTCATGCAATGGATTACTTAGATCTACCGTGGTAGAGTCGGAAGTACCGTGCTACATGGTTGCTTGGAGTCCCGATAGTAATTCGATACTATACACGAAGAGGAACTATTTAGTTATTCATCCTCTGCAAACCAAAACTAAGATAACCAAGGTTATATAATAATCAAACCAATATTATTAGCGCAAAAGTTTGAAAGAGTGTATGATTGATTTTCTTTTAAGCAAAAACTACTTAGTTGATTTAAATTAAACTTTTAATAATATAACATACTTATTAGGATTAACAATACAATTAATAAATCAAGGAATTGACATTTTGAACTTTATCATAATTTATTAAACGCACCAAAAGCTGCTATACTTTGCTTGAGGTTAATCAATCTGTTGTTGCAACATTTCAGTGGTGGGCACACAACGCTGTCATATTATCGGCAGCATGGAACGCCACGAATAACTTGATTATATCGGGTGATGAAGATGGATTTGTTAAAGTGCGTATCTACTAACATATTGCGTTATTAGTGATACGTTTTTGAAGTTGTACTTCTTTTGGAGAGTTAGGGCAAAATGATGAGAGTAAGTTTTACGTTTCGCACACTCCATCACGAAAAACCGACACCCTGAGTTTACCTATAGTCAACTGATAACTGTATTCACGATAGTTATTTTTACAAATGTATAATAAGGTAAAAGATAAAGTTTTTCAAAAGATTTTTAACTTGTTACGCTTAAGAAGTATAACTACTAACGCGTGTACACTAGACACACAAACTTTTTTATATGTAAACAAATTCAATATATATTTTATATCAGGTATGGGACACGTACCAGCAGCTCATGTTCTCCGTAAAGCAGTTCTTACAGCCTTGCACTTCATTGAGCTGGTCTCCAAATGGTGATTTGTTCGTCGCTGGCAGCTTTAATAAAATATCACTTCACAGTGATGACGGCGTATGTATCGTTATTTATTTCCTGTTTACATCTTTACTTTTTATATAGCACCTTGAACTAATACTTAAATTTTAATACTTAAAGAGCGTAGATGGGTATAGAATTTCTTAAATGTTTGTACGCTTTATTCTTTCTGCTTGGTGAATATAAGAGCTTAAAAATATTTAGTTATAGTTGCCGTAGCTGTAGTTCTTATCGATCTAAGAAACAGATTTATTCTGATTTATGTTAATTGACAAAAATACTCAATAAGAGGTTTGAGGTTTATGTTTTAGTGTTCTTATCATTTGGTTGACACATTGCCTACTTACAATTTCATTTCTTACATAATTATTTATTGTAGAGAAAGTGAAATTATATTAACAAAATTTAAACGCTTTCAAGGTCCATTAACGTTAAATCAAGAAAATTAATTCAATACGTTAATTAATTCAAGAATTCCATACGTCTAAAAATAACCAGCAAGAAACTTTTCGGTCCTTTTATCGAAGTATTTTTTTAATTATCATTGCTCACATATATTAATTAACTGTTTGCAAAAAAAATCAATATGTTTTCTTTTTAGTGGCCGAAGTCTGCTTTGGATTTGTCTGTTGGCAGTGCTTATAATATTTCTTGGTCACCGGAAGGAACCCAATTGGCGGCTGCTTGTGCCGATGGTCACGTGGTATTTGCGCATCTTATCGACAGGTGACCTAATACTTATTTCATCTTTAACAAAATATTAAAAGTTATCGTCACGCCGATCGCTTACAATCAAACGAATCTCGTCTCTATAAGTCACTTAGTGACGGCCCAAGCAGAAGCTGCACCAAGGGCCCCATCTTGGGGCCCATGGTGCAGTTAAGTCACTCGGAGGGAAGACGCGCCTGTTGCAACAGGCGGGAGAAATATTATTAAAATATTGGATCAATAATAGGCCTATTTATTCATGACACTAATTATTTCTTTTATTTACGCGATAATTATACATATCAAATTCACAAATTTATGGATATTTCGCGTAAGTTATATAATGTATTTATTCCCGTCGTTTTGGACTCTTTCCAGCATCCATGATCACGGCCAGACTAAGTTGGTAAGGCTATATAACAAATAGTCTTACCAACATATATTTGTGATAGTGTTTTTTTTGTGATTGCAGTATATATATATCAATACACATTTAACAGAAAAGGGTTTTTAATTATAAGTTGTCTACGTTCCAAAAAGGTCATACAATTGGAAGAACTATACCTGCACTCAAATATCCCGCAAAGTGATAACCGTGAAGGATATAACCACGGATGAGAGCGATCAATTGGATTATCCCGATGGCGTAGTGCAGATTGCACTTGGTTTCGGCCATATTGTAGTGGCCACTGTCAAGCAATGCTTTATTCACAAGTTGACCTCATGGAACACACCTGTGACGTTTGACCTTAAGGACGGAGGTGGCAACTTGATACTGCTCGCTCAAAGGTGACATAATTTGTATAATACCTATCTAAACTTATTAGTAAGGAATAAATACAGTCATCACGCATGAGCCAAAGAAGAAGGGATGATGTTAACGGTATAGTCTATAGCAATGAAATGCCGTCGTATAGTAGCGTTTTTATTAAAGAATTGTAACTGAAGTTGACAGTAGCGTGACAGTAGCTTGACTTATAACGTACCAAGCCGTTTCTTTGCTAAGGGTTACATTGTTCATAACAATTTTGGGTTTTAATTAACGACATTATGTTTTGTTGTTCATATGCTGAGTTTCTAACGCCGGTTCTTCTCAGGTAAGTGGCTTCAATATCCAAACCGGTGGTTTATTTGAAAATCAATAAGAAAGAATGCTTCTATATTGAATAATGATATCCTAATTTTTGACTGGACTTTAACGTATTCATGTTTATATATTATTAATTCAACTTTAACATAAAAATTTTGGCATTTAAGTTTCTAAAATTTTGGAAGCTGATTTTGTATTCTCTGGAAATATTTCACTCATGCGTTCATTTTAAGTCATAAAGTTATTCCTTTTTTTATAATATTATATTCGATACTACTTTTTACTTCCTTTAATGACTCATTGATGGTGATTATTATTTTAGATGTATGTGCATAGTAGAAAGGGGCCGACTGTCCGTCTACAGCTATACAGGTCGACTTCTAGCTAGTCCACAGTTCAGTTCTCGTTTAGAAGCTTGTACACGTACATCGATATCACTTGGTCCTGATACATTGGCATCCGTTGACCAGGCTAATCCAACGTGTGAGTATAAGAGTATACTAATATTAGATCTATATTAGAGATTAGCCAGCTACGCAGCAGATATTATAGTGCACAAGTGTACGCGCAAACACAGGTCCACTCCCTTTTCCTTTCTACTCTCAAAGCCCTATAGGACGGATAACCGACACGACCGGACCTTATCTCTCATAAGGCGCAGGATCGACTTTTTACATACCCATCCAACGCATGGATCATCTTACTTTTGACAGGATTAGGTGATCAGCCCAAATTGCCCTAACCAACTACGAAACAACAATGAAATTTTTTTGAGTCCCCGAAGGATTCGAACTCACGACCTCCAGTTTAAGCACACGCCTTACCACTAGGCTACGGAGGCAGTTTATAGGAGTATAATTTATAGGTTAAATCAGATGTTATCTCTTAGAATTGTGGAGGTGAGATGAACGTTATTCTCATCTCGTTGCGTGACGTTATAGAAACACACGAAATAATTAGTAAATAAATAAACAAATAGTCACTAACAAACAGCACAATAATTTTGTATAAAGAGTAAAACTCTTAATAACATATGTACTAAATTTTCTTGTTAATATTTTCGGAAACATATTAATATATTCAATGATAAAATATTCACTCTTATTAAAAAAGCACTTCCCGCATCTAAGATTAGCAGATACTTGTCAATCTTTCATAACGTAAGGCAGCTCATCGTGGGTCATAAAAGAGAATCCAAATCATCACCATTTCGTATAATATTTTTAGTAATACACATATATGACCTGCCCACCGCGACTTATTCTATGAGCCGAGGAACTGCGGATGGTAACGTTACGAGAATCAAGCATCCGATATCAGTAATCGGCGTGGCTTTGAGTCAAACAGGGGCAATAAGCGAGAGGCAGATCGCTATTGTCGATCGCAGAAGGGACCTCTATGTTACCACTGTTAAAGATCAGAGACAGAAGCCGATCGTATTGGGTGAGTCGTAACGTATAGTTAGTAGATAAGTAACAGGGATAAACGCTGATAAGTCAAATGAAAGATCAATTTTAACCGACTTCAAAAAAGGAAGGAGGCTCTTAATTCGTCTGTATTTTTTTATGTTTGTTACCTCAGAACTTTCGCGTGGGTGAGACCGATTTGGATGTTTTTTTTTATTTGAAAGCTGGTGCTTCCCGTTTGGTCCCATAGCAATTTGGTCCAATTCTGACAGTGGCATCCATGAAAAAACTAAATAAGTCTGAAATTTACATTAACAATGTGCTCAACAAATGGACAATTAATAGCTCAATATCAAGCCAATCAATTTGAAGTCGGTTTGTTTTCTGTTAAAATTTGTGTTTATTAGTAAACGATGTAGCTGACAGGATGGAGGTAGTAAGTTAGTAAGTTCCCTTGTAAAAAGGGGTAGTAAGTTCCCTACCTCGGGAGGGAGGTAGGTCCCTTTTTACAAGAGGCCGTCCGGAGTAGAACCTCCACGGAGCGTATTTCTGCGGCAAATCTGTAGGTGTAAACACTTCTGTCTGGACGAAAAACGAGACATAACATCTAATGTCTCATCGTAAAGTGATCTGATTTACATTGTAAGTAATAGTGTTATGTAGTGGGTGGAGATTATAAATTATATTGTTTTATATAAGTCAAAGGAACGATGTTATTGATGTAGATGTGTAGTTGTGTCATACATAGAGCGTACTTATTGGTGAATTGTCACTGAGATGACCACAGAGTAAAAATCAAGTAACAACAGCCCTACATGTACGACGCTCTTCATTTCTAGCAGTTCAATTGTTTTCATATATTTATCTTTTTTAATTAGGTAAAATAAAGTGTTATGTCCCCTTTTTATAAAATTATAATTTTTCGTTTAGCCCGGGCCATATTAAGTGTTATGTGGAGTACCGAGTCGGAGTTACTAGTCGGTCTAAGAAAGGAAAACATAGTATGTTGGGCGTACCAAAAGAATAACAGTAGACCAGATCTTACAACAACAGTTGTCACTTTACCATCGAGGTATGTATCGCCAAATAAAACATAAATAAACCAAGTTTTATATCAAACACAATGGCGCCACTTGTGAACGCGCTCCTAATTATTGATTGCAGTGGCATATGCAATCCTTACGTTATACTTAACCCGCAGGAGTGCCCGATTTTTCGGCGGTAATAAAGTTTTACTTAATGCTGTAGGGGAGACCTGTCCAAAATCGTATACCGGGGTAAAATTGTATGATTATCCTTATAGCTCTGGTTGTTTGAATTTCGCGCTCAAACTTCTGCCAATGTGATCTACCAATGAGAGTTATTTGTCAACAAAAACTTGTCGGTGCCGCCACGTTCGTTGCAAAGTTAAACAGTTTTATTGTTTTTCGGGTGCTGCGATCTAATTTTTATCAAAATAACCACTTCAAGTGTGTACTGTTATTGGAATTTAATGTAAGTACGCAATTTGCGATATCATTCTATGTCTTCCTTCTATTAAGTATATTTAGTGTTTGTTTAAACCAAATCTGTTTGTTTGTTGTGGTGTGTAAATGTTCGTTTGAGGTTACATTGGGGCAGAACCGTATGGGGTAAAATCGGTTAGTATACGGTTATACCCTGATAGGCTGAAATTTTTTCTTTTGTTTATACATCAAAAATGCCGCGCAATTATTCAAGAACAACTACTAGACAGGACTGGGATGTCGAACAAATGAAAAAGGCCGTAATGAGCGTGACCAAAGGAACTTTTGGGTACCTCAAAGCATCTCAAGTCTACGGTGTGCCTAAAAGCACATTGCAAGATCGTGTCAATAAATATAAGAAAAACAATGACCTAACAGTGTCAACACAAAAAGGATTGGGTCGGTTCATGACTGTTTTTTGAACTAATCATGAAGCTATTTTAGTTCAGCACGTTCAGTTATTGGAGCAACGTTTGTTTGGGTTAGCATACAAAGACCTGCGACAATTAGCCTACCAACTCGCTGATGCCAATGGTATCCAACGTAATTTTAATAAAAATCCAAAAAAAGTTGGAGAACATCGGTTATCTGGTTTTATGAAGAGACACCCTGAACTGACACTGCGTGCTGCTGAGCCGACTTCTATTGCAAGAGCGATGGGTTTTAATAGGGTCAGCGTAGGTAAGTTTTTTCATTTGCTTGAAGGCCTAATGGATGAATACAAATTTCCACCAACTCACATTTTCAATGTTGACGAAACTGGGCTGACTACCGTGCCTAAAAGACAGAGCAGAATTCTCGCTTTGAAAGGGAAGAAGCAAGTTGGTTTAGCAAGCTCTGCTGAGAGGGGTCAGCTGACTACTGCTGTACTTTGCATGTCTGCTTCTGGATATTACCTGCCACCGTTGCTAATATTTCCAAGAATGCCCATGAGGGCTGAACTGCTAGATGGCGCTCCACCGGGTACTATAGCAGTGTGTCGATCAAATGGGTGGATACAAAGTGAAATATTTGTTCAATGGTTAGATCATCTGATCGTATCTGTAAAGCCAACGAAAGAAATCCCGTCTTGCTCTTGCTGGATGGACATTCCACTCATACAAAAAACCTTCCATTGATAATGAAAGCCCGAGACAATGGAGTTATTATGTTGAGCTTTCCTCCACACTGCACCCATAAGCTGCAACCATTAGACGTCAGTTTGATGGGCCCGTTGAGTACTTTTTACACGCAGGAAGTAAACACTTTTCTGCGAAACAATCCTGGCAGAGTTGTCACACAATTCCTACTCACTAGACTCTTTGGTGCAGCTTACGCCAGGGCGGCTTCAATGCAGAATGCCCTACAGTTTTTCTAAGACTGGCATATACCCTACAAATCGACATGTGTTTAGTGATGCAGATCCGCAGCTGCTGAAACAACTGAGATGGTTTACAAGAAGAAAATGTCACAAATTCAGTCACAAACACTTTGTTCCGACATCATTTCGAAGTCATCTATTTCGCTAGGAACCACCAATTGAACAAATTTCAACTCTTTCCCCAGATAAGATACATATTTCAATATTTTTCACAATACGATTGATAAGATCGGTCAATAAATATGCTGATTTGATAACTTCAATATGATATTACGCCAATCATACACATTACTGCTTAGGCATAGTTTGGACCGGTTCCCTAATTAATTACGTAAGTTTATTTTGTGGTTTATATAAACCTAGTCAAACAAAAAGAAATTCTTCCATAATAAGCTTATAATTTTTAATCGGAATAGTCTAAAATTTTAAATTTTACAGTAACATTGGTCACAATCCGAGTATTCAGACAATCGATAACGGTGTTGCCACAATATTTCGCGGCAAAGAATCGACTGTCGTGCACATTTCGCTCGGAATAGTCCATGTCGAAATGGTCTTGAAGTATATCGCATCTAACATGTGGAATGAAGCTCTTCAGGTGAGCCGATATTCCTTTTTGCATTTTGAAGATGTGTTACACCTTATATATTTTTTTCCAAATATAATTCCATACAAATTTTATATACTATTCTTACACAAATAACATACTTTTCTGTGAACTTTCTGTTACTTGTTTATTCGGGTCGATATACCATTTAATATAAAAACTTGTAGAAAGGCCGTTTTTTTATGAACGACAAATGTGGAATTTGTTTGTAAATTATGAAGAAAAAATGGTGAACCTCAACATAGCAAAAAATTTGCCAAATTCACAAATTCTGTCTTCCAGTTTTAATTTCATAAAAATCGGACCAGCCACTCCAGAGATTACCCACAACAAAAACACAGACAGAAGGACAGACAAAAATTTTAAAAATGTTGTTTTGTTATTTTCATCGGTTACATATGACAATGTTATTATTGAAAGCGGTTACTTTGATATTACAAACAGACAATTTCATTTTTTTATCCACAATCAACGCCTCTGAATTGTTTATATCTATTTCTTAATCTCAGTTGTTCTTAATCTCTCTATCAGTTGTAACATGAATTCCCAAGTAATAATGTGTACATTTTGACATTGTTTTTAATACTCCAGCTGTGTCGCACTCTTAAAGACAACAAACTGTGGGGATGCCTTGCCGAGCTATCTTTGGAAAGGGACCAGTTGGACATAGCCGAAGAAGCGTTCACTGAAGTCCACCAGTACGCTGAAGTGTTTAGGATTCAGCATTTGAGTATGTACAAATACATACTGTACATGAGCGTCAAATAAGTAGATGTTAAAATGACAAGATTTAATGAGTTGATAAATTAATTCGAGTCTTATTAACTTAGGAAAGAAAAGATATTAAAAAATTTGATATTTCATTTTCGTGTCCATGTATCAGTTAATGAATTCTTGCTTCGCTTTGAAATTGATTCTTAGTTATATTTTTTAAACAACTCCTACAATTATCGTTATACCATTGTAGGAAGAAAAGTTGTTAAATCTTAATGTTGAGAATGGGTATTTTAAGTTGGATATGCCATATTTTGCAAGAATATTTTTTTTATTTCAGAACACATACGAAACAGTGGTGGAACTGCTTCTACAATGGACAGATAAAAAAGTGTCTAAAAATTGTTTTGGTTTATTTAAGAGACACTGATAATTAAATTTATGTTTTTAATATTACGAATTTTTATGCCTCTCCCTAGTTATTCAAATATACTTTATCCAATTTAAACGTCACGGTCTTTAAAATGTTTTTCATGATTAATGGCTGCGGTGGCCATGTTGTTTGTGAGTGCCCGATATTTTGGCGCGAATTGGGTTTGACATTAGACTTTGCGTTAATTTCATCTCTTCATATTTTGCTTTAATTTCATCTCTGTTTTGGCTAAACTTTGCATCAGTATTAGTAAATAAGAAGTTGAAGAGCACTTAAAAGGCTACACAACCGAACTAAGAACCACCAATTATAATTCTAAATTATTTATATTATTTTTCAAAATGATAAAATGTTTTAAAATTTACATACTTATTTAATGTTAAGATTGTAAAATGACCATTTATGCACCGGTTTAAAATCTTGCCTGGATAAGAGCTGTACTAAGATCCGTCGTATTATAGTCTATAAAGGAATCAAACAGTAACCCCAGCTAAACACAAAAATCATTAAAGCCACAACGTGTGATTCTTATTAACTTTAGATAATTATTAGCCCACCCAATTGCCTGAAAAGTAAGATGATCCATGCGTCGGATGGGCATGTAAAAAGTCGGTTCACCCACCCCAAAGGTCAAAACCCCATTATGGATAGGGGTGTATTAGGGGAGGCCTATGTCCAGCAGTGGACTATCACAGGCTGATGATGTATGTGTATGTGTGATGTGTATATTAATAATTATGAAATGTATAACTAAACAGGTTTTGATTATTAAACGAATCTGAAAACAACTAAATTTAAACTTGTATTACGTAGGTACATGTATATTGATTGAACCTGTATATAGATAAACCTCCTAATGGATAGGGGTGTATTAGGGGAGGCCTATGTCCAGAAGTGGACTATCAAAGGCTGATGATTATATTGATCACATGTATATTGTATTCAATGATAATGCACGCATACATATAGAAGAATCTTAAAAGTTTTACTTTGTCGTGTAGTTTACGAAATATATGAGTGAGCGTTTTTTTATATTTGTGGTTTTTATTATAATTATAGTATATTCAAAAAATAATCATTGTAGAATAGGAACACTACATAAATTGTTTTATTGTTACCTTCTTTACTTATACATTTTTAGTCTGTGTGTCATTGACAGTTTCCTGCTATAATCTGTGGTACCTTAATATTTGTCCGTTCTTCAATTCCATTCAATTATTCAGTGCCGTAAACAGGATTGTAGATGTAGGTCGTTGTTAAAGTGTTCGTTTTTACGATGACTATGTTTTTACGATTGTTTATAATAAGTGTAAAAGTTATGAAAAAGAACATGGGAAGAATTATCATAATTTAAACTCTATGTGCGCTTCTTGGAGCAGTTAGCTTTTACATTTTTTTTTCCTTAAAAAGTTTTATTTTGTTCACGTCCTACATTTTCAAGCATTGGTAGTTTCAAAAATATTTATTTTTTACGTGAACTAATGGCGAAAGATGTGTGCTTGTTACGGTAAATTTATGTTATTGTTGTGCGTTCTATTTTTTGTTAGTGCCAACGAAGATCAAACTGCGAATGAACATTCTTTGGAGTTGACCCAGTCCTTGAACTTAGCTCGCCAAGAACTTATTCAAGACGCTTGCCGGCGTTTCCCTATAAAATGGAGCCTCGATGAATTACCCTCAAATCAACTGGAACATATTTTAGTTGATGATAATCATAAACTTCTTTACTGCTATGTGCCAAAAGTGAGTTAGTCAAGGTGAACCAGTGTTTACTAATTTCCTATTTTTCGTAGACGTCGCACCATGCTGTATTAGAACTCGTTGATTAATTTTTTTCACAATTTTTTAAAACCACTCCTATGGCTGAAAATATTAATAGTAATGATTGTCTTATATCAGTTATTAATATTTAGTTATTTAGTATATAAAATTATATAGCCATATATTTAGTTTTTCAGCTCTTTTTAATAGATAATTCTCTTAATATTCATGATATACAATATTGATTTTTGATTATGAATTTAACATTACTTGTATTATTAAGCTAAGATTTAACTGTTATAAAAAAAATATTTCTCTATTTATTTATTGGATATTAACATTTTATTCATATAACTACAACAATATTACAGAGCAGCATTCAGTATAAAATAATATTAAACAATAATAATTTAATTAAAATAAAGTAAAACAGAGCAATATAAATAGACAATAACAATTCCTTAAATTTATCTTTAAATAATGTGTAATCACTCATAAAAATTTAATATTTACTGTAATAAGGTTTTAGGGATTTTGTAAGTTTCTATTTGAAAAAAGAAATTGAGTAGATTATTACTTTCTTATTTACATCATTAGGGTTAAATAAATTAAATTTGAACTGATTATTACTATATATTTAGTAAGATTAATGTAATAAACTGAAAGAAATTAACAAAGCATTTTTAGAATAAATTTTTACTTGCTGATATTGCAATTAAAATTGGCATCTCTATTATATCGGTGACTAAAGGTTGAGCAATGTACTACAATACAATATCTTTTAAAATTTAGGTGGCATGCACTAACTGGAAAAGGGTGCTTATGATATTGGAGGGAAAATGGAACGATACAGATGTCCTTGCCATACCAGCGAGCCTTGCACACTCGCCTGGAATGTTCCGGAACCTCAGCATGGTGTCAAAGGAAGAAAGAGATGTTATGCTGGACACATACCACAAGATGATCATAGTTAGGAATCCTTTTGAGCGACTATTGTCAGCTTATAGAAATAAATTGGAGGGTGATACACAGAGTGCGAAATATTTTCAGGTAATGTCAAGCTTATATGCGTATAATCAAGTTTTTTAAAATTAAAATGTGCTATAGTTTTATTCAATGAACATTACTACATTTTCAGGAAAAAAGTACATTGTGTAAAATCATATTATCTTTTTCTTAAATGTTTTGTTGTTATTACATAATCATGCAATAATTTTTTAAACTGAATATGAAAAGCTAAAAATAAATCTCTCATCGCTAAATTATGATAAAAATGTTAATTCTTTATGGAAATGAGTATAAAAGTAATGTTTTTGTAGCTATACATAATTTAAAAAATATGTTACTACATAAATTATAATTTTAAATTTCATTTTTGTAAGTTTAATCTAACATTAATTTTGTGCTCTAAGTTTATCTGTATCATTTGACTGCTTTTATAATATTAATAATTAAGTCGTAACATGATTTGATTAACACATTCATAAGATAATATCAGTTTAATTTGCATTAATTATCAACTTTTCAGATATTAATGTGAAATGTCTTTGTAATTGTTAGTTAATAAAATTATTATTAGCAATTTACCCCAGAATTGTTTTTATTGTATTCTAGGTTACTTTTTTACATCAATTTTATAAACAAATTAATATTTATATTGAAGTGTTAAGTTTTTTATTAAATAATCTTATATTTTAAATGATTGCCTTAAAAGTATTGTTTTTATCATTTATTTAAATACAATCTAATGGTATAGAGACTTTTTCATCCCAACTTGTTTACCTCTTCAAATACAGTGTTTTGCATTTGCGTATTTGTAGATAAAATACTAAAATCGTTAACTTTATAATCTGACAATCAAACCTTTGTAGCAACTAATAAATTTTAAAAATTACCCTGATATCATCTAATTTACGTGGTGACTGTCGAGATCAGATTTTTTTTATTATTACCTTTAATAGACCTTGTACAATGTGCGTACAAATTGTTAACTGTAGTTAGTTAATAATTATTATAAGATAATTAATAATAATTATTAACCTATTTAATTGTCTGCAGGACCGGGTTGGTAAAAGGATAATACGCGCATACCGCGAGAACCCCTCAAACGAATCCTTAGAGTACGGCCATGACGTCACATTCAAGGAGTTCGTCCTGTTCCTGACGAACAAGTCTGAGGAGATGGCCGACGTGGTCAACAATGAGCACTGGCAGCCGATCACCAGCTTGTGCCATCCGTGCCTCATAAAGTACACCTTAGTCGGTGAGTAAAAGCAGTGATAATGACTTGGAATTTGTTTACGGAAGCTTTTTTGCGCACATTATCTTTTGATAATAATAAATGCGCAATAACATAAACAGCTATTTTTCTAAGTTTTTTTTTGAATTCTGACGTCCTGTGCTTATGCATGCCATATTTTGATTTTAATTAATGTAATCGCTAATACAAGAAATCATTCCACGATAACATGTTGGTATGATTAACTATATACGATCTGAAATGATCAAAATAAACTTTAGTATCTAAGATTAAGCATTGCATGATGTTTTTCATTAATAACGACTTTTTCGTATAGTCACACACAAAAAAATACTTATAATAAATATAAATAATATAATTTATTGAGTGAATAAATATTACTATAGACAGCAAAGTGTTATACACTTCTTAAACAATTTTTTGGTGGATCTCAAAACACGTGGTTAACCTAAAATTCTTAGTACTTAGTAATCTCGTGCACTTTTATATCTTAACTTGTTTAATCTTTTATAATAACTTGATTATTTACTTCAATGTTAATCTGCTAAAATAATACGTGGTTATATCTATATTTGTGTATTTTAATTTATACTTGTTAACAGATTTCTAGATAATAAGCACGTCAAATATTCTTTCAAATTTTATATTTTATAAAAGATGAACCGTGCAAATGTAATAGCGATCTTCTTTTTGTGAACTGTAAAGCATTGGAGTCATTTTTTAAGAATGCGTTATTCGTGGAACGAAAACTAATCTGTTGATTGATTAAATTGATATAAAGCTTCTAATTAAACCCGAATGACTTCGACTTCGCTAACACTAGACTGTGTTAGGAATCGTGACCGCAAATTAAGTTTGCCTTAGACCGGTCGGAGAACAGGTAAAAAGTTCTTTAGTTTAGTTTTAGCGTTCTACGTAACACCGAACGCAAGGTCGTGAAGATGTTAGTGCTAACTTTACGAGGTGGAACGCTAATGATTGACATGAGATTCCAACCGTCGACCTCGTTCGATATACGAAAGTCTTGTCACTGAGCTGTAGTTTAAAAATAGACGTAATATGTACGTTTAACTTTTATATTTTTAAACCCAGCAGGAGGTCATACAGTACATAGTTTTAGAAAACTCAAAGAGATTTCCAAAAGTAAAAATGATGACAACAACTGAACGTGTCTTATACCAAAAAACATTGAAATGGCTCACGCGACCCCGACAACAGCCACGATGTCTCGTACGGACGAGTCGATGCATAACACCACTCAACACACTAACACTATCACAGATGCACAACACTTATCACACAAGAGGAGAGTTCAGTTCCGGGTAGCGGCTTACAAAGATCTCCCGCTGTATTTCAGGCCCGTCTTTTGTACACGATCACAGGGAGACAAAACGTCAATATCAAGACTACTTTCCTCAAAGTACCCGCAATAGAAGTAGTTCTGGCTGTAATATATAAACTTTAATTAACATAATAACTTAGTGTTGTGGATAAAAAATGTTTCGTACTTATGTACACGCGGTAGAAATTATACTTCTTTGGCGTAACAAGATAAAATCCTTTATCACTATTCCTTAGCCTTATTCTACGTTTGTAGGAATAAATTTTAAATTTCTCACTTTTGGATGTCGGTTTGCCCGCACATTGGTAAAATTTACTCTCACGTTCTATTCCTCACTCGCTGAAAGGAGGAAAACTTCAAAAAATTATGCACTTTGCAGTCGAATACTGTTTGTTCAAACTAGACTCGGAAAAGAAATCACATCTGGGAGTCATACTCAAGAATAGTTATCGAGGTGTCGATCACTGAACGATGGTTAAGTAGTAGCAACGCGATATGTACGACATCGCTTCGTTTTAAATGTCGTTGTTGTTGTAGTTTGGCGTAATTATAGTCAATAACGAACCACCAATCCGCATTGGACCAGCGTGGTAGGATACGGTCCAAAAAGCCCTTAGTGGAGGAGGCTAGCAATAGGGGAGGCTAGGCAGTGGACTAACACAGGCTTATGACGTATGTGTATAGTTTATGACTGCGGCTTCGCACGCGTATAGACCAATTAACATGCGTAATGACAAATTATTGGACGACCCCCTTTGCGCAGTGGTGTCTGACCCTGACTGTTACGACAAAGGGTGTGGGTTCGGTTCCCACTACGGGAGAATATTGTGTGGCGAACGTGCGTTTTAATCGTGTTCGTTTCTATTTATTATGTATTTATTTACAAAAGTATTTTAAAGTTATTTAGTTACCATAGTTAATATTAGATGAGGTCGTGTAGGTCCAGAAGTATTATTATTATTACAACTCATATCATAATCGCAACCAAAATATACCCACTGCTAGATCTCTAAAGGATTTCTATAACAATCGATATAAATTATAAATCTTACGTAATTTTAGCGCAAAGTATCGTCTACTTAAACAACTCGGTCTTTCACATCTATAATATCACCGGAATTAAGTGAAATATATTATATATTCATAAGCGTTGCATGGTATTTGCCTCACAGATGGCCTCCTATGATATTTACGATTTGCTTTGGCGGGCTCCGGTTATGCCTATCGCATAAAACCTCCGTTGCTAAGCTGTGACGCCGCTTATGCCTATGTTCAGACACTATTTGCTACTTTTCCCGTAAAAATGTTACAATATTTAGAGACCAAAACATAACTATGTTTAGGCACTATTTTCTTGTAATAATTCCTGTAATGGTTGAAGACCAATCACAACGCGTCGTTTTTGCGTCATTAATTGACATAAATCTTGGTTTTAATGAATTTCTAGTTTTATTACATCGTGTAAACTTCGTTTCACTCTAGACTTTATTGTCTCAGAGTAGTTAAGTCCAAAGTTCTAAATGCGTCTCAAATTCACGTTTAAATTCAAATATCTTAATAAATATAGACGTATAACACTCGCTTATTGATCGTCAAAGACGCTACCACCGGTTCGGGATAGGACGTCTGTGACCCGAGTAGAAACGGCGAAAGAAACTCGACCCACTCATATAACGTTGACGTATATCATGCTCGTGTTATTGGAACCTTCCAGAAATAGTAGCTCATAAACTTAATGGCGGGCAAACATTCCATCGGATTTATAATCGACACGTGAAAGTGCCATATTTAAATTATTACCAGCAGATTGTTTGTGTGACATTCTTCACACGTCCCTGTCAAGTAGTACCTCGGTCAATCTGAACCGGCTTCTAATTGGCCACAATGAAAACGTTGCCTTCAACATTTCAGCTATTTCGTCATGTTTGGTTCGTAGTTTGAGTTAACTGTACTGTTAATGTAAGAAATGTAGAGGCTAATTTTGGTAGGGTAAATATTGTGGTTTATCTTTCAATTATCTTTTTATATGCACGCATTGTACCAAGTATTTAATATTTTATTATATAAAATTTTAGTACACTAATAGTAATATTATTTTCAATTTTATTTAAAATTTTATTGTGATATCAAATATCGATCCTATTTTTTTCTATTCGGTTCGATGCAGGGTTCTACTGATGGCAGCACCGTTACAAACTAAAGCTAGTAAGTTAAAGTAAATATCGGAGACCAAATTATCGATATTATGTACTAATATCGATAATTGAAGTTGGATTTTTCTTTATTAAAACCAGTGATTAAACCCCTGATTTTACTAATGGAAATAAATTTCATTATAGTACTAGCCATGATGTCAACTTACTTAATAAGTCCATAGTGTTTTGCGTAGTACAATTTTTCTGCTAGCTCCTTTAAAACATATTTTTAATACAAAACGGGTTAGGACGTTTTTTGTTATTGTTACCGACTAATCTCTACGATTGCGGGTAGCCAAAACCAAAGCCGTTACATCAGCTTGTTTTGGGAAGGAAGTACACAATTCGAAGCGTATCTTTTTATATCTTTTACCTCTTTGCTCCGCCTCGAGCCACAATTTTGTTCATTCTCTTTTTCAAATAATAGGTTTTGTTTGGTCCCAAAAAAATTTTGAAAAAATTGTGATAAGTACATTAATTTCTCAAATATCTCTTAAAGAAAGTCTTAAAGTATGTACTAAGTAATTTATTTATTTATTTGTTTATTTATTCTTTTTGCACCATTAAACAAAAAAAAAGGGCTTAATGCCTTAGGCATTATCTAACAGTCAACCTTAGGGAGGTTAAGAAAAATTTAGCGTGGTGCTCTTAAGGTACAATATGAGAATAACAAAGAATCAAAAATAGTGTAAATTCGAGATAAAATTTTAGTACAAGGTAGCAAATATATTATTTAATAAATAACGATTAATACACTATAGGCATACATAAACATAAATATGTATATATAAATATATGCTTACTTATGCATACATATATAATATAATATATATCAATATATACATATACACAAATATGATTATAAATACATAATTACAAAGTCAGTTGCTTCGCCGATTCTTCGTCCAGTAAATGTTTACGCACTTTTCTTTTAAACTGAAAGACGTTTTTAGCCATCCTGATTTCCAAGGGTAGCGCATTCCAGAGAAGTATGGATTGAATTTGGAAAGATTTGTGAATGAAATCTGTACGATGAACGGGACACAGAAGAAGACGGTTGTTTGTAGAACGAAGATCTCTAAGACTAGCGACACTGAGGTATTGGAAACAAGACGACAAATAAGTCGGAGAAGAGGACGTAATTGTACTTCTTAAAATAGTCTACAATAAAGTATGCGAGCGCGTATTTCCATGTTGTAATAATAACCCGCAATAACCACTTTAATGTAGAAAATTGTTAAAAATTGCAATGAGGCATATTTAAAGCTCATTTAAGATAATGTAGTATAAGTGTATTTAAAAGTTAATGCATTTAAAAAAAAATCTTAATTCTATGTACATAAAAAGTGTCACATGACTATTTTTATTTAATACGTTAAAATATGTTAGAGATTTAAATTGCATTGGCAGAAATCGCAATGTTGTCTCTTGCAGAGGGCACGTTGATAAAAGTTTTGATATGTTGCTTTCGATTTTCTATTCAATTTAAAGAAATGCCTTAATGGTTGGTTTATTTATAGATTCACATTGAACATGTCTGTATAATAAATACATTTTTAGTAAATATGTAGTAATTTGTGAAATAAAATAAATTTTATTCCTATAAAGTTTTTGGTGGTATCAAATCCACTTTTCTTGGATTTTCGCGTTAATTAATTATATTTATTCCCGACGTTTCTGATTCTTTTCAGCATCCACGATCACATCCAGACTAAGTTGAAATTCGTCTGTTTCTCGATCTGTTCGGAATAACCGTCAGGGGTTTTATATTTGAAATTTGACATATATTTCTATTTTTTTAATTTTGAACATTAAAAGAATTAATTATTTGGTGATGTTTTGCAAACTCGGTTTAAAAAAATTAAACAATAGATAAATGATAAAAATTAACGTTTTCAATAATAATATGATATGTTTTCAATAATAAGATGATAAGTGTTTCATACACCAAATCACTACATAGTATAAAACGAAGTCGCTTTCTCTGTCCCTATATCCCTGTGTGCTTAAGTCTTAAGACTACTACGCAACGGATGTTGATGCGGTTTTTTTTAATATATACGAGTGATTGAAGAAGAAGGTTTTAAGTATAATTCATGCATAATATTGTCGATAAACGCTCATATGTTTACATAATTTTCCATAGACTATAGAAATTAGTATTGCACCCGTGCGGAGCCGGGGCGGGTCGCTAGTGAAACATAGAGACATAAACAGGCTAACTAAAGTTATGCGATTCTTATTGGCTGCTAACAATAATGACGTAATGCACAGTTTATATAGTAGCGGTAGCAAAAAAAATATGGTTGTTTTTATCGCCTTATACCTATACCTTATACTATATAATCCAAAGTTATTACTTAGACGGGCAATTACATAGGCAAGCTCGTGTAAGCCTTGTAGCAACGAAATGCCGACTTCAGTCGCCTTAACGATTTTTTAATGGGCCTGGGAGTTTATTATATTGTGGCGCAACTCCTTACAAAAAACACACGCGTCAGTGACAGTTCGCAAAATTGCAGTATTTATAACCAATATAAGTGTGTGTTTTTTAGTTAAGCTAAATAAAACGCGGAATATATGTAATTAGTGTCACTTAGTTAGCATAATGGAAGTATAGATGAAGTGAGAAAATATTTTCCTTCGAGAAATCTCAGATCTTTATCGGAATACGATGGCACCCGAACTGACAATGGAGTATATAGTATTAAATACTGACAATATAGTATTAAATAGTGACATTTTTATATCCATTAATATAAAATTTTATTATTTTGTGTCAAATGTTAAAATTAATAATATCATTGTTTAATATAAAGGTGTATAGGTACAGAAACTACTTCAGAGAGCACGTTTAATATGAACTTTTCCGAAAAATAGCAAAGGAAAATCTTTTCTCACTATATTAATATTGTGTTGTTATTAGTCGACTCAGTGATCGACATTTCGGTGAAAATATATCAATAAGAATGATACGCGTATGTCGCCACGTCGATGCCTCTGGTTACTATGTTTAAATCAATTCGTAGTCCTAATTGGCTCGGCTATAAGTAAAGCAGTGTCTTTGATAATAAACATATTATTTAAAATTTAAACATTAATAAATTTAAAAAAGTTGTCAAGGATTGTTTGTGAGTTTAATGAGTTTTTAAATGATAACACCCTTTGATAATGCAGTGGATGATAATTTAATTTTTTAAATTATTTGTTTATTGATTTAATTTGATGACAAAAAAAGCCCCGCTGTGTTTCGTCCGCCAGTTTTTCTCAGGTCAGAGGCGTCCTTGTCCTATCCGGTAGCGTTTGAACTATCAATATGTGAGTTGATCACGAATTTATTTCTTTTATTATGTCGAGATTAAAGTTATTTTTATTTGAATTTATTCCATACTTTGCCAAATTGCAGATAGAATTAACGAAAACAACGTCTAATGACAAACTAAAACACACTGAATTGACCAACCGAAGGAGCGGCATTAAAATATTTAAAATGAAGGAGGTTGTATCGTATTTCTTACGAAGACGTAGTTGCTCAGGTCTGCCATTTTTATTTTTATCCAACAGTTATAAAAGTATCCACGAACTTCAAAATTATTACCAAAATAATTGTGAGAAATTTTGCAAAACTGTTAACTGTTGAGCAATAGATTCACGTCACTAACGAATTGCACGTTTGTTGGCGAACATTTTTTAATGTATGGTATTTGTGTGCATTAAATTTTTATTTTGACTACTATTTCAAATCTCTGATAACTTTTATGGTATTCATGTTATGAAAATGTCGTCTATAACACGTTTTATGTACATAGAAAGAAGATTTTTAAATACAATAACTTTTATGTGAACTGAAAGTGTATTATCTTAAATAATCTTTAAACGTGTCTGGTTGCAATTTTTAAATATTTTTACATTAAAATGCTAATTGTGCGTTATTCTTAAAACATATTTATAAGCTATCGCGTTTATTTCGTAGGCCAATTATGTAAAACATGATTTATGTCTATTTTTTACGGTTTTGGCAGCGTTTGCAATTTAATCGCATGAGGTTGTGATTTTTGTACCGTAATTATTTTTATTTCCCAAATAACGAGAACAACGAGGTATATCCTCTCTTCTTCTATGTGTGGTTGTGGTAAATCTATCGGTATTTTAGATCATCTTTTTCTGGAATGTGCTCTCAATAATTTATGTCCTCCTCGATATTGTTTACTAACTAACACTAACATTCCGTTCCCAGTTAATATGGACTATCTCTTAACATTTCCTAATCGTAGAGTTGTATATCCATTAGCTTATTTTATTTCCTGCAATAACATCAAACTGTAAAAAATATTTAAAAATATCTTTCCCGTTCCCATTTTTACGTCTCTTATCACTGATATTCCACTACCTGACATTGGCAGAGTCATTCGGCAAAGAAGAGACAAGCCATTAAAGAAAAAAAACGAGGTATATATATAAAAAAAACGTACACTCCGAATTGAGTTCCTCCTTCTTTTGGGAAGTCGGTCAAAAATAGATTGTGCACCGATTAAACTCAATGTTCAATATGTAATGGTGTGTTATCTATTTTGTGCGTCATAATCATTATCATTCTTCTATCACCGTAAGCTCACTTCCTAAAAGAGTTACTTGTCATACAGTCCAAAAACCACAGTTGTACGTCATAATATTACATGTTCCATATAGAACCAAGCGTGAAAGGTGAAATCAATTGTGCAAGTAGTGAAGCGAGTTTACAAAATATTTAATTGCATAAACAAACAATATCAAAAACTGATTGCGCTTATCGTGAGGCCGTTAATACTGGTGGACCTCCTTCAATTCTCAAAAAATGGCTCTTTACTAATAAGACCATCCAAATTTATAGAGCTTTTTTTTGACATAAGATTTTGTTTACTTTAATTCCATGCCTCATTCGTATAAGTTCCGAAGACTGAGCGTACTACGTCAGATGCATAAAAATATGTATCTAGTGAGCACTATGTAAGCCATATCTTGGAAGGAGCGTTGTTTGTTACACTTATAACATATTGAATAAAAGGACTTTTTACGGATTTTATCGAGTTTATTTTACATACTCAAATTCGCGACTTTTCGAACAATTTGCAACGGCCGTGGTCACGGGGTAGACTGAGATGTCATGCGTCTTGTTGCCAGTGCTGAAGCGGGGTTTCCAGATCTTAATTGTAATTAATTATTTTAGTCTGTACTCCGACCTATGCAAAATATACTTATTTTATCATTACGAGCATCGAGGGTTAGAAACCTACAGAGAAACACATTTTTTTTATTATTGTGTTCAGGATGGTTAGAGCAATATTGACCGATCACCCGATTTTTTTAAAAGTAGTTTGATCAAAGCGTCGGTTGTACATGTAATAAGTAAATCTCGGTTTATAAAGATCATCTTAGGCACTATTTTTTGCATGTTAGTGCCTTATCTAATCCATCCATTGCATAGAAATCGTTCTTCAAGGCTAGGAAAAGAGTTTATCTCTATATAAAAAATTTGTTTACAATTTTAAGTACATCCTTCAATTGTACTAAGTACAAAAAAAATATTCTATTAAAAAATAGTTATAATTAGTTCTGTTGCGTCAATTGCGCTCAATCCATTAGTCTGAGCGGTGACATCAAATACTCAATTGTAGGGCACAGTCGCGAATAAACTTACGTCATACTTTTAAACGAACAGCCAATGATGAATATATCCTTCGGTCCGAATGATGTACGTTAGGTCGAAGCACTTGCAACGTTTTTGCCATTGCAAGATGTCCGAATCCTAATTATGTGTCAAATCGTTATTATTTAACTATCTAACTATTGAACTAGCCGTTATCCGCGACTTTGTCCGCGTGGTAGTAAGAAAAAATACCTAAAAATGTAGCCTACGTTAGTCCCAGTTACATCAGCTATCTTTCGGTAAATTATTTAATAACCGTTACTTCGATGTTACAAACAAACATTTCAATTTTATTTATTTGTATACATTATAATCGATGTTTTAAGCACTTCCCAGGATCTATAGTCGCGGGACAGACGGATGAAAATTTGGGTATAATTTTGAAAAATTGTGAAAATGTAAACGCGATAAAATTCGCAAAGTTTTTATTTATCTTGTTAAAATATTCGCGTGAGCAACAGAAAGTATTATCAGAACATCAATAAAATTGTTATGATAAATGTTTTCAATTTACAACCTGCTCGATCAAGTGATAACAATAACCGAAATCAAAATGTCTATGGATCATAGAAATATTATATTTGCTTGTTAATTATTAAAAACGCTACCACTGAGATAAGAATTATTGTAATTTTATTTGTTGGAACTGCTAAAAGTTGTTGTTTTAGACACATGCGCCGAAGGGTATGAGTTTGATTCGTACAACGGGATAATATTGTAACATAACCATAATCGTTATCGTTAATTAAAACAGGGGAATAATAATTGTTTTCATAGATTCAACCCACACACTGTAATTTTGAATAATAATCATTATACATAATATAATTATAAACGCAAAAGTTTTTGCGGTCTATGTTGGAAAACCTCGCAGATTGCACATATAATAGTGAATACATTTTTTATTATTTCACTTAATTCCTATATTTTTATGTACCTAGTAGTTTGCTCTGCGAGCTTAATATTCTACTACTTCTCCGACCTCTTGTCTGTTACTTGTTCTCAAGCTGACTTCACCGCATAGAAATATTTATATTTTGGGTGGTTCTTAGTTTCTGTTTTAAGTTTTAACCTCCGCGGTTTGCTTGCCATAACAAAATGCCAATCAAGAAACATGATGGTTGTAAAAACATGGAAAAACGTCGCATATAGGAAGAAATCTTTTATTATATCTTTGTGACATGTATCTTTAACTATTAAGTCTCATTGATTGTAGTTTGTGAAGCAGCTTGTCTGCAGTATGCCTTCTTTATTAAATTACTACATTGAAATTGAATTAATAAATTAGTTTTTTGACCATAGAAACTGCCTCCGTAGCCTAGTGGTATGGGCGTGTGCTTTAGAAACCGGAGGTCGTGGGTCCGTATCCTGCGGGATTCAATAAATTTTCATTATTGCTTCCTAGTCGGTTAGGGCAATTTGAGCCGATCACCCAATCGTCTGAAAAGTAAGACGATCCATGCGTCGGATGAGCATGTAAAATGTCGGTCCACCCACCAACCCGCATTGGACCTAATTGGACTAAGGATAGGGGTGTATTAGGGGGGGCTATGTCCAGCAGTGGAGTACCACAGGTTGATGATGAATGAAAAATGAATGACCATAGAAAAACAAATTTACTGTAGCTTTCGGACTCGTAATCGTGCTTTTGCTTCTTAGAAACGTAACTACTATAAAGTAGACCAGGGATTTTTCTTAATAATTACTTTTTTACATTGAGCAGGTAAAAATTATTACGGTTAACTTGGATATATACTAAAAAAGTTGTTATTTATCAAAGTATTAAGCATGGAATATTAATTACATTCCCTTATCTCCGTTCGACTAATTAAATTGTCGATAACGGTAGGATTCAAAATAAAATGCCCATTTCAATCGGTAACAAATAACATTAACAAAAATCATAACAGTGATGTTTTTGTTACGAAACACAGGTCACATTGTTTGGGTTAAAATATATATTTAAGGTCAGTGTTGCGTCTGATTGCAGTAGATGGCAATGATTTATTCTAGCTTTTTTAGTGTCTGTACTTACTTTCTTCGTACCTAGTACTGCTACTGTTTTTTTGTGAATAAAGTTTTTATTATTAGTATAAGGGCCTTGCTCTTTAGAAAATCGTCTTTTCAGTGTTGTTTCCTAGTTGGTTGGTGCGTTTTGGGCTGAAAGCCCGATTGCAAGGTAAGATGATCCATTGGTCGGATGGGCATGTAAAATGTCGGCTCTGCGCATGATCTCTTTCCTTTCTTGTCGGTTATTCGTCCCAACGGTCTATGAAAGTGATGGAATAGGAAGTACACCTGTTTCTACGCGTACACTTGTGGACCGTAATATCTCCTGCGCAGGTAGCTGATCTCTAATATAAATGGGCCGCCATAGTCGTGGATGACTACGAGGACTTTATTATTATTATTATCTGTACCAGAGCTGTGTAGTGAGTACTGACTAGGTCGCTGCTACTTCAATCATCATCATCATGATCATCAGTCTGTGTTAGTGCACTGCTGGACATAGGCCTCCTCTTCTCCATGAGGAGGTTTATGGATCGTGTCCCACAACGCTGGTCCAATGCGGGTTGGTGGGTGGACCGAGTTTTTACATACCCCTCCGACGCATGGATCATTTTCTTTACGTAAAATAACCGCTTCCGTTGTTGCTCTTTCATGAAGATTGTATGTTAACACAGAGGCCGCTAATGAAGGCATGCGTCTGGCACTTTACGTACTTCTTTCATATTATTGTTGTTATTTATGTTTGCTTGAAGTTAAAGAAACCTTTACTTTGTATCATAGGATAAGTATCTTACATCACTTAATATAGCTTACAACGGTTTTAACTTATTCCAAAAAGAAAATAGAATCTGAATCATAATAGAGCATCATAAACCGCTATAATTTAATAGTAATTCAATATGAATTACTATAAAATTATAGCGATTTACATTATATCGGGCTTCGTAACGTAGCGACCTGTAAATAAGGATCTTGACAAAATTATTTACTCCGTAATATGCGTTAAGATTACGAGTTGGTTAGGAATTACACAATCCCTATACGACCGGTTCTAAATCTTGCGTCATCATCGATGTGCGATCGTCGACAGAAGGTAAAAAAACTTAGTTTTTGCCAATGAAGTTTTTTACTGACATGGGTTATGATCAATAATTATACGTATTGAATATCTGTTCAGTTTTATTCTATTACATGCGTCCATACTGTTATTATGGTTTATATAGCACAATGAACTTTGAACTTCCTCCTAATTTTTGAACATATGATATTTGGTAAAATTATAGCCGCTTTCAGCGGATCGAATATCATAAGCGAAATCTTTAACTTAATTATGGCCGTCATCGCGTGAATAATTGACTACTTCGTTTTTTTTTTTTAAATTCCAACAGCTCGTTCAGAGTTTTACTAAAACAAAGATACCGCTAGCAAAAATTACTGCATAGAATATATGGTTTTGTTATCCGCAAAAACAAGACAAAATTGAATGTAATATAAAGATCAAATTAAAAACCGTATTGTATTTTATAAGACATTAAATAAACTAACAAAAGAAGTGTTTTTTTTTTTTAATCACTATCAAGGTGTTTGCTAAATCGAATACGTCTAGACCACCGAGTATTCTGCACATTTGTTATGTGACTCGCGTTTAACTCTCGCCTTCGTCGGTAATTCGTCGCATACATTAGCATATGAAACAACCGATTCCTATTTATTCAAGTCGTCGCTACGAAATCTTTATAATATTATGCTTATTTTGTCATATCACGTAATAAGTTAACGTTTCGGTTAAAGTATTTACTATTTAAATAATGTATCATTGACATCGCTAAATATTGTTTGTGTTTCTAATGAACACATTCAGATAATTATTTCTTTTATTTACGCGATTATTATACATATCAAATCCACTAATTTACGGATTTTTCGCGTTACTTAGTTCTTTTTTTTTTTTGTAATTTTTTTTAAATTTAAGTTCGAAAGAATCCGAAACGTCGGGAATAAATATATTTGATATGAACATATTCAGGTTATATCAATATATCGCAGCCAAAATTAGACTCCGAATTGATGTACACACTGAAAAAAAAGTAATGACATCTTATATTTAGCTTTCTTATTAATGTTGTACCACCAAGAAGTCGTCATAAGATCCTGGTATTAGTATCCTAGTAGTAGTAATAGGTAAAGTGAGAAAAGATTTTCCTTCGTAATTATTCGGAAAAATTCGTATTCATCAAGCTCTCCCAAATGTATTCATTACCTACATCTATGTTTTTTACAATGACATACAATTTGGACATTTGACACTAAACAAGTAAAGTTTCATATTTATAGATATAAAAATGTCACTCATTTAATACGATCATTCATCGTTAGTTCGGGAGTCATCGTATTCCAATAAAGATCCTAGTTTTCTCGAAGAAAAATAATTTCACACTACATCTACACATTTTGTGGATGTAATAGGAAAACATAGTTGCTAAGAGCTATGTAGTATATGTCAATTCAGAGTCGGATACGGCTTTAATATCGGGTACTAAATCTTTTATTACCTGCCTTAGATTTTAACCAATGCTGTCGGTTCTAAAATCTTTGTCTAGAAGCTTAGAATCGTTAAAAACTCTGTCAAAGTTATTACAATACCTCGACATAACATTATGTTTTATGCAAGAAAACCTAAAGAATTGTGCATATTTCTACATGACCCAAATAAGGTTTGTTATCTGAGTGAACAAATTAGTGGTACAATAAAGCAATGCCAACCAATGCCCTAAGGCGTCTGTCCTTGCTTTAATATTATAGACTACATGTTATTATGGTTAAAGTAGCAGGGGTCATTAATATTTTATTCTTTCTTTTTCTTGATTACTTCATATTGATGACTCTGATGTAAACTTCAGAATATATAATATCTTTTTGACGTCATTCAAGCTATTTATACAGTAACGGAAGTTCGTATTTGCGCGTCTTTGTCGATAAGCGTACACATTTGAAGTTTGCTTTTGTGTAGTCACATTGAAGCGCGATAATTCCTTCATTAAATACTCTAAAGAAATTGTACATATTAAATTTCTGAAGTTATTTCGTACTGACAATCGCAGTATGCAAATGCAGAGAGTCCGTGGATGAAGGTAGCACAGGATCGTATCTCTGGGCGGCTCATTAGAAAAGCCTCGATAAGTTTTTACTGTTCAATTGAACACATGCCATCTGACCTTCACAACCCAAGAGGGCTGAACTGCATTCGGTGATTGGCGTATAACCGCCTTTTGACGTATCCGACTATAGTCCTTCGTATTGCCTTAACTAACTAGAAAACAACGACACAGCTCTTGTGCAAACTCTAGCTAAAAAGCTTCCTTGTATGGTAAAATAGTAATGTATATTTTACGATGATACGACGGTGTGTAAAAAGCTTTTCAAAGGAGCGTTTGAATCCAAATACAACTAAGTAAATTAATTTAAAAAAAAACACGAGTCGTGTGGTGATTTAAAACTCATTGCCTAATTAGCGCGCTTAAGGTATATTGCATCCCTCTGTCCAGCATTTATTTTTGATACAGCTTGCACCTATGCAAGATTTCTTCACGGAGGGAGAAATATAGGGCATTTGTTTTCTATAACTAAGTATACAATAGACATGTCTACGATAGTTTAAAGAATAACAATAATGATTCTTGCTTTTACGCAAAATGCATTGATAAACAAAACCGATTTACGAATGTTATCGCACTTCATTATTTTCTTTAGTTACAGGCCATTTCATACGTTGATGACCATGTCCCAGTTTTATTTAACTATTATTTAATGTATATCAAATTTAAATAAGATTGATAATGTAGGAGAATAGTCACTTAATTTTCCAAAACCTTCATTTTAGGCAAACTTAATACAAGTGAACAAAATAAGCCAGGGCAACGAAGCGACGTGTTACCTACGTATGTCGTTGTTATTAGTCAAATATCACATGGTGTTTTAGATGTCGGTGACAACTCATTGAATCCCCGCAGGATTCGTACCCACCAGGTCCGGTTTTTAAAGCACACGTCCATACAACTAGGCTACGGAGGTAGTTTGGACAATGTTTACATGAATTCTGAATATCTACCAGTCAAATGTTTCAGGTATTAATTTGTATGAATTGGTTTCAAACTAACAATTTGTCCTCAGGTAAGTACGAGACGTTGCTGGACGACTCGCTCCTCGCCCTGAATACCATAAACGCGTCCCACGTTCGATTCCCGCGTCTCGCCCGCACCTCGGGCACCGCCGAGAAGCTCCACAAGTACTTTTCGCAGCTGGACCTGCCGCTAATACGACGCCTCTACAAAGCGTACAAGTACGACTATCGCATGTTCAACTACGACCTGGACAATATTGTCGGCTACGATCTCGGCTAGGCTCGGCTAAACTCGGCGAGGCTCGGTAACATTTGGGTATAGAACTTTCTAGAGCTTAGTCAATGTAGACTTAGTGTAAACAAAGTAACCGATGGCAACAAAGTGACGTCATACATCTAGCGTCCGTATTGATGAGCTGTCACCAAATGTCAATAACTGATTGAGAGTTGACTAATAACTTATGCTTCTTTGCTATGTGTTACTTTGTCGCCTATTCTGTCTCTAATTTGGCAACTCTGGGATTTTTATAGCGGAAAGGTGGCTTATTCTTCTATAAGCTGTTAAAGGTATTGAGGGAGCCAGTTTTGTGCAAAAGTATTGTGAAATATATTATTTAAATGCTATTATTATCGATTTAAGATTAATGAAGTGGTGTAATATTTTTATACGTGACTGCACTTGCAGAGATCTGTTTTATTTAATATTGTTATAAACTATTTGGTGATAAACTATTCCAGTGATACTAAAAAAGTCTATTTTCATTCCGTTGCGAAGATTATGCTCTCTATTTGTTAAGCAACTACCTCATCACCTACAGTCTAATTTATTTTAACAAGAGGTTACAAGAAAAGATCTTTTTTGTTACACCTTTGTTCTAAAATTCATAAATTAAGCATTATTTAATGTTCAAAAGTAATTTGTACACCGATGCATGAAGTACATATTTTTATACTGTGTTTGTACAAAAGTGTATTTATTATACGATTTGGGTACAATTTTATTTGTGTAACGAATTATATTATCGCATGTGATGTACAATTAAGCAGTGGATAATAAAAATATTAAGATATTTAATGATTGTTTTATTAGTAACTGTTGGAGGTGGCTGTTTGGAATTTTAAAACATAGGCTTAAATTAAAATAGCTCGATATGCGTAGCGATGCTTTCATGTTTTGTTATTATTTCATTTAACGATAACTGAAATAAGATACACCTCTTTGCTCATGCAAATATACGGACAGACTGTCAACAGAAGCGTATAGTAATTGACTGATGTACAGGCTTTTTAAAACTGCCTTTTAATTAATAAACAAATTAAAGAAGCTAGAAATACATACCACATCGATTAATGGTGATTATTTTTCGTACTAAAGAGTAAAGTGGAAACATAACTGTATTTCTGGTTTAAAGGCGATCGCTACCGTGTTCTACTTAGTCGGGTACTGAAGCAATTGCTGGAGAACGTGACTGCTTGTTTTTACTAAAAGTGAATCTAGCGATCAAAGATCGCTATATTAGACAGTCATAAGAAATTTTACGAGAAGTGGTAAAACTTCTTATGAATATAAAAATAATGTTAGCTAATCAAACGTTTTTTACCAAAAAGATAAATGTTTTCAACTTCATTTAATAATAAATAGCATAAAAATGAGACGGTAGAATCGCAGACCAGTTGTAATTGCACGTTAAAACATGCATACTATATTACACCAAGAATAATTATTTAGAACGCTTATAAATTACATGCGCAGTTTAACACGATTTTCGTAGTATTATTGCGTAACATTGTTGCATTGCAATTGTTATGGATTAACTTTATTGTGTTGTTGAACGGTTTAAATTTAAACTATTATACACGATATATTTTATAGCCGCTATCCGAATCCTATGTTAATTTGCTTATTGTAAATAAACTCAGAAGTTATTTTAAGATAACCGTATGTATGTGAAAGAAACAAAGTATACACGTAGTGAGAAAAGATTATCCTTCGTAAATTTACGGAAAAGTTCGTATTTATCGTGCTCTCTCAAATGGCTTCATACATCTCTATATTATAATGTCATTTTCATTATTTATTTTTAAAGTGACGCTACACAATAAAGTTTCCTATCGATGGAGTTAAAAATGTCACTCATTCAATACGATTATTCATTGACAATTCGGGTGTCATCGTATTCCGATAAAGATCCGAGTTTCCCCGATGAAAATGATCACTACGCCTAGTGGTAAGGGCGTGTGCTTTAGACACCCGAGGTCACAGGTTCGAATCCTGCGGGGACTCAACAAATTTTCATTGGTGTTTCCTAGATGGTTAGGGCAATTTGGGCCGATCACCCAATTGTCTGAAAAGTAAGATGATCCATGCGTCGGATGGACATGTAAAAGTCGGTCCACCCACCGACCCGCATTGGACCAGCGTGGTGGAATACGATCCAATAACTCCCGAATGGAAAAGGCATACAGTGGACTAACACAGGCTGATGATTCAATCTCTCTATTCTATATGTGTATATATTTTACATGCCTATATGTAAAGCGTCTATATTTCTTTTTTGTTTTGTCTTAAATAAATAATATAATAATGTCACTGTCCTTAATAACAAATAACTAATATTAAAGTTACAGGTAGCCGAAAAAATAGTCAGTTTACGTAATGAATATCGCAGTTCATATTTTTAGTTTATTTAAGCGAAGTGATTCCATCTAACTAAACAACTCTTCGCCGGTGACCCAAATTTGAATTGTACAGAGATTGCATCTATTATACGGGATACAATGACTGTACCAACAATCCACATCGACTACTGCGCAATCAGAATAATCTTCTGTTATAAAGAACCCATACAAATAACCAATTCCAAAAAGTCCGTTAAATTTAGTAACAATTGATTTACTCGTATTACACGACTATTTCTGTCGTTAACATAAAATATACCAAAAAAATTAAAGACCTACAAGATATCTTACTGGTTTGGGACTCGGATTAATTAATGTCAACTTAGTAACTTATGAAAAGTATTTGACATCATACCTCAAGCGTTTTTTAATTTGTCATTGCCATGTCAATAACTGAGTTACAGTCGATTAATAGCAACACCAAACGCGCTAATCTGCATCATTGCCATGGTTACTTTGTTTATATCTGTACTAGTGTTTTCTGAATAAACCATAGCCTGTATTGTAACCATGAACGCTCTAACGAAGAAACGTCTCAAATAAACTATATGATAATTAATAGATAAAATGTTTAATATTTTATATTCTTCATGCACTCTTTGTTATGGCTCTAACTCAGACGGTTATTTGCTGTTCAAAACAACGAGATTATTCTGTTTTCGTTGATGGAAAATTTTGCAAAACATACCGGGATGATCAAAGAATAATTGTTGCTTTGAAGAGAAACTTGTTTTGGGCATCTCACGATCGTCGGCAGTATGGAGGCTTCATAAAAAACAAAGTAACATCAGAAAAAAACCAAAACAACGTGGCCATGAATACTCTTCACGGTCGAGTTGGATCTCTATGATATTAAGAATTCTAGGAAAATTAATATTTGTATCCGCCGTCAATATTGCGCAATATGAGCATACAACGAAAATATTTAACCTGTTTCCATTGTATAAATTTGTATAAATTCAAAATTAAATTAACACACATATTACATATTTTTTGTTTAAATATTGATATTTATATAAAATATTATCTAGTTAAAAAAGAATTAGAATAAACCTATGATATTATGCAATTGATTTTAGTTTATATTAGAATTCGCTCTCAACTTTTTGTGTTGGCCATAGTTTACTACTGGAACGCGTAAGGATAACGGAAAAACATGATTTTTTAATTATTTGTTTAAAACAATTGAATTACAATTATGCAAAAGCGAACTAAATGCGTTAAGAATTATCTACCAGCTAACCATAGGTCGGTAAAGAGATTGGAGAAGTAGGTGCACAAGTAAAAAAACTTAAATAGTTTCGGATTTTATGGCAAGTACATAGATATGAAATAAATAATATATAGAGTCCGACCGAAACTGTTTTTCCGGCCGAAACCGAAACCGAAACCGAAAGTTCGGCCGTGGCTTCAGTTTCGGCCGAAACCGAAACCGAAACCGAAACTCATGTGATCAAGTATAAAATTTCTTAAAATACTAAAATTTGGAGCTTTTATGCCTATCATTTTGCTTTATTTTAGTCATGGAATGGAGACAGTATATTATACGTGCGGTAATGGTAAAAGTTTATTTCAGTTGCTAATAATATTTTAATGTAACACAATATTAAAAATATATTAATTTTTTTTCAAATAAATTTCCTATAGCAATATGAGTTATTAATAAATAAATTAATAATTGTGACTGTTGCATTAAAGACTAAGTAACGGTATTTTGAAATCTTACTAATTAATAGTTTCGTTTGTATTTGTAGTTCCGAGGGGAGATCAAAAAGTAAAAATGAGATAGAATATAATGACTATGATAGCCTTATTATTTATTTTTCTACATAATCTCCGAGTCCACCTACACACTAAGTCCAGGGTTCCAAGTTTCCAATGCTTCAATTCCTTTAAAAAAAGGATTGTCTTGGTCCTGCAAAAAGGTCACCACGGCATCGTTTACTTGTTATATATAGTTTTAACACATGTTTCCTCTTAAGTATTGTACCAATTTGGAGAGAAGATGGAAAATAGCTAGGCGCCAGATCTGGTGAATAGGGGGATGCTCAACCAATTGTACGCTAGCATGCTGAACGGTGGCCATCGCTAATGCCAACCTATGCGCCGGTACGTTGTCAAGATGAAACAACTTGCCCGTTCAAAGTTTGCCTCTTTTTTATCATTGACGGCATTTCTCAACCTCGGTATTAAAGCTGCATAATCTGTAACGATGGTTCCACGCTCCAGGTAATCAAACAACAATATCACTTCTGAGTCCCAAAATTTTGAGGCCATACCCCGGCCAGGCCATATACCACGGCCACGGCATGAAGATCCTTCGGGATAAACCCGTGTTTCGTCCACTGCCACAGAACTAGATTTAAAGTTTTTAGAATCTTCTTAAAATTTGAGTACCTTTATATGAAATGCTCGTTTCTTGGATGAGTTATCAGAAGGTAATTCTTTGATCGCAAAAAACAGTTTTTTCGAATATGGCAGCATATTCTTATTGTTTCTTGTTGATTACTGGCTTCGGTAGACGTCTGCAACCATGTTCGTTTTCCGTGTACGTTCTCCCTACTCGAAACTAAGAAGCCCACTTTGCGACAATTGATTATGACAGAGCAGTCTCTTCTCATGTTGCCTTTGAGTAAATCTCTTGCGTTGTTAACTTTTTATAACAGTGATTTTTAATGACAAGGTCGCACTTGGGTTTTCTCTTTTTTCGAGAAAATTTCGCCACACATAGCAAACAAATGACTACCTTCAGAAAAAAAGTAAAGAGACTAGAAGATTTTTTTATTAACACAACAAATATCTGAGCTATACTTTCCAGTATAATTTGTATTTATTTTTTGGTTACCAAGGAGTATATATTTTGTTCTCACTACTATTTGTTCCCTCCTTGTCTTTCTAGAAGAATCATCAATTTCTTTTGTCAAACTTGGAATGTTTGTCTGAACTAAAATCGACTGATCTGAGCTCGATTGTAGTAATGATACATTTAACTTTCGCTACTATTTGGAAATTGAAAACACTTCTGAAACCAGTTTCGGTTTCGGCAAAAGTTTCCGCCAAATTTGGCCGAAACCGAAACTGCGGCCGAAACTTGATTTTTGGCCGAAACTCAGCCGAAACCGAAACCGAAACCGAAAGTTCGGTCGGACACTAAATATAATGCACTGAATAGTTCCTATGTTTAAAATAATAAACTATACTAATAACAAAATTGGACTGTCGGTTTGTAACATTAAAATAATCTTTTTTAAATGAGTACATTATGATATATAATCGGTACATATAATAAATTGACTTTTTTTTTTTAAATTTGTGTGTCCGTCTGTTTTTTTTTGGCTAATCTCGGGAATGGTTGGCCCGATTTAGATGGTATTTTCACTTAAATATAGCTGGTATAACTAGGAGGAACTATGACAAGAAACCTATGTAAAAAATGATTTTATTGCACGTGACGATCAGACGGTTCCAAGGAAGCGTCAGCTAGAAAAGTTATCAATAACTACAGGAAGCAATAAAGCGTTTCTATTTAAAATTGTCATAAACATGTCAATCACTTTAGTTTAGCCAAAACAGAGATAGAATAGTCGTAAATAACGTCTAGAGTGACACAAAAATCGTTAACCGCGTTATTGGTTAACCGCGGCCATGTTTAATCCTCACGCGATGTTTAACCAATTAGCGCTCGGCTTTTTGGCGCTTGAGTTTGAAGTTAGACTTTGTTCACTTCTACATATAAATTGAATACACTATATACATACATCATCAGCCTGTGATATTCCACTGCTGGACATAGGCCTCCCCTAATACTGGGGGTTTTGGACTTTATCCCACCACGCTAGTCCAATGCGGGTTGGTGGGTGATCGGCCCAAATTGCCCTAACCAACTAGGAACAACAATGAAAATTTGTTGAGTCCCTCCGGTTTCTAAAGCACACGCCCATACCACTAGGCTACGGAGACAAAATATACTATAAGCTTTAATTAATTACTAACGCAAAGCGTACAAAAAAAAATTAATGCATTGAAAGGTTGCAATGTTCACATCAATCTCATCATTTCTTTGGCTCAAGTGTAAGTCAATCACTTCCTTGCTAACTTTTAATAAGCCTAATTGAAATATGCTTAAATATATTGTGCACGTTTGAATTGATGCATGAAAAAAGTGAAACGCATTTCATTATCTAAAATAAACTTGGCACTTTGCATGTATTACCGTTATTTGGCGATAAGGAAAACCGCTGACGGTACTGATATCGCTATCCGTGAACTTTGTCCTATGATCTTAAAAAAACGATAGTTCAATGCTGAGGACGGGACAGTGAGAGATGTGCATTAAAAGTACTTTGTCTATACGAATATTGTAAAGAGAAAGTATTTGATTGATTTGAATAAGATAACCAACCAGATAACAACGATAATACAAAGATCTCCGCGGGATTCGAACTCACGACCTCCGGTTTATAAAGCAAGAGCCAATACCTTATTATGATCGCCGCTAGGCGACGGAGGCGTCGCCTAGCGGCGGTCATAATATGTATGCATCACTTAATATTTTACCTAAGTAGGTATTTAATTATTTATCCTCCACCATGATGCAAAAAGACACAGATATCAACTTTTGAGTAAATCTTTTAGATGTTATTCTTCATTCATATTTTTGTTTTGTATTTATATTAAATACAAAGCAAAAATATAAATAGGAAAAATAAAAGACATATTGCTACTAAATTCAGGTCCATTAATTTGTTATTAATTTTTATATAAATTTATTATTAATTTAACATTGATTTATAAATATTAATAATTAATCAGTTTTTTGAAGAACAAACAAATAATTAGGACCACCTACAGACATTTTAATAAAAATGTAGGCCTTAATTCTATAAAAAAAAAATCGAATAAATGGGTTGACTCAAATACTCTTATTTAAGTTAGTAATTAATATTAAGCGTTTATTTATATTATTATTAGGACTAGCTGTCGCCTGCAACTGCTTATTCTTAGTGCTATCTAAAAAAAGGTTTTTAATTTATTCCATAAAAGAAACCTAGGTTACTCCCAGTTATATCAGCTATATTTTAGAGAAAGTCCAGTCAAATTCCGACCAGCTATTCCAGAGATTAGCCAGAACAAACAAACAGACAGACAGGCAGATACACATGTTGTTTTGTTATTTGTATCGGTTATATATAACAGTGTAATCATTTAAAAACGGTTATTTTGACGTTACAAACAGGAACTCCAATTTTATCTATTTTTATAGACTGTAGATGTGGCAAAGAACGTGGTGAGATTTTCTAATGATTGCGTGTGTATTTACATCGAAATCTTGTCTTATTTACTCAGCCAAGGTTAGTACCAGTTAGATGATCGGTTTCGGGGATTCCCCGATAACGTTTTTAAATACGAAATACCACTTTACTATGTATTTTTTAATTATTAACGGATAGTTACACCCCATGGTCACAGGGCAGTCTAAGGTTTAGAGGTTAAGACCCTTATTATATTAGGAAATAGAAAACTCATAGTAATTAAACGCTACAAAATCTAAAAAGTGTTATTTAATAATAGGCAAACTAAATATTTTGTTTAATTTAGTTTACAATGTGTTTCGTCAAGTTAATATTCGCGTAAACATAAGGATTAATTATATAGCTAATTTACTGGTCGTCCTTAGGAAGACTTAACCGCAGGTGACTTTTTGTAGGTTAAGACGCAACAGGAATAATAATTTTATAGTTTGAAATCTGGTAAGTTTCATGTCGCGAATGACCTTACCATAATGCAATATATTTTTTTTTTTCGAGGCCTCACGTAGTTGCTTCAGTAATTTATTACTTCTCCAGTCACCACATAAAGTTCTAGAAAATACTAGTTCTGCGTTAAAACTATTATAGATATATATATCTTTGCTATAAAAGAACCGACTGAAGTTAAAAGGTAAAGGTTAAATATTATAAACTTTAATTTGTGACGGTTTATTATGTTATTGGTCCTTGCTTTATAAACCGGAGGTCGCGGCTTCGAATCCCGCGGAGAAAACAACTTTGTGCTATCGTTGTTTCCTGGCGTTTGGGATAATTTGTGCCAATCTCCCATCTGTCTGAAAAATAAGATGATCTATGCGTCGGATAGGCTTTTGGCAAAAAGTTGATCCACACGCTAAACCGCATTGGACCAGCGTGGGATACGGTCCAAATACCCCCTAATGGTGATCGCGTGCATTAGGGGAGGCCAATGTCCAGCTGTGGACTAACACTTTTCACATTAAAGTTTACGTAAATATCTATTAAAGTATGTAAGTTTTCCTTATTCCCAAATAATTGTAGCGGACAACATAAAAAAAAATTTTATATAATATCGACATAAACTTTCCTCAATTTATCAACTTGTATCTTTTAAAACAATATTGGCGCCAGTACCTCTTCTTCAAAGTTGCGACTTTTAAACAAGTTAAAAACTTGTTTGTTTGACCTACTAATTGCATTTGGCGAAGTGTTTTTGCAACAAATTCACTGTTATACACATTAAAAAATTATTTTAACATTATATTTTTATTCATAGTGCTCAATTCTAATAAAAATGCTAACAAAGAAACAAGTATACCATTGTTAATAGCAAAAACATATATCTATATATATATATATATATATATGTATATATATATATATATATATATATTTTCTAAAGACATCATTAGAGACAAACATATATATATATCATATGCAAAAGTGTATCATATATTTATTTACTGCTTGTTAATCTTAGTAGCAACAACTATGCAAACTATTTTAATAAACTACAGTTATTTATTACCTTTACTTTAAAATATATTTTAAAGCTTTACTTTAATGAATTGCGTCAAAGCAGTAGTGGAAAACACTGCTGTGTTTCGGTCTAAAGTGCACCAAAACTATTTCGATATTGTGTTAATGAATGTTAGTACTGCCTCCGTAGCCTAATGGTACAAACCCCCTGATTACGAAGGCATATATGAGGGGAGGTTTATGTCTAGCAGTGGCTTAAACACATCATGATGGCTGATCATGATGAGTAACTTTCGGAGTGACGAAAACAAAATTCGCAAATAACCTAAGCATACCGGTTTCTTATCGATAAATTGAAGAAGCGAAACAATAATAAAAAAGAAAGTACTGTAAAACGTTAATTCATCTTGCACATCAAGATAACGAAGGTAATAATTGAGGTGGCCTAATTATTAACGGTATACTAATGCAAAAATCATCGTTATAATAGGTGAAAGTCTTTTACTTTAACATACCCGACCTATATAAGGTATGAAATTAACGTAAACAACATCTAATCTCTATTTCTAAAATCTAATTGGCGTTTTAATTTTAATACTACAGTACTATCTATAAAGGTATGTATACAAGTAGTTATACTTTTTACCATGACTAAAAGTATAACTGCTAGAAAACTTATATTTTTGGTGGTTTATTTTACTTCCAGCTTTGTGTGTATAGATACCACGACCTTTTAAAGCTATTGTTCTTTCAATTTAACTAAATATGAAAACAGATTGTCCCTGTAGCCAGTAGAAGGAGTTCTTAGAAACGAGGTCTGGTTCAATCTCTAGGTACTGCATTTTAAAATTTTATTAATGTCATTTTGTTTGCTACCATAAATAAAGATCTAGAGGATGGCTGTAAGTGCACCACCAACTTGTCGATAGGAATCGGTGAAACCCACGACAGTTATTGGGTGGTGTGTAACATGCATGGATAATTGTGTTATGGTAACAAATTCATTAGGAATTACGAGAGCTTTTACACCACTTTTATGTACGTACTTAAAATTATTAGTAGATATTATTAATACAGGTATACAGGTTAAATATACTTTTTACGGATTTATAGTGTTGGTTAAATAATATATAAATTCACGAAAATCCGCAGGGGGTACTGGTTCGCCAATCAATTTGTGTTTTTTAACCGAAAAATATTTTTGTTGCAATATCTCAAAAAATATTCGTGGTAGAGAAATATAGTATACTTGCAATTTTTCCATACGTGAAACCATTCTCGAAAAAAGTCGCGCAAAATATATGATTTTTTCTTCTTACATTTACAATTTCGAGATTCATATTAAAATAATATCACCTATGAAAAATTACACAAAATTTTCTCCACTTCGAGTTAATTGATTCAAACTGATTAAAGGTAAAAGATTTTATTTACTGCCAAAAGAGCAGTAACAAAATTTAAAGATATTGGACTTGACTTGACTTAGATGCTAACTTAAGTTGTGAAGAAAAAATGTTTGAAATGAAAGCAAATAATAAAGTCAGAGGACTAGAGCAATGCATAGTTTGAGAGCATTTGTGATTATTCTGAAGTATTTGTAAACGAGACACATAAGTGTATCAGACGGCTCCTGCCCTAGCAACATGTTTAACAATGTCATACTACGGCATCTTTACTGTTCAAACCAATCATCGATGATCTAGGAAATAAATAATGCCTCACTGAACTAACGGTACCTGACTACAGCCTTTCACTGCTTGCTAAAAAGCTAGTAGCCAATTTGATATGTAAGCTCCAAAAAATCGTGTAGATAAATACCATAGAAAGTTCTATATAATTAATTATACTATAAAGTTGTTGTTGTTGACATAAAAATCCAAGTTTTAGCTTTAATAAAAAAAATGTACAAAAGTCTCGTATTTAAGGTAACATTAAAGTTTAAAAGTCATTCAAATGTTTTATTAAAAGCAGTAAATCATATATCGAAGTAAACAAAATTTTACAGTGAACTCTGAATTTTAAATTTGGATATCTTAAGGAAGTTTCAAACTATACAAAAAGGTATAATAGTGAAACAAGCTTCAATGAACGTATGAGTATTAAACAATTTTTCATAACTTCACCATCATTTTATTAACTGTTAAATAGTATCAATAATTACAACGTAAATAAATTTGATAAGGTTTATCATTCTACAGGATGTACCGGCACGCATAAATTATTATCATACGCAGCTGCTCTAAATAATATGTATGTAATTATATATACATTTGTTATAAAACAATCATGTGTCTCATAACATAAAAAAACGTGTATGTAAAGTAAATAAATACTGTTCTCTTTTTTTATATTAATATTTGCGTTTGTGTTGCAGTAAAGCCGATCGATTTATTAATCGAATTAAATAGATTTTTTCGCATAATATCTCAGCGAAAATATTAATAACATTTTGATAAAACAAATCAGCATATTCAAATGTTTTATTTAAATAGAGTAAGAGTATAGGCGTGCAGTTAAAATAGACACATAGGTAATGACTTATAATTTTACAATTCATATCAATTAGTTTTTGCCAAAAACTCATCAAATCATAGAATAAAGTGGTTATCCACATGAATAGTGGTAAAAGCAGCATTAAATAGATACGTTATGAGAGAAATAAATATTACGATACTATCAATATAAAGCTTTATTTTTTTGCTTATGATATTAGTTACGACAACTAATGCGATAAAGCATAAGTCTACTAAACTTATGGATTAATTAATTTTTGGATGAACAAAACACTATTCTGAATTAAGTTAAATTTAAGTCTTTTAAATAATAACATATTTACCTATCCCGAATTCAAAGTTTGTTTTGATGACTCCGTCGATGCCGTATCGTGATCATGCGCGTTAAAAAGGATGATTAAAGTCAGTATTAATTGATTGAATCCATATTAAGAGCATCTGGCACACCCACCAACCCGCATTCGACCAGCGTGGTAGGATACGGTCCACAACCCCCTAATGGAGAAGCGGTGGCATGCATAAGGAGGCCTATGTCCAGCAGTGGACTGACACAGGCTGGTGATGATGATATAATTGTTATGCTTACATATCTTCACGTAAACAGCACATATTATTATGCCTATGTTTGTTTGATAACCAGGACCGAGCTTTTTTATGTTATTTTCTATAAATTCAGTGATCGGCCCAAATGGCCTTATCAAGAAGAACGATGTCCATGAATTGTTATATTGCAGTATTTGAACCGACGACCTGTGTAGCAGAGGCCAATACCACAAGCCTACGATGGCTAAAAATCAGACCTGCATTATGTACTATTTTAAAAATAACTTATTTAAAAGTAGTTCACCCACCAACCCGCGTCGGCCCAGCGTGGTGGGATACGGTACGAAAAACCCCCTAATTGGAGAAGGCGAGCATTATGGGAGGCCTATGTTCAGCAGTGGACTAAAACAGACTGATGATAATGAAGATGGTGAAGAGTAGTTAGAAGTGTTTTTTACTAACCGTATGAAAATAAAATATAACTTACTTATAAAACGGCTATAAGCGCGTGTTATCTTGATTTTATGAAACACACGCGATGCCATGCGATGTTTTTTGTTTCACACTTTTTTGTTATTAAGATGAGACCGTTATTCCTCCGAGCGAAACGACTGTGATTATCTCTGCGAGTCGAATTAAAAATTTGCAAGTTTATACGATATCTTCGAAGTAGTCAGAGGTATTTGGTTATTAAAATTGTCAAATTGTCCTCAATTGACATGGGTAAAGTTTTTTAGGAAAAGAATTTCGCTAAACCTTTCAGTTAAAAATAAAATATACATTCTGCATGGAACATACGATATCGATAAGATTTTTTAGTTTTAAGCTAAAATAACTAAACACGATATATTAAAAAAATCTGTCTCCATAATATATATTTAAGGTTATTAGTATTTCGTAAAATTTTATTAAAAAACTTACATTATCCTAATTTATAACATTTTTAATAAATATAAAAATTAATATTCTCAAAATTGAAAAGATCAGCGCCTAAGGGCTTAACCAATCAGTAAACGAGTAGTTTCCCCATATCCTTAGCAAGGACTAATACCATTAAGCCTTGGAGAAGAATTGCTATTTTTTGATGTTAAAGATTTTAATCATCCGACCAAAGTTTAAAAATGCGAATTGAAAAAGAATATTATAACAAAATAATTTTTATTTACAATGATATAACTATATCTTTTTTTGATCTTTCTGATGTATAAGCCGTAAATACAAAAAGGAACGTTATGAAACTTTGTTTGCAGATTATGTGATAAAAAATTCTTAACCTTCCAACAATGCATAACGACGTAAAAAATATTACAGTAGGAAGATAAGACAAAACATACTAATATTTCGGTTTTTATTTCTGACTTTCATTTATTTATTAACACTTTATGTACAAAATTATAGTACCATGGCGGACTTACTCCCAGTCAACCAATGGATGGTTGAGAGAATGACGAGTAGGGGTAATCAATAAAAATTAAAAGAAGCATTTCGGTTTACTAAATTATTGTTAGTGTAATATAACATTAATATACTAAATATATACATGATATAAATATATATATATATATATATATATACATATAATGATAAAAAATGTACAAACATATACATACATACTCATTCCATATAACTACATAAACAAACTATATCATCGTAAATAACAGATGATGTATTCTGCTTCTTACTGTTGTATCTGTTTTACAAGGTGTGAATTTTGCCTTTAAACACTGCGATTTTTGGCCATCCTGATTTCCGGAGGTAACTCACTCCACATCTTAATCTTAAATGACGAGTGTGTAAAGTCAGAACGTCGAATAGGACATTGGAGCAGTCGATTATGCGTTGAGCCAAGGTTTCTGTTGCTGACTTCCATACATACTGAAAATGTGACGATATGTACGTCGGAGTAAAAGGTGAATCAAGAAAAGAGTAAAGACTGCTTAGTGCCCGTTAATAGCGTCTTTGACGAATGGTAGCCATCGCATCTGAGCACGGTAGGTTGACACGAAGCCAAATTCACGGAGATTGAAAACAAATCCAATGCAGTTATTTAGAAGTCGTTCATGTTTATTAGGGTGATTTGCATTTAGGTCATAGTAACACACCTCACTATAGTCGATCAGAGGGAAAATCAAAGTCTGCACAAGCATTGTCTTAATTGGTGGGGGCAAAAGCTTTTTAAGCCTATATAAACACCGCATGACACCAGTAACTTTTTTTCTAACACAAGCAATTTGTGTCTACCAGCTTAGGTTGCCGTCGATGTTTAAGCACACTGGCTAATCGGTATTGGATGACTGTCATACATAATGTCTGGCAGACGCGTTCATTAAATTTTTCATATGACTTTTATATATTGATATTTACTAATTAGCCTATTTCTGTTAATAGTTGTTACTCATTAGTACATAAATATTGCTTTACATCGTGCTCTTTCGAGCAACAAAGATATTATTAACGAAGTATTTTTCACATTTTACTGGCGTATCCTTGGTTAAGACCGGATCAAACATCTAACTGCAGCTTAAAAAGTATTAAAAATCATTGAATCATAAATTGTTGTTAGCTTACTAATATTGTGTAAAGAAGTGATCGTATATCACCGATCTAAAGTGCATTTGCTGAAATATTAAATTAAATATGTACTTTTTGAATATCACAGCAAATACACGTGTAGTATTCGTTTGACCTGTTTAATAAAAACTTTATAAGACACAAGTTGTTTTTTTAGAACACTGCTTATACGTCAGTTGACACTGATATGTAATTGACACCACAGACTAAGCGATTTTGCATTTCACCAGGACACACGTTTCAACCAATGAATTTGGACATGCTTTTAATAAGTCGTGGTTTAATATATATCAAAATGTATTTTTGTAATATTCTTAATCATTAAAACTACATCTTACTTATAAGTTAATCTTACTTCAGCAAAGTTTATTGTTTTAGGTTTACGTTAAACAATAAACTTTGTAAATGCTCTAATTGTGGTGATGATTTTACGTTTTCGTTATTATTACAGAATAAATCAATGTGTTCACCGAATAATAAACGTTGCGTCCTATATGTAATAACAATATAGCAGAACCATAGAATGCATGTAACAAAATCTAATATCTAAAGGCGTATAGCTCAAAAAGCGAACATGGTCACATTGGTGGTAGCGCCCCACATTCTAACCTTATAAAAATGTGATATTACACATTGTGAACGGAAACTATTCATCCTGTTAGGCTTCAGTATATTGTAGTTGCAGTGCTTCAACATCAAAGGCCTTTTTCAATGAGCGGTAAGAGAGCTGATCATCTCGCCACCAATCTGAACCGGCTACCGCACGGAGAGCGGGATCTCACATGGTCGGGGTCGGCCAACCCACCGATTACCTAAACGTGGCCTCCACTCTAGAAACTTATAAGCCCATCTGTTGAAATTCTTATTGAACAGAAAAAACATTACCACGTTATTATATGTTTTTACGTATGAGTCTTTTGTCTGAAAAAGGCTCAACGATGGTCCTTTTATTATTAAATCTGCTTTATGCCCATGAGTACCAGTAATTGTAAGTAACTAACATTTGTGTCAACAAATTTAAATTATTTGACCAGCAAATTTATCTGTAACCCTTGTCCGTATTTATGTTTGCCGTTGACAAAATTGCTACAGCTTTTGTAAAAACTTCGTGATTAAAGGGGCGGCAGACGTACGTCATATTCCTTGCCTCACTGGACAAGATGAAACGGCTTGTATTCCCAAAAATAAGCTTGTATACGAAGCTCGTGTTACGTCTGAATGAATATGCCGTCACAATCTTCTTAATTTCTTTTCAAATGTATTTTTACTTGACTTTTAGTAATATCTACAAATACCATATTTTATTAAAATTTTAATTTTAATTTAAATAATTGTTTTTATTTTATCAGACTCATGGTAAATATTTTCACCAAGATTAAATGATGTATTTTTAACAACATAGCGTCCTGTTTGCAATTGTCACAATAATTGATATGTTCAAGGTAATAATAATTGTATAAAAAACTCTTTTTATGCATATCGAAATAATAATAATATTCTTTTACAGAGTTCTTTTAGAGAGTCAACGGTGGCATATATATATATAAGTTGTCAAACGTGTGTTGCTATTAAAACTACTTTAAAATTTTTTTTTTGTTGCCATTTCGGCCCCATACATTATCCATAATAAAAAAATTACATTATGTATACGGATTGGTTTTAGAATAAAAAAGAAGCTAGTTTTCAGATAACATAACTTACTTTGTATTTCCATGAAACTTCTACCTTCGATAAACGTAAGATCACTGCCTGATTGCGTACATTTAGGACACTAAAAGGCGTATTGAATTGAATTTTTTGATGAATAGTATATTCATCAAAAAAATTGTCCTTCGGCTGCAGCTAAACATAACCATAAAAGATTACGAAAAATGACACTACTCGGACGCGTTAATTTTAAAAATGCCACATTTTTTTTTACACCACAAAATTAACTTGTAAAGAACTTGCGCTACGCTTTGGATACAATTTTTACCATTGAATAAAGTTGTGATAAGTAAATATAAAGAAAAATATACTTTAGTGCGTTTAGTCATAAATAAGTATAAATAACTGGCCGCCTCGATTAAGGACACGTATTTGAAATGAGGCAATGAATTTCAAACAACGCTAATAGGATTGAATTAATCATTTCATTACTAACTATTAAAAAATATTCAAGCCAGCAAATAGTATCATTAATTAAATTAATATGCAAAAACTGAGATATTAATGGGACATCTTGTGTACTAACTTGACCACTGAACTTAACAATTTGTGTTATAGCTGTCAGGTAATTCTATTACAATAATTACGTTTATGGAAAGGTCAATGTACCTGTTGAAATGTTTCATAATATCACGTTTCAAAAAAGTTCAACAGCCTATTTGTGTCGTCAGGTGAGTATTCTCATTGCAACTATGTTGCGTAATCTGTTAACATATTAAATTACATCAAATGTAAGCATTCCATTTGCAAGTATATTCTACATTTGTTTAATTTGGCGACCATCAGCGAATTTAATATTCATGACATATTTTCGTATAGTGAACGGGTTCATTTATCTATAAAAAGGTTTAGCTACCCCTTACCACCTTACTTGTCCAGCTTTAGAGAGATGTCATGAGTTGAGTTGGCAAGTTTGTGTGTGTAGAGAAATAAACTGTTTTATCATAAGAAGAAATTTCAATACAATTTTAAAGAACAAGCTGTATTATGCTTTTCTAGAGCTACTCCTACTACTAGATCATCTAGTCTTTTTAATAGTATAAGGCGTATGCGTCAATTCAAGTAAAACTTAAATTAAAATAAATTTGTATTGCATGCTTATATAAAACATACATAACGGGTGCTGTCGTTTTATCCTCCTGAAACTTTAAATAAGCATACGTGATAATTTTTAATAATAATAAATTAACGAAAAAATACAGAAACTTTTTATATTCTATATATATGGTTGTATTAATTATGGTTGAAGAAATAGAAATAACAGGATTAGAAAAATATATCGACTTTTTTCTTAAATATATTATTTAATTTCTTGCATTAATCACTTATAAATAGAGTAGAGGCAAGTAATATCACGGAGTATTTTGCCTCAGATAGTGTTGGCCTATGATATCAGCAGGTAGTTTGCAGTCCTTCCACTCCTTTGAACGTATGACGAACGGCCCTTCACCAGAGAGCGTAACTGAAATGAAGTTTCTTAAATAAATAACATACTGTTGTTGTCAAAGCAAATTATGTAGATAATAATTAGTAGGTCTGCATATTGAACTACGATTTATGAATAAATAACGTCATATCGTATGTTAGCAGTACTAATAGTGATAAACCACCTTCTTTTATTTATATAAATTGTGTGGTTGTGTAAAACTTGAAACTGACTTTAAAGCACCACTGTGGCGTCTATGTATGCCGCACATCAACAGTGTTAAAGCATTGCTGTGTTCCGGTTTGAACGTCACGGCAGGACGTAAGACCATTTAAGTCCATTGTGTTGTAAAGACTGCATTCTCTTCAATCATTGTTCCTATAATCATTAAGGCTTGTGTTCAACTATCAGGTAAACATTTTACTCGTGTCGCCACTTCATTTAAATAAATATATCAAAAAAATCGTGAGTTATTGTACTAGAAGTATTTTCTACAGACGTCTAAACTCCCTAGCGCTTCCTGTCTCGCATTGACGGGAGTGTAAGACAGGAAGCGAACGTAAAGATATCCTATTGTCCTGAGGTAGAAACTGCGATAGATCTTAAACTCGTCGACTCTAATATCACGTGAATTTCGCCGTATGTAGAATATATTTTCGTATAAATGTATTCTGCTTAAAATTTATCTTTCTCTTCTTTAGTATGACGATATTTACCTAATAATCCTGGTATCAAAGTAATATTATATTTCCCGTTATCCATCTCTAGTGGCCAGTTGTCGTCTATTGCGGAGACTGTCAGTGTGACGTCTGCCAAGTCTATGTCCAACGTCAGACTGGCTCCTAAATATTTAATGCCTGTAAGTAAAACGATTTATATTAAAACGTAACTCTGTTTTCAATATTTATTTAATACTTTTCCAACAAGTCACTACGTAAAATTACCAGGATCAATGTAAGCTAAATTAAAGAGACTACGTTTTTTACTTGCTTACGAGGGCAGACGAGTAATTGGCCTACCTGGTAGAGAGGGGCCACCAACGCCTATTGACATCCGCAATACCAAGGATACCTACACACTGCCTACCGTGAGACATAGGAAGTTACGTCTCGTTTACACTGTAAATACGCTGGCTACGGTGCCCGTCAAACTGAAACACTGGCAGAAATAGGCACAGCGGTGGGAGCGCCCCAGACAGCCCCCTGTAAAAAAGGGACCCACCAACCTCTAAAAATGTATCTGCCTCCGTAACCTAGTGGGATGAGCTTGCGCTTAGAAACCGGAAGTCGTGACTTCGAATCCTGTGGTGACTCAACTACTTTTTATGTTATTTTATTTTGTTAGAGCAATACGGGCATGCATGCATTGTAACTTATACATGTATTTTCTAAACAAAAAAATCTAAAATTATTAAAGCGAATAAATTGTATTTCAGCAAAAATAATATGTTTAAAAATGTTTGTTTTCATAATTGTGATGTTAATCTAAAGCGACATACTACCAACGAATAGTCGGTAATTAGCGATTCTCTATGATCGCTAATTATTCATTCATATTTATTTAACGTTCATTATGTATTAAGCAAATGTCTCATGACGTATGACCTGTGTCGACTTCTAATCGTTATTGTTGATTGCTTGCACAATCATACTTTTATAAAGGTGCGTATGTACTAGCGATACCATGTAACATGTAATGTTTCTCAAATTTTTATTTTAAGTAAATATACGACAGTAATAATTGGTCGGTACAATCTTGTAAACGATTTAATGTGTTTAGCGGATCATTTGCAAAACATATTGAACTATAAGCTTGGCACTTAATAAATATTTTTGATTATTTGCGGCAGTCTTACAAAAAAATATGTTTAAACTTAGGTCATGTACTGTGTACACACACCTTTACATATCACCTGACACTAAACGCTGTTGTAATAAAACAAGGTCTTATTTTATTTTGAGTGTCTTTATGCATTTTGTGCAAGACCAAAGTAAACTATACCGAATAAAATATATATAATCAATATAAAAAGATCGCCTTCGCCTCCGTGGTCTAGCGGTATTGGTCCTTGCATTATATACCGGAGGTCGTGGATTCGAATCCCGCAGGAACCAACCCAACCAATTGTTTGAAAAGTAAGATAATCTATGAGCGTTGGATGGGCGTAAAAAGGCGGTACCCACCCACCGCAATGGGCCAGCGTTGTGGAATACCGTTTAAAAACCGCCTAATGAAGAAGGCGTGCATTAAGGGAGGCCGACGTCCAGCTGTGGACTAACAGGCTGATGATAATAAAAATATAAACTTAACGGTTACCTTTTTACAGGGGAATCTAAACTAAACTGACTAAACTAATGCAAAGCAGCAGCGTTTAGAAACTATTGTCTGACGGTTTTTTGTTTTCCGTAGCTAGTTTAATTTTTGGAAAGACAAGAATACATCTCATGTCTCATGGCGGCGAGCGGATTTGTAGATTCCTTCGCTGCATTTCTTATGAGCAGGTAATATCACTTACCATTGAATAACATAGTGCTTGTCTTATCGCTTTGGTCAATTAAAATTTAGATCTTTAAAAACCACTGCAAAGGGGTTTATAGTTTTATAGTTATCGCTCAGAAACCAAATATTAAGATGGTCTCGGTCTCAGAAGCACCATTTGGCAGCACAAAGCCATTACCAATATACATACCTTTAAAGACCATATAGTAATTTCAGTAAGAGAGACGTCATAATTATAAAGCTAACTGTTAAGAAATTATTATCCTTCTTATTAACACGTTACAGAGTGCCAACTAATATAGGTCATCTTCTACTACTACTAATATAGGCCAACAAATATACCATCTCAGAGTTCTTACTTTACTTGAAATCGGTTATGTGTAATTTTTTTTCTGTTCCTGTTTGAAGGGCTTTATAGCAAATTACTGACCCTTGATCTTCAATTTACTGGTCTGCGGGGGCAGCTGCGGTCGGTTGAGCTCCAATCGGTCCAAATAAATACTGATCCCTGCGTAACCGAAGACCAACGCTTGCATGAATCCACCCATTCCAGTCATGAAATTGACAGCGCCCACGTCAGGGCGACGGAGCTCGCTCCAGACCTTTAGAATATTCCACATCAGATAAAAATAAAGGAATAGAAAGCTGGAGGAGAAGGAAAAGTAAAATACTGTATCAAATATGATACAGATTGAAATATGTGATAATCACAAATTAATATAATTAAACCGTGTCATCATTTGTATTTAATTTAAAGTTGTTACAAAAATGACAATAATAATCATTTAAAATGTTTCTAAGAGTGTTTATATAGCGAGGGTTTGTACAATTTCCCAGCTGAGCAAAAAACAAAATTGACGTTTTAGGCTGGTTGAAAATTATTGTTATAAGACATTCATTTTTACACACAAATTCTGGAATAAGAAAATGTGACAATCATAAGAAAGCATCTCTAAATCATTTATTTAATTTCCTAACTCTAAGAATTCAGAAATTATCAAACTATGAATCAAATTATCCACAATGAACTCAAATGGAGTAGCTAAGAAATATCAATAAAAAATATATGCCATCTTTGTTAACATTGCTATACATTATACTTTTTGTATATATAATATTATGTAATGTTCTATCAAATAAATAATATTTTATAATATTATACACCGATTTATGTAGAATACGACTTTGGTATATATTTTATTTTTCAGGATCTAAAAACCTTGTTGTTTAAATAATTAATTACCTTAAACGGCTCCCTGACGTACGCATCGTAGCTCTTATTAAAGGATTTTTCAGCCTTCACTTTATCACCAGCTTTCAAATGGCCGACCGCGTGCATGCTCCAGGTCATCGCAGGACCCCCTTTGCGGGTCACGGATTCATAGTAGGATAGGTCGTTAGCTCTCGTCGATCTAGCGGATTGTACTGGAGGTATAATTACTGCTTAGAAATAACTTTTAGTAGACTCTGACTCATAAATATGTATAAATGAAGGTTTGTTTGTTTAACTGTCTCCGTAGCCTAGTGGTACAGGCATGTGCTTTAGAATCCGGAGGTCGTGGGTACGAATCCTGCGGGGACTCAAAAAATTTTCATTGTTGTTTCCTAGTTGGTTAGGGCAATTTGGGCCGATCACCCATTTGCCTGAAAAGTAAGATGATCCATGCGTCGGATGGGCATGTAAAAAGTCGGTCCACCCACCAACCCACATTGGACCAGCGTGATGGGATACGGTCCAAAAACCCCCTCATGGATAGGGGTGTATTAGGGGAGGCCAATGTCCAGCTGTGGACTATCAAAGGCTGATGATGAAGGTTTGTAAGAGTGAATTTATAATTGTTACTTTTTCATGCTAAATTAATTTCATAGACTACAACGATATCTATGATATGATATTAGCGATCAAATTCCAAATAAAATCTCATATCGATCAGGTTAATGTCCCAACTTCATTGAAACGTGTATGATGCAAAACCTAAATGGATAGTATAAGTTAGAGCCAATCAGACCGCTAAGTGGACTATCAAGCTGATATGAATTTGTATAGTATTCGAGATTGACTTCAGTAAATTATTCATAGACTACACGTATCTTATCATAGCCTAGGTGAATCAAATTACGCAATATACAAATCCTCATGGCATATCAGTTTAAGTTCCATTGTAACGTAGTCATCGAATAATAATATATTCTCAACAAGATCAGACCAGATATAGTCTCATATATCATAATTCAGCTATTCAATATAAACTATTGTTATAGTCTTACCGTGAAAATTCCATGGATACTGCAAGAACCTAGTAGAGGACTAGTTCATGTCAAGTCTGTGATATGTTTCCCTCGTATCATGATAGTCCCAATGAGATGCATCTGCAATTAGCTGATAGTCTACTCGTCTGGTCGATAGGCAGGGAGACTCCCTAATCGGTAAGTCAGTGTCCGCTTTGAATGTAGTAACCTTGCAAGGCCTGAACTCTGAAATATTCCTGGTCGTAGCGCTTGAGCTTCACTATGCTATGCTCAGCTTGAGTACCTGAGTGCTTATCGTCCAGAATTTGTATACTCAATATATAGTATGATAATTTGATACAATTTATGGGTTTTAGCAGAGCAAACGACGTTCGGTATACAATGATACATGCAAAGTGAATTGGATTCAAAAGATATTTTAAATAAAAGTTTGATTGAAAAGCCTAATCGATCTAAAGTAATTGTCTATGGTATTGACAACCAATGTAGATTTTTTATTTCATTACGTAAAATCAATATTTTATTATCAGACGTATGAGTATATAATACAATTTATTACAACAACAGTAAATACCGTAATAATTTTATATTAAAACTACTTATCTGCATTTCTTAATATTCGTGCTTTAAATTAATATAATATATAATTTATATATTATATTAGATTAATAGAATGCTTCTAATACGTACTGAGCTAAATACAGGGAGTATCCCGCAACGACGTTCGTAAATGCTGAATTAGTCACGTTGCTGTGATCCTCGTCTGGTCCCATTACGTCTGTCCAAATAATATTATGTTTAAGTACAATTTCAAATGTTCGCAAGTGGCAGCCTCGCACTGGCCATCGCAGAGTCGGATGACCCTTCAAAAGATGGCGTGACGACCTGTGCAAATATGCAGGCAGTCGGTTGATGTTGGTGGCACATGATCGTGCCTCTTGGCAACTTAAGGGAGAAGTATGTGCTCAACAATGGGCCTAAACAGGTTGAAACGCAACGGTGATATCATTTTCACCTACTTATTACACTGAACGCTTGTTGGACTTAAGCCAGTGGCAATTAAAATTTAGAATTTGTGTAAACAATATGTTTTAAAATTCCAATAGAGCCATAGCTTATGAGCCCTTTATAAGCGTGAAATCAAGTTTCATTTGGCTTCTTCTTTACTTGTTTCTCTTTGTCTCTAGTAATGCCATCTCTAAGTGTATTTCAATGCGACGTATGTAAGTTACTAATAAAAACGATTATTTCTTTACTTACTACTGATATCGTAAAAGCCCGAAGTGTAATTAATAACTGCGCGGGAAACCCAAAAGTCTGCAATGTTAGTAACCAGTGAACAGCCACCTTGCTGAAAATTTGAAAGTCAAGTTATAAAATAAATTGGAATATTTGATATGGTAGAAAAATTTTGTTCCTAAATTTGTTAATATTTACAACTACATAAAGTTTATCAATTTTAAATTATATTGGAAAATTTGTCTATATTTTGAGTGTTTTTTTTTGAGATGACGATATTTTCAGTGATGATTAAAGTAAACGTGAAAAAAATATGGCATAGCACTATACATATTAAATAATGGCCTGTGAGGTTATTCTGTGGAACTAGGTTACCTTTGCAATTAAGATAAAAAAATAATTTTAACTCATACTTATGGTTTTTATAGGTCTCCTTTCTACAGGAGATCTTTTGGTGAACGACAATCGTGGCGTTAATTATGCTGCAAAACATAAGTGTATAAAAAGTTCTGTCTTCCGATCTGAAGGTCACTGTAGGCAGCGTATTTGTAATAACAGCGTAACATCCCATGTGTCAGGGCGGCGAGAGGATTAAGTATAAGCTTTGTTTTATAAAAAATGGCAATCAAATAAAGAACAATAAAGTGTTACAAGTTACAAAATGCAAAATAAACAAATTACAAAATAAATTTAATCATGTTATGCACTAAAAAATTTGCTGCTCAGCTATGCTTCACGAAAATTTTCGAGATGGCGGATTTATAGTGATTTTTAAACACATAAATATATAATGCAACAGATTTTTAGTATTTGAAAAACTCTTGGTGGAGTTCTCGAAATACTAAAAGTTCTGGATAAAATCTAATCACTCGTAATGCTCCTATTTATTTACCTTCAACCATTCCTCATCTCGGGTCGTGGCCAAGTATTGTCTGGCTGCGAACGAAATGCATCCTGAAATGTGTTGTTCGAATTCAGCCACCTCTGGACAGCAAGGCTGCGTCACCTCAGTTCCCGTGTACGCGCTCTCCCATGGAAATCTGTCAAAACATATTTTTTTTTAAACTGAATCAAAAATAATAGAAATACTTAATATCTTCGAAACATAACATCTATTAAACGCGGACAAAATTGTTTTATAATGTATAAAGGGGTTTTAGTATGAATTTCTTCTGATTAACACAAGGTGTGTTGGTAAGAAATATTTAAAAATAAGATTATCATTATATTTTAGCAACATTTACTGCTTTAGATGTTTTATTATATATTAATTAAAGTCATATAAAACTAACGCTGCAAGAACTACTCCAAATATCAAAGCTGAAGAATATTCGAACCCCCCCTTTCAGAAAGGTTTCTGATGACCACAAGAAACTTTTGTACGTGAAAAAAAAAAATGAATGAAAATTAAAAAATACCTGTATCCTTTGTGGCCTGTAATCCTTGCAAGTTGCGCTGCGACATACGCTGTCTCTATTCTGTATTGTAACAAGGAGTGCGCATATCGCGGGTAGAGAAGCAAAATTGTGGGAAACATCCATGTTTCTGTGTCCCAGAAATTGTGTCCTGAAACATTAGACAGAAATTTCTAATCGCAAATAAGCTATTAATAGGCAAATAATAAAAAATCTATGGTAGATAATAGTAAGTAAAAATAAATGTGAATATTACCGTTCATTTTGTTTCAATGATAAGCAAGATGTTGGGCTTAGGGTAAGATTTTTATATTTCATCTAATAGACAAGTCTAAAATGGTAGTTAGTTATCAGACGATTAAAAATGCTAGCACAGACAGTCTTGGTATATTTCCTTTTAACTGTGTTTACCTTTTAGCTTCTCCATTTTCTGGAGATTTGCCATTTTATGGAAAGCTGTGTTATACTCGTTCTCTAGCTAGTCTAATTATCTGTTAAGTAAACTGATCTGTAAATATTTGTTGGGAACAACTAACGCAGCCGCTATAAAAATGTCAGGGCTTCGAACCAATTATCTTACATAAGATCTGAATAATCTATAGAGTGCCATTGCTCCTTCAGAATCAAAATAACACATGTCAGTTAGTTGGAAATGGCAATAATTTATTTTAATAACTTAATCTTCTAAATAGGGTATCACATGTTGGCAATCTTACCTTCGTAATCATCCAAAGTCCCACCCCTCGCAAGTCCCGTGGGGCTCAGCCCGAAGAACCTCTCTAACGGCTGATGTGACTCATCTGCTGGTAACGAACTAAGAAAGTAGTACCAAACGCCTTTCACTATTTTCGCCTGGAATAATATAGTTGAACTTTTATGATTGTCAAGTGTAGTCTGTTAAGAAATCGGAAACAGTTATTTTTAATAAATAATAAAATATAAACTTTTAATAAAGTTAAGTTGATGTTTACTTTTCAAACAGACAATCGTTCGCAATCTTTAGGCAGCAATTATTGCGTAAATGGTATACCCAAGCCAAATGAATTTTTAAATGTTTGTAAAGAAAGCGAAAAAATGGCATGTAAAGAGTGGTCAAACATCAATTACTTAATGTTTGTAAAGTAAGCGAAAAAATGTCATGTAAAGGGTGGTCAAACATGAACTACTACCCGATGTCTCATTGATAACAACTTTAAAGATTTTGGTATCATATAAATAAGAAACTAGTCTTTGATAAAAATGTATTAGATAGTTTAGTTTACTTACTAGTTTTAAATTGCCTTCCAATTCAATGTTCGCCTGTTGATAAAGTTGCTGCCATTGCTCCACATGTTTGTTGAACAACTCCTCCCCGTCCTCCTGCAATACTAAACATATAATAGAAACGTCAGCTGTGTAATTCAAATCTTTACTGAAACAAAAACTAACACTTTAGAGTAAGTTCAAATCGTGTACCTTTAAATATTTGTTTACAAACCACCAATAAGAAACTGTGACAAAATATAATTATTTTATAATTACTTGAGGCTTCTTTATTCTAGACGATTAAAAGCATAAATATATTTAGTGTGCAAATCGATTAACATTTTCTTCACGAACCACAAGTCATAAATAAATTCTAATAATTTTAATTTAATGTGAATCCAGGCAAAAGTTATTAATTACAGCCCACCTTTTATTAGCTCGTTTCTGGCTACGGTTTTGTTCTTGTCCGCCGTCATAGCAAAAGTGAATACTCTGTTGCCATGCTGCGGTACAACCAAGTGGTCGGGAACTGAGGTCCAGTAGGCACAAACGTCAATAGGCAAAGGCTGGTAATCGGGATCCTCGGAAATCTTCGTACTACCGCAGGCACTCCACACCATCCGGTCTTCTATGATTTCGGGAACAGGGTCCTGAATGATATATCTTCGCTGTCCGGACCCGGCATCAGTCTGATCGCGATCCATATCTCAGGATGTAAGAAGTTGGGGTCTGTAACGTATGCATTTTTAATCAATTCTATTTTTCGTAAGAAGTTTTATATTCACACTGTCGGAAATTTTGGATCAATTATCTGTTTAATTACATTATTGCCTTTCTAAGAACGTTTCTATCAGTAGATTATGAATAATTTGATTTGTTTAAAAGTTGCCTATAAAGAACATTGTGCTTACGTAACTCAATAATTGATCTGATTATATGTAAATATTCTATAAATCACATATATAATATTGGGTACTTATAACGTTTAAACATTTTTTTCAGTTCTGTTTTAAAGTGAATTTATAAAATACATAAAAAAACGGTTTAAAATAATTACTTTGTATGAAGCGCCTGGCAATAAAAAATACCATCGTATCATTTTTAAATGATTGCTCTTAATAAATTCACGTTAAATTTATAAGTGGTAAAAAGACATTCGATATAATATAAACAATAAAAAAAGTATTATAATGAAATATGTACATGAGTTATATAGACTTATTAGCGTTAATCTGTATAGCGCTCCAGTTAATGTCGCAGCATGCAGTAATAACACTGACCAGGTCGATGTTTGGAGGCCACGTGGATCTGATTCACGATTGCCCTAGTGTAGAATCTGTGGGCGTATATCCTCTGAGTCACGACGGATCGGTCCCTGTCAACTGTGACCGTGAACACGCCATGCTTGGTGTCCAGACTGTAAACGGGTTTGTACGGGTAATGTGTCAGCGTCGAATTGAGCCTTATGTTCGCCCACGCGGGGATCCTGGCGCGGTGGCTTTCACCTCTGAATCCGTTGTAGAGTCCGTTCATGTATACGGTATCGCTGAAAATGTTCGTCGCTAGGTGTCCGTTGCCTATGGATGGCATGAATCTGTCATCCGATGGTAGACTGAAAGAAAAACGTTACTAAACCCTTCTGCATTTAGGTTGGTGATCCTGACTTTGCACAAGATAGTTTCATTACTACCACGAACTGAATAAGGTGAGGTCAAGGACATTATCATTCATCGACTTTTTTATATTTTTTAATACTCAGTTTTGGACTATATGGTGAGTATTATAGTTTCGGAATGTTTATTTATTTATTATAGTCAAGTTCTTTACTTACACACATACATATGAAATTTGTCATGTACAACCACTCGGTCACAGATTCAGTGACTAATTAATATTGGCCTTAGTTCACTTTGGTCTCGATAAAAGTTCCAATGGACTGATATCGTTTATGTTTTTATGATGTCATAAAATTTTTACGTCATAAATAGAACCTGGTATTTACATAAATGACAAACGCTCCTGCGCCATAAATTTAGCTACACCGATTGATTCAGAAATTAATGACGATGTTTAACCTACACATCAATGTTTACGTTCTGATGCACATATAGTGTAATAACAGACTTTACGAACATTAATAATGATAAATTGTGGATTTTATTGGATTTTAATAAATATGAACCCACCAAATTTTAATATGCACATATTTACAGGAAATGTTGTTGTTTACATTTTGTCCAATGCCGCACCTTTTCTATTAATAAAGAGTGCGTCATATTCCTGTGATAAATAACTTATCGCTTGCTTTACCCGAATTTGACAAGTGTTTTAGTGGTAATCTAAAGGCTTGATAAAAAAATCATACACGAAAATAAATGAGATGGAGCAACCTAAGCATGGAATTTTTTTCTACGAAACATGTACCCGAAACTTAAATTGTCCACCTAAACATATGAAAATTTTAATGAATTATTTTACCAATAAATTATTAGTTATTTGTTATTATTGTTATCCATCTGATAATGAATAATTCATAACACAGAAACAAGATTACATCCCGCTTGTCTAGTAATTCCACTAGCTATAGCAACCGCCCTACAAACCGGAGCACAGAAGAGCCTCCGCAATTATGCTTTGCGGCCACAGTGAGCAGAGTCCTTTCCTAGTCGGTTTCTTGTCAACAGAAACTTTTATTTTTTTTTTCTTAACTATAACGATATTTATAGCAAATGATAACAGCTGCTACATTGAATGTATTCCGATAAGAGCTGCTTGATAAGAGTGTGATTCATAAATAAAATATTGATGTTTTAATGTTTATGCATGCGTCTAAAGTATACGTTTTTCGTTATATTATTCAAGTAGCGATTTCTTCTAATATAAACATTAGCAAATATAATAATAGAAGTTCTAACAGTTTATTTTTTGAATACGATTTTACATCACGGATAAAAATGAGGAATTAAGCAGCGTTTGTCTTCATTTCAAAGTTATCCCGCTAAGTTATTTTTTTGTATTTATTGCTTAATATAGTTCATAACTAAGTCATAATTGAATTACTTCGATTCACTTCTTCTTCTCCACATTACGATGTTTTTACTTCCATGGCGAGTCGTATTTTTGGAATAAAATGTTTGTCGATTGACAATTATGCGATGTATAGGGCAATTTCCTTATTGACTCTAGTCCTGGAGTAAATAAATTTCTAATTTCAACGTTTTTATGAGGAGTCATCGTAATTTAAACACGATTTTCGCATTTGTCTTTTCAAATATTTTTATAATGATTGAATACAAAAATTAGACACTGGTCTTAAGTGAAGTCTTAACAACTAAGGGAAATAAGTAAAAATAATATGCAAATATTACTATTCTTCCTATTCTCTCACCTGTTATTGTTCTCTAACTTATGTGGTACTAGTCTGACCGACAAATATAGTGCAATATAAAAGTGCGAATACAGACTTAGAAGGTATTAAGTGCATGAGCAGATAAGGGATGAGCAGAGATTCTTTAGACGAAACACTCTTAGAAATAATTGAATTTTGCAAGTTTTTAGCTTTATTATTTTAATTTTTATGAATCCTACTACTAATTATAGTTGTAGGTTAGCATTGATTACTATATACATGATAAACTATTAAAATTGTCTATCAGGAAAAAGTTTCAATATCTTAATGTTTATTATTACATATTTTCAAGTATTCAAAGAAATTAAGTATTTAATCGATTAGTTGGATTTTTTAAATAATTCGAACTACTCTATTCATTCTCTGTTCAAATGCGTTTTAAGTTTTAACACACCTGTTCGCGGAGAACACATGCGGATCGTCGCTTACGTCATCCGTTTCCACAGGCCTGACCTCGACGAGGCCGATAGTCGCGCCCTTCGTCGCCAACACGACGACTACGAAAGCTGCCGCCGCCAACACCCCTAGCATCACAGCCGCCTGCTTGTTTCGCGCCAAAAAGTGCCACATCCATGCGAGTGGAGCAAAAACTTTTTGGTACAAAACCTTTTTTATAACTATTCAAAAACACTGGCCGCGTATATAGCGCACGTTTTACTTTTAAATTAAATATCGAACTGCGTCGAATTAGAGCAGCGCGAGCGTCAGACGGGACCGGTCATGTCCGTGTGTCTCCCGCTGCGTCTCGTTGGATATTACGCGACCTGTGACATGACACACTTTACTTTACGCTATTAGCGACGGACATAGGGTCATCATATTGCTCACAACCTTTAAAGTATACGTGTTTATTTAATTAATTGCGGTCAGTTCTATATATCGTCAATAACCATTGCAATTCTAAAGAATTGTTTTATTTAGGTGCCATTTAACTCTTTATTAATTAGGATGACAACCCTAAAAATTGTCTTTAAACACGTTCAATTGCCACTTCCTTACTTTGTCTTACACACAGCACTCATAGACGACTCTAGGCTGAGAGATCAAGTGAAGCAATTAATTTAACCTGCACGTTCATTGACCTCCGAAATGGAACTAAGCAAAATAAATTACACGACAGAATAGTGTTATAAAATTAAGACGTTTTTTTCAGATTCTAATGTTATGTATTTCCTATTCTAAATTTTTCATCATTAATTTTAAATAAAGATGATTGTTCTACGAAAAAACCCACTGTTTCGTTAACTTTAATTATTGGTTCGTACAATGAAATAGTTGCGTGATACTTAATTACGCTGTGATTAGAGGATGCGTGATTTAAAATGAATGTTCATTAAATAGGATTGATAAGAATCTCTATGCGCGAACAAAAAGCGAATGTTTCTAACAAAAATTATTAATACCGCTCGCTGGTTCTATTCATCTTTTTGTGTAATTAACACTTCTTACTTACTTTCGCAGATCAAACATTTTACTAAGATACTATTATTTTTTGTTTTATCTTTTATTAGATTTTTATTAGATTCTTCTATTTAAGACACGCGGTGTATTCTGACCCATAAAATATTGATTATTATATATATATATATATATATATATATAGGTATATCATAGAAAAGTGCTAAGATGAATACTAATACACCGATTCTCTATATGTTTCTTTTAAACTTTTTCTTAATGTAACTGTTTTAATGCCTTGCACTCACTTAATCAGTTTGTAAACAATTCACCTTAAAAACTATCAGGTCATTCAACCTTACTGTTATTATTATTTTACTTATTTTTTGATGTAAGAGATACGAGTTAAGATTACGAGTGTTACAACATACTCCTACTCTTAAGTACACGCCTGAAACAAATTTATTATTTATTTTCATTGATATATTAACATTTTTCGCAACGCTGTCACTTGTCGCAAACTGAAGTAAACATTTCTTCTAAACGATTCGTCCTTTATTCCCCATGTCAAGAGTGAGTAAAGAAGTTTTACTTAAATAATAAAACTATATAAATCCATATCTTATATATCTCGATATACCAACTTAGTCTGCCCGTGATCGTAGATGCTGCAAAAAGAGTCCAATACGTGGGGACTATATAAAACTAACTGGAAAATCCGTTAAATAGTAGTTTTTATATGTATAATAATCGCATAATTAAAATAGATAATATAAATCTATTTTATTTATTCCTTTTTTATATATTTCATTATATTAATACACGGCACAAGGATCGTATCCGTCGATGATCTAGTTCGGCAGTCGCTCCGTCGGTCGGAGGCATCAGACCGCAGCCGACGGTTCCACTCCGCCGCGCGCGGCCGTTTCCACCGACGCTATTTCGACACGTCCTATCGTAGATTCAGTTCGGCTGTTGCATCGTTACAATGTTTCAGAGATTTTATTGGATTTGAATTTTTTATCTGTGCACGTGACTTCCATAGATGAGGCAAACTAAGTCGAAAAAACATTTTGTTTTGCTTGTTTTTGCAAAAGAAGGAGACTTGTTTTGCAAAAACCTCGGCTAATAGTTTGCTTATTTTATGCTTTATTCTTAAGCCTAGTTAGTTCTTTAGTTAGTTCGAGTCCGTTGTAGTTAAAGTGAGGTAAATAAAAAGGAAATTGTAGCCTTATTGCGATGAATAGTAATAAGGCCTAGTATGATTTAGATAGTTTAAGGGATAATTGTACTTCCGAACAGACGCAACGCGTTTACACGATCTATTACGGACAAACCAATATTTTTTTAAAATTTTATAAATTAACTAAGAGAAATAATAAAATTTCACCAAAAATGGACTAAGTCTTAAATATATTTTTAGGTACATATAAAAGAAGGGCATTAAAATCAACTTATTTGTTATTGCAGATGATGTATGATGCGAATGAAATATTTTCTTTTAATTATTTTTTATTTTTATATTTATATCTACAAAACTTGATACATAAGCCAAAGATGACAAAGAGTTAAAATAACCACCACACATCTAGAGAAACGGTATTACGTCTTATGTCTAGTGTCTAATGCTAGATTGGGACTAATATGTAAATCACTACGCCCTACTTTACCCTTAAATCATTTTGTTTAAATCACTTACTACTAAATATCCAATAATTAATAACCAAATAGATGGAGTGTTTAGAACCGAACTTTTAAACCAAGACGGACCACGTGGTTTCGAACCGCATTTTGAAACCACGAGGACCGTAGAGGCTTTATAAAATAAGAGTTACCATCGTTACCAAGTGACGATACGAACAGATCGTTCACCTTTTGGTAAAGAATTCTTCCCACTCACGTGAAAAGTAGTTTAACACACCACCTATTCTATCTAAGATAGAGGTATCAAAACACACGTCTCGTGATCCCTGAAATGGTCATGACGCTTTATAGCAAAACGTTACAGTATTTGTATACTGCTATGTTTTAGTAGAACTGGCGTGTGCTTTAGAAACCGGAGGTCGTGGGTCTGAATCCTGCGGGGACTCAACAAATTCTCATTGTTGTTTCCTAGTTGATTAAGGCAATTTGGGTCGATCACCCAATTGTCTGAAAAGTAAGATGATCCATGCGCCGGATGGGCATGTAAAAGTCAGTCCACCCACCAACCCGTATTGGACCATCGTGGTGGGATACGATCCAAAGCACCCTAATGGATACAGGAGTATTAGGGAGCCCTATTTCCAGCAGTGGACTATCGCAGGCTGATGGTGACGATGATGTTCCGGTAGAAAAAGCTCAGCTCAATTTCGTAGACAGGCTCTGTTAACATGCCTTCGAACCTGTAAAGCTCCGATGTAAGATAAAGAGCCGCAGGTGTAGTGAGATATGATTCGTCCACGAGGCGTCATTAGCCGTGGCCGCCGGAGCGTTTCACCCCCCGACGTCATGCGCCGCTGCCCGGTCACCAACCTCCGACAAACTACGCACAGACTTCTCTATTCCATTATATTTATGCTGAATGATAGCTGTGCCAGATAGCGGCTATGATCATCATTACGGGCATATCCAAATAATAATATGTTTGTGAAAACTATACTAGTAGTAACTAAATTTGGTGTGAATGTAAGCTTGTTGAAAATACTATTGTAATATACAAATTAGAAGAATAATCATCATATCTTCTAATACCACTCATCGTCTACCCTATATGTTTTCAACGGGAAACGTTATTTTTTATCAACAATTGCTTGATGGAAGAATTAATAAAGTATGATCGGTGTATATATATATTCTTCAGGATAAAAAACGTCAATTTTTATGATGACGTTTTTTGGATTTTCGGAGGTCCTTTAGCACCTGCTCTATCAGTAAGCAAATAAGCTCATTCTTTTGATGTCATCACATTCAAGTGAAGCTACCAACCTCAAAACCTACAAGAAGGTATTTTTTTAATTCTTATCATAAAAATCTGAATAAAATAAATAGCGTAAACTTGCTTAGTAAACTAGACATAGTTAAAGTCGCGAGCCACGTAGTTTAAGCGAAATTTGGGAATAATCTTCAATGTTTTCCATGTTATTTTTCTTATGTTCTTTCTCTAAATATGTCACATTAATATTCCTGCGTTGCATGCCTTGAATGAAAGTGGCTCGCCATCTGTATGTAATAAATATTAGATCAAATCCGCCATTTAAACCTGCAACTAATATATTAATACGCATCAGCAATAACAAACACGGTCCGCTAAGTTCATTTAAGCACCATAAAGCAATAGGCCACTGCGTAAAGTACAACGCTCTCGAAATTATTGTTTTGCAATATCGGCCATTATTCAACCGACGGACTATCTGAAGCTAGAGCAACCGATTACGGTGCTTTACAAGAGGCTGTAACAAGATTATTATGATAATATCATTTATTTCACTGTTATATAAAAGCTTAAAAGATAAAATAGTATTATTTCATTCGTTTTGTGTTGGCTTTACGATGAAATCAACGTAAAATACTTTTGTGAAATAAACAAATACTTGGAAGTCGCAAATAAATGATGAGTACTCAAGAAAAAAAAATTTTGTATACGTTTCGTTTTTGAGAGATTTATTTTATAGATTTATACAGGATATCTGACCATTGCAATTCAATTGGGCATCTAACAAAAATAATTTTCAATAGCAACTGCTGGGTAAGTAATAAAAAATACTGTAAGAAGGAAACTATATTAATGTATGTATTTACTCATTACTATTTTAACATTTTAAAAATAATAATATAATCAAACAACATGTGTTTTAAAACACTTGTATGCCCGTACACCCTAAAGTTCTAAAAAAATTTTTACCATGCCATCATGGAGTGGGGTTCTAGCATATTCAGATTTACCTGAATAACAGTTTTTACGCAGAGCTACTGTACCTGCATTGTAAGGATGTATTAGTTTGTCATTAAATTTGAAGGTGCTGACATCCTATAACGGCAGCCAAAGTGCTCGACCGATCATGGTTCTTCTTTCTTTTCAGACAATTGGGTGATCAGCTCATATTGTCCTTACCAACCAAAAAACCGCAATAACACAGAGTTGTTTCCCCGTTGGAATCGAACCTATGACCTCCTGTTTATACAGCCAATACCGCTATGCCACGGAGGTGGTTCTAAGAAGTTCATTAAACTTCTAAAAATTAATATTTATGATCACTTCGCAGCCCTGAAGCGTTCCAGTAACGACAATTTCCCGCGGTCTGTCCTCTTGCATAATTCTTTGAGATACAACCGGGCACAAAGGTGATTGTCTCTACAATTGACATATTGTTGTATGACATCCTGTTGGAGGGAAATTATTTGTAATGCTTCTCTGTGACACCTTATTTAATAACAAACTGTTTAATAAATCACTTATAATAATAGACAAGTGACTTGGCGTTTGAGACTATATTTAGGACCCTTATTGTAGGCTGCTCGCTAAGCCGTTTTATTGATCTAATACTTGTTATAGTTATGTTAGTTCTAATGTACATAAAACAAAAATATTGCCTATTTTGATATTTTTAATACAATACAATCGAAATATTCAGGAAAACCTAATATCCTTACATTAAGATGCTGTAAAACATTGCGACGATCAAAATGTTATAAATAACAATATAAGTAGTAATTACTTCTATTATTAACGGGATTATTATACATATCAATACCACTATTTTACGGATATTTCGCGTTAGTTAGCAACCATGATCACGGGCATCCTCGATGCTGGAAAGAGTCCGAAACATCGGGAATAAATAAATATAACTAAAGCGAAAAATTCGTAAAACAGTGGATTTTATAAATATCAGTGGTATTAATTCTTCTGTAAATAGTTTGGATAATAACACAGTATTTTTTGTAAAGAAGTAAATGATTATATATACAGTTAATTTAAAATAAGCTGGAAGGGAAGAACTAGCGCTAACCGCCAATTGGTCCCTAATTTCGTCGTCCCAAGCGTTGTGGTGGTAAATTTGTGACGTCTAACGCTGCACTACCTGCAGCCTTCTGATTTCATATGCATGTCTTTATCATCAACCTGTGGTAGTCCACTGCTGGACATAGGCCTCCCCTAATGCACGCCTTCTCCATTAGGTGGTTTTGGATCGTATCCCACCACGCTGGTCCAAAGCGGGTTGTTGGGTGGACCGACTTTTTACATGCTCATCCGACGCATGGATCATCTTACTTTTCAGCCAATTGGGTGATCTGACCAAATTCCCCTAACCAAATAGAAAACAACAATGAAAATTGCGTCCCCGCAGTATTCGAACCCACGGCCCCCGGTTTCTAAAACACACGCCATTATGCATGTCTTAAATAAATTAAAAAATATATCTTTTGTTTTATTATGGTGTCCGTGATAAGCATAGTAGATTTAAAACGACCATTGGGTGTAACGGACCGGTCATGGATGGCCTGTCTGACGTCACGCTCCGCGGTGCATGCTGCACTCAGGTGCGATACCAACTTTATGCTGCCCTAGTACTCGGTATCGCTTGTGGCATCAAGAATCAAGCCATTACGACGATTTCTTTATTTAAGTACCTGCGACGTGAGCATTGAGGTTGAGCTGCGTAAATTACAGTTGATGGCTTACTTTAATAATTACTCTTTAAACATGGCTTAGTTTTTATGATAGATATGATATTTACAATAAAATTTTATAAGCTACTGTCCTATATTTTGACATTACAGTTTCTTATAATAAGATGACAAAAGACTGAAGCTTCGTTGTGCATTGTTACGGAGAGCGTTCTTAGTATAGAAAATCATAAAATAATAAATAAAACATTGCTAATACCTACCTGGCAGGGTCCACCAATAAGACGCTAAACGTATGACGCCATGATGTTTTCTTGAAGTAGCATTATTATAAAATGATGATTTCATAATGTAATTGGACCAGTCATAGTTATGTTTTTCTTTAACGTTGTAGTTATCGTTGTTTAATCTAATATACAAATAATGACGTCTTTTGTTAAATATATGGGATAAAATATATTTTATTGTTGTGTTCATCTGAATAAGTTTAGGCATAATAATTCCTGCAGAGTCAGAAATGAACTATGTTGAACTTTTTAATAATGTATATAGGTCGTCAGCTCCCAGAATATATATTTATTTAAAAAATATTAGTTCGTCACCACCACCGAAAGATCTTTATTGTATTAATAATAAATCTCAGTATCCGCGGTCACTGCAAGCCATAGGAAGATAAGAGAAACCTGTCCGATTTAAGTCAGTCCTTTAGAGTCATTCTAAAGGACTAGAGAATCCTCCTTTTGACTGAAGAGTTTAAGGACGGACTAATTTTGGTAGTTGAGGATCGGAACATCGATCAAGACGAAGCCGTCCCGCTTTCGATCGATGTTCCGAGCTTCATTGTGGTTTGCAGTGACTTTCGGTTCTGCAACTTTCCATAACTAGTTACAACTAGCAACTATCAGTGGCATCGATGAAGTCTTGCCTGGCGTTCTTATTCTCTTACCTAGAGATTTTCATAAAATAACGTTAAATTATACTTCGGATGTACATTTTAATATTAAAATTGTTAACTACGTATTCAATCTTAATTAACAAAACAATGAAAGGATCATCTAGTGACTATGCAATGATGGTGTTAAAGCAATATGATATATTTCCGCTACCGACTGCATTATAAATTGAGACAATTGCTCACAGTGCAACACCTCAAGTGACATTTCAACGTTAATTGCTGACATGCGCAACCGCGTAACACGATACGAGGTGTGAAGGTGATTTAACTAGGGCATTAATGGTGAGCTGACGCACGGGTCTGTCTTGACAGTAACTGCTCACGAATGATTTAATGCATATAATAGCTGACCCTGCAAACGCTTACGTAGCTTATATATCATCAAGATTGAATGATATGAACAGATGGTAGATACAAAAATATACAAACGGATTTAGCTGAAAAGTCGATATTTATTAGATGGTAAGTTGAGCATATTGATGAAATATACAACTAGATTTCCATTGTAAGAATAACCATCAATTTTCTATTTTATGATGTAACATATGCTGCTCATAATTAATTAACTTGTCAGTGTTATAATTTGCTTAGAAACTACCAAAAAGTATTGTATTGAATAATATAAATCTATATTACTAAACTGAGAATATGTTGAAATAATTTACATACCAATACTAAAGGCAACGTCACAATTTCCGCTCTTATTTAAAGAACAAAAACATACAGATTACGATACCAATACACCACAAATGTCACACAGACAATTGTTAAAAATATTGCCTTGAAAGGTGTCAAAACAAGAAATATTCTTGTCTAGACTCTTAATATCTAACTCTTATGGTATCACCAGTAGGAGCGACCTCCTAGGAGAGTCATAAGATATATAAATATAAGAATGGAAGTAACACCTACGTTCCAGGAATAATCAAAGAACATGCTGATATGATGTGACTCTTGACCATGTAATCATGATTCAACAAAGGATAACGTAAGTGCATATTAACGTTGAATTTTTATACTGATGGTATTGCGTGATACTGTGTAAAATAAAAACAATTACTGGCAACTTATGAACACAACTATGTAATTAATTTTAAAAAAAATAGTTGCTTGTAAAATCGGTATACGGGCGAAAGTTATACGTGACAATGTCTTTTAGTTGTAAAATGATGGTAATGCGAATATTCATTCGTATAGTACGAATAAGGGTCAAATCATCATCAGCCTGTGATAGTCCACTGCTGAACATAGGCCTCCTATTAGGGGGTTTTGGCCCGTATCCTACCACGCTGGTCGAATGCGGGTTGGTGGGTAGACCGACTTTTTACATGCCCATCCAACGCATGGATCATCTTACTTTTCAGACAATTGGGTGATCAGCCAAAATTGACCTAATCAACTAGGAAACAACAATGAAAATTTGTTGAGTCCCGCAGGATTCGAACCACGACCTCCGGTTTCTAAGCCACACGCCTATACCACTAGGCTACGAGGCAGTAAAGATCAATAATAATAACAATTCAGCATAATCAAATAACAAATTCGACGCTTGAGTGTAAGAGAGACACAAGGGATCAACCGGTAAGCATGCTCTCTTTCTTTTCTCTCTTACTCTCTTTCACTTAAGCAAGCCAACTGCGCACGAGTAAGAGAGACGCGTGCATCTTACTTTCTCTTATGGTTGCTTATGGAGAGCGTGACGTGAGCATCGCTGTGACACAGTTTTTGAAAGTGGCTCCCTATCTTTAACCAATTTAAAAGAGGTTGTCACTACAAAATCGAATATCAAGAACCAAATATTTTAACAAATTAATATTATTGTCTACGCCGATAGATATATGATTCCTTTAATAATAATATAGGTAAACAGACAAATGCAAAGTGATTCTTTTTAAACTTATCATCCTATATCGTTTTTTATTTTTTGTATCCTTGAAGTTATGCTTCCAGACTCATGTCTTTAGTAAGCTTCATCTAACACAGAGTTCGCGAGAAGCTCCCGTCCCCACGAACTAGGTGGCCCACATTTTTTGCTAAAAACAAAGGCCACACGTACAAAAGGTACGTGAGTTAGGCACTAGTTTATGTCTCCTAAGGATCTTCGACGATCGGTTTACGGACCGGGACGCCGACGGTCTGGCGACTGTATTAATCGATTGCTGGGGGCGGTGAGAACCGCCCTGGAACGCGGGTGTATCTAGTATACGAGGTGTGTGTGTGTCGCTGTGCTCGTAAGCGACGGCGAACTACAGGTGAGTGTGTGCTATCCCTACTCGTGTGGTGTGTACGGTCTGATGTCGGGACCCCCGTTGGGTCCGCAGTCTCAGCGACCCCTTCCTCGTCCGGGTCTAGGAGAACGTTTCGCGGTCTACGCTTTTGACTAGACGATCCTATATCGTTACAAGTATTTAAGTTGTTGTAATTTACCATTACCTAAATAAGCTTTATTTTAATTCAAAGTACGTCGACGTCATCGAACATAAAAATGTTGTTATTATTTAATTTTTATATCGCATAATATCGATAAGAGATTATTCTACTGCTAGCATTAATATAATCGGTACCGTATGCGCAACATAATTTTTACAGTTACGTCTTATAGCTAGCTCAGTTAACTACGGCTTCTACTTGTAGCGTTAAATACTGTAAAAAGTACGGTACGAAACATTAAGAGCTTGAGAAACGTATTCCACTTCGGCCAAATTTTTTTCTAAGGGCGAAGAACCATAAATGACAATGACCATAAAATATTTTAAGGCGACTGTTTTTGGCTCTATTTTACTTTGAAAGAAACACCACCAATGAATTTAATAGACGGATTTTTTGTCGCTTATTTCCAAAATGTATCAAAAGTATGAAAACTCTTAAATCTTCAAAAAATAACGCATTTTTACCAGTTTACTATAGATATTAGCAATTGTCGGATGTGCGTTAGATGGCGTTATAGTCATAAAATCGCCGAAATTTATTTTATAAATGGTTTTAAGATGATTAACAATTCGGTTTGTAGTCAACTTCTCGGTCTAGAGAACAAAACAATTATATATAGGTATATATAATTTCATTCTTAATGACCTACATTTTATTAAAAAAACTAATTTACAGTTCGTACTTCACATTCAAAAAGTTTCAGCCTTCTATCATAAGAGCTTTCCGTCTCTAACTTATTTCTTGGATCAAAGTTGTAATGAACGCCAATCAATAATTTCATAACGAGCGCGTCCAGCACTAACATATTGAGGCACGTGCTGCCGACCGCTCTTTACAAGGGCGTAATGAGGCAGCCATGTTTACGGCCAACGCTAATACCTTGTCTCGAGACTGCCCGCTTACACGGCAATTTACGGCATACCAAATTACACATTGCAGACAAACTGTACACCGCTGCCTTAAGATTGTACGGACCAAATGTTAAATTTATTACGAGGAAAAGAGTGTATTGTAATTCGTTATCGTACGTGAAATTGCGTAAGATACGGTGCCACTAAGGTGATAGAAGAGTAAGTTACAGTTAGCAAAATTTCTAATCGCAGTTAGCAATGTATTTGTATATAGAGAAAAACTTAACTATTAAAAACTTTTACTTAGATTTAAGTTTTAACATTGATTTATATTAGCTTACGAATCCACATTTTTTTTAAAATTATTTCGGTTAGTTACAATTTACTCATATATTGTAATTCTAGGGCTCCATAAATGACAACCAACTTTTAAATAAATGATTATGAAATTATGTTTGAATTATCGTCTGAGTACAAGCGGGGCCTGACGCCCTGATCACTAATTAGGATTCAAAGAAATTTAGTGCAAAGTATTGACTTCCTACCCGTTTAACGATCTAAGGGCGGCAAATGCGGATAATTATGATTTCAGTTAAGGAAACCACCTGAAAGGTTTACCAGTTACCATAGGAGGGGCTTAAGCCTAATAGGAAGCTATTGTGAGGCAGTATTTACCTGTGAAACCGCAGTGTAAATAGGGTATTACAAAATACCTCACGGACAAAAGGTCTTGTCCCTTCAAGGAAATACTTGCAATTTATATATTTTAAAACATTATACTCCTAGACTGCCTCCGTAGCCAAGTGGTATGGGCATGTGCTTTAGAAACCGGAAGTCGTGGGTTCGAATCCGTATCAATAATTCGCGGGGACGTAGTTGGTTAGGGCAATTTGGGCCGATCACCCAACTGTCTGAAAATTAAGATGATCCAAGCGTCGGATGGGCATTTAAAAGTCGGTCCACTCACCAACCCGCATTGGACTAGCGTGGTGGGATACGGTCCAAACCCTAACGGATAGGGTGTATTAGGGAGGCCTATGTCCAGCAGCGGACTAACAAAGGCTGATGATGTATGTATGTATGATGTATATTCCTAGAAAAAGCAAATTTTTACAGAAATTTAACAACTTTATGAAGGTAGATGCTTACGAATTATTTGGGAAAATACTGTTAACGTCTCTGTCTACTTGAATTTTATTTATATGAAACTCTATGGTGGAGTATCTAAACAACATCTTCGGCATAATCTTTAAGGAGTCTAATAGACTGTATTAATGCACAGCCTACTGCGCATACGTTTAACTAACTTTGCGAATTTAGTTTTATGGACCCTTCATTTATTTTCGCAGGTCCTTTTAATCAATTGAGAAACTTTCAAAAGTAGCATCGTGTTGCTTCACTTTAGAAAAAATTAAGTTTTGTAGCTATTTTATAAAATACGTAGCAATTTTATTTTAATCGTAAAAATATATTATGATTAAAATAAAATTGCTGGCTCGATCTAAAACTAAGTCTTTATATTTTTAATAAAAGTCAAAAGTAGCATATACATGTATTTACGTACGAATAACATTTTAAAGCCATTTTTATGCAAACAACAACAGTAAAATAAGTAATTTAAGGCAACAATATTAATTTTAATGTAATTAATTGTTTAATTTTTTACAGATTTTGATCTTCTATATTTTATTGATATTTCAGTTGTTCCATTGTATTGTGCAAATCATAAATCGGATGCCTCTAAATAATAAGCAGTTTCGTGCCTGTAAAGTTTGATCCTCAACTAATATTCCTAATACAGAATCGTTCCTGTTACAACGCCCGAGAGTCAAGGATATCGAGCACTTTACTGAAGTCATAAAATCCCCGACGACTTTATTCCGCCGTACAATTCTCGGCAGACCATTCTCATATCTGCTTTATAGTGTCGTATTTCTAGCGAAAATTACGTACAGTAATGCGGTGCTTATGGCGCCCACGGATGCAGATGTATGGGACGATATTGTTGTGTGTACACCGCGGGAGATACCCGGCTAATGTATCCGATGTGCCGCCTGATCACTCTGCTAAAACCCATTAAAGCTTTACAATATATGGGTGTAATTTATGCAAAACTATTATGCCAGTGCCGTAAGATGCTGGGACGAGCAATTCCTAAACTTTCACTAGTGAATCAGATAGTGAATTTAATGATAAAAAGGAAATAAATTTACTGTAACAGATTTCAGTGCAAATCTTAATTGTTACAATCCTATATGTTCATAGTTCATATTTAAAATTACAATATCTTTATTCAACATAGTTATACATTATCAAGAGACAAGAAGTCTGAGAAGAACCGGCGAAGAGAAAATGCGGGACTAAATATAGGCCATCACTGGGCAAACGAAGGTTGTACCGTAACCATCAACCCATTCTCCGTATAAAAGGTAAGTTGCCTAACAAATTTTATAGAAACTGCTTAACTCAATAATAATCTACTTCATTAACCACTGTAAGTTAATTAATTACTACATATATCACGCAGTTAGCCTACAGATCTCACGTCACTAATTATGGCAACACTTCCGTCATCGTCCATCCACCTAACGAGATAAAAACATGACGAACGGATTACCGAAATACCGGCGGAGCGAAATCACACGGAACATTCCCCATGCCGAGATGAATAATATGAGAGCGTCTTAAGATCAACGGATCTTTAACAGTCACGGTGCGAGGCGTTAAATAATTTAATAATTGCTCGCAACGAGCTCGCCTCAATTAGTCACAGAGCGCTAGGGTTACCATTCTTTAAAATAAAATCTCCCTACAGGATACACATTATTTTGTTAGAAATAAGAATACAAAAATATAACATAAGATTTACAGAAATAAATAAGCTTGAACAATTTAATCTATATATTTTTTGATTCGATAAATACATTATTTTAATTTAATAAACATTTAGGAATAGTAAAACTTTGGGGATGGCAACCCTACACATATGACCGCACCGTACCAGATGTCGGAGTAATTGGCGAATATAGAGTTATTTTAATTAGTCTTGCGCGCCGGGGTATGCATCTTATGTCACGGGGAAATTAATCACACTTTGCGATGTATTCAATAAATTATAACTTTAACTTGCGAGCCGTGGGTCGCCGTAGAGAAATAACAGTATTGCTATGAAGATATTTTGCAATGTAACGAGTTGCTCAGAAGTTTATGACGTTCTTATGATATTATATGAACTATGGTTTTGAAGTACATTAAGTACTACTATAGTAGAAATAAAAGTAAATTTTGTCGAAACTGATAGAGACCTGCATAACGGAGAACGTGTAAAATCTATGTAATATTTTTTTTCATTTGTGTCACTTTACTCTACACATTGTTCTTCTACTCTACAATTAAGATGCAGTTTTTATTGCATTGCCGTTAAGATTGAAGGAAATATATGGAATTTGGTTCCATTAAAGACAACATGAAATTATTGCAACGGCTAAACTTATAAACAGTTAAGTAGGATAAAGAAGTGATTGGCGTGTGTGTAAATCACAATAATACATCAAAGTGCCCAAAAGAAAGTGTGTGGATTTCTAATCAGCGAATCAGATGTCTTGGTTAAGGAGACTAGTTACAGATTTTTATTATTTATTAAAGTGATGAGACCAGGACGCCATTCATCCTATGGTAAGTGATACGCTCTCCTGATAGCTTCTCTCTTTCTGGTCGGCCTAATGTGTATTGTGAAGGAGATTGTTACAGAAAACCGGTAGTCGTATTGTGTCCCTGTCCTCAGCAGCCAGAAAAGGACTGTTGGTAGTTCGTAGGCCGCTCTCCCTATCGTACGCAACTCAGCGAGGCTGCATGAAAGCAGGGAACGTTTGGAAAGATGTCATCAATCTCTCTTAGGGCTATTGGCGAAGCCTAACATCTAGGGCACCGCTCGGCGCTGGGAGTCTTGTCCATGCGTGAGTCATTTTCTGGATTCGGGGAGTCTGTTTCATGTGACATAGGGCGCGTTGGTTCCAACGTACCCAGAAGCTCAGTTAGCTGTAAGGCGAAGATGGAGTCCTATTGATGGCTAGCGGTGCTGGGATCGCAGAAGGCTGCCAAAGCATTCCTATGACCCTATCTCTAAGTCAACACAAAACAACAACGCGGTGGTTTTTTTGGGGGCAAGTCCGGCTTAACCAATCCTTGCCCCCGCAAGAGCCGATATGCATTTTCCCACACCGAAAAATCCACTCGACGCCTTAAGACATGGGAAGTTAGGTCTCATATACTCAGTAACGCTTACTACCTGCCCGAGTTTATGGGATAGCGTCTCTTCTATGATAGTAAACATTAAAAAAATCACAAGAAACACACATGATTCATCCGTTATTAAAAATATTTTTCTTCTAGCATAGCGAGTGGTAATATAGCATCAGAAAGAAAGAAAATAGATTAAAGAGTAGATTAAATTAGAGTAGATTTATTGTTATTTTTTTTAATCACTTTGCAGCCCTGTTATTATTCTTCAAGCCATAGATCATATCAATAAGCTGTATGAGAGAACAAATAATTTAATAACAAATTATGTTGGCTATGTAAGATGAACAGGGTAATAACATCACAGTGTCGAAAAATGGCGTAAGAGTGTGAAGGAGGTCGAGCTCACCACGATACAGCCTAGTTTCCTGGTTTCAGGCGGATAGGAGACACCGGCACCACCACCCTGTCTAATTCACAATTCTCCTGCCGCTGGTGAGAAGACAATGTCGCTCTCGAATTGGCTTATATAGCCACGAAAAGAGCTCCCAGACATAAGCTTAAATCGTCTGTAAAGACGCAAAGGCCTTTGATGATCGAAAAATATCTTTCGATGGCTTAATAAACATACTTTCTAATAAAATCCAGGCTATACCATGTTATATATAGGCAACTGACGGTCATTACTTGTGAATATATATTAGTACGTTATTTTTTTTTAATTTACAACACGGTCAATATAAAAAAATTTTCATTTAGCAGATGTGGTTAAAATAATAAACATTTATAATTCAAGATTTCAAAGTGTAGGACAGTACCGTGTATAACGGTTTCGAATCACGGAAAGAGGAAAAATAGTTCAAGTTGTGAATGGTTAGTATAGAAATAAAACTATCGTAAACTTTATGCCACATGTGAGCAATTTCGTGACATAACCTGTAAGGGGGCGTCCATAAATTACGTGAGGTGTTTTTTTTAATCCTCCCTTCCCCCCTGGTGAGATGTCGTGAGATTTTATTTAACCCCCTTCCCAATCCTCCAATCTAACGGGAGATTTTTCAAAAATTGAGTTTCTTTCGTAAACGTATTAGATTAATATTTAAAAACAAAGAAACAAATTTGCTTCGTGCTTTTATTTACGACTAGTTAAGACTAGTAATCAATATTGCTGAGAGATTAAAAGAAGAATACCTACTCTAATTCAGTCCATGGAGAATCATGCACGGTCTCAAGAGAGACTATTGGAACCAACATGTCCATATGATTTTCAGTAAAATCATCTGCTCCTTCAACTTCGTTCTGTTCTAACCACTCTAAGCCATTGGCACTTGCACAAAGTAACTTAATAGCCCGTCTTGTGACAATCCGTGAGGGTCGCACTTTGCGGAACCTACGCGCTTGCTTAGCTGGTACAATGTGGGCTGATCGGCTGTGTTCAGCAGCTCTTGAGCTAGATGCAAAGTAAATACCGCATGTACTGCAGCATCTATACTCGAAAATCATCACGTTCACTTGGGCAATAGAGATCATAAGGCGTGCCGATGAAAACATTTAGCGGTTAATTCGGTAGGCAGTGGTGTATTAGTAATGGAGCAAATGGCTTTTGGGTCATGCTCTTTAAAGTCCGAACTTGTCAAATGTCCATCAACTTGAGTGATAGGGTATGGAGGTAACAGAAAACGGTCTTGAAAACGGTCGTGAACCCACGCCGGAGTGATCTGCGTATGAATCATATGTAATCTCGTTGCAGCACTTTACCGTAAATTCAGATTGAATTGAGCAGTTTGGTATAAAACAATTATGGTGGTTTGACAGTCAGTAAATGTATAACGTTGAAGTATGAATGAAATTATTTTATTTAGAAAGAATGAGTAAATGATCTTAATCGTATTACGGTTACGCTTAAGATTAAATCTTAAGCATGTACAATCTGGATTAAATGGACCAAAATAGTATATCTCTTTTTGTTTCAATCAGAAAAAATGCGTGATATTTGCCGAGACTCCACCTGTCTCCAACGTAAGATTGGATGAGATTTCAGTCGACCCCCTCCCCCCCTTAAACACCACACGTAATTTATGGCCGCTCCCTAACCAGACGTTAAGAGGGAAACACCTAAGACTAAAATTCTATGAAAGAAAATTATTTCAAGAATACGGTAAGAAAAAAAGATATGACAGTTGTCATGGCGACACAGCAATGGTTGTCACGGCGAAACAGCAATAGTTGTTATAGCGACACAGCAATGGTTGTCATGGCGACACAGCAATGATTGCCATAGCGACACAGCAATGTTTGTCATGATGACGTAGGAAAAGGTGTCATTGCGACATAGAAACGGTTGCCCGGAAACCGTGCGAGTCGCGCGTAAACGTCGGTGCAACTAACGTGTAAACACACGACGCACCGAGCGGCCACGTTCGCGCCCATTCAACGCGCACAGACTATAAATCAGAGGGCGCGGTCCGAGAGCGGACAGGCGCCTTTCTGTCTTGCGTATCGTTGCGTGCGCCCGCTATGTTAATGGTGGACATAGGGTTGCCAGCTCGGTAAATTATTACACGGAGCCGGATTTAAGAAGGCTGAATAGCGTCATTTCTCCCTAGTTGTCGATTGAAATATATTAATGAGGTATCAAGGCAACACTAGTGGCAATATTTTATATTAGCGCGGACGGAGCGGCTCTAAATAAAAAATAGATTGAAATATATTTGAATGGCTGTATTGTATTGATAAATGTTGACAACAATTACTTCACTAGCTGCTTCAATTTTTTACTTAAATACGAACATCATTAGCCTTTGATAGTCCACTGCTGGACATAGGCCTCCCCTAATACACCCCTATCTATAAGGGTTTTGGACCGTATCGCACCACGGTGGTCTAATGCGGGTTGTTGGGCGGGCCGACTTTTTAGATGCCCATCCGACGCATGGATCTTCTTACTTTTCAGACAATTAGGTGATTAGCCCAAATTGCACCAACCAACTAAGAAACAGCAATGAAAATTTGTTGGGTCCCCGCAGGATTAAAACCCACGAACTCGGTTTCTAAAGCACACGCCCATATCACTAGGCTACGGAGGTAGTCAATTTTTTTACTTGTTAAATAATACTGTGGAAACCTAAAATTGATAGTTCGCATAGAAGTTCAACATAAGATTTTGTTGTAAAATAAATTTAAGCATTATTGATTAGCAATTAAGAATATTAATGTTGTACCAATTTTTTCCTTTTTGTTCGTTCTTCGGTATACTGACAAAACATTGTTTTTTTTAACTAATAAGACTAATAATCTTGCAGCATCTATTGAAAATCGTAGTATTTAATTAAGACACGGCTAACAACACCGCCAATGACGAATAGTCAATTCCAATCATTATAAATACGCCCCTTATTTGTGGCTGTTTAATAAATTCTTAATCGAGACATATATAAAAATTACCGACAAGAATATCACGATAGCTTTAAAATTTTAAAAACACCCTACATATATATTTTTATTTCTTTTTACTTTTTTTGTAAAAACTAGCAACCCTATTCATATCACAGTACAGATGACGAAACGTCTAGAAAATTTCGATGTACGAGCTCTGGGATTTATGTTGTGATCGTCGATATGTTAAGCGATGGTAAAACATTCTGATGTCGGGTGAATTTATTTTGTTCACTTGTTCAAAGTCATGTCTTGTGTTAACGCGATGTATAATGTATAATAATAAATATTCAGATTTGTTATGAGAAAATAGGGTAATAACAAATGATAACGAAAAAATTATAAAGAAAATGCGTAGCATGACAGACTAACTCTTTAAAACTTTCGTCTGCCGTTTTTGTTAATACCTAAAAAATTAAACTACGGTGTAACGAATGATCGAACAATATGCTAAAATGTTTACAGAATGTAATAAATACAGGGTTCAAGATGTTCCGTATCAATAAAAACTTATAGTCACTTTTTAAACTAACAGTTGAACTTACTATTGTTTTAAAAATTTGGTCATAAAAATATTTAAACTCTTTACAACAACTTATGCAAGTTTTCGTTTTTAGCAACGGACATTAATTTTATACCAGCCTAGTACCATGTAAACGTAAAATATTATATTTGGTCGTCAAGAGACCTCTTGGAAAATTATATATGGGATGATGTAAGTCGCTAATGTTCAATGTGGCAAGTTAAGTAAAGTCTGTCTCATTATGCCGAAAAAATATATTCTTTTAAATAACGCCGTTCTTGTACATCGTCACAACTGTGATAAGCACTGAATACTCAGACCTAAATATTTTATAAATAGTCCGAAATAATTATTTTAATTAAAATTATACCTGCATCAAATTTATAATAAAAAATAAATCTTTATATATATTATTAAAATGCATTTATATTATCGTAAGTCTATGAATTCACGTGGTTTTTAAAATCTTCCAAATTTTGAAGGCCATTTGAAGTCAAGCTCTCCTAGTCCTTATCGTCACAGAAGACCGAGAGGCCAGCGCTACAATGGAAGCCATGTTAAACAGTGGCCAAACTAACGTGTTAACAAGCGAAACCAGGAGAGCAGAGAACACAAATCATTACGTTGGCTTGTAGCGCCAAATTTAGGGCAGACCGAGGAAGTCAAGGCGTCCATTAAGCAGTCGGTAGGCCGTTAATTTTCACGGCTGCCCGTAATGCAGGCCTCTGTGCGATTGCACCCATGATTGGGAGAGAAAGGAATAAGTAATCAATATCTAATGATGTGCAGAACGCGGGATTCTAATACACTATGATCTCCTGGTAGTTCGGAAGAGAAAACTGTAATTTTTCTTATAACAATAGTATAGGATAAGTAATTAACTGTGTTGTAAGTATCAAAACCACACTTTACGGATTTTTCGCGTTAATTCTTCATATTTATACCCAACGCTTCGGACTATTTGCAGCATCCATCATAACGAGTAGACTAAGATAGAATATATCAGAGATTTTAATCTTTCTTTTTCTTAATTTAGAACATTACTTTGGCAAAAAATATTTATCGTCTTATGGCTTTGTAGTTTTGATATCACTGGGTTCAATTTTTACAATTTTTGCATCCTACGTACGTGGTGAAGATCAGCACAACTTAGAATAAATGTATACATTAACGTGAAAAATATATAAAAATTAGATTTGATATGTATTATAATCAGTTGCCATATTTAGCCCCAATATAGTTAAAAAAATCTGACTTTATGTAATCGATGGATCGTGTAAATATAGTTGTTAAACTCGTGTAAAGTAGGACTTATTCAGTCACAGATAACGTTAAACCAATAAGGGATATAACTAATTGTTATTTACTCTAAGGTACAACTTGCTTAAATTTATTAACTTATTTTTTTACTGCTGGTAGGTCGCCTTTTTACCGGGGCCAGTACTACTGCGGTGCCTATTCTGCCGCAAAGCAGTAGTGTGAAAACACTACCGGGTTTTGGTCTGAAGACTACGTATTTTCAGCATATATACCAGGTAAACCGAGACGTAACATCCTCACGGTGTCTATGTGTCACGGTAGTCAGCACGTTGGTGATACCTCTGGTATTGCTGGTGTCCATGGACTCGTAAATACTTTTCATCAGACATCCCAAGTCCTCATCTGCCTTCGTATACAAAAAAGAAAAATAAATACATATATAATAATAATAATGTTCTACAGTCGATTACGACTACGGCGACCGATCTATTTAGAGGTCAGCCAACTACGCAGGAGATGTTATAATGCACAAGTGTGCGCGCAAACACAGACGCACTCCCTGTTCCTTTATACCCATATTGCCCGATGGGACGAATAACCGACTCGAACAGAGGAGGAAGGCGCAAGACCGATTTTACATGCCCATCCGACGCATGGATCATTTTAATTTACAGACAATTGGGTGATCATCCCAAATAGCCCTAACAAACTAGGAAGCAACAATGAAAACTTGTTGAGTCCTCGCAGGATTCGAACCCACGACCTCCGGTTTCTAAAGCATACGCCTTTACCACTAGGCTGCGGACTAGTACACATACAATATATATAATACACATAAAATATTGTTATTATATTGAAATATTCGATACTGAATCGTTCTTCTACACTTCAAAGACAGCATAACGTACACTTCAATAATATAAAAATCATAAAACTCCAGTGCCGGTAATGGCGCTCGAGACTCGTTTGTATTATATTTCTCACGACAACAGAACTCTAGACTATTTCGTTTATCGTTGTTTATTGCTTTGGGAAAGAGGTCGTGAACAATTTCGATTTTCATTTGATATTTAATAGATTCCACAATGCGTTATTCACCCGATATCTACCATTCGTAATGAAAGTATAGCGTTCGAACTGTCAATTTAAATTATCCTAATTTATTTTTACTCTGTGAGATAGATGCACACAATATGTTTAAAGATTTGGTGTACTAAAGGATACTATCTTATATTCAAACTTACTTGTAGGAGAATAACATTACCTATATTTAATTCCTTTACTGTGTCGGTATTATATGTCATTACCACATTTAAATTGATAAATTATTGATTTCGATAACGTATTCCATGAGATTGTAATGTGATGTACGTTGTAGAATTAAAAGTAAATTAGTATGTTTTAACTTTAAATTGTATACGTTTGACGAATACGAATGTAACATTTAAAAGGGATAACTTAGCTAGTTAACCCTTTTAAATGTTACATTTAGCGGGTTGAAAGTGTTATCGTGCAAAATGTTATTTTAATATATTATTCGAATTATAAAGACAGAATTTATGCTGGCGAGTGTTTTCTTTTAATGTAACACGTGAAGTTTTTAGGATTTGGGCCACCTGATTTATTTTTTGATATTCTTTTAGTTCATGTGTACCCTTTTTTCTTTTCCCCCATGGCTTTGTTCTGTAGTGATTTTAGTTTTTACTGATTTCAGTTATTTGTTAAAAATCATCGGATACAATATTGGAGTGCTATATCGTTATTTTGACTTAGACTTACGATGCGACTCCGATTCCGCGTGATATCAGAATAGCGTACCGAGTTGAATAGGATTTACGATGGGAATGAAGCTAGAACTAGATGCGAAATTCTCTGTTTAACTGCGGATAGATTAGAGAGCCTAGGTTACAAGTAATTAAACGCAAGAATGGCTCAACAAATCGCAAGAATGGCTCACTATCTATGTGTATTGTGTTCTTAAATGCATGTTCTGTATCATCATCATCATCAGCCTGTGATAGTCCATTGCTGGACATCGGCCTCCCTTAATACACCCCTATCCATTAGGGGATTTTGGACCGTATCCCACCACGCTGGTTGGTTGTCCAATGCGAGTTGGTGGGTATGTTCTGTGTAGGAATATTACATGCAAGCTCTGCTCGCCTAGGATATCCGCACTTTTACACCTAGCTTCGGACGATGGCTCACGATTCTAAATTTACGAAACCGGTTTGCGTATCTGAAATATTGAAGCTTTTGAGTCAAACGCTTTGTATTGGGAACTGCTTTGCTCTTCCTTTGTGATATATTTTCTACGTCTATTGTAACGATGCGTTGCCAATTATTGCGCAACATTTTCGACATACCCGTTTCTTTACAAAATGTGAATGTCAATGATTTTAAAATAGCCGTGTAAAATAACTCTTATATATTTAATCCACGCAGTAACAAAACTATATGTAAAACTTTACGTTTGACAAATTATTCAAAGTTACTGATATATTACAGGGCGACAAATTTTAATAAAATAAACAGTGTAGTTTTCTTGCATTAGCGCAAAAATATATATAATTCTTTTTAAAACTAATATACAAATTTAACCGCTTTTATTTTCGCTAATAATAACACTGGAATTGTGAAGTCTACATATTAATTTTTCACAAAACGCGTCAATTCAAAGCTGGAATAAATTATAAATACAATAAAGCATAACTTATAATATCACCTTCAAGTCTTTAATCAAATAAAATTTTTAGATTTTTAGTGTACTAAAAAAAGATTTAAAAAACATTTCTATATGTAAATAAAAATAGGAGTGATACTATAAGTAATGTGTCAACAAGGACACATTATTTGAAAAATATGTTTATGTTAACCATGTTCTTCAAATCTTTTGACCAAATTTCACTAATGCTTATAAGTTTAGACTATTCACTCAACAACAATTTTATTTTTTAAAATCAATTACTGGAACATGACTGATATTATAGTTTACTGCAAAATAACGATAAATCTAATTTCAGTGCTTTTATTCGTCATCATCATCATCATCAGCCTGTGCTAGCTCACTGCGGCTATTGGCCTCCCCTAAAGCATACTTCTCCATTAGGGGTTTTTGGACCGTATCCCACCACGCTGGTCGAATGCGGGTTGGTAGGTGGACTGACTTTTTACATGCCCATCCGACGCATGGATCACCTTACTTTTCAGACAATTCGGTGATCCACCAAATTGTACTAATCAGGAAACAACTTAGAAAAGTGATGATGGCCTCCTTGTCGTATCCGACACCGGCGAGCTCTGCTATTTATATCTTAAATTACTTGCAAATCCGATTTTGGTCTTTAAAGTGCGATCATACTGCGAACAGTAAAGGACCCTGAATTGTTATAAGTGTATGTATAGGAGACCTTTAGTCGTTTTCCGAAGCACACTTCTTAAGTCCAGTCTAAGTAGCATCACGCCATGTCAGCCTTGCATAGGCAAGCTCTACTCATTTCTCTGGTGAAATCTCACATATTACTCAAGTGGCGCTTCAAAACGTCTTTATATCACAGGAATTGACCTCCTGATTTAATTTTTTCCACACTAATTCAGAATAAAACACTGCTTTTGGCAAAAGGCGATCATCCATGCGAAGGACGTGCCCAGAACATCTAAGTTGGCATTTCATTTGCGTAGCTTCCACGCCAAGCATGCCAGTGCGTCGCAGCACCTCTGCGTTGGACATGGTCTTGCCACTTGATCCGAAGAATAGACCGCAAACATTTTAGGTGGAAGGAGTCCAGCTTTCTAATATATCTTCTACAAAGACACCAAGATTCGGCAGCATATAGAATAATTGTCATTGCAATGGCCCTATATACAAGAAATTTTATGGTGAGACTTAGGTCATGGCACTTCTAGACACGACGACTTTGACCACCGGAAGCAGCGGCTGCCTTGGCTATGTGCGAAGGAATCTCTAATGAAAGTATATTATCATTTTCGATATGGCTCCCAAGGTGCCTAAACTTGGCAACTCTGCGAGGTATTTATTACATAAATACTACTTCAATTTCCAAAGCACACGCCCTTACTACTAGGCTACGGTGGATTTATTCATCGCTTAAAATCTTCCACAGATCAAAGGTTTCAATTCAAATGCTAGAAATATGGAAAATTAATAGTCAATTCATACATTGATTCCATAGAATTAGTGTGAAAATTTCAATCATATATTACAAAGGGCATCTACTTTTGTAGTGGTAGGTGTTACTAAACTTTATACATGAAAAATATGAATCTCTACTGGAGATTACAAGACATAAAAAAATGGCAACAGGTGCAAAAATAAAACACCATAACCAAAACAATTAGCAGTATTCATCTCTATTTTATTAACATTTTATTACTTATGTATGTAAATTAAATAGATAAATTCTAAGTACTACTGTTATGCTGTAATAAAAATTTCTGTCTGTAATTTTAAATATTTCAAGTGCTTGTTGCGTTGTTATGCGATTTTTTTGGAAATAATAAAAGATTTATTATATGAAACAAGTATTTTCATTGACGCTTTTTTTATTTAAAACATAAAATATTTGCTAAAATTATTTAAATTACGCTGACAAAAATATTTAAAGTATTTTGAGGGTTTAGTCTATTAATATTTTTTAACTTTCACTTTGAGCAGTCTGCTTATTACCTCCCACTACAACTAGAACGAAAAGTCAAATATTACCTATGTTTTCTGCATATAACATTCGTTAAAAACTTTTCTTAGTTTAATTTGACTAAGGCTTTTTGGCTTTTTATATAAATCTTGGGTTTTATTGGACTCTGGTTTGTACATATATTTCTTGAACTATTAAATAATCACTGGTTTCTGAAAAGAAAGTCAATTAAACAACTAATTAAATCGTTCCGTTATTCCGTCTAAACATACTTTAAATCAATAAAGACTTTAAGGCTTTAAGGTTGCGCCACCTACTAAGTTAATGCTTCGTTACACCATACACACACCATCAGCCTATGTTAGTCCACAGCTGGACATAGGCCTCCCCTGACACACATCTCCTCCATTAGGGGGTTTTACACCGTATCCCAGCACGCTAGTCCAATGCGGGTTTGCGACTTTTTACACGCCCATCCGACGCATGTCTTACTTATCAGACAATTGGGTAATCGGCCCAAATTTCCCTAACCAACTAGGAAGTAACAATTTAAATTTGTTGAGTCCCCGCAGGATTCGAACCCACGACCTCTGGTTTCTAAAGCACACACCCTTACCACGAGGCTACGGAGGCAGTTCTTGCTTCGTTAGCTCAATAAATTTAGGCATATGCCCACTGGATAAATTATCAAAAGCCATCAAAGCCTTAATCTAAGAGCTCACAAAATAGACATTTTGTGAACAAGTTTACTAATTTTTTTTAAGTGTATATATATACTTTCAATCTTATTGCTTTTTTCAAAGTTGTTTGGTAACATGACCGACTATTTCGCAATTTTTTAAAAATTCTTTAATATCGAATAACGTCAAAATTTTAATCAAAGATCATAAATAGCGTTTATGTACCGGTAATTAACACCGTGTGCTATTAAACACATGAATATTGAAATTATCTAAGATTTATTATCATAAGTTAAGCTATTTAATGTGGCAATATAGTGATAATTGACTTTTTAATCGCTACTGATAACATAAAGTAGCTACTAAATAACGAAATGTCTATGATTTACTACTAATGAGATGTTTATTCTATACCTATCGATATATTTTGATAAGATTAACATAAATAAATCTTTATTCAAAGAAGATGATGTATAATATTCAAAAAACTTGCCGAAAAACATTAAACTTCTTTGTTACTATTTGGTGATAATTGGTGATTTAGCAAATACTACTAGCTATAGTGCCCTAAAGACTGAGAGTAAACATACCTTTTTTAGAAAGCTGCACATGTTTAATTATGTATAAACTTTTTCGGCTAAAAAATATGGAATTAAGTGCCTAAATTCCAAAAACTTGTGTTGTTTTGGTACAAGCGTATTCGAGTTTGGCTATCACCTCACCTTCTTAAATAATAATTGGAGGATTATTATTATATTAAGCAGAAAATGTAAACCAGCAGGTGAAGAACTATCTGCGTGGTTCTTCCACGTGGGTTGAAAAAGGACAGCAAAAGCATGAGTAACTAAATAAACATTGCAAGATTGTCGTTCCATAATACTATCTCTGGTTTTTGTTAAATGCATCGTATAATGACAACCTGCTACATATATATTTATCAGTTTCTGTTATTATAAGCATCCTTTGGCATGGAGGAAATCAGTGTCATCAACACCACGCCGGAAGCTGCCTTCGGCCGTGAATAATACGTATTGAAGTGTTTTATAAAGGCTGACTTACCCTCATCCAATTTCCTGTTCATCACGAATACATTTGATAGAGGCGGAAAAGATAGGAAATCAAGAATATATGGCAACCATAAGGATGGCCCTATTTTATGTTTAATTATTTGGTAAACAAACTTAATTTGAATAGAGATTGAGTAAATCTTTGCATGGAATCGTTACAAAAGCGAATCTGTTCGTTATATATTAGTGTTATGGTAAAAGGTCTTGTTACCACTCCAATTCGTTCAATGAATATATAGGGAAAACTGATGGTAGTACATCAAGATATATGTAATCATAGATAGCTATTTTTAGTTAGTTAGATGGTTACAACTTAATTATGATAAATATACTTTTAGAAATGAAATGACATCCTGTTATATCGTACTGTAACATAGTATTTTACTTAATTTAATGATAAATAGATAGACAACAAGATTGTATGCCTTGAGTATCATAGAGAAATTCTTAAAGTGGTTTCAAAACTTTTTACTAAAAATCTTTTCTACAAATATTTGAGAATCTTGATCACTCAGGTATATTATTAATCTTAAGAGTTCGACATAATTTTACTTCGGTACATTATGAAACTCATGTTTAAGATTGCATAGAATTGTAACTTAATCTAGAAAGTTTAAAAGAGATTCCCACCTATATATTGACTCATCACGATTTCTCTGGAATCATAAGGTTAGCTATTGAAATCTTGGTAGGAATATTCTGTTCAGTCAGTAGAGGTCAGCTAAGAACGGATTTAAAAATTACACCACAAGGTCATCGTTCTCGGAAATAGGTTGACTTAGAATATTAGTAGTAATTTCTTTCAGTCCACGTGGTTCACTGAAAACGTTATAAATACACCATCTAAAAAAAATATTACCGTGTATTTTTAAGCCATTATTACTTGTCTTTGGACATGTATTGCAAATTGGTCTAAGAAGCCTTTAACACGCAGAGGGGTTCTGTTCGTAAGACAAAGGCCCCCTTTACATTGCACGAGTAGCGAAACTTGTCTGGATGAAACAGGATTTGGTGAGATCAACCACCCACTAAACTTTAAATAACAAGGCACCAGTCCCTATAAACGATTAAAAAAACGTATAAAGAGAGGAAAGGGGAATAAAACATCATTGATTGAAGAAATTTGAGTGTATGAGAATGTTGTGTATATTTCCTTCTGCATATTTTTATCTCTTCTATTTTCAGTATCAATTTTCGATACGCTTAGCGTATAGGATACCAACGGGATTTCATTTCGTACTAATCTTAAACAATATCAGTTTCGTATATAGTTGCTGTATAGAATGATAGTTGCGCATTTCACCTGGAACTGCTTCCATTCCTAAACAATGGCCGATAAAACGGGGTCCCGATTAACTCGGTCGCAATTAAAGTCGCCCCACGTACGACAGGTCGTGTCCTCATTAATGTTTTACTTGCGTTATACTGCTTTAATTGGTCGTGTTATGTTATGTTATGTTGGACGGTACAACATTTGTATGGGTACGCGAGGGAATGCAATCACGTGGTCGTCGTACTTCAATATTTGTTTCTTTTTAGGTTTGGCCGATTACTATTAGTAGTATTATGTGGATTTGCTTGACATGATTTATTGCGTATATGCATATATGGGTTTTGAAATCTTTTTTATTTGGTGAACCATGATATCGTAGTTAGAAATTATGTTGTACTTAGAGAAATTATTAATAAAGAAAGCAATTCTTTACCGTATCTTTGTAATACAAGTAAAGATTAATAATAAAGTAAATTTCAAAGATCATATATGCAATTCATCAAGTTTAATAAATCCAATTTCAGCATAGCTTTACGTTTTATGGATTATTATTTTATTCCCAATCGTTATCTCTTGAGTCGTCATAATCACCTATGCATATAGTAGGATGTAAGAGGTCGGTAATTACAAAAAAGTAATAGATACTGACTTGCCTGCAATCCAAATGTCTTGATGAATTAGTCCAAGTGAAGTCAAGATAGATCTGATGTTATGATGCATTGCAAACGCATAGTTTAACATGATGAAATTGTCAAAGCCGAAATTTGATATCTCTTGGTCGATCGCAACTGCACCGTGTATATATGGTGATATCGGGCGATGCCTTCCAAGAGAGGGGCTCGCCCGGGGACATGCTAATGAGTCGATCGGATGACTTTGGACTTCCGCTATGACGTCATAGTCTGTGATGATAGTACTGAGTGACTATTAGTGATAGTGAAGGATATTCTATTAGATCTATTAGATCTTTGATGTTGATGATGCATTAGGAGTATTATCATTATTAATTAATATTACACATGTATCATAATTTACGCAAAAGGATTTTGATGTCTATGTGTAGGTTATTTAAAGATTTGACATATATTGATTACATTGACTTGACAGACTGTGTTAGTCCACTGCTGGACATAGGCCTTCTGACACAACACGCGTCTACTCCTTAAGGAAGGTTTTGGACCGTACGCCACCACGCTGGTCTAGTGTGGGTTGGTGGGTGGGCCGACTTTTTTACATGCCCATCCGACACATGGATCATCTTACTTTTCAGACAATTGGGTGATCGGGCCAAGTTGCCCTAACCAATTAGGAAACAAGAATGAAAATTTGTTAAGTCCCCGCAGGATTCGAACCAACGACATCCGGTTTCGAAAGCACACGCCCTTACCACTAGGCTACGGAGGCAGTTCTGATACACATCTGGAACATAAAACCTTTACATATTTAAGGACAACATATAAGAAAGTAACACGTATATATTATATGTAAGGCCTAGCTAAATCCGATGGCTCCACGGCCTCGGGGAATAGTTACGCATTTGGGGAGAAAGGAAATTAAAGAGCACAGCGCCTCCCTTATAGGACGCGACCGTGATGGCCATCGGGCGCAAGTTGACTTCTAAACGTATGAATGAAATGTGTCGTGCAGAGTTATCTACCTTCTATATATATAAAAAAATCCAACCTATATGTTGACTCATCACGATATCTCTAGAACCATAAGACGTAGCGACTTAAATCTTGGTAGAAATATTCCTTTCGCCGAGTAGAGGTCGGCTAAGAACGGATTTTACGAAATTCCACACACAAGGTGGGTTGATGGGTTGCTAGTAACAAATATAAGTAACATAAGACTGTATTTAAAACAAATAAGATTTGAAATATATACATACATGTATACATAGTGTAATGTCAAAAATTAATGCCGCTAGCAGCGAATGCGTTCTTAATTTTGGATCGCTTCCATTAATGATAATCAGGCCTGATGTTTTGGCACCAATTGTGTTTGACATGAGAATTTGTTTCCGTAAATTCAATCTTATATTTGGCTACGGTATGGACGTTGATTATAACGATTTAAAATTAAAGAAATCTTAAACTATGGGGTATACTGTTTGTCAAGACGAAACAAGTGGCAAAGCAAACATTTCGTAGCCAAAGTTGGAATTCCACCAATTGGGAATAAACATTGCATTGATGAATTTAATAAAAGGAAAAAAAGAAAATATTAAAAATACGTATTAATTTAGTTTTACAATATCGTGATAAAAAAATAGCTAATTTGCGGTATTGGAAGTAACGGTTCATTTAAACAGTGTGTTTGATTAACAGCGTGTAAGAGGTAAATTGTTGAATCGCAGAGAAGGCACACGTATGATATTAATTAAATAATCGTTATTAGAAATAAATAAAAAATTATGGTTACTGTTGTTAGAAACGTATTAAAATTGATTTGAACATTGAACCGATGTACTACTTCAAAGTTCTAAAGCCTTTTACTTTCTTAGTACTATGGTACTGTCTAACAGAAACGCAGTAATAGCGTGTTAATAAATAACGACCTTATCGTTGCCAGTACAGAGTCACTTGTTAACACGATATACATCGATACGGCCCTGTTCGATGAAGCAATACTGACGCAAAGACCGAAGGCGTAAAACAATCGAATGTGTACGATCCGAAATAATAAAACGATTTATTTTAAATCGATAACGAGCGGACTAACATCGATAAGCTTTCCTCACTCCGAGTTGTGGAACAAATAATTTACTTGAGGCTCTTACTGTGGTTAGAAGAAACATTGATTAGTAGATTATTGTACATTGCATATTTGACTTTTGATGACTATAACTATGCTACGACGGTTTCGCTTTTAATATTTTTTTTGTTTATTAAAATGGTTATTGAATAAATTTGGGCACACATGTAGATCTATATAGGTCTAGTCCGCCTCTAGTAGTATAAAGGTTTTGCAAAAAAGCTTAAAGAAATAAATAAGTGTATTAGATATGGCAATAATAAGATTTATTTTGACTTAAAAATTACTTTAAATGCGCAAATGACATTTAACTCTAGACAAGTATTTAAATTAAATTTCATATTGTTAAAAATAACTATACTATGAAATTATTAAAATAATTAAAACATTTGCGAGAAATCGCACTGAATAATATATTAGAACGACCATACAAAAACTAGTGTAGATGACGACAAGTTTCGGACTTTATAAAGGTCCTTCATCAGGACGAGTAGGAATAACTCTCGGCTGCGGTCAGTCACACTGGCACTAGGTTTAGACGTTATAATTTTTCTTGTTCATAATGTTAATTATCTATAAAGTATCACAGTGAACACATAAACAAAGACGATGCCACAAGTAATATAAGTTGTTACTTATGTTTGATCCTGAAGTTCATCAACAGCCTGTGATAGTTAACTGATAGACATAGGGCTCCCCTAATACACCCCTGTCCGTTAGGGGGTTTTGGACTGTATCCCACCACGCTGGTTCAATGCGAGTTGGTGGGTGAACCGACTTTTTACATGCCCATCCGAGACATGGATCATCTTACTTTTCAGACAATTAGGTGATCGCCCCAAAATTGCGCTAACCAACTAGGAAACAACAATAAAATTTGTTGCATCCGCGCAGGATTAGAACCCACGATCTCCGGTTTCTAAAGCACACGCCCATACCACCAGGCTACGGAGGCTCTGATGTTACTGCAAAATCATCATCATCATCATCATCATCAGCCAGTGTCAGTCAACTGCTGGACATAGGCCTCCCCTAATGCACGCCACCGCTTCCGATCTTCGGCTATTCTCATCCAGCCCACACCGGCTACTTTGCGAATGTCGTCACTCCATCTTGCCGCAGGGCGTCCTACACTACGCTTGCCGAGCCTCGGTCTCCACTCCAGAACTTTCCGACTCCAGCGGTCGTCAGTTCTGCGGCTTATATGACCGGCCCACTGCCACTTCAGCTTACTAATCCTAATATTCAATTATATTACCATTATAGCATTACTAATATACTTCTGTATTATGGTAATAAATAAAGTAAGGAAATAACTCATATCACATAAATAGGTTCACTTCAACTGATATGATTTGATATTTTCAAACTAACGATATCAATAAACAGCAGCTGTTATTAAGTAATTAATCTTCCAACGATCAAACAACATCTATTCCTAATAACTAGGAACAAGCAACAAACTGCAAGCCTTTAGCGTTTGTTTTATCGCATTTGACCAATACACGGTGTACTTTCTACGCGTTGTCGACACAACACCCATATTAATTGTCCTAGCAGTGCCTTGTCTATGATAATACTTAATAAGGTCTAACGAATGGCTTTCGCATGAATCCGGGCTTATCTCGTTTTCTCCTTTGCATAGTATTTGTTTTGAGAGACAAATCACAGGTTACGCGGCGTTATTAAATACGGGCTTAGCGGAGTGATAAATAAATGAAATATTGTAGGTGTTAAGCAGTTAGAGAACTAGATCCGATGGCTTGAATAATCACTCGTGTTGATTTGATTCATCGTGTAACGTTACTAACAAATAAGATTGATAACACCGTTGTATCACATCTATCTTCATACCAGAAGCAGAATAATTCAACGAATTGATGTAAAATATGGTATTCATATTAACGAGATAGTTCACATAGCAACGTCTAATATTCTTATTGATGACTCGCTGTTATTATTAAATACTCTATTACATTCTATACTTAACAAGAAAAGTTAATTCCTTACTCTTACTTCCACTTACATCAGCAGTCTACCGGTGAAAGTCCGACACCTATCCCAGAGATTAGCCTGAACAGACAGGCGGACAGGCACACAAAAATTTATAAAAATGTATTTTGATAAATGATGTCATATAAGCCGCAGAACTGACGACCGCTGGAGTCGGAAAGTTCTGTAGTGGAGACCGAGGCTCGGCAAACGTAGTGTAGGGCGCACTGCGGCAAGAATGGAGTGACGACATTCGCAAAGTGGCCGGTGTGGTCTGGATGACAATAGCTGAAGATCGAAAACAGTGGCGTGCATTAGGGGAGGCCTATGTCCAGCAGGGGACACAGGCTGATGATGATTATGATGATGTAACGATGATACATATAACAAAACAATCTTTAAAGCATTACATACAATCCGCTAATACAAATGTGACTTGACAGCTGTGGATAGCATTTTTTTTTCTCATATTATTTATTATTTTAGATTTTATGTCTGATTTGGCCTTGCTTATTGTATATTACTGCCTCCTAGCCTAGTCGTATGGGCGTGTGCTTTAGAAACCGGAGGTCGTGGGTTCTAATCCTGCGGGACTCAACAAAATTTTCATCGTTGTTTCCTAGTTGGTTAGGGCATTTGGGCCGATCACCCAATTGTCTGAAAAGTAAGATGATCTATGCGTCAGATGGGCATGTAAAGTCGATCCACCACCAACCCGCATTGGACCAGCGTGGTGGGGTACGGTCCAAAACCGCCTAATGGATAGGGGTGTATTAGGGCGGCCTATGTCCAGCAGTGGGCTATCACGGCTGATGATGAGATGAGAGTGTATATTTAATTAGATTTAATTTAAATTTTTTTGTTCCATTACTTCTTCTTTAAATTATAATTTTCAATTCGTGCATACTACGAAATCAGCAATATTTAAGTTTTGTCTGATAATTTTTAGTTACTTATGTTTTTATCATCAAGCATTTTGGACACTGTTTGAAAAATTTTGCCTTGAAAAATATTGTAATTTCACATTTTGTATATGTCGCAAATTTAAATTATCTGCTTCTTATGCAAGTCTCAGTAGTAGTATAGGCTTTTGATTATTAATAAAATCAACAACAATTCTGTATTCTTTAAGAATAAGGCTGTGTTTTATTTGATAAAATATTGAAATAATTGTTTTTTTTGCTGCAATTAACAATTAAAGTTTATTATAATTAGTCTCCACGTAAAAATTTATTGCACCTGTCCCTGGCCGCAAACCTATGACCCGAGCGACGATAAACAACGCAGTCGCCAATTCGATATTCAAATATAATCTATAAATAATCTGTGGGCATCCATGCCATTAATTCCAGCGGGATACCTTATTAACGAGCGGGCATATTCAATGCTTAATGCGATTGCAAATCACGCGCCCGCTTCACTAAAACTCTCCAACTGAAAACGGATGGTAAGTAAGCAAGCGATTGGACGCGGCTTTGTTTTGTTTGTAAACTATGTTTTTATCTAGATATTATGTACGTTTTAATAAAGTTTATAAAGCTTTAATGATAAATTTAGTAATCAGTTAAAATTTAAGATTGAAATATGTTGTCTTCTTAACATTTTTTTGACACTAGCTCCGGCCATGGGTTTACCCGCTTAGTGGTTGTAATTTGTATTAATTATATTTACGCATTGACTGCCTCTGTAGCCTAGTGGTATGGGCGTGTGCTTTAGAAACCGGAGTACGTGGGTTCTAATCCTGTGGGGACTCAACAAAATTTTCACCGTTGTTTCCTAGTTGGTTAGGGCAATTTGGGCCGATCACCCAATTGTCTGAAAAGTAAGATGATCCATGCGTCAGATGGGCATGTAAAGTCGATCCACCCACCAACCCGCATTGGACCAGCGTGGTGGGTACGGTCCAAAACCGCCTAATGGATAGGGGTGTATTAGGGCGCCTATGTCCAGCAGTGGCTATCACAGGCTGATGATGAGATGAGAGTGTATATTTATGAGATTTATATTTATGTAGATGAGAGTGTATATTTATGTATAGGTATGGGCGTGTGCTTAGAAACCGGAGGTCGTGGGATGCGGTCCAAAACCCCTATTGGACAGGGGTGTATTAGGGAGACTCATCGCATTGTGGGATGCGGTCAAAACCCCTATTGGACAGGGGTGTTAGGAGACTCATCGCATTGTGGGATGCGGCCCAAAACCCCCTATTAGACAGGGGTGTATTAGGGGAGGCCTATGTCCAGCAGTGGACTATCACAGGCTGATGATGATGATATTTACGCATTATATACTTGTATGCACAAAGGTTTTTGCAGTAGGTACAAGCTGGAATACCTGGCTGATATCATTTTTGTTATATATGTGACACCTTTTATAATATTTAGAATAATTCACCCTGCCTTTATAAATAATAATTCAAATTCTACTTTGTATATCACGCAGTTGTAGTGTGAAAGAGTAAGAAACATTCCTCCATACATTATTGTTAACTTTCCAATAATATATAATACGATAACTGTTATGGTATGTTTTTAACAACAGTTGCTGTATTGCTAGCGATATAACTAAATGATCTAGCTAAATTTAAACATTTTTGTGCTGTCCAATAAATAATACACACCATTACCACTTGTCCAATGACTAGTTCTTGTAAAACACCAAGCGCTTCCAAAGTCAGTGCTCCCGATAAATCAATGGGACTTTGAGAGAAAACATAAGACTCGGTCAGAGATAAGGCCAGTACCATTCCATCCGCCAAGCTGCCAACACTCGTTTCGCTGCGGCGGATTTATAGTTTTATTCATTGCAATGGTGTACAAGTATAAATCATTGTTAGATGCTTCTTATCTTTATAATTATCGGACGACGATCGGGAGGGGATTTGGTTTCAATGCCTGTTGAAGAAGCATTAGGTTTATCTTACAGTTTATAAAAACAAGACGACTTAAATTACAAGATTGACAACCTGGTTTTCAATCATTTATCAGCATTAGATTCAATATCAACTGCTCTCTAAGCAATTAAGCAACGCCAAATACGATCTGGGCTCAACGACCCTCCGATTTCTGTTTGCTTTAGGTTTAACAATTACAATGATTTATGTTAAGGCGATGCTTGTGACTTTATTTTCATAATCCGTGTTCCTTCATCTAATATAAAAAAAATACTGTCTGTTGTTTTTTCGAAATTATGAAATAACGTTCAAATAATTTAGCTCCTTACTTCCAAACGTTACTAGATTACCTAAAGTAATTTGTAATTATTTTTTAATATATCTATGACACAAGAGGAACTAGTAACACAACAAAAACAAAGTTAGACAGCACAATAACTAAGACATGAAATGTAACGTTTCATTTATCCATTAACTATACTAACTACACTAGTTTAAACAAAATAGATTTAAAATTAGGTAAATAAATACGCCCATAGCGACGGAGCGGCGTTGTGCATATGGTGTTGTAAGTTATTATAAGTCGACTGTATCTCTAATGATTGACATGTAGGTGACAATTCAATTATATAAGAGTTAGTTTTATGCCACTACTTCGTTGCCATACAAATTTTAAATATATATTTTTAGTCTATACTCTACTTCTGCTAAGTAGCGTTAATTAAAGTTATGGTAGTAAACTCCCTACTGCTTTGCGTCAAAAACGGGCACCGCGGTACGTATCTAGGAACCCCCGTATAATGGAAAATTAATTAATCACTTAACTACAACATATAAAATTCCTAAAGAATTAAATTAAGATTCATAGAAAAAATACTAAACGGAATTAAAACTGTTGCTTCCAATAGTTAGTGGTCAATTCCCCAATGAAGTATTGCGCGCGACGTAATCCGCGTGATAGTATAAAAAAAATGCGCTAGTTCGTTTCTGTAAAATAAAGCAGCCTAAGTTACTTTCTGTTAAATCAACTATCTTCCTGTGAAAGTCCCGTCAAAATCGCACCGGTCCATCCAGAGATTAGCAGACAGACAGGAAGATGAAACATTTTTAAACTGTTGTTTTGTTATATGTGCCGGCTGTATATCACAATATAACTATTTTAAACAGACACTGAAATTTTATTTATTTGTTTAGAAAGAAGTATATTTGAAAAACGTCACAAAATTTATTCATCGTGCAGCATCCATATTTATTCGGAAACACATTTTTAACATACGCATATATGTTGCAATTGGAAACGAATGGAAAGCTCTTTCCGTGCAGTAACTTCCATATTACATGTTAATTTAAATAGAGAGTAGGGATCTTTACCGTAAAATTTTGCTGAGTATCTTTCTTTAATATTGGATATATAAATGTATAGAAATGTTTCGAGGAAATTTCTGTTCGTCATCTTGTTTTAATGTAACCCCATTGATTTTTCTCATTTCTCTTTTCCTGACCTCAGTACGCAGAAGTAGTTTATTTGACTGTTACACGTCACAGATTGCTTTTTGTTTTTAATGAAGCTGAGCGAAGAAGTTGTTATGACATAATGACGAAAAGCTAACGTAAAATAATGTTGCAGGATATATAGCCTATATTAGAGATAAAAATGATCTTTGATTAATTAAACAAAGCAGTTTAAAATGACACAAAGTCGGAAGATCGTTTCACGCCGATCGAGATTCCAGACCAATGAGAACGCTATAACTATTGAGCGTCATTGATTTTGACAATGACCATAGATTCCAGACTTTATTCGGTTCCGGCATAATTCGGCTTACATTTCGCACGTAGCAGTATAATTTCGTGTTTATTGTCGTGTCACATCGACTTAACCGGTAAGTAGATGTCAGCAATACGTTTATATATTTATGTATCGCATTAGAGCCCATCGGCTAACGGAACTAGACACGGGGGTCCAACGTGGCCGCCTGTATTTCATCTTTATCGTGATCGTCCACAAAAGCTACACAGATGTCGTGCTAAAAGCACAGACAGCCCGACCACCGTCATCGGACCCAACAATGGACGCCTGTGTCGATTTCACCGCACGCAAAAAGTAAATCGATTCTAAATAAAAAATGTATCGCAATGACACTGACTGTTGTTGTGCTCGACAAAGTGTGAAAAGTGTGCCTTGTCTATTTTTTTTAACGGTGCTTTAATGTTTTCTTAGAGGCCAGACGTTAAGCTAGGTTTTATATTTTGTGTATTGATTTATTGGCAGTTAAAAAAATAAATTAACAGTAGTTACTTCAAAGTTGTGTTAGATGCGTAATAAGTTTCATAGTTATAGGTGGATCGTTAGACACTATAATTTTTAATCGCAATTTTTGTCACTTAAATATTTAGGTGCATAGATTTCTGATATTTGTAGTAGTTTCGTTTAATATAAAAAGTTGCGTTCTGCACGGTGCGTATTTTTTGGTTTTTGGAATAGATTCTCCTGGGGTAAAAATTATGTTACTTTAGGATAATTTAGCTAACAGTTAAATAATGTTTCAAATCGTTTCAATAGTTCAAAATTATGCAGTTAGTTATAGATTTTGCAGTAAGAATCCAATAACAAAACAACAAAAAGGCGACAAACACCCACCAATTCTTACGAAAACCGTCACGGCCAATTTAACGGTTTTTACTAAACAAATCTGGTCGGTTACAACAATAGCCTGAGCGTTTGAAGAAAAAGCATTAGCCGGTTTTCACGTAAACGTCAATACTTTTTCGTGTTTGGCAAAAAGTAAACAATGATCGGTCGGTGCGATGTAAAAAGCGGGCACGCTTCATATAACCGGCTTTCTAAGACGTGAGCGCTATCTGTAACTGGGACAGGCTTGTGGGTATATAATTGAAGAAATCTCTCCGGTGCGCTGCGATCGACGCCGGCCCAATTCATAAGCGAAATCATCGAACACATTTGATACCAATAATATAACTAAAGAAAATTTGCAGAATTATTTTAATTAAGATGCTTATACTAGTGTCATAAACCTAATTTTTGCAATACACCAAAATAGACTACCCAATTAATTTTAATTAGTTATGTATCGAATGTTGTGAAATTGTTTTGACATTGGATGTTGCCTTTACCAATTTAGTACTTGCACATAATATATGAAAACATATTATAATAAAGTAGAGATAATTAATTATCTGATTATTGAAAAGCTTTCGGGCTGTTCTGAAATAAGTAAAGATACATAAAAAAAACACAAGATAAATCATAATCTAATACGTATTTCAAAATAGATTTATATATTTTTTTAACTTGCTTTAGCTAAGTATACAATAAGGTAGCGTAGTGCTAAATTGATCATACACGCATAATCCAAAGGCAATTTCAAAAATAAATCGACATATTAATTTTAACTCTATGAGCCTTTAACTTGTAACGCACGTTTTACGCCGCTGAACGCGCACCGCAAGTACTTTCACGAGAATAAAACCATAAAAGCAATGCCAGCTACAATGGGATCGGACACAAAAAGTGCTCGCATTAGATGGAATGGCGCTCGTTGCATACGACGTATCATTGGCTCCTGTCGTCGGACATAATCGTTGTAACAGTTCATATAAAATGGGCTATTATGAATAATTTCTTGGTTAAAACATAACGTTCGTTTTTGTAAGCATATTTATGTAGTAAATTACCTAGGTTCTACGATATCGATGACAACTTCAATAGACTATTGTTACATTGTTAATATTTATACGTATAACTACCATTAAAAAAAACATTGTTTTTTATTAAGACTTATCACTGCATAGTATAAAACAAAGTCGCATTCTCTGTCCCTATATCCCCTATGTATGCTTAATCTTTAAAATTACGGACTTCGTTGCGTTTTTTTTAATATATAGGGTGATTAAAGAGGAAGGTTTATATGTATAATAAATGTATAATATTGGACAGAAACTCTGATAAATTTATTTATTTTACAGATATCAATATTGCACCCGTGCGGAGCCGGGGCGGGCCGCTAGTTTATAATAAGAAGTTAAAATTGAAAGGAAATTGAAACTCTTGAAACCAAATTTAACAGAGCGACGTATTTTTAAAGAGTTTTTGGAAGAGAGCTATTATATAAATGTTAGAATTAAAACTGTAAGCTAAATAATATAAAATAGAGCACAATAATACTAACGCTTATTCGTACCTTAATAAAATATAAGCAAAATTAAAGCATTAAATTAATTTAAAGTACGATTTAAGTACAGCTAACCATAACACCCTAAAATTTAAAGTCAGTGTTTGCGGCATGGTGTAAAAACGCTAAACGAAAAACATCATCATCAGGCTGAGTTAGTCAACTGCTAGGCATAGGCCTCCCCTAATACACGCCCTCTCCATTAGGGGTTTTGGACCGTATCCCACCACGCTGGTTCAGTGCGGGTTGGTAGATAGACTGACTTTTTATAGGGGTAAGATAGCCGATCTTACTTTTTAGACAAGTGGGTGATCGGCCCAAATTGCTCTAACCAACTAGGAAACAACAATGATAAATTTGTTAAGTCTCCGCAGGATTCGAACCCACGACCTCCGGTTTCTAAAGTACATGCTCTGCCACTAGGATACAGAGGCAGTTAAAAACTGAACTAACTTATCTGATATATAAAGAAAATTTGAACACCCGAGCTATAGGAAATTAAATTGATATTTATAAGGAAATCCTTGGCAGAAAAATATGAAGTCTCGGCGACAAATCATCAGTAAGATCGCACGGCATGAGACCATACATAACATTGCTATTGGTCATGTTTTATTGTTTGTTCGTTATCTTTACTGTTAGTTACTTATTTAGCTTTTGCAACTCTTTGCTTTCTGACAGATTCTGCTTGAATTACATGGGAACAAAAAGTATAAATGCATAGAAAGGAAACATTACCATACCCAGAGTTAATTTACGTACGTCAAATGTATAGAGTGGCGTTAAACTCAAATAGCTTGCGTCTTACCAAGTGAAAACTAGGAATGGCCAAGTTAGTACCTGCGTCCCTTCTCACGCCGACTTTGTATTTGAAACACCGTTAGCTAATATTGCTTGACACCTCATTAACCCACGAATGCTATTCCGGTTGTTTCTATACTTTTGAAGAGCTAACAATAAATACGTTCGAGCAATTAAATCCAAGTCGATACTTAAACATTACCGCAGGCTATTAGCAGAGTCTAGAACTTGTGAATAGGTTATGTAGTCTATAGTTTTAATGTTAAAGTCTAGACTCTAATGTGATATTTTATATTTGTGCATTTAGTTTTTAATGTTGCCAGAAAGACATTGGAAAAAACTATAGTAAACAAGTACGTAACCAACGAAATATTTGGAAAATTTCCGATTTATTACATAGCAACGGGAATATCAGGTCTGCAAATTAAATTTTTTTTAGATGTAGAGAACTGATGTTATGTATGTTTGCTATTTTTTTGATATTTATTAGCATGCCAATAATATGATAACCTATGCAACAAAATGTGTTTTCACTTTTCAATAGTAATGTCAAATTTATTATGCTACAGATTTAAATGTTAAAAATACAGATCCTATAACGTTATTTTTTAAACTAGAATTACATTATTAATAGAAGCGATTTGGTTATATGCATATTAATCAACATAACACATACGTATTATTTTTATGTTAACGTATAAGTGACTTGGTAATGATTCAACATATTGCACTTCGCTCTACAATCAGAGTTGTATATTATATTATTATTAATATATTATAATGCTTTAACTGCCTCCTAGCCTAGTGGTATAGGTGTGTGCTTAGAAAACCGGAGGTCGTGGGTTGAATCCTGCGGGGACTCAACAAATTTTCATTGTTGTTTCTAGTTGGTTAGGGCAATTTGGGCCGATCACCCAATTGTCTGAAAAGATAGATGATCCATGCGTCGGATGGGCATGTAAAGTCGGTCCACCCACCAACCCGCACTGGACCAGCGTGGTGGGTTAGGTCCAAACCTCTAATGGTGTATTGGGGAGGCCTATGTCCAGCAGTGGACTATCACAGGCTGATGATGATATTATAATGGATGTATATATTATATTATCGCAATGTTGAACAGTATCGATATAAACAAATTGCAGTCAAAGCCAAAAATTTAATCGTCTAATGTATATACACAAAATTTAAATGATCTTCCTAAAAATGTTACAAAAGTACATTTTGTATTTATGTGGAAATAATTATAGAATGCGAGATATTCCATAAAATAAAGGAAAGTTTCTAATTTACTTTATAAAGTCTCTTAACAATTAATAAATGCAAAATTTTTAAATAACCATAATACTTGTTACTTTTCTTTTAACAAATATAAATAAACATAAACTAAAATAGCATAAACTCATAACAATAGTAGAACTGTAAAACTTCTTGGTACTTCTTCACGAGAGAAAAAAATCTTCTTAGTTAGTTTCCCATCTTCTTTCATTGGCTCTATATTATAGCTCGTCGAAACGCCCAGCACCAGTGATGCCACTAAGAGACCACGGGAATGTTTAAAAGACACCCGTGAATTCTTCCAGTGCCATTGCCTGTGCATGAAGCGAACCTTCTTTTTCTGTGCTTTCTTCTCTTAATAATAAACAATCATATCGATGAATAGATCTTGAGTGCTTAAATACCTTAGTACTTATTATCTAAAACAAGTGCAAATCCAGTAGATGTAATACTTAACAAAATTAAATAATTTTATAAAAATATGTAACACAATTGCTTATAATAGACGCCTAATTGCAATAACCGACGCTTTAACAATTTACCATACATAGGGATATACTACAATTAGTATTTTATATCAGTTATATAATATCAATATAATTTCAAAAAGTTTAACAAACACGCAGAAAAGTTTGACTTTTATATTGCGTAAATATAAAAAAAAACAACAATCTTATTCATGGTAAGTAATAAAAGAACTCGACATCACACCAGAAGTGTTGCCAGAAACATGAAGCCGATAACAAAACAAGATACAACTCGCATTACACTGATCATTTGCATAAACACGATGTTATTCGTTAATGCTCTATCAGCATTGGCAATGAGAGGAAACGACCCGCGGCCGTTGACCCCTCGTAATGATGGGAAGAAGCCATTAAATGTCCGAGAAATATTACAGGCGTAATACATTATAGCCGGTCACCCGCGGATCACAGATGGGCGCAATTAAAACTAACTGTACAGAAATATTATTATTATATGTTTTATAGTCGATTTTGACATTCACCTGATTTTTGAACATGTGATACCAAGAATGTAGAGTTAAGGATTCTACACTTGCTCGCAGCCTTCGGAGTTATTTCGTGCTGTTACAGAAAAAATCATTTGAACGCTACCTTAAAATTAAAAACATTACTATAAATAAAAGTTGAATAGTTTATTGTTTTGGGATCTTAATTTTATAGAAGTAATAATATTCGACGATTACCTTCTTACATTTTGGTATCTAAACTGCTATCGTCTTCATTAAATCGATTTTATGTTTTAGTCATAATGTTAGAATTTAAGTCTAATAATTCTGTTGTTATAGGATGACTATTTTGTCGGTTCTGTGTGCATAAAATCTGCTAAACTTTAATATATAAGTTATTCCATGTGTGATAATTTACTAACATGGCTGAACCGTTAAATTCTAATTAAGTAAATAGATTTATATCTTCATTAAAGTACTCGAAGTTGATGTTAAAAATGGCTTTAAAATGATATCAAAACGTAGGTAGTAAAACTCGTACTAAAGACTTACAAAGATTTAACTCCATACGTTATCGCTAAATTTGAAACATGAATACCAATTATGTCGTATATGATCGACAAACGATTCTATTACCACTTATCAATTATTAACCACACCGGACGATCAAGAAATCCATCCGTCCTCAACCAAGTCCGTACGTACCAGAGCTTATTATCAGTTGTATCCATATAAAGGAAATGTTCTATTACCGGCCCGGACAAACTGGTATACGCGAAACCGGACATTTCGCCGATGACCGGCCTGTCCGGGAGCTGCGAGGGAAAATATAAATAGCCATCTCATTAACAGGTTGCCCGAGGAAGTGGCGCCGTTACTCTTTCCCGTTGTCGGATGCAATGCATACATATAAAAAAAAACATATACATACTTCGAACAGATATTTGGCAGTTAGACAGATATATTTATATTCAGCATTTAACTGAGTCTGTATTAAATAATTGTTATTGACATATGTAACGAAAACTGTTTTAAACGGATTTCGTCTTCCATTAAGATTGTCAGCTTAATGTCGAAGTATGCAAGTACACGCTACACGCTGTATGCAGTTAAAATACTGAAGAAGCATCCTTATTTCTTATTCTAAACACTATAACGTTATAGCCATATACATATATAATATATCTTTAAAAATATCGAAAACATAATAGAAATATTCTAGATTATATATTTCCTAATATCTAATGGTACTACCGGAGGCATGGTACATTGAACATAAATAGAATTTTTTGTACATCCGTCTTTCTTCTAGCAATACCATATTTATAATATTGTTTGTACCATAAATCTTACTATTTTCGTTGTTTTACCACCACTGTAGATATAAACCACCATAATTTAAACCATCAATAAGTTTACTTTGTCACAGGATATGGTGAAATTGAAATCAACTTGACGGATGAATAATTTATGGCTAACCGTTAAAGTGTTGTCTAAATTATTTATGACTTTAATCAAATGCACTTTAATTACTCTACACTCGTGGTCAACATCAAATTAAGAAACTTCAGTATTAACTGCATAATAATTTACTTCATCAAACTAACTCGAATTTAAAGATATTCATAAATACCTGTTTTCATGTTACTATTAACGTGATTTTTTATATGTAACGATTTGCCACATAGAATACTAAATCATTTTAATTAAAATTCAAATGTATATTATATTTACCCTTACATGTCGTTAATATACATTACACTTCATGCTTTATATGTAAAACTATAATTTATTGATTTGACTCTTTAAAAGCAAATACGGTCCCGGGTTCAGTTCTCATTAGTAAAAGGCAATTCAAGTTGCAGTTATTACGCTTGAAAGCTTTGGATTATCTAGAGATCGATCTGGAATTAAATAAAGTAGTAAAATCTCAGACTGGGACCGCTATCGCGTCGATATATCTCTCTGGGGCGTAATTGGGACCTCTGCAGATGCCGATGCTTTATCTGGACGTCGGTAATAGAAGGCAACTGAGAGATCACTTTATCGTAAACAATAGATTCGGTTGTAGAGTTTTTGAAACGACTCTACGATGGTAGAGTCGTGATAAGAATTTGACGCCGTAACAGTTAAATACACATTCGAAAGTGAGTTCCTGTGAGTGAAGTTTTGAGCGTATTTTCGACAACTTTATTTGACTTAACTTTATTATTAAACATCATCTCATCTTCATATCAGCCTAACTCTTATCCTAATCTCTTTAATTATTTTTAAATAAACGCATATCATCATTGCTAATGCAGAATCTAAAGACAGATAATTTTATAGTATCAAACAATACAAATCAACAAATTGTGTAAACGTTTTTAAAGAAAAAGATAACAGATAATTTAAAACAATTTTACGTCTGTTAGTTAGGTTTTATTACTGTTAAGGTCCTAATATGAAATCTATTATTTATGGCTATTTCAATTACCTAGATTCTAATTAAGCTATTACTATGCAATGTTAAAAAACTTGAAACAAGTTATTTTATACAGAAAGGATTTATTTCATTTATAAATAACGCAAGTGAAGTGCAACTATTTTAAAATCGATCCGCGGAAGTTGTATAGACTTCATTCGGATTAATTTCTTTCCTTAAAACAACTCCCTCGTAAGAGTCACGCTGAGTTTCAATGCTGTGTTACAAACTACAAAAAAAAATCCCAAAAAAAACACTTTCATTTAAATACATTAAATGAATGTTTTTTTTTTGGGATTTTTGTTGTCGTGACTCTTACATCTAGGGAGTTGTTTCAACGCGAGAAATTAATCCGAATGAAGTCTATAACACTTCCGCGTATAGATTTTAACCATTCTATAAGTGTTATAATTATGAAACGCGCTTTTTACTCATTTAATATATAAAATAATATTGTAGCAGTATTTGTAAGCACTGTACGTTTTGGTTTATCCTGGAAGTTAATGCATATGAGTCTCGAAGGTTTGGAAAAGAATAATAAATTATTAAAGCTACGTACGTGAAAACAATCTAATTGAATCCGACTTTTAAATACTAGACGATTGTATACTTTCACACTTTCTTACAATCTTATATTTATATTATTATAGATGCGTGGAAAGGCTAGTCTATCGGATGACAGTAATTAAAGGTCTATTTGCATTGTGTAGATCGGTTGTCTCCGCTCGTAATAAATCGTTTCAACGGCGGTAAATTAAACTATCATTTATCTAGCTATCGGCTATTTTCTTATAAATCTTGCTAGGAAACAGTAGTCATGTTTTATCCTGTGATCAAATATTCCACTTCATTGCTAGATTCCTATTAAATTAACCGCTGGTGTTTCGACGCGTTGAAAGGGAAATTGTACGAGAAAATTATCGCCTTCTGCTCAGTTCCGAGTCGGGGTTGCGATGAAATATCCTTTGAACCGGCCTGTTGTACGCGATGCGATAAAGTTGCGAAGTAATCTCGCACCGCGGGGTGTACTCGCCTCCTTATTGCTTCGGAAATTAGAATTATCGCGGGGAAATGACGCCTTCGAAATCCAACATTTTGCTTGTAATGCCTTTTTAAATATCACCTCTGGCATATTATACTTAAAAGAAGCAAACTAAAAAATTCTAAGGTACTATTAAATTTTGGTTTGTAAATTCAGACGGATATGTCAATTCGTATCATATTTGCTATATTTTATCTTACGGAACTCAAAAGCGTGCGAATAAATTTTCGGCCAGTGTAAAGTTCAAAGACCTTGAAATTAACATATTTATCGTACTCGTAATAATATACATTTTTCATCACAAAAAGACAACTAAATATCTTTGAAACTTATGAATAATTATTACTCTATAAGGCACCAAAAGAAATTATAAGCAATAAAACTAAACAATACCACGAGTAGACGAAAATCATGTAAAATGAACATATTATTTGATATTTAATTAAGCATTATTCACGTTAATATATGTATATATATGTGTATGTATAAATGCTATTATCATATAAAATCATTTAATAATCATTCAGTTGAACAAATATCAATGTAGCGGTCAATACTAATAAGTTAACGATATAAATCCTCGAATGTAATTGAAAACGCACATTCAGCTTCTGATTTATGCACTCTCTTGACGCGAACTTCCGCAACAGTTTATCAGTAAAATATATTGTGTACTTAAATCCAATTGGACGTTCAATTCGCATTATAAAATCATTAAATTCACGTGCATCTGAGTTGCTTGACTAACTCTTTACAACAATATAGAGTCATATAATGGGTTTAGGATTTAATTATTTTAGACGTATAAAAAATACTAAGATATCATTACGATAAATCTTGCTACGCGATATTTAAAAACGAAAAATGTTCTGTACAAAAAGAAAATACACAACAAAACAATCCAATCAAAATCAAAAAGGAATCAGCATTAAACAAATATTTACGTACAAACGTGTTGCTTATTCACTACATACAAAAGTTAAGAGCACCAAAACCGCATTTCCATATAGAGTATTTAAAAATTTAAAGGAATAAATTAAATGTTCCATAAATTTATTAAATCTTCGACTTCGGTGAACGGAATGGAGCCGCCCACGCCGCTCCGAGATATTAATTTAATACACTTGAAAGTTGTCGCGTACACCCACGGACGTTGTATTACACGAACATTATGAATTCGAATACCTAAAGGGTGAACAAATTGCTTAAACGTCGCCAGTACATTCTTAATAAATACAAAAAGTGATTAAGTTCATGGTACATTTAATGGATTGAAACCACCAAAATCCATAGTTAAACTAAGCTAAGTTATTATTACACTAATAGCTTAAGTAAGATTTAATAATAGCTCGACTAAGGATTGATTACTAACAACTGAGCATGTGTGATTATTTGTCTCCGTTGATCTATGTAAGTATAATTCTTCTTTTACCGTAATGTATCAATACATCGTGTATATAACGTTATGATAATATATATTGTTAACGTTATGATATATAAAATTATGATTATGCATATGATTATTATGATATTATATAAAATCATAATAATCATAGATATAATATGATATTATATTGTACAGCAAAACGTTATGTTTAATGAGAGTCCTTAACACAAAAAAATTCAAATACCAATTTTATTTTGTTTATGTTAAACAATCAAACCTGCATGTGTAAACTAGTCACATATAAGCTGTTAATAGAATGTTGTGGGCTATAACAAATAATTCCTAATAATGTCCGAATAAGTTATTATTATTAACTGGACGTTTTAATTTAAGTGTATAAAATTATAAATCGTTATATAAAGGTTATATTCAAGAGCAATAATCAAACATGACGCTCTACAATTGTAGAGTCGTAAAGTTATAGCTCTAAACACGAAAAACTGCCCATAGCAGCCGTATTACGGCCGGGAAACGTAAACGCAGTGGCTCTCTAATAAAAAGACTCTATAGAACTAAGTCCAGACATTAAGCGAGCCTTAAGGCGGCCATTTACATAAGAGCCACTTGGGGAGTGAGTTGTAATCAGTTTAATCTGTATCGAGCCGCGCATTGGTATGTAAGTTGGATATAGGTAATGTGCACAGTTATTTACGAGTCGCAATATGCTCAAATAGAGCAAGGTAGCTTCATATATATCGCTTATAGAACTTTTTTGATTGTTAGATAAACTAAATTTAAGAATTTATCTGCTATCAAAATAAGAATTTAGGCTGGAAATAAGAAGTTATGAAAGTTGTATTTACTTATATATCCGTAACTAGAAGCTAAATTAATTTTGTGATTGTTATTTTTCTGATTACTCAATTAAATTGTTTTTAATCATTTATAATTATGCCTAATTCCCTATGAAGGGATGTGGTGGTGGCAGATACAAATAATATTAAACGAAATTATTTGATTTTATTCAATTTTTACATCTGTTCGCACGAAAAAATACTTGTAGATTGAAAAGGAAGATCGTACTGTAACATTATTAAGATAGAATATAGGCAACTCTGCATATCATCATCATCATCATCATCATCAGCCTGTGATAGTCCACTGCGGACATAGGCTCCTAATACCCTCATCCATTAGAGGACTTAATCTGCATATATATTGAAGTTATGCTGGAGGATGTCCATAGGCGTTTAAGATACCTCAAATATTCTTTGAATACTAATATTACTGAAATACGTGGCAGCAATATATGATCAATTCATTAATCGTTGTTTGATTGAGGGTTCGCAATGCACACATTACCATTCGTGACAGATGCGGATCTTGTTCACCACTTTTGGGTCCAGAGAATCCGCAGGAAACCTAACCTTTTGTATAGGATACAAACTAAGGATACATGTTAATAGTAAAGCAGTTTAGTAAGAACTATAATTCGTTGTAAAATATTAATGATTTCATTAAAACTTCTCGTTCCTATTAAAAGCAACCAGTAGCCACTCTTATCGGGGATAATATTATAATAATAGTACGAGACATTATTAATACCGTATTAAGTTCCGCCTCGATTCACGAATGGGCGTAATTTTATCGCACGACACGGGAATAGTGGCCGTGGGGCGATCGTTTCATGAAGCCCCACGAGTACGTGGTATGGGACAGGTGTGTCAATTAATTCTAACACGCACGAAACGACCACTACCGGAGTACGCGTTAGACGCCACGACTGCCCGTGCGCATGTTAATTTACGAACATGAATGAATATTGAAATCAATGGTCCCTATCTGTACAACTTTCTCTGGATTTAAGTACAGATTACGCCTACTAGCTAGCTTAGACTAAGAACGGCCTATATTTTTTATTGCTACGTTTATATTTAAAAATGTAAATATTTGTCGAAGTATTAAAACTAAATTTTGCTCAAAAATCAAGTAAGTACGTGAACTTGTTTATTATACGCTCCATTAGATGAAACTATCTTAGGGATATTGTTGTTTATACTCGACGTATATAAAATACAATATATACTAGACTACAAGCCCATGGATAAATTTCGTCATCATCATCATCATCATCAGCCTATGTAAGTCCATTGCTGGGCATAGGCCTCCCCTACTACACGCCTTCTCTATCAGGGGGTTTTGAAACGTATCCGATCACATTAGTCCAATGCGGGTTAGTGGGTGAACCGACTTTTTACATGCCCATCCAACGCATAGATCATCTTACTTTTCAGACAATTGGATGATCGGCCCAAATTGCCCTAACCAACTAGAAAATTTTTTTGAGTCCCCGCAGGATTCGAACCCACGACCTTCGCTATTCACGATAGGTCATTTTACAGGAATTTATTATTCATGGGCTTGTATTCTTAACATGTAAACAAAGTACTTCATTCCAGTACTCGACTCCAAACACCCGACTGTCGGCCAACGAGCCACTAATCATTTTATTTAGCTAAGAAGGAGTTGCACTAAGCGAAATATAATAAAGAGCGTTTATTGCGGCATATTGCAACTTCCGTAACTTTGTATTGACGATAAACGGGGCATCGCGTAAACTGCCGCTTCCCTTCAGCATTGATAGCCCCAAAATGACAGTCGTCGGTCGTGGCAAGTTGGTACCAACAACTGGCAATGATCATTAAGTTTTACGAGTCCCTACTCCTGCGTCGGCTGATTGAAAAATACTGCCGGACTGTTACGACGCGTCCGGCCGCGTTGTTGATGCCTTGAGCTGAGATATTGTTATTTATCGCTTGTTGTGATGTTTATAATCAACGCTATAACCAGTTAGGAGTGCAATTCTTAAGTGTACTCCGTTCATTTTGTTTTTAAATTTTGTTTTTTTTTTTGTCAATATCACTATTATATTAACAGTGCGTTAGTAGGCTAACAAGCCGTTTGGAATATTTTTCTTTACGTTTATCATCTTTACATTTAAATAAATAATCATCGTTTATATATAACAAAGAAGCCAATTTCTTACTTACTTAAATTAAAACACTACATTGGCATTTCAACACTATAGTTGCAAAAAATTGAAGATAACGATTCATTTATTACATTAAATGCGTAGTTTATATCCACATCACTATACAATAATGTTTCTCTTTTTTACAATATTTTTGCATATCGTAAAAATCCATAGCTCTATTTATTGTATAGTATTTTGTTTTCTCCTATTTAAACACAACAGATAATACAGATTCATTATAGATGAATTACAAATCAAATAGTACAACTATGTCCCCAAAAGGAATACCAACTGTTGCATCCTACTACTTTAACAACCCATCGACTTAAACCACGGGCACCAGCGACCAAATTAATATTAATGAAATGAATTTCCCCATGGTCGCATAATGGATTCAGTGCATACGTCCAGATTGGGCCATTCCAGGGGAGCGCGTGACTTCGGGCGCATTGTCCTCCCGTGGGATAGCCCGGATAACAGTACCACTAAATCGGAGTTACAAGCGCAATTTATGTAAACGGGCCTACAAGGAATCTGAGCATGTATCGAGCTTAAACAGCGGCGCAACTACGGAATTACCCTTTAAATGTTCAGTATATTCCAGAGGCAGCTTAACTAGCCCCTTATAAACGTTAGCAGTAAGTTAAACAGTTGTCTATGTGATATATAATATGCAATTAGTTGGTAACGTAAATCTAATCGAACGCTATGCTGTTGTAGATTTGTAGCTTTTGTAGAAAGATTAATTAAAATTTATTTAAATAAACATTAAGAACTTTATTCTCAGTTCACCACTAGTGACCTTCAAATATTATTCAAACACATAAATATACATCTGATAAATGCATTACGTTCATAACCATCAAAAGGCTGATAATTCTTAGATATCATGAGGAGAGACAAAGAACTTGTAAGTGAAAGAGCATATATAATGCTTTTTAATTATTTATGGAAATGGATAATGAGATTTAAGATTAAACCATAAAGGACTGGACAAGTGCTCCGAATAATAAATTAGTATACATGCGTCTATTCAAATAAACTTGAGAATGCTTACAAACAAGTGGAATTACTATCTACTATATGAAGTCCTTCGATAAGGTGACTTAATTTAAACTGACAAATCTATTCCATTAATGGAAACCTCAATGCAAACGAGAGCTGAGATTAATTTAATTCGACCAACTCCAAGATTATTTTGTGAGGTATAAAGTCATCAAAGTAACAAAATCAATATTGCTTGTAAAACAGTTTCGTAAATTCAGTCATTATATTCTAATTTCATTTTAATTTATAAAAAAAATATCTTTACTGTAAAATTACATAGTGTTGTTTGTTGTGCATTGTTAAAAATATTAGACTCTGCAATATGAAGATTTGAGTATCAAAGGGTAAATTATAAAAATATATCTATTTATAAATTTTGTATAAATGTTTTTTTTTATGAATATTTACAATAAAGTTCAAAATTATGTTACAATGACGGTGAAACTGCAAAATAAAATCTTTATTGTTTTAAGCGCTTTCATAAACATCGCAAAAGTACTGCAAAAACAAAAGCGCATCTTTTCGTGTTCAAAGCGCATATCAGACAATTTAATGACCATAAAAAGAATAAAACTGAGGCGTATCACACAAGATGTTCAAACGATATCCAAGTTTACGTTCCCCATTTCGTAAACTTTAGGAGCTTTTATGTAAAAGCTCTGAGATAATGTGACGATAAAGCTGACCGGTCGGCTCAAGTGCAGTGTGTTAGTATGACCACAAGCTATCTGTTACTAAGTCGCCGTTATCACTTAAACGCAGTTTAACTTCGATTTAATGGCTTCGAGGTTTAATTGTTATCTATAGAAGAAGCGCCTATAAAGATCGCGAGATGGGTCCAGACCGCCTGGGCCGCCTGTATCGTAACTGGTTTGAATATTCATAGAGTACGGAGTGGCATTGGCCGCGGGTGTGTGTCGATGACATAATGGAGTCGATTCGATATATTCTCGGCCGATGTCGCTTCGACATGTACGACGTGTTGAGTTAGTCACCCGATCTTTAAGGACTTCACTCCTTTTTTACACGTCAACAAATACCCGTACTTAGTACAAAAACTTACACAAACTTTCACTTACTTAGTACAGAAACACTTACTTAGTTACTTAGGAGTGAGGCTTTTAAAGTCCAAAATATTTTCAATTTTTATATGTGTGCATTAAATTACTATTACGACTCAAAATATATTGTATAAGGTCTGACCGAATTCTCTTCTTCTATGGATAGCGTTGAAGCCCAAAGTTGTCTTTCAGCGGTGAGATAACCTGAAACAAGAGAACAAGTTGGTTAAATTATTAATCCAATATAAAGAAAGAAAGTACTAAAGTATAATTTATAGTCACTGGGTAGATGGCCGCTGGAAAGTGTTTGGAAAGTCGGGATTTTCAAACGTAAAATAAACGCGATAAAATCCGTCAAAAATCTTTTTATTCAATAATGTAGTGATTGCGTAAACAAAATAATGAATATATAATCGGTAAAAACTGATAGCAATTTAATGATAAACGTAAATGTACGATTAACGATAATTTTTCATTAAAAAATACTAGGGAACAAATAGAGGTACATAGATAGTTGCAATACTAATAGCCTATTATTTAAACAATTTAAGTATTAAACAATACAAGCAATGGCTACCATTGTTATTTAAATAAGCAAAGCAGTATAATAGGGTAATTGCGATATGGTCGTCAACTGTTCTTCTTCTTAATTATTAGCATATATGAGACTTATATGGCAATAACAAGTATTTCAAAGTAGCCTAAGTAATCTCCGTCTACCCTTTTAGCTGACATAATAAGCTACCAAGTAAGTAAGCGTATACTACAGATATAAATTACACCTCGCCGAGGCAGTCGTTGCTAATTACAATACAGTTTTGGCTCGCAATCAATAAACGTACCAGCGATTCGAACCCCGGACCTTTGGGTCTCGTGTTGTAAATTAACCAATAAATCGACGCAACACTTAGCCTTACAAGTTTATTACGATAATTGCCTTATGTAGCCGCTTCATAAAATGTCCGTAAATGAATCCATGTATACTTTTCAGGTCAATTTGCTATAAACACGAGTGAGTATTTATGACAGCAACTCAATACAGTTTACAGCCAGCGTTTTCTATGTTCTATCTTTATAAAATGAAGTGAGACAAGTTAGGCTTCACCCTGGTAGTAAAGATTTGTCCTGTCCATATGAGATGTACCATAAAATTATACATATATGGTCACCGGCATATTTGTGGAATTTTAGTTTTCACATAGACGTGAGCTTGCATTTACTCAATAATAATACTATATAGAAGATCCTTTAAACCGGAAGACTGTGTTCTCAATTAACTAGTCGACTTCAACTAACTAGTCAATTGTGTAGTCGTTAAGTATGTTGCTATTGCGATAGATCAAAACTCAGATTAAATATTGAACCATTGAAGTGCTTAGTTATAAGCGCGTGCATTATGTATACAAGTATGTACGCCCGCCAAATAAGATAGACGTTAACAAAGTCTATAATACTAGAATAAATATATCAACTAGAATACTATAAACCAACAGTAATGACACCAAAAGTGGACGCGTTTCTTATTGGCGAATCGCCGCCATTGGCAATCGCCACGACATGTTTAGCCAATAAGACTGCCCGACGTTCGAGCGGCAATAGATTTGACATTAGCTAATGTCATTTTCATTTCTCATGACGTTTACATTTCGAATAGAAAAAAAATTACGATCGATGCGTCAGAACTGATTATCTTCAATCGGATTTACATAATAACGGTAATTAGCTAATTTAAAAAAATACTGACCGGTGTACAGATATGCGATTGCAATTTCGCATCGGATGCGGACGCTTTTATGAGTAAATTTATATCTTTGGGCCATATAAGACGGATGTCTCGTTAATCAGGTACAAGTACCCCGACTGCATAATTACTCTTAAACATCGTACAATTGCAGTGTAATGAACATGATTTTCTAATCAGAAGTTTTTCAGACATTTAAAAACTTAAAGTAAGCTTAGATGAATAGAAATGTAGCGCAATCAAGTACTATTCGCATAAAGCTTATTAAGCCAGTTCTTATACTTACGTTATATATTCTTTATTTATATTAGCTCTAAGGTATTACTTTATTAATACATTTTTCAAATGATTACTTTAAGCTACAAATGATTACAATGGTTTGATCGTTAATAAAATTTTGAAAAAACAAAATTAAATTTATAACATATTATTCTATTTATGAATATAATACCTGAAGTATTTTAACAAACATTGTATATAACATAAGTGCCTACGAGCCGAAAAGAGTGTAGTGTAACATTTGAGCGTCTAGTAGGTATCTACTTTACCATTTTTACAAGATAACAGTTATGGACGCACAGACAATCGAAGCATACTACTAATAACGGATCAAAGGGTCAAATTTACACAATATTACGTCACAGACAGCCCTAACGACCCCGCCGGTCGGGTCGCCCCTGTACTAAAACCTTTGGACGATAAAATGGGCATAACAAGTAACTAAACGACTCGGCACAGCATTAGAGGACATCTTTAAATACCAATTACACGTCGGAAAAAACACCCGTCCGATCACAACCGGTCAAACCGCCATGACTCATACGCACGCTTACTCGTTTCGTATCAAAGTTAGTTTATAAATCGGCGGATCTTCCAGTTAGTATATTAATATGATATTATTTTTGACGGATTACGTGTTAGCTTATTTTTGACAAGTTTCGTTGTTTTTGATGATCGATTTTTTAACAGAATAACTTAATGGAACATGGATTGATGTTCAAATGTTTATTAAAATGTTACTTAAGCCTGAAGACTGTAACGAGTCTCGTTTAAACAATAATTACGCTAGCCACTGTACCTTTTCAAGCAGATTACATTATAGTTGTTAAGTTTTGCGACAATGACAAGGCCTTTGGCTTTCAGACATTATCGGTAAAAGTAACACAGCTTCGCTACTCTAAACTATAGTATTCTTAGTTTTAGATCGAAATGGATACCTAATATTACACTAATACAATCATCGTGTCAATGAAAAAGCATCGTACAAAAAATTTTACTCGCATCGAGTTAAAAATAAAATCTATTAAGAATCGAACATTCGAATAACAATCGAGCCATACAACTGAGCACGCATCAGTTAACGCAGTCAGTCATTAACCAGTTTCCAGTCAGAAATAAAATCGATTAAGAATCGAGCATTTGAATTAGAATCGACCCACACAACTGAGCGCAAGTCACCTAACCCAGTTAGTCGACAATCAGTATCGAGTTAGAAATAAAATCGATTAAGAATCGAACATCCGAATTAGAATCAAACCATACAACTGAGCACAAGTCAGCTTACCCAACCAATCGTCAACGACTATCGAGTTAGAAATAAAATCGATTAAGAATCTAACATCCGAATTAAAATCGAACCAAAGAACCGAGCACAAGCCAGTCAGCCATCAATCGCTAATTTCAACACGAACATCAAAATGGAGCGATCTTAAGCATCGGTTGCGACGTTTCAATATCGCATATATCATCCGTTCAACTGGTGGCCATTAACGCGCGGTCGCTAATTAAATTGATACCGATCTCGCAGATTTATTGGCGTCCGTGTCCGTGTGTTGCCCGCTCTGATTTTACGCTCGTGTGTGAAGAACTTAATAAATCACTTAAATGGCTTCATCGTTGCATTACCGCGATACACTTATTACGTTTACTCATTAGGTAGGCTTTAATTAGGCACTAAAATTGATATGTTTGAGCTGCCTATACGTTTGAAATTTTAAATATTGATAATAAAAAGTATTTATCGATAAGGTTTCGTTTGGAGTATTTAAACTGACGTTCGCGTAAAGTGTAGATAAGAAGTCTTAGTACACACTAATGTAAGCTCAGCTTGGGTTGATCTTTCAAGCGTCAGCCTTACCTAATCAAATGAGTAATATTTAAGTCAAGTAAGCAATTCTAAGATAAGGTTAAGGTTTGCTAATTAACTTATTAGTAATGATGCTTTAATTTTAGGCTTTAATATCATTATTTTAACCTGTCGACCGGTTAATTAGCGATGGACGTTGACGTGCGGCACGAATCGCATGTGGGCTCAAGTGCCGCCCACGCGGCGGAAACGCGCCTCTTCGTATAGTCTGTGGTAATTGTTTGTATAGCGGTAATTTGATTATTTGTATGACACATCGAAAAAAAAAACAGCCTTTTTCGTAAATAGGAAGTTTTCTTAGATTGTTTTCTTATTTGTGGTTTAACCATAACCGAAAGTTAAAATATTTTGGCCTCGTTAATAAGTAACGAAACCTAATAAAGTAATAAATAAAAAAATTGTACCCACCTTATATCATAAACGTTTACACTGCTGAATATGGTATTGTATATAGCTAGCTGTTACCCACGTGAAATAGGAGAAATATCCGCGAGGTGTATTGAAATATTCTTCATATTAAAAATATAAATGAGGTGTTTTTATTGTATGTGCCATTATTAATGGCCTTTGCTTCGACTACGACGAATTTTTCCACTTTTATATTTCGCGAAAATTCGTAACAATTGATAGCCAATGTCCTTTCTTGGAATCTATTTTAAGTATGAACCAAAATTTTATTGAAATCGGTTCAGCAGTTTAGACAGTAAAGACGAACAGACAGACAGAGACTTCTTTTATAATATTAGTATAGAGTTCTTTTAAAAATTTGAAACGATCAACGAAGTGACAATAAAATGAGCGCATAGCAACAAGAACAATTCTTTTCTTGTTACCTCAAGCGCTGACCGATCTGATGATGCGTGACATTGGATTTTCGGAAAATTTCCCGCCCATAGTGGCCGAGGCGTGAGAATAACCGCCAAACAACTCGTTACTAATTCTTTACGCGCATCGAAATAATCCATAGACGCTTTGTACGCGGCCAAAGCGACCATAATCTTTTATTCTTTTCCGTTCACCTACAGTTGCCAGTGTCTGAACGCGCAACGACCCCACCTACTAGCCCACAAAGGATGCAATTAAAAATTACTTACAAGCCATTTGTGACCGTGACGGATTCGGTATCAAATAATTTCATAACTATTTAGATGTTTTATTTTTAATGTTATAGCAATTCAACTGAATTGTATGTCGCCTTATTAAATGATATGAAAAGATTTGACTTCTTAGAATGTTTATTGTTACAAGACAGATCTAGAAGACAAAAATAGGTTTTTACACACGCTTTAATATTTAATTAGGCTATATAGTAGACCACTACCTATTGAATTAATAATAGAAATTATACATTTTTAAAACCAGTTCTTGTCGAGGGCGACATTTGATCCGGCATTATCTATCTTAATAGCATTTTAAACGTCAGTGTCAAGGAAAGCTATGAAAGGTTTCTCTTTATGTCAATCCCTATTTTCAATAATATTTGTAGATTAATTTTATAACAAATAAAAAACACTTTTTGCAGTCACGTAATTTCGCCGCCAAATTCTAAAGCAATTGCGCGCGAAAACCGCTACAATGGCCGAAGGAAAGCCGGCATCCGTTCGGAATTTGCAAGCCCGAGTTGTGAAACTCGCGACACCGGTGCTGCGTAACGTTGTTATTTCCGAACCTTGTTTCCGAACGGAAGCCGCTCAAAAGGCGTTCGGATATTCCCGCCGGCTGCCCGCGATGGCTGTCGCATTGACGTTTGGCATAACTTCGAATATGCAAAATCTGTTTTTTTTTTCCAGTTTTCTCTTTAACGTCGTTCGTGTCGTTTTACGTCTTAAATTAAATAGTTTTTAGTTAACAATGCTCGTATGTGTTACAACGAATATTTAATAAAAAATATAATTGTTGATGTCTATATATACTGATTTACCTGTTTTGCAATATATTCGGATACTCTCGCCAACTGCCTGCAATCACTGTTATATAACTGTATAGTATTTTTTGTAATATGCATATAATTTAACAATGCTCCTATGGTATAATATAACGAATTATTACAATAATTGTAATTATTGAAAATGTGCTGAACGAAAACCAGTCATAATAAAATTTTAACGAAGTCGCGGCGGAAATAGAGAAATACAAGTAATCATAGTGAAAGGTTGAACATTGTTGTCGAATCAAGGTAACAATGTAGACATTTGAATTAACGACCGGATATTTCTATATACTATCACGTTGCGTCACCAGAGGTCGGGTCAATCGAATAAAAATGAGCTTGTTTTGCAACAGACACCGCCCACAGGCCAATACTCAAGAACCCTATTAATGAAGTAGAAATTTGATTTCTTCTACTCGGATAAAACCAGTCGATTGTGTGTCAATGTAGTATTAAGGTCTACGTGAGTTCTTTAGTAATAAATGATGTTGTGTCAATCAAAAACAACAGTAGTAGATGTTGTTTATTAAAATGGTCACCTTGCAGGTATTGTTTTACTAGTAATCAGCAGAATATATATCTCGGAATAATAATTTGCAATCCTAATGCTTTTTTTCGTAAATAACCACGTCTTAAAAACATCATTCTTTAGATCATAAAAAAGGCACGATTGCCTCCTAAGCGTCGTGTACCTCGCGACTTACTTTCGAGAATGTTCCACGCAATCCTAAAACGTTTGACATAGAGATATAACATCTCTTGCCGTTACCGAGAACTGGCTGTATTAAGGTACGCGTCATTCCCACGTGCATCGTGTACGGAGGTCGTGAACCCGATGCGACTGCACTTTTTACGCGACCCCTCATTAGCCGCTAAGGTTGGTGACACAAAGCTTTCGTTCATTTCGTTCATTCACTTCATTCTAGTCATTCACTACATCAACCGAAGTATTTTGTTTAACTTCGGTACGATACAGATTGACTAAGTTTATTTAAAGCAGTCAGCGAATTGTTTAACGGTATATAACCTGTAGTATGTCAGTTCATTATGGGAAAATTCATCAGAAAAACATAGCTAGATTATCTATAAGCAACCGATTTCCGGGAACCTTTTAAAATCACGTGTCGTTAAAAATCGTAGAAGACAAACGAAAATAAACACTTACAACGTAACTGAAAGATTAAAGAATATTGTAGACGTTATGGAGTAGTTTTTTTGCCTTAAGTTCCCTGTAATACTTAAAATCTGCCAAAACGATTCCTGGATTTAGCTTAATGTTGCCGACATCACTGTTTCTAGACAGCTATAGAATCATTCTAGGTTAAAACAACTTTTATGAGAAAGTTTTTAAATCAAGCCTGCTATTATTAAATTATAAGGAACAAGAAGGAGATAACTAAACACAAAGTTTCATGGATTTACTAACAAAGATAATTTCCATATTGAGCGTCATGATTGATAGAAGATAAGTTTGCTATGTTAAAACGTTTAGGAAGAAATAACACTAATCAAGCGCCTATAGAATCGAGAAATATAATTGTTGATTACTTCAAATCCAACGTACATTTCCGTACATTTTACAGAAGATCAAATTAAATTGTACTTAAATAACAACGGCTTTTTCAAATAATTTAATGTTTTTCTCAAACTTTACAGGAACAAAATGTAAAAAACATCAAAATAACAATAAGGTCCCTATGCTTATTTCAATGCATTGAACAAGGAAGGCAAATTGCCGATTATGAGCAGACGAAATAGGATCTCGACAAACTCCACCGCATGTCATTCGATACTTACTTCACATACAAGCATAAGCGATCCACCCAACAGTTGAGCCGTGGCCGTGAGAAACTTGCAATCGCTACAGGTACACAAAATGGCGGGTCGGGTTTTGAAATCGTAAAACGCGAAGGTTACTAGCACTGAGTCCTATTTCCCGACGTGTTAATATGCACGGTGCATGAGACAATCAATGACCCGACTGTTACCATTAATTGAAAGAAAACAATGAATGCGATTTAATTTATTTCTACTTTAGAAACGGGCAAGTAACTATTGAAGTAATAGTAAACAGTCTAGTTCCTTGGCACAAATATTTTATGAAATTGTCTACAATTTGCCAAAATTTTATAAAAATTATCCCTAATAATTCCTTCAAGCTCTCTATGAAAGTACATTTGCTATATTCTCGGTGTATAGTTCAAACATTAACACTCATTTTTATTGAAAGTAGGTTTAGATGTTATGTATAGGTAAAAGAAAATTCCCAAATCTCGGTCACACAATTTGATTAACTATGTTTTAAGTAATAATATATTTAAAACTTCTTTTTTTTTTTATTCTTGGCTGGCATAGTGTCCCGTGGTCATTTAACACCTTTATTTGCAACATTGTGCTCGCATGTGTCAAAATCACACGCTTGTTTGTCAAAATCGAAGCGCGGGAAATACCGGTCACTTCGTTTGTTTAATCTGTAATAATAATGAAATCCAAATTTATGATATAAATTTTAATAAAAGGTTTTCATTTGAGATCTCCTTTTAAATTCAATTATTTGTTCTGATTTAAAGTACATAATTGATAAATTGCCTAATAAAGCTAGTCAAATGTAACAATATTTTATGGTTAAGAAAACAAACAAAAATCTACAATAATATTTTGATTTTGTCCACCCTTTGACATTCTTCAGATATCATTTTAAAAAGCGGTCAATAAAATCGTATCATAAAAGTACTATCATAAAATACAGATAGCATTTTTTATTTCTCTCTATTAAACCCTGTACAGTAAAAGCGGATATGTTAACAAACTAGACGGCTTGTATTTTCTGATTGTTGACAGATTGTAAAATGTTTTTATAAGAAACTAATGATATTACAATCGCGGTCCTCAAATATAGCCGCTTCAATACGTGCCGTTAAATCCTATTAGATCATCTTTTGGATGATTGACCGCTTGAGTGGGATCCATACGTATATCTGCACTTATACATAGAGTGAAAGGCCATAAATAATACCCAATCTTAATGTTCAATTGATAAAATGAAACGTTACTTAGTTGCCAAAGATTTTTATCGCACTTCGGTATTAAGAAAAGAAAAGAAATAGATTTTTATCGCTTGCTTTAGCCGATGTTATCTATTCCCGCCAATGCTTCATTCAATGTTGTAGCAACAGATAAGACAAAAGGCTAAACACAAAGGTTCCATTCGTTCATTCGTAGTTCCGCGCGCATTCGGACGATCAATCACTCAGTTTGAAACCACTTGGCGGTAATCTTCGGTACCGTGTGAATGCGGTCAAAGGCGGCTTACAATGTACGGTCTATATTTTATGGGCGCCTAGTACTCCATGGGAAATTGTCCAATACGATTTTCGGAGCATAACTAAATTCCGTTTTTACTTTTTGGGGTAACTTCGACAAAAAAGTTCTTATATATGCGTTTAGAAAAAATATAAAACAAAAAGAGAATAAACGTAGTTTAATTAAATTGCAGATTAATTTACTAACTTTTGGGGGGCTTAGAATATTATGTTATAGAACAAAATAAATAACTGACTAATCTTGGAGCCGATATCGACTTCTAAATTTGATCACAGTAGAAATTAATTAACTATAAACATAGTTATAAGTGAATTTTATAAGCATATTCAAACGTCTACATTTTGCCTAATATATTTGCAAGTTAGTGCGAAGTACAGAAACTGTTATTACCTTATCTGGAAATAGGAAATTACTATACCTAACGACAATTCAGTCAGCAATTCCTTTACGATATTACTATGGAAATTGCTGACAAATGGCTCCATAAAAGGTACGGTAATCAATTATTATTCAATTTACAATCTTTTGTCAAGTCATTTGAATAAACCGTTCCTGGTTTATTTCTGAAAACTTATACGAACTCGTTAGGTCGTGTTCCGTGAACCGCATTTGAACAACGCAATTCAAAGCTTGTTGTGAGTCGTACGAAACCTATTGCTATTATAATTTAATTTTACAAATATGACATTATGATAATTCTGTTAAAGAGAACTAACATATTTACTAATAATTTTTTTTTATAAAGTAAATAAACACTAAATCTTATCCCCTTTTTTGTTCGGGTTTGTTACTTGAAATATTTATGTACCAAATAAAAATAATAAATACATATTTTTTTACGATTTGCTGCAAATTCTAATCTTTTGAAGTAGCATCCACGATGCTTAATACTAAGACTGCAATCCCAATTGCTTTGACCGCGGTCACGTCAGACCACTATTATATCTAGAGAGCATTTCGACTCCTAAATGAGTTCGTTCACCGTCGAGTTCACGGCCGCAGCCGGTCTAGCTGTTTAGAATGCTAATGTATGTATATAGGATGTGGGCAGGCCACGAATAAACAATGGCGGCTCGTGATAATTGGGATTTTTACGGACGAACGCCAATTGCGACTGTCGCGTATCGATATTATATTTGTGACGTTTAATATCGAATTTTGCACGTTTATTGGAATAACGGCGCTTTGGATTAATATGCACGTGCCTAAAAATGTGTTTTAATATGACAGGTCAATATATTATCAATGTTGTGACTACTGGTCCGTTATGACTTCTGATTTGGTTGAACGTAACGGATTATCAACATTCTTTATCAGTTTATCGCCTATTTTGTTATTAGAAGTGTAATAACAGTAAATTTTAATAATTACTTAGAATTTTATCAGCATTTCCCTTGTAAATCGGTTTTCTTTGTGTTGATAGTCCGTACGTAGGTAATTTCTAACTCCGAGCGTTAAACAAACACGAGTTAGGCGACCGCCAGCGCGTACAGAGTGCGTCGGCAGCGAATCACAGATGCCGTCACGCATCTGAATTGCCCCCATTTAAACTGTGTATCCGAACATGTCCGTCCCACGGGTCTCACGATTTCTTGACGCCGAAGTACCAGGGCGGCAGCGAACACGAGAGCGTTTCCCGCTCTCCCCATTGTCTCATCGTTTCCCACGAATGTACCCGAGAGAAAAGTGGCACTGATATAAAATTATTACTTTTTTTGCCACTGCCAACTGTATATTCAGCCCGTCAATTAAATTTAAATTAACATTTGTATTACCTTTTGTATCATATATCATAATGTGTTATAATAAATCACTATATACAATTTTAATCATTTACAGAAAGGAAAAAAACCGTTTTACTTAGCACTAATACAGTCAGATGGCACTTTCTATAAAAAGCAGAAACAAAGCAGGTACACAAATTGTATCGATACAATGTTTATCATTTGTATTACTAAACCGATCGGCACCAACAGATAGTCTTAGCGGCTAGTGTTAACTTTACGGCAAACATTGAAAAAACTTTTAACCTATTCCGAAAGAACAACAAATTTGTTTAAATTTACAATTTTGACCTCTGCGACCTTTCGTTTCGTTCGAATGTTTGTGGGAAGCACGTAACAAACAGGTCGGTCGCAAGGCACAAATCGGGCGTGGAACAGCGACAAGGCCGTGTGTTAGTAAATAGGCTATTGTGGTATATCCATTCTGTTTCAACATTTGCTTAAGCGATACATGCTCAGCCGCGACCGCAACGATCAGCCATATATCCGATTTATTGTTCGGTAAATAACACCGTAAATTATCAAGTTTGTTGAGGCATTTCATTTTGAAATGTTACTCCTTTTTTAACCTAGTAATAGCCGAAAATAAGTTCTGTTTCCAATTAGCATTTAATTTTGAAATGTTATCTTTTTGCACCTAGTATTCGTCGAAATATAAGTTCTGTTTCCATTTTTTTTTTATTTCACTAAAATTAAACACAAATTTAAAAATAGGTAAAAAAATCTGTCCCAATATAATAATGTGTTATGCATTTGTCTTTTAATTCAATCACATTTATTTGATTGAAATTGACAAAAGTTATTACCGTAAATAGCTTTAACTACCAGGTGCTCATAACTTGCGAATAGTTCCTGAAATAACAATTAATGGAAACGAATGGTCGGTCCATTCTATGTTTGTTTTGTTATTTATTGAATAACATTTCGATTTCTTGACCTCGAATATAAGAATAATAAAAAAATAGAGCGATCCGGTAATCATTGTACAACAGGCGTCAGCCATTACTCTTATCCGAAGGCATTGAAATCGAACGGTGTACAATCAAGGCCGCGGGCGACATGGCGTGACGACGGCTAAATTAGTCACATCACGTTTGTGCAACATGCTTCGAACAAATAACTGTGACACTTCTCTCGTTCGGTCAATATTGACGTATGTGCTAGTGCAAACTGACGTAAGGTACGCACCAATTCTCCGCTTGCGACCACCACGTGGACCATCTGAAACAAGATTAATAATCGATGTAATACGCGACATAAATTTGATAATTTATTAAATAGTCAGATATGTGTTTAAGTGAATGAATGAATCTTTGAGAAGGTTTACTACCGTCATCATAATTACTTTTCATTTATTTATTTCTACTTGTATTTTTAACATAATAAAGAATTTAAACAAAAAAAACCCTTTCAATGCTAATAAAATAAAATCATACGTACCTATAAACAGTTTAGAGATCTCTATATTTCAAACTGTTACTTTGTATTAACTTCTGCAATCCTGGTACGCAATTGGTATTACCTATTGCAGTTTTATACTAGTGAAGACAAACATTACTACGAAGTGAAGAAAATATATGTTAACTGGCTGTTTGTTGCCTTAAAAATAAATCTTAAATTAATCAGCCTTACAATAAATTATTATTCAATAGTTAAAAGTAAAATATCCATTATAGAACAATGATCGTTGATAAACCCATACGCCCAGTAGGAGCGTATTACATGATCGGAAATCAGAACACGCTTCGAAATTCCAAAGCGAGCGTATGCGCATTCACCCGAGCATATTGACCAGAGAGCATCGTGAGCATAAACGTACATTAGCGCCGAGCGGCGTGGCGGAATTATCATGCGGATCCGCGAATCGAGACAGCGTTCGGCAACATCCTCGCTGATAGCATTATGCGCTTTTAAAACGACACGATGCAATCCGCGTTTGACGGGCGGTCGATTGCAATAAATCATTAAAGGGCTCGTTACGAGCGTAACGTTGGCGAACGCACTCTGTCTGGCGGCACTCTGTCAATACTAAGTTTGGTGTTGCTATTGTACCGTGCCTCGCTGAATAGTACACTTCTGCGTTTTTTTTTAAAAAACGACAACGGAACTTGCACATCCTGCCGTTTTGACGGGCGGTCGATTTTGCAATTGTAATGCTCTATAGGTGAACTGTTATCGAATGCGTAACGTTGGTTAAACTGCACTTGTCTTATGCCACACTTTGTAATATAAAGTTTGTGTTGTTTATTTTGTTTCACAATGAAAAAAATTTAGCGGGTGGTTTGTGTCCAATGTTAATGTTGTTATTAAGTATAAAAAGTAATTTTCTTAACAGCAGCTACACTTACTGAAGCTACTTTTATAATAGAATATTATATTTGTTACTTGCCACGATAGCACGGTCTGAATTTAAGAGTAAAATTACTTTAGTTTTTATAATAAATTTGTAATTAAATAATATAATTGAAACAATAGAAATCATATCGTGTAATCCAGTATCGGATTTTAAAACATATACGTGTGAATTGAAACACTCAATCCTTTCTAAAATAAAATTAAACAAGCTTACTATAAAAACAAGTTCATAATATGCGATACGAAATAAAATAATCAAATCGGTCATTAATAACAGATATGAATATATAAATACAAGTGTTATATTATTATTATCTAGTGAATATCAACTTTCAATACACCGTTTCTGGCAATAAAAGCGATTGCTCTACTTTATAACCTGTCCAATCGATTATAGCGCTTATGGTCATTTTAATTTTTGATATACGACGTACAAGTTTTCGTTTACGCAGACCTTCAGGTTATAGGAGTGATCGTTATCTTTATATTTAATTTTTTAATACGTAAGTCGACAATGTTTAAACGTTTGCTTAAGAAAATAAGTTTGGGTGAAGACGTTTTCCTCTTAATGATTTACAGAATACATAATTTTACTGAAATTTTTTGAAATACGTGTTACAGGTAAATATTTATTTAATTTCAGTACGGAGCGGTTAGGTATAACAAAGTTTTTGAGCCAAATATTCAGCTTTTACATAGTTTTCGTTTGTAAAGCATGTATTGTTAATCTACGCCAAAAGTATACAGTATGAAACCCCTTATAATCGTCACTCATGAATAAAATTCAAATATCGGATAACCGCCAGCATATCTATTTACCATTCCCCCACTCGAGTTACAATACTAATGTGACACCTTAATAAGGGATGCGAATATCGATTTCTAACCAGAAAGGACCTTAACCTTTCCTCGAAACAAGGGGCATAAAGTATAAAAAATACTTCATTATGTTTCTATGACTACAATATGTGTCCTTTCTTTGCAACTGTCTTTTTCGTTTCTAATCTGGGGTCCTCGAACTGAAATATGAGGAAGAAATTTATAATATATACTATATATAATGTGGAGCATAGAAGTATTGGGCTTTAAGAGACTGATATGACGATAGTACAGTCAATACAGTTTGTAGATAAAGGAGGCGCGCGATGCTGTAACCTCCCTTGGCTCTTATTTATTTCATCATCATCAGCCTGTGTTAGTGCCACTGCTAGACATAGGCCTCACCTAATGCACGCCTTCTCCATTAGGGGGTTTTTAGACCGTATCCCACCACGCTGGTCCAATGCGGTCGGTGGTTGGGCCGATTTTACATGCCCATCCGACGCATGGATCTTCTTGCTTTTCAGAGAATTGGGTGATCGGGCCAAATTGTCCCAACAAACCAGAAACCAACGAAAACACAAAGTTGTTTCGTCCGCGAAATTTGAACTCACAACCTCCGGTACAGGCAAGGACCAATACCGCTAGACCAATATAACTATCCCATAAACCGGAAGTCGTGGTTTCAAATCTTGAGGGGAGTCAAAATATTAATGTTGCTGCCTCCTACTTAACTGAGACTAGAAGTGCAATTAAACAATTTACTGCACAGTAGTGACGGTCCATAAATCGGATGGAAATGTAAAAAGTTGATCCTGCGCCTGATCTCTCTTTTTACGTGTCTGTTATTCGTCCCATCCGATTATGAGAGCGAAGTAAGATAGAAAGCACCTGTCTCTGCTTAAATACTTATCCACTAAATATCTTCTTCGTTTATCTTTATAGCTGATGTTAAAGGTAGATCGTCTGCCGTAAAATCGGTGAGAAGCAATTCTTATCCTAGTTCTCCCAAAACCTGTAAACTGGAGTACTAACACTTGTTTTATTTTCATTATATGACTAACCAATACTTATTGATATATGTACTCGTTTAAAACTTGACTCGTTCCAACAAAATAAACTTTTGGAACTCATGGTATGTGGGAGTAAGGCCCCTCATTAATACGTGGGAGGACTTGTTCTAATCACTTAACTTGGATCGAATATTTGTTGTTATATTCATTTACTGTGTGTTTAATTATGAAATATGCGAAGTATTTATTGAATCATTTTTATTCCTAGTTTGGTTAGTATCAATAATGGCTAAGCTATTTCAATTTTACGCATAAGTGACCGCATGTTTTGATGTATGTAGTAAATTGAATTTTTAATATTAGTAAAGGCCTATGTTAATGTAATTCAGTAAGTAGTATTTATTAAAAACTGGTGTGTATTAAAAATTATTTATATTATTGTTATCCGACCACCCAGGAAAAGTAAATCGAAATAAATGAATTGTAATGTGTACATGGAGATTTTCTGTTCACAGCGAAATACTTCAAAAAACCAGAGGTGCTGACACTACTCTACTCCAATTTGAATTTAAATATTTGAATGACTAAACGCGAGGATTTAAATGGTGAAACATCCTCTAAAAGGTTAGGAAGTGGATTAGCGGTGTACTTTACCGCAAAATGAATACTACACTTACTAAAACTGTGTGCAATTTGTACTTTGACTTACGAATTATTAAGGCGTAAGCATCTGTTCATAATCATGTATCAGTAGCACGTTTCTTTCATCATCTTTCCGATTTTGACAGCGCTAATGATCTATGGCCAAAGTCCGACAAGAGCACATGTTTATTCAACCTTTAAAAAAATTGACGAGTTTATTAGGTTTCAAAAGTATTAATTTAATCTTAAACTCCCTTTAAAATTACTAGAGAATTATATTATGTTCCGGTACTAATGTTACCAAAATAAAATAAGTCATATTATATTAATTAATTTGCAGAAAAGTATACATAACAATATAGATTTTGAAATTCTGCTAGTAATAGGTTATGTTTAAAGGAAATTTATTACAACAAAAGACGTACGTTAGGTAGTTTTTTCCACTGGCGCAAACACAAGAAACGTAGTTGATACCGTGGCATCATATCAACTGTAATTCAAGCTGTTATGTACTCAATTACGTGTGCAATAAAGTTAAATATTGGACGTGCGCGCAATTATCGTGGCAGTTAGCAACTAACCTAGTTTCTGCACTCGTGCACCGGCTTATAACATTGTTAGAATAAAAACCCACTTGCCTAACAGACCGATAATGTCTTACGCTCTACCTAGTAAATACTAATATCATAGATAATAAGCTAAACTACAATTAGAGAAATGTCACTGTACCAGCTTTACGATCTTTTTTTAATTTGAACGTTTTTGGGTAACGTGATAAGAAGTATTTTAACATGTACATGGGTACAAAAGTACACAGATTTTTTTTTGCTGTATAGTGCCAGCTATTTCTAAAGCGATATACTAATTTAGTTCAGTATATTTAGATAAATATATAAGAATTAGGACTTACTTACTAACAAAGACTCATGTCTGAGATTCTGAACACGTTTAAAATATTTGTTTAAACTATATAGATATTTTCTAGTCTCTGTTAATAAAAAAAAGTGTTGGAATTTTATAGATAACTATTCAGAGTAAATTTTCAATATGCGTATTCAGCATTTTAAGACCTTGGACTCTGTCTTTTACGTCTGCACTGTTTGTCACCGATGATTTAAAACGGTCAAATGTACAGTTTAAGTTACATTGCCGCTTTAATGAGCACTGCGAACGAATTATAACAGTATTATTCGTTAAAAGCGTCAATGTAAATGTGCGTTAAAATTTTACAGTTGCTATCTTTTAATGGAAGCGATGGGCATTGTCGCGTGACGGTTAAGCAGGTTCTCACAACCGCGACAGTAATTACAGTGCTCCTCCGCACTAAGTTTAAATTAAACAAAAAAATATTACTGTTCCGTCCTACTGCTTTATTATGTTTATTTTACATAAATTTAGTAAAGGTAACATTATTTTATAGGGTTTAAATCTATAAACCTAATAAAAAGGCAGATTGTTTTTAAGTTTGTATCTCTTTGCCTATCGAGATGTCGATCAAATGACTCAATGTAATAAACGGTTTGAGCTCGAAATTAATCTCAAGAATAATTGAGCATAAAAAATCCTGAATTATAAGTCAGGATTTTTATCAATTTTATAACTGCCTGCCGTAAACTTTTATATCCCACTGCGATTCGAATATATATAAATAATACTTTAGAGGATTCGCCTGGACAAAACTACCAGATCACATGTTTTAGGTAATTAATTCTTAGTTGTAAAATCTTCCAAAAAAAAACTATAGTCAAACTATACACAGCTTCACTTCAGAAGTACACACGCATGAGACAATCGATTCATCAAATCCATTCTAAAAAAATCTATGAATATTATAAAAACATCGCTTTTTCTTATTATTAAGGATACTGATGATATTCATCACGATAAATATTTGGTTGATGGAAATTTTTGTCGGAATAAGCTAAACGACAGATACCAGCGTACATTTTTGGCGGTAACATTGAGATTGTCGGAAAAAACGAGACATTTCAAGGTTTGTTATCAACTCGTACAAAATTGACGGTAATAAAGAAAAAATAAAACAAATGATCTCAGAGCCCGCATGTACAACCGCGCAATGTAATGAGTTTACGAGTGATTAGGGTTGTCAGTCAAGTTTAGTTTTAATATTTTATTATTTTACTATTAATTATTATATTTAAAGGAATTTTTACAATAAATCTGAGTTGTAGTATCTTGTCTGTTTAATTTTTAGTGCCCGCCCTAACAAATAAAACATGAAATATATAGTTCTTACCTTATCAGACGCGGGAATGCATCAGTTTCATCCATCTTGAAATTTTATCTGTAACAAAAAAAACTTACATTAGCGTTTGAATATTCTGGTTGTTTATATAAGTTTATACAAGGTGGATAAAATAAATATTTACAAAAAAAGTTTATGTATGATTGATATTAAATTTGTATCTTTCTTTGTCACGTAATCAAACATGCCGATTTCGATATCATATTTATTTTTAGCTTGTTATTCAGTGTAATAGGCTATTAAACGTTGTTCATTAATTATTTCGTAACATGATTTGATGAGATAAATCATCAGACGCTTTATTGATTTTTTAAATTAAAGGGGGTTAATATTAATGAGGTATTTATTTTTAAGTTAACCTAATTTAAAGGGCTAACTTTCAAATTAGGTTAACTTAAACTTATATATATTTGCATATAAAAATAAATATGTCTTACAACATTTAATGTTTGGAATTCACAATTCGAACATACTAACATTTTGTCAGATATTGAGAGCAACCCAACCGTTGCTGTCTCTACTCCATGTTTATATGTCGTAACGCTATTGTCTCTTAGGAAAGTGGACTTTTCAACAATACCAACTGATTTATACGTCCATTCAGTGAGGCATTGACATATTTATGTTTTAATCCATACACCTGGTATACGTTACAAGATTGTAACAATCTTATGTCTTGTTTGTTATGCCGGAAGAGATTTACAGTAAGAAAGCAATTTATATTGATATGTATGACATATTCATTCGTTCTTTCTAACGGAACAGAAGACATAATGCAATCTTACTTAATGAGCAGCATTTTAATTAATGGTAAGAATTGACAAATGAAGTGGCAGATGGCAACGGTACTCATCATTAAAGAAATAAATTTATAGATGACGATGTCTTGACTACATTCTTTCGCGTTTCTATTGTTTCTTACTTATAGATGCGAAAAGGAAAAAACATTAAAAAGATTAGAAGTTAAAATTTAATGTACTTTTAGGAAAAGTTGAACTGTTAATTGAATTATTATTTGCTTTCAAGCAATAAAATTATTAGGTGGGCTAATGAAGTACATATACATTTTATAGTCTGTCGAAAATTCAAATTGCATACTGCCTGAAGTACCAGGCTAACATGAACACGCTAGAGGTTTATCGTCATTAGTGTGGGCATAGCTCAGCCTAAGCAACCGCGCGAGCCGGCACGATCGATCGCACGCAGTAAATCCTTCGCGTCGAAAGCATTGTCTTGGGGCGTAATGAGAGCAAAGATGCCCCGAACTGATAAGCCTCGTAATGCATTTGAAAATATAAGCACGCCCGCTTTACATTTCACCGCCTCCTAACGCATTTGAATTTCATGTTCATAATCGCATATCGCCCTGGCCTCAAGCACCACTCGTATTAAAAGCCACTTATTATGCCAATGCAATCGAACGATGCTAGTGCATCTTCAAATAAGGCTTCTAAATGCGATTATCTATACAGTATATCCCTATTACAACCAGATCGTAATTATATATTTTAATAAAATGCAATATTTCATAATAATATATTTGTTGTTGGAGAATAATATATAAAATTTGAATTTATATTTAAGTAGCAGTCTGTCCACAGCTCTGGTCGTGTTATTTTTAGATGGTTGACTATGACACAAGATAAAAGTAGTCTTTAAATGAAGAAACATACACACAAAAATACAAACCTTTCCTCTTTGTATTAGTATAGATGTAGTATCTTTGCGTATGCAAACTATTTAAAGAATCTACGACCTCACAAAAATAAAATCTTACGGTAACTTCTTTTTTTTAATAAATTTAGATAAATAAAATATCATTGTGATTGTTCAAGAGGGAGTTATAAAACATTAGCAGCCATAGCTTTGAACCTAAGCTCAGACATTAAGGAGTAAAAAAGCTACAGATTATTTACGGACATGCAATTTCTCGTGTGACCTTACGTTCGCGGCTTCCGACCGTGCCTGTGTTAACAAAAATGAATGGCGTGCAAGGATAGGGATCTTTCTCACGGCGCAATCCATGGGAAGTTGGCATACGCTCCTGTTTTGAGCTTTCTGGCCGAACAACTCAAATGCCCCGCATTTAATTTAGCTTGTAACTTGCTCATCAAGATGGCCGCCGTGATGTCTTTCGCGCCTTTTTATAAATATATAAAATATTTGTTATATAGTGTACATATTAACAATTTTTTATGAAACTACTTATGTGAATTTAGAATAACAATATTAATTAATCACTTGAATGAGCCGATGTTAATAAACCTTTATGTTTAAATAAAACGCATATTCGAGTAACGTAAAATACCTATAAAGGTATTCAAATTTATGACATGTGAAGTATTTACAAGTTACAATAAGACTAAACAAATTGTTAAGGTTCCCGCAACTGGCTGATGTAATACTAACAATTAGACACCGATTGTATCTTCCAATACAAGAGATCTAACAAAAGAAAATTGGTTGCAGCCTATCTCGATTACAATGGGCCAACAAAAAGTCCAGTTACCAATCCGCTTGTAATTCTATTTGACTATGATTATACGATTATTAAGGCAATTACTAAATAAGACAGATAGACGAATAGTGTCTATTATAGACCTCAATTAGCATAGTGTGCGTCATCAATCGATTCACAACGTGGGAAGGTATGTGCAGATAAAAATTTCACTCTGATTGAATCTTCAGATAAAATGAAGCTCAACTTAAAATTTTGAGTTTCAAGTAACATTAGACATTATTGTCATTTCCAGTCTTTCATTGAAAATCTATATTAATTTACATAAGCCATTACGGATAATTGACAAGCAACGTTTAGTCATTGTCACTCACAGCTATAAGATGTGCATCAACCATAATCATAGAAGTATAATCAGACATTTCTCGACCGTTCCCTGTTCAGTAATGAGCTTTAATGATTCTGGGGTTTCAATATAGACATTATGTTCTATTAGCTTTGTCTATATTAATTATTGGACTACAGCCGTTAGCTGTAACATCGTCACGACAACATAGCAAGCTCTAATGACTGAAAATTCAGTCCTGCAAGAGCTTAGGTTCGTGAATGAATATTTAATTGCGTCTATATTACTTTCGAGATACTGACGGCGACAATGCCGGCGATCCACGTATTGCGGCAAACGACATGACGAATCGTCATTAGCATCGAAGCGGTGACATTAATCTGAATTTTTCCGGCGACAGTGATTGCCTGTCATGGATTGGTAAAAATATATCGATCATAGCTTACGGATGTTTAGGTTTAAAATAAAGACTTTATAATAGATAGATTTAAAATTGATGTCAAATTGTTAGTAGTTATTTGAAGCAAATATTTCAGATTAAGCTAAAATATGTTATGCAGGATATTTTTCACAAATTAGTATAATTTGTAAGTTTACCTACTGATTGATTTTTTTAAAACCTTTATTTCTAAACGCATAGAATGTAAAGAGTTAGCTTTTAATTTATCACCTTTGTCCGTTTTGCCGTAGCCATTTTAATTTACAATCAGTTTGCAGCATTTAGCAAAGCATTTTAAAGCAAAGGAATTAATTAAACTAACCACTCGACTATATAGCGACGAAACAAACTAGTCAAAGGATGTAAGAAGATTAATAAAGAATCCATAAGAATGACCAACGCGCGTGTTATTACGGACGTGGGAAGCGAAGTAATGATCGCTCGCCCCTTCCTACCGAGAGACGTGGTCTGTCATTGGGCTAACGGTAAACGGATGGATAGTATGACTAGGCATGATTCCATTATAATGGTGGACCACTCTAAATTCACGTACATAATTCCTTATGGCGTCACGATTGTGCCGCAATGCTCCACATCGCACTACTTACTACTTACCATCGAGGTATTATTGCTCAATAGTACAATTATATAAAATTTAAGTTAAAGCTGTCCAACTGTATGTCATTTTAAGTTGAGAAGATAAAAAAATCTTGCTTAAGGAATATCACATACTAATAATATAATTTATAGAGAGTATTAAAATATAATTACTTGATGAAAAATTTACACAGAGACAAAAATAAAATATGTATCGTACATGTGTGCATCACGAAAAACTTCGTCCTATTATTTCATATGGCTGAAATCAATTCAGTAAACGTATCGAAGAAACCAGACAGAAACAAAATAACAAAGAAATAATTGTTCCGTGAACAGAATTCACCCGCCCCTCCACCTGCTGCTATCATCTAAAAGTCAAGATTGTTTAGAACGGCCATAGAATTGATATCGATCGAGACATTGTTCAGAATGATCGAGCTTTGAAAATTTCAAACTGCACTATAGCTGGCAATAGTGAACAAACACAAGAGAGATATTAAACATTCATTGAAATTTTACGATTCGGACATCGGTAAACACAAATAACCCCTCGGGCGGGTCTTTACGTGTGAAATAAATTAACTGACATTATAATCTGCTGGTTTACGACCTGCAAGTTTATAGATCCAGTCTGTCTTTGATAACTTTATACTATCGGCGAAAGCAGAATACAACATGTAATTTAATTGTTTCTATAACATAAGATTGGTTATATTAAAGGTATAATAATAAACAGAACTCGTAAAGTAATGAGTTACCATAACTTCAATTAACTTGCTACCGATTTCTTGAACCATAAAGCAGACATAAAACTAAACTTAACTTTAGGAACTTAATAGCCGAAACAAAAACGTAGATAATGTCAGTTTTAGGACGTTTTCGGATGAAGCGAAACCTGTTTGTGTTGAACGCGAGTGTTCAATGACTGCGTGAGAATCTCTTTCGGTCACATGTCTGGAGGAAATGTGGGATCAGTAACTAATATAATATAAATATATTACGCTGCAGTTACTACTGTTAACAACGCTTCAATGTAGAAAGTTTATACAACGTGGTATTTGCCACAAGTTATCAGACATTTTTTACCTACCATTACATGTAATTAAATTATATTTCAGAATTGTATAATTCATTGATATACTAAGCTAAATTTTTTTTATGCCAAATGTAGTTCCTTAGGTTCTATTTCTACTTGAACTCGGCTAGAAAAAAAAACCTTAAAGATAAATAAATATTAAGTATCGTAGACGAAGTTGTTTTTATTATCTTATTGTTACGGTTGTGTAGGACAGATAAAATAAATAACCTTTTCTGATATAAATATCTAAACGCCTGAAAGGTTAGTATATTAATGACGACCCTTATACGTCAAAGTAATATAAATCCGAAGTAGCTGACCTCTAGTATTGGAAAAAATTCTATCATCATCATCTTTACGATATATCTTAAATCTCGAAGCCCTGTGTAGGTACAGGGCTTTTATTTATTGAAGATATATCGTAATGAGTTCTTATTCAATTAATAACTAATATATGTATTACAAATTGAAATTAAGCACTTATTATACTTTATTAAGGCGAATCGTTTAGATACGTACATCGTCATGAAAACTATTCTATTACAGGAAGGTATAATCAGCGTCGAACAATCGATACACACAAAATTAAACACGTCCATTCCAAATTGAAAAGAGAGCTGAATTCAAATTATCTATGGCAGATAAGAGTACTCCGTTTAGATTATGGTTTTCCTTATTCGTCTTTTTTGTCCCGCTCTTTAATACCAAGATGGACGAAACAAATCAGTGTAATGGAAAATGCACGTGGGAATAATAATTTAGATTAGCCGGACATTAAAGTACCTAAGTTTTAAAGTTTTACTGTCATTATTAATATCTTAATAGTGTAGTTTAATGTGGATGGAGGGATTGTTATATCTTCATTTATTAAATGTGTAGCATTAGGCTTACCACAGCTAAATAAGGAATGGATTCGATGTGAAATATGTAACCCACAGTAACGAAGCAATGTTTTAAGTATATCGTCGAAGTGATTGACATATTGATGACAGTTCATCGATAAGAACGATAGACGAATAATGACAATAAGTTGATATGTGAAACTTTGGTTTGGTGATAGAATTTAATAACGTTCATATTTATAAAAAAACGTTACAAAATTATTTCAATAATTGAATAATACTATTGTTTTAGCATTACATTTGACACTCTCAAGAACTAAATTAAATTTAAACAACAAAATGCTGGAATTCTAACAACTATAAAATATTCAATTTAAATGCTAAATATGATGGCTGTACATTTAAAATAGTAACCATATTGAAAAAAGCCGCGAACTTTCCGTGGCGTTGGCGCGAATCCAGCAGAGTGGTACAAATTAAAGACAAATTTTTCCACAGATGCAAATCTAAAACGGAAGTGAGCGGGCGGCGCGCTTTAATTTATCGAAACCATTAAGCCTTACAAAACACGCCCCGGCTCCGTGATAAGGGCCACATGAGCTTTTTAATCTGCGATCTGTTTCAGCGCTGATTAATTTACAGCCTCCAGTTACTCGTACATGCAGTTACACGGCCCCGCCGAGTCGACCGGGGGTAACGCTATCTCCGACCGCTTTTGCGGCGATACCCACGTTGCCGTGTGAATTTCCCTTCAATCCATTAATCTTCTGTGTAATTAAATCGATGTTATTTTAGCTGATACGTTTTTGTTTATTTTAGAACGCATTTAACTTTTAATCGTAAATAAAAGGACGAAAGAGTTTGACGTTTGCCTCATTCAGCGCTCAGACGTCTGTCACTAAAACTGACATGGCGGCTCTCGTGAGCAATAACTATAAACAAATAGAGTCAACATTGATGACTAACAGTAACCAATGGGTAACAGTTGCTAATATTTATAATTCAAAGGGCAAACGCGTTGTGCTATTTCATTTTGCTATTCTGTGACAGTAAACCGAACTGCTTAATGTTTGAGTCATAATGTTGCACTTGGTTGCTTATTCGACTTCAGTCGGCTTTTATTTAACTTACCTAAATTCAATATAACCTTATTTTTTTATGTAAATATACATATGTCAACCTAATTTTAAATATTAACTTAAATTAGGTATATTTAATATTGATTGTAAAGTGCATCTTTTATTTGAAAGTTATATAGTTTGCAGTCTTACAAATTCTCAAAATAAGAATAATATTTTAAGCTATGAACAATATTCGATATTAGTCATAGTCATAGATGGTTATTTCACAGTCATAGTCGTTTTTACATTGTGCATTCAAATGTAGTTGAATGCAAAGATTATTCTGAATGATAAACATTTGAATAAAATCTAAAGGTCCCCTATCCTTAAGGACCCAATAGTAATATATCATTATAAAGTACTCGAAGAAATGCGTGCTCAGAATACGAAAGATTTATCGTAACATAACGCACATAAACATCAATAGGGAAATCTGTTCATAAAAGGGAAAGCAAGATCGACGAGTTTATGAAGCTTACGGTGTACGTCGAGGCCAATGAATAACTAGAAATGTATTAAACTGATTATAAATCAAGCATAGATTATCTATATTTCATAATTAAACGCGATCAATGCGACTGAACACAACTACGGCAGTTATGGTTTGTTACACGGAAACGAACGGTGAAATATTCCTATCCCTATGTGATCTAATGAATTTTCCGTTTTTCGACTCAAGCCAATAGCGTAGTAAACATAAAAATCCAAGTACTAAACTACAAAAAGCAACTTTTAAAATAGGGTTTTCAAAATCATAGCGAAATAATTGTTTTAACGTTCTCTCATCAATAGGAAGAAAATCTTCGAATAAACATTATTAAGACATCCTTAAACGTTTATATTTTTAAACCAGTAACAAGAAATAGCAGCTTGTAAAAAACACACAGAAAACAATAACCGAGCCGTAAAAAAATTACAAAACACAAGCAAACAAAGCGCTCGATGGCTTAATCGTCGTAGCCCCAGCGCCATATTTAATTCGAGCGCCCTTTGATTTATGTCCGCCTGGTAGCGGGACGCGGCATTTCGCTGAATACGCTTTATGATGCACTCCCGCGAATCAAGCGAAAGCGTAATGGCGGAGGCGCTAAATAACGATCACCAGCGCGATAGGGCCTTAGGCCACTTAATAGCCTCAGACGTCAAGCGCTGGACGCTTCCCCGGGTCGGAGTAAATTAATCGACACGTTCGCGCGCGTTATCGGCTTTCCGCGCGTTCCGTTCGACGCAGCTGCCCTAAAGCTGTATTGGTATTTGGTAGCACACGCTTTTTTATTATATTGTAACGCGAGACTAACAAATGGTTTTAAATTTGCGTAAGAGGATAAATATTAAGTTAATGCAAAACAAATAATTATTAATATGAACCGATTTAATCTATCTGGCTTATAACTTCTCATTTAGCAGGCTGTCATTTGTATAATGACAAATGGTTTTATCGTCGACAACATTACAATTTTTGTAATATATTGTAACTTTTAATCCCTAAACATTAATAAATTGTTGATTGATTTAGAGCTTTAAACGCGATAACCAGCGGAAACTAATGCTTTGAAAAGAGTTCTCTATAAATCGAATGTCGTCAACGTCTATTAAATATGTATATTACATATTTAATGTCAAACAAGCATTGAAATTAACGAAAAGGAAATTGACATTCTTTGTTTATATTAAACACAGTTGTAATAGCTTTATATCTTTCCGATCGAGAAGTTATTAATTTCAAGCATTTACGGATCCAAGGAATTATGAAACACCCCACAGAAGGAGGCGAAGAAGAAGACGAATAAGAAATAAAATGATTCAGATAAAATAAACATAAAATTAAGTAAACTTGCAAAATCCATTTAAAACTAAAAGGAAAAACAAAACGTAACATCTATAGGTATTAAATTAACTATTGCATGGCTGTAAATGCTATCGGATAAGCTGTGGCCGCCATTACGGCCGAACCTTGGTGGTCTAAAAGCATGTTCATTGCTCTCGGCCGAATTATCTTTAGTATAATATATATGCCTATAATTATGTGAGTAGATTACGGTATATGATGTTAATTTCATATTAAGAAAATAAATTACGATGTAGTATTGTTTAAAAAGACAGAAAAATTCTGAAAGTTGTATAACAGAAAAACAATAGGCATTGGTTTTTTAACTATAAATATGTAATATGTAATTCAACTATAATTATTATCAATAATCAAAAATAAGAAAAATAAGGAAAATGTTCACATTGATAACACTATTTAACTTGAAAATAAAGCCCTTTTTTAGATTTTACAGTCACGGGACAGCTTTTTAGTTTCTGAAGATGTTCGTCTTAAACAAACAACACGTATATTTTACCATGTTATGACGTTACGCTTAGCAGTTGGCCTAAAGATAGCAAGCTAATAATCTACTATGTAACGTGTGGTTTGCTATACCGGTGGTCTAATATAGTGTTTCTGTAGATTTTACTAGAAGCACTATATTCATCATCATCATCATCATCAGCCTTTGAAAGTCCACTGCTGGACATAGGCCTCCCCTAATACACCCCCATCCATTAGGGTGTTTTTTGGCCCGTAACCCACCACGCTGGTCCAATGCGGGTTGATGGGGGGACCGACTTTTTACATGTCCATCCAACGCATGGATCATCTTACTTTTCAGACAAATGGGTGATCGGCCCAAATTGCCCTAACCAACTAGGAAACAACAATGAAAATTTGTTGAGTCCCCGCAGGATTCGAACCCGATTTCTAAAGACGACTTCGGATTCGAAAGCACACGCCTATACCACTAGGCTACGGAGGCAGTGAAGCACTATATTAGATGCTTTTTTAATTAGTGAAGCAAACTAAATATTTTTTTTTACCAAAACCAAATTAAACACTACTAGATATTTTGTACGCTGCCATTATGGACTATAGTATGTTGCTCATCCTACGTCAATATTTAATTTATTGACATGAGGTGAGCAATACTAATTATATAAAAAATATAACTAACCATCTTTACATAAACAGTAAATAGTGGTTAGATAATTTCGCTGCAAACTTGATATCAGACGAATATAACTTACAACACTTTTAAATAATAAAATTTATTTTCCCTCACTATTTAATAGTAATAGAAAATTTCAAGACAATCAGCAGCTGTAGTATTTTTTGTTAGTTATTAAAAGTTATAAACTAAATCGATTTTAGCTCATTTAACGCTTAAACAACTAAAAAAATATATCAACAATAGGATACAGTCGTTAATGAAATTAAAATTTCTCGTATCATTATTAAATTAATAATTAAAACATAACTGACATTTCATTATTGTGTAAGAGAAAGCGGTGACGAGAATGTAAAGCGGCTACAGAAAATTAATTGGCATGCATACCGTATTACGAAAATTAATTTAATGCTGAAATTAATTAATTATAAGCATAACGTTTTAATGAGATAGCTGTAATGCGCGATCAATCTTATCAACGGCCGATCTCCGCCTCAATTTATAAATCAACGTTATCTCGTGCCAAACATGTGCTCCGAATGCACGAAACTGCAGAAATATATCGATGTAATAACCGTAAAAAAATGGAACAAAGCATTTTACGGATGTTCCAATTATGACGGTACGAAAAAACGCCATTTCTACCTGCGAAAGTAGTCCAATCTATCCATCTAAGGGAAAGAGAGCCCATCACTAGCCGACGTGTTCAGCACAAAAGGGCCGAAACATTCGGAACTCGCATGCAAGGGACGCCGACTGTATTATTATACTAACAATTCGTACTGGACACACTGATTTGGTTACTTATAACGACACGCAGCCGTTTTGAGTGTCATCACAAAATGGCCACCTCAAATCTCCGAGGCGGTTTCCTCCAATTACGTGTCTGGTACGTGATTGGCCGCGCGACTAGGAATCCGCTGTCGTGACTGTGATGATAAAAAAAACGGAACTGGCGCAAATCGACGATACGCCGCGTGCACACAATTTCATGCTCCGGCCGCCTAGAACTGTCCAGATTCGTCATAATCCAGCGACAGCCGTTTGGAAACAGCATCCCACGTTATACTTCTAAAACACTAATTAAACGGACATCACTAGTCCAATTGTAGGACATTACTAGTCTAATTATAGTACATCACTAATTTAGTGATCGGAAGGCGTATCTAAACGCGATCCTTGTTGTAATTGATGTTAACAACGTAACCAATAGCAACGTGGTTGCGTTATGCATACGAACGAAAGAACAGAAACATCGTAATAGACAAAATGAAATTGTCCACCAGAGCCGGAGAAAAATTCAAAAACTAAATAAAAATTCCAAACTTCATGTATAATAGTAGTTATCAGCTTCGTTATATTCTTTTTCTATAATTAAATTAAATATAATAAAAGTTATGATCAGAAATTATATATTTATATTCTGTATTTTTTTCGGCTCTCGTAGACCATTTCATTTTTGTCAGTTACGACTTTTTTGTCTTCTTTCGTCGATATAGTATATTATCAAACATTAATTGACATATCGGTGACACTACTTTAATATGAATTATAGATATATATATATGTTTAACTATTCTTTATTTACGCGATTATTATACAAATTAGTAGATTGATAGATATATATATGCATCATTGTAACTATGGTTTACCTTACTAACATCATATATTTCTTATTCAACTTACTTAGTGTAGGAGCATCGCCTGTCGGCGGATAAATCATTAATCATTACACGCCCGATCATTACAGATCGTATTAATTAAGCCAGTTTAACGTCAGCTAATAGCTGTTAAATACGTTCGAGATTATATATCAATTAATCTATTTTCGCAATTCAATACAATGGCATTGATCGAATCGTTTTATGATCTCTTAACGGTATAGCATTCGCCGTGCTATCGTGTGAAAAGACCATACGATGTACAACACGCTGTTTATCAAACGGATTGAATTTTAACCTTTCATGTCCGGTTATTGGACATATTGTTTCTTTATGTACGACGAAACGGTTCTGTTACAATTTCTCCGATATAATTGGTTACTTATATCATATAATAGACTAGCTGTTAATCACGACTTCGTCTGTGTAGAATAGGAATTATGTCCGCGAGGTGTACTAAAATATACTGTATCAATACATAGTATAAAACAAAGTCGCTTTCTCTGTCCCTTAATACCTATGTATGCTTAAATTTTTAAAACTACACAAAACTACGAATTTTGACGCGATTTTTCTAATAGATAGAGTGATTGAAGAGAAAGGTTTATATGTATAGCTAATGCATAATATTGTAGAGAAATGCTGGTAAATTTATATATTTTTCCATAGATTTTACAGATATCAGTATTGCACCCATGCGGAAACGGAGTGGGTCGCTAGTAGTATAATATGAGGTCTTTTAATGCACCCATTATCCGACACACAGTTTTATGGCTTTAGTTTTGACGATGACAAATTGCCACATCGACTTTCATTCCCATTTAGACCCCTAGTTCATCCCCGTATAGATTGAAAGTAAAAAAATACCAATAATCATTTTCCACTTATGGCTTGTTTCGAGTATCTAGACACATAACTTCACCGTTTTGTAATCAACAGAGACGATTTCCATGTAAACTTTCATCCCCTATTACAACCCTTTTACCCACTTTTATCGCAACAGTAAATGCCTATGTGCTTTCTTGAAATCTATTCTAAGTATGTACCAAATTTCATCAAAATTAGTTCAATGGTTTAGACAGTAAAGAAGACGGACAGATGGACAGAGTTATTTTCATATTTAAAATCATATAATGGAAATAATGGATAATAGACTACTTTCTTCTGAACTGAATTGTCCCTTTATAATCTATAAATAATTAACGTTACCCAATCGAAGTTTCAACTAAAACATATAACTTAATAATGTGAATGTTGACTGAAGAAGTAAATATAACAGATTAAATGACGCTGGGCTTTCTTGAGGGCACGCTTAATCATATTTCCATTACTGGTAGTAGAGCTATGAATAAGATTATGACGCGATTTATAAGCAAAATAGTGTACCAAAGAGGCATGTGTCGGCGTGGAAACAATGGTGCGGGTTTGATTTGTCTCGGGTTTTTAACCAATATCTATCTATCCGCAATTTAGGGATGTGATGATGATAAAACGAAAAATACAGGAAAATTGTATTTTTCTTTTGGTATATTTTGAATGTCATTATCAATTTTAAATATTGATGTAATGACACACGGCGATTAATGTAGTTTAAAAAGAAAAATGTTTTTAATAACATGTTTTATTTATGTTATATAATTTCTTTATTTGTTACAATTTGCCAGATACATAATCGGTGTAGTCAAGTATGTTTGTTAACATTTCTATTAACAGGTGTAATCTATTTGTTGGCACCTCGATGACGATTATTGACGGTTTTTCCCGCGCAAACTGAACTTTGCCTTGAATAAATTAACCATACATACTTACTTGTAAATAAATATCTAAAGTTCAGATGTTATATTATTTAAATAAAAGCAAACTCATACTATATGAATTTAAAATTTTAATGATTGTTTAATTTTTATTAGTGTATAACATTTACAATCAATGTTTATACACCGTCAACTTAGTTAGCCTTCGAAACAAAAATAGTTTTAAAAATAACTGCGCTTTACAAGATAATTCTATATTTTTTTTTTACTTATACCGGTAACCGGTCACCGGTTAATAATTCAAATAATACCGGTTTTATTTAAATTACTAACGGGTAAACAATACGTCCGCGGGCAACCCTGGCGCTAGTGTTTTCCGCCGGCGTTGTCGGCGTTATCTACCGATTCGCCGCGGCCGGGGACGGCGCGTGACGGGCGTCGATTAGAAATCACGGACGGCGACTCCGAACCGCGGTCTCTATTAAGACCGTCGGCCGAGTTAATCTACCAACGCTAAATCTCGTCACAACAGTTTTATCGATAACGTTTTTAATGTTTCGTCTTTGTAATCTGTGCTTGGCTAATCTTTGAATGTAATTCACAGATAATAACGTTATTGAAATTTAATTGATGTCCATATGCATCGTGTTGAAAATAAAAATATGAAGCAATATGGGGAAAAAGACCTTTGAAAAATGCGAAAACCTATTTTATTTTCATAATAAATTGAGAAAGGGAATTATTATTTATAATATAAAAAATTGCTCTTCAAATATTATTTTTAAAGCATCTTGTCATATTTTACAGAATTTTTTTAAAGTTCTGTTTATTTCAATTCTATAATATTATTCATTTAATACCAACAATACATTAATAGTATCTAACATTGAGGAAAAATTATCGTGAGCTGTTCTGTTATAACACAAAATTTATACAAGAATTTCGGATATTGACAATAATGGAAAACGGGCGAACGAACTCCGCGCGCGGCAACAAACACACGTAACTCCAAGGACAGATAAACGAAAAAAGTTTTAGGTAAAAACCGAACCGAGTGGATATCAATGAGCGGGCGGTTCCCCGGCATTACGTATAAATGAATAATGTAATTGACGAGACACGCGAGAACGAATTGACCTTGCCAATGAAATTCAAAGGTTCAAAGGTTCAACGCAAGACGAACCTGTGATTATTCCACGGATTCTTTTTTTGTTGATAAATTTAATTTACATGCTTTTGTGTTTATTGAAGCCCTCAAAATTATGCACACCATTGTGCTAACGTGTTTTGTTAAGCAGATAAGACCTTTAAATGTTGTACGGTGAGACGTTCATTGCATTTTCTTAACCTGTTTTATTATTCATAATTTTAGTTTTTTCAAACAGCCCCTTTTTAGTTTAAGACGAATACAAAGATAAAATGGTAATTTAATTATGTTCATACAGCATAACTATTTTAAAGCAAATGTACATGAGATGATGTAATTTAGGTACCTACGTCATTCTCATAGCTATCTGAAACACCTGAAATGTTCGGAATACAATTATAGACATGTAGCTAGCGTGGGTAGTGTGGGGACACTTTTGACGCCTTTAAATCTAAGTATATTTATGCAATCGTATAGACAATCAATTATATTATAATACCAAATATATTTTTACTGCATATTACCAACGACAAAACAATCATTAATGACGCACGCGAAAAAAAATTAAAAAAACTAAATAAAAGATTTTGCGGTAAAATCTCAAATAAGTAACAGATTAAAAAATATTTAAACGTAAGAATCGTCAACATTTTCCCGCCTATATGGAAACCGCGCATTGGCGGTGTCACGGAGCGCGAGCAGACGCGGGCGGCGGGCCGTGACGGCAGGAAAAAACCTTCCTATTCACTCGGTAATGGCCGACGAGAGAAACTAACCGCGCTCCGCTGGCCACGGGCTTGAAATCAACATTAAATCTTCCATGAACAAGGAACGACTCGTCCGAGATTGTGAAGCGGATACGCTTAATTATAATAAAACTATCGTATAAATTCGTTTCAGTGTATAATTGATGTGTTGGTTGAAATTTAACAACTTCGCGTTTGATGCGAGTTAATTCGATTAATTAAGGGAATACTTTCGTAATAAAATTTAGACTGGTTGATTTATAAACGTAACGAACTGATGTTCTAATGAGATAAGTTGTTTAGGTTGGATGTTTGCATTTAAACATGAGATAATTCTATAAATTAAGATACGAGATAAGATCATTGAAGAAATTGTAGCCATAAAGATGTTTATATTCTAGTAGTCGATATTTTATTATTATGATGTTATATTAACAACAATACACAAGCTAAAGATTGTTTAATCCAAAACATTTTGACACTATTTATCTTATTTTTTGTTTTAACCACAGATTAAAGGATTATAGGAAAATCTCCATAGTTTGTAAGAAAAGAAACAATCAAAACGAGATATTTAAATTCATTGGAACATGATGCAGAAAAAACACATTATACTTTTAAAAATATCACATATGTTAGAAGAAGTAATTTATTAATTACGTTGCTAATGAATTCAAGATGTGAAAACAGTTGACGTAATAGACCTAATAGTTTTTCTCAACAAATGTAGTTATTTCAAAATATATATGAATAAAATTTTTACTAGCTAAAGTTATTCTTACTAGCTAAACTAGCTGAAAACATAATTAGTTAATGAGATATTTAATGGTCAAAAATGTTAAAAATAAAACATAATTTAGATTTAAAATAAAGTATCAGCTAGAAATACAATATCCGTAAGTTATATCGGATTGCATTCACTTAGTGCAATAAAGGACTTATGACTGTACAACGCATTTATTAATATAAGTGTTAATTTTTTCTTTCTTACAACAAAATAGTGAGAATGAAAGACATTGTTTCATCACAGAAATAGTATAAGTCAGGGCTTTGATATATTACGTATAAATATTGTGAAATATACTAGATTATAACGCATGTAGAATAAAATCTACAGGCGATGGTATGGGATCGTGTGGATAGAAATTTCCACAGGTTGTATTAGGTCAAGCCTATACATTGTAATTAATTACGAAAGAGGCAAAAGTTAAAAACGTGCGGTTCACGTGGTACGTCATTTGGACAGGTTTCCGATAAGGTGTTGTTTCCAATTTATTCATGATGATTTAGAAGCGTCGAACGACTGCTTCGCCGTCAATTTCGCTCAAATCAAACGGTATTTTGCACCGACGTTTTATCGGCTGGAACCGATGGATAAGCGCAATGTGAAGAGGTTGCGTGGTAATAAACATTTGTTTGGGACAGGACGATTATGTATGGGTACAGAATTCGCCCCAGTCAATTTTGTATATGATGAGTTATTTCTCGTTTTAATAACAAAACTTATAATGCCCGGGCATGTCATTAGACGTGGAATGAAGTTGTGGATGAAATCGATATTCTTTGTACATAGGAATAGATGTATACTTCTTGTTCTACTTATCATTTAGTTATATTGCAGATAACAGTCCAGTTCAACACTTCGGGGGAATCGCAAAAACCACGCTCCGCACCTAAACGCACCCGTCAATTCTATTTCCAATAAATCCATAAAGAACAATGACCCAGATCCGGCAAAGATAACTATCGACGTGACGCATGTGTAGAATCGATAACAGCGAGTGCACACTACAGACGTTATCGAGCAAATATTTACCCAAGCGACAGCGAAACGCGAACCTAAACTAGGCCCTTCGAATCTATACAAATATATATAAAAGAGGTAATATTACCTACCCGTTAATGGCAGCTGCGACGACAGATGTGGCCGGGCATCCGTAAGACTTACCCGCTCTGGAAAGACGGCACTAAAGAACACGTGCACGGTGAGGCCACCTGTCGCGAACTGCCGGGCGCATGGTGCCGCGCGGGCATTTATTGGAGGCGCGCGCGCAGGCCGACGCGCCGATGTGGACTGACTGCCGGCACGCTACCTGCACTCACCTGCCCCCCACTCCCCACCACCAGGAACCGGATGGTCCAAAACAAAACGGTCGACAAAGGACGTGCCACGAATGTTCGCCCGCTAAAGGGAGCCCGCTTCCGATCGCGTGTGACGAACCACCCGACGGTTATGGATTGAATTGAATGATATCGAAATTAAGATAGAAGCAAATCTCACCATTTAACTAAGAACTGCTATAATCATGTCGATGAAACACTTAATAGTTTAGTCACCTAAGTGAACGGATTGATCGTCGTAAACCAGATAAGAAGATTTAGATCTCGTTCTAAAGTACTGAAAAAGTCCAAAGTTCCACAGGATCGATATAAATGATTACCAAATCGATGACAGTGTCGACGCCAGTTGTGCAATCATCATTCCCGATACAAACAAACAATGGACGCCGTCTGAATTCCATGACGTGGTGTGTGAAGACTCAGCACTGGCTTCAAAGTCGACGATTGTCTCCGCGCGTTATCGTTTCATATCTTTGACTGATATAAATGCGGATTAGCCGCATATATTGTATTTCATGTGACACAAACGCTCGTTGAAATATTTTATTGTTGAGCAAATCAATTAATTTTATAAATAACGGTAGATTACATACTTGCACCGGATAGGGAAAAGCTTCGGAAGAAAGTTTCGACGTTAAAATTAGTCCCGATGCTTTCTTTTAAATTCATAGGATAGCCGAGTTTCAGTTTTTAGACAAACGTATTTAAATATATATTCTAAACATGATTTGATTAAATACAAAATTTTGTTAATCAATACAATTAAAGCGGTCTTCATATTATCATCATAGCGTCATTTTATTTATTGGCAATTAGCTACAAGAATTATCGTCAGTTGATAAATCCTTGAATTTTAATCTAAACTGATAAAGCACTAACTGTAGGTTCAATTATGAAACTATTTGTTGGACGGATTTTCACATTAATTAATAAAAATTTATATAATTATAATATTTGCAACGGAACTATAGAAAGGAAAATTGTACTGACATTTGCACCAAAGATATTCATAAAAGTTATTTAATATAATATTATGCAAAAACGATAACGTGAACTGTATCCATCTGAACTATGTTAAAGCCAAGTAAGACTGAGAAATTATGGCAAAATATTCTTATATCAAATACTGCTAGCGACAAAAGCAACCGCCGTCATTTAGATTCCAGATTCGTTGTTTATCTTACCTAACATATACCTTTGCTTACTCTAATTTTATATTTATTTCGGCTCGGTACGTGTGCTTAGAAACATTAAGAGAAAAAAATATCTTAGTACTAAACATATAATAATGAACATACTCATAGAAAACAACAATCAAATGGCAAATAATAAAAATTTCAACTACAATTACAATTACCTATTACAAAACACACAAAGATCTAGGGAAATGCTGCAATTTTAAACTAGTAAAATCAAACATCAAATAATCATCATTCGTAGGTACCCACAAACAAAATCAATTAACCTTAGTGCTAACTAAAATCAGCAAGATGCAAGGAGAAACCTGAATTAATATAATTACAACCATAGCATTATTTCTACATTATCGTAATGTTAATTAGGTTGAAGCATAGAATTTGTCGGAACATGTCCTATGATCATAGTTGTCCGTTGCAATTATGGCCTTCTATCATAGTTTATTGGAATAATTACGCATATAATGAGAAAAGGGTTTTATTGTAAAATATATCAAATCAGAACAACATTAATATAGTTTTCAGGTTAAAGGTTTATAGGTTTTCTCTTTTTCATAATAAACTACACTAAAAATGTACTAAAAGGTATATAATGTCTCATAATTAATTATAAAAGGGTTCATATTTACTTTTTTATAAGTATAACTTGATTGAGGTAATCAGTATTGGTAATTATACAAATTAACATTTTGAATTGTTTTGTAATAGATACACTAGGGACCAATAAGTATAGATGAGCAGAAGAAGATTTTATTTAAAATTTGTTTTTAATTTATGTGTATGTAGGAAGGCATTTCTGGTACTCCTTCTGAATAAGATCTAGACTATATATCAACAGCAGGCGTTAATCATCATCTTAAAAAGCAGTGTAATGGAAGGTTTATTTATTACAGTGGCACTTTCGGTCTTATTTTTTAATGTTGTTAAGTTCTTATTAAAATTCAAATTTAAAATCACCGAATAAATTATTTTATGAATCTTTTTAAAATATCAGTATGAAAATTTCTTAGTCAATGTCTAAACTGTACCACTGAAACGGTAAATGACACTCAAGATCTGAGAAAAAGCCGTGAATGAAGCGTTTTCTTATCTTATATATTAAATCATCAGCTTTTAAATCTCGTTGTAGACATACATCACCAAAACCACGATAAGACCAGAGTGTCAAGTGTCCTGAACCTAATTTTCATGCCTAATCACTTTTGAATTTATTCAATATTAGTGAATATAAACCGGAAAACCGTCCCTCGAATACAGATTGGGAGACAAGTGCACTGCCTCCCACCGCTGCAGCATTAATACAGTCATAAAAACCCTTGTCGGTCTATAAAACGCAATTAAACTTCAGATTTATACAAAATTATCTTCATTAAGTGCACTTCCCATATAACTCACGTGCATCTGACTTGAAACTCCCGATGTTTCTAAATATTAAAAATTGATAACATGTCATTAATATTTATATATCCGTTATTATAATGTATACTCTTAAAGATGTTTGATGGTACAATAAAGAGGCTAGATAAATTAATAAAAAATATGTACACATGTACATGTATTTAAAATTTCAAAACCCCTAATGAAGAAGGAGTGCATTAAGGGAGGCCTATGTCCAGCAGTGGACTAGCACAGGCTGATGATGACGATGTACACATGTAATTTTACTCGACATCAATTGTTTTTTTTTATATAGCATCTAGATGAACAAGACTTTCACCTGACCTACAATAAATACAGTGTATAAAGCTTCAACTTCAACACACTCGAACATGGGATGTTACGCGGTAAAAATGCATGCTATGATGCCCTTCAAATCATCGGAATACAGTAGTGTTTCTACGCTACACCTTTTCGGCAGAAATTGGCACCGCAGACGTATTTTCCCTGACGGCATCCTATCATCTGGATATTACTACTATAAACGTACGTCGGTCCACTTACCAACCCACATTGGACCAGCGTGGTGGGATACGGTCTAAAACACACTAATGGATAGGGGTGTATTAGGGGAGCTGTCCAGCAGTGGACTATCAAAGGCTGATGATGATGATATTATTATACTTACTAGATATAGTGGATTTCAATGCTCCGTTGCATTGAGTTTACTATCGTTATTTTTAGGCTTAATTAGTTAATTGCCTGAAAATTAAGTTAATACGTACGCCAGATTGGTAAGCCAAAGAAAAAATACAAGCAGCATTTTTAATATATTAGTACCGTTGTCTGACATTTATACATTAATATTTTCCTTACTCTCTCTCTATTTAATAACAAGTCGCTTTATATAATAACTCTTATTCAGAGTAATTTTGATGGAATAGAAGATGCCATAACATAACTTGGATAAATAATAATTAGATACCTTGCTATTATTATTGTTCAGGTATAATCTTCATCGTCAGCCTGTGTTAGTCCACAGCTTGACATAGGCCTACCCTAATGCCTTCTCCATTAGGAGTTTTTCCACATTTTCATTCATCCCACCGCACTGGTCCAATGCGGGTTGGTGTGTGGACCGGCTTTGTACATGCCTATCCTGCGCCGCCGTCACATGCCTGCCTGCCGCATGGATCATATTACTTTTCAGATGGTTGGGTGATCGGCCCAAATTTTTCAAACCAACCACAAAACATCGATAACACAAAGTTGTTTCCCCGCGGGATTCGAACTACCTCCGGTTTGTAAAACAAGGGCCAATACCACTAGGCCACGAAGGCGGTTATGTATACTCTTCATGCTGTTTAAATAATATAACTTCAAATGATTATTCGCATTTAAAAACGCGGCTTGGCCCTGCAGTTTCTGCTATTTGAACTATGAGGGATTACATTAGGTATAACCTACGAATATTTATCTCCGTTATTAAACGTTTAAATGCTGTTGATAATTGTTACCGCAGAACAGTAGGCGCGCTACGTGAGTGGACGTAACGTCTTTGCACTGTGGGAATAAATCTTTAACTGCTTAGTAATAGATGGAAAGCAGTAACAAAGTGCTTAGTCAGTGACTTATTCGCTTAATAACTCTTAACGGTTGACAACGACCACGGCGCGCGGCTCAATTTTTCCCAAAGTACCGTTTGACGCATTTAAGTTATTCCGTTACGGACATCTCGCGTCTTGCGGTTGCAGAAGTCAGTCAGCGAATCTATAAGGCGTCGTTTGCCGCCATTTTGGTAAGGCAGTAATGGCTCAATAGCTGAGAACATTAATTGCAATCATATATTATCTTATACTTCGATGAAGTTTTGTTATCAATATAATTTTTATCTTAATATCACACCATTAAAAATAGTTAAAAATCGTTAAATGACGCGTGAAGGGTTCGCGGTTAAAAAATGGAGCCCACTTAATATGCACGTCTTTTAGGTTCCTGAGAAAATTTGTTTAATTAAATAACAGTAGGTATTAGGTAATTGAAATAATAATATACATAATATTTTTATAACGAAAAGTCGGGCAACTATAACTATATTGCATATTATTTGTTGCGTATGACTTCGTCCGCGGGGTAACATATAAACATTTAATGCTAAAAACGTACCCTATGTTACTCCTCGTTACATCAGCTATCTTCCAGTGAGAGGCCCGTCCAAAAAGAGCCAGCCATTTCAGTGAACAATCAGACAGACACATTAAAAACAAATGATTTGTTCTATGTATCATACTAATTTAAAAACGATTATTTTGAACATACCAAAAGACACTCTAATTTTATTATTTGTGTGGATTTTACCTACAAGACATAATGAATAACTATAAAAAAAAGCTTGGTTTAATATTTTAATATTTTATAGGTACCTATATTAAATCTGACCAACATTCGCTGAGCGATTGTTGACCCCCGCATCAATTTAGCAACAAAACACAATGCACAAACAATTCATAGTCAATTTAGTCGCTTAATACAATAATTAATTGCACTTCACTTATCATTTTGCTATTGATGATATCACCGTCTTATTCAACGGGCATTAGTCATAAATCATTCAAATGAATACGTTGAGTTTTGTGCGAGGTTATTTGAGTCCTGTCAATGTGTTTTTGCCGCCAAAATCATTATGCTTACTCGATAAAAGCATCAACATCCAAAATAAATGTTTGAATAATATGTTTACCGTAAAATTGATTGTATGTCAATTAATATTTCAGTATATTTTTTTTCAATAAATTTAATGACCGCAACAAATTCGTAAAAAGTAGATTTAAAATCTATAACAATCGCGTAAATAAAAGAAATAATAAGAAAAAAAACTGTCAAATTTTCATGCACTATCAAAAAACAGACTAGGAAGTTCGTTAAATCAAATGTCTGTCATCTTATTCAACCAACTACAAACGCTACCAAGAATCAAAAATAAGAAATTTAAAAGAATAGAAATGAAATCGGTGCTGTAAACACGATAAAAGAACTTTTCTCTTAATTGCTAAATATTCAATTTCTAATCGAAAGTAGAGAACCACAACGTTCAAGAACACCTTGCAGCCAGGCCTAGTGCGATGTAACACAAGTGTTCTTTGGAAAGGTCACCATAGCTGCAGTCCGCATCTGCCTCATTAAATACATCGTTTTCTAATGACAGTTCTATTAAAGGCTAACTACTATACATGTTTTCTTTCCTTTTTTTAATTAATTAGAGATCTAACCAAGTTCATTAAGGATTACTTTAAGTTTTATTAAGAATTATTACACTATGTTGTATTTATTTGGCGATGAAAACTAAAGAGTGCAGAGTGCTTTGACTCGTCGGAGCCATTATACTTTGATCATCATCATCAGCCTGTGATAGTCCACTGCTGAACATAGGCCTCCCCTAATGCACCCCTATCCATTAGGGGGGTTTTGGACCGTATCCCACCACGCTGGTCCAATGCGGGTTGGTGGGTGGACCGACGAATTTGTTAATATTCATTCCAGGTCTTTATTGGATTTAGTATAGACAATGGGCCACACTTAGTTTGCGTTATTTATAAGTAACGAAGCATGCGACAAACATCTAAATATGTAAAGAAATTTAGTATTTGAACATATGTAAACATATTTAAAATTTTATTTGCAAACATGTCGAAAATCAGTTGACACATATCATTCAGGGTTGTGCGTTTTATCTTTTTTTTTTTTAACAATGAATTTAATGAATTTTCATATAAATATAGTTTATAGGACAGAATATGAATATCAATTTGCAAAACCAAAGCTGCAACAGCTGTTATTGAGATTTGATTAAAAGTAATCTTTATACAGTTTTGGCATATTTAAACTCTTATTAATGTCAAATCTACCACCGGCCTTCTACCTACTACACAGCCTCCTTAGCCTAGTGGTAAGGGCGTGTGCTTTAGAAACCCGAGATCGTGGGTTCGAATCCTGCGGGGACTCAACAAACTTTCATTGTTGTTTCCTAGTTGGTTAGAGCAATTTGGGCCGACCACCCAATTGTCTAAAAAGTAAGAAGATCCATGCGTCGGATGGGCATCTAAAAAGTCGGTCCACCCGCCGACCCTCATTAGACCAGCATGGTGGGATACGGTCCAAAACCCCTTGATGGATAGGGGTGTATTAGGGGAGGCTTATGTTCAGCAGTGGACTATCACAGACTGATGATGATGATGATGATGATGACCATCGGTTCGATAATCTGACCTAAATTTAACTATTTAGCGTGTTTCGTAAATCTATCCGTATTTCGTACTATCTTGTTCTGTCATTTTAAACCAAATGACGGCTGCTACTACTCATAAAATCTATTAGCGCTGAGTTTCTAATTACAACTCAACGAGAAGATGTTCCAATCAATGAAACGTGGGACGTATCAAATATATCTTATCGAGCTTAATAGATTTATTTCTTTTTGCCCAAGCCCATTAAACAAGGCGCCAACGCGTGCCCAAACATCTGCCCGCGCAGATGCCTGCAACGGCAGCCATCTTTAATCGGGACGTTCGGAAACATTCGTATTAAGCGCATACGGTTTACTAACTCCGATATTTATGATTGTGACATGTTATTGAAGATTATTTATTGCTCTTTACGTTTTCATACTCTTTGTCACTGATATTGACAATTTATTAGCAAACATAGGAGGGACTTTGTGTCATGTGGAACTGTGACAGATCTAATATTTAAGATAGAGGTAATGGTCACAGAAGTCGTTTTTGCAGACAACCCTTTAGGAACCTCTACCTGAGTACCTTTCGGCCGCATAGCAGTAGTTTGAATACGCTACAGTCACAATTTATAGAGCACAGTAGCTAGATTAATCATTGGTTGAAGGATACGATAATACGGTGAAGTCGAGCTCACTTCTTGTAATGCTAAAAAACAAATTAAATAAAGTAATTGGTAATTATGTTACCTTTACAGTATATTTAATTATATAGTTGTACATTTGGTTATCTTTTAACGTTTTCAGGTTAAATTTAATATGTTTCGTTGTATCAGTGTACATTTTTTGCAGTGGCGGAGGTAAACGACCCGGTGTTACATTTAATGGGAAGTGATCACCGCTCGTAATAAATATCCTCGAAGAGAGTATCCGACGCCATTATTATGAGTTATAGGTATTTTAATAAATTTATTAAGACAATTTAAATATGTAAAATACCTTTCTCATAATACGCTACCAATTATAATTCATACTAGCTGAGTCCGACGAAACTAATGTGAATATAAAAATCGGTAGTCGGACATTTCTTCTTTTTTATGCTCTAATTTATTTAATATCTTTATACTCACCTCAAATGCATCTTTAAATCCCTCAGACTAGGAAAAATGTAACACAAAAAATACTTTAATACCGTTTTAGCTGTTCCTTGAAGCACTACGGACATGCTGCTTTTGAAAGAAAAAGCTTTGTCGCTCAGTCACCAGACACCTCAAGATTTAAGGTAGTAACATTTTCTAAATATATAAAACGTTAACCAAAACCTAAGTCGCTACATCCACAAATTCGCTACATCAAGAAAATCCTTGATAACCAACGTTTAAGAAGCTCGTTCAATATGGTTCTTCTCACGTCGCAAATGATTATGAGCGATTGTGCTTACTTACTATCAGAGTCGATTTAGCAAGCTACTAGCTTATTTGCCCCCTCAATAAAAAGGTATTTAATCCATTTGATCTCTTCCATAAATGTTAATAACGGAATCGCATCTAGTATCCGCTGGACGCTCTAATAGGCCGCTTCTAATTGCCTTATTAAAGTAATTATATTAAAGCGCGTACACCTTGGTTTATGGGTATGATTAAACAACGGTTTATCATAGAACCATCGGGCAACGGAACTATTGCTAGTTTCATTGTATTAGAAACTAGCTAACCAGGCATACTTATTACCGCAACAGAATTAATAAATAAAAAAGCTGAGTGATAATATATAAAATTAGATTTACTTTCTGAACTACGGGTAACGTCAAAGGTTTGAGATTTAAAACCATACCGTATTAAAAAATAAAAAGCGAAATTAAATAAGCTGTTATTGATTTTTAGTCAGGCTTACAAATAGAAATTGATTTTTACATACCAAATATTTTGATTTTCTTTTGAAACACCTCATACAACAGTGAGTTTAGATTATTTTTAATACTCTTACTAAATCAAATGTGCATGTCCAAAGTTTTGATAAAACGGGATACGATGAGTTTGCAAAAAAAATCTTTTCAATATCCAACGTACTGCATGTGTTATATTTGACAACTTCAAAGTGATTATTTCTTTTATTTACGCGATTATTATACATATCAAATCCACTAATTTACGGATTTTTCGCGTTACTTAAATATATTTATTCCCGACGTTTCGGATTCATTCCAGCATCCATGATCACGGGCAGACTAAGTTGGTATATATACCAACCGTGCCCGTGATCATCCGTGAAGTCAAAGTGCTTTTACATAAACTTTACATCAATCTCCTTTCTTATATCAGTATCACCTATAGTATTTTTTTATAAAATCTTATAACACGATAAAAGCGCGTGATCGTATTGCAAATTAAAAATCACTTGGCAAGCATTCAGTTGAAACATTACACATGCGTTTGTCTTACTCGCTGATTGTGATGATATTGTTTGTTATTCAAAACCATTTGGACTTTGACCTGAGTCAAATTCCTACATAAACCTAAATATGAGTTCATAATTAAATCTTGATCATATCAAAAATATAACATTTTTTAGAATAATTCAATATAATTAATTAACTGAAAGTCGATCTGAAAAACAAAGTCTATTCTAAATAAAAGCCGAAATTTAATCAATCTCATAAAATATGCTTATTTTATAAATATGTTTAATTCGACAATAAGGCATCAATTAAAATTTTAAAATTCATCAAAAGACTTCATAAACGTTCCTTTTAGAATTTCATACCAATTTTTATTCTTTAACTATTTTATCAATTTCAATTTAAAATATGTACTAGAATCGGCTGAACTCGCGTGAAATCGGTATTGGTGCTAACTAGTTTCAGATCTTCATTAGGACGAGTGGGATAACTCCAAGGTTTGGCCTGGTTACTGTAGTACATATTTTACGTGCACTGTCTCACGATAGCTTTAATAGTTTAATTTTAATTTAGGTTTAAATAATACACTGTCTTTTTATCTAAATTGATTTTACGATAATTCGATCGCAAACAATATCCTATAACCATTGTTGTATAGCCAGAAGGTACAGTAGCAATTGGATTTGAGAAATATTAATTACATCGACTATTAATGGAAATAGGAGGCGCTCGGAGTCGAAATAAAAAAGTAATTTGATGAGATGTCTCGGCCGGACACATCTTAAAATTTAGGGCTGCACCATTCTAGTCTAAATGCACGCAGAAATTATTTAGTAGTCTTTGGTGTTTTCTTCTATAAAAAATGTTTTGTCGTAGATTTGTTGCTGTACCTGTGCTTGTCCACTGCTAGACATAGGCCTCCCCTAATACACCCCTAACCATTACGTTGTTTTGGACCGTATCCCACCACGCTGGTCCAATGCGGGTTGGTGGGTGGACCGACTTTTCACATGTCCATACGGTGATGGGCCCAAATTATCCTAACCAATCCTAATCCTAACCAACCAGAAAACAACGATAACACAAAGTTGTTTCCCCGCAAGATTGGAACCCACGATCTCCGGTTTATAAGGCAAGGGCCAATACCGCTAGACCACGGAGGCGGTTAATTAATAAACAAATTCGACTCCTAATTTTTGTGTTATAAAATTGTAATTTTTCAAAGTTATTAATTCATTCATTTTAACAACACCATTCATTTTAAATACTTTGTGTTGGACCGCCTTAGTTCAGATTATTTTCCTTTTTACCTGATCGCTAACCACTAATTTATAAATTTATAAACGAAAAGCGGAGTCAAATAGTTTTTGTCAAACCTAAGACATAATTTGGGTACATACTTATGCCAACGTGTAAGATTTTCTAAAGGTTATTGTCTAAAATTTACTCATAACTTTCATATAAGATCTAGAATCTTGATAAAAAAAAGCTTAATAACACACTTTCTGTCAAGACGTATGAAAGTCCTGTTGTATTGGTCTAAAAACATTATGTGATTTATTTGACTTTGCCGCCAATATTTATATGGCTATTTAGCGACACAATTTGGCATTAGTTTATAGTTTAATCAAGTTGTCTTTGGAATATATGTAAGGAAGGTAACTCATAGAAATGAAGTGGCGTCATAAATTACGCATCCTTTTGATGAATATTAATGCGAGAATTCACTGAGCGACAGTCAACAATAAGTACCTCACTTACGAAGCTCTGTTGATTTTGTTACTTTATTTACGTCCATTTTGATTCAAATTTGGTCTAACTATAGAGAAATATTGCTTAAGTTACATCTGTAAATAATTCGATTATGCAATTAGTTTTAATCACAAAAGCTACCAATTCGAAAGTGAACCGTTGCTAAGTCACGTGTTTAAAAAAGCCTATATCCTGTAGGCAACTGCATATTTCCGATGTTAGTTGAGCAGTTGTTCTTTTTTATCTAAAAGGAATAATTTCCATAAATGCGGGTCACGCCTTCAGGACGGCGATGAAATGGCGCAGGTGCGTCTTTAACCTTAACGGTTGTAATAAACTAAAGTATTTGTTGCTAGTTTACGTTTAAAAGTTGTTAGTTCCAAATGTAAGAAGGATAATCGTAAATTAGGGCATTATTCTAGTTATCTTTAAGTTGATTAGTATCTCGATGAAATCTATCTTTGTAAACTAATGTGAAAGTATGATTGTTTAAACTTACTATAAACAACACACATATTATTAGTTACATATTTATATTTTTTTGCTTTTGTAACATTTTGTTAATATATTTTTTTGGGAATCGCTTAAATAGTTTACTTATTCTTGCAGGTAAAAAAATGTTTTACATATAACTTATGTAACGGCTGATTTTTCATCAAATATTACAGATGGGATATTAAAGTATGTGTATAAAAAATGTCTCAATGCGTTTCTAATATTAAATAGTGGCAACCCTACGTAGTCCATAGTGCACTTGCTTTGTGTAACGTCAGTTATACATTTATTTGTGTAATTAAGCTTGTTCAGAATCCGTGAAGAGACGGGGTCTTTCACCGCGGCACAAGAAGCGGCTTGAACTTTTTACTGGTGTTATATAATCTATAACACTTGAGATTTTTAATATATCTTAGTATATTAAGAATACTGCACATATTTTAATTGAAGTATGTAAAGCTTAAGATCTATTGAAAATATGTATTCAAATCGTTCACGGCTTCGTATATAAAATAAAATTTCAATAAACACTTTGAGTAGTTTTTGCCTTATATGTTAAATATCACCCAACGTACAACTTAAGCTATGATGTTTACATGTATTATATAAATAATATAATATAAATGTATAAAACAGTATGTCATTATAACGTAAATATAAACGCTATGCTCGGAGTTTCTGCGTCGGATAATATTCGTAATGAATTCATTCAGCAAAGAGCTGAAGTTACTGACAAAGTGCACAATATTAACTCATTAAGTGGCAGTGGGCCGGTCATGTAGTCTGAAGAACAAATGGCCGAGGGGCAAATAAGGTCCTAGAGCGGAGGCCACGTTTGGGAAAATGGAGTGTTGGACGACCCGGCCAGGTGGGATGCCGATCTCTCCGTAGTAGCTGGGTCAAGTTAGAGGGGAGTGGCAGGGGATCGGCTGTCTTGGCGTTCATTGAGATAGGGCCTATGTCCAGCAGTGGACTGTTGATGATGATACTAATAACGTAAATAATATGTAGATATATTCATATGTAATCGTACATATATTATTAAGTCATACTAGATTAATAAAAAAATCTTATTTCAAAAAGCTGTTATGTTTATGTATGTATGTAACAAAATTTCATAAGCTTAAAAATACCCAAATTACAAAGTAAGTAATTGTCAAATTGAGCGCTAAAGAGTACAAAATTTTTGCTGTTTTAATTAGAAAATTTTTTTACCATAAGCTTAAGAATTTTGCTTTACTTCTGCAGTCATATTTTGATTCTTTAATATTAAAAACACACAATTAGTCACACGACAAACAAACAAACTAAAAATACTTTGCTTTCTTTTTATTTCTTTACTATATTTCAAGTCTTTAATAATTATTAATCAATAAAAGTTAAATCTTTAATACTATACCGATTATATTTTTAGATCGTTTAGTTATTACGATTGTATCATAGCCAAACATAAAAGGCATTTTCTGTAAAACAATGCATTTTAGCAGATCAAAACTTTTTCATGTAGGTTCTTTCTAGTTCCTCTCCTTCTTCTTTTATTACTTTTTCAATACTATATTGATTGTACTGATTACCTATGACAATATTTAGAAAAAGGATTGAAATATTATTTAAATAAGAAAAATAGTAGAAGTAGATACGCTACTTACTTATCGCTGACTAATGAATTGGAGAAGTAACGGAGGTAAATATTATCAATATAAATATTTAGTTCTCAATTTTAATTTACAAGATAAATATACAAGCAATGGTAACAGAAATCAAATAGCAAATGGCTTTCTTATAATTATTAACCTATTTAACAGCCGTTATTTAACCCAATTAATATTGTTATTATCAATCAAGGCGGAATTGCAATGTCGACACGTGCCCGCTGCCCCAAATCGCATCCCTTTCTCCGCGAAAGTAGGCCATTAAATGTCAATTGCGCTGAATCACCAGTGTTGCCAGGGTTGCCAAATATTTAATAATATCATCTAAGGTATGACACATAAGAGTATTGCCCCAACAATAAAAAACAACAATTTCGAATATGAGCTAACTGCATAATTAAATCAGACGTAAACTAAATAATAATAACCACAATTATATTCAAATATCGAAATATAGACAAGAACTGAGATAGCCCCCTCAGCTCGGATCAGATAGCATAAATGGATACCAATTTTTTACCTTTACTTATTTTATAACTTCTTTTAAATTGACGTATACTGATTTGTAAAGCAATAACCTATGCTAAGCTACTGAAGAAAACATGTATAAAGATTATTTACACAGCCGTTGACATTTTTAACAGATTATATTCTATAGTTCTATTTTAATAAGCAAATGCATTCAGTGATAACGAGAGTAACGCGAATGATTTACAGAAAACTTAATGAGAGACAGCTAGAGCAATTTGTTGAAGAAATTGCGAGCGGAAAGATTTACGAGATGTCTACTGTGCGGAACAAACTCTTCTTCAGAAAGTTGTGCCAGAGGTTCTTAGAGAGAGGGTAGGATGCAAATCAGTTAACAGTTTCCCTTAAAAAAATTATAAATAATATTATAACCCTGATATAACATTATAAGATATACAATATACTTTTTATGACACCTCTCATTAGAGTATTGCTAATTGAAACATCGCTTGCTTAATCAAAAGTTACTTTACACCTATTTTACTGCTGCCTTTTCATTTTAAATAAAAAAAGGAATTAGTACTACACCTTTCATTTTCTTATTAAAATAACATATAAAAGGAAAATAACATATAGAACCCTTAACTAAGATGACTTGTACTAATACGGGTATATTAATACACATCTTTTGCCAAAGCTTGCGTACAGCACATACATAGAGAGAAACATAACAAATAAATTTTAAAAATCCTACAAATTAAAATTATCCGCTTAATTTCCAATTATTTTGCAGTATTTTAAATAAAGTCGACAAGATTACAGTTTTCAAACACTTAGGCTGCACTGTCGTAAAGGCGTTTGCTCCAACATGGAGGTGTGAATCCGCGGGTTCGTTTAATTATAATATATTACCACAACAACCTCAGGAATGCCTCACTATACCTTATTTGTGATGCACCCTAGGCACTAACTGTAACGCGAAAGCCTAAATCAATTTAGACCTCACCTGCAACGCCAAAGCACTATTCAAATTTGCGAGTTGTGTAACAAAATACCGACCACCTGTTTTCTTTAACATTACGCTTCTTTTCAACGAAAACAAAACATTATTTCGTTCATGTCTTTCAAGAAATATAAATCATAAATTTTTCTTGATTGTTTATTAATAAAACTTGTTTTAATGAAATATATGGTGAGACTTTTGTAAATAAAAATCAGTTAAATGTTTTTTAGCCAATAGCTGTAAAAAACGAATAAATAAAAGGTATTCGATTATGTGGTAGAGCTTTGTTACTACAAACTATAGAACAGTTTTCAGTAGCCAAAGATTTAATGGAGCGAAAAAGATACTTTATTACAACTACCTGGAGAACATTTCCTTCCTTCGTATCGTATTACAAAACAAACAAAGCATAGCTTACAACAACTAGATTCTATCGAGAATATTTTACTTTGTAAAGTGACTTGATTGATTTAACACGAAATCTCAATATAACAAAAATATTAAATTACTTATTAATATCGATTGCGAAGCAATCACCGACCGGTATGCCTAAATTCGCTGAGTTAGTACCGCGGCCGAACGAGGGCCGGGCAGGTGATGCAACGAAAGACAATCGGCCTTGTGCAATACGAAAATAATGAGCTCAGTATTACCTACAAGCGGTTGTTCATTGTTCATTCTTGAAAACCAACTTTGCTTGTCGGCGTTTCGGCTTACGTCACTTCGTAATAACGCTGTCGTCGAGACTTATTGCTTTGTGGCTAACGGAACTGAATTAGTATTTAGTGGAAGTTTCTACTTTTATTACAATCTTTATTATATAAAATAACTGTCTCCGTAGCACGAGGTCGTGGGTTCGAATCCTGTGGGGCCTCAAGAAACTTTCATTGTTGTTTCCTAGTTGGTTAGGGCAATTTGGGCCGATCACCCAATTGTCTGAAAAGTAAGATGATCCATGCGTCGGATGGGCATGTAAAAAGGCGGTATACCCACCAACCCGCATTGTACCAGCGTGGTGGGATACGGTCCAAAAACCCCCTGATGGAGAAGGCGCGCATTAGGAGAGGCCTCTGTCCAGCTGTAGACTAACACAGTCCAGTGCTGAATTGAACGGAATCGAATAGTTTAACCCTCTGATTACATAGTCTAATCTAATTTTTTCCTTAAGTTTTACTCGTAAATGAAAAGTCTTCGCTTCGAATTTAAAGAAGAAACAACTCGTTATTTCGTTGGTTGGTTCAATATGCACTGATTCTCTAAAATTTTAATAAATCTTTAAAGTCAGTTTAGTTTACAGTGAATAAATCAATTATTAATGTTAATCCGATGTTATTAGGCTTTCTTGAAATAATTGAATAGAAAAACTAATTACTAAGCAAATTCAAAAGCCTTGTAGCAAAGGACTAAAGTTCTGCTTTATGTTTTTTTAATACCTAGGTCCCACGACCTATATATAGTAACTTGAAAGGCAATTTCAATATGAAGTGGCATGGGCGTGATGCTACCATTGTTGTACCATTTGTACCAATGAACATAGCAATAGCAGTAAAAGCGATATTGCCAAAGTCTATACTTCGGCAATAACAATGGTAGCACCAAGTCGCTCCTTTGCGGCAGAAACAGGCACCACGGTGGTACCACCCCAGACTGCCCCCTGTAAAAAGGAGACCTACCATCTTCAAATTAGTGCCTGCCTGTATTGTACTAGAATTGTACTAAAATATCTATTTTATTTTTCACTAAAACAATAAGTACGGCACGGTACCTAAGTACGGTGCAACAATGAGTACTGTTGAACATAATAGTTACACGTACGCAATAAACGAACTGTTGAAGATATGTTAAGCCAACACTTTATAACTTGTATTTCATTAGGTATCTACACGTGAACTCATTACGAACCCGCTTAAATTTTAAAACGAGAATTGCTTATTTCTACGTAATTTCAGCTCCTCGACGCATCGCGAAAAATAGTTCGTTGACCCGCCGCGATAGTGTTACCATGATTTATAAAAATATTACAGATAATATATATTTATTTATTTTTATTGAAACAGTTATAAAGATAGGTTGTAAGATTGGATAGATAATTAAAAAAACATTATTTTGCTTGAAATATTTTTTTATTATTCGAATTTTTTTTTTATTTAAAATGTTAAAAAAATTATTGAACACTAAAAACTATTAAACTACATTACACATAATATTTAGTCAAACTGTTTTTTTTAATAATTTTATCATAATTCATCATCATCATCATTAGCCTGTGTTAGTACACAGCTAGACATTGGCTTCCCAAATTGCAAGCCTTCTCCATCAGGTGGTTTTTGGATCGTATCCCACCACGTTGGTCCAATACGGGTTGGAGGTGGACCGACTTTTTACATGCCTTGTTGACGCTTGGATCATCTTACTTTTCAGACAATATATTAATTATAACAAAGTTACTTTTGACATTATAATAATAAAGACGGCATTACGATTACAATCAAACTAGTTTTTTATAAGAACTGGAAAGTTGCAGCGAGTGGACAATGAAACCATTTCTATAATCATTCATGTAATATTTTTCAGTATTTTTGACTTAGATATATCGCAAAGCTGATATCCTGATAGTTTTAAGTGGACTTTTATTTGAATCGACTTCCGGTTTGTAAAACGAGAACCAATTCCGCGAAATAATCGCTAAATTCATTTAAGAATCCAATGGAGGATGGATTATTTTAAAGAATCACACGGCGTGGTCACTCTAAAACAACCTTGAGGTAATGCAATGCAAACAACATTACTCAAAATAATAAAGACTTCATGACACAGCCGTCCGTCGCCGACAAATTAAAACTCACAAAAATGCATTTATTCCTTACAATGATAAAATATAAACAATTGAAAAATAAATTTATTATTCAACACCATAATCCTAAAGTGTATTTAAATTAACCGTAAAAGTAGTGAGCTAGACGTTAGGAATTGTCTTTTTATAGCTAGGAATATTATTACTTTCTGCCTCTCATATTATTTCAATACATCAATTATAACTATCCCTTTGAGGAAAAATCCGACATTATGGTAAAAATATTGATTGCAACAAGTCTTATAGGAGTAGAAGGATTTGCATTTATCAAAGGAGTTTCATGCAACGATATAAGTTACCTTCAATTGAAATTTGATAGGATAAAAAATTATTTAAATATTAAACAGTTACAAAAAATATTCATGTTACATTCTTCAAATCTATTAGTAATAGCTAAGATAAAGTTTTCTTTGGTAAAAAATATAATCTGGAGCAGAATCAAATTATCTTAATAATTGATAAATAAATCAAATTATAAATTAAAGACCGTACGAACGCAATGTTCAAAATTGTCACATACATACATAACGTAACAACTTTAATTGCTAGTAAATCAGTCAATAATTTCTCTTTCAAATTAGCACCAATAAACTGTTTATTTCTTAAGCAAGTGTGCTTGAAAATTAATTAACTCAACATAATGTACCGGTTATTCAGGTTTTACAACAATAAAGGCGAGACAGAAACAATATAATTAAACGTTATATTTTTTTATCTGATCACCGCGTATAATTTTTGGTGACAGTAGCTCAAAACGGTTATAATTTATTACATATGCCTCTCTTATTTGCGTATGTACCATTTGAGAGATGTATAATGCACATTGTATTTTTTCTTTTTAATTTACACAAGTTATTACTTTTATAACTTGCATGGAGTCAAGGTTTCGTTATTAAAATTTTTGTTTTTGATAATTTTATTCGCTTAGGGTTGGATGTTGGATTTCTTTCCTTTATATAAGCATTGTTAATAATTTTAACCGACATTTGCGGTTTTTAATCGTATAAAAGTATTCCGCTTGTCGTCTCGCAAGTCTCGACAGCGTTTCTCATAGTTATAACAAAAATAGAAGACGCTGTATGCGATCATGTTGGCTGTAAACGATACATAAGGTTTGCTTTTATAACAAAATTAATCATATCAATGAAAATTACAAGCGCGGCACTAATATTAGAAATAATATTTTTAGAACTGGCCACTTGTAAATAATAATAGTAAAAATAAGTTTATATTGTGAAAAATAGAAATCTTTGCTAACGTTATAAAGTACCAATATCATTCATTTGTCATTTGTTTTATGATTTGATGGAAAGTTGAAATTTTTTCTGTGTCACGCCAGTATGAATTTAACGCGGGAGAATTTCGCGTGCTACGATTTTTTATAAATTGGGTCCCATTAAAGTCGACAAGAATGTTATGACAAATTTCGATGGGCCATTCTCGATGAAGCCACTGCTTGTAACTGGTTAATCAGTATAAACGTCATCAACCACAACGATGTTCTGCGTGAGGGACGGTCTCCTCTATCACTATCCCTATTCTTAACTAAATTGAATGATATTTAAATACGTTCAATGTAGTTAGGGATATAAAGATTATCATCGTCATCAGTCTGTGTTTGTCCACTGCTGGACATAGGCCTCCCCATTAGGGGGTTTTCGGATCGTATCCTGATGATACAAAGATATTTGTCTTATAAAATTCGACAAAACGAAACTTTATCGAATACGAGTTTCATTCAGAAAGATGGAAGATGAAGACTACCCATATTAGTCATTATAAAGCGGAAGTCGATGAATGCCTTTACTAGCGTGTTAATAGATTTTTAATCGTCTATCCAACGGGGTACCAAGACCGTCACGGTCCAATATAAAACTCCGAATCCGTGGCGAAAGCGCTAAACGCTCGATTGCTGCGTAAAGACGAAAATGTAGCGGTCGACGCTCTCCTACCCACCGCCACCGATGGCGTCTGTAGAACCTATTTGGTAGACAATAACGTTTTGCAATATTCTATTATTGTGATGTACTACAACGGAACTGATTGATTTGTTGAACCTGTATGTTAAGATTCAATATTTAATGTACCTATGATATTTTAACTAGCTTTCAGAAGTATATTATATTATTAGTGTACTATGATTATTGAATAATATTATCGAAATATAAGTTACTGTTATAACTAGTGTATAGAGAAATAAATTCATAATTTCTTAATTCTGAATATGTAATTTGTATTTTTTATCATTTAAATAGAATTTGTTCCAAAGAAATATCGCCTTTACTGCTATTGCTATGGTCATTATAATTAACAAATTACTCAATTGAAACTATCGCAAATGTAACACAAATACAACAATGTTGTTATTGTAAAATGGCAGAATTAACTTCGTTACATACCGTTACAATATATAAAAAATATTCACTAGTAAATACAGGTAAACAGTACTTGATATTTACTAACCTATTTAACTAATTTTCTACTTAACAATACATATTATGCGACCGTTATGCGTCTTAAAAATTTATACAACACAGCAACGATATCTCATATTAAATGCAACGTCGTTATAACGTCTTAAGTCGTCAAAATAAATTGCCCCTAAATCTGGCAAATGCCTTACAGTTAATCCTGTCATTTAGAGAAGGAGAAATTCGTACCATTTACAGTTACAAAATACAACCAGGTGCAGCTAAAAATAAGCATAGCTTTATGTAAAATCTAAGAATACTTTACTTTTTTATCGTCCAAGAATTGATTACTTATTTACACAATCGCTGCAAAAGCTTACTACTGATATTTCAATTTTATGTCACGAAATATTCATTTGTTTTTGGTTCATTTGGTAATTTTTTGTTTTTGATATATTCCTTATATGTTTGTAAAAATTGTTTTAATATTTTTTTAAACGCAACATACCGAAACCCTTGAAACTCGTCACCACATTCAGCTATAGTAAAAATTACAAGAGACTATAAACCGCCTCTAACTTGTGATCATCATCATCATCATCATTAGCTTGTGTAAGTCATAGACCTCCCCTAATGCACGCCTTTTCTATTAGGGGGTTTTTGGACCGAATCACACCACGCTGGTCCAATGCGGGTTGGTGAGTGGACCGACTTTTTACATACCCATCCGACGCATGGATCATCTTACTTTTCAGACAATTGGGTGATCCGCTCAAATTGCCCTAACTAAATAGGAAACAACAATGAAAATTTCCTAAAACCTCCAGTTCCTAAATCACACGCCCTTTCCACTAGGCTACGGAGGCAATACAATACGTTGCACTATTTAAAAAAATTTTTTCAATAAATTTTTCATCAAGACTTTCCAAAGTTATCTGAATCCTGCAAAGCATTTACTACATATTTTAATAACATCAAATATTTTTTATATAAAAATTGTTGCTTCTTGACATTGTCGTAAGGTCATATTGTACAAACACAGCCGCCATTTTGTTAAAAATGCTGATACAATTTTACTTAGAATTCTAGCGTACAAATTACTTGACGCCGTGTCGACAAATAAAAACAAGCACGCGGTTGATTAATCGCTGAAAAGGGGACCGGCCCTTCCCACGGTGGGAGCGACGGATTTTTGGGAAGGCGGTGAAAGGTATGACATTTTCTCGGGCACTGTTTGTGTTATGCTACTAAAACAATCTGAGAAGCAATGATTGCTTATTTATAATGACTGGCTTGTATTAAGAGTATAAATGACATTTTTGCTATACGTATTTAAAACGTATATATTAGTTTTTAAACAATATGTTAATTTTTGGCCGTATTTAATGCGGGTAATAATAATGTATATCATGGTAAAATCGATTTTAATTTATCGATTATTTCTTTAAAAAGGTGAGGTTATTTTTTTTTAATTTCGATGTACTTTTTCTTTACATAATCTGTACTTAATTTAAAAACACCGTTATAAACTTTCCCGCTCAAATTAGTGTAATTCACGAATGACACATTATAGTTCCAACTTTTGAACGCTTGTAAACGATTTGTGGTTACCTGCATCAACGAGCCGGAAGGTGTACTGGGGTTTCATTCAGATTCCCCGGTCGGTTCATTAGTTCCTCGGCGTTGGACGCGAGCCGCTGCCGGCGTGGATGCCTAGCATCCGTTCCGCTCCGGCACTCCACCAAAAAACCGACGCCGCTGGAATGTCATTTACTCCGCTTTTATTCTATAGGGCTGCCGCAGGTGAGAAAGGTTTATTATTCTATGTTTTTACTTACAGTTTTACTGTACAAAGCTAACTGGAATTCTTTCATTCATAATTTAATTTTTATACTGGAAGATGAAATTTACATGTGAACATTTTTATTAGCCAAGTACGTTTGGTCATCAATACTACTCAGTTATGACAACCTGAATAATTTTCATAATTAATGTAAGCTAAGTCTAATTGAACTGCTTAGCAACGTTGACTTTGCAAACGTAACACATTAATGTTTGATTCAAAGTTAATCTCTGCATGATATTTGACTTAACGAGAGGTCATGTGTTTTATCGCCACAAAAATTTTACACTAGCCTTGGTTTCTAGTGACTTTCTTCGAGTCGATTTCGACTACGAAAACTGAGTAATATTAGAGAGCAGTTGGTTGGTTAGCTCTCTAATATTGCTCGGTCCCCGCAGGATTCAAAAGTTTTACTTCCAGTTTTTAAGCGCGAGCCTATACCACTAAGCAATGACAGGTAATTTCTAGTATAAGAGCAGTGAACATGTTAATATCATCATCGTCATTAGCCTGTGTTATAGTCCACAGCTGGACATAGGCCTCCCCTACTGCACGCCTTCTCCATTAAGAGGTTTCTGGACCGTATCCCACCACTCTCGTCCAATGCGAGTTTGTAGGTGGACCGACTTTTTACATGCCCATCCAACGAATTGATCATCTTACTTTTCAGATGACTAGGAGATCGGCTCAACTTGCCCAAACCAAGTAGGAAACAACTATCAATATTTATTAGTGCCCGCAGGTTTCGAACCCACGACCCCCGGTTTCAAAAGCACACACCTTACCGCTACGGGGGCAGTTCATGTGCATGTTAATAACAAATAACTATCTCGCGGCAGCCCTGGATAGCGCGGTGCAGTCAATCGACGCTGGAATTCCGTCACCACTTCTATTGTAGTTGAGACAGCGAGATTCTTTTATGAACGTCGACGGCAGCCTGGCTGATTGCATCTCGGCAAATGGCGAAATTCCCATCGCAATATCGAGTCATTATCGAGAAGAATACAGTACGCATGCCATGCTGGGCATACTTCCTATTAATGCGATACGAGCAGTTCTCACTAAGAGATGCGCTTGTGAAGACTGAGCGTTTTACATTTGCGAAGACTGTTTGGCATTCTATATTTATGTATTTGGTTTAATGGCATATGTGTTATGAATGTAAGAATACAAAGAAACATAACACGAAAGTATTATGTACGAAGAACGTAATTAATATTAACGAACGAACGTAAGGCTATTACTAGCTAGGCCCATAACTAGCGTAGATGCTAGTTTACCAAAATTTAAGAGTCAGTTATACTGCAGAAACTTATTTTTATTTGTCCTTAAAAATGGCAATATTAGTAGAAACGTGGCTTTTTAAAGATACCTGTTATGTTACTATTTAACAAGCTTGCAATTCTAAAACCAGGTAATAAATAAACAAGTATAAAAAAAAAAAAAATATATATATATATATATTAATAAAAAAAAAATAATAATAATAATTAAAAAAAAAATGTATATATAGATAAAATATATAAATAAATAAAAATATACTATGTATCTTTATAATACCTGTATGAAATAATTTATAATTACCTAATAATTGTAAGAAAACAACAATATTCAATCAATAATACAATAACATTCATAACTTATAAGAATAATTAAATGAAGTCACTGCTGCACTAACAACACCCATGCAGCGATGTAGTACGTAATAAAATTTTTGTAATGCATAAACAAATAAATAAATGCAAAAAGATAGGGACCAAGTGTTTGTAGTGTTCGTTTTATTTAAAAAAAAAAAAAAAAACCATGTAATAGAAAGTTCCCATGGGCCCTTTTATTCAATAACTTAGGGCAAAGCTGTAGACCCCAAGCACGTACGCAAGCCAATCTAAAAATCTCATTTATATGCCAGTTTGTTGGCACAACCGCTGTTGCGATTGATGCAGTCTGTCATGATGTCATGAGTCATTCTCACGAAATGTGCGACACTTGAACAGAAGATGGAGTTTTGGAAACATATGCAGAAATTGCATTTTTCCGCCGTTCTGTTCGGCATTACATTATTAATCGTTTTAAGTTAAAATATCTGCGTATTATTAAATTTTGCATGGCAAACATAAACGTCATCCAAGATATTTTCCCTAGTTATTTTGTATATTACCAAGAATTAAACCTGAATTGTTTTTATTATTAAGAACTAAACACATCTGACCTCATATTATATTCAATAGATCAATTAGATGACAGTAAATTTTGAGGCGGTAAAGACCTTTTATATGTCAAATATATAGTGTGGTTACTGTTTATATTATTTTTGAAGCAATTGGGTGATCGGTCCGTGTTGCAGTTGCAAGGGAACACAAGTATTTTAGAAAAATTATTTATTTTAATCGAGTGTTATCGGTCAATGCTTATATAATTAATATATCATAGGGTACAGAATTTGTGATTATGAACTGTACCGATAAATCGCAGCAATTACAGAATCATTAGTTAAGCGTAAATAAGCGGTTAGGGACAGTCCAAACGGCTAATTCTGCGTGCTTTGGCTGTTTCGGGAGATACCTGTGCCGCGTGAATGGTGTGCTCGTGGCTTGGCACATATGCCACACAGTTGACCACAGGCCACAGAGAAGTGGCACCAGTGTGGCTTATGTGCCAAGGAGTCGGTGTCCAGCTAGAGTGGAGCATCACCGAGAACTGCGAAGTGTCATGGAGTACGACCGCTCACTTCCTGCCCAAACGACAGCCGTATAAAGTGATAGGGACGCCAATAATACCCTGCCTATTCGCTGAAGGCTGGCTTTATCGTCGAGCATAGACAGGCTTAACAAGAGGTGCTGTACTGTTTGCAGGCCTAAGCACATAAGCATGGCACCTTACGCGACTGTCCGGGTGGCTCAATACACATGTCATTCCAGTATTGCTGAATAAGCTAGCTAAGTTCCGCAGCCTCGGCAAAGCGACATAAGAATGGAGCAAATGTGGGTGACCTGCCCGTACCATCTTGGCCAGTGTGTGCCACATAACGCCCCTGCTCCTTCTCTGGCGGTGTAGAATCCGTGAACTGGATTTATCGAACGGAAAGCAAAATTACGTAACTGTTATATTATTCGGATCAACAAAAGTTAATAATAATATATTTTTTAACTGTTGCTTATTAAAAAAAATCCGGATATATCCAAATAAGATTTGTGAACTTAAAAAAAAGATATCCTTTGCTGTATTTTAAGTTTGACTTAATTTATGTGCGATTTAATAAAAATGGTTTCTAAGTTTCAGACTGAAAATTTTTATATTTCCTATTTGCATTGGAAGAACTATATTTTGACTCTCTCTATGTTTGTGTGTGTCTGTGTGTGTTGTCCTACACTACTAAATGTTAAGAACTAATGTTAACAGAGAATAATAAGTTCTCTTATTTATTATTCTAACTGTTCTCTCACATAACTGTTGTACCACTGCTCTCTGTTCAAATCCTTATCGCCTGCTATTCAATTTTAAATAAGTACTGAGAACATTTAGTAAGTAGGCACACATAATCATTATTTTCCTTTTCGTTAAAGAAAAAAATCACACTAAATTGTGATTTTTACTGATTTTTAATATCACAGCAACCAAAGTCACTTAGACAGGGACATTCAGCCATTATTTCTGGTGCCCACGACACGTGTCCTAATGCCGCTCGTAATCGGACAACAGTCCATAGATCACAGCCGCAGCTGCCGCGACAATGCTTCTAGTGAGGCGCTTTTTTAATATAAAGTATTATAAAAACAAATTTTCGTATTAAAAAGCAAGGAAAGAATAGTATATACTATTAAATTACAGTATTCTTAGCGGTTCTTTGAACACCTTCGTGTCCTAGTAGCATTAATCCTGGATTAAGCAATCAAAATCGAAATCCTAAGATATTATATAAGATTTTATAGTTGATTGCGGACAAAATAATCGATTGTTTAGTTATTCTAAACATAAAATTTTGTTTTAGTAACGTTGTTCACTTTAATACTAAAGCACAAATCCCATTCTTTAATTTTTGGTAATGCATGTTTATCAAGTCTTTATAAGTATGTTTAAACGATCTGGTTTTCTTCTAGTAACGTTATCTTATTATTAAAAATTGCCAGGTATAGCAGTTTTAGGATTTTCTCAAAGTTTTATAATAAACAACCGATTTTACATTACTAATTTTTTCTGATTTACGAACACAAAAGCTCTTACCGAACACCAATGCCCATCTCTATCACATAGCGCCACTTTACAGCGATCACTCTATATATCGTCTAAATAGATCGATCACGGACTATCTCCGACGACATTAGACGTAAGAATGATGCCTTCCGCTATCCGCTGCATTACTGGCACCGTCATTATTACAATTGCATTGTACGCTATTAATATTATAGGCTGTCGCCGCAAAGAATTCGACCATAGCCGTACACTCTCTGTTGAAAGAATTTGTATGTAGTTCTGACAGAGACCATTGTTTATTTCTTCTTTAAATTGATATAGTTACAGTACACTTTTGTAATTAGTACAGATTTGTAAGAGTTTTAGAAAACTTGCTCGTCTTGCTTTTTTAAGGTTTGTACGTTTATTTCATATTTGCCACCCGTTTTATAGATATTTAATGAGACGTATCACTAGGGATTTAGTAGACGTAAATAACATAAATATTGTCATTCATATAAAAAAGACTAACAATTTTTTGTTTTTTACTAGCTTTTCAAGACAAATTTAATAGCTTTACATAGTTTTTACTGTAATTTTGTTTTGTTCCTTACTATAATTACTTTTAGCGTAAGCAAAACCGAGTAAAACTAATAAATTTAGGAAGGATTAACATCCGTTGGTTACATGACTTTAATCCTTTCAATATTCAATGAATAGTAAATTCACTTTGATTTCGAATAGTAATTCTTAGCGGCTTATGAACGAATCATCGAACTATTAAGCTTTATACATCGGCACATCCAGTTGCAATCTTCTGCAGAGCCTTCATATATAACTTAGTATTTTACCTTCTAAAATTGTGAAATTCTACCAAGAGCACAACGTTTCGGTGAAACAATCCGTACTATTTTAAAATGGATATTAGCTCGATTCGCTCCGAAACGAGAAACGAGCGTTCGTCGATCTAGCGAGCGATTCGATCATCGAATCGATTCGTTTCGACAAGCCGTCATGCCGGGCAAGGCCGTTCACCTCAGATCTAAAACTCTAGCAGGATTTATAATATCATTTGTTCGTCAATAAATTTATACACTTACTTAAAACCAACATATAAGTATCGTAACATAATTATATAGGTGATAAGTCCAACGCATCGTTATTAACAATTTCGCCATCTATTGTTTAAATAATGTTAATGTCACTGCTCCGATAATCTAAGGATAAGGCATGCATTAAATACATTTGAGGTTAACATTCGATCCTAACAATTCAAAGTGTTGTTATTTTGTGTAATCATCGTCATCATCTTTATCAATCTGTGTTAGTTCACTGCTAGACATAGGCCTCAGCTAATACACGCCTCCATTAGGGGGTTTTTGGACCGTGTCCCAAAGTATTTCGACGCTAGCACAATAGTAGGTCGGTGAGTGGACCAACATTTTACATGCCCGTTCGGCGCATCATCTTACTTTCCAGACAATTGGGTGATCGACCCAAATTGTCCTAACCAACCAGGAAACAACGATAACACATGCTGATTTCGAGCGGGAAAGACCCACTACGTCCGGTAAACAAAGCAAGGGCCACTACCGCTAGGCTACGGAGGCGACGAAGGGATCGATAGGTTCTTAGTTCGTTACCGGAGAAAGACAGTTACAATATAGGAGTTACGTGGTGGTACAACCAAAAAATCTAGATTTATGGCCCTATGTCTGTTTTAGTATAGACGTTGAAGAAGGGCCATCAGCCAATTTTGCACTACATTCTGGCCAGGTCTCTTCATAATGCAGAAGATATAAATCTCATTCCCTGCAGACTGCTGAAATGCGACATTAAGAATTGTTCTGACTACAACGTATTCTAACTTTTGTAACACTTATGTTATTTTGTAATGTGAGGTAAACACGAAACGGATTTGCATACAACAAAGTTGAATCTAGGCGAGATCACAAAGCAAAGCGCGAGCTAATTGTTAAGCAGAGGTTCCAAACCTTTTAATCTTTAATTAACCTTGTAAAAACCTAGTATAACAAGCCTGTTTTTTCTAAGCTATGTAGATAATTAAAGTAAATCATATTAATAACATACCCCAGTCAAATTTTCTGATGGTATTTATTTAAATAAAGACTGATGTCAAACTCGAAAGGCGCAAAAAGTCGGGCATTTTTATGCAAGACCATCGCTTGGAGATTGAACAAACTTACAGTCCAGCAATAAGTAAGCATACGTCTAATGTGTCTACTTTTGCTAACGAAAATTCCATCTCTCATTAGCTCGAGCATAGCTTTGTTATCTACCGTTTGATTTGAGAAGTACTAAAGTACGTACAGACCGCACTTTAAAGACCCCTATAACCAATTATTCGGTATGACCACATAAATCCGGATTTGAGTCGTTAGTGTTCATCATTAATAAAGTTACTGGAATAACTACGTGTAGTTTAGTTTAATAACCATATATGTACAGTTAATACGAGGATGTTGTTCCTGAAACTTATAATAACTTGGTTAATTGAGTCGTAATTTAATCTTAATCAAGCATTGTGTGCGTATATATTGCATATATACTTATCTGTATTTAACAGCCTATAAGTTTTATAAAATAAACGATAATTACGCAAAACAATTTCCGCCATTTTGTCCTTTAATAATTTCAATTGTTTAAGTAATTAAGATATTAAAAAAAAGTACAGAATGTACATACCGTTAACATAAATTATGGATACCACTGGAATCAAATTAATCACCATTGGTTTATTACTTTTATTTTCAGTTTGAATCCTAAAGTCCTGACAAAAATTATTTATTTATTTTCAATTGTTAAAAAAAATACAGCTAGCTTAAAAATAATAGTCTGAAACAGAAAAAATGAAGGCTCAAGTCATACAAGTAAGTACAGAAAAACAATAAACTTAAAAACTTAATTCTAGTTTTCTTAGAAACCCAATGGTGTTAAATAAGTCAACGTCGTATTCTTGAGCAATTTTATTAAAACATCTGCAAGCTGTAATGAAGAAGGAATTTTGACGGCCGTTACTTTTTGACGGCAAGATATGTAGTAAGGCTGGTTTTGCAATGGCAATCTTAATCCTATGTTACTTAGTAGTACGTAATATATCACCATCATCAGCCAGTGTCAGCCCACTGTTGGACATAGGCCTCCCCTAATACACGCGACCGCCTTCGATCTTCGGCTTTTCTTAACCAGCCCTCACCGGCCACTTTGCATATGTCGTCACTCCATCTTACCGCAGGACGTCCTACACTATGTTTTCCGAGCCTCGGGCTCCACTCCAGAACTTTCCGACTCCAACGGTCGTCAGTTCTGCTGCTTATATGACCGGCCCACTGCCACTTCAGCTTACTAATCCGGCTATATCGGTGACTCTGGTTCTCTAGCGGATCACATCATTTCGGATGCGGTCCTTCAGAGATACTCCGAGCTCAGTCATCTCCACAGCTCGCTAAGCGACTATAAATTCGTTAACCAGTCGAACCATAAGTGTCCAATTCTCGGCACCGTAGTTCATAACGGGTAGGACGCACTGATAGAAGGAAAGTAAAATATAAATATACAAATTACAAAGCTATTCGAAACCTGAATGTCTAAATTTCAAGACAATGTACTGAAACGTTATTTGAAATTCACGTTGTTTTAAGTTGTAAATCTTTTATTTGTAATCACAGGCTAACGTCGTATCACCTAGGTATTTAACTGATGATATCTTAATTAGTCAAGCGCCGTTTTATCGTCAAAATTAACTTGATCCGTTATTGTGGTTTGACTACATGAAAACATTTCTACATTAAACATCTGTGCATCTGTCTGCAGTTTGCAGGCCAAATTATCATATTTTCGTGCGAGATCGAGTCTCTAAAGCCATCGACAATGTAAAGTCTTCGATAATGCTCGTTTAGCTTGTTGCGTGCTTTTTTAATGTTGTTTGTTTATATCAAATATCTTTTCTCTCGTGTTCTGTTTAATAGCAAAAGATTAATCATTTGCGTATATTTGAAATAGGATAACTCTTTCATTTTATGAAGGATTTATAGAGTTATAATAGTTTTGTTAATATAATAAGTTCCGAACGTTTTATTTGTGTGAAGTACAAGAAGAAGACCATATGAATATGTGAAGCAACTACTGTGCTATATTGAAATACCCCATAAGAATGTTCTGGATTAAATCGTTCAAAGATAATTAACAACTTTCCTTTTGTAATAAATTATCAAATCTCATTGCAAAGTATTTTAAAAACGTACTATAATATATTACCAAAGTAAAGGCAGGTCTCTTATTTAACGACTAATTCAATTACGCCTCTGTAACATTTTCTGAAGTAAAGTAAGAGCAGAAAACACTTTGTTTTCTAACTTTACGATTTGAACGGTAGCTAGTTAACACAAGGTAAACGAGCATAAACATGTTATATGTCTCACAACGGACTTGCGGATGTCTTACACTACATTATTTGTTGGCAGGACATGTATACATCGTCTATACAATATTATGGTTTTACTTTATAGCACTTTTAAAAATGATTATCCGTTATTATAGTGTGTCCTAATGATATATAAATATTATTCCGTTTTCTGTTTTAATATGTAAGAGCAGTCATTAGCCTTTCGAAATATACTTAAGTTGACTTAAGCTTGAGCTTATTATGTTTTAACAATGGCTGTCGTGAGTTTATAATGTGCATATTTTAACGACATTTTAAATTGTTGCCATTTTGGACATTTGACGCGTAGAAATCTTTAAATGACGCCGACGCCACAGTAGCATTCTTTTCAAAGGGCTCTAATAGCATAATTTAGGTAATAAGCGATAGAAAGTGTGCCGGCTATTACTGACGCAAATACTTTCCAATTGCTTTTTTTTTTCGTTCAAGACATTTACTCGATCGACTAGGTAACTTTTAACTCAAATTGCAAATAGTAAATGATTAATGTATCATATTAAGAAATACTTTACGTAAAATATGACAAATTTAATAAAATTGTATGTACATATAATTCCACTTGATTTTTTTATCATACAATTCTTATAAATTAAACTTTCCGCAATTGGAATCGCTATCGACAGTTGACCAATCAATCAATATCTCAAACACTGTAACATAAAAAAGTGAACTATTTCAGCTTAATCTCACGGATACACGCTATCCTTGGCAATTATCGCAGATACTCGGATATTCGAGGGGAAAAAAGTCGGGCAACGATGAAATTTCCTCGAAGCCAGCCCAGGAGTTGTGTTCACCAAGCCGTGACGCGGTTGTTGAACCGCCTCGAACGAAGCTCCCAAAGTCGGACCGTACTGACGCCGTGTGAAATAACCTTTTTTTTTACATCTCTCTTTATTTCATCGAATGATGTGCCTTGAAATGATTATTAGAGCTGCGTTCAGATAAAATATTGCTCTGATTTTCGCGCTGGATAATAATTCGGTTTTAATACAATTTTTTTCGTTAAAATGGATTCAATGTACGTTTGTTAAAAGTATTGAATTTATTGTTTTGAATTTTTAGTTATTTTTTTCGGTTCATTTTTATAATAATGGTCTAGGTTGAACCTTGGTGTAAAATAAAAAACGAGTTGGTATTATAAGCCTCAGTTTATCTTTTTAACACAACGATTATTGCGACTTGCTATTTGAATGTTTTATACTATTTTAACAACTAAATAACTGTTGACATGCATCCAAATAAGATTAAAGTAATAGTTCTTTTTCCAAGAAAATTAATTTCGTCCACTTTAAATAATAATCAGTCTCAACGGACGCTTTTGTCGCAAGTATAATAAGATACAGAGAATAAAACTCAAAAGTAATTTTTTTCTTCATTCCATTCTTAATGCCAGTGCTCCAATAAATTCTTGTTGCGAGATTCCGTTATCGAAATGATTAACTTTCTAATGACTGCACTCTTTGTTCTCTATTGGACGTTTTTGTTGAGGCTCTTCCTACTCAGAGCTTAAAAAACTCGAAAACAAGTAAGCAACAAGGGTCGTAATGCTGTACAGCTGTGAATATTATCCGTAAGTATTGTTCTTGCTAGTATCTTGTTCTTTAATTTTGTCTCTTTTTTCTAATAATAACTTACAGTTACTGTGTTATACTTTAAGCACAGCGAATGTAAAGGATATATATATTTTTAATGTTTAATATGCTCTGTCCAAAAGATACTAGCGTCATTTCTAGATTGATACCTGACAAACGAACCGTACATAATCTCTGGAACATAACTTCGTTATAAGGCGCGAAAATTGGGGGATACGTGTTCAAAGATCAAGGATTAAAAATTATTACGGTCTAGCACGAGACGACGCGGCCAATTTGACTCCTTCAAGTCGCTAGCGGTGTCGTTGCCTTGTGACATTCAAGTCTAGCAAAAACATTGTTAGCTCTAAATATTAAGAAATATTATTAAAGTATTAGGATGGCAACATTACAATATTAGGAGTCGTCTACCGTCACGGAATAGGCGCACATTATGCACCCTCTTCACTTATTAATGATAACCTTTATTTTAACAATTAAAAGTACACCGTAGAATGTTCTCGATGTAACAAAGTAACAATCAAATCAACGTTCAATTCTCAACTGAAACCGGTTACGGACTCGCGCAACCAACGAAAACTATAAATAATGAAGTCTTCAACAGTTTTTGGGCGACGAAGCGTGACACTGGTGTACGATTCATTACAGATTTAACGTTGTGAAGGTTTCGTGTTTTATTTCAGTTATTTTTGGAGTTTTTAACTGTTTTAGGCGATGTTTCTGACTAAAATTATTGATGTAGGATTGGTGTGTGAAGCGAAAACAACTGTCTTTGCTAGTTTTTTTAGACTTTTCATATTTATATATAATATGTTTTTTTAATAAGTACATTTTAGTAAGTACTTACAACTAAAGATGCCTTTTTAAAGTAAGTATAATATAGATCAACCAATCTGTATCATGAATGTCTTAGATGAGCTTATTTCTATAGGGAACAATATTGTAATATAATGAAAAAAGTAGTTTTTAGTACAGTCTATAACTATATAAATTGTATAGACGAGGCTTTATAACCATGTAAGTTTCATTCATCATAAAAAGGCTTTACAAATAGACTGGCGTTGCAAGTACACTCTGTAGGTTTGAAATAAATTACTTACTTAATTCCTTGATAATAAAACTGTACGCACATAACAAAGATGGAAATTATTCTTCTTACTGCGAGTATATACAACAAAACGCAATATTAATCTCAAAGTACAATTTATAGCAATAAAATTATACGTATACCTGCACCCACCATACATACGGACAAACACAACATTATTCATACTTGATTTTATTCTAATACTAGCGACCCGCCCCTGCTTCGCACCGGACATATGCTGATAGAAAATATACCTACAATATTAAGCATGTGTTGTACATACAAACCTTCATCTTCAATCACTTTATCTATTTAAAAAACCGCATCGAAATCCGTTCCATAGTTTGAAAGATTTAAGCATATATAGGGATATACGCAGGCAGACGAGCAGTCGGGCCACCTGATGGGAAGTGGTCACCGACGTAGACATTGGCAATACCAGTGGTATTGCCAACGCGCGCCTACCTGAGACATAGGTGGAAGTCTCGTTTACCCAGTAAATACGCTGGCTACGGCGTCTTCGCCGGAACACAGCAGTGTTTTTACACACTTTCGCGGCAGAAATAGGCACCGCGTGGTACCCACCCAGACGGTCTTTTTGTAAAAGGGACCTACCACCGATATATTTATACTATGTAGTGATTGCTTTCCTTCGATGGCATTGTTGTTTTTTGTATCCGTATGATTATCACATTTTCGATGCACTTTGACTAACCATTAGACTTTGAAACTATTAGTATATTGTTTTTTTTAAACAGACATGAACAACAATACAATAACTCTGGTTTTTATATAACAATGTAGGCTTTTTGTAAGGATGGCACTGATACCAGTGTATTACTGAAATAACAATTTTAAATATCATCTGACTTAATAATATTAACATAAAACATATGGATCATAAGTAACGACAGGCTCAAATCGAAAAAAGATTGCATTATAAAGCTTTCTTCCTCTGCAATCTAAAATTCCGCGCCATTTTGACATCATGTCACAAGCGCCATCTGGCAGCGGTTATTGTCATCACAAGCCCATTGATCCACTGATTGCGACGGCCGGCAATAACTCACGCTAATGATCGTCGTCTACTTCGCGCATTAAGCCACCTCCGAACGTGTTAAAGTGATAACTCCTTAATGGGCGATACGTGGGCGTATTAAAATTGTTTAGGATACGAGTTTACGCGCCTCGGAGCGACCGAAGAAAGGAGCTTTTATAACACAAAATTCCACAATAAAGGGTTTACTGTACTTCCGTGAATATCTTACAAAACAGTGAATACTAACTGTAGTATCCATATAAATTGACACTTTAAGTGTTGATTACTAATATTGATATTTTAAACATTTCTTTAATTAGAACCAATTATCAAAAAACGTAAGCTATGTTATAAAATAGCTTACGTTTTCTTATAATAACATAGTATATTTCATTTCTGTACAATGATACGGAGACAGATAAAAAAACGTTTAAAAATAAAATAATGTGGCAAAGAGAAAAACAATAACCTAAAATAAACAAAAAATATATAAATCTAGTTTAAGAAGTTTGAAATAAGCCTTCTGACGTAGGAAACAAAGAATGGCACAGACAAGTTGTCATAGAAAATATTTTCACACGCCACGAATAGACTATACTCAAATTCCTAAAGTATTTCTTTCTACGAAATATAGTTATACAATAGCGTATTCCTGCGAAACGAAAACCAGAATGTCTTCTTACGCGTCTTAGCAAATAGACATGTTAAGACATTAGGAAGAGATCTTATGAAAATAGTATCACATGTCATAAGACCTCAAGAGTTTAGTATTGTTACGATTACAACTAGCTGTAACGCTCACCTTTTTATGTATATAGTTTTATTATTGGTGCAAAATTATCTGTGCACATCAATATTTATATTATTTAGTTGGTAGGTCCCCTTTTACGGAATAAAGACTGTGGAAGGACCAAAGCGGTGCCTATTTCTACTGCATGCTTAATATTGCTTTATTAAGCACACAGTTACATATTCCTGATTGAAGGCACAGTAGCCAGCTTAATTACTGGATAAATGGTAACACATGATGGTGACTTTATACTATAATATGCGGCATCTCACTAAAACCCCTCAGCGTCTATCATCTGTATATTATGAGAGGCACTGGATCTCCTACGGAACGCACCGGTACCTCTCTATACGTGCTTGCTTGCCCTTTCTCAATTGTCTCCTCACTTCTACCATCACTGTTTATCACGATTGCAAATCTTACTTTAGGTGAGAGCCATCTCAGTTTTCATAACCATTTAGATATATGGTTATATGCGGCAACTACAAACTATAAAAGGGCGTAACAAATATCGGATCCTACCGAGATCCCGGCATCCAACCTTACACACCACACAAGTAGGGGTAGCACACACCCCGCTTACTACTATATGCATCCGTGTTCCAGGGCGGTTCATACCACCCCGAGCTACCGATTAATACAGTCGCCAGACCGTCCCGGTTCGTAAACCGATCCTTGAAGATCCTTAGAAGACAAAAACAAATGCCTTACTCACGTACCTTCTCTACGTAGGGTCTTCATTTTTAGTAAAAAAAATCGCCCAGCTAGTTCGTGGGGACGGGAGCTTCTTCCGAACTCTGTTTTAGTTAAAGCTTACCAAAGAAAAGATTCTGGAAGAGTAACATCCACATAAAAAGTTAGTAAAGTCCAATTATTTACATAAGTTACCGAAAGAACTTAAAGATCTTAACCAATTTCAATTTAAAAAGCAACTGCGACTACGTTTCATCGATAAGTGCTATTACAACTTAACTGAATTTTTGTGCGATAAGGATTTTTATGTGATGTACACTGTTCAGTTTTATTTAATTTAACTGTTTTGTAATTTTGTAAATGATTTTAAATGAACATTATCCTGTACCTTAGTCCTATAAAGCTGACATTGTAACCTTGACAAAAAAATATATTGTATAATTAAATATAATATATTTTATTTTTTTTATCTTTGTATAATATTTGTACGCTCCGTGAGCAAAAACATTGGGTCTGAATATGTTTGCAATTACACCTTAATTATTTTATGCTATACCACGTTTTTTCACATAAATGTCTTATTATTATTATTATTAAAAAAATTAAAAGATATCATCAGGTTAACGTCCTGCCTCCGTAGCCTAGTGGTATGGGCGTGTGCTTTAGAAACCGGAGGACGTGGGTTTGAATCCTGCGGGGACTCAACAAATTTTCATTGTTGCTTCCTAGTTGGTTAGGGCAATTTGGGACGATCACCCAATTGTCTGAAAAGTAAAATGATCCAACCAACCCGCATTGAACCAGCGTGGTGGGATACGGTCCAAAACCCGTTAATGGATAGTGGTGTATTAAGGGAGGCCTCTGTCTAGCAGTGAACTATCACAGGCTGATGATTATAACGTCCTGCTCGTCATGTCGATTCATTAAAAACGTTATATTATTCATACTAATATTATAAATACGAAAGTAACTCTGACTGTCTGTCTGTCCGTCTTTAACGTCTATACGAAAAATGGTATAAAAGGTATGAAATAGGGGATGAACATTTATATGGAAAAGCGTCATTGTTAAACATAAAACGGTAAAAATTGTGTCTAGATATGTGAAACGAGCCATAGGTGGTTTTCTAGCAATTTTGTAGTTTCAAACTTCACGAAGATGAACTAGGGTTGAAATGGGGATTAAAGTCAATTAAAATGTGCATTTTAATACCTGATCCATTGTTCTTATTCTAATTCTATAAGTAGGACTAGAGATATGGTATTCATCTAATAAAAAAGCTATAATTCGATACGAAACTTAAGTCATGCTTTATGTAAATTTATATATTATTTAAAGTAAAAGACCTCAAAAAATATATAAAATTATCAAGTTTATTATATAAAATTTCATATAATAGTTGTGAGGTAACAAATATGTCATAGACAACAAACACATTAAGTTCTTTTAACTGCTATAACTGTTCCTTTCCTGCCGTACAGTAAAAAGTCATAACCACGAAGTTGGAAATACGAAATATGTTTACCGTTTCGTATCATCCTTTATCTTATACAAGCGCATTTATATTATGGTTGTTATTGCATCTTCAGCGAGTTGTTTGATGTTAAAGGTATCAAGAACTTAGCAGTTTTCGTTAAATTTGTTTTTAATAATTATTATATAAAAAATACTGATCTTTGTTGTTTTTGATGTGGATGTTCCATGCAGCGGATGGCCATTTTAAAACTTTTATGATATAGCACTTTGGTCATGTTATTTTTAAAATCTTAACGTCAATAACCGTAATCGTCACTCCAACTCATTACGTCTTCAACTGGACAAAAGCTTTAAAAATCTCCTTTAGTTATGAAACTAGAATAGAAAAATGAAAAGCATCTTGTGGCTTTGCTATGTCTAACATCCTGAAAGAGTTTGTCCTGCGTTATACTAATATATAAAGTAATAAAAACAGTAGAATAATACATGACTTTATAATTGAAATATTGGTGTATTGTAAACCCTTGAACTCTTTACGGATTTATCGGACGATCGGAGACATTCTTCGTGGAGAGTAGTCTCCGAGGAATGGTGAAGGAGCTAACTCGAGGGTAAAAAACGGTTGAGAATTTAGGACCGTGTAGTCATAAGATAGCAGTAAGGATAATTACAAACATTCAGCTTTTATATGTAAATAAATTTAAAAAAGTTGTAAAGGAACATTTGTGTGTTAAAGGATATTATTGTTGTAGTGACTACTTGATAGATAACACACCCTGGTAATGAACTGTTCGCTTCAGGCTATTACAAAGTAGTAAAATGTGAAGTATTAGGTAAAATTTTGTAAAATTTATTTAAAAAAAAAAAAAAATCTTCGCTGAGTTTCTTGCGCCAGTTCGTCTCAGGTCAGAGGCTTCCATTCACGAACCGGTAGTAGATTATTTAACAATCAATAAGAAAGTGTCATGCTTCCATATTAAATATAGATATTTGACTTTGACACGCACCCCATGAAGTAAAACCAGTGGATCGTACCTTAACAGTAGGGCCGGAGGAGCGCGTCCACAACGAGCTGTCTAAAACTTTGAATCAACCTATGAATTTAAAATGAAGACACGGAAGAAGATGAGTGTCAGTGCATTCGCAAGCCACACGTCTTTTTTTTTACCTTGGGAAAATGCCTACGCATACCGTCCTCGCGGGGCAAAGACGGGTTATGTCGGACTCGCACCGATTAAAACCACCACGTTGTTCCTTCCTGACGCCTTTAGGATGGGGTCACAGGAACGTGCTTCCAGTCATCTGCAACCCCACCAGCGCTGGCCGCCGAAGCAGCCCCATCTCAGCCCTACGGCCATCTGCTTCCTTCTGGGCGCGTCGGAGCTAGCGCGCCCTTCATCTTGGCCCCAGTAGTTAGGGAACAGACTCCCCCGAGTCTGTTACTCAGGGGCCATGGTAGCCAGGATTTCCCTGACCACGCACGGACCAAACTCCTAGCCCCCAGCGGCGGCTCCGATGTTACGCTCCGCCGCTACCTCCATTTCGGCCGCAGAAGAGGAGAGTCGACGTCCAGCCATGCCTCAGACGCGCATCAGCTGTGCGGCCCCGCCAGTCGCGGAGATAGTGTGCGCCTACGGAAAACCACCCACTTCCCGCGACTCCACCCTGGTTGCGAGGACAGGAAGCGGTACACCTACCTCCGCACCCGTCCCGCACCTCAAGGCGCATCCAAAGCCGCCACCACGCGCCTTGCACACAGCCAGCAGGTTCCTCTTAGCTTCCGGGCTGACCAGCCGTGGTACTGAGCCCACCCTCGACAAAGCGAGACTGTTCGGGAAGCTCGTCTCTATCAACTGTGACTCGGCGGGACCGTACCGCACATTAAGCGTTGACAAGCTGTAGCAGAAGGATGTAATTTGATAAGAAGTATTCAATGTTTTTTCTTTTCACGGCCGACGTGTGGCTATTAGCGAATTCTTTCGCCAGCTCCAGGAATTTGTTTAAGCAAAGATGATTCCTGGCCGCGATGCCTGTTATCGGATTTGGAGGAGTTTAACGCAAATAATTTATTTAATCGCTCTATTGAAACTATGATTAAAAAAAAAAGAAGGAAAGTGAAGGAAAAGTTAATTTTAAAACGGTCCAAGAAATTCCGTCTTCAGTTATCCTTACGATTATTGTTACATAAAACATTGTCATTAAAAAATCTTTAATTTTTAAAAAAATATAAAAAAACAAAAAGCTTACGCCCTAAACAAAGCATCCCCTTTTTTGGGGAGTCGGTCAAAACTTAGACAAACGACTTTAACTACAAATACCTAACCTCCTTAGGTACTGAAGGTTACATTTAAAAAATGATATTTCTACTCGCATCTTTCTTACCTACATCATTATATGGCTATCAGCTCACGTATCTCGATAGAATATTGCTCAATCGTGTCCCAAAATCAGTGTCCGATTCACTTCGATCGCTCCGATGAACGGGCAGTCGAGTCGTCAAGGAGGCGACGACCTGACACGCGCCGACGAGCATCCATCCGCCGTGGAAAATGTAAGGTGCACGGCAGGTGAAGCCACCAGCGCACCTGCATCGTCCAATTTGAACACCATTGACCTTTACTTAGCACGGAGCTAACGAAGACAATTGCGCCAAATGCCACCGTTTCTCTTTTTATGGAAGGTTTTATGGCAATTTGTTTTATGCGTCAATGAGCGGTGACCGTTTGACGCGGTTAGGTTTCACGGTAAACCCTTAACGGTCTTTGTTTAGATGTGATAACGTATTTAGTTGCTGCAATATCGATAAAATATAGTCAACGGGTATTCAATAGTTAGTTTACGTAAAAATATACGTCATCAAAACTAAATATTACACGTCGAATAGCTCTTGTGTTGTCTTATTGCGACATAATCTCAAAATAATGTGTTGATGTGGTAAGATATTATTTCAATAAGTCTGGTCATAAAATCAGTTTAAAATAAACTGTAACTGTATGTTATATGTTTATGACCAGTGTATACTAAAAGCAGTGAGACAAAAATTCTTCAATCAACATAAGCGTGCAGCCACAGTAAATCCGCTTGCCACCATGCGATATAAGATGTAAGTCCAAGTTTAATTCCTAATAAAATAGGGACTATCGTAGAATTTCACTAATGCTTTGCTGATAAATAGAAAGACCTATCACGTAGCAATAAATAACTAAATCAAAAGTGATCAACACGAATTATACATAAAATCTTTCTATTTCTTTTACAATTATCTAAACAAATTTAACAAACGGATACTAAGGTAAGAAGATTATTAGCCCGTGCATAATAAAAAAAATGTGTTAATTATCAACAAACACGTCCTATATCTATTTCTCCCACAAACAGTACAAAATCAAACATCACATCGCAAAAATATTCGTTGACTCCCCAACCGCCAAAAACAATGAAACCGACAAACTTACTGTGTAAACTTCCAAAAAGACAATATCCGTTTCGACGCACATCCATTTTACGGCCAATTATAATGTTTTATCATCTTTTATAATCTCTATAATACTATGCGACGTCGTCTGAAATAGATGATAGCAGATACTTCTACGATTGGAATGATAGACCACTTTAATGTTACAAGCAGATGAAAATTCCTGCTAGACAGTTGCCTCAACTATTTCACCTGCAGATAGTTTTAAAATGTCTTCTTGCAGAAGATCAAGATTAGTAACTAATGATTCTTAACTAATGAACGCAGACTTAGACATCACACCGCTTTAGCAGAAGAAATTAGTCTTGAAAATATCTTACGCTTGAGTTTAGAAACTATTTGCCTGACTACTAAATTTCTATTAAACTTAAAGCAAATTTTATAATTTAATATAAAACAAAAACTACACGCTTGAATAAGAAACAAGCAAATACGTAGATCATTTTAATAAATCATACATCAAAGTACATTCCAGAATTTTTATCCGCAGTATAAGTCATATAATTATATCAGTCAAGTCATGTTGTACAGATCAATGTATCTGTAATTATAGCATAAACTGATTAGTAAGTACTTGTGCAACAAGCACCAATCAGTAGGGAGAAAACTTATCTTTGAAAATCCTTAAGAAAATTGGTTGGTTTTGTCTAAAATACTCACCCATTCTGGTCGCGTGTACCTCAACGAACTAAGCCAATCTGAGGCCTCTATGGGTGGTAATTTCACAATATGGCCTACGGTGGGTTAAATTATGGCGTTAACATTAGCGCTTATTACGAGTAAATCACCGTGCGATAAGTAAGTCGTTTATAAAAGCGTGCATTAAGTGTTTTGTGGTGCGTCAGTGCCGTTACTTTTCTAAGTCGACGATTTACCGAGTCAGTGCTATTTAAGCCGCTATTGTCCAAGTTTTTTTTTATCTATTTTATGAGTATACAGATATATAATACATCAACATTCATCATCAGCCTGTGTTAATCCACTGCTAGACATAGGCCTCCCTAATGCACGCCATCTCCATTAGTAGGTTTTTGGACCCTATCGAATAACGCTAGTCCAATGCAACCCGCATAGGACTAGGTAGGTGGACCAACTTTTTACATGCTCATACGACGCATGGATCATCTTACTTTTCAGACAATTGGATGATTGGCCCAAATTGTCCTAACTAACCATAAAACAACGATAATACAAGTTGTTACCCCGCAGGATTCTAACCTACGACCATCGGTTTATAAAGCTAATGCCGCTAGGCCACGGAGGCGGTTATTATATACAATACAATTTATGTATTTAACAGGATACGTCTTAGCGGGCTTTGAATATGGTTAGGTTTTTTACCGTCCATTCTAGATATGCGTAACGCTTTCGCGTGGACTGCCGCCATCAACTTTTCACGCTCCAAGCGGCAGTTACTGCCGTCGGTCTCGTGTCACGGCTGCCTGCATTAATATCTCATGAAATTGAGCATAACCAGTCAATGACTTAAGGCGAACCCGGCGAGCATATCTCCACATACAGCGGGCAATTAGTCAGATGGGCAGCGTAATTATAATTTATCGTCCATCTTCCATTAGAAGCATGGCTATGCGCCGTAGAGTTCGCTGGAGCGAAATGTTTTGCTCTCTTGCTTTTACCATAGAATTACATTGACGTAAACGTTCTCATTAACAATTCAAAGAAGCGGCATATAGAGCTGGTCAAGTTTTTTTATTTGTAAAAGCCACTAGAAACTTTAAGAGAAAAAGCTGGAAGCCTTAACCCTCGTTTATGTATTTCTAGATCATGAATAAAAGTTGAGATAAGTTATGTGCAAGCGAGATTTTTTTCTTCCTTGGTTCAGTAAAAAGGTATATTATCGAATATATACAAAATACATTAACGAATCTTAATACAGCTACAGGAAATACTTACTTTAGATTCAGGCTTATGTTCTTCAACTGTTTATTGGCGCCTACGGTGTCTAAGTTAACTTAAGTATGTATTTGCAGGACAAGGCAAAATCGCATAATCTTATTAGAGGGTTTCAATAAGCTTATTTTAAGCATAAATTACACTGTATAAAATGTAGTTTTCGTCATAGGCGTTGCATTTAGACTTCAAACAATAAGTAAACGCAGGATAATGTATAGGTACGCGATCACGGCAAAATGAAAAAATGTTTAGAAAATAAGCATTAATGAGGTAGATTGGTTTATTAAGAGTTTTTAATGGACTCATTGAACAGTTTTTTTTTAAACACAGTCTGGCAAGAAAATGTTCGTTTTATATTTTTCAATCGAGTTAGATTTATTTGTAATAGTTATTTGAAAAAGTTTATTTTGTGCTACAAGTGAAACGTTTTGAAAAACGATATACAAATTTAAATTTTAAATACCTTATCTTTAACGCCATAAACGACTGTATTAGCTGGAAATTAAAATGTAGGGAGATGCCGTAAGTTCCTGTCTAAAGCGGCGCTAGTGAATACATTTTGGTTTAAAATTGAACAATTTTTGTGATCCAAGTTTGTCGTGGTTTCCAAAAGAAATAAAAGAAAAAATGGAGCATTGCGTTTTGTGGGCAGCGGTCGACATCACGATTTCACGGACGCCGGTAATGGCGGCCATTAGACGCGTAGCGACACGGAAAATGGCGGGCGACGACCCGAGCGACGGCGTGGCTGTAGCGGATTTGCCTCGATTCAAACGATTCGTCAATATCAAAACACAATAATGTTTTAGATACAAATCATTAGATAAAACTGTTTTGTGTCGCTTATATATCTCCTGTATTTTCTTTTTACTGTTGATATGAATAGATCCGTTACAAGTCACGAGCTTCGTATCATACTTGTTTTGTTAGATAAATTATGACTTACATCCACCGTTTGGATAGCATATTTGGTTATTCCACAATTTTTTACCACCCTCTAGCTCTGTGAAGATGATGGTGCGCATGCCGTTGTCTTTCATAACATGTCGCTCTTTTTAATTGAAAAAAACTTAGCTAAAGACGGATTTCCTATTAAGTACGGTCGGCCGTGGAGGCTGCTGCAATCTAGCTGCCAACTAGCTTAGGATACGTCCTGAAGGGTGCGAGGGACACTTCAGCCAAGCTGGAGTCTAGGAAGACGAAGATTGCCAGTATTTCATAGGGCGCTCTATCCGCCACGGCTGGATCGGGCCACAACGCAGATCTAATTGGGCCCTCCACATTTAAAGAAAAAAAGATCGATTATACATACCAATTAAGGGAACTTGGTGCTCCTCCGTTTAAAATGGGGCTAGTAGCGGAGTCTGATACCGAGGCCACCGCTGAGGGATAGGAGAATCTTAATCTTCTGGCTCCCATGGTCCCTGGGATTTGGGGTCTGCATTAGTCGGTACGATTACGATTTAACTCGTCCTTACCCCCGCACGGATTGGCATGTACAGGCATTTGAAAAAATCATTCATTCCCACAGAGAACAAAATACTGATATCATAAACAACTATTAATTTAGAATGTTGTTTAAGGGATCTGGAAATATAAATGTGTCTGATGCCGAAATAGGATATCTCCAAGATTGTAGGTTGGCAACATCATGGTGTGTGTCATGTGTATAGACCCCTCAGTAGAGGCTCTAAATCGGTAGCGGTACATTGAGTAAGAGTTTAAATTTTTCAAACTCTTGGCGCCTAATATTAGTTTTTCACTAATTTCGCTTTCTAAAATGTTTACAAGAGCATATCGAACCTTCTCTAGTAAAAAAGACAAGCTAGTATGATAGTGTCTTAAGAGTTATAAACTTTTACAGGTGCGGTTTAAACGCTACGGTCCAGCCTTAGGGAATATAAAGAAATACTAGAGAATATTTGCTCACCATCCCGCGGTTGAAGCCTTTAAGTAAGAAGGCGGAAATGACTGAAAACAAATTCACCATCATTTAAGCCAAATAATAATACCAATATATACAAAAGAAATATGCAACTATTGGATATAAAATAAGACAAGAATTCAATAAAAATATTTTTATTTAACCGTCTCAACAATAAAATATTTACAATGCTACCATTTTTACACTGTACAGTACAAAATAGCCAACTGCTATTTACAAGCATTTGCAGCGACCAAGCCTAATTTGGACCCACCAATGTGTTTTTATGCAACTCTTACATTTGTATAAACAATACCAAAATTTCATACATTTCACAATGCATCAATTCCCATGTACCCACACAATCTTCCATACAATTTGGATCAGAATTCAGATATAAGCCGAAATGTTGTGCAATAGACAGTAAATGTAAGCCTGTAATATAATTAATTAAATTTTAGCATTAATTATTATTGCTATCAAAAGTCTATTAATAGAATAAAAAGTACATCGAGAGCATAAATTCGTTTTATAATAGACAGTGGTTTTAAATATATTAAAATGACCTTATATCATGATAAAGTTTTAGATTATATCTTAGCAATATATTTAAGGATGGTTATGAAAAGTGGCAAATTTATTGAACATTTCATGTTAGTATTACTCCTGTAGTAGATGTTTTTTAAGGATCTAATACTTTAAGTGTTTGTATTAAGTTTTTTTTTTAACAAAATATTTAAAAAAATATGTTTTAATAAAATGTGTATTGCAATATTGCATACAAAATTAAACTAAAGAATGCAACACACCAGTATTTCCACTGTCAATGCAATATACTTTTGGATACATTTATTATTTTTAAAATTTACATGATTTAATTAGATATGGTTATAAAACTAATATATTTAAATTAATGCAAGATTTTTATTGAAGAGAGAGAAAATGTAAAGTTTACAACATCAATTGTCTTTTGTGCAAAATATCTAAATCTAACATCGTTCACATTTTGCACAAAACTACCATTTTCTAAATATGTTTTCAATATATCACATTAATAACCAATACAGGCGGTACCAAAAATACAAATAACCATATTCTATGCCGATACACGTGATTATTATTAACACAATAATGTTAATTCATGTTTGTATAAAATAATATAGAACTAATATTACACTTCAGGACATAGTCATCATAATTGATTCACACACCTCTGTTTATTCTAAATGATTTAAATATTGAAAATAAATATTGGATATTAATTATACAGTAGTAATGCACAAGCTATATTTAATAGATTCTTACTATTTATAAAGAAGTATATTAGTAATTCCAAGCATTTTATTATAAAGTTATGACTAAATACAAAATTACACTAAATTATTACAATTATCCCCTGTACGACCTGCCTTAATCGTTTAATGGAAATTTTATTTAAAACATGAATTTGAAACTTTACAACTACACAAACTTATATAGGACTTACAATAATTTACAATGAATGGTTTGGATGTGAATACAATTTAGAATATGTTTGTAACATGGAATGCAAGTTTTAGCAAAAACTTCTTTGTGTTTTCTTTTAATGGCACAAGTGACATACTTAAAAAAATTCATGCCATTCATATAAAATTTATGCTATTGATCAGAATTTCTATTTACAACAAACTGTTTGTCAAATAATGAAATACAAGTGACTTATATAACTAAGAAATGCCTTATATCCATTGTATAATGCCCAATAAAACTTTTGGCCACATCACACGCTGTGCACTCTCTTAGAAAAGTATACTTGCAATTATAACCTCAGCTGTACCTAAAGTTTCAAATGGTATTAACAGAAAAGGGTTATTATTTAAATCAGTTTACATGGTTTATAACTAACAGATTAAACCACAATTAAATCTCTTACTTGTGATTATTACTCTATTAATCCCCTCTGTATTACATAGTCAATCACTGGGATAGTCACTTATACTTATTTATATACAACAGTATTGTAGAATTAATCACACTAATTAAATATTCACTTGCAAGTTGGGTCTGATACTGCTAACATTCAATTATTCTGGTGCAGATATCAATAGATACTCCCTTACAGTGAGCAACATAATTTTAAACACACTGTTGGTTCAACCACAGGACAGATCAGTGCTGTGTTGGGTGCTGGGTGGACACTGTTAAAAACGCGACCATACTTCTTTCTTTCAGTGTTCAACATAAATTAAAATACATCAAGGGTTCAACCACAGGACCGATTAGGGCTGACACTTATTCATTCACATATAGGGCTGTCACATACTTTTTAACAAATAGGGTTGTCATCCACTTATTCACATATAGGGTTGTCATCCTTATACACATATAGGGTTGTCACCCACTTATTCACATGTAGGGTTGTCACCCATTCACTCATAGGATTGTCACTTACACACAATTGTCACAAAGGTTGGCACTACGCAGCGTCCCATAAACCCACCACGCGCCAGGGTTGGCACTCGCCCCCACCGCATACATAGTGCGGCGGCCGATCAACGTCGGTGCGGGCGCGGCCTCAGCTGGCGCGTGCAAAGCGACTACCCGTCGCTGGCCTCGTCCTAGCTGTCCGCGTGCTCGGACTCCAGCTTGCCGCCGGGACGGATCATGACGAGCTTGTCGTCGTCCGTCCCCGTGTGGATCGTCTCTATGGTCAGCATCATCTTGTCGTCGCAGCTGTCGTCGCCCGAGTCGGAGTACATTGACTGTGTCGACGTAGCCACCTCCTGAAATTATTCACGTCATTACGGTTAGCGTTTGCCTTGAGTAGACTTTTAGGCTGATTTATTGGAGATGAAGTGTAGTTAGTGTTTATGGATCGAATTGTGTATGCAATTATAACTATGATTAGAATGTCAACTTACTGTTAGATGCTTATTATGTATTGCTGTAATGCTGCTACTTGACACGAAGCTTTGTTCTATTACATTTGAATAGTAAATTTTCTTTGTTAGGATATGTTTTCAAGTATTATTTGGATAGAATACAATCTAAATATCAGTTAATAAATGACACAATATTACTCAATCATATTTTAAGTTTCGTTAAAAGATATCTATCAACTGTAAAACAATACGTACCGTATTCCTGCTTTTCGTGTGTATCCGCACATGTTTGGCCAAATGGTCCGATCGCATGAATCGCTTACTGCACTCGGGGCACTCGAAGCGCTTTTCTCCAGTGTGCGTTCGACGATGCCGTTGCAGTTCGTCAGAACGCGTAAATCTGATTGGAAATATTAAAACGGCAATAAATAATTATTTTTCTTAATAGAAGTAAATAATTTTTATTTTATTGTAAAAAGAACGGACTATTAATAAGCGTGGTCCAAGAATAGTGTGACTAATGTTTTCATATTCCTTATCTTTCTCATCTTAGCCATATGAAATTTGTGTGGGTTTACCTGAACAATATTTTGTACGTCAAGCGAACAGGATTGATAAAAACAGCTCTATAAATAAGCAAGTTGCGTGCAATAGTAGCATAAAATCAATCAATTTTATTATATTATTTCAATAAATTTTATTGCACTAGCGTCCTTTGACAACAGTCTAAGATTGTCCACACAACCAGGACCAACTATGACATACACATTCGAAACATAGACTAACTTATTTTGCAGACTAGCGGTAGATCGGCTCATTTTGCCCACACGTACCAGAAAACAAACATAATAGACGTAACTCTACAAACCTTTTCCCGCAGAACAGCCAGTTACAAAGGAATGGCCTTTCCCCCGAGTGCCATCTTAAGTGCGCGCGGAGATGCGACGTTTTGCCGTACACCTTGTTGCAACCGGGTATGTGGCATACGTGTTGCTTCTTACGGTCTACAACTCTACTGTGAAAAAGTAAATTCTCTTGTGATCGTTTCAGGAAAATCATAGAAAGTAAAACACCAGGCTTTATAAAAACACTAAGCCCAAAATAACAGTATTCAGATTGGTTTTATTTTCATTCAAATTAAAAATTTTGAACCTAATTTTATTATTGTAACATTTTACCCTTAAGTACTATTTAATTATTAAGATCTTCAATAGTTGTATTTATTATTATAATAAGGAGAGCTATAGACGGGTTTTTGTTTGGTATGGCGCATTTAATTATCTGTCTCTGTTTGGATACAAATGATGTACCGAAATCGAAGAGCCCTTAAAATATGGTCTCATGTCTTTATTTTACAAACATCATTTTCCCTAAACATAAATAGACAACTGTAGATCCTTGTCGCTTTTCGGTATTCGTTTATAATAACCATCCGTTTCTCCGATCAGGATTTATTATAAGTATCTGGTAATCCATCCTATGTAATTAAATAAATGTAAGATACTTTACAGCATATTTTGTTTTTTCATAACTTTAATATTATTAGTATATACATATTGATTTACCGCTTTTAGTTGCACTATCTTTATAATTTACTTGAATTAATCAAATTATTTACAAATGATAACCAATGACCCCACTACCCAAATACTTTCAGCCTTTTTATAATTTTTATCCATACAAACAAAATTTGAGTGTCTGTAACATCAAAATAACCAATTTTAAATGATTATATCGTGACATATAGCACAACTGCCTCCGTAGCCTAGTGGTATGGGCGTGTGCTTTAGAAACTCGGAGGTCGTAGTTTATAATCCTGCGGGGACATAACAAACTTTCTTTGTTGTTTCCTAGTTGGTTAAGGCAAATTGGGCCGATCACCCAATTGTCTAAAAGTAAGATGATCCATGCGTCGGATGGGCATGTTAAAAGTCGGCTCACCCACCAACCCGCATTGCACCAGCGTGGTGGGATACGGTCCAAACCCCCTCCCTAATGGTTAGGGTTGTGTTAGGGGAGGCCTATGTCCAGCAGTGGACTATCACAGGCTGATGATGATGAATGGTCCGTGGGAGCGGTGGCACTCACTTCTCGCCCTGGTCGCAGTTGGGGCAGGTGCAGGCGACGCGCTTCATGAGCCGCTTGCCGTGCGCGGGGCTGGCGGCGCGCTTGTTCTCGCACTCGGCGCCGGCCGCGCTCACCGTCACCACCTGCCACTTGCCGCCGCTCGGCTCGCTCGCCTCCTGCCCCAGCTGCTGCCCAGTGAACGTCGCCGTCTCTGGAAAGCCGTGGACACATCATCAATTTCAATCCAATTCTTTATCTTAACCCTTAACACCACTCGTTGGGGACCTAGCTCCCCCACCGCCTACTTGTAAAATGCGAAGCGATTGCGTTCCGGTGCATTCAGTGACGCCCGAGACCTAGCAGGGGACGGACGAGTGCGCTGTTCACGTTTGTGGTTTCTGAGGTACGTGCCTTTGCGAGACCTAATTCCCCACGAGTGTAATTATGTATGTATTTTTCCGTATTAGTATTTTTTAGGTTTTGTTGCAATATGGCTAATGATATGAATTATAGATAGATCTTGAAAATGAAGACAGCGAAAACGACGACATTTTTCCTCAACTATTATCAGATCTGAGCGATGCAAAGTACGAAGTAAGTGACCACGATTCGGATAGCGATGAGGTGGCTGAGCGTGGTGAGCTTCGGAAAATGAAGATATAAAAAACACTGAACAGCAGACTAACGACCCGCTTGCTTTCTATGGTAAGAATGGTTACAAATGCAATACAACTTATGTAACCACCATCATTGTAAAAGAAGTGGATATGCTTTATTGATTCCTCATGTTCTAGAAAGAATACGCTTGTCTAATCTTAGTAAGGAGCTCAAAAATACGTACCTGAAGATCTACCAACACAAGGACCTAGTCAAAATGAAAAACATAAGAAATTTAGGTGTCATTTATGCCCACGAAATAAAGATAGCAATCTCCCAGAGTTTGCTCCAAATGTATGAGAAATGCCTGTCGTATCTAATGATTGAAAATATGTACCAAATGTCAGCAAAAAGTTTATTTTGGATTATAATTATAATGTTTAGACTAATTATTGACACTTCTCAGACATTTTTAGAATAAAATAAAAAAAATGTTGGCCAACTATTCTTATTGTGATTTTTCATGTTCTTAAATTGATTGAAGATGTTGTGTTAGTTTTTATTGATTTATTAGAAAAAAGTTTTTTTTTTGTTTTGACATTCTATTTTTCTATATTATTTGAAGTTGTGAAGAAAACACTATAAATGTAACTTGTCTTTTGGTGACTTTTTTCTTCATAGCTAGAAATAATATACTTTTATGTTTAAAATACGATTAAACCTGTTTATTTTTTACTTAAATATATGTTTTTTGTACATTTAATAAAAATTTATCCTAAGATATTACGAACTAAATTACTTTAATATTGAATTGAATACAAATAGTGGGGACTTCGGTCCCCCGCGAGTGTACATGTGAAGCTGAAAAACCAAGTGGTGTTAAAAGTATAATTAATAAATAATTATTCAAAAAATATTAACGTTTATATTTTTTTTAATAACGAAGATCAACATGGCTGTTTATAGGAAACGGCCATATTGTGGGTTATCCATAAGCGACAGTCATATGCCATTGCGGATTTTCTTGTTTTCCTTATTAAGGTAGTACCGTAGAGAATTATTAAGATTTATCTCGTGGGATTCAGACAGCGTTTGCACGCAAAAGCGATATCATTTTATGACATCACATTAGAAACATCAAAAATTTAGAAATCTACTTTGTTTTATAATACGTAGTGAAGACGTTTGGTATTCGTCAAAAATATAGGTATATGACGGCCGTTATTTGTCTTATAAAAGAGAATAGTACATTGTTATTGAATTAAATTGAGTACACCGTGTGTCTGGCGCACTGAATAGGTTTTATGTTATTATTTATCGCATCTGACAATAAGGAACATTATTTAACAAAACTAAATATACCCCACCACTAAATTAAAAAAAAAAGTTTTGGTTTATAACAACCTTCAACCTTACGTTAAAAAAAACACATCAAACTTAAATAAAATACACAAGGTTTAGGTCAAACAATCACCTATAACAGGTTGCGCTTGCTGCTGCGGCTGCGCCTGCTGCATCTGCGCCAGCTGGACCCCTGGCACCACGGCGGGCACCAGTTGCACCGCGCCGCCCAAACCGCCCACACCCAACGTCGGCATCTATGAACAGGAATATTCAGTTTAAAACTACGTGCATATTTAAATGCTAAATAGAAGTGATGATGGAATATTTGAAATGAGAACGTTATTATTATAATTTAAATCCGAAACGGGAAAATGTAAAAGAATTTTTTTTATTTTTAATTTGACGGCATATTTTAAAATATTTCACATTTTATTTGGCTTATTAGACTATAATTTTTTTTTATTTACTAAATAATATTGTTTTTCACGAAACCTGGAAATTGCGGTCTACACATGTCTATTTATTTTAGTCTATCGAAACAAATATTCTTTTAAAAAAAAAGTACATTTAGCTATAAATGTAAAAATAACCAAATACGCTACAAAGAAGTTAAAAATTGTGACTAAAATTTTATGACATAGAATTTAAATGCGTAGCATATAAAAAAACATGAATATAAAGAAATAAAAACATCAAAACATTACTTATTCGAAATCAAAAGAGCAGAATACAAAAAGACATTTTTTCTCATTAATCGGCACTAGATTTCTTATACACAAAATGAATTATAACAAGAAAGACATTTTGTCCCGAGAACCATTTAACAAAATCATTTGCTTCCGATTAAATCTAAAAAGAATTATAATTATGGCGCGATAGTTATTATCGTTTCGTTTCATTTAAACTTAATTAAAAAAGACTAAACTTATTAGAACAAGATTAGAAAATATTTTAAAAATTCACTATTATATATATATATATATTTTTTACGATAAAAATATAATAAAACTTCTAACGTCTTTACGATAACGTTAAGCGCAGCATAATTTAATACTACACTCATACAAAATGCATCGTAAACATTTTCGCGCCTTTCATACAAGCGCGATCCGCAAACTTACACACGCTCAACGGTCGAAAAACAAAACATGGCGTTGTTATGTGAATAAAAACTTCACGTACACATTTTGTTCTTGTCGGTTCTTTGGACGGCGCGCGTAATTTCCTAGAAATGTTCTTACGTCGCATCGCGATCACTTCGAAGTCGAACACGCCTCAATTCGTTCCGAAATAGTTTTTTTATTTCGCGCACAGATCAAGAAAAAATCATTTTAATATCAACAGATACACATAAACAACGTCAAATTCTACGTCTCCAATTTATAGTCATAATTTACGTTTTCGTAAATGATTTAAAATTAGAAAAAATATTTTAAAACAAGTATACAGTTAGTGCATATATGTTATTTGTGAAAAAATTTAAAACACTCGTTTAGTTCATTAACACGTGGATCAATGATTGCTTCAATTAAGTTAGACGGCGCTTTCGTTCACTTTATTCAGCCTCGGAACTCATACATTTTTAATACAACTGTAACTAGATGGCGTTCTTGTAAGTTTGCAGTAAATATATGGGATTTTATACGTCTGTTTTTAGTAAAACATTAACTAATTCTAACCAAATAGGTGCTTAAGGCCATAAAGGTTAATAGTTTCTCGTTGCAATTAAGGATTTTTACTGAAACTGTTAATATATTGATGAAAGGCACTATAAATACACACATATTAACTTTATTAATAATGTTACTGAAAATGAGTTTTGCATCCAGTAAATAAGCTTTGAAAGTATGTTTTTTTTTAATTACAAATAATGTAGACATCCAATGCCCACAAGATTATAATCCTAATTAATAATGAATTAATCGATTAAAATAAGATACTTTCTTCTATTATATATGATTTTTATATATAATTCTAAATTCTATACTGAAAATAAATTATTGATAACTTGCACTAAAATATAATATAGAATGCTCAAAAATAATTAATTGTTATGTTTTAACTGATATTAGAACTGATATTACAAAATGTATACAACTAAATATAGGCATAAAACATTACTAAATAGTATCTGATAGCCATACTACAATCATAATGGTTCGAAAAGTGACAGGTTTAAAATGTTAAATGGTTATTAACAAAAAGCACTACCGTTTAACCGAAAGTTAACCAATTATGAGCATCACCATGAAGGTAACCAACTGTTTAAGCGCACATATACTAGGCGAGCCGAGCATGTAAAAAAACGACCAATAGCGTCTCAGCTTAACAACGTCTTAACTTTACGCATTAACACATCTTAGACTATCTATCGATTACTATACCTGAGATAAATAAAATATGGAAATAATATCAAAATCATTACTCAATCACGTTAAGGCGGCATATTGTTTACGCTGTCATGCTTTTTCTATCATCAGCCCATCAGAACACCTTACATACGACGTCATAAAGTTACTTAATTTTAAGAGATTACAAGCTTTATTTCACACGTTATTGATACTATTTAACGAATACAGATTACGTAATTGAAAAAAAATACACTAAAATCGCTTGAACAACGATGGCACGATCCTCAAACGTCTGTCGCATGTTCGTCGCACAAGGTGCCGGCACATTCGACGCGCGTATAAATTATAAAAACATGCTCGGCTCGCTGTCGCATCCGCACATCCGAGCATTACCTGGACCACATTCCGCACGTTGGAGGGCGCCGGTATGACAGTGAGCTGTTGGCCATTGCTGGTCAGTATCTGCTGTTGCTGTTGGATACCGCTAGAGTCCGCTTGCATCGGGTTCGAAACCGCCTTTGCGTCCGAGCAGCGGGTGGATGATAAATATAAATATATAATAGCAACACTAGCGACTGATAGACATACATACAATATTACTATGTCAAACAATCAATGAATTGGAGAAAATTCTATAAAGTCTGGGCAATATATTATAATATAGGAATATTTAGATGGTTAGTATTAAAGATATTACTATAGGATATAAATATAGTCCATATAACATAAACAATAACCTCAATAAGGTAAGAGAGTGCAATATACAAGTTAAGATTACTGTCCACCCAATTTTACCTGGAGCGTGATGGTGGCCGGTGTCTGGGCTCCGCTGACTGTCGCCTGCGCCCCACCGTTTTGCTGCACCAAACCAAACCCAGTATATACAACTATCACCACCCATAAAACATATATGAACATTATAAGGCCAGAGGTTATAAACCGAGGGCTACAAATCTACTGCAAAATGATCCTATACCAAATTAATAATTTTTACTTCAAGGACAACATATCTATTTTAAATGATTAATTCAACATTAAACATTCTGATTTTTTTTCAAAAATACAGTTTAGTATTCTTTTTAGAACTGAATATATATATATACTTTATTGCTTGTAAAAAAGTTGGCAACCCTATTCTAAATATATATACAAATGTTATGGAGAAACAAGAAAAGTGTGCTGTGATGTAAGACCCTTGAAATATTATATTTTAATCAATAAGAAAAAGTAATTCTAAAATTGTCTAAAATCCAGTGTCGATTATAAGTTGTTGTTTTATAAATTTAACCTTAGAATGTGAAAACAAAGTGTTTATTCGAAATCTATTTAAACCATTTCTATAACAAAAGAAGGCGGAGGAAAGGACATGTGTAGCATTTATGTTTTTAGCAATAATAAAATATTATAAACAAATATATTTAATAACAGACTGTAATAACATATTCATATTATTTGTACTAACCTGAACATTTCCCAATGAGGCTATTTGTATTTGCTGTATTTGACCGGAGGGTGTCAGGACATTTGCGACTTGTGGCTGCGCCTGCATCTATGTAACAGATAAAAAGGTAAACAGGTAAAATGAGATTATTCACAAAGACATCATAAGTAACACTATACAATGATCTCCCTATAACTATTTTGCAAACTTACGCCACAAAGCACAAGCAGATATATTACCAGCAGACTTTTTGTAACATGTAACTAAGTTTAAATACCTGATCAAGAATTGATTGATTTGATTAAAGTAATGATCGTTGTGAATTTAGTTGATAAGGGTGGAATTATCAATTTAATTTTAAATACAAATGAAACTAAGTTACTTCTACATGCATTGTACATACATCATATTTTGTTATACTATTTGTAAATAACCAGTAATAAATAATGTAATATTTAAGAAAAATTGCCCGTTGCTTGTAGGTAAACAACCTAGTAAGGTATCATCACAAAAAGTTTTTTTGCTACTAAACATCATGGTGCAAACATTACTGCGTTTAGGTATATAGGCCCCAAAACATTAGCTGGAATTGAAACAGAAATCATACACAAGATCCTGTTTGTACTTCATATAGCTAGGGATGCAAACGATACATCGACGTTTTAAAACATCGAGGTATCGTTCATAAGCTACAAGAAAATATCGATACATCGTGTATAAACAAAGATGTTTTATGAACGATGTTTGATTACAATTTGATTTTAAAAGCGGAATCAGAATTTAATATGTTTATATCTTCACCCGTTAGTAACGGGGGCAACGAGGGAGCTATATGATATAGCTCCCTCCTTGCATATAATTAAGCTGGTACCATAAATAGTATTTCAGTACCTGTTGCAACTGCGGTATGATCTGAAGATGGTGTGGAGTGTGCACTGGCACGTGGACCGTGTGGTACACCGTGTGCCCGTTGCCCACGCTCACGGGCACCTGCACGGGCACCATGCCCATGCCGCCCACGCCACCCACGCCACCGCGGACGGCCACTCCACCACCTGTGCATACAACTCATCCAGAACGGAGATCCAAGGCCCTGGCTATACATGAGCCAAAGGAAAGAACGAATTTATGTAAACAATGGGAATTGCTTCTTGATTAATATATTGGTTACCATGGGTTGCACAGATTTCGTTCTTGTTTGGTTCCGGTATAGATTAAAATATAAGATTACATACATTATCAGTTTGAATAAGAAAGAATTATAAATTAAGTCTCTTTTTAATCTAATATTCTTGACCAAACTTTGACAAGATAAACAAAGTTACAATTTTCTTTTACATGATTACTGAAAACTACACACTGGGCGATATGATTTTAAGGCCAGATATATATTTTTTCAATTGAAAGCAAAGGACATAACATTAACGTCAATTAAGAACTTTTTTAACAAAAATTATTAAGATGTACAAGATATTATCAAGATTTATTTCTAAATAACGCCAAAGAAAAATAATAAGCCGAAAATTAAAACAAAAGAATGACCCCAAAAACTATTTGTATACTAAAAGTTCTAAATGTTCCACATTTTTAGAAAATGTCCAAATAAAGCACTCTAGTTGTGTTAAATGCATTAAACTAATGTAAGTGATGATTGGTGATGTGCATTGAATCAAAGTAAAAGCAAAGAAACCGTGGATAAAAAGCATAGGGAAAGTGAAAAGTAAGAAATTTGACTGGAGAGAACTTAACGTTTTAAAAATAAAAACAATTTTAAAATTTTTCCATATAAGATATACAAAATTTACAATTTAAAAAAATTATATAAAAACATAACAAGTTAATACTGGCCACTTTTTTCATTAACTGTTTTTATCTGTATAGTTTAATGTCACACGGGACCATTTTTTTTAAAATCGTGCACACGTCACTCAAGATTCTCTCCAGCCAGCCACTTGGACCCACCTTGCGAGGGGGGGCTGGCGGGTGGCTTGGCGTCCTTGGCGGCCGCGCCCTTAGCCTCCCCGCTGGCCAGCTGCTGCGAGCCAGCTATGGTGATGGCCTGGCTCGTCGGTATCGTAAAGTTGCCGGGGATCGTGATCATCGGCTGATTGGCGAGCGCGCTCAGCGGGATGGATAGGTTAGAGCCCGGGATTGTGATCGTCTGCTGTTCTGTTAGCGGACGGCGGGTGGGGGGAGGGGTGACACTGATTAGTATGGCGAGCACGTTAGGGGCACGTGTGCGGCGCGGGGCGGTGTGATGTGACGTGACGGATTGGAGATGCCCATGTCCACAGATTATTGTTCAATAGCATTTAACTCGAAAAGGAAATATGAAGCGAAATTTATTAAAAGTTAACTGCCTATATTCCAAAATGGTTTACTACGAAACTTAAAAAAAATTAGAAATTTTGCATTAAAGAACAAAAAATATTGTTTAATAAGAGCCTTCGGTATTTTTACTATAAAGCCGAATTGTATTTTTACAAATACAGTAATAACAGTACAGTACGGTACAAATACGGTAATATATTCATAATTTACAAATACAAATTTATTATTTATAAATACGGTGTAGCGGATTTTTTCGTCATTTGTTTTTAATAAGTTAAACACAGTGGTTCGTTTCATAGACTAATTTATTGACCACAGAGTAACTAAATGGCGCTAGTAGTAACAGATACTTTTATACTATTTTGTTACAATATTAACACCTCCGCTTAACAAAATCATGTATACATTACATATTATTAACAGGCAATACACCAAGCATTCTAGTGAAATATTTATGCTTCACAGAACCCAAGCTCTTAGTAAAAATATCAGCTGGCATATTGTTTGTTTCCAAGTAATCTACTTTTATAAACATGTTTGCCACTGCCTCCCTAACAAAATGATATCTTATATCTATGTGTTTAGACCTCCTATGATACACTGGATTCAAAATTAACTTTTGTGCACTTTGGTTATCGTTATACAAAGTAATAATTTCTGAATCGCCTAAAATTTCAAACAAAAAATTCTTTAAGTAAATGGCTTCTTTACTAGCTTCTGACATGGCAATGTATTCTGCCTCTGTTGAGGACAATGCAACACTTCTTTGCTTCCGACATTCAAAAGATATAACAGAACCTGATAATTTAAAACAAAATCCTGAAAAGATTTTCTATCACTTACATCTGAACCCCAATCTGCATCAACAAACCCTTCAATACAAGATTCATCTTTAGAAAATACAAGACCATGACTTTTAGTACCTTTTAAATATCTTAAAATTCTTTTTAAGTGTTTCCAATGGGTTTCATCATATGAATTGTTAAACTGGCTAAGATAACAAACACTATAAGTAATATCTGGCCTGGTTAGCACAGCTAATACATTAAATTGCCTATCAGTTGCCTATATGGAATATTTTATTACAACTTTTATTCTGAGTTTTCTCTAAAGTTAAATTAATTTCCATAGGAGTATCAGCAGTCTTACAATGTGACATATTATATTTTCTTAACAAAGTTTCTACATATTGTTCCTGATCAACTGTTATTAAACCTTTGAACAAGTTTACTCTTAAACCTAAGCATTGCTTTATCTGACCCAAATCTTTTATTTTAAATTTACAACTCAAATCCTGAACTAATAGGTTAGTTGCAGTATTACAGTTGGAAAAATAAAAAATCATCGACTGAAAGAGCAATTATTACTTTAACATTTCCATCAAATTTTGTAAATAAACAGGGTTCATATTTAGACTTTGTATACCTAAAGTCATCAAATAATCGTTTACCCTTTGATACCAAGCTCTCGATGATTGTTTGAGTCCATAAATAGCACGTTTAAGCTTTAACACTTTATTCATTATTACTATCTTTATAATTTATAGGTTTTTCCATATACACACATTCATTCAAGTAACCATTGAGAAAAGCTGTAGTTACATCGAGATGACGTATATCTAAATCTAATTTTACTGACAGTGAAAACAACAATCTTAAAGTAGTATAACGTAGCACTGGGGAAAAAATCTCATGTAGTCTATGCGCCTTTTGTAAAAACCTTTTGCCACAAGTCTTGCAGTACGCACTTTACCAACACTGTCATATTTCTTTTTAAATACCCACTTGCACTGCACTACTGTAGAGTCATGGGGCCTGTCAGCGAGTTCCCATGCATCATTCTTCCTGAATGATTCTAGCTCCTCCTCCATGCTCTCTCTCCATTGTTTGCTTTCAGGTCCATTTAAGGCTTCCTCGAGTGTAATATCCGTTCTGTAATCTTCTGGCTCGAAGAAGCATCTGGTACATATGTGATATCCTTCTCATCATCAATATCTGTGTCATTAAAACTACTTTCCTCTTTTTCCTCATGTTCCTGATCCTCCGCTGAATCTTTGCATTCAATGGGGATATCCACTGTATTCTCAGCTTTCTCCATAATTATGAGATCTCTGCTTGTTGTGACAGAGTTATTTTCTGGGTCATAAACCCTATAGCCCTTCACATTCTCTGCATATCCAACCAAAATAGGTTCCTTGGCCTTCTCATCCCATTTCAACCTCTTCTCTTTGGGAATATGCATCATAGCTTTACTTCCGAAAATACAGAACATGACTTAAGTTAGGCTTGTTCCTGTCCAAACTTCATATGGAGTCATATCATTCAATCCGGTAACAACTGACCGATTTCTTAAATAAACAGAGGTATGCACGGCTTCTGCCCAAAACTTTTTGTGTAAACCCGCATCAATAATTAGACATCTTGCCTTTTCCACCAAAGATCTATTCATTCTCTCGCATACACCGTTTTGTTCTGGTGTGTAAGGTTAGTTCTTTGATGAATTGTGCCTTGCTGCTTCAGATATCTATCAAAGTCTTTGTTGCAGTACTCACGCCGTTATCTGTCCGAAAAACTTTAATTTTCCTATTTTCTGGTTCTCAACCATGGACTGAAAATCTTTAAAATGTTTAAATACCTCAGACTTTGCCTTCATGAAATAAATGAAAGCCATTTTGCTATAGTCGTCCACAAACAATACATAATACCTGGATCCTCCAATGGATGCATTCTCCATAGGACCACACCGTCTGAGTGTACCAAATCTAGTGCATTTTCTGTGTTGGATGAGCTAGGCTGAAAAGAATGCCTTGTCTGCTTCCCTTACAACACACTGTACACTTATATTTGTCTATATTTGCTATATCTGTGTATGAGATACCTTCAGTAGCTCCATTTTTCATTTATTCAAACTGGTACTGTTGATGTGCCCCAAGCGTCGATGCCAGGTTTCACTGGATGTTTTGGCTGTCGCTGCCAATATCTGTACCACTTCCTTAGTGTATAATCTGTACACACCATCAACATTCTGCCTTTCCAACTAGAGTGCCCTGTTGATTGTAAATGTAGCAACATTTCTCTTTGAACACTACATTATTTCCGTTCTCAATCAATCTACTCACGGAAAGTAAGTTTGTCGTTAAACTGGTATGCACAATACATCGGAAACTGTGATGTCGTATTCTACATCCTTCACAACTGTAATTATGTTCACATCACCCGAACACAGCACCGGGACACACGTTTTATTCTAACTATGATCTCTTTGGTTTTATGTTCATAAGATGGATTGACAATATATTCTTTTCTCGCTGTCATGTGTTTACTAGCCCCGCTGTCGATGTACCAATTATCGCAATTGAACTTTCCACTCAAAAAATAGCACTAAAAGCATTAGATTGTTTTCTTTTGCTTGTTTCGGAATTTGTCGGACACTGATTTTGTAGTGGCCCGTTTGTTTCACCGATAACATTTTATGACTTTGACAGGTTTTGACGTTTCTGTCACTCTCTGGTCATTTTATGGCTACTATTATTCTTAAATTTCTGACGATTATTCGGCAAAAGCAGTCTCGGAACTGGAAACGGAAACAGATCAATTTCACTACACATGTCCATCAGCTTCGTTTTATGACATCTGCACTTATTTCTATGCCTGAATGTTCTATGGCCATAAGCATAGGACCATATTTTCAGGTAATCCTGCTAACATTAATGCACCAATCCACTCATCTGATATTTTGAAACCTGTACCTTGTAATCGCTGGCTAGTTTCAACTATCTGAGTTACATACTGGGTCATCGAGTCACAGTTTTCAAGTCGAATGTTGATGAGTTTACGCAGCAAACCAATTTTTCTTGTATAGCCGGTGTCATCGAACAAATTCTTCAACTTTTCCCATAAATCGTAGGTTGTTGCGGCGTGTTTATGTGCACATACAATGATGGATCAATAAGTAGCACTAGTTTCGCTTTAGCTTTCGCATCGTCACTGATTTGGGCTTCGGTAGATGAAGCCGCTAACCTCTGCGTAATGGCGGACGCCATGTTTTCAACACCAACACATTTTGTACCGCAAAACACCATTCTTCATAGTTCTCGCGCCCTTTCAATTTCGGAATTTAGCTAAGTAGTTCGACGTCATTTTACATAAAACCACACAGTACTGAAAACTTTTATCTATAATAACGATTTTATTTCCGTAAGCCCATAACCTAATAAGTTAAACACAGTGGTTCGTTTCATAGACTAATTTATTGACCACAGAGTAACTAAATGGCGCTAGTAGTAACAGATACTTTTATACTATTTTGTTACAATATTAACAGTTTTGGAGAAAAATATTAAAAGTTCGACATATTGTAATATTACAAAAAAAAACATTTTACAAAATTTGCTTTTATTGCGCTCTATGGAAAGGGTAGATGCACATTATACTGCATTCTATCATATATTTATAGGAATAATTCTACCTCAAAATATATGCACTCTTAACAGATAAAGAAATTATTCACATAACCTTAGCAAAACCATGAATCTAATAATTGTTTTTTTATTCAATAATTAGGTCCAATTAACTCTTCCGTAATACAAGTCTTAATCACTGGCCTCAAAAAAAAAACAATTAGAAAAAAATACAACTCGGCGCAAAAGTAATTAATTAGTAGAACCTATGGACATGGTCAAATCTTTTTATCATAATTCATGTTAACAGACAATGAAAGACAGACTAGCATGCAATGAAAAATCATTAACTTTTTTTAAAGAAACTTAAATGTAACAGAAGAAGAAGATTAAAGAAACTTAGGGACAGGAGAAATTTTAACAGAAGTTTGTTTGCAAAGCATAGTGAATGGAAACAATATCCCAAAGCAATCAAAAAGCTAGGTGTGATGCTAATTAATTAATGTGTGAAATGCAGTATGACTAAAGCTAGCTTTTTTTGGATTAATTAACACAATCCTAGCATTAGCTGAGAGAATTGTACACCCTAATCAATGAAAGAGGCTAGGTTATAACAATTTTTTAAATAATTTTGTAGTAATCAATGGAGTCATAAGCACATAATTATAATTGGATTATGAAAATGTCATCAACAGTCATTAAAAATAGCACTAGAAATTAGGAGATAGTTAATAAGCAGTCAATACATCATTTGACAATATTTAATGGCAACAAGTACCCCTTAAATATTATTGTGAGTTGCTACATAGGGAAGGCAAAGGATTAATTCAATAGCATTATTTCACAATAACATTTAAGGCACAGGGATGTAATCAAAGCAAAAGACGTTAGTAATTAAAAAGATCTTGTGGTTTAAGTTAATAATAGTTAAAGGGAAAAGTATAATAATCAATCAACTTCAAAAGTCAATTTCTCAGAGCCTCTATCATTGTATTTTAGCAATATGATGTTGGAATGACTTACCAGATGGTAAGTGCATAACATTTTGAAGGAATCCCGCCGGTAGCACTGGTGTCCTAACAAGTTGACCATTTACAAGGCTCACTTGACCCATTCCCGAGAAATTCTGAAAACAAAAAAGATAAATGTATGTTTACTTATTACCAAAAAAATTTCAGCAGACATTAGTTGTCTAAAAGTCTATCAGACATCAAATTAAAATATATATAGAGAATTTTCATTGAAAAACAACCCATTCATATAGTAAAGTAATTTTAAAACAAGATATTAAGTAAAATAAAAATAACAAAATGCCTTACTTGTGCATGTTGAGCCGGAATGAAGAGAGCATCTTGACCGTCAACAGTGACCGCTTGCATTGGCGCAACTGAGCCCACACCTCCCACTCCTCCCACCAGGCACCCACCGTACACACCGCCAGCTTGTTGCTATAATTTAAAAAAACACATTTTTATTTACAAATGCTATTTCAAAATTTATTTCTATCATTCTAACAGAGTATTAAGAACATAACTAGCCATAAAGAACAGGGTATTGATGTGAATGTATCCAGTGGCAACTGCATCTTTTTTCATGCCCATCCAACCCTTGGATCTTCTTAATTTACAGTGATCATCCCGCATTGCCCTATCCATCTAATAAACAACAATAAAAAGTTGTAGATTACCCGCACATTGAACCCAAGACATCCGATTTTTAAAGCGCAAGACCAAACCACTATAATATGGAGTTTGTTATAGAATATGGGATATGGAGACTCGTTCTGACTGATTGAGATAAGCATGGTATTTTGTATTTTTCCTTCCTTATATATAATACTAACCTGTAGTAACTGTGGATGTATCTGTAAAAGTTGTTGTGGTGCATTTTGATAGGTGGCGCCATCTCCACTAGACACAACACCGCCGCCCAAAAGTGACTGCAGTTGTTGCATTGATATAACCTGCAAACATTTTATTGCCTCTTTTAGTTTTATTTATAATTTTCTTTTATGACATCCCAATAATTCGCAAAAATTTTCAAATTTTTCAGTGCGCTAAATCACCCATGGTTTCACTATGTTGCAAATTTGAATACAATTGTTACAGATTGTTAGTGAAATAAGTTTAAATAGATAGATATACATTACTCTGTAGCAGGACCAGGATTTACATTTGGTTTAACAATTAAAGTTTAAAACACAACACGAAACACACATTAGAAATTAATTTAATGGTAAACAACAAATTAAAGCTAATCTAGTCTCACATGGTGGAATCTTTGGCACATGATTTGCAAGATTTTCATTTCTTAAAGATATATATAGAGATATAAATACTGGTTGTCAAGCACACCACACATATTCAAGATGGTAGGGCTACTGACAAATAGATAATTCTTTTTAAATCATTTTATGTTACTGTCAGTAGTAGCTTCTCTGCTTAGTAAATATAAAGTAGTACTGCATAAAAATATGAGTTGACCAAAAAATACATATCACGACATTTAGGTGAAAGATGTATACGGGCAAATTTGAATGCTGAATTTGTATGTTATATTTATCACATACTTGTAAAAACTAAGTGCTGTCCTGGTCATCAATGTGTGATAACAGACAGTGGTCCTCTCACCTGTGGTTGTTGCACCTGAATCCCATTGGGCACCGTACTGGCAGCATTTACTATTGCAGCTGATAACTCGTTACCCTATGGAGTGAATAATACATTCAAAATTGACTGGCTCATGAAGTAAAAAAAGCAATAAGTTAAAAAGCTCCTTATACCCTTGCCCTAGCTTTAACAGCTACCAAAATCCAGTGCATGATTAAATTTATGTTACTTTTAATGCGATACAGTATTGTTTGTACAGGCGTTGTGAGGTGTTGAAGAATTAACTGCTGAATGTAGTTACTACTCTAGCTTTAATGATGTTAGAAATGATACACTATGTGTTATTTGTTTTTGTAATAACTATTGTTTGACTCACTGTTAAACCTTGAGCTCTAAGTTGTTGCACAACTGCAGTACTAATAACTCTCAACTGGGGTTGTTGTTGTTGTAAATATTGTTGCTGAATAGCGGCAAGGGTTGCTGCGTCTCCTTGGACTTGTTGCTGTACTAGTTGAGCCTGTTGGACCTGTTGTTGTTGTTGTGCTTGCTGCTGCTGCTGTTGTTGCTGCTGTTGTGCTTGCTGCTGCTGCTGCTGTTGCTGTTGTTGTTGTGCTTGCTGCTGTTGTTGTTGTTGTTGTTGCTGCTGCTGTTGTTGCTGTTGAACTTGTTGCTGTTGTTGTACTTGTTGTTGCTGCTGCGGACCTGGCGTATAAAAAAATATTTTGGCAAAATATAATTTTAAGCAATGTTATTTTATGAATTTAGTTGAAAACTATTTTATTTTTGAAGCTGCTAAACTGCCTAAATGCTTACTGTAATGTTGCTGCTGCTGTTGTTGTTGTTGTTGATCTTTTTCTTGTTGATCGGGCCCCATATTGGCGGCGCCGAGACGGCTACACGTTGCTGCCAGAAGAGCTAATGGAGATTGGTTGCCGCTTGCCTCCTAGGATAAAAAAAAGCTGTTCAGTATTCATTCATACTAGACTAACTAATCATAATTTTTAAAAAAATATATTTATATACTAATATAGAAATAAATAGTGCCAAACCTGATTAAAAGTGGCACACCAAGCCAATAAAAAATTAAACAGCAATTGCAGATATACATAGCCTAAACTAGCGACAATTGTATTTAACCCACTAAAGTGCGAACACCCCACTGCTTTGCGGCATAAATTGGGACTGCAATGGTATTTTCGCCCTGTAATAGGCAGACAGGTATGTAGACTGGATGTTTGCTATACATCTCACAAGAAAACTGGCAACAATTGTATTTAACCCACTAAAGTGCGAACACCCCACTGCTTTGCGGCATAAATTGGGACTACAATGGTATTTTCGCCCTGTAATAGGTTGTTCAGATACTAGCATATAAGAGCACCTATATAATCAATACTTTTGTTAAAATATAAAATAATTTTAGAGTCAAAATATTAATTCTAAGTAATATCATGAGTTATTTATATAAGTAGTTGGTGTTGAATGGAAAGTAAACAAATGTCAATTCAAATTTAAAAAAAAAATTCTTTATTTAATTTAGACTTAGTCAGCTGCTATATTTTTTATGTTTTTTAAAGACTGTTTGTCCATGAATAAATTTGGATAAATATTATTCCCTTTCTTGGTCTTGCGATAATATTGTATCTTGCTTTTTCTGTAATGCAAGCAAATTAAAATGCGCTACACGGTGCTATTTTTGGTAATCTATAGCTCTTCTTGAGTTTATAGTTTAAGCCAAGTAAGGATATGATTACTTTTATGCTTTGGTTTAATAACAAAATATGCTTCATTTTGTAACATCCCTATCTGGTAAATTTTTGAATATTGCTGCTTATAATATTATATTAATTGCACCAATTAACATCAAGATTTTATGTTTTTATTAGCTTCATAAAAATGTAATAGTGATAATATATGCTCCTAATATTATATATGGGTGTTAGATAGAAATTAATATTATTCAATACTTCACCAGATTGTTGGGAGTGATATCTTTTAAACGCTTCTTTATATTTTTTTACAAAATAAAAGTTTGAAATTTTGTCTTGAAAAGTCTAAAAATGCATAGGTGATATTTCAAAAAGATGGGTACTTTATTATCACATAACTATTATTTCTGAGTTGCATATGATTTATTTTTATGTTTTATTTTTAATTTTAAGGTTATAAGCTTCATTATCTCGTTTAAATTAATGTGCATTAATCTGAATTATAAATTATTAATTGTCAGTAAATTAAGTTATGTAAAGTTTTTTTTTTAACATTTCATTACCTACGAAATTCTTTTAACGTTTTGTAATTTTTGTCATATATTCACTATGACAGTTATTATCTCAAGACAATTAAAAGAAATGCATTATTAATTTGTTGAAATACTTAAATTATGACAATTTATTTAAAAACGTAATAATTTAGTATTTATAATTTGCTAAAAATATAATTAATTAACTATATATGTAAACAGAAAAGTTTTAAATTGAGACTTCAGATACTTTGGCATTTTGATAAGACGAAAAGTTTTTAGTTGCAAATAATTATATTGTTTGTTTATTTCACTAGTTGAGAGTCGACACGCCTTTTCCTAACAAGTGCCGGGAGCCGGGAGTCGTCGCACGCAAGGCCGCCGCCGCCCTTTGATCCACCCACCTTAGCTCGCGTGACCGCGATTTTCAAAGTTATTTTCCTGCGCCCGATTTACTATGCTGCCTTCGACATACATTTACGCTAGATTTTGCTTTTGGACTAAAAAATGTTTAACCTTCTTTTGATTTTGAAAAAATTTAACGAATTCATCCGGTTGTACATTGACGCAATCGCTGAGACTTGGCATACATAGAACAATGGTTTGGTCGAGCTGCAAAATATACTGTAAACGTTGCGAACATCCCCAAAGCTAGAAGTGGGTGGATGTGGGAATCGGAAGAGGTTGTGGATGCTATTTCGGCAAGGGAGTAGCTCACGACGCGGTCACAACCTCCCGCGTGTGGCCTGTTGGGCCCCACACGGCCGGGGCCGCGCTCGCCCCGCCCTCCCCCTGCGTCGGTCGACACACGAGACCGCCGTTCGCTAGCGTCCAATTTGTTACACAATAACACTATTGCCATTCACTTTGCACCAATTACCTTGACAATCTTGTCCTCACTAATATATTCCACCTGCACATTAGTAGACTCAGACGACATTATCTACTATACACTTGCAAACAAATAATTTTCTTTGTTCACGTTCGTAACGCACCATTCTCACGACCGGCCGCCAAACTGCGGCGTGCGAACTGACGATTTTATACGAACGCGTTCGGAAAGCTTCGTAGATCCGCCTCCTATCGCGGTCGTATTTAATGCAGTTATATTCTCTTACTGAGAGGACAATTCGCTTCTTCAGTGAAAGAAGTTGCTTAATGTATTGTGTGATCTGGTTTGTTAGATAGTCTGAGCTCATTTTCTCTTTAAAGTAGGATAAAACTTTTAAAAGTTCGAATTATTACTTGGCGGTCACTATCTCTGTCTCATTCTGTCGATGACTGGTCTTGATTATTGGTAGGCAGCAGCTGCGCCTCTCTTCTCCTCCCCGTCGCGGGTGCGGCGCCGCCGCCCGATAATAATAATTGAAAGTAGGAAGGACGTAATAATGGGTGTATAACCTCGCGCCCGCGTCCTCCTTGGGCGGGCAAAAAATGCGCACATGTCGTGTCGTTTAATTTACCAGACGAAATAAAACTAAGCCCGTAAACAAACGATAAAAAAGGTTTAAAAAGTTTTCGTTCCCAGGAGCTCACTACGATTTCCAAATTATGAATGTCTTACAATCTGTTACTTTATTAAGTATTTTTACGAAATCCTCTTAAATTACTTTTTTGTTCTTTTGTTTAATTAAACTGAATGTGCATTGTTGGATTGCAAAAAATAAATTAAGCCTTTTAAATTCCTTTGAAATAGTTTTCTTAAGTTCAATGATTATAAGCATGTTTTAATGGCACTTGTAGTGACTCGAAGCGAGAGTGAAAGTAGTGCTACGTTTTGTCAAGCGACGGCCGCGCTCGCCCCAAGTCCATTATGCACGAATGAGCAGCCGCCCCGAGAGAGCGTGTGTCTCGGCTTAATTATCAACAATATTTCGAAGCAGAGTTGAACTCTATAATGTAATTTCATAGAGGTTAAAATCAATTGTAAAAAATATTTTCGACTAAAATTTTCAAGCGAACAGATCTGTTCCGTCTTGTTTTTGTATTTTAAATCGTATTTCTTGATCATAAAGTGGAATTTTCCTTACATCAGTCTGGGTGTCTACATCGTTGTTGGTTTCGCGTTGGCTCTATTATGGGTGTACCTTGGCGTGGCATGCGGTAGCTGTGTGACGTTAGACTGTTTGCGAACGTTTAATTAGTCGCTGATGAACGGCGATGAAATCATCGCGTGGCCGACTTTCGGTATTCTATTCATTGGTTCGTTTGCGAGAATCTAGTTGATGATAACTATATTTTTTAATTTAGTGATGCTACTTGACTAATGTTAATCGTAGAAAAAAGTTCAAGGTCAATGTGTCCGCCTTAATTAATCGCATGTATTTAAATGAGAATTTATTATAATAAATCGATAAAATTGCAAGTCGATTATACAACAAGTATAATCGATGTGTGCGTGGCAACACAGAACAAGTTTGATTTTCGAACATAACGTTACACTGAATCATTGTGATCGAAATTAGTAGTTTCCTCTTAGCGCCAAGGCAATCTACCTTTAAGTTCACCGTCAACTGTTCGTATATACGACGTCATTTAAGACATGATACTTTACTTATTATGTTACATCATTTTATTTGAGTATATATTATACATGAACACCCTGAATAGAAATCTAAATAACGTTTATAAATATGGTTTGATGACATAACCGTGACGAAATATTTTTTTCTTTATATGTAACGTTCGCTCTCAATTATTTCACTTCAATACTTCAATAAGATCACAGAATTTAGTTTAGTACCGGTTAATCATTGTATAATGTTAATTCTGAGATCAAGTGAGTGAGTATCTCGTACCCGTTTATAGAACTCTAAATGCTTAAATTCGGGCACTTTTGATTTCTTTTTTATAGGGACTGAGCACAATAGTAGATGTATAAATTGTAGACGCTTAATCTTTCATCCGAGCCAATTCACTTATAGATTTTTTATATGTAACGTCACCTTAATAATCTAAGTGGATCATTTTTCGCAGGGGACTAGTAAAGCGCCTCTGTGTCAGTGCATTTATGTGAAAATTTCTGATTTGAAGAGCGCATTAGCTTACTGACTACAGGGCCACATTTATGTCCCATTAGTGGGGACGGTAGCTTCCCGCAACTTCTGTGTTATATGAAGCTTACCAAAGACATAAGTCTGGAAGCTTAACCTCCTTGCTAAAAAATACTACCACAAGATGTATAATCCTATGGACGGCGAGCGGGCTCGTGGCGTCTAACACTTAATTTCTTCTTGGTGTGTCATGTCGTTTACTATCACGTGAAAGTTTTGTTCTTTTCTGGTAGTTTTTGATAAAAAAAACCCATTATAAAGTCGTGTAGTCGTAGGTGACGAGTTACTTCGGTGGACTGACATTAAGCTGCCAACGACTAAGCGACGAACGATCAAAAAAACACATATTGCTGCAAACTATACATTATTTAAACTAGACTTAAAATCAGCTTTATCATACATGTAGCGTTCTTAATGATGAATTAACACTGAGGTGTCAATTATTGAGTGGCAGTCGACTTATACGCGTCGTTAGTACTTGTTAGTTTGTTGCTATTTTTACTTACATTATCGTTTGTACTTTCCATCATTATCGAGAACAAATTTTAGCGAGGAGTTGAGATTTTCCTACTTTGCACTACGACCCGCCCCTGCTTCGCACGGGAGCTGTGGTGGTACAAAATATACCTATAATATCAAGCACGTGTTATACAGATAAACCTTCTTCTTCAATTACTCTATCTATTAAAAAAGCCGCATCGAAATCCGTTGAGCACTTTGAAAGATTCAAGCATACATAGGGATATATGGACAGAGAAGACGACTTTGTTTTATACTATGTAGCGATGAGGCGATTAAACGAGCAGGAGATCGATTCATCTCATGCCTATAAATGCAACGTAGGCACGAGTCAGTTCAACGCCTCGTGGCATAAGATATGTAAGTTTTTACCCTCTAAGTACACTAAAAACTATGCAAATAACATCAAAGCACAGTAGTGTTTTCACACTACTGCTGTGCGAGATTTTGGCGCACAACCTTGAAGCTGTCGGTTATTGAGCGGTATCACTCCAATAAAACGCCATTCGTACGACTCTGTAAAGTAAACTAGTTCGCGGGGACGGTAGCTTCCTGCGAACTCTGTGTTAGATGAAGCTTATCAAAGACTTGAGGCTGGAAGCATAACGTCAAGGATGAAAAATACAAAACTCTGTAAAGTTGCTAAGGAATGCGTTACTTAAAAAGATTCAGAAAACCTAACTAACATTTAGGCTTCGTTCCATTGTTCTCAGCAATAAGTCTCGTGAGCGTTATTTAGCAAAATTGCTTCTTTAAAATAATATTTGATAATTATTTAAGTAGGCTTTTTGTTAAAAGGATCGTTCTATCGATTAACCAATCTATCGGTTAGATAAATTGTGCAATATCTGAATTTCTCAAATTAAACTCAATTTTTTTTATAAGTAGTCTCTGTAACATATAAACACTGAGATGCAAAATAAGCGTTTAATGCGTAGTTTAACGTAATGACTTCTCAGATTCTAATCCCATCCTCAAGGGCAAATAACGACGAAGCTAAGTCCTCCATATGATAAATCGCAATGCATTGTCTACGAATTGTTCTTCCAGATCGCTCGCTGTCAGGTATAATCTAATACGTGACACATCTATGGCTCAAAAATTAATGTTAGCACTACATATTATATTAATAATGCTAAGATTATACAATACACCATAAGTAATGAAATAAAAAATACAGAGATTGCAACCAACACACATGACGCGTTCAGCGCTCCATACTGGCCGGCCGCTAGGCGTCATTCGTGCGTTTGTTCTAAGGAGGTTCCGTTGAACGAGTGCGACCTTCTCAGAGCACCTGAAGGTTCCGGGAGCGCTGACGGAAGCGGAAGTGACGGTGGGCGGGCCGGACCGCCCGCGCCACCCGCCCGTCAGACACGCCCTAGCTGCCGCGAAGTGCACATCTAATTAGCCACCACTGGCACGCTCATCATCACTCTAATAGACGCCTCGGACACTAGGACAACGCGAGTTCGAACCCCGGACGCACGCGGGTACGCGACGGCCCGAGAAAGTCAAACCAATAACCGTCGAGCAATCATACTCCGATCGAGTTGACGAACTGCAGTATCCGTCAAGTTCGAATAAGCAATTATAGTCGGATAGTAGCATGTCTATGAAGACCAATTAAAATTTAGTACGAAATGATAATAAACCAATAGAATGAAAGATAATGTTTCATACCCGTAGATTAAAGGCCTCGCTAAACGTTTTAATACCCTTTTCATAATTGGCCTTGCAATATAAATCCGCTATTAAAAATGTTCTGACGCTATAGCATGTGCGTTTGAAATGCAGCTTGCTTTTTGCTCATCGATTTGTTATATGATTTTATATGACTTGATGAAATATGTTAAAATCTGTATCTGCGTAATTAGTTGCTGAACAAATGTAAGCTTGCGAATATCACATCCAAATAACACATGAAAATTATGGAAACCACCTTACTCATTGCGATGCAGCAAAATCATACGTACAGACGCACAGACGATATTATCAGTCAACTATCGCTTAGCCATTGATATCTCGTTGACAATTTATCTATAAACTAAAGTGTAACGCTAAATTAACTTCTTAATTATCTTTATTATGCTATTGGATTGTTAAATGGCAATCCGAAAAAACATTATGACATTATGAAACCTTTTTATTTTGACCTAATTAAAAAGAAATAAGTTAACGTCGATTCGAATAATTTATCATGCTGGATATTTTTTATTTATAATTCAAGCTTGATGCATAGGCACAAGGTACTTACAAACGCGGCATTATTAGCAACAGTTTTTTTAGGGTGATCTTAGGGTGACGCAGAGTTAAAAAAGTGGGTTAAATTAAACTTGACCCAAATGATTTTCGGAATTTTTATAATGATATGTTTCTTATTGGTCACATAATACTTTTTGACTATAACTGCGACATTTAAGTTTTTGCGTAATAGGAGTTTCATATTAGTAGTTTTGTCCATCGGATAAAATACAGTTAATTTTTTTCTTTTATTTTTTTAGGTCAATAACAACAGAATACTTTTAATTTAGTGTACTATATTTCGAGTTGATGATCGAAATGCAATTTTGAGCCGTTATTAATTAAGATAAATATTGGTAAATTTGAAAATTAACTTTGACCGCTAAACTATCGGTTATTTTTTTGATAACTTAAAACATTTCACCAAAAGAATTTGATGTGTGTATAAACTAAAATTTACTTTCACAAAAAGAATTTGATGAATTTACTAAGAATTAAGACAAAAAGATTAAAAGAAGTCTTTTAAACACATATGCAGTGAACTAACGGAACTGAACCCTAGAAATGCCAATTGAATGCTCACCCACTGAGTCATCGGGTGCTCTCGCGCTCGATTGAATAACGGGTGACAATTGATAGTCGACGCGCGTTAGGGGAAAGCGCCTCTCTCCGTCAAGCGTAGCCCTTACATTATAAGCGGATATTCTTTTGTCTTCAAAACGTTAATATCAGCATTTAATTACCGGAAATTAACTTAATATTTCTTATTAAATTGTTTACAGTTCATCAGGTTATTATTTTACTCTATTCACTTTATTAATTACCAATTTTTTTATAAAATATTGACGAACTTTGTCGCGTTTAATTTGTGTTTTTTGTAATTTCTTTCTTATTTTTGAAGTTTCTGGATTTAGACTAAGAAAGATTAATATTGCTGTCGTCAAAAAAATTATATAAAGCTCTGCTTTATACGCCCCAATTTTTCTACATTATTGTATTACTAATAGTTAAGCATATAATGCTTAACTATTAGTATACTAATTAATTTAATTATAGAATTTACGTAAGTTAAGTCTAATGTCAAATACAATTGGCGCCAAAAAGTCGGGCTTTATATTTATTGCGTGGAATAAAAATGGTAGCGGTTCATCAATAAGAACACGTCCGTTTATCGCTGTAATAGTGTTAGACTTGAGATTTCTTCACTTTTATTCCTACTCTAAATTAGCTAAATTATGATGTTTATTACATAATTTCTCGAGTTGTTTTCCCATATTTTCGAGTATGTTAAGCAGTTTAATCATCACGATGAGCCTGTGTTAATCGACTGTTGGACATGGTCTCCCCTAATGCACGCCTTTTCCTAATGTTGTAGGGTTGGTGGGTGGACTGATTTTTACATGCCCATCCGACGCATGGATCATCTTACTTTTCAGACAATTGGGTGATCGGCCCAAACTGTCCTAACCAACTAGGAAACAACAACGAAAATTTGTTGAGTCCCCGCAGGATTCGAACCCACGACCTCCGGTTTCTAAAGCAAACCACTAGGCTACGGAGGTAATTAAATACTTGTATCTAACATTGTAAGTTGATAGAGTTGACCATTCTTAGTTACGGATAATAATAAACATGATATCTAGGTCCATTTAAACATTAACACCAATCAATTTCCTCCTTTCAATGCTCGAGTCGATCGCTGTAAAATATTATCAAATCTCAAAATATTTCAAATTAGTTTTCTAACTTTTTCTTCAGTTGAAAAAATACTTCAAAAATTCTGAAGATATTAAGTGCTCTTATTTCAACGATTAAGTTTACTTAACTTCATTTTGATGACTCAGGATTAAAAGTTCATACTTAGGTATTCGATAAAAGACTCTTGATTTAATAGGCATTAATACTAAATTACGTGTAGCTATTGACTAGGCAATCCTGATTGACATTGGTTCAGACTGTATGGCATTTTCGAAAGTAAAGGAAAGAACGACGAGAAAGCGTTGATAAGGGTCAAATATTCCTCGATACTAACATATTCGAATGTTCAGTCTTAACTACCTTCAGGGCTACAAGTGCCGGAGGTCTACATTGTAAAGATATATTATTGGCATTTTCTTGCGACAGCAGCGTGAAGTGATAAGACGAACAGAGAAAGGTACGATTGATAAAGGGCTCAAATCTGTTGCCACTCTGATACGAACGATGTATGTTCCGTAAATAGTTCAGTTACCTAGTAACTACCCTACCTACGGTGCATAACAAAGCGGAAGGCACCAGTAAAGATACCTAATTTGCGTGCGAGTCTAAAAACTACTATTTTTGATAATACAAGGCGTTTGGATGGTTTTTAAGTTAGATTTAAAAGTTGACCTATCCTCTTTTGTTACTGTTGAATATCGATCTCTTTGCTTTGTTGGATACACAGAATTAAGGGCTTCTCTAAAACAGTACCGCTATTAGGGAAGGCCTATGTCTAGCAGTGAACTAACAGGCTTATGATGATGATGAATAATCAAACAGCTAAGCCAATTTAGACTTAAACAATTTGTAACCATCTTAGCAACGAGAGCGCGTTGCATTATCACTCAATGACAGTTTGACTTAGCTATCAATAACAAAGCAAGTCGTAGAATGCCATTATGTTTCCTGCTGATTTTATATTGTAGTCTATGTAATTAGCGCGGATAAGTCTCGTGTAAAAGATTAACAACATCTTTAAGTTACCTATATAGATCGATTTACAGCATCTTAAGGAAAAATTATGGGCAGTATTTATTCTTAACATTATTATTAGTAGAATGTTATATTTATTTTACTAGGTAATAATTCAAATTTTATCTACTTCTTTGTCTAGGTAAAAATAATGGAATATGAACAAAAAATATTATTTTAATTAAAAAAAAAACAAGTTTAGCCATTTGAAAGAGTATTGAGCCTTAAATGAGTTCTTGAAGTTATTTTTAAATGTATGAGTCCGCAAATATTTTTAACACTTTACCTTACTAGAACATGTTAAAGGAAAAGCATTGGACATCGCATCTAAATTTAAATAGTGTATCTCCATAGCTCAAATGTATGTTGGAACACGACGAGATAAAACGAATATCTTATTAGGTAGGTATAACCTCTATATTTTAATAAGCATTCGAGCCATTGTTCTTTCTAACTTTTGCTGCAATCAAAGATGACATGTAAGTTTTGTTCTAGCCAATTATGAAGTAACTACACGAACTTATTCCATCCCACGACTTCCCATTTATAAAGCGTTGGCTTCATATCTAGGCCAAGGAGGCGGTTAAACAACGATATCAACTACTTCATGTTCGATGGTAACTTAAAATAAAATTAGTGTCTTGATGCAAGCTATGACCGCAAAACATTTGTTACGAATATAAGAAGATAATAATTAAATATTTATCAAATCGATCGAAAATAGACTACAACAAAATACACGACTTTATCTAGCAATCGTTACAATCGCAATGCTCCCTATTATCCGCCATATTGTCTATTTAAGCGACACGTGAAGTCTCCGTTCTCCCCTAATTTCTTGGACGGAACAATTTATAAACACGGAGGCACGCTCCCACCCACCGCCGCCCGCACTAGCACTCCGCGGGGGCGTAACCGCCGCCCTAAGTCGCGGACACTTGACGAAGCGAGCGCTTTCCCGCCAAATTTCCCATTTTTGACACCCCTTGACATTAATGTTGTATATATTTTTTAAATCTATAAGCAAGTGATAACGTTAAAGATTTTCAGTCTACTATAGACTAATTGATTACAAAACATTATGCTAGATAAAATTGTATAAGAATTTTTGAGTTACATAGTTGGTTTAAAATTATCTTCGATAATTTGTCTAATTGACATGTGCGATTAATTACAGTTGTCTGTCAATCACAACTCTACTGTTTCAAGGTCATATCAATATTTGACCTTGAATGCGCACCTGCCCATATAATATCATCTTATGAATAATTTTTCAGCAAAGATTTATGTATACAAAGATAATAAGAGTTAAAAAATGAAATAATTATTAAAAAACATTTTGCATAGTAAAAATAAGTAGAACTATTCTGTTGGAGGAATTCGCTCGGCCAAATAAAATACAAATTATATGCTTAATAGCAATTTGTTACACAACATTTGACTAGTAAATCACTGCGAAGCCTTTAAACCAAAGTAGTGCTTGAACACTACTACGTTGATACAGTGAAAATCTCACGGCGATCGTTTATCTCTAATAAGATCCCCGTGAACGAGAAATCCTAAAATGCCTTTTAAACTTTGTAAAACATACATTGCGATTTTATTATTAAGAATTTAGGTTAATTAGTTTTTTAGGTTACGTAGTTGATTAAAAATTATATTATGCTATATCAGAGCCAAATAAAGTATGGAATTTATGTAAACATTGTAAAGTATAGAAAAAAGCGGCAGCCTCAGCATGACGAAGTCGTTAGAGTAGACCGACAATTTTTTTTCTCGCTCTACGATTGACATCTTAGTGACAGTTCGTTAATATGAATGCTTTTTTACAACGCTAATTTGTTCCATATTTATTGATTATTTCTCACTACAAAACTTATAGAAGTTTAGAATGTAAATTATTGAAATTATTGGCAAGACGGTATAAGGAAAATTTGTCTGTATCTTTCCCAAAGTTTACGTCTTTCTATTGAGAATAAATATATCAGCAGGTAGGTACTTAATTTTACTATTTAGTTTTTATTTATTGTTTTCCCAAATTTTGATTGAAATTTTTCATAAAAATTGTAACACCTTAAGAATGTTTGTAGCAGGTAGTTTAGCAATAAAAAAGTAAAACTGAAATAAGAGATTGGATAGTAAGGAAGCAATTAAAATTTTAAATCGAGTATTATATAAAACATATCCAACGATAATGAAGGTAAGCCATGAATAATTAAAAATCTAAGAATTTCAAACCATATTTATTCGAAAAATTTTAATGATACTGGGGGAAAGTAAAGAAAATACTTATTTAGAATAATATTTTATTGCACAATGAACACGTACATTCCTAAATTTCAAATTGATTGAATCAAAAGCTACGCAAAGCGTAGAGCTTTAGATTTATTAATATATATAAATAAAAAAAAAATCATGTACAATACTCATAATAAACATGTCATTGTAATTGCTTGTAAAGGATTGATGACAAACAAAGTTTACTACTTTCATGATAAAGGACATAAATAAATTGATTGATTTTAAAACTACGGTTTAATAAATTATTACAACTATACACATGTGTATCACTAGGGCTTGATAACTGCTTTTAATCTAAGAACGTGATTATAGTACTGTGATTATAGCACTGTGTGTCTATGAATATGTTAGAGTGTACATTTATATTCTTTGACATTACACAGCTTGAAAAAAGACGGTTGAGGTTCATACTACGTTGATGTAATAGGTTATTTTTAGCACTAAAATCCATGAATAATAATACTCAAAATGAGTAAGTTAGACTTATATAGTAATAATTTATCAAGATGTATTCTAAATCTGTAACAAAAAAAAGTTAAATTGTTATTTATTATATGATGAAAAAAAGAAAGATTTAAAACAATGACATCTAACAACGACTTTACTAAACTAATTATAAATTAGCCTTTTTATTCAACAACAGATGGCGCTACTATATATAGTAATATCAATTTAGTACAGATGACACTAAAAAGTACGGTTTGAATTTAAAATATATTTATATTTACAATGACGACTAAATTTAGGTAAATATATATTTTAAAGAAATATTTAATATTATAATACACCTGAAATATTTTACAGTATATGTGTATCCCCAACCCATATCCATCTTTCGCTAGTTTTATATTTAAGCCAAATAATAAATTACATACCAAAATAAATAATATAAACCTCACAATGTTATTAACAACAATCCGCATAAAGTGACAGAAACATTTAAAAGTTTAAGTTTTTCTAGTTTAACGTGACTTTCGTTGTAACTGCTCACTTAAAAATATAGGCGGTTAAGATTTTATGATGAGCTGCAGATCACTACACATTATTTATACATTTTTAACAAAATTCTTCGGATACTAGTTTGTATTGGTTTATAACATTCAATATATATATTTGTAATGCTACTTACTTATTGGCTATTTACAAGCCACCTCCACTCCTCTCCACTGTAATCTTCTTCTTGAGCGATTCTTTTTCTTGGTGAGCCTCCTCCATTTCAGCCATACGCGCAAAGCGTGAGTATGCCACGTGACCAGACTTTATAGCGGACATCATCTACGGTAATTGCATAAAAAACTTAGTTATTTTTAGATACATGTAATATTGATTGAGGTAATAATGAAAGATTTTTTCTCGAACAAGTTGTGTACAGTTTTCTTGTATTATCTGAGTAAATCATTCATGTTTACATTATTTCTGAATATATTTAATTTGAATATATGCTTTGGTATGATAAAATTTTTGGGAAAACAAATTTCATGCTTATAAATTTAAAAAATATATGCTTCAAATTAAATAATTACATCTAGGCAAGCAAACTAAAAGCAAAATCTAAACGTGTTATAGGTACAACACTAAGGTTATGCATAAATGCACATGTTAATGCAATTTTATTAAGATAAAAAAGCGACCTAACAAAACTTAAATGAAAAGCACGTGCAAGTATGGTTTATGAACGTAAAGTAACACGCACAGATGATAAGCAAAAAAACAAAAAAGAATAAAATTTGATTCAATATTTTATCAAAAGAAGTTAAGGTAAAAGTTTTTCAAATTAATAACATGGGGAGTGCACTACCTCAACGCTTTGCGTTTTAAGGCGTGTCATGCATCATTTTTTTTTGATGGATCTCGTGCTCTGGGGGATAAACGATATAGATTATCTATATTAGAACATAACCGGCTTTGGGGGGGCCCGTTGTCAGGCGCGTCTCCCCATTAGTGACTTAATTGCACCAAGGGCCCCCAGACGGGGAGCCTCGGCTTGGGTCGTCACTTTTCTGGTACCCGTTAGCATGCTGAATCGAGGGCTGCCCAGGTGAGCCAACGCCTCGGCTCGATTCAGACGCTTTGCAATGATATGTCATGCATCAAAATCACAATACTATATATGTTGATAAACTTGCAACATTGCAAGGAATGCATTATACCGAAGAACGGATCGAATCGATTAGTACGGTTTATTAGGAGCGATGCATTTAATCGATACAAAATAATCGATTAAATTGTGTTATTTCAACATAGCATTTGGCGATGTTACAACAGATTATATATTTTAATCGTGCGTATCAAATATATGGACCTGCAAATACTCGTCCAGTTCGACCTGGCCGTTCATGTTAGTGTCGATTTCGCGCAATATTTCGTGCAACTGCTCGCCGGTGACGTCCTCGCCGTAGTTCTGTGGACAACGGCACGCTCGACAATGAAGCCATTTTGTTATTGATGGATTGTGCGACGATTGATTTTAATCGATTATTGCTATTCGATTGCGCCCCGAAACATCCTTCGCGTGTGACGTCCGATGGAAACGATTGCATCTAACTCCCACTGCGGTGACGCGTCTTGGAGTTATTTCGTTAATTGTTTTGTTCATGTTTTAGAGCGATATGTTTATAAACTATAGTGTACTAAATTTTACATGCGCCATCTTTATTTCGTTTCATCCAATTTTTCCATGGGTATCGACCTTTATCACTACCAAAATATAAGGTTCGTTTCTAATTGTTTCATCGAACGGAACAAAACAAAAATCAATCGAAATAATTCCAAAACGCGTGTCTATTGCCCATTCCCCGCTAAGACATACAACAGCGACATAAGCCCTGCAGATGTGACCATTCTACCTGCAGGTAGTCCTGCAATTCCAGCTGGCCGTGGTACGTGGCGTCAATCTCTGACAGGAGTGACGTCATCTCATCGTCTGTCGCCTTAACCCCCATACTCTAAAACATTGGTTGCCGAACATCTGGAATAAACTTGTTTAACATCTCTCGAGATAAATCCTTTCGCGCTTCTCGCCCTGAACAAAATCAGCGATAATTTCTAAGATTCAACACATGTCATTTAAGTAAGGATGTTCTTGATTGTTAAACTTTTATATATTTTACAATGAAAATAATTTCTGTCAGAGTTTTTCCACTAGTTAACTAAAATATTAGATTTTTGTTCTTTTCAATATTGATGTTTAAATCCAATAAGACGGATTCACAGAACAATGAGAAATCATTTGAAGTACCAAATGAAATCTTCTTTTCTATCTCCCCATCCTGGCCTCACATGAACGACGCATTACCTTGAGACTCCTCCTGATGTCGTTGATGGAGACGAAGCCCTTCCTGTCCTTGTCGATGATCTGGAAGCGCTTGATGTAGGTCTGGATCTCGTCCTGGTTGAGGATTGATGGGTCGGTTCCGCATGCGGCTTCCATTCCAGGACTCTCTCGGATCTTACATTTGTGCGTCTTACATTTGCAAGAAAAATGTTATTACTATTTCTCTATTTCAATGATTTAAATTCGTTAGCTAGTTTATCTATAGATGCTGTGATTAAAATTTATGTTTGAATATTTCTTGCTTTACTTACGACTGAATAAGTTTATGACATTAACAGAGTTTTGTTTCATTAAAGGACTGGCCTGTTTATAAATGTTTATTATATTTTTTTATTAGGAAATGTATTTACTCTACATATATTAATAATGTTCTACACATGTTTTAAATACGGTCTGAGTATAATCTTTGCAACTTTTACAGTTGAACTCCAAACATCAAATAGGATATTCCATCAAATTCCATGTTAGTATATATATCTGTATACTTTAGAATTTATCATATTTGACCCAAGTACAGTTGAGCTATCTTTTCCCTTACGTTCTTCTCCGCGTCGTTCCACTTGAGCTCCTCGGCCATGATGTCGATGATGGCGGGCAGCGCCTCCGCCGCGGCTTGCACGTTCAGGAACGCCAGGCGTAAGCGACGCGCTATCATGTCGATCGCGGTGCACGCGTACTCGCGGACGCCGTATCTGGATTAAATTAGAAAATAACGATTAGATAAGTTAGTAAATTAATCGTAATAATATCAACGATTAAGTAACGGAGTAATTTTATCTTAATCATCTTATTTCTCAAGCGGATTTGACAAATTTTGTCGTTGCCTCACATCAAGAACAGAGTAACTTACCATCGCTTTGCGCAAAAACTGTTTGATAATGTAAGTTACGCATTGTCGCAAACTTATATCTTATTTAAGTTATATTTTTAAAGAATTATAAAAATATAATTATGATTGCACACGTTTTAGGTTCATTTAGTCTTTAAAAAGGTGAGCCATATTTGTAAGATTATTTAATCTATCCAAATAAATAAAGTTGGACCATATTTTCTTAACATTACAAACCGTTGTTAAATGATTACATTGTGATATGTAACCGATACATTTTACAAAACCTTTTGCAAATTCTGGCTCTGTATGGCTGGTCCAATTTTGACGGGACTTACACTGGGAAAATAGCTGATGTATCTGAGACTTAAATTAGCATTCTTTAGATTTTTTTACTATACGCGAAAGTCACGGAAATCAGCTAGTATGAAAGAACTATAAGCATGATATATGGTATTTATAAACATAAATCTTCTTTGTTTATAATAACAGTACCTGATTTCAGCGTCGATGTAGGGGAACTCGGGATGGACCTTCTTGCCGATGATGGGCCACCTCTTGCCGGTCATGGACGCCATCTTGGCAACCGCGAACGCCCTGTCGCCATACGACTTGGCCAAATGTTGCGCCACCTTTAGTATGACATTAAAACAATTAAATATGTAATATATTTGCAATGTCTTAGCAATGAAAAAATGTGCCATTACGTTGCTTGTTCTTATCTTTATGATTATATGAATTATGTTAATAGTAAGAAAACAATAACGAAGCAATTATTGACAGGACTTTTTAAATAATTTGTTCCTTTTAGAAGCAAAATTAATACCTAAATAGAAATATAAGCTCAAAGATTTGCGAAGCTATTGATGTTTTTAAAAGAAACTTAATACCTTTAAAATGACTCTCACATAGTTGGTATCTACATATTTCTTATCCATAACTATTGAAAATCATTTAATATTCCGTTTTAATATCGTGTCTTACCTCCATTTCGAGTCCGAAATCTTGCACCAGCCTGATATACATAGTGGGAGTCCAGCCGTGGGCGCCCTCGATCAGGAAGCCATCGGTCTGGCAATCCTTGTACAGCGGTTTCAAATTAGCACCTGTTGGTTGATCAATTTGATCCTTTAAAAAGTTTGCATTTTTTTAACTAGAAGCGGCAAGCCGAGTATGTGTTCACCCGATTGATAGCGATACGATCTGTTCATAGGAAAAATCAGCTTGCAGCCCCAAGAACTGAGAAATTACGGATCCTTACCTGGAAAAATTGGCTTTGGTAGTAATAAAATGGTGTTTATACACTACTGCTTTGCGTTAGAAATCGGCTCCACAGTAGTGCTACCGGATCTAGCTTTATTCGCGTGCATCGGCGGTCATGTCTTATGCATGTGCTTTACCTACCGGTGGACGTTTGAAAGGCACAGAGTAAAACAGAAAAGTGTGCAAATGTTACGCATACATAAATGTAATAAAGTCGCTTTAACAAAACCAAAAATATCAAATCCACTAATTTACGGATTTTTCGCGTTAGTTACATATATTTATTTCCGACGTTTCGGATACTTTTCAGCGTCCATGATCACGGGCAGCCTAATATTGGATTGGATATAATAATTACGTGAATAAAAGAAGAAATTATCACTGAAAATATTAAAAATATAATAATTATAACAAAAGTGCACCAATGAACTCACTCTCAATGGCGGCATCGATAGTTTCAGCAGCCATGGCGCGGTACGTGGTCCATTTGCCGCCCGCGATGGTGACCAGGCCGGACGGGGACACGTGGACGATGTGGTTCCTCGCCAGAGACTGCGTATCGGGCTTGTTGGGGTCCGAAACTAGAGGCCGGATACCGGACCAGGCGGATAATACGTCACCACGACGAACTGTAGGATGAAATAATAATAATAATAATTTATTTTTCACCACATTAGTTACACAATAAAATTAGGTATTACACAGTATTTTACATTAAGCATAATGTGGAAGACTGATGCCTAAACTAAGCAATGCCTGTATTTTAGGCCACCAGGTCCCACCTCCCGGAAAGACAAGTATATAATTACTAAAAGTGTTGCTAAATGGGTGAAAATACTTTGTTTTTGATTGTAAACAGTGAACATAAACATAAATTGTTTGTTACTTAAAATGAATTACACAACATTGGGCGAGTACAAAATTTAAGTAAGTGCGTTTGTTGAGGGCGCACGCGCGCGCGTCTGTGTGTGTGTGTGTGTGTGTGTGTGTGTGTGTGTGTGTGTGTGTGTGTGTGTGTGTGTGTGTGTGTGTGTGTGTGTGTGTGTATGTATGTTTATCTCAGGTATTGAGAAGATCTTCAGTAGTTTTATAATCTAAGCTTGTTAACCATTGTGTAACAGTTTTTTTGGTTTTAAAGCTAGAAAGTGGATAAATGTTGAGCTTCTGGTTAATTTTATTGTAAAGAAATCCTCCAATATAGCTGTAGAATCTACGAGAAAAATGAGATGAATTTCTTTGGTACGAAGTGCAAATGCGACAAGTTCGTTTATTTTGTTGAGAACTATTTGGATTATACTCTACTTGATTGTGTTTTTTAAGGACTGTGTACAAAACGAACAGCTATCTTACCGTAAGAAATTTTGTTTCTTTATACAGATCCGTTGTAGGATATGTATATGGCAGAAAGTTCAGAACCTTTAACAGCAACCATTGAGTTCGTTGAAGCAAAATAACAATGATTTGTTCGCTCCACCCCAGGAAGTTGTACAATAGATAAGTAGTGACTGGCAGAGCGACAAGTAAACTAGTTTTATGGTTTTGAATCAGCTACGGTTCGAAGGGTCCTAAAATGTACGTTAATTTACGTAGTCTAGCAGAAAGAGTTTCTATGTGTTTACTAAATGTGAGGTTGCTGTCTAATATGATACCTAGGTACTTGACATCTTTTACTTGCTGCAATGGAACGATTGACACAAGGAATTACAGCTAAAATTGCAAGAATGAGCCGTAATGTCATGATGAAAAGTTTGTGTTGAGTTGTTTCTTTGGAGAATAGAATATATTTGGTTTTGTCTGTATTTAGAGTAAGAAATAGCCATCGGTCATTATAAAAGCGTTTCACGTCATCAGCCTATGTTAGTCCACTGCTGGACATAGATCTCCCCCAATGTACGCCCTCTGCATTAGGGGGTTTTTGGACCGTAACTCTACGGATCCATAAACACGTTTAAATGTATTAAAATATAAGATATGATTAAAGATCGCGCTAGGTGAGATTTGTAGAGAGTACTGTTCTGGACGTTTTGGTGGTTTAAGATAACACTTAGGCTCTACCAATGTAGTTTGTCAATTACAAACTTGGTTTTTAATATATAAATATGTTTGTAAGATTTTTTTTTATTTAGGATCCTCGATATAAAATACAAGCGGCGTAAAAGTTATTAAATAATATGATCATTTTAGGTAGTGTTACTTGTAATTGGTGGCAGTATTACGATCAAAAACACGAAAAAGCACGAGACAATAAATGTAGCTAAACGCCTAATTTTGCTACGACGTGCGTTCTAGCTCTTTGTTTTAAACAAACAGCGGTAATTAAAACCGCTAAGCTAGAAAAATATATAAATAAGCATGGTAAACATACATTCATTTGCTTAAATATCTTTTGCTTATAGCATTCACTCATATATACCTTGTAAATAGGGTTGCTAAATTAAAAAAAAAACAGTCTTATGGCCTGCTGACCTTCAACGTCGGGGTTCAGGTAGTTCTTGACCTCGGTGAGGATGAAGAGGATCTCGTCCTCGGTGGGCTTGGGGTTGTGCGTGACGTTGCAAGGCAGATCGGTGGTGCCGGCGATGGTGCCCTTCAGCCACGGCAGGAAGAAGATCACGCGCCCGTCCGAGGTGGCCGGGTCCAGGAGACCCATGTGCTCGGGGCTACGATTTATTTATTCATTAAAATGTGTATAAGACAGCATATAGGATACATACGTGTTTAAATTTGATATTTACGATGAACGGTAACGAGAGCTCATTATTTACACTTCAATATGAATATACATATTAGCCATTTTGCTTTTGGAGTTGAGTGGTAAAAATTGTGGACATACCAAGAAAGTGGCGTCATTTCTCTAGCGACATCCTGTCTATAAGAAATTGGTCTACCCGGACGATCACTAAGCTCTGTTATTCAGTGGAAGAGAAATACATAAATATATTTTTAAATTTTAACTATGTAAAACAATCTGGACATGTGTTTCTTACAGATTTTGTTATTTTGATCTAGCTATGAATACAGATAATACAACAATATAGCAATCAGTAACATGGGATCACGAATATATATAAAGAATATAATTAAACAAATGAAACCTGTAGTATCCGGGCAAAACGATGTGTACACCGGAAGAGGGGCAGCAGATTTCCTTGACCTTGTCGTCGTCCATTTTCCTGATGGAGTCCGTGAAAGGTCCTGTCGCATTAATTATGCTCTTGGCTTTGATATCCCATTCTTTGCCAGTCATCTCATCCTGGAATTAATATTTCAATGGGTAAGTGAAACATTTACTCACCGTTAATGCTACGTTACCGCTATGCCATAAATTTTACAATAGATTGTCATGATAAAATTTAAACGAAAATAACACTGAAATCGAAGTAATTAAAGCTCTTAAATGTAATTAAAATGATATATTTTTTATTCATAATCCTTATTTTATATCATGCTTGAATTTTTTTAATTGGCTCATTGGAAATCCAAAGTACTGTATGTTATATCAAAATCGTATAAAAAAATCGATTTAAAAGTTTGGAAGTTATTGTATTAATTTCAAGAACACATCGGATTTTATATATATATCGGTGAGCAAATTTCCTAAAATGATTATAATGCACTTAGCGATAAGAGTAACGGCAATATGTTGTTTGTATAATAGTTTGAAGTGTCCTAGAGAGTTAACACACCTAGTTGTTATATCGAGTGCTAATTACAGCTGCAAAGATTTTGAAGTGCCATGGTATTTAATAATAATTGTGACCAAATGCCTGAACAATAATTAAAGAAACCTAAAAAAAATTATTTAACAGCAATTATGAGTGACGTATTAAATATTTTGAAAAACAAATCTAACTAACTTTCTTCATCATCATCATCAGCCTTTGATAGTCCACCGCTGGACTTAGGCCTCCCTAATACACCCTATCCATTGGGGTTTTGGATCATTCCACGCTGGTCAATGCGGGTTGGTGGGTGGACCGCCTTCGCCCATCCGACGCATGGATCATCTTGCTTTTCGAACAATTGGGTAATCAGCCCAAACTGTCTAACCAACAAACAACAACGATAACTTTTGAGTCCCGGATTCGAACCCGACCTCTAAACACGGTTTCAAAGAAACGCCAATACCATAGCCTACGGAGATATTTCAACTTTCTTTCTGTTTCCAATTAAACTTGATGAATTGATAACATCTAAATGATATACACCCTTGTTTTATAATGTTGTAAATAAGGCAATTCAAATTAACGATGCGGCGTTCAACTTTCGTGCGTCCTTATGTCAAATTTCCATCCAATATCTCCCCATCGATAAAAAAATGCATTATTTTTCAATCCATGACATTCCGCCTTACTTGTCTATTTTATTTTTAATGTGTCCGTAATCAAATATTGCTAACTGAGCCTGCCACGCGTTGCTGGGCGAATTTCGTAAACTAATTTTCTTCTGATCTTTACTTGTCAAAATATTCACCCAAATTTCAAATCAATCGCCTTATAAGCCACGAATATTAAATCAATGGTTCAAAACAAATTCTGTATTTTTCTGTAGAACCTTTATATAAATACTACTAGCATCATCATCATGATTATCAGCCTCTGGTTAGTCCAATGCTTAACATAGGCCTCCCTTAATGCACGCCTTCTCCATTAGTGGATTTTGGTCCGTATTCCGCCATGCTGGTCCAAAGCGGATTGGTGCCTGGACCGACTTTTTACATGCCCCTCCGACGCACGGCTCATCTTATTGTCAAATAATTAGGTGATCAGCCTAAATCAACCAAAAAACAACGATAACACAAAGTTGTTTCGCCGCGGGATTCGAACCCCGTCCGGTAGACCACGGAAGCGGTTCTACTAGCACTAAAACAATATTCATTATTATAAATAGACGAAGTACTAACTCTAAGACGGGCACCGCTCAACTTCCCAGCGGTCTTGTAGAGCTTGGTGACGCTGACGTGGTTGGCGATGGTGGCGCCGTGGCGGGCGGCGGTCAGCGCTATGGCCAGGTTCATACGCGCGTCGTCCTGCTGGCCTGAACGTATTAAAACGTTTTTATTTCTTTCGTTTAAGCATTGACTATACATATTGAATTTTTTATTTTTATATTTCATTCTGAAAAAAATGATTTTTACATGTTTCAAACGACGTCAATAAATATCACTAACTTGTATACTTCATGTGATTTAATAAGACGACCTAACGGATTTTTATCGAATGTAACTTTTTTTACAATATTCGGAAAGTTTTAGACGCTTTGCAAGGTCCATGGTCCTGTTGTCTATCCAGTTACTAAAATGAGATTAAATTCGACTAAACCTGTCAAATCTTACTATATATAATAAAAGGTAATGTAAAATAATTGTTACATAGTGTATGAGATATTGTACTAATGACCGACGGTAGAAAATGTAACAGTTTGTTGTCATCTTTTGTCAGCAATAAAGACTTTAAACCCTTGATTTTAAACAGTATTTAATGACTAGTTACATTGTAAAATAATGTTATAAAGCATAATGTACTTAATAACATTGGAAAAAAGTTTAATTTCAAAATTTTCGACCACTTTAGACCTTTAAATTTTAGCACATTTAATGAAACGAACTATAAAACTTTTAAGCTTAATAAACGAGTCTATAATAGTATATAAATAGTATAATAATATATATAAATATCTATCACCCTTATGAAACAGGCGAAAGTAATGTTATATTGTATAGTATCTTATAAATCGTAAATATGAATTAATATACAGAAGTGGTTTGCACATTTCGAGTTCACTCTTACCGTCATAATACACGATGCCTCCGCAAAGATTGTCGGATTTCAACATAGGGAATAGTTCTAGAGTGTTCTTCTTCGACAGATAGTACGAGCTCTTCACATTTCTGTCGCCCGCAACCAAATCGTACATCTTAATGCCAAACCAGTAGTATGGCACTTGCCACCACCTTTAACAAATATATTAATAATTTAAAATATTAATTATTGAAATAGTAAAACTAATTAATAAAATAAACTCTTTATAAGAAGTAGCTTCAGGATATATATTTCTTCGCCTTATACCAAAATTTTCACCGGTTATATGGCAAAATTTTAAATAAAGTTATTAGGGATGCAATTATATTCAATTTTTATTGTTGATGCTTTAACTACTGTGACTGTACTGAACAATGTTTATAAATATGTTTATCTTTCGTTTAGAATAAAAAAATGCGTAAATATCTTAATATTTAACGATCTGCGATCAATTTAGAAGCAAACATTAGTTTTATAAATAGGTAAAGAATTCAATTTATTTCAGTTAAAAGACTCGGGCCTACGGTCAGGGAGAACGTTCAATGGTGCAGCCTTAATGGGATCCCATCAGTGAACATTTGCTTAAATAACTCTAAAAAGGGTAGCTTGTGCAAAGTTCTCTCACTTATAAACAGGCAGCAGGATAGGGAGGGGGCGAGTGAGATGTGGTGCCACTTCCAGCATGTTGGCGCGTTCGTGTAGCGCCTCCTTCACCATCTTGTACTGGTCGTAGTCGAGCTGCATGATTGCCTTCTGCAAATAGCGAACGCCACCGTGGATCAGTTTGGTGCTGCGACTGGATGTGCCACTAGCGAAGTCGTCCGCTTCCACTAAAGCTGTACGGAGACCTGAAAGAAGCGAATAATCGTATTGATTAATAGAAAACTTTTTTTACTTGTGAATATCGTTTGCTTTAATATTGTTAAAGTTGTTTCCCCTATTCATAATGAAAGGCTTACCGCAAGGGCTATTTATGCTTCAAGATTAAAATATCAAAATTATTGCTTTTTTGTTCGAAGGGATATTTATATTATAAGTATTCTTTGCATTATTAAATTGTTCAAATACGCCGTGACCTAGAATCGTTAAGCTTGAATAATTTGAATTTCGCAAGCGCCCTTCTCGCAGCACTTGTGATTCAATGGCGGTAAAACAGTCGGTCGGTTACTAGTTCATCCATTTTCGTGGGCATTGTGTACAGAAAAGAGGAAAGTTTACACCGGATCGGCGTAAAACTGTGCAACATTATTGTAATAACCGCTCAGTTTTATAATCGGGGCGTAAATTAAATAGTTTGTTGAAAAAACAATAAAATACTAAGTGAATTATATTTAAACCATTGAAATTTATAAAGGCTGATTTAGGAGGAGTATGTTTGGGATACGGTCCAAACCCTCTAATGGATAGGGGTGTATTAGGGGAGGCCTATGTCCGGCAGTGGACTAACAATGGCTGATGATGTGTGATGTTTGGAGAAGTATTTGTGATTAAGAGATCGAATGAATAATCATTGCGCCTGTTTATTGTTCTATCAGTTAAACGCTACACTATATCACAATATGCACTGTATGGATAACGCAAAGCTATAATGTTTTTAATTAAAATTCGTCAGTCGTTGTAATTTTTTTAGTCTATGGACATTTTTTTTTTAAAGTAATCTTAACACCTTTTGCATTGTAAAGAATTTTTTGTACGATACATGTGCTTGCAAATACCTTTTAAATTGTGAAACATTTTTTATACATAGTTTAATGACCGAAAATAGTTATATTTGCAAGTTATTCTGTATTTTCAATAATATTTTATTCAGTTATTTAGTGCATTAGCGCCTGCCAAAACTTAATAGCAACTTTTTTACTACTAAATTACTAATTACTTTTAATTAAATAAGTCTTCGATATAGAGCCTTATTTTATGTTTTAAACGTAAACAAGTCGAAGGCTGACAACCTCAAAACGCGAAAAAAGCATGCTATATATTATTGTATATATTTGACCTTTTACTAACGTTGACCTTGTGTAATGAGACAAGTTTTTCATGAGCTCATTAAAAATGAAGCTGTACATAAGCTTAGGTCTCAAACGTAAGCATTGACCTAAAAAAATAGCCACTGCTCCTGTGGTTACTCGATGTATCTCATTAACATTTTTCTTTTTAGCAGATTTCAAACACTACTACGATTATGTAAATGTCTAATATGATTAGAACATTAGGAGTAACCATTTTCATTAATGTATCAGATAATGACGTTTGCGAAATTTAATTCTTAAGAAAAAGGGTGATCGTATATGTATATATAGATACATAATGCCAAAAAAATAATAACAACAATTTTTTTCTGTTGGATTGAAACTTGCGATAGCCGGTCGAAAGGGAAACTCTACTGTGCTACGCAGGCGGGTATTGATGACTATCATTGACGTCATCGATCTGTATAATGAAATTACCTCTCGTGGTAGCGTCAAGGGCGCATCCAGCACCGGTTGCCCCGCCGCCGATGATCAGCACGTCGTACGTGAGCCCTGCCTGCAGCATGTTCACCTGCTCAGTCCTGGAGGGCAGGGGGCGCTTCTTGCGCTCGGTTTTTGCGGCAACGGTTGCCGGCTTGTACCACTCCTAGAATGATGAATAAAGGATATCAGCGCCAGGTAATAATGTTTGTGATAATATATTTGTATCAATACACGACGCTGTGAGGTTCTTACAGGATATATAGAAATACACAATCAACCAAAAACTACTTATGTTAATTTTTATTCCGTAATATATTTTAAAGCGATTGAAAGAGATAAGCTTTGAAAAAAATTTACAGGAAAAAAGCCTCAATCTTATTCTATTTTTAAAATAAAAATTTAACTACATATCATTTAGATTTTTAGAAATATTTACATAGCGGTGGCAGAATTCGAGCGGCGCTCTCACGAAAAAAGCATTTGCATATGTTCAGTAGATATGTGCTAAAAGTCTATATCTACCTACTTTAGAACTAATTCACTGTAACTGTTTTAATATAATTATAATTGTATTACAACTGTGTAATAAGAACTAAAAAAGCACAGAACTAATCGTAATGCGAATTATTATCATCAGAACATTGTTTATTTCATTAAATTAAATAAAAAATTACAAAATACAATTATAATTAATATCTTAACATTTATAAATTTATGTTGGGGAGGCAGATGAGCCGAGGCTTATATTACAGAAGACTTCAGCGGTTGGCGTATTGCTATTTAATTAAAGAATTTCGAAAATTAGGCTGCCTACTACTTCTATAAATTAAGTAATTGTATATGAAGCAAAATCAACATTTATAGAGCATACAATATGTACAATATGTATTACTATATTAATGCTGATTTATTCGAACAATGAACCAAGCTGAATGTTATCGATGTCAGTACTTTGAAATGCCAACAAAGGAAAATTTCACGGGACTAATTTAACTAATTAAAGATTTCAATCGTTGAAAATAGAATTCGTCATCGAAAAAAACAAAATCCCAGGGGTGTGAGAATAATTCGAACTGACGAATTATTCGTTCCGAATCGAATGTTAATATTTTATTTAAAATTCGAATCAAATATGTAATTCGAAAGATCCGAATAATTCGAAGGTTCCCGATTAATTTGATAAAAACCGATTATATTATTATATGATTTAATATTTATTCAATTTTTTTTCCAATTACTCAATTTTTTTTTCGGATTATCGTGAAATGGAAATGATATTCGCACACCACTGATAAATAAGATGTAATACAAGTTATTTTTATACAATCATTATCATCATCATCATCGGCCTTTTTTGGTCTACTGCTGGACATAGGCCTCTCCTCCTTCTCCATTAGGGGGTTTTTGGACCTTATCTCACCACGCTGATTCAATGCGGGTGTGAGTGGATCGATTTTATGCCATCCATCCATGTCATCTTACTTTTCAATAATTGGGTTCATGGCATAATTGTCACCAATCCAAAAACAACGATAACACAAAAGTTCGATTGAACCCACAGAGGTTGAACCATAGACGTAGTATCAACAATGAATATTAAAGATTTATGACTTAAAGTTATGGAAATACTTTAATATAAAACTCTAACAATGTATAAGTGACTAAAATTTGATCAGTTATGAATAAACTATCATTTCATCAGCTTTTCTTAAGCACTCAAAAGCTTGTATTTTATGGTTTTAAAAAAATGACTACGACAACGAATAGAATTTAGAAAGAAAATGTTGGCTGAAATATATGTTAACACTCAGAACTCTAAAATGATTTAAGCTAATACAAAGATATAGGATTACACATCATTTATAACAGTTGCCTTTCTGTCCCTTATCTTTGCAACTTAAATCTTTAATTCGATGTGGTTTTAATGATAGAGTCTTTAAGGTAGGTTATAGTAATATTAGAGGAGTTATTTTTATAACATAGCTCTAAATTGATAGCGTTGACGGTGTAGATCCTTTATAACGTATGAGAATGTGATACAGCGGTTTGCCTAATTACTCCGACTAAACTGTGTAACTTCTTTTCGTTTAAAAATGTCCTAGGTTATAACGGATAGAACTGCAAGACTTTCATTAAAATTCTCTTAATTCTAAATGGTAAGGCAGCGCTTCGAATTCGATTAACACGAGTATTTCAACGTCATTACTTGCTCGTGACATATTTTCCTAGAAACCGCATGTTGTTTGTAAAATGCTATAAAATATATTTTACATTCATAATTGACCCCAAAATATTTCAGAGGGTCATAATTTAATGTTTTAAACATCTTTGTAAATGAAGACTTAAATCATTTTATCCGTATTTCAAACTTCGATTGTAGTTTTTTTTTGATGATAAATTAATAATTAGTGTTATAAGTAAAATGTCTAAATTTTCCTAATTCTAATTATATGGTAAAAAGTAAACGAATTAATTATTAGTAATTTAAACATAATGGCGTTTGACATCTAAATTTCACTAATTTGAATTCAATTAATCTACATTCTACTGCATTACTTCTGACTCTGATGTGAATATATTTTCTGATAAACCACATTTGTATTGTTAAAAAAATATGTTTATGATCATATTTTACATTCATAATTGAACCACCAAAATATTTCTTATAGGGCATAATTTAATGTTTTTAAACATATTTTGTAAATGGCATAGACTTTTAGAAAAAATAATTTTGATCCGTGTTCACTTGCTAATTAGGTTTATGTTTGTATATCATTATATAATTAGCGTTTTGTTTATAATGTAAATGCTCCTATAAATTTTTGGTTCATAGACTATTTAAAAAAAGTAATAGAGATATGTAAGTTACGAATAAAACTTGTAAAAACAAAGCATATGACAAATTAAAATATCACTTATTTATTTCTTAACTTACATCTTACATTTCTACAGCACTTGTATTCAAGACGGAGTTTCGCAGTTATTTTTATAAAGATATAATGTATTTATATTATTATTAGGCATAAAGAAACTTATTATGGCAGATAATAATTTATTAGCTGATTTATAATGTATTAAATATACCAATAAGACCAGACTATTAAGATGTTCGTAAATATTTAATCACAATTTACCATTATGACGCTAATATATTATAAGCGCTTGCGAGTAAAATATCGGTTACAAATTGAATAGTTATATTTTAGAAAATTTTAATGCTTAAAATTATGTTGTCAATCAATTTATTAAGTTATTAAATTTAGGTCATCTGCGTACATTGCTATTGATAGCAATGCTCAAAATAACCAACCTTATGCGTACAGTCATCGACATAATATAAATTTATTTTTTTGTAATTAAGTAATAAATTAAAACTGTATCTCCATTATTTCATATTACAACATTAACATTACTTTAATTGATTTTAATAGCATTATGTTTGTTTCTAGGATGGAGTTTCGACCTTTGTGTATGACGTCCGTGACCTCTACTCCAGACACGCGGTGAAAGCTTCGAAAGGTCAAAGGTCTGTATTTATTAACCAAACAAACGCGACGTGACTTTAACTGTTACTTTATTTTCTATACTATATATACTTCTTATATTTATTCTATTCTATATTACTTTCTATTCTATACTTGATTCGTTTACCGTCATATTTCTATTTTCTCCGATTCTACTGTTTTCGGTAAAAGACATTTAATTTACGATGAAATAATAAATAATCATAAACATTCATATAATAACATAAAAGATACAATAGTCATAGATACAGACTCTATGACTATTGGTACCTAATAGGAACTGTTAAAGAACACAAAGTTAAGCTCCAGTAGTGTAGTATTGTTGTTGCTTGAAAGTAAAGAGGATGCAATAACACGCGCCAAATAGTTAGCACTGTTACTAAAAAGAGTACAGGAATCTCTATTCTTTTTAAATCTCTATTATACCTTTTAACAATGCAGTAAAAAGCATTTAAAGGATATATTACTGTACGCCTTTTTAAGGTATTCTTATTATATGATACATTTAAGTTTAGTATGCTTATAGGACTGTCTATATGGAGATGGTTAGTCTTTACCTAAAACAACTGAGTAATAAATTCACGAGAAACTTTGGCCTACTGTTCAAGCAAGATAAGATAACGCATAAATTATAATTTTTTAACGATTTATGTAATTTGTTGATAATATCAATTCTAATTCTGTTGTATTACATAAGTAGATATAATTATTGTTAAGCATTTTCCTCTATACTAATTTTATTTTGAAATGTAGGGAATAATTACATATCAATAAATTAATTTTAAAATTTATTTAATCAATTCGAAAATATCTATGGTACAAGCAAATAAGACACGGTATTAAGTTAACGTAAACCAGTTTACTTATAGCAACGACGTGGCCTCGTACGTTAAAAAATGTTATTAATCGATTATCACTTAGCGCCTACAATACGGTTTTTTTAATTCTTGAATTTATGCTTCCAGACTCATGCCTATAGTAAGCTTCATCTAACACAGAGTCCGCGAGAAGCTCCCGTCCCCACGAACTAGGTGGCCCACATTTTTTGCTAAAAATGAAGGCCACACGTACAGAAGGTACGTGAGTTAGGCATTAGTTTATGTCTCCTAAGGATCGTCGACGATCGGTTTACGTACCGGGACGCGGACGGTCTGGCGACTGTATTAATCGTTTGCTGGGAGCGGTGAGAATTGCCCTGGAACGCGGGTGTATCTAGTATACGCGGTGTGCGTGTGTCGCTGTGCTCGTAAGCAAGGGCGAACTACAGGTGTGTGTGCTATCCCTACTTGTGTGGTTGTAAGGTTGTATGTCTCGCGTACCCTTCCTCGTCCGGGTCGAGGAGAACGTTGCGCGCTCTACGCTTGTGGATCAGCCGTGTACGATGCTGCTTTTAAAATATTAATCATAATAACCCTCTGCTGGGGTTTTATGATTAATACTTTATCGATGTTTTGCGCGTTAACTTTTGAAAGTGTTCGCGGAGTGTTGGCAATTCAGTCGCTGTGTAGGTCTACGTTACGTTGGTACCACTGCGCCCCGGTGGCGGCGAATGAATTTGTTTTGCACTACCTGTAGTTGGTTTAGGAGTGTGGAGGATGCGTGCGTGAAAACTTCGACATGCTAAGCCATGATTGGTCGTATGCATACCTTGTATAATAAAAGTTTATGTTTAAGCGACATTTTACTGTGAGAATTCGTTAGAGTTTTAGCTGCCCTAGTGTCTGGTGTCGGCCTGCGATGGCCTTATCCTGACGCCTGGGTTGACGACCGGGTATTGTGTAATCACGACGTAATCTAGACCGATGAAATTGCTACACTTTTATCAGGGTTTACGTCGATTCTCCATTTAGGAAACCAATCGCCTAAAAGATTGATCGCGTTCTGAAGCTTTTAAAGATATAATTTGGTCTTAACGACGAACAATAGAGAGCGGTGTGCAAAAGGTGCTAGATTCATCGTTGGGCTTTGGTATGTCACTCGTGTAGAGCGTGAATAATAGTGCGATCGATAGGACCGATCCGAGGACGCCCGCTTGAGCGGACGGCTCGTGGACAGGGTGCCCTTGACTCGATATCAAAAAGAGCGATTCGACAAGCAGGCTTGGATGATGTGAACCAGCCTGTCCAGCACTTTGAGAGTGTAGAACTTGTAAATCAAGGCGTTGTGCCAGACTTTGTCAAATGCTTTTACGACATCGAAGAAGACAGCCCCTGTGATACGGGGTTTGGATTAATGAAGACCGTTCAGAATGAATTCCGTCAGGCGATAGATTTGGTCAGGGCACGAGTGCTTCGGACGAAAACCGAATTGCTCGTCTGGGATGAGGTTATTGGAGAAAGCGTGGTCTATCAACCGGATGTGAATTATGCGTTCATATAGTTTGCCTGAGCAATTAAGCAAGCTAATTGGACAATAGCTCGTGGGTAGGTTAGAAGGTTTGTTCGGCTTTGGAATACCGATGTCGATGGCTTCTTCCCATAGTACTGTACAATAGTAAACTAGTACTGCCTCCGTAGAATGGTATGGGATTGCGCTTATAAAACCGGAGGTCGTGGGTTCGATTCCTGCGGGACTCAACAAATTTTATTATCGTTTCCTAGTGCAATTTCGGCCGATAGCCCAATTGTATGAAAGGTATCCATACGTCGGATGGGCATTTAAAAGTCGGTCCACCCACCAACCCGCATTAGACAAGCGTGGGGGATACAGTCCTAAAACCCCCTAAATAGAGAAGGCGTGCATTAAGGGAGGCCTATATCCAGCAGTGAAATCACACAGGCTGATGATGATGATGATATTATTTTGAAGCCTTGACGCCTCTGCTTTGCAGTATTGATACACAATGTCTTAAAGAATATCCCATTAGTGTAAAAATGATTTTCTATAGTAGGTAATTAAATTAGCACTTACAACTGGGGAATCGTCGGCGGAGAGGGCCCAAGCGGTGATCGCGGCGCCTGCAGCACCGCGCCGCAAACCAGCAATCTTCTTCGTGACATATTCTGCAATAAATAATCGATATTAACAATATTTTTAATAAAAATTGACACAATACTCAACTCAAGTTTGATTAAAAAGCATTCTACTTAATGCATCCATTTTTTGCTCAGGAAAAAAAGCATTATGCTATCGCGCAGAATGAATTGTTTTATGGGTTTAGTATTGTATTACTTCACGTTATTAGCGCAAGTACGTTACATGTTGTAAGTGATCAATAAACTACCAAGCGTATTTTGAATAATGGATTATGAATTATTTAAAGTAATAATAACATCATTTTTAAACCTCTGTAGCTGTACAAACGAAAAACGTATAAATATTTAGCCCTGGTTAAGAATAAGATGTTTATCGAATCGTTACTTACCAATCAGAGAATTACAATAAAGCTTTTAGTGACATATATAAATTTTAAAAGTTCTAGAACAGCAATGAAGCATACAATTTTTATTTTCAAAATCCAATCATTAATACTATTTTATAGCTATACGTAGCTTGTCCGTAAGTAAATTATTTAAACATCGAAAGTAATAAAAGTAATCACACAAAGTAAGATTGAGTTACTAACGCTAACGTTATTTAATATTTAGCAAAACAAGATATACAGTGTAACGATATGTGAGTTGTCAAGGACACATTTAATTAATATTCACGTAGCAAAGCTGACGAAACTGCCTATCAATGCTCAACAGGAAACATTGAGCAAATTTTAGTAAACATCTTGACAAGTATTACATCGAGTACTTTTTTATTAGATTTTTCTAAAATAACTAGCTTAAGTTACTCCCAGTTGCACTGCAAAACACTATCTATAACTATAAATCAGCTGTCATAATATTGCATGCTTTATAAGTGTTTATAAACACAATCAAATAGATACAAATACTAGGGATAACTTATTCAAATACATAAGAAAATTATACTTAAGTGTAGAGCAAATCAAAATTATCAGAAGAACAGTTGAAACAACGATAGTCTTTAATTTTAAACTAATTCAGTTAATGTTTGCATTTTATCCTTTTAGCAATCAATTTGAGTATTACATAAAAAGTTGCTTTAAAAAGTATTTTCGGATTTTTAGATCATAGATAACGAGTTTTGTAGTTTACGAGAATAGTGTTAACATTTTTTGTTAACTGGCAATATTATAATAATATTAGAAAAAATAATGTGACATTTAAAACACCTAAGCATTATACAATTAAATACCATTTTTTTTCCTAAAAATATGGTGTACGAACGATGTAATAAAGAAGTGGATGGTGATCGTACCTTATCTTAATATGCAAAATTTTATTTAAACTTATTGCTGCCTTAACTTGGTAACAAAGACAATAACTAATTGTCATTTATAGAGTTAGTTAATCTTGTTTTTATGTTCATGTACAAATTATAACTTTAATTTTACTAAGATTTAATCATAAGAACATCAAGTTAAATATCGTGAACCCAACACTGTAGATTATTTTTATACGAGTAATTTGATTATATTCGAATAGAAGAACGTTAGTAGTTTCAGTGATAAAAACGATTACATTAAAACAAAAAAAATCGCGTGTCGACGTGAGCTGATGCAACGTGTTGCGAAGATTGACAGACCAATTTTCCTCTTAAGTTTCCATGACCGCGCTATTGAGACATTAGATAACACTGATAAAAGGTTTGCATTAGAATTGATAAGGTAGCTTTCCGCATTAAATGCGACTAAACACAGTGTCGGATAGTTATTTATCGTAAAGCTTAATCAATCAATACGATATGTGTAAATTATAATTTTCATTAAACATTAGATACATCAATATCTTATTATGGGTCACATAGCTTTTGGCGGCTTGAACACAGCTACTAAGGTTTTGTGGTAGAAGTCGTGGGTTCGAAAAAAATAGTCTATACCAAAGGTAAATACGAAACGTATTTAATGTAAGCAATGTTACCTATACCAATGGACCTGCATCATGTGTTATCGAAGGAGTGCTACAAAATGTACGTATTTCTTAAATGATCCATATCATTGAAGAAATACGTACGTACGCGTACGTTGACTTTTCTGTTTTTAGCAATGTTGTAATGCTACCAGACTCATGTCTTTGGTAAGCTTCATCTAACACAGCGTTCGCGGGAAGCTACCGTCTCCACCAAGTAGGCCTACGTCGGCTGGCTTTTAAATTTGGTCACGGCAATGTGGTGCGATAGCATATTTGTTTATGAAAATATGCATTTTAAAAGATATATTTCAACTGTAACTGTCTCATAGACAGAGACTCGCACTGTACCCTTTGAGTTGTGGTTGTATTATAAGCTATTTTTTTTATCCTATCCTGAAAATAGGAAGAAAGAAGAGGAAGAATCATAAAGTAAAACGTCATAATAGTGAATCAGGAGCGAAGTTATTGTTGCCAAGAGAAAAATCTGAAAGTATACATCTATACAAATCAATAAAATTGAAGTGCCAGTTTGTAACATCGAAATAACAGTTTATAAATGATTTAACTGTGATATATAACAGATACAAATGTAACCTCCGTAGCCTAGTGATATGGGCGTGTGCTTTAGAAACCGGAGGTTGTGGGTTCGAATTCTGCGGGGACTCAACAAACTTTCATTGGTGTTTTCTAGTTGGTTAGGGCAATTTGGGCCGATCACCCAATTGTCTGAAAAGTAAGATGATCCATGCGTCGGTTGGGTGTGTGAAAAGTCGGTCGACCCACCAACCCGCATTGGATCAGCGTGGTGGGATACGGTCCAAAACCCCCTAATGGTGTATTACGGGAGACATATGTCCAGCAGTGGACTTTCAAAGGCTGATGATGATGAAATGTAACCAAACAAAACATTCCCAAAAGAAATAGTTTTTAAATGATTATAATTTGATTTAATCGCTTGAATGGCTATTCTTTTACTAGAAGATAGCTAATGTAACTGGGAGTAAATTAGGTTACATTTTTATAGAATTTTTCGTATATTTAAACATAATTATAGTGTCTTTATGTAGGTACTTGTGTCCTTTTCTAACTCCATTCTTGCATATATTTTATTCACACTATCTTCTTGGCAAAATTAACTCGAGTGACGCCGCGCGTGTAAGCTAAAGGCGATAATAAAAAGTGTGATTGGACTTCTATCTGCTGAACTGACTAGACAACGCTTACGTTTAGCGTTGAGTGATAACCCTTATCAGCGCGCAATCGCTATGAGCACATAATTGATAATGACTATCACTACCTTGCCGCCTCATGAACAAATATACGTGGATATATAGAGTAATTGATTAGTTGTGTCCTTGAAATTTAGATTATTAACGCGAACTCTATCACCTTTTTGGCCTTATCGAGTTACGGACCGCATTTTCTTATACATATATTCTAGCTGTAGCGCGCGACTTCGTTCGCGTGTTAATATATAGTTGATTTTTCTAAAATAAATAGTAGTCTAAATTACTCTTAGATAAATTAGTTATTTTCTAGTGAAATTACAATCAATATCGGAGTAGCCATACCAGAGATTGACCAGAACGAACAAACAGGCAGACAAAATAAAAAAAAAATGTTATATATATCGGTTATCACATAATTATTTAAAAAGTAATAATTTAAAAACGGTAATTTTGATGTTACAAACAGACACTATACTTTAATTTATTTGTATGGATTTCTTGTTAAGGAAATGATTACACGACGGAAAATATTGTCAATCAATACGATATGCCCAAATTATCTTTTTTATCAAACATACAATAAAAGCGGTATGTCCGTTTGTAACATCGAAATAACCGTTTTTAAATTATTTAACTGTGATATATAACAGATACAAATATAAAAAAAAAAATATCCGAAAAGAAATAGTTTTAGCAACAGATTGCACCGTCGAGTGAAAAAGTGACGTAAAAGAAACGTAGATACTAAAATAATTTCGGTGGCATTTAGGGAAGTGTCAAAATAATTTAGGGGTTCCTAATAAATCAACATAATTACTGAAGATGACGGTGGATAAGTGTAATGTTACCTTTTGGCAATTTAGAAAAAACTAAATTAAAATAAAGTAGCCATTGCGCGCGACTTTTCGCGTGGTTACATAAAAAAATATTCTGTGTGCATTTTGTAAGAAAAAATAAACCTATGCTACTGCTAGTTACATCAGCTATCTTCCATTGTCACGTCTTATCATCGATTTTACTTTTTTATTCAAATTCCATTTAGTGCAGACAAGAGCGAAATTACTATGACTTTTATTAATATCATGATCAAGATAATTATAATAATATATTTCTAAAGATGTACTTTAGACATCTGTAATAGACCACATACGTAATATCTTAAATTCTTTAAACCGAACCGGTATTTAAGATAAGACGCGTGCAAGGTTATTGTTATTTTCATATCCCGTGTGACACGGTTGCTACATTACGTATCGCTTATTAATACGTCCGCTGGACTAGTTGCTAGGGTTAGAACAAATATATATACAACTATATTACATATACAACAATATACATATAAATGCACGAACACTTCATGTATTCATCTCTGATTGCATTTTTAAATAGTACAGACTTAATAATGCGGTTGAAAAAACGTATGTGAAAATATTATAAATATTCATCATCATCCCTTAATGCACGCCTTCTCCGTTAGGGGATTTTGGACGATTGGGTAATCGGTCCAAATAGTCGTAACTTACTACAAAAAAACAAAAAAAAATTATAGAGTTAACAATAAGCCCACGCCCTTACCACTAGGCTACGGAGGCGGTTAAATAAAAAATAGTTCTTGTTAATAACTCAGTTTTCATTAAATGTGGTATCCTAAAATTGCCGTTATTTCTCAAATTAAGTTACAGGTATGGACGTTTGGTTTGCTCTAAGATCTCTTACATTTTTTCTTTTATGGTCTATATATGTTTTCAACTCTAACTACTAGAGCACCTTTTGGTGGTTACATTTAATTAAGTATAAGAACTATATGTATAATTTTCATTATTTATTAATATTAATTTTTCGGCTTTTTACTCAATTATGACGTATTATTCTATTAATACATTCTATAAACGGCTAAAATCACGTGAAATCGATATTGGTGCGGACTAGTTTCGTACCTATCGGAAGTCCTTCATCAGGACTAGTGGGATAACTTCACGGTCGCTTCCCTTTTTCGCTTATAACTCAGCAACAAATCATCATACGGTGAAAAAATTAAAATGTACACATCCACGTCTACTATAAGTATAACTGACCAGAGTAAAAATAAAATTCACGACCTCATATTTTCTTGGTTGTCCATAATTTGGTCAGCCCTAGCAGTAACAATGTACTGAAACGTCAACCAAGTTTAAAAGGATTCTTGCATTATTACAAACCAATTTTAGATCGGTAAATAAAATGTATCCATTAGTTACAAATTAATTAGAAAATTAATATTTTGTTATGTTTACGATTTTATTTGCAACAAACTAATTTTTTTGAATAGCTTAAGCGTTTATAGCTTAACCTTCAACAATTTTTGCCGTATTTCTCAGATCTTTTTCAGCGTGTTGCAGAACAATAAAATATTTAAATATCCCTCGGTAATAATTCAATCGATATAAGTAACTCTGTCACGTGACTGCTACCGCTAAAAATTTTTTGAAACGACTAAAAAGTGAATAAACGCGATAACATCCTCTTAAGTATTTTTCTTCAACAACGTCATAAGTAATTCTATGCAGATTTTTGTACATATCCATTTACGTTGTATTCAATAATTAAATCATTGAACTATTCATAAAGTGAATTCCTGTCTATTCCTTTGGCTGTGATGTCTACTGGAAAGATATCACAGCCAAATAGATAAATAGAACCTATAGTATTAACCTAGTATAACCTAACCTTAGTATTGCAGCGTCGTTAGGAATTGAAATAATTGTTTGTTTTTGTTTTCCTTCTTTATATTCACATATTTTATAACTTATTTTTATATATATATTTTAGTACACCTTTTAGCGTGTAGAATATTGTAGTAAATTATTTAAATTTATAGAAAGGAGTTCAGCTAGCGTTTGCAATACGTGTTTAATAACGACACCACCACCAAACTTATCATAACATCTCTATATTATAATTTCTCTATAATATTATGCATATAAAACTTCGTAACCTAGTGATTATAACATGCAATATGGTCAGATAGTTTATCTTCAAGTGCAATGTTACACAATCAATCGGCGTGGTATTTATTTATTTCCTTACGATAATTTACTACAGCCATTATACGATGCAAATAACAACAGTAACTGATAATTTATTATCTTATTATACTCATTCATGTATATCTAAAGTAACTAAAGATATTGCAATAAGACAGTGTTATATGCATATTTTTTTACACAATAAACATAACTAGGAAGTATTTTACATATTGTAGTAAGATCAATTATTCGAAAAAAAAACAGAACTTACTGTGTCATGCCTTCGTTGTATTTACTCTTGCTACGTAAGAGAATGTCAAGTCCAAGGTTCGAATCTTATTTAGGAAAAATCTTTTTTGTACATAGTTTTATTAGGCTGATTACCTCAATACCTAAAAAGTAAAATTATCCATACCTAACTGAGGCTTATAAAACTTTGCTCCGGTTCTAAACGAATATAGTGTCCATTAAATGCAGTAGAATATCAGTTCAGATGCCTACGCATGAAAGGTATTTATTTTTTATCATGAATTATGTCCAGACTCATGTCTATAGAAGCTTCATCTACAAGTTCTGAGCTCGTCTCAGAACTAGAGTGGCCCATTTTTAAAATGAGTCCACACTACAGAAGGTACTGAGTTAGCATGTTTATAATCTCAGGATCTCGACGATCGGTTAACGGACCAGACGCCGACGGTCTGGCGACTGATAACAATTCTGGGGCGGTGAGAACCGACCTGGAAGCAGTTATCTAGTATCGCGGTGTTGTATCGCTGTGCTAAGCGAGGGCGAATACAGGTGATGTGCATCCTACTTGTGTGTTAGGTTGGCTGTCAGGACCCATTAGGTCGAAGTCGACGACCTTCCTCAGTCCGGGTCGAAAGAACGTTTCGGTCTACGTTTGACTAGGCGTTTGGATCGCGTATGTTCTGCTTTACCAGCAGAGGTTGCTTGGTTGATCTTTATCAATGTGTTTGAGTTATCTTTAAAAGTCTTCTGGGTGTCTGAATGCAGTCGTGTGTAAGTCTACATTTCGTTGTCCACTGGCCCCAGTGGCTGGCGGATGAGTTGTTTTGAACCACTTGTGTCTTTAGGAGTGTGGAGGATGGTGAGCAAAAGTTTGCAGCATAGCCAGATTGGTCGTATAAACCTTGTACAATAAAGTTTACTTTTGAGGACATTTAATTGTGAATTGTTGGGTGATAGAGTCAAGTCAAATCAACAAAGCCTTTCTCCAACGTCCTGAATATGACTTTTGAACGACATGTTGCAGTCGAAGGTCACGCCTAGGTATTTGGCCTTCCTTTCCCATGGGATCGGTTGGCCGTAAAGTTTTAGTTGCCCTAGTGTCTGGTGTCGGCCCGCGCGCTGGCCTTAGCCTGACGCCTGGGTTGAGGACCGGCGGTATCGTGTAATCCGACGTAATCTAGACCGATGAAAGTGTATTGCTCACTTTTATCGGGATTGACGTCGATTCTCCATTACGAAACCATTCGCCTAAACGATTGATCGCGTTCTGGAGCTTTTAAAGATATAGTTCGGTCTAAGCGACGAACAATAGAGAGCGGTGTCATCGGCGAAAAGTGCCAGATTGACATCGTCGGGCTTTGGAATGTCGCTCGTAGAGCGCGATAATAAAGGTGATAGGACCGATCCTGAGGGACGCCCGCTTAGACGGACGGCTCGTGGACAGGGTGCCCTCGACTCGATATAGGAAAGAGCGATTTGACAAGTGAGGCTTGGATGATGTGAACCAGCCTGTCCGGCACTTTGAGAATGTACGCTTTAAATCAAACCGTTGTGCCAGACTTTGTCAAATGCCTTTGCGACATCGAAGAAGACGGCCCCTGTGATACGGGGTTTGGGTTGGTGAAGGCCATTCAGAATGAATTCCGTCAGGCGATAAATTTGGTCGGGACACGAGTGCTTCGGACGAAAACCGAATTGCTCGTCTGGGATGAGGTTATTGGAGAAGGTGTGGTCTTTCAACCGGAAGAGAATTATGCGTTCATATAGCTTGCCCAGGCAATTGAGCAAGCTAATTGGACGATAACTCGTGGGTAGGTTAGGTTAGGTTTGTTCGGCTTGGGAATACCGATGACGATGGCTTCTTTCCAGGCATCAGGAAAAGTACAAGTTGATAGTAAAATATTGAAAATGTTGACCAATACACAGACAATAGGGCCTGGCAAGTATTTTAGAGTTCTATTTGAGATACGGTCTGGGCCAGGTGCCGACCGGGTTTAAGACCCTTAATAATTTTGCGAACCTCCTCCGGGGTCACTGGCTTTAAATTATCGCCCTCTGGTGGAAGGCAGCCTAAGTTCGACTAGACGGTCCACCTCCGATAGGTGGGCCGCGTCGGCGTGTGCGCGAGATGGCGTACATTGCTCTTCTAGCGTATCGGCTAAGCATTCGGCCTTTCGAAGTCATCGAAAGCTAACAAGCCCCGGTTGGCTTTGATAATGGCGGCATGGCGTCGCGGGGATCCGACTTCATACGTCGAGCCAACTGCCAATGGCAGTGTGCGATGGCACTAAGTCTTCCGTCAGACCTAACCAGAGCCTTTGCGATGTAACTCTATCCTATCTCTGACCTCTAGCTGAAGTTTCCTAAAGCGAAATCGGTTTGAATCGGACGGATAGCGATAAAACGCCCGCTTGAGTGTATTTTATATCAGACATCGAATACTGAACGGCAAGCCAAAGTTGCGGTCACCGAAACCTTGACTGTCCTTTCGGAGTCGTCGGTAGCTAATGAGATATGCGTTGTAATACTGTCGATAGCAATATACGTTTTGTCTACACTATCGATAACCTCCGGAAGGTTTTATAAACTTTGGGGGTCCATTGCCTTGAGCTTACGTTCAAGACGATGCCAGTTTATTACGGTTTTGGTCGTAGGGACCGCATCGGCGCCTTGGCCCAGTTTGAATAAGACCGGCAAGTGGTCAGAGTCTAACTCACAGAGTGCCTCTATCGATACGATATCGAGCGAGACGTCTCTAACTAATAGCAGATCTATAGTGCTAGGAGCGCCTATGCCTGAGTCTGAGTATCTAGTTTGGGTCCCAGGGGCTATTATACTTAGGTTGAGTGGCTCCTCGAGTTCCAGCAATTTATTGCCATTTGTGTTTGGCGTAATGCAATTCCAGTCGGAATGTTTGCTATTTCGGTTGCCTGCGATAAAGGTTGATGGACCTAGGTGGTGATGGCCGAGAAGCAGCTCTAGGTCAAATCTAAGTAATTTCTTAGATGGGGACAGGTACACGGAAACAAGTACAAGCGGCCTATGGCCGGTGAGTGCGATCTGACATGCCGTCCCTCTAAGTTAGTTAACGTAGGTGTTTTAATGGTGCGATATGGAGTGACCTTTTGTAGTATATAAGTGTAACCCAGCGGTCCTGACAACCTATCGTTTCTAATAATGTTATAGCCACTGATTCTAGGATTGGCTATTGACGGTTTTAAAGGTCTCTTGCACTAGAAATATGTCTATAGCATGAAAGGTGTTAATGATAGTTATATAAGCCGATCTTGCTAAGGCTAAGAAAAAAAAAGTGCATGTTTTTATGTGTTCCATCTAAAAGCTTTATTAATTATACAATTAGCACTTTTTAATATTGTGTCCTCATTAAGGCTACGTACATTTTTTCAATAAATTAAGCTTCTATTGCTTATAGCGTTAAACCAATATCCGATATCAGTGGGATTCATTAATCGTATCTCAATTCTTTACATTTATATTATCACAATATATGCAAATATCGAATACTTTTGATGTATTTACGTTCCAAGATTATTCAGCTCGATAGAGACACGCTTCCAAACAGTCGTGACATATGCTGTATGCAAGGCACGCGGCGCACAATGTAAAACGACTGGGTGGAAGCCAAGCTGAGCTCCGTAAAGACATTTATATAGGTAACCTTGACCTGATATGGAGAACATTAGAGACATGCGAAATATTCAATAGCCAATTGCCAATACAGGTAATATTGACATGTTATGGCTGATTATTTTATTTCAGAGACATTGAATGATTGCTAAAGAAGAATAAGACATGAAATTATATTAATTTTTCCAATGTCGACTACGGCGGGCAACCTATATTACAGGTACATATATATTATATATATATTATAATGAACAGGTGTACGCGTTAACACAGGAGGGTACACCCCACTTCCTTAATTCTTATAGTCTAATGGTACAGATAACAAACATGATCAAAATGAGGTCAGGCGCAGGAGTGACTTCTTAGATTTCCATTTTGATTGCCCGCTATTCTTAGGGTATCGCGAGGATATTGCCAATTTGACAAAAACAATGAAACGTTGATTAACCACCGCAGGATTCGAACCCACAACATCCGATCTCAAAAGAGCAAACGCCTAGGGTGCGGCAGATGGGGACAAAGGTGGCAGGCTTGCTGCGATCCTTGCACGCTGCAGCGAAGGAGGAGTCGTAGGGGAAGAGCAGCGTCAGTGTTCCGTAGGCCGCTCCCTCTATCTTCTGCGACTCTGGGATTTTCAGCATGGTGTCGTCTATCTCTCCTTCTTCTACGGCCAAAGCGGTGCTTGTGGCGGAGGCCAACACCTGGAAGGGATTAGAGCTCCTGGCTCCCATGATCTGCTGCCAAGATGTCAGTGCCGTGACGAAGAGCACGTGGGTTCTAACGAGCTCTGAGGTGGATTGGGTCATTGGCCAAGACGGGGCTGCCAGCGCTGGAGGGATGTACACACAGTACATGAGTTCACAGAGTGTAAAAGCGTTCCTATGGCCTCACCCTAAACGTCGACAGAATAGAACACCGTGGAGGTTTTAGTCGGTGCTAGTCCGACATAACCCGTCTTTGCCCCCGCGAGGACGGGTATGCGTAGCATTCCTCCACTGTACAAAAAAGGCTACAAAAGCAATTACGGCTTTTCCATATAACAATGCCTTAAGAGCTACTTACGAAGAAGACATTATATTTATATTTTATCGCAATTTTACGATGATCATTAAAAGTAGTTACCAGCTGAAGAAGAGAATGACAAACAGGTGAAGATATAATCCATCTGTTCACAATTGCACTTAAAATTATACAAGTGCGTTCTATTTTAAAACTGACGCATATTTACAATGATTTGAGCTTAAATCCGTGAGTACGACATATCAGAACGATTTCTGCTTAATCCTCTATCGACCGAGAAATACAATAGCTAGCATGGTTAATCCATTACTGAATTGCTCTTTTCCATTCATATGAAACGTACTACATGTAGTCGGCAGATGCAGTTTAATCGCAATACTTAGGAAAGACTGTTCATACGTTCTCAACTAAACTAAACGCCCTTTTTAAGTAATGCGCATTGTTTTAGTTCTAAGCCATATTTGCTTTTACCTGTTATAATGCCATTATAAGATTTCTTATTGCCAACGCGGTAAAAATAAACGAATTACTAAATTAAATCTGTGTTCAAAATTAATTAAATATAATGCGTTGAAAACATAGAATAAAAATAACCTCAGATAAGAAGGGAATTAAACTATTAATGTTTAACTATTTTATTATTAAACTATTAATGTTTAACTTTATCTAAAATTGTAATTTAGAACGCTTTTGAATGTGTAATTCATTTTAGGCATGAAATTGAATGCGAGTTTATAGTGGAATTAGCTGTTGCCTGCGCCTTCATCCTCGGGGTAATGTAAAAAAATATATTTTCTAAAAAAAAGTACTCTAAGTTACTCCTAGTTACATCAGCTATCTTCAAGTGTAAGTCCCGTTTAAATTGGACCTACCATTCCAGACATTATCCGCAACAAGAAGAGAGACAGACAAACAAAAATTTTAGATTTTTTTTATACAGGTAAAGGAGATATATTGGTGATATAAGTATGGTGATAGTTTTAAAACACTTTCGTATGACCGCGTTAGCGAATTGCTACAAGTGTAAACGGTATAAAACCTTTCACTCGCTCCGGTAATTTGTCTCAGCGTTTGGCGAACAAAGCAATTCGCTAATGCGGTCATACAAAAGTGTTTTAAAACTATCACCACATTACTTATATCACAATATCTCCTTACCTATCGTTATATATCCCAATGTAATCAATTAAAACGGTTATTTTGACCTTACATACTCACTCCAATTTTATTTAATAGTATAGACGAACGCAGGTTTTGTATTGATGCAAATAAATAGGGTGAAGTTAGATTTATTTTAAAAGTTTTTGCGGTTTTATGGGGATCGTGAATTAGTCTCGGTCATATAAAAAGGTACTTTCCAAATTAAGCAGCAAATAAGCAATAGAAATATTTTGAAAAACATTAGTTATAATAATATGTGTACGAAATAATTGGTACAAAATGGGGCAAATACATTTCTGATATTTTTTGTATTACTTATAAATGAATTTATTTTACAACAATTGCGAAAAATAAAAAATATTTTCTTTTCTGCGTGTGAGATATGAAAATGTCATAAAACTGCACCAATAAACAAAACAACAATTGTATTAGCAAGATTTTCTTCTATTTTAACCACCAAGAATTTATTTCTCTGTTCAATATAAAATATTATAGAAATGGCTAGTCTAGTGCAGCAATATAAACATTCGATATTAAAAAAACTTAGTTAATTATTAATACCATACAACATATGAGATTTCAGTTCTTATATCTCTTTATAAAGCAGTCATTGATTAATACTACTTTTAACTCTATATTTTGGTAGTCAAAAGTTAACAATTCATTCATGTTATACTTCCACTACAAATTAATAAATACAGTAAATTAAAGACGATAATAGTCAGGGTCTAGGCTAGTTTAGCATTTGGTCTCCATTGAGATTGGAAATTATTAAGGATGGCAATGTTTTGATGGCTGTACTGAACAAAGCTCCGTAACATATTTTAAATAATAAAAATGTTATGTAAAATTTTTTCATAGAATCATATACAAACATAATTAAAATAAATTTTGGATCATAAGAAAATGATTAAATTACGAAATTAAAAGACATTGTTGAAACAAGAAAAAAATTACAAAAAATATAATTGACTTCAAATAGTATATAACTATATCGTTAAATATAAGCGGGTAATAGAATTTAAAAACTAAAATTATGTAGAAGATAGTTTAAGTCTATCTCTCAAGGTTGAGCCAGCGTTTGCAATTTAATCGCACGAGTTTGTGATTTTGACGCCGTAATTTTTGTTAAATTCTTAAATATCTATTAAACTAATTATCACGAAATGATTAAAAGAATAGGACCACATGATAACAACTACATACAATTTAAAAGAATGAACATAATCGGAGCATTATTACGCTACGAGTTAACATATATTATAAAAAAAAAAACACGCTCTGAATTGAGTATCTCCTTTTTTTAGGAGGTCGCTTAAAAATTAAAACCACACCTTTGGACCATGTTGTTATTACCTCATAAAATATTGGACTTTGAGAATACAGATACATAGATAATAATTATCTGTATTCTCAAAGTCCATAGTGCAATAATCATTACTCATCTATACAAATAGATTAAATTGGAGTGTCTGTTTCTAAGATCAAAATGACCGTTTAAAATTTAAATGAATACGTTGTGATATACATTTTTTTTTAATTTTTGTCTGTGTGTCTGTAGGTTTGTTCTGGATAATATCTGCAACGGCTGGTCCGATTTTAACGTAACTTACGACTAAGCTAATAAAATAGCTGATGTAACCGGGAGTAAGTTGGATAACTATTCCGAAAAAATTTAACAAATTCTAAGTGATAATTTAAGCAACTAATAACATTTCTTAAGTTTCTAGAACACTAGAGCATTAGGAAACTAGTTAATTTAATTCGTCATCGTAACAAACGTGGATGATCTACAAATAACTCTATAATATTCGGGCAATCGGGAAGAATACAGGATGGGACATCTGTATATCTCAGAAAACTGATTTAATTATTAATTAAACCATATACTAAATTGAATGAAATGGGTGGGCCTTAAATCAGTTCTTCCCTTCTAGGACAGAAGTTTAATGTAGCACGTGATGGCTAAGGCAATTTCGTAAAAAAATCCCTTTTATATTACAAACTATATAAAGAAGGAACTTTGAAAAATTACGGCTTAGTCTTAGTTTTGTAATTCAGAAAATCGTACACAAGTCCAGAGTTTTATAAAGAAGCAAAAGAGAAATAAAAACGAAATTTCCGACATACTTTAGCGATATTCTGGCAACCCTAGTTTTACTAGCAAGCGTACACGTACAGCGATCGTGATATTGTTGGCAAAAAGATTCCCATCGTATCTATATCCAATTTTATTAGAGTCACTACACTCGTGTGGGACGCCGCGTGCGCATTTCAGGGCCTATGGTGTTATGACACTATTTACTTTTTCTACAAAATTTATATCTATAAATTATTTTCTTTATGCAAAAGATAAAAAATACCATTTGAAGTTACGTATTTCGTACAACTATGCAACCTTAAATAGTAGTCCACTATTCGTTGTTGAGTCTCAAACAAAAATAACTAGACTGTCGGTCACAGAATATCGTCCAGAAGTACGAATTAAAATTTTACTATATAATTCATCATCATCATCAGCCTGAGTTAGTCCACTACACATTGGGGGGTTTTTGTACCTTATCCCAATTCAATTTACTAATGAATAAAAGTAAAAAGAACGCATCAGCTAATTTGTGAAGCCAATATTATTGTTATTGGAACTATAATAGTCCTCAAGGGGAATAAATAAATTTCATTCTCACGGGTGCAAATTTACGATAAGGTTTTGCGTCGTTTCAATTATATATAGTTTTCTAATTAAACACCGTCTGCTCGTTAATTAGTGAGCTACGATATGTCACGACTTATAAACAACTGTCCGTAGAGATAGATGATGTGAGGTAATTATTCACACGTTTGCATTGCTTTGTTTTCTCGGCCATGAGATAAAACCATGAGATCGGTTAAGCAAACAAACCTTACTGAGGTAAGAATAAATATGAGCTTGGTGTAGAGCAAAAAAAGTGTTCTTATAATATTTAAATGTCCTTGCAATAAATTTAATAAAATTGACATAAGCATGTAGCCTTATAATTTAATTTTTGTTTAAAATCTACGAACTAATACACACGAATTTTGAAATAAATTAAAATTTATATCTTTATGTATTTACACATTACAACATGAAATTAGGTACGTAATTCTATCATTACACATTAGAAGATCAATAATAAAAAAGACAAATCGTTCTATTGATCCGAGCGTTATCTAATAGACCCAGAGACTTTAATACGCTCAGCCAAAACAAAAATAGACCGAGCTTCTAAGATAATTGTAATACAGCGCTTACAGTGGCGAGAAGTCAGGTGATAGATATACATGCATAACTATTACCGCAATGAGCTCTTATAAGACGGTTTACGCAAAACAGTTTCCAATTACTTATACGGCCTGCTTCATACGCAGCGCAAATGGTTCTACCTCTATATTCAACAAAATATCTCATAGCAACATAACGTAAGTTATGAAGAGGCTCTATTCAGCTTAATTTTAATAAAATATATAAACACTAACAATCAATTGAAGCTGTAATATAAATAAATATGTTTTTAAATAACCTAAGTTCGTAGTTATTATTGAGAAGTTCATAAAGTAAGGACTCGATAAACCCTACATTCTACAGATGTCGTCGCGTCCTTGAGTGACCGTCGACACCGTGTAATGATGTCATTGTGTCAGCAACGGGTCCCTTTTGCACTTTCCATTCATAATCTGAACTCGTTATATTCACAAATTGATTCGTAAAGGTTTCAAACCGCAAACTTACGGAAAACCATTAAAGGTCACACTGGAACTAAGTGCATCTTTAACGTAACTATACTTATTATCATTGTGTAATAACCGTACACATACATCGAAATACAGGAAAGCCGGAAATTTTAATTCAAATTCCACATTTTAACGTAAGTTCAGAGGCATTTTTCTAATTAGATTGCCCGAAACGACTGCAAAATTAGAGAATTTTGATGTACTTTTTTAAATTAAATTTTAAAGCTTACCTTAATTTACTATATCCAGTTAGAAATCTATGAATGCATGTAGCCAGCTATTATATAAAAATCACTAAATATAGTACGCAAGGGCATGGACAGTTTCTCGTTAGTTTTTTACTGAAAGTTCAATTAAAATTTTATGTCGGCGTTCACAGTTGATGGCACATCACTTATTTATTGTCAGGGAGACTATGTTTCACTACTATTGTCTAACGTATTACATTAGATAGTAAACTGCATATTAGCTAATCGGAAATTGACGCGCGACCGATATTACGCGCCGCTTTTCCCTTACGACCTCGCGACCCACCTAACGACTGACATTTTCTTGTTCAATATAGCGCTCACTGACTCATTGCAGAGTGAAGTAAGTGTAATCTGCGAATAACTGCGTACAGCGCCATCTAGCCGCTGAATACATTTGGTTATACAGCAAAAGCTTAATCATTTCTACGGAGAGTTTTACACATCGATAAGAAAGTTATTCCACGTCCGTGAAACTCTGCAGTCCCATACACCTAAATAAAACAAGGATTGTTGGTTTATTAAACAAGTTAGACTTTGTTATCCATGTAGCGTCCCACAAGGGTCAGTTTTTCCACTCCTATTATAGCTATAATTTAATTAATATGTACAGGCGGCAAAGCACTCATATTTGGCATATTGGAGCTTTTTACCGTCGAGGGCGCTTTTTTGCATTATACATTTAGGGCCAGGGACATTAATTTAGGCTTCTATATTAATCACGTAGATAGAAGCGTCGATATCTAGATCATCATCATCATTATCTTTTTACCGTACATATAAAACACCGATTCGCTCTTCGTAGGGCCCATTATATTATGCGCACGTTCATAGTTTTTTGACATTCGTGTACCACATCTGAAGATATTAAAAGTACTTTTGATGGACATAATAAGACAGAGTAATTATATGCGCTCTTTGATGAAAAATCTTGTAAGTTAATAGCCACATCCACATCATGGCATATGTTGGATTTAAACGTTTAATTTTATACCCATCTCATTACTTTTTTAAAAATTTTGACATTTGATTTTCATTTCTTATAATACACACCCCTTTTACTTTTCCAATAAGTCGGTCCCCGCATTCACATGTATTAATAATTTACCAGTCAACGACTTACGGCGTACGAACCGTATGGCGGCGTATGCTACGGCAACAATCAAACCAGAATGCAAGATTGTTTTTACTGCTTTACGGCTTTATGCACTGCGATGGCATTGCCCTATACGACGTCCTGTGAAAAGGTGACTTTCAATCTTTTTTATTGTCTACACAGGCAGACGAGAAGCCGGGCCACCTGAAGGGAAGTGTTCACCGACACCTATAGACATTGCCAATGTTAGTGGTATAACCAACGCCCTGCCTACCGTGAGACGTAACGTGTTAAGTCTCGGTTACCCAGTAAGCACACTGGCTACAGTGCATTACAGTGAAATAGGCACAGCGGTGGTACCAACATAGACGGTATACGGTATATACCAACCCCCAGTAAAAAGAGGACCTACCACCAGTAAATATGAAATAATAACATAATCTTGAAACTTATTTGGCTCAATGCTGGATAAATCTTTACTTAAGCTAATTACGAGACATGACACCGGAGCACAAATAGCAATTATACATTATGATTCTTGAAAAAATGTGCAAAATCTATGATTATAGAATAGCATCCCACTAGAAGGTTTTAAGTACTTTCAAAATGCATCAATCTATATTGCCAAACAGCAAATGAACTAAATTGTTGACCCTTATGTATGTAATTATCCGATGACAAATTAGTAATACAATGTACTTGTATTTGTCTGTACATATAGTTAGTGTACTTTATGTGTTTATGCTAATGCATGTATTATTGTAAACTCTAATTCCTAAGACAAATAAGTCTCTAAACAACATATTCATTATGATCAAAACAATTGAGTGACAAAAATTTATGATGTGTAAAAATTTTAGTCATTGGAGATAGTGAAAAAAGTGTTTTTGTAATGTTTTTATTAAGATTTATTAGATGTTTATTCATAGGTACAATAAACTTTGAGCTTGTGAAAAGATTACTTCTCCTTTTTCTCCGAAGAAAGTGAGTTGTATAATTTGTTTACTTCATTGAGAACCAAATTTTGTGTAACCGTACCATTGGTATCAATGAAGTTGGCAAATGATTTATTGATAGAAGCCTCCCGCATTTTACCGTTTGAGTCGCGCATCACAAGTATCAGATTGTACTTATCATCATGCCTGCAATGCAAGTGTTACTTTTAGTTTTAGATAATTAGAAGAATATTATTTCAAATCTATTAATAATTATTTATGAAAATTTAATTTTATACATAATTCTCTTTTTAAAATATAATTGTTACAAGAAATTATGTATAATAATCATACAATTATCAAATTAATTTCAATAATCAGACATTTAGGAAGCATAAAAATATGTTTAGAATATTTTACTCTACAACTTACTTCTTTACATAGGAACTCGCTTCCCATATTCTAGTGTTGTTTCCAACCTTTTCCCGGGCCACAACAAAAATACCCTTTTCTTTGAATGTTGTGTACAATGTCAGAATGCCCATCAAAATAAAGTAAGATGATACACAGATGATCAAAACCAATCTGCAATACAAATTAAAGCATAATTATGTTTTTCATGAACAATATTTAAAGCTCTTACAAGAATAAAAATTATGAAGAAGCAACTCCAAAATATATGAGATAAATGCAACTTTCTTTACAAGAAATCTATGCTGCAAACATTATAAAGCAATCAAACAATTAAAACTTTTGTGATACTTTGCACTAACCAAGTATTCTCTAAATGACTTAACTCATGTGAAACCAGTATTGTGAAACCAGTATTGGTGCTGGCTAGTTTTAGACCTATAAGAGGCCATTTATCAGGGTGAATGGGATAACTTCAGTAGTTTCCTATTTCGCCCTGATAGGTCCACAACTAGTCGGTGCAAATACCGGTTTCACATGAGTTTAGCCGTTTATAGAATACATTAATAAACAATGTTAGAAATTTGATTGCATATATTACATAGTATATTATTGTTGGTTGTTCTTTACATATTTTATCATTACATTTTGCCAATATTAGCTAATAAGGTAAAACAGACTTTTTTAAGTTTTTTTTTATTTGCTTAAAATAGAGCAGAACAAGAATTATTTGAGTTTAGTTATTTGTCAAATTTTATAATAAAGAAGTATAAATTCCAGCATTATTGGTATTTCTTGTTTGTTAATTGATTGTCTGACCTAATCTATATTTAAAAAGAACAAAACAAACTAAAAAAAAGAAGTCGAACTTAAAAACATAAATGAATTAATAATGCTTTGTTTACCTAGATTGTGGGAATGGATATAGATAGTCCCACAAGAGAGCATACAGCGCGACACCGACTGCGAGGGCACATAAAAACAGTCGTCCATCAATAAGGGCAAAGCTTTCCTTACATTTCAGATCACCTGTTAATACCTAAACACAAAATACATGTTATGCATGGGCTTTAATCAATAAATTTTGTGATAAATAATATCATTAAACCTACCTCTCGAATAGCATCATCAATAGCGTTTTTAGCTGCTGCGCCGTCCCACTTGTTAATTTTTACAATCTGTGTATTAAAAAACTGTATAAGAATACTTTTAAATAAGTTCCCCATAAATTTCAAATAATTTACGAATAACTGTTAAGCAAAAAACTAATTTTAACAACATACAAAGCAGTGACGTGTCCCTTACACACATTTTTAAACGTTAGTAAACTAGAATTATGAAATATTACCTCAGTAGTTTCTCCCATTATAAACCAATATAAAGTTCTTTGATGATAATTTAAACAATGCAATCAATATTTTTCATTAAATAATACAAATTTATTATAAAATTTCACGACCGCCACTAAATATTTTTAACGCCGCTGTTCCTTCCTCGCGTTGTCACCTGTCAAGTAAATTGTTCCATAGTCTGTACATCCAGAAAAACCTCAATAATATAGAATGAATTCATAATTATAGTTTTTATCGGAAATTGTAGAATTTCATTATTGAAAGCTCATTTAAAGGTAATATTTTTTGTTACAATAGACGTTACATAAATTAAACAGTGTACCAATCATAACGATATTTTTAATTGCTAACTTAAATACTTTAAAGATAAGAAAAAGCTAAAAAGATTGATACAATTAAATAAGTAACTATTAATTTACAAAAGATTATTGAACAGCTACTGTATTAAATTGAGCATTAATCTTATGGGTTCATTTTTGTTACCCTGGTCAAATCGGATACGTTTATTAATTTTATATAAAATGTAAATTTTAGTTTGTAGGCAAAATAATTTGAGAAATATTGCATTAAAAATTATACGACTTGCATCTTTTTAAATGGGGCGTTCGTTGTAATAACGTAGGTAATTAAAAAGAAAAACGATTCATCCGTTTACCGGTTATAATGCAATATAAGGCACATTCCTAGTGAGTTAGTGATGGATGCTAAAGAATTAATGGTCTGGTCAAAAATGAAGTGGCTTCATACTGATTTGATTTGTTTGTGAAAGCATTTTGAAATAATAATAAATTTCGGGTGGAGATAAACATATACTGTATATATGTTTAATAAGTAATGGTATGTAAGATATGTTACATTGTCATGGTTACATATTAATGGTCTGGACCGGTGGTTACGGTATATGAACGCTTTTGGCTAGAGGAAACTTTAATTTTTTTTTCAAGAACATTTATTGTTCTAAATTCTTATCTCTCTTTTTATCATCGCTTAATGTAAGACTAAATGTTGTTATTAAAATATTAATTATCATGTGTTACATACAGTAAAAACAATAATTGTAAGGAGGTCATTTAATTTCTTCCTTTCTTCGTGTTAATGAGCATATTCTATTTACAGATTGTTTGTCCTCACGCTTCACAATGGCCAAGAAAAGGAAACCAACAACAAAACTCGCCTCCCGACGCTCCACTCGGCGCGGGAAGCAAACAAATGCTGAAGTGCTCCCAGTGGAGGGAGAACCTTCAGCGTCAGTTGAAACGACTTCGGAGTCGCAGCCAGACAAGAAACCCCCTGAAGCAACCCCTACCATAACTGATAAATCTGTTTCAGATGATGTTCAAACCTCACAGACCAAAATCTCAAAGTGTGATTTGATGACTCCAGTTGTAGCCTTGCATAAAAAATTTGGTAAATATCGATGTTTATTTAATGATGACAACAATTCCAGAAAACTTGAGGGCAGTGACAGTGAAACTAACAGTAGTATTGAGATAAAGGTAGTAGACCCCTGTGCCAGCTCAGAATCTGATTCAAATGCTGCTGTAGATACTCAGTCTGATACTAATAGCACAGCATGCCCCAGTCCAATGACTGTTACATCAAATCTATCCCCACAAGAGTTAACTACAGCTAAGCTAACAGTAAGCATGCCTTCAGTTATTATAAGTAGCAATGATAAAAGTATTGCAGAACAAGTTTCCAACAAAGATTTATCTATGAAGAACAAACTAATAGATGATTTGGAAAGTGAAAATGAAGACATGGTTAATAGACCAAAAGTTCAAAACATTCCATTGCATGATCAAATTGAATATGCCTGTGATGAAGATGAAGTTATTACTGTAGTCCAAATTGTTGAGGACGACAATCAAGAGCTTTATTATAATATAAAAATAGACAGTCCTAAGAATGATATGCAGATTCAACAAAACAATTTTAATGAAAGCACGGAAAACAAAAGCAGTGAAAGTGATTTTCAGGAACATTTTGCCAATCTAAACCTTTCTTCACAGTCTCAAGCCCCCATGGATTGTTCAGAAAGCAATTATATGCCAACTTCTCAATGCAATACACCTGATTTGTTTCATAAAGAAAATTCCTTAGATTTGGTGAGGCCTGACCCAAGCTTAACACCAAGTTCAACATTATCTGATGATAGTAACTGTTCACGGGTTACAGAGCTAAATCAAACTAATTCCAATGATTCAGCTGAATCATCTCCCACGGGGGTGAGAAGATCAAGCCGTATTAAGACTATTAGCAATCTAAAGCAGAAAACAAAAGGTTATGGTTTGGTTAAAACACCTTTGAAGAAAGCTTTGATCACACAGACAAAGCTGAAACTAGAAGAGCTAGGTTCAGACAGTCAAGAGAAACTTGGTGAAGTTTCTTCAAACACAGCTTCGAGTTCATCTCAGTTTCCTATTCCATCTGAGATGCCAGTAAAAGTTAAGTCAAGGTGGAGAAGATCGAGTGAATTGGAGATGGGTGCTAATTCACCAGCCATTTCACCTTTGGCAAGTCCAGGGCTACCTCAGCGTCTAGCCCCTCTGGTGGAGGAGCAAAATCCTACTGAAGATGAAAGTTCCGTTACGGAACTATCTAAAGAGGCTTATGATAAAATAATAGCAGAGAGGTTAAATCAGTTTCAGCACTTGGATGAAAATGAGTATTTGTGTGATCGTATGATAAGCAGAGACACCAAAAAGATGATATGTGACTGTTTTATGACCAAAGAAGAGCTAGAGCGTGGGGAACTTGCTTGTGGAGAAGATTGCTTGAATAGATTACTTATGATTGAATGGTAAGACTAAATATCACTCCAAATTTTAGTTTTTATGCTTAATAATTATTACACAAGTAAAATCCAACTGTGTGTAGTATATTACTAAACTAAGTTAGCTATTACAATATGAAAGCTATGCTTTTGTTTTTATATTTACGGGGATAATGAGACTATAAATAATTTTTATAGCATTGATTAATTTTTTTTCTGGTTTCTTCATATTTTATAGTTATTTTGTGCAAGTACCTATAATGTATTTTTGATACAAATGTTACAGTAACTCACGGTGTCCCGTTGGTGAACGTTGTACAAACAGAAGATTTCAGAATAAGGAAAATGCCACTCTGAAAGTTTTTTATGCTAATAAAAAGGGTTGTGGAGTTGAAGCCGGTGTCGACATTCCGGCGTAAGTAAACATTTAGTGAAACCATTCAAAGATAAAATAACTATGATAGTAATTATGTTTACTTCTGTTTTACATTTAAGAAAATACTTAAGGTTATAGGTTATAAGTTTATGGCAGCATGCATCATTTGTTAATTCTTTATAATTTAATCTTTTTTGAGTTTTATAATATGATGTTAAATATTGCATAGAGCGAATGAAAATTATGGAACTGTCATTAAGTAGTTTGCAAAATAAAGCAACAAATAAAACATTTATTTTTTATACTACAATGTGTATATTTTTTACATTGCATTGCATTTTACATTATATTGATTTTAATTTTACGCGTATTTAATTTTTATTTATCCGCCTCCATGGTCTAGTGGTATTGTCTCTTGCTCTATAAACTGGTGGTTGTGGGTTTGAATCCCACGGGAAACAACTTTGTGTTATTATTGTTTCTAATTAAAATTTCGAAAATTGGCGCCCATCACGCCATTGTCTGTAAAGTAAGATGAATTATGTGTTTGATGGGCATGTAAAAGTCGGCCTACTCACCAACCCGCATTGGACGTGCGTGTTAGGATATGGTCCAAAAACCCTCTAATGGAGGTGTGCATTAAGGCTAATGTCTAGCAGTGGACTGACGCAGGCTGATGATGATGATGATTATGTTTATTTCTGCCATTATTATTAGAAATGATTGTTAATTACATTTATTTTTGAGCTCTTTATGTTCATTTATTTTAATATTGAATAAAATGCTTTCTAATTGATTAATCTGCTTATCTATTATTTTCAACTATCAACATTTTAATGTTAGTTTACAAACAGTTACAAAATAGGCACTTACTGCTAATATGACCTTGCCCTTGTTAGCAACATTGTGAAAAACATAAAAATTGTGCAGCTGCTGCGAGTTATATTTGCTTAACATTTTATAGATATACTATTACAACTGCTATGTTATTTCGTTCTCAGTGGAGAGTTCCTAATGGAGTATGTAGGAGAAGTGCTCGACTATGAGCAGTTTTATAAGCGTGCCCAAACCTACTCGGAAGACAACAATCTACATCATTACTTCATGTCACTGAAGGGCGACACCGTAATAGATGCAACCAAGAAAGGCAACATATCCCGTTTCATTAACCATTCATGTGAGCCCAATGCGGAGAGCAGAAGTGGACTGTAAATGGAGAACTGAGGATTGGTTTCTTCAGCAAAAGGGACATTCCGTCTGGGGAGGAGATCACCTTCGATTATCAATTTCGACGATTCGGGTGAGTATTTGCATATTCTTATTAATTTTTTTTCCATAGAATCCTGATTCAAATAGTGAGTATTTTAATTTATTTTGTATTTTTACTTTAATTTTGCTGAGCTATAATTTCCTATATAAATATTAAAAAATATTTTTATAATGCTATTTGCCATATTTTTTATTAGATTATATATTTATTATCATTTAGTCTATGTATTAATACCATAAAAAATAATTGCGAGTTTAGATGGACTTGGTATAGCTTCAATTTACTACGATCTAAAACACACAAATGTTAGGTACATCTTTTTGGTTTCAACCGAGATTAAAATTTTAAATCTGCGAAACTACCTGGCTTGAAAGTATGAATGTATTCATCGTTCAATTCGATTATGCATTCATCATGAAAATTACATTGGGCTTTATCACTATCACAATACAGCTTCAGGTCGTTGAATATTGTATAAATTTACACGTTAAATGTCAGACAGTGCCGCACGATGATAATAGTGATTGGCAATTCCAGCGTATGGTGTGAGGTGGACGTTCACGTAACAGAGATGTGTTTGTTGCATGCAGCAAGGTGGCGCAGAGGTGCTATTGCGGCGCGGAGAACTGCCGCGGCTGGATAGGAGCGGAGCCTGACTCCGATGACGAGGATGATGATGAGGTATTTATATCTTTTAATTATAACGGTTTCACCCAGAATATCTTGGTGACTAACTAATATAATATTATTAATGATATCTGCCAAGTAAGTTCAGTAACTATTTAAATTTAAGTTTTGCGATATTTGTTAGTTTTTTGTTGTTTTTGCGAAATTTACATGCTGCATTAAAGAAAAATTTATAAGCTGATTTTAAATTTTACTCAATTCGTGGAGTCGTACATTTATTATTAATATGCTGTAAAAAATATATCAAACTGTATAAATACTTATTTTGGGGATACAACACCTTATGCCGACAATGTCTTGGGGCCGTCCATAAATTACGTCACACGTTATGAAGGAGGAGGGGTCATCGGAATAAGAAGCAGGGCTTTTTGTTTTTTGGGAGGGGTCAGAGATGACGAAATTTCTGCGGCGTAATTTATCGATGGCCCGTTATACTTATAGCACTTCATATATGTCATGGCAAGGTTAAGACTTATTGCATAAGTTTTTGACGTACAATCAATTGCGATTTTTTTACTAATTAAAATACTGAAATAAGTATGTTCCCTAATTTTGGATATTATATTATTATGAACATAGTTTCATACAGTTTTTTTGGAAGAAACTTCTGTTGGTGGCTTATTAACTAAATTGGTGATCATTATATTTGCATTTTTGAATTTTTACGATACAGCGACAATTGAGAAGCTATACATTGTTGTCGGTTACATTGCTGACATAGACGAGATATTATATTTAGGCAGCAAAAAAAGTTACTTTTGAGGTTTAAAAGATTGGCGTACAAAAGACGGAAAGGAAGTTAGTTTTTATTTACAAAAATTAAGTAGAAACGTGAATGGCTGATGTGTATTAAACGCGTTGAATTATTACCATTGCACTTCTACCAGGAGGATGAAGATGTCTCCACATCTAAATCTGGAACCACAGAATCTTCCGAGGAATCTCGTTCTACCGATATGACTGCCGAGCGTCCCCAGCCGCGCGTGCGGAAGACCAAGAGAGAAAGGAAATATAAATCGAAAGCGCCAGATTTAGTGCAGGATGCTGATGTAAGTCTATTTCCCTAGTTATTTGCTTTAATATAATTAGGGGAATGTGTATCTATCAGAATATAGATGTATCAAAATGTAGTGGCTAATATTTTAAATTAAATTATTGCTAATCGATTTTTCGGAAAAATTGCTTTCACTTAGTTTTAAAATAAAATATCGTCCACTTGACGGCAATGTATATAAAGACTCACAGTTGCCGTTGTGCATTTAGTCTCACCTCTTTGTAGCCAGGTGTAAACTGGTAAGAATTTGATATTTTATACATTCTTACTCATTGCTATTATAATTTTTATTTAGATAAATAAAAAAAAAATACTAAGCATTTTGAAAGTAGAACACATGTGTTTGTTTTTAAATAATCAATAAAAATGGAAGTGAAAAATATTCATACGCAAATAGACGAATTACCTTTGTGCTTATTTATATACAAACCATAAATATAATCAGATCCTACGTTGAAGAAGAATAAATTTGAAAAACGTAACCCATAGCAATTTGTTTCCTTGGTGTGGCTGCTATTATTCTTTTGACGTTATTTATAAGACATCTTGGTGAATCATTACAATTTTGACACAGAATGTTTAACACCACTATAATGCTATTGGTTACATTTTTTTAAATATGTCTTTACACAATGAATGAACAAGAAATATATAGCTGCAAAATAAAAAAAGTGAATAAGATTTAATGTTTTTCCTATTAAAATATTTCTTTTACATGAATATTTTGAATCTAGTGCCCAAAACGACTAATAATGACATGTCCCAATAGATCGAAGACGACCTCGAGGCGCTCAAGCGCACCGGCGTAAAGAACCAGAGCCACACCCTGCGCCTGTCGCGGACGGTGGTGCGCGCGAAGACCAGGCGCGCGCAGGCCGCGCTGCTGCGGCTGCTGCGCGACGCCGACCTGCCCTGTCGGCGGCTGTTCCTCGACTACCGTGGGCTGCGGCTGCTGGCGCCCTGGTGCGCGGACGCCCCCGTCGACTTCAGGTCGGTGACCTTTGCCCTCGGCGACTGTCCGTGATTCATGGTGCCCTGGTACTTTTTTTACTGTGCTATGGACAATATTGGGTCATTTAACCGACGAAATGCACTTGTATATTTTTTTATCAGAACTCATAAATTATTTTATCATAAATAAAAGAATATAATGGTCTAATAACTTTTTTATACATAAAAGTTATGATCATAAATTTATAATTATTTTTTTAAATTGTTTTTCGGACCCAGAAATTGTGCAAAATTTTATTTTATTTCGGTTTTCTCTTGTCGATATATGTAGTAGTATCCTTAATAAAAGCCAATTAAGGCATGGAATTGATTTAAACCGTGTATCCCATAACAACAAAACTGCTTTATAAATATAACCTTCTACTTTAATGAATTTAATGGCAGGATATTGTTGTAAATGTCTTGTTTGATTGGGATTTAATCCAAGCGTGTGCGTGACGAATTAAATGTCCTTTACATGATCATGATCAACATAGGAATTTTTTATGAGAATTATCCATTATTCGGCAAAGAATATTTAACTTCCTAAAAGTAAAAAAAATTCTTGTGAGGGAGTTAGTTTGTAGGATAGGTAGTGATAATTTAAGAACTATTGTATTTTTCTTGTGCCAATTATAACAAGTAAACCAATATTATTATAGAATAAAATGAAGGATATTTTGTACAAATTTTATAAAAGATCTGTTTTGCTTTATACTAAACTAGCGACCCGCCCCTGCTTCGCATGGAAGCTATGCTGATAAAAAATATACCTACAATATTAAGCATGTGTTATACATATAAACCTTCCTCTTCAATCACTCTGTCTATTAAAAAACTTTATCGTTTAAAAGATTATATACATTGGGATATAGGGACCGAGAAAGCGACATTGTTTTATACTATGTAGTGATGAATGCACAGGAGAGATACAATGGAACCAAAACAAAAAGAACAATTAAAAACAATTCTCTCCACATGTTTTTAAATTGATAGTAAAGATTTTTAAAAGTCACATACAACAATGGTGTCTGTTTCTACCGCTAAGTAGTAAAGTAGTTGTGTGGAAACACTACTATGTTTTGTATTGAAGGGTACATACTATCTAGTGCTATTACTGGGTAAATATTCACATCACATCATTAGCCTGTGATAGCCCACTGCTGGAAATAGCCCTCCCTAATACACCCATATCTATTAAGGGTTTTCGACCGTATCCCTTCACGCTGGTCCAATGCGGGTTGGTGGGTGGACCGACTATTTTATGATAACTTACCCATCCGACGCATGGACCTTCTTATTTTTCAAACAATGGGTGATTGGTACAAATTATCCTAACCAACTAGGAAACAACAATGAAAATTAGTTGAGTTCCCGCAGAATTCGAACCCATGATCTCCGCTTTCTAAAGCAAACGCCATACCACTAAGCTCCGGAGGCATTGTAAATATTATAATGTTTTCAGGCAATTAAATTTAACACAACATCATCTAATCCCAAAATAAGAAAAGCTTGTTTTATAGATTCAGATGACTGATAAACTTATAGACTTAGTTTTTGGACCCAGACACGAGAAAAACACAATATTTTTCCCAAGGTGGGAATTGAACCTTTAACTTAACTATCAGGGCACAAACCAACACGCAAATTGGGGAGTCAAATTGAGATGTCATATCCTATGTCTCAGGGATTATTAGATTTAGATTAGTGTATAATGCAGCATTTCTTCAGAGCAAACATATCAGTTCAGGGAAACATCAAGATTGTATCATTGTTTCCAAAAAAAAAAGTGATTAGCTTTTGGCTAAAATTATTTGGCCCTTACCATCTATTCTTTAATAAAATGAATATTGTAAAAAACCAAGTAGTATTTAGTTAATATTATAATTGTTTTCCCAGACTGGAGATGCTCCTTACTGTGGATCGGTTGCCGATAACAAACAAAACTATGGTGCAAGAAAGCCGTTTCTTCACTATTGTGGAGAGATGGCGCAGTGCGGTAGACGTACATCCCGAACCGCCGGTATTCATCGATGAGGCAACTGGTAAATTAATTATAATAAAAAGAACTTGTTTATTGAATTTTACATAGCAATATTTTAAGAAAGTCTATTAACTAGTTTTAGTATATTTATCAGGGACAATGTGTGTAACAATCTATCGCGCTTATATTCGTAAGGTTGCCTAAAGATAGACTTTTAACAACAGAAAATGATCAGAAAACTTTTGAATTTTAACAAAACTTGTGTTACAAATATGACTTAGTTTGAAATTTTTATTGTGTTTGTTCCATTGAGCATAGTCTACCTTAAGGATTTTTATTATGATAAGTAAAATTAAATCTTGACATTCCCATCAATACATTATTTTTAATTTAAAAACTACATGCAAAAAGTGCTAAGCAATGTCATATAATGTGATATATTCTTGTTTATATTATTTAGGTTTACCAGTAGCGCTGCCAAATAAAACAAATCAAAATAGTGCCTCAACAATAGGAGAGAAGAGCAAAGAAATGCAAGAAAAAGTCAGAGACCTCTCTAGCCAGCTCTTGGAGAGATGGTCAAGTTTGAAGGTAAATTTCTAAGAATTTTGTGTTGTTAAATGTTTTATGTGTAAAATTAGTTGTTATGCAGTAAGGCTATCAAATAAATTCTATTGATAAATGTTAATAATTTTCAAGTTAAGATATGAGATTTTACAATCATATATAGATATTAAAATAGACTTTAAAGTTTAAAGTCATCTTCGGTTCAGTAGTAGAAAAAATAACAAAAATACATTTAACAGTAATTGTAGAGATATTGTGTCTTTTGCAGTATGGTGAATTTTTCTCGCGACTGTATGTTGTAAGTACAGATTAATTTATTACGCACTACATACATATTTTTATTCTTTCATAGGAAGTGTTCAAAATTCCTAAAAAGGAGAGAATCCAGCAAATGAAGGAACACGAGCGTCAAGCGAACGTGGAAAGGCGGGCGGCAGATTCGAGTGGGTCGCGCGATAGAGAGAGACGGGATGAGAGAGAGAGGGACGATAGAGAGCACCGCGAGAGGGAGCGGGACAGGGAGAGGGAGCGCGACAAGGACAGGGATAGGGAGAGGGAGAGGGACAGGGAGAGGGAGCGGGACAGGTATAGGGAGCGGGACCGAGAGCGAGACAGGGACAGAGACAGGGAGGACAGAGAACGCAGGAAGAGACGGAGCCCCGATGGCAGAAGGAGTATCAGGTGCGCGCTTTGCATTTTCTGTTGCTTACGCGAATACTAAACATTTAAATAATACAGGGTTTTCACATTTTATCGTATTTAAGTATTAAAATTATACCCGACGTTTTAAATTCCTCCAAGTGTCCATGGTCACGCCGTCAAAATGGTTTAAGCGCCATAATATAAGAATTAATCCGGCTACCGTCAAATTTAAATAATAAATTATTCAGTCCGATTTACGCACCAAGCTACTAGTATCTCGACGTAAAGTACTCACGTGCTCGGCCTTGAATTTTGATTATTAGATCCTAGCTAGTACCTAACCATCTCTTATCTCCGGAATCAGTGTTCTTTTGCAGGATTTGTCTTTTGTCTAATGACATAGACCGCTCTCCATACATTGCTCGGCCCACTAAACGAAGTTCAAGGACAGGAACTATATAAGGCTTTAATAAGGCCAGTTGAAGCTTACATTTTTATTGTTTTTTAATATAAGTAACTATTTCAGGCTAAGCGAACGCGTACTGGCCTCGGTGCCGCCTATGAGCAAGGAGGAGAGACGTCGCGCGTTCGCGGAGGCGGCCGCGGCGGCGGACGAGTCTCGGCGGCAACGCGACCAGCCCGCCTGGCCCTTCTGGCCGCAGCCCGACGGATTTGCGCAGGTGCCATAATCGACCTTATAGCCTTATGAATTAGGTCTTATGTAGCTTGTTAATGTTCAGTTTGTATATCGATGTCAAAGAGCCGTATTAAGGTGCATTTATCCTATTTGCTTTATTTTTGTTTGCTTAGTAATTATTTCTTGGTGGCGGCCTAACGTTTAGAACTCTTAATGCAATTAATTTAATTTGTTTAATTATTAACAAAAATTCTGTTTATTTTTTGGCTCATTTTTATTTAAGAAAGTACTTTAAATGTCATTACTAACTAATTGTAGTTATTCTTTATAACGGCATAGGACCTTTTTACTATTGTATCGACGTTGGATACAATTTACCAACATAAATTGAGGATAAAGCTTTTGAATTTCTGCATTATGCTAGCAATAACTCAAAAACATGACTCATGCTGTTTTTTCTGTCAACTTTTGTGTAGTATTTAGTCCATTGTAATTCCATGTTAAAACATCATTAGCCTCTCAGCTAAAAGGAATCTGCAGAGTGAAAATTTTTATGATTTTAATGGTGAAGATTGAGTGATGATTATTTAATCGAAATTAAATTTTCCATGAATACCCCTATGTATGATTGCAAAAATGAAGAACAAAAAATCAAAACATTTTGTGCACAGAAGCACTTCTGTAATCACTAAAAATAGTAATCAATATGCAAATAATTATTTGGCAATATATATTTACAATAGTACAGTGTGATTCACATGCAGAAATCCCGCTTTATACAAACTTTTGATAGTGATATTCCAGTAATGCAAATTATTACACCCAACTTATAAAGTAATGCAATAATTATTGTTTATTACTATGTCCACCCAGATGTTCCCGCCAGGCATGATGGGTGGTCCACCAAACATGATGGGTCCAATGATGCCTGGTCTCGTTCCTGGAATGATGCCTCCGGAGGCACCCAACGAGTGGCTGGGCCCCAATGGGGAGTATCAAGGGCCCCCGGCGTTCTGTCCACCGTTCCCCGGAGCGCAGTTCTGCATGCCTCAGGCAAAGTGAGTGATATTATGTTTAGTTTTCTGGTTTTAATCATGTTTTCTTTATGTTAGTAACATTAATTGATAATGTCCAGAATGTTCCTTTTGTCCACTTGATTATGTTAAAAAGTAAAGAAAACATTAAACTTTAACTATTAATTTTAATTGGTTGTAAACTTGAACAGAAAACATATTTTGAAATGTTATAAATTATATTGATGACCAAGATGTGGAAATAGTTTTTGTTCTGCACTTGCATATCCCTTAGTAATTCATAACTACTAAACAGTTTAAAATTGTATAAAAATGTTATATATGAATATTTCAAAAGAAAGTGAGAACAGGGAATTTTTCGACGTATCTTCTATGCATGATGCTAAATGATTAGTAATGCCTAAGCGGAAATTGTTTTGTCTCAAGCTTTAAAAAAATGCTTCGTTGTAATTTCAAGCTTCTGATTGACTTTTATTGGTCTTATCTGGGCTGTCTAAGTCAAATGACAAATCTGTATAAAGAGATATTGGTCAAATGATTGATTGCATTGTGCACACAGTATGATGGGCTTTGGAATGGGTGGGTTCATGTTTGGCCAGCAAATGCCCCCGTCGTTCACGCAGCCATTGCCGTCCGGCGCACTTTCCACGCATCCCTCGCAGCCCACGATGCCCACGATGACCACGCTCCCCACCTTGCCCACGCAGACGACACAAAGTGGACATTCCATCATGGAAGCAATTAATGAGGTAATTTCTGTCTTTAAACTATTATTCTATACAGGTGTACTAGTATGATTTGGACTCTACGTCATTAAACTGAAATTGCACCAAAACATAAAGCACAGTGATTGGCTATCGCCAAACGAGCGACTGAGGAAACACCAGACATATCTAGCTCTATTATTGTTAAATTATCAACATTTTTATATACCATAGTTATATATAACTAGGGTCTATAATAGACGATCCATTATCACTTCTTGAGCAAAGTTCACATCTACTTTTTAAATATACATATATTTAACCATGCAATACGCCCATCTCAATTTTCAGTTTACTGTTCCTTAAGTCTCTGTTTTCAGCAATTGGTGCTTTGAATCAGTAGCCACAGTGTACAAAAGATGTGCAACCTGCATCGGACCACAATTTCTCACCCCCTGTCGACTGTTTTACAGCAGCAGTATAAACCTGAGCCTAAGAAAAGATTTTATAGCTATGAAGTAGCGTCATATATAAGATCTTTGTGTTGGTGGATTTCCACTCACTGATTAACATCTTAGTGACATTTTAGGAATAAGAAAACTAGTTTCATACATATATTCTATCTTTTCTTTGGTTTAGGTTTAGTAGTATACTATCACTAGAATAGTGCAAAGACCTTGTTTAAAAAATTTACACTGTTTCAAAAGTCAATTTATGAATACTATAAATTCTAGTCCTGTATTTGGAGTTATTTTAAGAAGTATATATAGCTAATATTTTTGAATGTGACAACTTTTAATGAAGTTAATTATTTGTTTTTGTATATTATATTTATTATATATTTTAGAATCAATATTTTTTAAATCTAGATTATTTTTTGGAATAAGGACTCAGAAACTTAAAATTTAAGTATTTAATGTGTCTATCCTAATTAATTTATTTTTGAATGAGATTAACCATAATTAGTAATATAAGCTATTGAAAATTAAAAGATATTGATTAAATGGTTTCAATTTTTTTATTTTGTTATTGGATAGATGGTATTAAACCACTAATATAAGACTCGCATTAGTATTTATTCTGAAATTATAAGCAATATATTGACATTCAACATACTTTCAAATTTTAGTTAAAAATTTTAGTACTATTACCTCGTATTATGAATTAACTCCCATTTGAATAAAGATAAAAATATTAAAATAATTAAGAGAACATTATCAGAAATGCTCAAAAATTTAATTAATATATTGTAAAGCTTTAGTTAAACAGAGAATAGAATTACCCTAAATTATAATCAAATTTTATAGATTTTCTATTTTCTAACATTAAAGGCAATTAGTAAAATTTACAAGAAAATTTCATTGAGTTAAATAGAACTGAATTTGAATTTTCAGATTTGGTCTTACTTAAAATAAAAGTATTTATTTAAAATAGCTAAACCAAGAATTGTTCATTAAAGCTAATATTGCTATAATTAACATTTAATTATAATTTTGTTCTAGGCATATGTTCTACAGCCATTACAGGTGCAATTTGCATGTGAAATTGGTATCAAGGACCCGAAAGTTTTTACTGACAGTGAAAGCATTACTGAACTGTAGGACCTTTGCCAATTATTCAATGTACTTCGTGGAGCTTTTTAATATCTCATAAAATTACTATCATGGTTTTGATAAGTTTTAATAATATGATACAATTCGGAATTTGGCTCTTCGATTTTAAACTATTATTAGCTAAGTGCCTTAATATGCTCTACAAGTGGATCTTTGATTCCAGGGTCGTTCGAACGGGGCTAGAGCCAAATTTATTGTGTTCTGTGGTGCATAATTTGGCGGCGAGACCCCATTGCGAACACACTACAGTGACATGCGTCGGCGGCAATGAGACGCCTCCACCGCCACCAGTATCGCCCGTGGTACAGCTGCGGTTCGTCCAAATACCTTCAATTGAAGGTAATTTAGACGGATTTCGCAGTGGTTCTTCAAATGTTATATTTGTACGGTTCGCATCATGATATTGCCACTTTAGTTAGATTCAGACTTAATTATGTTTAGGTAAATAGTGCTGTAGCTTTCCTAGACCTAGTAGGTATAGGCGATGTGCTTTGAACCGGAGGTGTGTTCGATCGAAAATCGGTTACTACAATTATTTTCATATGTTGTTTCTAGTATGGTTCAGGGTAATTTAAGCGAATACAAACCCTAAATTTGTCTGAAAAAGATGATCCATGACTGGATGGGATGTAAAAGTTAGTCATCCACACCCATTGACCAGCGTGGATAGGTCCAAAACCCTAATGGATTTTGCAGTGTGTTTGAGAGGCCATGTCCTTTGAGTGGATTGATAAAAAGGCTGAATTGATGATGAAAATGATGATGTTTTATTACTATTTACCAAATGCTTATAAAATAGTATTTGGTAAATGCGTTAAATTGTTTTTAGATACAACAAAGATATTTTGGAATCTTGTTTACTGATTTTAGTTTAAACACAATGATTCACTTTCATTTTTTTAATTATTCCTATAATGTTGTTGATTCGAATTTATAATTTCTTCTAAGGATTAATAGATAATTAAACACAAACCTAAACTTTCAAGTTTTGAATATCATTGTATTGTTTTTAGAATAATGATTAATATTATACATATATATTGATATTTTAAAAACTTGTACATTATTTTGTCAGTGTGGTTTGAATGGATATCTTGTGGATTTAGGATGTTAAATAAAAATTTTATCAATAATTAATATATAAGTTTTAATTAATTTTTAACATTATGCTACATAAAATAATTATTTCTTAGTAACAGTTTGTAAATTGTGTTTGTCACAAACCAAAATTAGACTTTTTCATTTGTGTATAATTGATCTCCAAACCTAGTAGCATGGGCTATAAAACTCAGCGGCATAAGAATTCCTTGCTAACAATTTTTGCTAATGTAATATTTACTAGTAGTAGTTGCGATTCTACAATATATATAAATATATGATCGACTCGATGGATTAGATTATGTAACCACATATTAACCATTTTGGACATCTGTTGGTATAGTCAAACCCTAATGATAGGTGTTTGTTAGAGACATAACTAAGTGAATTTCAAGGCATTGAATTGATCTATTTTTAGTAAGATTTAACATCTTGATGTTTTTATGTTTTAATAATCACTTAGTGGTTGACGTTCTCTAACTTAAAATATTTTCTTTATTTTTATTTAGGTTTATCTATAAAGTGTATATTAAATTCTCTCTGCAAAAGTCTATTCCATTAACAGATAATTATTTCCTTGAAACAGGTTTGGTGTATACGTTAAGCAAACGAAATTTAATCTTTTTTTAGGCAAGTGTGAAGTAATAAGTAGTCAGACTGCTCAAGCCTAGAGGCATGGTTGCAAGCCTTAGAAACTGGAGGTTCTGGTTTCTGCACTTGGACTAACTAAATTTTATTGGTGTGTCCTTCTAGGGCCAATTTGGGGATCACCCAGTGCTATTCTGCCAAAAAGTGCAAGATGATCCATCGTCGGATGGGTATGTAAATAGTCACGTCCACTTCCGGAACGCCATTGGACCAACAGTGGTGGATTCACGGTCAAAGCCCCAATGAATAGGTTGGTTAGGGGAGGCCTATGCCACAGTGGGACTTTCGGCTAGATAAAAATAAATGATGATTCTATGTAATTAAAATTAAATTTTAATGGCACTAACCCAAGGCCTAAACTAATTCACGTTCATCTATTTGTTGTAGACTTTTCATTAGAGTAAATAAAATTTCCTTTTATGTTTGATTTAAGTCTTTACCTATACACTTATTATCACTTCTCCTTCATTACAAAAGGCTTAATTTCCTTTAAACTAGATGAAACTTTCCTTCTGGATTTTTAGACATGTCTTGCAGTATAGAGCGATAGACACAATGGCTGTAGTCAGGAGGCAGTGTTGAAGAAAGAGTCGAGGGAGTAAGGTCGCTATATGAGAGACCGATTTTGCAAGAATTTATCAGACATAAAATTTTGATTTTAGCCTTCTTTATAATTAATCTATATGTAGTGGGTCCCTTTACAGGGCCTGTGAAATATTACACGTGTGTCCTATTCATCCACCAAAGAATTATGTCAAAACAATGCCTTCGTTTGTTTGAAAGGTTCATCCAGTAAACAGCAAATTTATCGGTAAAAGATAACATTTTAATCACGTGGACGCAATTGGTGATAATTGTACCAGTTTGAGGAATGCCGACTGTCAACAGGTGGGCGACCACTGTTCTTGCCTTGAGCGATAACAAACTAAAACATGTCATTTCTTAGCTTCAATTGACAAATCGAATTTGACCGAAACCAAACCTATCAATATAAATCTTAAATATCAAACGGTTAGCAAGTGCGTTGTTAGTAAAGGCATTATTTTATTATTTTAAGTTAGTAAGAACCTATATGTCATATGGATATAAAGTGATCGCTTTATATCAGTCTATAATTTTTCTTTACATTTTAAATATTAAAAAAGGTAATTTTACAATAATTTTTTATTGGTATAATAAACTATAATTTACTTATTGTGATTTTTTAATCTTAGTTTCCTTGATTTAGAGGATAGCCCATGACTATTACCGATCAGCTTGCTTTGATTTGAAGTCCGAGGAACGGCGTCCGAATAGTAAATCTGAGATGATTATGCTGATAGCTATATTATTTAACATAAGTTTTAATTATATACAAACAATCTTCACAATGTTAATTTAAAGATTGTCTTGGTCTCAAAGTACTACTGAATATAGTTTATGTTATTTATTAACCATCACCAAGAACTATCGTTAAACGGTTTGTTTCGCTTTGCAAATCAGTTCGTAATATTCGGTTTTCGCCAAATTTGGCCAACTATCAAAACGTAAATGTTATCATAGCAAGTTATAATTTATAATCAGTAGAATTTTATATAACATTATCCTTAATAGTCTTTTGAGTCAATCAAACATAACCAAGAGTTCCAAACGAAACTGTTTTCCGAAGCGAAGACCGAAACAAACCAGAAAGCTAGAATAGTCTCATTTGGACCAAACAAACCAAACCGAATACTCGGATCAAGTAAAATATTTTAATTAATACTAAAAAGGAGCTTATTATGCTCTATTATTTTGCTTTATTTTATCTATTGGAATGGAAGAAAGTAATTAACAATGTGCGACTTTTATTAAACACGTTAATAAATTTTAATACGAAAAATTTATTGTCAAAGAAATAATATAGATTTTTTTATAATCAATTTTATAGCAATATGAGTTTTAATTAACATAGAATTAATAAGGAAGCAACATGTTGCAGCTTAAAGAGCCAAGTATTGGTATTACAGACATAAGAAATGCTTACTAATTAAACTTTGGTTTGCGATTATAGATTCCAGGATCAACAAGTCAAAAATGAGATATAATGACTATGAGTAGCTCAATTCATTTGACACATTTTAATAATATCTCCGAGTGGTCAATCCAAACCAAAATCGAGCGTTACAATTGATTCAATTTAAGAAAGTTGTCTTAGAGTCCTAAAAAGGTCACCACGGCATTGTTTCTTGTATCAGTGTCCGACGAACTTTCGGTTTTCAGGTCTTCGGTTTCGGCCGTGGTTTCGCCGGCAAAAATGCTCAATTTTGGACTAGAGTGATTTTGTTTTCCGTGCAATTTGGAACCAATACTTTGCTTGAAACCGAAATGGTTTCAGAAGTGCTTCAATTTCAAAATAGAGCGAAATTTAAGGCAGCTGTTCATTTGCTAATCCGAGTCTTAGATGCACGTTCAGATGTTATAGTTGAGATAAACATTCACCTATTGACAAAAGAAATTGTGATTCTTCTCAATGATAAGACTTAGAGGAGGTAAACAAATAGGGTAGACCATTTAGAATGATATCCTTAGGACCTAAAAACTACCAATACAAATAATACTGGACAAGTGAAAATGTCATGTATTGTGGTTAATAAAAATCTTATCGTCTACTCCTTTTTTCTGAATGCTTTGTCATTTTGTCGCAATAATGATTACGTTTTGAATGTATTGAAAAAACCCAAGTCGACTTGTTATTAAAAACCACTGTTATAAAAGATTATACTTTTAACACAAAAGAAATTTATTTCAGGCTCAAGCAAATTGATGAAAGAAGTTAGTTGGTCTGTCATAATCAATTATCGCAAAGTGGAGCTTAATTTCGAGTAGGAGAACGTCACGGAAGACGAACATGGTTGCAGACGTGCCATCAAAGCATCAGTAATCAACAAGAAACAATAAGAATATGCTGCCATATTGGAAAAAAACGTTTTTAGCGATTAAAGAATTACCACTTGATACCTAATCCAAAAAACGAGCATTTTATACAGAGGTACTCAACGCATATTGACACAAATTTTGAATATGAGAAAAGTCTCCGCTAGATGGGTGCTGAGAATCAGAAACAAAATCGACTTAACAATTCGAAGATATCGTTGGACAAGTTTTAAGAAGATTCTAAAAAAATTAAATTTAGTTTTGTGACAGTGGACGAAACACGGGTTTATCCCGAAGGGTCTTCAGGGTGTATATTGCCTGGCCGGGGTATGGCCTCAATATTTTGGGACTCAGAAGTGATATTGTTGATTGATTACCTGGAGCGTAAAACCATCATTACAGATTATGCAGCTTTAATACCGAGGTTGAGAAATGCCGTCAATGATAAAATAGAGGCAAACTTTGAACGGGCGAGCTGTTTCATCTTGACAACGTACCAGCGCATAGGTTGGCATTAGCGATGCCACCGTTCAGCATGCTAGCGTACAATTGGTTGAGCATCCCCCTATTCACCTCATCTGGCGCCTAGCTATTTTTCATCTTCTCTCCAAATTGATACAACATTTAAGAGGAAACATGTGTTAAAACTATATATACAGGGTGTCCCATTTAGAATGGATAATCCTTGAGCGCCGCAAAGCACAGCTACCCGGCACTCGAAAAAAAATACACAAAGAAAAAAATTCCAACTGGTACTCAAGTTATGATTTTTTTAAACGTAAATCCATTTTTTATGATGTTATTGTCAATTTATGTGCACAGCGACGCCAAATTAATGAATTTGCTTACGTTTTTGGTGTTATATTACTCCTCACAGACTATACTATTACAAAAGTAATAAATAACATGAGTATCTATTGTACTTTTTTTAACAAAAATATATCAATTTTAATTTTAGTATGAAATTTGATCACAAAATAATTTTGACAAAGTTTGAGAGTGTTTCATGTAAAAAAGTATGGAAACCCAAGTGGCCAAGTATTTAAAAAAATGCAGTTAATACAGTTTTCAAAATGGTATAATACATCATTTTATCTAATACTATTACGAACTTATTGCTATTGAGATGCAAAAAGGGTAAATACGACTAAAAAGAAACGATAAATATATTATTAAATTTAATAATAAGAAATTGCAGGTGTACATAAAACAATCTTTATTTATAACAGGTGTTCAAATTGTCTGCCACCGACTCTAATACACGCTCTACATCTTCTAATAAAGGCTCTACTAAGAAAGCGTGCGTAGCGTCGTTCATTTATTTTTGAAGCGGCCTCTTGAACACGGCTGCGTAATTCCTCCAAATTTGAAATCGTTTTCGAGTACACCTCTTCCTTTAGGCAACCCCAGTAAAAAAGTCAAGAGGGTTTAAATCTGGGGATCGAGGAGGCCACAAAATGGGACCCAAACGACCAATCCATTTATTTGGATATGTGGCATTTAAATAAGAACGGACGTTTGCACCATAATGTGCAGGACAGCCATCATTCTGTAGCCAATGGGATTCCCTTATCTCCTCAGGCACTTCTCCCAATAAGGTTGGGAGATCATTTTGTAAAAAGTTTAAGTAACTTTGGGAAGATAAATTTCCCGGCAGTTCGAAAGGACCAATAACTATTCATTTAATATACCAGTCCAATAATTTATTTTGAACTGGTATTGCGACTTCTCTTCTCGCATTAGATTTGGATTTGAGAGTTGCCAGCTGTGCAGATTATGCATATTAAAGTATCCGTCTTTTTTTAATGTAGATTCGTCGCTCCATAGAATTTTTTCAAAGAATTGTGGATTTTCTTCTATTTTGTCAAGCATTTGTCGACAAAAAAACAATCTTGCATGGTAATCTCTCGGTTGCAGAGCTTGGACGCGTCTAATATGGTAAGGATGATATTTATTTATTTTCAGTGCACGGTGCACGGTCGTTTTTGGGATTCCGGTGCGACGTGATATTGCTTTTGTAGAGGTAGATGGGTCTTGCTGAATTTCATCAAGCACAACATCTTGAGTATTAATATTCACTTGTCTTCCGGAGCTCGTACCACCAATGCCGCTGCCAGGTATTCTGCCATCCGAATAACAACTGTGGACTCTGATGAAAACACGGTAATCTGGATGACGCGCATTAGGTACCTTTCCTATAAGGGCTGCAGCGGCACTTGCGTTGCCCCCGCACTCACCATAGATGAAGTGCATATTGGCGTATTCTTGTGCCGTGTATTGAATGCGTGGCATTTTGATTCACAGAATCAGTCCAGATACAAGCCAAGGCGTCGTAAAATTACCAAACAAAGTCCAAATCAGTAAGCAAAACGGGTAGTCCAATAAAGTAGCCAGAAGTCGTCGTTATAACACTGATTCAAACTCACGGAGGAATGCACACATGCGTTACCGAACAAGTCGAGAGACGCACTAAGTAAATGTCTTTGCTATGTGCCTGAAACCGATCCGATGATGACCAAACCGGTCTACAGTGTAAAATGTTTGAACATAGTACTCCTCTCACTCACTCATACTCTACAAAATCAACCTATCCTTGTCTCGTGTAAACAAAAATGGACGGCTTGGGCCACGCTCAGGTAGTAAATAGTATTGTTACACCGTCCCTAGTGCAAAAAAGTGACCCTTTGTTACTATTTAAGACTAGGTAATTGTTTTTAATTTTCGTCCTAGTTACCCTTTTGCATCTCAATAGCAATAAGTTCGTAATAGTATTAGATAAAATGATGTATTATACCATTTTGTAAACTGTATTAACTGGCATTTTTTTAAATACTTGGCCACTTGGTTTCATACTTTTTTACATGAAACACTCTCAAACTTTGTCAAAATTATTTTGTGATCAAATTTCATACTAAAATTAAAATTGATATATTTTTGTTAAAAAAGTACAATAGAGACTCATGTTATTTATTACTTTTGTAATAGTATAGTCTGTGAGGAGTAATATAACACCAAAAACGTAAGCAAATTCATTAATTTGGCGTCGCTGTACACATAAATTGACAATAATATCATAAAAATGGATTTTCGTTTAAAAAATCATGACTTGAGTACCAGTTGGAATTTTTTTTTTTGTATTTTTTTCGAGTGCCGGGTAGCTGTGCTTTGCGGCGCTCAAGGATTATCCATTCTAAATGGGACACCCTGTATAACAACAAGTAAACGATGCCGTGGAGACCTTTTTGCAGGACCAAGACAATCCATTTTTAAAAGAAATTGAAGAATTGGAAACTTGGAACGCTGGACTTGGTATGTAAATCATACCAGTAATCACGTGAGTTTCGGTTTCGGTTTCGGTTTCGGCCGAAACTGAAGCCACGGCCGAACTTTCGGTTTCGGTTTCGGTCTCGGCCGGAAAAACAGTTTCGGTCGGACTCTACTTGTTATATATAGTTTTAACACATGTTTCCTCTTAAGTATTTTTATCAATTTGGAGAGAAGATGAAAAATAGCTTGGCGCCAGATCTGATCTGTCCGATTGTCGCTAGCATGCTGAACGGTGGCCATCGCTAATGCCAATCTATGTGCCGGTACGTTGTCAAGATGAAACAGCTCGCCCGTCCAAAGTTTGCCTTCTTTTATCATTGACGGCATTTCTCAACCTCGGTATTAAAGCTGCATAATCTGTAATGATGGTTCAATGCTCCAGGTAATCAAACAACAATATCACTTGAGTCCTAAAATAATGAGGCTATACCCTGGCCAGGCCATATACCACGGCCAAGGCATGAACCCGTGTTTCGTCCATGCCACAAAACTAGATTTAAAGTTTTAGAATCTTCTTAAACTTGTCCAACAATATCTTCGAAGTCGATTTTGTTTCTGATTCTTGGCACCCATCTTGGAGACTTCTTTCATATTCAAAATTTGTGTCAATATGCGTTGAGTACTCTCTATATGAAATGCTCGTTTTTGGATTAGGTATCAGATGGTAATTCTTTAATCGCTAAAAACAGGTTTTTCGAATATGCAGCATATTTTTATTGTTTCTTGTTGATTACTGGCTTCGATGGACGTCTGCAACCATGTTCGTCTTCCGTGTACGTTCTGCCTACTCGAAATTAAGAAGCCCACTTTGCGACAATTGATTATGACAGAGCAGTCTCTTCTCATGTTGCCTATGAGCCGCAATAAATCTCTTGCGTTGTTAACTTTTTATAACAGTGGTTTTTAATGACAAGGTCGCAGTTGGGTGTTCTCTTTTTCTTTTTACGCCACACATAGCAGAAAAATGACAACATGCAGAAAAAAAGTAAAGAGACTAGAAGGTTTTTTTATTAACACAACAAATATCTGAGCTACACTTTCCAATATTATTTGTATTTATTTTTTGGTTACCAAGGAGTATAACATAATTTAATTCTTCCAGCAACTAGACTGCGAAGAATAAGTAAATCTTTTATGGGACAATGTATACGTTTTTACAACAAAATCCCAGTACACGATCAGAATTTAACTATTAATAAATTTAAAAAGGTAGTCAAGGAACGTTTATGTGTTAAAGGTTATTACGATATTAATGAATTTTTAAATGATAACACAACCTGGTAATCGAATGCTGGCTCCAGGTCTTGTTTCAAATATGTAATGCCGAATTATCAAATTGTTTTTATTTTAAAAGATGACAAAAATAGACCGCTGAGTTTCTTTTCGTCGGTTCTTCTCGGGTCTGAGGCGTCCTTTTCCGAACCGGTGGTAGTGTGTTTAACAATCAATAAGCAAGTGTAAACTTCTATATTGAAAAGATATTTGAATTTGTCTATATTTTGTTCTCACTACATATTTGTTCCTCCTCAATTTCTTTTGTCAAACTTGGAATATTTGTCTGAACTAAAATCGACTGATCTGAGCTCGATTGTAGCAATGATACATTTAACTTTCGCTACTATTTTGAAATTGAAAACACTTCTGAAACCAGTTTCGAGCTTTGCAAAAGTTTCGGCCAAATTTCGCCGAAACCGAAACTGTAGCCGAAACTTGATTTTTGGCCGAAACTCGGCTGAAACCGGAAACCGAAACCGAAAGTTCGGTCGGACACTCAATATAAACCAATAAAATTGTAGTGTCTGTTTGTAACATCGAAATAATCGTCCTCAAACGATTACATTGTGATACGTAACCAGTTATAACAAAATGACATTTTTTAACTTTCTGTATGTCTGTACGTTTGTTCTGGCCAATATCTGAAATGATTGGTCCGATTTTGACTGGATAATAGCTGTAACTGGTAGTCTTAGGCTACTTTTTTCTAACAAAAAACTGAGAAATATTTAATTTATATTACCACTCGGACGAACTCATGGGCAATAGCCAGTTATTTATATATTCATACGCACATTATTGTTTAAATATTTCATATATCAGCCGCGGACTGAGGAAGACAAGGTGGCTGGCCGCATGGAGGTGAAGCGCTACAAGCAAACGAAGGAGAAGCTTAAGCGGAGGCGGGAGCGGCTGCTGCAGCGGGTGAGGCTCCTCACCGCGGACAGGGCGCGGAGACACCCGCTCAAGGTATTACTTGTTAAGTTTTAAGCATTTTTCAGGTATATTGCAGTGGGATAGATGGTGACGTAACGAAAAAGAGTAACACTTAGCTTGTAGCATCGTAACGTCTGCCATTTTAAGGAGGTAATATTTTGCGAGTTCTGTCTTAAAATCGAGCAAATAGTTTGATTAATGTTGAAGCCTCCATATATACCCCACCCAAATAAGAGATGAAGCTAATGTAGTCATAGTCCAATGTCAAAACATCAAAACCAATTATCTGTATACGTCGGGACCGAAACGGAAAATTTGATCGCTGACATGTTCGTCAGAAGTGTTTTACCTATTAGAGGGCTCCATATTACGGTGCCGACCGAGTGTAAAGTTTTAATTTCAATAAATTTCGGACTGTATTTAAATCGAGTATAGGTCAGAAATTCGACCTTGGTGTCTGACGAATCATACAACTAGCAAAATCTTACGTCCGTCATAAGTCAAGAATTATAGCATGACGGGAGTAGAAGTAAGAAAGGGTTTTTTTTTAACTTATCTACGTTTTTTATATCGAACGTCTGTTATTCTGTCTATTCGTGGCACAAATTTATATTGCATTGACGCTTGCAGTGTTCCGGTGTTACCATTAGGTTTGAGTGAATTAATTAAATGTTTAATAACATGAGATTAGTGGACAAATAACACAACTTAATATTCGGTACAAGGAATGCTTTATGTTGTTACTTATTGATTCTACCTTCACCATTTTCTATATCGGAAATAGTATCCGTAAAAGAAACGCTACAATTTGCATGTATTAACTTCCAGGTAGTTTGTATATTAATAAAACATTTAATATTAAATAAAGAAATATGATAAGTCACTTTATTGTACTTATTTGTCTTAATTCCTTAAATTCTATTGAAATATAAGATAACATACGAATTGGCTCGAGGAGTCCTGAAATTCTGAGTAGGAAGATGCCATCCATGTGGTTTTTTGACCTCTACCCCGCCTTTGACAAAGCTAGTCACATTTGTGATACCCCCTACCCCTCGTGTGACGTCTCAGCTTTTTAACATTTGTATTTTTATTTTAACACGGGATTTGGAAAAGTGACGTCATAAAGTCAAGATCCCCCCCACTTCCTTGTCACACAAAGTCACTTTTCGTCGTCCATCTCCCTTTCCCCTAACGTTTGATGTAGTTTATGGATGGTCTCTAAACAAAAATCCTGCGGAATAAAAAAACTGTGGTAAAAAACTGAATCCTGTCAATTCTTTCTGGTCCAAATAAGATGCAGATGCCTTCAATTATATTGACGTCTACCCTATCGATCGAATGAACCTTAAACCTTTTTTTTTTCGACAAATTCAGTTGGTAGTCGCTCTAATCAACAACAGATTTGTTCCTTATCCAAATGAGATTCGAAATATATGTTAGCAAAGGAAATATCAAACCTTCTTGTTGCGCTCTCATTGTTCGTAAATGACTTTTGACGGCGGTCCAACGAGTAAAGCTTTAGACGCATTATTTGTCTTATTGTAGATTACAGATAAAATTGAACATAAAGGGTGGTAGTAACAAATTACAAGATGATTACTGTAATTAATTATTGTATTTACGCTATTACTACACATTATTGAATGCAAGGCTAATTAGGATAACTTGGGCAGTGGTTAGGATAAAGTAGATAATATTATATTCTCTTATCGATTGTCAATTAGCTACCACCGGTTCGAAAGTGGAAGCCCCTAATCTGAAAAGAATCGTCATAAGAAGCTTTTCGTTATAATACCATTATCGGAACAGATACCGGATTTGGACGAGTTCGAGACGGACTCCGAGGGGGATTCCGATGAGGGCAACGAGAAGGCGACGGTGGTGGCCTCGCCGCCCATCGAGGTGGAGCCAGTGGTGGACAGCGAGGAGGTGGCGCGGAGGATCAAGGAGCAGTTCCGCAGCAGCATGGCGCGAGTCATGGTGCAGCACCTGAACCCCTACAGGCACTCTGATGCACCCGCTGGCAGGATCACCTGTACTGCGGACTTCAAACATCTTGCTAGAAAGGTATTTATTTTTATTGATAACCCTTGCATAGGCATGTAAAACAATATTTTTCAGTTGAGAATATCGAAGCTATGGGTCATATGCTAAATTTATTGTGTTTATATGTAGTTGATGCTGTTTATTTGTTTCGATAACTCGCATGTATGTTGTTGTATACACAAAATTATACGCGCTTTTGTAAAATTTTGTGCAGGTCGATATTTTATTTTACGCCAGTGTAATAATAAGAAAAAGATTTTATGCCTGTAGTGAATACCTAAAATAAATTACTTTTTACATTGTTTCTTTATCGAGCATTTCGATCATTTGTTTTTGCACAATGTAGATTATGACAAATGATTTAGTTTAAAGAACCAAAAAGTTAATTTTGATAACGAACTTACACTTTTCTCAAAAAAAAAAACTGCACATTTCTCAAATTTGTAAATGGTAAAGAATTTAATCTATTTCATAAGTTTCTTATGAGTTCATATACATTTAGGGTACTATCACTCGCCTGATTATTATTTAAGCTTATATTATTTTTATTTATTTACAACTATTCCTATAAATAGTCCTGTTTTAAGTTTACCATTTTTAATGTAGCATTTATTCCTCAGCTTACACATTTCGTGATGCTGAAAGAGCTTAAGCACTGCCGCTCAGTGGAAGAGCTGATCGTGACGGATTCTGTTCGTACCAAGGCGAAGACATTCGTCAGGAAGTACATGGCGAAGTTTGGCCCCGTCTATAAACGACCACCCGAGGAGGCGGACTAGCGGTCACTTTTGTTGTCATACAAGAAGCTTACCGTTTTAACATTCAGACATAAGTACAGTGATAAGTGACTGAAGTGTTGAGTGCGTTCGGTGATGAAATCACGGACACCTCCAAGGTTTGGTGGAAAAACTTGTTCCAATTCATTAAATATGTGTTCTTTTAAGTTCTTTCCTTCTTCAAGCATCTCTTAAATGTCATCTTTTTAAACTACTTTTTTTTCTGCTATTGATGAATTTATTGAGTATTTCATATGCTTTTGTACAGACGGTATAAAAATTTATTCATATTAAATATTTATTGACTTCATAACATGATTCTGTTTTACTAAAAATTTTATAATGAATAGATGATACTGTATAAATGTTTTACGATCTGGAAATTAAATTATTCAACATGAAATTTGTAAATTGTTCCTAATAGCTCCTAAGTGTTTTTTTAACTTGCAGAAGTTTGAGAAGATTGTGATAATGAAATATTTAAAAGAGCAATTTAAACATTCTTATGTTTAATTTGCTTCTTTTTTTTTGGTGTAATAAGTCATTCTTTAAAATCAAGATATTTCCATGAATTGGGACAAGATGAGAATATGTAATATAAGGGGAGATATGTGTTCAAAATTTATGTTTAATAGAAAATGCATTGTATTGTAATTTCCACATCTATATGCCATCTATTTGTTAAATTATCATGGGTTTTAAAATGCTTCACTGCCTTATTGAAATTTTCTACGAGGCAATATTTTACATACATTGTCTTATAAATACATTATTAACCTCTGCATATGATTAGGTATAATTTCATTAAATGATTTGAAAAAAGTTTTGTGTGTGTAAGAGCAATTTTCAAAACTGTAAATATAGCTGTGTATTATTTTAAAAATTCACTCCTCATCTAGAATAAAGGTGTAAAATTAGGAATTAGACAATATTTTTAGATGATTAGTCAAGAGACATGAAAAAATAGTTGGATATTACTGTGGTTGAGGAATGCAATTGATTGTATTAATGTTTAAATGATCTCGGTAACTCATTTAGAATTATGAAAAGGAGATATATTTTTACATCTTCAACGGAATGTTTTGCTCGAATAAGTGAAAATAGTTATTGTCACTAGACTTTTTTTAAGTACAGTATTACATGAATATTGCGAAAAATATTCTGCGACTAATTTGCTATATATGCTGACTAATGTACTATAATATTGATATAAAAAAACCTGCAAAGCTTAATGACACTAGCTATGCGCTTTGTAATCATTCTGTAAACTAGCAATTGTTTAACATAACACAACACATAAAATTTATACATATTTATATTTACAATTTTATTTAAACTTCCCTGATTAGTACACTTGTAAGCTATTTGTACTAATTTCCAATGATTATCATTAGTTTCTAATGTAGTCAATTGTATGAACTCTGTTTACTGACTGTATAAAAAATTGTTAGCTTTTTGACAAATTTGAAGCAGATTTCGCCTTAAAAAAGGTTTTATTGAAAAAGCGCTTTGAATTTTAATTGATAATTTAATGATATTTATGCTTTTGAATAAATATTATGATCAGCTGAAAATTTCGATATTTTTTTTTTAGCACATTATGAATATATCATTTCTATTTAAGTCAATATTGTGAATAATAATGTTCATATCAATTCTTTACAGATATTGGATGCAAGCAATATAATATAAGAACATTGTCAATTATAATATCATCTTATTATAAGGAATACTGCAAGAGCTTTGTGGACTTGCGAAATGACGAAAATGTAAAGCAATATTTTTTAGCCATAGTAAAAAATCTTTGAACAGAGTAGTGTTTTTTCTCTACAATTTTGTTTAGCTTTGCTTGAACATTATGTCTTTTATGCATTATTCTAATAGCCAATATCCTGTATGGTACATACAATATTATCATACATTTAATGAGTTTCAACCATGTAACAAATGAGTTACTTAGTTATGAACAAAACTGTATTCTTTTAACAGCATATCAATTTACCCATCCATGTGTCTTATATCGTAGGACAGATACATGCTTATAAAATTGTGCCTCTGTATGAGTATGCATTGTACAGTATGAGAGGGGGGATGATAGATTTTGATGTACTATCGCCCGCGTGGCTGTAAATATTGTATATAGATATGTGAAGCCGCAATCGTCTTAATTATGTTGAAGAGTTACTATTCTTTAGTATCGTGTGAGTGAGCTGAGATTTTGGTGTCGATAATTGCGTGGATTTGCGGTGATCTTGGTGCCGCACTGAACAAATAAAATGTTATTTCTTTTAATACAATGTCGTTTTATTTTTGCAAGTATTCAACATTGATTTACATGTTGTAGAGTTACACGCTGTCTTGTAATTCTTTGCACTTTTCGGCGTATCCTTTCATCTTGGTGCATTGGTCGTCCTTCTTCCATGTTGGACACTCCTGCAACATTTAAATGTTATTAGTGTTAATGAGTCTTATTTGTATATTAGAACAAGAATGAAAACAATTTATTGATATACTAGAGAAAGCAACAGACGTTATCCGCTTTAGCGTTACATTTTACGCGATTAGTATATTAAACGAAAGACAGCCGTTTAGTTGCTGTTTAGATAAATAACTTAGGTATCGATTGCCCATCTGCACGGCTTTTGTACTCACTAAAACAGTGTTTATATATAAGCAAGTATAGAACTGCAATGGGGCGCATTCTTCATCGTCTGCGTATTCCAAGTATTTGCCACCGAGACACTCGCGCCTTGCTCGGTCGACCATCTTCTTCTCTTTTGGATACTCTTTCTCCCACTTGTCTAGCATTTTGTTAACTTTCTCATCGCTGATTTTGTCCCAACCAACAGCTCGTCCTCTTCGAGAAGGCATTTGTAGTCATCGCACTAGAACACATTGACGTATATAAGTTACAAGAAAAAACCATTAAAACAGCTAGCAAGCCTACAATGTGTTCTATATACCTAAAAGTAAATATTTATTTATTTATAAATAACGTGTTTCTTGTTAAATTGTGGAACATATTCTCGATGCAACAGTTTAGTGACGTAATAAAGATCTGCTACGTGGGTTGATTATATGTAATAACTATATGCACAAATATCTATGTAGTCTTCAGTTAAGCCAGACCGAATAAAGGTCAACGCTTATTAGAGCCACTCCGCACCGCCTCAACGCGGTCCACTCCTTGCCAACGCATGGTCACCGCGATAATTCTATTTAATTCAATTTTAAGAGCAGGACCTTAAGGTGATAGTGTGCAAATATAACTTTGTTCCGTTTTTAAGGCCACTGTACAGTAGAGTCCAAACATTATTATGCACAGTTCAAATATGCCATTAAACATCAAGTTGTACAGCTATATGTACTGTTATAAACTTATCCGTGATGCATGAGATGCATGAGATTTCACCGATCATAAAGTGTCCCACGCAGTCATACTCATAATAGTGTGTATATAAAGAAAGTTATTTAATATCACAGTAGTCGTAACAAAATGCGCTCAATTCGGCTACAGATGTTTTTGAATAAATGCGCCCCCTCCTATCAATCCCGTAAAGTTCTCTTACGGGGATTTTTTCTTTTATGTCAAATACAGCATCTACATAATACTGCATATATATATTTTCTCAATACATATTTGAAAATATTATGTATGTTTATAAATATAAAAATGATTTTGTAAAACGTTGTGACACACAATATAATTACTAGGAATGAGCATATTATTAATATGCTTCCATATTGAATAAAGATTTTTGACTTTGAAAAAAAAATGGGCCCTTAATACACCTTGTAATTTTTTTTGGATTTTTATTATGAATAAATACGGAGATATTTTATTTTTACCGGATAATTATTTTATTTTGTCCAACCATTTTTAACACGAAAAATACTTTATTACACTAATAGTTTAAAAAATACAAACATTTGGAAACACTTGGTAAATTGAAAAAATAATGCCTTTATTATAGTACATAAACGATCTCAGTATGTTAAACTTATCGTTTATAACTTTTTAAACGATTAACAGGTTTTGGCTTCTCCTGTAAAATTCCATTTTTCCTATTACGTGATTATTGGGTGGAGGCGAGGAGATAAACGTGTTAATCCAGATTGTTTATTTGTATTAAATGTGTTTTAAATAAATAATCAATTTCGGTGTCAATTGATAGTATAACGGATTCACGCCCAAAAGTACGATAGTGGAACGGTTAGTCAGTTGTGCCGTCTGTTTGCAAACGAATCTAAAAAAAAAATAAGAACAAACGCCATACTTACGGTTAGATCCTCGTCGCTATTAGAGTTTTTGCAATTAGAAGATTCCGAATTATCCTCGAATAGTATTTTACTCTCGCAGCATTTCATATCTGTAAGCTGTAAATGGTTCTGATTTTAATTTAAAAGTACTGTACATTTTATCGTACAAATTATACAATTTATAAAGAGTATCACATAGTTAAAGTTTAGCCAATTTAAACTCGGTATAGATGGAGATAAACTAAACATTAGTTACAAAAGCGGCGTAGTGCGTATGATGTTGCTATTAGTAGACTGTCGATTACTGATTGACATCTCGATGATAATCAATAACAACGCTAAAAGTATACGGCACATTGCAGCCATGGGTTACGGTATAGGTGATCACGAGTTATGTATTTTTTTATGTTTAATCTTGAACATTGAAATTATTAAAGCTTTAGTTATACAAATTTTTCTATTATTCCTTATATAACAAAATTGATGAAAATAGTTTAAGCTTTGCACTAAAGAGATCTAAGAGCAATTAATTATATCTCTTACTCTGGCTTTTTACGTACCGTTTCGTTAAAAAGTAATTCGCACGCATTATACTCTTCAGATGATCTTGCTAACGCCTGTAAAACACGAAACACAAATGTATAAAGATACAATTTATAATTTAACGTTGGTTCTGTTGATGTTGATGTAATTGTTGCAAAAGAGCTTAAAATATTTTTATGGAATTTTAAAAGGATGAGTCTTTATTTTTGGTAAGATTTATTAAAGTGTAAAGTCACTTAAAAATAAAATTAATAATAATAAAATAAAGCTACGGCTGCACTAGAGAATAGAAAATATTTTCAGAGCGCTTAACGAAGCAGCTTACTTAGTTTTTTATGTGCATGTAGATAATTCTTTATGTGCATGTAATTCCGTAGCCTAGTGGTATGGGCGTTTGCTTTAGAAACCGGAGGTCGTGGGTTCGAATCCTGCGGGGACTCAACAAATTTTTATTGTTGTTTTCTAGTTGGTTAGGGCAATTTGGGCCGATCACCCAATTGTGTGAAAAGTAAGATGATTCTTTCGTCGTATGAGCATGTAAAAAAATCCTATAACCGTACATACCGCCCATAACTACATAATTCTGAAAAAAGTTTTCAATCTCTTAAAGATTATAATTGATGTATCCCGATAACATGTAAATTATACTTTCTAAAAAAGTAAAAATTATATTTTGTCTACTACGCTTTTTTAAAAACACAATAAGTTAGGTTATCTTTCCTAATCAATATAGTTTTTTTAATGGAAAGTCTTATATAATATAAAAGTTAAATATATATAAAAGTTCTCCGATAAAAAAAATAAAGCCATAGTTTCCGTGTGAGTATCTATTTATTAATTAAACTGTTAATATCAATTTAATTACTTACCACAGAGTTAGCGAAAAAGAATACGAGAGCAAACGCGTAGCAGAACCCGACCATTTTGTGTGTTTAGACTTTACGTTTATGAAAAAACAAGTGTGTAGCCTATATTTATATGTACAATTTGACGAAACAATTTCCTGCGCCATCCCACTAATGGTTTTTATATATTGTGATGTATTCACTTCACAAATTATCTCCACCGTTGAACATGACCTTCGACGTACAGTGGAAAAAAACCTTGACGTGCAATCTTCTGCTGTGGCAGTACTGATTTTCCTCTTGACACAGTAAATAAAATACAGTTGGACAACTTTAAATATTTTTATATGATAGTTGGTAATCGAGTCTATTAAAATTTATATTTCAATTTGTATGTTTGTATAGATGCTTAAGTCTTAATAAAATACTAAAAAAATATCAAATGTTGTACAATTAAATTGCTTTGTAATTAGTTAAAAAAGGTCGATGCTTTTGTAAATAAATATCGTACGCTGCAGCTACACTGTGCTTTCCTACGTCTGTTGACGTATTTGACACGTTTTTATGGCTACAGGTTGTTCTTATGGTTCAAGATATTTTCCTTTAAAAATGTAATAGGAAATAATTCTACGTGACGACCAACTTTATAGGGGTAACCTTAGTCAAGTAACTGAAATCAGGTCAAAACGATCAATTCCCATGATAGCCTTATGGATATGATTGATACATAACATCACATTAGATATATATATTTGGAACTAGATAAACTATTTATATAAATATTCCTACATTCCTTTACATCTGTAACACAAACACGTAAATTATGAAGTAGCTTATCCTACATAGATTGTTATTGATCTGAAAAAAAATACAAATTTTATTTAGATTAAAAGTTTAGGTCTGCATGGTAAGTCATATTTAAACAAGGAAACTGAATGAATGTTAATTATATCATAACGACAATATCAAAAACTATATTTAATAAACTATGTACGACTTACAGTCATAATTGAATGATTTAAAAATAAAGAGAATATTAAGTTATTGAAAATTCAATAATATCGGTCTGGGACGAAATAAATAAAAATTCGATAATACTAATGTTTTAATATTTTTAATCATCATCATCATCATCATCAGCCTGTGATAGTCCACAGCTGGACATAGACCACCCCATATACACCCCTATCCATTAGGGGGTTTTTAGACCGTAACCCAACACGCTGGTCCAATTCGGGTTGGTGGATCGTGGGTGAATATTTTTGTTATCCACAATAAAAATAAGATTTGTAACCATTTACCTTAATTTGAAAAAAAAAAAACATAATTAAATTTCAATAAAATTATGAGATTTTTACAATCAACAATTGATTCATACAATTGATAGTTTTCATACATCATTTTAGTAATCATTTAATTCAAAATTTGTGTTACCGTATTAGATTCACTACGCTAAATATGCCTTTCATTAACGAGCTTAAAATTGGTTATATTTTTGTATAAATCGTTCAGTACTATGCAGGTGTTCCTGTTATACATGTATATAGACCTAAAACAAAGTTTGATTTTAGGAACCACAATTTTTTAACGCTATCGTAACAAATTTAACTGGTAACCTAATACTTTGTACTGAAAACTCAGCTTTACTAAGTAGGATCGATTTAGAAGAACATCAGTGTAAGTTTTATAGAACATAATTGGAAGACGGCATCTGATTTAATTTGCCGCTCGATAATATCGATCATAATGATAGTATACTCTAATTCCAACCGAAAAATATAATCGTTAATTAATCAAGAGCTGAATCAAGCTACGAGTTTAGTGAAGTTGAGATTTTAATTTTTGTTAGCCGTCTGTTGTTGCCTCCAGAATTCTTCCCGATTCTCCAAGAACCTTATCGCCTCTCCAGCCTGTTTCATGACGTCGTACGATTCTTTCTTGTCTGCAAGCTGATCTGGATTTTCGAGATTTTCCAGATATTCTTCCGAATTAACTGTCCAGAACTTGGCCGTGCATGATTTAGTGCGTTTCGTTTAGTTTGTTCTTTCTTGTCTTAGCAACGCTAGTATTCTGATGCTTCTCAGATATGAAGTTTTCAAGTATATTCTATTCGAAATAATGTCCTAATTTGGACCTAGTGTATGAAATATTTTGTACTGATTCTTTAGTAATATTATAATAATGGTTTAAAGCATCATTCTCTTGCTATTCTGACTGGCAGTCGACCAACTAGATATATAGTTTTAATGTATTACTGTATATAGATTATAATATAGATTTTAGGTACAATTATAATATTATTAGTAACATGAAATACTTCAATTCTACAGTCAAATCTATAAAATTGAAGTTCAGACGACGATTGATTTTTACTCCAATCAGTCTGTAATTCTGAATTACGGTCTGCTCGATACCAACTAACAGAAAATATATTATCTACATGTTATGTCATCCCAAAATTAGTAAACTTATTATCTTTATCAAAACATATTTACATAGCTCAAGTTTATTGTATATCTATCAATCATTGATAGAGTATCAGAAAAATTGAATTTATTCCAATATCGATATTGTAATTCATAAACGCAATGCTCGTAGAGATCGCCTCTGTATTACACATTACAACAAGAAAACAAATATGCACAAATATGTCATTATAACCTAAAATTGATAACCATTTGATTTATCTTATCTAATATCTATTTAGTTACCCTTTTCAATTTGTCTCATAAAATAGTGACTTATTTAAACGAATATTGCTCAATATAATGGTTAAAAGATTATTCTATTCCAATATCAGTAAATTATGTTTGAATTGACATTATGAAGTGCCGGTATGAATATTTGTGATGCTAAAGAATGAATTGACAAATGTTTTATAAAAATTGAGAAAGATCTTAAACACCTGAATGATAAAGAGCACACAATGTTCATTAAAAGGCATTATCAAATTTGATGCTAAACAGATTGTATGTACTCTGACTTCACTTAGTTGTAAGTTACTCTTTCTCAAATTCTCATGAATATAATAACTATCCTAACTACCAAAACTGTAATAATGCCATTTACTAAAGATTATGTCTTATCCTTCTAAGAACACCAGCCTGAAATGACTTTGAGATTCGGGCAGTCCTCAGCCTCTGAAGTAGCGACGAGTTGCTATTTCGACTGCTACAGTAGCAAGACTGTGAGCAAAGGCTTCTATAAATTTAGGGTCCAGTTTAAGAGCAGTTTCCGCATCAGCCAAGAGCACAGCTGTTGGCTCCAAAGAGGTGCACTTGCTGCAAATAAAGTGACCAGCCTTCTCTCGCGCCAGTTCTAGCCTGTTGAATTTTTTTAAGAAAAAAGTTTTTCTCTAAATGATCATGAAATCAAAACTTTTGCCTATTAGTAAACAGTACCTTGAAAAAGACACTGTTCGAAAAATTATGCTATTTCTACAGAAATATGTTCGACCTTGACTCGAACATTAGTTTCCTATGAAATTGAACAAGATTATTTGTATACTATCTTACGGCAAGCGCAGTCACTGCCTATTGTCCTCTTTAACAAAGGTGGTAATGGATCAAAGGCTAAAATAATTCGAATTCTTGCAACAAAATTACAGCACTTGTTTTAAAAGGTTGTTAGTGCCAATTTAAATTGCTAGTTAGATGCGCATACAAAGCTAATCAAGGTCTTTGGCTTAAACTAAATAGGCTAAGCACTTTTAAAGGATGACAACTATCTAATTCGAATGGAGTTCTATAAACTATATATTTTAATTTTATATAAATAAGTAATCATTTAATAAGGCTGTTACTATATTGTTTAAACATATTAATAGATCTCAGGAAAATAAAGTCATTCTGTTTGTTTTGATTACCTTTGAAATCATGGTACTTGCAAAAGGTTACTTTAAAAAAATTTACTGCTAATTTCTAGCACAAATTTCACCTATATAGAAGCAACCGAATCAATAATCATTATAGAAATTATCTAAATTAAACATAGTTCATAGTTCTGTTTTACATACACGTAGGTACACGTTTTCTTTACCTGTACGTGCAGTTGACACAGTTACGCTCTAGTGAATCATCTTTATGAAACTTTAAAACGGATAATTTACATGTTCACAGTACACAAGAGCCAAAAAAAAAATTTCTAGGTTAGCAACAATTTTCTATTGATGCTTACTTTGGCTAAGGCGATGTTAAGATTGTTCAAACCTTCTAAATAAATAAAATATCTAGCACCAGGATTATGTACTATTCTAACCTGTGATTAGCGCGTTTAACCAAACAAATGACTTGTCAGCTATATAATATTAGTACAGTTAGTAATGAAAACCCATTTTAGAATTGATTTCATATTATTTAAACATGTCAAGACTTATAATTGACAAAGGAGTTCTAAAACTAGTATCATCGGTTTATTGTGTTACTCAAATTATTGCTAATGATCTAATATACTCTTCACTACATTTCTTAAAACACTATGTGACGCAATTATACCTTATCGACGAAAGATAGAGCCTGCTGATAGCGTTCTGGTCAATTACCTTGAATTGCCGGTAACGTGCCAATCCGCTCTAGCTGTAAGATGTGACTGCTCATTCCGCCTATGTCTGCTGTTAAGGAATTGATCCTTGTATCCCATACAACAGCAGCAGCATCGATCCTTTGTCTCGTAATAAAGCTTTCACGTACGCCTCTCTCTCTTGACTGACGACGTAGGCCCGTTTCTTCGCTTCAGACTCTTCTCCTTAGACGTTATCTTCATGCCACTTTCAGTCTTCTCCGCAGTAGTCGGTGCTCTCTTGCTGATTATTACGAGCGTCGAGTTCTTCTCAATCATCGTCCACGCCCACGCAACGAAGCTTTAAGAGAAAACTCTCAACATTCTTTACGCTTCGGTCCGAGATCGAGCGGATGTTGAGCTCGGCATTCACCCCTCCTATATTGATAAACTATTCAGTACGGATTATGTAACTGATTCAACCTAGTGTCGTAGCGTCGCTTATCGAACGAACTGTCGCTTGTCATGGAGCGTAGGTATATCACCTCTCACCATTGCTATGAACGCTTTAGACATTATGGTCGTATGGGAAGGACGTAAGCTTTATATAAGTTTATCACCGATCCAGATTCGACCATACATACAGCGGCTTAAATTATTTGAATAGCATCTCGTTGAAATAATCGTTTGTCTGATAGGGTCATTATTTCACTACTATACGAAAATCTCTTCCCTTTTGGGTAAACCTAATGTCAAACGCAGAGTCAACCGTTAGCCTTCTGAGACAAGCTGAGAGGACGTTTAGAGTTCTGTCATATCAAGCAAATTTTATTGTTTAATTAATGCGCTGCATCGCATCAGTAGGTGCAACGTTGATGCAATAACGCTGCCTAGACAATGTTAGAAAGATATGAAATTCTTAAGGTTCTTACAATGTGCAGTAAAAATTCGATCTGTCCGGATTCAATTTAAAGTTTTATTCACGTCAGAAACCTCGCTTTGATACGTGGTCGATAAATTTTGTTCCGTCTATCTCTCCTTAATTTATTTTTGCACTTATCATGTCTTCCTAGAACGCTTTGTCTCTATGATTTCTACTTCTTCATTATACATGCACAGACAAGCTTTGAGATATGATCTTCGTACGAGATCCTGAAGTATCTAGCATTTGAAGATGATTTTCAACGAAGCGTTATGTTGATAGGAACCTTTCACAGTAGAATTACTAACTAGGATCAGTGTCGCAATAATTTTATTCAGACCTAATTTAAACTGATATTTGTAAATGTTCTGTGTTTTGTTCTGCTCACACACTTTTTACTTTTATCAATAATTAGTCTATAGAAGACAGAAAATATATAAACATATTAAGATACCTAATATGTATAATATTATTATGCTACAGGTGTATTTACATATAATATAGATATTCTAATATAGGTATCTATTTGATAATAATAATGTTAAACGATAACATAAGTCATTAATTTACTACACAATGATAAAAAATCTTTATATATTAGAATTAAATAAACAAAAACGTTATAATATATTATACTAGTAAGAAAAATGTGATATTTCTTTGAAACATTTGAAGAACGATTAAAAATATGATAGTTGTTAATCGCTACAAAATGTAGTCGCTCAATTTTCTAAATTGACTGAAATTAATACATTGTTCATAGGTGCATACTTGATAGCATGATAAAGTAATTAGCAAATAAAACAAAACAATTTAATCGTAAAGTTGCGGTGTTCTTAAACGAAAAAAGTTGTTGTAGAGTTCTGAATATAATACAAATCTGTCCTAAATACTCGACTGTTTCATTTAGTGCGCAGAAATACGAGATCATCTCTTGTCTCAGGTGAGCTAATCTTGTCGATCACTGCTTTTATTATAGCAGGTTTCTACTCAGACGAACATCATGTCTTCATCCTTTAACTCTATACAATAAAGATAAAATTTACCTTGCTAAGAGACTTAGACGCGTCATAGTTCATCTTCGAATGCCCTGCGCCTCATCTGATGTTTCTTGTTCTACGATTAGCGTTAGTTCAGGTTCTTCGGCATTTAAAATTATAATTCATTACATTCTAATAGTTTAATATATGGACTTTCATAAAAGCGAATTTACGTTTCAGCAATAATTGATTAGTTATATCTCTAACGGTATTTTTTCTATATCTGTAAGATATTTACGTAGATGCAATTCTGCTTGTTTATGTCCAATTACGTTTTTTTATGTTTGTAGCTATGTTATGTTATGTTATAAAAAAATAAAGCGTTATAATCATCTAAACTGTCCATTAAGATACATAATTATAATATTATCAGCTATTGCTTGTTTAGGTTAACGAAAAATAAGTTTAGTATTTGTCAACTAAGAAATTCTTAATCTAATAGGTACAAATTATATTTATTTACGTATAATAAGATAAAAAGACTATAAAAAGAATCTATATTTAACTACACATATGGTTATTATAAAAAGTCTTTTAATATATTAGCATTAGAAGAAACAAAAACGTCATTGTTACTGATATTATAATTAGTGCTCGAGTCATAACTCGTAATATTCTTCAACTATCTTAAAGATACGCTACTTTAAAAATACTCTACTTTTGTAATCGCCAGTTTAATGTATGTCGTCAATTTTGGCAATGCTGAAAAATAGCTCGTAGGACCACATTTTCTGGTCTTATACTTAATCTCCAGTTTGATAAGTAGTGCATATAATAAACACGATTTATGCCGTAAATTGCAGGTTGTAATTAAACTGAATACAGTTCTGGTTTGCCTGTCATTAATCTTGATAATAGCTAAAGTACCTAAGATACTTTAGTCTATCAGGTATATATAGGCATCACATGTCAAGAAAATTGTTAATTGATGGTTTTAACATCATCTTGTTTAAGTTTAGATGAGCTATTTAACGTGATCACATCTTTTTAGTCATCATACAGGGCCTTGATAGTCACCGTCAGAGACATCAGGCCTCCGTATCCCTAACCATACAATATAGGATAATTTGACCTGATCACCACGGACCAAGCGGGTTATGGTGGTGACCGATCTTCTAATGCCCATCCGACTCATGATCATCGTTTCTTTCGACATTTGACGGCATTACTGCTAACTAACAGAAACTAACAGAATTTGTTGGTCCATTCAAGATTGAAATCCAACTCATTCCTAAGAGCTTATACATAATACGGACGTTCAGTACACATAGCGAATTTACAGTGTATTAATTGCTATTTATTTAAGAACTAATCTATATTTAACGGTCATTTGTACAGTCACCATTCATTTTCCATTGCGCTCATAAAGTATTTAATTGAATTATCATCTCGTTTCTATAAATCGTCAACCGTATTTAACTACGTTTTATTTAATGGAAAATGTTAACTCTTATTTAATCTAGTATAAAAATAAAACTAACGAGTTCAGTATAACTACATTTTGCGACAGCAAGTTATGTTGCCAAAGTATAATCAATTTGAACTAAACATCGATGGGTCATAGGCTCATTTTGTTTAGGGTTGAAGAATAAGTTAATTGGATAAAGAGGAAATAGAATATATTAATTAACCTTTTGTTTATTACGTATGGACCATGCAATGAGTTAAAATAATAATGTCCTAATAGGTTACGCCTACGGCGACCGATCTATATTAGAGATCAGCCAACTATGCGGGAGATATTTTAATGAACGAGCGTGTTAAATGTACGAGCAAACACAGGTGCACTCTTCCATCACTAACTTTCACTATATATTCTTAATAGTCCGATGGGACGGGTAACCGACACAATCGGAGAGTGATCAGGCGCAGGATTGACTTTTCACATGCTCATTCGACGCATGGATTATCTTATTTTATACACAGTCGGGTGATCAGCCCCATTGACTTAACCAACTATAGAACAGCAATGAAAAGTTTTTGAGTCCCCGCAGGATTCGAACCACGATCTTTCGTTTTAAGCATGAACCCATACCACTATGCTACGGAGGCAGGCAAAGTTTTGAAATAAAATAAGAAATGAGGAAGCTAAGAAGAACCTGGTTTGTCTGAGAATTAAGGCTGGCCATGAAAGCAACTGTTAAGTTGGATGCGCTCACTTTTAATGCGCTGAGAACGGTGCGGGTAACGTTTAGAAGGAGGTAGACGCCTAAGATCACTGGGCAAGAGGATTGTTGGTATTTCGTAGGCCGCTCTCGCTGTCCTAAGCAATTCAGCGGGGCAGTAGTGTGGATTAGGTATGAAGGTGGCGTGGAAGAAAGGACATTGTCTAGGTGGCGTCGTTGTCTTTTCTTTCCGCAGTCGAAAAAAGACTGCTGGCGGAGTATTTTTGTTAAGGAAACTACTAGGGGCAGGACAGCCGTTCGCGGACCGCAAAACTACAGCACTTACAAGCGATCCCTTTGATCCTGCGGGAATCCTTTGATTTGAGGGGTCCAAACACCCATGATCTAAAGTTTCTTTCTGCTTTCTTTAATCGGTTATTCGGTTTTGACTAATATGACAATGAATACTTTCTTTCGTCACTAATCACCAAAATATAAATTTTATCTTTATTCATATCATTTATATAATTGACCAACCCTGGACTCAAGGCCTGATTATCATGAAAATAATTCGTGCAACCGCTACGAAAAAAATCACGAAAGCGTTCCTTCATTTTTCATCATAATGCAGAAATAACTTTGGTGCATTATGAATAGTTACGTCAATACTGTTTAAGATTCAAAAAGTATTAGTAACTTAACGATGCTTTTATATCGTACTACTATAATATATGAACTGTATTATAAGAAATAAGTAGAAAAATAACAAAAATTTAGAGATAATAAACTTGCATTATAACAACATCAATTTGTGATTAAAAATATTAAAAACATTTTAATTTTATAACCTAAGGAATTCAGCACGTTGCTTGATTATTCAAATGTAAAGAGTTTAAAATATTGTTATTTATTTATTGTTTATCATCAACTGGAAAAAAGGCTCAGTGCTGTATACGATAAAATCTTTGCTGCACCATCCAATTAAAAAGTGCCTTTAATTCCGTCGTATTTCTGAGAGGCCCGCCTAAATCGCCGTCAACGCGCTGTCAAAGGGGACGGGCGATTTCGCGTTCCATCACGAAAGCGCGAAAATGAGCAAGCGCTCGTAAATGGGAATGTGAACTGAACGCTCTAGATAATTTAGATAATTGCTTAGTTTGGCGCTATTTGAGTATCTTTCTAAAGATTGCTTATAGGGGTATTGTTCATGTGTATGATATGGAGCTATTTATATTTTATTATCTTTACAAATAAATAAAATTGGAGCGCCTCTTTGTAATATCAAAATACCTTTTTTTAAATCATTACATTGTGATTTATAACCGATGCATACGACAAAATATTTTTATTTTCGTCTGCCGTAATTTTTTAATTTTCTGTCGTACATATTACCACGCGGAAGAAGTCACGGGCAACAGTTATTACTGAAGTATTAAAATAAAACAAGAAGTGACGGCGCTATCGGTACCTTTTCAAAATTGTAACCCAAAATAGTTAACCTTAATCCGCATTATTTCAAGAGGAAGTTTAGGGATATTTCCTAAAGTTGGATATTAAAGTGTTAGTTATCTCAATGTTTATTGCGTATACTTACATATATGTATAGATTTATTATAGGTAAAAGGTGAAACGTATTTGGCGAAAAAAATATCTTTTTTATTTGTATAAATAATAAATGTCTCAATCCTATTTTCATGAGCTATTTTCAGGTTTGCTTTTAGAATTTGCTTCTGACATGCGACCAACCTTAGTATAATTTAATTTATCAATGTGCTTCGAATGGCATCTTACAATGAAACATTTAGAAGGAGAATCACGCAAGCTTCATTTAACCTTTGTTATGTCAGTGGAATAAAGGATAGAGGAATCAATTTGCCGAGTTTGTACAAAAATATGTTTTTTTTTTCAATTTAACCATTGTTTCGTGTTTCTGTAACATTATGTGTCATATATATCATATATATTTTCAAGTTTTTTGCTAAATGCTGCAGCTATACAAACGCATTCTTTATCTGTTCTCGGTTAATCGGTAAGCCGCGTTACTGTTAAGGTACATTATGTAATAATCTTAATTAAGTTAAATATTTGATTCTTTTATAATCAATGCAGTCTAACCAATACACCAACAAAAAAATAAATGCAATATGTTTTTAATTATTAATTTGGATCAAAAAAAACAGCTATTTAATCACCATAATGGCTAATATGATTTTTTCACTGTAGTAAAATGCGCATGTAAAGTGTGAAAATATAAAAAACTTACCCCTTATTAAATGATTTCTGGTAAAATAAATTAATAACAAATTAATCTGTCCTATAAAAAGTCACACTTAGTAAAAGTATTGTTACGATTCTTTAATAAATTTAGGACCGGCGTCTAATGCACAGACCGGATGTGCCGCTTTGGGGGTGAGTTGCAGACTAAGCAACTAGTAGTTTGTTAGCCAACTCTTTGGTAAGGGTTTGTATTGAAGAGTACAATATAATGTTTCACTAGCAGTCACCGTCATTCAGACTTTGAAATAAACAATAGATTTTAAATACATGTTGTTTTAACTATAATTTATAACGTTGTTTGACATATTATAAAAATAAAAAAATAAGAACCGATTAAATAAAATTTAGGAAACTTTTCTATTAATTTTTAATGCTTAGTTTTAGTGATTGGCGATTAGTTTAGTGATGGTGATATAATATAATATCATATCACTTGCGATTGAATTTGACAGAACCAATCGTAAATGACGATACACTCCTTAAAACAAATTAAATATAATAAACGTAATCAAAGCATAAAATTTGTTTCCATTTTATAATTTGGAATATTCGTGTTTATAAAATAAAATCAATATAGCACTATGTGTATCTAAAATTATATGGATACCTTAAACCTTTTATCTTTTCCTAGCCTGTTTAAAGCCTAATTTCGGCACGGGTTTTATTTCAATTTGGTCCCATACCTACTTCCTGGGTAGTACTAGCATGTTCTACCGAACCAAAAAATAAATTTGCAGAGGTTTTTGATGGTAATTATTTTTACGAAGTTTATTTTTAAAATAGACATTATCCAGTTCAGAAAAAATCTATGTGGTTGCTAGTAAAAAATCTTTCTTTGAATGTTTCATTTTATTGAATAATTTTGTGAATTGTATAAAATAGACACGTGATAAAAAAGGAATTCTTAAAACACAAAAACAACAGTATTAACAACAAGTAAACAACAAGTTGTAACAATAACACAAAAGGAAAAATGTCACGGATTACTCTTTGTGACATTAAGTGAGCTCAATGTTATTAAAGCAAACAGAATTCTGCGTAAAGTTCGGTAAATGAGGGTTTTATTTAGTTTCCTTACATTACAGCGACATGAAGGAGCCCTATCTATGTGTTACGTCACGCAAACAAGATAAGCAATTTTCATACGATAGAAAGAGAGGAAATTAAATTTCAATATAATATCGGTTATTATTTAGATTATTATATAGATATTATATAGATTATTATATAATTTTAAGCTTGTCTGATAATGGTCGAAAAAAGCTTATACGTCCTCTTTTTACAGAGACCGTATGGAGAAGTACCGCCACAGTATCTATTTCTACCACAAAGTGTAAGTGTATAAAAACTAAACTCTGTCGGTTTATAGGGCACCGTAGCCAGCGGAATTACTTGAGAAAAGAGGCGTAATCTTTTTTCTAAGAGCGCAAACAAACTTGAGGCATCATACCCTACATTTCTTCTAGGCAAGGCGAAGAGATACCATTGAACTTATTCATCATTCGTTCAACGTTCATTTCGTCGTTCATTATAATATTTTATTCGGTGTAATGTCTTACGTTTAATTGATGTCAATTATTTGTCTGAGTATGATTATAATGTTAGGAGTTTCAGAAATTAATTTATACTCTTCATCAAATATAAGTCAATTTTACATAATAGAATTCTTCCTCATTTACTTCTTTATACCTTACCTTATATACCAATAACGACCGAAACTACAGTTTGTCAACTGTATTGTAAAATTAAAACAAACTGCACCGATTTCATGTTAAACTTCCGATAAAAAATTGAACAACTTTAAAAACTAGTGTCACCTGAATCTTCTTTAGCAAATAATAAGGTTTCCTTTTCTTCGATATCTTGGTTATTTGGCCTTATCTACTTCCTCCTTTTTGATGCACGCGATGTCGTCGTAACTTTAATTAATGTATTAGGGGTATTAGGGGACATTCTTGATCATTACTCGTGAAACGGTAATGTAAGAAAATTGGTATGAAGCCTTTATCATTCTATAGATATTAGCAACACGAACAACGAATTGTGATATAGATTTATAAGGGATTTTTTCACCTTCTTGTCGTTATTAGAAAATGTGTTATTTATTTGCTATAACTTTAAACGCTGCCTCCGTAGCCTAGTGGTATGGGCGTGTGCTTTAAAAACCGGAGGTCGTGGGTTATTACTGCGGGGACGCAACAAATTTTCATTGTTGTTTCCTAGTTGGTTAGAATAACTGGGGCCGATCACCCAATTGTCTAAAGTACGATGATCCATGCGTCGGATGGGCATGTTAAAGTCCAAACCCTCCCTAATGGATAGGGGTGTATTAGGGGAGGCCTATGTCCAGCAGTGGACTAAAACAGGTTGATGATAGTGATGATGATGATGAACTTTAAAAACCAAAACTACTACAAACTATTGAAATAGCTTCGGATCTCATTGACCTAACAGAACTTACAAATATAATAACCACTAAGAATTCCAACGCTCCCCTGGTTCGGTGTAAAGAAGTTGCATGTTCCCTGAATTCAAAAATTTGATAATTCCACATTTTTTAAAGATATAGCACAAAATCAAGAACCAGTTAGAAAATGTATTGCGTAATGCGTCATTCTAACATGCTTAGAGACATGAATCAAGGTCAATTGGAAAGAAATGGGCACGAGGTCTTTTTAAAATGCTTGCTCACTAATACCGAGAGTTCTATTTACTTGATTATTCATCGCTCGTGGTGACTGATTTTGATATTTGTTTTGTTTGCTCGAAAGGTTTGTCATCTGGTCTTATTTTATTTACTGAATTATAAAACGTGAGATCTAAAAGTTTTATTTTTTGTTTTGTTCATCGAAACTGCTGCAATGAGTACCTTATAGATAATATAAGGTACAAGAAAAAATTAAAATACGGTTCAGAACACAAAAAGCAATGAGGTGAAAAAGGCGTTATTATCACATTAAATTGCAAAAGCTGACTTAAGCTTATCACATAGGTTAAAATAATATTGTACGAAGCAGCATATGTACAAGCATAATGTGACTGATGAAGTTGCTAATGAAGCTAATTCTAAGATAGTTCTCCTATTATAGGGGCCAACTGAAAAAGTACCACCGCTGTGCATATTTCTGTTAAAAGCAATATTGTGAATAACACTTTCAGTCATTTCAGTCGCGTCCGGTCGTTTCTCGAAAATGGAGAAAATCTACGTGCCGGCCGTCATTAATTACCTCCGTTTAAATTCATTCACAACGCAAGAGATTCATTTGGAGGCAACATTAAGAGAGTCTGCTCCGTATTCCGCTGTGGCAAGGTGAGCTTGTAAATTTCATGTTGGGAGAAAAAGCACAGAAGACGAATATAGTTGCAGCCATCTATCGACGTCAATAACCCAAGAAATGTTACGAAAGTTGATAAAAATTGTATTATTTACCAACGATTAGTTACCGACCGATACTTAATTCAGGAAAGGCATATCATATAGAAGTATTTATATCATTTTGAAACAATCTTTGATTATGAGAAATTTCTCCGAAAGTTGAATGCCGAAAATGTTAACTGAATATTTTTAGACAAGCTTCAAAAAGATTCGGAAAACTTTTGTCTCGTTTCGTAACAATGAACGAAACGGTGGTCGAACATTTTGATCCCGAAGACAAAATAGCAATCTTCGCAATGAAACGGCGAAAAACAGCGACCCTGTCGAACTTCCGAACCTTTTCATCCGCTGGCAAGGTTTTGTATGGCTTCAATATTTTGGGACTCAAAAGGTCTTGTTCATTGTTTACCTCAAACTTGGAACCACTATTACGAGCCCATATTATGCAGTTCTATATACTATATACCACGTTTAGGAATGCCATTAAAGCGAAAAGGAAAATTTCAAAGGGGTGTGCTGTTTCGTCACGACATTGAGCCATTTAAGCAAGCTGGCATTGATTTCTTAAATATGTATTGGGGAAGAACTTATTACGATTTAAGTAATTAAGCCATTGTAACGATTGAAATTAATTTTGAAATAAATTATGTAATTATTATTTTTGATATTTTATCTTATAAAGAAAAAATAATAATATAATGATATTGTACATATATAAAGGGCAAGGGGGTATTTAAATTCAAACAACATTTTATTATGACATCAATATATTTCTGAAATATACTACCAAATATTATAAATTATATCACATTCATCTACACATACATGATTATTAAAATAGTAAACATTTTTAAACAGTCATTATTGTTCTTAATATGTCAAAGGATTAATAATAGATTTTTTTTTATATAAGATACTACATAAACAGACTATCAAAACTACAAATGTATATCAAATATTATAAAGTCCTAAATAATAGTGAAGGAGCTTTCTATTTAGTATAACGAAAGTATTGCCATAATTAATCAAAAGTTGAGCTAAAATCATGTCTCGTATTAAATCGGTGCTGATTATACTTTTTATTTTGATACAATACCTTCATAGTATTTATTATTTAGATGGCAACATTACTTTTGCCATCTCAAAATATGTAAAACGCAACACATATGAACTTCATCTTAGTGCGTTTATTTGATAAAATCATAAATTTATAGACGTCACCATAATTCAATAAATATATTTATAAAATTAAGTAATAGTACAGTAAATAACGATTTTAAACTCATTATCAGTTTGGACTGTAATTTTTCTTCAGGAACGTAAAGTGGGATTACAATAGCTATTAAATTTATTAAAAACCGTAAGGGGATGCGGTTTCCCCCGCAAATTTGGATTTTTCCGAGCGAAAAGTTTTAGACTAAAAAGATAGCAAGAAAAATGTACCAAAAAACGTATTGTTGTGATTGTTCCGTGGGTGGAGTGATGTTTAAGCAAAACGCGATTGAAAGTCGTACTGAAAATATAATTTACGTTCTTCGTATATTAGGTTTTTCAAAATTTCGATTTGAGCTATACGAAATTTATCTTTCACATAAATATTTCTAGTAATATGTGAGATATCACAAAAAAAAAACAAAAAGAATTTCAGCTATATTTTTGTCTATTCTATTAGATATTGCAAAAAAAAACCTTTTTCGCTCGCTGGAGGGATTCGCAACAACACCCCCCCGCCCCCACACCTTACGGATTTTCGTGAATTTACAAGCTATGGTATCCCCAATTAGCATCCCAGAAGAAGAAATTAAGTTAAAAGGGTGCAAAACTATTCGACGTTAGGTGACTGTACCATAAGTACGAATGTACTAGAAGCGAAACCATATTTCTCTTTTTACTTATTTAGGCAATGATATTGAGTTCGATTTAGTACAGTTCTTTGAATGTATATAAGAAGATAATAGACAAATACTAAAAATGCCTAATTGCAGTCGTTTTCATTTCCTAATTATTTTTTGCTTCGCGTAAATTCTACATAATATTTTGTTCCAACAAGATATAATTTTACTACATCACATTACTACGTTATGATTGCATCATAATAATATAAATAATAATGCAATTTAGTCACTAGAAAGCACGATCGTTGGCAATTGCATGCGATTATAAACTTGTTGCGCGCCGCTTTCTCCATGCGCCTGTGGACATAAAAACCCTTTTTCAATACTCTACGCTTTACTGTCTTTTCCTTCTTATATGTTATTCCCTACTTTATTACAAATCACTTGATCTATTTATGAAATCCCAATGGACCGATATGGGTTGGCGATATCGCATGCCAATCATGCCCCTCCACAATCACCCACTTTGTCGCAGTGGTGGGGCTCAGTACCTGCGGCCTGGTCTAGTCGCGAAGCTAAGAGGAACCTAGGTTGGCTTAAGGAGTAAGAGCGACCAGCCTCCACGGTCACTCAAATTTAGCTCGATGTAGCTTTGTAAGCACCTTGGGTGATAAGAGTTGGTGGAAAGCGTAAGGCGCGATGTCATCGCTGGCCTCTGGTAAGGAGGAGTCGTAGGGTAAGAGAGGTATGTGTAGTTCGTATACCAACTTACCTATCCTGCTCGACTGGGTGGGGCCACACCGCAGATGTGGTGTAAAGGAGCCATGAAAAAGGGCATATTCGGTAAGGAGTAAACGATCTCTCTTCCTTATACAACCGAGCTAGATATCGTCATATCTGCCGATCCCAGTTTTTATGCCATTGGGAGACAGATTCAAGGGAGACTGTTGCACATGTACGGAGACTAAAGGCGCTATAGTTACAACGTGTGCAAAGAAGGGGTCTGCTCCGGTGGCCAACGCAAAATACTGGGATATCGTTCCTATCACCTTTTAGAAGTAACAATGTTGATCGAGCTTTTAGTCGCTCCAACATAACCCATTCTTGCATTCGTGTATGGGTAAGCATTTCCCCCTGTATAATTTTCAAATTTCACATTCCAATTAGTAGTCAAGGTCGATCAGAAGACAACCCTATCCTAAGTCCTTAAAAATGTATAAAACTTTAAGAGTTCAATTTGTCGGCAAATATTAATTACCTTTTCAAAACAAATATTAATTTCTATCTCAATAGAATTTTAAAAAGCGCACCTTGCCCACGGAAACAGCGGAAGGGCGCCGTTTAGACACGCTACCCGAGCGCTGGCGTCGCTCCCTCTTGACAGGCTCGTCGCTCTGATGAGCTCGTCGCGATACCACTTCGTCGTGATGAGCTCGTCGCGCGACAGCCTCACCGTGATGAGCTCGTCGCGCGATAGCTTCATCATGTTGAGCTTTTCGCACGACAGCATCGTCGTAGTGAACTCGTCGCGCGCCCGTCTCGTCGTGATGAGCTCGTCGTGCGCTGACCTCGGCCATGCGGCGCTGAGTTTGTCGCGAGGCGTTCTCCCTGATGATTTGGTCGGCCCGCAGGCGGAGTATTTGAGCGGCCTCCTTGTGGTGCTTCAGCGCCGCGTCCAGGTCGCTCTTGGATAGCGCGAACAGGTTCGAATACCCACGGGACCTGTTTATGGTGGTTATAGATAAAATTATTAAGTATTTTAATTCATCACTTCATACGTATGGTAGCTTGTAACAGGATCTTTAAACATGATTTTGACACCCTTCAGAATGTAGGAATAACTCAAAATTTGGCATATTTATTAAGGGCCGATGACAATCTAATAGTAAGACAAAACAATTGAAAAATTAAAATAGTGTAACAAAAAATAATTTTATTGTGAAAAACAAAATAACACTTCTAGTTATATCGGTTATCCTTAAATATCTATAACTATTAATATTATGCTCGCCACGCCACCTTTTTTCTATAATAAAATAACTTTTTCTTATACTATTGTCAATTCAAATTTAATATATATATTCCGCGTTTCGGATTCTTTCCAGCATCCATGATCACGGGCAGACTAAGTTGGAATATGTCTGTGTCTCAATCACTGAGAGGAATAAATTAGAGAAGAGATAAATCAAAGGATTTTATATGTATAATAATCGCGTAAATAAAGATTTCAAATTATATACTTCTTGATATTTACCATTGTTGGATACGTTTGTGTTTATGATTGTGAATGCGGAACGTGACCACGTTTAGTTAAAAGATGTTTTTTTATTATTATAAACTTTTAAAAAACATATACAATATTGACGTTCGATTTTATACTTTTAATAATTTTTATATACATATTAACGGTTAAAAAAAATGTAGAACGCCAGCCTTAGGAGGATACTCCTAAGCCTGGCGTTCGTTGTTAGGGTGGCACGGTTTTTTAAACGACACTATATAGCCAAAATACTGGGCAAAAGTCAATGCCTTGTTTACAAACACGTTAAATAAATTACTTTTTTTTATTATAACATATACTAAAAAGTCCGACATAGGCCTCCTTATACATCCCTATCCATCAGGTTTTGGACCGTATCCAACCACGCTGATCCAATGCGGTTGTGGTTAGGTTAGACATTTTACATGCCCATCCGACGCATGGATCATCTTACCTTTCAGACAATTGAGTGATCAACCCAAATTGCCCAAACCAACTAGAAAACAACAATGAAAATTTGTTGAGTCCCCGCTGGATTCGAACCCACGACCTCCGGTTTCTAAAGCACACGCCCATACCACTAGGCTTACGGAGGCAGTTATATTATATGCACGTGTTCCATAATATCAGATAATACCTGACAGTGGCAGTACGACGCCGCAGCCCGTCGATGCCCAGGAGGCTGATCTCCCCGAAGACGGAGCCCTCGCGTAGCGTCGCGAGTACTTCCTTCTCGTCCTGTGACATGACCTGACAACACCCAACAGCTCGTCAGCAGTAGCGAACATTTGAAAATTTAAACAACTTTCACCTAAGTTATAGACGTGGGTCGTTGCGTCACTTTCAAATTCGGCCGAGTTGGCCCAATAACGTATTTACAAAAATAACTACTTTTAATTTGACACGATACGGTTATTAAGTCTCATATCGCGCAACCAGTTATAGTAATTGATGACGTAAAGTAACGCTCACGCTTACTAAGTTATATATAGCTATGTATATATAACAGCTATGGCGAAGACGTGTGAAGTCGTAGTGTTGCCATGGATTACATCGTTCTCATATCTGTTTTGGCTTAATTATGGCTTGAAGGTTATCAGTTTATGCATCATGTTCGTTCAAAGTGTTTAATTCTGACCCTCCCACGTACGACCACTCTATAAACTGTCAGATACGATGACAAATTTCGATCACGAACTGTAACAGGAAAAATAAAATGATAAATACCAATACAATAAATGATAGGTGATCGACTGGGAGCGTCACCGTCATTTTCACTGCAAAGCAATAGTGTGTAAACACCATTCTTTAGTAATGGTGTATTATCCCAATCCAAAAAGGCAGGGAGTTGTGACATCTTGCGCTAAGTTTATTATATATAAGGTGTATTATTTTACTTTTTTTTAATTTTTTTATTGCATACGCAGGCAGACGAGCAGTCGGGGCCACCTGATGGAAAGTGGTCACCGACGCCCATAAACATTGGCAATACTGGTACCACCAACGCGCTGCCTACCGTGAGACATAGGATGTTAAGTCTCGTTTACCCAGTAAATACGCTGGCTACGGTGCCCTTCAAACCGGAACACAGTAGTGTTTTCACACTACTGCTTTGCGGTAGAAATAGAGACCGCGGTGGTACCCACCCAGACGGTCTCCTGTACACAGGGGACCTACCACCGGTAATTAATATAAAAATTGAAAATATCCTCACGTAGCACTCCCCGCTCTTGACGATGTACATGTGGTGGCCCACGTCGCCCCTGCGCACCACCTGGTCCCCCGGCAGGCACGACACGGGCCGCAGCTGCAGCACCAGGTCGCGCAGCAGCGAGGCCGAGCAGTTGCGGAACAGCTGCACCTGGGGACAGGTTCCGGTGTAAGGGCGCCGCGCTTAAACAAAACTATATATAGATGCTGATAAGATATGTGTATCGTTGGTTGTTCCTTAACGTCGATGTTTGAAACATTTAAAACAAATTCTAAGTCTTGAAAATCTCATAAAGACTGTTTAAGAAAAAAGGGAGGAAATTTAGAGAAAAAACGTTAATGATTTACCTTGCTTCAGAGTCGACATGTGCACAGCCAATGCGACATCCCGTTTCATGTTGAACGGTAACGAGTTCAATATTTTAGATTCATCTGAAATTGTTGCACATGTAAAATTATCATTATTACAATAGAATATATGCTATGCTAAAATTTTGCCTTAACAACTTAAAGCTTTGCCTATTCTTATTAATAAATAAGACGTTACAGGTTCAATCCTACGGGAAACAATATAAAAAATAACGTTAATCCGCCGATCACTTAATGATTTTCAAGTAAGATGATCTATATACATCGCATATGCATGTCAAAAGTTGGCTCGTTCATCTTTTGCAATTTTATAGGTCCGTCAGCGCCTCTATTTACGGACATAAAATTTACCATCTTATAACATAGGTTCAGATACTAGTTGCTCTGCGTGACAACCGTTATGCTATAGTGTTAAAAATGTAGAGCCATAAACCAGTGTTTGTAAAATGTGTATTAATAATATATGTGCAGTTTTACAAGAACTAGATCTTTCTTCCACCAAGCTATTTTCCCAAGTTATCATGCGGCCGGCTTCTAATCCATCCAGATTTACCTAATAACAGTTCTTACACAGAGCGACTCGCATTTGACCTTCACAATATAAAAAGTAAAATGCATTCTTTTGACGAATTAGTCGTCAGTTGATTCGGAGGCAGTGACTTACAACGACTAGGTATGATTATATACCTATGTCAATTAGAGTTATAGTTTAGTCAAACTAAAGCGGGAACAGAAGCTAACAAAGTGATCGATATCAGCGAAGAGACGTAGTACGTGGCGTTGTTACTAGTAGACTGTCGTTGTTGTTTATATCCTTTATATTATATATATTTAAATATACCGAAGCAGCGCTGCTGGCTCCAGGTGTAGCGGAACCAGCACGCCATGCGGCGCTGCAGCAGCTGCGGCATGCCCAGGCGGCGCAGGTAGCGCGCGCACCCGTCCACGCTCTTGCGGTACTCCGTCTGCGGGACGCGGTTGCTATGGGTTACGCTGCTCGTATCGTTTCTGTGTGCCATTTGGCTTTAGTGTATGACACGGGTAGAGGCTAATGATCAAACCCGTTGCTATGGGTTACGCTGCTCGTATCGTTTCTGTGTGCCATTTGGTTTGTGTAATGGCACGGGTAGAGGGCTAATAGATCAAACCCTGTTGCTATGGTTACGCTGCTCGTATCGTTTCTGTGTGCCATTTCGTCCTTTAGTGTTGGCACAAGTGAGATGCTAATGATCAAACCCGTTGCTTGGATTACGCTGCTCAGTATCGTTTCTGATAGCCATTTGCCTTTTAGTGTAATGCACTAAGTAGATAGCTATGATCAAACCGTTGCTATAGGTTATGCTCTCGTATCGTTTCTGTGTGCCATTTGGCTTAAGTGTATGCTTACGGTAGATCTAATGATCAAACCCGTTGCTATGGGTTACGCTGTTTAAATAGTTTCCGTGTGTCATTTGGATTTTGTGTATAACACGGGCTGATGTTTATTGTCACACCCCGTTGCTATAGGTTACGCGACTTATTGTAGTTCGTTTGTCCTCAAAAGGACAATGCAATTATGAATTTATTCAAGTTTTATTTTGCCTTTACACATGATGCCAGTTTTTAATAAGGTTTTACATTTCTAGTACGTATTGATCTTGGATTACGCTTTCTAAGATTAGACACATTTTATAATTATACATTATGTAGAAAATACCCTGGTTATTTCTAATATATTGTATAATTTATAAAAATAATTTACACATGAAAAAGAAGATATATCAAAAACCGGTTAGGAATCTTGGTACATTTTATTTATTCTGACTACGCGAAAATTATACGCTTATACTGATCCAAACATAGGATAGACTTCATGTACACAATGTAGCCCAAAGCAGCAAACTAGCGTTGCACATATGACTTTGGCATTAGTGGATTGTCACAATAATTGATCTCGATGACAATTCGTCAATATGTACACGTGAGACGTTATTTATTATTATAAGTTACATTGTTGACTCAAATTGACATAGAATTTAAAAAATTGAATTTTCATAAACAAAATCTCCATGTGATTTTGAACATGAAAATTCTATTTATATATTATAGAAGCAGTTGACCAGTATTACTGATGGATGTATATATATAAGGATGTTCGTTGTTAGGTATACAGAAAAAATAAATAAGCAGTAACTTACTGCCATTACACATTTTTTTATTGCCTACGCAGGCACACGAGCAGTTTATCGACCTGATGGGAAGTGGTCACCGACGCCCATAGACATTGGCAATATTAGTGGTATCACCGTTGTGCTGGCTGTCGTGAGACAGTCTCCAGACAGACAGTGAGGAGTTAAGTCTCCTTTACCCAGTAAATACTCTAGCTACGGTGCCCTACAAACCGGAACACAGTAGTGTTCTCATACTACCGCTTTGCGGCATAAATAGACACCGTGGTGGTACCAATCCAGACGGTCCCCTGTAAAAAGGGGACCTACCACTAGTATATACATTACGTACATACGACACAGAGGTGCACTTGATCCACAATCTTTTGGTTTACTTCGTGTGATCCTATATATATATATATATAAGCTAAGAACTAATGTACATCGCCTTACCCTGGCCCTGGTTGCAGTGGCGATGATGTCCCTTATCTGACCGATGAGGATGGCGAACACGAAGACGCCCAGCAGCCAGGCCGCGGTCATGAACAAGTACTCCGCCGTGTTCTCCGGTTTCGGATTCTTGCCTGCCGTCGGAAATATCTCTAACTATAGTGAGGCTAAATCAGAATCGAAACTTATGTAAGCGACGAACGTTTTCAATATAAGAAATTATGGGTTAGTCAAAGAACACTAGGAATAAATGTAAAGAAAATAATTTATAGTAACAAAGTAGCCTCATATATCAATAGTTCTTAGTGATGAATTAATTGCTTTGTTCGCCAAACGCTGAGACAAATTACCGGAGCAAGTGAAAAGGTTTTATACCGTTTACACTTGTAGCAATTAGCTAACGGGTCATACAAAAGTGTTTTAAACATATCACCAAATTACTTATATCACCAATATATCTCCCTTTACCCTTTACCAGAGACGATAACTTTGATTATGGTAAATAGCGAAAAAAAATTTATAGAAAGGATGCAAAATTTCTTTTTTCACGACATTTGGTAAAATTTACCTTCTTATGTCCTAAAGACCATGCAAATTTTTTGAATTTGAAATACCTTTTATACCTTATTTTGAGTTAAAATCAATATTTTAAAAAACAAAAAATTCTTCACTGTACGTGGCCTCACCGATAGACGTGGCAGTTTTGGTGGCGAAGTAGAAGCACCTGATGTACGCGTTGCCCACGTTGTCGTACACCCAGCCGTTGCTGGCGAGCCCCTCGTGGGCGCTCATCGCGTAGTAGGCGCACGCGTTCACGTGGATCATGTAGAAGATGTAGAACAGCAGCTTGCCGATCCTCACCTACGGTTACCACAATGATAATTGTGTTAACCATGTATATGATTGGTTCCTAATTATAAGAATGTACGATAAATTAAATGACTGCCGAATGCAACTGAAATTTTCGTTAAGTCATATCAAATCCACTGATTTACGGATTTTTCGCGTTTTGTAAAGTCGTCAAAACAACTTTTACACTGAGTTCCTTGCCGGTTCATCTCTGGACGGGTCTGAGTTTGTGATCCGGTGGTGAATGTAAAAATTTTGACGTTCATAAGTGCTCAGTAAAGCCAAAATTTTATGTATAGTTTTGACTTTAACTTTGACTTTATAGATTTATGGACCGATCATTTGAAAGGTAAAGTTAATGCGTCGGATGCATTCGTTGCAAGACGTCAGTGTCTTAAAATTTACTAACAACTAATTCGTTAATTTAATGCATTTCAATTGCTGCTGTCAAAGTGTTGTTGTTAACACGTTGTCGGGTTAATTTTGATTTATTTTTCCTATTCTGTGTTGAAATACTGTAATTGTTTTGTGTTTGTCCAGTGTTGGTGTTGTGTTTGTATCCTGGTAAGTTCGGTAAACTAACAATTTGGTAGAATTTTGTAAATTTCCCCATGGAAGAAGATAAGCCTCCGGATGGAGGCGGTGGTCTTCCTCCAGACATAACAATGGAGAGCTCATCTGATGCTCTTTGTCAACAGTCATCCACTAATCAGCGAAAAAGGGCGGCCGAAAAGGTCGAAATAGTTGAACATAAAAAAAATTAATCCACCCTCATCTTCAAACCAATCGTCATTTTCTAAAAATGGTTACGAAAATGATTCTAAACTATCTTATTCCGAACAAGACAAAGGACCTTTTATCGTCCATGTTATTAGATCCTCTCCTGACCTCTCCACAGGACAACCTATACGATTGCTACATTTTGCTCAGTTAATACACAGGCACAATGTACCTGGTATTGTGATGGGAGGTATAAAAGCACTAGGGAGGAATAGAGTTTCAGTGGAATTTAAAAGCTTTTCTGAAGCCAATAAATTTCTAACACACGAATTTTTAAAATCTTGCAATTTTACCGCCTCTATCCCGCGTTTCAATATCACTCATATGGGTGTCGTCAAGAACATTCCCACTGACTGGACCCTGGAGGAGCTTATTGACAATCTTAAAACCCCCGATTCAGATGTAGCAAATTCACTTCCAGTCCAATCATCACATCCCACCTATATTGGTCAACATGTACCTCCTCTTACCTCGGCCACTTCTGCTGTTCATCAAAAAACTAATTCTCAGGCATCCTACATCAAAACTATATACAAATCCCCTCGTCCCAAAGCTCCCCTCAGTAATTCCTATGACATTAATGCCCATAATAATATAGTTAGCTCGCCTTTGTCTTCTCAACCTAATGGCTGTGCCCTATCCTCTTCAGAATCTACTCCTATGCTTACTCCTAATGATAATCTAATTCAATTACTTACTTGTTCCCTGATCAATATCCTATCTAAATTTTCAGACTCCCTACCGAACAACGTCATTGTCCTCCATCAGCAACTCCTACAATCTTTCATTTCCCAAAATAAAATTCGTTCTCCAGTGGAACAGTAGAAGTGTCCGTCCCAAAAAACCTGACTTAATTTACTTGGTTAATCTTTATAAGCCTGTGATCCTTTCCATCTCCGAAACATGGTTAAAACCGGGGTCTTTGTTTAGGCTCACGGGCTATTCATGCTTCCGGGATGACAGGGATGACGGAAAGGCAGGCTGTGCCCTTCTGGTTAAGAGATCCATCACTTACTCACAAATTCCTATCCCTCCGCATAGTTCTGACTTACACATTGTGGCGGTCAGAGCTAAAAATATCTCTTTCATTTCCTGCTACATATCTCATCCTAATATTAATGTTATCTCCGAATTCAAATCCATTCTTTCTACCATCCCTAGCCCCCACATAGTCTGTGGAGATTTCAATTGTCACCATCCTTTGTGGGGTTCCAATTACGCTGATCCCTTATCATCACACTTCCTTGACCTTATTGATGATAATAACCTGTACATCCTTAATGATGGATCTCCCACCCGTAGGGCACCGCCTGGCCAAAATTCCAATGCTCCTGACCTATCCCTGGCCTCCCCTTCTTTAACAAGTTTCCTCTCCTGGTCAGTACTGCCTAACTCTTATGGTAGTGACCATTTTCCAATAATAATTAAATTCTTTCTCCACTCTCCTCCTTATCCAAGTCCCCCACCCCTCCAACGATTCAGGCTCTCAGAGGCTGACTGGATCAAATACTCCCAAATCCTTGAATCCAAAAAAAAATCTCTTCCTATAGTTGATTCTACAAATTTTACCTTATTATATAATGATTTTGTTAACTGTATAATAGCCGCAGCAGAAGAAATCATTCCCCTAAAAAACTCCTTCCGTGACCGTTTATCCTCTCCTCCTTGGTGGGACTCGGAGTGTACCGCTTCTGTGAAAGCCTAGCAGAAAAGGAATACACTAATAATATTTGTATGGAAAAATATTTACTTTACCGAAAGACCTGTGCCAAAACAAGAAGAATTCTAGCCCGGAAAAAGTCGCAGGGCTGGCTGAGGTTTTGTGAATCCTTATCTCCTCAAAACTCCACATCAATTGTTTGGCAAAACATTTCTCGATTTCGAGGAGTGTTTCCAAATCATAACATTCCCTCTAACGATTCCTCCACTTGGCTGTCAGATTTTATTGACAGTCTAGCCCCTCCATATGTTCCTTCCCTAGACTGCTTCCCCTCCCAGCAAATACTTCCTATTCCTCCAGACAGAATGAATGATAATTTTTCCTATCCCGAACTATCCTGTGCCCTTGACAACTTGAAACATACCTCCCCAGGCGTTGACGGAATAACATATTCCTTTTTAAGTAAATCTTCTATTTTAACTAAACAATACTTCCTTAGCATTATTAACGAAATTTTCTCCTCTGGATGGGTTCCAGGTTCATGGAAGACTCAAATAATCATTCCAATTCTCAAACCTGGCAAAGACCCTAGTGTCTCTTCGTCATACCGTCCTATTGCCTTATCATCAGTAATGGCAAAAATTTTAGAACATCTTGTCAAAAATAGATTAGAGTGGATCCTTGAGAACAGAGGCCTGCTCTCAAACACCCAGTTTGGATTCAGACGTGGTATGAGCACTATGGATAGTCTTGGTGTCCTTTCCTCTGAAATAAGACTTTCGCTTGCTAACAATGAGCATGTTATTGGGGTCTTCCTTGACATCTCGGCAGCATACGATAATGTCCAACTTCCAGTTCTCAGGCAGAAAATGCTTAATCTGAGTATCCCTGTGAGGTTGGTTAACATTATCTTTAGCTATCTTTTATGCCGTTCTATTTCGGTCCGTCGTAATGGCTCTCTCCTTCCTTCCCGTCTCGTGTGGAAGGGTCTCCCTCAAGGGTCAGTCCTAAGCCCCCTCCTTTATAACCTGTATACCGCTGACCTTGACTCTACAGTCACCAGTTTTTGCAAAATACTTCAATATGCTGATGACTTAGTCCTGTATACACCCTGCTCCGCTTTGCCTGATGGCTGTACTCTCCTCCAATCCGCTTTAAACTACTCACATGTTTGGCTCTCAGATCATGGTCTTAGTCTGTCTATCCCTAAATGTCATGCTGTTACCTTTACGCGTAAACGCCGTATCCCACCCTTAGACCTCTCCTTAGACGGAGAACCAATCGCCTTCAAGGATCATATTAAATTTTTGGGCGTCATCCTGGACTCTAAGATGTCTGGAACCCTCCACTTAGAGTATGTATACACTAAGTGCGAGAAAAGTATTAACATACTTAGAGCCCTGTCGGGTGTTCGCTGGGGTTCTCATCCTTTTTCCCAAAAAATCCTATACAATGCAATCATACGCAGTCACTTGGATTATGGCAGTTTTGTTCTTGAGCCATGCAGTAAGCTGGCTCTGAATAAACTTGACAGAATACACTCTAGGTGCCTGCGTATAATTACAGGAGCTATGAAATCTTCTCCAATTAATGCACTACAAGTGGAATGTGTGGACCCTCCTCTTTTCCTCCGCAGACAATTTCTCGCTGACAGGTATTTCTCCAATGCTGTTCAGTTTCCCTCTCATCCTATTCTAAAAACCCTTTCCCAGCTATCTCGGTCTATTAATACATCCCTCTATTGGTCCAATAAATCCCACCCTCTGCTGGTTAAAAGTTTTGAAAGACATAAATTGTCTTTATTCCCTGTCCTCCCCTTAAACAATTTCCCTCTTTACATTCCAAATTTCGACTCCCTGATATTCCAGCCTAAAATCATACTTAACCTTGGCATAGATAAGTCCACTGTAAATGCTAACCAAAAATTTTATGAAATAGTAAATAATGAATGGTCTAGTTGGGTTTTGGTTTTTACAGATGCTTCAAAAATGGATGGTTCCCATGTTGGGGCATCTGTATTTATTCCGAAATACCAGGTTGTGTTAAGTTTTAGATGTCCACCAGTATGTTCAAGTTTCACGGGAGAATCTATTGCTTTACTTGAAGCAGTCAAGTATATAGATGCAAACAGATCCCACTTCCCTAATTCTCTTATCCTCAGCGACTCAAAAAGTTGCCTAGAGGATTTGCAGAAACTCCCATTCCACTCCAAAAACCTTTCCTCAAACTCCCTCACCACCAAAGATCTTTTATGCCATCTGGAAAAAGCTGGCATTAATATCTTCTTAGCATGGATCCCAGGCCATTCTGGTATAATAGGAAATGAAATGGCTGACTATTATGCCAAACAAGCTACTGTTATTGGTGACCCTTGCCACTCCTTCATCCCCTCCCGAGACCTACGCTCTATGGCCAAACCACTATTAATGGAATCATGGGACAATTTGTGGCAGAAAAGTAATAAAATCAAAGGCAAATTTTATGCATCTATCCAACCTAATATCCCATCCCGCCCATGGTTTTTTAAATATAAATCTATTTCAAAATTAATCACCTCTATTTTAATCCGTTTACGTTTGAACCATGTGTGTTCCCCAGTGTTTTTAGCCAAATTGCGCATTCAGGATCACTCATTGTGCCAGTGTGGCTTAGCAGAAGGTACATTGGAACACTTATTCTTCTCTTGTACAAACCTGGTAGTCCCTCTTTTGACATCCTCCTCCTAAAATACCCAGGCCTATAAACATCCCATTCCTTCTAACATTTAATAAACCATACCAAAATAAAACTCTTTGTAAATTTATTCATGTAAATAATATAAAACTTTAGAATTTTCCCCCTCTTCCCTCCTCTCATTTGTTTGTCTGTATCAATGTTTGTTCTGTACCAAATATATGTTTTAACATGTTGTCTGTAGTTCTATACTTACTAACCCATTGTCTTGTGCTTATCCCAGGTATCTCAACCGATTAAGTGCCTTTCTACTGTAAAATACCATCTTTTACTGATCTGCTTCAACCAAATACTCTGTTTACCTCAACCTTGACATTGGCAGAATCACCTGAAACATCCTCGGTGGAGCCATAATAAATAAGAAGAAGAAGAATTTAATGCATCCTTTAGGTTGGGGGAGTCAGATGCGAATCCCTATGAGTAAAATCAGTAATAACTCCGGTAAATCTGGATAGATTAGAAGCCAATCTCATAAAAACTTGGGAAAATGACTAAGTTTAGACTTGTCAACGAAGTTTCTTCTCCTATTTGATAAGGTTTTAAGGTTATAGGCATTAAGTTGAGAATAATTTAGTTATACTCACAATATACGGAGATGACAGAACCCTGTCCATAGCTTTGTGGAATTTCCAGAAGGTCTGCAGCTTCAGCAGCCTCGGGAAACGGAGGACCACCTTCTGAGTGCCGAAGTAGAAGTACAGCAAATCGAGGGGTAGCAGGGATATGACGTCGAACTGGAACAATACGAAATGTTCGTTTCACTAATTTATTTATATTATAGTAAATTATAGAAATATATAGTTAATAATTAAAACTTTAAGTTTATTTGTTGATTCGAAACTCTAAGTTTATTTCGCAGCATTTTCTAGCATTTTCTATTAGTATATTAAATCACTTCACTTTGAGTACTTTTCAGCAGTCGTGGTATCTAGGCAGAATGTGTTAGACTTATTATTCAATAATATGTAGTTAGTAAGGTTCCTTAAAAATTTGTTAATTTAAATTAATATACTAATGAAATGTGTTCGAGTCGAAATCTTACTCCCCCCTTTTTTAATAACTCTATCGTCGAAAATTATATTTTGGTAAAATTTTCGAAACTTGTATAGTAAGATGATATTCAGATAAAAAAAGATCCTGCGCCTGATCTCTCTGCGGTCGTGTTGGCTATTCGTCCTATTGGAGTACGATATTATGAAGGAAGAGAGAGTTCACTTGTGTTTGAGTACATTTGTACACTAAACTACCTACTGCGCATCTATCTGATCTCTATTACCAATCGGTTGCCGTCAGAATCTAATAGAAGGACCTTATTATTCATCAACATCATCAGCCTGTGTTAGACATAGGCCTCCCCTAATGCACGCCTTCTCTGTAAGAGAGGTTTTAGACCGTATCCCACCACGCTGCGGGTTGGTGGGTGGACCGACTTTTTTAAACCAATCCGACGCATTATTCACCTTGTATTGCAATTTGCGCCTATAGTTGCGCCTGGTCTCGACCAGGTCGTCCACCCAGAAGCCCTCGTGGAGGAACATCAGCCTCGGCTTCACGAAAGCCACGTCTAGGGCGTAGATCACATCGCAGAAGTAGTCAGCCGCCATCCACAAAGGGGTGTTCTCCGGCGTCTGGTAAGGGAAGGTGGCGCGAAGGGCGATGCACCAGGCATTGTAGCTGTAGCATAACGTCACAAGCAACAGCCAACTGATGTAGCCCGTACCTGCGCGAGAATAATAATAGTGATATATGAATAACACGGCATTAGCTAGTTAAAATTGTTTGTACTGTGTAAACTTGATCATTGATAAATACATTAAATTATTTGACTTATGTTAGTAAACAAAAGGTAAAAAGGTAGAAATCTCAATTTCACCTCTTGCCGTAGCAGTCAAGGTCAGTAATCATTACGCCAAGAGAGAGAGAGATTTTATCAAATCGGAACACGTACGAGGATGGTCTGAAAAGTATCCGACCTCAACTCAAAGATGGCGCCACTCGTTTCTAAAAGCTAGTGAATGTAATTGTGCATATTTTAACAGTTACTCACCAAAGTTTCGGCCATTTTGGATGCGCAGTTTTTAGTTGACAGTCGTTTGAGTGAATAGAAGTGAGTGTTTTTGTGAAAATGGAAAAAATTGAGTATCGAGCTGTTATTAAATTTTTGTTTTTGAAAGGCAATACGCCTACGCAAATCAAAGATGAGATGGACTCTATGTGTGGGACTCTGCATATATTAAATCAAGATTTAGACATGAGAAAGCTGTCCGCGCGTTGGGTGCCGCGTTTGCTCACATTAGACCAAAAACATGTTTGAATGAACATTTCAAAAGCTCTCTTAGCGCAGTATAGGCGCAATAAATCAGAGTTTTATCGCCGATTAATTACTGTAGATGAAACTGGGATACACCATTATACGCCCAAAACAAAACTACAGTCAAAACAGTGGACTGCAAGGGGAACCAGCTCCAAAAGCAAAACTTTTTCGGCTGGGAAAGTGATGCTACTGATTTTTGGGATAGTCATGGAGTTATATTTATTGATTATCTTCAAAAGGAAAAACCATTACAGGAGCATACTACGCATCATTACTTGACGAGCTGAAGGCACAAATTCCGGAAAAACGGCCTCATTTGCAAAAAGAAAATCCTGTTTCACAAGAAAACGCGCCATCTCACACCTCAGCGGTTGCCATGGCAAAATCCACGAGTTACGGTTTCAGCTTGACCATTCGCCTTACTCACCAGATCTGGCCCAAGCGACTTCTTTTATTCCCTCATCTAAAACTGCGCTCGGAGGACAAAAGATTTTCGTCAAATGAAGAGGCAATCACCTTTGTGAACAGTTATTTTGCAGAGAAAAACGCCAAATACTATTTGGACGAGTTACAGAGATAGGAGCATCGCTGGGAGAAGTGTGTACAGTTACAAGGAGACTATGTAGAAAAAAAAAAAATAAGAAAAAAACCCCTTTATCATTGTTAGGTCGGAAACTTTTTAGACCACCCTCGTATATTTTTAATATATTTTTTAGTAAATTTTTGTTTTTATACCAGACTTTTGACCTCGACACAAACATGGTGATGACATCTTATATACCTTGTTCTTACTATATGATATAAGGATAGTATTATTTTTTTATTTATAACCAGTAATAAGATGATATATGACGTAATAAAACGTAGTACATCAAACATTTGTAAGCGGTATTTTTTTGTCAACTGGGCTAACATTTTAATTATCATTGGCTATTGAAATATAGTTACCAAACCTTCGAAATCAATATCGGTGGTAGGTCCCTGTTTACAGGAGACCGTCTGGGGTACCACCGCGGTGCCTATTTCTGCCGCGAAGTAGTAGGTGAAAATCGGAACACAGTAGTGGTGTTCCGATTTAATGGGTACCGTAGCCAGCGTATTTACTGGGTAAACGAGACTTAACATCCTATGTCTCACGGTAGGCAGCGCGTTGGCGATACCACTGGTATTGCATCTATGGGTGTCGTGATCACTTCCATCAGGTAGCTCGACTGTCTCGTCTGCGCGTATGCCATAAAAAAATATTTCAATATAAATATTAAAACATATTAAGTATCTTTTGATTAATGTCCGTTCCATACAAACGTATGTACGAACGACCAAGCTAGTTAAATAGCTCCAACTAGTTAACAAAGGCTTATTGTATTTTTATTGGCACCCCATAGACTTTTAATTGATCATTACTCGTGTCGTAACCGCCACGCAGTGCAGAACGGTCTGTTAAAGGCTTAAATGTTTTCAGCTTCGTTTTCTTCCTTCTATGCAATACAGACTAGTATTTGTTAAGGGGTTTTATCTTTTTTCCATCAACATTTTATTAAAATTACGCTTAAATATTCTACCCGCCTTTACGTGTCAAAGTGTAGTTCTTATTAATGAAATAAAACGCAATTATGTAAGTGTTATTAACTATTACTGTTTATAGTTTAGCCAATTTAGACATAGAATTTCAGTAAACAAAGTTTAACGCCAAACTCAATTGACGCCAAGAAGTCTAGCACTATTAATAGTTGAACATCAAGGTATAAAAAACATGGCCGCCGTTCGCGGATAAGAATGGGTTCAAGTTTATTACTTCTCTAATTTGTCTTAACTATTGAGCAAGAGAAACAAGTGAAGTAAAAGGTAACATTTAATAATGCATGTATACACATGCACATTGACAAATTGTACCTTTTGGTCTGTAATGTCTTTTTTTACAAAACAGTAAAGTGAACCGGTTTAAAGGGCCTAATATCAAGTGTTATCGCTAATAAGAGTGCCAAACTTTTGGCGTTAATTGAGTTTAGCATTATATATTACTAAAATATAAAGTAGTTGGTAGTGTGATGGATATAAGGCTGTCCTAATGCACGCCTTCTCCAATAGGGAGTTTGGACCGTATCCCACTACGCTGATCCACTTTTTACATGCCCATACGATGCATGGATCATCATACTTTTCAGACAATTGAGCTATCGGCCCATATTGCCCTAACCAGCTAGGAAACAACAATGACGATTTGTTGAGACCTTGCAGGATTTGAACCCACCACCTCTAGTTTCTTAAGCACACATTATTAACTGTCAGGGCTATGTAAAGTATCCTGAAATAAGACAGCTTTAAAAAATATTTCTCACCTTGAGGGTCGATGGGAACGAATGGATCACAGAACGTCGGCAGAACTAGACCCTTGCACTTTTTGCACGACTCGGCGATGACGGCACCGGACTTTGAGGCGTCTCAAGTATCGGTACCAACTTCCTTTCGACAGGAGGCCTGTGAAATGCCTTGACACTGACGCGAATCGTACAATATCTGACTCACTTAGAAGAGAAGTAATATTCAATAATAGTAAGTAAGTAGACTAAGTGTGTGTAAAATTACATTTTAAGTTTTAATTTAATTTAAGTATATTCCTGTACTTTAAGGATAATTAGTAAATATTTATTGGTAGTCTGCTTTTAGCTTAAATCAATTATAAAGTTATGTTCAATACCTCAAAATTGGATAACCAGCCATACTTACAAGATATATTATTAAAAATATGTATAAAATACATGAACATAAACGTTTGTAGGTCCGACCAACTTGCCAATTAAAACATTATTTTATGCATTTATTATTGACCTAGCTTATGCGGTGATTCCGCTCGGGTACTTGAATATATTACACTAAATGTTGTTAAATTATAAGCCTTATGTGAATCTGGGGTCTATTGCTTAGCCAATTCAGATTCAGAAAATGTGTAAATAAATTTAAAGCCAAACACTAATGACGTCGAAAAGACAACGTGCTTATTGGTGGAATCGCCGCCCAAATTAATGCCCACGCGATATTTGACCAATAACAGCACCCTGAGTTATGGCGCCATTAGTTATTTAATATAATTTTACTTATTTTGTTATCTGTTCCTACCATACTCTGATTTGATTTACTTCTTTATTATCGACGTCTTTTAAAAATAAGTGAGTTAATTGTAACGTTTATTAAAAAATGCCAAACCGTTTGTTGGAATCGTCGGTCGATTGTCCCCTTTTCAAGTCCTTTAGTTCTGTTGCGGATTCTTTTATTTCGTTTTTAGGCTTAATCGATGGCGGCGGGCTGTTTGTGAACAGTCGTACTTTCTGTTGTGGGATTATTCTTAAAAAAAACATAGAACAATTAAAGGCGCGGACGCAATAAATTATAAAGCTATTCTCTGTATACTTTGATTCATTAGTATTGCATTTTTGAATATATTTTCATTTGACGATATCTCATTCTCAATTCTATTTTGGTTCTATGATAATCTTACCTGTTATCTCTACGGTGAAAGAATTCACCTTCAGCTTGCGTTTTCGTTTCGACATTAGACACGCTTTTTGTTATTCTGTAACAAAAATCTTTAGTGAAATAAAGAACAGAAATCACACATCACATTATGGAATATGTAGAATTATTTTAGCACAATGTATGACAGAATTCCAAGCATCAAAAAACTACATTTACTAAAACTTATATTTAGTCAATTATTTCATTAAGGCAATTACAAGCAACTCTTTTAATGGAAGCCAATAAGATCGGCCGTCTTGGCTTTCATTAAAAAGGCCTTTGTCCAGCAGTGGACTGCTATAGGCGGTTTATGATGATGATGATGCATTAGTACTCCTCCGTTAAATGTGATTTGATAGTTTTTACGCTACTTACTTTTCATGGGTTGGTGTATTCTCTGGGGTGCACCAGGAACTGCGCGCTCCCTTAGCCTCCGGAATGTGACGGGGCTTCGAGGAAGACGGGTGAACCGTGTGCTTAAAGAGGATATGAATACAATATTTACACATAAAATAAAAGCTCCCAAACCATTGCAAATAAAGGCGTTATTTGCAATGGTTATCTCAAACTCTGTTGGTTGCTTATTTTTCTACATGAATATATGAATATTCATGTAGAAAAAGAAGCAACCAACAATGTTTGTGCATTAGTTTTGTTTTTAACATACAGGGATCACGATAACATGATCTATTTCTGAATGCATATTTCATATTATAATTGTGTTAATGACCAACAATAATAATAATAATAATCCTTTATTTTCTCACCACATAAATTACACAATAATATTAGAAAATGGGAAATGTACAATATTTTATATACAGCATAATGTGGGAGACTGATGCCTAAACTAAAAATGCCTGTATTTTAGGCCATCAGGTCCCTCCTCCCGGAAAAAAACATTAGACAGTACGTAATTTAAATGATAAATGTTGATTAATGGGTGGGAGGGCTTGTGACTTATAGAGATAACATAAATTGTTTAAAATTTCTCTGAAACTCGGAGAATACGTTATATTTGTGCCTTACATGAGTGCGTGCGTATGTGTGTGTGTGTGTGTGTATGCTTGTGCGTGAGTGCATGCATGTGTAATGGTAAGTATGTGTATTTGTACGTATGGTATGTCTTTATGATGTACTTTTATGTGATTGTACAGAGAAGCTCTTCGGTAGTATTATAATCTAGGGTTGCTAACCATTCCGTAACAGTTTTTTGGCCTTAAAAGTAGTAGGTAAGTGGGTAGATATTAAGCTTTTTGTTAATTATATTGTACATAAATCCTCCAATATCATAAATATCATAATCTGCGAGAAAAATTAGATGTGTTCTTTTGGCATGAGGTACAAACGCGCAAGTTACGTTTGTTTTGCTGACAAAAATTTGAGTCATACACTAACTGTTTGTGTTTTTTCATGACTGTGTATAAGATAAATAGCTGCCGTTCTGTGAGAACATTTGCTTTTTTGCGCAAATCAGTAGTAGAATATCTATATGGAAGAAAGTTAATAACCTTTAACAACAACCGTTGGGTTCGTTCGAGCAGAAGCAACAATGACTTATTAGCCCCACCCCAGGTAGTGATACAATAAATTAGTAGGGACTGGCAAAGTGCAAAATAAGCTAATTTCATAGTATTTGATTGATAAATTTGCTTTTTTTTTATTAAAGGAAGTGATCAGAAATCGATAATCCAGCAAAAATGTGTTATGTTCGAGGCCATCACTTCACATACTTATCAATAATTAAAAGTTGACCCGACTGTCCGATACACACACTGTGTGATACACGTTGAAGCTTCAATGAACCTATGCTCAAAATGCAAAAACATAAGTCAAAATTAGGCAACAAAGCCTAATTGCTAATAACTAAGAGACAAGTGCAAGCTTTACTTTGGCTTCCCTCAATTCTATTTATCTGATTAATTATTAATGTAGTGTTGTAGAATTGTAGGAGAATTTATAGAAGGAGGGACAATATGTTTTCCCCAGGATTTTCAGGCCTATCCGCCTGTCATGGAAGATGACAAGGCACAATTTTAATTAACACTTCAATGTCAGGCCTCATGCAGCCCATCTAAACTGTATCTGTTTGTGTGTACGAATCTAACTTGTACATTATGACAAGATATTCCTTAAAAAAATGAACAACTACAAAGACTAACTCATGACATTTAATTTTTTCGAGAATGTTTCAGATTTCTGCGATTAAAAGCTATTTTTACAGGTGTATTATTTACATTTACATATATTCACAGTTGAAAGAGGTTAGATACTTGAATAGGTATACGGTTGTAATTTTAACTTGTTATACCTGCATGTTTCTAAACAGTCTTATCAGACACACGAACGAACAGACAGACATTATGAAGTGAAAATAACAACGTCTTGCTGCACTCCTACGTAACAAATGCGTGTAAGAGATATATTTGAAGCTATAGATTATGTTGAGATTGTTATTGCTATACTCTTAATATATTTACTACATTGAGTATTTTTTACCGCATAACGACATTGAGCAAACGCGAACAGAGCTTAGCTTAAATACCATTATAAATCTCGTAACAATAAATTTGGCTACGCCGTGATGCCATACCGAAAAATATTATATGGAATCTTGAGGAGTGGGCCTCGTTCATGGCTTAACGACTTCAATAAAACGGATCGTAAAATGCCATTGTTTGCTCTATCGATATCTACAGCGCAGATAAAGAATCTAGTTTCTGAAATAATTAAACATTAATCTCTATTGTGTAGGAGAAACGGGTCAATTTGTATTAAGGACTTTCCGTAATTATTTAAGGATATTTCTTTGCATTTGGACCATTAATGTATTTTATGAAGAGGAGATTTTTTCTCAAGTATTTAATTTGAGCGCATAATAATCTTTATACATATTTCGTAACAAAAATTGACATAAAAGCACAAGATATATAAGTATATATGTATGTATATACAGAACCTTCATTACTTTTAATTCAGAGGTAAAAAAGGGAAAAGGATAATTGTAGGTCGAAAATATTTTTTTTTATTTAGCTTAACAATTATTTTCAATATTTCGAAAAATCTTTTCTGAAAATTACGTACTTTAAATAAAGCTATGCTACCAATATATACATTTAATTGTCCAAAGTTTCAAAAAACGAATTCGAATTAAATGCTTTAAAATCCATAACCTTTTAATCCCTAGCTAATCGAGTTTGAGAAGATTTTTGTTTACGAATACTGCCTCACTTATTTGGCTTTAGTGATCCGTAAACTGGATTTTTAACTCCGAAACAACCTCATTACAAAGTTTACTTGGTTCTAAACAATTTTAATTACTACAGCTTTTCGGGCCGTTGTAGTTAAGTGAGTGTTATGAAATATAATATATTTTCTCACTGCGTTGGAATAAATCATTAATAATTCAATATGTAAGGCCCGATAGCTGATATAAACGTGCCGCAATTGGAACTCAGAAGTGGTAATTCGATATTCAAATCACAGAGGCCCTGATACAGAGAGGTTAATGGAGGCTTGTCCTTGCTTATAGAGGCGCCTGCATTGCGCCAGCATTCGGAGGCGATTGACGCTCTGTTACTGTGCTGATTTGAATACATGCAGGCTGTTTTTTTCTTTTTTCTTATTCCTTACTCCTGTTTTCGGCCATTATGATAAAAATTGCAATAATGTAAGTTCACGTAAAAAAACTGCACGCATTGTACGCAAGAGCGCATCGTTTAATAATGTTTTAATGTCCATTTTTGTTACACTTAACTTTCTGTAGATAGCCAGTTAGTTATCGGAACATATTATATTATTATTATTTGATAATTTAGTCGTAAACATTGTACGACATTCCGACTTCGATCTATTCACTACAGTTATATTGTTATAATTAACCACATACTGCGATGTGCTGTGGAGCCTCAATAGCACATCGCAGTATGTCAACAAACATAAAAACACACCTACTTAGAGGTGAAAGAGTATCTAATGCAAACATAATTACTTATAAAGCGGGGCGTGGTACAAATTAACGTTGTCATACAAACGGTTGCGTTATTAAACTACGGTTGATTTTCGTGTTTCGACCGAGAAACACGAAGCACTATGTCACTAGTGCAAACTGTCAGCCCTTGGCAAACTCCCGCCCAAGGGTAACAAGTTGGGTAGTCCTACATTCGGACTAGCGCAAACAAACCGATCGTTCTATGGAAAATATACTATAAATATACCGTTATTATTTTAAAATTAAAACGTTTTCCAATATGTTTTTTTGTTTTAAATCCACCACTTTGCATTGTATCCTACTATAGCTATATTGGACTTTGTGTAAATATGAACAAAGTAGCCCATAGAAATGGAGTAACGTCGCATCTAGTGTTTTTAATGATACATGCAAATTGTGTGACAGTCAACTAATAGCAACGCTATATGTACATCGTCACTTTGTTGCTATTGGTTATGTTTACATCTATTCTTTCACCTAGCCATTTTCCCAAGCTATCATGTGGTCGGCTTCTAATCCATCTAGATTTAACTGAGAGTTCTTACGCGCAGCGACTAGCATCTGACCTTCAAAATCCTAAGGGTAAACCGCATTCTAAGGATGAATTAGTAGTCAGTAAATTTGTAAGATCTGACGTCCTATAACGACTGCTAAAGATGATCTTCACAAGCGGGACCGTCTTATTACATGCCTATCCGACGCATGAATCGTCTTACTTTATAGATAATTAATTTATCGGCCCATATTATCCTAACGTACTAGAAAACACCGATTACACGAAGCTGTTTCCTGCTGAATTCGAACCGACGACATCCGGTTTGCAAATCAATGGCCAGCTAGACAAAGATGTTTACATCTATTCTAAGTCTAAATTGGCTAAACTATAGAATAGGATTCTTATCCAATAATATACTCTTACTACGGATCTACTTTTGTCACAATGTAATAAAGTGAAAACACTAGAGCATAAGTGGCACCGTAGCTAGCGTAGTTATCAATATAAAGCGTAAAATTTAAATAACATATATACAAATAACAGTTTGGACTGACTTCTAAGAAATATAAGAGGACAAACTACGTTTATAGAAGCTTTTGTTGTCGAGATATGACGGACGTGAAGTTTTTTTTTTTACTTTCACTAAAAAATTTTCTCAAATACTATATTCACATAGAACTGACAATAGGGAATGAACTATATTTAAGTCATCTCACATTTAAGGTGGTTGTGAATCCTTGACGATGATGACCGCATGTAAGCAATTGCAGTCTAAACTTGTTTAAGATGGAATTCTAATAAAACAGGAGCAAGCATTTCATTAGCAGAATATATTATCATTTTATATTTTATTATCATTGCCAAAATGAATATTAGCAACATAAGCCGAAGAACTAACGACAGATAGAGTCGGAAAGTTCTGGAGTGGACACCGAGGCTCGGCAAACGTAGTGCGCGATGCCCAGGGGCAAGAGTGAGTTCACAAAGTGGCCGGTGTGGGCTGGATGAGAATAGATGAAGATAGGAACCGGTGGCGTGCATCAGGGAAGGCTGCGTCCAGCAGCGGACTGACAAAGGTTGACAGGTCCCGTGACCATGGACCCTGGAAAGGGTTCCAAACGTCGGGAATTATTTTAAATAATTTTAAAGTAATTAAACGCGATAAAACTAGTAAAATTGTATCATTTATCATGTATTTACCATTTATACTATTATCGTAAACAACAGAAAGTAGTATAAGGGATTCATTTCACATGATAAATGTAATAAACTAATTTCTGAAGAACTTTAGATTTTAGGATATACAAAAAATATGTGTAAAAGGGGGGAATACATTAAGAGTAGTAAACCATTGATAAGCATTCATGTCCCTACTGTTTATTCGTAAGCATTTTTAAATGGTCGCTAATAGATTTTTTTTTTTCCTATTGCCGATGGTGTATCTCTATCTCCGGAACAAAAACGATAATGTTTTTACTAATGATTTACTTGACTACAAGCTAATTATGTAAAATAAATTTGCATTAGTTGATAGTTGCAATTTAATACAATAACGCATTTAAGGTCCTAGACAGTTGGTATTCTCAAACTTCCTGTATTTCGTAAAAAAATATCACATCATTAGCCTGTGTTAGTCCATGTTGGATATAGGCCTCCCCATTAGGGGGTTTTTGGACCGTATCCACCACGTTGGTCCAAGCGGGTTGGTGGGTGGACCTACTTTTTACATGCCCAACTGACGCATGGATCATCTTACTTTCCAGACAATTGGGTGATCGATCTCAAATGCCCTAACCAAATAGGAAACAACAATCCAAATTTGTTGAGTCCCCGCAGGATTCGAACCCACGACATCCGATTTCTAAAGCACGCTACGCTACTGAAAAATATATTCTACAATAAATAATCCATATAAGATTTCATCAGTGTTTTATTTTCAAGTTATTTAATAGCCAAGCATACGAATTTGTCTTTCATTCTTTATAAAAATCCGTAAAATGCTCCGTTTAAAATTATGTAAATGTATTAAATATTAAAACAATGTGGTATGGCAAAAACCACATCCATTTTTAGTCTGTGCTCGCGTAGGAAATTTTACATTATCCTAATTAAAACCAAATGTGGGCACTGCCTTAATTGGAATGTGAAAGTTTTCTATTTGCCATTGAATATTCGGTCTATGTGTTAATTCATTTGCAGAATAGTCGCGTGCCTTCAACTAATAGAAGAACGGACTCAGGACTAGAACTTAATTGCAATCTACCGTGTTCAGGCTAATTGTTTCGATTAAAAAAGAATTAGGAAAACTGAACCTCTTCACAGAGATTTATTTTCAAATTATTAATCTGCATTTATATTCGTGGATTATCTTTTTATTTAAACTTCCTGCACAATTTAAGTACAAAAGGACTTAGACATTTCTCCCAGCCAACCTTAGGGTGGTTCAGAGAGATCAACGTGGGTGTACATAAATTACAAAATAAAATAACAGTTTTTTTTGTTGTAGTTAATGTTTTTCGTTTCAGAATTTGTAAGCAAATGCATAAAAAAAATTCCATTGCACATTCGCCAGTTCTATCTAGGACCTAAAACACAAACCGATGAAAATAATAAAAAATATTTATTATTTAATTTCCACTGCAGTACCATGTTTCTACTTAGACTTTTAAAAAAAATATTGAATTGAAAAAAAAATTCAACCGTGTTATTCACTTTCTTGCCGTAACTAACTTACTTTTCAAAATAAGATTAAACTGTACCTAGCGCATAAAATTACGGTTAATCATTAATTCTATTTTCCAAAACAAAAATAGATAACACCAAAAATCATAAATTCATAAAACCTTTTCATCAATTTATTTGTAAATTAAAATAAAACTCACCACGTCAACCGTAATTTCCATGATCAATAAAAATTATAAAATAAATTTTTGCTCAAAAACTTTTCATAATACATCAACAACGCCGTTATAATAGTTATACATCGACATTTTCCCGCGCGCAATTTCCACGGACGTTCTCCTTCCACTGTCCACAACAAACTGCCCAATAAGAAAACTTTAAGTCGGGCCAATACAGGTTTGAGTGCTGCGTAATTTCGCTCGCTCGCCCCTAAAGCGATTACTATTTTCGTCGCTTTTACAAGAACACTACCCCTTACTCCGACTATGGATAAACTGTTGAGCAGTTTAAAAAATTATTTATCATAGAATGTATACTTCTATGAAATTATTAACCCTGTTTAGATAAATAAATATTTAAAAAAAAATTATTGCTAATCCTGATGCAGCAATGCGTGATGAAAGTTTTAAAGAATCAATCACTTGCAGATACATAATCGAATCGTAAATCTTATGGCAAAACCTGGAAGCGAAATCTTATTTTTAAACAATTATCAGACAAAACAATGGTAGTATTCAAATATTTTTTAAATAAAATTTTTATAAGATGAATTATTAAATAAATTTATTAATTGGAAATTGAACGTTTTATTGTACTGTATAGTAATCCATTAAGGAAATTTTACTTCAATCAAATAACAAAACTCTACTCCTTTAAAGCGATCAAAAAAATGTTTAATTCTTATAATTTTACAGTAATCATAAAAACAACGAAAAGAAAGAGTTAAAGATTACCTTGTATGGTGTAGTTTATTGAAAAGAAAAAAAAAGTTACTTACCCTTCTCATGAACTTGAACATGTCCAAAACCATGGTATTGTTTTTAGTGTATTTAACGTACAATGTACTAAAATGTACTACTCCAGTAGCAATTTAACAAATAATAACATATGTTAAATGCTGACAATAAAGCCAAACAGACGGTGTCGCTTTAAATCAATAACAGCCCCTTTAATAATTTAGCGCGAACATTTTACAGCTTTAGCAGTAAATATTTCAAAACTTATATAAGGTATGGACTATTATTGCTTTGTCTAGAAAGTATTACCCGAGCTCACAATTAATTCACAATCAAACAATTTCGCGTTTTAAAACTTCTTTTGAGCTTTTCTATGAGCGCTATGAGACTGAGAGAAAATACAGTTAAAATAAATCAATACTTCTCGCACCTGTTCACTATTCCATTCCGTTCACAGAGCAGATTTTAAGCAATACGTTTTTGCGTCACAAAGGGCTATATCGCTTAATATGTAGCAAGATAAAGCTAAATAAGAGTATTAATTTTTTTTTAAATTTTACATTACTTTATTTCACTTACTAATAAAACTATACATCTTCGAAAAAAATACTTGCAAGAAACCGAACGTCAAATGTCAATGCGTAGTTAACATGGAAACAAGTCAACTAAAACATGATCCTATTTACAATTTAAATGTGAGAAAATGCATATAAAATCCTGTATATTGAATTTATTATTTGACTGGGAAGATATATATAACAATATCCTGCTGTTAAAGTACTAGCAAACTAAAGACTAATGGGAAATGAACAAAATGTTTGTGTTAGTAATTTAACTTTTTTAAAAATCGTGAAATTTTATTTTCAACTTGCTCTATTTCCTATTTGTAATATTTGCTCACTTTGTGTTAAAATTGTTCTCCAATTGGTTTTTCTTTTGTTTTAAAAGACATACGGTAGCTTATGCTAAACTTTTGTATTGTTTTAATATATTTATCATAACATGTTTATCAGTACCTAGGCAAAGTGCCTTAAATTGTATGTTAAATACTAAATGATAATTTTTATAAAGAAAACATTTTTTAATTTATAGACCATTTTAAATCACATTAGTTTTGCGTAACATAAACTTTTACCATTAAGACAAAAGCATCATAATGTTAGACTATAAAATTATGACGTAATTTTTTTTACCTCTTTTGGTTTTACAAAACTTTTCATTTTATGCATATAGATATAAGCATACAGTTTTAGATCAACTTGTAAAAATGCCACATTTTTTTTTTGTTTTTTACAATTCAATAATTTCATTTACTGTTATGTAAAAAACTAGTTACCATTTATTACTTATGTTAATAAGCAGACTAATTAAAGCTAAGAAAGTTTTTAAGTCTTGTTGGTTGGTTCAAAGAATAAATACTACTATAGAAACATATACTTACTCATACTATCACTCATATAGTATGACCCCAAAAGTAAAAGTCCATTTGCTCAATGCCATTGAAATAATTTCCGCTAAAGTATGTCACATTTTGAAAATAAATAAAAGATAATTTGACTAAAAATCTGTAATGTAATAGTGTTTTAACTGTATTAATTTGTTGCACTATATCTGACACAAACACTGTAAATCTTTTATTTTCTCTAATGTTCAATGAAGTATTTTTTATTAATTTTGGGATTTTACTTTTATGTTTAATTTTAACTTCATACTAGTGTTCATTGCACTAAATCTTTCTTTATATATAATTCTGATCTTTTTATATACACTTGCAATACTTTAGTTAAACAAGAAAGGAGCTCATTTCCATTACTAGATCCATTACCAGATTATTAGATCGCAATTTTATTCAAAATCACAGCTGCACTATATTTAATACAAACATATTTAGAAGTGTTCAATATCTAAAGAAAATTGCAAGGTTTATTAGTTATATTTTTAGTGACCAGTTGTTGGTATATTTTAAGATTTTTCTTAAATTACTGTTTCCAGGCCTCTTACCAGGTAATGTTAAGCATACCTGGTAAGAGGAAGCTAACCAATATATTTCCAATCGTACTGTCTGTTACAGTAAACAAAGTAGTTGTGAATAATCATTACCAGATAAAAGTTTAATTGCTCAAATTTTAATTCTAATATCTTTATTCAATGTTAAAGTGTTACACTTATTTTCAATTGTCAGTAATGCAACAATTATTTACTCGGAATAGGAAGTTGAGGACTAGGTTATCGAAATTGTAAGTCTGGAAGCATTCCATAAGTAGAATCTTATAAAACTGATTTACAATGTCTAAAACACAAATATATTTCTTGTAAAGATTTTAATTTAACTGTTACATTTTGATTTTTTTTGATATTCTGATTTTGAAAGAATACATTTTCCCATAAAAGTTTTACTTGTTCAGCTCAGTAGTTCCTGTAAAATTTGTTTAAATTTGAAGAAATTTATTGATGCGCATAACAATGTCTCAAGAATTAATTTTGAGTTTACTGCACATCCTTAAATTCTCAATTATGTATTGGTATAGTCCAAGAGATGTTTCAGGAATAAGGTAGTAGGTAGGATTGAATTGAACTTTTTTTATAAAATTAATACTAATATTTACCCAATACAAAATGTGTAATAATGTATATGTATGATGATAACGGTTTGTTGTATTTTGTATGAAATACAAGTAATAATAATAGTGAAATATTTGTGCTGCCCTATTTGAGGACTGGCATAGGTATGATCATTTTGGATCTTGTGCCATAAAGTTTGACATTATGGGCTTTTATATAGATTATGCAAACTTGGCGTGCCAGATCGACTTTTACTCACCGTACGAGATTTTCTGGGAACCTGAACGCTTTGTTACCACGTCGAAGGAGAGTGATTTGACTCATACCTCATTTGAGCAGGGCTTTCTCAAGTGTGTATTAAGTCCGTTTCTGTTCAAACTATACTCAAACGACTTATCGCGAACCCGATCAGTAGACCACGCAATGTTTGTGGATGATACTTGCATCTATACATCCGGATTCAACCTAAATGCCATACATCAATGCCTCCAATCCGCTGCCAATACTATAGGGAATTGGTTTAGGAAATGGGGAATCGTAATTAATAATACCAAAAGTGAGTATCACTTTTTGAAAGTGAAACCCCTGCTTCCCATAAACATCCTACTATAGAACTGCCTGATCCCCTCGGTAGAAAAGACCAAATACATTACATAGACAAAGCTCTCTCGATCGGTCCACACATTGCAGACCTCAGAAACAGAGCGGCCTCTGTGATGAATGGGATAGCAAGTTATCACTTGGCGACAAAGTGACGCTGTAGAAAACCGACACTCGTCCTTTTATGACATATGTTAGTCCAGTTTTCGCCCAAGTACCGCCTTCATCATCATCATTATATCAGCCTAACGAAGTCTATTGCTGGCATGTCCCATAACCTGGCAAGAGGTACTGTCTCCTACCATTCCGTAAACTTACAGTCGCTACTCATCTCTGATTCGTCCTACACTGCGATGACCAGTACGAAGGCTGCTCAAGAACCCTTTTTCCACAATTATTGGCTCTACGAGGTATGTGTCCGGTCCATTGCCATTTTAGTTTGCTAATTTGTTGTTGCTCAGGTTACCATGGTTATGCTGCGGACGTCGGCATTATGAACTCTATCACGCAGAGAATTTCCCAGCATGGGCCGCTCCAAAACTCGCTGAGTGACTTTGAGCTTCCAAATACTGCCATCAGCAAATGACTATATCTCAGTGTCGTAGGTCATCACTAGCAACACACACCAGTTGAGCACATTAGTCTTCAGACATTGGACGAGAGGACACGTCTAACCTTCCCAAAGCTGACCATCCTAGTTAGATTCGTCGATTAACCTATGCGTCGAAGTTGGACTTGCCCAACCGGACTACTTGTACCAGGTACATAAATTCTTCGACAACTTCGAGCACAGCACTCCCAACAACCATCGACGAAGGCATGAGCGTTAGACATGACTTTCTTCTTGTTTATGTCCATCCTAAGGCCTACGTGTTAGAGGAGATTGTCGAGATTATTGAGCATAACATTAAGGCCTTCTAGCGACTCCGGCATGCTGACTATGTCGTTGGCAAATCTAAAAACTCACCATTGATGCCTATACCTCGTCCTTTCCAATCTAAAAGTTTGAATGCGACTTCGGTAGCGGTGAAGAGTTTCGGGGATATAACATGACCCTGTTTGGATTGACCTTAGCACCTCCATACATAAACTGTCAATTTAGCTCAGCTTATCGGAATCAAAGGCTTTTTCATAGTCCTCAAACGCCAAACAGGCAAAGGCAGATTATCCTCCTCAGTCTTGTGTATACTGCCGGTAATATGTTGTCTATGGTACTAAAGCCTTTTCGGAATCTAGCTTGTTTGGGTGGTTGGTAGTCATCTAGTTTGTGAGCGAGATGACGATAGTATCTGAAGCAATCCGTAAATTACGCAATATAAAATAGGTTTATATATGGAGCCCATGCGTAACTTCAACCTTCATCTCCCAACTATTGTTAATTTTTTCAAACTAGCCTCAACAAGCTAGTTTGACTCATCTTCAAAGCACAATCAAATCGTTGTTAGCGCCGCCTCTTATAAAGCACATGAAAACTAACATAAAAACCGCATACTAAGATGACCGCGACACGTAGGTACTCGACAAACCCGACGACTCAACTGGCATCACCCAAGCCAACATTAAAATAGCAAGAAGGCTCTACGCGTGTGGACTTCCCTGACAGGGGATACTTAAGGTATTGTCACATTCCAGAGCGATTCTCACTAGACTATTCTCGTTGTTGGAGTTTCTTAGCACTAAAGGGAGTAGCCCTTTGCCAACATTACCCGAAGTGTTAGGAATCTTTAGATAGGTTTAACTATTTTTATAAAATTAACATAAACTATAAAAAATATACAACCGTACAACGACTGGTCGAGCCGAGGTCCTGCCTATAAGAGCACCCTCGATACACGTTGCTCTCGGAATAAATAAACCATGGTTGAAAAGCGAGTGAAAAAGCCGAGGCACGCCGAAGGTGCACTCTTGATGCAGATTGCTAAGGGGTAACAAAAAGTGACGGTCCAAGCCGGTACCCACCGGGCTGACCCTTTGCGCCAAAAAGTCACAACCAGAGGTGCAGGCATGTGTCGGCTTAAAGTTGCACGGCCACCACAAATTTCGACGGTTGTTAATTAATCGAAAAAAAGGTATATTTAGACCTGTGTGATGTTTTTTTAAGTTGAGAAGTGATAAAAGATACATTATAAAGACTTTATATTCATAAACTCGTTTATGGTCAAAAAGTCTTGAAAATTTTTCTGTTAATTGTGGTTTTGGAGATTAAGGTTGTGTTGTTAGATATATCATTTTGCATGGTTTCTAACATATGAAGAATATTATGTATCAATATATTTTTCAATCAATCAGCTCCTTTAATGTAATAAAATAGAAAACATCGAATTAGTCGATCTGACAATGAATTCTATAAAAACTTCAAGGTGATTGGAATGATTAGTGTTAGTTACCAATATGAAATACCATGTAAAGACATAAGGATTCCGTAAAAAAAAACGCAAATTTTATAGTAGGTACTATCCTAGGACGAAAAAGCATAACGTGTTTGAAACAGTAAATAACTATTCGATATTTTTTTTTTATAAAACGGAAAGACTGAAACACAGAAAGAGCAAATGTTTTATAGGATTTTTTTTATTGCCTACATAGCCACCTGATGTGAAGTGGTCACCAACGATAATAGACATGGGCAAAATTAGTGGTATCACCAACGCCTGCCTACAGTGAGACATAGAGTCTTATGTCTCGTTTACTCAGTAAATACGCTGGCTATGGTGCCGTTCAAACCGCAACACGTAGTGTTTTCATACTACTGCTTTGCGGCAGAAATAAGCACCGGTGGTACCAACCCAGACGGCCCCTGTAAAAAGGACTTACCACCAGTAAATCAATATCAGTAAATGAATATCTCATTGCTATTAATTTACAAAAGGATTTAGGCGCTCTAATTAGGGACCACAAAGTTACCGCCCCATCACGTGTCTAAATACCGTCTACCGTCATTTACATCCATTGTAATCAAGAAAAATTTTAAACAACAAGCGGATAAGGACAAATTGATTTCGGCTCTATTTCAGAAAACAACGATAAGACAAAGTTATTTCCCGCGGATTCGAACCACGACTCACCCTCCGGCTTATAAAGGGCGAAAATCGCTAGACCACGAAGGCGGTTTAGTCTTAGCTCCAGGAAATAACCACTTATTGAATACGTAACTCCTGGAGGAAGAATGACAAACTACTTCTTCCAGGAGTACCAATTGGTTGCGACTTATTTATTCTTGTTCATGCGCTTGACAAGCGTGTACTTGGTGATGAATGTTCGGCGGCCGAATATTCGGCGCTTCAGCCGACAGCTTTGCTGAATATTCAGTATTCGGTATTCGGCAAAATCACTATTCGTGTCAACTCTAGTAATTATCAACGTTGGTAACAGATAACATTTTTTATATCAGTCAGTAGGGGCAAAAATATATATTTAAAATTATCGACTATCGTTTTTTGATAATGTTCTTACTATGCTTTATTAACAAAAAATAATATTTAATTTGATTTACATTATTTCTGAATTTTATTAAATAGTGTTTCAGTCATAATCCAGCGTTATACTACTCGAGAAAAATAATTTGATAAAACAAAGTTTTTATTTAATAACTGTGTTAGAATAAGTTTTGTTATACACACATACATACAGAACTAAGTACACTAACGGAAACACATAATACGGCATAACTACGCACAAGAAATCTAGTTAGCGCTGCCGTTACATTGCAAAACGGGATCAAATAGTTCAACTGATAGTGCGTTAGTCTTGGTCATTATCATATTATATATTGGAATAGTCATTCATTACCGTAAGGAACGTGCGAGTAATGTAATAAATAAAAAGAAGTAATTAATAATTAGTGTTAAAATGTGTTTAAAACTAATCCTCTGGTGCTTCCTTTGCTCGACATTTATAAGGTAAGAGTTAAATAAATTGTTTATGCTGCTAATACTGACTGAGTTTATGATATAATACTGACTTATATGTGAATATTGTAGTATCCAAGGGAAGGTTATCTTAGAGTTAAATATTTGGATTTTGGCAACAATATTACTGGTATTGAAAAAAAAATCAATGACGAGATACAAAAAATTGATGCGGCGGCCAACGCTGATGCAATAACAAAAAACATAACAGATACTGAAATCGAAGATATACATGTGAAATCAGGGGAAGTGTCCAACAGTATAGAAGATGAGGAAGTCCAAACTAATTCCGTGACTGACGAAGAATTTGAAACAAAAAATATAACTAGCAAGCCACAAAACTGTACATCAGGAACCAATGATACGGAACACCTTAACGCACTAATACTGACCCCTTTAATAGAGCAAGGAAGAATAATGGAAGCTCGCAACGCCAGTGCAGTGGATCCTGAACTGTTTCTCGGTGTCAAAAGTTATTCGGGATATTTTACAGTGAATAAAACGTACAATTCCAATATTTTCTTCTGGTACTTTCCTGTGGAAAATAAGCCTGTTGCAACTTCACCGTGGATCGTGTGGCTCCAAGGTGGCCCAGGTGCCTCTAGCATGATTGGGCTGTTTGATGAGATTGGACCATTTCAAGTGGATTCTGACGGCAAGTTAAAAAGTAGGTACATCTTGTACTATACCATGATAGCATCATTATGTGAAGTGTTCGTATGTTCATATGTAACACCTATATGACACTAATATCATACATTTTTGTATATATTGAATAGATCTGGATTAGGTATAGATATTTTCTCTATATTATTTTCAGGAAATGAATTTACATGGCTACGAAATCATTCATTACTTTTCTTTGATAGTCCCGTGGGAGCTGGTTTTAGTTTTACAAGGAACCGAAATGGATACGTCAGGAATATGAAAACGGTGTGTATCTAGGATATATATATGTATATCTATAGGAATATGATGTACGGTATTATCTTAAAATACTCCAAAATTACTAAAAGTGCTTATTTTATTTTTCTACCGTATAATCTCAAAGGTAAACAAAAATATGTTACGTCTTCACCACTATACACACTTACCAATACTTGGCCTAAATTTATAGCAGCTCTTATTAGGCGCGATAAATTATAAGGAATTTAATATTTATTTGAAAATTTCGTTTTCTAAACTAGTTGTCGTCTTGTTGAATCTAATAATGTTTTGATGACTCGTTTGGAGCAGTGGCCGACTACGTAAAATATATTGGACCGCAAACGGGTTACGATCCAAAACCCCCTAATGGATAGGGATGTATTAGGGGAGGCCTATGTCCAGCAGTGGACTATCACAGGCTGATGATGATGATGATGAAAATATATTGTGTGATGAACACAATGTTTTTCTCGTGTTTGGGTGTTTGTATCTATAAATTATGTATTTATATAAAAAAGAAAAGTAAATCTACGTATTTATCAGTTATCTAGTTTCCACAGTACAGTTTGCTTATAACGGTTTGCACATCGCGGTAGAACGAAGCTTTATTCCAAGATTAATATTGCCGGTTCCTTTCCTCTGTGATAAAGACGAACAATGTTGGCTTTATCGTTAACTTTTCATTCCACAGTACTCAAACCACCTGCACTCAGCGTTCCGACAGTTCGTAGAGATGTTCCCAGAACTGAGGTCGGCACCGCTTTACATTTGTGGTGAATCGTACGCCGGAAAATATGTGCCTTCGTTGGGTGTTGAAATACACAAGCGTTTACATAAGCCCGGGTTCCATGTCAATTTACAGGTATGAAGGTACAAAAACGGATATGTATATAACACTGACAAAGCTTAGTCACGTAGGTACGAGCTATAGCAGTCCCATCATTGAGAAAAAGACGATATTAAGTGCGGTAACAGATGCGTGAGGTGTCAAAAATTTGTTTACACTTACTAAAGCAGTGAAGTAAAATATTTTTAATTTTTAATCTATACACGAAATTCTATGTCATGTCTATCGTTAATTATTAAAACAGATATACGGGTCACATGATATGATAATTATGATCTTTATAATATAATAGTGTAGTCATTGTCGGGAGCAAATAGTAATTTTATAAATTATTTTTAAACACTTATGATTAGAAAACTGATTAGGTATATAGCTTTGGTTATCTCCTTTTTTCGACTGTTCCTATGGTAGTCTCTGATGTAATCTCATTCTTTGTTTATTTATGTTTAAGGGATTTCGTTCAATATTTTTAACTTGTGTTATGACGATTTACCAAGAAAAAATGATTTTTGGTATACTGCATATATAATCACGGTACATTATGTAACGCATGAATATTGATTGATTTTCAAATTGATTATCCATAATAATGATCGTTTGTAAGACTTACCTATAGGAGACGTTTTGTCGGCATTTCTTACAGGCTGCTGTTTATTAAAAAAATCTGTTTCAGGGTTTTATGATAGGCAACGCATACGTGGACCCAGCCGTTATACCGCAGCTGCCGCGACCCTTCTACAACTTTGGCCTCCTTGGACCAGAACAAGTACAGGAGCTGCAGCCATTAGTGGACGCCCTGGCCAAAGACATTGCTTCAAAAAACGGTCTACATGCAAAAATAGTAAGCTAAACAGATAAAATTATATATAATAAACTGCCTCCGTAGCCTAGTGGTATGGGCGTGTGCTTTAGAAACCGGAGGTCGTGGGTTCGAATCCTGCAGGGACGCAGCAAATTTTCATTGTTATTTCCTAGTTGGTTAGGGCAATTTGGCCCGATCACCGAATTGACCAAAAGTAAGATGATCCATGCGTCGGATGGGCATGTAAAAAGTCGGTCCACCCTCCAACCCACATTGGACCAGCGTGGTGCGATACGGTCCAAATCCCCTAATGGATAGGGGTGTATTAGGGGAGTCATATGTCCAGCAGTGGACTAACAAAGGCTGATGATGTGATGTGATGTGAAATAAAAATTAATTAGCTCGAGGGTAAATTATGATGATGCAGGAAATGTTATACCTGCAGCGTCCTCCCTATTTTTACCAAACTTCTTAACGTTCCTTTGAAATTGTATATACGAAAGGATCCTTATAAACACATTATTGGTCTGATTAATAATGTTATATCACGTTAATTAATACTAAACTTGTAACCTAAAAGTGTACTAGGGCACACTTTTAGGCCTTGTTGCATTGACTGTTTTAAAATTGTCACACATATGGGTTAAAATAACCTCAAGGTTTATAATTATTATTTAAGTAGATTGTATATTTTGTCCATAATAAATACATATGTACTATCTAAAAATATTTAAAAAGTTTCAACCATCCATTTCAATTCATCCAAAAACAAAAGAGAAAATAACATGCGTTCATAAAACAACAATTTATTTTCATTTCAGAGATGGGTGAACCTTTTGACTCTGGTGCTGACGATGACGCAGAAGTCGCAGGCGTACAATTATCTCGCCCACGAGCTGGTGTTCGACGGATACGCGCCCTTCATGAACTCGCACCATGTCCAGAAAGCGATACACGTCAGCAGAACGAATTATACCTGCGTGAACATGACAGTCAACTCGTATCTCGCGCCAGATTTTGTCAGCAGTGCAAAAGGTCACTTCGAGACTCTGCTAGAACATTACAGGGTCCTCGCTTACTGGTAAGTACAAACGTTTTGTTGCATCGTCAACATCGTAATATCAATAAAGTAGCATTTTTGTATACATATCCTCGACTAGCTGTTTTCCGCGACAGCGTCCGCGTAGTAATAAAATCTTAGTCTTTCTTTTAAAGAAAAAAACTAGTTTAAATTACTACTAGTAACATCAGCTATTCCAAAAAACGCTTTGTTGTCTATCGGTTATATATCACAATGTAATCATTTAAAAACGGTTATTTTGTTGTTACAAAAAGACACTCCAATTTGAATTATTGGTATAGATTGATGACTCACATAGCGCAATGGCCAGTGCCTCAGACACCGGTTCTGAAGGCTGTGGGTTTGATAACTATAATCGTCGTATTTCTTTTTTTTAAATATTAGCATTATTCTGCTATTGTACAAGCTTTTCTTTTCGAGCACTATATCCGTTGTATTTTCATAAGCTCGCAGTCGCAAATACATGTTCGACAAATTGCTTTTGGTAAAATTCGGGTAATTCTGCGAATGATTATTGACAATTTTAAATTATTTTTTTATTCATACTTCTGGTTTTAGCGGTCAACTAGATTTAATGATGCCTTGTACCATCTTATCGGAGAACTATCGTACATGGAAGTGGAACAGAACAGACGAATTTATAAAAGCTACAAGGCTCCCATACCAGCACAAAGGCAAAACTGAAGGGTAACGTAATCTTTAATTAATTTGGTATTAAACTTTAGGTACAGTACAAGTAGTATTATTTTTACTGGTAGCTGTCGGGAGCGGTGCCACCGCGGTGCCTATTTATGCCGGAAAGCAGTACCGTGATGACACTACAGTGATCGGGTGGGAAGATTGAAGTCAGCGTATTTACTGGGTTAAAAAAGACGTTACATTTTATTTGTCACAGTAGGCAGCACGTTGATGATACCCCTGGTATTGCCGATGTCCATGGGCGTCGTTGACCATTTTCCATCGGGGGGCCAGACTCTTTTGCCTTCGTATTCAAAAAATATTGCAAAATTAAACAACTCAAGGTCCTAAGATAAAACGAGAGCCAAATTAAATATCAAGTAGGGTACAAAATCTTAAAACGATTTGATATCGAGTGTTTTCGTTTAATTTGTTCAATTCATCTTAATGATACCCTTTTTTTGCTCGAGTCCTAGAATGGTAGACAGGTACTCGTAACAATTATCATTCACTTTTAATCCGCCATCGTCAATTATTAAAAATAATATTAATTGACGAATAACGAATAAGTATTATTATAGATATCTAATAAACTTTTTCTTTTCGCTTAGTAATAAATCGATGCAGACTACTGCACTGTTGTATAAATAAGTATAAATAGTTTGCATTTGCAAAAAAAGCATTGATTTCAATGCTGATAGAAATTTAAATATTTAGGACACACATAAAGATACTGAGCGCATGTAGTTTTGTACGTGTATAAAAAAAGCGTGTTTAAACTTTAAAACCTTAAAAGGAATTGAACACGATGTAACTAAGAAAAGGTTGTCGATTAACTTGCTTTTCTAGACACTGTTAAAAATTACGATTCCTTACTTTTAACAGGTATTATAAAAGCGGTGGAGGACTGACCGAGGTGACAATGATCGGTGCAGGTCATATGGTGCCTGTAGACAAACCAGCCCAAATTCAGGACCTGGTCACCCGCTGGACTCACAACCAGAGGCTTGGTGCACGTTTCAAACTTTTAGAGGACTCCTACATCATCGAGTATATTAAGAATCATACAAGTGTTTCCTATCTTTAAGCCATGGTTGTAATTTATAGTTCAATTGTTAATTAGTACACATTTAGACATGTTGTTTTATTTTCTACCAGCGACCTGCCCCGGCTTCGCGTGAATGCAATGCTTATACCTTTTTTATCCTTGACGTTATGTTTCTAGACTCATGTCTTCGGCAAGCTTCATTTATCACAGAGTTCGCACGAACCTACCGTCACAGTGAACTAGGGCTGATACCCGGTAGAGTGGCACCGCTAGGTCCCTGCGTTTTAAATTTGTAATCATTTCGAAAATATTTAAATTACATGCTTTTTAGAATCTTTTTGATACTAATAAAATGATTTAAGGTTGACTTGGTTGAATAAGTATTAATGCTGTAATGGCTAAAATCACTTAGCAAACAAGCCATTTTGCCATACATATGAAGGATTAAAATAGTAATTGAATGATTTAGTTGACCTTTTTAATGTGTACAATTTTTACTACAGTCATCATAATCGTCATCAGCCTGTGATAATTCACTGCTGGACATAGGCCTTCCTAATATACCGCTATCAATTAGGGGTTTATGGACCGTATCCCACTACGCTGGTCCAATGCGGGTTGGTGGGTGGACCGACTTTTACATGCCCATCCGACGTATGGATCATCTTACTTTTCCGACAATTGGGTGATCGGCCCAAATTGCCCTAACCAACTAGGAAACAACAATGAAAAATTCTTGAGTCACCGCAGGATTCAGAACCCACTACCTGTGGTGTCTAAAGCACATGCCATACCACTAGGCTACAGAGGCAGTTGAATCGAATCGAGTTACTAGAGTATTTAGTTTTATCTTGCAGGGTTCATCTATAATATTAAGCAAATTTTATAAATATCAACCTTCCACTTGTATCATTCTATCTGTTAAAGAAAACCGCTTCAAAATCTGTTGCGCTTTTTTATCCCTGACGTTATGCATCCAACCTCATGTATTTGATAAGCTTTCAGACTCATGTATTGGATAGAATTCGCTGGAAGCTTACCATCCCTGCAAACTAGTTGGCGATACCGTTGCGTAGTTTTGAAAATTTACATACCTAGCGACTTTGTTTTTATACCATGTACTTGGGTAGTGATTACATTTTGCGGTACCTGAGTAAAATTTTAAAGCCCCAAGTTGTTCAAATCAACAAATATTGCTAAATCCTTTATATTAAATTCTATAAATTAGACTAAAATAATATTTCAAATCTATGGATGTAATTGAATTAGAATATGATTATTTATTATGCTAAATTAAAGGCAGATAAAAGCTCAAAAAAAGAGAAAAACTGTTCCAATTTATAATGCCTCGTGTAGCAATGATTTTGATAATCAGAAAGTTACATGTATTCATGTCAATTTCAAATTTTGCATCCGTTTTAGGTACTTTTTCAACGAGAATTCCGGTAACCTTTGTTGAGTGTGTATTTGTACCATTTATCTCGATTAGAAAGGATAACTGAGATATTACGGTTCATGCCTCAGAGTGCCAAGCTTATTTATGATATCTCCCTTGATGTTTTTATGCTGGCATCATATGAAAAATATATTTAAATGTCGAAAATATTTTTAGCGGAATAGTATAATAAATAACAATAAAGGTGCATTATTTTTTCAAATTCCAATTAAAATAAGCATAACGAACATTATACACTGTAGGCATAAAGCGTGTAGGATACATATCGTATATAAGCGGTCGTCGGAGAACATACTTAATCTATTTTCTCTGATAAATTTTTACCTATGATGTAGATATTTTCTCTTGGCCTAAGCATCTAAGTCATAGAGGGCAAAGTATTGAGAAGTACATCCATTTTATATTAATTAAAACAATTTAAGATATTATTTCAATCAAAATTGAAATCATAAAACAATACGAGATAAATGAAAGTAATGTTTAGTAAAATAGTACCTATTAAACAGATATAAAAAAATATATTTGCTAACAATAAATCACTTTTTAACCGTCCATATTATTTAAATAAAGTTTAACTTGTTTGTTATTAATTAATTTTAAACTAGCAGCACTGTGTTTATAGTTTGGTTTATTTTTTTACTCATTCATTATTTAATTCACTCTGATTCGTTCGCTACCTTTGATTTGACAGCTTTCACGTATTTCTTTTAGTGTAGTCTTATTATCTAAAGTTTATTTACTTTTCTTTTAATTATCTTGTATTTTTTCAATTTCCGTTACAATTCGTACAAATAATGATGGCTGCTTTTATTGTCAATTTTATGTTTATTATAAGGTGAGATAAGTTTCTTAATCTATTTTTTGATGTTTTCTTTTGCTTTCATTGTTTTTTATTTTTATATTAATATTTAATGTATATTAGAGCCATTTCGATGGGATAGGGTAAAAACCCCCTAACAGATAGGTGCATTAGGGGAGGCCCTATGTCTAGGCTATTTCACAGGCTGATGATGGATGAATAAGAGTATATTAAAACTTACGTACTTAAACTATTTAAGGTAGCCCTATAAATTGGAGGTATTTTTTATAGTCAGAGATATCAAGAATTAGTGTAATACATTTTTTATTCAATATCTTAGTTTAACAAAAGTTGAATTAAAATTTTATGTTACTAATAATCATCACTAATATCCAAGAACATCAAGCAAGTTAGACCATGGAGCGAAGCTAATCCATAGTTGCATAAATAACCCTACAGACAAGGGGTTTTTTAGCTATGTACCAACATTAGGTTTGTATAAGTTTTTTACTAAAATATCCATCAGTGAGAGACAAGTTTCTTACAACAAACAATAGTTCTGAAGCTATATACATATATAATTCTATATTTTCTTGTTATCAACAATCATTTAGATAATGCCCAGTTGATTTATAATTGTACTATTAAGGTAAAGGAGCCCGTTCCATCAAACGAGTTACATCTTTTACTATTGCATCATATAAATTGATAATCAGTTTATTGCTTCATTCTTGTACTGTTAATATTTACATTGTTAAATGTTTTTATTATGATTAGTTTTTCTTTATTAATAAGTTGTTACCCTTTGCTGTTTATTTATATCTCTCAATATCATATAAATAATGTTATGACCTGTATTTCTCTATTTGAAATTAGAAATACTTGTACAAATGTGTGTCATATTTGTTCACTTTGGACTAAAAATGTTGAAATATAACTTTTATGATGCATGACATAATTTAATTTTAAACTGTCATTTGTAATATTTAAGCTATTTACAAATATTCAAATCATAAGTTGTATCATTATCATTATTTAATATTCACCAATTATTAGTAATACCTTGTGAATAAATCAAACAATAACAGTGTTATAGATACAGTAGCAGATTGGCAAACTGTGGCAAAATAGCTAAATACATTGTGCATTTGAAGGTTTATTTTTAATAAATTTCAATTTAAATAACCAGTAGTTTGCCAACTTGCATCATAAATAAAACTCAAAATTTAAACAAATCCAATTTCAAGCTTTGGGTTAAAAATTTAGCAAATAAGTTTTCAAAGCAGTCACTTGTGAGTTTTTGATGAGGAAACTCCACAACTTGTTAAAGTATTAAATTTAATTTGCTAAATTTTGCAATGACCTTTAATGTGTTATTGTATATATTATTCTTAATTAACCATACCCACTTTCAGTGTAATCAGCATTCAGTTTTCGAATGCCCTTTCGCCAGCACTTATCCTCACACCATTGATTGAGGGGAATAAAACTGAGATTGCAAGGAAACAATCTATTGTGGATCCATCATTGTTCCTCAATGTGACAAGCTACTCTGGCTTCCTTACAGTTGATGCTAATCATGGATCAAATCTTTTCTTTTGGTATTTCCCTAACAATGAGCCTGCTACTGACAAAAGGCCATGGATGATTTGGCTCCAGGGAGGACCAGGGGCAACCAGCCTTGCTGGTGTCTTCGATGAAATCGGTCCCTTCGAATACATCAAGGATATGGGACTTAAACGTTAGTATGAGTGTGACTCATTATTAAAACATTGTTTTTTTTGTAGTTATCTCTTACTAAGAACTTCTCATATTCATTGGTTTATAATTGGAACATTTTGGAACTACTTTTTGTTAATCATTCATTCAGTCAGTGTATATTATTAACAAAATCCAACAGTGATATAGGTTATCACTTACACTGAATATATAACAGATTGAAATATACTAAATTGTATATGTTATAATAACAATTTATGTAGAAATGATAAGGGCCAAGATGTACTTAATAGAACAAAATACTGTTATTATTTTAAGTTTGCTTGCATTTATTTATGCTTTCATTAAGTACAAACTTTTGAATAAATTTTGTATATTCTATATTTAAACCAAAGAATAGACCAAACTGATGCAAATATTGGTTTTGACTTTAGTTGAATGTTGGCTGAAAGCTAACTTCATACAAGATAGTTGTATAATATTTTTTAAAAACGGTTATTTTGTTGTTACAAAAAGACACTCCAATTTTAATTATTGGTATAGATTGATGACTCACATAGCGCAATGGCCAGTGCCTCAGACACCGGTTCTGAAGGCTGTGGGTTCGATAACTATAATCGTCATATTTCTTTATTTTAAATATTAGCATTATTCTGCTATTGTACAAGCTTTTCTTTTCGAGCACTATATCCGTTGTATTTACATAAGCTCGCAGTCGCAAATACATGTTCGACAAATTGCTTTTGGTAAAATCCGAGGCAATTCTGCGAATGATTATTGACAATTTTAAATTATTTTTTGTTCATACTTCTGGTTTTAGCGGTCAACTAGATTTAATGATGCCTTGTACCATCTTATCGGAGAACTATCGGACATGGAAGTGGAACAGAACAGACGAATTTATAAAAGCTACAAGGCTCCCATACCAGCACAAAGGCAAAACTGAAGGGTAACGTAATCTTTAATTAATTTGGTATTAAACTTTAGGTACAGTACAAGTAGTATTATTTTTACTGGTAGCTGTCGGGAGCGGTGCCACCGCGGTGCCTATTTATGCCGGAAAGCAGTACCGTGATGACACTACAGTGATCGGGTGGGAAGGGCATCATAGTCAGCGTATTTACTGGGTAAAAAAGACGTTACATTTTATTTGTCACAGTAGGCAGCACGTTGATGATACCCCTGGTATTGCCGATGTCCATGGGCGTCGTTGACCATTTTCCATCGGGGGGCCAGACTCTTTTGCCTTCGTATTCAAAAAATATTGCAAAATTAAACAACTCAAGGTCCTCAGATAAAACGAAAGCTAAATTAAATATCAAGTAGGGTACAAAATCTTAAAACGATTTGATATCGAGTGTTTTCGTTTAATTTGTTCAATTTATCTATATGATACCCTTTTTTTTGCTCGAGTCCTAGAATGGTAGACAGGTACTCTTAACAATTATCATTCACTTTTAATCCGCCATCGTCAATTATTAAAAATAATATTAATTGACGAATAACGAATAAGAATTATAATAGATATCTAATAAACTTTTTCTTTTCGCTTAGTAATAAATCGATGTAGACTACTGCAGTGTTGTACAAATAAGTATAAATAGTTGCAAGCATTGATTTCAATGCTGATAGAAATTTAAATATTAAGAACACATAAAGATACTAAGCACATGTAGTTTTGTACGTGTATAAAAAGCGTGTTTAAACTTTTTAAATATCTTACCATAACCGGATGAATTTACACAAAATATACATATTCCTTTAAAAGGAATTACACGATATAACTAAGAAAAGGATGTCGATTAACTAGCTTTTCTAGACACTGTTAAATTACGATTCCTCACTTTTAACAGGTATTATAAAAGCGGTGGAGGACTGACCGAGGTGACGATGATCGGTGCAGGTCATATGGTGCCTGTAGACAAACCAGCCCAAATTCAGGACCTGGTCACCGCTGGACTCATAACCAGAGGCTTGGTGCACGTTTCAAACTTTTAGAGGACTCCTACATCATCGAGTATATTAAGAATCATACAAGTGTTTCCTATCTTTAAGCCATGCTTGTAATTTATAGTTCAATTGTCAATTAGTACACATTTAGACATGTTGTTTTATTTCTACCTGCCCCGGCTTCGCGTGAATGAAATGCTTATACCTTTTTATCCTTGACGTTATGTTTCTAGACTCATGTCTTCGGCAAGCTTCATTTATCACAGAGTTCGCAGGAACCTACCGTCGCGGTGAGCTAGGGCTGATACCCGGTAGAGTGGCACCGCTAGGTCCCTGCGTTTTAAATTTGTAATCATTTCGAAAATATTTAAATTACATGCTGTTTAGAATCTTTTTGATACTAATAAAATGATTTAAGGTTGACTTAATATTTGAATAAATATTAATGCTGTAATGGCTAAAATCACTTAGCAAACAAGCCATTTTGCCGTAGCATATGTAGGATTAAAATAGAAATTGAATGATTTAGTTGATCTTTTTAATGTGTATAATTTTTTACTACGGTCATCATCATCATCATCATCAGCCTGTGATAATTCACTGCTGGACATAGGCCTTCCCTAATATACCGCTATCAATTAGGGGTTTACGGACCGTATCCCACTACGCTGGTCCAATGCGGGTTGTTGGGTGGACCGACGTTTTACATGCTCATCCCACGCATGGATCATCTTACTTTTCAGACAATTGGGTGATCGGCCCAAATTGCCCTAACCAACTAGGAAACAACAATGAAAAATTCTTAAGTCCCTGCAGGATTCGAACCCACGACCTCTGGTTTCTAAAGCACATGCCCATACCACTGGGCTACAGACGCAGTTGAATCGAATTGAGTTACTACAGTATTTAGTTTTATCTTGCAGGGTTCATCTATAATATTAAGCAAATTTTATAAATATCAGCCTTCCACTTGTACCATTCTATCTGTTAAAGAAAACCGCTTTAAAATCTATTGCGCTTTTTTTATCCCTGACGTTATGCATCCAGACTCATGTATTTGATAAGCTTCCAGACTCATGTATTGGATAGAGTTCGCTGGACGCTACCATCCCTGCAAACTAGTTAGCCGATACCGTTGCGTAGTTTTGAAAATTTACATACCTAGCGACTTTGTATTATACCATGTACTTGGGTAGTAATTAAATTTTAGAGCCCCAAGTTGTTCAAATCACACAAACATTGCTAAATTCTTTATATTAAATTCTATAAATTAGACTAAAATAATATTTCAACTCTATGGATGTGATTGAATTAGAATATAATCATTTATTATGCTAAATTAAAGGCAGATAAACAGCTCAAAAAAAAAAAAAAAATGTTCGAATTTATAATGCCTCGTGTAGCAATGACTTTGATAATCAGAAAGTTACATGTATTCATGTTAATTTTAAATTTTGCATCCGTTTTAGGTACTTTTTAGACCGAGGATTCCTGTAACCTTTGTTGAGTGTGTATTTGTACCATTTATCTTGATTAGAAAGGATAACTGATATATTACGGTTCATGCCTCAGAGTGCCAAGCTTATTTATGGTATCTCCCTTGATGTGTTTTATGTCAAGAGCTTATAGCTGGCATCATATGAAAAATATACTATTTTAAGCCGTCCATATTATTTAAATAAAGTTTAACTTGTTTGTTATTAATTAATTTTTAAACTAGCAGCACTGTGTTTATAGTTTGGTTTATTTCTTTTACTCATTCATTATTCAATTCATTCTGATTCATTCGCTACCTTTGATTTGACAGCTTTGACGTATTTCTTTTAGTGTAGTCTTATTTTCTAAAGTTTATTTACTTTTCTTTTAATTATCTTGTATTTTTTCAATTTCCGTTACAATTCGTACAAATAATGATGGCTGCTTTTATTGTCAATTTTATGTGTATTATAAGGTGAGATAAGTTTCTTAATCTATTTTTTGATGTTTTCTTTTGCTTGCATTGTTTTTTATTCTTATATTAATATGGAATGTATATTAGAGCCATTTTGATGGGATAGGGTAAAAACCCCCTAATAGATAGGTGCATTAGGGGAGGCCCTATGTCTAGGCTATTTCACAGGCTGATGATAATGAATAAGAGTATATTAAAACTTACGTACTTAAACTATTTAAGGTAGCCCTATAAATTGGAGGTATTTTTTATAGTCAGAGATATCAAGAATTAGTGTAATACATTTTTTATTCAATATCTTAGTTTAACAAAAAGTTGCAATTAAAATGTTAATGTTAATCATCATCACTAATATGCAAGAATATCAAGCAAATTAGACCATGGAGCGAAGCTAATCCATAATTGCATAAATAACCCTACAGACAAGGGTTTTTTTAGCTATGTAACAACATTAGGTTTGTATAAGTTTTTTACTAAAATATCCATCAGTGAGAGACAAGTTTCTTACAACAAACAATAGTTCTGAAGCTATATACATATATAATTCTATATTTTCCTGTTATCAACATTCATTTAGATAATGCCTAGTCGATTTATAATTGTACTATTAAGGTAAAGGAGCCCGTTCCATCAAATGAGTTACATCTTTTACTATTGCATCATACAAATTGATAATCAGTTCATTGCTTCATTCTTGTAATGTTAATATTTATATTGTTAAATGTTTTTATTATGATTAGTTTTTCTTTATTAATAAGTTGTTACCCTTTGCTGTTTATTTAACTCTTTTAATATCATATAAAGAATGTTATGACCTGTATTTCTCTACTAGAAATGTGTGTCATATTTGTTCACTTCGGACTAAGAATGTTGAAATATAACTTTTTATTATACATGACATAATTTAATTTTAAACTGACATTTGTAATATTTAAGCTATTTCCAAATATTCAAATCATAAGTTGTATTATTATCTATTTAAGATTCACCAATTATTAGTAAAATAATACCTTGTGAATAAATAAAACAATAACAGTGTTATAGAGACAGATAGAGAGTTGGCAAACCGTGGCAAAATAGTAAATACATTGTGCATTTGAAGGTTTATTTTTAATAAATTTCAATTTAAATAACCAATAGTTTGCCAACTTCATCATAAATAAAACTCAAAATTTAAACAAATCCAATTTCATAGCTTTGGGATCAAAATTTAGTAAATAATTTTTTCAATGCAGAAATACTTGTCAGAGTTTTTGATGAGGAAACTCCACAACTTGTTATAAGTATTAAATGTAATTTTGCTGAAGAAAATTTTGCAATGCCGCTTTAATGTTATTGCTATATTATTTTTAATTAGCCATACTTACTTTCAGTGTAATCAGATTGGTTCAATGCCCTTTCACCAGCCTTATCCTTACACCATTGATTGAGGAAATAAAACTGAGGTTGCCAGGAAACAGTCTATTGTGGATCCATCATTGTTCCTCAATGTGACAAGCTACTCTGGCTTCACTTACAGTTGATGCTAATCATGGATCAAATCTTTTCTTTGGTATTTCAACAATGAGCCTGCTATTGACAAAAGGCCATGGATGATTTGGTTCAGGGGACTGGGGCTAGCCTAGTCCTTGCTGGTGTCTTCGACGAATGATCGATCCCTTCAATACATCAAGGATAATAGGGACTTAAGACGTTAGTATGATGTGACTCATTATTATAGAACATTGTTTTTTTTATGTAGTTTTCTCTTACTAAGAACTTCTTCATATTCATTGGTTTATAATTGGAACATTTTGGAACACTTTTGTTAATTATTCATTCAGTCAGTGTATATTATTAACAAAATCAACGGTGATATAGGTAATCACTTACACTGAATATATAACAGATTGAAATATACTAAATTGTATGTTATAATAACAATTTATGTAGAAATGATAGGGCCAAGATATTTAATAGAATTCAAAATACTCGTTATTATTTTAAGTTTGCTATCATTTATTCACGTTTCATTAAGTACAAACCTTTTAAATAAATTGTATATTCTATATTTAGACCAAAGAATAGACCAAACTGATGCAAATATTGGTTTTGACTTTAGTTGAATAGTTCAGTTAAAGCTTAACTTCATACAAGTATCAGTTTAATAAATATTTTTTTTTGGATTCAATTGTATCTGCTCTCCTAATAGTTTGATGGGACATTCAGCAGTATTTTGAGTGTTACTAATTTGAGTGCTAGGATGTGACCTTATGCTGCACATCCTCTTCTTTAAGTAAGAAAATTTTTATGTTTAGATTAAGTCTTGGGTTATTTTTCGCTTTAACCAGGCGACTATAAATTTTTGAGCATGAACATTTTGGATGGTTGGATATGCATTCTTTGTATGTTTTGCATAGAGATGAATTTCTTTGGTTTTACTGTAGGTATCTTTTAGGTCACAGTGGTAGCAAACATTAGGTATGTACTCAAGGAGAATCTGTATCATTTTTGGTATTTTATTTTAATTCTTTGAAGTATTTCAATGTGTGACTCGTTGATTCCATAGGTCCAGACGGCTTCAATAAGCCTTGTACAGTAATATTTTGTTTCAAGGGACAGTTGAGACTTGCAGCCTATAAGCTATATGTAGTTTTCTAGTTTGAAACCCAGTTGTTTCTTTTAGTAAAATATATGTTTCTGCTAGGTAAGTCTTATCTAAATGAATACTCCAGATATTTGACAGATCTGCTTGAGGACTTCATATTGTTTAGTGTGACTGAGGGCAAGATCCCTTGTAATTAATGTAACAATAACTGATTTGGTTTCATTCGCTTTTATCCTCCACTTCTAGCCAGCATGATATTTTGTCTGAGACCTATTTGCTAGTGTTTGTTAGGCAATTTTGGATCGCTGGTAGCTAAGACAGCAGTGTCGTCGACTGAAGGTTACCGGTAGTGACTGATGTAGATGTCGTAGGTCTGCAGTAAATAGCAGGTAGAGTATTGGTCCAAGTACGCTTCCTTGTGGACTCTGTTTATTTGGCTCAATGCGAATGTTGCCTCGCCATGTTGCACAAGAATGTCTGTTTTGCAGGTATAGGACTTAAGTGATTTCGATACAAGTAGCCAGAGAAAGCATTTTAATTATAAAGGTAATCCTTGGTGCCAGACGCGGTCAAATGCTTGCGATTCGTCCAAAATATGCGCTAGTACAGTAAGCTTTCGTCTCGAGACTCCGTGATCTGTCTGTTAGTATGTACTTGGTCGATAGGTAGCTATGTTTGCTGCGAAACTTGAACTGGTGATCGGGATAAGTTTGCCTTTTGAGATAATGCGAAGTAGGTGTTGTAATAGAAGACCTTCAAATAGTTTGGAAGGAATGGGCAGTAAGCTAATTGGTCTGTACGATTTTGCTTGACTAGGATCCTTATCTGGTTTCAGCAGCATTATAATTTGGGCTACTTTCCACTGCGTGGGGAATGAATTGGTAGTGGTAGATATCAATGGCATTGAATAAAGATGTAAGATAATTTATTCCAGATTTGGCAATTCCTGCAATACTCGATTAGTTATAAGGTCCATCCTGGGGACTTTTCGAGTTTGATTTCTGTATGAGTCGAGCAACTTCATTTTTGGTAAATTTTAGTACCGGTTCTTCAGTTACAGTAGACGTGTCTAGGAAATCGATAACTACTTTAGGATGACCTGTTGGACCTTCATAAGGATGTGGACAAAAAACAGTCTTAAGGTGCTCCGATAAGGTATTTGCCTTTTCCTGGTCTGTGCGTGCCCAGTCACCGCTCGTATTCTTCAATGAAAAAGATGTTGCTATAGGTCTCTTAAGCTTCCTGGTAGCTTTCCACGAGTAGTCCGAAGAGGCGGTTGCATTCATGCAAGAGATATATTTGACGGCCAAGATTCAGATCAGTGATTTCTTGTGACGCTTTTGACATAAATTCTGTAAGAGTTTTGGTCAGTAATCAAGCATTTGGTTCATCAATCTTAGTAAGAGCTCTTTGATACTTTTGAGTTCGCTATCAATACTTGATTTGTCATTATTAGCGGGTGGACAGTGGTCTTCACCGATATCAGCGTAGTATTTACTGTGGTTTATATTCGGCGGATTAGTTTCACCGTGTTCAATTTTGGCATAATCAGTTATACGTTTTCTTTTATGATATGGCTGAGAAAATTTAACTTTTGCAGCTATTGTAAACTACACAGCCTTTATAATTCGCGGGATGGTTGCTGCTGCAAAGGATGCATTTGTACGCTTTTCTGATCGCTCTTTGCGAGGGCAGTGTGAGGTGTGGGTGTTCCCGCGCACTAACACATCTAGGTTTGCTCTGTGCAAAACTTTTGTGTGTAGTTCAATTCTTGACAGTTGGAGCATTGTGGCACTTCCCTTCTGTGTTTTGGCGCTTCAATTGTAACGCGGCAGTGAAGGAGGAATCTTATGCTTTTTCGTTAGGTTCGAAATCAACAAAGCCATATAGGTAGTGGTTGTTTTGTTGTTCTGTTTCGAACGATCCAAATATTTCTGCACCTTGTGATCTAGTTCTTCAAGGCTACTTTATTTCGTCTTGTTTGTTGATGGGTGCAAATGTTTTAATACTATACGAAAACTTCAATCTTGTTTTGTTGATGCGTAAAGAACTCTGTGTTTTCTTTTAAGTTCTTTGTAGATAACAGAATAGGATTCTGGTGTCTTTGGCTGAATTTTACCGTTCATTACGTAGGAGCTTCACTTGTAATCACTCTGCTCACTTCTTCCACTAGCTGAAGTAGCGGTTTAATGTTGCTAACTCTATCGACAAACGACGGCGCAGGGTCTTGGTTGTTTAGTGGTGGATAGTTCTTTGGTATTATTTGTGGCGTCCTTAACTTGTAGATGTTCAAATCTATTGGATGTTGGCATACTCAGGTGTAAGCCAGTAGTTCAGTTTTGTTTGCTTATGACATTGTTGGATTGTGTCTGGGCTGGATCTAGTTTTACCTACAACGCTTGTGTCCAACCGTTGTGCATTGTCTCTGGCTTGAATTTATATTGTTCTTTCTGGAAGCAATTGAGGTGTTCGATGACTTTCATTTGCTATTTTCCTGTTTCATTCAACGAAATTGATCTTTTTTTTAGTTATAAACATATCTTTATGTAATACTTGTTGTGCCATAATTTTTGGGCATTAACATCCTGACTTTTCAACTGTTATGTTCTTTTGCTGAGCTTTTAGGGTTTTCATTGATGATCCCACGAGTAGGGTCGAAAACAAATGTCACTTGCGAGGTGACGCCCATTCCCGCAGAAGGCGAGTACAGGTGTTTTGCCGGTCTCACCGAGGTTGGCGTTAGTCAAAGTCAAAGTCAAAATCATTTATTCAATTTAGCCTTACTGAGCACTTATGAACGTCAAAATTATCCATTTTAGTTAGAAACTGAATTCCTTCCAGCCATGCATCCTTGTCGCGGTGCCCACGGTGGATTAGGGTGATTTTTATAGAGATGTTCTTTCTCTTGGTCCGGGCGGTGAAGCCGAGACCCCCATTTTCGCGACATGACCACGAGATTACGGGTTGCTTTGGGCATTTCCTCCCAACGCGACTTGACTTGTTACGCCTAGTAGGTCTGGTTAGTTACCGCCGCCAGATTTTCGCCATTGTTACTCGTTTCTTCCCCCAGGGACACGTGTAGGGTGGGTCTAGGAAAATATGGTAAGTCCTACGGACGCGAGTAACTTCGTCCCCCAGTTGTATAATATGTTGCAGAAACATCAAGTTTTTAAAAAAATTATTCACTTTTATATTTATGCACCTAAGTTTTAAATTTTAATTTGTATTTAATACTTCTCTGGTGGTAAATAAATTAGGCAAACAAAACATTTCTAAAATTAAGAAAAAACCTAAAATAATGCCAAAACATGTATGAAGCTATTAAGTAGTAAATCACTATCCACCCTTTCCGATGCGGATATAGACAACATTCTTAGTTCCCTGCAAATAAAAAAAAATAAAACAAAATTAAGTAAATATCAAACATGTTATATATATTAGGAGAGAATTTTATAGATATTTAGCGAGCTTGCAATATTTATCACTTGATGTTTTATTTAAAAAAAAAAAAGTTGCTTAATATTACTCATAAAATTTAATTCAGTATGTATGTCTGTTTCAATATGACATGATTTGTAAAAGTTATCAACGCAAACTTATATTTTTTAGGGCGCAATTTTACATGGCAACACGATTATTCTATGGTGTTCATTGACAATCCTGTTGGGGCTGGATTCAGTTTTACAAACAGTAAGGAGGGGTACATAAGAAACATGAAAATGGTAACTGTCTTTTAATATTTAAAATTCAGAATTTTTTTATATTTATATTCGCACAATTACATAAGAAATATATATTATATATTCTTTTTGATATTTCGTTTATTTCTATTTTATTTTTAAAGATATTAAAGACATGCATCAGCAACAAATACCAATCATATTGTATTGTAGTATCTGCATTAAGTATATATTCTCGTATTAACTGATGTTTGTCTTTGCAGTGTTCCGACCACTTATTTAAGGCGGTGATACAACTTGTCAAGCTGTACCCTGAACTACAGAGTATGCCTTTGTATGTGGCCGGTGAGTCATATGCTGGTCATTATATACCAGCCTTTGGGCAGAAGACTATTGAGGAAATGTCCAAGAACAGCTTCAATTTCCCATACAATCTGAAGGTGAGCGCAAAATGGTCTTCTGATATACTGTTTGTAATTTTCTGCCGTAAGGTAAATTATAGAAGAATATTAAACTGACAGTGACTTCTGCCTCAAAATGAATGATTGCCAGTTGTAGCAAAAAAGTTCATATCTTCCATAGGTTCCATAGCTATATTTCTTCTTCTTCTTTTAGTAGAAATCGCTCCACCAAGAGTAATTTGGTGATTCTGCCAGTGTCTGGGTGAAAGACGAGTGTTATAATTTGATTATCTACTTGTAAGTTTAAACTCACACAATCATCGGCCCAAAATTAGTCTACAAATTTAAATTCTGATATTAATTTTCCGTTTACCGTTACAAGTATTTTTTTATGTTTATGTGTTAGGTACTTACACCTATGAGACTAAATTTTATTTAAAAACTCATTAAAAATATATTCACAGCTTCATACATTCATATCATACATATATCAGGCTTTGATGTCACTATTAATTTTTTCTCATTTCATACTCATTTAAAAGTGTTGACAATAATTATTCTAGGGTCTAATAATGGGAAATCCTGTCCTGGATCGAGAGGGTGTAATGGACTATACATCAGCCTTCTACAATTGGGGTCTGATTGATGCCCAAGGTGTGTTGGCAGTTGAACCTATACAAAAGCAATATGTAAAAGCCATCAATGATAAGGATAGTGCCAAAGCTGTAGAAGTAAGCTAATTAAACATTACTTGTTATATAATATCAAACTGAAAAGTATTTGTATAATATGACATATTGTTTGATACACTTGTCTGTTAAAATTTTATGACTGTTTTTTTTTGTTAAACAAAAATTTCTGCTTTTACAATAAAAAGTAAAAATTTTTTATTTATTTAAATCAAAAATCTCTAGCATTTTGTAGCCTAAAGCCAGTAAATCATGTAATGAAAAGTATTTTCAATTTATTAATTCATACATAAAATAATCAATATTATACTTCCAGTTACGCGCACGTTGTTAAACAAACTGCAAGATATCGCTGCCCAATCGCAAACATACAACTCGTTAAATGACTATAGCGACTTGCAGGGCTTCATGGAATATATTAAATTGGAGCCGGTGAAGGAGGCTTTGCACGTTGGCAGCATTGAGTTCACGTTCAGCAATGCCAGTGTTCACACCTATCTAGTGGATGACTTCTTGGTCAGAATGTCCCCTGTTATGACATCGGTGTTGGATCACTTTAAAGTACTATTATATTGGTAAGGGTTTTTTGTGTTATCATATGTTGGAGTTATAACCTCCTTTGTGCTTTTTAGAATTTTATTTTTGGCAAGGATATTATGCTTCCAGACTCATGTCTTTGGTAACCTTCATCTTACACAGAGTTCGCGGGAAGCTACCATCCCCTCGAACTAGGTTGCTTTTAGAAAAGCGTGACGCAATACTGGCGAGAATATTGTTCACTTAAGGTTTATAATAATAATAATAATAATTTTTATTGTTCCCACCACATAAATTACACAATAAAATTTGGTATTACACAGTATTTTACATTAAGCATAATGTGGAAGACTGAAGCCTAAACTAAGCAATGCCTGTATTTTAGGCCACCAGGTCCCACCTCCCGGATAGACAAGTACATAATTACTAAAAGTGTTGCTAAATGGGTGAAAATATTTGTAACAGTTACCATAAACATAAACACAAACATAAATTGTTTGAAATTACACAACAACTATTCAACGGACAGCGTAAAGACTTTACAGAGAGTGATTTTCGTACTGTACTTCGAGTCTAACCTGAATGACCGAATGCCGATAACGCTACCGTATTTATAGCTCTCGAAGACGTGTCCTTGCACGCTATAGATTTTTTTTGTTTTGAAATATTGTTTTCTGAATGTATTTGCGCCGATGTATAAATATTTTCTGTCATCATTTACAATCCAAGCAGGTTGGTACCTGTGCAGCCAAGATGATGTCGTTAGAGAAGATAAGTAAATGATATTTAAACAATTGAGACGATAATGTGATATTGTCGGCACAAACTAGGCATAGTGCCAAGGAGACTAGGTGATTTTTTACAACTTGCACTTCTTTTGTAAATAAATGTAAGCACTCAGACACGAGCGGGTCCCGGGAGTCGGGTAGCTAACTTCAGTGTGTCTGTTTTCCGTAACATTTTACCTTACCTTAAATTTTTCTTAATGTTCCTTATCAAACATTAGGGAAAATTTAAAACACGGCCTTTTTTTATTAACAAACCGATTGTTGTTTCCAGTGGTCAGTTAGATTTGACTGCGCCTTGCGTGCCTTCGGCAGAATGGCGTCGTCGCACTTGGCACTGGAGCCGACGCGAGGAGTTTCTGAAGCGCCAAGACTGCCCTTCTGGTTCGACGAACAAGTTGCTGGGTACGAAACTTAACTATTGTTTATATCTACCTCCTTAAATTTTATGGAATTACACTTTAAGTGCTGTTTACTTTTAATATCTTGTGTTAATTTATAGGCTAAGTCATATCGAGATTATTTATTAGAAACTATAAAAAACAACACATTCTGTATTCTAATAAAAGCTCTTTTTCATATGTCATCAAATCACTATAAAATCCGTAGATGTACTGTTGATTGAAATCGCTAACTTGTCTATAACCAAGTCGCTGTATAGACGACTTTCTTAAATCAACTCGAACCTATCTACAAATAATACACATTAATAATTAACTATACAATATGTAATTCAATAATAATTTCCAAACGCGCAGATACGTTAAGAGTGGCGGAGGTTTCACGGAGGCTTTGGTGAAGGGGGCTGGGCATTTGTCCCCTATAGAGAAGCCCGAACAAGTGATGGAGCTCCTCAAGTACTTCATAAGGGGCCTCGACGTGCCTTTACCACCGAACTACGAAGAGAAAGACGTAGAACCGCCAACCTACGTAGCTAGTAATTTCGTAGAGACCACTAGCTACGGGACAGCGTTTACAATAAGCGTAGCCTTTAACGTAGTCGCTGGTTTCGTAGCAGCTCTCCTCGCGTTCTACGCAGTGCATTGGAGAAGGAGAGCTACGGATTTCTTCTATACACCGGTCTCGGACGGCATTCTGACGATGACGTAACGGAATGACGCTGTGACGTCACAAGCTGGTTTACCCTCTTCTGTCGTCACTGCCATCTGTTGGTGGAAAAACATAACTGTACTACCTTTGTTTTCTAAAGTTAAGTTTATAGATTTTTTAGTTTATAGACGCCACACATTTATAACTGATTTCAAAAGAGACCTACCACCGTATGTTTTTAATTATTAGATCGTGATTTATTATCGCTTTTATAACGGACCGTGTCATAGTTTACTTCTATTTGTCTTTTTAAGTATGTTAACCGATCTCATTTAGCATCTGAGTCGAATAATACCATTCGCAAAGGGTTGTGTATGTTTTAAATGTTATGTGCACAAATTACATGGGAACATTATTTAAATATTTTTTTGCTTAAATTGAAAACTGTACATATTTTTTAATTTAGTTTTAATATAATAGATTTAATAAGGTAATGTAATAACGTACATTACCTAATTAAATATTTTAAATAAGAGATGAAAAGTACACAAATTAGTTAAATAACAATGCAATTCCTAAAAGTACAATTTATATGATATAAAAGATACAAGTCATATACTAAAAAGTCTGTTTTCAACGAGCTTAATGTATAAGAAATTTAGTTTATAAAAAAATATTTAATCTTTTAAAATAGTATCTTAATGTCGGTTTCTTAACAATTGTAACGACTAAAATTATAAATAATAATTATTTAAGTAAACTTGTATGTTTTAACAGTAGGCTAATGTGTTAAGCCTTCACAATTTTTAATAATACCAAATCTCACCGACTAAATAAAAGTTTATATTCAATTATGTTTTTTACTTTAATTATTTATTTCTCCTAATATCAAGTTATCGAGCAAGAGAAGCCGACTTGGTTTATAACCTATCAAGATTTTTTAAATAACAGTTTTTACGAAGAATGCCTACCATCTGAACCACGCGACCCAAAGGGATTAACTGAATTTAGTCGGGGTAGATTACTCATCAATCAATTTTAAGGCGCTGCCGTATAGGACGTCAACGATTACCTCATCATCATATTCATCATCATCAGCCTGTGATAGTCCACTGCTGGACATAGGCCTCCCCTAATGCACCACTATCCATTAGGGGGTTTTGGACCGTATCCCACCACACTGCTCCAATGAGGGTTGGTGGGTGGGCCGACTTTTTACATGCTCATCCGACGCATGGATCATCTTACTTTTTAGACAATGGGGTGATCGGCCCAAATTACCCTAACCAACTAGGAAACAAATCTCACTCGACTCATCAAATTTTCATTGAAATTTGATGAGTCGCCGCAGGATTCGAACCCACGACCTCCGGTTTCGAAAGCACACGCCCTTGGCTACGGTGGCGGTCAAACAGTTTTTACGAAGAATGTCTACCATCTGAATCTTGCGACCCAAAGGGATTAACTGAATTTAGACGGGGTAGATTACTCATCAATAAACTTTAAGACACTGACGTATAGGACGTCAACGATTACTTAAGAAGGTCTTTGACCACCGGGACCGAAATTTTACGTGCCCATCCAACACATGGACGATCCAAATTTTCAGGACATTAAGTTGTCTCTAAGGAGGATTCGAACCCACAACACCAGTTTGTAGGCCTCTGCCATTAGACCGCACAGGCGGTTTCACTTAAATAAACACCTTATCAATTTTATTCTTTGTACCTTATCAGAACGTTATCTTTTAATTACAAAAAACATGTCATGCTAACCCACGTGTTGCTCCTAAGAGGTTACATTCGGTTCGCATTAAGAGTTGCGCGCCAAAACCGCGAAATTTTGCTTTAAACGTCGTTCGGCCAAACAACCTATAGAGCCTTAAACTGGGGATCTATCTGGCTCGCTTAACCCCTGGGTAACAAATTATGGGAGGACTTGCTGAATATTTCTGAGTTGGTAGGCAATTGGGGCTGAGTGGTGTCAAATTACCCAGATAAGAAGAGTGAACTTCGTGGGCAACAGCCAGAAAGTACGCGGAAAAAGCTAATGATCTTCAGTCCTGATCATTAATTAGGCACTAGGTAGAAAAACGTGGTGGTTATCGGAGGTCAAAGACCAACGTAACGATGCGACGGCTGTTATGAGTGAACAACGAGTGTTCAAAAAGAGCATTATTTTTTGTCACCAAAAAATAGCTTAAATCTCATCTCTAGGCTTAGCTTAGATGCGGTGTAAGCCCCCCGATAGGTTCGATTGTCGTAGCGACGGGGCTCAGTACCCGCGGTCTTTTTCTTTACCTGCCTACGCATACCTGTCCTCGCGGGGCAAATACAAGTTATGTCCGACTCACACCGACTTAAATCCTCCTGGGTCGGCCTTACTCTTCAGGCCAGTCAGTTACGTCTTAAATTCCCCGCGGCTCACTAGACCGCAGGTACAAAGCCCTACCGCTACGACATAGCAGGGACCTGCTGCTTCGATCGCCGATACACAGCTGTATTGATCAACGCACTTAAAATTTGTATTATTGGCCATTTTAATAAATGTCAAATTATTAATAAAAAGTGTATCATTATTAAAGTAAGTTAGTTTTAAAATGCTATTGAACCAGGGAACATTTGCTTTTTTGGATGAAAGATTTATTTAAGAAATTTTTAAATAAAGCTTCGAAATAACTTTATATTAATAAAATAAAAACAAGATGTTTATTCTGTTTTTAAATGATATGTTCTAGTTGTCGTTTGGTCCATTTTTAAAATAGTTTCGTCATAAGTAGTTTATAAGATATTTTAGAAATTAAGATAATAACGGCGTGAAAAACACCACCTCTTGCTTATAATTAAACAACAATAAGCATTTTAAAGTAAAATGAAAATAAAAATTAGTTGAGGCATATACAGAGCTCATTTAAGGTAATACAATGTAAGTTGACATAAAAGTTAATGCATTAAAAAAAACATTTAATGTGCATAAAATATGTCATACATGGCTTTTTGATTAAATGAACTTAAAATATATCATAGGTCTAAAAGGCGTCGCTAGAAATCGCAAGGTAGTTTCAAGGAGAGAGCTCGTTGTTATCTGCTTATATTGCGTTTAATAGTCATAAATATATTGTTAGAAGTCGGTCCTATTTTGCTAAAATACACTTCTTGCGCTTATATTTGTCTACCATCATGTCTCCTACGTTGTTGGCTGATCCCTAATATAGATCGCTTACCCTAGTCGCAATATTCTCGGAGAACATTATAAGTGGTTCCCTGCACCTTGCACCTAGGAGCAATTACAACCATAAGATCTATGCGCTTTTAGAATTCCTAACTGTCGGCATTGGCGACATTATTAGGCTCCGCGACAGGCCGTAATTCAGCCGTGGAAGAATAGAGACCGATGACTATCATTATTACGCAGAATGCCATCCGGTTTCTAATACTCTGCCGCATAGCCCTGCTGAGGAGCGAAGTTTGGAAAAAGTTGCTTATGAAATACAAGTATAGAATGATATGAAATACTGGGGCTTTTCCACGCTAACCGTAACCGCTTGTACTTTTTTTTTTTTTGCCGTTGGAGAAATCAGTTACGGATTCCCGCCGCCAGAGTGAGGGACAGCGGGGATATGGGCCCCCGGACCAAGATGGAGCGGCCGGTATACCCACTAAAACCAACGGTTGTTCCTTTCTCTTGTCGCTGTAGCTGGGCCGCGGGCGCTGATGACAGTCTTCGGCGACCCTGGCGCGACGTACCCTCGCCTTACTTTCGGGCTCTTTCACCGGGTGTGTTCGGACACCGGAACGTCGCTTTAGGCGCCGTGCCGGAACAAACAGCACGGCGCTCCCTCTGAGCCCTACCTGGGCGGCGGGCACCCTTGCGGCCGCCCAGGGGCTCAGTGTCAGGGGAAGGTTGCGCGCGTACGCCACTCTTCGGCGCCCTGGCCTTCTTCTGCGGATAGCCAGGGCGCTCTCGGCCTCCTGACCCTTTCCGCGGCCTCCTTCCGGCCATCACGTCCTGCAAAAAGCAAGGACGGCGCCCCACGACCTTTCGCTCTCTAGCATCCTGCGCACTACAGCAGGAAGCGAAAGGTCGTGCCCCACGACACATGCAGCTCCTCGGCGTTGCTCGACCAACTGGGCACTCTTCCAGCGCGTGTTGGGCCGTCTCTTCGGCAATACGCCACAGTGGTGGCATCCTTCGTAGGCTCCCTACCGGCCACCGCGGCACAGGTACCTCCCGAACCAGCCATGTCCTGAGAGAAACTGCGTCGCGCGGAACGTTAGGGAGCCATGTCCTCTTTCTAGCCACCACTTGAAGAACGGGGCGTAGGTACTGTTGTTCGACGGCCGGCGCTAGAGTGCCCAGCCGCAGCTCCCACTCCTGTATTGCGAGGGAGCGCAATCTGTCTCTGCGCCCCTTATCTCTTCTGGTTGGCCTGAAGCCCCGAGACTGCCTCCTCGCGCCAGAAAAAGAGTGACGCGAGGATTTCTGCATCCAGGTCCCAGGGCAAGGAGCCAGCCACACCACGCCGCCTCACCGGATAACTGTTGTACTGACCTCACCCACTATCAAGGGATAATGTAAGGTATTTGTTTTCTATACCAGAGCCAAAAAAGAATAGGAATATAAATCAGAACATATTATTTATAATGGCTTGCCGTCACTAAATCTCAACCGTGGGAAGACTGTATTTCAACTGGGCGATCGATCTCGTAGTTAAAATACAACGAAAAAAAAACACAATTGAGCAGTCTATGCATGCCTTCGGCTGACAATAAGTAGACAAGTACAAACCTGAGATGAAATCACAATGTGTATAGATCAGAATCTATGTAGATCTGTCAACGGAATAATGTTGATTATTTATTAAAGTTTCCCTTAAAGAAAATATGAGCTTACGAACCTGTCAGACGTAATCTATAGCATGAAAACAAAAATACAATTTGACGCATAAGGTACTATTGATATGTAATAATGAAATGTCAATGTCTTGAAGAATATACTTTTTTATAATTCAATAGATCGAAAAAGTAAAACAATATTTTTATGACAGTTGTCTTGATTTTATTAATGTTAAAATAAACTATAAAACTACAAGGCCATGGAAAAATTACTTATGAAATGAACTTGATGCTTTTACCATATTATGACTCTGAGCGCTATTCATTTCATTAGTAACTTTTTTCCATAGACTTGTAGTCTATATTGCAATTTAAAACTTGGAAACTTGTATAAAATAAAAATAGTTTACTAGAAGTAGATAAAAAGCTGGTGTGTTGTACTTACAGGTTTTTTATAGAGTTCCAATAACACCAGGTCTTATTATGATTGAAAATTTTACTTTAAAACTGCTAAATATAAAAAACAGAAATAATATGATTAACACTTATTCGAGATTTATTGAAAAAGAAGGTAGCTAACATTTTTCGGATTATCACGGCTGATAATGAATGATAACTAATATTCATCATCATCATCATCATCATCAGCCTGTGATAGTCCACTGCTGGACATAGGCCTCCCCTAATACACCCCTATCCATTAGGGGGTTTTGGACCGTATCCCACCACGCTGGTCCAATGCGGGTTGGTGGGTGGACCGACTTTTACATGCCCATCCGACGCATGGATCATCTTACTTTTCAGACAATTGGGTGATCGACCCAAATTGCCTAACTGACTAGGAAACAACAATGAAAATTTGTTGAGTCCCGCAGGATTCGAACCCACGACATAATAATTAGTTTTAAATATATACAAACAAATTTGTTTTATACTTAAATACTATTAAAAACTTTATGAAGGATTGTCTTTATGTTTTATGGGAAATAAGTATGTTTGAAAATTTTATATAGATAAAATAAAGATTTGTGATACACTATTAAGTTATAATAAATTTGATGCGCGATCATGCCTCTACAAGCTCTTCACGTCCGCCAAGGCCGTTGATAAAAATGCTTAAAATCATAATAAGTAAACAGTTACTTATTGTATTAGTATAGCCATAATGTTTTATTATTGTTATTATTAAATTATTAAATGTAATAACCAAATTAGCACAATTTACATTTATTTTAAACTGTCATTGAAAAATAACTTTATGGTAGTGTAATTAGATGAAAGAATATGTAAATCTGGTTAAAAATCTATTGATTTAAAATGAGAAAATAGATTAATTTACCTTTAGAAATGTGTACATTTTCGCGCGTTGTAACGAAATAATAGAACGAGCCCGTAAAAAAGAAAATCGGTAGAATTAGTAGATATTAAAAATAAGTTGCTACAGAATACATTTATACATGTTTCTTTAAAAATTTTAATTGGAGACGATTATAAATAAAAGAAGAAGAAAGTCTTCTTCTTTTATTTATAATAGCTCCACCGAGGATGTTTCGCCGATTCTGCCAATGTCAAGATTGAGGGTAACACAGAGTATTTGGTTGAAACGGATCAGAAAAAATGATATTTTACAGTGAAAGGCTCTTAATCGGTTGAGATACCTGGGACAAGCACAAGACAATGAGTTAGAAAGTATAGAACTACAGACAACATGTTAAAATATATATTTGGTACAGAACAAACATTGATACAGACAAACAAATGGGAGGAGAGAAGAGGGGGAAAATTCTAAAGTTTTATATTATTTACATGAATAAATTTACAAAGAGTTTTAATTTGGTATGGTTTATTAAATGTTAGAAGGAATGGGATGTTGATAGGCCTGGGTATTTTAGGAGGGAGGATGTCATAAGGAGGGACTACCAGGTTTGTACAAGAGAAAAACAAGTGTTCCAATGTACCTTCTGCTAAGCCACACTGGCACAATGAGTGATCCTGAATGCGCAATTTGGCTAAAAACACTGGGGAACACACATGATTCAAACGTAAACGGATTAAAATAGAGGTGATTAATTTTGAAATAGATTTATATTTAAAAAACCATGGGCGGGATGGGATATTAGGTTGGATAGATGCATAAAATTTGCCTTTGATTTTATTACTTTTCTGCCACAAATTGTCCCATGATTCCATTAATAGTGGTTTGGCCATAAAGCGTAGGTCTCGGAGGGATGAAGGAGTGGCAAGGTCACCAATAACAGTAGCGAGACGATTTGTTTAGCATCTCTTAGAACTTATTTTCTCGTGATAATAGACCCTCAATAAATGTAGTTTACATTCCGAGAGTACGTACAATTCTACAACTGCAATAACTTGTTGTACCTACACTTAATGCAAAAAAAAATTATGCCTTTGTAATTTTTTATGGTTTAAGCTGTTCATTATTTATGATTGCCATTATTTGGAATATAAATGCTTCAATTACTAAAATAATTTTAATAACCAATTTATGTATATCTCGATGAAACACAATGTTTTGAAAACATTTGACTACTCATACCACAACAAATATTATTGACCGAGTTCCCAAAAAAACAATGCTCTAAATTCCGAGCTGTCTTTTTGTGTAAACGAAACCCACGGACCATCTAACCCATTCCTATTATAAACGAGGATATTTTTACCACAATAAATATATATTTTCGCTTAATCATGGAGGATTTCCCGCGCATTACCAATTCACGTCCTAAATGGATCATCGGGCACCGTGGCGTGTTTGGAATAACAATCTGTCGCTCCGAAAAAAACCACGACCGTGGGAACTTACGGCCGACGCGCGTTGTACGGACCGAGTAGTAATTCGCTATTATCGATCTAGTACACGTACTTGCTGTACAGCCGATGTTTGTTTTACTACACATCCTAAATATAGAGCAAATCACATTTTAAGAGCGTGCAAGAATCTATCGCGAATGTGGGGAGCGTGGGAGCGGGTTTATGCTAAACAGGTCATTGGTACCCCATACCTGTTCTCGGCCATTATACAGGTAGATGCGATCATCACGGAATGGCCGATCGATTTTGTTTTTAATTCCTTTTTCAAAAATGAAAGCGGTTTTTTTTTAATTTGATTTAACTAAATAGTAACCACTTTTATACAATACGCACGGTGAAGTTGTAATGTTATAAACTTAAGCCTACTTTTTTATCAATCCGTACGTAGTTAAGATTTAATTAATAATATATAGATTTACTATAAACTATTCGTGACAGAATCATATTATATTCAAATAATAGTGGTAAGGGCGTGTGCTTCAGAAACCTGAAGGCGTGGGCTCGAACTTTGCGGCGACTTAACAACTTTTCAATGTTATTTCCTAGGTGGGTAGGACACTTTGACTGATCACCCAATTGTCTGAAAAATAATATGATTGGCATGTAAAAAGTCGGTCCACCCATCAACCCGCATTGGTCCAGCGTGGTGTGATACGGTCTAGAAACCCCTAATGGTGAAAGCAGCATTAGGAGAGGCCCATGTCCAGCAGTGGACTAGATCAGGCTGACAGTTTTAATGATGAATTCAATACAGTTGTACTGAATATATTGTTATATTAAACAAACTTATTTATACCAAGAACAAACCAAACCTAAAATAAGAATTAATGCTTATGCCATACAAACTTTATTGCTATGGCAATAAGCATCGAGTAACTTTACCACAACTTGCTGTATTATATTGTTACTTAATCAGTGACATAAAAATTCCCTATGCACTAACAGCAAGATACACTTCGTCGCGTCGTTAATACTCGCTATTGCTTGAACATTAAGCCGTAACCGACAAGTAAACAAGTAAAACCGGACACCCTGTATACGATGCAGAGATAAATCCAAGTTCAAGACGCAAGTGCGTGCGAGCCGCGGGGGTATACAAGCTTTCCGTCGCTAGTACACCCGTTCCATTCCGCCTCGGATGATCTCTGAGTAGAGAGCATCTGTACCCAGTCTCCGGAGAAACGGAAAAGATGACGCTGCCGCAATGGACGCTACTATTATCGTGAGTCGATCGATTTTATAAAGTGGATATATCTTCGCATGTTGATTACAGAATAAAAATAGATGGTAGAATTATTTTAACGTCAAAAAATGCTTTTTTTTAGTGACAACAAATTCTGCAATGAGTTTCTGGACTGCATTGAGTGAATCAATAATATCCTTTAAATTTCTTATGTCAACAATAAATTTTTGTTGTAAAAAAACTTGCATCTTCAAGAGAAAATACATCTCAACACAATTAATATTTATTTCAAATGAAAAATAAAATAGATGGTAGAATTATTCTAACGTCATAAAATGCTTTTTTTTAATTGACAACAAATTCTGCAATGAGTTTCTGGACTGCATTGAATGAATCAATAATTTCGTTTAAATTTCTTATATCAACAATAAATATTTGTTGAAAAAAAAATTGTTATTTTTTTGAATTGTTTAATGTTAATTCGTACTTACTGATGATTACTTTAATAGGATCACCCAACTGATAGTGTGTACGGAGCATTTCCTGTTGCCCGAACTACCACCTGGTGAGGCGCCAGAACCTATTTTGACCTTCATGGAGAAGACGTACCAGAGTAGTCGGGTCAGGGCAGGCTATGATGCAGGTGAACCCCTGCTTCTGACCCCGTATATCGAAGAGAGAAAGTTCGAAGAAGCGAAGAAGGCGGCATTAGTGGACCCAGGGTACACATTACCCGGATTTGGAAAGTTACGCGGGATACTTAACAGTGAGTTATTTTCACTTTTTTTAATATAGGTAGATGGCTAACTAGCGTTGTATTCTTTTCTGCGACCAACTTAATATTAGATAGGCTTATTTATACCATAGGCATATGCGGGCAATATTTAAAAATACGATTTATAACTACAAATTACCAAGAAATTCTTCTAGAATATATGTTTGAACCTTTTATAAGTTAACATTGATTAAATAAAAACTTATATAAAAACAGAATCTGATCCGTGCGTTATATTTACACAAGAGCAAATGAATATCTGTCAGTCATAAGAATTCCTTGTATAAAAGCTGTAACTTAATAAAGATAAGATTTATAAGGTAGGTTTTAATACTTGAAAGTAAGCTTTTCCCACGGTGTTGTATAGTTTCGCACTTTAGCATTTATACTTAGGCGTCAAATATATTCGTAAATCGCTCTTACGTAAGCCGGCAAAGTAGTTTGTAGTCTTAACGGTTAAATTGGATGCGTTCGCTGCATCTTGCGCGAGCAGTAAACACTAGTTGAAGAGCCTTAAGCCCGCAACATTTTAACGTTTATAATAAAGTTCTCAGGTATTTTAATGCTACCAATATTATTGGTTCTTTTTATATATTGCATTAAATATTTTAAATTACAGGCTGAATTTACCAATACTCTATTTATTAATTTATTGCTTTGGTAATCAACAGCTTACAATTATTTAAAATTGTTTTTAAATTTTTATGTCAATTTTAAAATATGTCATGAGCACGTTAATTGAAGGTAGAGGGTAAATAGTAGTTATTTAAGATATCAATTTCATTAATTAAAAAATGTTTAATTTTGAGAATAAAAACTTGACATTCAATTCGGTCTTCAAATTGTTTGAATTAAGAAATACACAAAAAACAAACATTATTCAACCATTGGTAATAATGCGATAGTTTACGCAATTTATAAGTAATGCTGATAAGTTATTACGAATCTAACGGAAATTATTGCTTTTACGCGATTATTATACATATCAAATCGACTTTTTACTGATTTTTCGCGTTAATTGCATATATTTATTCCCGACGTTTCGGACTATTTCCAGCATCGATGATCACGGGCAGACTGATGCATGCTGGAAAAAAAAACGAAACGTCAGAAATAAATAAACAAAATTAACGCGTTATATAAAACTATAGAGGATTTGATAAATCTTATTGTTTTAATCTTTAGAAATAAGACGTTAGTTCGCAGTTATCCTATTTATAAACTAGCGGCTGTTACAATTTTTAACAATATAGTGTATGAACATGTGAACATAGTGTTTGCACACTGCTGCTTCATAGTAAAAATATGTACATTAGAGATAATCTATGAACTTTAAAAAGATAAAGTCGCTTCTAGTAGTTCTAGCTTCTAGATCTTGAGCTCATATATCGAGACCTACAGAACGTGGGACTGAACTTACGCGATTGCTTAGTCGTTAAGTAAATTGTGGTTTTACTTAAGGGCAAATGTCACAGAATTGTGTTTTTATATAGCAAAATTAAACTCGTAGAATACAAAATATTATAATTTCTTGTTGTTATTCGTATATTTTAAGTTTATTCTTAAAAAAATTTTAAATACAGTAATAAGTATTAAATCATGCTCGGAAAAAATGTTTTGAATGGTTGATAAATTTTGTATGATGTAAATATGAGTTAAAAATAAATGAGTTTTCTAAATGAGGGTTTACATAGAAAATCTCATTTTACCCTCATTATATTCAAACGCAATTACCGCTTAAGTAAAAGTAGTATTAAGTTTATATAATTGATATTTAATTGCGTTACTTTAAATTGTGTCACAAATAAAACGTTAAACATAAATAGCGCCTGCTTATTATAACTATATGATATTTATAACACAATGAATATACAAAAAAATCTTATAAACACCTCAAATGTTTGACAGGAAAAACGGCCAGTAAAATAACTACTACAGAGACTTTTTATCTCTTTCTTAAACTATTTTTTGGCCACTACTTCTAGCGCTTTCGCTTAACGAAGTGGAGCAAGTTATATTGCTTAGATAACATGTTCTTTTTTTTATAGCATACGCAGGCCGACGAGCAGTCAGGCTACGTGATGGAAAGTGGTCACCGACGCCCATAGACATTAGCAATACCAGTGGTATCGCCAACGCGCCGCCTACCGTGAGACATAGGATGTTAAGTCTCGTTTACCCAGTAAATACGCTGGCTACGGTGTAATTCAAACCGGAACACAGCAGTGTTTTCACACTACTGCTTCGCGGCAGAAATAGGCACCGCGGTGGTACTCACCCAGGCGGTCTCCTGTAAACAGGGACCCTACCACCGGTAAAGTTCTCAGGAAACGCTAAGATTTATAATACCTAGACATCGGTATAGGTTAGTAAGATATATAGTTAATTTCAGACCTAAATTAAGTCACATGTTCAGGGCTTTTGGGCTTTAACAAACACATTGAGAAAACTATTAATTGCGCGATGACGGCTAATTATTTTTCCTAAAGACAAATATTTCCCTCGTTTTTTTTTCATTCTCTGTTATCCAAAAATTTAAGATTTAAGAAACTTTATTAAAATTCAAGAATCTGATTATTTCAACACACAGCCATACATTCTAGGCCTTATTATAAATACAAATAATTTTAGTTCAAATGCTGTTAAATTTAAAAGCAATCACATCTAGCTAAAGATAACTACAACAATTGAAATTCTTTAAATGACATCAATAATAAATTCATTTCATTAATTTCACAATTATTTATCATCAATAAAAATAAGTATATATTAATTCATTAATTTTCTCTACAGTATTCTGAATTACTTTAGGATATTATGGTCCGTCGTCCGTACGTCCCAAATACCATTAAACAGGACTATTGCCACTTCAGAAAATACATCAAATATTTTGCTTAATAATCGCGATCACAGAATTCATATGCAAAAACCGAAATAATGATTTTGTGGCATGAATGCAGAACTTTGTGATAAACTGTTAATATTGTGTGGACTGTAAGTTAGATATTGCAAGTACAAACAAGTTTCTGTTTATTTTTGCAGGTTAACAAGGAGTACAATTCAAATCTATGGTTCTGGTACTTCCCCGTAGCTGATCAGTCAGTTGAAGAGACGCCTTGGATCATCTGGTTGCAAGGAGGTCCGGGGGCTTCGTCCCTTTTCGGACTCTTCTGTGAAATTGGACCATTTTACGTCACGGACAATATTTTACAAGGTTGTCTTAATTGCTATTATCCGATAATATAATTTCCTTCTAGTCGATTCCGACTACGGCGGCCAATCTATATTAGAGGACAGTGCACAAGTGTACGTTCTCTAATCCCTCAATCTCATAGTTGGATAGGATTGATAACCGTCCCGACCAGAAAGAGATCAGGCGCAGGACTGACTTTTGACATGCCCATCCGACGCATCAATCATCTTACTTTACAAGAAAACGGACGATCACCCCGCATTGCACTAACCAACTAGAAAACAACTAAGAAAAGTAGTTGAGTCCCCGCAAGATTCGAACCCACGACCTCCGGTTTCTAAAGCGCAACCCTTACCACTGGACTACGGAGGCAGTTCAACTATTCTTATTATACATACTGGCCACAAATAAAATAAGATTCCTTATTTTAACAAATGATCTAGTGTATCTTTTAGAAGAATGCGGTAAAGGGCGCACAATGTACGGTATTTTATTGGTTAAACATCATGTATAATCACGATTCGCAGTGGATTGCATGTGGACCAAACGCTGCGGGTCGTTAGGATGCTCCGACAAGAAAATATTTTAAAATTTAAATTTGCATAAGGCAATTTAAATATACATATTTCAAAAACCAGTAACTGTGGTATAGCTTACGTCCAAACACGCAACATGAAGTATTATTATTAATTTAAAAACCGATTGAAACGATCAAGTTTAAAACGGTACGGTACAATTATTCGAAACGCGATATCAAACCAAAAACACTACCGAAAGAGTTGGTGACATTAAACATTATTATAAGCCTATGTTCTCATTGATTTCAAATTAATTTCCTCTGATGTAATTCTAAAATTTACACTGCATTTTCTACAGCATTTAGATAACTGTTACACTAACAAAAGGTCCCGCGGAGTTTCTTTCGCCGGTTCTTCTCAGGTCAGAGGCGTCCTTTTCCGAACTGTTGGTAGCTTTTTGACAATCAACAACTGAGTGTATCGCTCCTATGTTGAATTAAAATATTTGAATTTGAATAAAAAGCTTAGCCTTAAAGCGTAAGATCGTATCATAAATTGTTTATATGTTGTTCATGTATTTAATATTTTCTGCCATAGAAATGAACTACTCTTGGGGCAAAAATCACTCCCTGCTATTCATCGACAACCCTGTAGGCACGGGTTTCAGCTTTACTGACGATGATCGTGGCTACTCGACCAATCAGACTACGGTATGTTAAAATAAGAAGATAATTCAATTATTTACTGCCTCCGAAGCCTAGTGGTACGGGTGTTTGCTTTAGAAACCGGAGGTCGTGGGTTCGAATCCTGCGGGTTCATCTCGGGAAGAATTTTTTATCGTTGTTTCCTAACTGGTTAGGGCAATTTGGGCCGATCACCCAATTGTCTGAAAAGTAAGATGATCCATGCGTCGGATTGGCATGTAAAAGTCGGTCCACCCACCAACCCGCATTGGACCAGCGTGGTGGATGTACCAAAACCCCTAATGGATAGGGTATATTAGGGAGGATATGTCCAGCAGTGGCTTATCACAGGCTGATATATGTGTGGTAAGTTAAATTAAAATATTCACATATTTTAGAGATTATAAAAAAATATATTTTACTATAGGTATTAGTTCCTTCGCAATATAGTCTATACTGTACCTTAATCGGTTTAAAAATAATATCTCTGTTAGACGGACGCTAAATGCGTGTATCGAAAAGTTTTTAACTAATCATTTTGGATAAATTTAATTATACATTAATATTAATTAATTTCGTTTACAACTTGGCATAGGTGGACAGTATTTCCTAAAAATACCTCTTATCCAATGCATTGAAACGGTATTTAATTTTCGCAGATTGGTGAAAACTTGTACACCGCGCTACAACAATTTCTTACACTGTTCCCCGAGCTCCGAAAAGCGCCGTTGTTTCTGGCGGGAGAATCTTACGCGGGAAAACATATACCGTCGTTGGCCGTACAAATCCATTGGCACCGCGAAGAGGATGAACCAATCAATTTACAGGTAAACGGGGTGATAAACTTCACGTAATAAATTTCAGAGGAATATGAGTTCTCCATATAACATCTTCATAGAATTCATATTGTAGAAGGGAGGAAATGGGCTTTATCAATGTCACCGTGTTAGTCGTCCTATTCTTCAACATATTGCAATATTGGACAACTAAGTAGATTGTATTTGAATTTTATGCTTTTGTAGTTTTTCACTTTACGCGATAATGTCTTGTCACTTTAACTTACGAACACAATACTATTTTATTTTTAGTACCTATTTACTTGTAATATATCAAAAAAAATGTAACAAATGCTAATATTTACAGCTGTTAATTTAAATATATTTTTATAAAACTTTTATTACTCGTACTAACTTGTCGTTGACATTTTTGATGTACATAGAACGAATCGAATCTTAAACAATTTATTACTGTATTGCATTACAAACCAGGGTCTGGCGATCGGGAACGGTTTCATCGATCCCCAGTCGCTGCAGCGGTACAGCTACTTCGCAAGAGAGGTTGGCATTCTAGACGACAAGGTGGCCGACGCGATGAACCACCTGGAAACTGCTGTAGTCCAATTCATCAACAACGGCGAGATGCTGAAAGCTTATGCGGTGAGTATGCGCTATGTTTCTAAAGTACATATAGTAAACTTATTTAATTAGTCCAGCGCTAAGAAACATATCAATATCCAAGCAAAAACAATCGCAGTGAATGAGCATATGCACAAAATTTATATAATAACAACGTGTAAAAATAAAAATTAAACATGTAAACCAATCTTACAGAATTGTGAATAGCGTTTTATCGACAATAATTTACCATATTTAAAGTAATATTCGTTTAAATTAGACCGTATACCGTTCAACGACACCCCCCGGGCGATACTTTAATCGAAGTTTGTTAAAAAAATTTGCTTAAAGCGAATCCAGATGTCATATGGTTATTGACCATTATATGTATAATTGACGTGTAAAGGTTATACTTAGTTAACCACATGATGGCATTTTGTAAACATTTATTTAAATTATCTTATAATTTTTTCAGTATTACAATTATCTCCTCCAATTGTTCATTTCTGAGGGGAAGATGACCAACTTGTACAATTATTTGCGAGACGACATCAACCTGGAAGGTGGCTACGTAGACTTCATTCAGCAGAACGACATCCGTAGGGCTCTTCATGTTGGCAACACCAGTTTTACGTCAATCGGTGTGGTGTACAGGAAACTGGTTCTAGACTTTATGGGCAGCTCGAAGTATTGGCTGGAAGAACTTCTGGACAATTATAGAGTTATGATTTACAAGTAAGCTCGCATTTTGAAAGAATTTTATGTAACAGACTTCATTATAGAAGCAGGATTTATCAAACACTATCAGAGTTAGTTATATAACTAGTCCTGCTATGTATTTGTATTATTAGGACTTGTATTGTAGAAAGTTTGTTTGGACTGGTGGATATTTGCTAAAGTGTTTTTGCATAAAACTTTACCAGCAACTAAATATTTAAAATATTAAGCTGCCTTTTATTTCAGAATTTTAAATTAATTACAAATTATAACATTAAAACTGAGAGCAAAAGTCTAATAAAACTGAACTGCGGTTTTTGCGTCTTCTGCAAAACAATACTATTTGAGGTCTGGTTTGATGGGCACCGAAGCTAGTAATTACTATCGTTAGCAAGGTCTGGCTCCCTGAGACGTGACATATTTATTTTCATGCAGATTGTGGATATTTAACATTAAATCAACTAAAGATACTATGCATTTTTTTCTCGTTAACGTTCTGCTCGTCTGTTACATATTATGATTATCTATTAATAATCAATAAAGTGTAATTTGGATACCTAAGTAAACTTATCGACAATTGAACTTTCAGCGGCCATTTGGATATCATCGTCGCCTATCATCCATCTGTAAATACGTATAACTCCCTTGCCTTCACGGGCGCTGCCGATTTTAAGATGACCAAAAGAATGCCTTGGATGCATGACGGGAAACTTGCTGGGTACGTTTATTACATTTTTGGTACTCAAAATCTTTATTATTGTGTGGGATATTATTAAGAAAAAGTGAACATTTTTTTTCTGCGATCCGATTCGACTTTAAATTTTTATTAGTGGTGGAGTTTTTTCAAATATAAGTAAACTAATGTTATTTGTTCTGTGACATTTTGGCATGTTAGAAAATTTGATTTGTCTGTTTTAAAATATCGTAACTATATGTATATAAAAAATAGAATAAATAGTTGTTGTACGTAAAGCAATACAAATTATGTAACATTTATAGAATTAAAATACAAATATTTGTACAGTTTATTAGCAGGATGATATTACTGTTTAAAAGCATGCATTTTAATAAAATAAGCACGACCTCAAACGAAGGAAGAGACCTATGTTAGGAACACATTTTAATTTTCCGTTACAGTTTCTCAAGACATTATTCTTCCCAACGCCTGGAGTTATCGTGTTAAAGTTATTCCTTTCTTAGAATATTTATTTATTATTTCGCCTAAACATACGAAATTTAGCAAATAAATCATAATCATACAGGTGTAATAGACTAAGAGTTTGATCGATGTGAAAAGTCGGTCCAACCACTAACCCGCATTGGACCAGCGTGGTGGGATACGGTCCAAAAACCCCTTTAATGGAGACGGCGTGTATTAGGGAGGCCTATATCCAGCAGTGGACTAACAGAACTGATGATGATATAATATATCATTTTACAATATTTTCTATTTTACAGTTATTACAAGCGCGCGGGTAACCTGACCGAAGTGATGGTGCGCGGAGCTGGGCACATGGTACCGTCCGATCAGCCGTCTGCAGCATTAGGCCTCATCTCTGCGTTCGTTCGTGGCGTAGAACTGGACAAAGACACGGTCGCCATGATCGAGGGAAAAGAAAAAAACTCGCTGTGATGTCACCAGCGTCGCGATCAGCTCTGTGGAAATCGATTTTAATATTTGTGTTCGTCAAATCTGATAGGATATTCTTTTCGACATAAGTTATACATGTATATAAGTGCACTGGTAGTACTGTAAATATGTAATGCGTATGATATTTTGAAATGATTTACAATAAACTTAATTTTCTAAATAAATTTTAGTGTTTGTATTTTAAATTTTTCTTGCTCTTCCATTTTCTAATATATACTTAAAATAACCGAACGCAATTATTCAAGTTACAATTTATTCTGGAACCGATCTCAATTCATGGCCATTTTGAGGGAAAGGCTAACAGAAGGATTCAGCTGGGCTGAGCAGCTATTACGGTGCCGAAACTTGGACACTTACGGTTCCACTGGTCCATGAATTCATAGTTGCTCAGAGAACTATGTTCAAAGTATCTCTGCAGGACCGCATTAAAATGATGTTATCCGTCACAGACCCAGAGTCACCTCTATAGCCTACCGGATTAGTAAGCTAAAGTGGCATTGGGCCGGTAACATAAGCCGCAGAACTGACGACCGCTGGAGTCGGAAAGTTCTGGAGTGAAGACTGAGGCTCGGCAAACGTAGGGTGGGACGCCCTGCGGCGTGACTTGAGATGGAGTGACGATATTCTCAAAGTGTTTTATATCTAGCAACATAAAGCTAGATAAGCGGCTCTCATAGGTGATCTCCATTTCGAGATTGACTACCAAGGCAAACGAATTTAACGTCACAACGACCAAATTCGATCATTTCACAGCACCAAAGAAAGCAAACCTGATCTCAAGGTTCCAGGTTGATGCCGACATCTACTTGGAACAAGCCACCAGCAAAGCCGATCAAGACGAGACCGATTCAACGAGCTACCTCAGCTACACCACCTGCACCAGCCACTCCACCCCAGCTACACTTAAAAGAGGGAGGAAATGTTATGTACTAAAATACAATTTAATCATTATATAAGTTCCAGAATATTCCCGACGAATTTTTCGTATCTCGTTGCTACCAAGGCGCTTATCGAACATTCGATTCTCGAATTTGACAGAGCAATTCCCGTACTGTCACCGGTCCCTATATACACTCACGAACCCTCCCTCGCTCGCTTTGCACTTGCTGGACCCTCTTGCTGTACATTCGCTCTGTTTAAGCATTTGTTAATAAACGTTTCTGACCATAACAAAAGTGATTATTGTTATTTATTTAATGCCCCACGATTGAAAAGTTCCAAAAAATTGTGATTGTTGAATTTATAAGTTAAGTTACAAATAACACACCTCCATGTGTAAATAATAATCCACAGAATTTATTTAAATTTAAATATAAAAAATACGATGTGGCATTCCAAAGATAATTAAGGGTAATTCTTATTGTGAGTCCGTACGTAAGTGAACACAGGAAACAAATTATCCCTTTCAAAACGAATAATAACAATACAAAAGTTTTATTCATCGAAGATCATAAAATTAAAAATTTTAAACATTTGTATAACAGACCATATTTTTTTAAATAATCTCTTTAGTAAAAAAATTGCAAACCATAATTTTCAGGTTTTATGGTTATTAAAACTGCCTTGATACATTTTAATGAAATAAATGAATTTTAATGATGTTATATATTAAACACTATTTGTTAAAGATTAAAAATCGGAGATTTGTCGTGTTAATAATATTTCTATCCATTTTATGTCACTTTCTGTATTTTACCGAAATGTTGGATAGGTGTTTCAATGATGTACAATGTTACTCAACATTAAGCAAAACAAAGTTTTACCGCGTTTTGGATAACTATATTTTCTCTGCAATGACTTGATTTGTTTTACTTAGAAACTTTTAAAATAGACACGCTAACGAGTTAAAATTTTCAAAAGGTAGTTTTTTAACGGTTTGCCATTAGTAATAAAACAAGAATAGAACTTAATGTCTAATATAATCTGTTTCTCCTGGTGACGTTTTCGATCCAAGTACGATTTTGATAGGGCCAAGTCTACGGAATATTACATTTAATACATTGATAATATCACTAATAGTTCAGTGTAGTAGTCGTTAATGATTATGTGGACTTTATTTTGTAATGTGAACAGCTTATGATAATTGAAATTCAGTATTTCCTGAGGAATATACATAGCAATGCACGTCATGGCTTTAACGTCGTATCTGCTTTGCGCATTTCTGTTTTTGACACCTATTCAAGCATTTTATTTACCCGGCTTAGCACCCGTAAACTACTGTAAGGCAGGTGAAGACAATGGAAAGTCATGTAAAGTAAGTGTTAACATGTATTGATTTTGCAAATATATTATTTTGATAATATTATTTTCCGCGCACATCGGTATACGTTAATTCAATAGACATCGCGCAATGATAATTTTGTTGATAAGTCCATTGGATATTCTACAATAGTATATTCAAGATGTAAATTTAACTCATACATGGTGATTTGCCGTTATTTTCAGAATGAAATACCACTCTTCGTAAACAGGCTAAACACAGAAGAATCAGTCATACCCTTTGAATACCATCATTTCGACTTCTGTCTATCTGATGAAACACAATCACCTGTTGAAAATCTTGGCCAAGTTGTTTTTGGTGAGCGAATCAGACCAAGTCCATATAGACTTAAATTCCTTGAAAATGTTGAATGCCAGAAAGTTTGCACAAAGAACTATAAAGGGACGGACCCTGATTCAATCAAAAAGCTGAATCTGCTCAAAATGGGCATGGCTTTATATTACCAACACCACTGGATTCTGGACAATATGCCTGTAACTTGGTGCTATTTGGTAAATGAAGATGGCAAAGTCTATTGCAGCACTGGATTCCCAATGGGCTGCCAAGTACGCAGCGATATGGTGAGACTTAAAAATTTGTAAATATACATAATTGTCTTATATCAAATTCTGCATATATCTAGGGTCTCGCTTGTTTACAAATATCTTATTCATTATACATGTTTGTAAGAAAATATTACCATTTGTGGTTAAACTTATTTGTTTTAGTTAAAACATACATGGCTAAATATTAATTTCTACTTTGAGTAGTTTTATCAATATTTTTATATCTCTCATTAGCAGTGTTACAAGATAAAAAGTAACCATCATGTGCTGATAACAAATTTACATTTAAAGTTGCCGTTTATGTAAAATTTTTCTTTATAAAGTCCAATAAAATAAATTAATCTGCCTAGTTATCGTCATAATTTTTCCTTTTATAATGTTATTACATTATATATAGAACTCTAATGATATTATAAATAGTTGAAAGCGGCATGTATGAAATCAATTTATCCTTTATTTTAATTATAAAAAGAACACTTTGTTAAATTTAATACATTGTGCAGTTTAAACCTTAAAATAACAGAATAATAAATGTTTATGTCAAGAAATACAATATTGCTTATTGTTTCATTTAACAGCTTCATATGTTAATTATTGCGTGTTTTGCTTTATGGTAATCAGGAGACATGTACACCGATTGTGAGCAGTATACCAAACAAAGTGGGGGCCTATTATCTATTCAATCATGTTGACTTGGAAATTACTTATCATAGTGGCAAGGAGGAGGAGTGGGGAGTCGGCTTCGGTGACAATGAGGGCCGTATTATATCTGCGAAGGTAATAATTAGATTTGCTCTATTTTGTCTATAGCATAAATGTATGAAAAATAAATATTGTATTAAATTTGAAAAGTAACTGAGTACTACGGTCAGTATTTAAAAATAGGTGTATACACGGCTGGTTCAATATATAAAAAGTTTTGTGTTATGCATATTGTATATGGAGTAAAATGTATGTAAACTTGTTAAGTCTATCTGCAAACATGAAAATGTTAATAGCATAATATAATCTACTAATATATTTAATACAATACTATTAAAAAATGTTTGGATGTAAAACCTATCTTACTAACCCTATACTATAAATTTTCAGGTCAAACCTGCTAGCATTAACCATGCTAATCCAGACCACCTAGACTGCTCTAACCGTAATCTACTAGAAATACCGAATACTCTGTTGAAGGATGACAAATTAAGCATAACTTACACTTACAGTGTTAAGTTTATTAAGAACAACACAATAAAATGGTCGTCTAGATGGGATTACATATTAGAGTCAATGCCGCAGACAAACATTCAATGGTTCTCCATTTTGAACTCTCTCGTTATTGTATTGTTTCTCAGTGGAATGGTTGCTATGATCCTCCTAAGAACACTGCACAAGGATATTGCGAGATACAATCAAATGGAGTGTGGTGAAGATGCACAGGTAAATACAAGTCTTTTATATCTTAGACAATGTTTTTTTATTAAAAGTAAAATAAAATAATGTATGTGTGTCTATAATGTTTAGCCAGTTTTTAATCAGAATAAATGAAAACAGATGAAATGTCAAAAACTGATAGTGTCAGAATCAAATGCATTTTTATATTAGAATTTGTTTATGTAAAATTCTATTGCCAAAATGAATAAACTATTGAGTGTTCACATGTTATTTGATTTTTAGGAGGAGTTCGGTTGGAAGTTGGTTCATGGCGACGTTTTTCGGCCACCTCGCCGGGGAATGCTACTTGCTGTTTTCCTTGGTTCTGGATCTCAGGTAAATTTCTTTTCCAGTTATATATAAAATTTGTTATAAGAACAATCTTATAAAAGGATAATTGAATTCAGATTTGTTTAAATTTTAACTCAATAAAGTCATATTTATATCATTTGAAAATTTTTTCCTATTTTCAACATGGCAATTAATCTTCCAATTTTTATCTCTGCATTACCCCAAGGTTGACAATGGAATGAGATGAAATTCAAGCCAATTTAGAATTAGAATTAAATAGCCATACTTGTCCATCATAATTAACAATTTGGCCACTCTTGATACAAAATAATGATGTTTAAGAAAGTTTTTTTTCTACAATATGTTACTTTTATTTAAGTAACAAAGCATATTAAATCATTGTATTGAAGTATACTATGTACACCTGTATAGGTCTTTGGTATGACGTTGGTGACTCTGGCATTTGCCTGCCTTGGATTCCTGTCGCCCGCGAACCGCGGTGCTCTGATGACTTGCGCGCTGGTCGCTTGGGTGCTGTTGGGCGCGGCGGCTGGATATGTGAGTGCCAGGATCTACAAGAGCTTTGGCGGAAGGAGGTGGAAGAGCAACATCCTTCTTACATCAATGGTGTGCCCTGGGTGAGTTGTATTTTTCGTGTGGCTACAAAAACACTGTTATGTTTTTAAATAAATACGTTTTTTGTGCAATCATACAATTTTTTTTCTTCACCAGTTATTACAACTTATCAAAATTTTATATGGTTACAATGAAATAATTAATATGGGAGATAATGACATGTTGGTTTGATGGATTTTGTAGATATAAGTTACTATTAATGAGTATATTGTTATATGGAGTAAAATGTATGTCAACTTTGATATGAGACTCTCCATTATTAATTAATGAAGATATCAAGAGAATATTACAAATAGACACTTTTGTGTCCTTTTATAGGTTAAGTTTAAGGTTTAAAAACCTTTTCTTTATAAGTTAAAACTAAAAGTGCAGAATAGTCAGATTTTGTAAAATACAGCTAGATGAACTTAGTCATAACTCCTGCTTTACACCATTGTAAATACTTGTATTTTTTAATATTAATAATATGACAAATCATTATGTTTGCTTTCAGAGTTGTGTTTTCCCTCTTCTTTATTATGAACCTTGTACTGTGGGGAAAAGGATCGTCGGCAGCAGTGCCCTTCTCGACACTGGTTGCTCTTTTGGCTTTGTGGTTTGGTGTCTCTGTGCCGCTCACTTTCATAGGGGCCTACTTTGGATTTAGAAAGAGGGTAAGTGACAATAAACATAACAAATATATACAAAGGACATGAGACAATTATTTATTATTGATTCTTAGGTAGAATTTCATTAAGTGTATAATGTAAACATTGAGAGAGCTAAATCATAATACAAAAATCATATATGGTTAGAAACAGCTTCTCAAAAGCAAAGCAATCGAATTATACCAAGAAAGTACTATATGATCGCCGGAGTCGTAAAAGAATCATTGAAGGTGCTAGTATATGTGCATCTGGGACGGTCAGAATACCCAGAGAACTTCATATTGACTAAAAATTGTCAAAACACTCTTTAAACTACAACAAACAATTTTGTTGTATGATTTGTCATTGAAACATCAATTACCAAGTACTATCGTGAATAACATCACTCAAACGACGTCTTTTTGTTGCTACGGGTTACATTTTTTCATTTGGAAAATATATTTTTTGCAGCAGATGTGGACGAATTTTAAATTAATTCGTAAGTATAATAATTCGCTAAACTATACTTCTAAACAAATGGTGTAATTTTTTATGATTTTAGATCCTGGATCACCCAGTGCGCACAAACCAAATCCCCCGGCAGATACCAGAGCAGTCACTTTACACCCAACCTATACCTGGCATTATCATGGGTGGCGTTTTGCCTTTTGGATGCATCTTTATACAGCTATTCTTTATCCTCAACTCACTATGGTCCAGTCAGGTGAGTTTATGCAAAAATTATTATTGTATACCTTAGGAAATATGATATGGTTTCTTATACCACGACCAAATTTTACCAAAAAATTTATAAACAATGGCTAGTGACAAATTATAATGACGCAAATAGTGAATCAAAAGGGCTCTGGTTGTTAATCATCACTCCATATTTGATCAATCGTAATACCATGAGTACCAGTAGGCATAAATTCTTATTCTATACCTCAGGAAATATGATATGGTATCTTATACCACAACCAAATTATACCAAAAAATTTTATAAACAAAAGCTAGTGACAAATTATAATGACGCAAATAGTGAATCAAAAGGGCTTCGGTTGTTAATCATCACTCCATTTTTGATCAATTGTAATGCCACGAGTTTGGGCACCATTAAATTTATTTGCATAAATTATACAATTAGCTTGACACTTCGAAATGGATTGGTAATCGAAATATGATGTTTTACTTTTCCAAACGCTACATATTTCTGGCACACTTTTTTCGTCCAGAGTATGCATATTTTATTAGGTATTTCGTATCGCTTCTTACTTCAGTCTATGTACCCTTAATATATGAGCAAATATTACAAGTCTTTATTACATAAGTCATGATGAGAAAGCTAGTATTTAAAATTGATTTTTTAAATTATTTATTTTAGAAAAAAAAATTGTATAACCTAATTACGGCCATTAAATAGCCAAATAATAATTTTTATACCGTGTTTAAATAATTTTATATACAAAACAGCAGTGTTTAAAATAATCAGACTTTAGCATTATCTTGAAAACACTGCTGTGTTCCGGTTTGAAGGGAACCGTAGCTAGCATATTTACTGTGTAAACGGGACTTAACACCCAATGTCTCACGGTAGGCAGCGCGTTGGCGATACCACTGGTTTTGCCAATGTCCATGGGTGTCAGTGACCACTTCCCACCAGTTGGCCCGACTGCTCGTCTGCCTGCGTATGCCATAAATAAAATATATATATATATATAACTAACGTGAAAAATCCGTAAATTAGTAGGTTTGATATGTGTAATAATTGCGTAAATATTATTTGTCAAGCATATCGTCACATGTGTTTAGTACGTTTTATAGGCTCATAGCTCGATTGTCTCCACATTGCAGATGTACTACATGTTCGGCTTTCTGTTCCTCGTGTTCATGATCCTGGTGATCACTTGCTCGGAGACGACGATACTGCTGTGCTACTTCCACCTGTGTGCGGAGGACTACCACTGGTGGTGGCGCGCCTTCCTCAGCTCCGGATCTACCGCTGGCTACCTCTTCATCTACTGCTACCACTACTTCATCACCAAGCTTAACATAGAAGACGCCGCTTCAACCTTCCTGTACTTCGGTTACACGTTCATAATGGTGTTCCTGTTCTTCCTCCTCACCGGGACCATCGGATTCATGGCGTGCTTCTGGTTCGTCAGGAAGATCTATAGCGTCGTCAAGGTCGATTAAGTGTTTCGTGCTGTTGTTGGTACAGTGCGGTGTGATTGTGCGACGTTGCGAAACGATAAATGTCTCTTTAGATAATGTCCCCCTTCTCTGTGTGATTTTATTTTGGAATAAAGTGACCTGATGAGCAGGATATGTAATTTAAGGTGAAATGTCCTAAAAAATTTGGCGATGCGGTTAGGGATATTGTTATAAAACCGCGTTTTGCAAGTTAATTGCAAACAAACAATTTTGTTCTTTTCGTTTTATAAAATCTTAACAGAGTGGCATCAGAATAGCTGCAGGTGCAGCTATCTAGTAAGTTTTTCCTTTAAGGAAGCCTAGTTCACTAACTGCTTTTAAAGTTGATAGGATTATTATAGCATTTGGTATATTACTGTAGTAAAACAATAGTTCAATATGTTCACATGTTTCATCTATCTGTATTTAGTTGGTGATTCTCTTCAAATTTCTTCATTGTAAATAAAGTTATGATTTAAATTCGGTCTTCAAAAGCGCCTGTGTGGTAGTGAATTAAGCAACATTATTAGAATATAACTAAAATTGAGTGTTGTTTAGTTAGTTTAGTGGATGTTGTGATGAAACTACCTACTAATATTAACAAAGCACATAAAGCTACCCTAACTTTGTATTGCAAAATAAGTGGTTTTTGATAATTTCATTATTATATATTTATGTAACTATATTCTATATGTATAAAAGTAATTTTAAAATATTTCTCGTATACATTTAATGTGTAGTCAGTACTTAAAATTCAAAAAAGCACTTATATACTGCAGAATATTAAGGACTATGCTCTACAAAATTTTAAAATTTCATATCAACGAAACCTCATACATTACATATATTAAATGTGAATTGAGAAGTAAAAATGTGTACTGAGGAATGAGTGAATGCAATTTCCAGTTTAGATGTGTATTATAATATATTATTATAACCATGAATAAAACTTTCAAAATATCGAAGCCTTTATAAAGAGTGTACAACTGATTACTAATTTACAAGAAAGGGTTACAGTATTATTCAAATTTCAGATTAGCACATCTAACAAACTGGATTTTTATATTACGTTTAATTTATGTACTACAACATAGTGATTTTTATTATTATTTTCATTATTGCTATTTGTGTGAAAGTAAGCAAATTATTTTACGTACACTATATAAGGTATACATGTTTATAACAGCTTAGATAAAAGAAAACTGTTTAATATAAACAATAAATTGACTATTTTATGAACGTATTTTATTTTAAAAATAAACTTAATCTTCATCACTACTTTCGGAGAGTTCTGCATTTTCTTTCGGTGTTCGCGTCTTTCTTTTGGTGCGCTTTGTTTTCCTATCGATTTTTGTTTTTCGGAATATTTCTATAGCTTTCAATTTGTTCTGCAGAAGGTGCTGCTTGTCTTTCTCTCTTTGCGGTATAATTTCCTGGAACCTGTCAGTCTTCGGAATGTTTATTTCCAGCTCTTCTCCTTCCTCAACATTCGCCACAAGCTCGCTTCTAATAATTTTTTTCTGTTTACTTGTGGAAGGACCCTCTACACTTTGAGAACCAGCACATTCGTCGGTCTCTTTGGTAACTTTACGTCTCTTCTTCGATTTTGGTTTAGTCTCTCTATCTCTTTGATCTTTGTGACATCTTCTGGACCCATCTTCTGTACTGCCGCTTTAACTCTTTTACTCATTTGATCCTCCAATGATTGAAATTCGATTTTCTTTTTGAAATAGTCTTGCAACGACTTTTGAGTCTTACGTTCAGACAACCTTTCCAATACAGGTTTGATGATTTCGTCCAATTTGTTTTGTGACCAACCGAATTTCTGTTTAGCATAATCGCGCAATATTGTTATATCTATTTTTCCCCAAGTGAACTTTTCTTCGCTCTTCTCAATTTTAGGCTCCAGATAAGCTTGAACAACCTGCGTATGGATAAAAAATATTATGAAACATCATATATTGATAAAGACGACATTAAATTGATTTTAAAAGTATTTTAATCATAATAACAATCAACACTATCTAGAATTGTCTGTTTGATAACACGAAAGCCCGATATAAATGAAATGACTAATTCATTAAGAAAAGATAATATCTATTCCAGATGCAATAAAACCAACAAGCAAGCTACAATTAATTTAAACGAAATGCAGCATAGGTGTCCTAAAATATATCGTAAACAGAATATGAATAACAGTATAACTAATAAACTTTCCGATGCCGAAAAATGTAAAAAAAATAATCTGCTAAGCCTGCGGGTTTCCATAATAATTAATAATAAACTAAGCCTCTACGAACGTTGGACACCTATTGCCGATTTAACGATGAAATAAGAATAAGATAAAGATTGACGTCACATAACACACTATTTCTTTTTACAAGGCAATTGAAAAATAGGCATTGAAAGGAAAACAGAAAAGGCAGACTGCGTTGAAATTCACTATAAATGAACATACCCTGATACTGGGAAAATCTTCTGTTAGCTGGACATTCTTCAGTTTTTTCTTTAGACTAGTATTGTCGGTCCTCTTTCCCGCTCTCACCCATTTCTTGAACTCCTGCAAACCGGCTGTTATCAGGGAGTACTGTCCATGTTTAGATGTTTCGTTAAGCAACTGCCTCTTGTTGAAGGGGAACGATGCTAGGATCTCCAAAGCGGTCACCGGTCCCACACCAGCCACACCAGTCGTGTAATCACTGCCGACTAACAAGGCCAGCAGTATCAGCTGTTCCCGTGTTAAATCTGTAATTGAGTTCTACACTTAAAGACACGGGGTAAAGAGATGTGAATTCTTTGGCAAACCACAGCATACGAGGAGTTTAGAGGGCGGTACCACTGCGGAGCCTATTTCTGCTGCTAAGCAGTGTTGTAAAACAACTGTTGTATTCCGGTTTAAATGTCATTGCAGCTAGCGTTACCGGGTAAACAAGACTTAACATCCTATCCCCCTGGGTATTGCCTAAGTCCATGGGCGTCGGTGACCGGAAAGTGGTCATCAGTATGTAGGTGCGATCAGTTTCGTATGTAATAAATAAAAGAAATATCACTTGGTGATCGATTTTTGGTTGTGGTCTATAAATTAAATCACTTCTTTGCCTAGATCTCAGACCTGGGAATAAGCACTAATGGGTTTGTCATTTTGTATTCAGATTATATATTTCATGTAAAAAACATATGATTGGTGTTTAGTGCAAGACTTTTCTACCAAACTTTTAATTAAATTAAGAATAACGACAATTTAAACGTATTAAAATTTCAAAGAAACACTTTTTCGTATAAAGAAGTCCGTGTTTCGCATTAGGGACAATATCTATTAAATAGTACTCACTAAAAGCTTTCTCAATCTTCTCCGATATGAATTGCAGCACATGCTTCTTCTGATTAAAGAAATTCTTGTACACCGTTTTGCCACCAAACAGCCATATATCGCTGTCGTCAGTGATCGTGCCATCTGTCAGTTTTATGCTCTCGAGGAATGCACACTGTGCTTCGGCTTCGGTTGGTGCAACGATGTAAGGGATACCGAATATTTGCAACAGCTCTTGGGCTTCTTTGGTCATCTCTTCGGTTATATTTCGGCCGACGCGATCGAGCCTACCCTTTTCTTGTAACAAATTGCTTTCGTTGCTCTGCACTTCGTTCATCATTGAATTCAGATCATCTGATGTTAATGGGTTCTTTGGTGTTTGACGGGGTTTATTTATTTCTGAACGTTCTAATGGTTCACCTTCTTCCTTTCAATATTTTTTGTGCTAATATCAATTATCTTTTGAGTTTTATCGGGAATATGTTTGTCTATTTCTAAAGACGCCAAAGGCTTATCTGTAGTAGGCTCGTTTTCTTGCTTAGATTGTTCTATAATATCATCGACATCTGCTGTGATTTCCGCTTTGGTTTTATCACAATTGACTTTGTCGTTCGGTTTCTCACTTTTAGTGTCTATTTCAACTGTACTCTGTTTAGTTACTGCAGATGTAACAAGTTCTTCCATTTCTATTTTTGGTTTAGACTTTTCATCTTTATGTTCAAAAACATCAGCAAATATGTCATCAACAGGCGCTTCTCCAATATTCAATGTAAGTTCAACAAAGGGCTGTTTTGGTTTACAGTCCTCATTTGGCACTTCTTCAAATTCACTATCAGTTGAATCCTCTGATTGAATTTTGCGCAGCGACGGTTGTATCAATAATAAACTCATTTTTCACAATAGCTTCCTCTTCTTCAATACTTGAATCGAGTTCTATAACACGTTCTGTTGGACCTCCTAAGCAAATTATTGATGATTGATCTGCATCTGAGAATTCATCATTATTTTTATGTGTTTTTGCTAAATCTCAGTATCCGATTCCCCCTCTTCTGAAGACAGATTTAATTTATCAACTATAACTGATTTTTCATTCTGTAGTTCCTCTATTATTTTTTCCACTGCAGGCCCTTTAAATTTATGCTTACTGCTTAGTTTTTTATTTGATTTAACAATATCATCAATAGCCCTATTAGTTAAATCACTATATTGCATAATATATGCCTTAGCTGAAGACATGTCTGGAGGATCGTAACTGTCTTCATCTTCAGAATAAGAGTTTGAATCTGACAAGTATGAAGTCCAAGATTCATCAGTTTTATTAGCAACACACTTATCAGTGTTACTTACAACACTTGTATCAGCGTCATCAATACATTCCAGTGACATTTTGATTGCCTTTTGCAACTCCTCTTCTTCTGCAGTTAAAACTGTATTTGCTTTCTGCTCCAAATTTTTGTCCTTCTCCAATTCATCTTTTTTAGTTTGTAATTCCTGGTTCTTCTTAGCTTCTGCTATTGCCTCTTTGACATTGTTAATTAGTAAAAACCTTGTTGTGTTATTAGCAGCAATACGACGTGTAGGCAAGCTATCAATTTTCGTGTCAATACCTTCTTCATTTAACAATGATTCTAATTCATTCAATGACATACTACCATCTCCCATCTCTTTTTCAGTCTCTTCAATGCATTCTTGGATTTTTCGCCTCTTCAGTAACCTTTGCATCTGAAATAAATTAAAATATAATAACTATAAAAATCATGTCTTTTCATTAGAAACATACATTTAATAATGTCATCTTTACCTGAAAATCTGAAAAATTATCACTTTGTTTTGGCAATGTGTGAAGTTTTCCCCATGAATTCATTTTTCTTGTTTCCTTTAGTTCCATTAGCAAATCATACTTTTCTTTTACTGGCAAAGTTTTAAAACTTTCAGATTCAACATCCACTGTATGTAAATCGACTGATGAAGCACTTGAAGAATTTTGTTCATCTTCAGATCTAAATAAAAAAGGAAACATATAATTTGCTTGAGTTCAATGAGTTATAAGAATATAATAATATAATTTAAAATTTTTCACACATACTCCTCAGATTCAATTTCTTCATCTCTTTGGGGCAATGCAGGTAATTTAAATAGGTCATCATTATTTCCATCATTAATATTATTTCCTTTCTTCGGTGAAATTTTCTTTCCTAATAAACCACTAATAGCTGTTTTTTTGCCTAGTAATAGAGCTAGTTCTCTTTTTAATCTCTCTGACTCTGAATTATACTTGGATTTGTTATCTTGTCTTTTAGCCTGAAAAATTATTGGGTTATATGTAGTAAAATAGTTTTGCCTTACATTTAGGCACACTTAAAGCCAGGTAACTTTTTTTATGCTGTGGAAGTATTTATAATACAAAGCAAACTGAAAAATACTTTCCTCTAATGATTTAAAAAATAAATCCTTTTTTTTATCTGTTTTTATTTTTACAAATACAGTACAAGTTAATAAGTCAGGTTAAAATCTTGTCTCATACATGCTACCCAATTTAAACTCAAATGCTAATTATACCCTCATACTCCAACTAAAATATTTCTTCTTCTTTTAATAAGAATGGCCCCACCAAGTGAAACTCGGTGATTTTGCCAATGTCGAGGTTGGGAGAAACAAGTAGTATATTTAAAATAGGGTTAGTTTTAGCAATAATTGAACGGTAAGATGAGTTAAATTCATTTAAAAAACATTTCTTATAAACGTAATTTTCATCCAATTTGTTTATTGTTTTAAGCAATTAATTATAAGAATAGTTGACAGAAAAATGGTGATAGCTTTTATAGTTTTTAACCTTTTTAGAGCTTTAATAAAGGTTATATTCAGTCACTGAATCAGTCTTCTTAAATAGTCTTTAAAACTGTACGTAAATTTTTCAATAGATTTATAATTAATAATTTTTTTTTGCTTGATACATTTATTTGATCTCCACTTAATTACATATTACATGTACATAATTACTGAGCAATTGCTAACAATTGCTAATTTCTATTGTAATCAGAAGCTGTTGCACAAATTTAATTACTTAAAGTATGTGTATAATGCAGAATTAAGAAACTTACAATTGTTTCTTTCTTTAATTCAGGAAATCCACCATCAAAAACAAATACTGGTTTTATTCTAAAATATAATAATTTACAAAGACGTTGAAATAATCCTATAAGATGAGCATTCGGCATTGGGGCTCCTTTTGCATCTTGGTAACCTTTAACCATCTGATGTAACCATATTGATATATCTGACGAACATTCAAATTGCTATTAAGATATTTTTCTAAAATCGGGTATAATAAAGAAAATATAACATGTTGTTTGTCGTACCGACTGCTAATACTTTGTTTTCCTAAAGTCTCTATAGGCACTGGTTTGCCCGCGGGCTCAATAAGCCTCCACAGTCCAGTGACTCCCATTGCGTGTGATTAAATTCCAGAACAGATTTTTTGTTTTAACTAATGTATATATCAGTGTACATAACAAAGGTCGTTTCCCACGAGATCTCCGGTCAATCGTCGGTCTCTTCCTCACACATCGCAACCTTTTCGCTCTGTGAACTCGATGTATTTATGACGCACACAAAAACAAATCGAAATGCCGCCTGCTACTGGCGCATTCGTAAGTGTTCCGTTCACTACATACAATATCAAATGTTTTACTACGCCGCGACGCCCACTCTTTCCCACACTTTATTTTCTCACGCCCCATGCGTAACCCCACATCCTATGACCGACCGTCTGCCGGGCTTTTGCCGGGTTTGTTGTCAGTCGCGCCGGAGCCAACATCGCATCGCTCGATTTTATTCGCGCGCGTGTAATCGACAACACGCTTGCCTTGCATTGCATATCGTTCAGTGTCTATGGTCTAACTTGACAGATCTCTTTTAAAGCGTTGTCGTATTTATATCGAAATAAACACAAGTTTTGCCAACTTTTATTTATATGTTTTTAACAAATTATTCTATAAGTAAACGAGTAAAATTTATATATAACGACTACCACTATCAAATTATCAACAACTAACTGTGGTATGTTGGCTAGACTGTCCGAAAAATCTACCATCGAACAGGTGTTTTTGAATGGAGTGTGTGTTAAAGTTCCCATCGTAATTATTTATTTATGGTGCCGCGAATAACACAAAAGTGTATCGATCGAAAATTTATTAGTAATACGTACCGTTAACCGCCGTCTCGGATCCACACTAGAAGTGTTTACGGTAGATAAGAGACGCCACTGATCACGCAGGACATTATCAATCTCTTCTGTCCATATCATGGGCAATGTTTACCCTAACAGTTCAATAGTGCGATGCCGATAGGGGTGTGAGAACGGCGTCATGTGTGCTAGGCTATTCGACCGATCAGTGATGAAGTGCAGAGCGAGGTGAGAGTGAAGGTGGCAAGCATGCCGCACCAGTACGGCGCGGGCGCGGGCGGCATGGCGCAGGGCCCACCGTCGCCGCCGCCGCAGCACGGCGCGCTGTACCCGCGTTACGCCAGCGCCGCGGGCCCCGGCGCCGGCGCCTACCGCCCAGAGGAGCGACGTCTAACACGCGAGGCCATGGAACGCTATTTGCGCGACCGCTCCGATATGGTTGTGGTAATCTTGCATGCAAAAGTTGCACAAAAGTCTTATGGCAATGAAAAAAGATTCTTTTGCCCGCCTCCCTGTATTTACCTTTTTGGAGATGGTTGGCGGCTCCGACGCGAGCGCATGCTCCGCGAGGGAGAAACCGAACAGGCATCACAATTATGTGCGTTTATTGGAATAGGCAACTCAGACCAGGACATGCAACAATTAGACTTGAATAACGGAAAGCAGTATTGCGCAGCTAAAACCTTGTACATATCAGATTCTGACAAAAGAAAGCATTTCATGCTCTCTGTAAAAATGTTCTATGGGAATGGACATGATATAGGTATTTTTAATAGTAAAAGAATTAAAGTTATATCAAAACCTTCAAAGAAGAAGCAATCATTGAAAAATGCTGATTTATGTATAGCTAGTGGAACAAAAGTAGCTCTATTTAATAGACTTAGGTCCCAGACTGTATCTACGAGGTATCTACATGTTGAGAATGGCAACTTTCATGCATCATCTACCCAATGGGGTGCATTTACTATACATCTATTAGACGATAATGAAAGTGAGTCAGAAGAATTTGCAGTGAGGGATGGTTATGTGCACTATGGATCTACTGTGAAACTTGTCTGTTCTGTGACAGGCATGGCCCTACCTCGACTAATCATCAGAAAGGTATGAATTCAAATAATTTCCTTTTCTACTATCTTATAATTGTTTTATAGTTTAAATAGCTAATGAAATTATTAAATCTTTGGATAGGTGGACAAGCAAATGGCTTTACTAGAAGCGGACGATCCAGTTTCTCAGCTACACAAATGTGCCTTCTACATGAAAGACACCGAGCGAATGTACCTTTGTCTTTCGCAAGAACGTATCATCCAGTTCCAGGCTACACCATGCCCCAAAGAGCCAAATAAGGAAATGATCAATGATGGTGCTTGTTGGACGATTATTCCACTGACAAGGCTGAATACCAATTTTACGAGGGCATGGGACCTGTCAGGTAAATACAATTTTTGATGTACTATATTGACTGTTCAACAAACTAATTACTAGTTTGACAAAACATAAAAATTTTACATAAAAACAATAAAATTCAAATTAATGTGCCAAATAATATTGACATTTAATTCATCAGCAATTCCTGATATTTTTCATCTTTTTGTGTTGCTTTATAAAATTTATTGCAATGTAAATTGTAAATGGTTGTTATGAAAATTGTACACTTTGATAATTTTTTTAAATAATAATCTCAAATTTGTTCAATATATTTAATGTAAAGTTAATTTATTTCTATAATACACATCAGAATATGCCTTTTTAATCATTATGTGGTCAGTATCATTATCACCTAGGTAGTAATTCTTCAACCTGTAGTTATTTATACTTTAGCATCGTAAACAACACAATTTGATATATTGTTAAATTAACTAAAAAATCATCTCAATATTTGCTACTTTACAATGTAAACTAGTAATGTTATTTAATTTAAAACACTACATTAATTATTTAAATATATTATTGTCCATTTATTTTAATACCAGTTGTCAACTTCATCCACATCACTTGGTATTATATAAAAATTGATAGATTAAAAAAAAATTAAAGTTGCCTAAGTTACTACTAGTTACATCACCTGATTTCCAGTATAAGTACTGTCGAAATCAGTCCAGCTGTTCCACAGATTAGCCCAAACAGACAAAAATAAATTAAAAATATATATGGTTTCATTTTATGTATTGGTTATATATCATAATGTAATAGTTAAAAATGGTAATTTTGTTGTTACAAATAGACACTGCAAATTAATTTATTTGTATACAGTATAGATTACGCAAAATATTTTCTTAAGTTTTCCTTATAATATTATACCTAAATATGTTTTTACGTATCGCCATCTGACCACCGCAACCCAAAGTGTAAACTGCATTCTATCAGGATGAATTAGTTGTCAGGAAATTTGAAGGATCTGATATCATATAAGGACTGCCAAAGGTGATCTTGACAACCGGGACCGACGTATTACATGCCCATCTGACGCATTAATCATCTTACTTTTTCGACAATTGGGTGATCGAGCCCATATTGCCCTAACCAACTAGAAAACAACGATAACATTTAAATATTTTATTACGTTACTTCCCCGCGGGATTCGATCCAACGACCTCCGGTTTATAAAGCAAAGTTTATTATGCAAAGCGTTTATTGTAAAATATTAAGCGGACGGGACACGGGATGTCACGTGATTTTAACGCTGCGTCGCCAAAGTGGGTCAAATTATTTATCCAGCAGGGAACCGATGAGCATATGTTCTCACGCATACGACATGCCACTTTCGATGTCAGTTAAAAAAAACCGATATCGCTTATCGCTCTAGTAATAATAAGGACATCGGGATTTTTAAAATCGTAACTTATTTTTTTTTTATATATATTTTATTTCCTACGTCATGTACTAAATGGTTAGGTGCAACTTCAGTACACATTTAAATAAACTCATACACGTTTTCGCAGCAAAATATAATATAGATTGATATTTTTTTAATTTCTTGATTTTGACAAATACAACGATAAATGTCAAATAAGGTTAATGGATTTATTGGAAACAACATTAAGCTACTGTTTCCCGCAGGATTCGAACTCACGATCTTTTTCGCCTGAAACGGGCCAATACCACTCTCTAAATTTTTTCTGATACGCATAAATGATGAGCCTATTTAGTGTTCCACCCGTATAGTGTAATAAAATTCCATTATTCAATTAGAATTATTAAAGTAATAACCAATGAAACTATTAAAACTATCGTGAGACATTGATTGCACTTAAAATATGTGCTGCAAACGGCTGAACTTGGTTGAAATCGGTATTGGAGCCGACTAGTTTCGGACCTATCGGAGGTCCTTTATCAGGACGAGTGGCATATGGTGTCACACTGCGAGTCAGGAAGCGACCGTGAAGACCTTGAAGAATGCGACCGATAGGTCCAAAACTATCACCAAATAATTTAAACTAATAATATTATAAGAAATAGTGATTCTTATATAAACAAGAAAAGACTTTCGAAACTCAAAACAATTTTGAAAGCCAAAGCCGAATAGATTGCTCTTAATTAAAATACGTAAGCGTTATCAATTCACTGATCTTTAAATATATTAGTTACTTATATATCTTTGGTTCCTTTTTGGAATAAATTCTTAATACATTTTTTATTGTTCATAATAAAAAGGACATTTTTAAACATAAATTGTTAATGTGAGAATGTGTTTATTGTATAGAAAGGATTAAAAAAGATATGATACCGTAAATTTTATCACCATTTCCTACTATAATTATTTCACACTAAAAGTATTTTGGGAATAATATTAATAATAATGTCTACTGCAAAGTGAAAAGACAATTTTAACAATTAAAGATTTTTCTACTTTAAAAAATCTGTGTAAATTTATTCTTTACGGCTAGCCAGAGTAATTCAATTCAAACATTTTATATCTTATGATTCCTTTTATAACTGTATCATTTCCTGTCATTTCGTACCACTAAATCCGGTTGTAATATGCGGCTGATATTGGCGACTAGCCACGTTAGACGTTTTTATTAACGAGGTCCATATTGGTACACTTATAAAATGTTTACGTCAAACATGTATAACGCTAACAAATATTAATTAAAACAAAATTAATTTTGTTTGAGTACTTACGTAATATTAGACTGAAAGAAAAGTATTATATTAATAAAAGTTAACATATTGTTTTTTTAATCATTCTCGTCCATACTTATAAATGTCAAATCTACCACTGGTTCGAAAACTTCGATTTGTCCCAATCCACACTAATATCATATAAAGGTACTATTTGTGTTCATATAAGAAATAAACTCAAAAGCTAGTAAAACGATTACGTAAATTATTTATGAACGTCAAAAATTATCCATTTACCACCGGTTTACAAACACAAACCCGTCCAGAGAAGAACCGGCAAGAAACTCTGCGGCCTTTTTTTTTTAAATATTAGTATTTACAAAATTTTACCAATACATTAGTTTTTTAAGTTACCAGGGGTTTGCAATTGCAGAATATAAACTATTTCCACACATCTTGGTCCTCAATATAATTTATAACAGAATAGTAGGCTTTTTCTATAAGCGTTGTTTTGACAACTTTACGAAAGCTCGAATCATTCAGTTGCGTTTTACATGCATTTAATTCATTATACATTCTTATACTATTATACATGAAATTTTTTTTGGTTCGGGTCAGTCTAAATCTGGGTAGCTTTAGGGGCACGATTCGACCCCTGCGCGGCCTAATATCTTTTTTAGCAATATGAATATTTTGACGCGCGTGCATTATATTTTCAAATATGTATAGCGAGGGTAAAGTTAAAATTTCAGTTTTATTAAAAACATTACGTAAATTGAGTAACGTAGGCTATATTAATGAGTACAAAAGTTGAAATCATTAAAAATACCCGCTAAAACCTAAAATTAGTTGTAAAAGTTAAGGTTCTACAATGACAAAGTATAAAACACATATATTAAAACACTTCTGATTATATATCCAAATAAATTTTAATAATTTTGAGCATTAGGACATAATCGTGTTTATCAACAACGAGAAGATTGAGCGAATTTATTCTTACTTATTCCGAAAGCGTCTTTTGTTATTATTTTGTTTGTGTCGAAAATCATCGGCTACGAACTGTCTCCATCATATACCGTGTTACTCAGTGAAATTGAAAAAGCTAAAGCATTTTTCCTCCTTTCATAGACCCACTATTTAGAATTATCTCACGTCAGGATTATTTAATTTAACCGATATAACCCACGTAGGAGGTAGATAGTAGAATCGATTGAATACGTGTATTTGTTTTCATTCTTAATTTATTTATACATCCTTTTGTTAAGTGCACGCCATTAAAAATATGATATACATTATACAAGACATTACCGGTGGTAGGTCCCCTTTTTACAAGGGACCGTCTGGGTGGGTACCACCGCGGTGCCTATTTCTACCGCAAAGCAGTAGTGTGAAAACACTACTGTGTTCCGGTTTGAAGGGCACCGTAGCCAGCATAATTACTGGGTAAATGAGTCTTAATATAATGTCTCACTGTAGGCAGCGCGTTGGTGATACCTGTATGGCCAATGTCTATGGGCGTCGGTGACCACTTTTCATCAGGTGGCCCCGACTTCTCGTCTGCCTGCGTATGCAATAAAAAAAAAACTTAAACCGCATTTACAGTATTTAATCTATATTTTGGGTCAGATTGCAAACACCTATGTTAATAACATACAAAAAACACAAAAGAAGTTAAATTTTTTTTTAAATAACACACACCAATTCATACATATAATAAGACCAGAATACTAAAGTAATGTTTATCATCACCATCAGCCTGTGTTAGTCCACTGCTGGACATAGGCCTGTCCTAATGCACACTAACCCAATCTTATTAACTTTTAGAACATGATTAAGACAACCTTTTACGAAGGACATATATTTTTTCCGATGACCAATACAATTTCTATTTGCTTCTTTTTATGTGGTTTACAATTTACTCATAGATTAAGTAAACGATTAATTATTCTTTATGAGAAATATTTTCTTTAAACCAAAGGTTATTTTAACATTTTAAGGATATTGTATTGGTATTAGAACACATTTTTACTTCCTCCGTAGCCTAGTGGTGCGGACCTGTCCTTTAGTAACCGGAGGTCGTGGGTTCGAAACCTTCGGGGACTCGACAAATTTGGGTTGATCCATCAAATTGTCTGAAAAGTAAGATGATCCATGCGTCGGATGGGCATGTAAAAGTCGGCCCTGCTCCTTATCTCTCTCCGGTCGTGTTGGTTATCCGTCCCATCAGGCTTTAAGGACAACTATCAAATAATATCTCCTGCGTAGTCGGTTCATCTCTAATATACATAGGCCGCCGTAGTCGTAATCGATTTGAGAATATTATTAGAACACAACTTTACTATAAAGTGCTTGGTAGTTTTAGGATTGTAACTTAATTTTCTTAATGATATTAATAGTTTAAACTATTCTTACCAGCATTTTAATAAACTTTAACTGTGGTAAATTGTCTAGTAACATAATGTGACGTTTTTAATAATTGTAATTGGTCACTGAACTCGCTCACATCTGAACACGAAAACTATTAAGTTTCGTTGCTCCAAAATCAAAATCGTTTTGTTCATTAGTTTGTATTAAAAATCCAACAATATTGTGTCCAAGTTTCGAGTTAATTAAGAGTTGGAATCTAAATAAACAAAGTGTATCGTGTAATAGTGATACTCTAATAACGCAATTACGTGTTGGGCTGACATTGGTTGAACATCAGATGTTTTACAATAGGCTATGATAACAAGTCCAAAACAAACAATTAACAAAGTAACGAACAAATCCGGATATTATTTAAATCATATCAAGGGTGCATATTGAATTCACAAATAACAATCAATAAATTTGGGGTAAATTTAAATTTTTATTCATGTTGTGTTATGTACGTACTTGGAGCATACACTATCATATCTGTTATTTATTATACTAAAACTAAAGTTTATTAATAAAGTGCTAACATTTTGACTTTTAAACGGCTTAAAAACAATTCAACTTTCTTTCTTATCACGCGCCGCTAATATGTGTACTACTTCAGCGTTTATTTCTATTACAAAATTATCGTTTAAACATTGCCTTGTTCCGGATTGAAATGGCAGGAATGACGTAGTATGGGAAGAACTCCCTTGAAGCTGCAAGCGGAATTGCGTCATTTATAAGGCGAATTCCTATCGCCGATCTTACTCAACCTAACATGATGATACTGCAAGTCTTCACATATATAGTTTAAGTTTAAACTAGCTGTTGCCCGCGACTACTGCTACTAAAAATATTTTTTTTAATAAGCCTCAGTTACTCCCAATACATCATCTATCTTCCTCTGAAAGTCCCGTCAAAATTGGAACTGCCATTCTAGCGATTGGCCAGAACAAAGAGACGGACAGACAGACAAAAATTTAAAAAACAGTTGTTTTGTTATATGTACCGGTTTATATCACAGTGTAATCATTTAAAACCGCTTGTTTTGGCGTCAAGCAAACACTCCAATTTTATTTATTTGTATAGATAAATGCGATGTAATTGATACATATATTTGTTTAAAACCAGGTCTCCCGTGACGCCAGTGCCTTTAGTGCATTCGCTCAACCTGAACGGCGGTGGTGACGTAGCCATGTTGGAGCTCGCGGGCGACAACTTTACGCCGTCTCTCCAAGTCTGGTTCGGCGATGTGGAAGCAGAGACGATGTACAGATGCGCCGAGTCCATGCTCTGCGTTGTCCCCGACATATCCCAGTTCAGGGGCCAGTGGCTCTGGGTACGGCAGCCCACGCAGGTATGTGTATCGGACTAATACATTTTTGTTATTTTGACTTTGGCACTTGGGTGTCTCGTCTTTGTTATATTTCACATATCCCAGTTTAGGGGCCAATAGCTTTGGGTACGGCAGCCCACGCAGGTATGTGTACCGGTCTATTGTATTGTTTTGTTTTGACTTTGATACTTGGGGTGTCTCGTCTTTTTGAGATAATCTCCTGCTTCTTTTGGTCGTTCTTACATTTCTCTTAATTAATTCGTAATAAGGTCTTCCCGTGGAATACTTTGTTACTGAGGAAAATTAAAAGGGTATTATTTTGTTTCGGTCTTTGTCTGCATTTGAAGATAATTTTTTATAACAGATCTAAGATCTCAAATTGCTATTAAAAATAAAAATAAAATATTTTCGAACTAAACGTCCTTTTGGTGCTGCATCTGAAATTGATTATTTTCAGTTTTTACTAAGTCTATTTAATTTTATTTATTATTTTATTAAACGGGGGCGCTATTTGTATTGGCAATTTCAACTGTTCTTCTACGTCCGCGTGGTAATAAAAAAAAGTATTAAAAAAATGACAGCGTAAGTTACTCCCAGTTGCCTCAGCTATCTTCTAGTGAAAATCTCATCAAAATCGGACAGCCATTCCAGAGATTAGCCAGAACAAACAGACATTTATAGAAGTGTAAGACCTTAAATCAACTACACCAGGCAATAAATATCGGAGGAGGGCAGGCATAGGATATGAGTCTGAATGGATATAGACATTGTAGAGTGTAATAGGGTGACAAATAACAGCATAATTAAGATTCTTCTTCGTTGTTATAGCCTACATTATTATAAAGTCTATGTCTTTAATGGCTTTCGTTAAGATTTTTGTACCGGATGTTGCATTTACCGACATATTAATCAGGAATAATATGTTAAATTTGTTTTGACCGACTTCCGAAAAGAAGAAAGTATTCGGTACGGAGCGTGTTTTTTTTTTGGACATTTCTTTATATTTGTTGCCTCGTTGCATTGCTCCTAGCGCTCCGATTTTGTTATTTTTTTAATGATAGATATTGGCTCCCATCGGTCCCATTTCTAAATAATCTTGTGTAATAACTAAAACTTATAGTTAAATAGATATTTTAGAAATAAAGAAAATTACGGTACCAAAAATCACAACCTTGTGCGATTAAATAACATAACCGTACCGCTGCCAAAACCGTAAAAGAGAGACATAAAATATGTTTTACATATTACTTACTAATACTATTGTACTATTTGAATTGGTTTACAATACAGTCTGGGATAGCATATACATATTTTTAAGAATAATGCACAATGATCATTTTAATGTAAACTTTTTTAAAGTTGCTATCAGGCGCATTCGAAGCTTGTCTAAGATAATACAGTTTAAATTCACATGAAAGTTACTGCTTTAAATAATCCCGCATTCTGTGCACGTAAAACTTGTCATTGACGACATTTTGATGAATTTACATAATATATTGCATAAGTTACATCAGCTGAAAGTCCCGTCAAACTCGGATGAGCCATTCCAGAGATTAGCCAGAACAAACAGACAGGCAAAGTTTTATAAGGTGTTACATTTATCTTAGAATTGAAATTAAATTATAAACAGCCTTGTTGCCAAAGCCGTTTACTTTTTGTCATTCTTTGATAACATTTAATTTTAATTCATTAGAAGTTCTCATTCACTCTTACTTTAAAGCGTCCTAGTAAGTCGATCCTCGCCTTGGTAACACATTAGTGTCTTATCCATATTCAAATTAAATATCTTTATTCAATATAGAAGTATAACACTCGCTTATTGATTGTCAAGGACGCTACCACCGGTTCGGAATAGGACGCCTCCGATCTGAGAAGAACCGGCGAAAGAAACCCAGCGGGCCTATTTTGTCATCTTTTAAAATAATCAAATATATACATAGAAATTTTCTTATGAGCTACATACAGTTCTATCATACGTATATTATACTTGAAAAAGCCTGGAGCGAGCATTCCATAACCAGGCTGTGTTATCATTTATAAATTCATTTATGTTATAATAACCTTTAACACATAAAGTTCCTTTACTACTTTTTAAATTTATTAACAGTTAAATTCTGAACGTTTACTGGGATTTTGTTGTAAAAGCGTATACATTGTCCTATAAAAGATTTACTTATTCTTCGCAGTCTAGTTGCTGGAATGCATAACAGCTTCAATAGTGTTAAACCTCATTGGACCCTAAATTTCGCTCTTATAAATTGAATATCTAATTTAGGTCGGTTACTATTTACTAACCTGCATATATTTTTTACTCCCTCCGTAGACTAGTGGAATGGGCTTGTGCTTTAAAAACCGGAGGTCGTGGGTTCGAATCCTGCAGGGATTCAACTTTTATTAAGTCGTTTAGGGCAAAATCGGTCCTGCGCCTTACCTCTCTCCGGTCTTATCCGTCCTATTAGACTTTGGCGCGTACACTTGTGCACAATATTATCTCGCGCGTACTTGGCTGATCTATGATATAGATCGGCCGCTGTAGTTGACGGCTTGGAGAAAATTAATTAGTATTAATATGTACTATTTTTTTAAGTTTTATATATCACTGTTCAAATATTAGCATTTAGTCTATGTTGCGGGTAACTTATATCTTTTCAGGTGCCCGTATCGCTGGTGCGCAACGACGGTATCATATACGCGACCGGCCTGACATTCACGTATACCCCTGAGCCTGGCCCCAGGCCCGTCTGCGCTCCCGTTGATGACGTCATGCGACCCGACCAACCCGCTTGGCACCACGACATCGCTCACCGGCTTCCCGATGCGGCTCTACAATAGTATCGATAAATCGCACGAACATCGATGAGTGGCGTATCCCTAGCAGAGACCAGCTGCGGACTGCTGGATGACTTACGCGACGTGGTTGACGAAACAACATTAGATATCGATGATATTCAAAAGGTCGATTTGTCTGCTGATTGAAGATCGGTGAGTAAGCATATCCCTAGCGGTATCGTTAACAAGCATTGTCAGTGAATGCGGTAGTCGATTACGATGTCGCACAAAAGCCGGAATGGTTTAATGCGTAGCTTAAAGATCGAGAAGGAACAGGAACACAGGAGCTGCTTACAATTTTGCTTTCGAGCATAGATCGCCACTAGTGCAGCGGTTCAAATTTTTAAAGTTGCTTGAGGTATTTTTACCGCCGTTAGGCATGACGACATAGCAGTTGGTTTAATGGGAACGTTCTGCGATATAACTAGATAATTCGGTTGTCGATAAGTGAATACATCACTAGTGAAGTGTACGAGTGCCTAGTAATGCAAACTGCTAACATGGATGTGACAAAACGCATAAGGTTCATTTCGAGTTTAATATTTGTGTGCATTTTTATTCGATATGGAATATGGACCTATTGCTGATTCGAAATGGTGAAAATATAACTGCCCTTTTGGAAAACTTTTGTGGAACTCGTTAATTTTTTAAAGTTATATTGTCGACGCAGATTTTGCTGCGATTATTAGACAGTAGAAGACGCCAAAAGCAAAATTGACTGCGATCAGTCGTGTACGGAGTTCGCATAGCGATGAAGTCTTGGAATTACGACAGTGTGTGCCTAAAATTAATGTTAAATTAAGTTAATTTCTCCGAGATTACGACACCAAAACGCTATACTAAGATAGTTAAAGTTAGAAAGAAGCGACAATCACTTTATGTACGTAAAAACGTTCTCGTTTCTCGCTTATTTTTTAGAAACAATTGATTGATTGCCTTTTATTAAGTTAAACATTAAACACACACCTATTTCAGAAAGGAAAGTTGCTCACGAATGTATCTTTAAAATGGTTATAGAATTCATACGTAACGCAATAGCTTTTTTGTCAAAGATTTAATTTTATTCTTAGTGACTTGCATGAAACACTCAAATTATTCTCTAAAGTTTAACTAATTTACGCAAAAAGTAAAAAAGGTAACCTATCGCAACTGAACGGCGTCATATCAACTTATGGTGTTTCTTTTAGTCTATTTTCACTCATTGAATGACATTTTGATGATATTTTATCTAAAATGACGAATGTATCACGCCACTTCGCTTCCATGAGTTACTTTATTTACGTTTATTACGACTGAAATTGGCTAAAGTATAATGCGTTTGCTATTTCATAATGACAGATTTAATTATAATAAATATCTATGTTTCACTATAACGCGTGCATGTCTTTTATTTGGAATGTTTAGTAATAGTGGAGGCTTTTATAGAGCGGTTCCTAGCCTAAGGTTTTAAGTCGATGCCACTATTGAGATTTCAAACTTGGAGATCACTCTTAAGGTCGTTTTATGCTCTAAGTTTCGACTCTTCGGGGCCAAATAGCTGTAATGTCCATGACATACGTCGCCGATTGCTTTTTAGTTGTATATTTCAATTGGTTAGGGCGATATCTAGAGATTATTGGCGATCTTTAGGCCAAACTCGACCTTACTCTGGCTTAAACACTTGGCTTAATCTACTTATGGCTTAAAGGTTTTTAAACGTGGCTTAAATGAGTACATATTGAAAAATTAAGTAATACACGATTTTTTTTGACAAAATCAGTAGTTTTGTTTGATTCAGTCAAGTGCTAGTGAGGTCCGAGTTCAGCCTTTAGGTTTTTGCTTTAGTATGCGTTATTTTAAAGCTGATAAGATTATCTTTTAAGCATTTGTGAGTCTCAATGACGTAAACCAAATATGTTTGTGCGCATCATCATACCTTGCTTAAATATTATTGTGTATAGTGTTGTGTAATATTCTGGCGATTGCTGTTAAGGTCTTAAACGGACCTTTCGCCCTATAACTTTCTAATTGAATATTTTTTTTAATATAAATAAGGACACGCAATACTGTCGTCTTTCTGTACGTATGTATATTTACCGAGATTTTAATGAACAACTAGTGATGTAGCTAGATTTAGTCGATAGTACATTTGTTATATTTTATAGGAGACTTTCGATTAAAATTTCTATTTATTTAAAAAAAAAGACAATCCAAGATGTTCTTTTATAATTCGGTATACCGTTTCGGTGTGTATTTATAACGGAGAGTGATTTCGTACATTCCATACGGATGTGAAAATAATAAGTACAAAAATTTAAACAATATTTTTATACCTGCTACATAGGAAAAAAAAAATAAAAGAGACATTGTAATAAGTGACAATTTTATGGAATTGGTATTGTTAGATGCAGTATTACGATTATTATATAGTATTAAAATTGTCATAGCGAACAAATTGTCAATTTATAATGGAGTTGTAAACGACTGTTTATAATTTTTCTCTTTTACAAAATGTAAAAATACCCGTTTACAGGTGCATTTCTATAATTTTACATTTGGTAATCGTATATTTGAATATTGTCATTTTTAAGAGTCGACTGCTCATAAAAATATAGTCTATCGAAAATAACTGCTACAGAAAATAGACTGCATCTGAAGACTGAATCATTAATTAATAGTTCAGTCTTCGGATGAAGTCTATCAGAAACGTGAATATTTTAATAAAATGAATTTTAACAGCTCACACTTTCTTTTATTTAGACAATCCTATCCTAAATTTATTTTTATAAGAGCTTTTAATAATTTCTTTACAATAACTTTAAGAAATTATATTATGACTTTTAATTAAAATCAGTACGTTTTCAAATGTATTGTAATTAAAGTAATTTTATTAGCAGTGAGAAAAGCTGTGCAAATGATAATATACGTCTAATAACACATTACACATAAACTAATTAATCAACATCAATTAAATCCCATCATTACTGGCCGCTAACACGATTGGAGTAGACGAAAAAAGAAGACAATTCACGGACTAAAAAGTTCCCACACAAAATCTCTGATCACGTTTAATTAATTAATTCAGCGCTGTTATGAAGTTTGTAGAACAATTAACTACTGAATCAGAGTTAATCGGGTAATCGTCCCGCCTGTGGGAATGCCTCCGAAAACTCTTCACATGATAATAACAGTTTCTTCCCGCTCGCATACCGTTCCGCGCCGCTGCGGTCGACCTCTGATAATTATCGCAACTTTATACCCATCCTCCATTGTTACCGCCACTGATTTGAATAATTCCACTGATATTTGTTTTATGTGGATACGATGCGTTCGTAATTAAGTCGAAAATATATTATATTTTATAATCTGTGCGCAACGCGACGGATTGTTTATGGCCGCCTTATCGCAGCGCGCCAATTTCACACGGTCTCGATTTTTGTTTATTAAGATTTTGTTTTTGCTTTTTTATGTTTTGCTAGTTACTTTGGTTCACATTATTCATATGTAAATTATATGATATTTTAATAATTGTAATTTGTTATTGTATGCGTTTAATTATGTGTTAGTTCGAATTGAATTATTATTTTATGGATATTAAGTAATTTCAAATAAATTAACAGTGAAGCGGCGTGGACTAAGGTACGTGTGAGTTATCCAATTATTTGTGCGATAAAATTTTTTACAGAGGTCAAATATATCAGAATTAGTCAAGTTTATTAAACAGTAAATGGAAAGTAGTACTGCTAGTAAATGCAACAAAATTTGTTAATTATAAAGATTATATAATTGTTTTTATAATACACTAATAGCATCATCAAATTTAAAAGAACAGTGCATAATTATTTATTCCAAGAGGAATCAGCAATGTGCATATGTATTTATGGTTGTATTTGGGCTATTTATTTTTGTATAAATAAATTTGTGTATTTATTTATTGTTCCTTATTTAGAAGATATATTTATTTATTGTACTCTTATATTGTATATAACTATATAAGATTTGGATTTTCTTGTTACGTATTATAAGTACATCCACGCAAAATTTTCTACAACCTCCCTAAGATTCGCTGTTAGTAAAAATGCCTTAGGCATATATTATTGTGCAAAAAGAATAAATACTTAAAATTACTATAACTATAAGGTTTTCATCTTGTATCAATCAATATAAATATTAGGGCCAATTCACAGAACTATAATACAAAATTTATAATTTTTACATGGTCTTATAATAAGGAGTGTTATAATTGAAAATGTTTTGTATAAAAAGTATAAAATTTTGCTCCTAATTTTATTAGGATCACAATTTATTTTATATAGTTTCGAGCTAGCAATCTTGAACTCAAATATATCTAAATAAGTTTTATAACAATTTAGCGATTGAACTTTTGCCATATATGTTAGGACTAAAAAGAAAAATTCACAGAAGAATTAATGACGGCATCTTGACGACAAACATTGCGTGTACGTGATTACAGTACTGCAAAAGTAGTTTGCGTCGACGTTGTTAGTAATTGCGACAGTCAACGTGAAATTGTATAAAAACATTATATAGTCTTAGATTATATGGTGAACTCTCGTATCTCATGCCAGCGTTAATGATGTCGAGATATAACATGTCGAAAAATCGGACGCTGTTAATGTAAATAAATATCTATATTCTATACAATGAAACTCGTCGTTCCAAATTATTTTAAGACAAGTACAAGTTACTGTACAAGTTTATTCACCTTGTAGTGAGAAGACATTTTTCGCTTAACTCTAATCAAAGAAATGAATAAAGACTATTACGAAGTAATAGCAAAAGATTAACAATGCATGTAATTGATGTATACACTGTAATTAGTAACAAACAAAGTGGTGTCGTTATTATTGACTGTCTCCATGAACGCATTATTATTCTCGGATCGAAGTAAGTATGAAAAAAAAAAGACATTTTTGTTCCACTTTAAGATGTTTTAATAAAGCAACAAGACAATCAGTACTAACTTAGCTTAACTTTATAGTAAGCGATTCTTCCTTCTTTTACGTAAACTGCCATCAATCCGCTGTAGCCCTAAGACATCGGATACTAAGTCTCGTTTACCCAGTAGCAACACAGTTACAGTGCCTTTTATATATATAGCTGAAACAGAGCAATAAGCACCGTAGTTATAATTTCGGCGCCGGATTTCTGTTTCGAGGAAATCTACGTGGTTTCACATTCATTTTTTGTATCGAATTTAGTAATAGTTAATGATTGCCAGTCGGCGGATTACATCGCGGTGAAAATTCTTTTAAAATAACGATAAAAGTTTGACGATACCTTGTTTTTATAGTTATAATGTGTCGTCGATAAAAAAATAAAGATGTTAAACCAAGTCCAAACAAGATATGGTGTTTGGTTCTAGTTTCATTGATCTGATTGTAATTGAAGCTTTTTTTGTAATTGAATTATTTTTTTACACTGGTATTATTTATCTTTTTAAAATCCGCCAGATGCGCCTTGCATTTATCTTACGGCTACTTTATGTCTAAATAACACGGATTTTTTTTTTAATTTCGGTTAAGAGCAAGGACACAGCACAGCAGCAAAAGTAAACGGATATTTTCAAAAATAAAACAGTTACTAAATAATGTAAATATAACTTCATTAATTTACATTAGTGTACTTAAAAGTTTTCCCGAAAATTTGTCTTTGAATTTTTTTTATCGGGTTGCTTCCGGAACTGGATTTTAAAACTAGATGCATTGAAATCAAATTCCATAATGACAATGGACCTCTGTCTGGTATAAATATGAATAACTTTTGGAATCTTAAAGGAAACCACGTTGAAAAATAATAAAAACTTTTTCAAGATGAGCCTAGGCTACGGAGTCAAACGCGTGCCACCTGATGGAAAGTGGTCATCGAGTGCAAGTGGTCCGCAACACGGTAGCGTTTTATACTGCTACACTACATTACTGCTTTGCGACAGAAATAAGAACCGCGGTGGTACCGCCCTAAACGCCCCCGTCCCCCTCCCCCGTAAAGGAGGACCTACCACCTACAAATGTTTTCCAAAATGATCGTAGTATTTATTTATTTTTATCGTATGTCATGATAAAAAAAAACACCACTTGTTCCTTCCTGATGCCTTAAGGATGGGGTTATAAAGTCGTTTTCATACTCTTTTAACACCATCAACGCTTTCCGCGGCCGGCTTTACTCTCAGCTTCCTCAAGGCTGGAACAGACCGTAGTTACTAAGCCCCACCGCTACGACTAGGCGAAAACCTATCAGATAGTTTGCACCCCATAGAAGCATAATTGATTTTACTTAACTTACTTGGCCTACTGAGTTTAACACGATTCAAACTTATGTCATATTGTGTATTAGCTATACACAATATGTCATATTGTGTATTAGCTATACACAATATGTAACATATATATGTCTATACACATGCATCATCAGCCTTTGATAGTCCACTGCTGGACATAGGCCTCCCCTAATAAACCCCTTTCTATGGGGGGGGGGGGGTTGGATCGTATCCCACCACGCTGGTCCAATGCGGGTTGGTGGCACATACTTAAGTGAATTTGAGATTCATATTATAAATGTTAATTTGAACATGTTAGTGTGTTGTTGTGATGGTAGTTTAATTTAATTTAAAATGTGTAAATAAAAGCTTTTAAATAGATGTATGTATGCTACAATATTTTTTTTAAAGTTTATCACGAAATATTTTAACTAAATTAGTTTATAAATAATAATTACTAATTATTTTATACATACAAACTAATCATTAATTAGATTAAAACACAGAAAGCTAAGCTTTTTATTGAAGTAAAATAAGAGTGCAGAAAGATTAAACGGAAGCGTTTTCCCCAACTTCATTTCCCGCCGATTGCGTGTTCGTCGTCATTAAACAAGACAATGACGTATAAAAGAAACGGTGACGATAATAATCTTGTACTTTTCATTCACAAGTAGGTGAAAAAATTATCCATGATGAAAAAATTACAACCAGGATTTATCAATGAACATCCTGGTGGAAAACCTAAGTTCTAAGAATATTAATATTCCTTTTTATCTTACAGTTCGTCGCAATAAAATGTGACATCACAACAAAGACATTAAAAAACACAGCTCATACTTTTTACCAGCATATAATATAATTTATTATATAAGTGTAATACAATATATAGTGACATTTCTTCTGAATCGTACCCTTTTATTTTTACAACTTTGTAACGTTGTGTCCTAATATGCAGGTCATAGTATGTAACTTCCGTAAATGCTAGCTTTTTTTACTTTTGTTAAGCCCACGGTAGTGGCTGATAGATAAAAATCTCGGTGACAGTTATTTTTTTAAAATATTGGTTCATTAATCTCTCTGAAACTCTTGAACGTCTACCGAAATTAAAAAGGTGAATAAACATGAATAATAAAAAATTGCAATATTCTATAACAGTGATGGCGAACCAACGGCACGCGTGCTAATAATGACACGTGACGCAATATTTTGGGCACGTAGCTAGGCATTACATGACGATCAATTAGTTGGAAATAGAAGAATTTGAAATTCAGCTAATAGATTTCCCGTCTAGTTCAATATGGATTCAAAAATTTATTGCAACAAGGAAGGACTTGGAGTTAATAGAAACGAAAGATTGACAAGTTCATAATATTTAATCATATATAATTTTATATATCGTATAAATTTATTATTAATATTTAATCACATATTCAAAATAATTTTATGGCACATCTACGGCCTCATCACAGGTTTCTTTAGAAAAATGACACGTTGGTACGTTAAGGTTCGCCATCCCTGTTCTATAATGAACAATTTCGTTCATTATCAGCCTGTGTGAGTCCACTGCTGGACATAGGCCTTCCCTACTCCTACTATTACTAACGCTTTCGTCAATGGGGGTTTCTGGACCGTATCCCACCACGCTGGTCCAATGCGGGTTGGTGGGTGGACCGACTTTTACATGCCCGTCCGATGCATGGATCATCTTACTTTTCAGACAATTCGATGATCGGCCGAAATTGCCCTAACCCAATAGAAACAACATTGAAAATTTGTTGAGTCCGTGCAGGATTTAAATCCACGACCTCCGGTTTATATAGCACACGCCCTTACTTTCTCTTACAAAATACCCCTTTGGTATATTGCATGTCACATTCTAAGTTCGTCGCTTCAGAAATCAAATTAATAGTGTAGTTTTATCTTTGAACTTTGACGTTGACAACCAGCAGCTTGTTATTGCAACTACAAAATTTACGGACTTTCGTGGACATCTCGGCCGAAATGTAATTTCTATTATGATTGTTTTTGTATAGGTCATATTTTTTCATATTTTTTTAAAGTAGACACATTTGTCCACAAATTTTTATATTAATTGATTCTAAGGCTGTATGAAGTTTGCCGAATCAGCTAGTTCATATTTAAACATGCTAGGACATATGCTTCCAAGGAGTTTAATTTTTTTATATTAATTCCATATCTTCTATTTTTTTTAATCTATGTAACATCATAGAAGTGTTGGTCTGTTGTTGAACTGAACTCAGTTGAATATAAACTTAAAAAGAAATTTATCAAGGTCAATGCACTCTGCACTTCTAAATAATTTCTAAACACGTAGATTTTTGCCGCAGACATTTACTAAAATAATATTTTAAAATGAGTCTATTTACCAGTTTTCAACAATTCAACTAGTTACGAGTTGAAAAATAACATTAATCAGGTCTCTGAAGTTGATTCGTTGCTGTGGTAAACTTCAAAGGAAATTGTACGAAACGAATTAAAAGTAGATTTATTTCTCGTCGGTGGCGTGACTGTCGCAATTAAACAACACAATGACGTGTTAAGAAACTATGACGGTAATAACACGTATTATTCATTCATAAATAGTTGAAAAAATTGTCGTAATGTTATATGGATTAAACCGTGAACATCCTGTTGGGAAACCATCGTTCGTGGCAAACTTTAATTAGACACGATTTATTCGATCTGTGATACCCTTTTTATGCGATTATTGTTTAAGTTTTCATTTTGTGATTGGTAAGTGTAGTTACGTTTGTATGGATATAAGACAGAAAATTTCCTTTTTATAGATTTGCAGTAATATTACTGTTAATAAACATTGTCAAAAAAGCGAAAGAACATGTGGTGAATAAATTCTCAAAAGTTTTGATCAAGTTCAAGTAGATGAAGTGATTAATCAGTTTTCATAGTTTTGTTGCCGAAAATAGTGTAATGCTAAGTAAGTATAAAACAAATATAAGAGGAATAGGTATTCCAAGTTCCAAAATAATTTGGATTTTACATAATAAATATTAAGGAGTTGTTATCGTCTTATCAGTCTGATATTACAAAACCTGCTTGAGTGATTTAATTGTTCATCGCAGACTTCCATTTCCTCAGAAGAAGTCTATGATCAGGAAGAGCATTGGTCATTTACCCTATCTAATTAAGTCTAGCACGATCATATCTGAATGGGGAGTGTGAGAAATATATGTGCGCACAATTGAATCATTGTCTATGCTTTTTTGCACTACCGACTTGATATATGGAGTCGAGATATGCAGAGTGTGGGAAAAGTTCAGCGGTGCCCACGTTTTCCTATATGTCATCTCCAGTTGTGGGAACACTGCGTGGATAAAGATCGAGTAAGAGGAGATTATATGGACATCTTCACTGATGGTGTACGGTGAACTTTACATTGCAAATTAATTGTAGTTTTTACGGATTTGTTTCCCAAATATTACGATTGTATAATCCCTACATAAATATGTCACTTGTTTCCCTTATGGTTATGGATAAGCATTTTAAATCTTCTCTTGAATATTTCATAAATGGAAGATGTATTTACGAGCTGATCCTGTGGTGAATGGGAAGGGTGATATATAACGTTCTCCGAGGAAGGGTTCTCCGAGCAGGGTGTTCAACGTACTCGTACAAATATTCTCCACAAATGGAGCTCATTAAAGGTCAACTATTTTAGTACAATTCAGGCTTAATTAGTAGCGGGAGGAAAAAATGTTTGACGTCCCTTATCCTCTTTCGGAATGTTAATATATTGAAGGCTAGGCTAACGAGTCGCTTTAAAGAGTAAATTTTACGAGACGTACTGATACACTTTTCTAACCCATAATTGGGCTCTTTCTTTGCACGTAAAAAATCCTATTAAACGTAATCCAGACACTGATATCGTTCGATTACAATGTTCAAAATCAATTTTAAGAAGGCAAATATTTTACTTTACTTGCTGAAAGCTTCCTTAAGCAGGTTTATTTAGCAGAAATATCAACCATTTCAAGGAACTATTCTTATTTTATATAACATATTTTGAAAACACCAATCCAGACGTGATTTCATACAAAAATTAATTTACAGCACATAAACTTTAAACAGATTGTTCCAGAACGCATAAAACAAGCGAATATAAAATTTATTGCCGCCACGGCAACATGCCGAGTTGGTTGACACTAAACGTAGCGGCGCGTCCCCCTGAATTGCACACTTTAGGATGAGAAATCAGACACGAAATTGCTCTAAACACTCATATTCTTGATGCTAGATAAATGACTTCCTGCTGTTTGTTACAATGGAGCCATCATTATTCCTCAGATCGCGAGAATAGAGCGCTGCCGTGGGAGTCTCTCACGACCGTATTGCGGATATATATTTTTTTGTTTGCTCTAATTAACAGTTTTTGTAATCGGCCGCTTTTACCTTAATTGTTACTGCAGGCAATTGATGCCAAATTTTTAGTAGACACTCTGTTTTATTACTTACAATTTACTCATTCAAGGACAGTTTCTGTTCTATAGTTTCCTCAATTCTTGGCTCTCTGATTTTACCTATTCTATGCAAAATATAAACTACGTACCATATGCAATAAAAACGAAGAGATAGTACTTTTTACAGATCATTCTCCCTTTTAAAATCAAACGATAAATATTAAAAAAAATCAATATAAGTAATACTTTCTCTGGAGAAGCGAATTATTTTAGGGTTAGTAATTTTGGTGTTAAACCAAAGGAAGACAAAATATATTAAATTTATGATTTCAAATGTTAAGTGGTTATGTCTGGAGAAGTGTTAGACGGAGTTAGCTCAACTTGGTATATCGTTAGAAGCAAAATTACAATGGGACTTCCATATGGAGCTGGGAAGTAAGTTAATCTCTGAAGCATACAGTCCGGCGAAATGTGGCAGATATTAATACCATCTTTTGCCCACCGAAAAGTGAAATTCAAGCAGTCTATAACCCTTATGAATCGCTGAGAAAATATTAACAGAAATAAACACCCTTTAGTTTTCAATAGATAGGTATTTAAAAGGTTAACATAGGCGTGGAAAAATAGAAATGATTAGTAAGATATTACGATGTTAAATCATGCTTTAAGTTTTGTAATAATGATGGAATGTATTGATGCATATGACATAAATACAAGGTACAAACAATTTAAAACATAATAAATAAATGTTTCACGGGACAATGGGCTTATACAACAAAATCCCAGTAAACGTTAAGAATTCAAACATTAGTAAATTCAGGTGACAATGCTCAATTATAGCGTCGAACTTGACGCTGGAGTCGAGCCGAGTTTTTCACTGTAAATCTCTCATAATTGGTAAATCTTAATTTATTTGATGTTAAAATTGCAACCCTAAAGTGTATGTAATAATAAACCCTAATATGTTAAATCAGAAAATAAATACAAAATTGGAAACAGACTTAGTTACTTAGTAAATACGATATTTAGTTGACTACTGAGCTTTATAAGTAATAACCTATCGTTACTTAATTTATAATTTTAGAACGAAATTCTTAATTGTTTAATATAAAATATGTTAATATAATGGCGACACCTAATAACAATAACAAGGAGCTGATATTTTTCTATCAAGTTAATAAGCCGTTCTTTAGTATATACTTAGAATATGAACTTGGTATTAGATACTCTTCTTCAACCACGAAGAAATATTCAAGTCTGTATGTGTCTTACAGGCTTGAATATTTTTATAGCTCAATCTGTTTCATATTTAAAAAATATATGAGACCAGCTTTTAAAAATGCCACTCTCTTGGTATAGATAACCTAGTATATGCCATTCTAGCTAGGTTAGGCTAATGTGATTATGTTGTCTTTCCATGACGGCATAACATCTGAGCTCTAAGGTTAAATACAATTTCTGACTCGGGTTGAAGTTCGTTGACACATGGAATATTTTAATGTTTAATCAATTATTGATTAAACAATTGTTAATATACCGATGGTGAAAATATTAACGCCAACTCTTTAATGAGCTATGACTTTAACACTCGAGTCTCAGACGCTCGATAGCGACGAAACTCAGTGCTGCGCCCTCATACTTTACAAAACTACATTCGACTATTTTTGTAAAAACTTAACCACAAAAAGTGGCTGGTTTTATGTAATGGCGTAGGATGTGATAAAACTTTACGTAGCATTTAGGTTAATTTGAAGATAATAAAACAGTTACCTACTAGTAAGCTCATTTTAATAACGATTTTAGAATAAAAAAGTCATGCGGAGCAGTATATATATTAAATAGTGTGCAAGAATAAATAATTTTTGTATTAATATGAAATTTATATGCTATAAAGTTCACTTGCTCTACATTAATTGTAGTTTATGATAGATAACCGGCTTGGCGTTCATTAAAAAAGGCCTATGTCCAGCAGTGGACTACTGAAGGCTGTGAATGATGATGTTAATGATGGCCCGATACATATTTATTTAAAGAATTATCTGTCAAGTTGTCACACATTTAAAATGATTGAACTGATTGACCGGGCTTAATTGTATACTTCTTTAGAATCATGGTGAACGGTCGGGTCGGAATGATGGTCAACGGTCGGGGGCTGAATACCATTTATATTCAATGGAAGGCCGAGAACGTGTACCCTGTGATACGTTTAGCCTCCTAAAATATCATCATTATCAGCCTTTGATTGTCCACTGCGGTCCGGACATAGACCTCCCCTAATACACCCTATCCGTTGGGGCTTTGGACCTAACCACCCGCTGGTCCAATCGGGTTGGTGGGTGTGCTCCTAAAATATACAATATATAATAAAATATATAATATACATAGGATAATATTAATTCACTCTCCTAAAATATAAATATATAATATACATAGGATAATTTTAATTCACTCTTCACTCCGATGCATAGGAAGGTGCCTCGTTTTAACACAGTAATTACGCTTAATACAAAAATGTATAAACAGGAACACAGTAATATTCACATATCTTAGCGGCTTATATCGGCGATTAAATTTCACAGACACCGCGAAAGTGTTTCGCCACTTCATCTGGTTTTTTTCGCCGTTGTTAAAACCCTATTTACAAGTTTCTCGCCGTCAAATGGAGGGAAGGGTATATATCCGCCCTAGACGGAAAGGTCGGTTTACCCACTAAAGGACCCGCTTGCTTCTTTCTGGTGCCACTTTGCACTAGGCCTCGGTATGATGTTTAATTATTTATTAAAAAGCCTCCTCTCTTTGTGTATATTAACCCACCGCACCATCATAATGTGCCTTGCTGAAGCAACCAGCAAAGCACTTTCTCTCGAGCTTTCCTTTGTCCAGTGCGTACACTCTTTTGCCAGTCGACCAGAAGAAAAGAACTGTGTTAAGAACTTTAACACGGAACGTATGGACGCCGATGACTTGCAAATTTTCTTGACGTCCATCAATACCGCGGTCTAATGGCACAGTTTTTAACTGCCTGGAACACTGATAATAATTATAGCCTTACACTGAACAAAATAGATAAGCTTCTTGCTGGCTTAATAACGAATGGGCCCGCTTTTAAAACTGTGATTTAAAATACACCTATGATTTATTTTCTTTCCTAGTAAGACAGGACAGTATTGCTGATCATCATATTGCCTCCGCAGCCTAGTGGTAAGGGCGTGTTTTAGAAACCGGAATCGTGGATTGAGTCCTGCAGGGACTCAACAAATTTTCATTGATGTTTCTTGTTGGTTAGGGCAATTTGGGCCGACCACCCAATTGCCTGAAAAGTAAGATGATACATGCGTTGGATGGGCATGTAAAAAGTCGGTTCACCTACCAACCCGCATTGGACTAGTATGGTGGAATAGGTCCAAAACCGCCTAAAATGGAGAAGGCGCATTATGGGAGGTTTATGTCCAGTAGTAGACTAACACGGGCTGATAATGAAGATTATGTATTTGCCTGAAAAGTAAGTTGATACATATGAAGTCGGTTCAGATCTATAAAATACCCATAAAATTAGATCCTCCATTATGTAGCATTTACATGTTATCATAAGATGTTTATTCTGGTAATAAGAGTCAGTAATCAACTCCGTTTCTGAATGGGTATAAAGTTTTTAATGCCTGCAAGGTAAAAGGAATTATGCAGCTCTATGAAAAACCGTGTCATTTAATACCGAACATCCTTAGTATTTTCATTGAGCTCCGGAATAATAAAAATAAAACAATATAATTCATTGTGACTCATGTTTACAACCACTCACAAATGCAACTTTAAAAAAGTTTAAAGCGATAATAAAACAAACAAAAGTATAATGTCTCCGGACTCATGGCATAACATCAATAATAATTAATTTTACACATAACCTAGCTCGTAAAAATAAATACACTTTATACCATGCACATAGAGCAGTTAAACGAATATTATTCAAAACATTACATTCCTTTAATACCCGAACGCAAACGATAAATATTATTAAAACCAACCCAATACACTCGCACAGACTGTCAAGAATTAAAAAATAGAACAATTATTAAGGCCCCTTGCCTATAAAAATACATCGAAATTTACAAATGAACTTTTGACGCATTGCTAGTTCATCTTAAGACGCGCAAATATTGTAAAGCCTTGATAAAAATATTCAATACGATATAATAATAATTAAAATAAATGATTAGGCACTTATTATATAGGAATAATTTGATGAATGTAGCCTTGATCGCAAAGCGTCTGCATTTATACCAAAGCCGAACAAGATATATTTTTTAAAAACAAGTATAGACCATAAAATATTTTCTTAACAACAAATGGAGAAAGTTTTTGTGACTTACTTTTACAAAACATAATATCCAAAGTAATTTTTTTTTTACACAAAAGTAGTAACACTTTTGAGTAAAAAACTCTGCAGTCACGAGTTTTTAGGTTTTTGATAAATTATCTTTTAATTTATGTATAAATTAACACGGCTCATCCGACTTTGGTGTTAATATTCGTATAACGGAGAAATTTTTCATTATTACATCACTTAATGAGTTCACATAAAAAAGCCCTCAAGCCCTCGTTTTTGAGTAAAATTTAATTTTGATAACCGTTGTTATATTAATGACTACAATTGATACTAATTTCAAAATAGAAAGCGATATATAAATTGTACTTATGCATAAAATATAATTTAACGATTGTTATACATTTTAGTAGTTTGTATTGTTATTTGAATTTATTCAGATTTAAGCATACCATAACATTAAACTATACGCTAAATAAATATATATCTGAATTAAATACACAACTTCACGAACTTTTGGACGGAGCATTTTAATATAGTTACTGGTATCTAAACTAACTAGATTCTTTATTAACAATGATAGTACTGTCTGACGCTAACGTACCGCGTTGTGCAATTATTTCTATCTTATACAGTGAAATAACTATATATTACGATTGTGATAAAGGAAATCTAATAACATTTGCATCGTATTCAGTCGTATATTAATGATTAGTTTCATCTGCTTAGATCAATCTTTATCTCAATATAAACGAATAAAAGTGTATTTTTTTATTTAAATCGATTCGATCAAGTTCGAACGAACGCATAGTTTTTTTTTAACCGACACCAAATATTATTCTTATTAAAGTAATAGCTTTAACGGATTATTTTAACAGTACAAAATATTATTTCGGATTTCAGTATCTGTCATACAACACAAATAGATTGTATAAACGAATTGAATAAAACTTTTCTGAGCAGACCATAGATTAATAATTTTAATCTGTGCTTATTAGAAACATAAAACACACGATAAAGCGAGTTATTGCTAAGCGACTGTAACAATATTGGTGTACACGCATATTCCACAGATAATGTTCGATTTTTATTAATTTTACTTGACACGCATCGATCTTTGCTTGTTCATGTTGGCCAGCATTAAAGATATATAGGATGTCAGTAGGTCGTCCATTTTGTATCCGAGCGAGGTCTCGCAGAGTAGCTTTGAGCCCCTCACGAGGTTTCCGATGGTCATGTGGAAGTACGTGTTACCAGAAGACCAGTTCGAGATTCTTGTGAACGGATGAGTTACCAATATTTCCTGGAAATGAATTATGCATCATTATTTTCTCGTTTACATCAAACGTTCCTCCTTTTGTCTAAAGTTTTGTGTTAACCGAAAAAACCAAAAGAGATTTTGATGGTCCTGATATACCTTACTTTTTGGCATATATCAGCGTTCGATATTGTGCATTTTATTATTATTTTTGTATTTTGTAGGCATTTTTTTAGAATTTAAGCTTCTGGTATTATTAAAACAAGCAGTTCCAATTTAATAACTAATATCTGAGAATGCTGTTAGATAGATAATATTATAAGCTCCTAACAATTAACAATTTATTATTATTATATTGAAAATCTTTAGAATATTTATAAACGTACCTTGGATTGCGGATGTATCAGACTGACGCCATGCTTGTTTATAGCGATGAGAAGAAGTTCAGGGTAATTAGGCTCCGTTGTTTGCTTCACCTCAAAGAAGGCCGAGCCGAAGGTGGGCCACCGGTATATGACCTTGAGGAAGGTGATCTTCGCATCCTCAGGGGTCATCCCAGCATCCTGGTTGTATGAAGCCACTATGGCCCGCTTCCAATCGGCTGAACTTTGCAGTTTAATTAGATCCGCCGGAACCAGCTCGCGAAGCATTTGCCTGAAACGTTGGTAAAAAAAGTGTTATCTAACAATGTCATACTAATAAATTTTAAATGTAAATGTAATCAACATTGAAAACTAACGAATTTTACTTTAAAAAGCGGAAGCCAACATGTACGGACTTATCGAATTACATCATTAAAGAAGCATAAAGCTCTGTAATTGATCAGATGATAACTGGTTGCCCTTAAATAAGATCGCTTACTTTAAATGAAGCGTATTTGCTTACTTTAAACACCCTTACTAAGAAACTGAAAAGAAACAACGATACAAATTTCCTCCTCGAGATTCAAACAACACCGGTTTAAGACGCGAGACAGCTATATCTCTAGGCCATCGAAGCACTACCGAACATATCTAAATTAAAATCCTGAGTTACCATAACATCTAAGAAGAATACTATAAGAAGACACTCACGGTATGGCCTGTAGTTCTTGCTTGTTGTCACCAAAGCGTGCGCGGTACGCAAGTGCAGCCAATCGCGCGGCCTCCTCGCGCCCGCAGCGATGGTATCCTCGAAGTAACTTGGGCAGCTCCTGGTGGAAGTGGAAGATCACGTCTGCTGCCCGATCTTTCCCAGGCACCGTGTTCGTCCATAGTTTCTTCATAAAGAATACCTGTGGGTACGTCGTAAGAAATATTTTAATATTGCACCGTTTTATTGTGTGTTTCATGATGGTTTATTTTTCTGTGGCTATCTCTGGCGTTATTATTAATGGATAGTGACCGAGTCAATCAATAAACAAAGATTTTATACTAAAAATGTCTTACATAGATATTGATATATTTTTGTTTTTATTTGAATGCCAAAATCTTTATACCAGTCGGTAAATCAACCCATACAGCCCAGTGTCTATAATAATAGCAGCAGTAGCACCAAACATAATAAAACATATTTCTATCAGTTACATTCCATTAAAATTGAAATATACGAATATAAATACCTGGTAAGTGAACTGTGGTGTAATGCCATCTCGCGTTGGCCTCGCCTTCTTTATCCAATCGGTCAGATGTCGCACGAAGTCAAAGAAGAAATCACCTTCAGGTACCGAGATAACCTTATCAGCTATTTTAACGAACAAACTGAAGCCTTCACTGGATCTGAGATTCAACCTTTGAGCTATATTCTGACAGAAGTCTTTAGCTCTCGTCGAAGAGTCTACTTCAAACGCTTCATCCGTGTCATCCGGGAAGTATACTTTGTGGAATATTTGCGTTGTCTTGTGCTGTATCGCCTCCACTTCAACCTGGTGCGGAGGGTATTTTCTTTGCCCATTGCGAAGAGTCTTTTGAAGCCGTTGTAGCGAATCTTGCGCTATTGGATACCTACGGGTCCTCAAGAAAAGTGTCAACTCCCTTAGTAATCCTTGACTGCAAGCGAATAACCCCGTCGCCAGCCACATAAGCTCCCAGCCTCTCTCCTCTGACATTCTGTTCCTATTGTCCGTCAATTGTTTCATCACCTGACAGTAAATCTCGTCCCGCAGTATTTCATGTTTCAACGGGCCGTCGAAAATATGATCCGTATACTCGTTGCCAATGCGAGGACGTTTAGAAGGTAAGTCACCCATATATTTGAGTATAGCTGTAAAAGCGAAACATGCCTCCTCCGCCAGTTCTTCTTTTGCTTGAAGTTTTTTCAGCAAAGGAAGTTTTATAGGCTCTCTGGAGTGTCTCCATAGTTCCTCTGATCCTCCTCTCTTCGCTGTCGAAAGGGTGAGTGCTTTAGATACAGTGCGTTTTGGCGGCAGCCTGAAGTGGTCCAGTGCATACTCCAACAGTGTATGTGGCTTATCTCTTGTCTCGGTGCCGTTGAATGTGCTAGTTGGAACTCTACGGCCATGTTGTGCCCCTTCTGCGCAGAATAAAGCCAAAATATCGGGCGGCGGCTTAGTCAAGGCCGGTAGCACATACACTGTCTCCGCAGGAAAATCTCCTCTCTCAACTGTTCTTTCGCAACGACCAATACACCAGCCGTTATTAAGTACAGATTCACCCGTGCTATCTTCTTCTAAAACAATAAGATCCCCTTTCTGAAATGTTAAGAAACTCGAACCTTCCCCCGGCGCTTTATAGTCTTGCAAGGCTATCACAAATTTCGATCGCTTTTTCAGTCCTTCCAAAAAGTATACAACTAAATCTCTAATATCTTCTGCGTTCGGACTTTGGAATGTGAACTCTTCGCCGCGTACAGTCGACAAACTAAATGTTTGTGTAAACACTTTATTAGTCTTCTGGCTAGAAACGGTGGTAATTTCCGGGAATGATAACTCTAGTAACACCTGTTCTTGGTCGTCAACTACATATACTCCTGTCCAATTTACGGCAATAATTACATCGTTTTTGGGCAAATTGGGTCCAGAGTTCCTGTACGCCTCATAGAATCGCGAGAAAAGTAACGGCCATTTAAATTTTGCATAACTAACAACATCTTCCTTTACTCTGTAAGTCGGAATTTTTTCCTTAACGTAGTAGCTCTTTTTATATGCTTGTACCACCAATGTACCCCAGCGATCGACTGCTTTTTCAACACCAGTTAAACAATAATCGGGAATATAATTAGGAAGAAGGGTAAACAGCCGTTCAGTGTTCATATCTTGCCCATACTCGATATAATACTGCTGCGCCGCTATCATAGCCAGGTCTTCCTCCTTGTCACATCTGTATTCCCCGAATTTAACTCCTCTAACCACCTGCTGGTATATTAAATTAGTTGCCACTTGGTCTTCGGTAGGGTCGTGCCAAGGTGCGAATATCTCCTTTCTAAAGAATAACCTCCAAGGCGCGTTTCTCTCTTGCGCCCCCTGTTCTTTGGCGTACTGCTCGCACTGTGATATTGCATCCATTACGTGATCGCCTCCACTACCCAATGAACTAACTTTGTCGAATAGAGCAATGTATAGTGAGAAACCGAATTGATCACGGAGTCCAATTTTGTCTGATAATTGATTGCAAAGCTCTCTTGCGGTGGTGGCAGAATCAGCAAGTAGAGTCTTTGTGTTGCCGTCCATGAAGGTGATAGGTAACATTATAGGCTTTTTGGATTTCGTTGCTTGAAGTTCTAGCCAAGAAGGGGGTTGATTTCTTGTTCCGTTATTGAAGGTCCTCTTCAGGCGGTCTTCGCAATACGGCGCATATCCAGGCGGACCCTCTCTTATAAACGCTCTTAGATAATTCACGAACTTCTCGCTTGGTGCGAAACAACCGACGCAAAGAGACAACAAGATCCAACCACGTGCATGAGATGATTTAGACGGATTATTTGTCAGCTGTTTGCAAATTTGACAATATATTTCGTCCCGCAGCTCTGCGCGAAGAATACCGTGGCCGATGATGAAATGGAGCTTTTCCAAGTTCGAAGTCGGTCGTGATTCCAACCAAGATTGATAACTGTCCGCTGTATACTCCTCGTCCTATAAAATATGAACAAAGTATTAAATTAAATGTTATATAATAGATAATGGATCTTATAAATTGATATAATTATTTACAAAATACATTGCCCGTTGCAAATACTATGGAAGTCTAAATGGAAGTCGTCTGATGGTTACTCGAAAACACAGTTACTGTGATACCTAATAATGAAAACCCTTTTAAATACAATCTTAACTTTTGAACTACTAATCAAACATTATACCTGAAGTTTTCTTCGGACGTCTTCACCAAGCTTGTTCTTTCTCTTCAAAGTCAACGAGACCAGTTTGTGCCTTATTGATCTCGGTTTCTGCTTATTCAAGTAGGCGTCAGGGTCCACACCCATCATTTGTGCCTCCTGGAACTCTTTGGAGCGGATAAAATTCCTCCCTAAAGTAGCTGTGACTTTAGACATGACAGAAGTGTTGTCCCTTTCCATAGTCTGGTATCGTGGCTCGGGAAGATCTCCAGTAAATCGCAATATAGTCACCCACAACGCTTGAGCGGCCTGAAATTGCAAATACATTTTTAGTCAAGAAATCCTTGATAACTCGCACTTGGTGTTTAACAATTAGCAATTATTTGCTATTAAATTAGACGCTTTAATGACTCACCAGTTGATCACCTTGCGTATGCAAAGGAAGTAGTGGATGCTTCAAAGGCTTTCTAGAATATTGATGAGTAACGTTCCCTTGGAAGTATGTTGCAGCGAATTTTTGGAACTTGAACTCTGAGAGGTCCTCCTCGTCTTCGGATGTCGTCTGCATTGGGGTTACCATCTGCGAATGTTTATTTGGATATTACAATTTATACAATAAATTATTATTCATTGACAAACAAAAAATTATAAACCTGACCAAACAATTAATCATACAATTATTTAAAAATAAGGAAATTCAACAACTTTTTGTCCTACGTGAATTGAACTATTCAGTAAAATCTTTTCTTTTTTACCTTAGTCTAATCAATTACGCTAGATCTAAAAAAAGCAATAGTGCCTAATTAAACTTTTTAAAAACTAATTTAGTACCTCTTGCTGATCGGCCCTTTGTTGGGGCAGATCGCTGAACACGGACGTATCTTTAGGAGCCGGAGCTTCACTGCTCGAATCTGGAAGGAAGTCGAACATCGCTTCAACCAGCTTGCTGTCGTCAACCGGCTCGTCTTGTTTTCTGGCTGCCTCTTGGAGCAATGTTCTCTTTGCTTCCAACTGACGTTTCTCTTCCAAAGCTAACTCTGCCTCACGTCTCTCCAACTCGTACATGCGCTCCTGGTAAGCAAAGGAAGAAGATTTCAAGTATTTTTTTCTATTAGAGTGACAAACTTATAGCTATTTCGCTACAAATAACATATACTGTAGTTTACTATTGAACTTTTTATTATATTAAAAATAATTAATTCTTTTGTTTTCGCGAATACTTCAAATTATTGAATACAATGACTTTTTACGAATTTTGTCTACTGAAACGTCGGGAATTTAAAATGTAAAATAAATGCGATAAAATCCGTTAAAAGTTCTTTTATTCAATAAGATAATAAAAATAATAAGTAAATAAATAAATTTTATTACTATATTACAGCCATGTTTTTAAGAAGGGAGACAAAATACTGAAGATGCGTTGAATAATCGTATTAATATATCACGATGAAATGAAATTTTTAGCCGAATAACTAAATCAAGGTAAGTAGTTAATTTACGAAACTAACCTTATTTTTTTCAATATATTATTAATATTTTTAATAATTACGGATCTGATTAACTATAATTAATAAAGAATAATAACTAACACAGTCACCAATATCTAAGCCTATCTCGCAGATGCACTTTGTCCACACATTCATATTTACACCGCAAGTCACTACTAGTAAGTTTGATCACAGACTGCATTGTTTCCACTAAATGTTCAAATGCCGCGAATACAAGCCAACGAAGCGAGTCAGGATCAATTCTCGTTGCACAACACAAGACGCCTCAATGCACCGCATAAAAATCTCTGAATCTTCGGTACTTCGTAACATACAGTTACGATGCTGGTCAAACAACTCAATTTAGTTACGTGCAGCTAGAATTTCTAAAAATTCACAATTGCATTATTATTCTGCCATAATTGCGTATATGTAATCTATAACACTAGTTAACATCAAATATTATTTAAGAATACAACACTATAATTGTTACTTTGAATTAGAATTAAGTCAAAATATTTTAGAACTTCTTGCACATTGATAAGCGCGCGTGTTGTCTACTGTAACGCAACCGTTCGCTAATTAACTTTCTCTGTCTTTGATAAAGTGAATTTTGATTGCGGCGAAATCTGTTCGTACGATAATCTAGGTTTTAGTATCTTTACATAAAATTTGATATCTTAACGCAAAACTGATCAACACTAGATAGTAATCTGTACACGAAACAAATTTTAATGGGAACGATACTTATTGCAAATTGCATACAGTAGAAGTTTGTACGACTTGCTTTGATAAAAAAATTGTAGTTTATTTTTTTATAGGCATATTGAATGTAATTTTTTCATAATGCTGCTAAGATAATTTTTAGTCAGTAGTTACGATAATATGAAACTTATAAGACGCATAAGGCAAGCCTTGCTTCAGAATTTGTAAGCTTATTTTATAGTATGATAAATAATAGAGTTTTATGGATTTTATCGCGTTTAAATACTTTACAATAATTTAAAATTATTTAAAATCACGTACTAACTAAATGAAGAAAAAAATTTAAATATGACGGAATAGCGCTTAGAGTTATTCTATGATATAGTAACAGCCTTCTATAGGTTATTCACGTTGTGTCATTTCACAGCAATTTTTTATTCCATGGACTTGTAGCCTCGTATTCTTACTAAAAAGATTTACAAAAAAATAATTCAGGAATCCTTTCTACTCGTACTGTACTCTCATAAAGCGTTTTCATATTACGCGGAATCAATCTACCGCTTTATATATGAAGTTACTTTGCTTTCTATCATCATTATTACAATTGACTTTTAGCACATTAGACATCTAATGTCTCCGTAGCCTAGTGGTATAGGCGTATGCTTTAGAGACCGGAGGTCGTGGGTTCAACAAATTTACATTGTTGTTTCCTAGTTGGTTAGGGCAATTTGGGCCGATCATCCAATTGTCTGAAAAGTAAGATGCTCCATGCGTCGGATGGGCATCTAAAAAAGTCGGTCCACCCACCGACTCGCACTGGACCAGCCTGGTGGGGCACGGTACAAAACCCTCTTATGGATAGGGGTGTATTAGGGGAGGCCTATGTCCAGCAGTGGACTATCACAGGCTGCTGATGATGATGACAATAGACAAGCGAGCGAAGTCGGCTCACCCTGTAGTTCTGCTCGGCGATCTCCTTGGCGCGCGTGTTGCCCTGGTGCTGCAGCCGCTGCTCCTCCTGCCTGCGCAGCCGCAGCGCCTCGTCGTGCGCGAAGGCCTCCTGGCGCAGCCGCCGGTAGCGCCGCATCGCGATCAGGCGGCGCGCGTGGCTCTGGATCTTCACTATCGCCCACATCTTGTGCCCGTACGAGCGGCGCACTAGGTAACCGCGGGCGGCCGCCTGGAAGAAACGGTTTAAACAAAGTTTTTAGGCGTTTTCCAACGTAGAGTATGTGGTATTTTTATAATAATAATAATAGCTCGGACATATACAACAGCCTTAACCATGTTATCTTTGCAAAAGTCAGCGTCCGTCGGAATTTGTGTATTTTCTGCATATGAGTGCTTTTTACTATTGTAATTTTAGTTTTTTAGGATTGTTATATCAGAATTGTAAAGAAATTTTTAATAATTAATAACATATATCAATATAAACCTTAAGACCGAGAACTAAACATGGGGTTTTCTATGAAATTACTAATAAATAATTACTTACTTGTAGCGAAACAATATGCCCCCGCAAATGTCTGAAGCGGTGTGCCAAAACTCTAGCGCGAATTAACGCCTGTAGACGAGCGTATCCAACCTTCATCTTGTTATAGCGAATCCTCTGCAACTTGCCACGCCAATGGCGCTGGATAAGCACAGCGGCTGCTCTCATCTTTAAGAACCTCCTCCTATACACCCAACCTCGAATCGAGCGCTGCAGAATCAAGATCTTTCTAGTAAGCACCCGATCTCTCTCTTGTTCCAGGAATAAGTCGTGAGCATCCTTCAAGAACACTTTGGTATGGCCTAGCTGATAATCGGACTTGCCCAGAACTGTTGCGCAAATCTTCGCCGTAGCAGCCCGACAGTCAGTCTTATGAGCAGGGGGCACCCCGGATATTAAAAATCGATAGCGTTCGACGAATTCCTTGAAACTGTGTCTGATTGGATATCCTGCTCTTCTGATACGGATGGTTTCCATCATACCAGAGTACCGCAGCTGTCTGCAGCAAAGCCCGCGGTCGAACATCATTGGCTTCTTGAATTCGTTCGGTTTAATACATCTGATGAAGAACGGCTGGCATGTTCCTAGAGTACGCATCAGCAAGTCCAGTGACTTCTTAAATTGAGTTGACAACGTCGGTGCTCTTTTACGGGTCTCAGATCCCATAATGATGTCTTCTTGGAAGATTTGCTTTAAGAATTTATTTGTAGATATGTGAATTAGCTGTAGAAGATCTGCGCTGAAAGTGTCACGATTCTTTTCGAGAAATCCGCGCGTATCGTAAAATACGATACCAGCGAAATGGTTCAGTCCGAAACTTGTGTTTATATCCGACTTAGGTTTAAGATAATTTCTGTGGAGGCCGTGGGTTTTGTGCAGCTTCGCCAACATCGTCTGATCTGTACCTTTAGGGAACTTTGATTCCTCGTCAATCAGCGCCATTATATTGAGCTGTTTGAGCGCGATCAAGTCTAGAGCGTCCTGATTGTCAACGAACTCTATGTGTTGCCAGTTAATACCCTCGTGGTTGTATTCTTCTTGTTCCAATTTGAATATGTGCCTCACGAAGAACTGCTGCAGGTTCTCATTAGCGAAATTGATGCAGAACTGTTCGAAGCTGTTGTGATCGAAGTTCTCGAAGCCGAAGATATCGAGGACGCCTATTGCCGTGCGCGTCGTCGATTTAGGCTTGTAGATGGCGGCGTTGATTTTCTTAACGATCGTTACGAACAGGCGACCGTAGATGCCTTTTACGAATGCGTCTCTTATATCTACAGATTGGTTTTTGCTTAGCGTCGACACAACTGTCTCTCCATGCGCGAAGAGAGTTTTCCTAGTTAAAGCATCAATCAGTGTCTGTGTTGGTACACCCAGTAGATTTGCAACCCTTTTGACATTGGCCTGCTCTATAATCTCGGTCGCATCCAAGTTATCGACTACAGTCGCTTCGTATTTAATGTTGCCGCAGTGTAATACTGCCGCTAGCAGCTTTAGTATCTCCCAAATTTCTGGTTCAGTGAATAGTAGCACTTTCATCGCGGATCGTATGTCCGCGAACTCCGCGGCGTCATCTCTACCTTCACACGTATAGCTGTCACCCTGGGAAATATATAAGCACTTATTAGAATTATTAAAAAAAAAGGTCAATAGATCATAGTATTTTTCTAATTACGTAATTTAAGTATGTGTATGGTGAAGTTAATATCTTGAGCCATAAATAATGAATTTGCTACTGCTCACTATTGAATTAAAATAAGTTTTTTAAAATTAGCAATAATAAAGTTTTAATTTATCACTTACTCCAGACAAATATCTATACTCCTTTGCATCTCCTAATTCCAGCTTTTTCTTATCCTCCTTTGAAAGTCCGGCCAATAAACAATAGAAGACATGGTAATTCCTCTCTTCCATACTCTGAGAGACTATTCTAGATTTCTCTAGCAGATATTGTTCTATTTTAGCACCTTCGATCACACCGCCGCTGTTGAAATGAATGTCGATGTATTTTCCAAATCTCGATGAATTGTCATTTCTCACTGTTTTTGCATTTCCAAAAGCTTCCAATATCGGATTTGCTTCCAAGATCTGTAGAATAATATACATTGATTTTAACATAACATATCTTGTACTTGATAGGTATCAATATCGATAATGTCGAACATGCATCGGAATGCAATTTTATCAAGTGACGCACATAATGTAGGTCATATACAATAATTTGCATTGTAACAAACCAAATAAAAACACTCGTGTGAAAGTCTATATGTTTCATATTTTATATAAATTAAATAAATAATTTTGTTTTCTGAATAAACTAACGTAACGCTTGCAATGCCTAACAATTAAACTATAAGATCTAAATTTATAGTAGAAATCGGTCATATGACATCTTTATTACAATTCTAGGGTCTGCACCATATTAGATGTTTAAATTTAAATTAGGGGTATACGTATTTAAATGAGTTAAGAATTGAATACTAGTTGTATTATATTTAAATGAAATAGACTACATAAATACAAGCAAAGTACGCATAGTATACTTTATCATTTTATTACGTTCCTGTTTAAAAAGAACGTTTATTTAAAAAAAAAAAACAATAGTAAGTTTCAGCCCACAAATTCAAATTAAATCTTGATTGAATTAGTTTAAAACGATGCTATAAAGTTAATACTTATTTGACCTCTATTTACCGGTAGAACTTGAGTGCATACCGCGTAAACTTACTCTACTAACTACCCATTACAGGCTATACTTATATCAAGTAATTACATACCTGCTGCTCTATCCAGGAATGTTTGCCGCTAATTGCCGCCAAGTACTGCAATATCAGCTTTGTAGACTCCGTCTTGCCCGCACCAGACTCCCCACTAATCACAATGCATTGGTCCTGGCTGTACCTCCGCATATGGGCGTACGCGTTGTCGCCTATTGCGAATATGTGCGGCGGCAGCTCGCCTATCTTCCTCTCTTTGTACAGTTTTATTTGGTCTGCAGTGTATATCGGTAGTATTTGGTATGGATTCACCGCTACCAATATGGAACCCGTATATGTCTGGAATTTATAATGGGAAGAACATTAAATAAAGTATACAAATATTTTAGAATCGTTAGCAAAATACTACGTAATAGTGATAACTTAAATTAAAATAATTTTTCAATAAAGACATATTTATTTATGTTCATAATAAAGACTTGCCGATTACTCTATAAAAGTAACTCACTGTTTGACGACTATAACTTAACTTTCCATCGGTTCTTAGTTGGCTCAAAGCGCTAACTAATGCATGTAATAGTAACTAAAATATGTATTAAGGAGGAAAATTATGTATATTAATATTTTAAAACTTTTTCTATATTGTTTAACGTCTTCGTTCTTCGATCGTGGTGTGCCAAACCATACCAAGCCACAACGACCTCTTTCCGAGATATTGGAGTTTTAATTTTAACATCCGTTATAAATTTTTTTATATATAAATATATCTGAAAAGAGAATATAATTGAAAAGATATGGACGTCCCGATTCAGATTATGACAAACGATCAATATTTATGGTATAAACAAAACAAGGAAAGTTGACACCAAATAAATATGTTTATTCATAATGTGGGTTGGTTCCAGACATGCTTAGTTCTTTGATAACTTTGGTTCTACATGTCAGATTGAAATCAAACTTACCGACATGATGATAGAGGTGATTTTACGGTAGATAATGTATATAACTCAATTTTGGCCAAGTTGTAGCTTGGTATAATTTGGCACATCATGATCCTTTTAAAAAGCTTACTCGAACTAGTCACTTGTTAAACTTCCAAAATTATATGTTTTAGATTTTGGCTTTTAGTTAAAGTGGAGGAATTACTTTCTCATAAATATTTTATGATTTGGTTTACTGCTTAATTATCAATTTTTATAAGTGACAATAGCCGATTATTAAATGATTTTTTTATAAAAATATCTCATAAACTTTACTCTTTACGAAGCAAGTTTGTGTAAAATCTGGTTGCAGATTCAACTTATGTGTAAATCAACTGAAAAATGTAGGGATCGCATCAGGGAACGCTTTCCTAAAACCGGAATCAGCTTGGCAGCTTGTTTTTTTCGTGATCGGCATAGCACTTTGTTACTTGAACTTATAATTTACTAATTTAAATTACTTGTTAATTTTTGAAAGTGTAGTACAATATATAAAATTTTGTAGGTATATGTTCAGAAAAACTAATAAGTATATGAAAAACCGAGCGTCTGTAGTAAAAGTACTAGTTTTAATATTAAAAAGAAGGTTGTACATATATCCGTCGGCTTGTATATGATCTTATGTATGTAAACCGGTTTTTCCGTGATCTGCGAAACGATTTCCAAAATACTTTCTTTTTATACTGGATTTTTATTATTATTATTATTATTATACTATTTCACATATTTTTAAAACAAAATGAGGTTGAATATTTGTCTGTCTTTTATTACACAAAATCTATGTATCTTCAAGATGCAAACTTTCAATATATGGATACACGAAAGCTCTTACACTTTTACCTCTTACTACACTTAAAGCAATGTGACTACAAGATCTTTTACCTTATTTGTCTATTGATTTACATTTTACTTCCTCTGCCAAAGCCTTGAAAAAGCAAGAACCTTCAGAATTCTTACATATATTAGGTTCTCGTTGTAGCGAATGAGCAGGTTTCTCAGGATGCCGGCCTCGTGGAGGTCGCCGAGGGAGATCATGTCCTCGACCCCATGCACGGAGGTGGCGTGCATCGCCTTGATTCTTCGCTCCGGTGGCAGCCATTGCTCGTGCCCGTCGTCGTCCCTGACCCTGATGCGGCGACCTTCCGCAGCCAGGACCCTCGCCCCAATGGCCACGTCGAACTCCCGACCCGACACCGGCTCGATCCATATGTAATCGCCCTGGAATTCCACATATAATCAGCTTAGAAGAGGTGCCAAAATTATTTGGAAAGTTAAATTTATAATATTAACCTAATAACATAATACGTACTAGTGATATTGTATATAAAAACTACAAACGACCATTCCGTATTAAAATAAGAAAACCCATCTTAAGGTAAAAATCATTAATTGATATACAGAACGAAACAATTAATTTACAACAAAGATCCTATGACAACAATAAAAGTTATTAAGCCAACATACATAAAAATAACATATGTTTATTCGCTATGCTTCCGCTGCTCAGTGTGCGTGGGTGTCGAATTTCGAAACAGTTAATCAGACCGGATACGCGAGCGTACCACGGTGGTGGGGCTTGTCAAATAATCAAGTAGAAAGTATTGGATCCTTATACACGCAACCGTTGGACGTACAGAGGATAATTATCTTAACTTGGTGAAAGCTACAATCGGAGCCGAATGCTGATTAGGTTCATTGCATGACTGTTAAGTTCGCCTTAAGTAAGATAATCATATATGACTGCAGAGAATAGACCGATGTCAGCCTGACATATTTTCGTCTGCAAAGATTTCCGCAAACGTAAGGCTTAAAATTCAGTGCAGATGTTTTTAAACCATAACATAAATCTTCCACTGTATTGCCTTAATAGTATCTTAGTCAAAATCAAAATTAATCTGTAAGTTATTGGCCTAGAATATTAGTTTTTGCAGTTATTGTGTATATAGCTCTATTTAAAATTTTGGTCAGACTCATATTTATTAAGTTCTTTACACTTATTGCTTATTTTATGGAATGTGTTATGCTCTTAAATGAGCCTTTATCCTTTCGGCAAATTTTGTAGTTGTCATAATTACCAAAATGTTCAAGAGAGCGATGAGAGTATAAGAGAATAAATGTCATTGCTAAACGCGTGATGTCAAAACAGTTTATTAAATATGCACTTTAAAAGTGATTACAACATAAAAGGGCAAAAATCCTGTTTTTGTTTTATAATGACAAACGGCATAGCAGATATCAGGAGTAGTTTATTCTACGTCCCGATGCCTTAGGAAAAAACAATAAATTTGTTATTCTATGTTCTTAGAATTTATTTTATAGTGCCTTAAGCGTTTACTTTATAACATTATTCATTATATTATTATGCTGTAAATTATCACAAAGCGATATATTATAGGATATGAAAAAAACGAGAAGAAATATAAAAACAATAATAAGGTGACATGCATTATGCTTAAATGCGTAATTATTTCATGGATATACCATAAAATACTATGCTATTGTCAGCATTTTACACGCAATAAAGAATAAGACAGAATTATAGGCAGTACACAAAGATCGGTTTTATATTTTATCACTTTAACTAAACGTAAAATAATACGATTTCGTTACTGTTTACACGTAAATATTTAAGCAAACTAAAGGAAACATTACCTACCTCAAAAATAGAAAACATTTCGTCACATTATTACACATATAATACAAATAGTTTCTAATATCACAGTATATCGTTAACCAATTATACTAATGAAAGTAGAATCCTGATGAAGACTCGTTTAGTATTGCGAGATACATTGATAACGTATCAGCATAAAAATTGACCGCTTGAGGTCGTCCATTATTAATTGGCAGCGTTTGTTATCTGTGTCCATATTATATACTTCGAATTGTATTTATAATTCAATACGCACATACTATACGTGCCTTGGTTCCGCATATTGTTCAAACATTTGAACGACAGGAGAAAGTAGGATGTTCGTAGATAATGATCTTGGTATTTGTATATGGTCGGTCCGTTCAACTATCAAGATTGTCTATTTAATATTTGGTTTTTTAATTGTTGTAGATTCTTTAAAATTGACGTCAAGGGTTATTTGAAGTCTTTTATTGGATAAAAAACATATCTAAAATAATATTTGTGACAATATAGAGGTCTATTAACATTACTACATAATTTATAAAACAAAGTCGCTTTCTCCGTCCCTATATGCCTATGTATGCTTAAATCTTTAAAACTACGCAACAGACTTCGATGCGGCTAATAGAGTGATTGTAGATGATGGTTTATATGTATAACACATGCTTTATATTGTAGGTATATCTTCTACCAGCATAGTTTCCGTGCGAAGCAGGGGCGGGTCGTAAGTCAAAATAAAATAATGTATTGCACACGGTAACAAATGTTTAAGGAAACGAAAACATGATTGAAATCGTTAATAGATAGAGCTTACTAGAGACGTATAGTTTGGTAGCTAATTAGCTTATAATGTATTCTTTTATTAACCACATTCTTATTTATATGTCCAATGTAACAATTAATTTTAAACGTTCCATTACCTATAAGCATACTTTCTATAAGTGATGAACAAAAACTGGCTTATGTTTACACTAATTAAGAGAGCTGCGTCAGATGGGTGTTGATAGAACAAACGGTAAAATAGCTTCCGCGCACGCAACTGCTAACAAAATATACGTACGTAAAAGATAACTTATATGCGCATCTGCATCCAGCATTTTACAAAATATTAAATAAAAGATTCCATTTTTTATGTTCGTTTTTCACATTAAATTAATTATTTGAGTAATCCTAACAGTTTCATTGGATTATCTTTTGTTGGGAATATGAGTTTTTAGATTATAACTGTTTTTTTTATTTGTATTTACAAATTCTGTAAAACGTCAAGTCGTAAAGACTTAATTGAATTGGATTTTGGTTCTGTTAGTTTTGGTAATAAAAATGTAGGTACAATAACTTGGTGGTAATAACTGACAGTGTTATTAAAGTTTTAAAGTCAAAGTCAAATATCTTTATTCAATACAGAAGTATTACACTTTATTATTGATTGTCAAGTAAACGTCCACCGGTTCTGAAATGGAAGCCTCTGGCCTGAGAAGAACAAGCGTAAGAAATTCAGCGGGACTTTTTTTCCTTTTTAAGTAAATTTTTCAAAAATAATAAATGGAACATCATATTTTAACTGTTTCCTATAACCTGGAGCGAACAGTTCATAACCAGAGTGTGTTATCTATCAAGTAATCATTACAGAAATAATATGCTTTGACACACAAACGTTAACTATTTTGAATTTGTGAATAAATTCAATATAAAACAGATAATATAGATAATAGCTACACTTTTTCTGGATTTTGTTGTAAAAGAGTATACATTGTCCCATGAAAGATTTCATTGATCTTCGGAGTCATGTTTTTGACGTACAAAATTATGGTTATTCCTAGTGATTATATAATGTGTTTTACAAATTCATTTTTATGTTTATGAACAAATGTTACATTTCCGAATATGTATTTGGAAAATGCAGTCATTACATTAATTTCAGTAAAAATATTCTCAGCGATTCTTAGGGGCCCAGGTTATAGTCTGCTCGAATCGCTCTCTTTGAATTACGAAAATAGTATTCATATCAGTAGGAGGAACATAACTAAAACATACCAAATAGGCAAAGAACAATCTAACATAAAAAATATATTCAATTAACCTAAAAACATAATTTTATCGATAAACTACCAATAAGTAATATTTTAATAACTACCAGTCGTACAAGAACTAAACCGTGTGAAAGCAAATGTACTTTTGAAACACGTGTTGGCTTGAATTAAAAAATCTCTATTAATATTACAGATGAATTGAATTAATCCTAATGCTTGTATAATCAATATTTTAAATTTGTAATAATTCTTCTAAGGTATTAATTCTTACAAAGATCTACATCTTTATATTTTAAAGATGCTGGAGTAATAACGTGACTAGTCGATAGTGTCGAATACCTTGAGACTAAATGCAGACGTTACGTTCAGAGTAAATAACTAAGAAAAAAAACAGTGACCTAAATACAACAATGTTACGCTACGTAGTTGTTCATATTTCTTCTATTCGATTGCAATATAATCACTTCCTCGATTTGTGATTTACTCAAATATTTTTATGCATAACATATTTTTTATTTCTGATAAAAACGGGGTCAATCGTATTTGCAACCAATTTTATTTATTTGATCGTCAACCATTCTTACGATAGTATTGTGATCTATCACGTCTTACGGAAACATCTCCGTACCATCGCGGTGCCAACTGTTGCCAAAAAGCAGTAGAATTTGAGTTTCTCGCTTGTTGTTGCTGTTAACCAAAGCTGCCAAATATTCGCTGTTTACCAAAGTTGGGGAAAACTACTAATTTCTTTACCCACAGCTAATCCTTTCGTCAAACGTTAGGCCACAATCTATTTTTTAGGACGGTAAACGTTTTTCTTCCTTTAATTTCATTAATTTGAAGCGAGAATTGTGCTGAATCAAGCACGATTATCGCCTCTAAGCTCTAAGCTTTCTAAGCCTCTTCCTTCAAAACCATTAATTTTGTTAATATTGAAGGAACGTTCCTTAAATTTAGGTGCACTCATTTGGGAGTTGGTGATATATATTGACTGATATGCAGGTCGTTATTTGAATATTTCAATCAATCTTAATAGATTACTTTTGCCCTCATTCTAACTGTGACCGACTTATGGCGACAAAAAAACATTCGTTTCCGATTTAAAACTCACACCTCAAAGTATGTTTATTGATACCAAATTTTTAATAAAAAAATATTATATTATAAAATGCAGATAAAGTATTACTTACAATAGTCTTGAACTTTAAATTTTAATTGTAAATTCTCAAGTTTAGCTTACCAATACCGTAATTATAATAATGACAAAAACGTAAGACAAATTAATTTTACATGTAATAAAATAATAAAACTAATATTTTTATTATACCGTTTACCAGGATTTCATAAATGGTGAGCTAGTGTGGCCGAGGTGAATGACCTGCTCGCGCAGTGCTAGATTCAGGCACACGGAATGTGCTCTTGCCAAACGCACTGATCGGAAACCACCTGGAAAATGTACCGCTTTGGGCATACTCCGTCCATGTTGAAATCGTTTCTAGAGTCATACCTAAGTCAACGGATATAACCAGTTTCCTTTTAATTAGTAGAATTTGAGTCATGTTCCAGTTCATGCTTATTAATTTTATTAATTATTCGCTACGCAATTGCATAGTAACTTTTTCAATAATTTAGAAATGTGTAGTTTTATATAAATAGAAAATATATACACCTCAAGCTCGTTTCATTCAATTGTGCATAACTGTTATCTCAGCGGTAGTAAAGCCCAACTGAATTTTAATTTAAAATGTTTTTATATAAATTAATAACGCAACAATATATATACGATATTCCTTACATATTTTTATGCTGATTTCATTTGGTAAAGTTATTATTTTGTAAAATGGAAGTCACTTCTTTTTATTATAAAACTTGCAATATTTTAATCTCTAATCGATATTCATTATATCTGTTACGTGACGCGTTAGGGGTAATGCAATTCAAGGCAAGTGAGTCGATAATACCTTGAACCTTGAACCTACTACCTAGTCACGAAGTCTGCCGCGATTAGGGCTGTTCCAACATTTGTATCTATTCACATCTCATGTTTTTCTGATGATAGTTACAGAATACATATAGAATAAATAATAGTTATAGATATAGAAAATAATGATTGTTAGAAAATTGAATTTAAGAAAATAATCAATAGCAATATGAGAGTAACTGTTATTTTTTTTTGTGAAAAGTAATGTTGGACTAATATTGATGGTAAGGATATGTGCAGTTTCAGAAGCAAAAACGAGGCTAAATTTCTGATTGACGCCTGTTACGCCAAAGGGTGTGGGTTCGATTCCCACCCTTGGAAAAATATTGTGTGATGAACATAGTGTTTTTCTCGTGTCTGGGTGTTCGTATCTGTATAATATGTATTTATTTACAAAAGAAAAGTAAGTTTATTTATTTATCATTCGTTATCTAGTTTCCATAGTACTTAGTTTGGTACTAGATAATGTTGTTGATTCGTCCAGAAAAAATATTAAAATATTAGTAATGAATATTTACGTTTATCGGACAATGTAACTGTGTTTAGTTTGTGTTTCAAGTCCTTTGGTTATAGTTAGAATATTTCGTATTCATAATGCTTTTGAGTCTATCATTACAACGTTGCCTTATCGTTCCAATATTCTTTCGTACCATCTGCTAGGTAATAAGTAAACTATCCAATTGTATGACAGCCCTGGACGCACCTTGCGGTCTTCATTTCGTTCAATAATGTGGAAATGCGCGTCGCCTTCTCGTTGCATGAAACAATACAAGATTTTAATATATTCGCTTTACGATAAGTTTTAACGTAATACTCTCTGTTCATTTACAGACCATTTCATTTATTGAAAATCTATTTCTTGTTAAACGTGGAGGGTTATTTCTAGATAACTTGCACATATCGGGAAGATATTCCATTGTCCATTTTAACTGTGGTATTTCCCGGACAGTCTCAAAGGGAGACCTAAGTCCTTAAAATTAACCTATTATTAATTAAGTTTTCAAACATACAGCCTTAGCTAAACGTAGAAAAAACAAATTGTGTATGGCGTACAACGTGGCGTGGCGTAAACATCAACAGACACCTATGTACCTCGCAAAGAATGGCACTTGACGGGTGCAACACAAAGGTAAAAACTATAAGAATAACAAAGGTAAACTGATTAGCTGTCAGTAAATTTGACGGTATTGGCGTAGTTTAACGACTGCCAAATGGATCATTGACAACCGAGTTTAATTTTAACATGATTCTCCCCGACGTATCGTTCATCCAACTTTTCAATAAATAATAATCGGCCCGTATCGTCCTAACCTCTCCTAACTGCCTCCTGTAGCCTAGTGGTATAGGCGTGTGCTTTAGAAACCGGAGGTCGTGGGTTCAAATACTGCGGGGGGATTCAACAAAATTTCATTGTTGTTCCCTAGTTGGTTAGGCAATTTGGGCCGATCACCAATTGTCTGAAAAGTAAGATGATCCATGCGTCGGATGGCATGTAAATAGTCGGTCCACCCACCAACCCGCATGGGACCAGCGTGGTGGGATACGGTCCAAAACCCCTAATGGGTAGCCGTGTATTAGGGAGGCCTATGTCCAGCAGTGGACTATCACAGGCTGATGATGATCGACCTAACCAACCCAAAGCCGATAACTACAGGATTCTGATTTACCAACTTACAATTTCGATTTCGGAAGCTTGCCACTAATAATAGGCCATAAAGATAGTCAACACACCATAATCTTAATTGAAATAATAGCATTAATATAATCATTCTACAGGGACGTTAAATTAACATCATACTAGTATAAGAACGCACTTGTATGGATGTTGGCGTCGTATTTGTAGTTGCCAACGAGAAATATCAATTAATATCGAAAAAAAATGGACAAAAACCAGCACAGATCATGATAATAAAATCTGATAGTGCCTTCGTCATATGTTTACTTGCTAAGAACATTAGTTATGGTGACGAGTATGTAGTATGTATGAAAAGGAATAATGTCGTAGAATATTGGTTTGGCAAAAACATGTAGATAAAGTTTTTTTTATACAATTTTTTTACAAAAAAATATGCAAAACCTAATGCATAAATATGATTACTTTAAGTAGCTTTTTTATTAATGATAGTTGGCAAATAAAAAAAAATCTGTAAACTGATAAGTTTTTAAGCCATTGAAAGCTTTACTTACTCTGGTAACGATGACCATTATGAAGCCGACATGTGGTCACCAGCCCGATCTGTAACAACAAGAACCAACCTAAAAACACTGTTACGAACAAACGATATTTAAAAACAGAGTCTACGAGTTAGGTACATTATTTTTACCATTATATTAATAAATCGCAAAAAAATAAATGTTATACACATACCAAATTTTTAAACAAATTAAAAAAAACCTCCTAAGAAGCATTGACAAAAGCAGCGCTAACTAGGTAAACATGGACGTGACTGAAAATAATAATAGAACAATCGGACGCATTGTCAAGATTCACATTATAATTATGTCAATAAATGAATAATTATTGCACTATAGAAAAGGAATGCCTAGTTTTGTAAACAGATAGTTTCATTGGTACTTCATAATTATGCAAATTATCTAGATCGCAGGACAACAGCAATAGTGTTTAAAAGAGAGATCAAATAAAAATATCATATTCAGAAAGTAATGGAAATGTGATGTGATAATGTTGTTAACACAATTTAACCATATAATGATCTTTACATTATTTTAGACATTTTTTTAAAACGATTTCTTTTTAGCCTTTTTATTGCATGCTTGTTCTATCTTTCGAGCAACCTATCTTATATTATTTATAATTTACTAATTTTCTCACATTTTGTCCATTCATAAGTTCTTTTTTACATTTAATTGAATTATTGAAAAACTTTAATAATGTTCTTACTATTGACCTTATTTTTCTTATGCAACGTTTCCTCATTCCAGAGGATCTTATATACGCGCGTATTCCGCAAACGTTTAACTACATATAGCATAAATTAAAATATTTCAATTATATAACATTCAGTATATAGCTACATCATAAATTTCCGTTTTTATTAATCTGCATAAGCAATGTTTGTCCTGACGACATATACATTTGTTATATAATCACCGTTATGACACTATCAACGTAATGTGACAACGCTTAGATCAGTTTAGAATTGCTATATTACACAGTAAAAAGCGTTGCATTGCACGACTTATGCCTGAGCAGCGGAATGTATGTAAACGACTAAACTGCCTTTTTTATTAGTCAACCCCTTTAATGTCGTTTTTAACCCAAGTTCCACAAAGTAACGCGCAACACGATTTTATTTCCAAATTCCAAAATTCTTAATGCAATTTGGGCTCTGTAGAGCTCGTATAAACGTCAATCTATCATCTGTTTACAAGTTTTGACCTGTCCGGACAAGAACTCTGCGGGCGTATTATCCATTTATTATAATATTCCATTGTAAGAAGTGACAAGACGTGATGAACATTCACATGACGTTTTGTTTCCCTATCCATTTTATATATATATATATATATATATATATATAGTATGTGCCTTCTTAATCCACTTGCAACCCAGAAACACGAGATGTTGCGTAAAGTTTACTAATAAATTGAACAATCAACCAATAGCTTTTTTTTACTTTGAAAAAGAAAATAGAAAAAATGGCGATCGTAGAATTTCTAACCGGCATTTCCCTTGACGAAACAACTTTTCAAACCAGTGGTCGATTTTGTATTCGTAAGAGAGATCGGTAGATATAATACTTTAAAAAGGATAAACTGAATAATAAAATTAAATAATTTTTGAATTTCAATTTTAAAGTAACACTTACAGGTGATAATTATGTCTGACAGTGTTGGAATACTGCAAAGAGATTTTCTGCAACTTTTAAAACTAATATAGAAACTTTGTCTTTTTGATACAATTGATAGCTGTGCATTCGAAGATAAATCTGGATCGTATTGGACAATATTGTGCTAATGTAGTTAAAGACCTATTATTAGTACTGATATGTATTACAATCTAACCAAAAAAAACAACATATTTTATATATTTAAACTATCACTATTATCTACATTTAGTAAACTTATTTAGGAATCCTTTTGCTTTACAAAATATCGTTAAACTTATGCGGCTCATATTATTATATTTAGGCATTACGTCTCTAAACACATAATAATACGCCGTTACGAAGTCAAATAAAGAAAGAAGATATTGATAAAGAAATCTTCGCAGTCCGGACCTATACTTCCAGTGGTCCACAGTGTAATTCTTAGGACCTTAAAAAATAAATAAATGATGTAAGCATTTTTAAATCACATAAAAGAACATTGAAGCTCAATGTATTCGAAAACAAGCTAAAAGTTACAAGCGTGCGTCAGCTGCATGGCTTAGATACGCAGGTGTTCAAGCATTGTTTGGTCTGAACAAATGCGGGGGAAACCTTTAGGGTTTCAATTAACAAGTTAACTCGCACGGAGAATATAAATTTTTAGTAAGAGCTCTTTAAAAGAGTTCGTGAAAGTGTAATTATTGGCCGTACATTCCATTAGTCCATTTTAATATTCCTACAGTCATTTCAAATTTATTGTAAGGTTAGATGGACGTTAGATGACGTTAAATAACACTTACAGGTGATAATTATGTCTGACAGTGTTGGAATACTGCAAAGAGATTTTCTGCAACTTTTAAAACTAATATAGAAACTTTGTCTTTTTGATACAATTGATAGCTGTGCATTCGAAGATAAATCTGGATCGTATTGGACAATATTGTGCTAATGTAGTTAAAGACCTATTATTAGTACTGTTATGTATTACAATCTAACCAAAAAAAACAACATATTAGATATATTTAAACTATCACTATTATCTAAATTTAATAAACATATTAAGGAATTGCTTCACAAAAATGTAGTTTAACTTATGCGGCTCATATTATTATATTTAGGCATTACGTCTCTAAACACATAATAATACGCCGTTACGAAGTCAAATAAAGAAAGAAGATATTGATAAAGAAATCTTCGCAGTCCAGACCTATACTTCCAGTGGTCCAAAGTGTAATTCTTAGGACCTTAAAAGATAAATAAATGATGTAAGCATTTTTAAATCAAATAAAAGAACATTGAAGCTTAATGTATTCAAAAACAAGCTAAAAGTTACAAGCGTGCGTCAGCTGCATGGCTTAGATACGCAGGTGTTCAAGCATTGTTTGGTCTGAACAAATGCGGGGGAAACCTTTAGGGTTTCAATTAACAAGTTAACTCGCACGGAGAATATAAATTTTTAGTAAGAGCTCTTTAAAAGAGTTCGTGAATGTGTAATTATTGGCCGTACATTCCATTAGTCCATTTTAATATTCCTACAGTCATTCCAAATTTATGTGTAAGGTTAGATGAACGTTAATGACGTGATTTGATGTGTTTTATTGGTATTACTAAAGGTATTATTTTTTTAAGTATTTCTCTGGTGAAGTTATCATTGTAACTTTTTTGATTCCCCTTTACATAATTAATATATATCACTGCAGATATTACAATTCACAACTTCAGCAGAGAGGCATACAAAAATAATAAAAGCTTATTTAGTTAGCTGCAAACGTGCAAGATCACGGTAATAAATTGCTACGGACATTTTTTTAAACAAAATAAATCCAATGTAAGAGCACTAATGAGCACTAAAATAAAATTTATTCTAAAGCGCATGCAGTTAAACACTTAACAATTGTAATGTATCCATTAAATGGATAATCACGATCAATTGGAAACCGACACCATGAAACATAGTAAAATATAAAATACTTTTTTCCTTGTGCTTAACTTCCACACTGGGTTGCACACTTTTAATAATCGACATGTCTTGTATCGAAATTAACCACGCATTTACATATAACACTTAAATATGCTTTAAGCGAATACGAGTATACTTATACTACTTAAAAAAATGGGATTTAAAAAATTCAATTAACAGAAATCGGTATTTACATTGTTTAATTTTACTTAACTGACAATTTACTACATAGTTTTACATTTATATTAAGTTTCTCAACCCTAATCTACGAGTCAACAGACGCGCCATCGATGGTCGGCGGAACTGAGCGTTCCGGAAGTCCTTCATACATAGGACGTTCATCTCACACGCACTTTAAATTGAGTACAAAATATACGTACATTATATATATTTTAGTTCAAAATCAATTAACATAACAATGTTTATATAATACGAAGATGTATCAAGTGTTAAGACCGGAAACTTCTAAGAAAATATATACTTTTCAAACTTTGTTTCATTAAACTTTTATAGTACAAATTTGTTTTAAACTTTAATAGTAAAATTGATGGAATTATTACATAATTCACTAAAGTGTTATAATCAGCATCCTTATCAGTCTTTGTTAGTCTGCTGAACATAGGCTGCAGGATTTAGAAAACTTCATTTACTGATAAGATCATCAAAAGCCTATGAAACAGATAGAAAAACCAACTGACTTAGACAATGACCTAAAATTATACTAAGTTAAAACATAATCTAGAATGCAATTATAAAAGCGGCTATAAATTTATGTTGAAAGAAGTGAAACTAAGCGGGTTTTTTTACCAAACTTAATTGTGACCAAACTCGATTGGGCCAAATTCCGATGCACGAAAGGAGGTGCAGTTACGAAAGTGACTCGGCCACTTTCATATACGAACTAGTACCAGCTAAAGGTGCGTATACGTTGGACGAGCACAACCCGTACATATTCGGAACATGGTAGATGTTTAATTCGTCGCATGGTCTACTGGCATAAGCTCTTGCCTTATAAACTGCCGATCGTGGTTTCTAATCCTGTGAGGAAACTACTTTGTATCATCGTTATTTTTTGGTGAATTAAGGCAATATTAATCGAATTTAAAAAGTTCCCCGGCAGTCCGTTACTGTTCTTTGACACATTTTTTTTGTTATTTAAAACTCACATATTATTACATTTATGTTAACATAGCAAGAATTCATTAGTGTGACTTTTCTATTTGATACAATATCAGAAGTTAGTTTCTGATTCCATTAATTTCTTTAAACTAGCAACAATATACAAAAAACACAGTTATAAAATAAAGAAAAAAAATAACTAAATTGCATTCTGCGTAAAACGCGATAGCTAATCAGGATTAATAAGAAACCGATTCCTTGACAACAAAGTTACATAGGCTAGATAGGTTTCTGTTCGCGAGAGTATACGCACTTTTAAGAATGGCTAGAGGCGTCTGCAATGTTTACAGTGACAGCACTCGGGCACAATGAAGCGATGGAATGATGTCAGCCGCAGTTAATGCACATCATGTGTCGGTAACACGTCTGTAACTTGAACGTACACGGCAGACTGTCGTCTTAATTTCTCTTATTCGAAACAGCACTCGGTAATTAGAAAATGTAGCGTCGAGTCGATAATTAAGAACGCTCTGTTATAACGTTTTGAAATAATCTAATTAATAGCAATCGTCATTAAGGAAGTTATTAAATCACTTCTTTCTTGAACAGATTTTCAAATGTATTTAAAATAATAATGTATATTTCGTTCCACAATTATTGTGAGGAAACCAATTATAAACGAATTACTCTTGATATATTTAAAAATTCTTATCTACATAAAATTAAACTTACTTAATTAAAATACTTTAGTTCTATGCATATACGTGTAAATCTACCGAAAATTATTCTCAAAAAGTGATGTCTTGCAAAATTCGTGATCCTATCATCTTAGCGAGGTTGCATGTCATAGGATCCATAGTCGCCTTAATAATATAGTTTTCTCGCATGATTCTTACTATACACTTATAAGTATAAAAAGCATAAAGTATAAACTTAATGACACAATATAATACATACAATATATAATACAAAAACATTTCCTCATTATATAATATATTTATACAATTATACAACTGAGTAAGATATGTTTGTTTATTCCGAAGAAAGTACTAAAAAGAGAGTATTACGAAATACATATAAAAATACCCACACGTACTTTCGGACGTGATGTTCAAAGACGCTAGTAATGTAGTACGGAAGTGAACTTGACGGGTTTAAAATTCATAAGATGCGTCTGGCGTCCGACTATAGCCGACTCGAGCTGGTTTGAAATTTACTGTTGGTCAAAACTCTCACTCGATTATAAAGTAAGAGGTTTTTTTACGTGTTTTGTTTATATAAAATTATATACAAATCGTAGGATGAAAATAATTTGTAAATCAGCGACGAAAATTTTAAATGTCCATTTGAAATTTTCGTCAGCCGGCATAAGTATTCTGAGGAATGCAATTATTATTCATGAATTTATGTAATTATGATGCATCGTCAAAAAGAAATAAATAGACAAAAAGTAAAATGACAAAAAAAAACTAAAGAAAATGAAAATGAATATTTAATGAAAATTTAATTTTCACAAGATATTTCTATATTTATTTTAATTAAAATACATGGTATTTTCGAATGTCTATTAATTAAATAAATCATATACAAAATGTGAATGAAACGATCCATATAATATTGTTTGATTCGCCAAGGCCACACCGCACTTACTTCTACGATTTTGTTGTATTCGTTTCGCAACGCTTTTTATAAAAGTTACGTAACTTAGACGTGGGTATTCCCTATAGAAAATATAGAATAAAATAATATAGAAATAACTATAAAAACGAAAAATTTCTGAATAACCCGATGTATCATCCACTGTAGTCAATATGCTTCTGTTACATACATATGTCCTTTAATCGGTAGTAAAATTTCTATTATTGAAGATTGATTGATTTTACAGGCATTTGAAATGATTAATCAAAGTAATAATATAAATCACTTATAGAATAAATACATAACATAATGTACAATGATAAATTAATTGATTACATTCGGATCCTGTAACCTAATCCATATAATAAAACATATTTTATTTTAATTTTTGTCTGTTTTTTTTGTTCTGGCTAATTTTGGCAATGGCTGTTCCGCTTTTGTCAGGAACTGGAAGATACCTGATGTAACTGGAAGTAAATAGGACTAATTCTTTTGTAATAATAAAACTAACATAATTATATATTCACGCGTATCAAGTCGTGGACAACAGCTTGTATTATAATGAAAAAGAAAGTAAAAGAACGCTTTAAATCGTTAGACATCAATACATTTTTATGGCTTTACTTACAACAACTATGCACCGTGGATGTAGTACCCATGTAAACGTTATATTGTAAGAATTAAAAGAAGGTTTTTTTCTAATATCACAGAATAATATCGTTAGTGTTCCTTATAAGGTCTGCGTCAATACCAGTCTGAACGCCTGCGATTACGAAATGGCCAATGCCCACGTAAGCGTAAAAACATCCAGTTATCGCTTTTCCAAGAACTATTGCGAATAGCTGGTCGACCAGTTACGTATGACAACTCCGTATTCTAAAACCAGTTGGCCCACGTGGTGCAAATAACTAAGGATTTCCTAGATTCTCCTACTCGGCCGCTCGTAACTATTTGCGCCTTGATAAATTCTAATTTAAAAGCAATTATTTGCAGATAATCAGGTGATATTTAGGATTATTGACTTAATTCAAAATTGATTTAATCCAAAGCTGCACCAAACTACAATGCATCGTCTTCAATCTTAGCAGAATACCTAAACAATTAGCAGTACAAGAACCAAATAATATTGTAAACCGAAATTATTACACAGAAACAGTCTTTAGTTTTTTTTTGTATTTTATTATTTGGATTTACTTGTATACTGATATGGGTTATATATTATCGAATCTTTTACGCCACAATTAAAAACGTTCAGCGTGCTAGTGAAATATCGTAAAACTTAAGACATAAGTTATTAGATTAGACATTGTATTTATAATACAATAAGTTTTGCAGGTTAATGTAATATATATAAATTAGTAATGAAACTAGTTTATACAAACTATTTAACGGATCATTTGTGTGAGAAAGTAAGTAAGGTCGTACGAGTTTATAGAACTGAATGGTAATAAAAACTTCTAGATCACTGAGAGATATCAGAAAAAGTTAACGTACCTACGAGCAAAATGTAGCATGATCATTGCGACTGCCATACAGTGATGTGAGCTCTCCCTTTGCTCTATGACGGCAATAAAACCTCAATTAAGTAGATTTCATAGCATTAAAATCTATACATTTAAAACAATAGGTTTATTAAAAATATTTAACCCTTAAAGTTATATTTACAATTTTGTCAGTTATCAAAATATTTTACTGATATTCAGGAGTAATTAATTTCTTGTAAACTATAAATGAAAATATAAAAAAAGTCTCTGAAATCATAGTTCAACATACGTTTTGATTAATAATCAGTTTTATTAGGTTGACTATATCTAATTGCGTAAACTTACCTTTGGTGACAATTCACCTTAAACAACGAACCGGAGGAAATGTATTTGTAAAGTACATCCTAATCTTCTAATTATACAAATAGCACATGTAGTTTTTTTACACTGAAAGTTGAAAAACAAAACGAAATTTAAATTGACTCATATGACCACTAACCGCTTCGAAAATTGTTTAACAGTAGCGTCGTACGTATAACTTCCATTTTTTCAGAGACGTCTGTGAATCATAGCATCATATCAGTCGGATATTTCGCTGAAAAACGTATATAGACGAAGCAGACCATTTTTTTGCAAGAAAGTGTTTCCGCAACCCAATTACCCAACGCATGTGACATGCGATCCGTTGTACATGTAGCGCATGAAGATTTCAATTTGTGTCAGAACGATTAATGTGTCATTACATCTAGGAGAGAAGTACGCCATTAAAAGAGTTTTATTGTTGCAACAGTTTTCTCTACAAGTAAAATAAAACAAAATAATCTATACAACACAAAAGAGTTGGTATGTTTGGTTTAAAGCGCTAGTATAAGAAGTATTTTTTGTTAGATTTTGATTATTCCTTTGCTGAAGTGTAGCATCTAACGAGGAACGCTATATATCTAAGATTAACACATTAAATTGATTCCCGAATAGATATTTATTTTATTTTCTTTGAAGACAAAATGGAAAGAAAGTTCACGTCGATAAAAGAATCCAACATTGTAATATTTTATCGAAGACTTACTGTGATTAGATCATACAACCAAAATAATAAATAATTTGGCTTGCCTGTCGAAAACACTGTTTGTAATAAAATGTAATATGTTACATGTGATTGTTTTTAAAATCAAAACAAGATGAAATTTGTAACTGCAGAAACTTAATAACAGATATCTCTGATAACTCTGATATCTGTCGTATCTATGTAGGTTATACATTTCTTACACATGTTTAGTAACAATGAGTGTTTAGCAACTTTAAAGTAAGCAATAAAATTATATCAAAAGAGAAGTGGTGTAAGAAACAAACATGCAAAGAAAGATTGATTAAAAAAAAATCTTTTTCGAAATTTGAGAAAAAGCAAGAATTTTTGTCTTCTTTTTTCAACGTAAATTACTAAACAAAAACAATTTTTTTTTATTTTTTAGAAACTTAGCGTTAATCTAAACATAAACTTTTAGAGTAATATACTAAAGTCAATATAAAATCTGTTTTTAATATACGTATAAAATAGCTTCAGTTAAGTCTTGAGTCCTTCGATTAAAGTAAACATAGTTGTTTACGACGAAATTTCAGATTTGCAACAGCTTGCACAAACTGGTTCGTATTACTCATTGTCACGATATTAAACATTCGCTGTTTGCAAATCATGTGCAAACACTACACACGTTAGTTACATTGTGTGATAGAGTGCAACATTAAGTTTCAAATACTTTTAACACAATGTATTAAACAAATATATCAACCAAGTACAATTAACTGTTATAAAATCATATGTTTGTTTTGTTTACAGATAACAATAATGTGTTACTGTCGTGGATGAAATAAGATAAAATAAAATACTTTATTTAATTGACGTCATATAAAAATACCGAATAAATTTGTGCTAAAATGCATTAAACACGTACTTGTAATTATAATTATAGGAATAGTTGGATAAGTTATTTTTTAAATTTTTGCTCCTTTCCTTTTCTTCTATGAACTACCGCCTCCAATTTAAAGAAATAAATCATTTACTTTTTGCATTTTCGTACCTATTGAATTCGGCTATGGAAAAATCTTCCACGAAGAAGAGTTCGTCATGATAACTAGGTTTTTTATCCATCTACTGAAAAAATGCATCAGAAAAACAGTCTTTACTGTTATGTAACTGTTAACTGGGCAACCAAACACAGTACTTATTTAATTATTTTATTTATAAGTTAATAAAATAATTAACTACTATATTATTAATAATTAACACTTCGTGCAGAAAAACAGTACAACGGAGGACTTAATGCCAAAGACATTATCTACTAGTCAACCATTGGATGGTTAAAAGAAAGGTCAGTAGGTGCTATTATTTGTAATAAATAAAACAGGCCATATTACATATGTCCCATACTACAATACCAAAAATGTCACTATACATTGAATACATGTATTGGAAAAAAACACTAATTTCAATATCAAATAACGAAACTGACGGTAATAAAATAATTTTTAGAAATGCTCACTTTGCTTATTATTCCATTATTCAAATCATAAAACTCACACAAATTGATAAGCAAAAAATAGAAGTTTAAGTAGAGTCCGACCGAAACTGTTTTTCCGGCCGAAACCGAAACCGAAACCGAAAGTTCGGTGTGGCTTCAGTTTCGGCCGAAACCGAAACCGAAACCGAAACTCACGTGATCAAGTATAAAAATTCTTAAAATACTAAAATATGAAGCTTGTATGTTGACTAAAATAAAAGCAAAATAATTGCTTTATTTTAGTCATGGAATGGAGACAGTATATTAAACGTGTGGTAATAGTTTATTTCAGTTGCTAATAATATTTTGTGTAACAAAATATTAATAATATATTATTTTCTTTTCAAATAAATTTCTTATAGCAATATGAGTTATTAATAAATAAATTAATAATTGTTACTGTTGCATTAACAACTAATTATTGGTATTTTGAAATCTTACTAATTAATACTTTGGTTTGTATTTGTAGTTCCGAGGGGGGATCAAAAAGTAAAAATGAGATAGAATATAATGACTATGATAGCTTAATTATTTATTTTTCTACATAATCTCCGAGTCCACATACACACCAAGTCCAGCGTTCCAAGTTTCCAATGCTTCAATTCCTTTAAAAAAAGGATTGTCTTGGTCCTGCAAAAAGGTCTCCACGGCATCGTTTACTTGTTATAAATAGTTTTAACACATGTTTTCTCTTAAGTATTGTATCAATTTTGAGAGAAGATGAAAAATAGCTAGACGCCAGATCTGGTGAAGAAGGGGATGCTCAACAAATTGTACGCCAGCATGCTGAACGGTGGCCATCGCTAATGCCAACCTATGTGCCGGTAGGTTGTCAAAATGAAACAGCTCGCCCGTCCAAAGTTTGCCTCTTTTTTATCATTGACGACATTTCTCAACCTCGGTATTAAACCTGCATAATCTGTAATGATGGTTCCATGCTCCAGGTAATCAAAGAACAATATCACTTCTGAGTCCCAAAATATTGAGGCCATATCCCGGCCAGGCCATATACCACGGCCACGGCATGAAGATCCTTCGGGATAAACCCGTGTTTCGTCCACTGCGACAAAACTAGATTTAATGTTTTTAGAATCTTTTTAAAACTTGTCCAACGATATCTTTGAAGTCAATTTTGTTTCTAATTCTCGGCACCCATCTTGCGGAGACTTTTCTCATATTCAAAATTTGTGTCAATATGCGAGTACCTCTATATGAAATGCTCGTTTCTTGGATTAGGTATCAGATGGTCCCCCCGAACAGGTTCTCGCTTTGTCGAAGCGGTGGAGCTCAGTACCTGTGGCTTGGGTCTGCGCAGGAAGCTAAGAGGAACCTGGCTGGCCTGCTCTCCCTATTCTCCGCGACTCGGCGGGGCCGCACCGCTGATGCGGTTTGGAGGGGCCGTGGGAGGGGGGGGATATTCGGCATGGTGTCGTCGATCTCTCCTCCTTCTACGGCCGAAATGGAGCTAGCAGCGGAGCTTAACATCCAGGCCGCCGCTGGGGCTGGAAGTATCGTCCCTGTGTGGGTTGGGAACTCCTGGCTCCATGGCCTGACCTAACAGACTCGGGGAGTCTGTTACCTGGAGCTGAGATGAAGGCGCCTAGTTCCGACGCGCCCAGAGGAGCTGCTTCGGCCGAGATGGGGCTGCTTCAGCGGCCAGCGCTGGTGGGGTTGCAGATGAGTGCAAAACGTTCCTGTGACCCCACCCTAAAGGCGTCAGGAGGAACAACGTGGTGGTTTTAGTCGGTGCGAGTCCGACATAACCGGTCTTGCCCCGCGAGGACGGGTATACGTAGGCATTTCCCACGGTAAAAAAAAAAGGTATCAGATGGTAATTCTTTAATCGCTAAAACCGTTTTTTCGAATGGCAGCATATCCTTATTGTTTCTTATTGATTACTGGCTTCGATGCACGTCTGCAACCATGTTCGTCTTCCGTGTACGTTCTCCTACTCAAAATTAAAAGCCCACTTTGCAACAATTGATTATGACAGAGCAGTCTCTTCTCATATTGCCTTTGAGCGCAATAAATGTCTTGCGTTGTTAACTTTTTATAACAGTGGTTTTCAATGACAAGGTCCACTTGGGTTTTCTCTTTTTCGAGAACATTTCGCCACACATAGCAAACAAATGACTACATTCAGAGAAAAAGTAAAGGGACTAGAAGATTTTTATTAACAAATATCTGAGCTACACTTTCCAGTATTATTTGTATTTATTTTTGGTTACCAAGGGTTTATATTTGTTCTCACTACTATTTGTTCCTCCTGGTCTTTCTAGAAGAATCATCAATTTCTTTTGTCAAACTTGGAATGTTTGCCTGAACTAAAATCGACTGATCTGAGCTCGATTGTAGCAATGATACATTTAACTTTCGCTACTATTTTGAAATTGAAAACACTTCTGAAACCAGTTTCGGTTTCGGCAAAGTTTCAGGCCGAATTGTGGCCGAAACCGAAACTGCTGACCGAAACTTGAATTTTGGCCGAAACTCGGCGAAAACCGAAACCGAAACCGAAAGTTCGGTCGGACACTAGGTTTAAGTATCATTACGTTGAATAGACTTCGTTATATATGATTGACAATGTATGTGGATGCATGGTCATATGATATATCAATTCTATTTTAATGTATAGATTTGCTTATTATGCTTTACAAACCGTTACTTAAATTTTCATTGCCGTATAAGGTAAAGAAAACATAAACCAGTTGTGTGTATAAACTTAGCTTTGTTTAATACATAATTATGTAAAGTTATAAACCGTTTCGTTCACTTTGAATAGTTTTTGTTTTATTTTTCTAGATTTAAATGCGTTTAGTGTTAAAAATACGTTTAATGTCATACAAAACTTTAATTATAATATTACTTGTCTGCAATTGTATTTGTTATCGATTTTAATTGCTAAAGCCATTTTGATAAATGCGTAAGTGATACGTAAGTGAAAAACAAAAAAAATAACGTTACATGAATTATTTATAAACAAACATCGTACATCCATTTAAATAATATCTTTTAACAACTTTCAACTTAATTACGTGCGTATAAGGAACGGATAACAACCCTAAGATAATTTAACAAAACGGTTTAGAGGAGAGAAATACGGTTAAAAAAGAAATAGAAAGAAGGAAAACGAAAACTGTTTCAGTTTTAATTTTAAAACAATAAAGACCCTAACTAATGCTAAATAAATATTCATTCGGGTAGGAGCCCAAAGGTGCCTGTACGTTAAAAAGCCTTAATTTTCTGCATTGTTTTTGTGTATTTAAAAAAAGCGTTTCAGTTGATACGTAACAGTTTGATGATGCATTATTGCTTACAACACAAGTAAAATAAATATCTATTTTAGACAGTAAATATATGTAATCTAAATTTTATAGCTTGTGGAATTATAAAGACAAAGGTTACGGATTAGTCACAAATTTTATAGACCCCGGATCTGCAACTACGTAAACAACGGAAGGCTAAGAACACACTGGTCGCGCGTAATAAAAATAAACAGGTATTATGATTAGCAAATTGTTATTTACCATCTGTTTCTTTGATTGGCTGTTACATTTTACATTCTTTTTTTGATGCTAATTTTTTTTTTCAGGTTTCACCGAATAAATTTTGGATGTTATTGGATGTAATTTTGAAAACTTGGACGTTGTACTGGTCTTTTGTCAATTCTACATGGAAGGCCATCAAAACAAAGAAACCTTAATTTTGAATCTCTTAATCCAAATGTATAATATTGTGTGTGTGCATGTCAACGGGTCTTTACGTAAATAAATATCTGTTTAAATTTCAGTTTCAGGTAATATGACTTTTATATCTATTAGAAATAACAATTTTCTTGACAAGTCGGTTATTAAGAATTTAGTGATATGGTCTTTTAGCCTCGAATCTACGCATAAATATCTCGAAACACATATATATGCCAGGTTATAGCCACAGTGTCCAAAAAAGATGTTACAAATATGGCAATTGAATCATAAACAAGTTCGCCTTATAAAGGAAAACATCACCAAACAACCGAACCAAATAACAGCAGTAACTATATCTATAATGTCATGCCATCCGTCTAGTTTTTATATACAAAATTTTAAGTTAATTAATTGGCTTATATAACGTATAAATTAAATATAACGTTAAATATAACGTATAAAATTTTTAAATATTCGATTTAAATATTGATGGTCCTTTGTAATTTATTAATCCACCAATGTTAACATTCTGTGTGCTAATTTTAAAATTAATAGGATCCTTTTAAATATTGTTTTCAAAAAAAAAAACGGTGTCAAAAATTTGTTTTTTATTTTTCAAAGGTTTGAATAAGATTAAAATCAATTCTTAGGGGAACAAATGTAATTAAAATTTACTAAAATTTTATTATTTAATTAACAAAGTGATCACCTAACGAATATAATTACTCAGTTGGGTATTGTATTTCCAAAAATCAAACTGTCTGTCAAATGTGTGGATTTATCATTTTACGTTGTTCTGTTAACATTAAACTTTCTACTTTTTTTAATTCGCGTCAATTTGCAAAACAAAGGGGTTTGTTAAACCCACCGCTCTGGTTTTGATTGTTTAACAATTTGAATCGGTATCGATATATACAAAATGGATATATAAGTTTTTTTATCTTTAATTAAATTCCTTTTCAACGGTTAATTTTTATAGATTTAATATGCTATAAATATTTACATATGTTTATCTCTATCTACTCACTCATAATCGTAGGACCGACACAATCGGTAAACAAAACCCAATTGATTTAGCTTACTATTTGAATCTATAACATTTTGTAAATAATTTTATACTGGCGTGAAATAAGCAGTGAGTCCTTATAAGCAACGACCACGACAATTAACTTTGTTTGTACCAACCGATAAATGGTAAGACAAATTTTAATTTTTAAGTGAAACCAAAAAATTTGGATTATCTAAAGTAAAAAAAAAACAATTTATTTTAAAAGTTTCATCACATCATCTTCATCATCAGCCTGTTGATATCCACTCTGGACCTCCCAATACACCCCTATATTGGGGTTTGGACCGTATCCCACCACGCTGGTCCAATGCGGGTTGGTGGGTGGGTCTTACATCCCATCCGACGCTGGATCATCTTACTTTTCCCAAGGGGTGATCGGAAACCCTCCAAAAAACAACAATGAAAATTTTTTGGGAGTCCCGCGGATTCAAACGACCTCCGGTTTCTAAGCCACACCCTTCCCACTCTGTGGCAGTTTAAAGTTTAAACATTGTAAAGCAAACCTGATTAAATTCCCAAACCAGTATTTCGTGGCTTTTTGGTTAGTGATAAAATTTTCGGTTACGAAATAAACAATATTATTATTCAAATTTATACTTGCTCCAGTCGATGATGATTAATAAAAACGTGTTTTGTTTTATAATACATAAATATTCGCATATCAAAAAAAAAAAAAGTTAAATGTTTAACATGAATAAAGCCGGAACAACATTTGAACTTTCCAAAACATCTTTTTAAAAATATGAAAAAAAAATAATATAATTTGGGAAAAAGATAAACAACTATTCTAATATATAAAAACTTTTTGTATAAACAATATCTCTATAAGATGACTTCTATACAAATTGCTATCCCTTTGTATGCATTACAATTTCACATATGGATCAGATTACCTTGGACTTGCGATAACGCCTCCTGGTGGGGTAAATTTTCATTTACATGTTTCCCATTGATTGGGGCAATTTTAGACCGTCCCATTATCTGTAAAGTAAGATGATTTTGGCAGGGGCCGTAAAGTCGATCCACCCAATTGGAAACGTTGTCCAAAATTTTAATTATTATTATGAAATGTCGTTAATCACTTGTGTTTCATTGTCCCTTAAATGAAATTCAAACAATTATCATTTAACGACTTGACCCTGTTTATTTTTATTTTCGTTATATTTTTCTTTTTTAAAAATTTTTTAATTATTTTTAGAAGTTCGTTTATGTATTTTTATAAAAAATCTAATCGATCACATATCTTTGAGAATGCATGATTTAAGTACTGGCTATTTAACGGAAAAAATATTTAATGGATTTTAATGAAAGGGTCATTTCAGCCAAACCCTAAATTTGGAATCTATAAATATAAAACAAAGTGTCATGTATGTTTAAAAAGGCACCGAGTAATCGACATGGTTCTAAACCCTTTGGGTCACTTTAGTTTATGATGCCACTGTCTGTATTGATTTTAAATATTTTTTTTATTCCATAAGGGCGACGAGCATGCCATGAGGAAAAAACGCCCATAGATATTGGCCCTACGGTATCACCAACGCCTGCTTAGTGGACAAAATAAAATACCGACTCCTGTTATCAAAGTGAAAAGTCAAAAACATTAATCAATATAAAAGCCCACTTTTGTTGATTTTAATTAACGGTTCGGAAATGAAGGGATAACCGGACAAGAACCCGGGTAAAAAACGATAGAAGGTTTATGAGATTTATAACTAAGGAAGGGATTAAGGATGGTCTTTTATGTGAAACTTTAAAAATATTTAAAATTGAAAACAAAAAAATATTTAATACTTTTTACATCATTATCACAAATTGTCAAAGCAGCCCTAGGGCGAGGGTGATATTTTTATTTTACTTTTGTGGGTTTTTTTGTCTTTTAAAACAATAGATCAGCCTTTTTTTCACTGCTGCCTGGCCTTGCTTCCCCAATACACCCCATCCATTAAGGGGTTTGGACCGTATCCCAATTTTTGGGTCCCCGCAGGATTGGGCCGACCCAGTTTTAAAGCACACCCCATACCATGGCTACAGGGTATTTAATAAACGTTTTAAATGGTTCCTTTCCGTCTCTGTCCACACCTGTTGCTTTTGTTGGCTTGACGCCGCCGTTGGTCGGAATATAATTACCGCAACGCATATCAGCGGCGACAGAGCGGTTTTAATTATTGAGTCGTGATTTTAAATTTTGAAACCTGTTTTTTTTTTACTAATTAACAAAATTTAACTAAATATAATTAAATTTTTGTTGATGTAACTTTCAAAGAGTGGCCGATGCGATAGGCTTTTTTCAAACAAGCTATTATCTAAAATTGAACTTTCGTTATACCCAGTAGTCCTGGGTAACAACCAGCGATGGATCTTTTGATTTAACAAGTAAGACGCCGTCAGGGAGTCAATAACCTTTTGGCTGTTGGATCCACCATATAATTTAATTAATCATTTGCATTAAGAAAAGGATGTCAATAAAAATATAACATTAAAACAAAGGAAAAAACTAGAAGACATTATACTTGGAGGAAGAATGAAAGAATTTTATTGAAAAAATAGTTTATTAACTGGGTTTAACACTGGGAATAAAATGCGTTTAAAAGGTGACAAAAAAATTGCCCGTTTTTCTCTCCCGGTCCTTCTCGGTCTGAAGGTCCTATTCCGAACGGGGTACCCGGTTTGTTATTAATAAGCAAGAAAACTTTTATTAAGTGGTTTTGAATTTATTTTGAATAGAATTAAATTTTTAATTAAAACAGTTAACAAAAATGGTGAATAAAGAAAACAAAAGTAAAACCCTTTCTGAAGCTAAGTGTGTCTATAAATTAAGTTCCATAACATTATTTCATGCAACATATTATTCTCAACCTTTTTCGATCCCTTCTGTTGAATAAGAACAGAACTTGTTCGACTGACCAAATTGTCCAACTGCTCCATTAAAAAATCAAACCAAAAAAATTGATCTATTATCACACGACATTTGATTAATATATAAATGTAAATTATCAACAATTTGTTTCAAATAAGTTTTAAATGTCCCTTCGACATTATAGAAATACGTTTTCCCTGGTAACTTCGTCCGCGTGGAATAACGATTGATTCGAAATAATGTACGTAACAAACAAATGTTTTTTCTATAAAAAGGAGTTGCCAATTCCGTCAAAAACAAATTATAATTTAAACTTTCATCCCCTTTTTTTTTTTTTGGGGAAAACCAGCTAGGATTCCCCGCCACCAAAGTGAGGGGGCGCGGGATATTGGGCCCCGGACCAAGATGGGGGCCGGTTACCCCCAAAACCGGTTGTTCCTTTCCATGTCCGCGCAACCGTGCGCGGCCTTGTACAGTCTTCTTCGACCCGCAGAATGGCCCTGCTTCTCTGTGCATTCTCTTTCTCTCCGGTTGTGTTGGGACACCGACGTCAACTTTTGAGGCTGATGCCGGAACAATACACGGCGCCTTCCACTTGAGCCTTCTCGGGTAGCGGCACTCTCTGTGTCCGCCCATGGCTCAGTACAGGAAGGTTGCGCAGACTGCTCCTCTTTCAGCGCCCTGGCACTTTTATTGCGATAGCCAGGCGTCACGGCCTCCTGTCACTATTCGCGGCCTTCCTTTGGCAATCGTCTCATAAGAAGGACGGCGCTTTTCGACCTCCTTCGCTATCCGCGGATACAGTCGGAAGCTGATAGTTCATGCCCAGTACACTACGCAGCTCTCGGCGTTGTCTCGACCCAGTGCTGGCACTCTTCCAGCGCGTGTTGGCCGTCTCTTCGGCACTATACGCCACAGTGAGTGGCATCCTCTGTAGGCTCCCTACAGGCCACGCTTGTGACAGGTACCTCCGAAACACCTGTGTCCCGAGGAACCTGGTCGCAGCGGAACGTTAGGAGCCATGTCTCTTTCTAGCCACCACTTAAGAACGGGGCGTATGGCTTCTATTGTTCGACTGGCCGGCGCTGGGGTGCTCCACGCAGCTCCCACTCCTGTATTGCATAGGAGCGCAATTCGTCTCTGCGCCCCTTATCTCTTCCGGGCTGGCCTGAAGCCCCGAGACTTGCCTCCTCGCGCCAGAAATGAAGTGACGCGAGGATTTCTGCATCCAGGTCCCAGGGCAAGGTGCCAGCCAACAGGCACGCCGCCTCACCGGAGATGGTCCGGTAGCTCCGACGGCCCGGATCGCCAACATTCCTCTGGGTTCTCCTTCAAGACTGCCGATACTTCCTTTTTGGAGGGTGTCGAGCTCCACGGTGCCCATCACAGGACCATGGACCTGACGACCCGGCGTAAAGGCGGCGACAGGAGCTGCTAGGTCCTCCGGTGTTGGGAAGCAGTCTGCCGAGAACTGCCAGCTCTCGCCGCTCTAGGCGCGGGCGCTCAAATGGGCGCAAAACTTCCATCGGCGGTCTAGGACTAGGCCGAGATATTTCATAGTATCGGCTTGACGTCGACGCGGACGCCGCAGAACAATTAGTGGGCGTCCGCAGTGGTGCGTTCGAGGCCCGTAAAAGTAAAGGGCCTCCAGATTTTTCGATGCGCCACCTCAGGTCTAGCCGCCGGATGCGCCAATAACATGAGCGACCCCGGCAGTGGCGAGAATCGCTAGCCCTGGAGGTGTCACGAGGCGGTAACGAGGGTTGTCGTCCGCGCTAACAGAGTGACGTCGACACCTCGATATTCTGCCACGTAGCACATCAATACAACGTTCCACAGTAAGCGGTCCCAACACGACCCTGTGGAACTCACACGACTTACCTCGATGGTCCGGAGCCCATCTTCGGCACGGGAACTCGACACGTCGATGACAGGTAGGTCCCCTGATCACCCTTTGCGGTAGAAGGCACCCTGGTATCGGATGCGCCTCCTTATGCAGGCCCAGGGCAGAGTGTTGAATGCGTTGGCGATGTCGAGTGACACCGCCAAATCACCCTCACCCGGAACACGCATCCTTGTACAGGGATCTGACCAAAAATCTTATTATCTATGTAATTTTATCTTGGAAATAACAGCTAGGATTCACACGCTGATCCAAAGTGCAGGGCATGCGGGATATGTGGCTCCGACAAGAATGGACTGGCGTACACAAAAACCAACGTTTTCTTTCTTATAGCTCGCTCGAGCGGGACGCGGCAACGTTACAGTATTCGCGACCCGCGACTGGCCTACTCAGGCCCTATTCAAGTTTAGTTGACAACCGGAACAACCTTTGAAGCGCCTGCCGGAACAAACAGCACATGGCGAACCCTCTTGACCTTCTCTGGCGGCGGGCACCTTTGCCAGGCCGCCCAAGGGTTTTAGTCAGGAAGGTTGCGCGCTACCACTCTTCAGCACCTGTCCTTCTCTGCGATAGCCAGGGCGCTCACGGCCTTCCCTTCCGGCCTCTTCCGAACATCACGTCCTCGCAGAAAGCGAGTGACGGCACATTGACCTGTTCGTCTAGGCAACTTGCGCCTATCGGCAGATGCGAAAGGTCGCCATGATTACACAGCTCGGAACAGTTGCTCGACCCATTGGCAACTTCTTCAGCGCGTTTTAGCGATCTCTTCGCATATACAGCCAATGTGTCATTGCTCCTGGTAACCTAATCAACGCACATTGGTGCCTCTCCGAAACAGCCGTGTCTGAGAACTGCGTTCGCCTGGAATGTTAGAGCCGTGTCTCTTTCTAGCCACCACTATTTTAGAACGGTGCGTTATGGTTCTATGGTTTTCGACGCAGGCTGAGGGTGCTCAGCTCGGCACTCCTGCTTATGATGCAAGGTAGCGCAATACATCTCTGCGCCCTTAATAACTCTCTCGGAGCTGCCTGCAGCCGAGAGAGCGTCCTCGCGCTACAGAAAAAAGTGACGCGAGATTTCTGTCGCATCTAGGTCCCAGGGCAAGGAGCCAGCAGGCACGCGCTCTCGCCGAGATGGTTCCGTAGCCTCTTCTGCCCGGATCGCCAACACACTCCTGGTCTTCTATGAACAGCCGTACTCTCACTTTTGGAGGTGTCGCCCACACGTGCCCGTGCAGGACCATGGAACCTGACGACTCCGGCGTACAGGCGGCGACAGGAGCTGCTAGGTCCTCCGGTATTGGGGAGCAGTCTGCCGAGAGCTGCCGCGCTCTCGCCATCTAGGCGCGAGGTGCTCAAAATGGGCGCTAAACCTCATCGGCGGTCTAGGACTAGGCCGAGATATTTCATCGTCGGCTTGACGTCGACGCGGACGCCGCAAACGACTATGTGGGCGTCCGCAGGTGGCGCGTTTCGAGGCCCGTAAAATAAAGGGCCTCGGATTTTCGAGCGCCACCTCTAGTCCTAGCCGCCGATGCGCCCAATTACTTGAGCGACCCCGGCAGTGGCGAGAATCGCAGCCTGCGAAATTGGTGCCACGGGCGGTAACGAGGTGTCGTCCGCGTAACAAGTGACGTCGACACCCTCGATATTGCCGCCACGTAGCACCCAATCAAAACTCAACGTTCCACAGAAGCGGTCCCAACACCGACCCCTGTGAACTCCACTGACACCTCGATGGTCCGGAGCCCATCTCGGCACGGGAACTCGACACGTCGATGCGACAGGTAGGCCCCGATCACCCTTTGCGGTAGGGAGGCACCCGTAGTATCGGAGCGCCTCCTTTATGCAGGCCCAGGGCAGGGTGTTGAATGCGTTGGCGATGTCGAGTGACACCGCCAAACACCTCACCCGGGACACCGCATCCTGCGTCAGGGACCTGACCCGCAGCACCGCGTGGACGGTCGACCGGCCCTGCGGAAGCCATACTGCCACTCCGCCAGATTTGGACCGACGTGCTCCGGTGCTGGACGATGCGGCAGCCACGATTCTCTCAAAGAGTTTTCCCACATCGTTCAACAACACGATCGGCCTGTAGGCGGAGGGCGAATCCGCAGGACGCCCTCCTTTTGGATGAGGACGAGTCTGCCTGTCTTCCACCTCTGTGGTATTAAGGCTTGAGCCAGACAGGCAGAAACATCGCCCTCACTCTGGGCTCCAGGGCGTCCCTAGGGCCAGCGTAACGCGCGTCCCGGAATGCCATCGGGACCCGGGGCGGTGCGTTTGCCCTCATTTTGAGAAGGCTGCACCGAACTCTCCGGGCTGACTTCTGGCGCTTCCGGAACTGGGTCGACCTCATCCGTGCCATTTGGAACCATCGAAGGTTGCCAGTGTGCTCCTCTCGCTGTGGGAATAAAGCCTCGGCGATAGCCGCAACAACTGCGCCGCCAGACTCTCGGTGAGCGGGGCCCAAGGACGTACCATTCATCAGAATTAATTCGAAGCGTTATATATAACGTATAAGCTTTAAATATTACATGATTATAAATATTGATGGTCTAGCAGTAATTCATTCGAATCCACCAATGTTAACGATTCTGAGTGCATGAATGCTTAATAATTAATAGGATCGCTGTTTTATAGTAGTTACTTTGCGATAAAAATAAACAAGATGTGTCATAATTTAGTTTTTGATACTTTTCAAGGCTCTTATGAATGAAGATTAAAATCAATTACTTAGAGGTAAATTTTCAAATGTAGTAGATTAAAATTTACGTAAATTTTATTATTTGAATTAGCAAAGTGATCACTCTAACGAGAATATAGTGATGACTCTTACGTTAGGTATTGTATTTCCAAAATCAAACTGTCTCGTCAAAATGTGTGTGATTTATCATTTTACGTTGTTCTGTAAACACTTAAACTTTCTACTTTTTTCTTTAATTCAGTACGTCAATTGCGCAAAAACAAAGGGGTTTAGTTAAACCTACCGAACTCTGGATTTTGATTGTTTCAACATGCAGGTATCGTATATATACAAAAAAGGATATATAACTTTGTTTTTATCTTTAATTAAATTCCTTTTCGACGGTTAATTTTTTATAGATTTAATATGCTATAATATGTTTACATATGCATTATCTCTATCTACTCACTCATCATACGATAGGACCGACACAATCGGTAAACAATCAAGAACCCAATTGATTTAGCGTTCACACATAATCTATTTACGTTATTGTAAATAGATTTATACTGGCGGTGAAATAAGCAGTTAGTGCTCTTATAAGCAACGACCACGACAATTAACTAAATGTTTGTACCAACGCGATAAATCGGTAAGACAAATTTTAATTTTATAGAGTGAAACCAAAAAAATTGTGATTATCTATAAAGTAAAAAGAAACAATTTTTTTTTTAAAGTTTATACATTGTATAAGCAAAGCGCTGATTAAATTACCGCAACTGCGTATTATCGTGAGCTTTTGTAGTTAGTAGATAAATTTTCGGTTACGAATATAAACTTAATATTCATTATTCAAATTTATACTTCGCTCGAGTCGATGATGATTAATAAAACTGTGTATTTAGTTATTATAATACAGTAAATATTCGCATATCAAATAAAGGCAAAGCAGTTAAATGTTTAACATATGAATAGAAGCCGGAACAACATTTGAACGTTTCGAAAAGCATCTTTTTAAGAAATATGAAAAAAAAAACTAATATAATCTGTGAGAAATAAGATAAACAACTATTCTAATGATATAAAAAATCGTTTTATGAATATACAAGCAACATCTCTATAAAGATGACTTGGCTATACAAATTGTTATCCACTTTGTATAGCTTATTACAATGTTCACATATGGATCAGATTACCTTGGACTTAGCTTTGATAACTGCCTCCTAGTATACGGGCGTGTGCTATGTATGTGCTAAGCATGTTTCCTAGTTGATTAGGGCAATTTAGACCGATCACCCAATTATCTGTAAAGTAAGATGATTTATGCGACAGAGGGGCATAAAAAGTCGGTCCACCCGCATTGGACCAGCGTGGTCCAAAAATTTTAATTATTATCGCATGATACAGCTGTCGTTAATCACTTAGTGTTTCATTGTCGCTTAAATGAAATTCTATCTACAAAGCTATTAAAACAATTATCATTTAACGACTTGTACCTGTTTCATTATTATTTTTACTTATATATTTTTACTGTTATGTTGAAAATATGTTTAATTGATTTTTAGAAGTTGGCTGTCTATATGTATTTTTTATAATAATATTCGCTAACAAAATCTAATCGATCACATATCTATTTGAGAATGCATGATTGTATAGTACTACTAAGTACTATTTAACGGAAAAAATATTTAATGGATTTAAATGAAACGGCTCAATATTACAGCTTACATATCGTAATAGCTTGGAATCAATAAATATAAAACGAAAAGTGTCATGTATGTATAAAAAATCTGCCACCTGCGAGCTAATCTGACATGCGTTCTAAATCGTTGGGTAACTAGTTTATGATGCCTACTGTCTGTATTGATTTTAAATTTTTTTTTATTGCATACGCAGGCAGACAAGCAGTCGCGGCCACCTGATGGAAAGTGGGCACCGACGCCCATAGATATTGGCCATACCGGTATCACCAACGCGCTGCTTACCGTGAGACAAAGTAAAATACCGACTGCCTGTTAGTCAAAGTGAAAGTCAAGTAACATTAATCAATATAAAAGCATTACACTTTCTTGTTGATTTTAAATTAACGGTTCGGAAATGGAAGCCGAAGATGAACCGGACAAAAACCGGCGTAAAAACGTATAGAAGGTATTATGATGCATTTATAACTGGGGAATGGCTGGATTAAGGATAGTATTTTATAGTAGAATACTTTAAAAATATTTAAAAATTGATAAACAAAAAAATTTATTTAATACTTTTTACATCATTATCACAAATTGTCATCGCTACGCCCTAGGGCGGGGCTAGCATATTTTTATTTTTACTTTTGTGCGCGTGTGTTTTTTGTCTATTTAATAACATCATACATACATACATCATCAGCCTGTTTTAGTCCACTGCTGCACATAGGCCTCCCCTAATAGACCCCCATCCATTAGGGGGTTTGGACCGTATTTCTATCATTTGTTGCGTCCCCGCACGATTCGAACCCACGGCCTCCGGTTTCTAAAGCACACGCCCATATCACTAGGCTACAGAGGCAGTATTTAATAAATCAGTTTTAAATGGTTCCTGTGTCACCGTCTCATGTCCACACCTGTTGTTTTTTAGTTCCGGCTTGACGCCGCCGTTGGTCGGTAATATAATTACTGCTTAACGCATATCAGCGGCGACAGAGCGTGTTTTTGCAATTATTGAGTCAGTGATTTTAAAGTTTGTTGAAACCTGTTTTATTTTAATTTACTAATTAACAAAATTTAACTAAATATAATTAGATTTTGTTGGATGTCAACGTTTCAAAGAGCCTAGGGCCGATGCGTATAGGCTTTTTTCAAACTACAGCTAGTTATCTAGAAATTAGAACTTGTATACGTTATACCTAGCTAGTCCTGTAGGTAACGAACCAGCATATGCTGATCTCTTGATTTAACAAGTAAAACGCCAGTCAGGGTAGTCAATAACACTTTGACAGTGGCTGTCATGGATCCACTCATATAATTAATAATTAATCATTTGTATTACAGAAATGAGATGTCAATAAAACCGTATAGACATTAAAACAATATGGAAAAACTAGAAGACTATTACTACTTGCGAGAAGAAGAATGAAAGAATATAATACATAGAAAGAAATAGTTATATTAACTGGAGTTTAACATTCATGGAATAAAATGCGTTTAAAAGGTGACAAAAAAAAATTGCCGCTGATTTTCTCTCGCCGGTCCTTCTCAGGTCTGAAGCGTCCTATTCCGAACTGGTGGTACCGCGTTTGACTATCAATAAGTAAGCAAAAACTTCTATATTAAGTAAAGATGTTTGAATTTATATTTGAATAGAATTAAAATTCATTTCATTAAAGCAGTTAACAAAATGTGGTGAATAAAGAAAACAACAAAAGAAATAAAAACGCCTCTGAAGCTAAGTGTGGCTACTATAAATTAAGTTCGCATAAGCATTATTTCAGCCTCGTAACACATACTTATTCTCTAACCTTTGTATCTGGATCCCTTCTAAGTTGGAATAAGAACAGGAACTTCGTTCGACTGACACAACAGTTGTCGCAACTGCTCACATTAAATAAATCAAACCATAACCGATTGATCTATTATCACATCGACATTTCGATTCAATATATAACATGTAACATTATCGACAATTTGATTTCAACATAAGTTTTAAATGTCACGTTCGACATTATAGAAATACTACTTGGTACCTCGGTAGACTTCGTCCGCGTGGAATAACGATGTGTATTCGAATATAATGTACAGTAACATAACTATAATGTTTTTTCTATAATAAGAATCAGAGCTGCACAGATTTTTAAACAATAACAAATTATAATATAAACTTTCATCCCCTATTTCAACCCTGTCAAGCTCCTTTTTTGAAATCTTTTTTAATCATATACCAAATTCCAACAAAATCGGTCTCGTGGTTTAGACTGTAAAGATGGACAGACAGACTTACTTTCGCATTACAAATCCAGAATTTTACGGATTTTTCGCGTTAATTATATATAATTATTCGCGGCGTTTCGGACTCTTTCCAGCATGGGCACGGGCAGACTAAGATAGTATATGTCCGTATCTCAATGTGTTTGGTATAACCGTCGGGGTTTAAGGTTTGTGAGTTTTCAAAACACATTGACATAGGTGGATTCTGAAAAGACCTCGAAGCATCGGGAATAAATATAAAGAATTAACGCGAAAAATCCCTAAAAGTGGATTTGATACGCATTACAATCGCGTAAGTGATAGAAATGATTACTTTCGCATTTATAAGAATATATAAAGTACGGATCGATTACACGGCATATAAAAAGTGTACAAGATACATTAAGGAGCTGATTAACATTTCGTAAATTTGTATCGGCCGCAACGACGATCGCTTTTACTTGGCGATGGCGCGATAATATTTGACCCGGATCAGTGTTAAGAGTAGAAACGGTGGACTTAGCGCGGAACTGTGCGGCATCAATATTTATGAGATACGTTCGCGCAAAACTCAACATCCGTATTTCGACTTGCCGACTGATGATTATGTTGTGCTTGCGCATCGTCCCGTTTTACTATGTGAATATACACATTAAATTAATAAGAATAAAACCCTTATAATGTTGTAAATTAATTATAAATCCATTTTCAGTGATTTTCGAGAAAAGTTAATCAAAGGGCCTTTTAGCTTGCGCTCTTATATATTTATTTTTATTGGTTTATAATAAAAAAGCATATTATTGAATAAAAGGACTTTTTACGAATTTTATCGCGTTTGTTTTACATTTTAAATAACCGACTTTTCAATATAATGGTTTGGGTAATTTAAAGTAAGACAAGCCAACAAGTCGGCAGCGTGTAACCATACTTTAAATCACCCAACCATTATATCAGATTTGATCAACCACAAATCCTCGCTAAAGAAAACCGATTTCTACCAAGGATAATCCGTGGGTTATAGCACCTGCTTGGGGTCTCATAACTAATAAATTAAGACCTAAGCATAATACCACTGCCGGCAGTAATGATAAAATAAGTTAAGTTTGCACAGGTCGGAGTTCAGATTAAAATTATTTAAATTACAATTGAGATCTGGTAATCCCGCTTCAGCACTGGCAAAAAGACGCATTACATCTTGGTCTATCTTGTGACCACGGTCGCAGGGAAGAGTTCGAAACGCCGGAAATTTAAAATGTAAAATAAACGCGACAAAATTCTTCCGAGTCCTTTTATTCAACAACGTGTAGTATTCGCGTAAACAAAAGAATTAATTATAAAAAAGCATATTTTGTATTAGCAGTTAGCATGTACAGTATATATTTTATCAAGCTATAATTCCCTTATGCTGCATTCTAATTTCAATCGTATATGACCTTGGTATTCTATTTTGACGTTTCACAACCCAAAAGCGTCTTCGAGGTGTCACGCAGTCCGTTGTAAATCATTTGGGAATATTTTATAGAAACCTCGTAAAAGGTCATTGTCACTTTAAAGCGTAAATCGACCTGAGGACTGCTCAGATATGAGAACATGTGAGATTTACACTTCTAAAGTTATCTGTGAACCGGATCTCGGTATCAAATTCCGTACAGTGTTATCGCCGAGAAACATCTCAGATACATAATTTTACATAATTGTTGTGAAAAAAATTAATAAAAGTAATGTTGGGGCACATCGTTGTATATTAAATCTTAAAATTAGAAAATATTTAGTATTAGATATTAAATTCCTTTATAATTTCTTGTTTCCGTAAAATCTGACATTTTGATACTGTAGAAAACATTAAAGATATAAAACTTTTCTGTGGTTAATGTATATTATATAAGATAATAATAAAAATATATATAAAAATACGTCAATGTTCGTTATGATTTACGCACGGAACCCAAAATGTGAAATAAATGCAAGTGTGACGAGATAGTTTCGTATGTAAATTTACATGTGTAGAGCTAAGGTGTGGAGAGACAGATTGACGCAATGGTCGGTGATCGGAATTAATAAACGCTTCTGAGAGAGAATTATTGCGAAACAAATCCTTAATGTGAACAGAAATGTTATTTATGACCGGGATTTTTTCCTCGTCATAGAATGTCGCAAATAACCAAGTTGTTAATTTAGCAATAATGTTTAACATAATGTCGACCTTAACTATCAATCATGATATACGCTTGCGCTTGGTTTACATTAAGTTTTGCGTTCAACAAATGAATTGATTTCATTATTTAAGGGCATTGTCATTTTCATCACTAATCTGAGAAAAATGTAGTTAATCCTGCAAGAGAGTAACTTTCTTATTTTATAATTGGTACTACATAATCCGATTACTTTCTTGCCTGAAACTGAAATTACCTTTCCGCTCTTTTCCTAAAGGCCGGGACGGCTTTTTATAATGGTAATATAAAAATATTTTTAAATATATAGGATGAATGTCAAATTACAGCACATTTTATGGCATATTACTTTTAAGCTGTACTCATAAAGAATAACTAATAACTGCCTTTGTAATTGAGTAAGTCATGAGTGTTGATTTTTTACCTATGTAACCAATGTAAGCTAATCAAATTGAAATAACCAGTTTAGGAAATCCTGAACAAATTTTAACGCAACGAAAATGTTATTTTATCTGTTCTCAAATTTAAAATAAATCAATGCCAAATATAACTACATTGAACCAGTTTAAAAAAAAAGCTTAATAGATTTTGACCCAATTTCCGTATGTCCAATTAGTTAATTTCTGCAGTGATATTTGAGAGTATAAAAATAATCTTATAATATTAAACGTTATATCGATACATAAATATGTAGTTTAGCACAATGTCTTTACTCGTTGGACCTTGATTTGTTTTAATCAATGTTCTATTGAAATTTATTGTCTATGAAATAATTTCTTCTATGTCTATGACATAGAAGTATATTAATTAAAAAATATATATATAGATCTCTTTTAATTACATGGTTTAGCTAAAAAAGACTCGATATACTTGAAAACAAAGAAGCCCATAGCGACGGGGCGACGGCATACAGCTAGCATTATCATTGAAGCATCTTTTGGTCACAAACCAAAAAAATATCTATGGTTTAACCAATTTAGAAATTTATATACATTTAGTAACCCATAGCAACGAGATGTTTCTATTATTGGACTTGGTCACTATTTACTGATAGATATTTCGTTGACAATGTATCTTTAAGAACGCTAAATATATATCGCTACGTATAGGAACGAAGTGGATTCTTACATTCATCATCAAAATCATCATCATCATCAGCCTGTTAGTCCACTGCTAGACATAGGCCTCCCCTAATGAACGCCTTCTCCATTAGGGGGTTTTTGAACTGTATCCCACCACGCTGGTCCAATGCGGGTAGGTCTTGAATTTGGCATTCTTACTTAGGGCTATAATATTTCAGTCTATTTCGAGTCGAAATGAGAATGAATGTACAATTGAGGAACGTTACGAATGATTGGATGTCCGCATTGATTGTTGCTGATGTTGACATTAAAAACAATGCTGATTATTCACGGATGCTAGAGCTCATATTCGATGCAATCTTAATTACGGTACATACAGCCGCGTAGCTAACAAAATATTGTGTATGTCCCAATCCCATGACTCAAAGTGGCAAGAATGTTAGAAATTTCTGTTGTGTTCTCCTCGTCTTTCTTAATTGAATGTAATTCGCCACACTTTACTCATAATAAAACCACAAAGCTATCAATGGTGTTCAATAATGATTAGATTAAAAAAAAGATCAATCGTAATAGAACTACAACATACATCCGCATTGCAATGTACCGTAAAAACTTTCAATGGTAGACAATCACGTGGTCAGTGAGTATTGCTTGTGCTCGGCAATAAAAAAATATATATTAGACTACAATATTATGAACTTAGGCTAAACGCCTGTCATTACTCGTTACGTGAGTTGAACGACCTTGTACGTAGCGTTGATGGCTTATCCGGTCGTACTTTACGTTGAGTGCACGCAAGCACGCCTCTATCGGCCCATATGTTCACGACTAGTTGATTAATCGTCGTTAGGGCTGCTCTTATAACGTATCAAGGTGATAACAGACTTGTTGCCAGCCCTAGGAAGTAAACGAGTATCACCTGTACAGTGGCAACTGAACGGAAATATTTATTTTGCACACAGAATTTATGGTAACAAAGTTTGATGTCAAAGACTGTTCGCGCCACACCGCTGTAACCCTCAGAATGGTTATGTATTGTGTGTGATATGACAAAGATGGAAACCAATCTGTTAAAAGGGTTTTGATGCATCAGAGTTTTACGTTAGATTTAAACTTGTTTGTCTCTGCTTAATATCTTTTTCTAAACGTTGGGGCGGTTGGAAATTTCTCCGTAGACTAGTGGTAAGGGCGTGTGTTTTAGAAACCGGAGTTCCTGCGGGTATTCAACAAGTTTTAGTGGTTGTTGCCTAGTTGGTTAAGGCAATTTGGGCCGATCACCCAACTTTCTGAAAATAAAAATGATCCATGCGTCGGCATGTTAAAAGTCGGTCCACCCACCAACCCGCATCGGACCAGCGTAGTGGGATACGGTCCAGAAGCCCCCAAAGAAGGCACGCAGTAGGGAAGGCCTATGTCCAGCAGTGGACTTACGTAGGCTGATAATGAATGAATGAATGGGGTGATTTTACGTGCTACCAAATGTTAACTAAATAATATTTTAATAGGGGCGACTGGAGTGTCATGTTTTACTGACAAGAATTGATGTTAGGCTTATTCTAAACATTAGATTGTGTGCTGATTTTTCATAAAGCACTTTTTTAATCATGGACTAATCCTTTTAAACGTTATAAAAAAAATGAAGAGGATATATCGTATTGGTTTTCCCAACATAGGTAATCCCCAAAATTAAATCAACAAAATTATTTACTTTATCGTTTAGTTGTGTGAGTTTTTATCGCTTTTTAAATTAGATCTGTATGCCTTTATGTTTGATTCATACAAATATAACATCACGTCAATGCAAACATTTGTACAATTTCCTTAAACGTAATTGCGCCAATAGTACCATGGACTTTGTATTATTTAATTAGTTTGACAGTTCTTGGTAACCTTTGTACCTACAGCCATAAAATCGTCTGTATTTTTAGAAACATGAAGACATAAGTAATATTTACTTAAAGGTAGTACTTCTTCAGTTAGTTATTTTATTTAAGCAGTGTTTTTGTTACCGATTAGAGAGAGGGAAACGTTGGTAGTTAAATTCATAGATATAATGAATTGATTTTTGGTGTTTTAGAATGCATTTAGTATAGAGTGGCACAGAGTATCAGTGAGTCATCACATTTAATAAAACAATTTTGTATGTGAATTTAGTTTTAATATAATCTTACATTTATTGTACAATTAATTTATAAACTACCTACCGTAACTATAACAAGTTAACCGATACATAGTTATTACATTAATCATATCGACGGAAAACTTATAACGATACCACATTGAGTTATTTACAGTTAAAAATTGCGCAATAATTTTATAATAAACAACGTAGTAATCAAGATCAAGTCCTTTAAGCACGTGTCATATAATCAAGGTCATATATCGTTTTGTACTTCGTAGATTTTGTTTTAGTACTTATCCTTGTAGAAGCTACGGGGTAAATTTATAGAACTAGAAACAAGTCTCTTACTTTAGTTAGTTTTTAATGCCATAACGACAATCACCACAGGACTTTTATCTTTATCTATCCACCAAACTAATTAAAGCCTTGAAGATCAGGTGCTAATTGCTGGTCGTATACCGACACTTATATAACACAAGTCGTATAAAGACTCCGTAATCGTTGAGCTAGTACTAAGAAAAGAATCCCCGAATAGGTCTCTATTTTGTCCTGGTGGTAGGCCGCAGTACCTGTGGCTTGGTTCTATCGCGGGGAAGATTAGAGAAACTGATGAGCCTAAGGAATAAGGACGACCGTGGAGGCTGCTCAAAGCTGGCTGAAGAAGCAAACTAGCTTCTTGCGCTTGCTTCTTCAGCCAACTATCTAGCCAGACAGCAGTCTAGCTTTGTTGCGCTCTAAAGGGTGCGGAAGACACATTGAAGTTTCTAGGCGTGCAGCCATTCCAGTCATCTGCAGCAAAGGTGGAGTCACGAGGATGACGAGTGTCGGTAGTTTGTAGATTGAGTGGATCTGCTTCGGCGGTCAGCGCTGGTCGGATCGCAGATAACTGCCAAAGCATTCCTGTGACTCTACCATTGAGGCGCCAAGAAGGAACAACGAGGTGGTTTTAGTTGGTGCGAGTCCGGCATAAGCCGTGCTTGTTCTCGCCAGGATATAAGAAAAATGGAATGCTATGAAAAGAACAGTTGTCTACCGTGATTGATTATAGGTTTGTATGTACATTTATTATTAGGTACTACCTACCTACTTTAAAAAATATGAAGGCTATATACCGTTAACACTTTAAAGGTCTAAAATGAGAACTTACATTTGAAACCACGAAAACTGCTATTTTAGTGTTGTTTTAAAACAATTATAAAACTTAAAAGCGGAATAAAATAAACAAAAGCAAGCGTCTTTGAAACCACAATATTTGACCGCTTGTACATCTAAAGACCGCTATGTGACTTTGAATATTCACCTTAAAAACTAATTAATATATACATTAAAAGAATCTAATACATATATAAAAAATCATTATAAATAATAAAGGTAAGAGATGGTAATTCTTAGGAATGCAGTATTAAACGCCCTACTAAGCGTTCACCGCCTTGAGACATATCAATAAAAGTTTGTTTAATCGCATATATAAATAAAAAAGGTGGAATAGTGTAGATACTACTGTGGGTGGTGTAATAACCAGTTCCTAGGGGAACCTTACTTACCCATTTTCCTTATCATGGCTTCGACAGTTACATTGTAGTTACATTGTAAACCGGATGTTGTGGGTTCGAATCTTGCGGGGACTCAATGAATTTTCATTGTTGTTTTTCATCCTGGTTGATTAGGGCAATTTAGGCCGATCACCAGATTGTCTGAAAAGTAAGATGATCCATGCGTCGAATGGGCATGTAAAAAGTTGATCCACCCTAACCAACCCGCATTGGACCAGCGTGGTATGATACGGTCCAAATCCCCTTATGGATAGGGGTGTATTAGGGGAGGCCTATGTCCAGCAGTGGACTATCACAGGCTGATGATGTGTATGTAAAATATAAATGCCGAAGGGTTCGACAACCGGTCCCCACTTTTTGCGTCTCCATCATCAGAATAGCTCTTATAGAGTATAAATCTATTTATATCTGTTACGCGAGGGCAATAACACTAGGACATGGACACTTGTTCGAATTCGGTATAACGATTAACGTTATTCAGGTACTATGTATTATTTTAGTAGATTACTAGTCTTCCTTTCTAACGAGATAACAGCAAGTAACTGCCATTATTCATATTTGATTAACTTCACATACTACTATTAAGATCCTAGGCTATAATTGTAAATATAAAAAATACTGATGGAACTATTTGTCGATAAAAACAATAGAGTTACTATACGATTAAATGACTTTGTTAAAAAAAATAAGTAACGTTTCGTAACCATTACGTCATTTTGTATTATTACAACTTATTTCTCACGCTTTACAATTTATTTGATATTAAATTAAAGTTAAACGGAACTTTATATAATCAATCACTCATAACACTAAATCAAAATAAATAAAAGATATGTAAATAATTTTTAAATTCATGCGAATACTACGTAATATTGAATAGAAGCACATTTAACGAATTATATCTTATGTTTAGTTATTATTTTAATTCTCGACATTTCAAACACTTTCCACTTCCACTTTGCCTTTGGTCGTTCCCTTGATAACAATGTATACCTCTCCGTCATTCCAACGCTTGGCAACAAGCAGCGACGGAGCCGGTTCCAAGCGCTTGGCCGGCTACTAGCTCTACTAAAACGGCAGTTTTGGCCAGTGCTGCCATGGGCAACATTAATTTTAAAATCTCAGGATCTACTTGATCTAGACGAGTTCAATCAAACAGCAGATGCATTCGCCGCCGCTGGCTACGTTTAATTTTTTTGTTAGACACAAAAATTTAGGTAACACATTAAGGCTAAATAGGTTGCGTAGCCTACACCTTAACCTTTTAAACTTATTTCTTGAAGCAACAAGAATTACTGCCTCCTCGGCAACATGTATAGATAACATATTTACAAATTGTATCCCTATTAATAAATCTGATCATTGTGGACAATTAGCTTCTTTTGTTTCTGATAATAGATCTCACAAAATTATTGTGCAAAAAAACAATGGTTATTCCTATGTATAGAAAACGTATTGAGAAGTTTAGAAGTAATATGATAAATAAAATTAGTTATATGCATTATAATAGTAAGCCGGATATACTGTATAGTAAATTATTTAAATTAATAACAACTGAATTTAAGATTATATTTACTTCTAAAACAGTCAAATCAAAAAGATCTGCAGCTTTCAGTGAATAGGCAACAGTAGGTATACATAAGAGCAGACAAAGATTATATGAACTATATAGTGAAAAGATTACAACCACAATCAATCCTTTGAGACATATGTTAATGTATACTCCAAAAACATTTAGAAAAGTGTGCTGGACAGGGAAGTCACTATATAAAAAATTAAATTAAAGGTGCATCGGACAAAATAAAAATGACTTGGAAAATAATTATTGGTGAAACAGGAAGGGCTGCAAACAAGAACTTTGAAATTCGGCTAAATGTTAATAATAGTAAAATAAATTCTGATCAAGATATTGCATCCTATTTTGAAAAAAAATTTCAGACCTTCCTGTCTCTACCACTAAGTCACTTGTTTCTTCTCCAACTGTTGCAGAGTCCTTATTAAAAGAAAATATTAAAGAATGTAAAGATAATTTCTATTTTAGTAATGTAAACGATGAAGATATTGTGTCCGCTTTGAAATCTCTGGACATTAAAAAAACTGTAGATCTGTGAAGAATCTCGTTAAGGTGATAAATTCTATTGTTAATGTTATATCACCTTGCCTTGCAGCTATATTTAATGATTGTATTACATGTGGAAAATTTCCTGACCTTATGAAGCACAGGAAAGTTATTCCGGTATTTAAATCAGGCAGTACTACAGACCCCAATAACTTTAGACCTATTTTTATACTGCCTGCGCTTAGTAAAATTTTCGAGAAAATAATTCTTATCCAATTACAAATACATTTTAATTCTCATAATATGCTTATTAACAAACAGTATGGTTTTACACGGGGTCGTTCTACGACCGATGCAGGTGCCCATCTTATTAAGACTATATTTGAGTCACACGATGCTTTAGGTGTCTTCTGTGACTTAACCAAAGCATTTGACTGTGTACAGCATGATGCTTTGGTCAGGAAATTAAGCCATTATGGTATCAAAATGCACTTGACCTTCTGACTTCTGACTTGAGCCATCGAACTCAGAGTTGACGAATGAATAGCAGATCTCCCAGGGGCCAGGTAGGTATGGGGCCTCTACAGGGATCTAATTTGGGCCTTTCTCTTCCTGGTCTTATTAATGACCTACACTAGGTTGAGAACAATCAAGCTGGGTGTGATGTGGTAGAATGGAGAGCCTATGACCATGTGATTCCACTGTATTTCTCGGTATCGCAACAGATTCTAAACTGCAATCATCATCATCATCATCATCATCACAGCCTTTGATAGTCCACTGCTGGACATAGGCCTCCCCTAATACACCCTATCCATTAGGGGTTTGGACGTAAAACCACCATGCTGGTCCAATGCGGGTTGGTGGGTGGACCGCCTTTTACATGCCCACCAACGCATGGATCATCTTACTTTTCAGACAATTGGGTCATCGGCTCCAAATTGTCCTAACCAACAGGAAACAACAATGAAAATTTCTTGAGTCCCCAGAATTCGAACCACGACCTCCGGTTTCTAAAGCAAACGGCTATACCACTAGGCTACGGAGGCAGTTTAACTGCAATGGGGCCCTCATATTAATAGACTGGCGAGCAAACTTAGCTCACACAGCGGCTTATGCAGTCAAAAAATTAGACAACTAACCGATGATGAGACAGCCCGTTTAGTTTATTTTAGTTATTTTCACAGTATAATGTCTTATGGTATTCTACTGTGGGGAAATGCGGCTGACATTAATACTATTGTCATAATTCGAAAGAGAGCGATTCGAGCTGCCTATAACCTGGGCTCCGAAGAATCGCTGAAATAAATGTTTACAGAAATCAATGTAATGACTGTTTTTTCTCAATATATATTTGAAAATATTATGTATGTTCATTAACATAAAAATAATTTTGTAAAACATTGTGACACACATAATATAAATATTAGGAATTAGCATAATTATGTTCTTCCAAAAATTAGGCTCCGAAGAACAATGAAATATTTTATGGGACAATGTATACTCTTCTACAATAAAATACCAGAAAACGTTCAGCTTTTATCTGTTATTAAATTTAAAAAAGTTGTGAAGGAACGTTTGTGTGTTAAAGGCTTTTATTGTTGTAACGACTACTTTATAGATAACACACCTGGTCATGAACTGTTCGCTCCAGTCTATTTCAAAGTAGTAAAATGTAAGGTATTATGTAAAAATTTTGTAAAATTTATTGAAAAAAAAGCCGCTGAGTTTCTACGCCGGTTCTTCTCAGGTCACAGAGGCTTCGCATTTCCGAACCGGAGGTAGATTATTTGACAATAAGAAAGTGTAATGCTTCAAGCCGAGGCTCTCCTTCTAGGGACCCTTGGTGCTGCAAGTTACTCCGTGTGGAGACGTGCCTATGGCAACGGGCCCCCCCACATCCGGTAAAGTTCTAATAGGTTTATTCACAGAGCAGCGGATCAAATCAGAGTTAATAGTTCTTTTATTTAATATTAAAAGTTACACATAACATAATTTAATTTAAATTCATGGCGCCAACTGAGTAAGGTTGAGCTGATAATAAACACATAAATCTTAATGAATAAACAATCTTAACCGTGACGGATAAGATGCCCGCGTGTAATAAACAACAATGATAGAAGCAGCGTGGAATTCATTGATAAGTCATTCTGGTAAACACATTCCCACATAAATTGATTTGTAGTCATCTTAGGATCGACTGATCATTTTGCATTTGTGCCAAGCTAAGGCATTTCAGTCTTTACAAATAAAATCTATGATGTAGCCATAGGTTTTAATAAATAAATAAAAATATATTATTAAATAAATAAGAAAGCTGCAAAAAAAATATTTTAAATTAGAACGTAATGTATATCAAGAAATGTAACAATAGACAAAGGTAAAGACCCTTCGATTTTAAAGGGTAAAATGGAAGACTCATGGTTTTTATAATGATACGTGATGTGTAACAATCAATGGTCGATTCTCGGAGATTCCATCTCAATACGTGGTATTACAAATAATAACATAGGATTTAACACGCTCAAAGTTTTTTCTTGCATTTTTTTCTGTGCACTTTTTCAAAGGTTCCCACGGATACGGCAACGGAATTCTAATTGAGCAATCCTGCACATAAAATAAAAAGGTCTCACAATCGCGGTCGCCTCGTTCGTAAAACGCAATCGGTGGTAAATTTTTCTGGGATATGTTTAAGCGGATATGCTTCTCGGTATTTCACAAGTAAACTATAAAGACTGAGTGACAATACACTCAGTGTACGGGTTCATTCAATAGGCAGCACTTCAAGAGACTGTAGATGAATGAGCATCATTCATTTACGGGTCCCTAGTTGTCTCGGTGTGTTTGCGTAAAGTTCAGGGCCACCTCGCGATATCTGCGCGTTTTCACCCAAACGATCGGCGAAACAAGGCGTGTCTAGATTCCTAACGCAGAGGCTGCATCCGGGCCACCGCAGGGATCGAGTTACTTCGGGGGCGTGCGAATGTCAAGGAACCCTGCGGCCGCGGCGCTGCGTCACCCGCGGTCCCCGGCGCTCGCTCCGCTCAGTCGCAGCCGACATGTCTGCCCGCGCACTCGCCTCCTTGTACGCGTCGTGCGCTCTAGTCGCGCTCGCGTCCGCCGCACTCGCTGCCCGTAAGTATTGCGAAATTGCTCGGCTCTCGTCCTCTGCACGCTCTGTCATCGCCCGATACGCCGCATTGCATATTCATAAATATCCTTGCAAATGTACCATTAAGCCAACGAAGTTTCTTGCAAAACTACATGTATCTTGCCATTTTAAAACACATATTCAAATTCACCTAATCTGGACGAAATACCATTCGTACACAACGATGACTCACTCGATTATTGATTGGATTTTAGATATATCGAATACATGGTGATGTGCCGATTACTTTTCAGATGGAGAAGTTATTACATGCGCTCAAGATGGGCTGTTTGCGGATTACGATACGGAGTGCAAAGAATATGTGAGATGTACGTCAGGTGTCGTTCGAAAAAGGTACGCCTGTGGACCGGGAAGGATGTTCAGCGAGGCATCCGGAGCCTGCGTGCCGATACGGCGAAGGCCTTGTATCAGGCGCGTTTGTGCAACTGACGACACTTTAGCGTATGCAACACCCGGCACTGCCTGTCGCCAATACTACCGCTGCGAAAATGGTACGGCGGTGGACCACACCTGTCCCTCAGGATCATGGTTCGACTTGGACCGACAAGCGTGTTCTCGTGGCGCCGGCACCTGTTATGAGCCCCTCTGTTCCGGCCTCCCCGACGGCGAATACCCGGACTCATCTCACGAGTGTCGTCGAACTTTGCAGTGTAGAGGTGCTGAACTACGCGCGGTCATCTCATGTGCAAATGGCCCCTGTGTCGACCTCTGCCCGCCTCCACGTTCCGCTGCAATCCCGCTACCGGCCGGTGACGCCGACTTTTGCTCCGACGAGGTGTGCTCGTCTTTGTGCCAGCATGCTCCTGATGGCGCTTACGCGGACCGCTCAACTGGGTGCCGCGAATATTTTGTCTGTGAATCGCAACGCGTCATCAGAAGAGGAGTGTGCGAGCCTGGTCTTCTGTTCTCAAACGGTGGCTGCGAGCCCGTGGCTCGAGCCTACTGTCCACCACCGGCGCGTAGTCCTTGTTTTAATCGCCAAGACGGAAGATATCGCGATTGGAGTGACTGTAAATCATGGTACGAGTGCCGTCGCGAAAGAGTGGTCGCACGTGGCTCGTGCGATACAAACTTAGTGTTCGACGGCTCTAAGTGCGTTTCTTCTACGGTGTTCTCGTGCGAAGGCCCTGTCGAATCAGAGGCATGCCAAGGCATGCCCAGCGGGACATACCAGGACTTGGAATCAAATTGCACAAAATATTACCACTGCGAAGGCTCGCAGAAGACAGTGCTCAAGTGCCCGCATGGGCTAATTTACGATGGCGCACGTTGTTCACCCCTGGCCCGCTACCTGTGCCCTAGTCTCGATCGTGATTCGTGCTACGGACGGCCGGACGGTCGCTACCGAGCTGTCGATACTGGATGCCGTGGGTACTACGCTTGCGTAGGTGGTGAGAAAGCCGTGTATGCGTGTGCGGTCGGCTACGTTTTCGACGGAGAGAGTTGCGTGCCATCCGAGCCAGACCTCTGCCTAACGGAAGACTACTCTTGCTCAGGAATGGCGGACGGCTACCACGCAGAAATTGAAACTAGTTGTCACAGGCAAGTAAACGAGTAATACATACAAAATATTCCTCTCTAGTTGTTGATTTCGCTTTAACAATTAAATATTTGATTCTTAGCATTATGTAAAAAATTCTAGCATCTAGCCTACTTTCTTTTGTGACGATTTTAGAAAGTCTCACCCAACTAAATCGAGTAATGAATACATTGTCAAATTCCAGATACTTCTTTTGCCAGGGGGGTGACCGTCTGGCTACTCTGTCTTGCCTGGGCGGTAAGATTTTCGACGGGCACGCGTGCGTGGAGCCCTCCCACCACGAGTGCGGCGCCCTTAGAAAAGTAGACGTGGAGAACGGTGGCAAAACCTGCGAAAGGGACGGATTCTTCGTGCAGCAAGGCACCGAGTGCAAGAACTACTACTTCTGCGTGTTAGGAACAAGGACCTATCTGAACTGCTCCGTCGGCCAAGTGTTCAATGGGCAAGTGTGTGTGCCAAAAAGTCAGTACTCGTGTCCAGGGTGATACCAATAAAAAGAGACTTGTGCAAGTCAACGGACATCTCCCGCTGGTGGAAGATTCTAGTAGGAAACCACGTACCTGATACCAAAGGCTGTGAACATCACATACGGTTTGCTAGCGATCAATGCCGTCCGATAGGATCGACTGATCTGATGTCACTGCCATTGAACGACGTAATTATTTTCTATCTACCTCCATATTAATTCAATAGTTGAAATATTTATATTTAGTTTTTAATGTTGATATAACTTGTACTATTAACGCAGTTTTGTATTTTTTTAAATTTACACTTTGATATGCTCAAACACTGTGATGTCTTGGGTACTTACTCGGGAAATATAAATAGCAATTATTATTATTTAAATATATAAATATTAATAAATTATTGTAATAAGGGCTAAGTATTACATTGTTATTAATATTATTTCAAAAGTAATCTTTAATATTTATATATCCTCTTTAATATTATTTTGTATCAGACAGATTAAATATTAAATGAGGAGTTATCATGAATATTTAACTTAAGAAAATGTAAATGTCAGCCATTTTTTAAATATTTATTTACATCTATGAAATAATTCAATATAGTATGTAATATGATAATACTTAGCTAAATGAACAATTGTTAGAATTATGTTATTAAAAATACTTTAATAATGTAGCCTTCGTTAAAATTGTAAAATATTTTTTTTATAACCAGCCAGAGTTAAGACGCTTTATGGTGTTGATGTTAAAAACATTATCTACTTTTACGTAAAAGAAGAACTTTTTCTATATTGCTATTAGTTTATTTTATAACATTAGTTTAATTTCATCATAAATAAATTACAATTAACTTATTTGAAGTACCTCAATTATAGGTATAATCGACACATATTTAAATGTTCAAATAATAAGCTTTATTTAATCAATTAATTTATTGGCATATATATTAAGCGACCCATATTAGATACAACATATTATATCTACTTTATTATATAGTGACTATAGTTATTTTACAGTGTTATTTTACAAACGCAAAATAAGCTCAGTGAATAAAAAATATTTTTCGCACATATAACATTTAAGTAATTTATTTTATTTAAAATATCCTCCCACCTTGAAGTTTAACAATGGTATTGAAAAATTATCGTGATTAAACATATTTAAATTTGCCGAGAACTCTATGAATACATATATAAAATTTAATAAACACTAGATATAAAAAATAACAAACATTTAGTGCTAATAATTAAACACGCACCATGCAAGAGCTGAAAATAAATTATAAGTTTTAATAGGTGAAGAATCACTTATGTAATATAATTTTACATGACGTATTAAATGTTAAGAGTTAAAATTAACTGTTTTACATCGCTAATAACATTTTAAAAGTATAATAATTGAATACGCAAATAAAAGAAAACTATATAACCCTTTTTAAATACAATACAATAAGATTGATTCGATTCTTTTATACACATTTGAAAAATTAAAAAAATATATTATACAATATTTTTATTGTTAATATTTTTCAAATTCTTTTAAAGAATCATTAAGCCGCGGTTTAGAAAATAATCATAACAATCAGTGTTCAAATAATATGACTTAAATATTTAGTAAAGAATTTTGGGACATGACATAGTAAAAAATAAGTATTTTGTTCTTACATAGCGTATTCGCAAAAGAACATTACATGTACAAATAAAAATATAAAAATGTTACTATTATCTTTTTTCTAATAGTACAATAAAATGTCTTTTCTTTTACAACGATAGTACTTAAAAAAAGGTGGTAAAATTACCATTATACAACTTCGATTGTCGTATAAATATTTAAAGTAGCGTCTTCGTTTTAATTAATAATATTTTAATAGGCAATAGAAAAATAGATATTTGTTATTACGAACATAACGACACTTGGAATCATAACAAGTTCCTTTGCTAGTTTACAGAATAATGTCCAATGATTTGAACCCTGTAGGCGTTTTATTTTAATGCCAAAAATTAACATTAATTATCTGTTATAACACTGACACACGTTTAAGTTATCCTATTTGAAACGATAGAATTATATAATCTATGACAGGACATAATCGCCTCGTTTGTCGGCCTTGCTTATCGACCATCAAGGATGCGTAACAGAACCTACTCAAAATATTTTATATCCATTATGAACGGGCAATTTAAATGTTAATCGCTTTAACGCAAGGCTTTTTTATAAAAAGCTGACACCTTCTGAACTATGCAAAATAAAAAAAAATCTGTTAACAAGTTACAATCGTATAACTTCGGAAAAAATGTTTTTTCGGTGAATTTAAGAAAAAAAAGACAAAATTTTTATTTCTGGCACTTTCGAACCATATTCAAAGTTGAAAAAAAGATTTTATGCGGAAAATGAAAGCTGCATAGGGCATATTTAAAAATTTCTCGCTCGTTTTCAAAGTTTTGATTAGCAAATAATATAATGGACATTATTATCGAGTTCGAGAATACTGACTGAACTGCCTTCAACCGTTTTCAACATCTAAATGACGCTGCAAAAACGTTTAAAGATCATCACTTGAACAAAGACGACTCTTGGAGCGTCGCATGAACACAATTAAATTAGTTCACATTAGCACTAACATAATAAATATTAGGAAAGTCACGTGTACCATAATGAACATGCAAATAACTGATGTTAGTTTTGTAACTGACTTGATTCAATATGGCTGACTGTTTGTATAATGGACATATGAAATTGAACATATATTTTCGACGCATTTTTAAGTTATTTCAATTTTTTTTGTGTTCGTTGTACGATGAAATGTAACATGATCGCCAGTAATATTTTCCAAAAACCTATAGATTGAACATTATTTTATATCCTCTAAAATGCGCTAAAAATATGCAGCTATTAACAAGGAAATAATTTAACAACATGTTGACTTTAAAATTCCTAATACAATATCAATGCATCTCAACCATATTACTCCAAATTAGTTACTAAAGTAGAACGCTATTCGGAACACATTTTATCCACATATCAATAACATCTACTTCAACAATATCTATATATACGAAGTAATATATTAAACATTTCTTTCAATATTATTATTTACTACCTGAAAGATTCAGTCTTACCTTACAATAGATGAAAACAAATTTTAACTCAAAGAAAAACAAGCTTTCGTTGGACCGTTAAAATTACTAGAATTTAATAAAAACTTCTCCATACTTAGCAATACCAGAGCCAGAATACGTGAAACCCGCATTGGACCTGTGTGGTGGGGTACAGTCCAAAAACCCCCAAATGAGAAGGCGTGCATTAGGGGAGGCCTACGTCCAGCACTGGACTAACACGGGCTGATGATGAATATCGAACACAAATAGAGCCGAAACAATAAGGGCTTATGATTGGTTCCCGTCTCACGTTCTTGACGCATCACGTGATATTGGACCAATGAGAAAGCACACCTATCGACGCTATTATTTTTAACATGAGACCATCCCTTTAACTCTGGTATGAATACGCATGATGTTCTAAGCGTTGGTCGAATAATATATTGTCGACATTATAACATTAACCTGCATTAATACACACCTACGAAGATCTATGAAATTTTACATTTATCTTAGGTATGATACAGTCCGAAGCGTAAACAATAAAATACATTTAGCATACTCTATTTCGTGAGCAATATCGATTTTAATTAACATTACAAGCATATTTATATTAAAGGACGTAAAATGGAGTCGATCGCGTGACATTTTCATGGCTGTAATAAAAAAATAATTATTTAAAGCGTTGAATAAAAAATACACTTTTATAACTATTTTATCTGTATTATATAATTATTAAATAAAAGTAATGAAATAAACACATAGCTATACCCAGTATAGTAAACTTTGATTAACTGACATAATGTAACCGGGATACCTTTGTTTTTTAATAATTTACCGTTTAAAATTTAGTGATTTTTACAAAGCAGCCATTATGTTGTATTAATTGGTTATATTATGAGGTCCTTGACCTTTTTAAACAGAACTGGACGAAATAAATCCTAAACGCTTTTAAACAACTTTGGCGAAACATTTTTATCATTTTTCTAATATTGTTTTTCTTTATATCGTCCTAGACGATTGGCACGGGAAGGTGATATTAAGAGACAGGGTAAAATGTAACTTAATGGTACGATATTAAAATGGAAATTCCAATGACAACCACGACAAAAAAGCGTACTAAAATTATATTCAGCTCTTTTACAATGCCGTAAGCAATATTTTTCTATTTAAAATTGATACGACAAACACCACCAATAGATTACTAAGATGGTTTACACAAATTAATCTCGAGCAATTTTGAACTTAAGCCCATACCATAAGGATAAATTGCGCCCGTGCTGTATTCCCAGTAGCAGATTCAGTCGTCCTTACGGATGTGACAGTTGTGTTTACATATAGCACATTTCAACGGTGATACGATAAAATATAAAACACCAATTGATCTCTAACAAATGTCAGGTAATTGAATTTTCAACTCTACTCCCGTAGAATAAGGTTACATTTCGCCTGTGCCTTGGTGCCGTAACACAAAGCCAGACTGAATAATCCTTACGGACGTGACAGTTTTATTTCCTTATAGAACTTAATGAGTGACAAGACAAACAACACAAATTGATCTCCAACAAAAGTTAGATGATTTTCAACTCCAAGCCCGCAGAATAAAGTTACATTTCATCCGCACCGTAGACCCCGTGCCAGACTGAGTTACCCTTACGTACGTGACATTTCAATGGTGATACGAGAAAAACAATCGATCTCTAACAAAAGTTACATCATTGGAAATTCAACTTTAAGCCCACAACATAAGGTTACATTTGGCCCGTGCAGAGCGGGTGGTCTTGCGCTACTGGTCGCTGGTGCCGGGCTTGGGCGCGGGGGCCAGCAGCGCCGCCACGTCCCACACCTTGATGACGCGGTCCTTGCCCGCCGTGCACATGCGCCCGGTGGCCTCGTCCACGTACAGCGAGGCCACCGCGTGCTTCATGTCGTGGAACGACGCCAGCGACTCGCGCCTGGGGAAAACAGTACCGTTATGAAGTAACAGTATTGGAAGGATGATCGGAGACGTTTACAGCGCCATCTATGTTAAAGGGGAAAAATGCAGGCTTTGTATTTTGTATTAAACTGTCATGAACCAGAGCCATCGAGAGCAGTGGTCAAATATTTAGAAAGATTATAGTTTACTGATCAAAAGTATAGCTTAATTAAATAATTGTACTGTAATATATTGCACTATTTTTTAGCAAAATTGAAGTCAAAATTGTTGCGTGGTACTACAAACTATTGCAGTTTATCTTAAATGTAATCTATTTAGGTAGACTGATCAAGAAGCGATTATCCAACAAACATAAAAAATAAAGGACGAGGCCATTATTTAAAAAAAAACCTATTAGTCCGTTGCAAAGACATCAAACGTAATATTTACGGTTCGTGGCGTAGCGTGTCGTAGCAGACGGTGCAGACGCGCTGCGGGAACTCGAAGCCCATGACGGGCAGCGGTAGCCGGTGCGGTGAGCATGTGCCGCAAACCGCCGCACCGCACCAGCGGCAGTGGTGCTGGCGGAGACCTGATCAACCAACATTACGCTTTATCACTAAAGACTAAAGTAGAAATTCCGATAACACAGGTGATCTAGATAGATAACAGAATAAATTACGTACGTTATTGTCAGTTGGTTTTTGGAACGTGTAGAAAATAAATCCTCAATATTAAAATGTAGTTTTTTACAACAACTTTCACGTTACAATTAAGAGACGAATAGCCGACACGATCGGGGAGACAAAGTAGCAGAACCGAGTTTAAAAATAGCCATCCGACGGATGTATTATCTAACTTCACAGGCAAAGGAATGATCATCTCGCATTGGCATAACCGACTAGAAAATACTGAAGAGTTTAGTCTCCGCAGGATTCGAACCTACCCTCTCGCTTCATAACAGGCCCATAAGCACTATACTTCAAAGGTAGACATGATTTTTATATGACATGGTACATGGGTATGTTCTTCCAGGCTTTTTATAATAATATCATATTGTAAAAGATGACAAAAAAATAAGCCCCGCTGAGTTTCTTTCGCCGGTTCTTCTGAGGTCAAAGGCGTCCTTTTCCGAACCGGTCGTAGATTTTTGACAATCAATAAGTGAGTGTATCGCATCGCTCCCATGTTGAGTAAAGATATTTGAATTTGAATCTGTTACCGAGCTGTTTCTTCTCCATCATTGCGCGAACGTTCCAAATGAAGGGGGCGCGGCAGAGCTGGCAGAGGTCGCTCTCGCGCCAGGCGGGCGTCTCCCGCCTCTTCACGCCCATCTCCCACACGCCCATGGCGCCGTCCTCACCGGCGGACACGAGCCTCTCGCAGCCTCCGACGTACCATAGGCCGGTCACTTTATTGCTGGAAATACAGTAAAATCATTTCTATAGAATTCAATTAATACATAGAATACCTAAGATATTGGATGTATTAAAAGAAGTTACGTAAATCTTGAAAGCTAGTGGCGTTAGAAGCGAACGCCAGCTAGCGAAGTAGTATTGACAAGCCGTTTCGTACTAAGTTGAAGAATCTAATAAGACTCAACATAATCTATAGTTTATATAGACTATTTTGAGTATTATTACTTGTACTTATAGAATATGTTGCGAACAAATTACCTTAGATTAAGAAAACTCGAAAATCTTGCTAGCCCTAGGTAAGATAAGATACCAATTCGTAAAAGTACCGAAAGTGGACCAATCAATGGAATAAATGTACACTAATTCATGACAGACGAGAAAATCATTTACCGTTAAATCATATAAGTTTTATTGAATGTTTACATTGTTTTATGTAACAAAACAATATGAAAACAAATGTTCTTTCCTCACCTATGACCCTGCAACTCATATGCAGTCCCTTTCTGTCCACCGATATCCCAAACGATAATACTCTGGTCAAATGAACCGCTGAACAACAGCTGAGGTATGGGCGCCCAGTTCAGGACACGTACAGAGCTTTGAATACAAAAGTTCTAATATTAAAACATATGGAAATGTAAAGGATTTCTCAGTTTCATGGACACTGTGGTGCCTGGCACAAAGCAGCAGGCTTACTATAACAATTGTGTTTATATGCAAAAACAGGCTCATAAATAAAAACTGCCTCCGTAGCCTAGTGGTATGGGCGTGTGCTTTAAAAACCTGGGGTCGTGGGTTCGAATCCTGCGGGGACTCAACAAATTTTCATTGTTGCTTCCTAATTGGTTAGGGCAATTTGGGCCAATCACCCAATAGTCTGAAAAGTAAGATGATCCATGCGTCGGATGGGCATGTAAAAAGTCCGTCCACCTACCAACCCGCATTGGACTAGCATGGTAGACATCTCCTAATGAATAGGACTGTACTGGGGGAGGCCTACGTCCAGCACTAGACTATCACAAGCTGATGATGTATACATAAATAGGGATGTGACAACCCCACCGCTCACTTGACGGCGGATCAGTACAAGTGCAATTAGTCAATTGCCAATCCGCCTGGTCAACGTGGGCAATTATGGGCAACTCTTTTTAATAATGAACGCTAACAAAATCGGTTGTCTTGGGGTTCATAAAAAAGGGTCTATGTCCAGCAGTGGACTGCTATAGGCTGTTTATGATGATTATGATACATAAAAATGACGTAACATCTCTTATTTGTGTTGTTATAGAAAAAGTAGCTTTAAATAAAATCTTTTTTGATTTTTTTAATTAGGAAACTTAACAGACCGTTTTTATTATTTAACTTCATTCATCTTTTTCGCAATTACTGTATTTGTACCATAAACAAACACTTAAAAAATATTAAAAAATTATATTTATCTTCTCAGACTATCTATCATATTATCTAGGCCAGGTTTTAATCCAGGCAATATCACCAGAATAACAGTATCTACAACAATCAACTAGAATCTGCCGTTCCATTAGTCAATTTACATGCCCATCAGAATGGTGTGTGACCACAACCAATTGAAAAATTTTTCTAAGACGAGGTTGTCCCCTACAGGATTTAAATCTATCTATTTTTCGACCTTGGTTTGCAAACCAACTGCCATTATCACTAGGCGACAGAGGCAGTTAAATTTTAATTCAGCTTTTAAAGACCACATTATAATTGCTAATTCGCTTATCAAAATTTACTCACCCAGTGTGTCCTTTAAACGTGGTGACAAGCGCCGCTCCATTATTGTCCAATTTCAACATTGTTATCTGGCCGCTGTAATCGCCGACAAATGCATATTTCGACTGCGAATCGAATCTGATAATAGCGTTTAGGAAACTACTTGTATGTTTAACAATGGCCTAATCACGAACCATATATAAAAACATGACAATTTTAAGAGAACATATGATTACACTTTTACAAACAATTCATTTTATTTTCCAACCATTTATTTTTAATTTTATCAGCAACACACACAAATTTAAGCTTAAAATTAAGTACTGGTTTGTAAGCCAGTTACAGGCATGTACAGCAATCGCTTATAACATACACAATGACATGTTACATCAATTTTATAAACAACCGAAAAATAGGTTAAATAAAAAGATTTACAATACAACATAAGAAATATAATAATTAATCCCTCTGCCAGATGAACTTTGAGCTTCTATGATATTACATATCTAAGGCCAAGTACTTGTGTACACTTACTAGAATGTTTTAGAATTATTACTAGAAGCTAGGTGTTATTACTGGTACCAAGATAAAACACCCACCATTATAAATAGCATCCCAACCTTAATAATTTTCAATTTAAAAAATAATGGACAGAAGACATATATTAATATCCTGCTCAGTGTTTGTGAAACATGCTAAAATATGGACAGAATTTAACAAAAGGATACTGTAGTGCAGTGCACCAAGCTTCAAAGGAATAGCCACCAATTCTACGGCCGGTTTCACTGCAATGATAAGCAAAAGCTTATCCCGACTTACTGAGAGTACCCACTCACAGCTTAATGAAAATACCACTGCTGTTACTCTAGCTGTATGTGCAAGATACTCTCTACTCTGTAAAACATGAGAAATATAAATAATATTGTAATAAAATGTACATGTTTTTTAGTACATTTAGTACCTTAAAAGTAGACCTAACATATTTAAAAAAAAATGCAAAGGAACGACATAAAAAGTATCAATAGCATAAGCAAACATCTATTATATATATAGTGTTTGGCTAGTGGTCATACATATTAATTTGAATGTGAAACAATATACAAAACAGTGAATTAATAATATCTTAATATCTTCTTATTAGACAACTTGTTCATTATCATCATCAGCCTGCATGTCCTAATTCCAGCAGTAGACTAACCACTGCTGGACATAGGTCTCCCCTAATGCACGCCTCCTTTATTAAAGGGTTTTTTGGCCATATCTCACCATGCTGGTTCAATGCAGGTTCGTGGGTCAACCAATTTAACATGCCCATCCAACGCATGGATCATCTTACTTTTTAGACAATTGGGTGATCGGCCCAAATTGCCCTGACCAGGAATCAACAATGAAAATGAGTCCCAGCAGGAATCGAACCCACAACCTCCGGTTTCTAAAGCACACACCCTTACTACTAGGCTACGGAGGCAGTTGAAAACTTGTTATAAAACCATATTACTTATAACCAAAATTCCTGTATTGCAGGAACATAAAAATAAATTTGGATATAACATAATGACTTACAGGGTTTATCCTATTGCAGTCTGTTGCAAGTGTAAACTCAGAAACGGTGCCATTTTCTTGACCAATAAACAATTGGCGCGTCTCTGGTGTATAGAACATTGAGGTGCAGCCGGATGGCATATACTGACAGATACTTGGCCAATATTGACCAGAGTCACGCTTCAGCCAGACTCTAACAGTCCTGATGAATATAAAATGTTAATGCTTATGTTATACCAACATACAAATATAATATATATAAAAAATGAATAATAGTACATATATTAATACCTGGGTTAAATACTAACCATGATATGATACAAGATTATCAGATCATTGATGAGATGTTAAAAGGGTATCAAAATCAATTGTCTGGTCTATTGTATACTAAGGGAATATGCTTTAGTAAACTTATTTATTTACAAAAGCAATGGAATAGAAGATTGACATCACTTATTGTTTGGAAGAAGCCAAATGATAAGTAAGGTCTCTTCCCAACACATTATATTACCATAGACTAATGACTAAAAAAATACTAATTACTTGAAAGAAATGTTATATTTTTATGAACTTTTGTTATAATTTTTGATTATAATTATTCTCAAATTGGTCTTAGTGTTCTATGGTAGATAACCTACTTGTATTATAAAAGGTCATTACAACATTTAAAGAATCACATTTCTACCAACAATCAATTAAGTGTCATAATATTACAAAAAACTAAAATACACATAATAAAATAGAAAGTTTTATTTTATATAGCATCACAATACTTATTTAAACATAAACAGTACACCACTTAATCAAATAGACTGACAATGTCTGCATATTTAAACATGCCAAAAGCCCATGTTCAACGGTTATTCAAGGTCACTAACAAAAATTTACAAAAACAAGAATTCTAAATAATCAACTTCTTGACTAGTGACAAATGAAAAAAACTTAAATATATATTATTTAAAGCAAAAGAAAGTTTTAAGATCATAATTATGATCTTCATTGATATTTATACACAAAATTTAAGTCAATTAAAAGAAAGAAGAGAATTAAAGTCTAGTGTCAAATTCAATTTGCACCAAAATTTTTGGGCATCAATTGCTTATACATCACTTGCCTATTGATAATGGCCCATGTCAAAAAATATGCATTCATTTCTGCTTCTATTAGTCTTAGATAACAGATATTAACATTTATTCATATTTTAAAAATCAATTACTTTACAATTCTTTTTATTTGGTACATTTGTTTAAAGAACATTATTATGTTATGCTGTTATTTAAAGAAGTTGTAGGACCTTAGGATTTAAACCAAACACTAAGGTATTGTTTGGTAAACTTGTTTTATTTACTTACTTATAAAGATTGATTTACAATTAGAATATCTTACAAATCTTTAAATAAAACTTAGTAACTGTTGTGACATATGTTTAAAACAACCTTTATATTGTTAGATTATATCCCTTATCCTTTAGGATTAAAAGAAAGGTGATATCGATTTAATTCTTATGAATAGATTCTTCTTCTTCTTCTTTTATATATAATGGCTCCACCAAGGATAGCTTGATGATTCTTATGCATAGATGTAATTTGATATATTGTTAAAGACATAGGGAGTATATATAATATTTCTTACTTTCGTTTAAACTAATTTGTCTTTTTTTTAGTTCACATTAGATTATGTATTAAAATACTAGGTTTTAATACTGTTATTTTAATAGGGAAAGGGGTTATAGAATTAGAAAATTAGGTCGGTACGTGAGGGTACAATTATATCCTATTATTTAGGCTCACTGATGTACAACCACTTAATTTTAAAGGTTTCTAAGTATACGTTAAATTAAATAGTTCAGATACAAATCAAAACCTTAGAACGCTTACTTATCATCACAAACGCTAATAACTCCATCCTCGCCAGGTATCACAACTGCAGCGTTGACATCATCCGTGCAACCTTCTAATTTGCTCAAAAGTGCTGGTTTTTTTGTTGTGGAAAATCTGTCATTTGGTGTTCTTGGTGCAGGTTTAATTTCAGCAGCCATATTTCTCAGTAACTATACAAAATAAACACTTAATTCGTCACTTCTTTCTGTGTAAAAGACGAACGTCATAATAAATTTGACATTCCGGCTTTCCTATTTACAGAGTATAAAAATTACAGGCTACAAAAATTTTTAGTGAAAAGAATACGTCAGATTTCTTGTTTCATAATCATCATCATTACCAGCCTTTATCCGTCGACTGCTGCTGATCTTTTCAACAAACGCCAAGACGGTCGATCCTTTGTTACTCGATGCCAACTTGAACCGGCTACTGCACTGAGATCGGCATCCCACCTGATAAAGGGTCGACCATTGCTCCGTCCCTTCGAACGCGGCCTCCCTTCAGACCCTTATTGGCCCATCGACTATCAGTTCTTCTAACCATGTTACCGCCCAACTGCCACTTTCACGAGCTAATCCTTTGCACTATGATGGTGACTTTTGTCCGACAAAGAAACTCCGAGCAAAGCGCGTTGAGCACGCTCTTGGACCAGTCCTACAGTTAAAGGCCGCGTTTCGGCCATATAGGTTATCATGAGGAGAACGCAGTAATGAAGACTTTTGTCTTCAAACATTGCGGTATCGGCGGTGACTTGAAAACGTGGCTCAGCTTCCTAAAAGCTAGCAAGCCCAACTGAACCTTCCTATCGGCTTCCCTCTCGCAGCTGTGTCTTCTCAACTGCAATATACGCCCGAGGTACACATACCCATGGACAATTTCGAGACTAACGCTATTAACATTGATCGGCCCGGGAGAACAAGTTCGTGTTCGAAAGTCATATACAATCACTTTCGTTTTGTCAAAGTAGATCCTGAGGCCAAATTACGATAACGTCAACAAAACGGAGGTGTGAAAGGTACTCGCCGTTCATATTTATGCCACATCATCATCATCAGCCTGTGATAGTCCACTGCTGGACATAGGCCTCTCTAATACACCCCAATCCATTAAGGGGTTTTTTGGACCGTATTCCACCACGCTGGTCCAATGCGGGTTAGTGGATGGACCGACTTTTTTACATGCCCATCCGACGCATGGATCATCTTACTTTTCAGACAAATGGGTGATCAGCCCAAATTGCCCTCACCGACTAGGAAACAACAGTGAAATTTTTTTGAGTCCCCGCAGGATTCGAACCCTCGACCTCCGGTTTCTAAAGCCATATACCACTAAGCTACGGAGGCAGTTAATTTATGCCACACCCAGCCTTAACAAGACAAGACAAGACCCTGGACGGTCTTGTCGACGTCCTCCAAAGAATTTATGTGCAGTTTCGGGAAATTATATCCCTCTGTCGCACTCCACTATTTTTTATTTACCTACTTTAAATATCCATTAAATACATTAAAAAAAATCGAACGAAAGTTTTTCTAAAAAAATTTCAATACTTAGAATAAAAATAATGACGTCCCTGATTTATAGCCATAGCAAATATTTAAAGCTTCTACAAAAAATCTTTATGTGTACTTGCCTTGTTCTAATACATTATATGTTTTAAATCTATCTTTTTTATATGTAGGTGTTGATAATGTTACTATTACTTTTAATTTCAATTCCAAATATATTTTTTTACCTTGATATAACTTTAAAAATAAAAATCGTTATAAAGAACACGAAAACTTTACATGCTTACTTTAAAAACTACTTGTTATTGATGTTTGACGCCTTTTTAATAGCGAAAGCTTCATTATTATAGGTATACTATCTCCTTCGGCATTAATAAATATTTAAATATGTTTTATTAATTTTTTTTTTTCAAAAATTAATACGGAACCCATTTTGCACCCTGACCTCTCCACGACATTGCCGCATTGACGTAAATTGCAAACATTTTAAAAGCAACACTGCCATTAATAAATACTTACACAATTTAAGGGTAATTTTACTTAGTTTGATATTATATATCCCAAATTAGAGTATGTAACGATTTAATTGATTTATTACTTTTTTGGATACGGTTATATACAATAAAATTGAAAAACATAAAATATGATTTCCGTTGAATTTGGTAAGCATTAGTAACGGTCGTAAATAAAGAATAAAGTTAAAAATACATTACAACTGTTTTTTTATATAAACACGGTCGGGAAATATTTATATTCTTTTTTCAATCAGTGAATTTCTGTCATTGATTTAGATAGTCAAATGATTTAGATTTAATAATCTAAAACTTTAACAAACTGACGCAATAAGGAACTTTGGAACGCTACATCAGGCAAGAAATTCGGTGCAGCTATCTACCACTTAAACATTCTGATATATCAAGTATAATAAATTGTGGAGTCAACATATTATATTAGTAGTCCAATAATCGCCACCAAGTGACCAAAAGTAATACAATGACCCAAGTTTTAAAGAAATTAACTGTCCAAGTTCTTAAAAGTAATAATGTTGAAAATATACTCAATGGAACAGCACTTCGGGCTAACAGGTACTTAACCGGCTTTTTGGTTATTTACGTAAGTTTAATATTGTTAGCTCTATTATAATAAAAAGATAAATTGTAATATAATGCCGGGCTGATTTTTTTACTTATATGTATAAATTGAAATAAAAAAAATAAAACATTAAGCCGTAGCGATCGTGGCAGATAGAGACACATGGAAAACTATTTTTATTAAATATAAGCTTTGTAATATTTTACAAATACATCAGTCATAGTTATATACTGTGTATAGTACACATTTAAATAAAATATAAAAGGCTTACTTCTTAAAAGTAAAGAACAAAGGTTATGTGTATTATTAGTAGTGTTAGTAAATAATGCCTAGATACCTAATTTACAATGAATTATTTCTTAAATTGTTAGTTATAATATTAAAATATCCAAAGTAAGCTAGTCTTTTCTAGATTGGGTTACTTAAATCTGGTTTGGGCCGCAATTTTTTTGATCTCATCTTCCCAGTTACCTACAAGTCTACCCCTTTCTCTTTTGCATTTTAGCCCTACCCATGTGTTTATCCTTTTCGTCCATTTTTGATTTGTTAAGCTCACTATGTGTCAAGCCCATTTCCATTTTAATGATTGCATATGTAACAATGTATCCTTTGCCTTGGTCATGGTTCTAATTTTACTGTCTTATTTTTTTATCTTTTTAATGTTGAGCACACTTTGTTATATTGCTTGAAATTATTGTGTTGTTACACTTCCACATTTATATATGCATATGTCAAGCACGGTAACAAGTTTGTGTCTAGAACCTTGGTTTTAAGTTTAAGATTGCTTTTAAGTATATCCTTCATTGCCCAGTATTTGTTCCAAATTAAATGTGCTCTATGTTCTACTCTTTACCATTGTTCTTTTGATTGAAGCTTAGGTTTTAAAATAGGTTTAAAAAAAATAATTATTTTGAATAAATTCGGTAAATGGTTTAACTAACACCAATTTGATAAAATTATGAAAATGTAGTTACAAAATGGTGGTAAGAACTGATTATGTCCTAGAATTATGTTGTAATTATCTACAGCCATATTTTTTTATACTAGCACTTGGTGGAGCAATGTGCAGATGGGGCCGCCGGATGTTATTTTAGGTATCACTGAAGCATACAAAAAGGATGAACATCCCAACAAAGTTAACTTGGGTGTTGGAGCGTATAGAGATGATGAAGGAAAACCATTTGTTTTGCCTTCAGTGAGAAAGGTGATATATTGTTGTAATTGCAATTAATATTCAATGTATATTATTATATTATTTATACTTTATAGCTATACTATGTATAAGGAGTATAACTAGTTTTGTTTGTTAATAATATAGGCAGAGGAAATTCTTCACAAAAAGGCCCTTAATCATGAGTATGCCCCAATTGGTGGTGAGGCAACTTACACAGATGCAGTGGCCAAACTGGCATTTGGAGATGACAGCCCTGTCATTAAATCAAAGAGCAATTGCACTGTACAGGTAAGCCTATAATTACTATCTCTTAAAGAAAGTCCTTTTACATATATATCTGAAATCTAATTTAAAAGTTTCACACTTAGTCTTATTTTTACTATAATTAAAAGTCTATTAATAATCTACAATGTCAAGTAAAAGGGATAGTTTGGCAGAAAACATTGTTTACTGTTTAGTATCATATTTATAAATATATAGTTTTGTTTAGGTCAGTTTTTGTGTATGTGCCAATATGCAAAAAAATGTTGTTTGCAGATCATAAAGAGTCAATGAACAGAACCTAAGAAGATACGTTTCCATATCATATAAAATAATATTTAAATATAAAAAACAGGATATAGAGTTGCCTAGAGTACCTTAATGTACTAGATGTCATGGATGGCCTTTGCTTTATTATTGAGTTTATGTACTGTTAGTTTCTTTGCAGAATAATTATTAGTATTACATTTATTTTTCATTAATAAGATATTAGTGTCATGTGAAATTTCAGAGCAGATCTAATTTTCGCTTATAAGTTATGTGGCCCACATAGGGTATTTTGCTATAAATTTTATCTGTATTGCGTATATTAATAAAATAAAATACTAGATATTTAATAATTGGCTTAAAAATTGTTTCAAATGAGCCACTTAAATTAATATTTCAACTTCGTAATGTATCATGCACAAATATGTCAACATGTTTTAATGCATCAATCTGTTATGATTGCCAGTTGCCTTGGAAATAATTCTGCACCATACCGTATGTGGCATCAAGCCAAAAACTATTTTCACTTTTGTTGCAGTCATATTTTTTATGTTACTATGTCTTTTAAAAAAGCAAGTATTTGATTATGTTTAATTGTTGATGTATTTAAAGATTTATTTTTATATATAATTTCAACTTAAGTAAGTTGTTTTTAAGGTCAACTAAAGTTCCAATCAAAAAAACTTAAAAAAATATTTAGTATGTACAGGTGTTAAAAAAAATAAAATATTATACAAGTTTTCTTTTAATCCAACATATTGTTTCTTTACTATTTCTACATTATTTCTATGGTCTTTATTTATCAAGCTAAATAAAATGCCTGTTGATATTGTCAGCTGATCTAGCACAAACAAGGCAGTAATTGGATGTGAATAGATTATGAAGTTGTGATGGCTAACATAGCAGAATGAGGACTATATGATTTTAACATTTTGAAAAGTGTATTAAGTTAGATTGCAACAGCATACACATTTAAATAATATATATATCATGTGTTAATTATAAAAATGGCATTATTCAAAATATAACATATATCCAAGCTAATACTATATTGTTAACTGGAACCGTTGGTAGGTCCCCTGTTTACAGGAGACCGTCTGGGCGGGTACCACCGCGGTGCCTATTTCTGGCGCGAAGCAGTAGTGTGAAAACACTACTGTGTTCCGGTTTGAAGGGCACCGTAGCCAGCGTATTTACTGGGTAAACGTGACTTAACATCCTATGTCTCACGGTAGGCAGCGCGTTGGCCACCGGTTGGTTGAGACATGAGCAATACCAGTGGTATTGCTAATGTCTATGGGCGTCGGTGATCACTTCCCATCAGGTGGCCCGACTGCTCGTCTGCCTGCGTATGCCATAAAAAAAAAACTTTCTAAAACTCATTACGGGCTGAGATAATTGTGTATTCTCTGATGCGACAGCTCTTTCTAAACAGTTCTAGGGTACAAAACAGATATACAGACTTGTATTTTTTTTATAGACACTGTCAGGCACAGGCGCCCTGCGTCTCGGTCTGGAATTTATCACGAAGCACTACGCCAAGGCGAAGGAGATATGGATGCCGACACCCACGTGGGGCAATCACCCTCAAATCTGCAACATGCTGAACCTCTCCCACAAGAAGTACCGCTACTTCGACCCGAAAACCAACGGATTCGATCTGCAAGGCGCTTTGGAAGACATAAGAGTGAGTGTTCCGCTATTGAATTCAATATGTACTTATGTACACGCATTAGAAGTTATACATCTTTGGCGTAACAAGAATTATCTTTCGCCTCTTTGTACGTCTGCTGAAAAAACGACACTTACAATAGAAAAAGCGTTATTTTATAAAGTGTTATAATGTTTTAGTGAAATAATAAAGTTAAATATGTTTTTCTAAATATCACATAAAAAAATAAAGTTAACAATTTCTTTTCGCGCGCATCCTAAAAATTTACTCTCATCGGTTTTACCTATGGCGCCAAAAGTAATATAACTTTAAAAGGATGTCTATTGTTGCTATTTTTTGTTATAAAATATATATAAGCAATGGAATTTACGTAGTCAAAATCTACTGCCACACTTTATTAACATCAATAATCGGGCGGTTCTTTTTGTTATGCGTCGTATGTGTGTGTTTAACGAATGGAAAATATTAAGCTTTCTTACATAATCTCCCTGTCTTATTTGGCTCTGTCATAATTAGTCATGTGATTTAACACGTTAGCGTCCGTGACTGTTTATTCACGTATAAAAACAATGCTGTTTAGATATTTTCGGGGTCTACGTAAGTATAATTTGATAACAGACTAGATTTTTTCGGGAAGCAAGTTCAGAGTTCATAACGTCATAATGTAATCGTGTCAATATATACTCGATGACCATCTCGTTCGTTCAAAACGTACTATAACGCACCGACCTTACGCGATAAGCAGTCCCCGCAAAGATCTGCAATCCAGTTTTAACCGGTTACGTTGCGTTCGTCGCGATAAATTGAGCCGTATTCTGCTCGGTATTATTCAGTTATGTAATGTCGTTGATATTTTAATGGGTCGCCATGCGGGGATATAATATAATAAAAAAGTTTCTATACGCTAGACTTAATTTGAGCTTTTTACAGCAGATATTTATCTCAAATATAAATATAACGTGTACTCGAGCTACCCTTAGCTTCGATACCACGCTGAAATTGAAATGCAATCACATTTCATTTACATTGTCTACTGGAACTTTCTAACGCTCCTATTTAATTTATCATATCCAACATAACAAATTAAATAATGTACTAATGCATAGATTACAATAAAGTTACCATCAACCTTTTATAACAAAAGTTAATACAATACCAGACCTAAATAAGATCATACGTCGGAACGTCGTGTGATAATTGACGTTCGCCCGCGGGAACCAATCAGAATGCTTTACGATATGACGCGATAACACTTTCACATTAGAATTTTGTTTACATAGATTCCAGATCGTATCTGACCCTGTATTTGGTGTGTTATCTTTTACGACATCGTCGTAAGCATTATGATTGTGTTTATGATAAGCGTAAATTTCAATAACATATTTATTGAATAAGCGTTAGCGTGAATGGCGTTTCTTAGTAAGGTTGTTCATCTTTATGCGTAAATCAACCGTTTGATGGACCTTTTAAATAATGTTAATTTTGTTAGTTATCGGATTTAAAAGTAGCAAAAAATTATACGGACGATACAAATTCCAAAGTCCGCGTAAAATGCGATAAAACCATAATTCAATAAACGAATTGGCTACCATTGATATAGAAGTGCGTATACATTGAGCGATGTAAAGGATAAAAGATATGATACTTCATGTTTATGAAAACCAACCAAGTAAAGTAAATATGGCGTTAAAAATATAGCTTTATTTGATGGACTACCGACAATCGTTCAAACACTAAGCGATATTCTACTAATAAGAGTATTTTAAGTTTTTTTGCTTCATTGATCCACACCTTATATGTCTTAAATACAGTAGGAAAAACACTCCTTTAGTAAATTGAAGTAACTATTCCAAACTTAAATTTCTGCTTTATCAAACAAAATGCCCAAAAAGAACAAGAATTTGATGTAAACAGTATAACCGGCGAAGCAGCGTCGTTAATACTCGATTGTCGCTCATCATCAGCCTGTGTTATTACCATGCTGATAGGGGTTTTGGACCGTATCCCACCACGCTGGTCCAATGCGGGTTGGTGGATGGACCGACTTTTTACATGCCCATTCGACTCATGGATGTTTTACTTTTCAGACAACTTGGGATCGGCCCAAATTGTCCTAACCGACCAGAAAACAACGATAACACAAAGTTGTTTCGCCGCGGGATACGAACCGTGGATTCGGCCTGCGGTTTATAAAGCAAGGGCCGATAGCGCTAGACCACGGAGGCGATTTTCGCTTAGTGATAGGCATCTTGTTAACAATTAATAAGAACGTTAAATATATTTTATTGCTAAGGTTTACATTATATACATCAGTTTCACCGGTTTCTTTGGGTCCGATATAGTGTCCCAGTGAGATCGCTACATGTTGTTGGGAAGAGTGTCAATAGATATTCTATTTCTCTGTCTTAAAGTAATTGCCATAAAGTATACGCACATTGAAGACTGCGCGTTGTATAAAACTCAGAACCCCGGATATATACAAAATTTAGATTGCTCGTACCACGCGCATTATACGTGGTGATAGGTGTGATCGATAACAAGAGATTACCCTATTTATGTCACAGCTTGAAATTTGTTTTGTTATGTAATGGTAAGATAATCGACAATGCCTCTTAGACCAAGCAATAGTTCGTGATTGGTAATATAGATAGTTAAATAAGACTAAATATTGTTAGAAATTTTGTCTTATTACTACTAGCTAGCCTATATTTTTAACTGGTTGTATTATTATGGTGCAGTTATATATATTTACAGTCAGTAATTTTCACAAGACTTTTGACACTTGTGAACTGCAACGCTCACAAATTTGCTGTTGTTCTAGAAATGGCTACCTACGCTTAATGCTTACTGTAAAAGTTTTTTTTGATGTTGAAATTCGACGCTAATATGATACAATTACTGCAGCCGTCGTTATTGCAATGCGATTTTTTTTTTCAACAAATATAGTTTATAGATGATTAGCGAAATAAAAAAAATATTGTATAGAAAAGAATAATTTAAATAAAAAATAATTTCTTATCTAGCATAACCGTTACAGAAACCCTTTCGAATTTAATTGTAATTGTACATTCGTCTAATTTTTTTATACGAGCCGTTTTCAACGACTATAAAACGATCTTTCCCAGTTTAGTTAGCAGTTTAGCTCGTTGGTGTTTTTGTAGTTAAAATGCCACGTGCTAATTACTCATTAGCTTCGTTTTAGTTGGTTTATTTATAACACATTGACAATATAACTCTAGCATTCATTCTTTCTAGCTATTTTCCGTACTAGTTATGCGTCAATGGAAAATATTAAGCTTTCTTACATAATCTCCCTGTGTTATTTAGCTCTGTCATAATTAGTCATGTGATTTAACACGTTAGCGTCCGTGACTGTTTATTCACGTTGAAAAACAATGCTGTTTAGATATTTTCGGGGTCTACGTAAGTATAATTTGATAACAGACTAGATTTTTTCGAGGAAGCAAGTTCAGAGTTCATAACGTCATAATGTAATCGTGTCAATATATACTCGATGACCATCCGTTCGTTCAAAACGTACTATAACGAAACCGACCTTACGCGATAAGCAGTCCCCGCAAAGATCTGGCAATCCAGTTTTAACCGGTTACGTTGCGTTCGTCGCGATAAATTGAGCCAGTATTCTGCTCGGTATTATTTGTTATGTAATGTCGTTGATATTTTAATGGGTCGCCATGCGGGATATAATATAATAAAATAGTTTCTATACGCTAGACTTAATTTGAGCTTTTACAGCAGATATTTATCTCCAATTTAAATATAACGTGTACTCGAGCTACCCTTAGTTTCGATACCACGCTGAAATTGAAATGCAATCACATTTCATTTACATTGTCTACTGGAACTTTCTAACGCTCCTATTTAATTTATCATATCCATCATAACAAATTAAATAATGTACTAATGCATAGATTACAATAAACTTACCATCAACCTTTTATAACAAAAGTTAATACAATACCAGACCTAAATAAGATCATACGTCGGAACGTCGTGTAATAATTGACGTTCGTCCGCGGGAACCAATCAGAATGCTTTCGATATGACGCGATAACACATTGACATTAGAATTTTGTTTACATAGATTCCAGATCATATCTGACCCTGTATTTGGTGTGTTATCTTTTACGACATCGTCGCAAGCATTATGATTGTGTTTATGATAAGCGTAAATTTCAATAACATATTTATTGAATAAGCGTTAGCGTGAATGGCGTTTCTTAGTAAGGTTGTTCATCTTTATGCGTAAATCAACCGTTTGATGGACCTTTTGAATAATGTTAATTTTGTTAGTTATCGGATTTAAATGTAGCAAAAAATTATACGGACGATACAAATTCCAAAGTCCGCGTAAAATGCGATAAAACCATAATTCAATAAACGAATTGGCTACCATTGATATAGAAGTGCGTATACATTGAGCGATGTAAAGGATAAAAGATATGATACTTCATGTTTATGAAAACCAACCAAGTAGTCTTCCCTGTGAAGTAAATATGGCGTTAAAAATAGTTTTTATTTGATGGACTACTGACAATCGTTCAAACACTAAGGATATTCTACTAATAAGAGTACTTTTAAGTTTTTTGCTTCATTGATCCACAACCTTATATGTCTTAAATACAGTAGGAAAAGCACTTTCCTTATTGAAGTAACTATTCCAAGCCTAAATTTCTGCTTTATCAAACAAAGAGCCAAAAAGAACAAGAATTTGATGTAAATAGTATAACCGGCGAAGCAGCGTCGTTAATACTCGATTGTCGCTCATCATCAGCCTGTGTTATTACTCATGCTGATAGGGGTTTTTGGACCGTATCCCACCACGCTGGTCCAATGCAGGTTGGTGGATGGACCGACTTTTTTACATGCCCATTCGACTCATGGATGTTTTCTTTTCAGACAATTGGGTGATCGGCCCAAATTGTCCTAACCGACCAGAAAACAACGATAACACAAAGTTGTTTCGCCGCGGGATTTGAACCGTGGGATTCGGCCTGCGGTTTATAAAGCAAGGGCCGATAGCGCTAGACCACGGAGGCGATTTTCGCTTAGTGATTGGCATCTTGTTAACAATTAATAAGAACGTTAAATGTATTTTATCGCTAAGGTTTACATTATATACATCAGTTTCACCGGTTTCTTTGGGTCCGATATAGTGTCCCAGTGAGATCGCACATGTGCTTTGTTGTTAAGAAGAGTGTCAATAGATATTCTATTTCTCTGTCTTAAAGTAATTGCCATAAAGTATACGCACATTGAAGACTGCGCGTTGTATAAAACTCAGAACCCCGGATATATACAAAATTTAGATTGCTCGTACCACGCGCTTATACGTGGTGATAGGTGTGATCGATAACAAGAGATTACCCTATTTATGTCACAGCTTGAAATTTGTTTAGTTATGTAATGTTAAGATAATCGACAATGCCTCTTAAACCAAGCAATAGTTCGTGATTGGTAATATAGATAGTTAGATAAGACTAAATATTGTTAGAAATTTTGTCTTATTACTACTAGCTAGCCTATGTTTTTAACTGGTGTATGAACATTATTATGGTGCATATATATATATATATTTACAGTCAGTAATTTTCACAAAACTTTTGACACTTGTGAACTGCAACGCTCACAAATTTGCTGTTGTTCTAGAAATGGCTACCTACGCTTAATGCTTACTGTAAAAGTTTTTTTTGATGTTGAAATTCGACGCAAATGTGATACAATTACTGCAGCCGTCATTATTGCAATGCGATTTTTTTTTCAACAAATATACTTTATAGATGATTAGCGTAATATAAAAAATATTATTATGTGGAAAAAATTGTTGAAATAATAATATAATTATTATAATATAATAATAATAATATAAATAAAAAATAATTTCTTATCTAGCATAACCGTTACAGAAACCCTTTCGAATTTAATTGTAATTGTACATTCGTCTAATTTTTTCTATACGAGCCGTTTTCACCGACTATAAAACGATCTTTCCCAGTAGTTTAGCAGTATAGCTTGTTGGTGTTTTTGTAGTTAAAATGCCACGTGCTAATTACTCATTAGCTTCGATTTAGTTGGTTTATTTATAACACATTGACAATATAATTCTAGCATTCATTCTTTCAGCTATTTTCCGTACTAGTTATGCGTCTGACAAATTATACTGACCACAAAATCATAAAAAAAGATGTTAAATCAATAATGCTATATACACTTTCACAAGAATCCCTATCGTAGCAAATGCGTTAAATAAGACAATCTCTATATATTTATTCTTTTTCAAGGTACTTATTCATTTCGCTGGTTAACCGTTTCTTAGATAATTGCTTTCCGAAGAATCCCTAATTTTAGTTTTATTAGACACATTTTTTGAGAACTTTGCACTGTAGAAAACATTGCATCTTTTCATTTATTTGTGTCCAAGTGCAATAAAAATGGCGTTTAAGATATTAAAACGTAACCTTCAAATAATTCCTTTTGCTATAAATCCAACGAACTTTTAGCGATCAATTTATTTAGTTTTATTTATAATTATAATAACAGTTGTCCTAAACTGGCGTTTGCGATTAGGGTCTGTTATAATATTTTTAAGTTGCATCGTTCTGCAGTATAGCTTATGGACATTGTCTTACAAAACGGAAGTCGTGGGTTTGAATCTTTCGAGTGAAAATCTTTATGTTATCATTGTTCCCTGGTTTTTAGGCTAATATGGGCCGATCACCAAATTGTCTGATAAGCACGATGAGCGAAGCGTCGAAAGCGGATTTTAAAAAGTCGGTCTCGATTGTCAAGAACTCCATTGATATTCCATTCACTTTACTCATATGTTATGCATCCATTGAATAAAGTTTGTTCTTCGGTTTGTGGAGATCAGATGCCAGTTGCTTGCGTTAAAAATAACTGTTCACGACAATCTGTATGGATTAGAGACCGATAACCTGAGAGAATTGCTAGGTGGAACAAGTCGTATTATAATGACCTACCACACATGAAGTTACCTAACAAAGTGTAGATTATTTAAGTATACGTTAATCGATTTAATAGTAGCGGACAATTCATCTTAGCGTATCCTTAAGGTGAATCCTCCGTTTAATTTTTTGTTTAATATTCATATATAGTTTTTGTTTGCAGAAAATCCCTGAAGGCGCTATCATTTTGTTGCACGCGTGTGCCCACAACCCGACAGGAGTGGACCCGCGGCCCAGCGACTGGGAGCAGCTGTCCCAGGTTTGTATTTGATATGTTAAAGTATTTTTTTAATATATGTACAGTATATAATGTTTGAATGTAGAAATATTAGCAATGCAGAATGTTAAAAGTTTAGTTTCTATCATTCTTAAGCGATTACTTTTTTATTTTAGATTTTTAATTAGGTAAGTAATAGTTTATTAAATTTAAATATCTCTTCAAAAAGAATTTGAAAAAGAAATATGGTCAATAGAGTAAGTCAATATAGCAGTAATTGTTGACACATGGTGTTGGCGGCCACCAATGGGAACTCTCGAACTTGACACCATTTTGTTTCTCTTTTTACAGAGATTTCACATTAAGTATCCCACAGTATAATGTAATCGCTTCCAAGATAATGCGTTACGTTTTTATGACATCTACACTGATAACAATATGATAAGATACAATGTTGTGTTATAAGATTTGAAGTTTAAGGCGAATTGCGATATGAATGGAATAGATTACTAATGCGAGATTAGTAACTTATACCGATAATATTGTGGCAGGCACTTCGTTTTATATACATAATACTGGCTAGCTGTTGTTTTATGAAAATATGAACGCTAATCATGCTTATCGCACGTTTCTAAAAAAGATTATTTATCGTACTACATATTAGAGTAACATAATGTGGAATAATTATATTATTATTAGAAAAGGCAGTCAATGGCTTATATGTTTATATACTTTAGTAATTTGTCGTTATTGAGAGGATTCCTTTTGTCTCTTACCTATTTAATGCTTTTCATCATACCAAAAAATAGCTTAATATTGTCAGCGAACAAGAAGTAGACCGTTTTCGTCTATTATAAACTATGAGAAATGTAGCGATAGACGCTCGCCCTCCTGAGTCGTGGGTTAATTATGCTTAGCTTTATTGCAAAAATGACGGCCACCTAGTTCGTGGGGACGGGAGCTTCTCGCGAACTCTGTGTTAGATTAAGCTTGAGTCTGGAAGCATAACTTAACAAGGATAAAAAAAAATATGCTAAGCACGCTATCCTTCTACCGACAATCGTTCAAACACTAAGCGATATTCTACTAATAAGAGTATTTTACGTTTTTTTGCTTCATTGATCCAGACCTTATATGCCTTAAATACAGTAGAAAACACTCCTTTAGTAAATTGAAGTAACTATTCCAAGCCTAATCAAGCTTTATCAAACAAAGAGCCCAAAAAGAACAAGAATTTGATGTAAACAGTATAACCGGCGAAGCAGCGTCGTTAATACTCGATTATCGCTCATCATCAGCCTGTGTTGTTACCATGCTGGACATAGGCCTCCCTTATGCACGCCTTGTCCATTTAGGGGTTTTTGGACCGTATCCCACCACGCTGGTCCAATGCGGGTTGGTGGATGGACCGACTTTTTTACACGCCCATTCGACTCATGGATTATTCTACTTTTCAGACAATTGGGTGATCGGCCCAAATTGTCCTAACCGACCAGAAAACAACGATAACACAAAGTTTTTTCGCCGTGGGATACGAACCGTGGGATTCGGCCTGCGGTTTATAAAGCAAGGGCCGATAGCGCTAGACCACGGAGGCGATTTTCGCTTAGTGATTGGCATCTTGTTAACAATGAGTAAGATCGTTAAATGTATTTTATTGCTAAGGTTTACATTATATACATCAGTTTCACCGGTTTCTTTGGGTCCGATATAGTGTCCCAGTGAGATCGTATGTTGTTGGGAAGAGTGTCAAGAGATATTCTATTTCTCTGTCTTAAAGTAAGTGCCATAAAGTATACGCACATTGAAGACTGCGCGTTGTATAAAACTCAGAACCCCGGATATATACACAATTTAGATTCTCGTACCACGCCATTATACGTGGTGATAGGTGTGATCGATAACAAGAGATTACCCTATTTATGTCACAGCTTGAAACGTGTTTAGTTATGTAATGTTAAGATAATCGACAATGGCTCTTAGACCAAGCAATAGTTCGTGATTGGTAATATAGATAGTTAGATAAGACAAAATATTGTTAGAAATTTTGTCTTATTGCTTATACCCTATATTTTTAACTGGTGTATGAACATTATTATGGTGCATATATATATATTTACAGTCAGTAATTTTCACAAAACTTTTGACACTTGTGAACTGCAACGCTCACAAATTTGCTGTTGTTCTAGAAATGGCTACCTACGCTTAATGCTTACTGTAAAAGTTTTTTTTGATGTTGAAATTCGACGCTAATATGATACAATTACTGCAGCCGTCGTTATTGCAATGCGATTTTTTTTTTCAACAAATATAGTTTATAGATGATTAGCGAAATAAAAAATATTATATGGAAAATTGTAGAAAAGAATAATTTAAATAAAATTTATTTCTTATCTAGCAATACCGTTACAGAAACCCTTTATAATTTAATTGTAATTGTATATTCGTCAAATTTTTATACGACTCTTTTTACCGACTATAAATTGATCTTTCCCAGTTTAGTTAGCAGTTTAGCTCGTTGGTTTTTGTAGTTAAAATGCCACGTGCTAATTACTCATTAGCTTCGTTTTAGTTGGTTTATTTATAACACATTGACAATATAATTCTAGCATTCATTCTTTCAGCTATTTTCCGTACTAGTTATGCGTCTGACAAATTATACTGACCACAAAATCATAAAAAAAGATGTTAAATCAATAATGCTATATACACTTTCACAAGAATCCCTACCGTAGTAAATGCGTTACATAAGACAATCTCTATATATTTATTCTTTTTCAAGTTACTTATTCATTTCGCTGGTTAACAGTTCCTTAGATAATTGCTTTCCAACGAACCCCTAATTTTAGTTTTTATTAGACACATTTTTTGAGAACTTTGCAATGTAGAAAACATTGCATCTTTTCATTTATTTGTGTCCAAGTGCAATAAAAAATGGCGTTTAAGATATTAAAACGTAACCTTCAAATAATTCCTTTTGCTATAAATCCAACGAACTTTTAGCGATCAATTTATTTAGTTTTATTTATAATTATAATAACAGTTGTCCCAAACTGGCGTTTGCGATTAGGATCTGTTATAATATTTTTAAGTTGCATCATTCTGCAGTATAGCTTATGGACATTGTCTTACAAAACGGAAGTCGTGGGTTTGAATCTTTCGAGTGAAAATCTTTATGTTATCATTGTTCCCTGGTTTTTAGGCTAATATGGGCCGATCACCAAATTGTCTGATAAGCACGATGAGCGAAGCGTGAATGCGCATTTTAAAAAGTCGGTCCGATTGTCAAGAACTCCATTGATATTCCATTCACTTTACTCATATGTTATGCATCCATTGAATAAAGTTTGTTCTTCGGTTTGTGGAGATCAGATGCCAGTTGCTTGCGTTAAAAATAACTGTTCACGACAATCTGTATGGATTAGAGACCGATAACCTGAGAGAATTGCTAGGTGGAACAAGTCGTATTATAATGACCTACCACACATGAAGTTACCTAACAAAGTGTAGATTATTTAAGTATACGTTAATCGGTTTAAATAGTAGCGGACAATTCACCTTAGCGTATCCTTAAGGTGAATCCTCCGTTTAATTTTTTTGTTTAATATCATATATAGTTTTTGTTTGCAGAAAATCCCAGAAGGCGCTATCATTTTGCTGCACGCGTGTGCCCACAATCCGACAGGAGTGGACCCGCGGCCCAGCGACTGGGAGCAGCTGTCCCAGGTTTGTATCTGATATCTTAAAATTTTCTTTTAATATATGTATAGTATATAATGTTTGAATGTAGAAATATTAGCAATGCAGAATGTTAAAAATTTAGTTTATATCATTCTTAAGCGATTACTTTTTTATTTTAGATTTGTAAATAAGTAAGTAATAGTTTATTAAATTTAAATATCTCTTCAAAAAATATTTGAAAAAGAAATATGGTCAATAGAGTTAGTCAATATAGCGGTAATTGGTGACACATGGTGTTGGCGGCCACCAATGGGAACTCTCGAACTTGACACCATTTTGTTTCTCTTTTTACAGAGATTTCACATTAAGTATCCCACAGTATAATGTAATCGCTTCCAAGATAATGCGTTACGTTTTTATGACATCTACACTGATAACAATATGATAAGATACAATGTTCTGTTATAAGATTTGAAGTTTAAGGCGAATCGCGATATGAATGGAATAGATTACTAATGCGAGATTAGTAACTTATACCGATAATATTGTGGCAGGCACTTCGTTTTATATACATAATACTGGCTAGCTGTTGTTTTATGAAAATATGAACGCTAATCATGCTTATCGCACGTTTCTAAAAAGATTATTTATCGTACTACATATTAGAATGTTATAAAATACCTGCAGTAATATAAAAATAATACTGATAGCGCTATGGCTTATCAGTAAATAACCACACTGTAGCTGGTTTCAATTGTAGATTATATCATAAGATTGATTTCCACCTCCCGAACTTGAACCTTGATCCTTATTATCAATTGTTAAGCTTCGCTTTCTGACGTCAAGTAACTTGTTGTTTGTTGGTATATTATTGATTCAGAAAAAAAATTTATGTGATACTAAACGCCTTAATATATATATTTTTGGTGCTCATAAAAACAACTTATGTAACGGTGGAATAGATTTGTTTTCCATGATGATTACTAAGAAATATTTACACCTTAATACTTACATTAATAATCAGAAATTTTTATTTTGTCGTCGTGTGTCAGTTTAATGAACTGTATACCAATTATAAGCCCTGAAGTATAGTTCCTCGCTGAACAGCATGTAGAAACAATAAGCTTAGCTAATTAAAGTTTACAACAATAACTTTAAATAGCTAGCTTATAATTTTACACACCGAACCAATTTTAGACTACATCAACCACTGCTACCTAGAATCCTGAGCAACTACAATTATATGCCTGTAAAATTCATCATCATTAGCCCTTCTCCGTCCACTGCTGGACATAGGCCTTTTCAATGAATGCCAAGACGGCCGATCCTCCTGCTACTAGCTGCCAATTTGAACCGGCTACTGCGCGGAGATCGGCATCCCACCTGGTCGGGGGTCGACCAACGCTCCGTCTTCCCAAACGCGACCTCCACTCCAGAACCTTATTGGCCCATCGGCCATCGGTTCTTCTTACTACATGGTCAGCCCACTGCCACTTCAACGAGCTTATCCAATGCACTATGTCGGTGACCTTAGTTATTTGGCGGATACATTCGTTACGAATTTTATCCGACAAAGAAACTCCAAGCATGGTGCGCTCCATAGCCCGTTGAGCTACGGCAAATTTGTGGACCAGTCCAACAGTCAGTGACAGGTTTCGGCCCCATAGGTCATCACGGGGAGTACGCATTGGTCAAAGACTTTCGTCTTTAAATTCTTCGGTATCGGCGACGTGAGAATATGGTTCAGCTTCCTTAATGCTGCCAGCCCAACTGAATCCTCCTATCGGCTTCCCTCTCGAAGTTGTGTCTTCCCAACTGCAACATGTGCCCAAGGTAGATATATTCATCGACAACTTCGAGAGTAACACTCGTCGACATTGACTGGCCTCGGGAGAACGTGTTCGCTGAACATGACTTTCGTCTTGTCCAAGTTGATCCTGAGGCCAATGCGTCGGGAGGATTCATTTAGACTGTCAACATCTCCTGCAAGTCCTCCAAGGTCTCGCCAATATAACGATATCGTCGGCAAAACGGAGTGTGAAAGTTACTGGCCGTTGATTCTTATGCCACATCCAGTCCAGTCTAGGGTCTTGAAGACATCCTCAAAAGCATTAGTGAACAGTTTCGGGGAAAGAACATCCCCTGTCGCACTCCTCGATGCATTTGGATTGGTCTCGTTCGACCCCCCGGAATCAGGACAGACATAGACGCGCCACTATAGAGACCTCTCAACACCTCGACGTATCGATAATCGACGTGACACCGTTGAAGGGCATCCAGAACAGCCCAGGTTTCTACAGAGTCAAAAGCTTTCTCATAGTCCACAAGGCAAGGCAAAGTGGCTGATTGTACTCGTAGGTCTTTTGTACAACTTGCTTTATGGTGAAGATGTGGTCTATGGTGCTAAATCCTCTGCGAAACCCAGCCTGCTCCGTGGCTGGAATCCATCAAGCTTATTGGTGAGGCGATTCGTCACGACTCTGAAAACAGCTCAGTATATGTGACTTAAAAGCGAGATTGGTCGGTAATTTTTGAGGAGAGTATTGTCTCCTTCTTGAAAACAACAAAACCTCGCTTTCAAGCCATGCCTTGGAAATGCCTCTTTGAAGGACGGAATCGAATACCTTTTGAAACGCACTTAGAACAGGGCCCCCTGCCCGAAGTAGTTCGGTCGTGATTCCATCCTTCTCCGGAGCCTTCCCTCCTTAAGCTGCCTAAGAGCCCGACTACCCTCATCAAAGCTGACGTTGGAGCTCACCAGAATGATGTCGAGTCAGACTAGCACGGGGATCGTTAGACCGGTAATGGGTTGAGGAGCCTGTGACGCGTACAATTTGCGATAGAAGTCCTCTATCTCCGACAAGATCTCAGGCTTAGTAGAAACAGTCGAGCCAGAGCTGTTCCTGAGCTTCGACAGATGGCTTCTTCCGAGCTTTTCCGCAAAAACCTTTGACCTCTATTCTGTTCAATCGCTCTACTTATTCGTTGCGTATTTGAGCAGCGAAGGTCTCGGCGTACAAGTTTGCGGATCCGCTTTGAAAGAATTTTCACATCTGTCGAAGTGGTCTCCTTATGCGCGACGTTCCTCCATAAGATCGAGATTCCTTCAAAACCTTTGACCCACATCCGTATGCAATCCACCACGGCATCGAGGGCCTTGTCAACTGCCATTGTGGTTTCCGATATGTTAAGGGCATCGAATCGGTTTTTTAATTCCAGTTGGAATTTTTCCGAGCCCATGACGGTTTGCCGGAAGTTAGGTCGGAGAGTAGACCTCACCAAGCGGACCCGCTCTCGCTGGAAATCTAAGTTCAAGGTGCTCTCACCAGTCGGTGATCACTTCCGGTTTGAACCGATTGATCACGAGAGACATCCCTGAATATGTTTTCCGATCCGTCATGATGAAGTCTATCTCGTTCCTTGTCACAGTATCGGGACTCTGCCATGTCCACTTCCTGTGAGGCCACTTCTTAAAAAATGAACTCATTAGAAGAGCCCTTCCTTCTCGAGGAAGTTTACCAGCATCTGTCCCCTGTGATTTCGACTACCGACACCGTGGGGTCCTAAACACGATTCAATGCCCTGTCGTACTCCCACTTTGGCATTAAAATCCCCCATGACAACGTTATAGTGGGCCTTGTGGGTGTTGTGTAAGGCCCGGGAGACATCCTCGTAAGTGGCCTCCACTTCGTCGTCAGGGCGTGTCGAAGTGGGCGCGTACACCTGTATCACTTTGAGGGAATACCTCTTAGTGAGTTTAAGAACAATGTACGCTACCCTACTCGACACGCTCGAAACTACGACAATGTTGTCAACAAGGGATTTATTGACGAGGAATCCCACGCCGCCTTGTGACGGATGGTCGCCCTCTCGGAAGTAGAAAAGGTGACCCGATGGCAAGGTTATGGTGTCCTCTCCTGGTCTTCGGACTTCACACAACCCTAAAACGTGCCACCGGATCTTGCCCAGTTCTACCTCCAGCTCGGCCAGGTGTTCGCCAAGTCTCAACGTTCGTCCATTATACGTAGCCAGTTCAAGTTTTGCTGGTAGCGATCCGTAACCCGGGGATTCTTCGCACCCCTTGTCCCACCGTTACCTTGGCCGCTACCGTGGCCAGGAATAGTGGAACTACCGGGAACTAGGGGCCGTTTTCCTTTTTTGGCGTTCATTGGAAAGAAATGCTCATAATTGCCACGCTGAGCAGGCGGATTGGCAATTGACTAATTGCACTTGTACTACGGATCTGTCTTACCCTCAGTAAGGCAGATCCGCCGTCAATCAAAATTATTGGTACTAAATATTTTTAATGACTACTGGTATTTTTAAAAATTGCAGTAATTTCTCTGCTAATATAAAAGTGAAATAATTTTTTTCCAGTATCTTTTATTGTTAGTTTTTTTTTCTAAGTGTATTTAGAGATGTTTATATTTTATGTTTTAAGTATACAAGTCCTATATTTCTGTTTCTTAATATTGAGTATACCTATAATTGGCATATATATTTATAAATGACATTCATTGACAACGGCCTATGGCCAGCAGTGGAGGGATAAAGGCTAAAATGATGTTTTTTTAAAAATGAACCTGTAACTTCAATACTATATCCTAAGTGGTGTACCTATTTAAATGAAATTAAAATAAACACCTGAGATGGTTAAATAATGTGTAAATAATATGGTAATAAGTTTCAAATTGAATTTCCAAAAAACTATATACTTTTACCATAAAATTTGTTAAAAGTCCTTTTATTCAGTGAATAAAACTTTTTACACATTTTATCGCGTTTACTAACATTTTAATTCCCGATTCCCGATTATTAATATTATATAACACTTAATCTTTTTACATATATTTATAACGCAACATGTGAAAATATTGCATCCCTTATATTACTATGGTGTATTATTTTAACTGAAAACTTATTGAGTTCCAATAGAAATTTAAGCATAAAAGAGTAAAATATTTATCCATTCTTGTAGCTTATTGCATTTAATATTTAACAATTTCTAACTTAAATACTTTGATTGGTTTCAGGTCTGTACGGAGAGCGTGCTGGTGCATTGACTTTCCTCTGCGGTGATGCGGACTCGGCTGCCAAGGTGATGTCCCAAGTGAAGATCATGATCCGCACGATGTACTCCAACCCGCCCCTGTATGGCTCCCGTTTGGTTCAGGAGATTCTCGGCACTCCCGACTTAAGGAAGCAGTGGTATGTGGAATGTAATTTAATGTAATGCAGAAGTCTTAAAATAATCTTAAGGCTTTTCGGTATAAATAATATGTAGTCCTAAATTTAAATTGACTTTTGTGTATATACATTCATATACAAATTATTATAATCTAAGCAAGAAAAAAACCAATAACCAATATTTAAACATCATGTCGGTAGTATGTTGTATGGTGATAGTAGTTCTGATGATAATATTTTTATTTTATGGTGCACATTAATTGTTTTACATCTCCGTGTCAATTTATCAATTATGCACCCTATAACTTAGCTATCAGCAGAATCAACCACAAAACTGTTGGTTGTTTTTGTAACCAACATACCATATGGGACGAGCCGTTCGCGTAATGTAATACACTATTTAAATAATTGTTGATAACTATACAAAATGTTTCTATGATGACCAAAGTAAAAGATATCCACACTTTAGACATGCAACATCTTGAAATTTTTACGAAGCAATAAAATACTAACAGACCTGGAATTTTTATTGGTGGTATAACTCCGTCGTTACTGGTATTAAATACATCATTGTGAGTTTCTAGGCAAATTAAAAGCAGACCCTATAATAACTTGTAAAATGGCTAAATAACGTAGCCATGCGAAAACACGTAATATTTTAAAGTGATGCTTTTTGTTTAGCGTGATTGTATGTGGGTTATATAGCAGTCACGTGGTAATTAGATCGAGGACCGAGATATGGTTGGTCCTACTTAGGGACTAGAAGTGTGGATAAATGCAATTTGAAGGACCATATGCGCAATCCAGCTTGGACCAAGTGGGTACGAAGTCGGATTAAAAACGCGAAAAGAGGTTAAACACCTCTTTTCTGCTGGAGTTCAAGGGCGGCGCTTTAATGCGGTTAACACTGAATTTCAATCGCTGAGCGTTGGCCATACGGTTAACTATTCAATAGAATTAAGCGCAGAGTAACAAAACGTGACAGCAACTGTGACGGCGCTGGCCGCCTGTAGCGTCTCGAAGTTTTTATATTTACCCTCCTTCTTCTGGAGTTAAGGAAGAAAAATAAAGAAAAAAAGAACGTTATTGTAAGCAACGGAGGAAGAGGGTTGCGTAACTAATTTGTGATTGTATAAATATACATGTATAAATATGACATAGAAATCCGCGCGAACAGTGATGCTAAATGTTTCAAGTCTCAAATATGGTATCAATATTATGTAGTCCTAAATTTAAATTGTCTTTTGGGTATATATATTCATATAAAATTATTGTAATCTAAGCAAAAAGAAAGCAATAAATAATATTTAAATATCATGACGATAGTATGTTTATTATGTATATAGTATGTTCATTAATTGTTTCACATCTCCGTGTCAATGTAGATAGCAATGAATTTTATTATATATTCAAGCGCTAAACTCTATGTATTTATATGCCACATTTGTTGCTTACAAATATGCTCTTCTTATAGGCTGCAAGATGTTAAGCTGATGGCCGACCGCATCATTTCAATGAGAACGCAGCTGCGCGCCGGAATCGAGGGCGCTGGCAACCCCAACCCTTGGAACCATATCACTGACCAGATCGGAATGTTCTGCTTCACCGGCCTTAAACCAGAGCAGGTTAATATTGTAATATATCTCCGAAGGACATAGACCAAACATGGTGTTTGTGGCATATGCTATATATTTTTACTATACATAGCATCCAATAATATATTTGTTATAGTGCCAGAGTTTCTCTTGTAAAAGACACAAAATTTGTAGCTCATTTGGCGTTGAAAGGTTCATGTAGAAAGCAAACGGCAAACAAAATGTTATTATATTTCTGAAATATCCATAGGTGAACATTTTCTCTATACCTTTGGTTTTAAATAAATATTACCATGCCATAAAATCATTTTCTGAACTAAAACTTGATTTTATTTCTAGGTCGAAAGGCTCACAAAGGAGTTCCACATTTACTTAACAAAGGACGGGCGCATTTCTGTTGCTGGCATCTCTTCAAAGAATGTAAACTACATTGCAGAGGCCATTCATAAGGTGACAGCGTAAGTGTCAAAAGAAAAAGGATTTACTACCAATCGTGAGATTTATCAAAGCAATCATCAAAACCCGAGTACCAGATAAGTACAGTATTTATGCACATGTAACTGTAGCACTTCAAATTGCAATTTATAGCTGAGCGGATCATATTTAAATATTTAGTAATAAGTATATTGTTATAGTGTTTATGTGATTAAATATATAAGTTTTACAAAGAATTTTTATTTTAGAACCTCTGTTTAAAGAATTCTTAATAAATATGCCTGGGCGAAAAGATATAGAAATTTCGTAAACAACTTCTTTTTTACGAAATTTTTTTAAGTGTATCATATTACTAAACGTAATATTTCCTATAGGCGCTCTTATTTATTGCACATCACCTGGAGATAACTTGACGCAGTTTACAGTCTGACACTATAGTTAAACCAATTTTGAGTGCGTTCTACTTGTCGTTCACGGCGACTACGCTCACGCGAGATTAGGTTTTAATCAATGAGTCTTGAAAATAAACTGAAATAATAACATATAAATATTTTTTTATAGGTAACGTAACTTTCACGTTCGTCTTTTTGGAGGTTTGAAAAATGGTAAAATTTTGGTCGAGAAATCTTTCTCGGCGTATGAGCGTCGTGATTGCTTAGTGGAACGCGCCCTTAGAGATATAATTTACGAAAACAAAATCTAATGTCAAAGTCAATTGACGCCACAAAGTATGGCTCTATCACAAGTGTATACACATTGAGTGATGACTAAAAATGGCCGCGGTTCCCTAAAAAAACGCGTTCGGTTTTGCCACCATTAGTCATGCGTTTGCCTTCTGCTGGACGTAAGCCTTCCCTAATGCACGCCTTCTCCATCAGAGGGTTTTTGGACCGTATCCCACTACGCTGGACCAATGCAGGTTAGTGGGTGGATCGACACATGGATCATCTTACTGTTCAGACAATTGGGTGATCGGCCCAAATTGCCCTAACCAACTAGGAAACAACAATGAAAATTTATTGAGTCCCCGCATGATTCGAACCCACGACCTCCGGTTTCTAAACCACACAAACATACCACCAGGCTACGGAGGCAGCCGCCATTAGGACTTGACATTAAATTTGTTTTATGTTAATTCCGAGTCTAAATTGGTAAAACCATAGACTTTTTACGAAAGACTTACATATTGTACTTGTATATTGTACTCAGATATAAATAGCAATTAAAACAAAACTATATATTTAAACTGTTTATTGTTAAAATAAGTAGATAAAATAAACTTGATGCCAAACATAGTAGAAATTGTATTAACATTTTCGCAGTGATTCTATGACGGTACTATTTCTACGCGTAATATTTACAGCGGACAAACAAACCAATTACTTACGCTAAGTTTAAAAATCTTATGCAGGTCGATCTTTGTTAGTTAATTTTAGGGATAAAGTATTTTATACAAATGTTAATAGTAGACACTTCTGATTTCTATTGAAGGATTGCTTTGAAAATAATGTACATGTCTCCGAATTTTGTTACAATTATCAAATTATTAACCTGCATTTACATACAAAATATTACAATACACCTACAACATTCAACGAAACAAAAAATTGTGTAGACCATACATACACATAAAAAAGTTGTAAAATTTTACCTTTTATAATACAATACATATTGTATACAATGGCGATAATTGCCATCAATGCTAATATTTACAAATTTGTAAAAAAGATTAAACTATTACACTATTCATGGCACAATTTCTTCAGAACAAAATATAAAATTCTTCTGAAACAAGAAATATGTACCATTATTATTATAATAATATTAACATGTTGGTAATTTACACTAACACAACAAAATGTTGTTTGATATATTTAACACTTCCACCTTCAAAATACAATAAAACACATTGAGAGCAATTGTCACAAATGATTTATCTTATCTGCAAATGGCAATTCTTACATTTCAAACACTGTCTTTTTTGGTTAAAAAAATATTTTTTTGTAAATAAAATAATTATCATAAATATGTGCATTTACAATTAAAATGTATCAACAAAATCTTTCGAGTTATATTATCAAATGAAGATTATGAACTTGCCTTGTTATTCAATAATGAAAACTGGTTTATAGTAATTTTGTGATATTGCTCTATTTATGTTTTTAATTTGTATTACAGGATGAACCATAATATAATAAACAAAAGAGTATAGATCACTTGGATTAGTATCAATAACATTGTCAAGGACAGTTCCTGATTTATTGACAAAAAAAAAACATTTCAAAAGAATTTAATGTCACTTCATAAAGACAAAACCTGATATGTGTCGATTCCTCGGAACAGGATAAATGTTTCAACTATAGTTCAATTTTAAGAAGGTATATTCATAAGATAATACTTAGTAATATGTTTTCTTGATTTTTACCAGACATGGCTAACTTCAGAATAATATCATATATATTGTTTAATTATAGAGCTAAGTCGTTAAGCATATATCACTTTGTTACTCAAATTAAACATCATAACCTCCATTCTGTTATCTCACAATATTCATGACCGTTACAAAAACAATTAATACCAATTTTCATAATTTTGGTCAGTTGTAAAACTTAGCAAAAGTATAGAAATTAGTATTTATTTTGTAACTTAAGTCAGGTTGAATAACTAGGGATTGAGAGCTGTTGAAGTATTATTACTTAATTTTCATATGCATTATTTTATATCATGGATCCATCGGGCATTGACCATTCAGTTTTCGTTTTTGCCGATGGTATAAAATACCCCAAAGCATTAGTTTTAGTAGTAATAGTACTTGAAACAAGTCTAAAGAATGACAAGATGCAGTGGCTGATGCAAAATTTTTCAATATTTCCATTTAACTGGCTTAATACAATAAGCCACAGTCACAATTAACATATTATTAAACAATTTTTAAATATTATTGCTGTATATATAGTCTATGATGAATATACTTGTGTCTATTAAAATATGAGATCTAAAATGTATACCAATATTGCTTTTTTTTTAAGGCAACAAAGCTTATATCTAATTTTTATAAATATCACTTGCAACATGCTATGGTGTTTTGTTTATATCCAATTATAATTCATGACTTAATCGATGTAGGAAAGCATCGTTAAATTTGAAATTAAACGTAAATTGAGAAGTTTATAAACTAGGAATAAATGTATACCAAGTAACTGACAATAATCAAGCGGCGCCTCTTAGTGTTGTTATTAGCCGTGAGGCAATAAAAATAACTGTTTTTTGCCATGATTACTTTGTTTCCATCTTTTCCGAGTTTAAATTGGCTAAACTATAGAATAAAGCAATTTAGCTGAGAGTTTTAGACATATATTAAAATTACCAATTTGTCTTGTATGTATTTGAAAATATAACACCAGTTAGGTAAGGTTAACTGTTAATGAGAATATATACAATAATGATAATGAAGTTACGGTATTGGTGGTAAGAAAATAAATGGCTTCCTTCCTCCTTACAATTTTCTATTGTATTTAGTTCCTTAATTACAACAACGAAAACATGTCATTAATTAACTAAAGGTACGTAAATTATGCATCATAATTCCAACTATATACAATTCTTAAGTTCCTAAGAGTAACTATTAAACTACAATTAATGATAAAAAAAAACTACACCTGCAATTTGTGCGATACCTACAATATTTTTTACAATGAGATAAAAACACATTATAACATTAAAACATGTTTATGATTAAACACATACACAATCTCTTATACATAATGAGTATAAATGTGACTTTATACAGATTAACTTATGACACTTTCTCAATAGACAAAATTGAATTAAAAAGGATCCCTTGCATTACACTCAATTATTAGTTGTCCATACTTTATAATGTTAGTTATTGTTCCTTACCATTTTCTCTTTTAGTTTCTTCACCACGACTGTTGAACACACTTGGAATTTTACTCATAATCAAAAACTTCATATAAATTACACAATATACAAAAAAATGTACATTCAAAATTTGTCACTATAGCTGCATTTGATGTAATATTTAAACAGTTTACTCCTTCATAGAATTTATCAATATTTACTATTGTACAAAATAACGCAACATTTTATATGCTTATTAACTGATGAATAATCATAGGCAGAGACAAGTAATATTTGTAAATTTAAGTAAGCATTACAATCCATAGCATCAAAGTTGTGTTAAACTAATACCATTGTTATTGATGAACAAACTGTCATCAATCATTAATAACAACACCTTTCATACCAATGGATTACATTTCTTACATACATCCAAAATCTATCACCTAAGATATAGTATACTCAAGCTGAGTAAGATCCAAATCTTTTGTGAATGTGTAATGTCAAACTGCATTTCCAAAATATACAGTGATTATAAATGGTGACTGTCAACTAAATAGAACATTTATGTAGATCTCTTTAGTGTCATCGGTATGAAACAGTCAAATAAAGGAATCTATGTAAACCATGCTACACATGATTATGGTTATTTTAAAAGTTCACAATGTAATTAGGTCGTATGTAGCTCAAGTCTCCATTTTGGCATGAGCATAATTACACTTTTTTTCAGTATGATTTATTTAAACCTCACTGAATTGTTTCGCCAAACAGGTATTTGGAGGAGTAATTTTAAATACGCTTTTAAGTTATATATTGGAACTCAAAATAGAAACTTTTCATTGTGTAAGTTATAGGTGATTTCGATGTTATATAATAAAACTTAACTTTTCTTCCAAACTGTAAACACAGTTTTCACATAACATATATAGAATATTATTTTAATGAAAACCATGTGTTCAGCCCCAGATATACTTTTGCTTGTCTGTACTATATAGGTTTTAACTAACGAGCATTATATCAACTTTACACCATTTAATAATAAATTGAACAAATAGGTCTTTTAAAATTGAATATACATCTATTATGTATAAATACAAAACTTTTAATGATATTCTAGATTCAGTGTTCTTAAATGTGTAACACACAAAAGTTATGATGTCCCTGCAAGTTAAATAATTAAAAAACTTAATTTAATACTATGATATATAATATGAGATATAGTTGAAGTTTAGTCAATTTTTAGTATAACTAGTTGTCAGTTCCAAAAATTGCGGTACTTAATGACTTAAATGTAACCATACAAGAATAAAATCAAATACTCGTTAGTTATTTACATTCATATTATTTTAACTATTATTTTCAGCATTTACAAAAATACTCTATCTAAAACTATTTTATATATTTAATTACAACAGCAATACAGCTTTACTTCAAGTTACCAATATATCATCACCCGTAGCCTCATTGTAAATGTTGGTATCCCTCAATGTCACCAGAATAAGGTGACCACCAAAACATTATGTGTCCACAATCAGAATAACAGTTTTACAAGCAGAACAAAAATGCCCTAATCCACAATGTCATCTCTCATCACTTTACACCAAAAATTCACTTTACCTAATAATAACTAAAGTTTCGGCGTTAAACGTCCCATGCCCAATTTAAACTATTTTATTGCTTATTGTTTGCTCAAAGGTAGACCTTCGATTGCAGTCGGTGAATCCGTCGAATTCGCAGAGGGTTCGCCAAGTAACCGACAAATTTGGTCCTCCATGACGTCCTCCCGCTGCTCCTCGCGTTTACTCTCCGTGGAGAATACGTCGTCACCGACCAACATCCCCTCGTCTAAATAAGAAAACGAGTCCAGATTCATATCTGTAGACATGATAGCGGTGCTATATACGTCTATTCGCTTCTGCAGAGATTTCGCGTCCGCAACTTTCTCCGAAAGCTTCTCCTTTGCCTTCGTAAAAGCTTCCGTCTCTGAAGTGTCTAATTTCATGTCACTCTTCTCCAACTTCCCCGACAGTTTTGTTCGTAGCGCAAACGAGGAATCGTTGCTCGAAGAACCCTCGTCCTGCAACTGAACGAGATAATTCCTCGTGGCTAGAGACAGAGTATCAGTCCCGCTGTACATATCGTTGCCCACCCCTAAAAATTGCACGATTATTAAAGCATCAGCACCGTGAAGTAAAAACGACACCATATGTTAAGAACAAGACTTACCGCTAGGTGTCTCCCGCTGTATACTTTCCTGAGCGGAACGATTGCCTTTCGTTTTGTGCGGACCCACATTCAAGTACTCACTTTCGCTGTCACTAGACATTCCCAGGTCGAGATGCAACGAGTTCAGTTTATCCTCCTCGTCTTTATCCTTCCTCGTGCCCGCCGTTTCCAGTTCCATTTCCCAGTCCGTGACACTCGAGGAATCCTTGGCGACCTCTGCGCTCTTCGCAAAACTTTTTGTGTCGTCTTTCTCAATCAGCGACAGGTCGGTCTCTACTAACGGTACCATTTCACCTATACTCTCCGTTGTGGAGTCTAAACTGTTTTGATTGCACGTTTCGTCCGCAAGTGAACTTTCAAAAAGCACCGGCGTGTCCTGGGTGATTTCCTGATGGGAAACTTTTGGAACCTGATCACGGGGTGCACCGGTGGCACGACTGTCCAGTATTTCGGACATGGTCGTGGTGCGACCCGTCTGTTCGTTGTTCAGTTCGAGCACGATCACGTTGCCTGAGCATTTGTCTGCGTCAACTTGATCGGGCTTCGATGCTTGTAATAGTTGATTCACATTTTTACCCATAATGATTTTGGACATATCATTTCCATTTTTCGTAAAAGTAAATGCTTTGCCTAACGTGCTCCCTTTTTGCACTACTATTACACTGCCCTTGGAGCTTGCCGGTCTCATAATGGGATTTGTGATTTTAGGGGTAGAAACAGGTGCAAGACCTTTAACAGGAACTATATCTGCGAGGTTTGCAGTTTTAATAGGCTCGACGCCTACAATTTTTGTGTTACTGGGTATAGCGTTCACAATGTTCGATTTTGAAACAACCGTTACGGCGCTCGATTTTGGGACCTGACTTACCGATTGCGAGCTGACTGGTACTAGTTTCATCGCGGTTGGCATCCCTTTTAAATGAAATAGAGGAACTTGGCTGTCGCCGGCCGGTTTTGTGCGCGCCTTGGCGGGCAACACGACCATTTTCTGGCCTGACTTTGGATTTAGGACGAAAGCTTTCGCGGAAACTTTCAAATCTGTGGCAGGAATACCTTTAGGGGTGAGAGTTTCAGAGGGTTTGGAGGATACATTATTTGTACTAATTATTACGTTGTCTTTACTATGCATACCGGCCGAAGAGGTAAGAATTACTTTAGAATGGGTTAGGATCGGCGGTTTGGACACCACAATCATCTTCTCCGCCAGGACGGGTGTGTTTGGCTGGCGTGCTTTGGCGGCGGAACCTATCACCTTGGTGGTGACGAGCTTTCCCGTGTTGAGGGCCTTCTGAGTGGAGCTCGGCGCAACTACTAGCTGTCGGTTGGAGAGGAGCTTCACGCCCTCGGCGGGTTTCTGTAGTATTTTGAACTCGGACATTTGTACTTTCCTCTCAGCGATCTCGCCGCGCTTTTTTATAATTAGGTGGCAGGGTTTGCCCGTCGTCGTTTTGGGCACCGGTGTGCTTTGGGCCTGCAGAGTGGTCGGATCGTCTGGGTGGGCGCCATCGGACACGGCTAACTCGTGGGGCACGGTCGCCGGCTGCGTTAGCAGTTGCATTGTGGGCGAGTCCGTCAACATACCAGGCGAAGACATCACCTTCGGCTTCACCTCCTCGAAATCGCCTTTCGGCTTGATCATCGACTGAGCGTAGCAGGCCTGGAATGAATTAGATCCGTATTCCTGCATGGTGCTAGTGTTGTACTGTTTGTTAGGCGACATTGGCAAGTCCTGCGACTTCCTTTGAGCTACCGACTTGGCGTGTGCTCCTTTTGAGCTTTGTCTACCTCTATGCTTGTGTTGCGTTGATCTGGTAGTGTTTGGATTTGATTTACTTGTGGACACTTTGCTCACTTGATTATAAGAATGTTTCGATTGACCGGATGATTTATCTGCAAAGCATTTACAGTAATTAGTATAATTGTTTCTTCAACTGTAGTTCAGATAAATTTATAATTGTTAGTAATAAAGTTTTACCTGATTATCCATTGGAATATTGTAAGAAAAAAAATTAGTCAAGTACCATTACAATTGACAAAACTTATATAAAATAATAATATAAAATTTATAATTTATTTCTATAATTAAGCCAACTAAGAGGTAGAATTAAGTAAACAATTGCTCATGTCAGACTCAATTGGCACCAAAAAATCAGGTACTCTTTACAAGCTTAATATTAAAAATGGCCGCAGTCCACAGATAAGAATGTGTTCCCTTTGCGCCAATTAGTTTTTGACATTAGAATTACTTACATTCATTCAGAGTCTGAATTGGCTGAATTATAAATGGTACTTCAATTATGTTGAAATTTATCCAGTCTTGATTTGTATTCAATATATGTTATAAAATATATAAAACAAAAAAAAACTAACTTGATGCTGGCTGGGAGAACTTTGAATAGATTTGTGATAAGTTCACATGCTTTTGGTTTGAATTAACAGGTATATTTCTCATATTTTTGACTGGAGTCATCCCCTCGTCGGGTATCGCCCCGCCTTCAGGTACTTTCCTTTTTCGACTGAGTAACTCAGCTTCCCACATCTGCACAATATGTATTAACATGATTAGTACATGTGAAGGAGGCAATAAAGAAAAAATAAAATAAAAAGTAAATAATCACTTTAATTGTTTCATCTTCCATGGCTATTGGAGGGTATAATAACTCATCCATTTCTTCATTTGTTGTTTGTCCACACTCGGCTGTTTGACCTTCCGCTTCTGGAAGATCCTCTTCGTTAGATTTGGGAGTTACAAGTTTTTCAGCCTCAATATTTTTCTGAAGCTCTCTATTCTCAGCAGCAGCGGCCTCTGCAGCTTTATCGGCTATTTCAGTGTAGGCAGTTTGCGGGATGCCACGAGGCAAGAGTGGTATTCTTCTGCGGCCTTCGCTTATCCATCCTAAGCATGTGTTAGGTCCTGCTAACCTGAGAGTCATGGTAATGTATTTTGTAATTTAGTGGAATAATTTTATTACAAATAAAATATTTATCTATTTACATTTCTTTTTCTTATAATTTCAGGTAAGAATAGACAGAAATTAAATTACTTAAATAACTTTTGTTTTGAGTGATCCCGATAAAATTTACAGAATTAATTTAACATAATCTGAAAAATCAACAAAGTCAATAAATTGAAAGTTATTGAAATATATTAAGACCTTTTTAAAAATTATATCATTAAAGGTGAAAAATGTGATGGTTTTATGATAAATTTTTCACTGAATATTTGACATTTATTTTCATTTTAAACCAATTTATATTTCAGAGGTGAAAACGTCTGTGATATTAATAAACAATTCTCCATTAAAAGTATCAATTAAAATGTTTTAATCTGATTACACTATTTTTGAATAGATGACTAAGAAGGTAAAAATATCCAGTTATATTACATATATCAATTTTATGATTGATTCTCTATGTTGAAACAAAACATTTAATTCTAGACAAGAGGGGGGACAGTGTTATAATGATTTGTAACCATTTCCAATAGAGTGTATTTTAAAAAACATTTTTTATTTTAAGAGAAATCATTATTAACATAAATAGTTTTAAAAAAAATAAATCACTTTAAAAATGAATTGTAAATATTTGCAGTATAATAAATAAAACATTATTTCGGAAAATAACAAAAAATGTTTTTATATCAATTGTACAATAAATTTTATTTTAAATGTGGATTGAAGATAATCACTAACAATAAAATATTCAACACAACAAAGTTATAAATATACCTTTAAGGTCATATACATAACAGATATTTAAAACAAAAAGGTCTGAAAATTAAAATTAAATAATATCAATAACAATTTTTTAGGTTATCTGTCAAAGTTAAACTAAACCATTAGCTTGTAAATAAAAAATCCAATCAAATTTCTATATTCTACAGCAAAAACTACACTTAGGTTAACTCACACATTCAATAAAGAATGATTGTTTAGTATTCAATAGAATAAAAAAAAAAACAAAAATAAATGTCATAAATATTATTAATCTTATCAGAAAACATTACTTAAATTAATTAAAATGTTTGTAAATATCACAGTAAAACAAAAGGAGTAGCTATACAGATATCTGCCATCTTTGACTTTTCAAAGGTATTGTTTTAAAAATAAATCTGAACCCAGAAACAAATTTAATAAAGCATACACTTACTGCTCAGCAATTGTTGCTAATAACTCGTCATTAGACACGCGACGCGCCTCTGCACTGTGGCGATCATTGCTTATATGTAAAACCGCGCGGAGCTCTTCAAGCAACTTTTTTCTATTCTCCTCCAATGCCCCTTGTGCTCTTAATACACTGATCATTTTGGAGTAAGCTTCTAATTCTACAAATAAAGGCATTATTTATTACTATTTACTCTATTAGGATTTATTTATTGGAGTTTCAAGTTTTGTAATAGTACAGGCTCATTATATGAACATCATAGGAGGGAAAATGAATGCCATTTATAAGACTAAATATATACCGAGTCTCCTAAGCGTCTGGCGACATTCGTCCCGAGTCATATCCAATAACATTGGCCACATGATTGGGCCTTTAAATTGATCACTAATTGATAATTAAGTAGTTATATTATTTTGACCATATTATAAGGAATACTATACTGGCAAATATCCATACTGTTTACTTCAAACGACAATTCGTTCAATTTGACATTTCAAGTAGAGATGCGAAAAAATAACGGATGGCTTGAATAATGTCTATGGTTAATGGCATAACTAAATAAAACTATTTCTTCCCATTTCTATTGAATATTAAACTTTAATTGAAATAAACGTCTTTGGGATCCAAAAACATTAAATATATTGATTTTTAGAATATATTTATACGACACTCCACATAACGATAAGAAAGATATATCTATTACTGCCATAAAGTTTCCGTTGCTTTTATATAGGTCAATTATTGTTTAATTTAACTTTATTCTTTTATATTTTCAATTGGTATTTCCGCCGTTATTTCAAACAAATATAAATAATACAATAGAGTTTGATTGCTTGGTTTATAAAAGATTTATTGATATAATTTGTAAAAGATTTCGTACTTTATTGTAAATATATATATAAGGTTTCCCATTATAAAACAGTAAATTTTTTTAAATAACATATCATCCAAAGTTAATATTTTTTTACTTTTACCTACTTGCAGTTGCTTTAATCATTACGTAAAAAGAAAAACAATTTTTGACAATTAAATTGCGTTCATAAACGTTAATGGTATATTATATTATTAAGAAAATATATTAATTTTGTGCTAAATTTATATAATGAGTAATACTTCTTAAATATTTTCAACTAGTTGCAGCCCGCGATTTTGTCCGAGTGGTAATATATAAAAAATTGTCAGAATTTTATTTTTTAAAAAGGAGACCTATTTTTTTGTGGGCGTCCTGTCAAAATCAGATTAGCCAGAACAGACAAAAAATTAAAAAAATGTTTTGGTTTTGTGTGCTTGTTTTATATGACAATGTACTCATTTAAAATTTGATATTTTAATTTTACAAAGCGTACTCCCATTTTATTTATTTTTGTAGACAAAAACATAATTAATTTACTAATAAAATCCATTACCCTAAAATGGGATGAATAGAAATTACAGGGCGATTGACACAAAACCGGGAATGTTTTTTTAAATCATAAGAGCCAATTATTAATATAGGTCAATGTACCATGTCATTAATTCTTTTAAAGGATGCCATTTTAGATTATTATTTAATTTAAGATTTTAGATTATAAGAATATTATTCTTCATTAATGAATTATTTGCATCGGTAAGTACAATTATAGTTTAAAATTTTTAATATCGATGAAAATTTTTGTATGTGTACAGTATAAGACCATTTAGGGTAAAAAGATACTCGAAAGGGGTGAATAGACACGCTATATGAGGTCAATAGGCGCACACTAATTATGAACGAGGTTTGGACAGATACGAGTAGGGGTGCATAGAAACGCTGTTGTTAGCGCTGCCACAAGTCGATACGCTGTTGAAAAAGAGGTACCTGTAGGTATTGAAAATGATGTGTCTCATACATATATAATATATATAAAAATTATAACTTTTTACTTAATTGCAGGTATAAAATATCCAACTTGCCGCGAATGTACAAAGCTGATCTCAGACGCAAAGGGTATACCAAATCATGACAAAACCCGGTACTAAGTATCCACAAAGGGCAGTTGATTAAAGGGCAGAATGATTCTAAAGCCCCTATATCAATTATGATGTTGGCAACCGCTGAAGCGAAGTTATTGCCGTCCTATATTGTACAAAAACGTCAAAATTAATTTGATAGAAGATGTGAGTACGGACCGACTAGAACTAAATAAAACCGCTCCTAAAGTGGATGGTTTGACGGGCATATATTCTAAAACGGGGTCAATTCTATTGTCTTGCCGTATTTAAAAATGGAACAAGGAAAGGGTTATTACATGTAATGAAGTTATGTTATTACCAAGATATATCATTCATCTTTCAAACTGGCAAAAGAACCCATCTTACCCAGCTATTAGATGTCGCATTATTTTATCCAATGAAGATGGCTTGGAGTAACAACCTTTTAAATAAAAATAAAAAACAGACGGAAAGACCTAAGTATCTCCTTATTTGCAATGTAAAGTGGCTCACTGGTAATTTCATTTTTTGTTAAAAACCAAATTTTATGAACAAATTTACAATAACGTTCTTTTTAAAGTCTGAAAGTTTGTAAAAAACTGACTCAAATCGAAAACTGTTTCTGTTCACCCCATTTTTGTTATGTCCAATGTTCGTATAATCTTTCTTATTATAAAAGTCTAACATTCTAAACTATATTTATTTAGTTTTATATAAGAAACTATTGCCTATTATGTTTCATATAAACATTGTACTGTAGTAATTAGAAATTGGTATTGTGTACCCAAACATACTGTTGTTCGTCTATGGGATTGGGAATTAATGTCAATTGTCACCGTAACGTATTTTATTTTGAATTGCGTTTTGTTACTGTTTATGTTATATTTAGGATTTTAGCATATAAAGAATGACTGACGTTGATGATATAATTGATTATATTAAGTCTTTAAAAAAAGGATTTGATAAAGACTTATTCCTAAATAAAGTTGACGAGCTTGCGTATATTGTTGAAAATGAAGGCTTGGAATATGACGACTTTCATACTTTGTTTAAAGTATGGTTAAATTTAAGTATACGTGAGTAGTTTTTCACATACTGGAATTAATAATGAGTAGATTATTATTTCTTTTATTTACGCGATTATTTGAAATGAGTATATTGTTTAATGTCGATGAAAATATTACAATTTCGTATTTACAGCCATAACAAAATGGATAAGTCTTGGCGCCTGTTTGGTGCCCAAGGAAAAGGTTGAAGAACGAACCGTTGAGTATTCTTTACGCTGGTTACTTGCAAATTATGAAAATCAAACTAGCTTCTCCAGAATTGGCTTTTTACTTGATTGGTTAACAGGTAAATAAATTTTTTTCATTTCAAATACTTACTTATATATTAGGTAATGTTTTAGCATGTACGACTAGTAGTATTTTTTTTATATATTTGTATAGACCACAATAAATAAGTAGACATGTGTAAAGAATACATAAATAGCATATAAAACTTTTAACAATTTCAATTATTTTAAAATGTAACACAATGTATCAAAACTCCTAACTGTTTAGTAAACATAGATGCTAGAAAAGGCTTGCAATAAACTGTGCAATGAAATTTTACTCATGTAGTATTTATTAAAATAACTCAAAGTAGAATTTATAGCTATCATTATAGATTTAACATGAGGCTATATAGATTTAACTTAATGCACAGATGTATCTTGAAATAAAATAGTTAAATAAATTTTTGTTTCAGCCGCAATGGACTGTGATTCGATTGACATGATTGCATTAGACTATGGATATGAGGTGTACTATACAATGTTAACTTATGAAGTGTTGGTAAGTATAAAGAGAATCGCTTAATATATTAGAAGAAAAGAAATCATCATCTTTTAATAATAATGGCTTCTTCTTATTTCTTTCAATAAGAATGGCCCTACCAAGCATAACTCCATGATTCTGGCAATGTCAAGGCTGGGAAAGGGTAGTATATTTGAAAGAAGATTAGTTGTAGCTTATAATGGCTTTACCAAGAGTTTTTCCTTTATTTCTTGCAATGTCAGTGTTGAGTGAAATAAAAATTATAACAGTGTATCAAATCTGTAATTACATATGTCTTGACCTGACTTCTATTCATCTTGATTTTGACTTGGAATAAATCAGGGATCTTTTTGCTGTTAATTAATTGTTAGATTACAGTGATTTCTATATATTTTTAATTGATTATTATTTTACTAATATTTACTTAGAAATCTACATGCAATAAAGTCAAATTGTAATGATATTAAGTATAATTATAATCTATGTCTAATTTCATGACCTAACTAGTTGTTCATAATGTGTAATGGACTTAATTAAAATACTTTAATTGTTCATATTCTGAGTAGCTAACAAAGTAATGGATGTTGTGTTGATTATTATATGTTGCAATTTTTTGTTATTTTTAGACTGCCCATACAATGAAACTAGTTTACAATTTGACTAAACCTGTTGATGTGACAAGGAGAAGAGTCCTTGAATTACTTGATTATTCTAAAAAGAGGGAAGCAAAAAAGGTTTGTGTAATTGTTACATCTTTTATTTTGAGACATCTTGCATTAATACATTCGGTAAATGTTAAAGTTTTTTGTTAATGACTAAAGAGATTCTTTTGTGTTTATTTATATATTAACATTCAATGCTCCAAGCACTTTTCAGCAGTTATGTTCATATGACAGACTGTAAATAAAAGAAATGACTATGTATTAAACTTGTTTCAGAACTTGTATCGCCAGCTTCAGGTTCTCCTAGGACTGTTTAAATCCTACAAACCTGAATGTGTTCCTGAAGATGTACCTTCAATCTCAATACACACATCATTCAGGAAGATTAATACCAATTTATTGAACCGTTTTAAGCTATGTCAGGTGGGATTTTTTTTTGTTTTAAATGAACCAAAATATTTTCAATTTATGCAAAGTTTTTATATTTTTTTGTTATATTGTATTCTTGTTTTATAAATTCCGACCTGCATATCCTCCTACGAAAATATTTACTTTATTAACAAAAACATGTTTTATCATATTTCAGATGAACAGAAATAATTCAAACCACAAAAAGCATCATCTGCTGTGGACTAACCCAATAAACTATGTAAGTTAAACTTTTTTTAAATATTAATTTATTTATCTTTTAAATATTATTTATATTATATGTGCGCTTTTGCTAGGAATCTGGGAGGTCTAAGAAAGCGGACCCACTGGTACCAAACATGGAGTTTCTCAACATTGCCTCCAAACAATATATTGAGCAAAGCATACAGAAAAATTATCTAGATTTTTCTGAGTGAGTACACCAATATTTATTTTTAAAATGTGGTATAATATTATTAATCATTTATATCATGAATGTAAATAAATTGCAATTAGAATATTGTTTTAATGTATTAGTGGTGGTATGAAATGTCTAAAATTATTTGTCTTTAATTTATTTAAATATATATCAAAAGTATTCATTAAGTACAATGATTTTATATAAAACTAGCTGATTCCGCCATAATTGTGTAAATAATTTGATTTGATAAATAATTCCATAAACCTGTAGATATAGACAAGAACTGGGGGAGTGGGATAAAAATCATTAAAATATGCATTAAAAGGAAGGGTTGATTATAGAACACTGAAAATTTGGGGTTGTTTATACTTACAATCGTTACTACAATCTCAAATAATAATAAAATATTTTTAAAAATATTTACGACACCACTTATTACTTAGGGGTTTCAAAAAAGGCAATTCTCAAACTTACTGAATATGCCTAAATAATTCAAAAGAATTGGTCAAGCTGGAGGAGTATGGAAACAAACGTTATCTTACAAGAGTTTTATATACTAGAAGATTAGATATTGTTTAAGTAATATGAATATAATTTTTGAACCTTTTATATTCAATAGTATAACACAATCAATTGCAGGCACTACTATAATATCATGGGTATTGTAGCCTTTACTATTGTGTGTGAATTGAAGTGTTTAAAATATGATTTTATTATTTTCAGCCCAGTGTCCCTACTCGAGTACAGTGTGCGGAGGGTGCCAAGCAGGCCGGCCAGGTTACGCGCACTACTTTGCAATGAGAGTGGAATGACACTACTTGCTTTGGCCTCCCGTTCAGAGCATGCGTTTCTGTCGCACGATTTGCACCATATGCTAACAAACTGTAAGTTATATTGGGTTGCTAAAAAAATGTAGTAGTTTTTATTTATTTTTTTTGATTGCCGTCGAAGGCTGACGAACATTCGAATAGTGGTTGAATGCACTGCATTTGTGAGACTTTGAATATGTCTCGTTTACTCTATAAATACGTTCGCTACGGTGCCCTTCAAACCGGAACATAATAGTATTTTCATACTATTGCATTGTGCCTGAAATAGGCACATATACATATTTTGATTAAATATGGCATGTATATTGTCATATATATGGTGTTGTATTTCACAATATTTCAATTGTGTTTCTATTGGTGCAAGAATTCTTAAATTGGTACAGTTTCAAGCTTATCTTACAGCTTTATATGAAATTCAATATTGATATAACTCTTTAAAGTTATTTTTATTGTAACTATACTTGTATATATATTTTTGTCTGAAAAGCAAGAAGATCCATGCATCGGATGGGCATGTAAAAATGTCGGCCCACCCACTAACTCGCAATGGACCAGTGTGGCGGGATACGTTATAAAAACCCCCTAATGGATAGGGGTGTATTAGGGGAGTCCTATGTCCAGCAGTGGACTATCACAGGCTAATGACTACGATATATATTTTGTTAACAATTACTTTTTGATCCATATCCAAGTCTTCCATCGGATTGTCTTAATGTTATGCACTTGGAAAATATTCAAGTAATGAAACTGGTACTTTTTGGTGAACAAATACCATGGTTTAGTTAATACTTAGGATAAAATAGATATTAATTAAATAAATTTATTGCATTATGTTATATTTCTATAATCTATTAATTATTATTTGTATTTTTGCAGGCTTCCTTAATATAACCCCGCACAGTTATTCGGAGAAACAAGACTTACTGCAGAGACTTGCAACATTTCAAAGGACAATTCTGCAAGGAGTTCCAGTCATTACAAGATTTCTTGCGCAGTTCCTGCCTTTTTGGAATGAAAAGGACTTTTTTGCTGAGGTAAAGTAAATGAATGATTTTGATTTTAGTGTTACAGATCACTGTTTAGTGTAAAATATTTGCATTAAAGTCAAAAATAAAAAGTATTTATTAAATTTAGGCTTGGAAGAGCCATTCACAATAAATATTAAAATTGAACTACCGGTTCCAAAACTCAGAAGAACCAACATGAAACTTTGCTTTGTTTTTTTATATATTATTATATTTGTTTACTTATTTTATTTATTATGACTTTATTGATAGTCATTGCATGATAAGTCCTGCTGAGTTTCTTTCGCTGGTTCTTCTCAGGTCATAGGCGTCCTTTTCCTAAGCGGTGGTAGATATTACAATCAATAAGTGAGTGTATTTCCTTTTTTTATTTTGCAAAAGGGGAAAATCCAACACTTGGGCTGTAGAATTCCACCCACTTCTCGCAATGGACCGCGTGGTGGTCTAAAAAATCCAATGGATAGGGGTGTATAGAGTCCCATGTCCGAGTGGACTATACACTAATGATTACGATATATTTTGTTAACAATTCTAGGGACGAGATTCCGTCCGTGGACTTACCATTTTCTGGGACCCACCCTACACATAGTCCCCTGGGTGGTGCGAACGAGTAACACGCTGAAAACTGGCGGCGGTAACTAACTCAGACCTCCTACTTAACAGTCAAGTCGCGTTGGGAAATGCCCAAAGCAACCCGTAATCTCGTGGTCATGTTTCGCGAAAATGGGGTCTCGCTCACCGCCCGGACCAAGAAAGAATATCTCTATAAAATCACCTAATCCACAGGTGGGCACCGCCAAGGGATGCATGGCTGGAAGAGTTCAGTTTCTAGCGCCAACCTCGGTGGACCGGCAAACACCGTTGTACTCGCCTTCTTGCGGAATGGGCGTCACCTCAGTGACATTTATTTTTCGACCCTACTCGTGGGATCACAGAAATGAATAACCCTAAAGCTCAGAAAAGAACATAACACAGTTGGAATGTCAGATGTTAATAGCCAAAAATTGTGGCACAACAAGTATTTCATAAAGGAATGTTTATAACTAACAAAGATCAATCTGTTGAATGAAACAGAAAATGCAAATGAAAGTCAGTCGAATACCTCTTTTGCTACCAGAGAAGACATTATAAACTTAACGAAGACAATGACAACGGCTGGACACAAGCGTTGTATGGAAAAGGCTAAGATCCAGCCAGACATAATCCAACAAAGTCATAAGCAAACAAAACTGAACTACTGGCTTTCTACACCTGGTATACCAACATCCAACAGATTCGAACATCTAAGTTAAGGACACAACAAATAATACCAAAGAACATCCAGCACCCAAACAACCAGACCCTGCCGTTATTTGTCGATAGAGTTAGTAACATAAAACCGCTACTCAGCTACTGGAAGAAGTAGCGCAGAGTATTACGAAGTGAAGGTCCTACGTAATGAACGGTAAAATTCAGCCAGACACCAGAATCCTATTCTGTTATCTACAAAGAACTTAAAAAGAAAAACACAGAGTTCTTTACGCATCAACAAAACAAAGATCGAAGTTTTGTATAGCTACTAACTGCATCAACCGATCAGCCGACGAAATTAAAGTAGCCTTGAAGAACTAGATCACAGGTGCGAAATATGGAACAGTTCGAAACAGAACAACAAAACAACCACTACCTATGGTTTGTTGATTTAGAACCTAACGAAAACAATAAAGACATTTACGACATAAGATTCTCCTCCACTGCCGCGTAACAATTAGCGCCAAAGCCAAGAAGAGTTCACAGTTCAACTGTCAAAATGGCCCACACAAAAAGTTCTGCCACAGACAACCTAGATGTGTTAGTGCTGGGAACACACCACACCTCCACTGCCCTCCAAAGAGCGATCAGAATGTAAAATGCATCCTTTGCAGCGGCAACCATCCCAGAACTATAAAGGCTGTGTGGTTTAAGGAGCTGCAAAAGTTAATTTCCTCAGCATTTCAATATAAAAGAAAACGTATAACTGATTATACCAAAACTGAACACGGTGAACTAATCAGCTGAATAAAAACCCTAGTAAATCGTACGCTGATATCGCTAAAGACCACTGTCCACCCGCTAATAATGAAAAATCAAATATTGATAGCCTCAAAATATCAAAGAGCTCTTACTAAGTTTGATGAACAAATGCTTATTATGACCAAAACCTATAATTCATGTCAAAAGCGTCAGCGATTTCACAACACTAAACATATGTATGGAATGCAGTCTGTCAAACCACCTGAAGAGTTAAAGGTATTCTGCAATTACTACATATACATTCTTATTTCAACCCACTTCCGTCAAGAAGTTATTTCAAGATCCCAGTTTTAACATTACTGTACCAATCACCCGGATAATAAAGCGCACGGTGGGTCGGCGGTCCTGATTAGTCGAACATATAAACATCACCGCATTCAAATTATTGTAAGACTTTTATCCAAGCAACTAACGTTACAATAGCGACTGGACCGATAGGATAACTCGTATCGGCACTATATCTACCGCCAAGATATACAGTAAAGGAAGAACAATTCATAGATTATTTCAAACTCTCGGAGCGTTTCATCGCTGGAGGTGACTACAATGCCAAACACATTTTGGGGCTCCAGATTGTGCTGCCTAGAGGGCGCGAACTACTCAAATGTATCAAGAAAACTGGAATTGTATCTCTGGCTCACCAACTACTGGCCACCGATAAAAAGAAAACACCTGATTTAATTGACTTCTGCGTTACCAAGGTATTCCAAGGTACTTTCATGCCGCAGCACCTTAATTTGTCTCGGACCATACGCCAATCTTAGTAGAGCTGCACAGGTTGCCAGAGAATGTTCCACAAATGTACGCTCCATAATAAAAATACCAACTGGGCCCTATTCCGGGAATTAAAACGTACCTCTCTAAATCGGTAGACTGAAACAGAACGCGATATAACAGAGGCCGTTGAATATTTTAACTCAATGTGCAGGAGGCAGTTGGAGTTCAACTCCACCACTAAAGCGACAGAGTCCTAACCAACCCGTCTCTAAACTCATATTAGAAAAGTGGCTATTAGAAGACTGCGTAATCAATGGCAGCATGAGGAGTCCAGAAAAACATCTTAACTCATTATATCAGAGCTCAAAAAATTTACAAAAGACAGAAATCTTAGCTTCCGTAAATATATCTCTTGCATAAATGCAACCCCTCTTCGGACTACTCCTTGTGGAAGCTACCAGGAAGCTTAAGAGACCAATAGCAACATCTTTTCCATTGAAGAATTCGAGCGGTGACTGGGCACGACAGACCAGGAAAAGGCTAATACCTTCTAGACACCTTAAGACTGTTTTTTGTCCACATCCTTATGAAGGTCCGGCAGGTCATATTAAAGCAGTTATCGATTTCCTAGACACGTCTACTGTAACTGAAGAACCGGTACTAAAATTCACCAAAAATGAAGTTGCTCGACTCATACAGAAATCAAACGCGAAAAAGTCCCCAGGATACGACCTTATAACTAATCGAGTATTGCAGGAATTGCCGGAATCTGGAGTAAATTATCTTACATCTTTATTTAATGCCATTATTACACTAAAATTCTTTCCCCCGCAGTGGAAAGTAGCCCAAATCATAATGCTGCTTAAACCAGATAAGGACCCTAGTGTAGCAAAATCGTACAGACCAATTAGCTTATTACCCATTCCATCCAAAATTTTTGAAGGTCTTCTATTACAACACCTACTTCCGATTATCTCAAAAGGCAAACTTATCCCCGATCACCAGTTCGGGTTTCGCAGCAAACATGGCACTATCGACCAAGTACACAGACTAACACAACAGATCATGGAGAGTCTCGAGACGAAAGCTTACTGTACTAGCGCATTTTTGGACATATCGCAAGCATTTGACCGCGTCTGGCACCAAGGATTACTCTTTAAAATTAAACATGCTTTCCCTGGCTACTTGTACGAAATCCTTAAGTCATACCTGCAAAACAGACATTTCTTTGTGCAACATGGCGAGGCAACATCCGCATTGAGCCAAATAAAAGCAGGAGTTCCACAAGGAAGCGTACTTGGACCAATACTCTACCTGCTGTTTACTGCAGACCTACCGACATCTACATCAATGACTACCGGTACCTTTGCCGACGACACTGCTGTCTTAGCTACGCACAGCGATCCAAAAATTGCCTCACAAACATTACAAATAGGTCTCAGCAAAATATCATGCTGGCTTAAGAAGTGGAGGATAAAAGCGAACGAAACCAAATCGGTTAATGTTACATTCACGCTAAGAAAGGGATCTTGCCCGCCAGTTACACTAAACAATATAGAAGTCCCCCAAGCAGATCATGTCAAATATCTGGGAATTCATTTAGATAAAAGACTTACGTGGCAGAAACATATTTATACTAAAAGAAAACAACTGGGTTTGCAAACTAGAAAACTATATTGGCTTATAGGTCGCAAGTCTCAAGTGTCCCTTGAAAACAAAATATTACTGTGCAAGGCTATATTGAGCCTGTCCTGGACCTATGGAACCTAACTGTGGGTGCATTGTGGCGCAGTCGAACATTGAAATACTGCAAAGATTTCAAAATAAAATACTAAGAATGATAACAGATTCTCCTTGGTACATACCGAATGAGTTAGCTACACGTGACCTAAAGATACCTACAGTAAAACAAGAAATTCATCGCTATGCAAAACATACAAAGAACGCATATCCAACCATCCAAATGTTCTTGCTCAAAACTTATGGACAATGTACAAGAAGCGCGCTGGTTAAAGGAAAATTAACTCCAAGACTTAATCTAAACATAGGAATTTTTCTTACTTTAAAGAAGAGGATGTGGCATAGGTCACATACCTAGCACGCCAAATTAGCAACACCTCAAAATACTGCTGAATGTCCCATCAATATTAGGAGACAGATTGTAGTAAATAATGATAACAAAAAAAAAAAACAATTACTTTTTGATCCATTTCCAAGTCTTCCATCGGATTGTCTTGATGTTATGCACTTGGAATATATTCAAGGAATGAAACTGGTACTTTGGTGAACAAATACCATGGTTTAGTTAATACTTAGATAAAAGGTAGACATTAATTAAATAAATTTATTGCATTAAGTTATATTTCTATACATCTATTAATTATTATTTGTATTTTTGCAGGCTTCCTTATTATATCCTCGAACAGTTATTCGGAGAAACAAGACTTACTGCAGAGGCTTTGCAACATTTCAAAGGACAATTCTGCAAGGAGTTCCAGTCATTACAAGATTTCTTGCACAGTTTCTGCCTTTTTGGAATGAAAGGGACTTTTGTTGAGGTAATGTAAATGAATGATTTTGATTTTAGTGTTACAGATCACTGTTAGTGTAATGATATTTGCATTAAAGTCAAAAATAAAAAGTATTTATTCAATTTAGGCTTGGAAGAGCCATAAACAATAAATATTAAAAATTAACCACCGGTTCCAAAACTCAGAAGAACCAACAAGAAACTTTGCTTTGTTTTTTTATATATTATTATATTTGTTTACTTATTTTATTTATTACGACTTCATTGATAGCCATTGCATGATAAGTCCCGCTGAGTTTCTTTCGCTGGTTCTTCTCAGGTCATAGGTGTCCTTTTCCTAAGCGGTGGTAGATATTACAATCAATAAGTGAGTCTATCTCTCCCATGTTGAGTAAAGATATTTGAATTTGAATGATATTGACATTTATCTGCCATTAAACACACTGTACATTTGGAACAATTAATTGCGGCTTACAATAACTTGTTTTAGGTTGTATAGTGTAATTATTTTATTATAGTTTCTTGTATTTATGCAAGTTTTATAAACGTTTTTTTCATGTATTCTGAACTGTTTGCCTAGTGAACATAGAACCTGAAAAGGATCTAAAACTTTGGGATTAGTGGAAGAAAAATCAGAGGCAATAATACCTAGAAGTGTTTTATTAAATTATAATTGTGTAATATCATAAAATGTCATATTTGAGACATAACTGCATATTTATATTTGCTATTTATTTGCAGATCATGGATTTAGTGACTTGGATAAGTGTTGATTGCATTGAACACATTAATTCCATACTTGAGACCTTTAAGAAGATATTCTGCAGGGCGCAATCGATAGAGCAGTGCGCTATTTTAAAGAGCCTATCTGATATGTATACTAATCTTGTAAGTTATTAATACATATTTTATTAAACTAGCTATTGCCCATGACTTTGTCCGGGTGGTAATATGTAAAATGGAATTTTTTGCTCTTTTTTTCCAACAAAAAGTAGCCTAAGTTACTCCCAATTTTATCAGCGAACTTTTAGTAAAAGTCACTTCAAAATCAGACCAGCTATTTATGCGTTTCAACAAACAGACATACATATCTGGAGGTGGTAGGTCTCCTTTTACAGGGGGCCGTCTAGGGCGGTACCACCGCGGTGTCTATTTCTGCCGCAAAGCAGTAGTGTGTAAAATACTACAGTGTTCCGGTTTGAAGGGCACCGTAGCCAGCGTATTTGCTGCGTAAACGAGACGTAACATCCTATGTCTCACCTAGGCAGCGCATTGGTAGCACCCCTGGTAGTGGCGATGTCCATGGGCGTTGGTGACCTCTTTCAAGTGGCCTGACTGCTTGTTTGCCGTCATGTGTATTTAAAAAAAACCACAAAAATAAAATATATATTTTATTATATGTATAGGTCTATATGTAAATAATATCACAATGTTATTATTTAATAACGGTTATTTTGATGTTACAAATGGAAAACGTCAATTTTATTTATTTTTATAGAATAAATATGTATTACTAAATATTATTATAATTGTTTATATTATTGTCTTGTATTTAAAACAGATATAACAATGATAGTCTATGGTGTTTTAAAGGTATACTCAAGTACTCGTAAGAAGAATTACTTTATGAATATGGAATCTTCACACATTGAATACCCTCAAATTTTGCGTAATGTGGCATCTCACATAATGGACATGACTAATAAAGCTCTGCAAATAAATTCAGGTATAGTTTATTTATTTAATTTTTAGTATTAAAATGAACAATCATAAAATTCTATTTTTGTAAATATAATTATGTGTAGTTTAAATATGGGAAATAAAAGGCAATTGCCAATTGATGTTAGTGCACATGTTACTACACTGGCCGCTATTCTTTATGATAAATAGAGATATATTTATATACAGTAATACTTTTACATTTATATTGTAAAAGTATATAAATTGATAAATAATGTTTATGTCTTTTTTAGTGTATTAGATTTTTTAGTTGTAGGGTCATGAAACCATCGACTAAAAAGTGAAACCATCGTGCTGCTTAATTCTTCCAAGATGCAGTTTTTTCATTCTGTATTCTTTTAGCAAAACGTATATAGAAGCGACTTCCGTTTTGGTAAGATATCTTTAAATTGTAATCGAGTCACCAATGTTATGTTTTCTATCGCAGGTGACATGTGCACGCTGTTCAGCGCAAGTAGCGCTGCGGAGCAATGCGCCCGCGCTGAATTGCGGCACGGGCGCGCCGCAGTGAGCGTTCCCAAAGCGCTTTTGTTAGCACTTTCACTGCTGTCAACGTCCGCTGCGCTAGTGGAGAACGTTGCCACAATGCTAGTGCTGTAAGTATCTATGCCAATATTAATACAAACTCTTAATTAAAAGTATCAAAATGACAAAAACCTATTCATGTACATACTGATAGGTATATGCGTTTTAGCAAACAAAGAATGCTGATTAAAATTAAAACACTAATTTTGTCCTCAGGTACAGGAGAATCGTGATGATTACGAAGAAGACGGCGGGTTCTAAGGCACTCGAAGCGGACAACAGTCAGCTGCGGATACTAAAAGCATTCACATCGGACATGACTTCCAGTTTGTACAACGAAGAGTGTCTGAGCTCCCGAAAGGAGGGGGTCGTCTTCAACAGGCTTCACCCTCAAATCGCGTCTCGTCTAGTGAAGTCCGTGCCGAATGCGGACGCCATGCTTAGTGTTAGGAATCACTTGGCGTTCGCGCCCTACACTTACGTGCAGTTGGAGGGATTGGGGGAGATGGGGGCGGAGAATGGCGCCAACTCTCTATGGTTCTCGGCGGCCATAGATCGCCAGTTCCCCGGATTGGCCGATTTTCTTGTTAAAGCCGTACCACAGTTGCGTGTGGATTTGAACAGTCGCTCGCATAGCTGAGTTTTTATAAGCGAGCAATAGTGTTATTTATAGTTAAGCCAAATTAGATTCGCGTCGTTCGTATGTTGTTTACTTTTAAACTTTTATCACATCTCGGTGACATCTCATCTATAAGAATGCTACATGTGTGAAGCTTCTTTTTTGCCATGGCTCCTGGTTTAACTAATTTTTAACTTTAAAGTACACCATAGGTACTTTGAAGTTTGTACCGATTTTTGTATTAAAATGTGAAATGACTGTTGAGAAAATAAAATATCAAATTGTATAAATAATAATTCTGATACGATAAAAGGAAATGATACTACTAAATATGTTTTAAAGTATAATAAAATGTAATGTTGAATGATTTACTTCAAATTTACGCGTAATTGTCTTTAAGCTATATGTTTAACATTTTAAGATAATCTCGACATCGGATAGTACAAATATGTGCCTTTGATTTTGTATGTCGAATAAATATATTTTTAACAGACTATAGTGAGTTTTTTTTTTTAACCAAAACAAATGTATTGGATACATTACCTCGCGGTTAACTTATTTATTAGAAAATTACACAATAACGAATAACCCCCTTTTTTGTAGGCTCTTTGTTTTCTCAATACATATTTGAAAATATTATGTATGTTCATAAACACAAGAATGATTTTGTAAATATTGTGACACACATAATATAAATACTAGGAATAGGCATAATTATGTTTTTCCAAAAACTAGGCTCCGAAGAACAATGAAATCTTTCATGGGACAATGTATACCCTTCTGCAATAAAATCCCAGAAAACGTTCAGCTTTTATCTGTAACTAAATTTAAAAAAGATGTAAAGGAATGTTTGTGTGTAAAAGGATAATATTGTTGTAATGACTACTTGATAGATAACACACTATAAAATGTTATGCATTATGTAAAAAATTTGTAAAATTTATTGAAAAAAAAGAAAAAAATGCCTCCATATTGAATAAAGATATTTGACTTTGTCTTTGTAATCTAGTATGTTTTTTTTGGTAATTGACCTTTAATAACTATTTTTGTATTAAATTCTAATGAAATTATTCTGTCAATCAGACCTCTTATGACAGTTAAGGTCAGGCCTAAATGTTAAGTATGAGACCTTACATGAAGAGTCAAAGCCTGAATGACAGTTTTAATATTTGTCGTAGTTTAAAAAAGAAAATACTAGTACTTTGGATTTATAAGATACAAGTAACAAAGTACATTAAAAAGCTCGTTAATTAAAGTTTATCTAATAAATATTGTGTAAAATTGGTTTTAAATTTTAATAGAATATACATATATGTGTTATGTAACATCGTGTTGTTAAAATATTTACGTCGCTAATAGTTATAAAAAAAATTATATCAGTTTTGGATAAATATAGCCACTTACTAATATACAAATAATAAAAAATCCTGTATTGAAAAGACATAAATTGAAATAAATTAATATGTTTATAACATCAAAATAACTAGTATTTGTCATCTTTCTACATAACACATTCATATTCCTTAAAAGTAAAAAGAAACAATTATGAATTGAAATATTGCCTGCTCTTGAAGATACGAAAAAATCAACGAGAAAAACAATTAATCACAAATAAATCTGAATCATTTTATTGAACGCATCCACCCTACCGTTTGTCGTTTCGTACAAACGCTATCAACTCTAAATCAACAAGAATCAAAGTAGTCAAGTGGCCTCAATTACACTAACTCCTGACTGCAGCCAGTACAGAGTGGGATCACTCTAGATAATTGTTTTTGAATTCAAAATGTTATGCTTGGATTTGATACTTAGATTGAAGTTGTTTAAACATAAGGCGTACTAAGAAAATCGTAATTAAGTACTTGTTATCTTTCCGACCAATTTTAATAAGAAAGAATATCAAAAGCTTATGATAAGAATATTATTATATGACATTTTTGTATCATATAAATCTGTCGTAATAAAGCACACAAATAAATAAATAAATGGGTATATGTATTAATATTTCGGATTTATGTCTTTATAGATATAATGTAATAATTTCTGATGCAATTAAGGTATTTACAATACTTAATTGTCTGTATCAGTCGTATATAAACGGCCTGGGGTAGTATCATCGCGGTGCCTATTTCTGCCGTAGAATAATAATAACCACTATCGTCACCTGGTTGAAAGGACACCGTAGCCAGCGTCATTACTTGGTAAACCAGGCGAATATTCTACGTGTCAAGCGGACTTGAATCAACCAAAAAAAAAAACTCAAAAATTAAATATCGAGGGAAGTAATAACCACATCAGTTAGTTATTACTTCGTAACATAATTAATTTTAATACTCTTTAACATTAGTAGAATAATAATAATAGGTGAGTACCATTAATATTTAATTACTTTAAATTATAAGCGTTGCCCGAATACTAAATAGACGTTCCATAATTTTTTGGTGATTAGATATGCATGAGGTGTGTCAACCCGCTCTAAATAAATAACATTAATTTACTTTCGTATCTGATGCTCATTTATTTTTCTCGGTCCGCTCGAAAGCATAAATTATAGACACCTCGGCTGGAGAGAGTTCTGAATCGTGCCGGGTGGCCCGCTAGGGAGGGTGCAACCCACACCAGCATCCCGCCCACGCCTCGATAGAATATTTTCCAGGGACTTTTGTCCCCTCGTGCTCCTTTTTGCGAGCGACATCTTCAAGGATATTGTGTTAATCGGACCCCGGGATACTTTCTAAAAATTTCTCGATTGGAAATTATTCGGAGATATTGTCCTATTCTTCAGAAAGATTCAAGAAAACCTCGCGCATTACTTGTAACTATATACGTATACTTATGTTTGTGCGTAGACATTGTACAATAAGATTGCTTTGCTGTTGAATGTGTTGCACGTTTCAGTTAAATAGTTTAAACGTATGCAGAATAATAAAAATGTTATTGACAAAAGAATATTAAACCGTGTGCCATTGTGAATACACGCGCAACTGGTAACAATTCACAGGGGGAGGTTAGGGGGAGGGGGTTCTACCTCACCCATGGAACCCTTTGACCGTCGACCCAAACGACCCCACGCTCCCTTTATCTCCAGTCAAAAATCGCCTCGAGAGTTATGTTTTCGATGCGGCGTTACCGATGCTCCAATTTCCTACGAATAATTCTTGCAAATTTTACTTCTAACTTGTTGTAACTGCCTAAATAGTAACTATACTCGACACAACTTTTAGTGTTTTATGTTTCATTTACGTCTCTTTTAATTTTTCCTCATCTTTATGATTGATTATTCATTTGAAGGGGATGAACCAAATGATTCCTCATAACATTGTATCTATGGATGAAAAAAATATTAGTGAGATGGTTAATTTTAACGAAGTATTGCTGATTTTTCTCGAATTACAATTCGTTTATAATGGAATAAAAGAAAATAGGTCTTATACGTTTTAGGAATATAACATTATTTAGAAATTGTAAAATATTTCTTATAACTTATTAAAATTATAATATTTTTGTTACTTTAAATATTTATTATATTCAAAGATATATCCGTCTTAAGTAGCAACACCGAAAGCGGGGTTCGCAAGTATCTGTTAAATAGCGTGCTACGTGTTTTCGAACGGCGGATCCCTCCTAAACCTCTGAGATCTGCAAACACGAGCGTTGAATCGTGTTAGTGTAGGCAAAAGCTCGCCGGGCTGCTGTCTGTATCCGAATCGATAAAATTCGGGTCCGCGCCCCCCTGTGTTGCCATGGCGACGCTCCGAATCTCTCCCACCCCATTCCACCACCCCAGAACACGGATGTTGACTTAGACGGATAGAGTAAGAGGCTTATTAATGGTTTTATGTTACCCTGGTGTTCCCTATAAAATCCATCATTAAAAAGTGTACGAATTTTCGTCCCTCGCCTTTAAGATATTCATCCAAGGCTGTTTAGAAAAGGCGTTTTTCAATTTCATATAAATATCGATGATATATATCTTGTATAGTCGAATACGATTCCGACTATAAATATTTATGTAGTATATACTTTTCATCCACCATATTGAATTTCGAACACTGCCGAATATTCGCTATAAATTACGGTCTGGAAGTATTGGCGGTACGTTTTCCCGCTATGTGCGACGCCATTTCCCAGACTGCGTGACGCCATTTCAAATTGAGAGCGATCGCGACGAGCCACCCTCAACAATATTTACATCACGCAAACATAAACGTATTTCGCCGTGTCTGGCTTCACCCACATTAATATGTATGTTGTGTTAGAAAAAATATTTGTCCATTGGAAACAAAGGGTTACTTACTGTCTTCGACGGCACCAAAATTCTATTTTTTATCGTTGCAACGTTATCATATTTTGGAATGAAATCATATATATACTAGCGAGCTGCTCTGCTTCGCACGGTTAGTTATACTACAATATAAAGCACGTGTATACATATACACCTTCCTCTTCAATCGCTCTATCTATTAAAACAAACCGCATCGAAATCTGTTGTGTAGTTTGAAATATTTAAATATATATAGGGATATAGGGACAGACAAAGCGACTTTGCTTTATACTATGTAGTGATTATAGTAACATATATGTAAATATAAGCTTAGTTTTTATTTTGCAGAAGAAACATACCACAAGATATAAATCCAGTTTGTTTGTTAAAGTCCAACACGAGTTACGAGCGCCTCTGTAAGCAAACCCGGGCAACGGATTTCCCGCAACCACTAGTAGTTTATCCCAGCAGAGGCTGTGCAAACTTTCTACTCGTAAAATCTCGTTTGCCCAGTGCCAGTTCAAACATTTTACGGCCGGTATCTCTACGACTAACGCTCAGAAAAACATTAAAATTAAGTCCTCCTCAACGTTATTTCCGATTCTGAAGACGTGCTCTTTGCCATTTAAAAAACTTGCGCTACAGCTGTGTACGGTCTCCTCTGATAAATTCTTATTAATATTCCAGCGGCGCAATTTTATTCCTTTTGTCTTAGCTAGCGGGCAATAAAGAGGTAGACGCCTGAAAATGCGCTGCATTTATTCTTCCAGCGCAGCCTTTGTTTTATTTTTAGCGCTCGCTCCTTTTGCGCTCTCTAACAAGGTTTTTAATTATTTCCTTTAATGCCACTTTCAGCGTAACGCAAGGGCCGTTGTTGTGACGATATTAGGAGCGGGAAATGTAAACTGTTGAAATTGTTTTACGCTTTACGATCACGTTTCAAAGCTAGCACAAGCATATAGAATTTGTACTGGCTTTTACATAAGGCTTTAATTGTATGCTTATTACTTGTTTAAAAACGGTGTTTTTAATTCTGAGCGAATTAAAAGTAATTAATTTAATGATATATTGATAATAGAGCATCACCAGATGGGTGGTTCATCGTATTCATGTGTTATAGCATTTGACATGTGTTAATTATACCGCAAATTTGTTTGTTTTTCGGGACAAAACGTTTTATTCTTCCATCTTGTAATTTCACCACTTGCAGAAAGCATTTGAAAATTAAACACTGTGATATTTGCGTATAACTCCTGTAATTTTTGGCTATTTTCTTAATAGATAATATACTCTCTCGATTTAGAGAGAGTTGATGTTTTAATAGCGATATGACTTGCATATTATTTGTAGCGAAGGACGACAATATGTGCCACTGTAGTGCTTAGCTGACTATAGCAATACAGAGATTTTTACAAAATACAAGCGGCATAAAGAGGCATCGTAATTCTATACGTTTAAAAACCCGGAACACAATGTTACTTTAAAAGAATATAAATAAGTGTATAAAACTAAAAACTTTGAAAGTTGATTGTTAAAATGTAATTTTTCTTAATGAACATGAAATTACTGAAGTCAAAATAGAAACCTATATCGAAGTATGAACAATTCATAACTTTTTACTAATTTATTTATACATGTTTGGTTATTATATATATTATATTCTACACTTACTTTCAAAATAAATAATTTATTCATCACCCGCGGGAAAAACAGAATGGTAGCTAAGGAGTCTTTTCGCAAAAAGGGTCATGAATCTTTTGGGTGATTTATCGCGTCCGCCGTTGTTTGGGGCCGAGTAGGGACAAAAGGAAAGTACTTCAATAATTCTAATCTTTAGAAAAGGTTTTTCAAAAGGTACAGCCTTTTGAAAAACCTTGTAACACGTGTTCCCTTAGTACTTACATTTCTTATATTGTTAATATGAATACAGCAAAAAGATAGTTAAAATTTTGCGCTTATTATGAACGTTAATATAGTTGAAAGTCTTAAATAAACAATGGTAATAAAACAAAGAGATATTTAACAACAAATAAAAACCCGTTTGGTTCACAACTAACTGTTAATATAATTTAAATTGTTAACAGAGGACCGTCTAAGAAAGTACTAACATTGCGTTTTTCTGTCGCAAAACAGTATTATATAAACCAAAATGTCTTTCGGTTTAAAGGGCATCCTACCCAGTGTAATTACTGAGTAAAGGAGAAGTAACATCCTATGCCTTAGGGTAACCAGCGGAATTAAGCTTCAGTTTTTGTCTAGTGGCCACTTTGAAGTCCTTTTTATAATTATTTAATTAATAAAAAAAAAACTGTAATAATCTTTTTTCTGTGAGTTGCTGTAAGTGTGTGCGTATTGGTGTAGGGCCCCTAAAATTTCTGGGTCGCATAATAATCAATTTTTTTTATAGCCCACAATGTTGGTGGGTCAAGAATGATCGTAAACTGTTCAAAGTGTGTATTAATAAATGCGGTATTCTGAATGGCTTTGCTCGGCAAGTTTTAAGATATTAATAGAGCAACCAAGATTGCAATATCAGATCGATCGTGATCCTTGTGACCCCATCGAAGAATAAACGCGATATTAAATTGTGCTAATCCTAAGCACTATGGCTAGACGAACGCTGACGAGTTGAGGGTCTTAGGAACGGATTATTGCAGCGAGAGAGGATTGAATATTGGCAAAACATTTGTATAGCTTCCACATAGACGCTGTCACGTTGTGATTAATCTATGTAGATTAGGAATTTTGTTGAGAACAATTTTAATAATCAAACAAAATAAATATATTATACGGATTTACTATGTAAGTAAATAGCTCAAAGAATAATTTTATATATATGTCTAACTAACTTTTAGTGGTAACATTTATTATGAGTATTACTAAAAAAATAAAATCGATCATTAAATTATTCAATCGGCACTAAATAACAGTGTAGAATCTCCATCAAATTTTCCTTTTGGCTTATGAACATAAATATTCCTTTTTATAGAAAGATTTCTGTTATTTTTCAAAAGCCAAAAGGAAGTAATATTAATTTATAATACGTTTATTGAACATTTAATTAGATATAGAAATCCTTATATCCTTAATTACTTTACAAAGTGAATAAACTAATTAGTTGAAATATTGCGTACGACTGAAGAGCTGATATCGGTGCTTCCCAAACAAAAGAGGTCTCATGGATGATTAATTGCTTCACCGGGGGCGCGCGCTGTGCACTTCTTAGTTAAGCCCTTTGCAGCGAGCGCGGAATTAGTAGATAAGCCGTGCAATAATTAGTAAATTAGTATTTTATAGACATTGACAATGCTATTATGAATACTTTATTACATATTTACTTTTAAAAAATTCACACCATTTTTATCAAATATACGAGTGGTAATGCTTATGAACATAACTTTCAGAAACATTTAGGTGTTTGCCGATTTTGCATAATAACAAATAAAATAATATATACATACTTAATATACAAGATACTTGAGTGACACTTTAGTGAACAAAACTAAAAAAAGTGTAACATACATGAATTTTAAAAAAAGCTGTCAAGGAACGTTTATTTATTAATCGTTAATGCATAACCTAATGATGGAATGGTCGTTATAAATATTTTTTTAAAATAATTGAATAGCTATAAAATATGCCCTCTAATTTCCTTCGTCTACTTCTCTGATTAGGGAGCCTTTTTGACAATCAATAATGTGTTACTTCTATATTCTAAAACATATTTTTCTATTTTAATCAATCAATAATTCTTATTTATGATTATTATTTTAAACGCTTATTTTGATAGCCTAAAACCGATTCCTTTTTCTTTATATAACTTACTATGTATGTAACAGTTTACGTGTGTCATAATTGTGTAAAGTGTCCGCACTTATAATCACAGCCTAGGACCAAGAGCTACATTGTAGCATCCTGCTAGTCGTAGCATATGGTTGTGCTACAGCCACGCGCTATTTCGAGCAATCATTATTTAATTCTGCTACTGTTATAACTGAAACTTATAACAAAGGATAGATGACTTTAGTCAGACTTTAGGATTCCTAAAGAGATTTTTAGAAATAGACGTAGAAAATAGAAGCATATTCTTTATTTATTTATTTTTATTTATTTATTCTTTTTGCACAATTACATAAAAGGCGGCTTAATGCCTTAGGCATTATCTAACAGCCAACCTTAGGGAGATTATGAAAAATTTAGCGTGGGTGCTCTTAAGGTACAATATGAGAATAACAAAGAATCAAAAATAGGTGTAAATTGAGATAAAATTTTAGTACAAGGTAGAAATATATTATTTAATAAATAACGATTAATACACTATAGAGCATACATAAACATAAATATGTATATATAAATATATGCTTACTTATGCATACATATATAATATAATATATATCAATATATACATATACACAATATGATTATAAATACATAATTACAAAGTCAGTTGCTTCGCCGATTCTTCATCCAGTAAATGTTTATTCTAATTCTACTCTAAATATAGTGTATATAAAAACGTTAAAGTGTGGTGAAACAGAAACTGATTAATAAGCGTATATTAATTATTTTTCGAATTTTAAACTAAAAACCTTTATTAATGAATGCGTTAAGGAGTTGAGATTCAAAAAAATATCAATTTATTTTGCAATTTTGTAAGAAACCCAACGTAAGAGACCACAAGAATGCTCAAATCCTATATTTCTCATTTACATAGTAATTATATATATCCGGTTTGAATGGGACCGTAACTAACTACTAGTAAATTGTAGGTCGAAGCTACAGAATGAAGTAGTGTTTCCACAATTCAACTTAGTGGAGCAACTAGCCCACCTGCTAAGCCCTCTGTAAACAGATGAATATCTCATATGCATTACACAATAATTATAAATTGCAAATTAAGAAGATTTTGTTTCAAGTATAATATCAAAAAGCCATACCGAAAATGTCGTGGTCAGTATATATAATTTTATTTAAGCTTTCTACACATAGTATTATAACGTACCGTGCAGTGTAATACGCTGTAATCCTTCGGAAAATTAATATGTCAAGTTTAAACGTGCGCCGGCGACCGGGGGAGCATCGTGCAATTTTGTAACAAAGGCATGCTTACTGCAGAGCAGAATGCCTCACATAATCATCCCTCTACGAAAGCGAGTCAAATCTTGTCAGACCTTAAATATTTTAGCTATGCCTTGTTTGTGGCATCGTTGGCTACTAATATACAATTTCAAAAGTATATATGTTATCTTAAGCTACTTATCATCATCATTTGACGTTATATTGATATAATTTTTCTAGATCGTGGTAACCACCAGTATTTTAGTAAAATAAAATAATTCACAAAAACCACTGATGCTTACTACTTTAAATATTTAATATCTAATGTATTTGTTTATTTAAATGTCAAAGAGAAACTTAATACTTACAGCAATGAGCGAAATTATTTCTTGCAAACAAGCTATACATTAATTATAATATTCTATTATTGATCATAACCTACGGGCTTATTCGTATGTCAACAAAACTATTAGACGATTCAATTTTCGCAGACGTCTGATTCGTAGAATATTAATTATTGTTCATCTCCCTAAGCTTAAACTACCACCTGTACACACTAATGGCTTCTGCTTATCGAATCGGAAATTAATTATTCACTAGCTATATAAGCGTATGTACGATTCAATACGATATCGACGACGCGTACCGCTATATACAGGCTGCTCCAAATTATTGATTGTACCGAGAGAGGAGTTCGACATAATGTAAATAGTACATAACGCTGCCTAGATACGGAGCTCGCGTGCCGTCCGGGGCTCGCCCGGATGTAACTATTGGCAACCGTTGTATAGCTCCGAATAAGACGCGGGCAAATTCAGTCATTATTGGATAGGCAATAGAGATGTAAATCACCTGATGGTCACCGTGAAGTTAGGATAATATCACGTTGTCAACAGCATCACCTCTGTGCCACCTGATTCCCGGTATCCGGGGGCCACCCGACTGTTTGCAAAGCCCGCTTTGTGCCTCACCCTTAATAAGTTCGGCCATGTTGGCGAGCGGTGTGTGCGCACGACAGCGTTGATGTGCCGTAATTACTTTTCGATGTTTGGAAAATTGTTTCATGTATCGAGTGGTTTTATGTGCTTTTATATAGGGTCCGCGGGGCCCGGGAAATAACTCTTTGTTCTCGCTCCGGGCGTTCGGCTGTTCGAGATTAATTTTCGAGCTACGATTTCTGGTTTTTATTTTTTTAAAACAGCGTATAATGCGAGCGAGTTTAAATTATAGGTAAATCTGCTTTAAAGGCGGCTTTGAAGAATGTAAAGTTAAATTAAAATACTCAGTAATGTATTGCTAAAACTGATCTTGAATGAGATGACTTGACATTGTTTTGCTTAGGATTTGTCAATTGTCTTTATTGATTTAATATCTCGAAACTTCTATTATGTTTTACTTCGTCCGTAAAGCTTAATATAAATATAATTTATTGCTGGACTTGCTTTACGTTGTATAACAAACTATTTTTTATGTGAAAATAATTAATAAGCTAAATACGAATCGGCTATAACTTCAATTAACACGAACATAGTAGAAGAGACGCCATTATTACGAGCGAAATGTTATCTCAGCCACAAACAAAACAACCAACCAACGCGAGGCGTACTCGTGTTCGAGTACAGAATTAATTAAATCCATGTTGAAACAGTATGTGCTTTGCCCGATGAACGTATATTCCTGTCTACAAGGGAAACCGCCGACGGCGTTAGGAATTAAATCCTGGATGGTTCCAGAGATACTTATAAATTAGCTTCGTTATTTTTTTGTTTCACATCGACGGCCGTGGCTGGAGATTTGTAATTAAAAATCTCCGTCAATGTAATACGAGAGAGGACGGACGGCGAAGCGGCCAATTTGAAAGTGGAATAACTTTTGCACGGAAAAAATCGTACACAAACTGCAATAAAAGCTTTTGCCAATCACGAGACCCCTTTGACGCGCTGTGGCGTTTATGAAAAGCTGAATTTTAAATGCTAACGTTATTCATTTGAACATTACGTTTTGTATCGTTAGGTTTTTAATCCTTTATTACTAAATATTTATTGAATGGTGAAACGCTTGCCAAATTAATGAGAACGACTCTTTTCTGATAATAGTTTATCTGTTTTTTTTTTAATATTTTGTTTAATACAACCGTAACAACTATAATAACCGTTTGTTTTTGTTTGCAAGCTATTTAAATTTTATTTTGATAATCTGACTATTATATAATATAATTGTGTTTTAAGAATTTTTTTGAATTAACTTTATTTAAATTGGAATAAGTTTTAATTGTATGTGAATATAAATTTAATTGGCATTTATACCAAATTATTTGAGATTTTTTTTTTATTTCGTATAAGTAATATTTTATATGGTTGTCTGTGATGCCTGCAATCGAATAATATTATTGTAATTGTTATTGTTATAGGAGAAACAATAAAAATTAAGAATACACGACACAAGTAAAAATCACAGTAATTTTACGATATTTTTTGCTGAACATAAAAATATAATAGATATACCATGTTTAATTTTCGATTCTACATGCTAGTATATTATTCGTGGTACTAAAATTTCCTACGAAAAGGTCGTCACGGTAGAACCCGTCAAAGACTAATGAAGCGTTAATTAATTGCGTCAACCTGTCAAAGTTGAGAGAGGGAAAATTTCGTTTCGGTTTTTAACGCGAAATTATGAGAAATTTCTCGGTGTAAACGAGGGGATGGGGTTCTGTTGCGAAAATTCCCTTCATAACCATAATCTCAAGCCCCTAAATACATTGAATACTTTATACTTTTAAATCGTTGCTTCACAAACGTAGTGTTTGATATAAAATTTTTTGCAGTTTATGTTCAAAAGCAGGAATAAAAAATTCAGCTGCAGTCTTTCAAAGTTATATGATATGGTTAACTGTGTTAAAAATTTTAACGTGTTTAAATGTGTTTAAAATATTTTTTTTTTCGATGTATATTTTAGTTATTAATAAAACAAATTTAATGTTTATTAAATCCACTTTTTTACGGATTTTTTGAGGTAAATTTATATATTTTTACCAACGTTTCGGATTCTGAAAAAAAACAAAAAAGAATGAGAATAATAAACCTTGACGGTTATACAACTCATCTTAGTCTGCCCGCGATCATAGATGCTGGTTCGAAATGTGTAATGAGTATTTAATTACCGCGAAACATCCATAAAAAACTGGATTTGATATGTGTAATAATCGCGTAAATAAACGAAAGAACTATAATGCTATTAACTAAGTAATCAACTGTACTTTAAAAAATAACTCTTAAGGGCCTTATTACGTTTCTGATTATAGACGAGCTATTTGTGTAATGTGACACGAGTGGGTCTTTTTCGGAATCTGGTCCAGATGTTAGATATTTTTGCGGTAGTAATATTGGCATTTTCATCTTGTCACGACCTCGATATTGATAACTTGGGTCTACGAAAAGTATTCAACATAGTGTAAGTTTTTGTTTCGCCTTGTCACTTATTGGATTATTTGTTGTGTTATGTTCATGTGTTCAACTAACTAAATCAAAATTTAAGCTGTCAATAGCAAATTTTTCAACCGAATTAAGGTGTGTTTAGGCGCTCAGACGAACTTAAGTTCATTGTTTAATATGTTAAAGATATAGTAACTTTAGAGAATATAATTTATATTATGAGACATTTTATTGTTAACTAAATGCACGATTACACGAGTAAATATTTAGGGTAGCTGTAACAAACGGAAATCAATTTTCTCAGAGCCGTGCCGCAGATCCCCGGGATAAGCACGATCTGTAAAAGTTTACTTATATTCTCAATTACATTTCGTTGGATACTGACCAGCAATATCAGCGTGTTTCTTTACGCACAAATAGAGATTTGTGTGTTCAAATGTTACAACTAAGGTTTGGTTGTCAAAATACTTATAATGATTACGCATTACAACTCATTTATTTATTCAATACATTCTATTTGATCTTCGTGAAGATTTTATTTAGTTACGTTTGCATTCAGTTCATATTAAATCAAAAAATCTGTTAAGGTAAAATTTAAAAATCGTCTAGGACAAGGCTCGAAAAGATTTAAAATTTTACTTTATCAATTTTAGAATTGAGGACTACTTCGGTAATAAAACTCATACGCGATCGCTTTCCGTGTAAACGTGTTACATTAAATAATATTTTTAATCGTCACACGGCTCACCTCTCGCCGCGTAAAACAATCGCGGGAAGTGGGTGCGAGTTAAGCGCGCCTGTGCGGGGGCAGGCCGCGCTATCTCGCTCACGTTGCTAGGCGACGCGGATCAATACAGCCTCCGCCGGGCCGCCTAATTACCCCGTCCCTCCCCCGCATCCCCTACCACCCCCGAGGTCCACATCCCCCGCGCCCCCTTCTTCATCCCCGCCCGGGGAAATTCACCCGGCCGCACCTCAGCTCCCAGATTTAAATAACCAATGATGGAATACACATTCGAACAGTACTTTTCAGATCTCGTTTTTACGTTTGCCTTTGTTAGGGTTTTTTTGTTGTAAAGGTAATTTTTTCAAGGTGGTTTTTGTTGTTGCAATTTAAAAAAATTTGCAGTAACTTTTGTTTTTGTTCGGTTGTTAAGGACTTCCTTTGTTCTGTCGATTTCGTTCAATCAATTATTGCTACGTTGGCAAGTCTACGTTAAATGTGAGGTTCCGTCGGTGTATAATTTCTGAATTACTCATCTCATATTACAAAATTTTAATGTAAACGGGGAAAAAATTTTCTCCGAATTTAAACAATTGAAAACAAAACAAAAGTCATTCTCGCTCGTTCAGCGTAACCTATTATTTTGCTGTAATGATCATCACTTTTTTTTTTAGTATAACCAGTCTTTTGAAATATTCAGTTGTAATAATCGTCCAATTTTTTTATATTGTATTTCTATATTTGCGTTCATACAAGATGTTTCACATCCCCGTTTTTTTCGGTTTCACGAACATTTAGAATTTCATAAAGATCTCAAAAGAACGAGAATTGAAAATGTACATAAGTATTTCTCGAAACTTTCCGAATGTACTGGAGTACAATATCTCCCCGTCGCAGATCTGTTCCACGTTGAAACATATTTCTCCCGAGCTGTATATAATTTTGGAGGCGAGGCGTCGGCAATATCGTTCTTTGTTCCATCTAGGGACCAAACGAAATTACGCCTGGGAAGCGAGCTGCAAAGAAAAGTTGAGGACGCGCGCCATTTTAAATTCTCTTACGGTACGTCTCTCTTTCTTTGTTGAAATTTACATTTTGATACCTTTTTAAATTGTAAGCACGCGTCAAAGTAAACTGAGTTATGGAAGTATTTTGACTTTGCAATGTGCTGTATTAAGTTTGAGTCAATATCGAATGCTGATTTTAATATATTACAGAATATTGCTGTTACTAAATTATGTAGTAACTAGCAGTTGCCCGCGACTGGGTGGTGATATATAAAAAAAGAATAAAAAATACTAGCTGGCCCTGGCACGCGTTGCTGCGGCTAGGATTTACTTATTTTACATTGTAATAAGCAATTTAAGGGCTTAAGATAAACGGAAAGAGAATATAAGTCATGAAGACCACTATTTTTATTAGATAAATGTTATTTGTAAAGAAGCAGTGACATTGATGATGCTACCGTTACACTTGAATATAATGAAAAAATAACACTGGTATAAAAAACGATTGGATTGGTATTTAAAGTGCACAGATTGAAAACGATTAATCAAAATGTTCCTTCTGATGATATCGTGCAAAATTCTATTCAAAAGAGTTAGTTTTAAAAATTATTATTGTTTTTTTAATTCTTAGTTTTCTATTAATAATTGTTATAATTTGTATATGGATATGGAGCACTGCCACTAAAAATATAATTTCTACGTTTTATTTTCATCGCTGTTACTAAACAAAGAACAAAAGTTGATTACATTCGTCGCAAGCGTAAGGAAACAGCATATGAAATAATAAATAACGAATATACAGTACCTTCAATCGTATCCGCCGTTGAATATGTAGAGTACAACATCACTTTTATTAATTTTGTTTTGTAAAAATTAATTTCTAATTTTTACATTTTATGTTGTTGGCGCATGTTAGAAAGCTATTTAAATTCATTACTTTTTATTTAAATTAATGGCCTGGTATAAAATAACGACTTACTAAATTGTATTTTTGTTTTGAACAATAGATAAAAATTATTATAAAATTAACTGCCCAAAATAATTAATTTTTAGCTATTACTTTTTATTGTCCCAATTCTCCTATTATCAACGAAAAGTTTATACTATTAAACCGAGCCATCTATTGACACACACGACACAATCAATTGCCAACTGACACAATGGTGTTAGTAGCTAACATTTTGCATCAAAATAATAATAGAATAATAAAATGTTATAACACATTATTGTGATTATAGGTTAAGCTATTCTATCTTTTTAGTTAAATGAAACTGTCACATGGTGGGCAACTATATTTTAAAATCGGTTAAGTATTTTAAGAGTGCATCGCGGACAAACATCGTGACACTAGATTTATATATAGTAAGAATAAAGAAAAAGAACATTCTATATCCTCTTCATCACACATGTCGTCCCTGATAATATGACCAAGGTATTTAAATTGGAGTACAACACGATCTGGTACTCCATTCAGGGCCCTATTAAGGTACATTGTAAGAGCCACTCCCCGATTTTGAACACTATTAACTCACACTTTCTTAGAAATTTTAGAAATAAAAAAGTTATGACGGTGACAATCTCAACCTTGTACAAATATAATATTAATTATCAATGCTGGTTATGCTTTATAAGGCAAAGTATAACAATGTTTTCCATAACTGTAATTTTAAAACACTTATATCTCACGTATAATATGCTTCTTTTTGATTTCTGTAACATTGCATAAACTTTTATTTATTTCAATTTGTTACCGGATGTAATATTAACGTAAATATCCTTTAATTGTAACTAAACACAAAACTGTATATATACATATATAATAAGCGTATCAATTATTTGTTATACTGCCATTTTCTTCCTTATCAACACACCGCAGCTACTTCAAACACTCCATTCGGTAGCCATTTCAAGAGTCAATTAATTGTGATCGTTGCTACAGCTACATGTGTGTATATAATGAAACGTGATATGCTTGTCCCGTTAGTTGATACGCTGTCTATAATTACACAGACGTTGCTCGTTACAAGAGGTTCAACAATCAGGATTCTGGAAGCTTCGATTGCAGTGGGGTGGAAGTGGGGGAGATGGCAAGACGCTTTGAGTATCGCCTTTGACGGCGGACTTGTAATTGGATCGCAACGGACCAGCCAAGCAAACAGAGCGATGTATACCTTTGCTGGTGCAGGAAATTAAATGCGTGTTATTCTGCAATACATTTAATATTTACAATATAATAAATACAGTGTTCAAAAGTACGTACAATTCACTTCAGATATCCATTTATATGTTTAGGGACAAGTGACTAACTCGAGCATTATGATTAACTGCTTCAACCTCTTGGTTTAGCCCGCGTGGTGATTGTAATTTTTGATAATAATTGTCACATATTATAAATTTAAGAGCCTAAAGGTTTTTGCGGTTGGTTGCGGTGTAGGTTGTTGAAGGCAGGTTTTTTAAACATACATCTTTTAGTTATACTTTGAATGAACTGCTGAATGTTAAAAATCATGGGTTAATTTTGGATAAGACTCTGAATTAGAATAATCAGGTCTTCAGAACTTGTCAAAAAGTCACAGGCGTCCTGAGATTTCTTTATCGTTTTAAAAATCTTTTCCCAATTCAAACAAAAGCTACGCTCGTGCAGACCCTAACTTTCCCCTTATTCGACTATGGTGACGTGTGTTACTTTGACCTGAATGCAGATCAAGTCTATAAACTAGACCGACTTTTAAATAACTGCATTCGATTCGTTTTCAATCTTCGTAAATATGACTGTATGTATTACATCGTATCGGTCTCAACTTCAGTGGTTACGTTTGCGTCTACGACGACTATTAAGGGCTCTAACTACTCTATTTTCCATTTTAAACTCCTCTTCCCCGGCTAATTTGTCTTCCAATTTCCCATATCTTAGTACAGTTGGCAAAAAAGAACTTCGTTCGACGCATAACCGTCTTCTCTTAATCCCAAAACATCACACCGATCTTGTAAATCGATCTTTCTATAATATTATAGTATATTATACATCTATATGTATAAGTTTATTCATTTATTACAATTCATTATTTATATAATTTTGTATTCTACATTTTTGTAAATCTTTTCATTTTCTTTTTTTGTGCACCTACCTTGTTACTCATAACTATACAAAAGTCGGCTGTTAGACAATGCCTAAGGCATTAAGCCCGCCTGTGTGGATTTAATTTTGTGCAGAAGTTTAAATAAATTAATAAATAAAACTGCACTTTACCTAATGTAGTGCAGTTCATTCAAATAGCTTGTAAGTTATTCCGGTATCTAGTTATGTAAGTTGTATATATACAAGCTATGTTAAGTAAAAGAGTAACAAACATTCATCCATACAAACTTTCGCATTTAAGATATTAGTAGGATCACTATGCTTAGTAATAAATTTCCTTTTAATTTATTTATTCATCATTGTCTGGTTATTATGAAACGCAACATAATGGTTAGGCCATTTGAAGCCAGATCCAATATTTCAATTGTTTCGTTTGGTATTATTATGATTGCTATTTGCGAGGGATACTCATTATAATAACGTTATAAATAATTTAATATAAATAAATTTGTAGATCGTGTCATTGGTTAATTAAAGTCATTGGGTCAAAACAACGTCTATGACGTCTATAATTTGTAAATTGGTGTATTTGTATACGTCATACACAAACAAATAATGATAGTATTCGTACGCCTGTTCAGTTAGAACTTCATATTTATAATTCAAACTTATTTGCTAATACAATATGTAAAACATTTATATAAAATTTGGTAACACAATTAACAAACAAATTACTTTTTAAAACACAACACAAATAAATAACTTTTTAAATTACGGACTGTATATAGAATGGTTAGAGTAAAGAAGGAACAGTTGCATTAGATTTAGCGTTTTAACCAAAATTAATTAACTTTTAAAGGACAATTTTTAAGGACTTTTTTCAAGGACCCGTCCTTTTTGGCAAGGTTGAATTTTTTATATCATTTTGGTATATATGAATGAGATAAATTACTTTTTATAGCTTACTTTTATGTACCGGTTATTCGTTTTAGTATTATCTAAAGATTTTATTTCTCTTTAGTAATAAATAAATGTATCAAAGAGTTAAGCCTATAGTATATATATTAGTCAGTAAATTTAAACTTTGTAATGACAAAAAAAATTAATCGATCTCATAGTATGTTTGTATATTCACACAAAAAGCATAGATTCTTTACATAAAACTATACGATACTCTATATATGTATGTGTATGTATCGTAATAAGGCAAAGTAACCTGAAACTTGGTATAAACATATCTTTTGCGAAGTAGAGAACAGCTAAAAAAGGATTTTACGAAAATTAAACTTATAAGAAAAATAAGGAGAAAGGGGTTTGCTGGGGCGTAAAAAAGGGAAACGCAAGACACGCGGACAAAGTCGATTTTTCTATATTGTGGTCGATTTATTTAAAATAATTTTGGATTAGATTTAGATAAAACTCATAAACAGCGTGTACAATTAAGCTGCAAAATTTTAATGATGATAATTTTTATGTTTTTTTTTTTAGAAAATTTAGTTTTGTAATTCATTTCAAGATGTCGTCTACTACTGCTAATTTCAATGTATTGAGCTTTGTAAGTATGAAGCAAAACAATCTAACAATCAAATTCAGTTATATCACGTATTTTAAAACTGTTTAAAACATACTTTTCTTACTTTCGTAACCTAAATAAATAATATGCATGACGTTGTCAAATATAAGCTTTTAAATCTATTTTGTTTTAATAATTTTTTAACTATTTCGTTATCTAAAATATAGGAGCCAATAAGTATGTGCAGCCATTGCAATTTTATTTAAAAATTTATCAATAAACTTATCACATAAGCTTACATCTGGTTTTATAATGTTTACGAGAATAAAAATACCAATGATTTTTGTATATAATATATGAATTTTTAATTACAAATTTTGTATATGCACGTAATTATGTTGTATGTTACAACTTTGAGCATAATTTTATTTCAATACAATGTACATAGTACAGTTGTACTAGTCCGCATTTTTTCGTTGCGTTATAACTGTAATATTTATAAATTTAAACTAACTTAACATTTTAAGTTGCAAAATTATTAAGCGTAAATGCTTAGCACTCTTAATGAAAATAGGAAATGCAACGAACTGTTTGAAGAAAACATTCAATCTTTTCTTAAGAGGTCCTTTGAAAGCTCCTTCTTTGAACCAAATTAAATAGCATCGTTGAAGGAAAACGATTGCAGGAAAAATAAGGACTTGCTAAGAATTTATCAAATAGAAATGTTTTATTGACGTAATTACTTAAAGGAAAATATGTTCGTTGGGTTCCGCTAACATTTATTTTATTATTATTAGTGTTACTAAAAAATGAAATCTTAATGCTACGTAGTTTTTCATGGTGTCATAATAAATTTTAGCCGATTTCAAATGAATATATACTTTTAATATAATATTTTATATAAATAATATTTTAAAATGTGTTATAAACTAGGCTTCTTAGTGTTTAATTTCGAAGTAATTAATGAAATTTGAATTAACAATTTTGTTGCTTTTGCGGTTTCTTACTGCCTTTTGAACAATTTATTTGGAGGCAATTTGTAATAAAATCAAATAAATATTTAGTTTCTAGAAGTACCGCACATAAAACTAATATTTCTATTACTGAAGTCAGATATAAATTACTCTATTTTAGAACTGGCAAGAAAATTTGAAGAAAAAATATAAAAGAAGAAGAAAATACTCAAGAAAGTCTGACCGGTAGAATCCATTCAATTGCTTTATTTATTAAAAAATATTAATTATTTTATAGTATTGTGCGAAGACTTTTTGTTTATGTTTAACCTTAGCTTTTAAAAAAGAAAGATCACGTAGTCGTCGATCTTTCGTTTTAAACTGCGGTGGGGTTATTTTAAACCTATTTAGTTTTATGGCGTTCTTGAATGGCTCTTCCTCATTTTATTACCGTTTTGTGATAAAAGACGATAGCGTCAACAGCGTCAAGGTCGAGACCTGACGGGTAAATCTAATGATTAAATATTTTAATCTTTTAATTTGACGAATACTCTTCATATACTTTCTAACCTATAAACAAATTAAATTTTGTTTGTTTAATAAAGAATGTTTAAGAGAATTTTACGCTATACAAAAGGTTATGGGCATGTAAAAAGTCGGTCCACCCACCAACCCGCATTGGACCAGCGTGGTGGGATACGGTCCAAACCCCCTAATGGACAGGGGTGTATTAGGGGAGGCCTATGTCTAGCAGTGGACTAAAACAGGCTGATGATGTATGATGTATGTAAAAGGTTATTTTAGAAGCTATACTACACTTCAAATAAAAAATAGTAACACTTCATATAAAACCTTTCTAAGACTTATGTTCATACTGATCGACAATCAAGTTTTTTGATATAGTTTACTTAAGATTCGACAATTTCACTGAAGAAACTAGACTAAAAATTTAATTTTTCTGTATGCCGAAAGCAAAAACAACACAAAAACTTGAAATTTAAATAAAAAATCTAATTTAAAACTCTGGTGGAGTAAAAAATGTAGACCGCTATGATAGGCTTCTGACGCCTAATGTCAGTCATCAATACGCGATGTTCGACTAATACAAGAGAATTACGATATGATATTATAATTTGATAGATAAAATGTGGCTCAAGTTTAGTCACATTAAATGGAAAACAAAATTTTGAACTTCTGACCACGATTAGTTACGATAAAATATTCTTTTAGGATAATTATATAGCAGAACATACTTAATTAAAAACCATTTTCTCCGTATTTACGAAATTAAACTTTTAGAGACGTGTTTATAGCATTTCAAACACTTAATGAAAAGAGATCACGCTGGGCCACCCCCACCCCTGTTTTTGCAATAGAAAACTTTTCTGAAAAATATTAAATATGTCAGAAAGTCAATACTCAATAGAGGACTCGCTAAGAAGCCTGTTATTTTCCGCTCGGCGTTTTCAATTCCCGCCGAGTTTTGAAAAAGCTTTTACAGGGTATTTTTCTTTCATTTTTCTTTCAGCGCGCACCCTTCTCGCTTTGCCTCCATATTGGCTTTAAAAATGTTGTATTCCAAATAAATACTTTTCATTTCTTCGCAGAAAGGACCTCTTGAAATACTTAGAAGTATTACAAGAAGAAATATAGGCTCTTGGAAATAACAGGTTGAAAGCGATTGAGAATATTTTGCACAGGACCTTTGCTTTTATACTTTCAGCTAAGCAAAAAATACCCTCTTTGAAGTTTTATGAAAATAGGTATATGCTTTATATTTATTCAAGAAGTATTTTCCAAAGAGATATCTAGTAATAATACATATTTTATCATATAGTCTTAATGGCTTTGTTTCGCTTTAGAAAGTCATATTCCCTGTGATATTTAAACATAGTAGTTATTAATATTATGAAAGAGAACTGTTTTATACTACATATCTCAATTTTACAAAAAGAGTAAAACAATTTGACATAAATATTACTAAATGAATTACAGAAGGATTCGGCTGGGCTGGGCACCTTTTCATAAGCTTCGTCGAGTTTTCACGTCACCCATTCCACAGCGCCTCAAATCAAAAGTCTTCGATCAGTGCGTACTACCCGTTATGACCTACGATGCCGAGACTCAGACACTTACGGTTGGACTGTCGTCCATAAATTTAAGGTCGCTCAGCGAACTATAGAGATGGGTATGCTCGGAGTATCTCAAGGACCGCATCAGTAATGATGTGATCCGTCAGAGAACCAAAATCACCGACATAGCCCACCGGATTATAAACTGAAGTGGCAGTGGGCCGGTCATATAAGCCGCAAAACTGACGACTCCTGGAGTCGAAAAGTTCTGGAGTGGAGACCGAGGCTCGGCAAACGTAGTGTAGGACGCCCTGCGGCAATATGAAGTGACGACGTTCGCAAAGTAGTCGGTGTGGGCTGGATTAGAATTGCCGAACATTAGAAATGGTGGCGCGCATTAGGAGAGGCCTACGTACAGCAGTAGACAAACACAGGCTGATGATGATGATGATGATGATGATGAAATGAATTTCCTGCAACAAGTTTGCAGCAAAAATATTTTGCTATGTTATATGAAATTATAGCATCCATTTATCATCTCATTGGCGGTTATCATCGTTATTGTAGTGTATCGAAATTTTACTAAAAATATATTACGTTCAATCAATATATTATATATCTATATCATTATTATTCGTTCACTTACTTTTTGACCGACTTCCCAAAAGAAAGAGGTACTCAATTCGGAGCGTATGTTTTTGATCTTTTTTTTTAATAATGTTACCTCGTTTAGAAATTTGCTGTCATTTGGCCCCAATTTTTTTTTAATTTTTAACTACTATTTAACATACATACATAACTAAGTTGATTAGATATTTGAGAAATAGAAAAAATTATGGCACCAAAAATCGCAACCTCGTGCGATTAAATTACAAACGCTGCCAAAAGCGTAAAAGATAGACATAAAGTATGTTTTACATAATATTACTACTTGAACTGTTCTACAATAAAGCCCGCGATAGCTTACATTTATGTTTTTCGAATAACGCACTATAACCATTTTAATTTCAAATGCCTCATTGCAATTTTTTGTTTTAAGTTTATTAAAATAAGATCATAAAAGTTTATACATGTAAAAAATCCTGATACTATTAGCATAAATCATGTTATACACGACATTTAGATAAAAATGAATACCTTAAAAGATATGAGATTTAAAATGCAGGGGCAAAAATCACGGGCAATTTCACTTTGTTACCCGCTTGTGTTGCGTAAAATCCTTCTGTACTGTTTGAAATCGGTCATATATTCTGTTAAAATTTTACTTGTATATTATCAAACTTCAAGACATCCAAAAAGTTTGTTTTGATTTTTCACTAAGTTTTAAACACTAAAAAGCTTCCATATTCAAACTTAAAAATGTGACTTACTCAAATAGGAATTCTCTGTTTTCCATAAAAACAGCCAGTTTCTTATAAAGGCCCTCTCGAGCAAAACATTGACATTCAAATGTAATAAAAAAAAGGAAGTCGAAGCCGTGACATTTGAAGAGTCGATTTAATGAATTGCAATATCCACAACAGAATTTGAGCTGGTGCCAATAAACCTGTTGTTTATCTGAAACGTTTATATTTCTTAAATAAATACGTAATAGAGCTAATGCTCGCTTCAGATATTTATAGAGCTTGTATTTTAATGAATGAGGAATATCCCTCTAAAGCATTTTTAACTGAACTTATATCCGATCCGCTGTATATTTTTGAACTTGATTACTCACAGATAAACTTTCCGTGAGTAGCTTAATTTTGATGGGACGTACAACAAAGTCTTAAAAAATAATTGTATTATTATTCACTATTTTATATATCAATAATAATATTATATATATTAATAATAATCCATTAATATAAAACAAAATGTCAAGGAATGTTTGTGTGTTAAAGGTTATTACAATGTAAATGAGTTTTTAAATGATAACACCCAGAGTGTGTGTGTAATGGAATGCTGGTTCCAGGTTTTTTCAATAATATGATAATTTTATGCTTGTAATTGTTTCAATTATATTGTAAAAGATGACATAAAAATGAGTCCCGCTGATTTTCTTTCGCCGGTTCTTCGCGTAGGTCAGAGGCGTCCTTTTCCGAATCGGTGGTAGTTTTTTTATAATAATAAGGATATATGAATTTGAATTAATGAAAATATTTAAATTAACTCAGTCTAGTTAGCTCAATAGAAAAAAAATGTTCTACTTGATTTATAGCAAAAACTATATCTAACAGGTTCTTTCGCTTTGCCATTTTCCCAAGTTATTGATTCGGGAGTCTCGGACGGGCGGCTTCTTATCCAGATTTACTTGAATAACAGTTTTTACGCATAGGCACTGGTATCTGACCTTCGCAATCCAAAGGGTAAACCGCATTCTAAGATTGAATTAGATGTCAGTAAATTTGAAGGTACTGATTTCCTATAACGAATGCTAAAGATGGTCTTGATAACCGGGACCAACTTTTTACATGCCCATCCGACGCTTGAATCATCTTAATTTTCAGACAATTTGGTAATCGGCCCATATTGTTCTAACCGACCTGAAAATAAAGATAACAATTATTATTTTTATAATTATAATTATTAAATAATTCAAACAATTTTAACGTTGTTTCACTGCGGGATTGACAAGCAATCGCCAATAGTGCTAGGCCACCGAGGCGATTAAAACTATGTCTAACAGGATAGGTCTTATTGGTAAGCTTCCTCCACAGACTAGATTAAGAAGTAACGACATAAATAAATAGGCTATTATTCAATATCAGCTTCAGGTCCAATGTACTCCCAGCTCAGTAACTCAAATAGAGTGAGTTCATTAGTGAGTTCAGGCAGTTAAACTAAGAATTGTATTTTATTCGCCCCCTGGTGGATAACAAGTCTGAAAAATTTTGTAAAAAAATTAAATTTACTTTAAGTGGAGACTAAATTATGGGAGATAAATCGTTGTCAGTTTTAAAAAACTGAATAACTTATGAGCTTCTCTACTCCCCTTTCTTCTTTTCCAAGATGGTTAGCCTCCAGATCTAAATTCTTCTAAAACTTTTACTATTAAATGAGAATAGAAGAATTAAATAATTGCAAGAATAATGGTAATGATATTCTCCGAGCCGATTTCGACTACGGCAGCCGATATGTCTTAGAAATCAGCCAACTACGCTAGTTATATTATAGTGTTCAGGTGTACGCGCAAACATTGGTGCACGGTACAGGTCAAGCGCAGGACTGTATTTTTTCATAGCCAACCGAGGCATGGATCATTTTACTTTACAGTCAATATGATTTATCGGCCCGCATGACCAAGTAGGAAAGAAAAATAAAAAGTTCTTGAATCCCCGCAGGATTCGAACCCGCGACCTCCGATTTTGAAAGTACACGCCCTTACTAGGTTACGGAGGAAGTTTAAATTTTTTATTGATTATCAGCCTGTTTTATTTATTGCTGGACATAGGTCTCCCCTACTGCATGTCTTCTCCATTAAGTGGTTTCTGGACCGTATCCCACCACGCTGGTCCAATGCGTGATAGTGGGTGGACCGACTTTTTACATGCCTGTCCGACGCATAGACCATCTAACTTTTTAGACAATTTGGTGATCGGCCCAAATTGCTCTAAACTACTGTAATAAACTGTAAGAAATGGTGTGGTATGGGTATAGGCCAAGATCATCGAAGTAAAATATCGAAACTCGACGAATACTTGAAGATGATGAATAAAGAAAACAGGAAACAAGCCTATTTGTACGATAAACACAACCTTAACAAAGCTCTGTGGTCTGTTGCTGTTGAAAGAAATTAGTGCACGTAAAGGTAAGGTCTGCTTTTTATAGAAAAACGTCTGTTAGTAACACATTGTGTCTATTTCTGCCGCAAATCCGTGATGTTCGAACACTATTGTGTTACGGTTTGAAGGTCCGTAGAAAGCGAAATTATGGGTAGGCGAGAATGAACATGTAATGTTTCAGGATGGCGAGCAGATTTGAAGCGTCTTACGCTGCGCTTCTTATGTTAGGGCATCTAACTTATCATAAGGTTAACGATCTGCTAGTGTCGTCGTTTCAGATAGAAAATAAACATTAAGACTACATTTGCTTCTTAGTGCAATCGTGATCGATTCTTTAGAAGTCATCATCATCATCATCAGCCTGTGTTAGTCCACTGCTGGACATGGTCCTTCCCTAATACAGCACTATCCATTAGGGGGTTTCAGACCGTAACCCACCACCCTGGTCCAGTGCGGGTTGGTGGGTGGACCGACCTTTTTACATGCCCATCCGACGCATTGTTTTCAGACAATTGGGTGATCGGCCCAAATTGCCCTAAACAACTAGGAAACAATAATGAAAATTTACCCTTATGTGTACTATTGCTAGGACGAATACACTGTATTTAAATTTTCGTAAATAATAGCTCATTCATAAAAACGCAAAAGGACGCAGGAATATGGGAAAATATTTAAATAATTGTGATGCTACATCAATTAATTCTAGGTTTGGGGCAAAGGAAAACAAAAATAACATAGCCGAATAAAATTTATTTATTAAAATGTGTGAGACCTATTAAGTACATATTTAATGACACCCGATTTATTATAAATCTCAAAATAACAACGAGTTTGGCATACATCAATTTCTTCTCTATTTAAATTTTCATAACATCCAACAATACCTATACTCCACTGTCTTTAACAAACATAATATCCATAAGGTACTATGCAATAAAACTAGGTTTAAGAGATCAAACTTAAATCAGGTAACGTAAAACTTTGTAGGGCATGAGCAATAGGTACTCGATTTATTCAACTATTTAATTAGAAAAATATCTCAAGGTATTCTTTTAGAATATGAAATTAACAAACTACGGGGCTTTGCCGCTACTATCACCATTCACCAATATCACAACGATTTATTAACATTTCCTCACCATAAGATAGTTATAACAATAAAAAAACATAAAGGGAACAATATTTGCTTATTACTATACATTAAACTCTTTCCATAAACAACAATAAATAATTTCTCGTCAAACCAACATTATGCATTAGCTATGGTAAGTAGTGTGAGCGTGATAAAATATAAATGCCCAATTGATTTTTAAATGTAATTTTTTATGCACAGGTTCGAAAATAATCTTATCTTCCGAAACGAAACTTTGGTTACGTAAGCCGATTTAAAAGTATGAAAAATAAACAGAATTGATAGTATTCAAAAATGTCCCGAAACCGTTTTCCCTGAGTAAATATCGCGTCGTTAAGATATGTCTCTCTCGGTTTTACCTTCGTCCATTATCACAGCCCATTAATTTAGGTAATTACCATTAACCAACAGAATTTAAACTATAAATTACAACTTAACTACAAAACATTAGACTCGGTAAGTACTTATACGTATTAAGTTATCGATAATATTAAACACAAATATCTAATTCATTAAATATCTAAATATGTGGCCATTTAAGCTTAACGGAAACATAAATTATGCACTTCTTGAGCTTTGCTCGACATAGAAATCTTTATAAAGTTAAAAAAGTGTCCAAATATTATTCTGTCTTCTCCTTTCGCCGCGCTTCTAAATATTTTTGTTACGTCGTACTAATTGTTTTCTGTACAAAAAATCCAATGTATTTTTTGTATTAATTATCTTCGCTTTTTCAATTTTTTAGACAGGCACACATCAGGCAGTTGTCCTTACAAATATCGGGATCGAAAGCGCGGCAAACTATATTGCGGCTATCAACTGTCTAGATATCATGATAGTTGACACATAAAGTGGTAGAACTGGTCAAAGTTAACCGGCTCCAGTTCGTACTCCTTCTCCGGTCTGTTGAGGAGTTCCGGGTTGCGTTTGAGGAAGTTCCTCACCCAGTCCTCGCCGGCCATGCGGCTGTTCACGTCGAACGGGTGGTTAAGGTGGTTGTCTTCCGCGTACTGGAACGCCAGCTCTCGTATGTCCCGCCTGGAGACGCCCATAAAGTACTTCTCCATGCTCTTGATGTAGCCCACCAGGTCCTTCTCCTGGTTGTCCGTGAACACTCGCCTGTAGTGCCCCATCAACGGCTTCGGCTCGTCTGGTAACTGGTAGCGGATCTTGCTAGCGCGCCGCTGCAGCGTTGACCGCGGTATATGGAAGGTCCTGGCAGCCAGCTTGTAGCCCATCTTGCCAGAGACGACCGCGGCGACGGCCTTCGCCATGTCCTCCTCGCTCCAGGACTGACGGCCGCTCATTCTCTCGTATTTGCGTACCATTGAGAACTGGAACATGTGAAACGATCGCGCCATTAGTGGTGCAGATTATGCATTCGAGGAACACCGAGTCAATGTCAGCAATTACAATTAACGAGCAGCGCAATTAAGGTCTCGTTACCTTACTGCACTTTCTTTGAGCTGTTACTAGGTCCTTTTTAATAACGCGATGTCCGTGCAGTTGGTGAATACAAAAATCAGGCTCATTTAAAGCGTAAATATCCGTTTTAGTTGCCTGTGAGGTCGGTTTGTACGAGAGAGGCGGCTCGACATCGCCGATGTTCGGCGAAGGGTAACTTGCGGCCTACCGGTTCTGTGGACTACGATCAATGCCGGCGTAAGGCAAAAAACGTGTCTAGAAGCGATTTAGAGGCTATCCTCAATGTTATTCTGAAGTAATACGTTACAAATATGCAAATAAGGACAACTCGCAACGCTCTTAAGATTCTGATTCGAGATGTTTTATTTTGATGCCAAATTTTAACATTATTATTAAATATTACGCCGCTAAGTTGCAATCGTTTGATTCTCTAACCTTTAAATTTTATTATCTTTTAGCAATGAAACTTTATTAAAACAATACTCCTACAATTTATCGATTTACGTACATTGATACATAAACAGTTCCAAAATATTCTTTTCAAAACATAAGCTTACCAAAAAACTTCATTCACACTTTTCTAAATCTAACAATAAAAAGAAAATCACAATATGAACACGTTATTTAAAAATATTATAAACGATGTCATTAGTTTACTCGTCGGTTTTGGTCATACCATTGTTATTGTAATTCCTTGACTTGTTTTTCAACCGAACAAAGAACATGCAACTGATAATAGTCTTTATATATAAGACATTATGGAAGAAAATGGTGCGCACTCGAACGCACTCGACACCGCATAGCTCACTCAGCTGATAGCGAGCAAAACACCAGATAAGTATGGCGTGTTTTTCCAACGATAAGTCGGGAAACACCGAGAGAGGATATGTTTCCAGCGCAAGTATTAAACTGCTATGTTTATTATAATATTTAATATTGTACAGACTAATAAAATTTATTTAAAACGAACGACCGTAATGCGTGCAGTCACGTCTGTACTTGCACGTCACGCGTGTGTCACTTTGACTCTCAGTTAAACGGGAAATAATACTCTCGATAGTTGTTGACCGTCCTTGAGTGACCGCTTCGTATTTTTTATCTGTGAAAAAGAAAAACGCGGTCGTGTCGCGCCGCTCGGTCAGCTGTTTGTATTCGTTCTACAATACGTCTATCAACATGTCTTCGTTTTATTTTCAGTACGAGTAGAGAATTTGTTACGACTTACTAATCCATTGCTTGGTTTATACGGTTACGCCTACGCAGTGAACGCGGACCGACGAGCAATGGATACCGAAACAGTTGTCGTATCGAAACAGTGGCGAGTTGCGAGACGTCTTAATAGCGGTTCGAACGCGGCGTGCGGCGAGGTTACAGTGACGCGTGACTTGCAAGGTCTCCGCTGCAATGCACGATGCGCCAAGGTTGGTTCGCACCTCGATGCTCATATAAGAAACAATCCCTACGCCTGGCAGGGAATCGTTTAGAAAATACACGTCCAGGCGGAACAATGGAATGCGCGGGAAAACCATTTCACTGCCACAGCCTGGTGAAATCGACTTTCCGTGGCTGCTGTCATTGTGGGGTGATGACTGGCAGGGGTTGAGGAGACATACCTGTTGGGGTTGCGTGCAAGACCCGTGGGCGAGCTGCGGTGCGGGGGGCGCGCTTCGTGTTAGCCGCGTGGTGAGCGGCGCACAGGCTGGCGGCGGCGGTCGGCTGGAGCTCGCTGAGGTGGCAGCGTCGGCGTGCGGCCAGGCGGACGGCGCGCGCGACACTGGCGCGGGGCCCGTCTTGCCCCGCGGCGGCCCTGGCGCGGTGACGTCACCGTGCCCAGGGCCCGCCGCTACTATTTTCGTCCACGGCTAATTATCGCCCTCCTTTGTCCAAGCGTGCGTTATGCACTGAAAAGGAAATCTGCCTTTATCTATGGCCGCGTGCACTCGCGCCGCTGCCCGTTGTACACGAGTCGCCACCAGCGCGCCGAGTGAGCGGTGCGTGCCATAGGCCCCCGCTGTTGCCACTTCGAATTTGGCCCGACAAAGAGCGGCCCGGACCCGAAACCATAAAGGAAGTCACAAAAACACACTTTGAGATCAACTTAAGTTTTTGTAATTACGACGCTAATTAACCCGATTCGGAATGCGGTGTACATAAGCTGGTTTTAATTGAATCCGCACTTGCTGATGTCACAACTACTAATGACGCACGTTTACATACATGGCACTTGAACCACAACATGAGATAAATAAAAGACACTTCATAATCATAAATATAACAATAGTATCTAAAAATAAACCTATAACTATCTCTTAAATCATCTTCACTCAATTAATACTACACATCAGATCATAATCACCATCCTAGATTGAATTGACACAATTAAAAACTAATACAATCTATTACAACAGGGGTTCGCCAATACTTTATTACCTTTAACACAACACTTTCGACCTCAAGCACAACGCGGCCTCGCATTGTTCGCAAAATAATTATTCCCATCGCAACCCTTGCGCGTTCACACGGCGCCTTTTCGATAGTTCAGTGGCCTGTTCCCAAGGGGTACCACCACCGACCCCGGTGCCCCCAAGTTTTTTCGCTGACACACGTCTATTAGTAAATAGAGTGCGCAACAAGTTGCCCGCTTCGTATCGCATAAATCAAATGACATCGCCTAAAATTACCCATAAATAGCTACTAGGAGAATTACGTCTACATAAAACGTGTTAAGAGTTTTTCTTTAAACTAGTTATATTCTTTATTAATCGTACATAAACGGTTCAATCAAGATTTATAAAAGTTTTTAATGGTACTTGTCTAAACTTATTCGTCTACATTGAAAATTAAGTCAGTGGCGTTGTGAGAGCAACTTTAAAATTAAGCCAGTAATTAGCGTAAGGAAAATTAACTCGCTATTCAAAATTATTCCTACATTGCTCATCTCTAAATATATTGTTTAAACGCAATCTTATACCTACATATATGTCTATGTGCATCATTCCTACTATGCCAAAATGATAATAATAAGCTACATGCATCATGTATAGCATGGAACGTTGCACCAAGTGAATCACTGTAAACACAAAGCGATGAGGAAATATTGCAGCCGCATAATCCCATTTGACTAATATACATATACTGTATGAGTTCTCATAGACTGAAATACTATAATATACAATTAGAGCCGTTTCGAGTCTGTATGCAACGAATAACGAATAAGGAAATAGAGACGCACATGTCCGTTTCTTCGCAATCGCGACACACACACGATGTAACAAAATTTGAACACTGGCCAAAAGTTATAGCGCAATGACAAAGAACACATTCCCGCAAACAACGCCGGGGCCAAAGCCATGACTCACTGCCACGAGCGAGGGTTCAAGATCGGTGCGTAAAACTTAGATACTTTTAAAAGCATTCAAGGTACTGTTATTAAACAAAAAAAATATCAAAAGCATTCATCAACTATGTTCTAACCTATGTACATATTTATTATTTAACTAACTATAGGACTAACTGCACCTTTCATAATATTTTATTTAATTAGGTTATCTATTATTTATGTAACCATTTTAACTTTGATTTAAAGATCTAGCGTATAAATAAGAAACCAAAAGGTTGCCAATACTTGCACTGACTCTTCGAGCAAATATTAAATACGATACGATATCTTCATCGCATATTGCTATAGTTTAGTAAGATAGCATTATAAGCATAACCATATATAAAGAAAATAGATAAACTGTGAAGAAAATTGCGTCATCACATTGAAAATTATTCACGCACACAAACATTCCATAAAAATTAATCGTTGCCCATTCGAAATGACATCGTGAGGTCGAAAGACGGTTTTGGCAATGTATAGATGGCTGGCATTCAAATAGCTGACCCGGTTAGCCTTAAAGCAACGACGAGAAAAGTTTTATATGGTTATAGCATTAGAAAATGCGGCTAAAAGATGAACCAAGCGCCACTTATCATGACGTGAAATGCAAGATTTTGATTAAAACTGCACAAAAGTCTTGACAAAATTTGCTTAACTGATGTTATTATCGATTTATTAATATTTGAATGATATTATTATTAGTTTGATCAAACACAGGCGTGGTTACCCTCTTTTCTTCGTAAGATACAAAAGTTTCCTTATACGGCTGTTAAGTTCATAGACAGAGTACTTTAAAAAATAGGTACATCTTCACCAGCTTGTAATTTCTTATTACATTGCGATGCATGATTCTGTGCGGTTTTACATTAGAAATATGTAAACATAAACTAGTAGCCCCTTTTTAATCAGCTTAACTAGGACTTGGGATGTGATCAAATATATATATAAACGAGTTTTTAAATCTAGTATCAAGCCAGTTTAAAATTAGTTGCGGCTGACTAACGTTGTCTCTCTGCTTTCAATCTATTAATTGTTTCATCTTGTGAAATTATTATTGTTAATTGAACATAATTACAGAATTATTTATCATACGTCTTCTCAACATATGTACTCTTTCTTATCATATCATGCTTTATGCAATCCATCAATCTATTCATCGGCCACAAATTGCACTTTTATATATTGTCTGTCCATAAAAAATACTATATATTCTCTTGGTGATCTTTAATAGCCAAATAAACTCTAAAATCTATGTGAACAATGTGAAGTGAAAGTCAATACTCTACTCTTCACTACTCTGCTATTAAAAGGTTATGATTATTTTCGTCGTCAAAGATCAATTCACTACATTCCAGTTATGTATGAGCGGTACTTCTTTAAAATACCGCACTCCCATTCATTAGAATTTTCTAGAACGTATCTAGTATTAGTATAGGAGCAAACGGAACACGTGTTCCGGAGGAAAGGGTATGGTCCTATAAGGGGCAGTGCACATTGGCAAGATCGCACTAGCACACCCTTTTGCCTTAGTATGATGTCGATTAATTTCAGTGTTCGGAAATTATTTAATGCTATTATTATGAGCTTAAGTTTTAAAATGATAAAAAATATATTTTTTTAAAATATACACTTATTATATATATGTTGACAAGTACACGTCTGAGTTAAATAATGTAATTTATTTCAAAATTATTACATATATATATATATATTATTTAACATACTTATCAATATATAAATATAATTTTGTAGCATGTAAACAATACTTAGTTTTTGTAATGTAACTGGAAATTGAAGATTCAGTTGCTATAAACAGCGCATGGCGTTAGCAAGTAATGTAATCCTTTTACACTATCAGTATAGTAAGCCTATCACTAGACGATAACATGGTCAAGGGGAATCATATCGCAAGCCGCCGTATCTATAACGACATTATCTTACAAACCTTATAGTACGATAATTATAAAAAGGCATTAAGAAATGCACCGGAGCTAAGTTATACCCGAGTTAAACATAACAGAATTAATGTAAACATTGTAAACATCGCATCTGTAGCGTTCCCATTGGTGGAATATCATGCAGAAGTCAATCACAGAGCGACAATCGGCCAATAGCATTGTTATACATGTGAAACTTTGTTGCTATAGTTTACAATATATATCTCAAATTCACGTTATAAATTCAAATAGTATCCATAGTAACAAAGTGACGTCGCACGTCTAGGGTTCGTACTTGTGAAATGTCACGCAGAAGTCTCTCAATTCAATGTATAATCTAAGCGTTGGAACGAAATCTGTAATATCGTAATTAGTATTTTTATACAACAAAACGTGCCATAGGGTAATAAAGTTAATATTAAGTAAATACGCACATTAGTAAAGGAAAAAATGTACGAAACTTCAGTATTATTCACGTTAACTGTAAGAGATAATTACGAAAACGTTATCCTATTATGCGTATTCTTAAATTCGTTTCCACGTTTTTAACAGTTTTACCTCAATTAAAAAAAGATCAGTTGGCATAGTATTAATTAAATTCATAATTTCTCATTTAAACAAGGAAGCAATGGCGATTAAAGTTACACGAAGATTATGAAGGTACTTCGAGGAACGAGTTAATATGTTTACTACAGCATTTTTTGCAGCATTTTTTTTAATGTTTACTTATACAAAATGTCTCATTTGAACGACACAAATGTATCGATTCACATTTACTTATCGCTATTTTATGTCCTTCCAAATAAATGATTCTAGTATGAAACAAGGAGATATGTAAGAAGTAAGAATATAAAAAAGCCCTAAAATGTGTCTTTCTCGTAGAAACAAGCAATTTAATGACTATACATTACGAATATACATTGCTAACGAGGGAGAGAAAAAATAACCTAACAAACTATATTCAATTTATATAATTTTAGAGTTCTTTTACACAGTATTTGTTTTAGCATAACATGACTTCAATATCTTAATGAAATCAATTCGCCTTATACGTTTTATTATTTTTTTCTATAGTTTTTTATCTTCTGAACATTTCGCATGAAACTTTTTGCTATGATGAAAAAAATATTCAGCTATGCTCTAAAAATATTACCTGCGCAGTTTTGTACACGTGCCGTAAATATGTCGGGAGTAATTGTATTTAAAACATAAGTAGGTCTTGTAGACTAACGCAATAAATAAAACTAATAAGCGTGCAAGTCGGTTCACGTATGTAGCCATGAAAGTTTATACAATCATAAAAATAAAATATTTGTTTCAATCGTACATAATGACAATCATAATAATTACGTTATTAACACCACAATTTTCCATAATATACGTAATAAATAATTTTTTTAATAGTTAATTCCAAAGGTGTAAAATATTTAAATTACTAAAAAAACCAAGTTGAAAGTAGCAATCGACAAGATGATTTACAGACGCCATGATTGCTATTGGTCACTTGTTTCTCATTAAGCATATATATGTGTCAAGTTCTATTATTTTTACGTCATTTTGTCATGGCCATAAGCAGGTTTGGTTATTATTTTTGGAAAGTCATAAATTTTTTGCTTCGATTAATGTTTCCCATCTCTCAGTTTTATTTTTATTCTGACAAGTACACACATACAAATATAACTTAATGAGTCACCCTTAAAACAGCCTTAAAAGCCTTATAAGGTATATTTTTATTTTCTCATCATCATCATCATCATCATCATCATCATCAGCCTGTGTTAGTTCACTGCTGGACATAGGCCTGGATTCCGAACACTGCTTTCAGGTTTGTACTATACGAAAAATCCCCCTTTATAAATACATAAAGTTAAAATAACAACACTAAAAGGTCTATATCAGTTTACCATCGTTTTATCTTAAGACGTTCTCATTTTCAATGAAATGAAATTGAATAATTACTCTCTAGATAACGGAATCATTGCTTCATGCGAATTCATACATTAGGTTTGATATTTAATCGAAGCTTGTTTTAACTTAACATCACGTATCGGTGATTATAATTTTATCTTGTAATCAATATTCTTTTATGGTTAATCGCTACGTGAACTTAAGATTCTAAATAAGATGTGTATGTGGTATTAGCCCTTGCTATTTACAACTTGCGTTATCGTTGTTTTTTGTTTGGTAAGGACATTTTGGGCCGATTACCCATTGTCTGAAAAGTAAGATGATCCATGCGTCGGATAGTCATGTAAAAAGTCGGTCCACCCACCGACCCGCATTGGACCAGCGTGGTGGGATACAATCCAAAAACTCACTAATCCTCTTACGGTAAAATGACCGCCTTTTGCAAAACGTGCAACAGCGGAGGCCTATGTCCAGCAGTGGACTAACACAAGCTGATGATGATGAATGAATAAGCAACCGCCTTCGTAGCCTAGTGGTATTAAACCATTCTGTGCAATCTGGAGGATGTCACTTCAAATGCTGCCGGAACTTTGAACTTTGAATTCGTTGGTTTATGATTAGTCAAGGCATTATGGGCCAATCACTCAATTGCCTGAGAAGGTAAAGATAAATAATCCAAGCGTCGAATGCGTTTACAAAAAGTTGGTCCCATACTTAAAAATCAACTTTGACACGCGGTATAAGACATTAACCTCCTTACTTTTGTTATTTAGGCCAATGTTTGGATTAGAATATCATATATTAATCTTTGAAAATTTCATAAAATTCTTATAATAAAAAAATCACAACTGCACAATGCAGGAAGCAAAAATCTTTTACGATTAAAAAGATTTTAAATATTAATATGTAAATTGATTTGTCATAAATTTTATTGCGTTAATTTTAAATTACTAGAGCCCTGTAAAGTTCCGGTTTCCAACCATAATAATAGGTTTTGACCTTAAAATAATCATATGTTTATAAAAGTAAATTTTTTTGTCATTGCCAAAATGAGGAAAGTAAAAATTATGTCGTGTTATGGCCTTGAAGGGCTTTCGAAAGTTACATAGCATTTATTGAAATGATTATTTTAAATGTCAATTTCAGATTCTTTTATATAAAATAGGAACGTGAATCTATAACCAAGACTATAAAGCTGTCTTCAATAAAAAATAAGCATAATCTTTTACTTTATACTGTAAATATTGACGATTTGTATAATACTTTAGTTCTTTCTAGTGTAAAACAAAAAAATAGTAGAGCCCGAAATTTCCTATCACTCAAACAGCGAATTTTGCGGAAAGTGAAAACAAATATATCACTATAAAAGATAGGGTAATTCTTTACAAAACGGGCACGCGTTTACTCATCAAAAAAAATATTAACTAAAAGGTTATGTTATTTGATTACATACGTGTAAAGCAAAACCACTGGGAAAGTATTAGTTTTTAATATAAAAAATAAATTAATATAACAATGTAGCAGAATTATACTGCCGCAAGTTTACCATATTGATATGGTTCGATAAATATCATCACGTCAAAATTGCCAACATGAGGAAACAAAAATTTTGAAAAAATTACTGATAAAAAATAATATAAATTACGGAAAAAAAACATTTTCAGTTAGTTAGTTATTTTTGTTTTAAGTTAAAACAAAAATAACTAACTAACTGAAAATGTTTATCTTTAACGTACAATTACACACGCAATAGAAAATATGTAGCAAATAGAGGATTTTAAATTACTGTTTTTTTAATATTTGTAGTGGTATAATTAATAAACTATATCATATGTATGTTGCATAATAAATGATGAAATTATACAACTTAATGCTCTGATGATGGATTATTATTTAATTTCCGTAATTTAGTTTCTCTAAAAATATATTGACTATAATTGAATGCTAGATACGAGTGCGATCGATACGAATGCTAGATAGGGCAGACTAGTACCACATGGAGTTTGGGTGCTCCGACATTATGTTTGGGACGTAATAAGAAAAAAAATATTATTAATAGACTAATGTATGTTTGAAATAATTTTTTATTTAATTATCAATATTTTCCTTAAATGCAATATATTTATATTATAGAATACATGTATCATAAAGGGTTAAAGGTCTTGTTACCAAGCCATAAAAACTTATTAAAAAAATATATAATAATAAAAAAGGCGGCAACTTAATGAAAACATAGCTATATAAGAAAGCAACAAGAAACAAAATGGCTCCATGTAATATAAAAAAGGAAAGGAAGGAATTTTAAAAATATAAGTGCAAATTATTTAGAAATGGATCTTGTGCAGTGCTAAATTAAATTAAGGTGTTGTGGTGTTGTATATAATGAATGTATTATGATGCCATATTTAAAATAATGGCGGATACTGTCGTATGTACTGTAAATTTTTAGTTTTAATTATTTTATAAAATATCAATTAACTTAAGATTTCGCTTTAGACGTATAAAGTCAATTAAATTTTTATGTTACTTAAAATTAATTGCAAATAAAAATGTTAAAATCATGTTTTTAGTGGTAGTGCTTTCCATACAAATTATAAAATATTTTTGTATTTTTCTTAAAATTTTATTTTGTATTTCTTAAAAATTAAGACTCTCCCAGCAATTTCTTAATATAGGTGTCTGATTAAATATTATTACCTATCAATTGAAATATAATTTAGTAAAAAAATACGCATGTCCGTTATGTAAAGAATTACCAAGAATAGTAAGATAAAAGTAGATAAAAATAATACGATCTAATATCATAGAGCTTACATTTCAAATAGACACAAATCGAAGGTCGAGTTAATAATGATATAAAGGTATCTGAACAATAAATATAGAAGTCTGTGTTTTTAAATAAGTAAAATCAAAAGGTAAACGAAACTCATCATAGTCAATGTTTATTTCTCGTTTGTCGAAGAACGGATGAAGGATATATGATAAAAACAATCACAAAAACTCAAAGGTTCCCTCGATGTAAACAATGTTCACTCACCTTCAACAACTGCCTTTGCCCGTAACAAGTTTTGAAAAGTTTTTTTTTATATTCGTTCTTTTAATTTTAAACGTAACACATGTGTCTGAAGAAACTTATTCATTTATGACACAACCAGTCAATCAAGTTGTCAGCGGTCTATCAAAAACTATTTTTTTTAACAATAAAGGAGGTTATTTATACTTGCTAAAATAGTACTTTAAATTTCCATAGGGAAATAAAATTAATCGCTAGTAGAAAAAACTGCTACTCAAAGATGAGAGTTAAAGAATTAAATGCGAGAGCAAAAACAAACAGGCCTTTTTTTAAAGCAAACTCGTACATTTATTTGAAAACTTAACGAAGATTTTCCATCTATTGCTGGAGATTTAATCAAGAGTCAGTCTAGATTTTTGCAACTAAAACTAGAATTGAGTTTTACTTAAGCCGCATTTACTTATCATAAGAAAACTCAGCCAGCAAAAGTTATATAAACGCAAAAGGAAGATTATCTTTAAATAAGACGTGGGTAATAAATACGACTAGTTGCTTCAAAGCGCGCCTTTTTACTAATACAATTGATTGACTACATCAATTCATGTTTGTCGCAACATTTTCAAAAAAGAGTCATCTCGAAAAAAAATCGTACATAAAGCGTTTACCCAATAATTGTAAAGGTTATATAAAGGTCCTTGAAATGATGTATTTTTTTAACAATTTAAAATAAATTGTTGGACTTGCATAAATCCCTTTTGGGGTCGATCCACCGATTAAGCGAAAGCTGGTTACGCCTATGATTTGGTGTTTAAACGTTTTTATATACAGACTACGAACTCCTTGTCGTTGGATGGGCATTCATAAGTCTCTCCCATACCATTTATGCTTCCAGTCGGTAATAGTATAAAATGAAGGTAATATGTTTGCAAAAGTTCGATGAAAACTTCTTGTTGAAGAGACAACGAGACATTCAAATTAAATCTATCTTATTCGAGTTTTTATCATTAATGCATATTAAATATATATACATAGATAAATATAGTAAAAGTGGTACAATAGAGTTTTTCTGTTATGGTCCGAAAAGTACATAAGTATATCAGAAGAATCTGAGAAAGTAAATCTTTACCCCAATTCTGGTATTAATAAATGGTTAACCACTCTCCGTATTGCCATGATTAAACTCGGTTACCCGGTGTTTTATCATAAATTAAAAAAAGGTGGAAGTAAATGAAAATATGTATGATAAACGTATATGTTGAATCGGATAGTTTAATTTACATTTTAGGCGTTCAATTGGTATTGTAGAAAATTAAATAACATTCATAATTTAATTTCTATGCCATTATTAATACTGGAACATTGTAAAGCCTCCATCTCAAACTTTTTTTATTTTGCTCCCTTATGTCTCTCTGCGACTGCGAACGCTTAATCGAAATTGAAGTAACGAAATTAAAAAATATGTACAAACAATTTCATTTAATAATGTGTGATGTTAGAGTTATTAATTATTTATATCTAATTTATGTGACAAATTTTAGTAAAAAGGAAACTTAAAGGAGGATAAAATCAAGAACTACTTTATACAATTGTTAAGAACGAACTAAGTTAAGAAATATTAAGAAGTACTTGTTATTATTTGTCAGAGCTTATTGCATGTATGTGTGCGTTACTCATACTAAATGAAATTTTAGAATCTAAATGACGAGGTGTAACGCGTTACACTTTGGAGCCGTCGCATCTAGGTCTTACGTAAGTATCGCAGACGATAGTAAATTTCCCCAAAAGCGTACCACATAGTCACGAATATCGATGCATTAGTTTTGAAATGTTGAGTACTGTTTATTCGGAACGAGGCGGTTGACCGAGTTATCGTTTTATAACATTGTTACGTACGCGGCAAAAACCACTTATGATAAACTGCATACGACAACGCTTTGGCGATATCTGCCAAGTTGCTGTTTTATTGCCAATCGTTCAGTTGCGATATTACGAAACTATAATCGTAATGTTTTTGATATTAAAATTATAAAAAAGCATCAAAAGATTAAATTATTTTAAGGTTACTCAGATTCGAAACAAAATTTATGTGACCTTATATGATTTTATGACATGACCAATTTATGGATAATCAACGATTGGTGGTGTTACAACCATACATATTTTGTTACAGTACAGCTTGTACTATTTTGGTACAAGCTTATGTTTCAGCACGGTCAAAGAGAAATTACTCCTAAAAACTTCTTTTAAAAAAAAATATGTATAGGTATGTATACTAATATGATTAAGATATTCATTGTTAAAAAACAAGAAATGGCATAAAATTGATGTGTATTCAAAGTTATTAAATATGTACTTGTTGTGAATATTATGTATATATATCTTTTACGGTATATGAGTGTTTAAATAAAAATATATATATTATTAAATATTCAAATTTTACGTCTGACTTCCGATCTCGACATTATGGTTCAAAAATTTAAAAGACAATTTTTGTATGGACAATTTATTTTCATTAAAAAATTTACATTCATATCAATAGTATATTTTATCAGTGTTCTTTTAGCAGTAGTAGTCGATCTATATTTTTTGTTATTTAATTATTTGCCAATATCCGGAGACTTCAGCACCTTAGGGAACCGTAATTAAATACAAAAAATCGGATTAAGCTCCAGAAAGGGGTAAGATATTTGTAAAATTATTTCGCAAATCGATTATTAAATATTGATAATAAAACATATATATTTTCTAAAACATTTTAGTATCATAACATATATTTAAATAAACTCTTACAATAAATATAAGCTTAATAATTTTAAACTGGTTGAATTGTTGCTTTATCATTTTTGATATCTTCATAATTTGTGATGTATGAGTCCTCTCTTGGCATTCACCGCGTGCCTTATGGATTATTATTACGCATACAGGCCTGCAGTGAACGCGAGGAGGAGGACTGCTTTCTTCTTTGTGATCTGCTTTATTCTTCTCTTTGTTTAGCTTCCAGAACGATGTTGCAATTTCTTGCTTGAAACGTTGACACATAGTTAATATATACGAATTTATATAAAGCTATATTTTCAATAAGTACATCAATATATGGCTAAAGAGTGTTTACAGAATATTATATTTGTTAAAAGAATTAGTACAGCACATGAAACAAACAGTTTTTACAATGTTAATATATTTAAGTAGAGTAGTTAGCGCCTAATCGTAAAAAGAACAGACATTTTAGCCTAAATATATATTTTTGCGGCGTTAATTTTGACAGGCGTTATATTGTCATCCATATCATTTATTAGGTTTATTATTTTTTTTACCAATAAACCTACGATTTGTAATCCGGGTAAAGTGATGGGTAGTTCCTTTTAAATATAATTATCAAAATAATGTCAAACTACAACAACTTGATGTTTCAATTGAATAGTACTTTAAAATTTTAATTCACAAAGTATCTAACAATCTGTTTAAAAAACAACCAAATGTTAGTTATGGTACATGTCAGGCTAATCCACAGAAAAAATCAATTACATATCAAAGACTTCAATTGCGTGTTCGACTTCCTTCATTAAGTGTCGTATTTCCGAATATAGAAGAATCAATTCTCCGTTGGACGTTTTCAGTTTCGAGTCAGCGGCATATTTCTGATGGTGACGAACCATTAAACCTCACATCTGCTATCTTTAAAAGAGTAACTAAAGAGGACAAATGTGAAGAGTAATAATTCGCATTCTTCTTTTATTTTGTTTTCTTATGTTATCTCCGTTTTTTCAATTCGCCATCTGAAAAAGAACGGTAAAACACACACAAACATGGGTTATTTTAACCAACGGTTTAAAATAACAAATAAATAAAGTATACACCTTTGACTTATTTATGTATATATTGCTTCAAGTGAGATTTCTTTAATATATTCTCCCTTTTCATAAAGCTTATTTCGGCAAATCAAGATTTCAGTCAATTAAAATTTTAAAACCTAATCAAGTTTATATTGAAACTTCACGATTAATAAAAAGTTGTTCTTTAATTTAAACAATGCTGAGATGCATAAAAAGATCTTTTTTAAAGTAGAAGCGAAAAAGAAACAAAATGGCACTGAAAGTGTTTGTTACTAGAATATCTCGTAATATTCGACTAATGCCATGTGTTTGAGGCCATTTTTATTTACAGACTCGAGCTCATATTGGGCTTATGTGTTCGCAAAGTGAATCGATCGATAGCGTAAATATTGTCGACGAAATAGTTTGGTGATATGGCAGGGTACAGTTGCCATAGTTTAGGGGTGCGTTGCCCCTACAATGGGTGCATGCAGCTGGCGGTCCATTGTTAAGAAGATGGGGGAACCCATTTCGAAATTGGGATTCTAACTCTGATTTCTAGTCGCGAGCTTTGGGGCAATTTATTCTTATTACAACGAAATGTATTGTTATAATGAGCAATTATATGAAGAACGTAACAAGTTTTATATGGACATTGAAGTAATAAACTTAAAGGGCCAGATGATTATTCCATTTATTAACGTGGAAAATAAAGTTTACATTTCTAATGACTTAATTTACGTAATCGAAATATTTAGAATGTGGTTCCCGCTTACTAAACTTGGTTTGGTTTCGTGTGAATTCCTACTTTGGTTATATTTATAGAATAATTGGGACGGCGCAGTACCATGTACGGAACCATCGGTTACAAAGTAATTTACCGAGCTTACACTACTGTAATAATTTTGTTCCAAAACAAAGGTAACAGTTATAATTAAACACTTGAATCGTGATTTATAATTATTATAGTATACAAATGATATTTTAATTAACGGACCTAATTATTGCTTTAAGATGGTATTGTGTATTGTAATTTAAAGTTTAAGATCACATATGGCTATACAATATCGTAAATAGCTTTACTTTTCGTAGATTTCAATGAAATGTCAGGAATAAAAAAGTTGGGTCGTGTGTTGAAATCAGAACTATTATTTTAGTTCGGGGAAATCCTTTAATCAATGTAATCAAACGACCGTTTGATATCGCGTTCACGACTGCCCCGCCGCCTGATTGATCGCAGCGACTGGCGGAAGTCACCAAATGTACACGCGTTAACAAAAGCGTATACGGTTTCACGTGAACGCCATTAAGGTGTTTGTTTTAACGTGATTCCGCCTAAAATTGCTTGGCCGTTACAATTATTAGTTAGTGTACACGATTGTACTCTCCATGGTGAAGGAACGTAAACACTGGCCGGCTATTAACCCTACGGTAGAACGGAGGGGCATGAATGAAAGTTACTGCTGTATTGCAAGAGAAAGTAAATTATCGTTTCGGTAGTGCAGGTGAATGTATGATTGTGAGGAAGATAGTGTACGATTTATCCTTTCCGTTTGGATTATATTAACGGTAGGATAATGTTTATAAATTATAGTGCGAATATTTAGTCGTACTCGGACTGTGCTGAGTTAAGCTCGTGTATTGGGTTGGGACATAACTTGGCATACTGTAGTATATGTATATCGATTTATCCTTTCAAAATATCTCAACAAAATGTACTAAGATGTAACGACTGCTTGTTTACTAACAGGCAAGAATCATTGAATGTATTCTACGGATAATTGGAAAAGCCTAATTAGAGTTAATTAAGAAAGTCCGGACCCCAAAGTAGCTGACGTCAAAACTAAACGTAACAAATTTGAAATTATACGCGAAATTAACAATATGTTTGTTTATAATTAGTCTATGTATATTAATTAATATCATAACAACTTTATTAGCAACTTCATTGAATAAAGTAAGTACGATGGGCCTAATTTGAAAATGAAATCTTACTTTAAGGGATGAGGGTTAGTGAACACCTACTGAATAGGTCTATAACCATATAAGGGCTCTCCTGTACTGTCGATATCAGACTCCTTTGTTGTTTAAAGTCGACCTTAGCCCCATTTTTTGTTGCATAACGATGGGGTACAAAAGGGGTTTGGGGTCGTGTGGCGAGTACGTTGAACCTTGCTAACTTTTCAAAAATTGTCGCGTAACATGTTACAGACGGCTGCATAATATTATAATTATAATTTGTTTCTCTAAGTTTATGTGTCTAATGTCATAACATAATGTTTGTATTTGCAACTTGATCCATAGAAATTCTTATTATTTATATGAATTAGTCATCTCTTCAGATGTCTTGAATGATTTATTAATGCAAATCAAATCGAAGTTCAAATCCAAAACTCGCATGCTAATTCTTAAACTTTTCGTCTGTAGTACATTGTTTATGTAGCAACATTTCTTATGAGACCGGAGTATTCTACCATTGTGGCTCTCTCTTAAAACTTTTGACATGGCAATGTCCGCAAAGCATTTAGGGGCGACCGTGGGAGATGGGGATCGCCCTGCTTTCCCCGTAATGGCAGCTGTCGCGATACTGTACGGCCGTCGATGAATCGATTGTTTGATTCGCTAGCTCATTGTTCGTAAAACTCAACGCCGAAAATCATCAATATAACTCAAATAGTAATTTTTGCTAAATTTGAACCAGTTGAGAAGATAGAAAGCGCGTTCGAAATATTCTTTCGAGATACTATCTCGCTTACCTTCTTTGGCTTTTATATTTTGCATTCATTGATGTTCTAAGTATGAAATACTTTTTTTAATTTTGCATTGATTTCCAAAGAGCGGCGTCTGTTTCTAAGTTTTCAATATTCCAACATATTATATATGTTAATCCGGTTTATTGCATAATCATTCGTTCGTTAATTTAAGAATGGACCGGTTAACGTTCGATATAATTACAATCATAATGGGCGCGACGGTCACCGGGGGATGATTCTGAACAATGAACGCATCTATTATTCATGGATGCATTTCTTTTTTGAGGGCGAATGTATTTTTGCCGCGTCTGCAAATAATGGTGCGTAACTAGACAAAGCGGTTTTCGTTAATCACCAAAAATATTGGGGTGATTCTTTTCTATGGTTAATGGATACGACATGAGGGGGCAGGGGTGTATGGGGTAGGGTGTACAAAGCAGCTGCGCGGGCGCGGATCAAATCGATACCACGCATATGTCGCGTGCGGCTGTCACGCGAACTGGGGTCACCAGCTTTTGCGACGATAACCCTCTTTATGCATATGATAAGTCGATATTTTTATTATTCCGACACTAATCGGGTACAACACGATTTTTTTAATTCTTTTCAGTTTGCTAACGGAAATATTATAGCAAAGTTTTCGAAATAATCTCCTGTTCAAAGAATTAAAAAAAAAAACTATTTAATGTAAAATTGTGTTTAACGACGACTTCAAAACACGTAAAAATTAAGTAAATGCAGTGTTAACTAAGAGATAAGTGATAAAATCAGAAGAATTTCCTCGATTCGCAACTTTTCACGTCCGTCCTACAAACGTGTCGGAATATCTATCTCGAGAACGGGCGATCATGGACGGAATACCTAAAAAGTAGAATGAGTAATGTCACGCATAAGCCCAACCGCGTGCACCTTATCTTGTATCGCAGTCGATCGATTTGATAACGCTCGCGTAACCAGCTGTAACGACTTGCCACGTTGACGCTAAAGACACAACAACGTTCAGAAACATAAAAAAAAAGCGAAATGATAATAACTAGCTATACGAAAATAAAAGATTTAAGCAACAAAAATATTATAATAGGAGTATTTAAAATCTTAATATTTTGGTAGTACATGTAAATTAATTATGATAACACAAGTTTATTTTTATTTTTTTTGCATTATCTGTTAAGTTAAGACGTGTATAATACGCCAATATAAGGAAAATAATCAAGAGAATGTATCATATAATATATACTTTTATCATATACTCAATATGTTCATCATATTTAAATATGATACGCCTTATTTTATTTTAATTTTAAAATTTGACTTTGCAATACTTTATTAAATATTAAGCGATGATTAAAATAACAAAAAATAAAAAAGCTCTCTAAAAAAGTAAAGATAGCTCTTACCAGCACCAGACGAACAGTTTGTAGAAGTCACGTTGTTGTAGAATTCGGCAGCAGTTTTTTTTTTATTATATTAAAGGCAAAACTAACTATTTTTTAGGAGATGGCGGAAAATAAGAAAAATGTCCGAATAATTTTTCGTTTAGAACAAATTTTCTTGCTTTATACTAGATTTCCACCAGAATATTCGTAAAGATTTTAAAATATCAGCATAGCTCTTATATTTTCAATGAATTAAATTTTTTTTGTAAAACAAAAAATTTTACTAAAACAAATGTTTAACCGTAAACTTATCACGCGTATTATTTTATTTCAAAGACTATTTTATTGAAACGAAGTAATATAAAACGATGGCAATCGATCGAAAATACTAAGCCCGACACCGAAGTTATAACTTTTAAAATATTTTAATTGTTATAAGTTAGAGGTATATCATCAATCATTTAATATTTTTATGAGCAAGGCCCGATAGGCGGAGGTGAACGCGACCGTCTACGCCGAGAGATCCGTAGCGACTGCTACGAGCTACGAGCTACGCGACCATGTTATCTGAGGGGGTGGGGTGAAGGGGTGAAAGGAGGGGTGGGGGTAGGGGGTAGGGGTGGCCGGGTCCTTTGTATAGCGACAAGAAATTACGCGTATTTACCGATGAAAAGCAATTAATACACTTCATACTCCATCGACGATCAAAATTAATCAATTTTCCGCTAGAAAATCTCGACGTTAAATATTTTTGCGCGACATGATAATTTTCGCTTCGTAATTTTTTAGTTTTGCTCACCGCGCGAAATGCGAGCGATCGGGACGCCTCTTAAATTTATAACATCGAGCTAGCTAAGCAATATGATATGTGGATAAAAGGATGATTTCGTTGGGTGGAAGGAGGTGATTGGGATGAGAAAATGGCACAGTGCCAGGCGACAAGGTAAAGTGGCGCCGATAGCGGGTAACAGCCCAGCCACCCTTATTTATAGATGTGGTGGTCTTCTGATGTAAGCGTCAGACTGCGAACATTGTCGCCTCGAGAAATTCGTAAAATACGAGAAATCAATTTTAATTCACTCTAGCAATTAATAAAGAGAGGAAAGGGTAAAACTATAGAGCAAATAAAGGTATGTTAAGATAATTATAATTATGAACAGAATTAATTTAACATCGGAAGGTGACAATTTTTGTAACCGTAGTTCAAAAAATATGTAATTTTTTTCTAAAGGATTTTTTTCTTGGAAGTTATAAGGAATGGAAATGACAGAGGAATGGAACACATTGCAAATGCATACAGTACGACACGATACAGACAACATCGAATTAAAATAAATGTACGTAAATTTGCTTCGCGAAAATAATGAGACACAAACATGCAACATCGAAAGCACAAGTGCGACCCTCGTCCTTGAATACGATAAAAATTTTGTTAATTTAAAGAAGATTCTCGAAACATGTAACTTTAAGAAAAAAAAGGTTTAAATTTAAAAGTGAATAAACATTAAGAGCTTTGTTATTTTTTTAATAAACAGATAAAATTCGGATTGATATTCAAAATTAAGTTTCGTCTTTGAAAATTTTTATTGCAAGACGTTTTTTTTTTAATAAAACCGTTCTAAAATGCGTTATATTCGCAAAAGAACACTTTATTATATTCAAACTTTCCAAAATTTAAAAGAGAAACAGATAGAAAACTTTAGTTTACTCGAGAGAAAAATTATAAAATCGGAACGCGTCACATTGAACACTTAGCTTTTGTGGGCATCGAGGGCCGGAGCACTGTACGTACCTCGCCGCGGGCGCACTCACTGAACGACTGAAACTCGCGAGAGCGGACGGTGCTGGCACCAGGAGAGAAATGGACCTACCTGGGGGTGTCGGCTGGAGTTCGGTGCGTTCCCGTACTTGAATGGGGAGAGGGTAGAGCGGCGCGCGCAGGGGGCGCGGCCAGCCTGCGTGGCTCCGGCCCCGCCTAGCGCCCCCCACGCCACCCCAACCACCCACGGCCCTGATTAGCCTCGGATTCAATTAAGGGTCGGTGCATCCGTCCCCGCTGCCCGCCGCTCTTGAGTGCTCTTTATTACGACCACTCCATCGCCGATCCCGTTATTTATATTCACCCCGACGGACGGCTTTTACGACTGACGCGGACGTCGGATCTCGGTTGCATGCATATTATTGTGGCCAAACAGCACACGAGTAACATGCTCGATGTCAAATTGTAATTACAAAGATATCATGAGGTCCGTTTCTAATATAAGCTGTATCAACTTGATAAATTATTGTGCTTAGATCGATCGGCGTCTCAACTCTATATCTATTTGAGTTTAATATGGACATGGATAAGATCAAAAACTTTAAGGCTCTGAAGTCTGATCGACATAATCGAATGAACGATCTTTAATCTTTTTTTAGATTTTTTAATTATCTTATAAATTTAGTACTGAAAAGTAACTTTAACACCCAAAATGATGGTACATCTATTTATTACCGTTCGTTTTGGCACAATAACATTATAAAATGCTAATATTAATTATTTATTCTCACAATAATTGTGAGAAGTGTTGTGAAAATATTTTGTTACACATAATCTTAAAGACTGTGTACATCAGTTATAATAATTTGTAATCAAAATAAAGAAAAAATATTTTTTAAGACAATAATTAATAGCATGTATACCGTGCACCAAAATCTCGACAGATATCTTTTTACAATATTGTAAGGGGCGACATCTTGAAAATAAAGCTCGGAACGTAGCTGTTTGTTTACGAATAGTTGTGTTAGTTTCTAGGTATAAAGCAAATGTGATAAATATAAACAGGGAGATGAATCTATGTTACCTTTTCTAACGTATACACAAACAGGGGACCAAACACTAATAAAAGTTGCCAATTCTTATATTTCTGCGTCTGTATTTCATATAAACTCCAATTATAAAGAAAAAACCCTACTAATTAATCAAACAACAACTTCTCTTCACTGTAAAGAAACTTCAGCTAACTAAGTATTGAGTATTATATTTCAATTAGAATTTTGATGAAGTGTATAATTAAATATATATGGTCTTTGCCAATGATATGCGTATGGTAAGCTTCAAGGTTATCACTGTATACAATTAAAAAAGCAACTTTTCAGTTACACCGTCCATTGGCTTCGTAGCATTGCCGTAGCTGAGGCGTAGCGCCCTTAAGAAATATACGCTCAGTGGCTGACTGGAACGAAGTTCGCTACGACAATTTAATTGTAGAGGCAGCGGAGTGCAGAAACGGCCCATAAAAGGCCGTAAACAGCCCATTAGGGCGAGTTTCACTGCCGCCTGTTCTTAATTATCCGCGTTAGTTGCTCTCCTTAAGCGCCAAACTGTATTGTTCAGTTTTCAGTACGACACTGTGAATAACAATGGCGGTTGATTCAAAGTGTCCCTTGACGTGATATTTTTCTGTACAATTACACAATTGTTGACGACTCTTGATATTCTTCCCTCCTATATAGCTACTAGCGCTTAAACATTAAATATGTGCTTGCATTTAGAACCATTATAAATTTACATACCTTGCCTAGCTTGGCAAGGGTTAAATTACGATATGTCATAGCCTATGGCTTTCCTCGATCAAATGCCATCGAAAACAAAAAAAATTCAATCCATCCAGAAGATTGGGACCTATGATATCGCACATGTTTTGAAGATACATTTTTTATTATTGCCGAACATTCTTTTATCGTCAAAAATTCCTCAGCGCGTACGACGAAAGTAAAAATTTAAAAATATTTTAGATGTTTTTAAAATTATAGCCTATGTTACTAAGGGCAAATTTACCTTTCCGATGGTGAAATATTGTTTTGAATACGCACAGTAGTTTTTGAGTTTATTCATTATTCATATCCAAAAAAAAAAAAATGTTCCTTATATTATATAATGTTAATATTGGACAAGTTAAGCTCAGCTATTTGCACAAGTGACGGAGTTATTTCTTCAAATGCGTATATTTTATAGCTTATAACAAATAGCGATCTCTTGTTGACATTTTTTGTAAAATATAGAATATAGATGTAATGTATACCTTACGCCATTTCATAATTTATATATATTGTATTAAAAGAACGAGTTTAGTTAGAATATATTAAAATAAATAAAGCTTACCAAGAAATTTAAACATGGCCAAAAATATACTTTGTTTGAAAAAAATTTAAGGTGATAAATTGAAAAGATATAAAAAAAAACCGAACTAAAAAATAATAAAAACAAATAAAAAAAAACTGCAATTTAACCAAACTGTTTTTTAATGAAAGTAGTTTGTCGTCTTTTCTTTTAGAAACTGTACTAACAAAATTAACTTCTTTAACTAAAGGTTCTTTCATTGAAAAACTATATGATTCTTATAGACTTAGCTAAAAAATGTTTTTCTTTGTACATGTTTAAGAACAATGTACTATTTTCTTTTATTGACTGGAATATTGTATAAATAATCCACAAACTATTTCAGTTCTAACGTTTTAGACCGTTTCCAACATTTATGATTTGGATCAAGGCATTCTTAGCAGATTATTTATTAAAATAAGGAACTGTCATAGAAATCAAATGCCTGCCGTTATGCCAATATAACTATACTATATACTATATATAATATCCTAATTATCTGGTCCTAAAGTTAAAAGTATGTTTTATGTATGGTATATACATAAAACTTACACATTGTGGTACATAATGACAGGTTGATGAGGAGGATAAGTTGAAAATTATGATTGAAGCTTTCGATGGTAATTAAGTTTGTCCGTGCACCCGACGGGATGTCGTGTGTCGCCTAACGAAATTATTGGAAAAACGTTACGTTAATGGATGATTTACGCGTTCATCGGATAACTAATCATTTATCAGATTGATACGTATTCGAAAAATATTTATTTTTCATTACAGATACGAAGGCTGATGATCCGTTTTAAAAATTATAGTAAACCCTTTTTATGTGAATGATTTTAACACTAGCAGCCATAAATCTCTCAAACAAAAATTCACAACAAGAATTCAGATAAAAAAAGTATGACAGTTTTAATGTTGCTCAATTAGAAAAAATATAAAAAATTTCAATTCGTGCCGTCATAAAACATTCTTTATAAAAGTTTGCAGTGCTGTCATAACAAAAACTTGAACTTGACTTAAAAGGAACTTGTTTCTGTACATGGCACTTACACACCAATGTTGCAAACCATTTATAACTAATGATGAACGATTGATATAAATGGTTGAATGAATAAACGTAGTCGTCAAGCACATCTGATGATCCACTTTCTGTTCACCCAATAGAGGTTATCGCTATGGCCAAAACCTGGGACCACTATTCTATACTCGTTTATAAACCAGAGTCGAAACAGCAATCCCAAATTAAAATGGCTGCTGGTTAACGTGCGCCATCTTTTTCTTCTTAGGCAAAAACCATTTTGTTAGTTGGTAAGTTATTGCTGACAGTTTTCTGGAATGTGGAATCACATGCCCACATTACATAGAGGTATTAGAGTACTTAGATTAATCTATCAAAACTTATTCCCTAAAAAAGTGCTCTGTCGTGCAGACAATTAAATTATTCGCACATTCGATAATATACTCACACAACTCAATTACTGTAACGGGAAAAAAATACTTATTGGACTTGAGGACAGGAGTTTCACGTGCTTCGTAACGGAAACTAGCTCCTTGTAATAACTACCTGAATTTAAAAAGATTGCTCTGGAGTAATCACATTAAAAAAAATTAGGACTGCATAACTGGTGTAAACGGCTGTTTAGCAATAAGTGTTCTCGACAAGTCGGCGGAGACAAATAAATGGGAAAGACGCTGGATAATATTTGGCCCTTAATTGAGACTATGTCGATAAATTTATGAAAAAGTTAAAGTTAAAAGATATAAAATAGCTAGTATATATAGTATTTCCCATTTGATAAGTTATTTGCAATAGTAAAATGACTTTATAGTTTTGAGTTAAAACTAATCATAAGTCATAATTTGGTACGAATGAGATTCAGTAAATTAAAATAACTGACAATAAGTAAGAAATTGTCAAATAATTTTGTATTTTTCCAAATTTTATTTCAAGAACATTTATGAACAAAATACAGAAACTCTGATATGTACATCAAGAATCATTAAAGAAATATGTCTTATTTAGTTTGCGTTTGCAGCATTATAACTGTACTAACCTCTTTACAAAAAAATGTATATTTTAATAGCGTATATATTAAGCTGAATAGCACGTCGATAGTATAAACAATTTTTAAGATTTTTAAAATGAAATCTTCAAAAGTGAGACATATTTTTCTTATGTGGAACTGAAAGTTACCTGTTAAACTTAAATTTAGATTTAAGCTTAGACATAAAACAAAGACAAGACGTAAAACGTAACAAAAATTACTTGATTTACCCTAGCCAATTAATATGTCTCTTAAATCTATATCTTTTAAATTTAATTAACATGATACTATTCAAGTAACAGTAGCCGGTTTAAGTTGAAAGCGAGTAGTAAGGATTCAGGCCGTCTTGGTGTTAATTGCAAAAGGCCTGTGTCCAGTAGTGGACGTATAAAGGCTGCTAATTATGGTGATGATGAATCTATAATTATAAACTTTTCCTTTTCTTTTATTGTATTCAAACCAGTTTTGAAGTATTTTTTTATAATTACTAGCCTGGTCCTTAGTTATATATTTTAGGTAGAACTACTCCACAAATTTTAAAAAAAATTATGAAATAAAAGAACACAGCGTAGCATTTTGTTTTGCTAAAAAAAGTCTATATTTATAACTTACAATTTAGGTATGCAAAAACTTATTTTTTTTTGTATTTATGTTGTATTGATAAGCATATTTTAAAATATGAAATATAGTGATGTTTCAATCACGCTAAAAGTTAAAATAAAACTGAGAAAATGTGATCTAGGCTCGCCCGCCGTGGGTTTCTTGGACATACAGGATAATAATAAACATAATTATTATTAGATAATTTGCTAAACTTACAGACGTTGTACAGTATATTAATTTTTTCCTACTCTTTAATTCATTTAAATTATGATCGGTCGTAGTGTTGCTAACCCTGATTATTGATTTTGTATGCACTTTTTTAAGAATTTTCTAACTTTGCAACATTACATTGCAAATGTAATGTTATAATATATAGTAGTTATACCTATCATAGGTTTTGATAGGCAAACAAACAGACTAGAAAGTGATCATTTGTGCGACCTGATTTTTTTAAGGTACAGCCAAAAATAATTCAATGCAGTAACTTACTATTATAGATAATAGTAAGTGTACTAAGTATGTTATGTTTTATTTATAATATGTCTGGACATGTATTAAACTAATGTATGTAATCCATCCTATTGACACTAAAATTATGGAGACGAAAGATTTTCATTTTTGCTTAAAAATAAACTGCAAAAATTACGAAACCGATTTCAAAAACTGTTTAATTATTAAAAAGCCGCTATCAATGAGTAATATATTAGAATTGGTAGAAACCAACTCAAAAATAAGAAAATTGTCCATATTTTTTTTTGCAGCAAAATTAGTCTTTGTTATTGCAGAACATATCAAAATAACATTTATAGATCCTATAACTAACATGTTTCTTTCTTGAGCATTCGGACAAATTATCCAAATGCCCAAGTAAAAAAAAACCGTTTTTTTAAACGAACTTTCAAGTAAATTAATTCAATTATCATTAGTTATTTAAAAAAATTAAAGAAAGGTTAAAAAAATATGAATTTGATAAGGCTAATATTTTTGTTTTCGCTTTTCAATTTTTTTACTTTTTCCCAAACTGTTTTCAATATTGCAAACCCATATATCATGATTAGCAATCGTAGTAAAAAAAAATATTATGTAATTGGTCATGTTTTCCGTGAAAATTGGGCTTAGCGCAACAATTATTGTAAACTGTAATAATATATATACTTATCAAGATAAAATGTTTTTCTCATTTTCATCAATTGTAACCAATTTAGTTTTTTTTATTGCATACGCAGGCTGACGAGCACTCGGGGTCACCTGATGGAAAGTGGCCACCGATGCCCATTGACATTGGCAATACAACTATCACCAACGCGCTGCCTACCGTGAGACGTATGATGTTAAGTCTCGTTTACCCAGTAAATACGCTGGCTACGATGCCCTTCAAACCGGAACACAGTAGTGTTTTCACACTACTGCTTCGCGGTAGAAATAGGCACCGCGGTGGTACCCACCCAGACGGCCCCCTGTAAAAAGGGGACCTACCACCGGTTAGTTGTAGTTAATTACTTAGGTGGACACAAAAAAGCACAAGGACGAATTTTACTCGAAGGTCGTCTTTAAAATAATTTTTTATATGCCATAATTAAAAAAAAATTGTCGTACTAACTGTCATTTCATTTATAAGCATGATGAACTAGAAATATGCTTAACGTGATTTTATCTAAAAAGCACCACAAACATTCGAAGTATATACTTCCCCCCTCAAAAGCCTTTTATAAAGTGTTCCCAACGCCTGGATACGGTATGAATGAGCTTTTCAGAGAGCAACCATAAATCTTTCTTGCACTACACTTAACTGTTGCTGGCAACTTTTCGCTTGAAAAAATATTTTTTTTAAAAATTCTGCAATAAGTATCTTTTAACATAGAATTTTTTGCAAAAGGCAATATTTCCCTGGCTTTTCCGGAAACGACCTTTAATACCCTATTATCGCTTTTACCCATAGCCATTACAATAAGCGTAACAGATTATACAGCACGTTTAGCAATGAGTATAGGCTATTTCCTAAATTTAGGAAAGTAATAGTAGCACTTGTACCATCGTGCATTGTAAAATAAACCCAGTTATTCCGTAATAGAGTCTTTATCTCATTAGCTTCCATGAAGCACGACGTCGTCTCAGGCCTGAGTGAATTGGAGCCATGCCAATGTTTTGACGATCACCTTTACGCTTCACGATAACGGACGTTCATGTGACATACGAGCTACGTAAGACCTTTTTCCAAACCCTTATAAGTAGTCTTCCAACGTCGAGAAGCGAGGAGATTTTATAATTACTACGTTTTTCTACTCATATATCTATGTTTTGAATTTCATTTTACTCAAGTCTATTTTGTCTGAACAAACATAAACAAATCTAATGTCAAAACTAATACTATACTAAGCCAAAAGGGAACACGTTCTTGTAGGTGTACCGCGGCAATTTTTCCAATCCCTACGTGATGTTAAACCTATAAAAGGCACCAATTAAGCTTGAGGTAAAGTTATGTTACCGAAATTGTATCTCTTAATTGGCTACATTATAGTTTCTATGCATATATAAGCTACGAGAGAGCGCGTTTGGCGCTTCGATCTCCGGAATGACTGTCTCGCTTACTATGCAGTCGCTTCACAGTTGGTTGGCGCGTAGTTTAACGAGCATATACCGATTCGATGTCGCTGTGACGGCGTAGCTCGCCCGGGCCGGTGCACCTCGCTCCGGGCGTAGCGCTATACAATAAGTGCTACGTTGCAAATTGTTGCTTATCGAGTGCCGTAGGTGTAATATCAAATGTAGGGTCCGGGAGGCTGTGTTACGGGTGCATACGAGCGTGTAATGTTGTCGGTGTACGTCGAGAGTCAAAGCCTGGCAGGTGGGCGCGTGTGGGTGAGAGGTGGGTGAATTAGCGGCCGCCGGGCTAGGGCGGGCGCCCGGGCCGTAGCCATGGCTACGAGGAATCTAATATAAGGAGGCAAATAAAAGCGATATAAGTACGCGCGGCCCGGGGATCCCGTTCGCGAAACGTTATTTGGAACATTTCAATTATTTCATATTGAACGTTATGAGAATTATTATATGGGGTGCGCGATTCGTCGAGGACGGCTGTAATGATTTTTTGTATATTGGTAAAATTTTTTTGATCCCTATTGGCCTTAGAAGAAATATTTTTCAATTAATTGGTTAATTTAATTTTTTATTACATAAAGGCGCTATAAATTCGGTCGCAACAGTAAGGAATGTTAAATAACGTTAATCCAGTAATTACACTGGCAAGGATGTTTGCTCCCTACTGTTAAGTGACTTTCTGATAACAGCCCCTTAGAATATGAAGCATTTCCCATGAAAAATCGAGCTAAATAAATTGCAAAAAAAAATAATACTTTCAATGGAATAATTTTAAATCTCAGCATAAAAATATTTTATGTATGTAACAACATAAATTTGAGTCTAAGAAAGCTTCCTCCTACATACAAAGTCTTTACACAATTACTAATACAATTTGCTTCAAATGTTCCTACCATTAGAAGCAAATAATATATAAAAAACATACCTTTAATATAAAAAGAAAAAACGGTTATAATTTAATACGGAAATTAAATCGTTTTTAGACAAAGGCGAACGGACTAAATTTTTATTTGGTTCGTATAGTTGTCTCACATTCTCAAGAGGTAATAAGTATAATTGGCTCTCGTAGTATTTTTGTATATTTGTATTTTTCTCTTAAGTTTATATGTAAACTTCGGTAATTGCTTTACGTTAAATAAATTCATTTCACACTTTCAAACAGTAAATATATTAAATATTCAATGTCTTTCAAATAATACATTTCCATTTCCATTTCCATTTCGGCAACAATAACGCTTATTTCGACGGATGGCAGACAGAGGGGCTAATTAATAACTGATGAAGCCATTCGAACCGACAAGTTTAAGCCGAGACCAGGAGGGGACCAGGGATGTCAATTAGACACGTCTCCACGCTGACAAATCTTAAATTATACAATCGCAGTTCGCGAAAAATAGACTGTGCTATTTTCTCTCAGATAACGATGAGAAATTTAATCATTAATTATTTATTAACTAGTTGTTTCGCGCAACTCCGTCCGAGTGATAATTAAAAAAATATGTCAGTTTTTTGGTAGAAAATAGTTGCCAAGTTACTCCTAGTTATAGTAGATATCTTTAACAGTCACGTTGAAATCCTACCAGCCATCTAGTCAATAACCAGAACGAGAAGTCAGACAGACAAACATTAAAAAAATCTTTTGCTATATGCATCGGCTATATATTACAATGTAATCATTTATAAAAGGTTATTTTGATGTTACAAACAGACACTACAATTTTATTAGTAAGTTTGATTTATTGTAAATTATAGATTAAAATTAACAGACAGATATTAAGCGTGATAAAAATACATCTCATAGTTTCACTATATTGTGACCATATTTTCACCTCGCGGCATCGTGCCAAAAAGTTGGTTGCGCCATCCTACTGAATGAATGAAGCAATGAACACTTGACCTTTGAGTGAATCTTTTCATAAAATTCTTTTTAACCAATTTGAAAGAATTTACTTATTGCAAGCTGAAAATATTTTTCAGCTCCAAATTATGAAGTTATCCGTCCAAATGTAAAAATGTATTTATTTTAAAACATGCTTTAAAATGTTTATTTTACGACTCTGGGTAATTAGAATCTAAAGATATAATTCAAAATTTTAAATAAACATTATTCAACACAGTTCATTAACATAGTACCAACTATTTTAAAATATTTAGTTTAGTAGTAATGTCCTAAAACATTAAAAATTATTTTGCATAATTGTCAAGGATACACAGTTAAAATTTTAAAAAATGGTTTTATTTTTTAAAATTTCCATTTTACTTGATTATGGCAACAAACAGTCATTACAAAGATATTATTCGCGGTTTCAAGAAGTAAACTATCCTATCAATGTTTTGTATATCATAGAAATTTGTGGACTAATTTAAAAAAACATTAAAGGAACTTTACATTACAGAAGATTAAATATATCGAATGGGAAATCACTGAAGCGAAAGTAACAAACAGTTTGACAGCCCTCGAGCTGATATCGTTCAGCGGCCATTTTCGAAACCGCGCACACACCCGCAACACGGCCGACGAGCCCGTGTAAGGATGTAACGCGAATTAAATGGATCCGTCTGCCTGTCTGCAACTCGCCAATAAAGTGGGAAATATAAGCGGATTATTATCTGCGGATGTCAGACCAATTTGATAATCCTCACTGATTGAGTACGCAATGCTTGTGCGTATGTTACGGCTCGTTGTGACGAATGATCAATACCCATTTAATGCTTTCCCTTTTGACAGGACGATATGATTGGATACTGGAGGGTTTCTAAGCTTCGAATATTAGATGGGGATTATTTTGTAGGGATGGATTGCTTTTATGCCAGAAATAAGTAGAAGCGTAACCTTATTATTATATAAAAGAAATGTTGAATATATTATAAATGTAAACATTATATGAGGAATGGTTTTCAGATATCAATTGCATTGCTGTTAACTTGCATAGAAAAATTTAACAAAGCTTGATCGTTACATAGTTTCGCTTTAGTGGATATAGTTCTAAAGATGTTTTATAGTATTCGATTTTGCTATGATTGTGCAAACTGTATATTGTCCAATATATAACTCCATTACACTATTAATTTATTGCATTTATGTCATATAATATTTTTTATTAAATTACGTAAAATAATTCAACAAAATATATAAAGTAAAGCGACTTGTCTTTAAAATACAACAGAAAAGAAAACATCAATACAGGGAAATTTTAATGAGCCATTAGCATAATAACGTCTTAGATCTATAAGCTTTTTTCAATGGATGGTGGAAAGTCGAAAATAATGAGGTTAATCTTCTCTTCGTGGAATGAGAATGGAGGGGAATAATAAGGAAACTGGAAAGTGCGTCGATATTCAGGTAAAATAACCTTTGATATCAATCAAATGAGCAAATAAAAAAGACATGGAAAATTTGATTCTTGCTATCGCTTTGCTTTGTGTAAATTTTGTTTTTACAATTCATTTAAGTTATATCAACTTCTAAGACTATACAACATAACCAAACGAAAAGGTATATTAGGTATAAAGGTATATTTTATCCCAAGTATGGTCTCTTGTTTTTACATAACCAGTACACTCTCTTATATGTCTTCGTTCATTTATTAGCAATGAGAACTTATACGAGGATTTGTGTACTCTCTCAAGTGGAAATGACTATGTTTTAAGTTTATCATTATCGATCGACAGACATCAAACACTCATAGCATATCAACAACAACACTCTAAGTCACCTTACCCTCGGCGGACGATAAATAATAAATTATCGACTTTTTCAAAAAAAATTTCAATTGGGAATAGACTTCAATTGGGCGACTACAGCGATGATCATCAGATGTTCTTGACCACATTTTAAATAGCCAGTTATAATTGACATGCAACATTGTCGCGTTAGTGCCATGAAAAAATCAAGTTCAGTTTTAATTTGTGGCAGCACTATAGCTCTTATAAAATAATTTAATCAATAAAAAGGTTTTACTACGCTACGAATCTACACAGTTTCATATCTAAACGTGATTTTTTTTGGAGTGGATAAAAATATGTTGGAAAAATAAATGTTAATACTTTTCAAAAGGTTTTTTCTTATTAAATTGACTTGTAAACATATGAATAAAATCATTTACACAAAACGAATGCACAAATTGCAATATAAAAACCGGTCCACGTCAATAATGTCTCATTATTTGTTCGTAATACCCCACTCGAAAATTCAATTTCGCGTAATGGGGAATGCAGACGGTATTTCGCAAAATTAATCCGTGCAAATTCACAAACAGACCGCATAGATAAATGCGATTCGATATGTACTGAACAACACACAGTTACAGATCCGAATTTCAATTTGCGCTCGTTTGAAGTGCTTTCAATTTGCAACCCTCGAACGATATTAAAATTTTGTAGAACCAATTACAGACGTATTGTATATGTTTGACAAACGATAATTTAGTTTTATTTACAATGTTGAAATTGGTAAGCAATAAACGATTCGGTTTGATTTATTTAATATTGTGTTATTCATTATTTAAGTTTTTTAATTTAGTAATGTTAACATTTAATGTTTTGTTATATAAGAACTAGCTGTTGTTAGCGACATTGGTCTAATGATATTTTTATTTAATGGCCATATTTAACTATGCATGATAATCTGATGTGCAAGATTTACTACTATGAAAATTCATCCAATGTCAGTTACAGTTATTGTGTGTAAAATAAACAAATTTCTAAGATTAAGATAAAATTAAGATTTTAAGAAAAATTTATATTTGGTAGATATTAAAGGTTAACCTAGGTATTTACCTTTTTTTTAAAAAACTTTTTTTTAACTTTTTTGAATAGACATTTTTTTTATAAGTGGAATAAATACTTAAACGATAAAAATCATAATTTCTATCTTTTTTTTGTGATTCCACGTAATAATAGCGTTGTTTTATTTGAATATTATTATAGTTGAGAACTCTGATCGATTTAATTTCTTTTGTATAATAAGTAAGTACTATATATATGACATGACAGCATATATCTATACAGTCAACTATATATGACAGTAGTAGTAATTTTCTAGTTGGTTATGGCAATCGGGCTGATAACTCGACAGACTATGAAATAGGATGATCCATGCGTCGGTTGGACACGCAAAAAAAGTCGATCGTGTGTCCAATCTCTCTCTGGTATCAGTTCCATCGAACTATAAGAATAAAGGAAGAGGGAGTGCACCTGTCTTTGCGCGTACTCTTGTACCCTATAATATCTCCTTTGATTAATTTCTAGATAGACAAAGATCAGCCGTCGTAGCCAAAATCGGCTTGGAGAACACACAACCTAAAATTCCTGTACGTTGTAAACGCGAATACTTTAAATGATAAACAATACAGTTTTATGTATTTTTTGCGTTTAGATTCATAATTTTTTATTTAAAATCATGAAATACTTGTTTAGTATACAAATACTGTAAATTCAGAACAACTATTTTATACACTATTTGTGAACTAAAATGAAAAACAATGTCGTCTTGGATAATATAAAATCTATCTACCTTGGATATATATAATAAAATTAGATTAACATTTGTTAGGTACTTTTTTAAAAATCTATCCCGTATTTACAGTAGATGTACGTAGAGTAGCCATCGCTCTCATTAAATCCATTCGATGAGTCGGAACGTGTTCAAAGGGATGATTCGAAACATCGATCCGTCCGCCATTTCGCGCCGGCGGCAAATCGAGATGTCAACATAAATACTATACATCTGCGCCCCCATCGGACCAGTCTGCGTGCAATCAGTGAAATGATGAAACAGCGGAAGGGAGACAACGAGTAAACAGGCATCGTATGAAATTAATTTCATTCCGCGTACGACGAGCGAGGCGGGGCCGAAATATATTAAAGCACTCTTATGTAGAAGTGAATTAATCTCGCCGTGCATGTAATGTTTTTGTTATAACAGTTTAACAGAACTTTATTCGACGTCGCGTGTTGCAATGCCTCATTATGAGTTGAACGCTAACGGCACCGAGCGGGAACTTTGTTCTCTAACAACGCTGAGTGCTACAGAGTAAAACGAATTACAGAACCTCTATGCGGGGTTAGAACGTTAACTTTATTAGAGTTTGAGCGGTGAATTCGCCAAATGAATTCATGGCACTTTGATTTTGCACAATTTGTATGTGTAATTTCAAATTCATAAATTCATCAGTCAACCCCCGCAAACTTGTTTAAATAACTTACTTACATTAGCTCTGAAATTTTCGCTGTTTATAAAACTTCTTTTACTTGTTCATTGCATTAATATTCGGCGATTTTACATAGCCTTAAGCGTTTCCAAAATATTGGATATTCAGAGTTGAAAGAAACTTTTAATGTAACCTGAATGTTTACGAAGCAATTTTGAAGAAATAAAGTGATATTTTTTAGGAATACTATGACTTAAAATTTAGTAGTAGTTTTGATTTTACATCGTTAAGAGTCGACAAATTGGTGAAGTAGAAATATAATAACAATTTGTTTTTTCTTAAAATTATATATGGCGACAGATTTAGTTTGTTTTTCAACGTAGAATTTTATTAATTAATTTAACTGTTGAAAAATAACAATGTTAAAATACGAATTTCACATCGTAAACACATAAACTTTAACATGTTTTATTGTGTACTGCTTGCGATTCTAATAAATAATTTTCTGTTAGTTTTTTTTGTAAAAGTCTTTTCAAAATTAGACCATTCCAGATTCCATAGACAGACATAATTTAAAAAAAAATTGTTTTGTCGCATGTGTCATATGTCTTAATTCACTCATAGAAAAATGGTTATTTTATTGTTACTTATACACTTTCCCATTATTGTACATTGGGATAGAAAACACTGAATCGCGATACAAAAATGTGGATGGTAATCTTATCGAAATTTTCCGCTCTGCATAATTAAAATTAACTTTTGAGAACCGTCTTTCCTAAAATTATAACTTTTAGATAAATTAAAGCAATTAGGAGGGAAAGTTCAATATTATCTCTTTTGATAAATGTGATAAAGTGATAACGATAAAATTTTGCAGAATTAATTTTACTTGCAAAGTGAATCAAAGGGACATGTTTGTTAATTACTTTACTCACACCATGAAACTGTTAAGAAAGTTTCATTCCGGGCATTTGTATCTTTCTAAGCGAAGTAAATAAAAGCTTACTACAGCTAAAAACATTATACATTTTTACATAAACAAAGTCAAGCGTCACACTAAATTACTACCATAAAGTCGCTTCTATTGGTGAAAATTCGCGTGGAAATTGCAAATGGCGGCGGTCCACCAAGGAGAAAGCGTTATCTGCTAACGCTTTCAGTGTTTTACACTTTGTTTTCATGAATTCAATGTATTTTTTGTATAGTTTTAAGTATATTAATGCTTTCATTTATTTTTTTATTAACGCGTTTATTTTTTAAGCAAGTAAAAAACAAAAATAATAAAAATTAGGAATACACATTAATATTCAAATATACACTAAAACTATATATATATATATATATATATATATATATAAATATACATACGTACATATACTACACATTTACTTTTAACTATTGAGAATTGGTGTTTCCTCAGCTTAAATATAAAGTAGTAAATAATAGTAATAGTTCATCATAAAGACTAGGTAACACGAAGCGGGTCGTTTAACAATCACGCTTTGTTTCCTCCCCTCGCAGAAAACTTGCTTCGTTTCAAACAGTCGCGAGCAGAGATTGTCTTCGCAGAAGTGTAAAGTGCCAAGGGGGGTTCGTTGAAACTTTTAGATGCGAAACCGTCCCCGTCACGTGGATGCGACACGGGAGGTGTATAAAATGTAGAACAGTTGTTGCTTTGGGGCGAATTAATTCTGTTTGACAACTATATGCAGCTGCAATTGATACTTTATGGTTTCTGCTTATGGTTTACTTTAAAATCCACAAGTATTAAATGCTCAATGATATCATAAGTTTATAAATATTAATAACTATTATTACTTTAAGACTTATTGGATCTATCACTGAAAATATATTTTTAATTTTAATTTCGAATTGAATGGGCTGGGTTATATTGTATACTTACTTGCGTACGTGCTTTGGCTTAAAACGCGTAAATTTATCACAATCTCTATCAACAGCTAATGGGATTTTTGAAATTTTGTCAAAATACATTGATTATTTTTTAAGTTATAGGATAAAAACTTTTGCAATTATAATTGGAGTAAGAATTATTTTTAGAAAATTTAAAATTCAAATATTAATCAGCTATCAAACGATACGAAAAGGTACACTACTTATTTTTGATATTGCGAAACAAAAAATGGCTGCCAGTTGAGAACACAAAAGACGTATTTTTTATCTTTAAACAAGACATGCGCTACATAAAATCTGTGAATGCAAAAAGAAAAAACTGTATGGAAATATAACACACTTTTAGTAACCATTTAGATACGTTATGTTAAAAAAAAATTATTTGACATGATATATTTCTTTAGTTTCTCCTTATCGTGAAATAAGTGAATAAAAAACATAAAAATGTCACCCCAAGCGGCTTTTATTACATACTCGTTTATTATGTCGAATTTCAATTATTCGTTTATTACGTCAAATTTCAATAGTTAGAAAACTAATTTGGAACTATCAAAATCCGTTAAAAGCTAACCAGTAAAATTATGAAAACTAAATTTGATGTTATATGTAATTGTCGTTTGCTTTAGAAACCGGAGGTCGTGGGTTCCTAGTTGGTCAGGGCAATTTGGGCCGAACACCCAATTGTCTGAAAAGTAAGATGATCCATGCGTCGGATGGGCATGTAAAAAGTCGGTCCACCCACCAACCCGCATTGGACCAGCGTGATGGGATACGGTCCAAAACCCCTAATGGATAGGGGTGTGGTAGGGGAGGCCTATGTCCAGTAGTGGACTATTGCAGGCTGATGATGTGTATGTAATTATCGCTGCTAAGCCATCTGTATTACAGTAAAACATAACAAATTAAAATTCATCGTTCTAACAGGCTTTGAGTAAAAACATATTTTTATGAGCGAGTTTTATTTATTTTATTATTTCATGTTTCTTTCAACGTTTATCATTAAAATAAAAACATCGAAATAGACAAAAGGCAATACACAAAACGTGATAATGTTTAATAAACTTCCATTAGCGAGGTACGCTGACAAAATTTAATTTAGCCCCATTAATTATCCCCTCAAAGGGGGAGGCGCCGATAAATCAGTGAGCGTGGACATGACGTATGTAATTAATCCCGCCATTGTTCATCTGCAACTCTGTCGAGTTTCAATTTCGATCGTTTGAAGTGCGTTTCATTTGCAGCCCTCAAAGCCATATTGCAATTTGAACAGTCGGTGACACGGCATAATGAGTTTGCCTAAGCGGGGGAGGTGGTACGCGATTTGATACTGGTTACTTTTTTAATTGCGACGCATTGATATGGTCTGACGTAATCCTTGATGGGGAAACTTTATCGAGTTTATCGTGTTGATTATCATTCTTTATGTAAATATGTTTCGTTCATGTATCTAATTCATTGTTTTATTCGTTAAAACTATTAAAAACTAATAAGATACATAGGTATGTATAAACACCACTCTGTAATTATCGAAGATTTTTAAATCCATCCGAAATAGTGGTTCAAAGTTATGCGTACTTTTTTGATAAACAAAGTTTAGTGTAGGCATTTTCTATTTGTACAACTTATTCGTCAAGATTTTACTAATGATAATGCAACATTATTTCAATAATAGAATGAAAATCTCGCCATTCGTCTAATAGTGAAACATTTTTTAGAGGTTAAAAAAATTGTGTGTGTTCATTTTTTAGTTATATATAGGTTTTAGGTGTAATATTAATATAAATATATTTATGAAACATTGATTTTATGAAATGAAGCGGAAGACATCACAAATCCGCTCCCCGCCCAAAGACTTATTTCTTAAGTTGTTAATTAAGTTGCTTTTCAAACCGAAAGACTATAATGTCTATATCTATACACTACAGCTATGCTACAATAATGGTACTTCCCAGACTTTCCTCTTTTACGAAAGACCTACCACCTAAAAATAACATATTTTGCTCATAATTATTTGTTTTATTTACGCGATTATTATACATATCAAATCCACTAATTTACGGATTTTTCGCGTTACTTAAAATATATTTATTCCCGACGTTTCGGATTCTTTCCAGCATCCATGATTTCATGATTCAGTCTGCCCGTGATCATTTGGGGTGGGATTTGATATATATTTTGTTTATTTAATATATTGCGTAGCAAACAGTATTTATTAAACTAAGCGTTTTACATTGGCTTACTGTAATTAATACTTCTCATCAGAATGTTATAGTACCTATATATCCGCTCGCTTAACACATTATGCATAAAACTATTATGCAGGCTTAACACGGACCTCGAGAATATTGAAGTCGAACGTCACCCCTCGTTCTCGTTTTTTTTAGCTCCCATTTCCAATATTGCATCAGCTTCAAGTTCTTTTTCGATGTTGAAGCGTTTAATATTCAATAGAGTTCTTTTAAAACGGTCTTTTAGTTACAAAATTTTAACACTTTGTTTTACTTGATAAAATTATTTTTAATGAAAAATTATAACATATTTTAGTATGTTTCGATCAGTCACACCATGCTTTACAATTTAGTGTTGACTTTTGGAAAAATCAGGAAAGGTAATGATGTCTTTCATATCATCCTAATAAGATAGAATGATAATTTACACCAATTCTACATTATTTAAATGCGAGTAGAATGATAGTGATGATGATGAAACAATAATTTTGAACCTATATTATTGACACATATCAGATTTTTTTTTAATTTATAGAAGTTATAAATTTGTCGTTAGAAGAAGCTTCAAAGAGCTAATATATATTAAATAATTCTGACATTGAATTCTATAATTATGACTTAAAAAAGGAATAATTACGATTAGATAAAAGAATTTCATAAACAATATGGCACTGTTTATGAAATTCTTCAATAGCGCCACTTTTTATTATTAGACATTTAATAAAATACTTGGAATTTGATTATTGTAAATCACAATCTTCTTGCTTCAACAACGACGTAACACTAAATTATTAACAAGTATAGTTATCATAGAATAGTTAGGAATAATTAGACTTATAGTTTTAATGAAAAACCAAACATGGTTTCCTGAGTCGTGACGAGGATAACGTATTTACTAATTTTTTATACAATTATTTATTTGCTGATCAAGTAGACGATTGACGTTTTTTAATTACGTATTTTATAAAAGTTTTTTAGAGTTTCCACTACGTCCGTAATAATATTTTTAAAGCAGTTCTATATCTGTTATTATTTAGATAAACATGATGAAAGATCTCCATTCAAAGGCTGTGCAAAATGGCCGTAAACCCTAAAAATTTTAGAAACATGTCGCTCACCACAATGGACGTTCGAAAATCAATTTCGCGCGGCCCTAAAATATTTTCCGCTGCAACAATACATTGAAAGGAAAGCACTCGCGAAGCTCTCGGCTTTCCGTACCAATAACCTATTGTGTGAAATCCCGTCGATCCCATATACGAGACTAAGCAATTCCCATTTCCCTTGTGCGTTCGATAAAGAAAAACGAGAAGCATGTACAGTATTATATTCTCGGAAAATTCCGTTTAAAAAATCGCGGGGATTTTCCCCCGCCATAATCATAATGGAGGCTTGTAAAGGCCGCTCGAGTGTCAGATTTTCTTAAATAATTTTGATGTAAGCTTGTCCCGGGGCTATGGGGTGGTTGGGTGGTGCGGTGGTGAGGGGATGGGTCTACCCCGCGAAATGAGATTTCCTTTGAGCTCCGGCCACAACCGGTGACTCCTACTACAAAACGGACCGCTGGCGTACATTTTATGATGCTCACAATGCCCTTTTGTGCAAACGTCATTTGTGTTATGACGGTGGATTATATTTATTTTTAATGTCCATGGGACTTTGTTTTTTTTTTTTTGCATAAATTTACATTGCTTTTTGAATATGTAACCGTGGTAAAACATTAAAGCATGCAATGATTGAAATTATTCTAGTCTATGAAATATTCTTATTGTTGAAGCGTCACAACGAATATTTTTTTCAGGTGATGGAAATAATTTTGAATTTGGTTTAGCATATATATATATCTGAAATACAAAATATTGTAGAAACTGATTAAAATTAACTCGTCACTAACTGGTTCTATTTAGGAAAAAATATTTATAAATATTTAACATAATATATTGTTTGATCGTCCAGTACCGTAGTAATAATTCCATTATCAAAAAGTTTTCTAATCAGCTTTTCCTGAATTGTATGGTATAATTTGCAAAAATATATGAAGTAAATATCTATATTGCGAGGTAAGTATAAACATAATTAAATATGAAGGAGTCCATATTAAAGCTATCTTTGAAGATACGTCTCGTTATTTCAAAGAGTAGCTTAATTAAAGTGCACTTACTTGAAGTCTGAAAGGACTCGGGAATCCTCTTTCAAAGTTTCCTGGAGACTGGGAGGACTTTAATCCTATTAGTTCGGACGGCGACCGAGACATCTGTCAGGTTCCATGGGACCGTCGTTAGAGGGGCGGCCTAATTAAATTTGAATTTGACAAAGAAGAATTTCAGTAATATTTTAACGTTTCTTTCATAAATCCAATCCGATCTATTCGTATTATCCATTACAACAGTACTCGTCTATTATGTAGGTAATATATTCTAAGTGTTTCTTGGGATTTACCCTTTTGAGGTGATTTAATAACTATGTGCATTCAATATTAATATATTATAGTTATATGTATTACTATTTTGGTTATAACGCAGCCAAAGTTAAAATTATTAAAATGGATTAAAATTCAGTAATCAACATTTCTACTCATTCGTGAATTGACTTTTTATGACCATTAAAATCTGTGACATATATAACATATTATTTTACACATTTTTTACACAAACACTTCGTTGGACAAACAAAAAGTTGTAAACATTGATCGATTGCGAATCCGGTTAATTTTTCTTATGCTCAGAAATGATATCTATTAACTATTCTAAATAAAAACAGTATTAACATCTGCAATATCAAATTAGTATATAAAATATTTTTTTGTTAATTTACATAGAGTATGTGGATAATTGGAAGTAATTCCTCCACTATTTAAGAATTATCTATAAGACTTTATAAATTTTGTTTAGTATTTATAACATATGTTACGGCCATGCTGAGGCAGCAACTTTTAGATCGATGGCAACATGCCAAAGGATTAGAACCCTAATGCATATTTAAACAGCAAAAGTGCTAGTGGAAACGTTAACGGCGTAGTTTGTTTGCGTATGTTACAGAAGTGTGTGTGCTTTTAAAATATATTTAGAAAAGCCTAAAACATATTTCAAACAAGGATATATAAATATATATAATTAACCTCTAACTTTGTCATAATATATATACAAGGGTGGAGTATTATGTACTTTATGAAAAATATCTTTTTATATACTTTTTTATTCGTCTCTTGTATCGCCGTTACCGCGTTATTTTTATAACATATATGGTCAAACACCACAGCCATATGCAGAAGAATTATGAATAAAATACAGAATTTTGCTTCTCAAATGTGACATAGAAAACCATATAAAATACATTAACAGTTAACACTATTAACAATGAGTAAGTGCAGATGTTTTTAATAAAATTTCATTGATATCACAGAACATTTTTACGCTTATGACTTTGAAGATATTTTTTGACGTTTGAGTTATTCATATCATATCATTGATGTTGTTATTAAATTTAGTGTGACATTTTTTCGTTACGCGTTACATTTTACCGTTACGCGCCATCTTATATTTATCACGTCACTATAGAGCGTTGTCGATATTGTTATTAATAAGCCATTAATAACACAAATATATAATAACGACATCAATGATAGTAATAATTCTATTACAATTAATGAAATTCAATAATAATCTTTGTAGTAATAAGCTAAAATGAAATAATTGTAGAATTTGTATTTATGTCTATGATAATAAAAGCCTTTTATTAAACTTTATCTAATTTAACTTTATTTAACCAATTTCTGTAAAGTTGCATATAGTAAATTATTTTTTGACAAATATCGTCATAAAGAAGTTTCACTTCTTACGAGTGTACGCTAGTACACGCACACATTTTTTTTTTCCATATTGTACAATTGTTTAACTGGATCGGTAATATCGCTCACGGCTCATTTCAATATTAATAACATTGCAAACATCCGTCAGTCGTATCGGAATTTAATAAAGCTAGGGCCGTGAGCGTTGTACGAGAACGTAGTTGTTATCTTAACAAACTAATGTTAATATTGTGACTGGTGCTCCCGGGGCGCTGTTTGCCCTAGGTCCCCGGGCACAGCCTCGCGCCCCCATGCACCCCCAACCCCGTCACAACCTGTATCGGGGGGCGGCATGTGCGCTAGCCGCCGGCTTTTCGGATCATTTTTCCACCCCCCCAAAACCACCCCGTCTACTAATTCGGGAGGTAACGAAGTTTCGATATGAAACGCCGCTAATGGACACGTATGCGATGTGCGTATATAATTTTGCGCGTGTGTTGTGAATGCGTTCTGATGAATACGACAGAATTATTTTGTAGTTGAGTTATAGTCGAAGATAATTAATGATCGAATTGTTTTACCAACCGATTATTTAACCAGCATCTATATTTTTTTCTGTAACTTAAACATTTTAGTCCTTTACGTTAATTGCTAAATTATTACTTAAATACAGCTATAACAACTTAAGAATTATCTTTCTATTTTAAAATTCAAGGTTTATTTAATTTTACAAAATATTTTTGACTTTAACAACGCTTATAGATTTAAGATGCCTAATAAGATAAGTTAAAAATATATAGTTTAATTATATACATATATTTTTATTGACGTATGTCAGTAATACTTATGACTAATATTTGTAACTTAAGCACGAAAGCGCGTTTACAACATAGTTGTTACTAAAATCGTTGCATCGTTCGATTAAAAAATCATCGAAAAATATCAAAATTGTTTTATTAAAAATAGAATACTTAATTTATATACTGTACCAAAATGACAAATCACTGATTATATACAACTCTCCAGCTTCATGTAACTATTATTATAAGTATAGAAAGTTTTAAGTGGTAAAAAAAATAGAAAAAATACTATTGCAATTGTAGTAGTACGTTGTTAAATAATAGAACAATATATTTATTCTATGTGTGTAACAACAGTTGTGACTTTCATCACGGCATCACATATTTTATTATCATCAAAGTGCAATACTTATACCACTGTTATCAGAAACAGCGTTCTTTCTTAGGCGTATTATACTATACCTAAAAAGAATTACTATGCTTTAAATTAGACAGGCTATATCAGATTTTGTCTTGATAGTGACACTTATAATGCGAGCAGATGAAAATTATTAATTAAAATTTAATAGACGGTAAGAAAAATCATCTACAACAAATTTTTAAGATAAAATGACCAGGTTAAACCATTTTTTGTGTGTTTTTTTGGAAATAAGTAAGAACCGAAAGTAAGTATTTACTTTTGAATATGTCAATGTCACAAACAACAAAATTTTAGAGTCAATTAAGTGTTTAATTAACGCATCGGACGTAATTACTATGACTTACTTAAAAAGTGATGTACACCTTTCTGTACGCATCGCATCCGCTCTAAAGCTTGGCAATTTTCCAGAAACATTTGTTGGAGTGGTAGTTCGTGACCCGACCATAAGTTCCTTCTCACAGACGTGATTTCCAATTTCATTGCCTACTCTCATCGTCTCAATCACCGTCTAAGCGCTTTTCAGTCGATTTCCATATATCTAATTGCCTTCAGATCCTACGTCTTGATTTTAAGACTTTATAAAAATATATTTTGTACCTAATAGCCACAATGACTTAGTGGCAAACTCCTTAAGTTCATAAATAGGTGCTTACGATTTTCAATTATTTGAAGGCATTTTTTGTTGCAACAAAGACTGGTCACCCAGTTGTTTTGATTGTTGTCTAATTAATAGGTCGTAGGAATTAAAAGGTGACATTAGTCGTAACAATTTTAAATCAAAAATGATTTTCAACGTATTTGAGAGACGAAAAACATCTGATGATATGTGTATAAACGTACATAAATTGAATGCTGTTTTATCCTTTTGCGTACCAAATTTAAGCCAATCTTAACGAAATTAAATACAGTTTTATACATAATCTTCAATAAATAACATTCTCGTGTCACAATGTTTCGTTCCCATACTCCTCCGAAACAGCTTGACTGGATCTTACGAAAATTTTTATGCATGTTCGATAATCACACACTATCTTTTTTTCCAGTTGTCAGGCGTGTCCACTTCAAATTAAATATTATTATATTTTTTTATATTACTAAAAACAAAGACAAAATAGTGCCGAATAAAAAAGATAACAAAATAGTACATAATATAATCACGACAGAGTTATTGATAACTTTAAAGTATGTATATGCAAATCTAAACTTAAACTGGGGAGTAATGACTTCCAAAAAATCTGTTTAAAATTAAAATTGAACGACATGACAATGACAAATGACAGAAATGAACATACCATACCAGCATATCCATTTGCAATTTCACATTTATATTTCGTTGTTATTATTCTCCTTGTCTTACCATCAACATACGACAGAAGTTATTTAATTACACCACCAATGTATCAAAACGGACCAACAGATCTCACCCTTGTTATAGGGGACTCATTACTGAAGATATAGGATTAATAATATTCAATCTGTGGTAAATCTAGCGTCAAACATAATTTCGTCTGTATTTTTTCGTCCTCAATCTCGTAAATAAACGACTGGGATTTAATATGTCCTAAAGTATCGAGTGTATTCCTTATTAGAAATTAAAAAGTAATTAGATTTTCTAAAATAATAAATAAAGTATATCCGCTGTGAGTTCCAAATAAAGAATTACAAAGACAATCTTGGTGATGGAAAAAAAAGACAACTCGTTGTAATCTTGGATTGGATATCGATTAAAGGTCACCTGCTTCTTTTAACAAAAGATTAAAAATACGAGTCTCCTGACTACTAAAATTATATTCATTCCTAAATTGTCTTGGATCAAATCTACAGATACGAAACTTTCTTTACTACGATTTTATATTTTGAACCAATAATCATTGTATAAGAGGGCTTTATACGGATTTTATCGCGTTTATTCATATGTTTAATGTGTTATTCATCATTTTTATGTTAAACAATATTTTAACTTCCAACGATTTTAACACTTTCCAGCGGCCGTCGTCACAGCTCAGTCTTCGTATTGTATTATGTGTAGTATTTTTGTAAATAAAAGAATTGAACTTACAAGTCAAATAAAAAATAAGCACGTAAATAAAGTTTTGTCAGATATTTTTAAAACATCTTTCACCAATGAAAGCTTCGCCACTGTAGCTTGTTGATTTTATAAAGTTGCCCAACTTTGCTTCATATAAAGAAAAATTATCGCGAAATAAATGTCAATCATGTCCTGCTTCTGGTATTCGTGCAACTATGATCCTTCATGTCATCATCATTAATATTGTATCATAGGATGACATGATATTGATACTAAAGAAGTCCACTGCTGGCTATAGGGCTTTCACATAAGGTCATATAGATTTCTGTGCCATATGTTTTAACGTTTTGGGTCTTTTAACAACAATTTTAAGTATCATTGCTTAAATATTTTTCAAGTATCATCGGTTATTGAGAAGAAAACCGATCAAATGTGGGCCTAAATTTGATGTCAAATAGAAACGATAGTTATTTACTTTATAAAATAGCTTTGCTCTTTCGATCTTTTCCTGTTTTAGATCAAAGCTAAAAAAATTAAAGTTTTAAAGGATTTTAAGTTTGTACGTATTTACAGTTTAACTATGTATTTATTTAAAAAAAAAGTAATTTATTGTTATCTAGCTTCCGCGCAACAGTTTGGCTAAGTTTAGAAATAGATGTGGTGTTAATCCTAGGCATATTCACTAAGATTTTTTCTCAGTCTGAGCCTTAGCCAGCATATATTTTAGTACGTTATAGATTTCTGCCTTCATTCTTATCAAACCTCATTGAAATACTTGTCTCAAACAATACATCAAATTTGTACGTTTCGACAGGAGCCCGTTATTCGTCGGTCGAAACAAATGATCACAAATGAATCGGGAGCCGGCGCGGGGGGGTGGGTAGGGCGGTGGGGGTGCGTTGCCATGGCGACGCGAGACGATCGATCCGCCCCCGCCCCCCGCGCCTCAATTAAACAATGATTCACACGTCCGCGCCGCGCGTTATATGCTCCCCCGATTCGGATTACGTATATGAACGGTTAGGGAGTGCACCTGTATGCATATACCAATTATTGGCTCGGATACCTGGAATAATGAGCGTCCATACCGTCCTTTCGGCCCCGGCCTTTGTCTCGGCACAAAGAGCCCCAAGCACCGTAGCGAACACGAGACTGCGAATAATTAGTTGGTATAATTTTCATGCAAGTAGATAGCAATATTAAGTCGGGTTAGAGCACACTGTGTATATGAATTGTGAATTGATGACGTTATCTATATTGGTATCGCATTGTAATATATTCGTTTTCTATTTAGTGTTATTCACTGTATTATTATCATAATAAAGGGGTAAATTTAAATACCTTTTTTTCTATATATTACTGTCATTGTATTTGACCCGCAATGCGTTTTGTAGATTTTAAACGAATAAAGTGCACCGTGAGTTGCTTTATTGAACGTCCATGTTTTGTAAGGTTCTGCAAACTTTGATTAATTTTACATAACAATAATACATTTGACTGCCTCCGTAGCCTAGTGGTATAGGCGTGTGCTTTAGAAACCGGAGGTCGTGGGTTTGAATCCTGCTGGGATTCAACAAATTTTCATAGTTGTTTCCTAATTGGTTAGGGCAATTTGGGCCAATCACCCAATTGTCTGAAAAGTAAGACATTTATGGTTTTATAATGTTATCACATATTTTGCAAATACTTAAAAAGTTACTTTTTAGTAGTAAGTATTTATTTTTCATGTAAATTTAGCATCGTGTAAGGTATTCTATGAGAGGTATAGGTTAGTAGGTTTACATGTAATCGCGTACATAAGCTTAATCTTTACCGAGTCTTGCTAATTAGACGCCGTCTAGCTCAAAGGTAGTTGGCAAGTAATGAGTTCGCATTAGAGACGCCTGCGCTGGACAAATCTGAAGATAATCCAGCGCTTTTTGTACCGTTATTACAACTTGTATGAAATGTGTAGTCACGCTTAGGCGTACTTTTATACACTGGTATGAACCGGTCTTAATGAAGTAAAAGTAAATAAGGAAACATTCTAGTTACGTTATTAAACGTTTTTTTAGGGATTTATTCATATTTTATAATTTAGCTTCGTGAGGATCTTTTTCTATGTTGAAAAGGTTACAAGTTCGTGTCCGGTCTCCAAATATTTTTAATAATATTTTTACAGACATTCTAAAACATGAATTGCTAACTTAAGCATAATAATTTCAACCTAATAACTCGTAAAATATAATACATCCTAACAAAGTTAATCACTTTTCTTTTCTCATCGTCACATTGATTAGTCAACTAAATAAAAAAAAATATCTGAACTAAAGAAATTTAGTCCGAATTAGACTCTACAAAATATACTTTATAAATAAATACTCATTTATATGTTGTGTAGCACATCACAGCATTTTAATTACAACATTCGGATGGGATATTTTTCGACAGCAAAACCGAACGGACAAACAAATATTAATCACTTGCGGCTTCGCACGCGCGTATGTAATCCGAAATTGCAATTAATTTCGATACGGAGCGAGGCCGCATTGCCAAAGGGATTGGGCTGCGCGAACTTTTTAATTTGAGTTCCCGGAATAGTTGGGGCACACGAGCGCAGGGTGGTTTGTTTAAAAAGCGCGCCAGCCAGAATTAATTCGCTTCGGGGGTATAAAATTAAAATTGGATGACCCCCGGCTAACCGGCGGGGGTCGTTTAGTCCGAATAGGCGATCGATGCGGTGGGTACAACTGCCCGAAATGGCCTGTGAAAATTCGACGTACTCGCCAAAAGCTTTCAACGGATCAGACGGTCTTAACTAGACGCGGGTCGGTTAATCGCTTCGCCACGTTGCCGCGAATTGAACGAAACGATATTTGATTTGTTAGTAAGAAATAAAAGTATGGAAAGGTTACACTTTAACACAAAATTCGTATAATAAAGGAGAATAAATCTATGAGTATGTAGGTAACATCTATATTGTGTTACTTTAATAAAGATAGTTGTAATGGTATAAATTGATAAGAAGATTTGTAAATATGTGAAATTATTATTCCTTTTATATCTAGATATATATTTAAGTCGGCGATATATATGTATATATGCCTATTAAAAGCCGATCTTCTTCTCGCCATAAATTCTCTTGTTTTTAAAAGATGGGAATATTTTTGTCGTTGTTAAGAAAATGACTCTAACTACGCTATAGATCAGAATCAATATGCCAACTATTAATATTATTGATTCATTCATTTATCGAAATAAAGTATAAGAAATATATGCTTTATTTTAACAAATCCTTTCAGACACTCGTAAATGAACAATCTCTTTGAAGAGTTCATTAAAAATTGTAAATTATCTAATTTTTAACGTAACTTCATGTCATGTAACATTATTTGATCTTAGCTTTCTTGTATGGTGATTAAAATACAGTAATACCCACAATGTAAATATGATGCTGGTGTTGATAGTATGTGTGTGTGTAATTGTAATAGTTTTATAATTTCATAGTTTTCACATTAAGTATTAACAGCAGTGATATATTGTAAAAGCATAAAATGTATATATTTATTTCTAACTATTTTATATTGCATGATCATTAAAAGCATTAAATATAACGTTCGATAAATCTGCAAATAACTTAATGCTTGTCTGAATTTTAGTATTTTGTATAAGCTCTGTTTTAAAAATCTATCGTATCTTCAATTTCAGTATTTTCATTTCAAATAGTTGACCACCATATACATATTCTTCTCGAAAGTACATTCCGATTGTGTTTATGAAATAAAAAAACACAAATAGCCTTATCGATATGTCGATAAATGGCACGGGTTTTTCGATTATATTCATGTAACGGCGAGGGTGATCATCCAAGTGACGCGAATGCTATAAAGAGATAACTGAAATCTGCTGACTCTATCATAGAATGTACAGCGATACGCCACCCTACCCGCAAGCTATTGCGTCCCATTACGCGTGGCCATCGGAAATATATTACTGTGTATTTGCTGACAAATCTGGGTGTGCTTTATCTTTATTGATCTAATTACGGACGTACGTGAGGTTGTGGAATGTTAAGCGATTTGGCTCCGACAAAACGATATGTTCTTAATATTTATTTGGAGTTGGGAAATGTTTAAAAACGGATGAAAATATTTCAATGTTAATAAGATAAATGCGTAATAAATTATGTTAACATCGTGGTTTATTTTTTAAATATTTTCTTGTATGTATTAAAATTGAATGAGTCATGTTGTAATATGTGATTTAATTTCCATAGATTTACAAAGAAGCGTTTAAACGTATAATCTGGTGGCTTTAATTTGTTCAGTTATAAACTGTTTAGTTAAAAATATTCTACCTCTCTTAAGCTTTATTAATGCCTTGCCTTGTAAAATAGTCTAAAACGTCAGGTTTACCGAAATAAAAATTCTTTTCATAAATGCCAACCTTTTTTTATTTTTAATACAGAAAATGTCATTCAGACTGGAAAAGAATTTTAATGTAGTGAATTTAACAGAACTGTAACTGATGTACAGAATTTATGTAGGGTATATGGTATACGTAAAGACCTTTTAGAAAAGCTTTTCTAGATCTGAAAATAAATATAACATATCGCAAAACATTTAGAACCAGGTCACCTTTACAAGTTGTTACGAGTCCCGGCAATTCTAATGGCGCATTTGCGGTGCCTCGGAATATTGAATTCTATTGACATGTCTGGTGTCTATTGACAACGCTCTAAACTAAATGAGACCACCTCCCCCAAGCGTAAATGGATTCGCAGTGATTTTAAATTTACGTACGCTTTTGACTCGTGCCGAATATCCACTGAAACGTTGTATTTGCCTCGAAACAAATTCCACTCGAGCGTTAGCAATTCGCGAGATATTTCATTTTATCAAGCGAATTATGTAGGGTCGAACAATTACGAAGTTTAATATTGCCGCTAACATCAAAGCGAACGCCAAAATAAGAACAAACGGAATGGCAACGTCGCGAGCGTCAAATGGTTATCATTTAATTAAAAATCGTCCGTTATTAACTCGATTTGATGAACGGAAAAAAAAGGGATGGACAATTTTATGAGCACAGTTTTCTTTTGACTACGACATATTTAGTCAATACACATTTTTTTATCAATTAAAGCGGTGAAGAAGTAGCACGTGCCGTTTATTCGATTATTACACCTAGCTAGTGTAATAAGCGCCTAATAATTTCACCTGGTAATAAACCGGTGCCCTCAAAACCGGAACACAGTAGCGTTATACAAGTTCATTTTAAATAGTTTTTATATGTGCACTCATATTGTACTGACATGAAGTTTTTCATAATTATAACGTGAATGTGCAGCAAAGTTTCACAGCGGGTGAGCACGGCGCACGACAATAGAAGGTACGTTTACGTTTTAATATAGCCGAGTCGCATTCGCGTCGGCTCGGCGGGAATTTCATTCGTTGCGCGTCGAAACCTCCATGTTGGAAATTGTACGGCGGAAAATCGAATGAGAGGACGATCGGATGAATCCGAGTGCTATAGACGCGCTCCAACGGGCGTACCGTTCGTTGGAATTCAGCGTTCTGAAATATTTCACGCGGAGTGTTCTAGATCTTTCCACGGAAACTTTTCGCCGTGTTGGAGGGTTAGGGTTGCGGGGAGATTTTTATTTGGAATAAAAATGGGGTTAGAGCTTGTTATTATCTTAAGACACGACATAGTGATAAAGAAAAATTGTCATTCAATTTAGAAAATTGCAGATATGTGGGAAAAACAGGAAAAACTAAGTATGAAATGAAGTATAATAACCATTTGTATTCTTTCGTTATTATCAATTTTTGACTAGTATATATAACATAACAAAAAAATATATTTTCTTTTCTATATGTATATAATCACCCAAAGGCCATATCTGTAATCTCAAAGCTTTTACGCCAGTTCCGTCCATTTTTCTTTTGTTTCACGATCTTATTTACTTCGATAGCGATTCCTTTGTGGCGGAAAAAACGTAATTGACGTATCGAGTACAAGTTGCGGTTCGGTTTTAGTTCAAAGCCCCTACCCCTCGACTACGTGAGGGTATAGTTTGATGAGCGAATTTCCACCACTCTTACTGAGGACAGAATTTCAGATAATACCGTGCACGTTTCTAAACAATCCGACGACCCAGAAACGGGAATGGGAACAGCAAAGAAAACCGCAGATGAATGTTGTTTTATTTTTCTTTATAATTTATAACCTAGTTTGTTTTTCCGCAAGAAAAAATATTACTATGAATATGCATTATTAACAAATAATTGTAATTTTAAAAGTAAACTTTACTTCTTAACATACTATTGAAACGATCCTGTTCTGTTTGAAACAAACATAAAGTTATGCATAATTTCTGCTTTATTCCCATATAATTAAGCTGTAAAATACCTTCATAATATCCCTTACATTAGTACGTTTTTTACAGTTTAACAGTTTTGTAAGCTCAACTCATGAGCTTTTTTAAGTTATAATTTTTCGGTTACGTTTTTGTTATCAAATTGCAATACAGACGTGTTACCTCATGTATATCAAAAAAGAGGGTGGATGCGAATCCCTTTTCCAAAATACAAACATCCCCAGCTTAAGCCAAATATAATAGCCCTTCAGAACTGTTATTCGAATAGGAACTCTACAAATAGCAGCGATAATTTTTTTTATTCGATATATGAAACGGTAAACACGTTATATTCGTACGTTATAGAAATTTTAAATAAGCACATTTTTGTTGTAAATAATTTTTTCTTTATTATTTTAAAAGTGTCTTACTTTTAAAGTAATAAAGAAGAAATTATTATATTTTATTATAATTATCTATATTTTATGGTAGAACTTTTAATAAAATGGCTATTTTATCAGTTGTTATAAATGTATTAGACCCTGTAATAGACGCAAACATAATCTTCCTTTGTTCGAACAGCTTTTGTAACGGGGAAACAATTAAACGATTTTCTCTCTTTTTCTTCTCTCATAACTATTATCAGTGTATCTGTTCTTACCAGGTGCTTTGTTGTCGTAAGAATAATGGGAAAAGTTTTAAATCGCTGTAGAAAATGACCTGTCCGGTGCTAACACAAAGGAAGTCGATCCCTTTGTCCGCCTCGCGATGGAGGCGAATTGAACGAAAACAGCTTTCAGCTTTAAAACTTTCTTTAGTACAGATTTATAAAGCTCCGTGCTTCTGTTTTATATTATCTATGCCTTATTCAATAAAAAAAAGAAACAATCCTTTTTAAAACATTTAATTGTAACAAAACTGTTAGTAGAATTTGAACTAAGAGTGTTTGTAAACAGTAATGGTAAAAAACTTATGTTGCCAAACGTTGTCCAAAGAAGCAATTTCGCACAACACAAGTGGAATTACTTTATTGGATTATGTGAAGTGTAGTGCGAATACTTGTTGTAATATTCGTGTGGGTGGGCCCGTGGGGTGTCAGGGTGGTGGGATCAAGGGCGCGGGGCGGGGGTGGGGGGAGAGGATGCTGCGCGGCGGACGCGCAGATCAATATCTCGCGTTGCCATGGCGACGCCGGGCCAGACCGAGTGCCTCCCGCTCGGCCCCCCCATCTGCCCACCACTTATTTAATACATGCCCGTATCTGGGATGGGGGGCATTTTCGTGCTAAATGACAGGGCAGTGTAATACGCTTACAATAACGCACCAGCATTACGCACCCAAAATGCTGGAGCTATGATCTAACCGCTCGACATTGACCCCCATTCGACGCCATCTTCGAGGGCCCAGAGACAGCGGTGCGTTCACTCCGCCAAGATCGCTGTAAACGGTGTGGTGGAGAACAATGCACGCTGCCAACTTCTAAAAAAATATGGGGCGCGTAATCTCGGAAATGGGTCGGCTTATGATTTAGAAGGGAACCTTTCGAGATTAATCGATAAATCTGAAGTGCTTGTCGTGAGCGAGATGAAGTATGGTTTTTCGTTCGATTTCGACGGTCGCAAAAAGGCTTTCTACTCTAATGTGTTTCGCGATTATAAAGTTCCTAGTTTAGTTCAAACGTAAAGCGTGTATATTTCTATTTCTTATATGAAAAAAAAAAAAATAGGCTTCAACACTCAGGTAAATCGAAACCTGGATAGAAACCGCTGGCACAGTGTAATCTTGAATTTTATCTTCGGAAATCTCTTTGTTTTAATGGATGTATATCAAATATTAAAGGGAGCAAGTTTATTTATAAATTCAATAGTTAATGTGCACCCCTTTTGATATTTATGTTAATTATATATGTGCACCTCCCTATTTTTATTGTTTTATCAACCTAAGGAAAACTGGCAAATTATGCGATCTTCATTACGCCAGTCTTTATGGTAATCGTACATAAAGTAAAAAAAAACTCAAAATGAATATCCAAATTATCATTAACTAGCGACCCGCCCCGGCTCCGCACGGGTGTAATAGTGATAGCTGTAAAATATATGGAAAAATATATAAATTTACCTGCGTTTCTCGAAAATATTATGCATGAATTATACATATAAATCTTCCACTTCCATCACTCTATCTAATAAAAAACCGTATAAAAACCGATGCTTAGTTTGAAAGATTTAAGCATACATAGGGATATAGAGACAGAGAAAGCGACTTTGTTTTGTACTATGTTGTGATAATTTCTAACCGAAAGTTATCCATTTCAAAACTGCCATGACGACACGAAAATTATTTGTTAAATTAATCGATTTCGACAATGTTCGGCAAAATGGATTCTAAATCACATTTCTATAAAATGTATGTGTATTTTAATGTCTCGTTCTTTAAATAGTTTTTTTCTTTTTTACTTTTCTAATTAATTTATATTTCATTCCAATGATGAGATGTTCTTTAAATCACTAACCTATCGATCGCCAATAGTCTGTTCCATTAAAAGAGAGCCACTTATAACTCGGCATTTAATTTAACTCGGCAACGTAACTGTATAAGCTCCGATACAGTTCGTCTAGACAGAACTATTTTTAAAAATAATCCTATCGCTAATTTAATACTTTACAAATAGTATTTCAGTCTTTTATGGAGTTATATCTTTCTGAACACCTGTTCATACAAATTTTTCGTGAAATTCTTTTTATATTGCTATAGAATAGCCAATTTAAAATAAATGCACAATTTATCAGACAGTGGTACATTAAACAAGAAAACGAATATTTTTATCAATAATATATTTCATTAAACCCTAAATTACGCAATGCAACGAGAACAAACATCAATTAGCGAATTACATCAATGTAAAGCGTAACAAACACAAAATTAACAACAATATTCCATACAATACAATGGAGAATACAATAAAGAACATTACAAACGTCAATTATACAAAATTATAGCATATACGATGATATTATGGAGAATACAACAAAGAACATTACGAACGTCAATATTACGTAAATCTTATATTTGCTAAGATATGCCAGTTAAAATAAATACCAACTTTTGATGTACAGGTACTTAACAGAAGCCGAATTTATCAATAATATATTTCATGAGCCCTAACAGTTGCGTCACGAACAAAGATCAATTGGCGGAATTCATCAATGTAAGCGTAACAATCATTAACTAATATTCCATACGAATGAAATTCAAACGAACTGACACGTCCATTCCAAATTATGATACTGATTTGAGATGCACAAAGACAGTTTAGAACTCATTATACGTTACAGTATTATGTGCTGATATTACGTGATGTACCAACTTTTTTGGATGTACCAGACTACAGTCGCGAATAATAAATGAGGCGCAAACTATGTCGAAGCTTGATAATAAGGAAATCGCGACGTCTCGAATTGAATGACATACTTACATTTTTGATATGAATAAATATCATCTAATAGTGCAAATTCACTTGCACAGAACATGATTAAAATTCAACGTTTCAGTATGCTTAATAATATTTCCGTCGGAGTCAACCACACTCATTGGTGTAACAGTCAGCTTCACTAACCACTACGTGTCGTAAAAAAAAGAGGTAGGTAATAGTTGAAATTATACAAGAGATGCTACTATTATTCAGTAGATGCAATGTAGGTTTTTTGTTTCATTTATTTTGGCCCTAGAATTTAGTGATGTATGGAAAATATTTATATAAAAAACGGTAACATAATGCATACAGTTAATATTTATATGTTAATATTTAAATATAATTTTATTGTTATACAAGTTAATATTTTCAGATCCTTCGAGACAATTTTATGTTTTGCTTCTATTAAATTTACGTTAAATATATAAGAAAAGACATAAAATTTAAATACTACAAAAAATACATTTACAGGATTTATTTAATATACATGTGCAAAAATAATATATTTTTTGTACATTTTTTAAAACCCACATAGTTATAATAATAAATAGACTTATCCGTTATAAGAGAAGTCAGAAAAATAAAAGAGATAATTCATGGATTATAACTCAGGAAATGTATAAGTAATATTTAATTACAAGCATTAATTGTTTTCTGGAATCTAGAATTTATTAATTTGACCGGATTTGATAAGATTTGTTTAGATGATCAAGGAAAAAATATAATATTCGCACGAAGCAAAAAGAATTCGAAAATTATTAAATAATTTTTTTTTTTTTTCATGGCTTTTTATTTGCTCATTTGATTGATATAAAAAGGATACTTTACTTCAATACCGACGCACTCACGTGTTCCTTTAATATTCCACCTCCTTTCATGGAGAAAAGATCAACCTCATTATTTTCAACATTCCACCATCATTTGAAAAAAGCTTTTAGATGTTAGACGTTATTGTACTAATGGCTCATTAAAATTTTCGCATCAAATTCTCTGTAGAAAATGTACATCAATAATGTACGTTTTCTACTGAGAATATATCGTTTGTGTATTAAAGCAAAATCGTTTTTATTTTATGTGTTTTGTACATTTATTTTCCCTAATATAATAAAAAAATTACATCACATGAATGCGATAAATTAATGATGTGAAACTTTGTACTGGAGTGAAACAGGAGAATATAAAAAGTAATGTCTAATACAAGTTCAGTCTGATTATAAATTTGAAACTGCGGAAGTAATCAAAGAAAATTGTTAACTATCACTCAAGCCTCATTTCATTTTCAACTTTTACAAGCTGTGTATTGTTTTAATTGGTTGAAAGATTACATTTCTTATACCCTGACCCTGCCATTGTCCTTTTTGCATCACGAAATATTATCAAACAATGTTCGCATTATTACGAATTCGCGGTAATTATTAATTATACTAAAACAAACAATAACTTAACAACATAAAAGTTCATTATAACCATTATTATGCTAACAAACGCTAGTTTGAGATCAAAAATAATAAGAACACTTAAAAAAAATTGCTTTGTCGGTGCATTAATGTCATTGTTACTGGCAATAAGGTAATTATGAATTATAAATTCTTTTAGAAAGGTAGTTGCGTGAGTAACGCAACTCCTCGCATGATCCAATGGTCCGGCGCTTCGGATGTGGGTAGTCGCATAAACAGGATGTAATTGGTCGAGTGGCCAGTTGTAGATAGGACACCGCGCCGATCGCCCGTCTTGTACAGAGGACAGTTATAGAATACGTCCTTCGGTATTTCCTCCCGTTTCAACGGTATTAGCCACACCTGTTGGATATTTTCTTTGTAATCTAATATCTTAACCTTAGAGATTCACAAATTACTGCTAGGCTTGGATAAAATAATTTGAATATCAACATGCACAAAATTATAATTATGTGAAGATTAAACTAAAACAAAGAGGACTGTTAAAGAGAAACTTTACCTTGTGTTTCTCAATTTATGATTGAGTTGTTCATCGGTCATAATAATAATGAATAAATATCAGGCACAGATTAATTTAACCCATAAAGCGAGTAACAGTTTTTCTCAGGTCAAGTATGTTTCTCAAGATTAAACTTGATTATAAGAAAGTATTTCTATACAAAGTGGAAAAGATTAAATCGTTGGACAAGACTTCTTCAGCCAAGTTAGTTTTAGCAAATATTCTTACCGGTGGAAAGTTGTCGTACAGTACTTTCGGGTGGGACTCGTCGACAACGTACTTCTCATTGTTCCATCGGGCCCCTTCCATGAATAGACCGCGGATAAAGACGCCCTCTGGTGGTGGTTCCTCCAATTCAGAGGTACGCTGGACCTGGATTCAAAACAATAACGCCTTATAAGTAAATTTATTTATATCTCATAGTGTGTACATTTTTATTTCGATTATGGTAGACTAAAACTTTTGATTTTCTTAAAAATATCGTATGAATTGATGATAACACACGTAATGCCTTACTGATTTAAAGGTTAAAGTGATGCCTTAGCTATGATAGAAGTAAGTGAAACTTGCTTTTTTATCTGTATATAAAGAAATTAGGTACATAGCTCTGTCCCGGTTGTAAATACATTTCTTACTTTAAGAGTCGTTAAATTAATTAAAAAAAATTAAATAGTCTAACATTTCATCAATAAATCGATTATGAATAAGCACTTTAAGTGTTGAAAGTTAGATTCCCTTAACTTACCGTGGCAAGTGTGACATAAGTAAGCGACCATAATGCTCGGAAAATGTCTTCAAAGATCTATTGCATTTGAGGTAACTTCATGAAGAAAGATTTTAAAATACGTTGCTCACCTCAAAATGAAAGTCCAGCTGGTCAATGGGTATCTTGTACTTCCTCGCGTAGCTCTGCTGTGCGGCCGTGAGGAACGCCTGCGGGAAGTAGAAACCGGACAGCCAGAAGACGACCGGCGGCCCATATTGGTGCCAATGCTATGTAAGAAACGAAAACATCAATATAATACTTATCATATACAGATATCTGAATAAACAGCAAATATAAAATACAATTTCATAAACATATGTGGCAGAGCACATACACTTTTATTCAATAAAATCTATACGAATAAATAAAATTAGATCGCTTCAGTTAGACATATTTAACCGGTACGCATAATTAAGTATTTTTTTTTTTTTTTTGTATGTTTGTTCTGGCTAATCTCTGGAATGGCTGGACCGATTTTAATGAGACTTATATGGGAAGACAGCTGATGTAACTGGGAATAGCTTCGGTTAGTTTTTAGAAAAATATTTTGTTTTTCATTACCACGCGGATTAAGTTACAGGCAACAGCTAAAAGCTAGTCTGATATATATTAACAAAAAAACAAGCGTGTAATTAACAACAAAAAGTGGATAATGATTCCTGTTCGTTGGATGATGTTGCTCATATACTTTTGGCGTCAGTGGAGTTTGACATAAGAGTTTGGTTAGGTAAATTCTAGATGTCCTATGTCCGGGAGCGGCTTAGTATAGTTTTAAATATGTATTCTCTAATATGGTATCACAACTGCAGAATATTTTTACACTGTAACTTAGCTCTGTACTGGCAGGTCCCCTAAAAACAGCTTGACTTGATATTTCTACTATAATCATGTACCATTCAAAAAAGGTGACTTTTGTGGTCAAAGATTTTTCGCGTAGCTTCTTTTGCCTACTTTTCGTAGATTGTGCATCCATAAGAGATCAAAAGAGTACAAATTGAATAAAAGATTTGTTAATTAGCTATTTTCCTGGAATTGCAAATACATTCATCTCACAAGGTGAAAATAAATCTTATTTTAATATAATTAACGTGATATATAGTATTTATTAAATAGTATAGAAGTAAAAAAAAAAATAGACAGCTTGTAGTTTTATTGTCGAAAAAAAAATATTATATGCAATTATTTAAAGATTATAGGAATGCGAAGTTTAGAGTTAAAATATTTTAAAGTTTTACAAGCGTTGTGTAAATGTTAAAGAAATTAACTTATACATTTAGGTAGCGGTAGCGACGGACAAAGAATCAAAAAATTATAAAAAATATCGAAGATTCTTTGTTATTTAATACTATGTTAAAGTGACTTAGGAATTGATAAAAACCATATTAAGATATTAATGCATGGTTTGTGTGAGTCTTTTTTTTACTTTGGCTATTGCAAGCTAGGAAGTTTCTTAAAAATATAAATTGGAAACGTACAACAAACAAATAAAAATAGACAAAGAAACCACACAAAACTAATTGCAGTTAAAAAATAAACTTAAAAAAAAACCTATCGCAGTTTTTACAACGATTGCCACCACTTGAAATTACAATTCAGCACACCAAATGTTTTCCACGCAAATGACGAGCGGCCATAAACGCGTCATGTTAAACTTTGACAATTTTCGTCACAGCTTTTTTCATTGTAAACGTTTCATTGTCCGCCACAATGGACATTGAACGGTCGCGGGTGTCCGCACCAAGCTTTTCCGCAGCGCAATAGTTTATTTTACGGTTTGCCGCGTGCGCCATTTTGTTTCGGAGCGGGAAATCGGCCGACGGGGAGCGCTCCGATATTGCCCTAAGCGGCGATATGGAATGCTATAACAGCTAGTTTCGTTATTCGATTTTGATAATATTTACATTATTATTATTATACTGCTTTGGAAAATATACGACACGTGTAAAGGAAAAAGTATTATTAAATCTATTATATCTAAGTAATTGAATTTTTGTAATGTATACAAAGCATTTAAAGAAAACTTGATACATAAAATACTAATATAAAAAAAGTTTGTAAATAAAAACGTTGCTCACCCCATATCATAAACTTAGAAGTAAATATTAGAGCTTATGCGCCAGTATAATGTATAGTTAAGAATAAGGACCAATTATTAAGGCTTTTAACAGATGTATATGTATGACGATCGGTGATATATTACACGGTGGTTACAAAAAAAATATTTTTCTAGGCAGACAGTGTCCGTGAAACTTGCTATGATCAATTTTATACAGAGTAAAAAACAAAGAGAGCATTTTAGTTATTAGCTGTTTTTTTGTAATTTAATATGAAATAATCAAGATTAAGGTAAAGGTATTTTATTTATTTATCCAGAATGATATATGTCTGTCGATTGTTTTCATTTTCTTCCCGATGCAGGCAAGCTATTTTGCCGTTTATGATCAATTTTACATCAGTTCCACCTATCACTTACTAAAAGCTTCTGCTTATCTTGTTACATAATAATATAAAATAAATACCTGTAGAAACTGCAGCCTTTCTAGAAGGTCGTCGAAGTAGGATGCGAGGGGTTTCAGGGACGGGTAGCTTTTACCAGCCCAAAGCGCTGGTATCCGCCCGCGCACCATGCTCGTCAACACTTCTTCCGTGATGTCGTTTAACACGCTAATACCTGTACACATTAATTTGTGTTCCCGAATTATATGCACGCAATATTTTAACTGCCTCCGTAGCCTAGTGGTATAGGCGTGTGCTTCAGAAACCGCAGGTCGTGGGTTCGAATCCTGCGGGGGCCCTGGTTAGGGCAATTTGGGCCGATCACCCAATTGTCTGAAAAGTAAGATGATCCATGCATCGGATGGGCACGTAAAAATTCGGTTCACCCACCAACCCGCATTGGACCAGCGTGGTGGGGTACGGTCTAAAGCCCCCTAATAAATAGGGGTGTGTTAGGGGAGGCCTATATCCAGCAGTGGACTATCAAAGGCTGATGATGATGAATGATGTATATTTTAAATATAATAGTCAATAAAATTTTAATATTTAGTTTAAATGAAGTGTATTTTGGGAAAATCAATCAATGCCGCCCACAATCGACAACGATGCTAAAGAAGCGTGAATTGGGTCGCTGGCATTAAAATTAAATGTCATTCAAATACGAAAGGTCAAGCTATTTAAAATCTTACAGAGTTATAGGACATTTAAGTTGTTCTATAATTAGATTAATAAATATAAAAACAAATAGTTCTATATACTTTGTCCCTGACGTAGGGATATGACGAACTCACCACCAAATTGACGGCGGTTTTGATTGACTTTTACATAAATGTAAATGTCATTCACGATTAAATGTAAATAAGGGTAGAGTAGATTTTCTATGCTGCTTTTAATTTATCATAATATACGGTAAGTAAAGTATAGGTCCTACAGTCTGTTCTATTTACTTAAGATATACTTCAGAGAGCTCCTTAAAGTAACTTTATATTTAAACTAAAAGCAAACTTAGACTTAACAATATACATGAAAACGGATACCCAGTAAGCTTAAGTCCCGTGAAAGGTTTTCTCTTAGGCGGAGTTAGGCATTGGCTTATTCCATAGCGAGATTGGATTGAGATCCAGACAGTGCTACTATTTCAAAGAAAATCGGCTTGGAACTAAAATACTTACGAGTTTGTATCGACTGGAAAGTAGCACTTTTTACACCACTGAATAATTCAACTCAAACTAAATTTCAATCTACGGATATTCTTAAAGAACGAATAACCTACCCAATTTAAAGATGTTACTTATTTAAAGCTATTTATTCAACAGTGTAACTCTCTATACAAAAACTAATGACAACAAACAAAGATTTAATGCTCCAAAGAATTATTACTCAAACATTGCGACGTATAAAATAGGTATATACCTCTTAAATATGTGATGAAAATATCAAAAAAAATTTTTATACAACCCTCTATTATAAGTTTAAAGTAAAAAGAAGATTTTTATAAGATATTTACAAAAATACCCGAGCCTCGTAAACAAAGTCTTATTTCAAACTCTATCGGTGACCTTATTAGTTAATCACCGCGTGGGATTGCATACGTCAGCGGTGTATCAATGAGAACGCGTTTATATAGTTAGATAAAGGCTTCACTAGCGTTTAATATATTGGCTCTAACAAATGTAGTTCTAATCATCATCATCAGCCTGTATATATATTTTATAGTCTATCTAATACACTCCATTAGTGAGGGTTGGTGGGTGAACCGACTTTTTACATACCCATCCGACGCATGGATCATCTTACTTTTCAGACTCTTTGGGCGATCGGCCAAAATTGCCCTAACCAGCTAGAAAAGAACAATGAAAATTTGTTGGGTCCCTGCAAGATTCGAACCCACGACCTCCGGTTACAAAAGCACACGCCCATACCACTAAGCTATGGAGGCAGTTAAATAGTAGTTCTAATACGGTTGACTTAAGATACAGTGACTACAGACCTTGTATGGCGCCTATCACCGCTTTCGAACTGCTTCTGACGACCTGAACTAGCCGCTCGTACCTTGCCGCTTCCTGTATCACAACTATGGACATCGGGCTCATGTCAGCTGGCTTTATATCACCCTCGTGTGACGGCCCACTCAGTATCTTATCAGGAAGACGGGCGAGCACATCTTCGGCTATCATCATCGCCTGCTGTTCAGGGGTGATGCCTTCGCCTCCAGCAGCCATAGTGTCCTAGCGATTGAATGGTGGTAGTACAGTCAATAGTTTTGGCAGCTATACAGACAGCTGACAGCTGTGGGAAGCTAAGCGATTACAGGCGTGAAGAAAAACAGTTAAGCGCACATAAATCCGTGATTACAAGCGTTGCGGAAAGCGTAAAATATATGTACAGTATTATGGTAATAAACGCTATAGTTTTATTTATTTATAGTTTTAATGTGAATATTGGAGTTTTTTAATTTATGATGAAATCAAGAAAAATGTAAGCTTACTTTATCCTTCTTACCGTCATAATGCAATGTTACACATTGTTTTCCGAAGTTAATTAAATCTAATTTTGAACAATAACATCCCTTGGTTCTGTCAATTTTGCTCATTTCTTTAGTAGCATACACCTTTTGTACTGGTGCATAATAAAGTTGGACATCAAATAAAATCAAATACAATTAATAATTACGCTTTGTCAATGCGCATTGATGATAATGATCCTTGAGTAATGTACGCAATGGGCTATGTGGTACTTCCCCGAGACTTAATTGCGTTTTTCTCTGTAACTCTGATCTGTCATAAACTACAACTTGGTGTTTCTAACGTAACCATAATAGTTTGGCTCAATGCCATACTATTAGGGCTTGGCGAGCGCTTTCATAGTAGCGTAGGAGTGAAACAAGCTCCGTTCATACAGAAAAGCGTGAAAAGTAATATTTTACTACGTTCTATCATATCACAACAAAGTTTTTATGTTTATAATACCTATGTGTTGACTCTGAAGTTAATATAAGGATGCTAATAGATTATTAATAACAGAAACACTGAATAATAGTTATTTCATAGTTATTTGTAAAAATATATACGTCTCAACTTCAAGTACTTTTATTTCAGATATTAAGCTCAAATAAATTTGGATTTTACTTGTAGCAAAATTTTGTTCATATGCTTTTTGATCATACAAAATCATGTCATCTTCTATCTAGTTTTAATTATAGGACCAATTGACGGCTCGTGTGCGATCTCAACAAAGCGCGTAGAATAAAAAAAACATTAAACAAATTTTGGATACACAATTCTTATTATTATATTATATTGTTACCTTTAAGCTTTAAAGCTATAAAAGGCACATAATGTGTACCACATTGTTATTACAACTAATTAGTAATAAATCGACATTTTGAACATCATATCCTTAAGTTATCATTTACCGAATAGTTTGTATTTTTAAAAGCATAAGCGTGTAACAAAACAAAAATCTTCAAATCAAAACAGCCCAACAGCAATTCATTTCTAAAACAAAAGTTTGCACATGTCCTGTACTTACTAGGTAGTTTTTCAGGAGGTCCTTAAACATACAAACATTACATTAGTCATTGTCAAGGGGAAAACCGAATAGAAGTGAACAATTAAATGATATTACCATTCGATCCTAACGCGGTGTCCAGGAAAGATGAAAAAAAAAAAGTAAATATTAAAACAAGACAAGAAATAAACAACATAGAGTTTAATCAACGACCCAAGTGTTGAGTCATGCGTAAAGATACGTTTGAGGCGTAAGTCATTTGTTTAAAGCATTTGCGTGCGCAATGGGTAATATTAAAATGTTTCATCTTGAATGTAATGTATTGGAATATATAAAAAAAATACGTGTATAAGTTTGTTTGCTTGGCAAATTTTTGGTAGTATAATGGTTCAAAGTTAAATTTCTTATATATTTGTATAAATTGATCAAAGAATAATGCTTCTATCAAATGACACCTTATAAAAAACGAGCTTCATGAGGTCAATAGACGAACTAGAGTGTATAATAAATACAAACATTAAAAAATACGGAAATATCTCCTCTAGCAAAAAAGGTGCCCACGCAAAATTTTAAGGGAAAAATTTATGTAAAAAGACCCAATTTGTGTAATGGTCCCCGTCTTGTAGAAGTTTATATACCGAAATGAAGCTACAAGACGAGCAGCGCGTTTACCTGATGGTGAGCATTACTCATAAGAAATTTGCTAAGAAGCTTCAATTTCGACGCCGTCGGTCGCCGCTCTGACACAAGGGAAATTAATTAATTTTACAAACCAAGTAATTACTGTCGCTACAGAGCCCTTCACCATGGAACATGGTAGTGTTTTACACATTGCTTGCGGCAGAAACAAGTTCCCTAGAGCTCATGTGTACTTAGAAGACACAAACTGAACGTAGAAAATCACTCAAATTTCTTTTACAAACAGAACATTAAGTGATTATCATTATTTTACGCTAACAGAGTGTTTATAAATATATAATATTTATTATTTCACTTTCAATACCCTCAAGATTATTTAATATAAAGCAATATCGCAAATTAACTGCGTCTTATACAGAGATTAACATGTAGCGCAAAGGATTTTATCTCAAAGAACTTACGCTTACAAAGTATCTCGACCCAGTTCGCTCAAATTACACACTTTAGAAAAGGCTTCTAACTTAACGTTGGGTGTATTAAGCTTGTAATATGGCGTCGTATCTCAACATGATGTTGTTACAAATACCTAATATGACGAAAGGAATGTTAAAAATTTTATAGCGTTCGTTTTAATTTTAATAAATTGTTTATACTGCATTCAGTTTTCATTCACTTACACAATATACGCGTAAATCAAAAAAAATATGATATATTTTATAAGCAATACCCACAAAGCATGTATATACGTGAAGGCAGAAAGTTATTTATTATAACCACGCGATCTTCTGTCATTTGTATTTTCCATTTTCTATCATTTTTAAACGGTTACTATGTATGACATTCAATCGTTTCATATTCATAAGTTATTTAAGATATGCATTTTATATTTATTCAACTAAACCACGGAATTTAAGAAATAATATGTATTAAAGAAAATCAGAAAGCAACTAGATTCAATTTCTAAAACTGCACTGATTTAACTATAACAGATTTTGTTAATTAACATTAACATTATTCTACTTAAATATAGTAATTAACATCAATTAAATTTATTCGTAATCAAATAGAGGCTTACCAGTCGCTATCATACAACAACATCTTTGATAATAATTAACTTGGATACTTGCCAAGCCACCAATTACCAAGCGACATTGAATTGATATCTTATTAGAATCGTCATCACCGTGCTGTGATTTACTGTTTATATTATTGTAGATTATACCTTGTAGCTATGGATCTAAACTAAAGCTAATTTGGTCATGAACATTATGTGAACAATGAAACCCATAGCAACGATATCCTACTAATATTATTAATGCGACGCTTTGAATGGATGGATGTTTGATACTATTCCACTCAAAAACTATTTAATAGATTTTAAATTTTAACTTTACAATAAAAGAGCTTATTTATCAGAAAAACGTGTAGGGTATAACATACAGCGTTCTTTATTCAAAATGTAATAAAAAGTGTCATGTATGTAGAAAAAAATCTGGCATCGACGAGCAATTTCGGCACGAACCGCTACAACATTTGGGCTTATAAATATATCTGTTATTATTATTACAAACAACGATCACCACGCGGATGAAACCACGGGCCGAAGCAAGTCACAAGTGGATCGTAGCTTAATGATTGACATGTTTGTGACAACCTCGTAAGAACACTAAACATAAGGACGCCGCTATGTTGCCATGGGTTACATTGTTTACATTAAGTCCTTAATTGACTTAATTAGTTCTTGTATAGTCTTTCAAGACCTACCTGGGTGAGGATAGCTGTCTCCAAAGCTCTTCAGCCTCACGGAAATGCTTGGTGATGTCGGCGTTCGAGTGGAAGCCGAACACGGCGGGCGGAGTGGCCGCCGGGAGGGAGCGGGCGAACGATATGAAGTCGGCGTGCTCCTTCAGAGAGGGTATGTAGTATATGCCTTCACGGGATAATGTAAACCATTTAATAATACTCAGAATCAAATTAGATGTAGAAGTGATATATATATAAAGTCAAATGGTGTCAACACCTAAACTGTTCTTTTTTTGTGGACCGTCGCCATATTCAATTAATTCGCAATGTACAACTAGTAAGAACACCGTGCATTTTGGCTCTTTACGAGTTTAATAGTCCACTTAATAATAACAGTTATAGGTAATGTTAAGTAACGCAGCTAAAAAGATTATGATACTTTATTTTACTATAAAGTAGTGGTCTCGTACAGATTTGTTGTCTATTCTGGGGAATTTTTGTGACACCACCGTAAGTAAATTCGTTGTTTTGGAAAAATTATAAGAATTAGAATCAGCGTTTGCATGAATCTATGACGCATATTTATTACCTTTTCCAAAACGTTTGCCGATCTTATCATAAACACTAATATATAAGGTGTGTTTAAATTTTAGTATTCTACCGGTTGTGGTAAAAGAAGGCGAAATAAAAAAAGAACATTTGTTAAATGTAAAATAGCAAGTTATTATAAGTTTCAAAATGGCACTGTTTTTCTATAAACTCAATAGCAGCTTAGAAACTTGTAGAAATGCTGTAAAGCAAACAGCATAATGTTAAAAAGCTGATATTATTGATGCCAGAAGAAATGAAGCCTATAAATCAAATTAGTTAATAAATTGTGTATTGATCGTATTAATATAAGTCACCTGTTGGATCCAATGGATAGTTGTGCTCATCCACAGCTCGTGGGTTGTAGAACTTGTACAGTATTGTGTTTAAGCAACGCCTGTCCCAGTCGTCGGTGACGCGGCCGCCGTAATTGCACTCTCCAGTCAAGTACCGTAGAGCCACGAATTGAATGTCCTGAGGTGGAAATCAATATATGTCTTATGAAAATTTAGCGATATTTGCGTTGCTAATTACAAATTTATGAGTCTTTCTGAATTTGAATTTAGTGAGGCGGAGGCAGTGTCTATTGTTTCAGTGTTCACTAGAAAGAGTTTAAAATTTTTGCAATCATCATCATCATCATCATCATCATCAGCCTGTGTCAGTCCACTGCTAGACATAGGCCTCCCCTAATGCACGCTTCTGATCTTCGGCTATTCTCATCCAGCCCACACCAGGAACTTTGTGAATGTCGTCATCTTGCCGCAGGGCGTCCTACACTACGTTTGCCAACTACTAAATTACTAAATTTTTGCGATATCATACATAATTGTTTAATCAAGCTCATTAGTGTTATTTGCCTAGATAAGATTCATATAACTTATCTGAAGGTAAGTTTCAAAGAAAATAAACTAAGTACATACTAAAATTACACTTTATTTTCTCTAAGCCATTCTCAAATCATTCAGTCATTAGCTTCCAATTTACTATTTTTTACCTAATAAGAACTTTTAAAAGATAAGAAGCAAACGAAAAACTTGTATGTGTTCTTACAGCTGTGTTATATATACAAACATTGCACTCACTTCGTATTCATTGAGGAACATATAAAGTTGCGTGACACTGATCCTCAAATCTGTCTCGTTGAACTCGTAGCGGATGTTCCAGCCCAAAGGTCCGAACTGCCTCCTCTCCTGGACCACAGCATGGAAGAAGCACAGCGCGAAAAGCAGCTTCTTGAAGACCTCAGACTGCTTGTTGCCCTCGAACCATTCAGGGTCGTTGATCGGTCGCTTTAAGATGAGCGGCAATATTAGCATTACAGCTCTGTTTTAAATCTCAAATATCAGTATTAGCCCATGTTTTGTTTAACATAAGAACTGTATAAAGAACTAAACAAACACTATTAGTGTCTATTACTGTAAAAGAACAAACATTTTACTGATTCATTGAAACATAGTATTGCTCGCACATGATTCTCTTTTCTATCAGCCTGTTGATGAGCCCACTGCGGACATGGCCTCCTCCTATACAGCTGGAAAACTACCATTAAGAGCAGCTTTGGACTCGCGTTGCCCAACCATTCAGTGGTCAGTTGATCGGGTCGCTGACTGACTGTTGACGAGGCCGTTTAACCAACAGGATTACACTTCTTTTTACAGACAATGAGTGATCAGGACTACACAATTGTCCTAACCAACTAGGAAACAACATTGATAAAGTTTGTTTGCAGTTTTCATCTCAGCGATTCCTGTGAACCCACGACCTCTCAGGTTGTTTACTACGCCCACGCTGAGCCACTGGCTTACGGTGGCAGTCGACTGTTTCTATCATGACCATCGAAGAATGATCTTATTAATTCAACATTGGTGATGGCCATTGTCCTAACTATAAATCAACAATAATATATAGTGAGTCCTGAGTTAATCAGATCGTATTATAGCAACCATACTGGTTCGCAGGCTAGCAGATGTTCTTTAGAAGAAGATATTAGATCCGGTCAAGGCTCGTATTATAAAATCAGTATAATAATATATAGATTGATGTATAATGTAACCTCATAAATGTATGACAGCAATACTGGCTGACGTCTAGAGTTGCTACTGCTGAGTAGTACAGTCCGTCAGTCAATGAATTAGAATGGGATAAAATATTAGGTAGGGGGGATAAAAAGTAGTCAATGGTACTACAGGACTACTAAGGATAATAAAGTTAACTGTTAGAGACGGAATACTTCGGAGGCCATTCAAAGAGAGTAACAAACATTTGTTCTATATAATTTTAGTATGGATTTTGTCTGAAACAGTAATTATTGAATACTCAATAATCCGCATACCGTAACAACGCAATATGAATGACGCCACGTAGTTGGTATGGGTTACATTACTTACATCATTACTATATATTATTTGACTCAAGTATTCCTTTATAATGTCAATAACAAATACGAAATCGTATTACGAGTTATCATTAGCTTATTAATTATGATGCGGTGTCAATCTTACCCGAAGCCCGAATAAAACTTTACCATAATAAGAATTATGTCTGACGTAGCTATTACTTAAAATCTGTAAAAAACTGAAATAAAATCGGCTTTTTTGTTTAAAATTCAATAAGTAATAGTTGAAATTAACTTTATACATATACAAAATGGGTTTATTCTATTATAACTTAGCTTCTGGCAAATAGATTGAACTAATGATATCAAAAAAAATATATTTTTTTAAATATTTCAAACTTTCCTTCCTTTTTTTATACCATTACGCTATTACTATTATCAGAGTATAGGTTAAGCTTTAAAGACTAACCTCTATGTTAATTTTTACGTACAATACTTTTATCTCGGCACGCAAATTATATTTTCGCCATAACATTGAGTTCTAAAATTTCGCCCCTCGAATAACGGCCCTTCAATTTATGCTCCAATAATAAGGATTCACAATTCATCTGAAGGTATTAGCGTGGGTGTTGCCACGGCAATATCCAATTAAGTGACTCGATATCCTCCAAACAAATTCTAACGAGTCTGTTAAATTTCAATCCCACTTGTTATGCTTCACTCGAGCGAGGGATTACAAAGCTTGTTAGAAATCAAAATATTGTACGGACTTACAAAAGAGGCTTATTATGAAGGGATCAATTATTTGTTGTTGTAAATTAGAAGAAATATTTTATATTTTTTTAGTAGAGGCCAATTGCTCAACTTTTACTTGATCATTAACAAATGGAAGAGGCGTCATTAAACTAAAAGTTGAGTCATAGAGATCTTCATTGAATCCCCATAAGGTAAATGATTAAAGCATTATTCAGAAGTAGAATACGGATATTATAGCTAATTAAAGTGATTTCATGAAGTATACCAACGTTCCTTAGAGGGATTTCATGGATGACTAGATCAACTAAAGATGAGAATTCAATTTAAATATGTTTAACAAAGAACTTTTGTTTATGGATTTTCAAAAATCCAACAACTGGATAAATTATACGGAAAATACTAAAGAAATGGTTACAATGAAATGGGAAAAGTATGCTGTAATAAGGCATATGTGTAAACAATACATTATAAGTTTTCCTTAATTACCTTGAGGCGGTTCGTTAGTCATCTTTACGCCGTTTTGCAAGACGTAAACCGGAAAATGGTCGGCGGGGTACGAGGTCAGCCAGAGGCGGAAATCTGGATGGGTGCTATCGGGAGTCAGGCCCTCGCAGATCTGAAATACAAATATTGGTTAGAGACACAAAAGTAGAGAGACAACGAAAAAAAGAGTTAGACGTTGTTGAATCAACTGTGTTTCTGTGGATAACAATACATGTGACATTGCAGTAGGCACCCATTACTCTAATTATATTACAAATATAAATATAAACTTGATTATTTGAAAAGATGACAAAAAAGCCCTCTATGTTTCTTTCGCCGGTTCTTCTCAGGTCAGAGGCGTCCTATTTCGAACTAATGGTGGCGTCCTTGGCAATCAATAAGCGAGTGTAACACTTTTATATTAAATAAAGATATTTAAATTGAATTTGAATTTTATTACTTAAATTGGCAGAAGTCAAATAAACAAAACGCCAATAGTCTATTATGTCGTGACTGTTTTCTTAGAAGAAATGACAGGTAAATTAATGAAGTAAAAATATTTTTTTTTCGCATTATTTTTATAATATTAGCAATATCACAATACAGTGTTGTACAATGTTTTTCGCACGAAAATTTAAATATTTGTTATTTTTAATTACTTCTTTGTTTACGCGAATACTACACATTATTAAATAAATGGATTTTTTACGGGTTTTATCGTATTTATCTTACATTTTAAATTCCCATTATAATAGATTTAATCGACCACAAATCCTCGCTAAAGAACACCTCTTCCTAACAAGGATGATCCGTGAGGGTGGGTATTGAGATTAGAAAACATCCAAATTTCAATAGAGAAGATGTTTGGGTTTTAGCACCTTTTGGGACCCCATAATTAATAAATTAAAACCCACCCATAATACCACTGCCGGCTGTAATGATAAAATAAGTTCATTTGGCATAGGTCGGAGTACAGACTACAAATATTTAATTACAATTAAGATCTGGTAATTCCGCTTCATCACTGAAAACAAGACGCATGACATCTCAGTTTCTACCCCGTGACCACGGCCGTTGAAAAGCATTCGAAACGGCGGGAATTCAAAATGCAAAATAAACGCGATTAAATCCGTAAAAAGTCAGTTTAAATATTTAATTGGATTGAGCACAGATAGATTACTAATTCTATTAATATTATTAATTCTATTTGCTACAAACCATACCGTACAATAATAATCGCGTAAAAGTAATAATTGCGCGTTTATTGGCTTCATACGTATGTTAATATGTATTGCAGAATTTTTAAACATGATTTTGACCCCCTCAGAATGATTTACATGCATATTAAGGGCCAACAATTTAATATTAAAAAAAATACTAAAAAAACGAGTAATCATTTTAAAAAACAAAAGAAAATACGTTTTTCTAGAAAATCCAACTAAAAAATGGAAAATGAAAATTTACTGTATTTTCTTTAACATTGTTTCAGAAAAGATAATTTAATTGAAAAAAAAAAGCGTTGGGTGATTTTCACGATATTATCGAAATAACACTTCTACTCATATCTATTTAAAATTATTGATCTAATGCACCTCACCCTTTTTTATTCTGATTTTTCTTTTTAGTTGTGACTTTCATTCTGAAAATTCCTTTTGATACCAACTCCTTTTGTTATGGTTTCTAATGTCTGCGCATACTTATGAGACAAGTTCTATGTTCTTTTCGTTTAATACTTGTAGATTTTTTTGTTATATATAAATATATAATATAATAGTTACTTTATTATGTACAAAATTGACCCATCAGTTATGTTATTACAGATTTTTGCGGGAGGGTCGTAATATAAGCATGATGTCAACACGCATATTGCTAATGGTAATAAAAACTCTACAGGCCTATTTAATAATGTTTCAAAGAACAGTAACACGTACAAGTTTTTGAAAATGTATGTATAGTACATTTGTTAAGAATAATTTTTCTCAACTATTTTAATATTAAACGTGTATAATATGCGTATTATTATGGTATACAATAGTCTAAGTATGTGTATTATTATAATATATTGTAGTATTCTCTTATTTTATAATTGCACCTTTCTCTTAACAGTCTATAATCTAAGAATGCCTTTTGGCTTTCAGTCCGCCATTTTACCTCTTTTGGTACAAGAAGTGTGAATAAATAAATATAAGTTAAAGTAGGTACTCTATTAGTTATTGTTACGATCAATACATTGCCCAGTTTATGTAGATCAATAAATAATACTACACATTGCGATTTCACCGACATGGTTTTGTTATAATCCATAGTAATAATGATTATTCATTATATAATTATTATATGCCCAAAGCTTATTTCATTGCACGGCGGAATAGATCACGAATCATATTTTATTTTTGACATATATAAATGTAAAATTACGTAAATTTTCTATTAATTCACACATAATTATCCATAAGTCATTCCGATACAAAAACTGTCGTCATTTAGTTCCAGCTTGAAAGAATTCCAAACATTGCTCCAACATAAAAACTTTAGAATTTATACTATTAGTAGGAATAATAACATGAATATTATAGAAATTTAAGTTGTCGCATAGGAAAACTTAAAACCCTTACACACTTGATTTTGAAGTCAGTCATATTTTCCCTTCTTAGGTAAAACTTTACTCGTATATTTTGTTAAAATAAACATGTCAGTAAGGGGTACGCTTATTGACATGTTTACTTTAACAAAAGATCCTCCCTTCCTACCTTCTCCAGCATGGGCATCCAACTCTTGGCCAGGTGGCAGTTCTGCAGCACCACCCAGGTGCCGCTGCGCACCCCTCTTCGATGAGCTTCACGGCGATCGGCCCCTGACCCTGGCCCAGTGACAGTGAGAAGAGGCGTGACGAGCCAAAACCCTGAGGTAAAGTCATTAAGATCCATTATGTATACAAAATAATAAAATTTAGGTGTCTGTTCGTAACAATCAAAATAACCGTTTTAAAATTATTTAATTGTGATATACAACCGATACATATAACAAAAAGTCTTTGAATGTTTTTTTTTCTCAAAATAAATACTACCATTACAGGTCGCCGTAGTAGAAATTTTTGTCTGTCTCTCTGTTTGTTTGTCCTGGCTTATCTCAGAAATGGCTTGTCCGATTGTGATGCGATAATAGGTGAACTTAGGATATATGTTTTTTTTAGGAAAAAAAAAACAAAATATTTTTTAGAAAAAAAATATTAACACGCCTACTAGTAAATGATAAATGCAATGGAGCAATCAAACTTTTGGTCAGTAACATTTGTATTTAGTGGCATGCCACGCTATCTTATGTTTATAAATCTCGTGTCACGATGTTTGTCCGTGATGGACTCCTAAAATACTCAACCGATTTTAAAATGTAGTTGCAAACAATGTGCAGTTTAATGTAACTTAAAAGATAGAATAGCTCACATCTTAATTAATTATGGCAATAATGTTTTATAACAATTTATTTTTCTATTATTATTTCATTCAAAATGTTAGCTACAAAACGATTGTGACAGTTGACGATTGATAGTAGTGTGTCAATAGATGGTTTAATAGTATAAATTTTTCGTAGGTAATAAGAGAATTGGGACAATAAAAAGTAATTGCTAAAAATTAATTATTTTGGTCAGTTAAGTTTATAATAATTTTTATCTATTCTTAACAACAAAAATACAATTTCATAACGCCTCTATTTTATACCAGGCCATCTATAAAAAAAAGTAATAAATAATATAGCTTCCTAACATGCGTATAAAATTGAAAATTTTAGGATTTTTACAGAACAAAATGAAATAAAAGTAATGTTGTATCATATATAAAGGAAATATTTTAATGACATATTTAATGCGTATACAATTGTAGGAGCTGTAATTATTCGTTATTTATTATTTCATACGATAGCTGTTTCCTTACGCTTGACGACGCATGTAATCTACTTTACTTCTAGGTTTTATGTATGTACCATGCAACTAAAACGTTAAAATAATGTTTTTGGTGGTAGTGCTCCGTATCTATACAAATTATAACATTTTATAACAGAAAAGTCAGAATTAAAAAAACAATAACAATTTTTAAAACTAACTCTTTTGTATAGAATCTTGCACGATATCAACAGAAGGAACATTTTGATTAATCGTCTTCAGTCTGTCCACTATAAATACCAATCCAATCGATTTTTATACTAGTGTTATTTTTTATTATATTCAGATGTAACGGTAGCGTAATCGACTTCACTGTTTTTTTACAAATAACATTTATCCAATAAAAAAATGGTGGTCCTCATGACTGATATTCTCTTTCCGTTTATATAAAACCCTTGAATTGTCTATTACAATGTAAAATAAGTAAATCCAAGCCGCAGCAACGCGTGGCAGCGTATGCTACTGTCATTATAATTCTCTAATATTAAAATTTATGTAATGTGTACAACTTCATCATAACGATATGTCTCAACAACATTAATAACGTAAAATATTTTTATCACTTGCTAAGCAAAAATTAATACTTTCGAAAGACTAATTTAAAGCTAATTAGACACCTGCAGAGGTTTTTATTTGTAAGATTAAAAATGATGCATACTAAATTAATAACTCAAAGGTTACTTTTAACTATTAAAGGTCTAGCAAGAAAAAAAAATGTCAACTGTTAGGAAAATTCATACACTTATAATTGACAAAATGATAAAGTAAAGTCTCTTCCTATAGGGAAGATTATTTTTTTTCCAAAACTATTTTTTTACCAAGGGTTATATATGAATAGAGAAGGGCAAACAACTCATAACCGCTGTTTCAAGTTTCTTTCTTCAAACATTATTTCCTTTTGCCGTTAAGATATATAAAATCACCTGATCATCGGCAAATTTCAGCAGCGTGCCCATAGGATCTGACCCCGGGGTCAGGACGAACAGCAGCGGGATACAGCAATGGGAGTCAGAGTACGAAGAGGACAAATCGAATAATGGCGGCTCAATGAACTGCTTCCCCAATTGTTCTGCAAATTGTATTACATATCAAAACATATAGTATTTAAAAACTAATCAGCTACATCTGACTACAAATAAATCATATTTTATTTTTAATGGAAGACTAGCTTATGTTCCTATTTTTTTATTGGCAAGGAAGGCGGACGACTAGACGGGCCACTTAATAGAAAGTGGTCACCGACGCCTCTGAACATCGGCAATACCAGTGGCATCACCATGGCTGCATACTTGAGACATCTGGATGTAACGTCTCGTTTGTTCAGTAAATACGCTGGCTACGGTGTCCTTAAAAACGGAACACAGTATTTAAACAATATTGCTTTGCGGTAGAAATAGGGACCGCGGTGGTACCACCCCAGGCGGCCCCCTGTAAAAGAGGAACTACCACCTCCACTTTCTAAAGTGGCATTATATCAGTCGATTCGAAAGAAGCTCCCGTTCGTTACAACTAATCCTATATCATAGTCGAATCAATAGATATAATATTTCTAAATATTGTACATACTATTTCATATATGCTAAATGATATACCTACGCTCTAACTAATGGAGAAACGATCATTGTTGTGCGGCTGTATTGTTTTTCAAATTACACCGGGAACGGACGACAGGTTTTAAGATTTTTTTTTTTCACATCGTGTAAATGTTTGTTTTTATAAGCTACATATATAATAAACCCTTGAGATGATATTCTGATACAAAATATAACCTTTGATGGCCTGTGAACGTAGACTAAACGAAGTCGTTTTATATACATATTCTTAAATAACATGTTTGCAAATATACAACTGATCACAACACATATTACTTTATTGTATTAAAATAAGTTGAAAAAGTACATTTTTATTTTACCTTCGACAAAGTTCTGTACTCCTGGTACCATCATATCCATTCGCATACATCTCAGCACCATCAATTTCTAAAACAAACGCTCCAAGATATATTATATCAAATGAACATATCTATATAAAATTTTTACAACAGTTGGTCAGTACGATATAATATTAAAAACTCAAATTGATAAATCAATATTTATTTAAGTCATGTGCATTAAAATATTTCTAGAATTTTATGAAGTGAATTCTGTGCTACAATAAATTAATTATCTTTTCCGGTGTGTTGTTTTAAAGGGAGACTTAAGAATTTTGTATCAATGTTTTAATGAAGTACAGGTCTTTTTTTTGTAAAACATTGATATCTTAAAATAGATTTTGAACAGACCTCGAAGGAATTCAATTTGGTGTTCCAAGGTTCCGGTAATGGTTGACTCTGAGGATCGGGAGTGTCGCAATAAGCCTCCCATTTTGCGATGTTCGCCTTAAAATGTTTGACTATGCCCTTGAACTTGTCTATCTCATTTAGTCTGTCACAAAGAATAAGATCATATAGATAGACACTTATACAAATATTTTAATTTACGTGTTGATATCTTAAAGGTTTTATAGGTTATTGAAATAATAAAAGAGATTAGATTGAGTAACTATTAACGTCTCTGCTTCTTAAATAAATTTATCCAATTCTATCTCAATTCATATTTAGTTTTTTTATTCCTAATTTACAAGTACACACACGTACGCTTAGTAAACGTCAAATAACCAAATACTTTTTGTAAATGCAAGGTTGGTGATAGCGATTATAGAAAAGTTTCTGAGAATATTTTGAATTCTTTTCAATAACATCTCTTACATTTAATAGAAAAATTTTACTTAAACAAAATATAATACAAAATATATATGCAAATTATAAAACATACAAACTAAACGAATTCGGCAAGAACCCGAACAAACAGCAAACAACATTACAGTTGTTTGTTCGGCTTTGACGTGTTTATTTGAGCAAGTGCACCCGAGTGTGAAATGGAGTCCGCCCAAACACGGACCTATGCAAAGAGAACTGGTACCTAACCACCATCACTAGCAAAAATACAGTATATAAATTATTTATCAAACTCGACGAACAATTTGTTTTAAATATTCATATGGCAACTATTTTAATTTAAAAAAAAATAGTAAAGTAAATCTACACCTGTACCTATAGTAGACGAGAGAGCTAGAATTTCCTACTAATTTCACCTTACGAATGTTTGTAAGCAAGAACGTTGGTTACTATATAACGAAAAAACCCATAAATGCATTTAAAATTAGTCAAAAAATATTAAAGCGTATTGATTCTGAAATCTATAATACACTAAAACTTATTTGTTGAACATATTGCATTATAATTTACTGCTTTAATGTAATGCATTCGTTTACCTTATTTATATATTTACTGATAATATAAACAAGGAAACATTGCATTTTTGTACGTAAGTTTGTAATTAATTTATTTAATAACTACTTTGCCAATTAAAATAATTATCCCAGGAAAAGCATTTTCAAAAATCTAAAATCAATACGGGCATACCTGTGTACGGACTGCTAGCTTATAAATAAAGTCAAGTCAATAATGTGTATTTACTGTCATAATTAGTAAATACGTGTTATTTAAAACCAAAGATTTATATGTTCATCATAAAATACATTTCCTAATCAAAGCCACGAGTGAAACCTAATTAAAACATTACAACCCTAACTGTGTACTATTTGTACACACTATACACCCGTACCGTCCAATTTATATATATATATATATATATATATATACACGGTCAACATTCGGCCGGTGCCGAGCAACGGAAGGTAGGAAGCCTTTGATCCTCACCCGTTAAACTCCGCCCACGCCTGCGGACTAATAAAGTTCACCGGGTTGGGCGGAATGTGGCGCGGTTGGGCGCCGCCCAGCAGGAACAGCACGTCGCCGTGCCTCAGACGGCCCTCCGCCACCATTATCGTGATCGTCAGCAGCAGAGAGAACACGGTCTTGTCCTTTTACGCGTGAATAAAACAATTAATATACTTAATTAATTTTCGTATAAAATATCTTGCGTTCTCGTAAAAGTTTTATACGTTATATTGGGCTGCAATTTTCTTTGTTATATATTTATTGCCAGCCTTGCACTCAGGGTTGCGTAATTAATTAATTTTAGTTATTCGTAAAAATCCGGGATACGATCAAAAAAACCCCTAATGGAGCATTAGGGAACGCCTATGCCCAGCAGTGGACTAACAGGCTGATGATGATGATGTAAAAGTCCACTAGATACAACTGAAAATTAATTGATTTCTCCTATACGCAAAAATAAACTAATTAAATTATATACATTAAATTAAATCATAATAGAACCGTAATTGTTTTTTATTGTAACGTTAAAACGCTGTTAAGTATAATCAGTATTGTAAATAATAAATATAACAGATATATTTTCTTGTCTAGTATCATGTAATAAATTAAAAAATATATAATTGATTCTCAATTTTCTTGTGCTTGTATGTGTAAAAATTACACACAAAATCAAATAGACAAACCATACACATGATATATGCAAAATGTTTTTAAATTGCTAATGTATTATAGACTACTTTATACTTTTTCTTTTCCTTTGTCTAAAGTAATATGATAGATAACTTTGAAACTTTATCTTTAAATTAACCATACTTTAAATGCAATTATATTTAAAGGTTAAAGTATATAAGTATACTATTCAATAAAAGTAATGTTTAGAAGACCATAAAAATGAGTAGCGGCATTTTTACTACTACAAATTATGATTTATGGCTTAATTCTAATAATCCCTTTGCTAGAATAAAATGATTAATATTTTAGGCTCATTTACGGTGGATGAAATTTTAGACAATATACAGCATATTAAAATGTAGTACCTTTTCAAACAGACTTCTGCAGATATTGTTGTAGAGCGAGTACGTAAAGTAAGTACGCAATATCTGCAAGCGTTCCGGTATATCGTCCACTTTGTCTGTATTGTCTATGGCCGAAATGAATAGTCCCTCGAACCATCCCAAGGAATACTGGTACATGGGGTCGATGTTCGCTAAAGAAGCTGCAAGGTAATCAAGCTGACATTAAAATTCGATTCCCGTTTTAAACGGAGATGTCACATGCCTATTCCGGCTGCAAAGTAGTAGTAAGGAAACATTTCTATGTTCTTGTACTACAGGAACCGGAGCTGGATTAACCTTATATGTTATTTCTCTGCCGCCTCCATAGACTAGTGGTATGGGCGTGTGCTTTAAAAACCGGAGGTCGTGGGGTCGAATCCTGCGGGGACTCAACAAATATTCAATCTTGTTACCTAGTTGGTTAGGGCAATTTGGTCGGAAAAATAAGATGATCCATGCGTCGGATGGGCATTTTAAAAGTCGGTCCACCCACCAACCCGCATTCGACAAGCGTGGTGAGATACGGACCAAAATCCCCTAATGGATAGAGGTGTATTGGGCGAGGCCTATGATGATGATGTTATTATTCTGTATGATTTAATTATTTCCTAAAAACAAAAACAAATTAAGGATTTTCATAAACTAATACACTTTGTCTAAGTGACACAAACAGTGTAGTCCATCGGGAATTTATATTACAATTACCTATAAGGAAGAATAAATTAGTCGAATGCACGGCTATTGGCACATAATCATTTCTCGCTTCATCTATCGCTTTCTCCGTAACCATCGCTACTTCTTGCTTCTCCTTGATCTCATTTGCCATATCTTTGGCAGAGTTTAAGATCTAGTAACACAAAAAGAAATAATTGATAAGTAGAGTTATTCTATAAGTTGGGATATAAAAACATTTTCATTATACAATATAATTTTTTCATCCCCCGGGGTTAATTTTTTATATTTTAAATTTGTGATATATACGAAACTATTATTTAAATTACCCATTAAATAATAAAAAGATTGTAGGGCTTATATTAATTTAGAATAAATTATATTAAAAATAAAAATTATTCTTCAGCTTTAATAGCGTCCCGAGGCGTTGTCATTTGACAACCAAATCCTTTAAGAACATTTTGCGAATTTAAGTTTGACATCAGACTTCGTTTATCGATTACATTTATCACTTGACTTTAATTTATAGGACTGTTATAGGCTACAATGTACAGCAAAAGTAAAACTCAATAAGTTAAAACAGATAATCGATCTAGGAACAGCATAAAAAGACACCAGTCAAAAATACCTGAACCGCCTCTTCGTCCTCAAGCAAATGTTCAGAAGTGGACAAAACCGTCAGAATCTTCTTCTCTATATCCTGCAACAGCCTCCTATGCTCCGCGCCCTGAGTAGTGAGATCCGCCTTGGCTTGTTGCAAGTCTGGCCTCTCCCTGGCTACCACCCGAGCCAGCAGTTGCGCTTGAAGCCCGTCCTTCGCCAACATAAAGTTGACCAGAGTCACCCTGACCCCTACTTCGGGTAAGTAATGAGGGTTTGCCAACTTAGTGCTGATGTATAACCTAAAAGGTTAATAATACCTAATTTATTGTCTGTACAACTTTTGCTTAATGTAAACTTAGAGTATCGCTTCAACATTTACAAATATTTCGTAATGAGTAAAGTTAAAAATAACAAATTTTAAATCACGGAATTAATCGGCATTAACCAACGCGCGCAAGTATCTTTATAACTTTCATCCTTTGAAGCTATTTTATATTTTGCTTAAAAAAATAACAAGCACCAATTTATTCCCACAAATTTTTACATTTATTATAATAGCAAAAAATCGCAGTACTTGAAATCTTTGCTATATTCCACAATAGCGTCTCCAATCTTGATGCAAAGTGCACCGCCTTGGCGGAAGGTTTGCTGCTGTAAGAGCGGCTCCAACATTGGATCCAGTTCCTCCAGAACATTCTCAAGCAGCACCTACATAGAAATATACTGTTGTAATAATAATATAGTGTTGTAACACTTCGCAATCGTGAGTAAATTGTTTTAATTACATATTAAAAAGAAATCATAAACGCTTAAATATATCATAATATATTTAAGGACATTATTTCCTTAAATATATTATGATTTGAAGTTGTTTATTTCTATCGCATATTTCTCTGTGACACTATGAGGTTGAATATAAAAGCCTTGTGGGTAACAAATTATACACATATTTTTATACGACATTCAATCTGCCCATTTGACAACGAAATACGTCAGAAATCCAACCAATTGTTATACCATACTACCAACTGTTTATAACTTATATATACGAACACAATAGCACCGTTCAAAGTCTATCTCAATATCCGTTTGAAGTATTTCTTCTATGTAATAAATGACACTAAATCATTAAAAAGATCCATTTGTACCGGTTGGCCAAATTGCACCGCATTCTCCAGCACGCGACTGAGGTCCGCTTGGCTCATTCGCACCACGCACAGGTTGTTCGGCTTCTCCATATTCTTAATCCACCTGTTGGCCTGCCCTTGAGGGTCGATCAACAGTGGCCAACGACGTGCCGTCCTAAGTGTATATTTTCAAAGGCTCTTAGATTTTCGTAATCTAAACTAAATATAGTACAACAATAAAATAGCATCATTCGTCTATTATTCTTAGTCACCAAGATGTCGATCGCTGGCGGCTCAATCTACTTACAACGCTTCTTCATTGCATTATTTTGATTATATCAAATCCACGTCCTGTTTGGCTCTTTGAAAGTCTAAAACTATATATTTGAATGGTTGTACATTTGGGTATTTTAAGTATCAATACCAAATCGGTCCACGTATCGACGAACAAACAACCCTCTTATTCTTAAATTCTTTATACAGTGAGTTTGGATGAAACAATATACTTAACAACTATGATATCAATACAAACTCACATTATAATAATAGCACTCTCGCAACTAAAGTCATCATCAGGCAGACCGTCAATGTTCCACTGCTGGATAGTAACCGGCTCACCGAGCACACGAGCGAGACTATACTGCAACGAGCAGACTATGCCACACTCGTCGCAGGCCTTCGCCCAAGCTTTTACCTAAAGCAGGATGATTGACTTGTGTTACAATAACTTTTCTATTGTTTATAGGGAAGAGAACTGCAGGAAGTTCACCTTATGGTACGTCCTGTCCATAAGAACCGCTCACTGCTTTTACGTTTCCTTTACCCAGTAGTTGCTCTGGCTACAGTGCCCTTTGAACCGAACACTTCTATGTATCTAATAATTTTGATTTTAATTTTGCCAAAAATAACTTGGAAATATTGAAACGAATGTCATAGTAGCACTTGTTATCTCTTAAGAGACATGTATTATAAATTAAAACACCTATTCAATGATTAATCGCATATTTTCTCCAACTTATATTTAATTTTGAATTTCTAATAAACAAATATGTCTACTTAAACTCTTAAAATACAAAAAGCGTTTGCATTTAACGTTGCTTATTACGCTTCGACGCGTTTATGGCATGTTTTATATTTTAAATTCCGACAAATTGGTTTCATAATTATTAAGAAAATGCGATACAATATTGGAAATTACGGTGTAAATTAAAAACATCAAGATTGCATTATTATATTACTGAATGCCTCCGTAGCCTAGGACTGCCTCCGTAGCCTAGTAGTATAGGCGTGTGCTTTAGAATCCGGAGGTCGTGGGTTCGAATCCTGCGGGGACTCAACAAATTTTCATTGTTGTTACCTAGTTGGTTAGGGCAATTTGGACCGATTACCCAATTGTCTGAAAAGTAAGATGATCCATGCATCGGATGGGCAATTAAAAAGTTGGTCCACCCACCAACCCGCATTGGGCCAGCGTGGTGGGATACGGTCCAAAAAAACCCGCTAATGGATAGGGATGTATCAGGCCTATGTCCAGCAACGGACTATCAAAGGCCCATGATAGTGATATTACTGAATATCAACTATCTAATTTACCGATTGTAACACACAAAGTAGGGGTGTGCAAATTCTTTTTACCTGTAAATTTCTGAAAGCAGCGGTGAACGGACCAAGATAAGCAATGACACCGGCCGCAATAAGTATATCACCTGAAAATTAATATTATTTCATAAATCAAAGATAATCCTAACAATAATAATAAATTAAAATTGCCTATAGTAATAAGATGGAGTGACCACATTAGCAAAGTGGCCGGTATGGGCTGGATGAGAATAGTCGAAGATAAGAAGCGGTGGCGTGCATTGGGGGAGGCCTATGTCCAGCAGTGGACTGACACAGGCTAGTAATAACATTAAATGCAAATATATTATATGGTTACCTGTAAGAGAATTATATGTATCCCTCAGAGACTTGGCGATCTGGGTCCATCTAGTCTTTTCGCCGCCGAGTCCCGAAATCAGCATTTCCGCCCGTTTCAGTTTGTTACTGCAGTCCATCACTTCGTCGTCTAGAACCTTCTGTTGCCTGCTCTGTTCGGCTAAGATCTCTTCCAGTTTGCCTAATTTCATTTGCACCTAAAGGCAAAAAAGTAAATTATAATTTTGACGATTTAAACATTCATGATTCATTTTAAATTCCAAAAATGTGAAATAAACGCGATAAAATCCGTAAAGTCATTTTATTTAATAATGTATAATATTCGCGTAAACAATAGAAATAATTATTCATCTAGTGTGAGTTAAACATATATATAATATTACTGAATGCCATATTCAACCAATATTTCAGTTGTTATGTTGTATCCTTTACTAAAAATAAAATAAGTATAAATTTAATAAGAAATAAAAGAGCGTAATTTAATAACAAAACATAAGAAAATAGCCCAAAAAAAGAAATAACGTCAGTATGCAGAGTTTAATTGGAGGATCATATTTGGTATCTGATAGTTTGGTGTTAATTTTTGTTGCGATAGCACTATAACTACCAAGTGATAACACTACATACGTATATTAGATTACATTAATGTAAGATAAGGTCTTAAGCTTGGCTGGTCTTATTTTCATTGACATGACTAAAGATAATTCCACACCTCCTTCAACTGCGCTTGCTTAATGGCCAGGGCCGCCATTGCCGAATCATAAACTGCTTGCGCAGCGGCCAAGCGCTGCTTCTTTGGTGCGACGATTTTTGCAACCTTGTCGTACTTCGTCATAGCGATCACCCACTTGCACATACCTGTGAATGAATAATTACTTCTAGTATAGGCGTGTGCTTTAGAAACCGGAGGTCATGGGTTCAAATCCTTTGGGGACTTAACAAATTGTCATTGTTGTTTCTTAGTTGGTTAAGGCCATTTCGGCCGATTAACCAATTGTCTAAAATGCATGCAGGCATATAAAAAGTCAGTCCACTCACTAGCCCGCATTGGACCAGCGTGGTGGGATACGGTCCAAAACCCCCTAATTAATAGTAGTTTAGAGGAGTCCTATGTCCAGCCGTGGACAATCAAAGGCTTGTGATTTGAGCATTCCTTTACCAGAATGTGATATCATTTAAAAACTTTTAACATTGTAATAACCTTTAACACACAAACTTTCCTTGACAACTTTTTTAAATTTATTAATGGCAAAATCTTGAACGTTTTCTGGGATTTTGTTGTATAAGCGAATATATTGTCCCATATCAATAATAAAGGCTACGAAGGTAGGCCATCCGTAATAGTAAGGTTAATATATAATTTGAAACGTTTAAATAATGAAATTTTTGTAAGCGTTCCAACAAGTTACCCCATCACGGAATTGCTTAAAATATTATCTAATAGGTACGTTTTCACAATACACTTCATCAGGATTAGTTATATTATTCTGACGGTCCCCTTGGTATAGCGGTCGTAGACCCCGGCTCTTGCGCCCAAGGTTGTTAGTTCGATTTCAAACTTGTAACAAAATATTATGTTATAAATATTATTTTGAAAAATGCTGTTTTATGCATATTACTAGAATTTAAATAGTATCAAAGATAGTGATTTTATTTTAATAATATTTAGCCATCTAGTATTAAATTTGGTAATTAGGGTTATTGTCATAAAGTAATATAATAAATACTATTAGCAGATCCTGCCACGCGTTGCTGCGGCTAAGATTTTGTTATTTTACATTGTAATCAACAATTTAAGGGCTTAACAGAAACGGAATATTTGTGAAAGTTTTAAATGCCTCAGTAGCCTAGTGGTAAGGGCGTGTGCTTTAAAAAGCGGATGTCGTGGGTTCGAATCCTGCGGGGACCTAACAAATTTTTATTGTTGTTTCCTAGTTAAGTTAGGGTAATTTGGGCTGATCACTCAATTGTCTGAAAAGTATGATGATCAAAGCGTCCAATGGGCATAATAGAACTGCGTTTACTTTCTCATGATTCGTAATCTGTCCCATAGAGATTTAGAATAAAAGGACCAGAAAGTACTGCTTATTAGTAATTTACGTCATAAATTTATTGAGTTGGATCACTATATATGATGTTGTAGTTAATTTGATGAGATTAGCATAAAACTACAAGTGTAGTAATCACGTACATCGATACATTGATTACATTAATGTAATAAGTCGTTAGATCTAGGTCTTATTTTCTTTGATATGAAAAATAATAACACTAATTCGATTTAATTTGACGCATTGCGAATCGTGCTACTCTTGCGCAGCAACTGCTCTGTCTTGAGTGCGAATTTTCACTGTCGTACTTTAGATACAAACATACCTTATGAATAATTACTAAAGTATGGCTCTTTAGAAACCGAGTCGTGGTCTAATTCAGATAAACAAATTTTACATTTTTTTCCTGTTTGTTGAAAATATTCGGCCGATAACCAATTGTTAAAATGCATGCATAAAAGTCAGTCACTCTACTAGACATTGACCACGTTGATATCGGTCTAAACCTAATAATGTAGTTAGAGCAGATCCTATCACGTACATAAAGGCTGATAATTTAGTATTCTTTACGTTTATATCATTTAAAATTTAAATGTAATTGAACCAACAGATATAATTCTCCTATGCAACTTTTAATTTATTAATTGCATCTTGAACGTTTCTGAATTTACAAAGCGAATAATTGTATATCTAATTAAGGCCGAGGTAGGCCAACTAATAATAATATTAATATATCAACGTTAAGTAATCAATTTATGTAGCAGTTCAAAAATTACTCCTTCGAGGAATTGCTTAATAATATTATCTGAAAGTACCTTCACAATACAACTTATCAGGTTACGTTAAAATATTATTCTATGGTCTTGATGATGGCTGTAAACCCGGCTTGTGTTTGCTTACATTGTTTCACTATAATATCTCTGCAGTTGGCTCATGCTCTAATATAGATCGAGCACTGTGAATTCCATTGTATGAAGTGTAAATGTTATATCTCTACAAGATCCAGCGAATGTACAACTGAGATTGTGACTACGGCCTCTTATATTAACAGACAAAGCGAGCAATAAGAACCGCTGAAGAAAACATATAGCTGACATTAAACATAAAGTGACATGCTTAATCACCACGCATTACATCAGTTTGATCGACCGCAAATCCTGTCTAAGAACACCATTGCTACCAGGATGATCCGTGAAGGTATTGAGATTTAAAGTATCCAATTTCATACGAAAGATTGTTGGGTTCTACCTTTGGGACACCAAATAATAAAAATACCAAGCATAATACCACTGCTGTTAAAGATAAAACCAGTTCATTTTGCATAGGTCGGAGTACAAACTAAAATAATTAATTAAAATTAAGATGTGAAACTCCAGCTTACTGGAACAAAGACGCATGACATCTCAGTCTACCACTCGTACCACGGACCGCTGGAAAATGTTCAAACGTCGGGAATTTGAAAATGTAAAATAAACGCGATAAAATCCTAGTCATCATCACTCAGCCTTTTTAGTCACTGCTGGACATAGACCTCTATCATAGAGTTTGACCGTTCACCACGCTGGCAATGGTGTGACTGACTTACATGCCATCCGACGCATGATCATCTACTTTCAACAATGGTGATCGATAAATGCCTATAAGTCATTTTTATAATTTATAATATTCGCGTAAACAATAGAAATAATTATTACTGCGATTATAAATTAAGATATCAGCTATTCTATCTTTTAAGTTGGATTAAACTGCACGTAGTGGGCAACTATATTTTAAAATCGGTTAAGAATTTTAGAAGTTCATCGCGGACAAACATCGTGCCACGAGATTTATATATATTAAGATATATATATATAAATTACAAACTAAATATATTTCGGAGAGTAGGATCATTTCTATTTAAAAATGATTTATATCTTTTTTAATTAGATCGGCTCGAATCTCCAAATATTTTTTTTAAAAGCAGCAAAATGTTATAATGCAGTCGAATGCTTATAACTTCGCGATATCATGTATATATGCATGTTTACAAAATCTCGACAACATGTCTGGGGTCTATAAGACTCAAATTTGATCTGTTATTATTGATGAATTGTCACCGTGATTAATTACTAAGTACACAGTCGATTAATAACAACGCCATACGTGCGAAGCTCCGTTGCTATGTCTTACTTCTTCATGACAATTCAGTCTAATTTATTATCGATAATATAATTTTTAATTTTTCCAGCAATGTTTTTACCATCTTGCTTTTGGGTAACAGGGAAAACTTTTTAACTAGTAAATATCAATATCGAGTACGAGTTACTTTAAGCTTAGATTAATATACATTGCATAATATAATCAAGTCAGAATACTATTTCTATTGCGGGTACTTGGAGAAAATAAGTCTCGCTATTGACATTATGTCTGTCCGAGATCGTGTATAAAAGACGGGTCTGGAATATAGAAAGGGGCGATCCTTGTAAGCCGCTAGTCAGAACGGAACTCTCCTCGTGTGTGATAGTGTTGTGCAACGACTCGTCCGTACGAGACATCGTGGCTCTTGTCGGAGTCACGTGAGCCATTTCAAAGTGTTAAAGTATAAGAGACGTGCTGTTGTTGTCGTCATTTTAATTTTTTGGAATTCTCTTTGAGATTTCTTAATAAAAATGGCGTCAATAAATAAGCTTTTACCTTCAGCCGCCACGGACACGGTCTTAATCTTCTCCGGGACGAATCCATCGTCCTGCATCACAGTGGCCATGAGCTTCTTCATAACAGGCGGTGGAATATTGTCCTTGTCGTAGTTCTGCAGGGATTCTAAGAACTTTATGTCGTTCAATAGCTTCTTAGATGGCCCCCAATAGTCCTCGATAGTACCAACACCCGACGGATTCGGTATCCTATCGGGTTTTACTTCCTGCAGTATAAACATTTCATTACTTTTTCAATATGTCATTAGTTCAAAACAGTAGGAAATATTTTTTTATAGATATGTTAAAAATTTACTTAAAAATATTTAGTAACACTTAAAGTCTATGTTACGGTCATTTACTTAAGTTGATTTAAAGAAAACAGTGATAGTCGTCTACTTTGTAAACGTGCACTGGTAATATTAATAATGTTGTTGAAAACAAATAACATAAAATAAAACGAATATTACAAAAAACACTTTCTTTCTAATCTTATGTTTAAGTTGTATTTATGAAAAATATATTAGTGTTATGTAGTTTTCCACATATCCGGTAATTTTTACAAACCTTCCCATTTACATGCGAGTATCGGGGGGTTAAACTGTAACCGATATAAGAACGGGAACATGTAAACGTTGGCATCATCTAAAATTTACCGCCTAACTCATAGAACGAATAAATTGACAAAAGTTATGACCCCTGTCAATTTATTTTGACCAATACGCATACGACACATGTATTAATACACTACTTAGTCTTGGGTAAGCAGCCTATAATTTTGTTACAGCGGTCAAATCTATTGCTTTCGGTTTGTTAATCTACACAATGTAATGGTGGTCCAAATATATACAAAATAATGAATAAAAATCAGTATTTTTTTACTCACCGGATCATCCTGTGGTTAAGCATTTTAAAATAAAGCGAAAGTTTTATTTATGCAACAAATGGCAGGTATGTATATATTTAGAGACGGATAAATAATATAAGCTGTATACAGCGTAGTTATTTTTTACTGTTTATTTATATAAGTATCATCATCATCATCATCATCATCATCACATGATATTATTTTACTGTTTATTTAATAATATAGTTTGTCAAAATACTGAAATCCTTTTACATAACAATACATTGTTAATTGTATCCTAGAAGTGAATCTTACTCGTTTTTAAATGTTTTCATTTATATTGTTAGCGAAATCTGTAACGCTATGAGTGAATTTTATTATCAGATTTACAGGTCGAAAATTTTATCGACTTAATTTATGACTTGTTTAGAATCTTCTAACCAATTTGAGTCATTGTGGTTATCAGCTTTAAGTCAAAAAACTCTGAATCGTTTATAACTTATGAACTTAGCAATCCCTTCCATACAATTTAAGTACTGTGTGGCTCTTCATTGTTTTGATGAAAGTGATGTCCTGCAATCAAACTCGAATCGTTATGCAGCCGTTTAATTGGCATCGCTCCATAATCCATCCATTGATCTTTATCGCTGAGCTCTTAGCCTTTGAAATTTTGATAAACGGAAATGTTACTCATGCGTCAATAACATAAGTTGCAGGCCAAACAGCGTTTAGAATAGAAAACACATACGTATCATTAAATCACAATGTTTCATCTTATACAGAACAGAAGCATTTATTTAAGAAAATATTATTGAAAACTGATGAAAAAAAATTATATTTAACTAATGGTACAATAAATATATAGTTGGCAGACTATCAATAACGTTTAGTAAAAGAAAAACACAGAGCAGTACTTAAATATTCATTACAAAATACAAATTTGTGTTAATACAAAGAAACATCTTAAAAATACAAATTTTAAATGGTATATGGATAGTATATTTTATACTGACAAGAAGACGAAAAATTTAACAAAAACGAAGTAAGACAGGTTAAATATAACTTAAATTTGCAAATTTTCAAAGATACAAACATTTCCCAACAGTAGCCCTGCTAACTGTTGCTAATTTTTTAATAATAATTCTAATTAAAAAGTATAAATTTGTGTTTGCAAAGCAAACTATCTTAACTAACATAACAGAATCTCTTAAGAACTTATGATAGCAATTGAGCTATTTATTTCTATACCTGACCCAAAGAAAAGACGAAATAAATTTAAGCAAAGTAAACAGGAAGTAAGGCAGTCGGGGTCATACGCCAAGCTTTTTTGAAGATTTTTTACAAAGATATCGTCAAATAATACTACCCATTTTTCCCAATGTTATGCGAATTGTGCACGTACCGATTATTCTTAGCAACCTTAAGGTTAACTGGAAAGAAATGACTTTAGCGTTAAAGGAGTATCAGAGAAATACCTGTTCTTCGGCCGCTGCCTGATCCATCAAAACCTCCGCTTCAACCAAGGCCACCCCCTCCTTCTCCTTCTCCACCTTAGCCGTGGTCTCGGCGACTGCAGCCGCACCAGCAGCCAGCTTCGGTTGCAGGATCTCCAGCGCCTCTTGAAGTGCGGCGACGGACTTCGCCGCGGTTGCCAGTTGGTCCAAACCGGTTATGTAGCGTTTCTCGTTCGATAGCAACTCTCTGAAATTTTTGTGAACAATTATGGTAATGGATAAGATTATGGTAGATAATAAACATATACTATATACCAAAGATAAAAATATTTAATCGTAGAAAACAATGTAAGTAATAGCATCAAGATATAGTATATTATCTACTTTGTAATATAGTGAGAAAAGGAATTTCTTTGTAATTTTTCGAAAAAGTTCATTTTTATTGTGCTCTCTCGAATAACTTCAGTACCAATACATCTGTATATTATACAATGTGATCATTAATTTTTATACATTTGACACTATACAATGAATTTTCATATTAATGGATATGAAAATGTCATTTATTTAATACGATCAGAAATTGATAGTTCGGGTGTCATCATAGTCTGATAGAGATCCGAGTTTTCCCCGAAGGAAAATAATTTCTCCCTACATCTGCAGCACCATCCGTCCAGTGTATTTATTTATGCTTTTTCACCGGAATGTCAATCACAGAGCTTCGTTAATAAGAACTTATTTTTGCGACGCCTCTTACTTTATATATGTGCGTTTACATCACTTATAACCTTATTGCAACTTAATATAGTGTATATATCACTATGTTGTAATAAAAAATATCTTGTGACAATAACTTATGAGGAATGCACCTGTGAGAATTAAACATTAAAGTTATTAAAGTTATAGACGCATCACAACTTACTTGCGTTTCTTCCCCAGCAGAGTTTTGAACATATTAATCAGCTCCAAGTATGCCGTGGGCGTGACGTAGTTGTATCTTTTGAGCCTTATGAGGAACTGTTTTGTCAGCTCCTGGGTGTCCGTGTGAAACATCTGGCAGAGCTTGATAGCAGTCTCTCGCTCCAGCTCCGTTAGCTCAATGTCTTTGAGGAAGCGTTTCGCAACGGCCAATAGCGCGTCTGGCGGCCACTCCTAGACGTGTTAGAGTTCTTTAGTTCAAATTAAACAAGACATGAAGAAAAAAATGGCTGCACTACGATAGATCTTTTGATAGATTTTTTAAAAGAAACTTGCCAAGTATTTACTTATTTTGGGTAACCATCACAAAAAATGCCATGCAAAACACATGCTTAAAATACAATTTACTAAAAGGACATTACTGTTATATTAGATGCAAATTATATTACGTTTACAACTCAAAGACTGTTATTTACTAAACATATGATATAGGTTAGAGCTTTGTTAAATTTCGTGTGTCTCTGCGACTCACCTTTGGATCATTATTCATTCAAATAACCAATAATATTGAGAATCAGTAAAAATACTCAGCGATTCTACAAGGACATGTTAAGAACACATGTTAGGGATTATATTGACCTGGAACCAGTCGATGGTACAGCAGTTCACCAGCGACGGGAACTTCCTGATGCGGGTCCTGAGCGCGGAACCAGCCGGAGACATCGCCAGCACAATGTGCATCTGATCACGAACGATGGAGACGAAGTAGGCGTATAACGCCGTCGGGCTGCCGTCCGTTTGAAGTGATTTGTCTCGCTGCCTGTCGATCTGTTATTTGTGATTAAATAAGTTACTGATCGTGTGCATAATATAACGAAATGTTATTTTGCCTTTGTATTGGAAGATAAAGAGGTTGCCATTAAAAATATATCTATCTCCGAGACATAAATTCTATAATAGAGCCAAAAAGACTGGAGTTTATCTAAATAATTGAGTCTATTACAGCTAACTAGAGTCGTATGTTTAGCTTGATATTAGTGGATTGCCGCTTAGTGCAAATTCATCAATGAGCACGTTAAATGTACAATTTTTCCAAATTTTTGCCCAGGATTGTCAACATCATCATCAGCCTGTGTCAGTCTACTGCTGGACATAGGCCTCCCCACCTACTACTGCTGGACATGGCATGCCACCGCTTCCGATCTTCGCCTATTCTCATCCAGCCCACACCAGCCACTTTGCGAATGTCGTCCTCCATCTAGCCGCAGTGCCTCAAATCTAAAGTCTTCGATCAGTTTGTCCCCCGTTACCCGTTTTTACGGTGACGAGACTAGGTTTCCACGTTCGACTGGTCCACAAATTAAAGTCGCTCAGCGAGCTATGGCGATGGCTAAGCTCGGAGTATCTCTGAGGGACCGCATCAGAAATGATGTGATCCGTCAGAGAACTAGAGCCACCGATATAGCCCAGGATAATAAAATATTTAAATCGTTTCAATTATTCATTCAATCATAAAATATTTATAAATTTGCATTATAAAATCAGCCAGTCCTTTAACAATTATGAGCATATTCTATGACATTTAGTTACCACGCGCATTTTCTCGCAGATCTCCGCTTTTTCATCGGCGACAAAGATATTGGGAACTTCACCAGAGTTCAACATATTATTGACATCTTCAAGAAATCCTTCTTCTTTAATCTGAAATTTTCAAAATATAAGAAAACAGTTAAAATCTGTTTTATCTTTCGATTCGACTATTGCATTTAACTAATTACTAGTTATTTTCAAGAACTTAAAGATTGTCCTACATTAAGCTTTATATATCATTAGCTAGATAAATAAAAACGTATCATATCTATAAAGTTGTTTTTACCTGCGATTCAATGAACAAGAAAACCATATGCTGATCAGGAGTACTTGACTTTCTCAACAGCGTTTTTAAATCTTCACGCCATTCGTTCTTCCCATACGTTCTACTCATTTCAACCTACAATACATAATCGTTTACTACATATAATGTATTTGCAATTATTTTATGTTATTTTTGTTTTCTACTGCTTCTCAACCTTTCAGTCGAAAAGTATTTATATGGCTATAAAAAGTTGTTATAATAAAACACTAACGGTAACAATTGTAAACAATTGAATAGTTCATCAGAGTTAATTATAGTCTGGAGTTCATGTAAACGAGGCTAAAGGACAAATTGCAAAAGTGCGGAAGCATAACACAACAACCCTCGACTTGACTATGCATCATGTAGTTATTGACGTCTAGATAGAAGCCAATCTAAGCGCTACACGAATTATTACTACTAGTTTTCCATTAGGCTTTGTTTATATAAATGTGTTGTCAGACTGCCTCCGTAGCCTAGTAGTATAGGCGTGCGGGTTCGAATCCTGCGGGGACTCAACAAATTTTCATTGTTGTTTCCTAGTCGGTTAGGGCAATTTGGGCCGATCACCCAATTGTCTGAAAAGTAAGATGATCCATGCGTCGGATGGGCCTGTAAAAAGTCGGTCCACCCACCAACCCGCATTGGACCAGCGTGGTGGGATACGGTCCAAAAAACCCTCTAATGGATAGCGGTGTATTAGGGGAGGCCTATGTCCAGCAGTGGACTATTACAGGCTGATGATGATGATGATGATGATGTTGTCATTTAGTTTTTATGATGCGACATGTAATATAGTTAAAAAGCAATCGATACGGGCACCTGGAATAGGTCATATTCGTTAATGTGAGCGGCGAGTCGAGTGAGCGACTGCCTCCCAGAGCCCCCGAGGCCCACGAGTAGGGCGTGTGATCGAGGCTGGGTTAGCACTCGGCAGATACGTGACACGTGCTCTATGGCAAACCTGTCAAAACAAACGACACATTTATTTTCTTACCGTTGATTTTGATAATGTTTAAAAAGCTACGAGGATAAGTAACGGAAATTAGGACAATAATCCAGATCTGTTTCAGCTGAACGATGCATCAACGAACTATATAACAATAAATGTAAATCTTATCTCAAAGACTAATGGCACTAGAAACAGACGCTTGCTTATTAGTGAACCGCGGCCATTTTCAATCCTCACACGATATTTAAGCTATAAGAGTACCCGACTCTTTGGCACTAATCGGGTTTCACATTAGATTTTGATGACGTAATTTCTATTGCTAAACTTGATTAACCATTTTGCATTTGGTCTAGGTAAACTATGGTTTTTATGATGAAAGCGTATGTCAGGTTTAACATAAATGAAGTCTTAATATTGCAAAAATTCAAATTTTTAACCAAAAGAAAATATTGAACCATATTCGAACCGGAATTCGAAGGACGCTTGGCGTAGTGTTAGTGCCTGTTGCGCCATAGGTTCGATTCCCACCCGGAGAAAAATATTGATGAACATAGTGTTTTTCTCTTGTCTAGGTGTTTGTATCTGTATAATATGTATTTATTTACAAATAAAAAGTAAATTTATATATTTATCAATTATTAAGCTTCCATAGCACAAGCTTTGCTCAGTTTGTGACTGGATGATGTTGCGTTATTCGTCCAAAAATATATCATTATTATTTTATTATTCCTCACTGAACTTGATTTACTAATTGCTTTTCATCCTTTTGCCTTACCGGAACAAAACAAGATTCATCGGTTTCTTGGACATGTTATTGAATTCCACCAGAAACGCTTCAACCGTCGAGTTGAGATGGTCCATATTCGTTGTTTCCATGTAGAAGCGAGTGTCCACTTTAGGATTTGCAAAGTCGCAGTATATCAAGTTTCTCAAGTGTAGATCGGTGATCTGCAATTGTGATGTTAATGACTAGCACAGGCTGATGATGGTGATGATATTGTACTTGTAAATAATTTAAATGAGGCGTCAGTTAAATGATTGAAATCATTTTAATAATTGACAGGTTAATCATAATCCATCAAATATGAAGACGATAGTTAGGCTATATTAGACTGAGAATGAATTAAAAAAAATAACTGATAATGCCGGATGTTCCATAAGCAAGTCACACTGATTCCAAAAACATGAACTCCAGGACGTCAGGTCACGTTTTATATTAGGGAAAGTTTTGTCACATTAACTATTAACAAATTAATTACTACAAAAGATGCATTTAATCCGCGAATTATTTTGATGATTAATAATGTAGAACACACCTTCTTTTCCGAGCCGTCTAGCAGCCTTGAAAGCATCTTATCAAAGTTCTCATTCAAATGCAGCTCCGTAGACTCTCTGAGGCATTGTACCAACCACTGCCTGTCTGCGTCTTCGATTAGTCTGTCGGAGAACACGCGAAGGCATTCATGGACCCACAGACGCTTTATAGACTGCAAATCTGGAGTCACTTCTGGGACCGATAACAGCACGCCCTGATATAAAGTATATAGATGAACAATCTAAGATCTCAGCAATTTATTGAGAGTCAATTATTACGCTTACTGGCAAAGCGCTTTTGTCTATAAAGCGATAGACTGACGCAAAACATAAAGTAACACACTAAAATCAACCGTAACTGTTCTTATTTGATTCCAATTCGTATAATACTCATATAAATGTTGGCCACAAACATATATGAAAATTGCTGCTAGTTGCTATATATTACCATATCTTATATATTCATTAACACATACAGTTTTTCTAGAGTGGAGGAGCTGCGTTAAAGTACGTAAGACAATATACCGTAATTGCAATTTTTATAGCCACATAGTGTTTTTTTCTAATTTTATAACTTTTTATCCTTAAATATTAGAGCTGTAACAACTTTTTTTTATGTACAATAGCATCAGTACCTGATTGAAAATAAGTTTGTGATCGAACAAAAAATGTATCACTCACCAGAATCACTTTGGAAAAATCTCGAAGATTGAAAGTATAATGAGACTTGGAAGGTGTAGGCAACAAATTCAATCTACACTGCTTGTACACCTCTAATGTACCAGCAACAATCTCGTCTATGCAAGGATCAAACTCTTTAGAAAATCCCCTGAAAAAAAAAACATAAGATTATTGTATCTAAAGTTGAGTACTGATACTATACTGACCTCACAACCTATTCATAAATCTTCTGTACACTTTACGATGATATTAGAAGCGATAGAGTTTGGCCTGCGCATAGGTCCTGTGACATATTTCAAATATTTAAATTCTTTTTCGGTTTTCTTACAATGTTAACGTATGTTACTTAGTTTTAAAGAAATATAAAATTAGAGACAACAAATCATTACCTCGTGTCAAGATGCCACAACATGATTCTGCTGAAAATGACTTTGAGAGTGTCATCTTCGAACTCGTCGATGCACAGAAAATTGAAATGGCGCGTGAACCTCGGCGTCACCAGTTTGGCTCCGGGCGTCGGTTTTCCCATAGCGCACATGAACTTTATTAAAAAATAGCACTGCATAAGTTATCCTTATTCTACAACGCTAGATTTTCATTAAATGAAATTGAAAGGACAGAAAAAGAACAATACATTTTATGTAGAACCACATGTATTGCTTAAAAACAATATATCACAGCGTCTCATCGACCAATCAGATTTATTTTGAAACCATTCAAATGGAATAAGAAGTGATGTTTTTATAATACTAGAAATTGTGTAGAAAATACTGTTATCTTTTTTTTAACTATTATGGTACGATCCTAGACTCTTGTCTTTGGTCAGCTTCATCTAACACAGAGTTCGCCGGGCCTTCTCATGAACCAGGTGACAGACACTTTTTATTTCTTTTATTTACGCGATTATACATATAAAATGCACTTATTTACGGATTTTTCGCGTTATAATTGACATATCTTTCGATTTTATAATATTCAATTTTTAAATAAAACGAGTTATTCGAAAACATCAGAGATACAGACATATACAACTTAGTCTGCCGTGATCATGGATGCTGAAAGTCTGAAACGTCAGGAATAAATATATTTAAGTAACGAAAATCCGTAAATAATGGATTTGTGAGCTTTTGCTAAAAGTGAAGGCCTAAAGTACAGAGGTACAGAGTCGAATACGTCATGGATGGTCCGTCCATAATAATATAAATAATACAACAAGTATCAACAACGTTACCTGCACATCAATCAGATGCATGGCAGCATTCGTCTTTCGATTATACCACAGACCCAAATCGATACCTTGCCTCAACACCTCGATAGGCGGTTGGGCACCATAGAACTCAGCCTGGGGCATGCTTACATCGTCTACAAAAACGACGCTATAGCAGCCGATCGGTGGTCCGTAGACACCTAAAACATATATCTTCTTTTAATTTATGAGAATCAAGGAGGACATCAAATAAGACAAGGAATACAGTAAAACAAATACTAAGGACAAACTCTTATAGCGCTAAAACGTAAAGAATTCTGATTGGTATTTGTACGTGGTCAAACGGCGATGACTGAAGCTTCACGTAATAATGTAGTACTGGTTGGATAAAATAGCCTAATCAATTATTTATTCTCAAAGTGTAGTGAATGGATGTAAATAATGTTACACATAACAACAAAGTTGCTTATTGATGAATTGGCACTAAGATGTCAATCAGTAAGCGAAATTCTACTAATAATGAGGATATTCGTATGACTGCAATGCCTCCATAACCTTGTTGTAACGGCGAGTGCCTTAGAAACCGTAGGTCGTGGGTACGAATCCTGCGGGGACTCAACAAATTTTCATGATCACCCAAATGTCTAAAAAGTAAGATGATCCATGCTTCGGATGGGCATGTAAAAGTCGGTCCACCCACGAAACCGCATTAGGAGAGGCCTATGTCCAGCAGTGGGCTATCACAGGCTGATTTATTCGTATCATGGACTACATTATTAACATTCATTCTATATTATCTTTTGCTCAGATAGACTCAATAAATTTTACCCAATAAAAGTTTTCAGCGCTTCTTTATCCGTGGTTATAAATTAATAACAAAATCAGCTGTCTCATAATCGAGCGTACAGAGATAAAAGTGGTGCTAACAGCCATTTACCTTTTCGTCTCTTATCCAGTTTTCCCATAATAATGTCCTGGGTTTGGTTACAGTTTGTCTGAGCCGAGAATGCCATGATGAGCGCTTTGTATACTTTTGTATCCACTCGTTTCACAAGGAAGTCCTAAATTGTATACCAGAAACTAAATGTTAGTATTGTTCTTAACAATACACTGAAAAATCAACTTTATTAACTACCCAAATAAGGTATTTACATAATATGAGCATGCTAAGAAAATGTTATAAACTCAAAACGAAAATTGGATATTTGTAATTTATTTTCTTAAGGATTAAGGCTGCCTTATAATTCATTATTTTAGTTCAAATATCTTTAATGTTTATAGGTCGCATTGATTATTTATTGTCAAGAATGTTACCAACGGTTCGAAATAAGCCGCCTCTCACCTGCTAAGAAATTGGGCAAAATCGTTCTTATATCTTTAGTACAGATTATATCTCTATGTATACAAGTCTTATTTATTCTCTATTTAACTAAACAATTATTTATTCGAGTTATTGTCTATTGGTAAGATATATTATCTATAGATCTTTTGCATTAATTATCATTTCTAACTATTGACTTACGATTATATAAGACGATTTCCCGGTACCGGTTGGTCCAACCATCATGACTGGCTTATGGTGAGTGACGAGAAGTCTGAACAGCGCCAGATATCGTACACTGTCCAATGTGGTGACCAAGATCTGGTTAGGTGGCGTGTCCCGACTTATAGGCGGAGCGGAAGTGACGTCATCTTGGAACGGTTTCCATTTACCTTCCTTCAAGGGAAAAGATAATTTAACTACTAAGCAACAAATAAACAACTGCAAAAGTACCTTCGAATAATTTTAAGAAAAATATGATACGACGTTATAACTATTTTATAAATCTGTAAACATAAACTTTGTTTTAAACAAAAAGACACATATGCGCAAAATAGGAATTAAAAAAATATTATTGAAATTAAAATTCTAATAAAGTTCTTGAACAGTAAAATAACGTAACAAAGTAAAACAACGTAAATAAATTTTCCAAAAATTAAAATGAGAAGTGCACGAACTATATACTTTTTGTGTATATATTATTACCTCTTTTATAAACCTATAATCATATACAAGTCCGTCTTTCGGTATAGTGAATATATATTGCTTGTCGGGTTTGGCGATTGACCGAGGATAGCCTAAGACCTCAATGATCTGTAATCAAATAATACAATTTTCAAATCGATAAAACTATTAATGCAAATAATAGTAATTTATTTACCTTATCTGGAAATTCTTTTTCTAGTAATCCTCTAAACAGCATATCAAACTTTATTCTACTAACACCATCGATCGTAGCACCAATTGACCAGATGCACGAAAAAAAGAATACTCCCTATAAAAGAGATTTTTATAAAATTTGCAATATTTTCAATTATCGTTTAGTGAAAATTAGAGTTAAAATAGATACAAAAACAACGAGGTGTCGTTGTGCGTATTGTTTTGTTCTAAGTCGAATGTCAATCTGGGATCAACATCTCAATGACAAATAAGAACTAACTAGATGTATAACTCCGCTTCGTTACTATCAATTTATTTATTTAAATTATTTTCAGGTACAAACTGACTAAACTATACGCAGCGTTGTTTTTTTAGTAGTAGAGCAGCGCTTCTATAAGTTTAGTTTTAATAATAGCAAATAATCACTTTCACTATTTGTTAATATTATATATGTAGTATCCGCCATTGTTAACATAACTTTCAATTAGCATGTACATTACCAATGTTTCAATTAGTAAACTAATTGTACCCTTCATTGCATGTAACAACTACTTACTAAGCTGTAAAATTTTAATGGTACTATATAAAATTTCCGTAGTCAGTCCTAGGTGCTAAAGCTACATAAAAAAGATACATACTTCCAATTGGGCTCTGACATCAAGATCCGATAGCTGTTCCACGTATTTCTCGTCGTAAAAGTCATCCATAAATGTGTCGAAAAGGTTCATACATGCCTGGACGAGGTTCGTGCGTGACGTCACGTACATTTGCTGAAAAATACGAGGCCACCCATATATTTAAACGTATCTAACAACATCTATCAACTGATTTCGTCTTTGATAGAAACATTTAAGATTATTTTTGTTGCCAGTTTCTCAAAATAAAAAAGTTACATTTGACGAACTATCAGCAACACACTAAATCAAAAATTTCACTTGTGTAGACTAAACTATACAAGGGCTACAAAAAATGTGGACTATATAATATATACCACGTGACTAGTGATGTTTTCCTAATTACTAAGACTACATAAAATGTGGACTATGTATAAAACTAGACTAGGTGACTAGTGTCGACCCAACCTTGTACTCTTATTGATTGATCTTTGAGCTGTCAAACAACAATCGATTTACAATTATTCGCCAAGACCAGATACAGACAAAAAGACGACGGATGTGACCTATCCTCGGTAAAAAGCGTTTAGCAACGCCTTACTGTCCTTTCGTAAAACCAAATTACATAATTTAAATAAATCAGAAACAAACCTTAGCGTGACTGGAATACTCGATCATTCCTACAGTAGTCAGCGGGACATGAATCTATTGAAGAGCTCGTCTGCGATCATAGCTTGCGGATCTGACGCTCGTGAAAGGCGGGGAAGTGATGTGAGCCATGACTCCATCAGGCATTTCCAGCCAAGACCTTTGGGCTCCATGTATATCATGCCACAGCGGGACACCTACGACAAATCAACAATTAACTGAATAAACGCTTACAATAACCAAATATGATATTTTGTCATAACCTATAATAACGTTAATTAACGTTTAATTGATTATATTTCTTTATTTATGGCTATAATCTTGTTCATATAAGTCTGTCACTGCCTCCGTAGCCTAGTGGTATGGGCGTGTGCTTAGAAACCGGATGTCGCGGGCTCGTAGCCTGCGAGGACTCAACAAATTGTTGTTTTCTATTCGGTTTGAACAATTTGGGCAGATCATCCAAATGTCTAAAAAGTAAGACGATCCCAACGGTCCGTGCGTGACGGCGTGCAGCAGGGAGGCGTATGTCCAGCTGTGAACTAACACAGACTAATGATGATGAATTGTTAAAAAGCATACTTTTGTCTTATATAAAAAAACAACGTGAACCTACTATGTCAGCAGTTTTTAGATAAGAGTAAAACTGACCTTTATATTTGACACTTTATAATTCAGCTGAATAAAACAACTAATGAATGTAATTAAGCATCTGATACTTTAGTTATATCTGAAGCCTTATCAAATAAAAATTTCACAAACTAGAAGTGATCTATGACTTATGCTACTGTCAGCCGGTGAAGCCGCCTCGAGATCCATTGGCTCGAATATGAGATTTGTGGTGGTGCTAACTGAATGATCTCTCCGCTCATCAGACACAACTTTTGTTATCATCTAATACAGTGTTCAGATTCTCGATCCATATTGCGTCCACGGGACCGTCGAAAACCAACCATTTCCTACATTAAATATAAGGTATACATAAATGTAATATACAAAACATAAATTATCAAAATGGAATAAAAAAGTGACATACAAGGTACACAAAGGTTGGTTTAAAGGGAAACATTTATAACTATTACATAAATCTTAAAAAGAGTTAATCATTTGCACATCGATAAAACATCAAATATTTTTATCGCTTCATAATTATACCGAAACAAGATATCAAATTCGTATAATGTATAGGCGTTTAATGTTCCTATGATGAAATGTCACCGATGACAACGCAATGCGTCTAACTATACTTTGTTGCTATGGTATACATAATAGTTAGCCTCGTAAAGATATAAAATTACCGATTATCATTCGGCGATACAGCAAAAGCCCTGTAACTGATCGCCAGAATACCATCGGACCATTCGTGGGAGACTGGATCGAATTGGCCATAGAGTTGACCCATCGTTATGGATTTCGGATTAATAACCGTCCACTCTACAGGCTTTTCATCCATTAACCCCTGAAATGCAGCACAAGAATAAATGTAATATTGAATCTTAGTTTAGTAGTGTTTTAAAAGCAAACTCAAGTATAAATGTATACATATATGGATGTATTTAATTAAATATAGTTTTGCCATAATAGAAAAATTATTGACGTAAATATTGTCTAATTTCAAACATTTATAGCGCCACGAGTAGGTAAATCCGCTCTAACCAGTAAACTGCGCCATGTTCAATTCCATGTGATGTTTCACCAATAATATCCGACTTTCACGCCTATTGAGTTTAAAAATCTTTTAGGTTTTCTAAAATGGCAAAATACTATTGTTTACATACTATTGTAGTGGACTATCGTACTTTATCGCATTTATATTTCTTCGGTCGTTTTCTTTTGCGTTTTAAAATATTTACAATTTTTTACCAAAAATATCATCACATCGAGATTTACAACAAAGTTACGGAATGTTACAAGACCGAGTTGTAATAATGTTTCTGGACGAATTACACAACATCATCAGTCCCAGCTAAGCAAGCTAGTATAATGGAAACTAGATAACTGATAAGTACATGAACATACTTTTTATTGTAAATAATACATTTACATGATACAACACTCCAGACACGAGAAAACACTATGTTCATCCACAATATTTCCCGGTGGAACCGAACCTTCAGGGCACCCTTTGGCGCAACATGTCAGGGTCACTAACCACTGCGCCAAGGGTGTCGAAATGATAGAATATATCACTTTTCTGAAACTAGCCAAGCAGTGCCCTAAAGCGTGGTAGTTTCGTTTTCCGAAAATGGACTATCCACCAGCATAAGGCATATCTCACCAGAATCATTTCTACAATTGGAGAACCTAAAAGAAATTTAGAAAATTTTATCAGTTATTTCATCTTTCCTCCATTCTTTAAAGCAAATAGACAGTCGATAGTAGTTTAATGTTAGTTACAATTGTTCTAGAATTCGTACTGTTAAAATACTACCGTCTAGATAAGTAATAAAATGTCAACTTACGTCAGACGGACGCGGAAACTATTTAAGGGAGTCGCAGTTGGTTCCAATTTCGAAAGTAAGGATCCATGCGGATGGCATGCAAATCAGTCCACCCACCAACCCGCATGGACCGTGGGTGGATACGGTCCAAAACCCCTAATGGATAGGGGAGATAGGAGGCCTATGTCCAGCAGTGGACTATTGCAGGCTGATGATGAGATTAGGTGACTAGTCGACTCAACCTTGTACTCTTATTGATTGATCTTTGAGCTGTCAAACAACAATCGATTTACAATTATTCGCCAAGACCAGATAAAGACAAAAGACGACGGATGTGACATGTACTCGGTAAAAATGCGTTTAGCAACGCCTTACTCTCCTTTCGTAACTATCCAAATTAAATAATATAAATAAATAAGAAACAAACCTTAGCGTGACTGGAATACTCGACGAGCCATAGCAGCGGGGACATGAATCTATTGAAGAGGTTGCGGATCATGTTGCGGTTGACGCTGTGAAAGGCGGGCGGAAGTGTGTTGAGCCACGACTCCATCAGGCATTTCCAGCCAAGACCTTTGGGCTCCATGTATATCATGCCACAGCGGGACACCTACGACAAAACAACAATTAACTGAATAAACGCTTACAATAACCAAATATGATATTTTGTCATAACCTATAATCAACGTTAATTATAGTTTAATTGATTCATTTGTTTAATTATGGCTATAATCTTGTTCATATAGTCTGTCACTGCCTCCGTAGCCCTAGTGGATGGACGTGTGCTTTAGAAACCGGATGTCGCGGGCTCGAAGCCTGCGAGGACTCAACAAATTTTCATTGTTGTTTTCTAGTCGGTTTGAACAATTTGGGAAGAAAGTAAGACGATCCCAACCCACATTAGACCAGGATACGGTCCAGAAACCGCGCAACGGAGAAGGCGTGCAGCAGGGGAGGCGTATGTCCAGCTGTGAACTAATAAAGACTAATGATAATGAATTGTTAAAAAAGATACTTTTGTCTTATATAAAAAAACAACGTGAACCTACTATGTCGGCAGTTTTTAGATAAGAGTAAAACTGACCTTTATATTTGACTGAATAAAACTGAATAAAACAACTAATGAAGTTAATTAAGCATCTGATTCTTTAGTTATATCTGAAGCCTTATCAAATAAAAATTTCACAAACTAGAAGTGATCTATGACTGTACTGTTAATGTGATGACCAAATGTAATGCAATTGATTATTACCGTAGCCGGTGAAGCCGCCTCGAGATCCATTGGCTCGAATATGAGATTTGTGGTGGGCGCTAACTGTATGATCTCACCGCTCATCAGACACAACTTTTTGTTATCATCTAATACAGTATTCAGATTCTCGATCCATATTGCGTCCACGGGACCGTCAAAAACCAACCATTTCCTACATTTAATATAAGGTATATATAAATATAATATACAAAACATAAATTCTCAAAAATGGAATAAAAAAAGTGACATACAAGGTACATCAAAGGTTGGTTTAAAGGGAAACATTTATAACCATTACATAAATCTTAAAAAAGAGTTAATCATTTGCACATCGATAAAACATCAAATATTTTTATCGCTTCATAATTATACCGAAACAAGATATCAAATTCGTATAATGTATAGGCGTTTAATGTTCCTATGATGAAATGTCACCGATGACAACGCAATGCGTCTAACTATACTTTGTTGCTATGGTATACATAATAGTTAGCCTCGTAAAGATATAAAATTACCGATTATCATTCGGCGATACAGCAAAAGCCCTGTAACTGATCGCCAGAATACCATCGGACCATTCGTGGGAGACTGGATCGAATTGGCCATAGAGTTGACCCATCGTTATGGATTTCGGATTAATAACCGTCCACTCTACAGGCTTTTCATCCATTAACCCCTGAAATGCAGCACAAGAATAAATGTAATATTGAATCTTAGTTTAGTAGTGTTTTAAAAGCAAACTCAAGTATAAATGTATACATATATGGATGTATTTAATTAAATATAGTTTTGCCATAATAGAAAAATTATTGACGTAAATATTGTCTAATTTCAAACATTTATAGCGCCACGAGTAGGTAAACCCTTACTTTTTTTTTTCTTTGCCGTTGGAAAAATTCAGCTTACGGATTCCCCGCCCCCAAAGTGAGGGTGAGGGGGCAGCGGGGATATGTGGGGCTCCCCGGACCAAGATGGAGCGGCGGGCATACCTACTAAAAACCGACGGTTGTTCCTTTCCCGTGTCGCTGTAGGCGGGGCGCCGCGGGCGCTGATGACAGTCTTCGGCGACTCCGGCGCGACGTGGCCCTCGCCTCTTTCGGGCCTCTTCTCTCCGGGTGCGTTGTGACACCCGGAACGTCGCTTTAGGCGCCGTGCTGGAACAAACAGCACGCCGCTCCCTCTTGAGCCCTTCTCTGGGCGGCGGGCACCCTCTTGCCAGCCGCCCAGGGGCTCAGTGTCAGGGAGGAAGGTTGCGCACGTACGCCACTCTTCGGCGCCCTGGCCTTCTTCTGCGGATAGCCAGGGCGCTGAAGGCCTCCCTGTCCCTTTCCGCGACCTCCTTCCGGGCCATCACGTCCTCTTTCTAGCCACCATTTAAGAACGGGGCGTATGGCTTCTATTGTTTGACGGCCGGCGCTGGGGTGCTCCAGCCGCAGCTCCCACTCCTGTATTGCAAGGGAGCGCAATTCGTCTCTGCGCCCCCTTATCTCTTCTGAGACTGGCCTGCAGCCCCGAGACCTCACCTTCTCGCGCCAGAAGAAGAGTGACGCGAGGATTTCTGCGTCTAGGTCCCAGGGTAAGGAGCCAGCCATCAGGCACGCCGCCTCGCCGGAGATGGTCCGGTAGCCCCGTACGGCCCGGATTGCCAACACCCTCTAGGTTCTACTTAGTACGGCGGTACTCTCCTTTTGGAGGGTGTCGGCCCACACGGATGTCCCGTACAGGACCATGGACCTAACGACCCCGGCGTATAGGCGGCGACAGAAGCTGCTGGGTCCTCCGGTGTTGGGGGCAAGTCTGTCGAGAGCTGCCGCTGCTCTCGCCACTCTAGGCGCGAGGCGCTCAAAATGGGCGCAAAATTTCCATCGGCGGTCTAGGATTAGGCCGAGATAATTCATCGTCGGCTTGACGTCGACGCGGACGCCGGAAACTATTATGTGGGCGTCCGCAGGTGGCGCGTTCCGAGGCCCGTAGAAGTAAAGGGCCTTGGATTTTTCGAGCGCCACCTCTAGTCCTAGCCGCTGGATGCGCCCAATTATTTGAGCGACCCCGGCAGTGGCGAGAATCGCAGCCCTGCGAACAAGTAGGTAAACCCGCTCTAACCAGTAAACTGCGGCCATGTTTAATTCCCATGTGATGATTCACCAATAATATCCGACTTTCACGCCTATTAGTTTAAAAATCTTTTAAGTTTCTCTAAAATGGCAAAATACTATTGTTTACATATTGTAGTGGACTCTCGTACTTTTATCGCATATATACGGTCGTTACCTTTTGCGTTTTAAAATATTTTGCTATTTTTTTTTACAAAAATAAATTTCTTTACATCGAGATGTTACAACAAATGTTTACGGAACGTTACAAAACCGAGTTGTTAATAATGATGTTTCTGGACGAATTACACAACATCATCTAGTCCCAAACTAAGCAAAGCTAGTATAATGGAAACTAGATAACTGATAAATACATACACATACTTTTATTCTGTAAATAAATACATATTACATAGATAAAAAACACCCAGACACGAGAAAAACACTATGTTCATCACACAATATTTTCCCCGGGTGAGAATCGAACCTTCGAGCCACACCCTTTGGCGCAACAGTCAGGGTCACTAACCACTGCGCCAAGCGGGTCGTCGAAATGACAGATATAATTCTCACCTTTTCTGAAACTAAGCCAAGCGAGTGCCCTAAAGCGTGGTAGCATTTCGTTTTTCCCGAAAATGGATATCCGACCAGCATAAGGCCATGTCTCACCAGAATCATTTCATACAATTGGAGAACCTAAAAGTAATTTAGAAAAATTTTATCAGTTGTTTCATATTTCCTCCATTCTTAAAAGAAAATAGACAGTCGATAGTAGTTTTAATGTTTAGTTACAATTTTAAATTACGTACCTTTATAAAATACTACCAATAGCTAAAAATATAAATTATAAATGATTTTATCCAACCCGATTATACTTCGAAAAGGACACATTTAAACATTTCAAGAAATGCAAATTTTCTCACTTTTTCGATGAAGAATTCGTTCGCTTGTAGGTTTATCTTTACGCACACTTCCTTCAGACATTCCACTAGATGTGGCAACCCTGGTTGTGGTAGTGGTAAACCAGGGAACAAATCACCAATTATACCCTGTTACAGACGAAATATTATAAAGAAATTATATTTAGAGGTGGTAGGTTCCATTTTTACGAAATATAATAATGAAAGGTTTCGGTTTGAAGGGCGCCGTAGCCAGCGTATGTATTTATGAGTACACGAGACGTTGTGTCACTTTAGGCAACGCATTGCTGAAACCCTTGGTATTGTCGGTGACCACTTAACATAGGGCAGACCGACCGTTCATCTAACTTCGAATGCGAATTAAAAAAATACATAAAGAAATATTTAATAAATTTGGAGTAAATAATATATTACAACGATAACAAATAATACATACTGCAATTAAATTTGAGTTGTGTATCAATTTACAATTTAAGTATTTAAGTTCTTGAAGTAAACCTTCTCAGGATCATTTAAAGCTACCGGATATGTTATCGATAGGTGAGAAGTTTTGCGAAAAGCATGCATGTCAGATTGACATCATAAGAGTAAGAATTAGCACATTTATAATCTCAAAGGAAATAAATTGATCGAGACATGGAAACTACGAAAAATATAATATTAACATTTCTATGGTCAGAAATAAACAAGTCACAAGCTACTCACCATGAACAAAGGCACGTCGTGTTCCAAGAACTTGGGCAAATTGACGTCTTTTATGGAGCGAAGCAAGATGACGTCTTCGTCTTCGTCCGGGTAGCGCAATTTCAACGCACCCGCCGCCCGAAGTACTGACTTCACGGCACGCATACCTTAGTACAAGTTTCAGTGTGATTACTAAGGGAAGTAATGTAATAGAATCCAACTTATATATCGAAGCCACAATTAAAATCAAAAAAGTTTATTTGTCAATCTGCAGAAATATTGATCACGTGGCAGTAATAGCAAAGCAGCAATGAAAACCGTTGTTGTTGAAAACAGTATGACAAAATTACGCGAAATACAAATGAGGTTGCGAGGCACAGATTCTCTAAGCACTATAGAGAAACTTTTAACCTAAATTAATAAAATAGAATTATGATTTAGGCAGGATGCATCTTTTTCCATACACAAAGTTCTAGAATTTTGAAATTAAACTACATCTATATTATACCACAACCAATTTTTTCAATTTCTATCCTTCCGTGAAATATAAAACACTCAACAAATATTCAGTTAATGCACTTATTACGTTTTGTTCAGTGAATAAAATTGTAAATAGTCCTTTACTTTTTACTCACTAGAAATTGGTGATTTCAGAAAATAATGCGATTTATAAATTACCATAGTCATAATGACTCTGGGAGGACAACTGCTCGGAGCACAGTTTGTACGTGGCCACAATCTTCACGGCCAGCGGTTTAGCGTTAAGATATCCAAAGGCGTACAATTCTATCTCGGAGATCAGCACGTAGTCCGGCACCATCATTGCCACCGAGCGGAACAAAGCCTGCAACAAATGTAATATTTAGCTGGGGCCGTCTGGGGCAGTACCACTGCGGTGCCTATCTCCGCCGCAAAGCACTACTATGGCACGGTAGCCAGCTTATTAACTGGATTAACGAGACGTTATATCCAATGTGTGGCATGGGCGTGTGCTTTAGAAGCAGGAGGTCGTAGGTTCGAATCCTGCAAGGACTCAACAAATTTTAATTGTTGTTTCCTAGTTGATTAGGGCAATTTGGGCCGATCACCCAATTTTCTGAAAAGTAAGATGATCCATGCGTCGGATGCGCATGAAAAAAGTCAGTCCACCCACAAACCCGCATTGGACCAGCGTGGTGGGATACGGTCCAAAAACTCGCTGATGGATAGGGGAGTATTAGAGGAGGCCTATGTCCAGCAGTGGCTATCACAGGCTGACGATGATGATAAATATCCAATGTCACAAGGTAGACAGCGTGTTGATACCACTGATATTGCCAATAACAATAACGAATATTTGCCAATAACGATAACCCAACTGCTTGTCTATCTTCGTAGCCAATTGAAAAAAATATAGCTAAACAATTTAAATTACAATGTTCTAAGCCGTACATGAAGCCGTATTTATCGATGTAAAAAATATTTTTATTAAAAGATACATGAATTTTGCAAAAACGCATGGATGTGAGATTTAATATGATTAGGACTGTTATTCTTGTTTTACACGACGTTTATTGCATCTAAAACGACAACGTAAATCTCATCATTATAATCAGCCTTTTTAAATGCACTGCTGGACAAAGGCTGTAAATATTTTAAGAATGTAAAGTTATTCATATAATTAAATAAATAATATTATAGCACAATTATTCGTTTCAGTTATTATACCCCTCATCAAGGTGCTAAACAAAAGCTTGCTTTAATAAAAATCACATGGCACTGCAGAAAACCACGAATAGTATTAACACAATTATTTTTTCCGCACAATAAAAGCAAACAGTTTTACCTTCAAATTATCAGGCAACTCCGACCTGCCAGCGTATCCAGGGTTCATGGTGATGAACACGGCACAAGTCTTATCAAGATGCAGCAGTGTACCCTCAAACAGGAGCTCCGTAGCACCAGAATTAATACCACGCTGGATGGAGAGTATCTGCTGCGCAACTACAGACAGTACCTCCAGGTCAATACGGTTGAACTCGTCGAAGCAGGACCAAGCGCCGCACGACGCAAGACCCTATGACAAACACAAATTACACTAACATAAAATAACAAAATAATATATACCTGAACCAAATTAAGTACGGAATTTAAGTGAGCAATGTTACCTATTGCAGTGACGTAGCAAAAGCGTAAAGTATTGTTATTAGCTTGTCGTTCCGTTTATGTCGTTTTTGCGACAATTAATCAATTAGAATGTAATATAGAATATAATAATAGGTAGATTTATGACGCCGCTTAGGTCATATCAACACTGTTATAAACATTAACTCCCATAGTTAAATTTGTGGGATAATGCGTAATTTACAAACAAATTCTCCTAAAATGTTTTTTTGTGATTCTTTATACAAGTTGATTTAATTTTTATTCAAAGTCCATTAATAAACAACCAATTTGCCACGCTTTCTAACTGGACAATAGATTGCTATTAAAAACAGCTTACTGAGTTTTATTTGGATTCAGCATTTGTCCAACTAAAACAAATAAACCTACTTATCTTATAAAGTTAAGTTTATGATTTTGTTAAAACATTAAAAAGGAATTTAGTGTAATAATTTAATACTTAAACAGTTAACCTTGAAGAATTTTCCCAAGAATTAAATTTATGGCAGCAGAATCAATTAGAACACCATCCACGTTTCTACGACATAGCATCTTAATGGTCTTCCGATTTATTTGGTCGGACTTCGTTGTCCAATATACAAATAAACTTTCTCATTATTATAAAGTTTAATTATAAACAGTTTTTGTTACAACATTAATATAAATTTCTAGAACAACTAATTAATTTAATACTCAATGATAACCTTGAAAATTTTCCCAAACTGTATTCGAGCCGATCAGAAACCATTAATCATCTAACAATGTTTCATATCCTTAACAAGACTTATGTGTTTCCGTCTTGCCGTACCTAAGTCCATGTGGACAGGCCTCCTAATACTCCACCTTTTCAAGAGTTTGACTTATCTACAATTAGCTTCAAAATAATTAAGCGGTTTTTTATCTCCGACGCAGAATGATATTAATTACAATTGTGACAACCAAGCTCCAATCTATATCTTAACTATCATGTAATATGATGCAGTCCAAATACTTTCCTTAACTCGTCAACTGGATATTAAACGCATATATTTTCATCCTTAACATGAACATATTGATTATTGTCAAATGTCAAAATTAATAATGTCATTGTATGATGATAGAGACGTATAGTTACTGAACCTATTTGAGAGAGCACGATAAATACAAACTTTTCCGTAAAAACACGAATGAAAATCTTTTCTCGCTATATCTATACTGCGTTATTAATCAGAAAAGCACATTATGCCTTACTAGAAAGCTATTGACATTTTTCCGTTAAGCACTATCTCACTGTACATTTTACACATTACTTACCCAAGTTGAGGTGGAGAGCTCCAAATAATGTCCTAAAGCACCGGTCAGTGAGTGGAGTCACCACCAAGCGTCCGGTGTTACCAAGATACTCATATCCGTACATCAACTGTGAGTTTATCATTCTAGTCACAATTTGCATGCCAGTTTCCTCTTGTTCCTGTTGCGAAACAGATGTCATCTGAGCTTTTTTTAATAACTTCTACGGTTTTGCACACTGTCATACAATGCAATTTATGCAAAACGCACTCACGTACTAGATTAAGTTTTAATATTATCCATCCATATCGGTGGTTCAGTGTAATATAATACAATGCAAATATTAATTATAATTCTACATAAGTAAACTGAAATAAACACGATAGAAAGTGTTACATATACCTAGTTAATGGAAAAGTAGTTTGTGAAGTACTTTTAAACAGATTTACCTCCCAATAGTATCGTATCTGCGATAGCCAATTAAAGTCATTGTCGTGCTCCACTTTAAAATCAATCAATAACATAAGCACATCCCTTGCGTGCACATCCAGTACAACTAGAGCACCTGAAAAGCAATTTTTCAATTAGTTTTACTAGAGTCCGACCGAAACTGTTTTTCTGGCCGAAACCGAAACCGAAAGTTCGGCCGTGGCTTCAGTTTCGGCCGAAACCGAAACCGAAACCGAAACTCACGTGATCAAGTATAAAAATTCTTAAAATACTAAAATATGGAGCTTATATGCCTATTATTTTGCTTTATTTTAGTCATGTAATGTAGTGTGGTAATCGTTTATTTTAGTTGCTAATAATATTTTTATGTAACAAAATATTTAAAATATATTAATTTTTTTTAAATAAATTTCTTATAGCAATATGAGTTATTAATAAATAAAATAATAATTGTGACTGTTGCATTAGAGACTAAGTATTGGTATTTTGAAATCTTACAAATTAATACTCTGGTTTGTATTTGTAGGTCCGAGGGGGGATCAAAAAGTAAAATGAGATAGAATATAATGACTATGATAGCTTAATTATTTATTTTTCTACGTAATCTCCGAGTCCATCTACACACCAAGTCCAGCGTTCCAAGTTTCCAATGCTTCAATTCCTTTAAAAAAAGGATTGTCTTGGTCCTGCAAAAAGGTCACCACGGCATCGTTTACTTGTTATATATAGTTTTAACATATTTCTTCTTAAGTATTGTATCAATTTGGAGAGAAGATGAAAAATAGCTAGGCGCCAGATCTGGTGAATAGGGGGATGCTCAACCAATTGTACGCTAGCATGCTGAACGGTGGCCATCGCTAATGCCAACCTATGCGCCGGTACGATGTCAAGATGAAACAGCTCTCCCGTTCAAAGTTTGCCTCTTTTTTATCATTGACGGCATTTCTTAACCTCGGTATTAAAGCTGCATAATCTGTAATGATGGTTCCATGCTCCAGGTAATCAAACAACAATATCACTTTGAGTCCCAAAATATTGAGGCCCCGGCCAGTCCATATACCACGGCCTTTTTTACGGTTTATCCTTCGGGATAAACCCGTGTTTCGTCCACTGCCACAAAACTAGATTAAAGTTTTTAGAATCTTCTTAAAATTTGTCCAACGATATCTTCGAAGTCGATTTTGTTTCTGATTCTCGGCACCCATCTTGCGGAGACTTTTCTCATATTCAAAATTTGTGTCAATATGCGTTAAGTACCTCTATATGAAATGCTCGTTTCTTGGATTAGGTATCAGATGATGGATTCTTTAATCGCTAAAAACAGTTTTTTCGAATATGGCAGCGTATTTTTATTGTTTCTTGTTGATTACTGGCTTCGATGGACGTCTGCAACCATGTTGGTCTTCCGTGTACGTTCTCCCTACTCGAAAGTAAGAGGCCCACTTTGCGAAAATTGATTATAACAGAGCAGTCTCTTCTCATGTTGCCTTTGAGCCGCAGTAAATCTCTTGCGTTGTTAACTTTTTATAACAGTGGTTTTAATGACAAAGTCGCACTTGGGTTTTTTTTTTTCGAGAAAATTTCGCACACATAGCAAACAAATGACTACATTCAGAAAAAAGTAAAGAGACTAGAAGATTTTTTATTAACACAACAAATATCTGAGCTACACTTTCCAGTATTATTTGTATTTATTTCTTGGTTACCAAGGAGGATATATTTTTTCTCACTACTATTTGTTCCTCCTCGTCTTTATAGAAGAATCATCAATTTCTTTTGACAAACTTGGAATGTTTGTCTGAACTAAAATCGCCTGATCTGAGCTCGATTGTAGCAATGATACATTTAACTTTCGCTACTATTTTGAAATTGAAAACACTTCTGAAACCAGTTTCGGTTTCGGTAAAGTTTCGCCAAATTTGGCCGAAACCGTAACTCAGCCGAAACTTGATTTTTGGCCGAAACTCGGCCGAAACCGAAACCGAAACCGAAAGTTCGGTCGGACACTAGTTTTACCTTCTTTTTTATCTTCTCTAATTAAATATAGTTTTAACTTTTAAAAATGATTTGGATATTTAGCTTTGTTGTTTGAAACCTAGGATCTCAGTTTATAAAGTAGAAGAAAGTTTTTTAGTTTCTATTTGCGAACCAAAATTCATCCATCTGCACTAGTAAAAAATTTTAAGTCGACGTTGATAAAAACAGCCTTAGAACCTTTTGGTTTAACAGAGTAATGGATTGTAAATACAATTGACAATATGTAGACGAGTTAAATTTATCGGTTCTACATTCATCCTAACCAAACCTCAACGGGATTAGAAAAGGCACTCAGTAGGTAAAACAGAGCAGAAATAAGTTCTATAGGTTTCCACTTTTTCGTAGTGGTGAGGGAATAAGAGCCAGGTCATGAGGACTAACCTCATGGTCAGTCTAAAAAGTACAGCCGTCCGTAGAAAACACCTTAAGCTAAATGGAGACCTTGCAGGAAACGGTAAAAGATGGTAGACGTAAAGCCTTGAATTCTACAGCCATGAGTCGCGTGGGGAAATGAGTGCTGGTTTTAATAACAAGACAGAAGACTAAGATAAATTACCTGTAAACGCTACTTGAAAAGCGCTAGAAAGGATGAACGCGAACGAGTGAACTAAAGACATTGCAAACGATGAAAAAAATCATGACCCGTCTTTGGGCCGACGAGGTCGATTGTGCTTATTTACCCCACGTAAAAAAAGCAAGAGTGCATTTATTTCTAGGTAAAATTTTAAAAATACGCAAAAGTATGAAATGAAATAAAACCTTTATTTATTATAAGGTATTGCTCACCTAACGTTATCCGATTTTGCAGGCTGAGCTCGCCACGCACCAAATCTACAATCTTCGATATTTGATAATTGCACTTATCCCAATAGGCTCTCATGGCTGGAATGCTTTTATGGATTGCCTCTGTAACTTCCGAAGTCCAATACGTCATCGCTATGCATTGCACCTTAAATCAAAACAACAAATTATAACTTATTCACTATTTATTCTTTTGACTGCTGAATTGAAACATGAAGAACGCAATTCAATGCATTTCGATTTCGAAACAGCAGTTTTATCAATAAAATTGAAATAATGTCATTAAATGATTTTAATATAAGACTTCCCAAATAAATTTCTATGCTTCTACTGCAAAAAGATATAAAAAATTTGCAAATAGTTTTGTGAAACATGTTTATCATTTACCTTTTCTTAACATTAAACTAAACCGGGACAATAAAAATCAGTTATAAGAAGAACATTGCTAAGATAAATTATTAATATAATATTTGCTACTTAAGTAGAAACTAGTTAATAAACTTCAGAGGAAAGACAAGTTCTTAATTGTACCGTTTGCCCTGGCCATACGAGCACCCAATCTTCTCTCGGCCGTTGAGTGTAATCGTCAAACGATGTATGCACTTCGTGATGTACCGATGCCTTCATAGCACCTTCTAATTCCAGAAGCCACTTTTCCACCTATCCACAGATAAAGTATACGGATACGGTAAAATAATTTCGTTAATATGTAATGAAACTAAAGTAGATAATAAAAATTATAAGAAAACAGATTTAGGCGGAATTTTTCAGTAATTTGTGAAAATATTATTATTATTATTAAATAAAATTACTTTACGGATATTATCGCGTTTATTTTTCATTTGTAATTTCCCGACGTTTCGAACACATTCCAGCAGCCGTAGTCACGGGGTAGACGGGGGTGGACGATCGATAAAATCCGTAAAGTCATTTTATTTAATAATGTATAATATAATACCAATAACAATAGAAATAATATTATCATTGATCTTATATAAGCCGGTCGTTCTTTAACCACCGCGATGGCTTATTTGTAAGCGGTCAGCCAAAAAACTAAAAAACGCCTGTGCAAATGCCCATTTGCATTTGCAGAGAAGTTTTAATATATATTGAAATAAAATAACGCTATATTTTGTGCCTTTACGTCATAATTCAGATCCAAAATGGCGGGTAATCGACCCAAACGATGATACTAATCCCGGTTTACACTATTATAACGTAAATTGACAAATGCTAATATTTTATTTTTAAACCTGGCGAGATTTTTTGGTATTTCTAAATAAATTCTTCAAATTCAAATTAAATAAACTAAAGTTATTCCTTCCGATGGACTTCTTGTCAATACTTACTTGACCCCTCGCGGCCGCTGTGTTAATAGTAATTGTTAACTTAACAATCTCCCCTTCAGAAGATCTCATGTGTGTGACCACCATTTCATCGGTAAACGTCAGTTTTGCAATGCCCTCGAAACATTTCTTTAGATGCGGCTGCACACTTTAATAAAATTAACTCATAAGTATTTAATTCAGTAAATTACTATTATGCTGTATTAGGACCAAAAATATGTTTAAACAGTAAAAATACTACATACCGTAATGGATCCTTAGTTTCAGACAAAATTTCCAGCAGCTCATCATTGGACAAGAAGAAAAATCGCGGAAAGTACAGACGTTTCTTCTCCAAATAGGCATTCAAGCCCCTCTGTACCATTTCCAGTAAACTGTTCGATTTGCGTAGTCTATCTAGCATCTTTTCGATTGTTATCACATCAAGCACTCGTGGTTCGGCAGATGCCGCTTTCATTATTTCCCTCCACATCTGACAAAAAGATGGGTAATGTATATCGTCTATATAAAAGCCATATAAAGGCCGAAATCTACGTGAAGATGTCTAATTTCATACACTAATGGCGCTAAACCTTATGATCCTCAAATCTTTGTGGCATCGCTTGGAGATTTCGCGGTTAGCGGTAAAAAAAGCAACCTTTATAAGGAGGAAAATAACTTAAAATAATGTTTTCAGAATGATATAAACATACTTTGTCAACAGCGCTAAAACGACGACCCTCTTCGGGTATTTGCTGCTGAATATCGGGCGATGAAAATATAGGCTCGAGGTACATCCAAGTTGCCTGAACTTTAAGCCATTCGTCGAGAATTTCTTGAAGTAATATCAGTTTCCCTTCCCAGTCCCTGTCAAGAAGTGAATTACAAAATATAATAAGCAATTAATTCTCGCTATATTTTTTTAAATCAACAGAAAAATTCAAGTTAATCTGTTAGATACTAAGCATCGTTTATAAGAACGTAGTAGATTATTTAAGAGTTTCAAAAGACGTCTATAACAATTGTGTGATATTATTTTTTATAAAGTTGTATTTTTATTTTAATTAAGCATTTCTTTGCTGGAATAATAGTTGCCATTCAAAGATAAAAAAATTTACAACTCACTGTATAACGTCTTCAAATGGTTTGATATAAGGTGAATTCTTCATAGTTTGTGTTTTAACGATATGGTCGTCTAATAACAATTGTATTTCATCCACACTCGATAAAATAAAAGTACCCGTATCTCTAAAAAAAACAGATAATATTATATCAGTTATTTTCACACACAAAGGAGAATAATAATAAGATTAAATTACTAACTTATAGGACAATATGTCAAATTTGAGATCAGCCCATTCCTTCATCATCTTATCCAGGGCCTTCTCCAGATTGTTCTCTTTAGTTGCTGCCTCAGATATGCTTTCAAACTTATCGATGTAGTCATCTAAATTGAAGTCAATCACTTTTTCCAGAGACAGTTCCTCATCAACCACAATTGGGAAACCAACAATTTCAGACACTTTCTCCCAATGTCGCGGTTTCATGCCAGGGTTACCAAGAGTCTGTATGATTGGCATATGCGTTTTAAACTCGTCCATTTTCTCTCTAAGTTTAAAAAAATAGTTTATATCTTGTTGTTAATATTAACTTTAAATACTAAAGAAGCTTTAGTAATAAAGCCATTATTTTATTACCTGACAGACGTAGCGAGTCGATGTGTCTCAGGGACATCTTGAAATGACTTCTCTAATTTGTACACATTTTTGTAATAATAACTAACATCACCTTCAATATCTTCAGGATCAAAACTTCCAACCTATGGTAAAAAATCAAATAAAATACAATCCAAATTTAAATTAAACATATTTGAAAATAAACCCACACATTCGAGATTGATTATAAACTTAAATGCTATATTTTTTGTTTTGAACTTACTCTAGACTTCATCCAGTTGTCGTATTTTTCAAGGAAATCGTAGCCCGCATCAAACAGCTTCTTAAAGGGAACGAGACGATCGTACACGAGTTTCCGCTTCGGATATTGCGATAGCTCCCAGCCAAAGGAAGCCTCCTCCTCATTAAATTGATCAATCTTCAGCAGTGCATTAGACAACCTGCATTTAAATGACACGTAACTTCAACACTTGAAAAAATTAACAATGTTAATAAAATTTAAAGTAATTTAACTGAAAGTAAAATAAAAATGAATTAATATTCAACCTTAGTAAGCACCATACTTTACATCTTTAAAGGTTTGAGGCCAATGTTTAGCGAAACCCTTCATCATCTCGCATATGATGGTATTATCATTGATAGACCACCATACTAATAAATATTACATTACCAAATATTCTCTTACATATAAGGCATAGACGAAAAACATTACACTGAAAAATTGATTCAAGAAAATGTTACAATATGCTTACTTTTCATCGAGATGTCGAGCACGGGAAACGTATTTAGGCAATTCGTTTATATCGCCCCAATATTGCAGTTCATTACATTGCAACTCGTACATATCTAGGTCTTCGATGAACTTAGCGATTCGAACCTGTAATTATTATCCTTTTAGAAAATGAAATGAAATAGAACTATGTCATTAGTAACGAGCCTCAAAAGTTAAAACAGCACTGCAAGACACATTTAAAATTCTCTTGTCTAAGATATGCTTATATTTAGATCTAAGTTACATTGAAGGTGAAGCTTAAGGTTAGATATTCTTAGCAATTCTACAAGCTACAGTGTCCTTAAATCGTAACACTGTAACATTTTTACTACTGATTGGTGATAGCAATAATCAACACAGGCATTGTGATCAAGAAAAAAATTATGAAGAATATTTTTAAGAATGATTGTGTTGTTGTTTTTATTTTTCTACTTCATTGCTTACATTTTGTAAAATGTTACTGTGTACCTATATGTGGAAACCTAAAATTGGCCTTCATTCTTTTTTTTCTTGAAGACTATTATTTTTATGCTGGCTGTACGGATTTTTCGCGTTACTTAAATATATTTATTCCCGACGTTTCGGATTCTTTTCAGCATCCATGATCACTGGCAGGCTAAGTTCGTATATGTCTGTATCTCTATGTTTTCGAATAACCGTCAGTTTTTATTTAAAAAATTGACATATCTTTCGATTTCTTAATATTTAATGTCGGTTTGACAAAAAGCATTAATGTTGTCCTTCGGTTTTGTAGATTTTTTATACTCTGCGTTTAATTTTTGAAATTATTGGATCCCAGGAAGGTGGCAAAGACCAACCATCTTCTCTATTAAAATTTGGATATTTTTAAATTTCTATTGCTTCCCGAATCATCCTTGGTATAAATCGATGTTCATTAGCCAGTATTTTTGGTTCATCAAACCTAATATAATGATTGGGCTTGTCTAGAACATGGTCGCAAATTGCAGATTTCTTATAGCGTCGGTGCTGAACATCAGCTATATGTTCTTTTATTCTGGTTTTTACTAGTCTCTTTGTTTGTCCAATGTAAGAGAGAACACAAGCACAGTCTAGTTTGTACACATGTGGTCTCGTGATATGTATAATAATCGCGTAAATAAAAGAAATAATTAAGTGTAAAATGAATTAATGACAAATAAAATTAATGACACTTTTCAGACAGCCAAAAAGCCGTCAGGAATATATATCTATCATGAAAAACCAACTCATAAAAAATGTCATGAAAGTATTTAAGGTTTTCAATTACCTTTAGCAGGTCTTGGTATTCGATTTTCTTTTGGTCACAAATTGATTTGCACTCTTCTATAACTCCCGGCATTCGAGCGTACCTAGAAATTAGTAGACGATATCATACCTGTAATTTATCTTTGTTGTAGATAAATACTTAATATTAATAAGTCTTAGCCCGACCGCAGACTCGGCTGGTCACATTTAGTCAGTAAGTAGTTATTAATAAATATATATTACGTTTTACACTAATATAATAATAGTTAAGTGATTAACAATTAAATAATTACCAAGGGCAACAAAATATTATATCCTTTATTTGGATTAATTTTGATTAAAACGGAAACTGTAGTTCGACCAATTATTAAAATCAATGCAAATTTCATGCAAGACTTTTAAGAACGTTTTCATAAAAAAGCGAAAATGAAGATGTTATACGTATATTTAACGTAAACGTGCAATATGTATTTGTCAAAACAACTGAACAGAAAATTAAAAAAAAAATCATACCAATGGAACGTTTGATTATTCGCCTTCATCTCCAAAGGTGTAAAACTGGTGTAGTCCCCCAAGAAAACAATGTACTGCATGACAAATCTCAGTTTCTCCTCCATCTCGTCCAGGATCGTTTCCTCTACCTTCTTGGAATACGCGATTAGTTCCATCAACGCAGCGGTGTCAGGGGGTGGTGTAAGGAGGGTGTTAGCTATGGATGCGTATTCTTCAAAAATCCTGTATACGAACAAACAAACAAAACTGAGTAATGAATTTTAAATATTGATGCAAAACTAATCTTTGAAGTACTTCACGTTTGAAAACAAAGCTTTCACGGAGATAGGTGAATTTACATGTTACAGAATTGAATTCTTTAATTTCTGAGTAAAGAGGAATAGATGGTAAGAGATTGATAGTGAGGTTATGTTCGGATTCAGACTTATGTTAGCACTACGTAACGAAGGACATTAAGCTTAAAAAATATTTTATGAACTGAAAATGATTAAGTTTATAAAAATATATAAGAATAACATCATGCACGTACATTTTGACCATATTCTGATAGTCCTCGGTCATTTTCCTCAGAAGCGTATTGGCCATTCTCGTAGCGGCGCTTCGCAAGGCGTTAATCAAGTCGTTCCTCTGCATCCTGAACATTCCGATCACTATTGTCCCTTCGAGACTGGATGGTATCACCCGCGCCAGGTCCACATATTTCACGGCCTCCGCACAAAACTCTTCAAAAGTCTTTTCGGGTATCGAGTTTATGAAATCGTCGACTTCAGATAAAGACTAAAAGCAAGTAAATAAAAATAATTAACAGTACTTCAATATTACATGATCGATTTAATATAATGCATTTTATAGCAACGTTATAGCGTTTAACTTTCTAAATGATTGATTATGTCTAATATGATGATATAACAGATTTTAAGCGATCCAATTCAGAATAACAACTAGCTTATGCATGTCTTATTTGCTTCTGTTGTAGTAAATAACCTTATATTTTTATTAATTCACTTTAGATGACAAATAACGCATTAAGAGATAAGAAAGTCGTAAACAAATGAGTCACTTTATTTAGAACGCAATGTGGATGTCTCTTTATCAATTTAAATTTAGATCAAATCACCAGTCCGAACGTTCATGTATTATAGTTCTATGTAATTATTTGAACGTAAGTTACCTCTCCGTTAAGCAAGCAGACGTAGTCATCAAAATCCTGAACTCGTAACTCAGGGCCGATCCTCTGCTCGTTTATCAAACCGATAATGCTCTTCTTATAACTTTCAATCAGCTCTTCGTCTATTATTGGCTATTAACGCACAAAAAAGACGTGAAATTAAAAAAAACTCAATCCCAAGAAAGGAACAAAACCTTTACCAAATCTATAAATATAATATATCCACGTCATTGTATCATCATATCATCATTATAAACAGCTTTAAGCAGTCCACTGCTAGACATAGGTCTTCTTTAATGAACGCCAAGACGGCGTCCAATAAAAAGAGTATAAAAATCCAGTCCAATAAAAGATTGGCAATTTACTAATTGCACTTGTACTGCGGATCTGTCTTACTCCCACAGTAAGGCAGTCAAGTGGGCGGTGAGGTATTCACATCCCAACGCTTTCACATTCATATATATATTATACGCTTATTACGCTTTTACGATTAAAAATTTATTTGCTTGCATTTACCTTGAGTGTAGTACAGTTAGTAGCATCGTAATCCTGATATAGCAAAGTCTCCAATCGCGGTGTCTGCCCGCACGCGTCAATCAAGAAATCATACAACAGGCAAAGCTGGTCGCCGAAGCTCTTGAATGTTGGCTCAAATTCAATTGCCTCGTTTTGAAACGTCAAATTGATAACGAAACCCTGATTCATGCCCTGAAATGTTTTACAGTCAATCAGTATATAGAACATATGGCCAAAGAAGATTCGAAACTTATGTAAAATAAGTTCAATATCATAGTTCATCATAATGCCTCCTAAATTGCAGCATCCTTCTTCGATATTACGATACGATATATATATATAATCTTGGGGTTTTTAACACAACAAGAATTTTTATGTTGTAACCATAAGTTCTGAGCTAAGTTGCTGGAGTATACCCAAATAAGCAAACAAAAAAATGTAATTTATTGCATTTATAAAATAGATAATGACAAATATAAAATTTGGCAAATCTACCCGACGTCCATAATGTATTCGGTGTACTCTTTCATTGATTTTAAACACAAGGTCTGAAGATTGTACGTCATGATGCAGGCGAGACAGTTATAAAATCTTTTCATCTTTACCGGCTGCTTTGGATCAGGTATTTGCTTTTTCTTGCTTCCCTGCAAGGTAATCATGCAAAAAAAATCTTTTATCACATAATAAAAAACACATCTACTTACAGAAAAAATCCCTAAGGTTATATTTTGTATATATAACATGATTTCTACACTGTAACAGAACCATTTCTGTTATTTAGTTTTTTTTTTTGTGCACATCATATTGACAATCACTAATATATCAAATACTGCCTCCATAGCCTAGTGGTAAGGGCGTGTGCTTTAGAAACCGGAGGTAGTGGGTTCGAATCCTGCGGGGACTCCTGTTGTTTCCCAGTTGGTTAGGGATAGAACCAGCAATATGCAAACCCGCATAGGACTAGCTCGGTGGGTTACGGTCCAAAAACCCCCTAAATGGAGACGGCGTGCATTAGGCGAGGCCTATGTCCAGCAGTGGACTAACACTGGCTGATGATGATTATGATTATATCAGACATGTAAATTTTGTAGCTATTGTTTTTGACGAAAAAGAAAGCAAGTCTAGTTCTGTAAATCTGTTTCCTAAAAAAAAATTAAATCCAATAAAAAAAGTCAAATCCTAAAAACCTAAATAATTTTTAGGTTTTTAGGATTTCATTTTCTTTTAATAGAATTAAAACAAATTATATGCCAATGATTGGTTTACACAACACACATAATATCCATTCAGCTAGCAATCATAACAAGGTCTTCATGTTAAGGCAAGGACTAGTACAACAATGGGCTAGTGCGTCACACCTGAAGGAACACGGTCTGTATTGTGGGCACCCATTGGAGCGTGAGGACATTGCCGGCCGCATCAATGTGCCTCTTGCACACGAAATTGAAGTCCTGCAATTCGTACGCTTCGTGTGTCATCATTATGTCCTTCATGCTGATCAAACGTAACTCGCTGGAAATACGCAGATTTATTGTTAGAACTGAATAAACTATAGTGATGTTTTATTTTTCTAGATCGTAAAAACAGTATAATCCAAATGACAAATATTTCATTTGAAAATTAGACGGAAAGTTTTTCAATTTTACTTTCGTTTAAAACAATATATGTCACATTAACACGAATTTAAGGTCGTAGAATAATCTTTGCCTGGATTAGTGCCAAGGAAGTACCATAATGGTGTTTATTTCTACTTTAACTCAGTAAAAAAAAAATTCGAAGCTGGTGTTATTATTGGATAAAAGAATTAACAAAACAAAGCGTTACTTTCCATACACACGTGGCCAACACAGTTGCTTCTATTCTTATGACAAGACATCTAACGTGTTCTGTATGTATTACAGATTCAAGAAATTAAAAAATTACAGTATCAGATGCATGTCGAAACTATATCCTTTCAGGTGAATAAACGACTTTTAACATCGATGCTTACTTAAATTGTTTCGACCAAATCTGCAAAACTTGCGCAATACAAGGATTGACGCTGTGCAAATTTCTCGTCATATATTTTTTTGAAACTGCGTATCTGTTCCTCCAGGCATCATCTTTCATAGCCAACTCCTGTTTAAGCGGAGTATCCTGCTCTTCAAGTGATTCTTCCTTTAAAATAAATAAAGGATTTAGCAATACTAAAGCGTCATACGTCGTAACGGTTTATGAGTTTACATTCGTTATCCTTTTTAATATAACATTGTTTGATATCATAATTGAAATGGCATACTTTTAAGTCCACTGCGTAATTCCCAATTGTAGCGCGAAGATAATCTTGGGTATGTAACTTACCTTCTCCTAATGCAAAAACCAATAGGGTAAAGGGAGATATATTGGTGATATAAGTAATTTGGTGATATCTTTTAAAACACTTTTGTATGACCGCGTTAGCGAATTGCTACAAGTGTAAACGGTATAAATCCTTTTCACTTGCTCCGGTAATTTGTCTCAGCGTTTGGCGAACAAAGCAATTCGCTAACGCGGTCATACAAAAGTGTTTTAAAAACTATCACCAAATTACTTATATCACCAATATATCTCCCTTTACCCTACCATAAAATGTTGTAATTCCGTCTTTATATAAGTCTCCTCATTATTTGTGTCAATTTGGTGAGTCTCAGATCATTGCTTCAAACTATTTAACCAGAAAATAATATAACTAAACTTGCTTACCGTATTTGGATCTTTCAACACAAAATCAACAATCGCTTTTTTCATACTCATCATAAAATCCTCACGCATTTCATCTGTGCATGAAAATAAAGTCTCTTTCCATTTCTTGAGCTTCAGAGGAATAAGGCCATGCACACTGTGAATAAAATGTTTTGATTTTTTTAATTTTACAAAGTGTTAAAAACAAAGACGGAGCAGATATCAAGCAGTCTTAAAATTTTGTGCCCTGGCTTGCTCATAAAGTCTTTAATTGAGTTCAGTTGTTAAATTTAAAAAATGTACTGTTATTGGGCAAAACTTATATATTTAGTAAAAAGCGAAATAATTTTCTATTGCTCAATTGATTTCGGCTGGAAGTAACTGTAAGAAGCCGTGCAAAATCGAGATAAGTGGAAATTCTTCTGCGGATCCTATGTCCCCAATAAGGTAAGACAGGAACAAATTATCATCTTCATAATCTATATGAATTTTAGATATATATTCCTACCGCAATATAATTTTATTATCCAACGGGGCAACATGTATTGTGTCAATCCCGTAACGTATGTAATAATAATAACGAAGCATATTCTTTTCATCTCCCGACGGAATGGCATCCGCGTCCTCCCCGGGGGCTGATTGACAAATGAGCTTCATCAACTTAGCCCGAAACTCTTCCCTCGCCTTTCTCATAGATGTAAAGCTTTGCATAACTAAAACAAAAAAATTGAGATTTTGGTAAAAAATAGAAGTTATAACAAAACTACAATTCATCATCATCATCATCATCATCAGCCTGTGTTAGTCCACTGCTGGACATAGGCCTCCCCTAATGCACGCCACCGCTTCCGATCTTCGGCTATTCTCATCCAGCCCACACCGGCCACTTTGCGAATGTCGTCACTCCATCTTGCGCAGGGCGTCCTACACTACGTTTGCCGAGCCTCGGTCTCCACTCCAGAACTTTTCGACTCCAGCGGTCGTCAGTTCTGCGGCTTATATGACCGGCCCACTGCCACTTCAGCTTACTAATCCGGTGGGCTATGTCGGTGATTTTGGTTCTCTGACGGATCACATCATTTCTGATGCAGTCCTTTAGAGATACTCGAGCATAGCCCTCTCCATATCTCGCTGAGCCACTTTAAATTTGTGGACCAGTCGAACCGTAAGTGTCCAAGTCTCGGCACCGTAGGTCAAAACGGTAGGACGCACTGATCGAAGACTTTCGATTTGAGGCACTGTGGGATGTGTGACGAAAACTCGACGAAGCTTATGAAAAGCTGCCTAGCCCAGCCGAATCCTTCTGTTGGTCTCAATTGCTAAATTCAATCATGTTTATGGTATCCAATTTGTTTTATAACGCATGGCAAAAATAAATATCGTAAGTGGTTTTAGATCCTGAATCCGCTGTACCTCTGTGCTTATACCATATTAGAAGCCAAATAAAATATGGAATATGCGTAAATATAGTTATACCGTAATGACAAGTAAAACCCAGTTAATATATGTATCCTAAATACATCATCCATCATCAGCCTGTCCACTGCTGGACATAGACCTCCCCTATTACACCCCTATCCATTAGAGGGTTTTGGACCGTATTCCACCACGCTGATCCAATGCGGGTTGGTGGGTGGACCGACTTTTTACACGCCTATCCGACGCATGGATCATCATACTTTTGAGACAGTTGGGTGATCGGCCCAAATTGCCCAAACCAACTAAGAAACAACAATGAAAATTTGTTAAGACCCCGCGGGATTCAAACCCACGACCTCCGGTTTCTAAAAAACACGCCCATACCACTAGGCTACGGAGACAACAGAGAAGAATATATGTATATATACGTTAAAATATTGTTTATTATATACATATGAATTTGTATAACCCTAGCGGATCCGTCATACGATTTGGTACTGATATACCAAGCGATTAGGATGTAAAACAAAGTAAAGTATGAAAGTTTAAGTCGATTCAGCAGTTTACTTGCATTATTCATAAATAACCTGCAGCGCCATCTGTCGGGCTTTTTCATTCATTATTTGTCATCACCAAATTAACTAGAACACACACACAAAATGTTTAAAATCGGTACAGCCGTTTGGGAGGAGTTCACTGTCAACACACGTACCGAAGACGCTTGCAATATTTTGCTTTTATGATTATGTATGAGCATTAGGCTACGTATAATTTTAAGCTACTAAATTATTATTTGTTAAGATGGTTAATCGCTTCACATAAAAATATTTTTAAATATACAAAGTAGAATACGGCATAGTGATAATATAAGTTATCTGGATGACTGATCAATATACAGCAATAGATCAAACAATTTAAATAAATAATAATTATTCTTTTACCACTAGACTTTTTCCGCGGAGCTATTTTCTTTGATCGTAGTTTTGACGTTTTTGTCGGTGGAGGAGGTAATTTCAGAATTTCTTCGGGCAATGAAAAGAGGGGCCTGGTTCTTATTTTAAAGTCTTCGGGCATTGTTATTTTAGGGATTTTTGGTAATTTCACATCCGACGAAGAAGCCCTTGGAAGGTCTTTCGTTCTTTTTGGCTTTCTAGATTGCATTTTCTGAAAATTTTTACATATTGTATAATAGGTACTTTTATTTAGTTTTTTATACGGCGATTTTCTTGTACTGATCTATTAAATGCTATTAATTATGTTTTGTGATGAAACTAAACGCTCAAATTTTGACATCAAAGATGTCAGATTACAAAACGGAAAAATAACCTATATTATTGTCAAAATTTATATTAAATTTCAGTTACTAACTACATTAATACTTGAATAAGGTACGTAAATTTTATGAACAAATCAAATTTCTTGCCTGTATGATCAGCGGCTTAACGTAGTTAATAAATAAGGACCAGTGTCATAATATTTAGCTATAAAATATAATCACTATTCTGAATATAAAATTTGGTGCTGTGGCTTTAATTATTTGCACATGAATAGACTCGTTATAGTATTAAACGTGTGAAGAAATACAGTTTACGACAAGTACATAATTCAATACTTAATATTGATTTCTCCATGGCAACATAAACGTCTTGTTAGCAACCAATAGGGAAAAAAAGAAATACTTTTAATTCAAAACCAAATAAGAACTATTTTAGATTCACGCAGAAATTAATATTTTTATTAATTTGTTTGTTAACATATTACAGATGAAACAAAAAATTAAATGTTACTCCCAGGTAAATTACTGTGTTGCTTGTAACTTCTACTTGAGCTTTGTGCATGAATTCATAAATAAAATTAGCTTCAGACTAAATACTATTGCATAAACATAGTGGGATTGGCCTTGAGAGGAACCAATAGGTTTAGTTATGACATCATCTCTCTAGTGTTTTTGTACAATGTACAGTGTACAGTTACTAAAAGTGAATCTCAGCATTAAAAATTATAATTGATTCATAAAAAGTCAATGATTTTCTAAATATTGAGTGAGTTTAATGAAATCCTTTCATGTGTTCAAACTAACTAACAAAAAGAAAAAGAAGACAATTATTTATTGTTAGATTTAAGTATCAGTTATGTTAATTTCAGATGATATTCCAGTTAGTGAGGAGTTTGCACACTGGTCCAGTGTGTCGAGCCGCAGAATCCTCTCTCTTAGCCAAACTGAGAAAGAAGACAGGATACACAATAGCAAACTGCAAAAAAGCTTTGGAGATGCATAATAATGATGCTGACAAGGTATTTTATATGTGAATTATACAGTAGAAAATTAGAGTTCCAACTTTACTTATGTTAAAATTTGTGTCTTTGGCAAGATTGTAAAATACCTGCAATATATTGTATGTCACAAAAAATTATATAACTTTCATTTAATTGCTTACAATTTATATGTAAGTAAGCATAAAGTCCATACTTTTCAAATTTTACTTTTTCCTTGCAAAATTTAAAAAGGTTTAGACACCTGGCAATCTCAAAGTGTTATACATTATCCTGAGATTGCATACAATAGCGATGTATTAAACTAAAATAATTTAGCATACATAATACCATTGTGAATTTTAAATTTAATTTATAACATGTGATTAATATAAGTTATTGTTTTCATATAGCTATACCCAAACTCTGTCATCAATTTTAAGTTAAGAATAGTGTATTAACAAAATTACATATATCTTAAAATGTGATGTGAAAAATTTGTGTCAGTGTTGCTTCATTATTTGATACTGCTGTTGCCAGCGACTTTGTCCACATGGTAAAAAATAAAAAAGTTGTATATCTTTTTTCTCAAAAATGATGATGTAACCTATGTTACTTCCAGTTGCATCAGCTATCTTTTGTGAAACTCCCATCAAAGTCGGACCAGCAATTCCAGAGATTAGCCAGGACAAACAGGCAGACACAAATTTAAAACAATTATGTTATATATTTGTATTAGGTATATACCACAATGTAATCATTTAAAAATTTTTGATGTTACAAACAATTAAATTAATTCCACCTTAAATTGAAAAAAAAGTTTAATCCAGGTAACCCTATATTTTACTAGGGTTGTATCTGGTTAATCAGTGTCTATATATAAATAATTATGACATCAACAACTGTAGCTAAAATGTAACGCATTCTTGTTTTTTTCTACACTAAATTCTCATTGGCATAAATAATTATATTATTTTATAGATCTAAAATTGGGGTATAAATATATTCTAGACTAATTGTAAATTTTTTAACAATATAGTATGTCTTGAAAGCACAATGAAAAAATATTTGTATCTAGGTAAAATTCCTAATATATTTATATATAGGTAATATTCCTATCCATGATGAATTCTGTACTATTTCAGTATCCCTAATGCTAAAGCGCAGTCACTATATAGCATTAAACCTATAGAAAAAGCTCAAACTTATATGGCAATTGATGAAAAAAATTCTATATATATTTCGCCTAGGTGTAATTATTATAATTGAATAAATTTACTAGTATATATATTATAGTAATATGATATTGGATCTTTTTGTGTAGTGTTTTTTAAATGTATATGCATGTACCTTTTTAGGCTGAGGGGTGGCTTAATGAACAAGCACAAGCCATGGGCTGGGCCAAAGCCACTAAATTAGCGGGAAGGACTGCTCTTCAAGGGCTTGTGGCTGTAAAATTTGATAAAAACCATGGAGCAATGGTGGAGTTGAATTGTGAGACCGATTTTGTTGCTAAGAATGACAAGTTTCAAAAGATGATTGAAGATGCAACACTTGCTTGTTTTAAATTTGCACACACCAATTTACAGTCAAAAGGACCAGTAACAAAGGTGAGATATCTACATACCTTTTTGAGTAAATATATAATAAGAGATATTACTATAAAGGCAAAGAAAATCTTGAATTTAAATGAACCAACAATGTATAAAACTACTCGTACATAAATTAAGCATTCTGATTGTTGTCACAGCCAAGTCTATTACTGCTGTGACATGCTTACAACAATATCAAAGCTATATTTTTTTCTTTAGGCACTGTTTATATAGATCCAGAACCTGTTTGGCTTTGTATAATGTGTATGATCCCTTAAGATTTAGAATGTATTTTCTAGTTTTACTCTTTCAAGATCTTGTTTGTTATGTGACATATTTCTTATGAAATCTATATTATCTAAGATATAAGCTCAAAACACTAATGGAAATAAACTACAAATATTAATAAGATTAATTGAAATAAATCTCATCATTGCTGATTTAGAAAATTGGGCACCTTAGTATTCATAGTTCTATGTTTACAAATTTTGTATTTTATAGATGGAGCTGGATAGTGACCAGTTAGGCAATCTCTCTTCAGGAGAAGGAAAGAAGCTCTCAGAAATTTTAGCATTGTTCATAGGCTCTGTAGGTGAAAACGCAGTTTTAAGAAGAGCCGAGTGTTGGAAGGCTAACAGTAGTGATGTGAAGATAGCAGGATACACTCATCCTGCCCCGGCAGTTGCTGGGGAATATTCCGCTGGCAAATATGGTGCATTGCTCGCATATAAACAGGCTGATGACCAAGACGATATTGGCAAAAAAATTTGCCAGCATATTGTGGGATGCGCCCCAAGAAAGGTGGGCAATAAGGAAACAGATAAACCCACTGAGAATATTGACGATGAGACATGTCTTATATACCAAGAATATTTGTTGGACCCATCATATACAGTGGAGGAAGTCCTACAGCAAAACAAGGTAGAAGTAATAGACTATGTGAGGTTTTCATGTGGAGAAGCAGCGGAAGCATCAATGCCCGGTGTTGAAAAACAACCCTTAGATACCGTTCAAACAGTACAGTAAAAGTAATGTAGCTTTAGATTTTTATTTATTAGGAATGTTATGATTATAAAGTAATAATGTTGCATTTAACAGCAATAAAATTTTAAAAGAATTGCTTGCAAATTTATTTACACAGCAGCCCTAGTAGTGCAGGTTATCTGTGCGAGTCTACATGAATGAAATTTTTCTTCTTAGCTTTGCCCTTCCATAAGAAAGTTCTACAGTCTTTCTTCCAGAATAGTGCTATTTGATTAGGTTCAAAGTGGTATCCATGATATTTGAGCACATCTGGAGTGACAACATGCAGGGCAAGCGTGTTCTGTTCTCTGGTTCTAAAAGGACCAGTTAAAGTTGGACGTAATAAGCAACCACATGGACATACTGTTGCAACTTTAGGTAGCGGTGGCAAATTGACTCTGTTGCATAGATTTGTTCTTTGAAAATTGTTGCAAAACTTTAACTCTTCCAGGGTACCCGTGAACGATTGCGTTGCCCGTAGCGATAACGGTCTGGCATTCTGATTCTCAACATTGCAGCTAAAACCGATGGCGGACAGGGATTTTTTACTGATATTTGTACATTCCTCGAGATTCCTCTCCTCATACTCGCTTTCCTTATCCGAATTATCTTCCGTGTACATAATTACTTACAAAAACAATTTAACGCTTTCATTCAAAACAATAATTTACATGACAACGTCTGCCATTCGCTTTACGCCTTTTTATATTTTTTTTGTGACTAATAGGGCCAACCGTCACTTGAAGCCAGTCATCATTAACCACATACAAACTTCGTCATCATTTCTGCTGCAAAAAGAGAAGATTCGCATCTGAATTAGGGTTAGCGACGGAGTTATTTCTCCTACGCCCAATGGGTGACAGATTCGAGGGAATCTGTCAAGAAGAGTGATTAGACCTAGGAGAAGAGCGGACTGATTGACAAATGATCGGTTATGGAGTAGGCTTTAGGTCCAAGAAGAAGTTACTCCTGCGCTGTTAGGCTCACGGAGGACTAAAAATCGTTGCCGTACGGCCAGAATGGCATATTGTCATGGAGTCAGAGCGAGTGTTACTTGTCCATGCATTAACCCACGCAGGAAAATTATGTCTTATTCATTGTTGCTTTGGTCTTATTGCGATAGATTTTTCTGTATTAATACTTTTTTCTTGCTATTTCAAGACCATCTATTCCTATAAAATTCCGCTTTCATCATTATTATTTGTACCAATCACCAATTTTCTAAAAATCATAAAAAACATTTAAAATCTAACCGTATTTTTAATATTAAAGTGAACAATAAAATTATCCATTATTATGCAATAAAAACTTAGCGAATTTGCTTTGCAAACTCAATTCACAGTTTCGACTTCTACTTGGGTTCACGTTTACGTTATTTTCTTGCGCACACTCACTGAAATAGGCAGATCACCTGTTGCTTATTAATTCAGATAATTTTGTACTAGGTTATTCTCCGGTGTCAGTCAATCAGACATCTGGCTATAAGCGAAAATAAAATAACTCTAATATAATGGACTTCCCGAGTACAGATGTCAAATGTTAAGATCTCGAGATGGTAGGTTCCGTTTTGCAGTTTATCGCCATTGTCCATTTTTGCCGCACAGTGTATAGACACCGCAGTTTTCTGGTTTGCAGGCCACCGTATTCGGCGTAAATATAGGGTTAACCAGACGCATCATCTCATGTATATAGGCGGTAAGTAGATTTGATCAATTTACGTCGAGTTTTTAAAGCGAGGGCATATCATTTATGGTCAGGTGAAAATCCTGCTCGTCTTGTAACTTAAAACTAAAAATTGTATGCATTTCAGTAAGACGTAGACGAAGTTTTCTGTAGATAAATCACAATATATAAATTAATCGACACATCTACAACACGAAGTATCAGACAACAGAGTATTTTAATTACTTATAGGTACGTAAAGTCACCTTGTAACATATGACAACTAAAGCTTCCTAACAATATTAAAAGTAGTGCGTAATCTACATTACCAATTGTTTGCGCAAACTCAGTTTTCCTATAGGACGGAGAAGCACACACTGAGAGAGAACAGACGCAAACGCATCGATCTATTTCAAGTTACGAGCAATCGGGTAACTAGCCCGTAATTTCTTTATCACATACAAAACATTTACAAAGATTATTACTGCGATTTTCATTGCGTATTTACAACAAAAATTAATGTTTCGCGCGGGTCGGCTTGCATAAAACTTGTATAAGCCGGCGGATTCGAATTATGCAACAAAATTATCTTTAAATGTAATTAGGGTTTTAAGTTCCAGTACCCTACGCAAATTTAATTCAATTTAGTGGTCTCTGGGCGCTTTAATCGGTCTAGTGAACATGGTTTTGTGAAAATCCAAATATAATCAGCATATCTATGACGAAAATGTTATCGCCTCGAACCAAACAACGCAAGCGTCGGACCGTATATCCCGTGACGAGTTATTGCTGTGAGAGCGAAACCACGTCGCGGTTTGAGTTTGCATGCTGACCAGTACAAACGCGGGCTGCGACGTGTGACAACTTTATCGAAATTTTGTATTTCATTTTTTTTAATTGATTTATTTAAATAGTACAGCATGCTTTATGGCGCAGTTTAGAAATTATTTGCTCTTATAAAATTAAAGGTATTTGAGATATTTGATTGATCAAAGAGTGCACAGGATTATTCGACAGCTGATGGACGATTATCAGGTATATTATAAAATGTTTGAATTGTTTTTGCTTGAGTGTGTTCTCAATAATGCAAGTTTTAAGTTATATTGAACAATTTAATTTTGTAGTAATTTATGCACTTGATTTATTATCGTTAATTTAATTGGCAGGAATCAGTTGTACCTGTAGTAGTTTGGCAATAAGACGCTATAAATTTGTTGTTTAGTAATAAATCGTATGTATGTAATCTATTGAATAAAGATAATATATATTAAGATTTTTTCCTTAACTTGGATCTTGCTAATTTATAATTTTCTGCCGCAACATTATATTTTTTGTAAAAAATGCAATCCCTTTGCCTCATGAGGTCACAGTTATATGTAGTCCGCTAAGTCCAAAACCAAAGATAGAACGAACGTTATACTCAATAAAACCCAACGGTTGCTCCTTTATTGTAGGCTAAAGACCTGAGCGTCAGAACTATGTACAATGTATCAGTGACATAAGAAGAGCCTTAAGGCCTATTCTCTCTGGGCTTATTCTCCGCTGTGGATGCTGTGCCGAGCAAACAGCAAAGTTCCTTCTCTTTGATGGTTCTCGTGACCATGGACACCCTTTTGTCGGCCGTCAGTGTCAGAGGGGAAGGTTGCACGTTTGGGCCTCTTTGGAGCGGACCTTCGTGCGGAGCCGAGTGCTATGCTCCATGAGCCTTAGCTTCCTTCTGCAAGCATGTGGTCACACAATTTTCTAGGACATGCGTCCCGGTGTTCCACTATCGTGTAGAGAATGCGGGAAGCGTAGGTGTTAGCATTCTTCGAAACCAAAAAAAGCCTCATATAGTTCTTTGTATACATTTGTTAACTACCTCCGTAGCCTAGTAGTAGGGCTTGCACTTTACATACCGGAGATCGTGGGTTCGAATTCTCCGAAGACCACCTTTTGATTATCGTTGTTTACTAGTTGGTTAGGGCACTGCGACTGGACGCTATAATATCTCTACGCAGTTTTACTTGTCTCTTATATAGATCGGCCACCACAGTCAAAATCGATAGAAGGACATTATTACAATTATGATTTACAGTCCTGAAGTTAAGCAAAAGCCACTTCTGATAATAAAATAACAGGGTAATTCCCAAAAATACATGACAATATTTGAAAATCAATGGGTATCCGTATACAGTTTAGCAGAATTAAACTGGTTAATTGTTGTTGTCTAGGTCTACTTTGTTTGCAGTTATTCCATGTCTAAACTTGGCCAAACTGCAGTTGATGATTGTTAAGACAGTTCCATGTGTAATATGGGTGCTCAAACAATTGTACTTAACCATTAAAGACCACAGAACATACTAGTTAAAAGTAAGCATCTAATAGTAACGACATTTTCCTGTTTTCTTAATGCTAAAAGTCGTGACCAAGTGAACGATGATACATAACGAATATAAGAATATTTAATATAGAGTTTAACTTTTTTTTGCACTTTTTGTTCTGCTTCTGTGGCCTAGTTCTATTACCTAGCTTCAGGTCAGACGATGGGTAACTCCAGTATACTATTATCGAAGTCATTAATTAATTCAAAATAATACTGAACGAGTTTTGGTGCCTGTTGACCTGCATTCTATATTTTATTTTGATAATACCAATTAGGTTACAAGCTAGGCTATCTTTGGGGAAAAATCTAAGAGAAGAAGTGTGTTTCGAATGTCCATGAAGTTGTTATTAATATTAACTTTAAATTGTTATATTCTTTACTACATGGTGTTTAAACAAACTGACAATTGTTAATTGGCGTCAATTACAAGCGGTACATAAACATCTAACGATCATAATAAAGCAGTCTCGAGTTGACCAAGCCGAGAGATGAAAACGCGATTGCGAACGTCCAGTGTCCATCGCACGCCACATCCTCGACTTTCGCGCCATTTAATTTATTCTTTTTTTTTTTTTTTAAATACACAAGTGCACACGGCGTGAAACAATTTTCTTTTCTGCCGCCGGCCGTCGCTCGAGTTTAGTCTGTGTGTTGTGCATGACCGATACGGTCGTCTCGTGTCTGACTGTAAGTTTGCCCGCTTGAATGGTTAGACTGAGCGCGTTGGGAGCGTCTTGTAATGGCAGCAGTCCATTCCTAGCTGCTTACCCGAAAATGCACATCCTAGAGATCGGCGCTGAACAAGTAATTATTTTTGTATTTATAAGCCTATATAGGACATTAATATCTGAAGCAATGTATGTCGCTCTAAATGTACATTACTAGTTTAGTATGTAACTTACAGAAGTAAGATCTTCCATAAAAAAGTAGAAATTATGATAGTCGAAAAATTTAATTAGTATTTCTACAAAAATTGATAAATCAAAGTATTTGTAGGTACTTAGAAATTTAAACAAAGCTAATGTTTTTGCACTTTAAAGATATTTTAGGAAAGCACCGCTTTTTTAGGAACATATAACTGAGTAGTTACCTTAATAAAACGTAGTTATTTTCCGCAATAATAAGCACAAGAAATCGATGCTAGGTCATTATTTTTCTTTGCAATGAAGATCGAAGCTGTGACCGGCAACCGTTAAGTCGACCCAATTACTTTTAATTTATTTTGACTAGACACGGTCATGAAATGCATTATAGCCTCATTGGAACTTAATTAACTTATTATAACTGAAAAGCATTGCTTTTATGATTGAATTTCTGATTATCGTTATATTTTTTATACAATCATACATCATCTAAAAATATATAGACCCTAAATAAGGGAACCGTGAGAAATCGTAAACCTAAATCTACACTGTAGCTTATGTATCCTTGAACTGCAACTGTACTATTTTGTAAAAGTCCTATATGTAATTGAATTGTGGCTTTTTTTTTAATCATCAGATATAATTTTGTGACAAATCATGAAATAGTAAAGTAGAAAACATAAATGGTTGGTAGAAATGTCATCGTAATTTTAAGCATCATCACTTGGATATGCAAAATTAAATGCTGAAAATGAAATCATTATCAGACTGTGATAGTCCACTGCTGGACATAGGCCTCTTCTAATAATCGCCACCGTTTCCGATCTTCAGCTATTCTCAAACAACCACGCCGGCCACTTTACAAGTGTCGTCACTCCATCTTGTCGCAGGGCAAAATTAAGGCTTATGTCGCATTTACCAAATTACCTAATCACAATATAGAATTGCCTTATTCTCGATTGGGCAAACATAGTTACACCTAATACTTTATAGGTACGTCATGCGTCCCTGAACATTTGATCTCTATTTGGGCGCGTTTCTGCCGCTCCCTGTCCAGTAATGCGAGACCTTGAATTTGCTGACTTCCATTATTCGAATCTTTTGCGCAATCACTCTAGTAGATTAAAAGCTATTGAAAGGAACGCAAAAGCATTGTTTCCGTAATGTTAATCTTACAGCATGGATTGCAAAAAATCTGTTGCGTATAAAAATATCGGGTAAATGACAACGTTTTGGAACAACCAATACATAGCACAGAGCAAAAACAACTATAGTTTATAATTATTTATTTTATTTACGCGATTATTATACACATCAAATCCAATCATTTACAGATTTTTCGCGTTAGTTATATATATTTATTCAAGACTTTTCGGATTCTTTCCAGCATTCATGATCACGGCCAGACTAAGTTGCTATGCGAGCTGATGTATAAATCCGAAACGTCGGGAATAAATATATATAAATTAGTCGATTTAATAACTATAGTTTAGCCAAATAAAACTTGAATTAAATGTAAATAAGTAACCCATGGTATTGGAAAGGACAATTTGGGCCGATCATTCAATTGTCTAAAAAATAAGATGATTCATGCGTCGGATGGGCATGTAAAAAGGCAGTCCACCCACCAACCCGCATTGGATCAGCGTGGTGAAATACGGTCCAAAAACCTCCTAATGGAGAAGGCTTGCTTGAGCTGACTTGAGGTAACACTGGCTGATGATGATGAAATCGACAACACTATATTTAGGCAGTTGGTACGGCCTACGAGAGAAAGATATATAGGCCTTATCAATTTTTCTCCTTAGTACTTTAAAAAACCGGAACAATTTAAAACAGTATATTTGAGGACATTGCTTTCTTAAATAGACTGTCAAAGATGGACTTCGATCTTTCGATCGAACTTCGACTTGCCATCAGATAATGTATCTATAAAAATATAATTACACCAATTAATAAAGGTACACATAATGAATCTCCAATAACAAATACCATTTTGCCAAAAAACCTGTCATAAAATTATAATGTATCATTTTAATAGTGCCCTATTTTTCTAACAGGATGACGAAAGCAATGGACGTGTCGTGGATGCAGTGTTCAGAACTGTTCCTCGAGATCACACCGCCTTCCTTGTGTGGAAAATCACAGTAAGTAAACTAATTCCATTCAAACAAACCATCAATTACCACATTTCCCACCTTAATACTGCGTGGATGCGCTTAAGGTACTTTTCTTTAAAATTCGTGACAGCAACCAAGTAGCGCCTTAGTTTCCAAAAATAGTCTGATATGCTTTAATAAAAACGACCTAACGCGAGTCAGTTTATGAATTATGAAGTCTGCGTTGTAGGTTATTGGCATTTCAATAAAACGTTGTAGCCACCTAAACAATTTCAATAATCAGTCTGGCAAAACGTTGCCTTACCACTGTCCCGTTAATGTTTACTTGTTGTTTAAAATCATCTAATAAATTAAAATAATAAGCTTTAAAGCGAAAACTCATGATAAAAATCAATTGATTTATAACTCAAATTTAAATTTTAAACAGCAAACGATAAATGCTAATCAGTCACATTCCTATAAGTTCAAACGTAATAGGTTTCCATACATGGTATTGCAATGGTTAGACAAAACTTCGCTGCACGTTTTTCCAATCAATGTGATTGATGTCGGATAGTCACGCATGTCAACTCACCTCTGGTATATCTAGTTCGACTCTGATTTCACTTTCGCGTGTATAGCACACGGCAAAAAGTTCGCAACATTTATTTTCTGTCGACCAATTGAAGAGAAAAGATCGCTACATTTGAAAAATAGCACATTACATGTACTGTACTAGACAAAAATAAGATTTGTACTATTACACGTTGCGTTGTTATGAGTGACAACTGAACGTAAAACGTATAACGTTACTCTTGGTTACCTTCTTTACATCGGTTTCATTTTATTTGGGCTTATGCCAATACCTCTTTTATATGCAATCTAAAGGCAAATTTAACAGGCATTCGTCGCTGAAGTTGATATTAACTTAATTGATTTCCGCTTTCTCGATCCATGAAGCTCGATTCAGTAAAGTATTTGTAGTTAGAAAAATAAATTAAACACATCGATCGTTACTCCTTTAATCTTAATATTATTGTGAAATATTATTATGAAGTCTAACAAGGGACATGCACCGATAGAACCTACATACATAACTTGTCTCTGAACAAAAACTTGAAGAACTTTTAAATTAGTGTAAATCTTGTTCATATATATTCTATTCACATATTTATATACATACATATATTAATTAGATCGTAATCCATAAATAAATTTTATGCAACAAGATTTAGACTAACTTACATCATCATAAAAATGATTGCTTAGTATAAGCGAAAATAACGAAATACATCATGATAAAACTTACAGTTATAAAGCCATTGTTTAGTAACAAATTTCCACAGCCTGTATACCTTTTATCTTTTGCGTAAAGTATACAGAGTTAAAATTACGTAACCTAAAAAAGAATGGCTTCTCGAAAGCTTTGTGCAAGTTATGTTTGTTACAGTTTAAATCTTGATTATTCAGTAAAAATCAACTTGTATTGATGTTAACACTTGCGTCACTTGGCATAATTAAATTTACACAAACTTGCGAGCTGTCGCAGTATTTATTTCTATGTTAACACACAGTATTGCTGATCTACTGACGTTGCAAAGTTGAAGAATTGTTATTGTAAATAAATATCCTTAAATCCGCTACCTACCCTATGCAAGAGATAAGGCTTTTCTTTTTTTCTCAAAACATTTTAAACTAATAATTGCATTACGTTGAGTATACTTATTATTCGTAAGAGTATTTATGTTATATATTTTACATTAGTAAATCAGATTAAATTGAAATATTTATTTTTGCGGATATTTAACCTAAACTATAGATATGAATATTGACGTTAAGCTAGTTTAACGAAATATAATTTTAATTCGTCACTCAGTTTGATCTTCAATCTCAAATCTATCTATCTATCTATCTATATCTATATCTATATATATATATATATATATATATATATATAAATCAATTGCTGTTCGTTAGTCCCGCTAAAACTCGAGAACACTTAAAACGATTTGGCCAATTTTGGTCTTGCAATATTTGTGAAAGTCCAGGGAAGGTTTAAAAGGTTTCATCATCATCATATCATATTCAGCCTTTATCAGTCCACAGCTGGACATAGGCCTTTTTAAGTGAACGCCAAGACGGCCGACCCCCATTGACCGGACTCGGGAGAACGTGTTCGTTGAACATGACTCTCGTCTTGTCCAAGTTCACCCTTAGTCCGATTCGTCAGGACGATTCATTTAAGCCGTGCAACATTTCCTGCAAGCACTCCAACGACTCGGCCAATATGACGATATCGTCAGCGAAACGGAGGTGTGAAAGGTACTCGCCGTTAATGTTTATGCCACGTCCAGTCCAGTCTAGGGTCTTAAAGACGTCTTCCAATGCATTAGTGAACAGTTTCGGGATATTACATCCCCTGTCTCACTCCTCGATGCAATGGGATTGGTCGCGTTTGACCCCCGGAATCAGAACGGACATAAACGCAGCGCTATACAGACCTTTCAACACCTCGACGTATCGATAATCGACCTGAGATCGTTGAAGAGCTTCCAGAACAGCCCAGGTTTCTACAGAGTCAAAAGCTTTCTCATAGTCCACAAAGGCAAGGCACAGTGGCTGATTGTACTCATAGGTCTTTTGTACAACTTGCCTTATGGTGAAGATGTGGTCTATGGTGCTAAATCCTCTGCGAAACCCAGCCTGCTCCGGTGGCTGGAATCCATCAAGCTTGTTGGTGAGGTGATTCGTCATGACTCATGTAAACAGCTTGTATATGTGGCTCAAAAGTGAGATCGGTCGGTAATTTTTAAGCAGGGTATTGTCACCCTTCTTAAAAACAGAACGACCTCACTTTCAAGCCACGCCTTGGGAGAATTACCCTGTTGAAGAACGGAGTCAAATAACTTCCGTAACTCACCTATACCGGGTTACCCCTGCTTTAAGGAGCTCGGTAGTAACTCCATCCTTTCCAGGAGCTCTTCCCCCCTTGAGCTGCTTAAGAGCCAGACTAACCTCATCAATGCTGACTGTGAGGAAGCTCACCGAGAAGCTTCTCCACAAAACCTTCGACCTCTATTCTCAATCAATCGCTTCAGTTATCCTTTGCGTATTTCAGCAGCGAAGGTCTCGGCGTATTAATTTGCGGATCCGCTTCGAAGAAGTTTCACATCTGTCGAAGTGGTGTCCTCATAGTTTTACGTTCCTCCATAAGACCAAGCGTCTCATCGGAGAGTTTGGATTTCCTGCCAGTACGCTTACTCCTGCAAAACCCTTTACCCACGTCACGTATGCCACTACGGCATCGAGTACCTCGTCAACTGCCATTGTGGTTTCCGATGTGTTAAGGGCATCGAATGGGTTTTATTCCAGTTGGAATTTTCAGAGCCCATCACGTTTTGTCGGAAGTTAGGTTAGGTCAGGTTACATCCCTGAATATGTGTTTTCGGTCCGTCATGATGTTATCATTCTGTTCCTTGTCACAGATATCGGTACGTTGTACTTAGTACTTTGCCATGTCAATTTACTGTGGGCGTCTTCTTGAAGTATGAGTTCATTAAAAGAGCCCTTCTTTTCCAGGAAATTGACTAGCATTTGTCCCTGCGATTTCGACTAACGACACCGTGAGGGCCTAAACACGATTCGATGCCAGTTCGTTTAACCACTTTGGCATAGAAATATAATATAATGGCATAACAACATTATAGTGGGCCTTATAGGTGGTATGCAAGGCCGGAGACATCTTCGTATGTGGCCATCACTTCGACGTCAGAGTGTGCTGAAGTGGGCGAATACACTTGTATCACTATGAGGGTATACCTCTTGTGAGCCTAAGTACAACGTATGCCACCTAGTCGACACACTCGAGACTGCGATTATGTCGTTAGCAAGGGATTTGTTGACGAGGAATCCACGCCGCCTTGTACGGATGGTCGCCCTGTCGGTAAGTAAAAAGGTGACCGATGGCAAGGTTACGGTATCCTCTACCTGTCTTCGGACTTCGCACAACCCTAAAACGTGCCATCCTCCAGCTCAGGCCAGGTGTTCGCTAAGTCTCAGCGTTCGTCCGTTATACGTAGCCGGTCAAGTTCTTGGTAGCGATCTGTAGCCAGGGATTCTTGCACCTTGTCCCACCGTCACCATGGCCGCTACCGTGGCCAGGAATAGTGGGATACCGGGAAATAGGGTTGTCTTTCGTTGACGTCCATTCAAAGAATTGCTCATAACTGCCACGCTGAGCAGGCGGATTGGCAATGACTGATTGCACCTGTACTGCGGATCTACCTTACTCCCAAAGTAAGGCAGCTCCGCAGTCAAGTGGGCGGTGGGGTCGTCACATCCCTACGCCTAAAAGGTTTTCATGTTGAATGAAAAATCTTATATAATAATTTATTTATCGATTGAGGTACGAAATCTGCCAGGTCAACTAGTAAATCATAATAATATCGCATATAGAAATAAATTTAGCAATATATTATTAAAAATGTAAACTGGCCAAAGCAATTAAAACGCAGAAGTGAATGCAAATAAATTAAATCATTCCATTAGTAACATAAAATAAACATAAAACAAAATGTATGTTAAATGAAAAAAACACAGAATTACGCCATAACAATACTCATGTCAATCTTAATGTATTTACAAGCAACTTCTTGCCTCCCAATCACTGAATCTAAGTGACACAGTGGGTCATCGACTTTATGCACTTCCACGGGAAACAATCCGTATTGAGAGACCGTTTCGATATAATCGCCGGTTTTCGTGTGAACTTAGTTGCGAACAATACGTAATGTGTTTTAGCATTATGTTGTTATCTTCGCATTAAAGGAGGTCAAGCACTATGCATAAGGTTTTCGTCCGTACATTTTTTATGGTCTAATTTTATTGTCATTAGACTATGCCCGACGTTCCGTGAATATTACAACAAAGAAACTATATATAACACTGGATACTATATCAAATAATAAATAATACAATTAAACCCCATCTAAAGATACGAATATTGTCTTGCATATAATATATTTATGAAACTGGACGACAATGTCCTGAAGGTTAACGGTACAGTTCATACATAAGGAATGCCAATAAAGGGTAGTAGGCCTCTTTTTAGAAAGGACCATATGGCGTACTACCACCGCGTTGCCAACTTTGGCGCAAACCAGTATATTCCTTGTCTGGTTTAAAGGACACCGAAGTTAGCGTAATTACTGGGTTAAATAGACGTACCATCACAAGGTTGTAGCGTTATACGCTGCTTTTGTTTCGGGCAAGCGTATTTCTTACATTAGGTGAACGAACCTGCACGTCTCATCGCTTAAAAAAAACAATTTAAAAAACGTAACTGTTCCGTATACCTCCTAGAACGTGTTTCCGTTACATCTCATTTACCCAGTAATTATACTAAACTAACACTGTGTGTTGGTTTAGTATAATTGCACTGAGGCTTTGCGGCAGATATAAGCACGACACCGGTGCTTCTGTAGTAGATTCCTCGTAAAAACCATGTTTCATATGTTATATTTTTATATTTACGAATTTTTAAAGTTTAAAAAGAGTGCAATTTTTTTGTATACTTGACTTTAAAATTTTCTTATTAATTATTCTGGCAAGTACTTAGTTTCCATCTCATTAAATAAAGTAATCATTCACAGATAAAAGAAATTACATGTTATTTTTACCGGAAACGTTTATCCGTTATTGCCACATTATTCGGACGCTTTCATAAAACCGCCTACGTGCTTTATTGCATCTTTCTTTGATTACATTACTTACAACACCGCAATTGAACGTCGATTACGTTAATGTCGCACGCAGCTAGTGGTGTATTATTTTGAATTCTCTTTTCCGGCAATTGTTCTGCAGCAGAAGATAATTTATTTTAACGACAATAATTTTTTTCTCAAATAGTAAATCATTAAGAATCAAGATGAAAAAGACTATCACTAAGGTTGTTAAGTTCATACCTATTCCAGTAATGTGTTACTTTTACCTACAAAAGATGTTTGTTTTATAAATGTGTGGGTGTTTTATGTTCAAAGTAATTTCTCAAAGCCACTAGAAAGTGTAGAGGCAACATAAAGCATGCAGTTATAAATAAAAACTATACAAGTAGGTCAACAAGTAGGTATATGAGGCGTGCCGCGGATTGTTTCGCACGCAGATTGAATTTCAAGCTTGTTAAGCAACATATTTTATCGTTTTCTTTTGTCGTTATCTTGTTAAAATATAATTATATCAATTAATTTCAAGTCAAATACTTCAAATTGGTAATACAATTTTTTATAATTGATTTTTACAATTACTTCACGAATACGACACCTAAGTTTTACGACAAAATATTTAACATAATTTGCACAGGTAAATTTAAAATTTTTTGTCTGTATCATAAATACTGTTTTTTGTATAATTTGAAAATGTTAAAGACTAGTACACGTGCACTCGCAATTCATTTATATGTGCTAGCCCACATCTGTGGATGTATTTTTAGCCATGCCATATGAAACGTAGGTTGTAGCTTGGAAACAAGTTCATTATGTTGCTTACTAGGTTAAAAAATATCGGTTATCGATATTTGCGCAGAGATATGTATAATTTAAAACGTTGTCTTAACCTAACTTATAAGGTGTCAGGACCGAGCAACGTGGAGCTTTTAGAGGGTGCATATCACCGCCAAATGACGTCACCGAAATGGTGAGGCCGTTTGGCCCACAATTTTTGAAACCCAGTAAACAGAAACACTACCATAATTTAAAATGTACACATAAAGGCAACATGGCGAAAGTTTTGTGCACTTTTCCATTAAGAATAGTTCAATTAAAATTCACAAGTTGATGTAGTATCTTACAAGTCTTACGTCTTGATCTAAAGTGATTACATAATTATCAGATCTGTAAACGCCTTTAGCATGCTTATTTATAAACATTAGTTGTCGTTGCACGACGCTTGACACACAAGGAGAACTTTCAGTTTTCCATACTTTCTCATTTTCTACAATCACTTATCTGATGCCGTTCTAACGAATGCATCGTTTACGCTGAATGGTACGTTGATTGGTTTAAATAAATATAATCATAAAGTTGACATGACTGATAATAAACATATAAGGCATTCTCTAATTTTGCTTCAACAATTTAAGCGTTTTTTTATTTTTATAAAGAACAATTATAGATATTAATATTAATATTTAACTATATAAGTAAGTGATAATCTAGTCATATGTAATATAACTTAATACATATGACGGATAATTAAATCAAATGTAATATGACTTTTATACTACATTATTTACAATTACAATATAAGCCTATGTACTTACTGATGTCCAATTTCGGCTGTACCTAAGTGATTTAATATCAAAGTAACTTAATAATATTTCCCAATTAATAATTATATTTGACGGTAAATGCCCGCCATTGAAAACTAACTCAAAGCAAAAGCAATTCGACGTAAGGAGAAACCTTTCATTTTACGAAGCGTTAAGAGCTACGGAGAATTAGGGAAAATTAATCTGGAAAGTTCGCTGAGCTCCCTGGGGCTTACGAAGCTTCACAAGTGCATTGAGAGCAGTTCGGAGCTTTTAGTAGTCGTATTACTTCGTCTGAAAAACGAAATTAATCTCTACTGTAGGGGAGTATTCCTTTCATGTATAAAATATAAAATAAAGTAGGACGAATTTTTTGATTTGATTCATAAGACTTGATTTAATCATCTTACTACAAATTAAATTGATTTAACGATACTGAATGGTGCCCTCAAATTAAAAATATATCGACGCAATATATTTTTAAAAAATTTGCACCTTTTTATTCAATTAATTCGAACATATCCACCTATAACTTTACTGTTATGACATATGCATTATCTTTTCACGACTGGTTTCTATCGATATTAATGCGCTTAATAACTTCACAGTTATACCTTTCGTCTCCGCAAAGGATCTTATCATTATTTTAAAGCATGAGTGCATATATTTATGCAGCAAGTATATGCAGACTTAATAGATTTATAAATTAGTAGAATATGAATTGCGGTTATTGATTATTGTAATTGAAGATATCTGCGAAAAGACATTCGTGTTACGTTTATTTGTGTTTAAAGAAATACTAAGTCGTTCACTCAACTTGGGTGCGTGATGAACTATTTCCCGAATGCATTGATCGACAAACACGATTATTAGAAATTATAAGTAATAATTGGACAACTATGGCTATAGAGAGATCTTATTGCATTTAATTTCATTACATTATTTTCAACGATAACACCTCTTTGAAACGTTCATTCCATTCATGTAGAGACATTTCATTGTATAAGTACAGTTTGTCTTGAGATCAAAGTTCTTACACCGACTGCCGTCAATTCTTGATTTTAATTATTTGTCCGATTTTCGCACACTGAGCTTACAGTATCTTGCGGACTAGCAGCTATTTTATGCTTGGGTTCTATATAACTTCTCTATACATAAGGATGCTTCGTAAATGCTAGAAACTACAATGCATTGAAAAGGTTGAAAAACGTTATTCCATACAATAATATTGTGATATTTAAAGCAATGTAAATTAAATTAAATAATTACAAAACGCCTGAAACCACACATACATTAAAGATTTGTATTCCTCCTGCAGCGTAAATTATTTAAAAATATTTCAAATAAAACAATTAAAGTTTACATTATTACCCAAGTAGTTTCATCACATTTTTATAAAGCAAGACAAAACCACGGTCCAAGTGTAGATCTTTTATAAAAAAAAATCTAACGAAAGTGCACTCAGTATTCATATCAAAGTGTTACTTTACTTTCGACGTTTGACAAAATCGAAAACAACGCAAAAAGCGTGTGATAAATATAAAGTGGGTGTACGATTGAAAGTCGGAGATAACGACCGCATCGATAACGGAGTTGCAACAATGAATGATTCATCCGCGTACCGCTACGGATGAAGCGGACTCGGCCGAGCGGATCCTAACAATGCTATGCTGTGCTGTGGAATATTAATAAATAACAGCGATAGCGAGAGCTGGTATTATTTTTTTCAAAGAATTATTCTTTTTGTGCTTTGCTTCATTAAAAACTGCCTCCGTAGCCTAGTGGTATGAGCGTGTGCTTTAGAAACCGGAGGTCGTGGGTTCGAATCCTGCGGGACTCAACAAATTTTCATTGTTGTTTCCTAGTTGGTTAGGGCAATTTGGGCCGATCACCCAATTGTCTGAAAAGTAAGATGATCCATGCGTCGGATGGGCATGTAAAAAGTCGGTCCACCCACCAACCCGCATTGGACCAGCGTGGTGGGATACGGTCCAACCCCTAATGGATGGAGGTGTATTAGGGAGGCCTATGTCCAGCAGTGGACTAACAAAGGCTGATGATGTGATGTGTATGATGTTCATTAAAAAGGTGGAAAACCATATTTTCCTACTGGACAAGTTTAAATTCAGCGAGACATTTTTACAATATATGCACCAATTCAATATTTATTTAAGTACCATTGTATTACGTGCTTAGCAAAGATATTTATCAAATTTTCAATTAATAATAACGCACTGTTAATAATCATTTAAAACACGCGGTCCAGGAGAGAATTTGTGGATGTACACTTAAAGGCAGACCATTTATATGGAAACAGCGACTCGCTTTGGTCCAGCGTTAAAGCATTGTTGTCACGGTCTGTTTAGGCCATAGATAACAGCAATTAATTTGTATCGTCGATAGAAAAACAACCGTATAAAATGGAACACGCGCTGAATCTATAGCAGCAATGGACACCTCTCAGCAACATCGTATTTTAATTATATTACTAATAATTATGAGACTCAAAAATCTCAAAATTCAACGCTTTACTTTCCTTCTTCTTCAAAAGCTGCGATTCTGAATAAGTACAGTCAGCTAAAAATATATACGCTTTGTGGATATCACCTCGAAAAGGTGCATAAAAAACTTAATAAATAAATCCAGCATCACAAATATTAGAACAAATGTTAAAAATGTCCATTAACATAAAATGTCGAGAGCTTTATACAACATGCTTAGTCTTGTATTGTATTGCTCAATTGTATTGTAAATTATTTTGTAAATAATAAAAGGAAGATAAGAACATACAAAAGAACGTCACAATTATTAAAAAAATATTCATAAATTCAAACTTTTTATATATAATACAGAATATACAAGGGCTGGTTTAATGCCTTAGACAATAAATTTACGATTCCTACGTAAAAAGTATAAATCGATGCTGGATTTAAATCCAAAACTTTAAAATTTAATTTAATTTCAATTTAAGACACACTACCAATCATCTCGTTTGTTTATAACGTTTAATACAACTCACTAGACCGTGTATGAGAGATTTAGACGCAAGTGGTCGTAACAATTCTATACCGTCAACCCATTTAGTTTAACTACTACAGCACGATACGCTCCTGACAATGGATCCGTTCCGCTTTTACCCACATAACATTTTAATTGATAGACGAACAGCATTATCAGTGGGGATGAACAGAAACAAATGCACGCAGTCACCACAATATATGGATAACATAAAACGTTGTAATTAGAGCAACGGTTGTTATGAAACATTTCTGATCGATTCGAATCTGATTAGTATTAGAATCAGCGTAAATACAAATAATGGACGGTACTGATAGCAACCTCAATGTATAGCTGAAAACCCAAATTGTTGATTTTTTTAAAGTTTGGGGTGGAATTATTTATTTGTGGTAGTGGTGGTGGATTTGAATGGTTGTGACTTGTATAGTGAGCTGATTTGTTGTGTCTTTTGCTACACACCAATGGGTATTGTCTTGTAAATATTGTGTTTTCTTCGACACGGAATTCAATAAAACGAATTACGTTTTTTTTCTATGTCGTGGTCTGTTTCTACATGTATGTACAAAGATGACCCAAAATGACGTTTTATTACATCGAATTGTGAACAAAGCCAAGGTTGTAATTTGGTACATAATAACTGATGTAACCATAACCTTTCATTTGTTTCGTATTTTATACGGTATGAGGATAAAAGGATATCAAGGCTAATTAAAATTACAATGTTTTAGTTACACATTTTATTTCGTATCTGGAATTATATAACCGCACAATTGGTGCAAATGTTTGGTATTTGCTTACTTTGGCAACAAACGTAATCTAAAACCTGTATCTATTCAAAATAGGATTAGAAAACAACTGATTATTGCGTATAATAAATATAAACTGTTCCGTGTAATAAGTAGACAAATCAAACGCTGGATTCATGCAACGGCAACACAACCTCAATAGTCACGCCGCTCACCACTGTTGACTGCGCAAACTAATTAACGCCTCGAAAGCGTTGTAGCCGCGAACGCAAACTATCTAGTGATTAAACGCGGGGCTAATCGGATAACATGACAGATCCCTAGGCCTGCTAATTGCCTCTGTGCGTCTTTATTCCACCTATGTGACTTTTTCGCGCGCAAATACACGTTGCTTTTTCACGTAAGTGAAGACGGTAATTGTGCGTTAGTTCACGATGGTATGAAAGTAATACGAGCTATGCGACGGCAATTAGCAATGTTGGCTTTGTCATTGATTAATTGTTGTTATTGTCTTAAAGTAATTAGCGTGATATTGGAGAACTTCAGCGATGAGCAGCATTATCAGACTCAATGAAACAAATTTTGTTGAGATTCATAGAATTGATGGCGACGAGGAGGAAGTTTAAAAGTATTTAGGATAAAATACCGTTATTCCATTCTCGTTTAAAAATAGCATTATGCTTTTCCAATTACTTCCCTAGTTGAACCTATCTATCTAAAATAACATTTATTTAATGACTTAGCATTCAATAGACTTTATTGACTTTTTTGACTTGGTAAAAGGATTTAAAATCTTAGACTTCATAGATTCTTGAATAACAATAGCTATGGTGTGGGTTAGTAATTTAATAAATATTTCAATCATGAAGAATATGTCTATCTGTATTTAACAAAGGTACATGGATCAGCAAGTATGATTTTATTTTAAAAAGCTGAAAAAATAAGAAAGTTGGTAACATGATAACTATTTAAAATTAAAACAAAAGTTTTAAATATGATCGGATTTTGTCGCCAATAAAATAATTGAACACTAAATCCGTATCACAATTAATTCGTCACGGTCTGCTTATAATTAAGTTTATATTTCTCTCAAACTATCCAGCAAAATTGCGAAACGGCATAGCGTGTGAGAACTTTTAGAAGGGTGAAACAAGAAATCGCACCGAGCCAAATTAGAGTTGATTGTATTTCGCGAAGTAGAAAGTGCAGTAATATGGGCTTGAATAATCTTCGGACAGTTTCTCTTTGAATCGAGTCGAAGGGGCAATATGGGCGTTAAATTAATCAGACTCTTAATTTATTGTTATAAAGAAACTGACGGTTTTACCATAATAATTAGAATTATCGTCGAAAGACTTATTTTTTTTTCATCATCATCATCAGCCTGTGATAGTCCACTGCTGGACATAGGCCTCCCCTAATACACCCCTATCCATTAGGCGGTTTTTGGACCGTATCCCACCACGCTGGTCCAATGCGGGTTGGTGGGTGGACCGACTTTTTACATGCCCATCCGACGCATGGATCATCTTACTTTTCAGACAATTGGGTGATCGGCCTAAATTGCCCTAACCAACTAGGAAACAACAATGAAAATTTGTTGAGTCCCGCAGGATTCGAACCCACGACCTCCGGTTTCTAAAGCACACGCCCATACCACTAGGCTACGGAGGCAGTTACTAGGCTACGGACTACTTATTTTTTTAGACAATGGAATTTTTGACGGTCTAATGTCTTAACTGAATAATTTATTCTTACACTAGAGACTAAGTGGTTACCCTTTAACTTTCAGGGCCAATAGCCGGCTTTTATTTGTACTGTCAAGGGCTTCACCGGGCCCGCGTATTGTACGGTCAGATATTGTGCAGTCACATAATACATGTACCTACAAACAAAAGTCATATGTGAGCACGACCACGTATTGTAAGGCCAATCATTGGAAGCCAACATTTCGGCTGTTAAATCTAAATAATAATACTGACAGATTTAACTCTGTCTGAGATTTAAATCTGTCAGGATACTGACAGATTTAACGATCATTTTTAAATTTGTACAAGAAATTGGTCGTGCATTATCATGGCCATACAATACCCGGTCTCATCTTGTAGAGGTTTCGCCATATATATAGATACATTTTGGCCATAGCAAAGTACGTTTAATTCCACAATCTATTCGCAACTACACTTTTATACAATTTAAACGTCTATAGCGATTGGCGTCTAACTTTTGCGCTATTTTACAAGAAGCTAATATTTTAGATCTTAAAGAAAGATTTTTAAGTACATAGAACCCGATGTTTTATATATGATTACCATTTTGTTTAAACTGAAAAGGTAATCATATATATTAACTTTCATTGATAATTAGCTTTAAAATGACAACGATTTCATTTCTTCTTTCTTTATTTTTTAACATTGAAAACATAATATTTATTTAGCCATGCATATATCTTTGGCTTCAGAAAGTATTAAAAATAAAATGTAAAACTTTCATTACGCAAATAATAATAATTCTCTGATTATAAGATCCCCCTCAAGCGAAATTAATACCATTTGATTAATCCCTTACAACGAAAATATTATGGGAGTTTATGAGATATTTCCTCTCGACTAATTAATGGAGTATCGTATATTAGGACGGTTATTATTAATTACTTAGCAAGGAGAAACCATGGCGTGGGGAACGTAGAGTTTCTTGTATCAACTTGAAGAGTGATTAATCGTGTTTCATATTAAGGTGAAAATATCATTTTTGTTTATTAAGAATTAGCTTCGTACGCATGGTAATATAAAAAAATATACAGTTTATATCTTACACAAAAACTAACAGAAATATTTTTAAAAAGTAGCCTTAGTTACTCCCAGTTAAATCGGCAGTTTTTCGGTGAATGTCCCGTCAACCGTCAGACCAGCTATTCCAGAGAATAGCCAGAACAATCAGACAGACAGACAGTGAAATTTAAAGAAAAAAAACGTAGAAGAATTCTTTTCGATTGTAAAAAAACAAATGTTATTCGATAGAAGTATATTCAGTTGTAAGTTTATTATAGAATATGTTTCTCGAAATGGATTTGAACATACATCCTTTGGTACAACAGTTAGGATCACTAACCACTAGGCCAGTGGGATAGTGGTAATAAATAATCATAAATCATTTCAACTGCGAAATGATGTTTAACATTATTGTCACTCTTCTGATGTTTTGACTTTGTGCTCGTTTCGATTACATGACAGTAATGAAATTAAGACGAAATTTTTCTAAATTTATAAAAACGTACACCTATCGTTTATAAAATAATAGCACACAATCATAAAACGATCCATTTAACAAATACAAAACACTTTATAGACTCCGACTCGATTAAAAATGCAAATGATGAAACTTTATTTAAAATTATTTACAAGTAACAAAATCAATTTAATTTCTTCAGTAATTGATAGTTAAAATAAATATTTTTGTGTTTACAGGAAAATGGCACGGAAATGCTTCCAAGAGCACATTTTGGCACTTTTTACGATGCAGATGCATACCTGGTATACTCGTGCTCATTGCCTGGACAACCTGCGGGGCCCGATGTAATCGTAAGTATAAGGCTTTTTTAAAAGAGTTCTTTAAACAAGAGGTAATTTCATAAATGCTACCACGGTTTGTTGCCTTTACACAAAAATTACTACATATATTTTAGTACATTTTACTAGCATTCATAAATCTGAAAAACTTATAGGCTGTTATTTATCCATAGTATAATAAAATTTCATGTATGTAGAAAAAACTCTATGATTTATTTTGGCGTGCAACGCAACACCCTTTGAGAAAACAACGGCGCGGCTACACACGATTAAAACCGCGGGACGAATATTTTATTTAAATCAATGCCTTAAATATCCAATTCATACTTCGTTACAGATTTAACTATTTATTTTAAATTAAATTTATCATCATTGACTATTATTATACATTTTCTTCGTATCCTTCCTTTACACATACAAAATAAAACTAAATGAACACTTCACAGCGCCGCGAAATCAAAGAAAATGGCGAGTGCAGCGAGAGGCACATACACGCGTGGGCTAGCGAGCGCGGTGCAGCGCTGGGCGCAGTAGCCCTGAGACGCGCTTCCCAACTTGCCACCCACTTGTCCACGCCCACGGTTATTCACCGCGAAAACGCTGCTAAGGAGTCTCCGCGGCTACTGTCCTACTTCCGAGATGGCATAAGGTTAGTGGGTGATTTGTTATTCTAGAATTTTCCCAAATTATTATGAGGCTGTTACTTCTATATGACAATTCTCAAGCAAAGTGACTAGCATCTTACTTCAAGACACTTAAACTGTGAACTAACTGTGGATTACGTTCAAAAGTCATTTCGACGATTTTATTATGTACCTTTAAGGCAATTGGTTGATTACCATACAATTCTCTAAACTTAAATTTATTAACTGAAAGCTCTTCGTTTTAAAAATATATAAGCATCCTCATAAAATAGAACAGTTACAAAATTTAAGAATAGTTTATACGTGCAATGAACACATTTATATAACTTAAATACTATTAATAATATTCAATAGCATCACTAATTGTACAATTCTGGGTGCGATCGCGCAGAATCTTTCGGTCCGGTACGAACGGGGGGGCAAGACTATACCGTGTGCGTGGTCCCCGTCCGGTACTGCAGCAACTGGAGCCGGTCTCTTGGGCGCAGCTCGCCTCCGACGGTGTGTTCGTGCTGGACGCCAATTCACTACTCGTGCTGTGGATGGGACGCACTGCCAATCTTATCGAGAAGATCTTCGGCGCTAAGGCATGTATTTCCTACACCTAAAAGTCTTGATAAATAGAAAATAGACTGGCGGTTATATGTAAAATTATGTAGTCAGATATTGTAATAAGTGGTTCAGAGAAAATAGCAGCAATAACAATGTACATACCCTCGTGGAGTATTTTGGTGTTGATGCTGTAATAACGAGGGCTTCTCAAAAGTGTTCTTGTAGTGTCTCCTAGCAAACAAATTTACAAGAAATTAAATAACATCTCGATATGTTTGCTTACTTAACAAATCTTCCTTTACCTTAGATCGCCTATCGAATGTCACGCAACGCAGACAAGGGTGTGCCAGCGCGTCGCATCGTAATCGCACACGACGGCTACGAGCAAACGTTGCCGATGGCCGAACGAGCGTTGCTAGGCAACCTGCTGGAGCCACATTCGCGCGTCATCCGCACCACTTCGCCACCAGAAGCAGGACGACCGGCTCGTCTGTACCGCGCCGCCCCACCCAAGAGCTCGAACGGGAACCTCGCTCTTCCAACGCAGCGCCCTACAGCGCGACTCGAGGAGGTCAAACGCGCGCCACTTTACAGAGAGGACTTGGCGGATGAAGTGAGTTTCGATTTGGTTGTGATGAGCTGCAATTGTGCGTAAAAGACTTTACATTTTCTTTCAATCAGTATGTAATTATAAAAGTTCGTACAGTGTATTGATTTGCATTGATTCGCATACTGGCTGAGACCATAACGACTTTTTTGTTTTTGGAAATACTGAAGTATTAAGCAAACAGCTTGATACATTTTGGTATGTGACGTTTCTCTAGGGTATATTCGTCGTGGACGCCGGCGGTCGAGGGGTGTGGGCGTGGGTGGGAGGTGCAGCCGGGCCAGGAGCGTCGCGTGGTGCACTCGCCCTAGCCAGAGGGCTTGCTCGTGCCCGACGATACTCCGGCCCCGTCAGCTGTACCACCGCAGGCAGAGAACCGCTAGAGTTTGCAGCACTTTTCCATAGATGGCGCTGGTGCGACGCACGTCGGGACATCCGCTTAAGGGCTGCCCGGTCCGCCACAACTAGACTGGATGCTGTTAGTCTGGCGACTAATGCCTGGCTTGCTGCTGAGGTAAGATTACTTCAAATGATGGCTCAACTATTTTTAAACGCCCTTTTTCAGGGGGTAAGCTAGAATACCAGGTTTGCGTAGTTCAAAAACCATAAAGCTTTTAGCTTTTAGAGGCTAAATCAAATAGCTTGAAGAAGGGGACCCTATAAAAGTTTACAAAACGAGTTGAATAATTTTAGTTCAATATTTGTTGTGTTAAACATTTCGCGCGGATTGACTATGGTTGCGAAACCTCACATGACATTCAACCAATTAGATTGTCCTAAGCTTCTGCACCGCGAGAGTTTGCCTTTTTATTTCCATTTGGGAAACTCTTCTCTTGTTTGACTCGCGTATACGACGATAAATTTTGAGGTGTGTTTGTGTACAGGCCCAGCTGCCAGACGACGGTTCCGGTTCGCTGCGAGTGTGGCGCGTTCGTCGCGAGGAAGAGATCTACCGTCCGAACGGTCCCGGGTTGCTCGCCGAGCTGGAGAGGCCCCAGCAGGCGGTATTCTACGATCAGGATTGCTACATCGCACTATACACTTACCACTCGCCGACCGGAGATCAGTCGATGCTTTACTACTGGATGGTGAGAAAAGCATTGATTACCTCTTTTATGTTATGACGAGCGAATGTTTACCTTGTGGTATGCTTTATTCAAAAGCATTGCAGCATAAATAACTACTAGTCCATTCGCTGCACGACAATTTTGCCTTTGAAACTAAAGCAAACTAAGTGATTGCATGATGTAGTTTTTAGATATGAATAAATATATACCGATTTTGGACATGTCTAAGCTAGTATTTATGTAAAGAGACCTCGTGCTATCTGTTATACAGCTAATAAACCCTTTTTGCTAATTAATATGAAATAATTTTACTGACCCAGCATTGAGGTTTCATTGATTAATGTTTATACAGGGAGGCTCTTCACCAAATGATCTGAGGAATTTGGGTGCAAAAGAAGCCAAAGATCTATACGTAAAGCTGGGCCGTCTCCCCGTACAGGTTTGTTTTCTCGAGTCTTAAATACACAAATTAAATTAAAAATATATATTTATTTTTTAATTTACATATACATTACTGAATATGTAATCATAATTTACAGGCTTGGGTGTACCAAGGCAAGGAACCGGCGCACTTTTTGCAAATATTCAAAGGGAGAATGATAACATATGTGGGCAGCGCAACAGATTTCGATCGTAAGTATTAATAATTACGACGATTATTGATTTGTAGAAGGTAGTATAGAAATTTACACAATTGGTATGGACATTAAATCTCTGCGGGGATTCAACAAATTTTCATTGTTGTTTCCTAGTTGGTTAGGGTAATTTGGGCCGATCAACCAATTCTTTGAAAAGTAAGATGATCCATGCGTCGGGTGGGCATGTAAAAAGTTGGTCCACCCACCAAACCTGCATTGGACCATCGTGGTGGGATATGATCCAAATACCCGCTAATGAAGGAGGCGTGCATTAGGGGAGGTCTATGTCCAGCATTGAACTAACACACGCTGATGATGTATGTTAATTCGTTGTAAATTAATTTCTAATTATTATTGTTTTTCCTACAAGCGAGCGGTAGACGCGTGATAGCACCGTCCAGAGCGCTAATTCGCGTCTCGGGGCAATACGCACGTGAAGCACGCGGCGTAGAGGTACGCTACGGGACGGGCGTAGACGAGCGCTACGAGAATCGAGGCGCGTGCTATGTGCTACGAGAAGCAGCGCGAGTGTGGGTCTGGTGTGCGGCGTGCGCTACGGGCGACGAGCGAGAAGTCGCCAAGAACATGGCCGCCGCAGAACACACGCTCGTTATGCAGGGTACGCTTCTATTTATGGACTCCTGGTATTGTATTCCAAATCTAATGATGTTTCCTATGGGCGATGAACGGTAAATAGCCAAGAATATGCCTGCCGCAAAGAATACGCGTGCTTTTACGCGTGCGTGGTATGCTTTTATGCTTATGGAGTCCTGGTATTCCATTACAAATCTAACGCTGTTTAAAATTTCGCGACTTCAGTATAAGTTTACATATGAAATTTTAAACAATTTTATTCGATTAAAGCTTTTTAACACTCTTATGAACGTTAAATCAACCACCAATTCTATGCACTATATATAATTAAATCTCAACTTGACGTGAAAGTAATTAATCTACTTAACAAATTCATCATTCATTCATTCATGAATAAATTGAACATGTTTTAAATAATTTCCGCATCATGTTTAACAGTGCACGCTCCAGGTTCGTGTCAACCAAAACAAAACTATTTAAATATGTTTAGATAATGTATGACGATAAATACGTCAAGATCATGATATATAAGTAAAAGAACTAATAACTGTGGATAAAAGGTATAATATGTTTTGTAGGAAAAGAGAAGTCAGATTTTTGGTCAGCACTCGGGGATCGACGTCATCTGCTGATGGCGTCTCCGCTGAAGTCAGTTGAACGGCCGCTGCCGCCTCGCTTGTTCTACGTGTCCGTTGTTGCGCCAAGTCAATACTCATGTAAGTACATTTACTCACGTTTTTAATTAAAAGTTCAGTACGAGGGTGGTCTGAAAAGTTTCCGACCTAACAATGATAAAAGATTTTTTTTCTTACTTTTTTATTAATTTTTCTACATAGTCTCCTTGTAACTCTACACGCTTCTCCCAGCGATGCTTTTAACCCGTCCAAATAGTACTTGGCGTTTTTCTCTGCATAACTGTTCACAAAGGTGATTGCCTCCTCGTTTGACGATAATCTTTGTCCTCCGAGCGCAGTTTTTAGATGAGGGAACAAAAAGAAGTAGCTTGGGGCCAGATCTGGTGAGTAAGGCGGATGGTCAAGCAGTTGAAACCGTAACTCGTGGATTTTTGCCATGACAACCGCTGAGGTGTGAGATGGCGCATTTTCTTGCTGAAACAGGATTTTCTTTTTTTGAAAATGTGGCCGCTTTTTCGCAATTTGTGCCTTCAGCTCGTCAAGTAATGATGCCATCACTTTCCCAGCCGAAAAAACAGTTTTTGCTTTTTTTGGAGCTGATTCCCATTTTGCAGTCCACTGTTTTGACTGTAGTTTTGTTTCGGGCGTACAATGGTGTATCCAAGTTTCATGTACAGTAATTAATCGGCGGCAAAAATCGGATTTATTGCGCCTAAACTGCGTCAACAGAGCTTTGGAAATGTTCATTCGAACATGTTTTTAGTCTAATGTGAGCAAACGCGGCACCCAACGCGCGGACAGCTTTCTCACGTCTAAATCTTGATTTAATATGTGACAAATACGTTCTTTGGACATTGTTATAACCTCTGCTATCTCTTGCTTTAATTCGGCTGTCGTTTAACACTATTTTGTGAACTTTAGCAATGTTATCGTCAGTAGTTGCAGTTTTTGGACGTCCCGAACGTTCATCATCTCCCAAGCTCTTACGGCCACGTTTAAATTCAGCTGTCCAAAATTTAACTGTGGTAAATGATGGTGCAGAGTCCCCATACATAGAGTCCATCTCATCTTTGGTTTGCGTAGGCGTATTGCCTTTCAAAAACAAAAATTTAATAAAACTCAATTTTTTCCATTTTCACAAAAACACTCACTTCTACTCACTTAAATGACTGTCAACTAAAAACTGCTCGTCCTAAATGGCCGAAACTTTGGTGAGTAACTGTTGAAAAATGCACAACTACATTCACTAGCTTTTAACGAGTGGCGCCATCTTTGAGTTGAGGTCGGAATCTTTTCAGACCACCCTCGTATATTAACTGTTTTTATTTATTTATTCCCAAGTTATCATACGATCAGCGTCAAATCCATCCAGATTTCTTCTGTTATATTTGATGCCTACAACTCAAATCGTATACTCAAATCAAAAAGTCAGTTAAATTGCGACATCCAATTGGACCATTGACATACCCACTTATCCGACGAACGGATCACCTTAATCTTCCGACAATAAAGTCGTCACTGGTATGACCGACTAAAAATTTATTTCCATCAAGGTTCAAACCCTCCAGATATTCCACCGAGGCAGTTTAAACAACCGACAATATAAAAAATCCTGGTCTTTTACCGTCCTACAGTCGAAGAGATAATATCTCTGAGCCAGTACGAGCTGGCGCCGGAGATGGCGGCGGTGTTGGACGCGCACGCGTGCGTGTTCGTGTGGCTGGGGGCCCATTGCTGCCCACGCGCCAAGGACGACGCCCGACAACTGGCCTCCGCGTACCTTGCCCATGGTATTATACATTTTTGTATTCAGCACTTCAGGATTGTGTAAAATAATGGAATATGACTACAACGGCACGTCTAAAATTTGCTGAATAAATCTTTTGGTTCATAAATGGCTTTGACCGATACATACACATGAACATAAAATACAATATTCGTGTGAGATTATTTTCCATTATCGAAATCGAATCAAATCAATAGTTTAACAAATTTATCATAACAGTTAAATTACGTTATAATCTGCAAACTGTTTCCTCATCAGCCTATGTCAGTCCACGGCTGGCTATAGGCTTCGCCTAATGCACGCCCTCTCCATTAGGGGGGTTTTGGACCGTATCTTAGCACGCTGTTATAATGCGGTTCGGTGGATAGACCGACTTTTTACATGCCCACCCGACCCATGAATCATCTTACTTCTCAGACAATTGGGTAACCGGCCCAAATTGGCCTAACCAATTAGGAAACAACAATGATAAATGAAATAACTAACAATGATGAAAAAATAACCATTATTTGTTGAGTTCCCGCAGGATTTGAACTCGCAGCCTCCGGTTTCTGAAGCACACCACTAGGATTACCCTTACGTAGGCAGTTAAACTGTTTACAGATTATTATCTCTTTCATTATAGTCAATGCTAAACATTATTCTTTTATACGAATTTTTCGCTCTTACTTTAACTTTTCTCGTTACGTTTGGAGCCCTGTATATTCTTACCGGTCATAGTGCAAACACAAGATAAGTTTAATCAAAAATTTAAGTGCTTAGAGTAACTTGTTAAACGTGAGATCAAATAACAATCTTCATTAATCGCAAATTGTAAACAACAGACCCTGCTGCTCGCGACCCTGAGACGCCGATACTAGTTCTAAGTCAAGGAAGGGAGACTCCCAATTTCACTGGCTTCTTCCCACACTGGAAGCATTCTATGTGGAAGGTAAGATTTCTAATGGAAATAATAATAGTCACATCACAGCAGTCCCGGTCACTTAAATAGCGGAAATATAAATATTTAATATGTAATAAAAAAAATCAATTAAATCAAACTCTTTGCCTTTTAATCAAACTTATACTGGTATCAAAATAATATATTTAAAATAACTACAGACCTACAAACTTTGTCAAGCATAGACTGGACGACCGGGACGAAATTTTACATGCACATCCAACGCTTAAATCGTTTAATTTCGTATTTAATTCAATAACCACCATTCCCAAAAGCAAACTACAGCTCAGAGATGACATTACTCAAAGTTGTTTTAAAAAAACCCGAATTATTATCTCAATAATTGTTTCGTGACATATCAGAGCCATAAGACATTCGGAGCAATCATAAGCGCCCTGGAGGGCAAGGCGATAGTGCAGGGCGGCAACAGCGCACTGCAGAACGGCAACAACGCCAACGAATTCGACCAACACGAGAAGTACCCGCTGGGAGTGTTGCGAGGGCCGAAGGAGCACATGCCGACGGACGTGGATCCACTCACCAAAGAGGTATTATATCCTTGATAATGGGGAATAGGTACGGGGCATACTGCTATCAGGGGTTCATAAGAAATATTTCTTCTCATGTTTGACTCCAGAAAGGATCTCTCCATGATCATATCCAACAACTACTATGTGAATTTATACTCTTATTTTGATTGATAAAAATATTTTAAGATTTTAACTGTTCTGCAGTAATGTGTGGGTAAACGCTGTTTAGTAACAGATCAGTAATGTGTAACTTTAACGAGTTAAAGTTTAAAATGCACTTTATGTACTGTAATTACTGGGTAAACAGAATACAACTTATTGGGTCATTTGAGCAAGACTTATTAACATAGCGACTGGCGACTGGCGTCTGACCTGCATATCCCACATGAATTTGATGCCAGCCAATTTAAACTCTTCACTTCCTAAAACGACTACCAAAAAAGTCTTTTCGAATCGGAATTTTTGTTTTATGTATCGGCCGTTCGCCCGAAACTGTCGTAACAGAACAAACCACATTCATAACAAAGTCGTTTCCATAATACGTTCAAACCCACAACCTCCGGAAGGTACAGTGACAAACGACTGTTCCCAAATAATCTAATCGCTCTGCAATAAAGATACTACAATATCCTAATTTTTAACAGCTTTACTTAACGCACGACGATTTTGTGTCTACATTCAACATGGTGTACAGCGAATTCCGCGCTCTGCCCAACTGGAAACAGAAGGAATTGAAGAAAGCTGTCGGCTTGTTTTGATATAGCAAGCCGCTTCTTATATTCATTCCCAAATTATAACATGCAGCTTCAGGGAATCAAATGGTATTGAAAGCGCAACAGTTGTGATCTTTAATTATTTTATTGTTATTAAATAATAAAGTTTATTAATAATTCTGATATATTTGTTGCTTATTGTGTGTAAACGGAAATATTATTAAATACTATTACAATGTTATGATAAATTGTGTTAAAAAGTATTTTAAAAAATGATTCGCAATACAATATTTTGTTATGTATAAAATATAAATATATTTGTGTTTGTAATGTTATTTGAGCACAATAAAAAATAAAACAATCAGGTTTTAAAATGTTATTTATTTCTCACAAATGTAGCTCTTATTAGCTAGGCATTAATTTTACGATAAAATTAATAATAATCTTTACAATATACAAATTTCTTAAAAAATCCATAAAATATTGGTTTATTTGAAAACATATGTACATTACAATAACTATCGATACACATAACGTAGTATGCCTAGATGATATGGGGATGGGCCGAGTAGCTAAGGCACGTGGTGTTAGTATTGCGGTGAGTTTACACCGCAAATAGCGACGACACAACTCCTAATCGAGGGAGCAACAAGTTCAAAGTATACAACGATCATAAAATATACTTACGACCCGATATAGTCTAGTTCAACTCCCAATGGACTGATGTCGGCGTTTAAAACTAATCGAGTGGTGTTCATCATTAGAAAACTCTTCAGAAGCTAGCTAGTTAGGAACTTACAATTTTAAGATGATAAATAAGAACGTTACAGTTATAGACGTTATAAAAAAAACAAATAATAAATAATTTACAAACAGATGATTGTACATAGCTATTACTATTGACAGGAAACGTGCGCGTATTCTTCGAAGTATTCCTGCTAACGAAAAATACTCCGCGAACATTTCGCCGCACACAATCCACAAATTATGCATACAATATAACGAGTTAATGATTACATTGGATTAATAATAATAAGCATAGAAATATATTATAATGGTGGATTAATAATCAAAAGCACGACGCATTAACATTACAACGTATCAATTAGTAAAAATTTCCCAAAATCTCTTTGGCAATCAATACATTTCAATCTTCACTAACGAGCGCAACAAAAACAAAACGAATCAACTGTGTACCGATGGAATGGAGTAACGAGAACAATGCAATATAGCTGCCCTTAAAAAAAAGTCATAAACTTCAAAAAAAAATGCATCTCAAAAATAAGCGTAACGCCACGACGAATTGAAAAAATTTCTCCGATAAAAATAGAACACTTAAGTACGTTAATACAGATTAGCCGAGAGTTCGCGTAATGATACATGAGACAGAGCTTAAAAATTCCTAAACACCTAATAAAAAAAAATACCCTAAAAGCGATAACTGGTCAAGCAACATGGTGTTGAACATGAGTCAATATTTAAAAAGAAAAAAAAAACTAAGTTAAACAAAACCCAACATAGCTCTCAACGGAGGAATGTAAAAAGTTTGTATATAGCGTTAATAAACATCGCCTAAATCTTTAACAAGTACCACGATTAACAACAACGCGTCGGAGGCCCGCTACCGTTTAGCACCACGGGTGTCCTATACCGGACCCGAATAGGAAACGTGATCTTTACAAACAAACCATCTGCCCGAACGAAATTTTAAGCATTTATCTAAACGTCACTAATACGTCACGTACGTCAGAACGCAACACTGCCATTGGTCGACGTCGCCAAACTTTCAAACGCTAATCAGATACCAACCAATGAGAACACTTCACGTACCGTTCGCAATGTAAAAAATACGTCTTCTTCCGAACATCAGTCAGGTCACTAATAAACTATTCACTAATAACGCTTCAGGTTTCATCTCTATACTTCAGTCTGTTGACAAACATTGCGTATTCTATTCGATTCCGCTATAGACACGACTATATCACATTTGGCCTTCGCCGACGAATAGGGCGTCCTATATCCGCCCATCATCTTCCACGTTGAATTCACTATAAAACAGTGCGACCCACTTTAAATCGCTCATCGTTATAACAGAACCGTGTGAAGTCACATGTACTGTCACAACTACATTTGTACTTTTCAATCACCGAGTGGTCGCAAAACAACACTATAGCAGACCCAAATCGAATCCGGAGTTCAGATAAACAAAGCGTATTGTCATTAGGGACAAAAAGTAGGCCTTCTGATTGGTCAACTATAGCGTGATAATTGACAGTTTGCAAACGAACCAATCACAGAGCTTTTATGTTGAAGACCTATTAAAGTTTGACAGCTTTGTATATATAAATCCCAGTCTTCATTTTGCTCTGACACAGTGCGGTTGTGTACACGACGTGCGCCTCCGTTAAATATAATAAGAATACACAACCATCGAAGTTAGCTCACGGACACATTTGTACACGATACAATAGTTCAATTTCGTATTTAAAATACGCATAGGCCAAACAAGCTTTGGCACTCGACTCCGCGCTACTTTAGACTCAATAGGAGGCATTGAATAAGACACTGATTCACAATTATTGCTTCGGATACACTAATTAGCTTAAATTTAATCGCTACAGAAAATTTGATACAAAACGTAAGTTACTTAACATGTTCACTGATCGATCGTCCACGGGAAGCCCATCACATACCTGTATTATTAAGTAACATGCAATATAGATCTAGCGTGTTTGAGCAACTAGCTGATAGATAACGCTACGAACAAAAATATATGTATGGCACTGTCCTTCGTTAATTTGCGAATCGCAAAATAGCACTATTGCATATGCTAACTTGTGGGTGCGGAACTGAAACATACATTTAAATATTAACGAGAAAACACAACAGTAGCAATAAACAGTGGGAAAGTGCCAGAATGTTATGAGAATTTAACACTGTGCAGTTGTAAATAGTTATTTGAATGGTGTACATATTTTTAATATTAGGCCTTATTAATGTTAATAATCAATTCCTTGACAAAATTCACGATTATTGTGGGCTTAAAAGTTACATCATAATTATGTATATCCTATAAGAGTTACCTTATTGTATCTGAGATTATATCGCAGATATTTAGTCTTCTGTAAGCATCCTCGTAATATTATTTAATTAAAAGTTATAGTCACTAGTTATTTTTACATTAAATGAGTTTTCAATGAACTATAAGTTTAGACTTCACTCATTTTTATAGCATTATAGCTAGAAAGTAAGCAAAGAAAAACACCCGAAGGGGGGTTCATCACGAAAACGAATATTTTATTGACAAAATTTCACCCTTGTATAAGTTGCTTTATTTCCAGGCGAATTTCACTTTATACCTGGTATATAAAAATTTCCAAAACAAATAATTTTAAATCGCTTTTATTAGTACCTCAAACCAACTGTACGCTTTACCGCGCGACCCATTTAGTAACTTTTTTTAATATTTTTATATTTTAATTTTATTGTCATCGAAATACAGAACCTAAAAGCTTTCTCTAGAGCGTATACGAAGCACGCGTCACACCTGATTAACCGCCAAAACGAAACGCCTACAAGCACAATCCATTTCGGCTTTAGTGCAGTCTAAAAAAAAATTAGTCTTCCAAATATTACACCGCCAAAATATTATACAAGCGAAATACAAAAAAAATATACCAACACAAATTAAATTAATATTTACATTTTGATTTTAAACACTGTTACCAGTATGAGTCACAAAGTCTGTACTTAGAATACCGCGAACGCGTTACTATCCCCATCTTTCTATAACACGCTAATTTTCCGTTAAATAAGTTCGTAACGGAACAATTTCATATCTTAAGTTTTCGAAATAATCAAAGTTGACGTTTATATTTAGTAATTCGTTTACAGATCCACCATAAATTCAAGATTTTAGTTTAGAAAAAGCGATAAGTACAAAGTTGCGGCTGCCATTTAGACAGCGCCCGATGAATTTTGTTATTTTGTATAAATTTTAATACAGATAAGTGGACTAGTTTTCATGGGTGATTATTATATTCGTCAAAAGATATACCTGTTCCTATAGGCCGCCCATTTGGTTAAGGCAATATTGAATTTTATTCGCTCGTTCGAATCCAATGTCGTTTCGCAAAATTATTAAGTTTACAATAATTGAAACTATTTCAAATACCGTACTTCTAAAATATGAGCGAGAATCAATTCTGCATCGATTCTATATATTGATTTGCACCGTTATATGAAAAACTAGGTTACCTTAGCTCGCAAAATTCTAAGTGAAAAGGTGGCAATAGTGTTTTCTATATTATCTGTTATCACGGATAGTTGAAAAGGCAATTTGAACGTCCAAGAGGCCGGGGCGATGCATCATTGCCGCGGCAGAGACGCGTTCGCGGGCAGAGTGGAGCTGCGCTGCGAAGCATTGAGATAGGCCGCCTTCAGGTTCGATCGCATCGAGTCTCTGCAAATTGATAATAACCAAATATTAATCATTATCTTTACAAAGGACCACCTGTACCTAGACCTAGGTAGCTAGTTCCAGGACCTAGTACCTCTGCGGTGCCTATTTCTGCCGCGAATCAGTAGTGTGTTCTACTACTGTTCCGGTTTTTAAGACATCGTTGCGAGTTTAATTACTGGGTAAACGAGACATAACATCTTGTCTCAGGGCGGTGAGCGAATTTGTGGCGCCTTAAGCAGCTTTTCTTATGGGTAGGGCAGGTATCACTTACCACCTGGTGATCGTCTTGCTCGGCTCATCGGTTTAAACAATATAAAAAAATGTACAATTACGCATAGTACAGGTCAAAAACTTGATTGCGCTCATCATAAGTTAGTTGCAACTGTTTGACTAAACCAAGTAGGAAAAGCAATTCACGTCAACAATGGAACCATGGAGCGTTGTATAAAGTTAAGCAAACATTAACTGATAACAACGGCATATTTATGACGCCTCGTGCAATGGATATCATCTTAGACAAACATGATTTCCATGCATCTTCGGTTGTGTTATAGCTTATAATAGTAGCTAGTAGTTAAAGTATTTATAATTGTAGGGTAGTGTGAGCACAGGAGGAACATGGAACAGCGTTAGTACAGAAAAGGGGAAGCGTGAGGTGAGCGTGACTTGAGAATATGGGGAGCGTAAGGGGAGCGAAAGAAAAGCGTTGAGCTTTGAAGGTGGTAGGTTCTTTTTTAGAAGCGACTATGAGGGCCGCAAGTCAGTAGCGCCTAACACAACTGTTTTTCGGTTTAAAGGGCAAGGGCAAGGGCGCAGCTTGTGCAATTACTGGGTAAACACGACTTAACAACCCAACCACTTATCTTCTCGAGGGTTTTACGCTGCATTTCTAATAAGCACGGCGTATCGCTTACTATCAGGTGAAAGTTTCATTGCTCTAAGTTATAATAAAAAAATAAATAAAGCATGGATGAAGCGTAATGTGAGCGTAGGAGTGTAAGTATGTGTGTAAACGTGGATCTAAAGAGAGCGTAGATGTAGAGAGGCGTAGATGTAGAGAGATCGTAGATGTAGAGAGAGCGTAAATGTATATAGAGCGTAGGTGTAGAGAGAGTGTAGATGCAGGGAGAGCGTAGGCGCAGGGAGAGCGTAGACGCAGGAGAGCGTAGACGCAGGAGAGCGTAGACGCAGGAGAGCGTAGACGCAGGAGAGCGTAGACGCAGGAGAGCGTAGATGTAGAGAGAGCGTAGAGGCAGGGAGAGCGTGTCGGCACCTGGGCGAGAGCTTGGTGTGGTCGTGGTTGGGGTGGTGCGCGGCGCGGTAGCCGTAGCGCTGCACGCGGCGCGCGAGCCTGGCCACCCAGCGGCGCTGCTCCTGCGCCGCGCCCGCCAGCAGCAGCAGCTCGCGCGCGCGGTCCGCGTGCAGCTTGCACGCCGCCACGCCCTCGCCCTCCGACACGTGCTCCGCGTGGATCTTCATGCGGCACCCTGCGCATCCAACACATTCATTTAGTGCACTCACCACACCGATTTTCTCTTTACCACTCTAAGGTTACTTACAAAATACTCGCCTCAGGCATTGAGTTCGCCGATGCATGTTTTATTTATGCAAAAGTTTAAATAAATTAATAAGATTACTTCTCGTTCCTTCTAGCCAAGTCCTCTATAATTATATTTCATTTGCTACTGCTCTTAACAGTTCAGCTATTTTGTACGCTTAGCGTTTAATATCTAATACTAACCTGTATTCGATAGACGATGTATAGTGATAGAATATACTATGGTATAAGCAACCCCTTTTTATTAAATAAATATCAAATTTATGTTTTAGGCGAAAAAACATTATGTAAAATCCGTAAAATCTCCTTTGTTTATTTCTTGGGTATAATCTATAAACAAGCTCTCTGAAAGATCAAACAAGCAACTAATACAAAAAACTAATAAAAAACAAAAATCTTTAACGGATTCAATTTATCATAGTATCGTCATTTTAAATAATTCAATTGATATGTTAAAACATTATTTTTAGTAATGATTTTTACAGCCATAATGTATGTTTTGATGTTAGCTTGCTATATTTCTATTCTCTATGTTATAATGCATATTTATGTTAGTTAAATAATCTAATTCAACATATGGTTAGTCTAACTCATTTCTTTAGAGTCTGTCCAACAACAAAAATTGACCCTGTGGGCCAAAGAAGTAAGTTAATATATTTACATAGTTGATAATAATATAAACAATACTGCTCGTAACAACCAACTGGCGAACAATCCTTAAATGGCAGTCGACAAAAAACAACGCCATATTTTAGAGACCAATAGCCCAGGACTAAAGACCACTCGATAAGACTCACGTCGGCACTCGTACGCGTGCGGCGGACGGAACATGTGCCACAGCGGTCTCGTGCACACCTCGCACGCCGTGGGGATGTGGTACGTGATGCTGACCAGGTCGTGGCCCTTGTGTTGCACCGTGTTGCCTGCGAACATGGAGAATAACGGTAATATGCTTTTACCTAAGTCCTACTTATATCATAGATGCCAAAGACTTCTATTGATTAGATGTTTATTACGCTATGACGCAAAAAAATTCTAACGGATGGAAAAAACATTATAGTAACATAGTCAAGATAGACATAAAATTTTACGATTAATGAAAAATGGAAAAAAGATAAAGAGTTCTCTATGGATGAAATATGAGCGTTCTTTAGGATTTCAATGACCCCGCCGGAGGCCAAGATGGTCGTTAAAGACAAGAAAATATAGAAAACGAACGAATTAGTATATCGAATAGTAACCGGCGCGCTAAACAGTGCTTGTGATGCGCCTGAAACACGAAAGGTTTTATTGTGTTGGGATCTTATGCTCTGCATAAGCTACACTGAGGCTACTAAGCAATTAATGCTTGCTACATTACAATAACATTAAAAGGTACTGATGAACAAATGAGAAATTAGTCTCCGGCGTTGTCGTTGCCGCCTTGTGGGATATCGGGCGACGTCGGATGCGCGCCCCGATAACTAGTAGTCAATTAATGAATCATTAAACCACACAATAATGGAAAAAAGGGCCACCAGCGCGATCGTTGCCTTGTTGGTGTTGGGCTATAGCTACACCTCTGTAAAATGCATTCATTGGTCCTTAGCCGATTCATTCACCCTGGGGCCTGTGCGCATTATAAAGCTTTTTTATGGCATACGCAGACAGACGAGCAGTCGGGCCACCTGATGGAAGTGGTCACCGACACCCATAGACATAGCAATGACCAGTGGTATCGCCAACGCGCTGCCTACCGTGAGACATAGGGTGTTAAGTCTCGTTTACCCAGTAAATACGCTGGCTACGGTGCCTTCAAACCGGAACACAGCGTGTTTTACACTAGCTGCTTCGCGGCAGAATAGGCACCGCGGTGGTACCCACCAGACGGTCTCCTGTAAACAGGGGCCTACCACGCTAATTTTCAATGAATGAGTAATAACTGAACGAATGGAGAAAAGGCTCACCGGCGTGGTCGTTGCCGTCCTGCGGTGTGTCGGGCGAGTCCCCGGGGCGGCGCGCCTCCCCCTCGCCCGCGTACAGCAGCTGGAAGATGCGCGGGATGTCCTTGGCGTCCGCGCGGATCACGTCGCCCTGCGTCACCGAGCGCACGTGGAACACCTTGCTGCGGACACATTCATTCATCTCGTTATATGTGGAGTCAGGCAATACTGTCAAATGTGCACTGCTGGATATAGCCCTCCCCTAGTACACCCCTATCCATTAGGGGGTTTTGGACCGTATTACACCACGTTAGTCCAACCAAATAGGAAACGACAATGAAAATTGGTTGAGTCCCCGTAGGATTCGAGCCCACGACCTCCAGTTTCTAAAGCACACGCCCATACCACTAGGCTAAGGGGGCAGTAGTACTAAGCAATGTCTGAATAATAAAGAAAGTTTTAAATACTCAATATATAAATTCTCCCATAACTAAGATATAAAAACATATATAGTCCTTATTTTATGAGCCCTTAACATACACAATGAATGATTTCAATTCAAAATCATAACTTTATTCATAATATAAGCGTCTATTTAAGATAGCGTCAATAGCTAAAAAAATGTTGCAATGTGATGGACTCCTCATTTTCAGTAATGTACGTACAACGGGAACCACAAAAATAGTATTTTCTAATAATTAATAGATCTACTTTTTATTATATTTTACTTTACATCCACTGTTACTTAATACATTGTTTTGGACCATATCCCACTACGCTGATCCAAAGCGGGTTGGTGGTTGGACCTACTTTTTACATGCCCATCCGACGCATGGATCACCTTACTTTTCAGGCAATTGGGTGATCGGCCCAAATTGCTCTAACCAACAAGGAAACAAAAAAGATAATTTATTGAGTCCCGCAGGATTCAAACCCACGACCTCCGGTTTCTAAAGCACACACCCATACAACTAAGCTATGGAGGCAGATAGGTTTGACCATTTTACCAATTACATTACGATTTTTTGATTATTTACAAGAACACCTCACTTTAATTAAATAATATACAACAGCAGCAATATCTTGCTCGCATAACAGCCTTAAACAAAATACTCTGCACTCACCTGAGGTCCAATATCATGACGGGATCGGTGGTGTTCTGCTTGTCGTTCTCCGAGTTGTAGAAGATGATCTTCTTGGAGGAGACCACCACGTACTGCTTCCGCCATCCGTGGCGGCGGATGTTCTGCTTCAGAGGCACCGACAGCCAGCCCTCCAGGGTCTGCTCCGTCTCGCCGTCTTCGGCGTCGGCGGACGACTGAGACGCCGTCTCGCTCGTCAACGCCGCCAGTTTCTCTTTCAGCTGTTCGATCTCCACGTCCTTGCTGTCAACCTACGAATTGGAATTATTTAGATTTTGTTAAAACGGTATTAATATAGTTTGTAATGCATAATTTGAATCCCGACTGCATCAAAATCGGATTATTTCGAACAAACTGCGAATGAGCATGTATAAGTAGATCTTGGATTTGTCGTAATATTCGGGTAAAAGTATTGGTACGTTACAAGTTTTAAGCTCGATCTGTGATTATTTTAAATTTAAAATAGATAAGGTAAGAAAAAAAACATGTATAATGTCGTTTCAATTATCTAGATATAATAACAAGTCTAACCATTTCAAAATGTAACCATTAATAAATTTAAAAAAAGTCGTAAGGAAACCCTTATATCATAAAGGTTATTTTATAATACAAAATAAATAATGTTTTAAATGATAACTCAGTCTGGTAATGGAATGTTCGGTTTTTTGAATATTATGACGTTTGTATACTTGGTATTGTTTATGATTAAAACAATCAATACAATTCATTTACATTTCATTGTACAATTTCATTGTATAATAGGACAGAAAGTAGTTCCAATGAGCTTTTTAGTAGGTTCTTTGACGATCCTTCTCGTTTCTTTGCCGTCAGTCGTCCAATACTTCTGGGATTCGAACCCACTAACACGAACACACCAGGTCACCGACGAGGTACAAGCACCGACCTCCATGGCGAGGCGCAGGCGCGTCTGCTGCTCCTCCAGCAGCTGCTGCTGCGAGTCCTGCAGGTCGCGCTGCAGCTTGCAGATGTGCTGGTCGAACTTCTCCTTCTCGCGGGTCAGCTCCTGCTGCAGCTTGCGGTAGTCCTTGTCCTTGCGCACCGACATCTTGCTCTTGTTCTTCGTCGCGCTCGGGTTCATGTCCTTCCTGCGGATGGAGTTCAAACGACTGCTCAAAACAACGACAACAAATGCGAACTGTAAGAAGTTTGCCGAATGATTCCTCTGTTCTATAGATCGGTCTTTTCGGGACAGGCTATTTTTAATGACGACGAAAGAAACACTACGTCATGCGTCAAACGTCGGAAACAATAGCTTTGGCTCTTGGAAGTTGAATGTCATTAACTCCGTGTAAAACAGTTCTTTGGGTGATTTTAAGATAAATTGGATTGGTCTTTTGTTATTTATAAGTAAAAGCGTTTAAAAAACAAGATAAAGTACAAGTACCAATTAAACATTAATATAAAATATTTTCTAGTAACGAGCACAAATAACACTAAAAACGTGGCAGGTGTGAGATTTTTGGCGTCGTGTATCGTATCTGCAGATATTTATATTAAGGGTAGTTCCATAAAGCTCGAAATTTGATTAACGAAACATAACATTGTGGTGTCTTATGCTACGCTGCTTACGAGCGATACATACTGCTTGCCATCAAAAGAAAGTTATGCTCATCCCTTCATATAATTAAATGAGAACTATAGTTGAAACCGTCATCTGGCACAATGACTTTATTTTGGCAATGTTTCTTTTTCATGCCTAGCGTACCATCATATAAACTTTCGTCACGTCCTTCACAAAAAAAGGCCCAGACTTCACTAGACGTACCTGTTCATTATCTCAGCGAGTTTATTGACCGCTTGCTGTTTGAGAATGATCTCCGAGTTGAGTTTCTTGTTGAGGCGGTCCACGTCTTCCTGCAGCCGTTGGAGGGTGGCGACGCGTTCCGCAAGTGCGGTGCCGCTGCGCCGCAACTCGTCAACCTCCTATATAACACAACAAATGCTATATGTTAAAAGATTATTGCACAATTGTATACGTTGATAATTTAGGTCACTGTGTATAATTTTTTTTATCGTGATCGTAATTTGACGTGTCACTATGGGCCCGTCACAGTTTGTTTAGTTTTAACTACAAGTGTTATCTAATATCAAAGAGTTAACTTATGGACGACTTTTAAACATCGCAAGCCACAGTAGGTAATCCACGACATTAGCATGTAAAGTTAAGCTTTTGTTTGCTTCTTGAAAAGCTATTTCAATCACTGATCAAACCTGAAGGTTAGCTTTCGACGCTTTTTTGTAATCAGCATCAGTTCACATGTCATTTAATACAGTTGAAATAGTTTACAGTATGAGTTTTGAATTTACTGAATATTTCAGATAATAAAAATTGCAATTTGGGCCCATCACCCAAATGTCTGAAAAGAAAGATGATCCATGCGTGAGATGGGCATGTAAATATGTCGGCCTACCTAACAACCCGCATGCGTGCTTGCGTGCGCATGGACCAGCGTGGTGGGATACGGTCCAAAACTCCCTGGTGGATAGGGGTGTATTAGAGGAGGCCTATGCCCAGCAGTGGACTATCACAGGTCGTTGATGATGATGATAAAAACAGAACATTACGCTTTGTATTTGCACCTCTTCTTCTTTGTTATACTTTGTATCGAAGTTGAGCTTTGTTTTGCGCTAATAAGATTGCTTTAAAATTGACGCTATTTTATTTGACTGTATTTGAATGTAGGGACTAACCTTCCGCTGCAGGTCAATGGTGGCGCGGTTCTCGTGGTCGCGGTCCCTGAGGCTCTGCAGCAGGGCGTCCCTCGCGGCCAGCTCGCCGCTCTGCTGCGCCAGCGCCTCCCGCATCTCCAGCTCCTTCATCGTCTTCTCCTTCTCCAGCTCACCCACGGTCTCTTCCGCTATCGACCTGGAAGGCAAAAGGTTCATAATTGTTTACCACAATATTTAGTTTTTAACAGGTTTCTCATTAATGAAACTAGGTGTAATTTATTTTAACAATATAAGAAAAAAACACTATCGTCATTATATAGTGTTCGATGTTAGGCGGTCGACCGATTAAAATGCGTTGCAATTTGACGCTACCGTTTGAATTAACTGAATAAGATCTTTTTCTCGTTACAGTATTACCGTATTGAATGTAGCAGCAGGTGACCGACTAGAGAGACTCATGTAATTCGATCAAAAGCTACGATTAATACAAGGACACCTGACCACCCATGTACTCCGAAAATCGTACGACTGAATCTCGTATGAGCAGGGCTAATCGCTTACCATCAGATATATATTTCCTTCTGAACCTGTCGGTTATCCATACCATAATGAAGGAAGAGGGACTATAACAGGTCCTGCGCAGGTTGCCCTAGTCAAAATGAAATCAGAGGGCATCATTATCACTGTTGGAAACATCACCTGGCGATCGCCTCTGCGTCCGCGCGCGCAATCGCCAGCTGCAGCTGGTGCATCAAGCCGACCCTCTCGTGCTCCAGGTCCCTGGCCGCACGGTTGCTCTCCTCCAGCTGGTTGCGGGCCTCGTTCGCCTGCGTTCTGTACGCGGCGCAGTACTGCTGCTCCCTATCCAACTGAGAGCGCAGGTCCTCGCACTGCGAATGGATGACGACGTTAACAAATTTACCTCGACACAGAAAAAAACCTTAACAGACTTTAATAGACTAACGAATAACTACTGTATAGAGGAAAACTTAGTCAAATATACTCTTTTTGTAGTAGATACTGAAATAACTTTTAATAATCACTTATACGGTGGAGTATAATTTAGCTTTGGAAAGAGAAACTAAATCATCGCTTAAAAATTAATATTTCTTCGCTTTCACAAAAAAAATGCCGTAAATTCACTTTTGAATTTATCTGATTATTAGTTTATAAATTGTTGAAATGCATTCAATACCAATAAGTTTATGGTGTCTTACTTTAGTAGTTTCTAAATGAAACTGATTTTTATGCAAATATTAATTTATTGTATCGATGTATTATCTTAATATATATAAATCTCGTGTCACGATGTTTGTCCAGGATGAAAGCCTAAAATACTTAACCGATTTTAACATATGCCCACCAAGTGCCATGTTTAATCCAATTTAAAAGATAGAATAGCTTACATCTTAATTTATAATCGAAATAATGTCGAATGTTTTATAACAATTTATTATTATTTGATGCAAAATGTTAACTACAAAACGATTGTGACAGTTTGCGATATCTATTGTTGCGTTGTGCGTGTCAGAAGATGGCGCTGTTTAATAAAATTAACTTTTCGTTGAGAATAGAATAATTGGGACAATAAAAAGTTATTGGTTAAATTTAATTTTGTTTTGTTCATTTAATTTTTTAATAATTATTGTCTTTTGTTAAAAACAAAAATGCAACTTTTTAACGCCCTTTTTTATACCAGGCCACTAAATAAAAAAAAATAATGAATAAAATAGCTTCCCAACATGCGTGTAAAATTGTAAATTGTAGGATTTTTACGAACTAAAATTCAATAAAATTGATGTTGTATCCTATATAAAAGAAATATTTCTACGAAAGTTGTTTTATTACGCTTGACAACGTATGTAATCAACTATATTTCTTGGTTTTTAAATAACCATGCAACTAAAACGTTAAAATTATGCTTTTGGTGGTAGTGCGTATCCATCCATCCATCATCCACAAATATAACATTTTTAATAGCAATAATAATTTTTAAAGGGAACTTTTTTGTGCAGAATTTTGCAAGATATCAACAGAAGGAACGTTTTAATTAATCGCCTTCAGTCGATTTTTATACTACTGCTATTTTTCATTGTATTCCGGTATAACGGTAGTATCATCGATTTCACTGTTTTTTTTACAAATGACATTTTTCTAATAAAACATGGTGGTCATCATGCCTGATAGTTTCCTTCCGTTTATCTTAAGCCCTTAAATTATTTATTCCAATGTAAAATAAGTAAAACATAGCCGCAGCAACGCGTGGCAGGGTCTGCTAGTAAATTTATAAAACTAACCAGTTACAACCTAAATATTTTTAGGTAGCGCCTGTATAACCCTCAATAAAATAACTATCGCAGTTTAAGGACAAAGAAACCTTGCCCTTTTACGTTTTTCATCGTTCAAATAAATTTAATAAATGTAATGTTAGAACCGCTCAGAAAATTGGGAACTGGGACTGCACTTAGTTAATGTTCTGCTACTAAACTCATATAATAACAAAAAGACAATAACTGACTCTAATGTCGCTCGATGTAGCTTTTCTAATTGCTAATAGCAGATGGGGATGTTTAAAAATGGTTTTTGGGTATATGCATATGTAACGGGATAGATCGGTGTTCGGACAAAGCTATAAGATACTAGTATTTAATAAAATAACACGGTTTATTAATGATGCGTACAACAAAATCTTTCCGACCCACGAGCGAGGTGGCAAAACAAATAGGATGAAGCTTCTGGACGTATCGACATAGTTAAGTAATTACGTCAGTTGATAACGTGTTTCAAACATACCTACCTATTATGTTTCGTAACGGGCTAATGGAAGAAAGAATGATGCATAGATATCTTAGTATTTAATATGTTAACGCGATAGCGTAGGCAGATCAGTGTAGTTTTGAAATAATAATAGACACCTAACAGGAATCATCTTGTTGTTTGTTATAAAATAGATAAGATCGCCATAAAAGTGTCGTTATTCGGAATATCAATTTCGTTTCCGATCTCGGTGAACGTTGAAGATAAACTTGGAGCCATATCGATCGTATCTCGTACACATAAAAAATTAACAATCCTCGAGTATCACCAAGAAAAAAAAATGGAATGTGTATACGACTGAAAATTCACGATGTTGAAAAGAATAGTTACTTTTTTATTGCAATGTAAATAACTAAATCAGCGGGCGACACTGACCGTAAGTGTCTTACGTCATTCAAAACAAACTCATCCGCCCCGAGGCCTATAGAGAGAATTAATATCAATGTACGTGTAAATAAACATTAAAACGCTATAAAACCGCGAGCGATACGGACCCTGGAAATAAAACGTCGCCGAGATGTTTCTGTTTATTAGAACACGTAATAAATACGTGTGTTTTATTATATGGGCGGTTAGCTTTAATGCGAACGGTGTTTGTGTAACATTTATATCAGCGGACCCGTAGCGGGGAGAGCTTGTTACATAATTGCAATTGCTTATGGCTTGATACGATTATAAACTTCATTATTAATTTTGCTCGGCGTTCGTACGGTGGCTTGTACGCCACTTGTTACGTGTTAATGAAGAGAATAACGAGAAAGCACATGATTCACCTCTGAACTACATTTAGGGCTCCGAAATTAGAAGATTAACATTTATTAAACGAGGTCTCACTGAACAAGTTTCTGGGCGAATAGCGCACAGAAACGCTGACGTCAACCGGAAGTTTAATGACGTCCGTGTCATACTTAAAAAAAAGTAATTTCGACAAGTTTTATAGACCGAAAAGAAATCCTAAGAAAAGAATTTACTTATCTAAAAATTCATAGCTGCTTTAACATAGTATCTCACATACTGGTTTACTTCAATCGTAATATTCAAAATGTTTTTACGACGGAGACGGCTTTCGTAAAAATTTTCTATGACAACGTTCGCATAATAATTAAGATGAAAAAAAACGGTACTGCCAACTTGAAACAAGTATGATGTTTAGACGTTATAATAGAGGTTTAACGGGTCATTATCTACGAGCGGTTTCCGAGAACGCTTATCAAAATTTCACAAGTTTTGCATCTTCGCTCTTCCGAGAATAGCTTAATCGAGTTTAAGAAACGGATACCTTAAATAAATGGCATTATTGGATAAATATAATGCAAACATTGCTCCACAATAAAACAACAAAATGGCAGCGACTTATGACCGAATATAGAAGCATTATAAAAACTCTTCGCATCACAAAGAGAATAGCATCGTCTTGGGAAGATTTTCCACGCGTCTGAAATAACAGTTAGTCGTTTTTACATTATACAGTTTAAGTGGCACAGTTCTTATTAATCGCATTACGCTCGTATGATAACCTAAGATTATATCAGAAGACGGTAACAGTTTAGCGGTTTCTTACGCATTTTCGTATTTAAAGGGGCAAAATCTAAGGGTTACTGACTCCGCCAAAGGTGGCGTCGACAATCAGGTCATTAGTGCATGATACAGAACATTTTATTGCCTAAACTAACTAGGAGATAAGAATAAAACCACATTGTTTCCAAGCATGATTGGACTCCAAGACCTTCAGTTAGTAAAACTTGGGCCAATACCCTGGAATACACAATAATAAAATGGATAATGAGGGGGTAAACGAGCATCGTTTTAAATATCTTTACACCTTATACCCATCAAAGGTTTGATTACAAGATTAAAGGGATATTTAAGTGATTCCCGGCTGCACTGAAAGCCTACGTCATAATCTTTCGAAAATAGGTTAAATAAGCTGCAGTTTATGTGTAAATTCGCTTATGGCCCATGTTATCAGCTCCAGAGAACGTTACAATAACTCCGTATTTCTCGTATCAACCGTCCTCATTAGAAACGTGGTCAGCGTGAACACTATTTTAATTTAATGGTACGTTTGAGGGCATGTTGATAATGTTCGTGCAGTGTTCAACACGAGCACTGACGAATTACGGCCTGTCACATAAAGCATTGCAGCCCTATCTCGTTACTCGTTGTCATCTCGACTTCGTCGGCCAAATGGGTACAGACACGATTTCTATCGATTTAAAGATTTCGATTGAATAAGGTAGTTTTACATCGATGATGGCTATATCTAGGGCAAAACAGTAGTGTATAACACTACTGACTTCCGGTTCAAAGGACACCGTAATCAGCGTAATTACTGGGTAAACAAGACATAACACTCCATGTCTCAATGCGTTTCTTTGGGCACTTCACTTACTATCAGGTCAATGTCCTGCTCGTTTTACCGTTTTATTTTTATCTCTTTAATTTACTGGAATGTTATGATAATATAACCTCGGTACGTAATTAATTATTCTACTAAATACAATCATATTTGTTAAAATCACGCGATGTTGTACACCTTTCAAATTCCGTGGAAAATGGCTTCGCTCATCAATCAAATCAAAGCAAAGATAAACCGATGTCTAGGATAATTGAATGAAGTAGTAATTTTCTAGAATGAAATCAGATAGATACAACAATTGTTGTTGACAGGTAAAATGCAAAAATAATCTATACAATAATAACTAGCAATACCTATCCCGGAAACAGAATCATAATTATCATTGAACCTAAATCAAAGCGATAACACGACAGAGCAAAAATTACGAGGAAAAACATTTCAGTTCACCGTTCACTAATAACTCTGATTGAAGATAATGCAAAATTTTATTAATAAACAGTCTTCAATTCATGCATACTAATGAATCGACCATTAAACTGCACATGATTTCATCGCAACAGAAAAACCGCGACAGCACGGAGTTCAGTTTGTTTAGATAGCAGGTGTAGCGAAATAAGGCGAATGCGGTTAGACAATGTTTTTATATATGCGATGTATTTACCTTAGACTGGTGAGTCATAATGTCGTAAACGAAGGACAATCTATTTCGGAGTGATGAGACTGATTAATTCGGAAAACAGTAAAGCCTCGATCAGTGGATTGCGTGACCGACTAAACCTGATCCTTCTAATGTTATAAATGCGAAATTTTGAATGAATGTATGTTATTCTATAAATCAAAATAAATTGTAAGCTACAATATACAAGGATATAACTACAGTTTACTCAAAATATAATAAAGTTTCATGTATGAGATACTGTAGCATGAGCCGCGTAGTGATTATTATCACAAAACAATCACAAAGCAGATGACACCGCGAGGCAATACTAGTTTAGAATAATATGTATAGTACGTATTATTCCGTAAAACTGCACACGTACTGTACGTGAGTCATTTTGGTTAATCTCAAAAATTCTGTGAGCCATATTCACTTGGATGGGACGTACGTACGTCAATTCATTGTAATTCGTGTATATTTGACGGCCGCCGTGATGATAGAATGTGAGGCAACAAGTCACCGTTCAGTATGAGGTTGCGTGGTTTCTTAATTAGTCTTAATGGTTTCAATGATTCAATCCGCAACGATCAATGCTGTATGGTAAACGAGGCGTTGAAATGTTTCAGAACTGACTACAAATGATGATGAACGCACGTAAAGATCGACTATGGCAATTCCTTTGAAGTAAGCTAATCAAATTGAATAAAGATAAAATCTCAGCTAGCCAAAGGTGTAAAATTTCACACGGAACAATGGTAATTCTTTTTCTACTTAACGTATGAATTCTTTATGTCGTTATATACGTTTTTGTTTACGGCTACAGATATAAATAATATTTGAGTATTAATATTATAAGGGATTTAAATGTTTTTAAAACAATGCATTATAAAAATCCGATCCGATATCAAGACATAATCCGAGACAAGAAAAAGTCAGTAAAAGTATTTTCAAGCACACGAATTCTATTCTAAATACAAATTTAGTCTATGTTAGTCCACCGCTGGACATAGGCCTCCACTAATGCACGCCTTCTCCATGAGGAGGTTTTTTGGACCATATCCCACCACACTGGTCCAATGTGGGATGTTAGGTGGACCGACTTTTTACATGCCCATCCGACGCATGGGTTCATCTTACTTTTCAGAAATTTAACCAATGAGCGAATCAAACCAACGCCATGACGTTATGAGTCGTTACCGAGAGTAACGTTGTTTAGGCGAAGTCTGCATCTTGTTTGGCTTTGGTACAGTTTATCTTATTTACAAGTAGTTTCGCTCCGCGGTTTCGTCTGCATAGTGCTCCGTCATGCATGTGTGATTTGTGATAATAATCTTTAAAAATTATATATACATTAATTAAAAGGTTTTTGCAGTTCGCACTTAAAAGCTCGCCGTTGGCAGATTTTTATATGACACTTTTATTATATATTGAATATACTACACTATATCCTTATATAAGGCTCATGCTCAGCTGAACGTATGACTTACTTGAACTCAAATGCTACTACAGCAAGTAAAGGTCACACAGTATGCAATACATCGCATCAAAATAACGCGAACTGCACATTTAACATCAACAACGTACTTTTCACTTGATCTTTTCTGTTCTTATGTACAAATCTGTTCATTATCACATATCTGTTAAAATCTTTCCAAACTGGTTGACGACTAAGTGCACGTTGCATGTTTTTTACAATCACTATATCCTTATTTAGCTAGCTCAGCTGACGACTCGAACAAATCACAGCAGTGGCAAGAGCAAACATCGCATCACAATGGTCTATCACATCACAACGTACTTGCGCATCATCACCTCACCAGCCTGTTGCATGTCTCGCTTTGTCTCTCCAGGATGCTTAGAGTAAACAGCACCCCATCAGTTAGCTCTCACCCTCGTCAAGCTTTCGCACGTGACCTACAGTAACAACATGTCCTTTCTATAAGCTATCTCCAAATTGCACCCTACACGGCTAGCTTCTTCGATACGAGCGTAAAACGCAGCTGATAAGCTCTCACCTCCAAGCTTTCGCACGTGACCTACAGTAAGCAAAAACATTCCTTTCTATAGAGCATATCTCACATTGCACTCCACACGGCTAGCTTCTTCTATACGAGCGTAAAACGCAGCTGTTAAGCTCTCGCCCTCACCAAGCTATCGCACGTGACCTAACAGTACGCAAACACTCTTCCTTCCATAGAGCATGTCTCACATTGCACTCTACACGGCTTGAATACGAGCGTAAAAGGCTTCACAGCTGTTAAGCTCTCGCCCTCACTAAGCTATCGCACGTGACCTGTAGTCTCAAACAGACTCACCCGTCCATAGTGCATGTCCCGCTCCGCGCTGGCCGCCGCCAGCTTCTCCGAGGTCTCGTGCAGCGCCGAGCGCACCGCAAGCAGGTCGCGCGCGCGCATGTCCCGCTCGGCGGCGGCGGCGCGGGCGGCCGCCTCCGCCGTGGCGGTCTCCTCGCTGGCGGCGAGGCGTGCGGTACGCTCCTGCTCCAGAGCAGCCGCCAGACCCACCACCTGACGGAATGGTTGCGATTGTACCAAGCGAATTAAGATCTATTGAGGCAACGATTCTGTTAAAATAGCAAATATATATAATAATGTTTTATAATATATTCTAGTAATTCATTATAAGAATGCTCTATAATACAGACGAAGGAACAAATCTCATTCTAATGTTAAACAGTAATGGTGCCTTTAATGAGGACGCATTCTTATCGGTTGATCATCGATATGTTAAATTTTAACGCAATATAGACATTTTCGTTAGACTTTTTTAACGTAAATACTATTTATCATTAAACCCTGGTATAGTTATACGTAATTATATATATACATAATTTTATTTAGTTGTTTATTATCTAATAAACTACAAGACAATTACCATTCTGAGGCGCGAGATATTACGAGTTATTTACCCAATAATCATGCTTGCCCGTAGCAAGTTGAGGGCAAGTCTTACACACTATCCACTGAGATTGTAGGAGGCATCGAGGTGGTACTTCAATTTCTCACCTCGAAAAGACGAATGTTAGAAGGTAATAAGAACCAGAGTTCAATATTGTATATATATGACAATACTTTACGAAAAAATTACAAATTTTTCACTTGGTTAGCTTAATTTGCTGATTGAATACTGTTCTATGTTAAAAAAATCAGAGTCTTGAAGTGGCATCCCATCAACACCAAATCACTAAACCGCGGCTCACTTAAGAAATTTAGATAAACAATGACCATATACAATTTGCAATTTCTATTGAAAGGAATGAATATTGCACAATCTAATTTATAGACAACATTAAAAATTTATAGTACACATAATACAAATATCAAAATAAAAAATAAATAAATTGAAACGGCCTATCCATAAGGATTCTATATCTTATTCATTATAGATATCAGGAACATATTTATTGTGTTTGGTTTCAACAATGATTGCTTTCTACTATCAGACTACATGCTTATTTGTCAGTTGTCAAGTACAATGCAAACAACAAAGTAATTACAATAAAACATTAAATGTCAAGATAGGCTACCGATTCCAATAAAATATAGCAAACATCCCTTGAGAGAAAAGTTTTCATCATTATTTCCCTGATCAAACCCAATTAAATTAATTAATACATTCAATTATTATGATTTGTTGTTATTATGCAAGTACTAGACATAATAATTTTCCAGTATCATAATCAGATAAATAGTATTTATTTAAAATCCTTCTAATTGACATTAATTATCCTTCACAAGATTCAAACATCATGGTTCATTGTAATCCATAAGATACAAAAATTGCGACACACATGTCGCTATGGGCTTTTTTGTAAACATTTTACAGATTATTTCTTGTTCAAAGGTTAGTCAGTAACAAAGGCTTACAAACGAAATGTACCTTTTCGCTTTCTTGACGATGTTCCCCCTCCAACTTCTGTAGACGTTGTTGCATTTGTCTATAGTCCACACTGAGCATTGACATTTGCCTGTCCTTTTCTTGGCAAGCAGATTCGGCCCTCTGTCGTCCAGTCTTCTCCTCATTTAGTTTACCTTGTAACGCTGCCAAGCAAAACACATTAATGATGATGGTTATATATTGTATTAGACAATAATTGTTTATACTATAACTTTTTAAATTAACTTTTTAAATTAGCATTGAAGTGTAGGTATTTAACATTTAAGTTCCATAAGAAATTTTGTAAAGCCATTTGTAACTGCTACATGTGCAGGGAGGGGAAAATTTGGCGTTTAACTTCTAACCTTAGGTACTTAATAAAGGATGACACATATTAGCAAAATGAATAATACCTTGGAGAATTGTATCCAATGTTCCTGATGCATGCAAAAATTCAATTACACAAATATAGTCGCAACATTAAAGGATTCGGATTATGAATTGTAGCATTTTATTAAAGAGGACAATTAGCTAGACGTCTAAAAGCATTTGGTGGGGGAACAAACGAACATAAAGCTTACCCTTAACAATTTCCAAGTTGGCTTCTTGTTTAGAGAGCAGCTGAGATCGCTGTGTGTCTTGGTGTGCTCGCACTTCCTGTTGTAACAGATGCTGCGCCGCGCGAAGCTCGTGGGTCAAGGAAGCACACTCTTTTTCGAGTGATGAAATACGTTCGGATAACTGGCGATTGTCATTCATTACCTGACCCATTCTATTAGAGGATCTTTCTATTTCCGAATGAGCAGCATTTAATCTATTCGTAACTTCTGTGACCGATGCGTCGGAACGCTGTTTGGCCGCCTTCATTGAGGCTAACTCTTCAGATAATGCACTCCTCTCCCTTTCTAGAGTGTCACGTTGAGCGCGCAAGTTCGCCATAGTCCCATCGCTGACCGCAGCTGCAGCGGCCTGAGCGGCGCTCAATTCGGCAGCTTGTTTGCGTGATTTAGCTGCAGCTTCCGTTTCAATTTTTAGCTTCTCCCTCATCTCCGACATCTGCTTCTCTAATAGATTAATTTTATCATTGTATACTTGCAAATTGTTCATTTCTTTTACTCTCTTAGTCTGTTCTTCGTCGTAGCGACGTTTAATATCGCCGTAATTAAATTCCGCTTTTCTTCTAGCATCTGACTCAGCCTCAGCTTTACGCTGTATATCCTTAAGATCATGCCTTAAGAGAGCTAATTCTTTGTCAGTGTCAGCAATAATCTTTTTATTCCTCGATTCTCGTTGTGCCAACTCCTCAAGTTGAGCACAAAGCATGACTTGCCTATCCTCCAACTTTCTTCGGCCATCCCTCTCCCTTTCCAGAAGCTTTTCCAATTGCAAAATTGCCTCAGATCCAACATTGTTTAAATGATTATTGGATATAGTATCAACAACATCAGCTGCTTTTCTCTTTCCTCCGCAGATTTGATAATCACCATTATAGGTAAATCCTACAAATGGTAGATGATTACCTACAAATGCTTTAGGGACTGGAAATGACTCATCTAATGCATCAGATTTTTCAATATCATCAAAATTTCTGGTATCATCATCACTAGACAGCTCAGGCACCACTGGTGGAACAGAGTCTCGTAAATTCTCAAAACTCCATTGATCATTAATAAAAAAGGGGTGTTGTTTTATTTCATCAACACTATTTTTGCCTAATCTTTTTTTTCTATCCGTCAAAAGTCCTCTTATAAGAGACTTAGCATCCTTTGATATTTCAACATCATCAGGAAATTGTAAAGAGTTCCTGTGGTCCATAATTTTCCCATAAGTTCCTACTAAACTGTCTGCATAAAATGGTGGGTCCCCAATCAACATTTCATATAAAAATATACCTACAGCCCACCAGTCACATTCTCGTCCATAAACCCCCTCACCATTCTGTGATTGTAAAACTTCAGGAGATATATAATCAGGTGTGCCTACAGCATTACTTGCCCTAACAAGCCCATCTGGGCCCATTCTCATACATGTACCAAAATCTGCTAATTTGAGATGACCGTACCTGTCAATTAACATGTTATCGGGTTTTACATCTCTGTGAACAAAACCCATTCCATGTATAACATCTAAGGCCAGAACAATTTCCATTGTGTAGAATTTCGCCCATTTCTCTGGTATATCAAAATTAGACATTAAGCTAACCAGATCACCACCAGGCATGTAGTCCATTACCATGTAAAGATATTTTTGATCTTGGAAAGCAAAGTGAAGTTTTAGTATCCATTCAGAATTAGCATGTGCCATAATATGTCTCTCCTCCCAAAAAAATGTAGAATCTGACCTTTTGATCATTTCCACTTTACTTAGCAGTTTCATAGCATAAACATGCCGTGTGGATTTTTGTCTGACTAGTTGTACTTCACCAAATGCTCCTCGGCCAATGACTTTTATTAAATCAAAATCAGCTGCTTTCATACGCAGATTCACAATGTCAGAGGCAAACTCTTCATCTAAAATGGAAATAGTTTTAGAACTATAGACAGATAATATTAAAATAGTATTTGTATTGTTATATTAACATATTTATTGGTTACCTGAACTTGATTTAACAGGTTGGATTTTATTCAAACACTAAAAGCTCTAGTTTCTTAGTCTAATTAACCAAGAATCTTGAATGATATATGTAATTGTAAAAGTAATAGATTTCCATGTAAATAAAGAGAACTGATAAAAATTATTTTGCATTGATTTTAATTACTAACTACAAAATGATTTTCTAAAGAGTTGTGACATTAAATTATTGGGAAATAAACCATTCCTAAATTTCAATTCCAATTATTTAAAACTGAATATTTTGGCTTTAATAGAAAAACAATGATAAGTGAACAGGTTTCTATAAATATTATAATTTAATATAAAATTACATCAACTCTGTAAAAAGTAATGTTTATTTACGATACAAGTTTATAAGGTACACAAACAACTTCTTTACATTATATGATCAGCTGTTATAAAATCATGCTCATACAAATGTAACATCAAATAGTTTATCAGACAAATCAAGTTAGTTCACAAGGTAAAAACATCATAATACAAGTGTACAGAAATTTCCAAATGATCATACTCACATCTGCTGGTATAAGCCTCGACATTTTTCATGCGTCGAATGGCTGGATGGTCGCAGTCGGAGACGAGCGCCGTCACAGTGTCGAGTAAGCAGTCCACGTTGCCGGTGGAGCGAGGGTCGCATAATATATCCTCCAACGTACACAGCCGCCGCCATCGATCCTCATCCTTTACCGCTTCCATGCTGAATCCAATTTCTGATGTCCTCTGACACTAAACGGCACCGCACATTCTCCTGATTAGCACCCCGATTGGAGACACCACTCTCATAACGATACATCAACAAATAAATATTATCTCCGTACGGAACACGTTTCTATCCTTAATTGCCTAAAAGTCAATAGGTAACTTTAGTTTCATTATACAAAAAATTTACTACTTAAAGCTCAAAATGACAGCAGATAAAGGTGGTTCTCACAACAAAGCATATGCACGTTTGCAAACATAGCTGGTTCATTGATTACAATAACATTTAACAGTGTAGTGTCATTTAAACGCTGGTAAAAAACAAGATGGTTATAGGCACAACATAGAAGAATAATGTTAAAATAAAATATATTATAAACCGCTAGATTGACGAACGATGATCAAACAATAACGTGAAGATAGGAACATATTGCAATTTACTAGAGGTGGAGTTTGCAATGGCGACTATTTTGTATTCTCCATGGTTGTCAATAGGTTTCTAAATTCATTATTAATTTTAAATTCAATCGTGTATATAAGAATATAACTAACTACTTGTGTTATAAAACTAAATTTATTTATTTTCATTGATGATTATAGGTCCAAAAAAAATACTACAGTCAAAATAGCAAACAATATAAATTCGATTATGGGACCAAATACACAATTTTTAAATATTAATATGAGTTTTTATGCTATAAATATTGCAAAAAGCGCAAAAATATGGCTGATTTTGATATATTCTGGATTTGGGGTCATTGGGTCCGTTATATGGGGTGAATAGAAAAAAGGTTGGGCCGCCACTTTTACTTTCTTTGATATTTTGTTTGTAATCAAGCATCATATTTATAATCATAGCAAGTTAGTTCATGGCTAACCATGAACCGACGAAAAAATAAATTAAAAAATAACCAACAGTGCGTCTTTTTACATTACAAACCACTAGTCCTAGATTGCTCAACAATTTTAACATAAGATTGTGGAGAAATTGGTCTGCATTCATTCAAATTAACGGATGCCTGTTAGGTTGAATTCGTGACTTTCTGAAACCAGAAATAATAGTTTCATTCTAATTTTCGTAAAGATTTTTATTGTTTTTGTAAGGGCTTCGGAACTCAGCCTTTAGGCTATACGCCAGGACATCTTTATTGGACCAAAGAATGGGACAATGGAAGACGGACAAGAATGGCTTCTTTTGGCAGGTAGAAAGATGAATGATATATCTTGTTCATGACATAACTTTATTATACGTAAGAACGCTTTTCCCTTGTTACTTTCATAAATAATACAAGACAATACATTTACTTAAGTCTTAGAATATACGCCCGTCAAGCCTTCCTCTTAGACAACGGTTATTTAGGTCTAGTTCCAGGAGGTCCGTTCTCACATCTATCATATTAATTTTGACCTTTGTCTACAACATGAGGTTAGCAATATCTTCAGCGGTAGCCGCCATCATAATTCAAATGGAGGCCTAAACTTCCCTTTCTTTTTGTAATGATTTATTATACCCTCAGTCTCTTATATTAGCTTTGTATATTAGCGACATATTGTGTTTTTTTACACCTGCAACAAATTAATAAGTCATGGTTTTTTTTCATCTTTATTATATTTACATAAAACGAATAATTTTCAAAATTAAAGGTTCCTTTTTTTGACCGATTATACGCTTTCGGCTGCCCCAACGACTGTGTTTCTTTACACTCGTGTCTATCCAAACCTCTAGTTCTCTCGGCTATATCCACCCCATATTGTGTGTCTATTTATCCCTTTCGCGTGTCTGTTTATCTCTAATACAATTTAGAATTATAATTGTACTTACCGATGCCACTGAAAAAAAAAATAAACTCTTTATCGCAATAAAATAGAGAAGAAAATTTCGTAGTTCGACCTAGCGTTTAGAATTTAGAAGTATTTTACATTATTTCTGCATAACTTATGGTTCACACAGATATTGCAAGTTAATTTAAAAAATGGTGTTCCTTAATAAATCAGACGAAATTGAAAATTTACTAATGTTAACAATTGGCTGTTATAATGTAAAAAGCTTTCCTGGTTAGAAACAAAACCAGGAAAGCTTTTTTTCCTGGTTTTCTTTCTATTCACCCCATTTTATGGTACGTAAAATGTTACACATTTAATTGTCCATTAGAAAACATAGTAATCGAAACAAATAAATCATGTACCAATGTAGATATATTGTTAATTTTCATGGTACGAAGTTTATTATGCCAATTTATTATCTCAGTGTTTGCTGGAATCGGTATTTTCCCATTCGTAACATTAATTTATTGATACCTACTTCTGTTTACTGCTCGAAGTTAACAAGTAAATTTTATTAAAACTATTAAAAATTAACGCAATCAACATTTTTTTTCAATAAACGATAATATAAAAATATAATAAAATATTTTATTTAAATTAAACTAAATAAATTTAAATTAAAGGCCGAATAGATAATTAACTTATTTTGGTTCAATAATTTTGATCATTCATTGATTGAATGAGTTGTTTTATGCTCATTCTCAGTCGGTCAGATAGAACATGGCGGTGCTAGACAGGATGTGCATAAGCTTTTAATATTTGCTTTAACGATTACCATTATTATAAGGGGACAACAGTTACTTAAAATATTAAACGCATATTACTTAAATTGTTAGTTACAGTGAGATTTGAAACCTAGTATTTATAAGTTCCTGTTTGGACAAATTTGCAATGAAAATTATTACTTCATTGGTGGTGTAAAAATAATTGTGACAAATATAGCACATTATTTCAGGTAAATCTGTTGTTTCAATAACTTCTTATAAAACCTTAAAAATTAGTTTCCCAATTGATATTTTATAACAGCATCCAAAAAGTGTAATCCACACCTGATGTAAACTTGTTCCATTTTACTCCTATTCCTCCTTATTTTTCTCGTGGTATTTTTGTACGAAATTTATTAATTTATCAGATTATTTTATATTTTACTTTTTGTGTCGTTTCATTGGGATCCTGCAGTAATGTAAAGTTTATTTTACTATATACTAGGACGAAATCCTTTGTGCTTTTGAATCACGTGTGAATTGAACGTTATTGTGGGGTCAATAACTGTTGACTACAACCTATTTCAGTTCAGTCCTTAAAACAAATAAGTGGAAAGAGTTGAAGGATCTCGTAAGTTTATTGTAACCAGTTTTTAGGAAAGTTAATGTGTGCACGGCGAGATATCTGAGGCGACGGCATTCGCGTTTTGTAATCGACCTTCCGTCGCCGTACAAATAACGAATAGTAATTCTGTTGAGTCGATGATCTGGAGGTTGTTAGGATAGAATTTGATCCCCCGTAGGGTTGATGCAGTTGAGCGCTACGTGAGCGGCCGTTGAGGAAAGGTGGGGGAAGGGGGGAGATATGTCCGACAGTCAGCTGTGCTAGTGTCATGTTGTCGGGCCGCGCTGCGTCGTGGGAAGTGGCCTAAATTATTGCCCCTCCATTGAATCTTCGCGAAATTTGGCTCTATGGAGAGTAATGACCTAGATGTAAAACCATTGCAGATTTTTAAATGTAGTTTTAATATCATTGGGTGCCCATGACTTTTTCCAAAATTTTTTGCCTATGGCACACATTCTTTTGTTCTTGTGTCACATTATGTTCAAGTTATCAATATAATTTTGACAATATATAGTGACAATATACAACAGTAAGTATCTTTTATTTTTTTGTCCATTTAATAATTTCATATACAATTTGTAAAAAAAATTATTCTACAAAATATTAAGATTAGGATGTTTACTAAATATCCCTTGGGAAATTATATTTTTGTAATATAACAGAAGCATTATTCTGAATTATCAATTGAAATTTTTCTAGGCAGTTATTTAATATAAATATTATTACATTTCTTTTTTTTTCTTCAATTCTGAAAAGCAAATTCCGATTTTATTTTCTAGTAAGTTGTTAGATGTAGGGCAAATGTAACACTTAAAGTTATATAACAAAATGTGAAGTAATGTTCAATATTTGCATTGTAAGGTATGTTTGGTATTTCCATTGTTAAGCAATCAACAATTTTCAATAAAGCTCTCTTTATGGTTTGCTGCTGGACGATGCTGATAACCACTGCACTCAAACTCGTTAATCAATGTTTGATTAGGCTTGCATGATTCACTTCCTCTTGTGAGTATTATAAATTTGGTTTGGGCTCGCTAGTTAATCACAGGATTACCTTTTAAAAATGTTGTATCAGATTTAATTATAACTATCAGGTCTTTTTTTAATCATAGGATTATTCTTAATCTGTCATTTGTTACATTGTTTCAAAGGTTCGTTTAAAATGTTAAAAAATATGGTATATTGTAATAAAGTTTAAAAATAAATTTTAACCATAAAATTCTGAAATGTTGTCAAAAATAAATTTCAAGTCGTTTTAACTTCAGACTTTTTAAAAATGAACAATGTAATCACTTTTTGAAATTATGTTGACAATGAGTCGAATCAATATGCTACTTACTGTGATAAAGTGAAAGCACTGATAGAGTATTTTGTATAGTATTATAGCTAGTGTAGTGGGGCGGCAAGTTTGTTTTGTGCTCCTGTATTTTCACCAAAAAAGGTATATAGGTTACTATTAGGTTAATGGACTGCTTGCCTTGTCTCATTAGTAAATTTTTTTTCATACATTACAGAGTTTATTTTATAATATTGTAATTGTAAAATTCCAGCAGGCCGTGGCGGACATGGCTACGCTCATCCAGGAGAATGGCATAAAGGAGCTGGGCAAAGGCAGCCATGGGGTGGTGGCGAACCACGGCATATCGGCGCACGGCGTCGCCAGCCACATGGTGCCCGACCACGAGTACTGCGAGCCAGGCAATCCGCAGGAGCAGCCGGCGCGAGCCAACGAATCGGTGCCCATGGAGGCGACCGCGGACGAGGAGGAGGAGACCCCCGAAATAGACATCATGATAAACAATGTTGTGTGCAGTTTTAGTGTTAAGTGCCACCTGAACTTGAGACAGATCGCGCTGAACGGTGTTAACGTTGAATTCCGACGCGAGAACGGTATGGTTACGATGAAGCTGCGCCGCCCCTACACCACGGCGTCGATCTGGTCGTCGGGGCGGGTGACGTGCACGGGAGCCACCAGCGAGGACCAGGCCAAGATCGCGGCCAGGCGTTACGCGCGCGCCCTGCAGAAGCTCGGCTTCCAGGCGCGCTTCCAGAACTTCCGCGTGGTGAACGTGCTCGGCACCTGCCGGATGCCCTTCGGCATAAGGATCATATCCTTCTCCAAGAAATACAAGGAGGCAGAGTGAGTATAACGCTTTTTATCTTTTTCTCTCATTTTACCCTATGTTATCATGGGGATAGCTTCAAATCCATCATGATTTAACTGAATAATAGTTGTTTGAGTTTTTAAGTCGGAGTAACTGACTAACTCATCTGACAAACACAACCCAAAGAGTACACCGTAGTTGATGGGTGGATTAGTAAACAACTAACTTGAAGGCAGAGCGACTGCAAAATATGGTCCTGACAATCGTTAATTCTACAACCCATCTGACGCATTGATTCTCTTACTTTTTAGGATAATAGATTTTCGGCCCATATCTCAATTGGGTTTTTACAGTACACTTTTTGTAACAATGCCGAGGGAGGCAGACACATGATTTTTACCTGCTCGTTGCACCCCGGTCGTAAATGCATTGTGTAACTACGCCTAAAGTAGTAATTTTTTACTTCGCTTATTCCTGATCTTACTAACCATGGTGATATTTATACTGTAATGCAGTAGGGACACACGTAATATCTTCAGTTGTCAGAAACTGTGCTGTGTTAAAAGTAATCTTATTTCGAATTAATTAGATTTAATTATCGTCAATCAGTTTAGTTAACTTTGCGAATTATCAATCGTTCTGTAAACGTTTTCGGTGTGAATGACATCAGCGTCGGTTATGCCATGAAGATAAATGTTATTAAAAATATCTAGAATATGAGGTTCGTTAACCTTTTTCATGTCTAAATGTTTAATGCGGCGTTGTTTTATGTTTTATACTTATGTGTTACACATAAAAAATTTATATGCCTATAGTATTTATATGATTTTGTTTTTGTGTCGACAATTTTTATTATACTTTAGCTGTTTTGTATTTTTCCGCTCATGTTGTTTTTTTAGCAAAAAATAGGCATTTATATATAACTAAACTAGCTTTTGCCCGCGACTTCATCCGCGTCGAAATATATTTTTTTCCCCTAAAAAAATTAGCCCAAGTTACGCCCAGTTACATCAGCTATCTTTCAGAGGAACTTCCGTCAAAATCGGACTAACTATTCCAGAGATTACTCAGAACAAACGGATAAAATTAAATATTGTTTTGTTATCTGTATCAGTTTAATGTTAATGTAATCATTTAAAAACGGTAATTTTGACATTACAAACAGTCGCTTTCATTTTACTTTTTAGTATGGATGTCACTGCTATACTTTTTATTGCACATTTATTTCCCCATAGACTTTATGAAGAGATTTGTGAAGACATGTCTGTATTATTTCCGCCAGAACTCCACCCGCTTAAGTGAACATTGATCTAGTACGTCTTACGTAAAATATTTGTCTCCACACCGTCTACAACTGTTTAAGGCGTTTTCTGTGCATCGCAGTAGACGCCATTTTCCATAGAGCGATATGATTAAAACGTAGCAACATTTTATTCGGTCAAGGTTGAAGAAAATTGATCAGTTTTTGAGTGCCTCGAGTAATGAATTAAACATTTCACTTACAAGAGTATAATGGAGTTTAAATGGCTTGGTCTGAAATAGTTTGTCCGTTTCTGATTATGGCAAGGAAATAACAATTTAAATGCGAAAAGCATTTGAACTTTTTACGGTCAATTCAATAAAATCAACGCACCCGAAAATCTTCGATAGAAACATCGACTCCTACTTATTATTATCTGTGAGGAGATATTAAGAAACATTAAAATTTTAATAGACAGAATTGTTGACCAATGCCACCTGCTTGGGATCCCATTGTCCAAAAAAAAATAAACAACAATAATAAAACTGCAAGGCAAGGTAAACCGTCGTTTTTCTCCTTTCTTCTTAGTTACAATTAAATAAAAATTACGTTAGCCATATTTAGGAATATCATATAAACTAATTTAGACTTAGTCAGGAATAAAAGTTGACATTTCAGTCCCGGTTAAGTATTTCACCTATTTCTCGTCTATGAGAAATAGGTGTAAAACTATTATGTTAATTTAAACTATCAATATTACGACTACTGATAATGAATCCATGAAAAAAATTGTATGATTAAGAAAGATGTGATGTTCAAAATAATTTCGTTGCTCTACTGATGTACGATCAGTAGAATTGATGAGATGAAAACAGCTGCTCACATTTCCTAAAGTACTTTTAAATCGGGTAGTATTCGTAGTAAATTAATAAAAATATCGCCAGTAGTAAAAAATACATTAAAAGACTGAAACGTTTTTTATTTTTTTAACTTGTATATACACAGTTGAGTGACGTAACAAGGCGCAATAGTTTGAAAAACCACCTCGCCTGCCAATTTAATTCGAGCCACGTGGCAGATTATACGTCTTTGTTGCCATTTTTGCAAAATATCACTCGGTAGGCTTCTATTCGGCAGATTGTGCGTCATATTTTTGCATTTCATAATTCACTCATTGTATGCTTGAGGACCGTTGTAGGTAGGAGGGTTAAATATTTAATACAATAATTTTCCTGAAATATCGTCGTATCAGCTTCGATTCGGTAGTACGTATTGTTTTTGCTCAAGTACCAGTATAGGCGCTAATATTTTTTTTTTACTTATCTGTCTGACGCCAATATACTTAACTTTTTAAATTTAGTTGCAAGCGCCAGGTGTTGTTTTATCTATTAACATTGCCTTAATATTAGAAAAAAAACTTTTATAACTTTATCACTACATTTCTAGAGTCCATTTCGGAACATGTCAAGTTGTAATATTGATTTTCGACTATTATTTATAATATTTATAGTATCATAAAAATATGGTTAGACGTCGGCGTTTGAACTTTACAATGTTTTACCGTCGGACTATTTTAGAAATTTTCTCAATATTGGATCATTTCTGTTCGATAACCTCAGCGGGGAACATCTGGCGGCGGTCATCGCATTCCGCCGCGTTCACCATCTGTGACCATATCACCTTTGTGGGTAGGTGTCAAGCCTGTTCTCGATAACATATGTCCTATCCCTCGCAACACAACCAGTCGCGTAATGCTAGGGCAGGTCACGGTGTTCGTTTGCAAAACGTGTAAGAACACTAATATTGAACAATGATTGGTTCAAATGAACAATGTCAAAGGAGTTATACATTATTAGAGTAAAGTTAATATTGTTTTTTTTTTACGTTAACTATGGAATATTCACAGTTGTGTCTATTTAAATTTAGTAAATATAGCGAAATAGCAACCCGAAATTTTAACTAATATATCGTAGAACAAATACTGAATTATTTATATAATATCTGTTTGACATATGATGTAATAAAAGTATGCATGAAATAATCTAAAACGTCGGGATACTGGAAAAAAAAAATGCGATGAATATCGTAATATTTTATAAAGTTATGTTTTAAACAATCGGTGTTTTAATTATTTACAGCGGATATTGCAACATAAGGAATAATGCTTTAAAAACACCGCCGCGACATAGCTGATAAAACGTTGCAAGCTGCGCGTATAGTTGGGAATGTTTACGAGATTTTTTTTCTTTTACGCACTAAAAATAGACGAAAGCGCACGCCTGTACTTTACAAATGAATAAGGCGTAGTGAAAGATGTATTCAATACCAACAAACTTATTATTATTACTTATGTATATGCATGAATAATAATAATAATAATAATAATAATGGAGTATTAAGTACTATTAGTGCTGTAGAGCGAAGTTAAAACAGTGGATAAGCTTGCTTCTGCTTATTCGCGCAATTAGTATGTCATATAGTAAACAAAAAGTAATGCCTCCAATTTATAAACTTTAATTGTCGATTGTTGCAACGCGCCAATTAGTCGTTTCGTTATATTATGCCTGTGGATTATTGCCTCGATAAATTGGCGACATGAAACTGTGTTTTATTGGACCCAGTGTTTTATTTTATTTCAATATATGCAACGGTGCTATTGATTTCCCTTGTTAAAATGTGCGAATTCTAAATAATACGACAAAAACTTAATAGTGCTTTGTCCTACCTTAGTTTTTTACTAGTAAATATAAGACACATTTATTTATATATAGGTTATAAATGTAGTTTTAAGTTATTAAACGGTATTGCGTCTTTGAATCACGTGAAAATTCGTAGATAGAGTTATAGATGAGTTATAGAACGCTGCTTCTAAGCGTAACGACCCATAGGACATCCCAAGGAGACAATCTGGCGTCTTTTACACAGTATCGCGTCCATTAAATTTAGAAATCAAATGGCGTTTTTGAAAGTTCGCGCGTTGCTTATAGCAAGAAGTAAGTTGGATTTTCATATTCGGATATTTTCTTATAAACATTGACGTCTCGTCTGATAGACTGATATAACTTTCGTATCTTTATATTCCGCGATATGTATTGAAAAGTTTTATGTAGATTTATTTTCGAAATGGTTGTCTCGGAGTGTAGAAATATATGCGAAGTTTGCATATGCTTTACGTCGATTTGAAATATGCATTTAAATTAGAAAACAGGTCAAACGTTACACCGGAAGTGAAGAAATAATAATTCGATAATGCCATTGGGTTTGACAAAATTAATGCTTGTAAGGACAATTTTTTCGTTATCTTTACTTGCGTCTTTGGCATAGGTTAAATGACAGTTGCAATTAATTATATTTTTCTAATAAATCAGTAAAATGTTGTGATTAATTACAATTTTTTTTGGTAGCAAATGTTCGTGTAAACATTTATTGACAAATAAATCGAAAGTCAACATATGATTATCGAAAATGAGCTTGTTACGAAATGTTCGCGCACGTTACACAATAGTGCATACTTTTTTAATTATCTCTATCTGTTTGTAAACCTTCTTTTGACGTGTTATGATCTATAAATGGCCAGGATTCATTGAAAAATTTCGTCCAAAACGAATTAAAACCTAAAATTTACAAAATCATATCGGATCCCTGCGTAGATCGAGTTCAATACTCCGGGCCCGGGAAGCTTTTGACCCGGCCGAAGTCACCTTATTCAAGGTGCCTCACTAGTGTTCAGCGGACGACTTTAAAATAGCACCGGCATTACCATTAACGATTGTGATCGCTTTTTATTTCATATCGAAATCCGATTACTACTTTGTATTTGTTTCATACGTATTCAAAGAAATGTTGTGGTTTTGTTTGTTTTGGCGATGGTTGGATTCTTTCACATGTACCTACATGTTATTTGAACGCGCTTATTGAGTTGTTTACGGCATTAAGGCGCATGATTTATCTTGTGGCTTGGCCAGAAATATGATTACGCGAAATACGTAATTTAGAATTGCATAGTTTTTTAATAAAATTTCCTTAGTACGCATAGTGTTTTTAGAATGAAGTTAATATACTTTTCACCATATAATATATAATTATGTACTACTTTTCAGAGCAACAAATTTTACTTTTGCCTCGGTGATCAACTTATTTGACTTATCAGTACAATTCTTTCTCATCCTAGAGTTTTACTAAATAATCGCGGTGGATGTTTCTAATTTAATTATTATCTCTACCTGACTCTATTTCGAATATCTGTTATTGTTGTTCTGTTTCTACTTTTTGCTTTAGTAGATCGAACCATCAGATCGTTTTCTTGTTAGATATATCGTGTTATTTTTTTATATAATTTAGAAAAATCACTTTAACACAAAAACGCTTAGTCAGAATTCATTGTACGAATATATAAGTGTATAAATGAAGCCAAAGATATGTATATATCACATCATCAGCCTTTGTTAGTCCACTGCTGGACATAGGCCTCCCCTAATACACCCCGATCCATTAGGGGGTGCGGACCGTATCCCCACCACGCTGGTCCAATGCGTGTTGTGGGTGGACCGACCTTTTACATGCCCATCCGACGCATGGATCATCTTGCTTTTCAGACAATTGGGTGATCGGCCCAAATTGCCCTAACCAACTAGGAAACAACAATGAAAATTTGTTGCGTCCCCGCAGGGGATTCGAACCCACGACCTCCGGTTTCTAAAGCACAAGCCCATACCACTAGGCTACGGAGGCAGATGTATATAAAATTTTCGAAGTTTAGGTTTTATATTTTTTTTGTATTATGATGCATAAAACACAAGTATGAAAAATTTTAATCAAGAAAATATATTTTTTAAACCAGAACACTGCTGTTGCACAAATTAGATCTTAGGTAATGTTAACGCCCTGATAAGACAAAATTTTATTGACTTTAATATCTCCGTGCGCGAACAAATGTTGTTACTTATATTTACGAATAATGAGTAATGATATTGTACGTTAGGGTATTATTAAATTCTATAATCAAACGAGTGTTCTGTATACTGTCTTGGATTTTTGTTTTCTTTATACAGGGAACCTGACTATTTAACCGAATTAGCTGTCTCCAAATGTAAATAAAATTTGCTCTGAATTGATTTCAAATCACTTTATAAAAAAATTCTGTATATAATCTCACTTCGCTTCGTTCGTGGCAGAGATAGCTATAAACTTATAACGAATGTATATTTTGTATAAAATTAAACAATTTGACTGAACAATTGTCCAAGACATTGACTGCAAACCGGACATCATGTTGAATCAAAAAAAATGCTAATGACAATCGAAAAAGTAAATATATTAATCAGTTAATAAAGTTTTTTAATATATGTATAGTATGTTAAACCGTATCGATGCTTCGTTCTCTACGTATATAAAGACAATATAGTTATATATTCTTACAGCTTTAATTTATAATGAAGCGAGGTGTTAGGATTTCTTTGGGTATCTAAAATTATCGTCATTATTTGCGACACATTTCTGTTTGCAGTATTTCATTGCGTTCTATTATTGTTATCCAATACTTGCGTGTATATTGCACTATATTACTTCAAAGATTGATTCCTTAATAAACACGCTAATTCCTATTCTAGGCCGACACCATCTCGTGCTTTGTTCGAGGCCACGGAGAATTTTTGAGGCCTTTCATGGCACGATCGATTGCCCGTTTTTGTATTCGTTGACAATTGTAATGCTATATTATAAACCGTCCGAAAGCTACGTTTTTAAGATTACTCATGTTTGATCAGTCTTATCTGCAACAGTCGCATACTTGCTCATCTTATATTAATAGAAATATGTTTGTACAGAGCTAGAAATTCTGATTAACAGTGAATCCTTTGTGTTGCATTTTAAATTCCTAAGAAGATCGTTTTGAACACTTTACACTTATAAAAGAAGAGATGTTTATACACTATTAAAAGACATTTTTCCTATTGAATAAGCGAACTTAATTTTTATTGGCTTAAATTTTTTTCTAACATATATGTCTATGAATATTGTTTTAAAACTATAATTATCCGTGAGCTTCGATAATTTGTAGGGGTATTTTATATTTGTAGGGTAATTTGTAGGGTGCATTACATTTTGTATAAAATTTATAGGTTTATAACCTTCTTATTTCTAATATGTACGAGAGTTATTCCGCAAAATATAAACTTTTACTTTGATATTAAGTAGCCAATTCCAAGTGTTTTGTCGAATAAAGTACACATGATATATGGTTTTTGTTGAATATACAGTTTCTTCAAACAGACACGGTTTGCGAAATAGTTTTGGAGCTTTACGCTGCTTGACTTATAATAAGCATGACGATGGTAATATATTCCTCTTGATATGATTTTATACAAAATCCAAATTAACAGCATATATATTTCTTAATACATCATCAGCCTGTGATAGCGTACTGCTGGACATAGGCCTCCCCTAATACATCCCCTACCACGCTGGTCCAATGCGGGTGGGTGGGTGGACCTACTTTTTACATGACCATCCGACGCATGGATCATCTAACTTTTCAGACAATTGGGTGATCCGTTCAAATTGCCCTAACTAACTAGGAAACAACAATTCAAATTTGTTGAGTCCCTGCAGGAATCGAACCCTCCTGTTTCTAAAGCACACGCCCATACCACTAGGCTATATATTTCTTCGTAAGTGTTAAATTCAATGCAGTTGCAAGTAGATAAGACTTACAATGTTTACGCATTAGTTGAACGCCTACCATTGTGCGGTTAGCGGGTATTGTGTACATGTATAATTTTTATTTTGTGGGCGGTTACATCATCGGGATAAATCGTCAAGTCTATATCTAATTTAAGCCTAACGCAATCATCTGACGGTGGCAACAGCTTTGTCTTGTTTCGTTTTAAATATTAAATAATAATTTATCAAGCATCTGACGAACATTGAGTAATAATTGACGTTTAATATTTCCTTTGACACGTGTATAATTGAAAGTTTACTATGCTTTATTTAAATTAGACTGCCAATTATTATAAACTTAGTAACCTTGTCATTGAGATGTCAATCAGTGATTAGCAGTCTGTTAATAACAACGCCGTACGTACGTACGTAACCGCTTCGTTGCCATAGGTTACCTTGTTTACATTTATTTTGAATATAAGTTAGTTAGTTTAAGTACAGATAGTATTTGCCCTGCGCATTAAAAATCATTACGAAAAAGTTTCTTGATCCTTTTCGCAGAATTTTATACAGATTTGCTGAATATACTTGTTAACTATATCCACCAATGCGGATGCATTGGACCAGCGTGGTGGGACACGGTCCAAAAAACCCCCAAATATAGATGTCGTGTGTTAGGGAAGGCCTATTTCCAGCAGTGGACTAACACAAGCTTATGATGATGATGATGATTATGATCTTCACTATTGTGCCCTTTAAACTAGTACTCAAAAAGGGATTTTTTTCTAAAAACATACAAACCCACCACCAGCATAAAAGTAGCATATGTATGGCGTTAAGTTTGCACACGCAGTATGTAAACTTTCATACGCAAAATTTTGGAGCTGTAGGCCCTCAGTGCGCCGTCCGAAATGTTTTCGCTCTCTCTCGTCGTTTTAATTGGACCGCGAGATAGCGTTTATCGAACAGGTTTTGAGCCGTGAACTTTTGGAGCGAGCATTGAGTGGATATTGTTTCGTTGCAGCTACGAGCCTGAACTGCATCCCGGCGTCACTTACAAGCTGTACAATCCGAAGGCGACGCTCAAGATATTCTCCACAGGAGGTGTGACAATAACAGGTATGTGCTTTATTGGCTCTTAACTATAACACAACCGAATAGCACCTGAAGTTTATATGAACAAAGAGTTATATCACACTCTTCAGCTGCGCTAATGTAGACATGTAAACAGATCTAATGTCAAAGACTAATGGCCTTTAAACGCGTTTTCATAAACCGCAGCCATCTTTAATCGCCACATGATGTTTAACCTATAAGAGTGCTCGACTTTGACGCCAATTGAGTTCTACATAAAACTTTGTTTACGTAAATTCTGTATCTAAAATGGCTCAACCAAAATGTCGCTATTATGTAACGTTACAGCCAAGCGATTGAATTTACTGGCTTGACTGTATGTAACATTAATGTAAGTAGTCTTTTGCTGAACACTTATGGTTGCATAATCTAGGGGCTTATGGTGTACCGTTGCCGAAGACCTTAAGCGGTGTTCAGCCACTAAAAGCAACCAACGTTATTTTTTTGGAATTTGACTTTTTTTTCGGAAACTTCTTCTTGTCTTATTAGGCTCGAGTATAATATCAAAGTAGGTTTATCAGAGTTTATCTTTGGTCTATTCTGAATCTTATCATTAGAATTCTGTTTGTCTTTGACATAATCAAGACAAAAATAACATTGAAAATTAGCTGTCTTTATTCCATCTGTTAATCGTATTCACGTATGTATTATGCATAGCCATTGTCATTCGTCTCCGAAAATGCCCTCGACCGTCTGTGTAAAATGTGCAAGTGAAATATTTTGAGAAACCAACGTATATTTACATGTGATTTGCATAAAGTTGTTGGTTTCTTTTTCCACAGCAGATTCCGTTTATATTACTTACTATTTACTTTGTAACAACCACTCTTTGTTTCACTTATAATTTTATATTGAGGCTGCGGTGAATAAAATGTCACTTTCATTACGTTTCCCAACGAAACCGGATACGATCGTTGGGTAAAAATAGCCTATTCATCGATTGTTGGGGGAACTTCTGCGGAGGGAAGCTTGGGCACGTGGTCCACGTGTTGTGGGCTAAGTATATAATCGTAATTGCGGGCTAGCAAAAGTTCTAAGATTTCTTTATTAATTAAATGTTGTTGTGGGAATGAATAAGTAAGTAATAAACCATTGCAAAATGAGGCTGATAGTTTATGCAAACATGTAACCCATGGCAACAAAGTGGCGTACATGCATCTATATCTGAGATGAAGATGGATTTTATGTAAACAATTTTACACACAGTGAATTTGTTGTTTTCTTTGGTTATTGTTATATACGGTGTGGTAGACTGTAAGATCACAATGACTTGCCGACAATCGAGATACCAATCTGACATACATCTGTTGCCGTGGTTATGATGTTTACATCAATTTCAAGTTTTATTCGGCACGTGTTGTACAATTTGTGCGGTTTTTTGTAATTAAAGTTGAGCGAAACAAAGCTTACGTACAAAGTAACCCAATGCGAAAACATGGCCTCAATTAGCGTGGCGTTTCTTTATTTCTTTTCGTGGTTTTAGTCGAACGTCATGGGGTTTAACGCCATTTCGCTGTAATGGGTTAGTGTTTTGTTAAGATCGTATATGCTATCCAATTTCACTAGAACTTTCCTATTTACAGTTTTCTTGTAGCTGTCTTGTAACTGTTCTAATGGTTACATTTACCGATCTATGTCAAAGATTATTACGTTCGTTTATGTTTGATGTTTGTTTTTGTGCTGATTATAAATTTTATATGCGTTTATACTAATTGCTTAATTGACTTCTTTGCCTTTTATATAAATAAGTTTTGGTATTTTATAATTTCATTTAAACAGAAATTAAGCTAACGTGATAGAACTGTATAACTTGTGTTATACTTTGAAATGTTTTTTTATAGATTTTAAACTCCATAATGATCTTAAAATATGATGCGCTTTCAAAACAGACATGCTTAGTTCGACTTTAAGTATATTAATGTTAAGATGTCTCCAGTAACTTTGAAAGTTAAACTAAAGTTGGTAACTTAAACGCAAGCGATCGATTAATTATTTTTTTTTTACCGATGCATAGCAAAGCTAAAATGATATAATATAAAACGACGAATTTAAATAGATAAATGTTATAAAATATTGTTAATGAAACTTGCGCTGTTCTGCGTTACGACGAGCTATAAATATTCTAATTCACATGTTTCATATTATTATATTAATGATACATGATAATAGCAGTTTCTATCTCTTTAGTATCTCCATTAATAGCCGTGATAGTTTATTTTATATTAAGTGCCTTATCATATTATAAAAACGCTAACTTCGCGAGGAACGGATGTTTTAGTTCCTCTCCCTTCGCTTCCGGGAACTTTGTCGCGTGTCCCATTGGATCGGGGGCCCATTTGCAACGACCCACTTTTGGTTTAGTGCAACAAATTGAATCGAATTGTATCGACCATCTAAATTTCTATTTCCTCATTGCAATCGTTTCATTTTTATATATTATAATAAATCTATGAGTGCCTTCTTTGTATTTGAGTGTATTTAAGTAGTTACTTGAATTTTTGTGTAATTAGTTTTAATAAAACTACAACTTTTGGATTTCTTTTTAACCAATATGCGCCGATTGTTTAGCGTTAAGATAATGTTTACGTTATTGATAAATATATTAGTACTGAAACTACGATATAGTATTAATCTTATCATATAAAAATGACATGGCACATTGTATAATTTTGTTTGTTTTTAGTTCGTTATAATCTTTCACGGTTTCACCGTTATCGGGTTTTGTTACAACGCCTCGGCGTTGAACATTTTCATTGAGCCCTTATAAAATGTATTCACTGTAAACCCGCAGCTCGGAGCGTGAACGACGTGCAGTCGGCGGTGGAGCGCATATTCCCGCTCGTGTACGAGTTCCGCAAGCCGCGCACGCCCGCCGACGAGGAGACGCTGCGGCAGAGGCGCGCCGCCCGCCCGCCGCCGCCGCCCGCGCCGCCCCTCACCACCGACCTGCACCTCGTGACGCTGTCCGACGCCGACGCCGAGGCCGAGGGCGACGCCGACGCATGGGAATGACGACGCCGACGACAGCACGACGCCGGCGCCGAATAGCCCGCCCGCGCACCCCCCGTCGGCGAACTCTCCAGTTCATGCCAAAGATATTTATTAGAGGTGCTTCGCGCTTGCACGACGCGGACGCGCTCGCGCTTCTACTAACCAACCACCAGAGTGTATCCGATGGCGCGTCGGCGCGTTGCCATGGCGACCGCGCCGCGACCCCCCCCCCCCCCTCGATACTGATACTCAATTCTGTTCTCATTACGCCGTTGCAGTTACGATTGAAATTGTAGTGATAATAGTGTTCACGTTAAGTATTCGCTCTAAGGATGTGATGACTGAATGATTTAGATAGTTGTTAGTGATTGTAAATACGAAGCTTAGACATTATACATTTCATTAAAAAAAAACTACCACTGTCGTTTCATTAGCACACGTTTATTTATTACCTCGGTACGGTCGATTGTAATGGACGCGCATTTATTTAGTACAAAAATGTGAGACAATAATAAATGTTAGTATCATTCACGTTTAGGTCATTCGTAAACGCTTAATCGTATTATCCTAAGAGTCAGACTCGTGAGTATCGTATTCGTCGCTGGTGAAGGTTCGCCCGCGGGAAGGTCTGATGAAGTGAGCCTGTAATCGGGACCTTGGGAAGCGATGATGCTGTACTGGCTCCGGCGTACGGATATACGCGCTGAGGTCGACCACGGAGAGGCGCGGCGTCCGCACCGCCCTGCCTGTACGCGGAATGTGATTAGAGACAATGTGTTCTTACTGTTTTGATGAATATTCAGATATCACAATTTTATATTTGATTGAGAATTACAAAGTTTTTTTTTGGATATTTTTTTTTGTTTTATAAGCGTTCCCTTTGTCGATGTAGTGAGGGTTGGAAAATCATTTAATTTTATAATTAAAGCTAGTTAAATTAAGATGAAAAGATGAATCCTTTTTGATTGTACGGTTGAAGGATATCCGTTCAGTATTTTAACAAACATTGCATACTCATTCTTTTTTAATTGCACCTAGGCAAAAAAAAAATATTTTTCCATAAACTATAATAATGGTTGATAAAAATTTAAGATTTTCTCCACCATACAACATTGAAAATCGTGCTTCTGAATAATATATCGTCGTTGTCAAACCGAAACCGGCTATGCGTCATTTTTGAGATTTTGACCGTAGCAGATAGTCCATTGCCTTATTTATCATATGAAAGAACATCTATGACTCTATCACAAATATTGGTCGAACTTCGACCTCTTAAAAAAAAATGCTATGTATGTGCAGCAGCTAGATTTTTGTTAAAATACCTGTTATGTGCCATATTGCCACACAGCACATTATATTTGACCCCAAGCAATGACAGAACCTTGTGTGCCGGTTACCCTAAAACCACTTTACCGTTGCGATATACTCGAAATATGAACATGTAAGCGAGCAAACTGTTCTTATTGTTTATTTCCTTTAACTCTCGTATAATATTATTGCCTTTATAGTTTCAACGCAGTCAGTTGAGTCTAAAGTGTACACTATGTTCTTTTGTGCGCTTTGCAATGAAAAAAAAAGCAAGAAAATATCAATGTTGTTCTGAATTTAGAGAAGCAACCTGACATAAAAATGAAAAAAATATATGTCTACCTCGCAAAGGACATGCGCACATAGGTCTCATAATTTACATATAGTGTAAACACATCAAGAAATTTGTCACCAGAGGAAAATTATTCTTCACCTACTCCTACAGCAATCAAATCTCCAGTACTGGATTCGTCAATCGACATCGAGGTCTCAAGTACCTCTCAAAACCCACAACCAATAAAAACCATAGCTTAACGCCCCCGTTTATTACAGAAACCATATAAGGGCATTAAGAACAAAAAAATAGCGCTATTCACCAAAAGAATCGATCTATAAGAAATCGTTGTAGTTCTACTGCAATTAAACAAAAATTAACATAGTTGTATGTGTGGATTATTATGACGAGAAGAACGGTGTATGTGCCATTACAAATTTTTAAATATCAAAACATACAGTGATAAAAGTCTTGGCAACGGAAGGAATTTACCTAAGAAAACAAAACGTAATAATCGTACCTCTAGAAAACAATTTGGTTTTGATATATTTGTGCCCAAGTCTGATTGTGAAAATATTTAATTAAAAGTATTCTGGTATTTTCCAACAAGCATTATTGTTACACGGCAATGTAACTGACTGCACCTAGACACAATATCGTGGCCACCAATAATACAATTTTGCGAGGTACGGTATCTCAATAGTTTGCTTCACTTCTTAAAGTGCGAAGGTATTATAATCGTTCAATGGCAGTTCATAAACGAGAAAGGCTGGTAGAGGTCTATAAAACTCATGTCCTAAAAGAATACTCATTAAGCTTAAAATATGGCAACAGAAAACTTGAAGACTAACCCCGATATCGCATCGAAAAGGGTTGACGTGCAATATTTCCCTTTGGCGCTAAATTTATTTGCCAATGCATTGCATTATAAACAAAAATTACAGTGCCGCTGATTCAAGATTTATAATTCTCGTACCGCAGATGGGTAACTATTTACTTTAGGCAAATGCAACGGCAAATTCATCTTTGGTGAAGCAGACGGAGAAGTGACATCGAACGATTTTACAAGCGGTGGTATTGAATATCTTAAAAATATTGGCAGAGCTTATAAATACCCCACCTAATTGTGATTTACCAGAACAGATAAAAAGCAATTGCGTTGGGTAAAATTACGAATTCTTCTCAAGTAGATGGGACAGAATCTATTTCTATCCAATCTGAGAGGTGAATAGTGTCCACGACCGAGCGTAGCATAAAACATCTTATTTATGCACCTCAGCATTACATGACACCTTTATGGCAATACGTTTGGTACGATTTTAACAAGGATAAAAGAGAGAAAATCTGTATATTTGACACGCAGAATACAAATAAGATAACGTATTATAACTGTATCTTTCATGTACAATGATTTTAAAGTAAACCTTCTAGTAAAATTTTTCAGGGAAACTTCTTTCGTTAATATCTCAAAACTGTAATTTTTCTCCATAGCAGATTTTCGTTTGACAACGACGATATGCTACTATTTATACTATTAATCTCTGAAGTTAAGTTAGAATACTTATTTACGGAAGAAGCAGCTACAATTGCAACTGAAGTACTACACAAAAATTCAAGCATCATAGTTCTGCTTCATAAAAAAAAATGTGATAAAAATTGGCGTTACACATTACGACACAAGTGTGTTGTTTTTATTAGCGTACTTCCGACGACTACGTATAAATATAGTGAAAAAAGATTTTCCTTTGTAATTGTTCGGAAAAGTTCGTATTTATCGGGCTCTGACGCTTCAGTGTCTATACATCTCTATATTCAATGTCATTGTCAATTTTGACACTAAACAATAAAGTTTCATATAAATGGATATGAAAATGTCACTTATTTAGTACGATCATTCGTGGACAGTCATCGTATTCATATAAAGATTAAAAGAGAAAATTATTTCTCACGCCATCTATGACGCGTGACGTGTGACGTCACTTTGTTTCTATGAATATCGTTTCCCCAAAACGTGACTCGCTCTCTTGTATTTTGTGCAGAGTCGTTATATTATTTCGCGCCGTTTTCAAAATCAAAACACGGCATCTAAATGTCTTAAATATATCGCTTTTTACATTTCTCACGTATTAAACATGTAGATTGTGCATGTAAACAGTTAAAAAAGTACAACTTGAATTTTGATGTTTTCACTCGTAATTGCGTGGGTAGTATCGAAACATATAATTAGTATGTTTTTTTAAATTAAATTTGTGATCTACATGGACTACCCACGAGAACAACCAGCTTTTGTTATAGAAAAGATTATTCGACATAGCACGTCATTGGCGGCAGCGAGCAAAATATTCACCTGATGGTGAGTAACACGCCCTGACTATATGAAAACGGAGTCAGACGCCACAAATCCGCCGAGATGGTATGTCTCGTTTTCGCAGCAATTACGCTGGCTACGGTGCCATACAAACCGGAAGACAGTATTGTTAAACACTACGTGTTTCGAACAGAAATAGGTACCGCGGTGTTATACTCAAGACGGTCTCTTACAAAAGGGAGACCTTAAAGAAAACGGTAAAAGTATTTATTTATTTACGCTTTATGTACACAGTAAGGGTTCAGAGGCGGACTGTCAGTGGCGTTGTCTCCCAGTCAACCTTTGGATGATTTAGTGAATAAGCGGTAGGCATACAAAATTAAAATTAAAAGGTACGAGAAGACAAGGTAATGCAAAACACTGACACACACACAAAAGTGTCAATGGTACCAGTTATTGCCGGCAATGGGTTGTGTTCAATCCTCTTGGGCCGAGTTCGTGGTGCGGCGTGCTTCGCGGTGCGCGGGGGCAAAGCCCTGAGCGGCGGCGTGGCTGCCGGCAGCTCCGGCGACAGCACCCGCGCGGCCAACACGCGTCGCTCGGGGGACCAGCTACACGATCTGTTAAAATAAAATACCTCTGGTTGATTTAACAATAGACTACGAATTTTAGCGCGCTTAATTTAGTTTACCATACTAGTTTCTGACGTTTTCAATATTTTGCAGGATTTATGGTCGCGATAAAAACTGGCGGAATTATTGTTCAAATTGTATCGCATACGAAATTCCACGAAAGACGCTAAAAGTACACTCGTCGCGCTAAGAACGAGTATGTTGCGTGTCTTTTACCTAGTTATTACACCTACTACGTCGATCTTCAAACCGGAATACGAGTGTTTTCATTTTATTGATTCGGTAGCCGTTTCAATGCAGCAACCCTGTTAATTGAATTTCGTATTTTTATTCTCGCATTCATTTTGGCCATTTTAGATAGTGATTCGTGATCTGATGACAATGGTGTAAATAGTGCTTAGTTAAAATTGCAATGTTAAGCACTTTTGTTGGTTGGTCAAAAATTTCTAGTTTCTTCGAGCATAATGTATCGCTTACACCTGAACGCTGCTTTGCTAATGACGTTTGTCTGCTTTATAATATTGACGAGGGTAGCAATTAAAAAAGTTATTATTGTCAAATCTGATGGTTTAGAACGTTTCATTAACCTTAATAAATAATATTAACAATAATTAGTCATAAAAAGTAGTTTACATAAGTATGGAATAACACACATTTAGTAATGCAATATTATTTAAATGGTGCTTCTTGAGAATAGAAAATTAATAAGAAAATTTAAAACGTAAGTTGTAATTGTAATATAGAGGGCAATTTTAGGATATCTTATGAACGCCCCTTATGGGTTAACCAACAAAGAGACTACAATAAAACTTGTCCTTGACGGATTAGATGCCATAATTACGATCCGCAGTTCAGTAAGCGAGGACCAACAACGTTTGTCATACAGAAAACAAAATCATTCAACTTTACTAGAAGTCTGTTCTGAGGAATTGCCTATTATATTTATACTTTTACGTTTGTTTGGGAGAATTGACGTAATAAGACGGTTCTGACCTTTCCCGCTCGTAAGCCGCCCGCCTTCGCCTGCGCCGCCCACGCGCCTCTTTCTTGCCAGGGGCGCCCACGCGCTCCGGTATTACACCGACGTGCCGATAATAATCGCAGAGCGCCTTCACCAAAGCCCTGCCTATTTTTGCATCTGTACACATTTCAGGATTATTATTGTTGATCTAACGAGACATAACCTTATTTGTAAACATTCAAATCGAAAACAGTTACCACTCGCCGTTATATTATTTTAATGAAACAACGGAAGTAAATTTGACCAAAATCACAACAACAAGTTTCAACAAAATCTATTAATATTTTTTATCGTTGATTGTGCAACTGAATTGTATTATGTGAAATAGTAAACTTTAAATTTTCCGAACGAAATTATTAAATATCCATCGAAATATCCAACGAAGTTACTAAATATCTGATGTAGTTTTTTTTAATGAGAATCCATTGCGTTTTACATTTGATGCTTTGTGTGGGGAACCATTACGTAGGGGAAATACAAGGAAAGTCTTAAACGTAGATATTTAGCTAACTTTTCTGACACATTTCATTTATTATGCAACAAATAGCTAAATCTTTCTATAACAAAGGATACAGGCATCTTCGGTGTAGTGAATATAGGGACCGTTCGCATGAATTCTTCGGCCGCCCATAGACACGGTAAACGTGTATGCATCGGCAGATCCAGTTGGCAAAGCTCGTCTAGCGGTGCCAACTAAGCTAGCTTCAGCGTTGTACAGGCAGTTATCAGTCTGCCAAGCTTCTACCCGCATTGCGAGAAATTTCGGAAGAACTGCGTGGCGCTCGAATCTTTTAATAAAAATTATGTATTATTGGAGTAAATGAAAATTATGTATACAATATAATTCACACCAACTGAGTACCTCGTGAGTAGGTATGTTACGTCACGGTTATTGTCAGCGACATTTCTTTGTTATAAATTACATTGTTTGCATCAATTTAGTATTACATAAAATATTTTATGTAGCTTCGGCAGAGTGTTATTATCATTATGTACTAATTATTAGATAAATATTACTTTACATAAATATTAAAAAAATCTTGTATAATATTTAACATTTTGGAGATTATAATAACGTTATCGATAACGTACTTTTTAGTACGGTTACGTACTTATTAATAAATCATATTTACGCGATTAAGTTCTACAATAATTAAAAATATTAATGTCTGAACGACGTTATAATGAGTATTTTTTAAATATTAATCTTTTGTGCTAATAACGGCAACCATTTTCTGTTACGCCATGATAGTTCTTAATTCAAATCATTACCTATATACATCATCATAGGAGTTACCGCGAACAAACACACCCTCGTGGCTAATATCGGCATGAATGTCGATTATAAAATCTAATTGCAGCCTCTGAAAGTAATAATAAGTCGAGTAAGATGAATAAAAATAGAAAAATTAAGCGTTTTTGCAATATTGTAAATCGACATTGTTCAAAAATTGTTTTGCTTCCTAGCACCTGCGTGGAATGATGAAATATTATAAAATTAGGAAAAAAACCAAGATTGAAATTAGGAAACCGAAGATTGTCTTGGTGTCTTTGGATACGTTACATTTTTAGCTGGTAAAAGAATTGACGTTCAAAAATCTTGAAAGAGCGTGTAATATAACGATTTTCAAATTTATTTACTACTAGCTGTTGCGCACGTCTTCGTTACCGTGATAATCTAAAAAAAATCTGTTAGTTTTTTGTACAAAAAATTATTCTAAGTTACTTCGAGTTACATCACCTGTCTTCCAGTAAAAGTCCCGTCAAATTCGGATTAGCCATTCCAGCGATAAGCCAGAACGAACAGACTGACGGACAGAAATTTAAAAAAAAAATGTTTGGCATGCATCGGTTGTATATCACACAGTAATTATTTAAAAACTGTTATTTTGATATAAAAAACGAGAAGAACATAACGATACCCTCGTAAGACATAACAAATGTCAGACTTAGGCGTGGTAATTTATATCTCAATCTATATACATAAAAATCAATTGCTGTTCGCTTGTTGGCTTATTTTGGTCTTTAATTATTTATAGAAGTCTAGGAAAGGTTTATAAGTGAACAATATTATATCTTTCTAACTACATATTTGTTCACCTAACTACAGTTAATAGATTTACTACAGTTGTTAATTATGTATCACATTTGTTCTCGTGTTGATTGACAAATCATAAACAAAAATTTTAATCTTTTATTTATCGATTGAGGACGTGCGAAGCCTAGTAGCCTAGTGGTATAGGCGTGTGCCTTAGAAACTGGAGGTCTGGGTTCGAATCCTGCGGGACTCAACAAATTTTCATTGTTGTTTCCTAGTTGGTTAGGCAATTTGGGCCGATCACCCAATTGTCTGAAAAGTAAGATGATCCATGCGTCGGATGGGCATGTAAAAGTCGTCCACCCACCAACCCGCATTGGACCAGCGTGGTGGGATACGGTCCAAAATCCCTAATGGATGGAGATGTATTAGGGAGGCCTATGTCCAGCAGTGGACTATCACAGGCTGATGATGAAGTCTGCCTGGTCCACTGGTTAGTTTTACATTTAAATATAATATGATGAAGGTGATCATACAACTTATGGTTTTACATTACTGTTGTGCAGGACAGCATTGCAGTTGTTCTATCGTTACAGTTCCCCAAAACAGGATACTTTTACGGTTTATTTATTACTTGAGTATTTATATTATGATCTTACCGCCGCGCTTTATAAAATAAATATATTTGTTCAGAATTCGCTTTCAATTAGTCGTAATAAAGCGTACTTTTTCTGCGTTGATTTTCTTTATATGCTCCTTGAGGGCAACGAGAGATGGATGAGCAAAAGACGTGGCTCGGTTCCAACAGCGATTCAGGTCTGAGCCCAGGAGATCAGATCGCTGGTTGCCGAGGAACACGCCATCCGGGTTCAGCATCGGTACAACCTGTAAGATGCGCACATATAAAGTATTTGCAGTAGGAAGCTAAATATTTACGAAACTTAATAAATTTTTGCTACTACATCTACAATGACGTCATTAATAGCCGCTGCGTCGTGTTGTGCCTAAGCACTGAAATTGGTTAATTTTAGCCGAACAGCCTCCGTTGTGCAGATCACTCTTAAAAGTAATCTATGGTTATTTTTTATGATATCTGCTAAAATGGGACCGATACTATTTTTTTAAGTTCTTAGTCCAAAGACAGATGTATTAGAAAGTTTCCGTAGGTATGTTTATAATGGAAACCTAATTTAGTATTAAAATAAGTACATGCAGCAAAAAAGTGCATATTTTTTTTAATTTAAATAATTTTGCTTTTTTTTCGATCTCCGTACTTTCGTACGTATTATAAATGATTAAGCAGGTCTTATGCTAGTTAAATTTAAAAGTTATTACTTGCACCACAATATGATCCCTTAAAGCATCTGCGTTCTCAGCGGAGCTAACAAAGTAGTCCAATAGACCTGTAAAGGCATAACCGTATTCTTGTGATTATTTTTTCAAAGAAAAAATCTTATCCACAACATGATTTAAAAAGAAAGTGGGGATAAAAATCATGAATATAATTACCTTGACATATATATGATGCGGGTGGCTCTCCACCGTGCGACCTTGAAATTATTAATACCACACGCTTCTTCGCTTCGCTATGTTTGCTTTTAGGGACATTTTCCTCCTTGTTATCGTTATCTTTAATGTTCAAATCACCGATTGTAATAAGATCTACTTGACGTTTTTGCTAAAACATTTTACGACCTTTAATTTAATACGTGACTTAGTGATATTAAAGTAACAGGACTGTGAAACACATTTTCGTAATATTAAGTGTTTAGTGAAGCAAATTTTATTTTCATACAGAGACTAACTTTGGAATATCTTATAAATTTAACTCGAAGAAATAATCAAATAAGACAGCATTTTTCCTTTATGTGGTTAGCAGATTTGTAAAGCAAATAATCCTACATTTCTTATACGCATAGCTAAGAATACCTTTTATAGTCAATTTTCTTCTCCTTAATCGCCTAACATTAGCGTTGAAACATCACTGTCTTTAGGTTTAAAAATTGCTACATATAGAGTAATTACTGGGTTATAAATAACATGTTTCATTCTATTTCTTGCTTTGGATAACAATATTGGCATCTTAAGCTACTTATTTAATAAATAACGTTGTCCAACTGTCAGATTAACGATTCAACTATCACTATTTTAAGAAAACGTATATATTATAAAATCGGTACAGTTGTTTGAGCGATGTTTTCTCTGCTAGCAAAAGCTTGAGCTTTCTTCTCCCAAATAGTTAAATACTTCTGCAGCCTGGAGTAGGAATAGGGCGCCGCTGCCGCAAATTGGTATACATCTTCTTCGCGATCAAACGCAAAAGCGAGGCTTAGGACTTTGCGACCACGATGTGTCAATGATTTGTGGTAGAAGAGTAACCGTTTTGGTATCCGTTGCCTGTAATAATATCATTGATTGCGTCATGACCATGTTAAGTACAATTCGAGGACTTAAACGAAATAATTTCGTTCAAATTTTGTTATAGATATTAATGTTTAATAGTTTATACTGTTAATTTGTTTTGTAATTCAACATTACGTTGCATGGAAAAACCAGAATAAAAAAAAATAACACCATTTATTGCTTGTATAGTCGGTACAGCGTGCTATTTTCCTATCAGGCCTATATTGTAATAAATGGGTACAAATAAGAACGGCGACTGTACAGTTATTATAGTTGAGATGAATCATTCATTGTAGGTGCAAAACAAAGCTTACCATATTTGGCGCGAACTTGACCTCACCAATGGCGTCATATCTTTGTCATATAGAGTGTACTCCTTACCAAAGTTTACTATATTAAATATCACTTTCTGGAATCAAAATAAAGGGAAATCAATATAAAATAGATATCTTTAGTTTAAATGTCGTGGAGAGATCATAATGTTAGTATTTTGATCGTATGTGATCTTTACAAGGGTTTGAATACGTGGACTACGGTATTTAAGTAATAAATAAAAGCTTTACAATAAATTTGGATATCCACTTTTGTAAAAGATAATAAAAAACCATGAAATATTGAGTGACACTATCGTCAATGGACGAGTGGTAGTTTCTCTATGGTCGATTTATATGTATCTCTGCCATGTTTTGTTTATGCATAGATTTAATCTACTTTTGTATAACATTTTTATGTATCGGGTTTAAAAATTGGCCGGCTCATAATGTTTTTTTGTATTTAAAGCGAAAATATATTACCAATAAGCACCAAATAAGACAAATAGTATGGTAAAATAAGTTAAATTAATGAAAACGAAAAAGGACAGTTCTTTAATCAGTCTAACACTAATGAAATAAATCTTTTGCGGAACAATGTTTATCCTTATGCAACGAATACTTTATGAAATAATCAGAAAGTATCTGATAATAAAACAATGAACGAAGAAAAACATGGTCGTTTAAAGATTATTATAATATATTTAATACTTTAAAACTATTATTACTTAATAACAGATTATTATTATTATTACATACAAATTGATAATATTAGTATTTATCGTATGTAAAACACGGCACGTTAAAATGAATAAACGCAAACATTAATAGAAAATATGCTCTGTTGAGATTCATACCCGAGTTTTTATTTGTTTAGTTGAAGATATAGCGGACTGTCAAATCAGTGATAGGGGTCGCACATAATGTAAAAAGTGTTGACTTTAAAATTTGGATATATAAAATAGAAATTAAAAAAAACTCTTTAATAAAAATACCTTTATAATAAATTTAACAAACCTATATAGAACTTTTGATAAACCCACGTAAAAGCAGTTTAGATAAACATCCAGATGCCGACGTGTGGTAAATATCTTGCATAAATATACCTGATCCTGCTTGACGTTCTCCACAGTGAAGTTGAACCAAAATCTCGCGCGGGGGCGACAGGTATCCGGGCGCACGTATAAATCATATTCCAGCTCCGTTATGTGGTCCGCTCTTCCTAGGTTTCCGCACTCAAAGGCTGCATCAAAACATAAATGGCCACGCTTCGCCTTACCGCTGTGGCCGGGAGGGCGAACTATAAGCCTGTTGAGGTTGCCCAAGCCCCCTTCACCGTCGCTCTCCTCGCTGTCTGCTTAAAACACACCAAATTATAATAAGGCATGACGCATCTCGAAATAAACTCTCAAAACTCTCGAAAACAATTGATTTGTTTATTTAAACAAAAATATTTTATGAAACAAACAAAATACTAATGTACAGTTCTGATCTCGTCTGTAAATAGTAGTATGATCCAGGTCGTCAACCAATGCCTCCATTGTGGGTACTGAAATGCAGGAGACGTAGTGAGCTCATGTTTAAAACGCCTACGTATAAATAATAGCACGGCGATAAGTGCACTAGCTTCACCTACGGAAAACCGTTTACCTAACACGCTAACGTTCGTATATTTTATTGTCAGTCAATTGAAAGCTGTAACAGTTTGCCGGGTACTTTAATGGTTCTTATTTATTTGATCTATTTCGACATGGTTGTGCTAGAAAACGTGAACAAATAAACAGTAAATAAAATGTCGTTTCACATTTTAAAAGTAGTTTGTATAGAACAATAAATCTGTTGAAAAAGTTTAAGAATTGAAGTGAGGATAGGCCTATTGTTTCTATGGAAAATCAGTAACGAGCAAATATTGTTTAAAGTTAAAAATTATTGGGTAAACAAGACAGACGTCAGACTAACCTTTGGCTCTGGATGGCCAGTGGAATTTTGTGATTTTAATTTTTTTTTTTATAGGTAGGGAGAATGATTTAATATCAGGTATACGTCCACTTGACTTTCAATATAAATTGTATTGATGATTTATTTTGAGTCTACACTGATGAAAATATTATTTAAATTGGTAAATAATTTATTTATAATTTTTTAGGTCTACTTTGTACCGGAGTCCAAATTGACAATTATCAACGCAGCCACTTTTTCTGTCACAAAGCAGTTGTGAGAAATAATATTGTGTTCCGGTTTGATGGGTACCGTAGCGAGCATAAGTACTCAGAAACACTAGACGTAACATTCAACGGCGAGCTTACATCTGACGTCTTATGTTGCGTTTTATTGGGCAGGGACGTGACGTTAAGCAGGTGAACATTATGTTCATCCCATCACTTCATAAATTATAAAATTAAAATAAAAGCTATTTAAAAAATAAAATTGTAAAGTGATAAGACGGATAAAGAAATAATGACATATAAAATCAAAAACATATCATTGAATGTTTTCGGAGCTCTGCTTCGTTAAACTTTTTGGATTTAAGAAAATATAAGAAATATGCCATTCTTTTGCAAGGACGTGACGGCAAGGAAGCCGTGGGAATTGACAGAAAGGCCAATTGCGCTTTGGCTATAGCCGGAAAAAAGGGTGGCCTATGCGCACCTTTCCTCCTGACGACCTGCAAGAGGCCTCCCGTCCAGAGAAGGACTCAAGAGGAAGTCCCGCGGCCAAGTTCCAAACGACATGGAAGAACAGCAACCATAGATTTTAGTGTGTATACCGGCCGTATCATCTTAGCCGAAGAGCCCCACATATTCCTGCAGCCCTCTCAATTTGGCGGCGAGGAATCCATAAACTGGATTTTTACAAGGGCAAAAAAGACTTTGTAATTCTATTGGACTCATAACCTGCAGCCTAGTGCCACACTCTGTGAAGCATTTTTTACTTTTATTGTCTTCAGCCATGGTAAAGATGCAGAGAATATAACCTTTTTCCCTCGATTCCGAGGAAGCACAGAGTGTGTGAGTGTTGTGGTGGAGCTATTCGAGGAGGCAAGTCTCGGCATGGTGTAAACGATCTCTCGTGGCAAAGTCAAACATCTAAGCCGTCGCTGGAGGCTCGGATAGAAGACTCGGAGAAGTTTTATGCCCAGGTACAGGGGCGTGCTAGGTCCGACACACATCGAATTGAGGTGAGCTAAAGGCTCGAGACGGACCTGCCTCTACGGCTAGCACCGGCGATATATTAGAGTGTCAAAGCGTTGCTGTAGCCTTACTTTTAAAACGAGCATAAAAATCATCGTGGTGGTTTTAGTCGGTGCAAGTCCGATAAATCCTGTCCTTACACCGCGAAGACCCGCGTTACGTAGGCATTTCCTCGCGTAAATATAAATAACTATGCATGACATGAAAAACTTGGTATTCGTAATAAAGCACGTATGCATCATTAGCCTGTCGTAGTCCACTGCTGGACATAGGCCTCCCCTAATACACTCATGTCCATTAGGGGGTTTTGGACCGTAACCCACCGCGCTGATCCAATGCGGGTTGGTACCGATTTTTTACATGCCCATCCGACACATGAATCAACTTAATTTTCAGAGAATTGGGTGATCAGCCGAAATTGCCCTAACCAACTAAAAAACCCCAATGAAAATTTTTGGAGTCCCCGCAGGATTGGAACCCACGACCTCCGCTTTCTAAAGCACACGCCCGTACCACTAGGCTACGCAGGCAGTTGCAAAAGCACGAATGGATTCCGGAAATTGAGTCACGTCCCATTTCCTATCGGTAATGTAACTGTATGCAAATTTAAGCGTTTCAATTTGCAAAACAGGCGTTCTAAATCTATTTGTGGCCAAATCACGTCTGTTTTACGATTTAGTATAAACAATTTTCTGAAACACATATAGTACGGTAACTTTTCTGTACACCTAAAGAAGATCCATAATCCTGAGTATTCGTTCGTCGTACATATCATGTTATTATTAGTCGATTGTCTCTCTGTAATTGATATCGCGGTGAAGGCTCATGAATACTAGTTAAATCAATTTTAAGTCTTATTTGGCTTTGCTTGTGCTAAATTTCTATTTGTTTATAATTATAAACTAATAAAACGTAGCGTTATCGTAACGAATTATACAAAAAGTCTTTGATTATGTACTTTATCTACCAGCATAAACCTTGTAATGGTTATTCAAGCTAAAGCGTTCGTTTAGCCACAGGCGGCATCGTTTATGTTTTATATTATAACTAATTTAACTTAATTCTTTTAATCATTAGGCAAAATTCGTCGATACACGAAGAATTAATTTTGATTTAAATCAATTTTAAATTAAAATTAATTCGTAATATGTGCATTTAATGGACAAATTTATTTATACAATCCACATATTACGGCTTTTTCACATTTATAGTAAATATTTTGTTTACACGTTTTGAACTTTTTCCAACGTTGAGTAATTGATAAGTTCTATATAGAGCAAAGAGTCTGACCACGACTTTGGACAAAGTACGAACAAATTATATATAACTGGCTGTTATCGACGACTTCGTCCGATTGGTAACTCTCGCAATCCCCTTTGGGATGGAATGTTCTTAGCTGATTGCTATTTGGCAAAAACGGGATCACCTATAAATGTATAGATTAATGCTAAAGAAATGCTTACAAACTGGATTTAATATGTACAGAAATCACGTAGTAAATTTGCTATTTAAAATACCAAGTTATAGAGGCTGTATTATATAATTCTGCTGTAAGCGCATTGCGTGATCAGATTTACGCGTATAAAACAAACGCCTAACACAATATTCTGATGTGAAACGGAAGTAGTAGTTGTGTGCTAGGCACCCTAGAAAAGAGGCTTTCAAATAACTTCCTTTGTAACTTTAAGGAAACTAGAATAAAGCAATTGATCTACAGTTTTAAGGAGAGTATTAAGGAAAATTCAAATTCTAAAATCTAAAATCCAAACACAAAGAGACAAGGGAATTATGGAAAGAATTGTGATAAATATAAACATTTATCTCCCATTTCAACACTTTCAACATCTTTTTTCTTGGAATATATTCGACCTTCTTATTATATTTTATTAAAATCTGTTCTGTGGTTTAGACAGTAAAGATGGACAGATATATTTTTGCGTGTTACGTTATTCTTAATATTATCATCATGTTGTGTATAAGCTATACCAAAGAAAGGAGGCATAGACTTTATTGAAAATCGTAAACAATGTATATTTGTAAGTAATGTCGTTTAAGTTTTCATAGCAACGCCTTAGTGTCGCATAGCCGTCGTTATGCTGCTGGTTTGACATTTTTACCGCATTAAAAAAACACAATCGGCAACATTACGCTATGCTTACGACGCCGCAATTTTGCATTAGGTCACATTTTTGAGATTTATATCTTCTGTGGCTCTTATATTATGTTTAATACCTTGATTGTGTGATAACTGCCTACGTAGTAGGCGTGAGCGTTATTTCTCGTCATCGGTTACAATAACTGATTACGCGATTTAAAACGTAATAACCGTTGCGTGTCAATTTAAAAGTAGTTATTGTTGTAAACACGTTATTTGGGCGAACTCGTCTTCGTTCGTCAGTTGAGTGAGCGTAAAGCGCTATATTTCTTTCGCATCTTGCCTACCGACGGACCGTGCAAGAGAGATGGCAGATCGAGACTTGCCGAGTAAGCGAGAGCCGACTAAATGTGATACTCGCTGTGAGTGACGCATTTTGTCTTCATAGGTATGACTAATACACATAGATATCACATTCGAGTGACCCATATTGGCAAAAAATGTCATGCGATTCCGGTAAACCAGTATTTGATCAAAAGTAAAACACAATAAAGATTTTTATTTAAAGAGCTGAACAAATAAAGTTACTGAACTTCGTTCAAAAGTGTAAATAAACAGTAAATATTAATCATCGTCATTGTAACAATAAAATTTAATTTTAAGAACGCCAGTAGTAACATTTTTATTTAAATCGTAGTTTTGTAGTAAACACCAATTAATCAATAAAACATTTTAAAATTGTTTTACCGGTGGTAGGCTCCCTTTTTACAGGAGACCGTCTGGGTGGGTACTACCAGCGGTGCCTAATTCTGCCGCGAAGCAGTAGTGTGAAAACACTGCTGTGTTCCGGTTTGAAGGGCACCGTAGCCAGCGGTGCTACGTCTCACGGTAGGCCGCGCGTTGGCGATACCACTGGTATTGCCAACGTCTATGGGCGTCGGTGACCACTTCCCATCAGGTGGCCCGACTGCGCGTCTGCCTGCGTATGCAATAAAAAAAAAATGAAACCGAAAAAAAGGATGCAGAAATGTAAATATATTGATTTAACTATTGGGCATCAAACACTAAACCGTGATTTTCGTTTCTAACCGTATAGTTGAGAAACGAAAGTAACCGTATGGTTGAGAAACGAAAGTAACCGTATGGTTGAGAAACGAAAGTAACCGTATGGTTGAGAAACAAAAGTAACCGTATGGTTGAGAAACGAAAGTAACCGTATAGTTGAGAAACGTACGTAACCGTATAGTTGAGAAACGTACGTAACCGTATAGTTGAGAAACGTACGTACCGTATAGTTGAGAAACGTACGTAACCGTATAGTTGAGAAACGTACGTACCCGTATAGTTGAGAAACGTACGTAACCGTATAGTTGAGAAACGAAAGTAACCGTATGGTTGAGAAACGAAAGTAACCGTATGGTTAAGAAACGAAAGTAACCGTATGGTTGAGAAACGAAAGTAACCGTATAGTTGAGAAACGAAAGTAACCGTATGGTTGAGAAACGAAAGTAACCGTATTGTTGAGAAACGAAAGTAACCGAATAATTATGAAACTTGTTTATGCACAGTAGCTGGATGAAAGTAGCTAGTTATAAAACAAGGACGCCGTCCATGTAACTGGTTCCGTCACGTTTTTTAAAAGTTTTGTAACGACCCACGTCTAATACGTTGCCTAGTAGTAAAGGCATGTGCTTTCCAACCAAAACTTTGAAACCGCAGATCGTGGATTCGAACCCTACTCAACAAATTTTCATTGTTGTTTCCTAGTTACTTACGAAAATTTAGGCCGATAACCCAATTGTCTGAAAAATAAGATGATCCATGCGTAGGATGGGTATTTAAAAAGTTGGTCCAGCTACCAACACGCATTGGACCAGCGTGGTGAGATACGGTTAAAAACCCCTAATGGAGAAGACGTGCATAAGGGAAGGCCTATGTCCAGCTGTAGACTAACACAGGCTGAAGATGACGATGACCTTGATTGTGTATTGTGAGTATTAGGTAGTTCGGTATAAAGTTGCCGCTTAGGATCACAAAAAGTGGACCAACTATTTTAATGCAGTTATTATCAAATCATTCAAATTGTTTGCCGTTGTTATCGATACTTATCTGCCATTTTAAAGGCGAAACATTGAGTTGAAACCCTCAGAAGGGATTTTATAAACTATTTTAGGGCTATTTGACGGGCTCATCAGATTTAAATTTTTTCCTTGTAAAAAGTTATCCATTTGAAAAAAAGTTGTTATCGATAATGGAAATATTTGGAAAGCATGGCGAGGCGAAACCATTCGCTGTTACTATTAGCGACTTACTGTGTTACTGGGGACTGAAGGTGTAATGGTCTGGAGCAATTTACCGGTCTCGAATATTTGATGGCGAGCTTTCTATAATTTTTTCAACTGTTGGCAATACAAGTCTGCAGTATGCGTTTGGCCTGATTTCAAAAACCGTAGTGGAAAACACCAGCACTGGTATACCAAACGCTATCAAGAATCTTCTTTTTCAGATTTTACTCAAGTAGGTTCTGCAGGATTCTGTCATGGTGATGATCGCTTGTACTTTTGTACAGGATCTATTTTTCATCCCGAGGTATGATTCGATTTAAAATCCACTTATTATTATCGCAATTAAGCAAAGAAACTTAACTACCATATATATTAGCTTTATTCGTGTTTGTTCAATTTATGTATATTTTTAAACAAATGAAAGCTAACGCCTACAGGTTCTTAAATATAAATCTTTTAATGGATTTTATAAAAAAAATAAACAAACGCGATAAAACCGTTAAAAGATCTTTTAATTAATAAAATGAAAACCATTTAATTTTAAAGTTGCCAGTACTGAATATTGGCAATTTTTATAAGGACCTGATATAATGATAAACCGTTGCCATGACTTCCTTTGTTTATAAAATAAGCCAATAAATGTACGCAAACAAATAGAATAATCTAGGGAAGAGTAAAGATTATGAACGAAATTAGAAAAATATCTTACAGACTATGGCTAACACACACGTAAGTGTGTATCTATCAAAGTAACAGCGCATCAATAAATGAAACAAAAAACAATTGACAATCGTATAAATTTCTTACCTGACATTGTGTTTACAAAACATTAAGCAACAAATTACGAATTACTAACAATGCAAAACATTGTTTAAACAATTAAAATCACTATTGTTTCATTTTAAGGTTAGAATGGTTGGTTATTTAGACACTTCAATATTCAATACAATACAATTAATTCTGAAGCTTCTTAATACTGTCCTTTTTATGCAGATATAACACGTTCTTTGTTGCCACGTAACGCGGCTTTGCGACATTTTGCTTTTTGTGATATTAAATTAACAAGTTTATGTTTACTAGCGAACGATACTGATGTTGGTTGCTAAGCAACCTGCAAACATAAAACGTATCTGTTCGTAACGTACCTCGGCAATGACTTTATACCTTCTGCTATGAATCGTCTTTAAGGTTATGTGCAAAAAAAAACATATGATTCCTTTACCGTAATATGGTTCTTAACTCAAATTTAGCTGTAAAATTATGAGTTAAACCCCTTTAGATAGCTGATAATAAAAGTTATGGTAAATTCCATATAAACTCTATTGAGAAAAGAGATGAAAAATTATTAATAGTTTTCTATGATACAATGAAAATCTTTAAACAAGATTTTTATTGTGAAACATTACACCTTATACCTTACTCTATTAATTGACTGTTTTAGCAAACTTTATGGCATTTAAATATCGCTGTTCCTTATCTAGGATTCCCTAGTATATATGTAGAAATCATATACTTCAGTAACTTTATAGGAATATTTATGCTCGTAGTAAGTAATGTTAATTAACCTACATGCCTGCTAATTATGTAAACGTTAAGATAATATTATATGCAATCTTTTGGCAAACCAAGCTGTCAATTAAGAATGGTCGTGGCTAAAATTTTATATGCAGTTTCGAATTGAATCGTTTGCACCCCGAAAAAACGTCGAAACTGGCTAAACATCATTAACTACTTATAACTTTTTAATGAACAAGAAGTCCGTCCACGGGTCTGCCCGTGTTGTTTTTAGATTTTCTAAATGGATTCACCCAGGGTAAATAAGTAAACTATGTTAGTCAAGGTGAATGTTAGCTTTCTAATGGTGAAAGATTTTTTAAATTATTACTATAGTTTATGATTTTTTTTTTCTTTTTTTTTATTACCTTCGCAGGCAGACGAGCAGTCGGGCCACCTGATGGGAAATGCTCACGGACGCTCTAGGACATTAGCAATACTAGTGGTATCGCCAAAGCGCTGCCTTTCTTGAGACATAGACTGTTAAGTCTCGTTAACCCAGTGAATACGCTGGCTACGGTGCCCTTCAAACCGGAACACAGTAGTGTTTTCACAGTAATGCTTTGCGGCAGATATAGGCACCGTGGTGTGTACCAATCAAGACAGTCCACTGTAAAAAGGGGACCTACCACCAGTACTATTTTTTACAAACATGCACACAAAAATGCATACCTTTCCTCTTAATAATAATTTAGTATAAATTGAAAAAGAAGGTAGAACTGCCCCATATAGGATGATACTAACCTACATCATTACAAAGTAGTATTTTGCGCCAGCGTCGTCATTACTAACTACCTACTATTTCTAAAACGACGCTAGTACGGCCTATATAAAACACTGAAAAATAATTATTTCATGGTTCAAAGAGAATCAATTACATATATCTAAGAAAGCAATAAAACAATTTTCAATATATTAATTGTTTTTATTCATAATATAAATATTCATGACAATTATACTAAATAACATACTCACGGCGTAATAACACCTTACCAACACCGAATAAAGCTCAACATAATACATTCCGTACACGTAAAACTACACTTATATTATAACATCAATATTCTCTATTGTTCCGTTGCGAACAATTATTTACAACCCACGTTCATTTTCAAGGTTTTAAAGTTAAAAGATTAGAAATTTTCAAAATATTAAAGAGATTAACAACAATAGACAAATGTAAAAACGTCAAGGATTACGAACTAACAAGTAGATATGATAAATACAATACAATATGCCAGTGCAAGAGCATTTTTAAGTTTTATAAAGTAAAAGATCTATAATGTACGATAGACCAGTAAATTTAAGAAAGAAAAGGTCCTTAAAAACATTATAGTATGACACCAATGATTATTATTTCTTTTATTTACGCGATTATTATACATATCAAATCCACTATTTATTAATAATAACTAACCAAAAATACTGGCTAATGAACATCGATTTATACCAAGGATGATTCGGGAAGCAATAGAAACAGATGGTTGGTCTTTGCCACTTTCCTGGGATCCAATAATTTCAAAATTAAACGCAGAGTATAAAACTACAAAACTGAAGGACAACATAAATAATTTTTGTCAAACCAACATTAAAATTATGAAAACGAAAGATATGTCATTTTTAAATAAAAACTCTGACGCTTATTTGAAAACATAGAATACAGACATATACAACTAGTCTTCCGTGTTGAATGCTGGAAAGAATCCGAAACGTCGGGAATAAATATATTTAAGTAACGCGAAAAATCCGTAAAATAGTGGATTTGACACCAATGATTTTAATGATAAAGCAGGTTATGATTAGGGTTTGTTTTTAATAATACACGATAATATATATAGACTTTGAAAAAGATTGGGAAAATTATACGACAAGAGATTCATAACAATATAATAAAATAAGTAATTAAAAAGTTTACAAAGCGAACGTTGAATAGTAACATTTTCGAGCATTATCATATTTTTATTACACAATATGTTTATTTAAGTCCGTACTTATTTGTAATATATGTATTGAACGCATGTGAATACCTGTCTTATAGGGTAATATCGTTATTTTTAAAATAACACATATTTATTTAAAAAGATATGAACTTCAAGGTATCCCTGCGCACAACCCACTTGACTGTTCAACAGCGAAAACGTTTGACTGATTTTCATTATAAAGTCTCTTCGTAGAAGAATGAAACCAAAAAATTCTCTTTAAACGATTTAAATTTAACTTTGAAATGACATAAAATATTTGCAATTTAATAAAGTATAAAAAATCATAACTAGCCTAATGGCATGTTCATTTTCTTTGGCATGGCAATAGACCTATTGTAATTATTTATTTTGAGGTTACAATAAAGGTGTGCTAGATCGAGGAAAAATTCATGAATATAAAAAAACAAAAATTATTCAAACAGAAAAGAGTTTCGGAAATCACAGTGAAGAATGGAAATAATATAGTACCTAAATTGAAAATACGCAACAGTTTTATCAATTTGTAACCCGTCTCAAGAACACCGAAGTGAATTCAATATATGATATTGTTAGATGAACAGTAGGTATAATATGAGGAATACTGCTCATTCAATACTTAGAAACATCAAAAGTTACATTTATTAACAAGTAATATATAATAGCAACAACACATATCAGTAGTGAAGAACAGTTATGGTTGCTCCGCATCAGTATAGTGCGAGGGTCCCTCTGCAGAGCATACGGAATCCTCTGGTGTCCTAGAAGCATCGCCAGCCTCACTCGCCTCGGCCACACTTGCGCTACCACCAGTCTTACTCTTACCACCTCGACGTGCTTGTAAAGCCTGCAAATTGCACTAAATTTGAGGAAAAATTCGTAACTACACCTTTTCCGGGAAAAATAGTTAATAGGCGATATGTCTGGCAAGCATTCGAACACTTTGAAAATATGCATGGAGACTGTAAGACACAACGCATGATTGCATTGACATATAAAATAATTCACATATAGATATAGAAATAACAAATTAAGCAATTATATCGAACGCAATATTAGCAGTATTAAAAGGACAAACAAACAAAGAGCAATAACATCAAATTTCAGACAAAAATATCTTTTGAACCGTATCTTATAAAGAAACTCAGGGACACATAAAGCGTAATTTAGGGACACAGTATACAGGCGTAGTGATAAGGGATTATGCTGTGCAAGTCAGTGACTCATCAGGCGGGACTTCCACAGGGTCATGCGGGGCCACATTTGTTCGCATGCGGAACTTTTCATCCATCCTTACCTTTTCACGGCTGCCCTTTTTCTAAAGTCGGAGGAGGATGGAATATGAAACATTAAATTAATGAAGTGGAGATTACACACCGATATAGAAAGGTTACTAACATACAGAACCTAAACAAAATTCGTATTAATAAAAGGTATATACGCGGGTTCAAGTTATACTGTTACTTTGAAAATACATAATATTTTCTGATTTATATTAAAACATTATTGGGCATTAAAACTAATAAGTATAGTTTTACACATCAGTTCTATAAAAAAGTTTTATGTGAAATTCAGTAGACATCTACATAAAGCTATATGATGCTATGATTATATACAATCATAAATGACAGAGAGGATTAATGATTAAATATTTCCTAACAAGGTCTTATATTGACAAGGCCTCAGTAATTAATTTTATAATTATTTATAGGAAGAACACTGCTAAATAATGTTTGTATTTACATATATACCAAACCACAAGCGCTTATGATCCTAAACATTAAGTTCCTGTTATATGTACCTGAAGGGAGAACCGCCTGTGAGGTGGTTTCCTGCCCCCTCGGCGCTTACTAATATGGGGATTGTCACGTCGTAGCGTCTTATTACGTAGGATCTCTAGCTGCACGTAAAGTCGCTTTAGTTCTGCCCTTACTTCCTCGGAAGTGGGTTCTTCTTCGCCTTCGACACCGAAACCTTCCGCTGGGCCTCTGCGGGATACCTGAAAACAAATGCATTTAGCATAAGGGTTACATGCCTAAACAATTAAGTCTAAAACTATATTTGGGGTTTGTCTGTCTATTGTTTATTATTGTATTTAATGCTGTTTAAACGATATAACAAATATATAAAACAAACAAACTTCCATTGATAATGCGCAATAGTACTTAGCTGGTTTCATTCAGTAAAATACAATTTAAAAGAAGCGACAATAGCAAGGTACGCCTATTACTAGTTTCAATGTTTACTTCTTTCGTTGGACTTGAATTTTTTTAAATAATATTTCGTATATATGAAAGCAAAGTATGAATTGTATTCTTATATCGATATAACAAGGATAATTAATTAAAAAACTTTATGCTGATAGAAAAAAATAAAAAGACAGACAGCATTAAATGGTATCGTTATTCGTTAGTTTAACGCCGATAGTCTACAAGAATTATGGTCAGATCTTCAAACGAAGAGAAAATACTATTATAACAGTTTTGCTATTTGTCCTACCTTTAGATTATCCATCTATTGAACAGTTCCTCTTTTATATTAAAGATTTTAGAGATCTTAGATTAAAGCATAAGACCAGGAAGATTAATGAAAGCAACAAACACTACCTCTTGCGCTAAAGAACGCGTTCGGTATCCGTGCCAGAGGCGTGGTGCAAGAACGCAAGCCAAGGCAGCGCCTGCTGAGAGGTGGGCTCGGGCTGTTGCGGCCAAGGGGGAGCTCTCGGGAGCCAGCCCCACCAGCGCCAAGAGGCGCCACACCACACCGCTAAGACCCTCCACCCACAACGCCGCGGCCAACCAACCACGCTCCTTTAATCATTAAGAGTAACGTAATGTACAATGAAACAGAAATTGTATTTTGTCGTGAATTATGTAGGTTGTTAAACATAGCTGAAGTAGAATTAACGTTGCTGATGCTAAAATTAATTGGGAAAACGTTTAGTCAATAGGTAGGTTTAAAGTAAATTATACTTATTCAATGCTTCGTAATTTACTTTAAAATTCACTGTTATTAATTAGTTAATTTTCAGTTAGATTGTTTGATAAGATTGTTAAGATCGTATTCTCCTCACAGTGGCTTACAATGACGCTTGATTATTTATTTTTCGTGACCTAAATAAAATTTTGAGCTATATGACTTCATACTTGAGAAACAAGATTATGTCTCGGGTCTGCGACACTAGAAAATATTAAATAATATATATATATATATAATATCATTTCGTTCATTATTAATCATTCGCAATACTTAGGACTGCATACCTGGAAGGGCACGTTGGCGTTGCGTGCAGCGTGTGCTGTCCTCAGACCCGCAGCCAGCAGAAGCAGTTCCGCAGCAGCAGTGACATGGTGCCAGGCGGTGTGAGCACAGCCAGCCTCGCAGGCGGCCGTCGCGGTAAAAGCTGCCAAATAGCACGCAGCCCCCAGCAGCATTGCGCCCACAACGCGTAATACCTGTTTGTCACATAAAACTGTACTATTCCTTGCCTAAAAAGTAAAAAAAATATTTTTGCTGTTATGCCCTCTATTTTCTACGTTGAAAACACGGATATAAGATTGCGTATATGAAATAACTTTGCTGGCTTAGCACTATGTGGACATAAAATAACAAATTGCGCAAGATATCAGCACCGTGTTTGCAGCAGCCTTCTTCTACATGATTTGAAATTAAAAGATACGCCTTATACATATAAAATACAGTAACAAACCGCTCACCACTATAAGAGATTTTATATTATTATTACTCTAGTAATGTTGTACTTCCTACCGGTGCACAGCAGGATTAAGTGGAAAACAGTGCTAATTCTTTATCCATCAGTTTGCTATAAACAGTAAACCTGTTCAACAAATATTTTGTTTTATTCAAATAGTACTTCGGCATCGCGCGGCGTCCATCGATGAGCTTTCCTCGTCCTGAATTCTGCCAACAGCACCCACAACCGAAGCACTACAGAGCCGTAGCAAGCTACGAAGCCGAGCTCCCGGAGCCATGCCCCAATGACGCAGCGCCATCTAGTGTCTGATATGAGCTGGGACGCCGCCTGCACAATTAAGAATACGAATATATACGTGTTTTAACCGTAAAGAACATTAAATAATACGAATATATAATGAAAACCCTTCATATGATAAGTTCAATTTCAACAACATGACAATTGAAAATTTAAAAGTGTGACGGTAATTCGGTTCGTAGCAGTTTAAAATTTTTAATTTACAGAGCACACGGTGTTTCTGAGATGCAATGAGTCATGCAAAATATTGAAAAATTGAATAAAAAAATTAAGTTGCTAGGAAATATAATATACTAGCAGACCCTGCCACGCGTGCTTCGGCTAGGTTTTACTTATTTTACATTATAATAAACATTTAAAGGGCTTAAGATAAACGTAAAGATAATACCAGACATGTTTTAGATAAATGTTATACCTGAATACAATGAAATATGTATATATATATTTTATAGCAACTTTTACATTTTATGTTGTTGGCGCATGTTAGGAAGCTATTTTTTAATTGATGGCCTGTATAAAATAACATGGTCATAAATTGTATTTTACAATAGAATAAAATTATTATAAAATTAACTTAATAAAATAATTAATTTTTAAATTACCTTTTATTGTCCAATTCGCAATTTATCAACGATAAATTTCTATCTATTAAACGCGCCATCTTTGCACAACTGCGCAATCAATCGCCAACTGTTCACAATCGTTTTATAGCAACATTTTCATCAAATAATAATAGAAAATAAATTGTTATAAAACATTATTGTGATTATAAATTCATTAAATGACTAGTTCTATCTTTAAGAAATTGCTTAAATGCATATGGTGGTCAACTATATTTTAAAATCAGTTAAGTATTTTAGGAGTCATCGTGGAACAAATCTGTGAGCAGATTTTCATATATAAAGATTATTGAAAAAATTTGTTCTTATATTACTTACTATGTAGAAAAATATTTAAAGAAATCTCTCTGATTCAGTATATTGTAACAATAATTATTTGAATAGTGCAAAATAACAGGAAGACGTGGTGTAAGTCGAAACTTCAGAGAATAGTTAATGTTTCTCCGTACAAGTGATATTATCACTATCACTTGAAAAAATATTTGTTTATGTAATATTATGTGACATACTTTGTTATGAAATGTTTCATGAATAACATTTTCAAGGATTGAATTATGCAAGATCACATAGACGCAAAAAAGAAAACAACAAAAAAACACTTATTGATATTTCAGATAACAAAATGACAAGATATATTATGAGGCTGATAGAGTTTGATAAATGATCTATTTATTTATGACATATTTGCCATAACCGTGCCCCATATACCCCCAAGGTTCTTATGTTAGTTAAAAAATCAACTGCCAAGATAAATTAAAGGAATTTAAGCCAACACTTACAGAAGCATACATCAGCATGGCTCCTAGCAGCACCACTTCTAAGACTGTCCACATACCCATCGCTACGGCCTGAAATGATATAGATTTTAAATACCTTGTTCGCTGTTAAATCATCATCATCAGCTGGACTGCTGGACATAGGCCTCCCCTAATCACGCCTTCTTTACATTTTTGGACTGTATCCCAGCACGCTGGTCCAATGCGGGTTGGTGGGTGGACCGACTTTTTACATGCCCACTCGACGCAATGGTCATCACAGTTTTCAAACAATTGGATGATCGGCCCAATATTATATATAACGTTATTTATAAACTTTTTGTAAATTGTTTAAGAAAAATTCTCAACCTAATACATACTTTACATTTCCTTTTTTTGAAGATGACGATTGCTATGACTAGGCAGAGGATGACGCCGGCGAGGTCAGCGGGCAAGAGGGCGGCGCGGTAGGCGTCCGCGAGGCAGCCGGCGCCGTCGTTTGCGCACGCCACGCACCGCAGCATGGTTTGCAGCGCGGCGCCGCGCACCCAGCCGCTGCCCCCCACGCGCCTGTGGCCCGCGCGGCACTTGCACTCGTACTGGCCACAGAGAAATAATAGTCTCCATTCAATCTAGCTGTTACGGCGTTCTGTCTCGATTAATACAGGATGGCCACTATAACAATTTATTTTAGTATTGCTAGCTTGACTACAAAAGCTTACTCGTCGATATTAAGATTATGGAAAGATAGCATAGTATTCAAAGTCTTGGTAAATAATAGTACCAATAGATACTCTATTGGTACTATTACGCATTTTATTTTATTGATTATATCGCAAACCTCTAGACGCTTCTCCAGTGATCCGAACACCGGCACCGCGCGGCACTCGGTCGTGTTGTGGTCGCAAGGCGGCGGGCCGCCCAGCCAGTCGTGCATCGCCGGCTCGCAGGGTACCGCCGGCAGCTGACGGAAGATGGCCGCCGCCGCCCTCGCCGAGCCGGCGCCCCTCGCCGCCGCCGCCCCGCCCCACCAACTGCCACCGTCGCTTTCGCAGGAGAACCACGTGTTGGACCAGATCACGGCGCTCGCGTTCCAGGCTGAGGCGAGCGTGCGCCAGTAGAGTTGCAAGGCGGCCGAGTTGTTCTGCTGAAAAATATATAGGCGAGGCGGTTCCGTCTGGTATAGGATCCCGAGGTGCAGTTGTGGGGCGCCCAGCGCGACGGCCGCGAGTGGTGGCTGCAGGGGCGCCTGGGCAGCCGCCCTCGCCAGCGCCGCCGTGCGCTCCACGTCCGCCGCGCCCGCCTCCACCAGCTCGGAGAGGGCGCGCGCTGTCTGCGCCACTGTCGCCTCGTGCTCTCGTACGTGCTGTAATAAATGTAAAATCGGGCTATGCGAATTATAAATACTAAGTTTAAATTAAAAATATGTCATTATAATTGCAGTTATATATACACACGTAAAAAGAAGTGCAACAAGTGAAAATTTAACAACTGTAGAATGCTTATTGTGCGTTATTCTTAAAACATAGATATACAAATGTTATCACGCACTTTATTGTAGAAGAATTCAAGTAGTACAATTATGTAAACCATACTTTATGTCTATCTTTTACGGTTTTGGCAGCGTTTGTAATATAATAGCACGAGGTTGTGATTTTAGGTGCCGTGTTTTTTGTATTACTCAAATCTCTAATAAACTACTTATCACAAAATAATTAAAAAAATATGGGACCAATGGGAAGCTAATATCTATATTTCAAAGAAAGAATAAACAAAATCGGAGCGCAGGGACCGGAGCAACGAGGAAAAATATATAAAAAAAAACATTACATCTTTTAGAAAATCGGTCGAAGTGGATCGTCGTGTAAAGAAAGCGGGCGGTAAAATTATAATTTCAGTAGCAACATGTAAAATTTTGTGGATGAATTGCAGGCAAACATTTTTTTAAGAACGTAAAATGTAATAATTGAAAACTAGGTCTGGACACGAACCGAATTAATATTGTATAAAATCACTACTCTGGCTAATATTATGAAATAACTATCAAATATCGCGCACGGAAATGTACTAAGTTTATTATATATATGTATAGACATAAAAACGTCCTTTTATCTTATATTTTAAAGCAACATATAATAAGTAAAACCTTTAATACGTGAAAAGCGTCTTATAGTGTGCTAACATGAAAAAGCTCGTAAAGTAGCTCGGACGTGAAGTGTTTTAACAACACTTCTTCACTAATAACATTAGAGCGGGGCTGTATTATAAATAAACAGAATGGCGGTGGACTGAAGCTTGGTGAATTCTAGCAATAAACGTTTTTTAACACTTTTAGTTACGTAGCTTAAATATATAAACAGTTTTTGAAGTGAAACTTCTTTATCGGGATTGGAAAAAAATGTAGTGTACATTTTTTTCGTTACGCGTCACATTTTTCCGTTACGCGCCATCTTTGCGCCTCAAGCGCATTCATGTTATGCGCCATCTAGCGTTTAGTTTAACGAACGTTGCTAATTCAAATTCAAATATCTTTATTCAATATAGAAGTGTAACACTCGCTTATTGATTGTCAAGGACGCTACCACCGGTTCGGAATAGGACGCCTCCGACCTGAGAAGAACCGGCGAAAGGAACTCAGCGGGCCTATTTTGTCATCTTTTAAAATAATCAAATATATTCATATAAATTTTCTTATGAGCTACATACAGTTCTATCATACGTATATTATACTTGAAAAAGCCTGGACCGAGCATTCCATTACCAGGCTGTGTTATCATTTATAAATTCATTTATGTTATAATAACCTTTAACACATAAACGTTCCTTTACTACTTTTGTAAATTTTTTAACAGTTAAATTCTAAACGTTTACTGGGATTTTGTTGTAAAAGCGTATACATTGTCACATAAAAGATTTACTTATTCTTCGCAGTCTAGTTGCTAAAGTTGCATACTAAAATTTTAACAATAATTACGTATATTTGAATAATTTTTTATCTTCAAATGAATGGGCTAAATTTATGTTTATGTGAACTTGGGTTTATAAAATAAACTAGTCTATATTTTAATCTCAATATTTCTGCTTAATTCGGCTTCTTGACATGTTACGATTTACAAATGTGTATGGTGGAGTTCTTGCGAGGGTTTTTACGAGTGTACGCTAGTACACGCACACACACATTTTTTTTAGTAATCTTAATGAGGATTGTCAACTGTACTGTTTAAATAGTATTTAATAGTATAATCTATCCAATGTGTTTCTTTCCTTCTGAATGAAAAAAAAATATCCTATGTATTTTACTTTTATCATCATCAGCCTGTGTCAGTCCACTGCTGGACATAGGCCTCCCCTAATACACGCCACCGCTTCCGATCTTCGGCTATTCTCATCCAGCCCACACCGGCCACTTTGCGAATGTCGTCACTCCATCATGCCGCAGGGCGTCCTACACTACGGTTGCCGAGCCTCGGTCTCCACCCCAGAGCTTTCCGACTCTAGCGGTCGTCAGTTCTGCGGCTTATATGACCCGCCCACTGCCACTTCAGCTTACTAATTCGGTGGGCTATATCGGTGACTCTCGTTCTCTGACGGATCACATAATTTCTGATGTAGTCCTTCAGAGATACTCCGAGCATAGCACTCTACATAGCTCGCTCGCTGAGCGACTTTAAATTTGTGGACCAATCGAACCGTAAGTGTCCAAGTTTCGGCACTATAGGTCATAACGATTAGGACGCACTAATCGATCGACGATCGAAGACTTTCGATTTGAGGCACTGTGGGATGGGTGATGAGAAAACTCGACTAAGCTTATGAAAAGCTGCCCAGCCCAGCCGAATCCTTCTGTTGGCCTTCCCCTCAAAGATGTTTCTACCTAGTTCGAAAGTTTGCCCTAGGTAAACGTACTCCGAAACTACTTCGAGGGAGGTGCCATCAATTGTGATCGGTCCCGGATCAACGTCCTCGTTGAACATGACCTTGGTTTTACCCAAGTTCATCCGGAAACCGATGCGTGCAGAAGACTCAGCCAGGCTTTGCACGATTTTCTGCAGGTCTTTTGCGCTCTCAGCCATGATGACGATATCATCCGCAAATCGCAGATGTGAGATATACTCGCCGTTCACATTTATCCCGTGTCCTTCCCAGTTGAGCGTCTTGAATATGTCCTCCAGCGCGGCGGAGACCAATTTCGGAGACATGACGTCTCCTTGTCTCACACCGCGGTCCAGGGGGATAGGCTCAGTCTGCCCACTTTGGACTACGACAGACATAGTGACGGCGTTATACAGACATCTCAGCATCTCGATATATCACCAATCAATTTGGCACCACTGTAAGGACTCGAGGAAAGACCAGGTCTCGATGGAGTCAAAAGCCTTTTCTTAGTCCACACAAATGCCGTGTACAGGGGCTGGTTATACTTATGTGTCTTCTGTATAACCTGCCTCACTGTATGGATGTGGTCTATGGTGCTGTAACCCCGGCCTGTTCTCGAGGCTGCGCTTCGTCGAATTTTCGTGCAAGACGATTCTAGATGACCCTCGAAAACAACTTATAGACATGATTTAGGAGCGATATTGGCCGATAGTTCTTCAAAAGGGTTTTGTCGAACAATACGACCAAACCCCTATGCCATGCCTTAGGAGTTCTCCTGGAGAGAAGGGCAGAGTTAAATAGACGACGGAGTCTCTTCATCACCGGTTTACCGGTGGCCTTCAGAAGCTCCGTCGTGACTCCGTCCTCTCCTGGGGCGGGTAAGAGTGGCTCGAGAATCCTTCTCATCCGGCTCTGGGTGTGCCGAGTGCGATGCGTATAGTTAGCTGTGAAAGCTTTCAACCTCCAAGAGAACCTCTGATCTCGACGAGACGACTTCTCCGTTCTCTTTGGTCAACTTCGTTAGATGGCTTCTTTCAAGCTGTTGTACGAAGACTTTGGACCCCCGGTTATGCTCAATAGTATTAAAAGCGTATTGGAGTGACGGAGGTCACGCCTTACGAGCTTGGAGATGGTCTAGTTAAGAACCCGCTGTTCTAACGAAGTGACGATTGGATCACTTCGTCGCTTCACCATGAGATCCAGTGTTTCTCCCGAAAGTTTAGACTTTTTGCCCGTACGTCGCAGACCGCAGAGTTTTGCACCCTCGTCCCGAAGAATTTCTACCATTCGATCGAGTTCCTCGTCAACGTCCACGTCGATTGTATTTTCCAAGGCAGCAAATCGATTTTCCGGATTGATCTAAAATGTGCCAGGATCAATGATAGGCTGGAGCAGATTAGGCCGGAGAGTAGACTTCATCAATCGGGACCATTCAAGCTTCAAATCTATATTCAGGGTGCCTCTCAGTAGTCGGTGATCACTTCCGGTCTTAAACCTTGTGATCACTGAGACATCCCTGAATATGCGTTTTTTGTCCGATATAATGAAGTCTATCTTATTTTTGGTCATATATATAGTATCGGGGCTCTGCCACGTCCATTTCCTTTGGGGCTGTTTCTTAAAGAACGAGTTCATTAAGAACATCCCCTCTCGCTCGAGGAAATTGACGAGCATTAGCCCCCTCTGATTTCTGCTCCCGTAGCCATATGATCCCAGCATCGATTTGCTGCTTGCCTGTACTCCTACTTTGGCGTAATCCCCCATGCCAACGTTGAAGTGAGCCTTGGTGGTGTTATGTAAGGCTCTTGAGATGTCCTCGTATATGTCTTCGACATCATCTTCCGGGTATATCGACGTTGGTGCGTACACTTGGATAACTTTTAGGCTGTATCTATTGGTCAGCTTTATCACAAGGTACGCAACCCTCGCCGACACACTGGATACTGCAATAACATTGTCAATGAGGGATTTATTGACAAGGACCCCGACTCCGCCCTGTGATGGATTTTCTCCATGCCTGAAGTACAAAAGATGGCCCGATCCTAGGGTTACAGTTTCCTCGCCTTCTCTACGGACTTTACTCAGCCCCAAAACGTGCCATCTTGTGCACCTCAGCTCCTCTTCCAGTTGGGCCAAATGAGAATCTAGCCGTAGCGTGCGTCCGTTGTTGGTCAGTTGGTTTTAGCGGCCTATGTACTCCCGGGGATTCTTAGCACCCCCCGCCCTGCCGTTACCGTGGCCACCGCCTTGGCCAGGAATAGCAAGGCTACGGGAACTGGGGGCCGGGACTAGCCCACTACCACTTTAGCTTTCTAATCCGGTGGGTTATATCAGTGTAAAATAAATACTGTTTTTATAAAACACTGTTCTTCTTGTCAGACCTTAAAATACTTAATTTTTAAATAAGTTCTGTTAGTTTAAGTTTGTTAAATAATAACTACAAAAGTTTTAAATTGATGCTTTGTGGATGGTAGTGCAATTATGTATATTCAATTGCTTCAAAGAAGAGAGTTGCTTTAATTTAGATAAAAAAAATCATTCCCAATAAAAAAAACAATCAATTTTTAAGGGCATATAAGAGAATTTGCATTTTTATACATATTTTAAAGTTGATTTCTTTATTAACAAAAATTTCAAAGACACTATTCGTGCGCTTAATAGTAACATACATCATCAGCCTGTGACAGTCCACTGCTGGACATAGGCCTCCCCTAATACACCCCTATCCATTAGGGGGTTTTGGACCGTATTCAACCACGCTAGTCCAATGCGGGTTGGTGGGTGGACCGACTTTTTACATGCCCATCCGACGCATGGATCATCTTACTTTTCAGACCATCGGCCCAAATTGCCCTAACCAACTAGGAAACAACAATGAAAATTTGTTGAGTCCCCGCAGGACTCGAACCCACGACCTCCGGATTCTAGAACACACGCCTATACCACTAGGCTACGAAGGCAGCAGTTCCGTTATATATTATTCTATGATATTATATACCTGTGGCATGGGCGGCGGTGAGCGCAGCAGCAGAGGGTCGCATGGGCGCGGTGCGGTCGGGTGCGGCGGGGCGGCGGGCGCGGCGGCACACCAGCACCACGCCAGCGCCAGCGCCGCCCACCGCACCGCCATCGTTCACGGCCCGCGCTGCCGCCGCTACGAATGAACGTAACACGTTACATAAATATGTGTATAGGAGATCCCATTTTTAGAACTCACCGATCATATATCTAAAGCTATAAGGCCAATTCACTTGAAACTTTCGTATGAATATTTCGTTTGCTAAGTAGACTCTACTAATAACGTACTTTATTAAATTAAAAAAAGACAAAAGTAACTTTTGACTCAAATTGAGTTTGACATTAGACTTTGTGTAGTGAGTTTGACAACACTGATGAAAATAGGCCTCCACCAATGCACGCCTTCTTCATCAGGGGGTTTTTGGACCTTATCCTGTATATCCGTATTTTGGGATGCTGTACCGACTTTTTACATGCCCATTCGACTCATGGATCATCTTATTTTTCAGACAATTGTATGATCAGCTCAAATTGCCCTAACCAATTAGGAAACAACAATGAAAATTAGTTGAGTCCCTCACGTCTCACGACCTCCTGTTTCTAAAGCACACGCCTTTACCACTAGGCTATGGCGACAGTCATTAGGATATTGACATAACAGATGGAATTCAAGTTAAAAAGCCAAAGACTTATGAAGCCAGATTGATGGACTGCTGCCATCTTGTATCCCCTGATATTTAATTATTGAGAGTGCCTGACTTTGCCGCCAATTAAGTTTGACACATAAATTTGTTAAGGTTAAATCCATCTCTCATTTGGTAGGTAAGATGTAGAAGCGCCTATACATTGTAAACTTTTTTATATATCATAATAAAAAAAACGCAGACAAACCACGTTCATGAATCAATGTTACAAGAGAAATATTACGTATCAACTTATATCATACTTTTGCGTTTACAATAATGAAACAAAACATCGCTATACATCTAAATAAAATAAGAGTATTCCTACAGATAAAATTATTCTTACATTAAAAGTGGTAACGTATTAATAATATCTTAATTAATTTAAATTTGTAGTTTCGTCGCTAGTTATTAATAGCGTTTTATTACATTCTTGTACATTTATATTACGGCAGAACACTATGTTTCAAATTCAAATTAAAATGATAATCTTCAAATAACAATTATATCAAATATAACATTATGGCTTTTCTAAAAAAAACAATACTGTTTTATAGCATTTCACGTTATAAAAAGATATACTTCTTTTGTATGTTTTTCCATTTACAATAGAAAAAAATCTATTTATTAAGATCTGTTAGGTTAGAGAGATCCGTGCAGTAATGCTTGAAAAAATCGTGTTTACGGATCAACAAATAGAGAGACTTGTATGATATTATATGAAATAAAAAGTTTTCGGCCAAGAAGAAACTAGCAGTAAACCTACTAAAAATCAACGGTTGCTCCTATGTAATAATATGAACTAAATTCTCATTTAATCACACTAACAATCACAGACAAACTAAACAAAATGAATAAAAAATCAAATAGATATACATCTTAAGTATAGACAAATTGAAAAAAACCCTTTGTATTATGTTAAGAACAACCAACTCAAGTATTCTGCTGAGTGCTGTTATTAGTGACGACTACGAATTTATGACGTGAATAATAATTAAAGATAAAGAAGAAAATAAATTAATAGATAAATATTAAAAACATTCGAAAATTAAGTTAAAAATATATAATGAAAATGGCTGCGTGGCGGAATATATATAAGTGGCTAGCCTAAACAGGGTTTAAAAGCTTTTAATTTTGTTTAGCTTCGAAGGGCCTACGATGACGGCCTCTGATGTGTTGCCACGTTGAGAAGGAAATTGCATATCATATTTAATATAGCTAATCATCCAAGAGCTCAATATTAGGAGGGAGGGGAGGCATACTCGCTTAAGTCACTCTTCTCTGCCCTGTTTTTCGTCTGCGGATAGCCAGGGTGCAAGTACTTTCTCCGATTCTTTTTGCGTCTTTCTTGTTATTAACCACGATATAAATATGAGACGCATGAGCTCTATTGACCAACGTCCATTGCCAGAATTGTTTTAATTTCATTGCGTTACTTTTGAAACAAATGACATTACTAATTAAAATGTTGAAGTAACTGTTACAGCTAAAATTTGTAAATTTACTTATCAATTATTTGGTGGTAGACTGCATTAGCACAAATAGCTTCTACATATATTATAAATTACCAAGTCAAAGCCAAAACCAACAAGTTTTATACTATCAAGAATAGATAAATGAAATGTAAATGGTAATTTATTCAAATACGATATTATTTTTCAATACTTGAACGTACATTATCGATATAAATAGGAGTGTCTTTGCAATAACCTTCCACATATTGTATTTTCAAAATTGATATTCTTCTACTTGGTAGATATGTAAATTTTTCTTCGTCAGCTTCTAATTTACCCCTTATCATTTGCATACAACAAATGGATCTGTTCTAACAGACATAAAGTTTTTGAGGACCAAATATAAACTTATTTAATAATGATTAACACCGATAATGTAGTGTTACAGAATATATGTAAACATTTATTTAAATCTGATTCCAAATGTACTGAATATCATATCAATGATATATTGATAATATACACATCAACGATATGCTTATAAATAAACTTGAATTATTAAAAGTGGCTCAAGACTATCGGAAGGATTGACACTAGAATTGATACCTGCAGCGGTGATAAAAATGTCACGGATATTGTATAAATACACGGGTTCTGAGTTTGAAACATAAAATAAAATAATATTTAGAGATGAACGTAGTGCGCGATATTTTGTTTTTGTAAGTTTTCTAGTTTATATTTTCGCTATTAAATGCTTTAACATTTATAAAATAAACCCCACTGAATAAACGATTGGTATTTTTATCCCCAGCTCATTATTAATATGTTTCGGATCCTACGAATGTAAGGGTCAGGAAACACGTCAAGATGTAAGGGAATTTCCAGAAGGGTTCCTATTCGGGACTAGTACAGCATCCTACCAAGTGGAGGGAGCATGGGATGAGGAAGGTAGGAATATATAATTACGCTGTTAGCTACTGAATTTAACTGCCAAATTCAAATGCATTATGCACTGATTTCAGGTAAAGCAGAAAATATTTGGGACCACCTAACCCACACGCAGCCATGCGTCATCAAAGATTGTTCCAACGGAGACGTCGCCGACAATTCATATCATTTGTACAAAAGGGACGTGGAAATGATGCGGGAACTCGGTCTAGACTTTTATAGATTCTCACTATCCTGGCCGAGAATTCTGCCTACTAGTTTTCCGGACAAAATAAACGAAGCCGGCGTTCAGTATTACAACAATTTAATAGACGAAATGTTAAAATATAACATCGAACCAATGATAACCCTTTACCACTGGGATTTACCACAGAAATTACAAGAGATGGGTGGTTGGACAAATCCTAATATTGTAGAGTGGTTCGGTGATTACGCCAGAACTGCTTATCAACTTTTCGGTGACAGAGTGAAGTATTGGATAACGATAAACGAACCTTACCAAGTTTGCGTTCAGGGTTACGGTGATGTAGTCAAAGCGCCGATGCTCAATTTCAAAGGTTTTGCAGATTATATGTGCAGTAAAAATTTACTTCTAGCCCACGCCAGAGCTTACCACATTTATGATAGCGAGTTTAGAGCTGCCCAGGAAGGTATTATTTTTATATCATACAGTGCTCAATGGTACGAGCCCGAAACTGAAAATGACGTTGAAGCAGCCAATGAGACCAACGATTTTCAGGTAACTAAAGTTAAGATGAGTGTAATAGTGATTTAACGAAATTTAAATGAATATTTTTTTGTAACAAAATAAAAGGTTTCTTAAGTAAAGTTAAAATAAATAATTTAATATGAACTGTTAACTGATTTGTACTATCTTTTAGTGGGGCCAATATGCTCATCCAATATTCTCCGAGACCGGTGACTTCCCACCGTCAATGAAGAAGAAGATTGCAGCCAAAAGCGCTGCCCAAGGTTATCCCAGATCACGATTACCGGAATTCACGCCGGAAGAAATTGAATACGTCCGTGGCACCTCTGATCTCTTTGGTCTGAACCATTATTCAACCCTGATTGTATACAGAAATGACTCCGTATACGGTTACCATGAGCAACCCTCTTACAACGACGATTTGGAAGTTATGACATATCAGAAACCGGAGTGGAAAATCGGTGAATCAGATTTTACAAAGGTTTGAATTCATTTAATTATTGTATGGATTTAAAACCTCTCCTGAAGGTACTAACATTTTGTTAAGCCATCCTTATTCGAATAAGGTCTCCAATACTCGTTGTTTCAGTTCGTGCCGTGGGGCTTTCATAAGCTGTTGACAAAGATAAGGGAAAGTTACGATAATCCACCAGTTTTTATCACGGAAAATGGTTTTGCTACTTACACAGGGCTAAAGGACGATGACCGCGTGATGTACTATAGACAGTATCTGAACGCAATGTTGGATGCCATTGACGAGGGATCTGACGTCATAGGTTATACGGCGTGGAGTCTTATGGACAATTTTGAGTGGATGCAGGGCTATACGTAAGTTATTAATATACTCGGGGACGTTAAAAAAAGGGTAATATTGTAATATATTATGCCGTATCAAATTACTACTAAAGAATGCTATAGTTAGACAATCGTCTCTAAAACAAACATTTGCAAGCTTATTGCATTTATAATTTATTTTTGCTCTGTGTAGGGAGCGGTTCGGTCTTTACGAGGCGGACTACACGAACCCAGAGCGCACTCGGACCCCGCGCAAGTCTGCTTTCGTCTACAAGGAGATCGTGCGAACGCGCAAACTTGACTTGCATTATGAACCCAACACTGATGTCATGACCATCGACGAGGCTCATTGACCAAAAATATTCTACTACTTTATATTTTCATGAACTATTTATCATGCGTTCCATTAGTGTTAACTGAGATTTTATCACATGATGACACACGATGGATAATGAAATTGTTGAAAAAATTCATGCAATTCAATAATATAAAACAATTGACGTGAAATGAGACAAATATAAGATAAGAAGTTATTGATAAACGTAATATTTTAAAAGATGGTTGTCATAAACTTATATATCTATTAAAGATGATACTGGAAACAGTATTTTATAATAAGACCTCAAACGAGGGTTTTACAAAGGAAATATTTTACTTAAGCATTACATCCTATTAATATAATTTTTTTCTTTTATTTCTATTATAATGTTACTCATAATATTTTGCCTTTATTTAATTTATACGTAAGCAAAAACAACACCACTCTGCTACAAAGGTACGGTACACAGTTAGAATGATTATACATTTTAGTTTAATAAATTGCACTCGCTTCGTAATTAATTTAGCAAAGTCCTATTTTGATATAACCACGAGGCGCGCCTACTTCCGTGAAACGAATTTTCATGGGCTCTCATCAAGACAATTTTCTTCGTCGCTGTGGGGCTGATTATTCGTTGAGAGGGTAAATATTTTAATTAAAGCCAATTATATAAGAACTAAAAGCAAAATAAAAATGGGTGCGTGTACTTATGTACGCGGTGAGAAGTTATACTTCTTTGGCATCATTAAAAATAGTTTTAATTGCATGCAAATAATTAATTACAATAAAATAATAGAAGGATTGGAAAAGGATAATCAACAAAGTTCAGTTTAAATTTGAAAATTAAATAAATAAATATTTATTTTCTTACATTAAGTCCAACATAAATTGTCTTATTATTCGAATTGTATTTTTAATTAAATGATGTCCACTTCCATAGTATCTTCCCGTAATGTCTGAATCGGAACTTCAGTTATCATTTTTATCAAAAGTTTTCATTAAATTTATTTAGTTATTTTTATAAATATTTATTATTTATTCAATTTAATAGCAAATATTAAAAATTAATATTATAATTTGATGTTCAATTTAATTTTATCACAAACTTTTTATTAAATGTTTTATTAAATTTATTTCTTTATTTTGTGAATATTAAATAACCAATAATAAGTATTTATCATTAATAATTTAATAATATTTAGTGTTAATTATATTAAATAAAAGTATTTTAATTATATCAATAAATAATACATACGGATAGTTAACCTCAATTATATTGGAGCACTTGAAAAAGTATATAAGCACAATTTTTTCACTAATATTCACAAATAGTAAGTAATATCAATCAAAAATAATTAAGTTAATTAAAGATGATATATTTACAAGAACTAATCATAAATAATTCGATTAAGAATTTATGGATTCACAAGACGTACTTTGATATATCATATAACTGGTATATATATATATATATATACCAAAAACGAACCTTAATCCTAACTCATAGAGCACATTATGCAACAACTATCGCAAATAAAAACGACAATTCCATTATCACTACACAAAATCAACCTTATCACTATGTAATATGGACCTTATTACATTTTCACCGTTTTCATTATAATCTGTTAATTTTGTGTCACGCATCTTAAAATTTCACTCTTATCATTTTTCATAACGCGCCTAAAGAAGTATAACTTCAAAAGTGAAATATTGGTAATAATAAAATTTAATTTTATGAAGTAAATTTTTTGCATAGAAAAATTGCTTGTCTATAATTTATATTGAATAAGCCAAGTTACAGATGTTACAAAATGCAGAACCTTGCCACGTTGTTTCGGATGCTATCATAAAATAAAATACAAAATAGGTGATGTTAATAAAAAAAATAAGCAGAATAAATACTAGACGTATTTTATAATAGAAAATTATCTAAAGTTTCCTAATAATATATATAAATATATGATAAATATATTAATAATTTCAATTTATATCACAATTACGGGAACGCGTATGAAAGTGTACCTTTTTACATGCAGTAAACCGCATAAATTGATATCAGAATTAGTGAAACTCCGGCTACGAAAAACTAAAATAAACATAACAAATAAAGTTCCTTGTGTTTGCCGTCCGGTTGGGATTAGACATATACCAACTTAGTCTGCCTGTGATCATGGATGCTGAGAAGAATCCGAAACGTCGGGAATAAATATATTTAAATAACGCGAAAAATCCGTAAATAAGTGGATTTGATATAATAAATATATTTTTTAATTATTCAGAAGTGAGAAGACACTATATCCATTTCATAGTATGCGTTAACCCTTACGTTACGTAACCTATCCCCACTGTATTAATAACCCTGAATTGAATTGAATAACATCAATTTACCTCAAAATTTAAGATATAATATGACACAAGGCATCTTGTTTATCTAGTTATAATTCTTTGTATGGCGCTTTTACAACGCCACACTTGATTCATCTTCATAAAAATATTTAAACAAAGAAATAGTTAAAAATGTTGCACAGGTATAGTTAAATAAATTACCGTATCTGAAGAAAAAATGTAGTTATTTTTAAAGTTTAATTACAAAGTGTAATTATACAGAAACAACATAGCGAAATGTTTCATTTATTTAAATGGTAAAACCGAACATATTATTTCGCCCCAAAATAAACATTTTGATAAATTTAAATATAATAATTTGAAGGGCATGTAGCAAGAAACACTTTGACTGTTAAATGATAACATTGAGTTATCATTTATCAACAAGTACTTGACTATTTTCTGTTTTGTTTTTTTTCATATTTACTTAATTAAAAAAATGCATGTACATCATTTAGATAATTAGGATAATTTTGCCGTGGATTATAATCAATGTATGATAAATACTATCATTTAGAATTAAGAATTCTAAATATCGATTAAGTAATCAATTGGAGCAGCCTAACTTTTTCTGAATTTGAAATATATAAAGGAAATAAATATAAATAAAACATATAAAGGCATTAAATACCAGTGGTTCTATTTTGATAATTATATTTGGTATAATTTACAAAGAAAAAATTAATTATATACATTTTACTACGGCTTTATAGAGTCCTATCTATTTTTGATACAAATCATCGCCTCAACGCATCGCGTCACAACCACAGTGTCTAACACTGTGGTTGTGACGGACACAACGAAAATGTATGGAAAACTTTTCAAATCGTGTAACTAGACGGTAAGAAATCAATACAGATTTATTTACTTAAACAACCCGTATTTTTCTTTAGAATTACATCATTCTAATTCATTAGCTATAATGCTATAGTGAACTAGCAAGCGAGTCTAAGTCCGACTAATCTCGTGAAACTTAGACTAGGCCAAAGGAGGTTCTAAAATACGGAACCGCTGTATTATAGCAACTTAAAAATATTTTGCTATTTTGTCGTGGACTTGGTTTTTCTTTTATTTTTATAAAGAATACATCATGAGCCTGGAAGAGTCCACTGCTGGTCAAAGGCCTTCCCTAAAATACCCCTATTCATTAGGTTTTTGGACCGTACCCACCACGCTGGTCCAATGCGGTTTGGTGTGTGGACCGACTTTTTACATGCCAATCCTACGCGTGAATCATCTTTTTTTTCAGACAATTGGGTGATCGGCCCAAATTGCCCTAAGCAACTAGGAAACAACAATGAAAATTTGTTGTCCCCGCAGGACGATCTCCGGTTTCTAAAGTACACGCCCATAAGACTAGGCTACTTGGCAGTTACTTGAAAATATCTATATGCTATCGTTACAAGATCCGATATCGGTGGCATAGCAATAATTAGGAACGGATAATAGGATATTCGTAAGTATTATTCTTAGCCTCAGTTACTTTAGTTTGGTTATAATATGAATAATCGATTTTGACTCAAAACTTTACTAATATTGCAATATATCATTTTATGTTTAAAATATCAAATAGGTTTATTAATGGCATTTGAAATTGCAGCTTAATAAAAACGAAATTCGAATATAACAACAATATATCTGTAATTATCTTCGGGTTCCAATTTCAAAGTGAATAAACTAAATGTTGACTTTTTTGATCATTAACATAATTGGCGACTCAATTGATTGGCATTTAAAGCCCAGTTTTTATGAAAACTTTTGATACATTTGAGAAATCGTGAATCCGGCCATAGAATTCATTAAACCAGGCGCCAGAAATACTATGAAAAAAAAAAGTATTCAGTTGAGACCGTACAATTTTTTGTGGCCCGACACGACATTAACTAAATATTTTCGGTACAATGATTATAAAAAGTATAGGGATAATGTTTAAGGCAACCGTCAAATCATTTACTTTAGCAGAAACTATTTTATATCATTATTATAAGCAGACTTTATAAACTGCGGCATTAAGATTCAAAAGGATCGTCTGAACTTGGCTTTGATTTGTACTTTTTTCTAAAGTGTGTAATTTTTCTTGTAATTTTAAGGTAAATTATAATACAAAATATCGAACACTTTGATATAAAAGAAAAAAAAACAATGAAATAAACACTAATGTAAGGCAAATTAGTGAAGAGGTAGAAATAATAAATAAAGCTGTTTTTGCATATTTATAACATGTCACGTGAACTCTGCCTCAACAATTTACGTCAAGAACAAAAACTATGTAACGCTTTATCTGTTTATATTTTTTCAACACTCAAGCCAATATCTCGTAATCTATCAGATATAGTAGTCATATGTGACGTTTAATATTAAGATAATTTGAGTACCTTTTTTGGCAGAGGATTCGCTCACTATATATACAGTTGTTTTCACACAACTTCTGCACTCACGTAAATTTTCAATGTGTTCCACGATGACGCGTAGTATAAAAGTTTTGTTAGTATCATTATATGTTAATTTCCACGTTTATAAATCTAGCGTGCTAATATAAAATAAAGGCAATTATTTTTATTTCCAGTGTACTTATATCTATTATATCACTGTCGAGTGCACGTCTAATTAAAGACAACCAAAGCGATGTAAGAAAATTTCCGGGAGGCTTCTTATTTGGTACAGCAACTGCCTCTTATCAAGTAGAAGGTGGTTGGGATGAAGATGGTTAGGTTTGATTAAATTATTGATTTATTAATATTTAATTTTATTCTCGTTAAAATTAAAATATGTAAGACACGATGTTTTGTTAACAGGAAAGGCTGAAAATATTTGGGATCGCATGACTCATACGGACCCTTGTTCATTACGGACTGTTCTAACGGTGACATCGCCGACGACTCCTACCATCAATACAAGCGGGACGTGGAAATGATGAGAGAGCTTGGTTTAGACTTCTACAGATTTTCTTTGTCTTGGTCTCGTATTTTACCAACAAGCTTTCCGGACAAAATTAACGAAGCAGGAGTGCAGTACTATAATAATGTGATTGACGAGATGCTCAAATACAACATAGAGCCTATGGTAACGTTGTATCACTGGGATTTACCACAAAAGCTACAGGAAATGGGCGGGTGGGCGAATCCGGAAATTGTGAACTGGTACGCTGATTACGCACGGGTTGCTTTCGAAATGTTTGGCGATAGAGTAAAATATTGGATTACTATGAACGAACCGCGCGAAGTTTGCTATCAGGGCTATGGGACGACGACTAAGGCACCTAGGCTGAACATAAAAGGTATGGCCGAGTATATGTGCGCAAAAAACTTGCTAGTTGCACATGCAAAGGCGTATCATATGTATAATGAAGAGTATAGGTCTTCACAAGGTGGAGTTATTGGTATAACTCTGAGCGCTCAGTGGTACTATCCAGAAACTGATGCCGATATTGAAGCTGCCGAAGACGCGAGACAGTTTGAGGTAATTTTTTATTTAATATAAATTTTCAGTTAAGCTACCGGCAAGTTTTTAGTTAAGTCAAAAGCTACCTCCAGCGAAAATTGACGATAACAATTTGTCATGAAAAGCAAGAGGTCCATTGAGCCTAGGATATTCTTATACGCTAAAATCTACTCAGTGCATGGAGTGCAGATATCTCTCCGGGATTAAGATACAGGTCGCTTAATGTAGACCCTATTTTCTTGTGATTTTCTAAAATCTAATTGGATGATATGAAGTCGACTCCATGAGAAGGCAAAGTGAATGTTTCTAATATTATTCGTAGTACCAACTTTTAAGTTTTCAAAAGGTTTCCAACAAAAACTTTGCTAATTTACAGTGGGGACAGTATGCCCATCCGATTTTCTCAGCGGAGGGTGATTTTCCAGCAGTTATGAGGGAGAAGATTGCTGCCAACAGTGCCGCTCAAGGCTTCCCAAGATCAAGACTCCCTGAGTTTACGCCTGAAGAGGTAGAATATGTGAGGGGGTCGTCCGATTTCTTTGGTCTAAATCACTACAGTTCTTACCTGGTGTACAGAAACGAATCAATTACAAATTACTACGACAGCCCTTCGTACTACGACGATATGAACGCTTTTCCCTATCAGCCCAGCGACTGGGAACATGGAGCGTCAAGCTTTCTTAAGGTAAATTCGAACAATATCAAGAAATGTAAAGTTAAATATGTGAGAATCGTAAAAATCAACAATTATTTTTAAATAATTATCTTTAGGTGGTGCCTGATGGGTTCTATCAACTGTTGTTAGACATTAAAAACAAATATAACAACCCACCGGTTTATATAACCGAGAATGGATACTCAAGTTATGGAGGTTTAGAAGATGAAGACCGCATTGCATATTATAGAAAGTATTTAGACGCAATGTTGGATGCTATGGATGAAGGATCTGATATAAGACTTTATGCTGCTTGGAGTCTTATGGACAACTTTGAATGGATGCAGGGTTACACGTGAGTTTAAGACTTACTTTTTGATACAGTTTATTACTTATTACGAAAATTTTAAATTTATGCAATAAAAATTATATGCTCATTGTCACTAAAATGATTGCTTGTTTGTACAGAGAACGTTTTGGTCTCTATGAGGTGGACTACACAAGTCCGGAACGAACACGTACGCCAAGGAAATCCGCGTTCGTGTACAAGCAAATAATAAGGGATCGCGCACTAGACTGGACCTACGAACCGGACACTGATGTTATGGCCATTGACGAGGGTCATTAAATACGTATAAATGATACTAAAAAAATACTCGAAATAAAAAGTCACTGATTTAAATTTATCCTTTTATTTAATCGAAAAAAAAAATACATAAATGCAAACCAACATTATAAATTGAAAATATATTTAATGTTAATAATTACTTTTAAAACTAAAGTAATTATTTATTTCATTCATGCGATTATTAGTCATATCAAAACCACTTAATACAGGTTTTTCGCATTAATATAAGCATCTGCTCGCCCAAGATCACGGATACAGGAAAGAATCCTAAAAGTTAGGACTAAATATAAACAATTAATGCGTAAATCGTAAAAAGTGAATTTGAAAATATTAAAGTCTTAACATAAAAGAGCGACGCTTAATCAAGGCCTTATTTTCATTTATTAGAAATGACAAGATAAGAATTTTGATAGCCTAGTGGTATGGTTACGCTGCCTCCGTAGCCTAGTGGTATGGGCGTATGCTTTAAAAACCGGAGGTCGTGGGTTCGAATCCTGCGGGGACGCAACAAATTTTCATTGTTGTTTCCTAGTTGGTTAGGGCAATTTGCACCCAATTGTCTGAAAAGTAAGATGATCCATGCGTCGGATGGGCATGTAAAAAAGTCGGTCCACCCACCAACCCGCATTGGACCAGCGTGGTGGGATACGGTCCAAACCCCTCAATGGATAGGGGTGTATTAGGGGAGGCCTATGTCCAGCAGTGGACTAACAAAGGCTGATGACGTGAAGGTTACGTAGGTTTTAAACTGCAAACAGTAATGTTACACATTACTATTACGCTGCGGAAATAGACATATCTGTGGTACTTCCTTTGTCAGCTGCCTGTAAACAGGAAGCGTAATACATTTGCTGGAAATAGTTTCTTACATATATGCAAATACTATGAATGATTCAATAACAACACATTAACGATTTTATACTTACTTACTTCGTTTAAGGTACGGTAATGATTGGCAAAGCTATTGGAATAAAATAGCGTCCTAATTTTCATTAAGTAGTTAGTTCAGTGTTAGAATAATTTCGTTTGCTTAATGTAGGTAAAAGGTCAATTAGAAATTAATATTAAGAATTGTCAGTAAACGGGAAAAACTTTGCCGGAAATTCAAACCTTAGTCTTCTTCCATTAATTAAAATTAGAATACGCCTAATTTAAACAGCGACTGAGAATGGAAGTTATTTCAGTTCTTCGTTCACCACAATTATTGTAATTTTGTGCATTTAAATGCAGTAACACAATGCATTAAAATGCAACGCTCATATTTACGCGCGTATTTTAGTAGCAGTAACGTAGCAATGTTAATTCGAGTACCAGAGACAAGAATTTCGAACGAATATGCTGTTTAGGAAATCTACATCTGTGCAAATTCGCAATACGCTGAAATAATCAGTATCTATAAAAAGCACTGATGGTTAACTACGTTGTTTGTGTACTTTTAACATAGAGAAATACTCAACTCATTTTAACTACTCTAATTAATACTCATTTGGGCATTTTTTTCAAATCTTGACTTGCAAATATTTTTTTATAATAATTCATATTATTAAAAAATATATTTGTTTGATCGTCTAAACTTATGTTGCGTTATTAATCGAGCCAATCACATTTTAGCTTAAAACATTAATAAAACTTATATGTATATAATAAGCAGTGCTCGTTGAATAAATACTACATATAGGCCACACGGACATACAAGTAACTTGAGGCAATTACTCTATTACTTTACAGAAACATTGCGTATTGCGACTTCGGAGAGTAATACTCGTTAAGAATTAGTTGTGTAGACATATTACAATTAAACAATTTAAAAAGTCTGAAGGCTTTAAAATAATAAATTAAGTTTTTGACAAATACGTAACTGCAACTAGGGATGTCCGAGACCTATGTTCTAATAATACCCATAGACCCCGGTAGAAGTATAAGATAAATAATCCAAATGTGCAGAAAAATCAGTCAAGCTCAAAACTTCCTTACTACGCTATTGTCCAAAATAGTAAGTGTTTTTTTTATGGGTAAGGATGTTATGGTTCCAGAATCATGTCTTTGGTAAGCTTCAACTAACATAGAGTTCGCGGGAAGCTACTAGTAGTAACTGACTTATGCTCAGCCGCACATAAGCGCAGTGCATGGCATTTGAACTTGCCTGCAAGAAATAGAGAAAGAGATAGAAACTAACATTACATTCTTAATACAGGAATGAGGGATAAGATCTTTCAAAATTTGTTTAAGTACGATAAAATGTATTCATTAAAGTAAAATTTTAATTAGTAGCTGTTTTAATTACTAATTTGATACCCCTTAGTCTCTAAAGGCCTAAAGATATTATTTATGAAAAGCTCTACGTTGTAAGTAAGCTCGTGCGAGAAATAATTGCCTTAACGGTATAACTAGGCACTATAATGTTTTTATTGTGTAAAGTATATTTAGATAAGCAGTTATTTACTTGAGTCACCATAAAGATGATAAGAGAATAAAAAGCGCAGACTGCTATGGATGAAGCAAATTTCTCTCTTAACCAGCACTCACCATGATCTTAACTTTGCATATTAAATTAATCTTATTTTGAATCAGACATACAAAAGTAATGTGTACATCATGAAAATTCGAAGCACGATTTGCTTTGTGAGTTTCATCAAAAGTAACAATAGTACATATATAAATGCAACTCAATTTCAATATAAACTAGCTGTAATCCGCGAGTTCGTCCGCGTGGTAATTTTCCATTGTTTACGCCCCCGCAATCGCCTTTGGGGATAAATTTTCCTAAAACCCGTTCATAGCTGATCTCTACTTGACAAAAGAAATGTTTATATCGAATTGCAAGTCAAACGGCCTTATAGCGTTTTATATATGCTTATCATTATACACGGCCTGACAAATCCTGATCAGAGAGGTCAAGAACAAGATCGCCTATAAATATATGTATAGATGATGCGTTGCATGACTAATATGTTAATCCTAATTTAAAGTTTGCTTGTAATGGAAAATGTTTTTACAATTACATAGCTTTTAAAATTAAAAATGAAAGAGAAATAAATAACTTACTCTTAACAGTTTTCTCAAATCTCTAACTATCATCCTGCTAGAAAAATCTTTCTATATTTCCAACCGATTTCACACCTGCTTTGACCATCGTTTATCTTTCATTTTAAGGCAAAGTGTCGATTCACACTTTTAAATAGGACTAATATAATTTATAAAAAGTTATCTAGTTAAAATATATACATTATTAGCAGGGACTACTTAAAATACCATTCTTGTAAAAGACTAAAAAAAATTTATGATTTTTTTTTTGTATTATACTTTTACTGCGATGTTAGAACAGAGAAAAAACGACGGTAAAATTCGACTAGATCATTTTTTTATCTGGAAAATATCTCACTATTTTATGTTTAAAATATGTATTCCTTTAGACCTGAACCATAAAAACGAATTATGAAACGAGGATAACTTGTGGATCAGCACACACTTGAAATACATATCAACCCATCAATAATTTATAAGATAAGCGAAATGGTGTTTTATATAAATAAGGCCAGATCTTTTTTCAATAGAAACTGAACAATGTTCGGAAGACGTGGAACGTTGTAAGTAATAATGTTTTTTAAAGATATTTTAAAGATTATATAATTAGTTTTTCATCAAAAAAAAAATGTCTCTATAATTATTTTAATTTATTATATAAAAAATCTTATTTTTAGTTTGTTAACACTGTGCTTCATAGCTCTATCGGAGTGCAAATATACTCGCCATGAAGCTAGAAAGTTTCCTGAAAACTTTCTTTTTGGAACAGCGACAGCTTCTTATCAGATCGAAGGCGCCTGGGATGAGGACGGTACGTGATTACAAAGTTAAAAGTTAATTTATTCCAGGTGAGGTCACATTCTCTTTATTTATTAATATCCATTATTTTTCTAGGTAAATCCGAAAACATCTGGGATCACTTAACACACACAAATCCGTGTGCGGTAAAAGATTGTTCAAATGGTGATATTGCGGATGACTCTTATCATCAATATAAAAGGGACGTAGAAATGATGCGCGAACTGGGCTTAGATTTTTACAGATTTTCTTTATCCTGGACAAGAATTTTGCCCACAAGCTTTCCAGATAAAATAAACATGGCTGGAGTCGAATATTACAACAATTTAATAGACGAAATGCTAAAATACAATATCGAACCTATGATTACGCTGTACCACTGGGATTTACCTCAAAAACTACAAGAAATGGGTGGATGGACCAACCCATACATAATTGACTGGTTTGCAGACTACGCAAACGTTGCTTTTGAGTTATTTGGTGACAGGGTTAAATATTGGATCACAATTAACGAACCCCATCAAGTTTGTTACCATGGTTATGGTGATAACACTCTAGCCCCTATCCTGAACATCAAGGGCGTGGCAGATTACTTGTGTGCGAAAAATTTGCTTTTGGCACACGCTAAAGTTTACCATAACTTTGACCAAAATTACCGTCCGAAGCAGGGTGGTTCTATTTTTATTTCGGTGAGCGCTCAGTGGTACGATACGGAGCACGAAGAATTTGCAGTAGCCGCTAAAGAAGCGAACGATTTCTCGGTAAGCATATTATTCGTTTGAATAATTTATTAGATATATTATCATAGGTAAATTATATTTAGTTAGCATCACATCGTCTAACTACAGACATGACTATCTAGTTCATAAGTACAAATTAAGTATTTCTTTAATGCATTTCATATTAATGTCTGTATTGATTTTCCTAAAACAAATACTCTCTTTTTGACAGTGGGCGCTGTATTCTCACCCCATATTCTCTAAGACTGGTGATTTTCCACAATCAATGAAAAAAGCGATAGCCGCTAAAAGTGCCGAGCAAGGATTTTACAGATCAAGACTGCCCGAATTTACAGAAGAAGAAATCGATTATATTCGAGGCACCTCAGACTACTTTGGTCTAAACCATTATCTTACATATTACGTATATCGCAACGAGTCCGTCACTAACTACTACGAAGTGCCCTCATTTGAGGATGATCTAGAAGTTTTGACTTACTACGAAGATGAGTGGAAAATCGGTGAATCCCATTATACGAAAGTAAGAAATTAGAAAAAAAAACATGTTTTTTGTATCTTTATTGCGTAAAATTTTATAAAACTCGAAACATTTTGCTCAAATAATAAAGGTATGTAACCATCAGTAAACGCTATGCTAAGGCAGGTGAAGTAACTTAAGAAGATCTTGGTCTTCTTTCAATGTTTTAATGAAAAGTAAAGTTTGAGTTCTGTTCTCTATCTACAATTATAATATTGCAGTTTGTTCCGTGGGGATTTTATAAGTTATTAACGAGAATAAGGGAAGATTACGAGAATCCTCCGGTGATGATAACCGAAAATGGCTTTGCGACTCACGGCGGTTTGGACGACGATGATCGAGTCACTTACTACAAGTATTACATTAACGCAATGCTGGATGCAATCGATGAGGGATCAGACGTTCGTGGCTATACCGCATGGAGCATTATGGACAATTACGAGTGGCTGGCGGGATACACGTGAGTTCATTTATTTCTCTATGGAAATTTGAAAAATTATAAGTTACTCTACTTTAATTGTACAAGTAAATTAAATACTGTCATATATAATTGTATCGATCTCAACAGCAGTTTGTAATATTCACATTTTTAAACATCCTTACGACGATTATTTATTGAGCCTTTTGAAGGATTTTCTTCCATAATTTTTTTTAATGAAAATGCGCTAACTATACCAACATACGCAGCAAGTATTAAAACACGTAGACTCTGTTCGTTAAGGAAGGAAAATAATTGTGGTAGGTCCCTGTTTGACAGGAGACCGTCTGAGTGAGTACTACCAAGCGGTGCCTATTTCTGCCGCAGAAACAGTAGGTGGAAACACTGCTCGTGTTCCATGGATTTGAAGAAGCACCTAGTATTACATTATACTGGGTAAACGAGACTTCACCTTATGTCTCACGGTAGGCAGCGCGTTGGCGATACCACTGGTATCGCAGATTCTATGGTGTCGTGACCACTTTCCATCAGGTGGCCCGACTGTCTCTCTGCCTGCTAAGCTATAAAAAAAAAAAAAAAAATTGTTTCAATTTTGTATTTCATTATTTAAAACAGGAACAGATAAAAATATTAATCTAGTTAGGCTAGTATTTTTAATGCTTCAACGTAACAATTTATCATTATCAAGAATAATAACGAAGTAAAATTTTTAGAGAGCGGTTTGGCCTTTACGAGGTGGATTACACAAGCCCAGAGCGCACTCGGACTCCACGCAAGTCCGCCTTCGTCTACAAGGAGATTGTAAGAACGCGCCAACTCGATTTACACTACGAACCAGACACTGACGTCATGACCATTGACGAAGGACATTAAACGCAAACAATAAAAAATTGTCTTATTTAATTAAAAATGAGTATAAAAATTAAGTGTTCGTAATTTCAACCGTAATAAAAATATTTATGGTCACGACACAAGCATCATTCTATATAAGTGCCTGCAGCAAAGTTCTTTTCATTTACATTTTTTGATCACTTAAATAACAAGTTGGCTTTCAATGAATTGCCTTTTTGAGGGAAAATTTTACATCGAGGCTTTGAAGGTCAACGAACGTAAATAAATCAATTCAATATTGAGTATTAAAATTTAATTATTTAGTTATTTTCTTACTAATTTAATTGTGAATATACAATTTTAACTCAAACTATTTAATTTATATTTAATTTAACAGTTAACTTATTAATTGATAGATATAGAAGAAATATTTAATTGATATAAATTAATTATTATATTTTCTTATAATTAATTTGATAAGCTTGAAGATACATTAAAAAGAACATTTAATACTATTGATATTAAATTTATATTTCTTGCATAATTTGATAAGTAATACATTTATCATAATAAATTAAAATAATCATGATATTTTGTTAGGAATAAAAATAATCGAATTAGTGATATACTAACTATGTGTATATCTAAATTTAATCGTTTCATTGCTGCAATAATTTCGACAAATATTACTTTTTAAAATAATTAAAACGTTTGTGAGTCATTGCACTGAAAATATATTTTATGAATGGCTGAACTCACGTGAAATCGGTATTGATGCCGACTAGTTTCTCGTTAACTATCGGAGGTCCTTCATCAGGAGGTGTGGATAACTTCACGGTCCCACACTAAGTGCTAAAATGTTTTTTATTGAATTAGATATACTTAACAATAAAATACGAAAAACAAAATTGGTCACAAACATCTAAAATATGTAAAAATCACAGGTAACAGAACAAGTGTAACAAGTAAATCAGTAAATAGTGAAGTCATAGATCTAATTTTAAGTATTTCAACTACGGGTAGACCATTTTGTTTTTGACATGAGCCAGGACGTTTTTTTCCCTGTGCCATATATATACACATAGTTCTGATTGTGGACGACAGCGAAAATGCGATTTTTCTAGCCTATACGCATGACTTCTTCAGTGTACACATTTTATCTCCTGTCAACGGCTTGACCTAAGAAAATCTATATATGTACACTCGTACAAACATGCTATTCAATATTAAAACATTTTACAACACATATCTTTCATATCAAACAGTGCAAAATATTTTTTTATACAAAAAATGCGGAACCTTTAAAAATTATGGAATTGAAATGTTCTTGCTTTATACTTTTATATTGTTCCTGGCTTATTATATCTCGTTTAAACTTAACCTTGATAATATATTGAAAGTATGCGGACAGTAAAACAATTTTAACAAATATAAAGGTAGTAATAATTTATACGATATAAGACGTAACAACAAAGAAAATTCATGTAGTGCTGTATAAATAAGGCTTGATATTTTAAAAAACAAAACATAACAATGTACGTAAGACGCCGACTGTTGTAAGTATTTTCATTCCGTTGTTGTCATAACTGTAGTAGTATATTTAGTAAAATAACTTTAATTTTAACCTTAAATACGAAAATTAAATAAGATGTATGGTTTCTAATAAAATCGTCAAACCTAAATTTAATAAAAAAAATAAATTACATGTTATGTTATTATATTTCAGTTTATTACTTCTATGTTTATTAGTAACTTCGGCAAGTAAATACCCTCGCCATAAAGAGTAGAAAATTTCCTGATAACTTTCTTTTTGGAACAGCAACCGCTTCCTATCAAATAGAAGGCGCGTGGAATGAGGACGGTGATTTACTTTGATTTTGTACTTTATGGAACTGCTTAAGGACTGGAATGACCAGAGATATTGACTGTAAATATTTTCGCAGGGAAATCCGAAAATATCTGGGATCATTTAACCCACACAAATCCATGTGTCGTGAAAGATTGTTCTAATGGAGACATTGCGGATGACTCCTATCATCAATATAAAAGAGACGTTGAAATGATGCGGGAATTGGGCTTAGATTTTTATAGATTTTCCTTGTCATGGACAAGAATTTTACCCACAAGCTTTCCAGATAAAATTAACCCTGCTGGAGTTAAGTATTACAACAATTTAATTGACGAAATGCTAAAATATAATATTCAACCAATGGTTACACTTTACCATTGGGATTTGCCTCAAAAGCTACAAGATATGGGTGGATGGACGAATCCTTACATAATTGATTGGTTTGCGGACTATGCAAATGTTGCTTTCCAGTTATTTGGAGATAAGGTTAAGTATTGGATTACAATAAACGAACCTCATCAGGTTTGCTATTTTGGTTATGGAGAAGATATTCTTGCGCCTATCTTGAACATCAAGGGCGTGGCGGATTACCTTTGCGCCAAAAACTTACTGTTAGCTCATGCTAGGGCTTACCACTTATACGATGAATATTACCGTTCAAAGCAGGGTGGTTCCATTTTTATTTCATTAAGCGCTCAATGGTATGATACAGAGTACAAGGAATACGCGAATGCTGCCAGAGAAGCGAACGAATTCTCGGTAATGTTGTTTTCATTAATGAATGGTCCCAAATTTTTGAAACAATAAAAAAACAGACAGCTTATGATTTATTTTCTTCCAGTGGGCACTTTACTCTCATCCAATATTTTCTGACACGGGAGATTTTCCTCAATCTATGAAGAAAGCAATAGCTGCTAGAAGTGCTGAACAAGGATTTTATAGGTCCAGACTACCCGAACTTACTGATGAAGAAATCGATTATATTCAGGGCACCTCAGATTACTTTGGACTTAACCATTATTCCACTTTTTATGTGTATCGCAACGAATCTGTATGTAATTACTACGAATCACCGTCATTCGAAGATGATCTCCAAGTGATAACATATTTTAAGGATGAATGGCAAATAGGCGTTTCAGAGTACGTTAAGGTTCGAAATTTACATGTTTTTTTATAATCGTTTTAGTCTTTTGTTTGTTTAGTATTTCATTCTCAGACTAGGACCGTTTTGGTACTATACATTTTTAAATTGCATACGTGTTTGTGATGAAAACATTTAAACTTATCAGATCTTGTCGTTGCTTTATTAAACATGCATATATACTTATGTAGGCTTTTTTCTTACAGTTTGTCCCGTGGGGATTTTATAAATTACTGACACAAATAAGGAAAGATTACAGGAACCCACCGGTTATGATTACTGAAAATGGATTTGCCACTCAGTTGGATTGAACGATGAAGACCGAGTGACTTACTATAAATATTACCTTAACGCAATGCTTGATGCAATTGATGAGGGATCGGACATACGGGGTTATACCGCGTGGAGTATAATGGACAATTTCGAGTGGTTAGCAGGATATACGTAAGTTTGTCTAACTTGAGTTTGTATATTAACGTACACACAGTGGGGCCTTTCACATTACAGCAAAAGTAGTGTGGGACGCCATGCGGCAAGATGGAGTGACGACATTTGCAAAGTGGCCGCTGTGGGCTAGATGGAAACAGCCTAGGATCGGAAGCGATGGTGTGCATTAGCCAGCAGTGAACTGACACAGGCTGATGATGATGATGATATTAACGTAATATTCAAATTACGAATGGAATTTGGCAAAATGCTTGCTTGTGTGCACGTAGAATGAGAGAGAAATAATCATATTATAGCATCTCCCTGCCGGAAGCCATTTCTTTATGTAAGAGATTGTTTCCCATCTTCCTAACCATTGTTTAGTTATGATATGTGTTAGCTTTAAATATAATCTAAGTACATATCTAATTATTTTTTCGGTTTTCAATATGCATATTAAAAACAAAGATTTATTTAGGGAGCGTTTCGGCCTCTATGAAGTGGACTACACAAGTCCACAACGCACCCGAACTCCGCGCAAGTCTGCCTTCGTCTACAAGGAGATTATACGATCGCGCCAACTCGACTTGAACTACGAACCGGACATTAACATCATGACCATCGACAATGGACACTAAATATAAAATTAAAATAAACATATGCCGTATGAATCATTGTTTATCTTTATATATAAAAGAGATTCGATTGGAACCATAAGGCGTAGCGACTTGAAATTTGGTAGAAATATTTCTTTTGCCGAAAAGAGGTCAGCTAAGAATGGATTTTAAGAAATTCTTATTTTATGGAATTTCGTTGGGGTATTGCTAGTTTATTATACACCGTTAAAACCTATAAAAATTACTAAACAAATTTGCATTACGATATTGCATGTGGACGTAAATTCGTTATAAATTAAATTATTTTTCTGATGGTTCCTATTGCTATGGACGTTGCAGAATCAGAATCGTTGGAAATAAAATGAAAATTAAGACGATAAATCGTCGCAAAAACACGTAATAACAATTATGGACTTAGGGGACATGGTTGCAAGATTGGGTACGTAAGCTTTAAAGGTCAATAACACAAAAAAATACATCGTGTAACAAACATATTAATTTTTTATTTATTATCATTCTTATATACATTTTTTACTTGGAGCTTTCGGTAACACATTCAACTGAAAAAAAAATAAAAAGTGTTTTGCCTCATGGTGCTGGTAATATGGGGTGATAAGAATGATCACACTAAATTGACTGTTTTACCATTCGTTTCGTTTTTTAATCCATATTTTCGTAATTTTTATATTTGTTTGTTTCTTAATTTGTTTTTAATTTTTTAGCTTTTTCTGTTTAGTATCTATATTTAAAATCTGATACTTATTCTTATTTGTAGTGACAAAACTTATTTTCTGCCTTTACGTGCTCTTAGCAATTTTTTGGGTAAGCAGTCTGGGGACGATTTAAAAGAAAAGCTAACGTCGCTTTTTATCGCATATGGAAAAAAACTGCTATAATGTCACTGTAATTATGTATTTAGTGCGCGCATCTTTTCCTCAATAAAAATAAAAATTATAATTCTTGTGTTTTTGTACCCGTGATAACTTGGGAAAATAGCTAGTTGAAAGAAAGATGTTTTTTGTATTGTCGATTTCCATAGAATAGTTAGAATAGACCTTAATAGCAACCTGATATGGAAAGAAAGAAAGTAACATTATTTTGGCACATAAAAGAATCATTTTATCATATAAACAATAAAAATAAATATTCACATAGCACTAATCATAATATAACATTCTATGCACCAAAAAAGTTGCCATTCAGCATTATATCACGAATAACTTAACGATTGCTGATATTCAGTGGAACCTAACGATAAATAGATCGCGCAGTAAGCATATAAAAATAAAAATAACAAAACATTAATTTACAACGACAAGTTGCTATAAAAATCACAAGTGTTTCTTTAATTGAGATTGTGCAGCGCTTTTGGCTGTATGTATTTTGTGTAAGTCCTTTATAGGGAGTAATGTGTTATGTGTGTTAGGCCCGCGTATCTATTTAAATTAAAGCATGTAAAAACGAAGAGATCTAGGAGAATGGTAAACATTTTATTTAACAACATTACAGTTAATCAAGAAAAAAATAATAATAATGACACTGAAAGTCATATTAGGCTCACATCAAATGAAACACATTGATCGCCACCAAAGCTGATAGTGGTCTATAAGGGCGTTAAACCTGATCTATAACTTGACTAAATCTAGTCAGTCTTTTCCTAGCTGAAACATATGTTACAAGTGACCCAATACATAACGGTGCAATATATTGCAACTAATCCTATACCATACCGTAGGTTCGACAGAAAACGATTACCACGTATTTTTTTAGTATTACTATAACAAAAGTAGTACAATAATATTTTTAGGATAAATGTTTCCTTGAATACATATATCTCTACGTAATACCTTAACCTTGACTGATAAGCAGACCATGGTATCTGTTTTATTTTTGAAAAGATACTAGTTCTATAAATTGTGTCATAGATATCCAAGTAATGATAAGACGTTTCATCCATAGTGACATTGATGTATGCTAGAATTATACTAAAACTAGAATTATAAAAAAAGACTTAAGAGAGAGCTGCAATATCGAAATAATGTTAATAATATACGCATTTATTAAAATAAGTAAGCATAGTATAAAATATATTGTTACTCTGCGTGATATTCTTTCTTTGTCGTTCGACTTCAGTTATTACTTATGTAAATTTCAGATATTAAACAATTTAGAAGGGGACATAAAAATATTTTGTAGCTTTTTAAATAACCATTTATATATTTTCATCAATAAAAAGATCGCGTTCTACATCTGACATAGTAATAATAAGTTATCTTTCACGTACTTTTAATTAATTTCAATGCACAATTAGTTGGTAGTCGATAAGAAGCAGCTACAACACTTGATGGACCCGCGTTTCATGGCGGTTGTCACTTCGCCTCGTTATGAATAAACAGATTCCGACCACCGGCGTCCTGATGAGAATACAAATCGTTGATGCCCATAAACCTAAACTCTTGGTAAATCAAACCACGCATGTTAACATGCGTTTAGCTTTTCAGAGTCAGTCACTTAACTTGAAGAAAATATGACTAGTTGCACTTTCTCAAAATTCAGTGTTCCAATATTCAGTGTTTGACGAATCAAAGAGTTTAGTTTTGTTTTTGGTATGTGTTATCTAAATAATAATTTAAAGTTACGATCGTGTCAACTTAGCAACGATGAAATTTTTAATTAGCAAAGCTACTTGGATTAACTCATCCTGAACCGTTACTCTAGTAATTACGTTTACCGGAATGAAAATTACCATAAATAACCATTTCACTTTTAATTGTTAAATTAGAATAATGGCGTAAAATATTAAAATTGTATATATAATTCTAAGCGATTTCTTTAAATCAATATTCTTCTTCTTTACATTAGATATAAATAAATACTTATTTATTAAAATGAAATATTATTTTGTTATATATGTACAATCAATAAAACTTAGTGGGGGGGGAGGCAACTTCTTATTTTTTTATGTTGATTGTTATTTATCACTTTATTACAATCACTGGGTGATAGTCGACTATAGTTGCTATATGTAGCTCTAGTGAGATCTATTCCTAACCGTATTTGTTTTAAGTATAGTTTTATAGCTTTCGATTAAGTTCATATTGTTAAACATATTTTTTACTAAACACAACACATAGTAGTCTAGATACGTGCGTGCAAAGATGTTACATGTTTACGTAACCTTCGCTTCTAGCGAGATGGTAATAAATTACAATTACAATGTACCTTTTACTGTGGCCTATAAACGTATTTCAGAGGAATTGTCTACAGCTGCTTTATCCATTAAAAGTGACGGCCACAATCAGTGGCTTTCAACTCTAGACTTTACGTTTCAATCTGATTCTTTCTTGAGTAGAAATCATCATCATCATCATCATCAGCCTGTGTTAGTCCACGGCTGGACATAGGCCTCCCCTAATACACGCCTTCTCCATTAGGGGGTTTTTGGACCACCACGCTGGTCCAGTGCGGGTTGGTGGGTGGACTGACTTTTTTACATGCCCATCCGACGCAAGGATCACCTTACTTTTCAGACAATTAGATGTTCGGCCCAAATTGCCCTAACCAACTAGGAAATAACAATGAATGAAATGACTAATGTTACTCTCACTCTCTCTTAGACACGAGAAGTCACTTGATAATGTAACGAACTACAAGTTTGAAATATCTGAATACAGTCTATCATAAAACTCAAATAACTCAAATTGAATTTATATTTTAATTGAAATCTCAATTGATTTGCTCTTTTATTTTTTACTATCTGACCTTAGAGCTTTGTGCCGTTACTTTATATTAATATATTTTAAATAAATCATTTAATACAGAACCAATACTTTTCTAAACTGCTTGTCATATTTGTTTTTTTGGTGCTTACATTCTAGTGTAGGGAATATTACATACTAGCTGCGCTCTACGAGTTTACTTGGATTATAATAGACTGAGAGGTAATAAAAAATGTAATAATAATGATAGAAATTGTTTATTTTTCACGCCAACATAGCCCACACAATGCAGATTTTTTTGTACATCCATTTATTGTCTTATTTTGGATAATTCACCTTATATCTTAATAATTCATAGCCTAAAAGTTATTATGTTCTTAAACTTTATTATTGTAACATTTTATCAAATTTAGATTATTATGTTTGCATAAAAGTGAAGAACATAACAATCAAATGTGCATCTATGCGAATTCTCACATGTATAATATTAGAACTATTAAGTCAATAATAAAATGGAACAAATAATATATTGCAAAATGTATTTCTTACTTCACTGAATTGGAAAGCCGACTGTAATTTCGTATAGAAATTGTTTGAAACATCAAACTAAATGCTTAATGACTTACACATTTCCATTCAAACTGATTCATCCTTTTCACGAACAAACTCGTTAGGTTATGAAGTTTCGTCGCAACAAAAACTAAAGATTTCGTTGCTCATCAATCATAGCTAAATGTATTCGAAGGATACGCGGCTCGCTACGGTTAAGAATAACTTCTATAAAAGACTTGTTTTTACTTCGTCAGGAAATTTGAATACTCATTTTTTCTTTATTTTCTTTCTAGCTGTTTTTTCCTTATTTTAGGTTCTGCGGAATAAAAACGTATCTTCTTTATTTTTATTTTAATTAGACCTGAAAGTGATTTAAAAAGCAATGACGAAGCTAATTTGACTAGTGAAAAGGAATTGCGACAGGTGACTTGTCTACTACTCTGTCCATCTTCTTTAGTTAATCTTGTGCTCAACTAATTTTAGTGGGTAAAAAGATGCTTTTAATTAACCAATAACTTATTATTATTTAGAAAATAGATAACATCTCTACTAGCTTAATGTATGAAGGACGTAATACGTGTTTTAATAATCATGATTCCGAAGACAAAGATTTTTTTACACATTAAAAGCCGGATGTAATAATTTAGAAGCAATAAACGCAACGTATTAAAGTAAATAAATACAGACAAACAACATAGGAAAACAATTTTTGGTAAATTCATTAATTAACTAAATAGTATCGGAAGACCTAGTAAAAGGTCAAAGCTGTCAAATCGTATTTTTACCTGAAAGCATGCTAGTCCAATTTGAATCAACAGAGTAATGATTTATATTTAAGAAATGTATAGCACTTTATTCATACACAAATTATGTAGCAGATAGAAGGACACGTTTTGATAGATTAAAAAAAAGTTCCAAATTGTCCTATACTTTTTAATTTGATACAAGCTATTTTGCTCGTCATGTTTTTAATTTTGAAAGTTGAGAAATGGATATATATTTTTTAATTAAACCGTTCAGCATATTACGTTCCCTTCCTGTACGTTGGTATGTAAAATTGAAATGCATAATATTATATTTCATAAACTTTTGAAAAACCCAAGACAATAATATAATTCACAATAATACATTTCAATTTCGATTATAAATGGAATATAAAAAATAACCAACTTTACTAGTTATATTCGATGATATCTTGTGACGACATATTAACGTTTTTATTATATCATCATCATCATCATTTTAAACAGCCTTTAGCATTCCACTTCTGGACATAGGCATTTTTAATGAACGCCACGACCAATCTTGTTGACGTCCAATAAAAAGAGTTGCTTATAATTGCCACGCTGAGCAGGCGGATTGATAATTGACTGATAGCACTTGTACTGCGGATATGTCTTACTGTAAGGCAGATCCGCCGTCAAGGTGGAGTCGTCACATCCGTACGCCAGAATTTTTATCTATATTTATTATTAAATAAATATCTTATCTGCATACAAATGTTAAAAGTAATTTAAGAAAAATCAAAATACAAATATTAGACATTTCAACATGTACCATTTTTTCATATTTGTAAATACGTTAACGTTTGCAAATAAAGGAAATATTCAAATAGTTACTGCAAAATGATTACACAATTCTGATTAAAGTGTCAGAAATATCGTAACGTTTGCCCAAACTATATACGAATGTCCAAGTGCGACGTATACACGAAATACAAATTTGGTGTCGAGATGTCGTTGCACGCTCGATGTTCATTTGGCAACTGTCAAAAGTCGCTCGACAAGTGCTTTGTTTGAACTAAAACAAACACGTTAATAACATGTTTGGTTTAGTTACAATAACATGATGTTGTTGTATAACTTTTCATTTAAATCATGGCTACCTGCTGAATGTACTAAGAAAAATACTGCAAAATTTATATAATAGAGTTTAATGCAAAACTATGACAAGGCCAGAATTTTGGCGCCATATTGGTCAAACATCGAGTGGTATAGAGAAATTATTTTCCTTCGGGAAAACTTGCTTCTTTATTGTAATACGGGGACACCGGAACTGCCACTGAATGATCGTATTAATGAGCGTCAAATATTAAAATGAATAAAGTATTAGATGCGTAGGTAAAACAGAGATCTACAGGCACCAAACCTAATTGAGAGAGCACGATAATTAACTTTTTAGAAAAATTACGAAGGCATATATTTGGCATCTATAATCAGAGACCTCACTTTTGAGTTTTTGTGTATAAACCACAATCTCTTATTTTACTATGCTATAAAATAACATATGAGAATCAGTTCTTATATTACATATGGACTTTGCTCGGCTATCAATTCTATGTTATAATCGTAATTCTCCTTGATACGTATTTATCTTACCATTGAGCCGTCCATCCTAGCGGTGATGTATAACTTGTTTATTTAGATTGTCTCGTAGTATTTCTGGAAAACTTGCATATTCAGTGTAAACACATTATTAATGTGTGAAAAGTACAAATCGTAGACTTCAGTATCATTAGCTTAGTGTTTTCTAAAGACTCGTTACTGACTATCTATGTATTTTAATTATTTTTCGTACGTCGACTTACTGACTGATCATGATATCTCAGGAACCATTAGGTCACGAAACTTAATATATTGGATAGGAATATTCTTTAATCGATATGCGATTATCAAAGAACGAATTATACAAATAGCCTTGTAATTTTTTGACAGCCGTGTATGATTGTATTGTGTAATAATACATTTTCAAAGAGAACTATACAATAAACATAAGTTAAAAAGTTTATTAGAATACAAGAAGAACTTTTCATTTTGAGGTTTTTTATCTGTGTAACTGATACAATTGTTACATTACTTATCTATGTACATTTAGAACAAAGTCAGCAGCAAAATCGATCTTGTATCAAACCTTTGTAATTTAACAGAAATCTGAATAGAATAAATTGAAACTCTTTACAGGTTCAATCCGCGTATCGCATTTCAATCAGATTATTCTTCATCCACCGCTTGATTTATTCATCCAAGTATCGGCCGAGTTGACGGTAAACGACTGCTGAACCATTTCTAAAAGCGTTAGCCTTCCATTTGTTTTGTTATTTTTTCTCATCTTACTGCCTCATAGACTGAAATAAACATATTAGGCATATATGTATCTCAGTCTATAAGGCCGTTAGATCTTAAAAAATCGGAAAGTAATAGTAACAATTAAGGCGGCAATGCCACGATAGATAATATATTTATTTTATAAGTATTAATAATTTATTATATTATTTTTATTATAAGTATTTAATATATTATAGGCAATTCGGACTAAGCGTCAGAATAATTTTCATTTATTTTTGTAAGAAATATAGATACATAAAAATAACGTAACATGTTTTTTTCTATTAAAAGAAATTACTGATTTTCATCCCGACGTTACAGATCACGTTCACACGATACACTGGGGTGTTGTAGTTCGTCTCGCAATAAAAGTTTTTTTCTTTTAAATAATACACAAGTCCAAACACGATAATATCCATCAATTCTTTTATTGAATTGTACATAATGTATTATTAAAATCCAGCCCCACGTTCCCTATCACCGCTGGACCGAACAAAGAGACGCCTCAGTTCGATGGTGCCGCTGCCGCTGCGGCCGAATCCCGCTGTCTTTTAGCAACCATAGGATGGTGTCTAGCCTTACCAACGCAGGTCAAGCCGTAGATCGTCCGGCAAGGCCCTCTGCTTGCAATACATCAAAACACATATACAACGATCGTCCACGTGCCGAAACAAGGTTTGCAATTAAATTGGTGTCATTTTAAGGTACTTAGAATGAGCTCAACCACACGAGAATCACTTGATAATGTAACAAATTATAAGTTTAAAATATCTGAATACTGTATATAAAGCTTAATTAACTCAAGTTGAATTTATATTTTTATTTAAATCTCAATTAGTTTGCCCTTTTATTAATCAATCTTCAACTAAATAGCTTCCTCTTATAGATGTCGCTGTAAATGCATTTTCATATAATGATATATATTATGAAGGAACATTAATTTCGAAACGCACGTTATATGATGTTATAACTTATCAGTATATTGTCATTAACATTGAAGGAAACTTTAATACCTAAACAGCAAACATGCAAAGATAATAACTATATCTGCAAACTGAGACATTACTTAACACTACTAGCAAAGATTGTCATATCCTTTTTCGTTACAATACAAAACGTATTTTAGTATAAAACTAGTAATCGCTTTACATTATTGCCTTAAGGCCAAAGGAAGCTCAGTTTATATTTTGAATGAATATGTATTGGGTAAATTTATTTCCTTTCATTGGATTAAACAGCTCATTGATATACAATTTTATGTTCATGACTGAACATAATAGGTGCTATTAACGTTTAAAGGGCAGCATTTACTAACTGAATTTAATTGTGCCAATAATCTTAATGTATTTTATAAGTAAGTCTAATTGTAAAACGCCGAATACAGAGCTAAACTAATGGACTATAATTAATAAGATTTTTTCTATCGTTAAAGTTTGCAAACATACAAAATCGATAGATCTATTAAGTTTCAAACTAAAACTTCTTTGAAAATTTACTCAGGGAATTTGACGAAAACCCGAGAGTTAGTGTGTTTCACAAAAAGGAATAATTATTTTACTAAAAGCAATTTTCTTATTTAAATATGCATAAAATGTATGCCAAATGCCATTTTTAATTTTGGTGTAACTTAAATTTAATATAGACAATAGAATTTATATTAGTTAAAACAATCATTGGGATTGAGCTTTTCAGATCCGTAGAATTCATTTTGACAAAAAGCATTATTTTTAATTCATTTTTCTCCTCCGCAATGGAATTATATTTATATCAAATATTGGATGTTCATATGTAGCTCTTAATATTTTTTCTGTTTTCTTAATGTTAACGTTTAGACAATTTATTTATTTTTTGTATTCATTACAAATTTTATCCGTTATAATGAATAATATTATACCCGGATAAACGTGTAAACGCATTTATTATATAAGGAAGGTAGCATGGTCAACTTTGCTCCCTATCACCCCTTCCCTATCTTAGAAATTACATTTCACGATCAGCCTGTGTTACTTCACCGCTGGACATAGGCCCCTTACGCACGCTTCCCCCATTAGAGGGGTTTTGGACTGTATCCCACCACGTTAGTTCAATGCGTGTTGATGAGTGGGCCGAATTTTGCATGCCCATCCGACGCATAGATCATCTTTCTTTTCAGACAATTGGGTGATTCGCCCAAATTGCCCTAACCAACTAGGAAACAACAATGAAAATTTGTCGAGTCCCGGCAGGATACGCACCTTTATCTACCTACAGAGGCAGTTAATTAAAATTACCTTTACCCGAGCCAAATAAAACAAAGAATTTACACTTTTAAACACTCGTTGGGCCCAAATTAAATGAGTTCTTATAGTTTACTATCCATGTCAATACAACATGATAATTAAACAATAAGAGTAGTAGAGTAGAGTAGCTTAATAAAATACTATTTATACGTAAATTCCACGGACTGTGTGACTACCTATTCTTAAGAATTTGTTTTTCGCTCTTTATTATCGAAGTTATTCAAATATGATAATATCTCTTATTTCGGTACCCCCTTGTAACAAATGATATCAGTCACTTGAAAAATATTACAGAGTTTTGTAACGTCCTTAAGATAAGATATGATAGACCGAGATACATATCAATAACAAATAAAAACATATGATAACATATTTCTTACGCCAACAGCGAAATATTGCATTGTTTTTGGATATATTTGCATCTGATTAAAGTCAGATATATATTTTTACTAATAGGGTATTTCAAATTATTGTGCAAAGCATTTAACTACATCGTAAATTAAATTAAATCATTTAAGACCTTAAAACGTCTAGTATAGCACTTAAATATTGCACAGGTGCTAGTTTCCCTTTATACAAGAGACGGCGAATGGAGAAGTACCCACTACCGTAGTGCCTGTTTCTGCCGCAAACCAGTAATCTAACAACACTATTGCATTCTAGGCGATGTAACATGTGTAATTATTGGATAAATTATACATATCGTCCATTGTGTTAAACATGCAAACGTACTTGTAGAATTTAACGCAGTATTTGTAATGGGCAAAGCGTCGTTAGCTTTTTAGATGTACTGGCTGTCCCACAATGACGATAATCTGTAATTTGGATCTTTTGACATCATAAAATATAGGTTGTTATGTGGTTAGAATAAAAAATATTATTTTAAGATAGCTTAAAGGAAAGCTAAAATAAAACAACTTTACTAAGGTTACTGCTAAAAAAATATTTATACGATTGAAGTATGTAATTCGTAAAAGTTTTATATAACGACGTGTTTTGTTTTACCCGACAGACCAAAAATCTCGCAATTAGATTGTAAAGCAGCATTTAAAATGGTGACCTTGGCACGTCAGTCACACGAGTCAGCGTGTTAATGGAGAGAACAATAGTGACGGTCAGAAAACAATAAACGAAAAGACTATTCGTAATTTAGTATAAACAATGAAACATATGGTGGCCCAGTTAACGCGTTTCATTTTTAGATGAAGATGGCGTTCTCCATTTGACCACGTAAAAAGTTTCATCGCTTCATGTGAACGAATAACTGCGTTGATTATCAACGCCTCACGCTTGTGTGAATTTTGAAGTAATAAATTTGCATCAATCTTGAAAATAATCATCACTTCATATTTTTATATAACATTATCTTAATCAGTTTAATCATTTACTTTTTCCTTAGTACCATCAACCTTATTCCTAGGCACATTAGCTAAAAATATTCATTAAGGATCTCCATTGATAACATTATTTCGCGCGCCATCGTATGCTACAAGATCGAAGGAAACAAAAGAATAATGTAGTACAGTGTCAATTTCAAGACATACTACATTTTTAACACTGCTGCATTGGCAAGTAACTAGGTAGTAGAGTCTACAAAGATAGGATAATTCACGTGTTGATTTTGACAATCTCTCTATTCATTTGGAAAAAAATATGGATATTTAATATCAAAATGAATAATCCGGATTATGTGCTTAGTACATGATCGCTTCATGCAGTACGCCACACGTACTTTTGGACGGCTGTTAATAGCCACGATAAGATAATGTCGCTTTATATGAAGATAAAAGACTCGCGTGTGTTCCTATCAAAATGTCATCGACTTGGAAACACGTATTCCAGTGGAAAATATTAAACAAAAATTTGTGTTAAAATGAATTTATTATCTTGCATTTACACAAATACTACACATGATTCAATTCCCGTTTTAGATACTTTGCAGATTCCATAAGACAGGGAGTCGTAAGGTTTTTATTAAACCAAGCATTTTAATGAATTCTTTTCATAATATTGTTTATAGTAATAATTACTATACCTTTAATAATTTTTATTTATCAGATGCAAGAGAAATCATTTTATTAATGCACTTTTTTGCAGCAATAACATCATTCAGATCAGAATGCAGTTGCCTGTGCGTTGTACCGTTTGTTTTTACGACACAGTTACTATAAAACTATTACTGACCTGAACTTATAACCTGTTACGTTTAATAGTTGTATTATTATTCGGGCCATTCTTAATAATAAATACGATATACACTGCCTCCGTGGCTAATACTCTTGTTCCTCGTCTAAGCCGAAGTCATGGCTTCGTGTTAAGCCGAAAACAGTACTGTTTTCTTTGTAATTTGCTAACGCAATATGAGTCGAAAAATTGTCTGATAACACAGATAATCCATGCGTTGAATGTTTATATAAAAAGTCGGTCCCCGGTGTCAAGACCGTCTCTGGCAGTCATTATGAGACGTCAGTGCCTTTAACATTGTGATATTCGATCCGTCCATCGAATTCAGTTTACCCGAGGGGTTGTCGAGATCGGATTCTCCATAGCTCTATAAAATTACTATGAAAAAGAAAATTCCTGAGGATATACTTTTTAGACGCGTTGAGAAAATGTTAAAGATATTATAATACACACGTTACACGGAAATAGACGTTTATATAATAATATATTTTAAGGTTATAATTCGATTCATATTGCTTTTATTTAATTTGAATACAATATTGACTTACCTTTAATAATGTGCAAATAAAATAATAATAATATAGTTAAGTATGTTTTCTTGATCATTTCGTTATTTAAAATAAAAATTAGAAGAAAATTAAATTGCGTACGTGCGAGCGCATAAGATATATAGATAAAAATAATATAATAATCGTAAAGTCAACTTTTAAACAATTTTTTATAAAGCAAGTAATAACTAGTACGTCATCATACTTAAATTGAAACCGTCTCAATGGCGTTGCGGTATTGGCCCTTACTTTATAAATCAGAGATCGTGGGTTCGAATCCCGCGTGGATACAACTTTGTGTTATCATTGTTATCTGGTTGGCTAGGACAATTTGAGCTGGTCACCCAATTGTCGGAAAAGTAAGATGATCCATGCGTCGGATGAGCATGTAAAAAGTTGATCCACCCACCAACCCGTATTAGACCAGCGTGTTGGGGGATGGTCCAAAAAACCCACTGTACTATGTCCACCAGTGGACTAACACAGGCTAATGATAATGATGAATACTTAAATTAGAAAGTTCTTAAAACTCTTTATTAAACTTATCAAAAAATCGCGACGCCATATAAATTGGGCAAAAAAGCAATTAATATTGTTAAGGTGTGGGTCGCCTATCTCCGCTAATCGTGAGAACGTAAATTGAGGATTGCAACTTAATAACTGTTTCATCACATTCAAAAATTTGGCAATAACTGTTGCCAGGAATAATATTTATAATAAAACAGTTTAAAAAAAGAATAAACTTTTTTCGAATAGCAATATTATTTATTATTATATTCAAGAGTTGTTTCTGTAGTTACAAGGTAGACATAACCAGATAGTTTTCCGACAAATATAACTAATATACATTATTTAAAACGATTACATTTGTCGCAGTCACGCCAGAAGACACAGTCAAAATTAAAAAGCATATTATTTGAGAATGGAATATATTTCAAACACAAAATGCGATTTTACTGTTACAACCAGCTAGTTCCATCACAGAAGCTTAAGTCATTGTATAATTATGATAACAAACTTAAAAAAATAAAAATATCCTATTTTCACTAACTTTTATAATATCTCCGAGTATATATAAAACGAAAATAAAATAAGGTCATGAAAATTGTATTTGAAAAGAAAATATTACCACTTCGCCATTTTTAAAGCGGAACGCGAAATACGATTTTCACGCTCTCTCTGAATTTAATTAATTTCATTTTAGAGATTGACTTCACTAGAACCAATTACCAACATAATTTAATATTTCTTCTCATGAATAAACACAAAATATATAATGTTTAGTCATTGAGTGGCCAGTAGGTAATATTATGTTTAAATACCTAGTTATATTTGTGTTTGCACACTATTGCAAAGCGGCAGAAATACGCCCCACGGAGGTACTTTCCTCGTATGCCATCTTTCTCCTCTTTCTTCTGCTCTGTCTGCCTTTTTACATCGGGCAAAGATTTAAAAGAAACTACTAAACAATCAAGAACACAGGGCACTTGTATTTATATTTAAATCTTGAATGAATGTGACTTTATAAATAAATTGTTGAGTAAGCGGTGGCATTGAAAACACATTCATAGAACACCTAATATAATGGAATTGATGAGGAACAAAATGAATCAAATCTTATTTCTATAAACAAAACTTGTTTACAAGAACGCTGTTCCAAGATGGTCTAAAATAAATAATGCGTTCTATTTCGTAAATATTATTCTGATAAATGTTCATTTTGGCCTTTAAGATTTATACACGTCATGTATAAGAATAGTAAGCTCGTTAATATATAAGGGCAAAATCTATTGTATAAAATTGCAAAATGTTTTGGTATGATACCAACGTTTGTTACGATTTTCTGCTTCTAAAAATATATGCATGTTTTGTATAGATATAAGTTCTGAGGTGTTTAATTGTTAATCAAAAGGCTATTTCGATTAATTTTGTTCCAATAATATTTTAAGGAACGGCCATTTTAGTAATCTTTATGCACTTTATAGTGCATAGTTTTAGATATGAAAAATCAGTATATACTTCGGTTTTATATACGTCATTGCATTGACATGGTGCACACTGGGTGGCTTTAATAAGCCTAAGTGAGGTACGATTAATACATTGTACCGGCGTTTTATCGATTCCACGAACCGCTATACTGATTGTAGTACATCTAAAACATTTTACATTTGAAAAGGTCGGATTCATTTCTAATTTTCGCGTTTTAAGTGAAAGCAATACAAGCTAGATTTCAGGTTAGAATATCAAGTTGCTCCTTCAAACTCACACTTAAGCCTTTAGTTAAAAGCATTGGATTTCAGCTAACGCGTAAGTAACACAATGACTAGGAATGAATGAAATATTTTCGTTAAGGCTTAATTTTCGTTAGTATGAATGACGGTAAGAAATGTTCAAATTGAAAAATAGTTAGATTTTTAAATATAACTAAACATCGTGATATATCATTAGCATTTTGATCTTCATATTCACAATCGTATGCTACTTAAAGATTTATGTGAAATGTACGCGTGCATGACAACTGTGTTAAAATTTTTCCCTTTCATCAATAATAAGAAGGTAGAATATTCAATAATTTTTTTATTAAAATATGTAGTACTATGCATTCCTTTGTTTTTTTACAACAAATTCTGATTTGTTAAAGTTTAGAGAATTAATAAGTATTCATATTTAAGCAGCATGCATTTTATTAGATAGACGTATAAAAGTTCTACAGATACATAATTATCTCAGTTTTAATATGGCCAGGTAAAAGAATATCTCAGTCCGTCACCACTTCAGATGTCTATTGACATTTCAATAGGTACTCGAATCTGGCAACAAATAGAAGCCTCCTGTAAACATGGCTTTGTCTTGGCACGATATTTGACATGGTCCTTCAAACGAGATTATAATGCCACTCTTGTACGCGACAAAGAGCTGAAATGTAGAATACCTATTTCTGGATCAAATATTAGTGTCAATTCTGTCTGTCTCTTCGATATTACTTTAAATGAATTTAACTTTCTTTTGATTTTTTTTAATGTTTTACACGACACGGGTAAAAGTTACTAAAATAAAAAGCATATTTATAAAACTCAAGCACTCAAGGTAGATATAAGACAAACTATGAATGTTTTTTCCGATTTAGAAAGCATAATCTCGGTATTTTGTTTATTATTATTATTTCATATTACATATTTCGGTTTGATACTGTCAATGGTATGCAAGTATAGCGATAAATTATAAATTAAATTTGTTGTAAGTTTCCCATGTGTTTTACTATATTTGTGTCGAATAAGATACAGATTCAGTAAGCAATACAAGCGAATCTTTAACGTCCTGATTGGTGATCCATAGCCCATTAACGATCACTAATCGTCGTTTAAAGTGTTTAGCGAGCTATGGAGAAGAGAAGAGAAGGCTATGCTGGAGTATATCTTAACGACCACATGAGAGGTTATGTGATCCGTCAGTGAACCAGAGTCACCGACATAGCCCACCGGATTTGTGAACTGAAGTGGCAGGGGGCCGGTCACATAAGCTGCAGAACTGATGACCGCTGGAGTAGGAACGTTCTAGAATGGAGACCATGGCTCGGCAAACGTAATGTAGGACGCCCTACGGCAAGATGGAGTGACGACATTCGCATAATGGCCGCTGTTGGCTGGAGAGAATAGCCGACGATAGGAAGCAATGGCGTGCATTAGGGGAGGCCTATGTCCAGCAGTGGACTAACACAGGCTAATGATGATGATGATGATGCGTCGTTTCACTAGTTCAATTATCACATTATTTCACCATTGGGTACATTGTTTACAAGTATTCCAGGTATTTCGGCTCTAGTATATATAAATAAAATTTTTAAAATATTATAACGTAACGTTTGGAAAAAAAATTCATATATTTCCTTATATTTTTGTGTATACGCCGACTGTCATTGTCTTACTATTTATCATGTTGTATATAATCATATTGTATATATTAATCATAAATCAGTATTTATGGAAAACTTTGGGAAAATTGGGTATCACAGAAACACCAAGACAATGGATTCCTTTCAAACAGCTGTTACGTGATATGATTTATTAATTAGATCCGAAGTTACTCGTTACGTTACTCTCGAGTGATGTATCTTTCTCCAAATCTTTAAGTATATTTCTTCACCTATCATGTTAGAAGATACAGGCTTGATATATTTTAACGTATTTATTTCATCATAAAATATAACAAACAATATACTTAGTATGGGTTATCAATACTTGTATATCGTTAAACAGTTTATATTTTTTGTCTTAATAAATAATATATGTATAAAATATACATTTTGGAAGTTTTAAAAAAAATATAGATGATATGTTTTTTAAAACAAACTTCCTAAAAACTTTGCTCTATCCTTTCTGGTAGGTGATTATAAAATGTTTCGAGGTTTTCTCGCTTTATAAACATGTTTATATTTTCGCGCATCGGATTAAGGCCCTAATATTTTCTTGAGGCCATTAATTTAAAAATAATTAAAAGCATAAAAGTTCGTGATGGGAAACAATAACAGTTAATTCGACTTTTACGCCTCAAAAAAAATGAAAACAAAAGCAATTCCGTGATAAGATATTAATTTTAAAGGTTATTTTCTTATTTTAGTATCATAATAAAGCCTTTTCAATATTTTAGGGTTAATTATTAAACTTTAAATATTTTTCGTAAAGGATCATAATCAAAAAGACTTATTATTACAGTATCCCTATTTTCCTAAATTTAAACTAATTACTTTTCTGTTTGAAATAAAAAAATATCCATTATTTGAAAATTACAAGCCATTTACCAACTCACGTTCATAATATTTATATAAAAGCGTTTATGTTTATTTGATTTGCACAATCTAAAGATATTTGCGTAAATTCATTCCATGGATTAAGTGTCAACACATTAGAATGCACTACCGGCTCATCGTAACTGTCAAATATGATCGTGAATAATTTTCCAAAATTAACCTTTAGAAATATTTGTTATTTTTTTTATTAAGACTATAGAAACGAACACAACGTTCACCTAATAGTAAGTGATATGCCTTGCCCTTAAAAAACCCAGCGGAAGACGCCATAAATCTGTTCACCGCCCTGAGACATGAGATGTTATGTATCGTTTACCTGTTATTACTTTACACCGTAAGACACCAGTGTTTACACATTACTGATTTGCGGTAGAAATAAACAGCGCGGTGGTACTCCCAAGCGAGAAACGAACTAAACGTTCACCTGATAGTAAGTTATACGACTTGTACTTTAAGAATCGCAGCGTGAAACGCAACTAATATATTCGCCGCCCTGAGACAAATGATGTTACGTATCGTTTAATGTAATTACTTTACACGTAAGATAGCAGTGTTTATACACTACTGGTTTGCGGTAGAAATAGACAATGCGGTGGTACTCTCTTAGGCAATACTCTGTGAAAAGGGCCTTAAAGTTCTTAAGCAAAAGAAAACACGTATAATTATTAGCATAATATAGAAAAACCGCTGAAAATTCTATGATCCAACACTACTATGTCACGGAGGCGGTGTTTTCAAGAAAAACAGACAAATAAATTACAACGCTAGCATTGTTACCCGTAATTACGTGTGATATCGTCACAATAGAACGTATTTACCTAATATAAAATTATATTTTAATATCACATGTTGTTAAACAATATTTGAATTTTGCTTAATAAGTAGTAGGGTAATATTTATATGTAAAATGTGAACGAGAATTTCTTGTGAAAATAATATGCGCACTGAAAAACACGCTTTAAGTCTGAAAAGTATGATCACGACTTAACTATTAATAGCTCTAGATGTGGTTGGTTACCATTTAGTAGTCGATAAGGACGCGTTCGACATCGCTTCACTTGACATGTTTGCATGCTTCATGAGCCCAAGGCCCGTGCCTTTGAAAACCTTTTAAGGATAATAAACATAGAACTTTATAGCTATATAAATATATAAAAAACCATTATTATTTGATGAGAGAAAATATATGACCGCGATAAGTTCGTATAATCATTTCGTATCCTGTAGCATTGCTAAATTCCGTAAAGTTATCGCAATATGCAAGTGGATTTTGGTTTGCCTTTTATAAAAAAATTAATAGAAAATATGGCCCATTTATTGCGGAGTGTGTAGTACTTTGATTTCTAATTGTTCGAGGCAATATGGGGATCACCCAAGTGACTAATGGAAGTGACTAAGGGAAAAGAAGAACTTTGCTTCATGATTGGGCAGTTGTGATTTATTTCAGAAATGTCTTTCTTCTGACCTGTACGACGATTGCTATCAGAAGTGTAACTAACTCGTGCAATAAATTAACCCTATTCAAATAAGAAACAATCAAGATTATTTCAATATTCACTAAACACGAACAGGGCGTTGTTTTTGACCAAAATATTTTTTAGTACAAAGGACACCTTGAATTAGCTAGTAGAAGGACACGTCAAAGCTAAATGTTATTTTTAAGCTCTTTGTTTATATGTTTTTATACAAAAGTTGTCTTTTAAGATTTTTCTAAATATAAAAGTAGCGAATTTTCCAAGTTATTATTTGTTATATCAGATATCTTACAGTGAGAGTCCCGACAAATCAGACCAGACGTTCCAGAGATTAGCCAGAACAAACAGACAGACAGACCGAAAGACAAAGTTAGAAAAAAAATTTATTTTGTTATGTGTACCAGTTATACGACTCAATGTGGGTATTAAAAACAGTCGTTTTATTGTTGCAGACATTCTATATTTATTTATTTGTATTGATCAAATTAGTTCTGGAGTGGAGGCCACATTTGGAAAGACGGAGCGTTGGTATACCCCGATCAGGTGGGACGCCGATCTCCGTACAGTAGCCGGTACAAGTTGGCAGCGAATAGCAGGGGATCGACCGTCTTGGCGTTTGTAGAAAAAGGCCTATGTCCAGCAGTGGACATAGAGGCTGCAATGATGATGATGATGATGATGATAGATCTAACACCATTTTATCCAACCATAGCGATGGATTGATTAAAAGGTAATAAGTAACATATAGCACACTGCTTGGAAGCAAAACGCTATATGATTTACTACTCTATATTTACAAGATACTATCGTTAAATATTATAGAACTGTTGATTATCTATAAGCTATTAAGTTATAGGTGAAATATTTAAAATAACTTTGTCGCAAATAGATGAAGTTCAGAACTTTCATTATTTTGAAAATTAAAGTTACATGTTTCTAGGTGATAAGTTAACAACACATTATATCGTGCAGCAAATAAAATAATGAGTTCATCTGACATGGTTGTTGATAAATTAAGTATCACATACTGTTAGACATTGACAACTATAGAGTTCAATCTTTATATCAGTGACATGGTATAGAATGAAAAGATAATGATTAATCAACTAAGCAGCAGTTGTTAATCAAAAAGCATTCACGTTGAAACAAAGAAACCAATTAAGACAATTCCTTTAATTGGTTTCCAAAACCTATTTTTGACAATTGGTTATTAGAATTGAGAAAGCGATAAATGGCATAATCGAAGGTAACCGCAGTCAATTACATTAAATCAAAAACTATTCACGTTGAAACAAAGAAAAACCAAAAGTAAGACAATTGACTTTCTCAAATTTGGATAAAAACCAATATAAAAAATTCTCATTGAGTGGCAAAAAAGCTCCAATATTCATGACTTCCAAAATTAAGATAAAGATCAATTAAAAGAAACTATAGGAAAGTGATAAGATGCGACACGACAGCTTGCTCATATCAAGAGCAACAATTATTCCAGGAAAAGTTAAATATCCATGCGGATACCTACCCACTGTGTTGTCACTAGGTTCCGAAGGCTCATATACGGTCCATTCCTGTCAGATATCGTCATAAAACACCAACAACAAATATACGCAAAACTCTTACGTGCCACCACGTTAGATGCGAGATCACTTGAACGGAAAACACTTCAAACGCGTGCACGTATACGGCGGAGGGTGGTAGGTGCTCGAGAGGAGAGTAATTCAGCAATTATTATACAGAAATTTCACGGTCCATTCGCTTCTGAATGCCGGGAACTCGCGCGCGTCTCCTACGGGGCCCGGAATCGACCAGGAGTGCTGTCGCGCCACTGAGCGGTTCCACAAAGCTCGCGGCCACAGTTGGTGCGCGCATGCGTTCCGCCGACATCGCCGCCCGCCCTTCGTCTCGGGACACTCATCCTCGTCGTTACCTCAACATTATCCCTAATGCAGAATAGCGTACCTCGCCGAACACCGCAATACCATGCCCGCGCTCCGAACACTCCCGCCAAGCGAGTCATACAATAACCGCAATGGACTCTACTGTTGGTGAGAAAACGTAATGACAAACGGCAGCGCCTCAGCGGCGGTCGCCCGTGTACTGCGTTATTTCATTAACGCCGATGAGAGCGACATAAACTGGCCCATAAAACCGATCTTGGTACCTTCCGAATAGGCGGCAAATTGGAGCGCGCCGAATACCTCGAATAGCGCGGCCCGCACTCGGCCGACGTCATTGTTGTAATTTTTTTTTATTGTCTCACGTCAGATGGGCAGCTAAAAATATTGAATCAATATCTGGGCTCGTAAACAAACTGGATGAACGTGTTCCCGATTCGTGTTTACGCAGCAGCCAAATGGAGGCTGAAAAGCCCGCTCGGCTCCACTCCACTTAATATTCCGCTGGTGCGCTCCCGCTACGCTGAGGCGGGGATTTTTAAGAATAATACATCGTCCGTGTACGTTCGAATTAAGATTTGCATTAGCATGAATAGCTCAAGTCGATAAATTATTCCTTGGATTAGGTATCTTGAGCAAAATGTTTGTATTTCCGTCAATCGAATTACTATTTAAGGTTAAAAAATATATTTGGCTGTCATCCGTTCATTAAGAATGTCTAAATTAATTGTCCCAATGGAATTTTCTGTTTGCCAAAGATGTTTTAAGGAGACACCTACTCACCGACTTACTCATCGAAGCTGGTGCATAAACACGTAGATTGATTTCTTTCCAAAACTCAAGGCCGTAATGGTCAACACAAAACATAAAACCAACACGATCACGCTTGAGAATCAGAATGGCTACCGACACCAAGTGATGGTCGCCATAAAACATTATAAACGTAAAAAAAGTTGAGTACAGCATATCTCAATACTTTTATCGCAATCGGACGTTTAACAGCGCGTTCAAGGCAAATAACAAGACGTCATGTGAAGTGAAGTTTCGTATATTTAGAATACATCTGTATAAAATTAACGTTAGAACAACAACATTTTGCATTTTGCGTGTATTACTCGTTACGATACTTTCTAACAGGCTAACCTATGACATACGCGTGAATTGGGTGAAACGAAAGCGGCAGAAATACACAAGAAATGTTCGCACAAGAATGAGAATTATTGAGCGAATTTTCAAAAGTCATTGACAGTGAGAACGAAAGTAGGCGTTTCAGTTTGATATCAGAATAATACATGCAAAGGCCGTTTTAGTTGGTCTTAGTAACAGAGAGTATGTTACAACTATTCAAATAACAAATCATAGATATAGTGAGAAAAGGTTTTCCTTCGTAATATATCAGAAAGTTCTCGGAAAAGTCTATCAAATTACTTCAGTACCGATACACCTCTAGTTCATACATTAACATTATTCATTTCGACTTTTGACAGTAAACAATAAAGTTTCATATTAATAGATAAGAAAATGTCACTCATTTACTAAGATCATTTATTGACAGTTCGGGTTTCATCGTATTCAGATAAAGATCCGAGTTTTCCCGAAGGAAAATAATTTCTCACTACATCGATGCTAGCTGCAGGCTAGCTGATGCTAGCGATGTTTAAAATTTAACTATAAATAGTAACATTTTTTATACATCGTTGTCTTCTGCCTCATTGCATTACTATGAGATCTGCACAACATGTCTCGCTTACATTAATACCTATCTTTCGCCATCTTGGCCCACAACATATTATACCTAACTAGCAGTCTGTCCACGGGTTCGTCTGTGTTATTTTTAGATTTTCGGAATGGATTATCCTAGAGTAATATACCTTTTTAACAGTGAAAAATTTTTTTCAAATCTTTTCAGTAGTTTCAAACCTATTCAAAACAAACAATTTTTTATCTTTATATTATTATTAGGCATGACATGTGATAGTTATATAAAGTGAAATAGGTACGCATCAGTTGTTTTAAAATTTAGCGTTCATCGACTCGGTCTAGACAAACTTTACAACATGCAAGAGCAAATAACATAACGATCAAACGGTAAGTGTAATGTACGTTTTACGTTTTTTTACTATTAAAATTTGTTAGCAATTTGATTTTGTTACATAATATCTAAATGACAACCATTTCGTTAATTTTTTTTACATTTTATACACCAAAAAAAAAAGAAACAAAATTCACTTTAACTATTTGGATCGTGAAATTATAACAATAGAAAGGTCTCGTATTCAATTAATTACAATACAATTATTTGATAACATTAAAAAATATAAAAGCAAGCAATTGTAATGAACGGCACCATAAAAATAAAATAATATTAGAACAGTTTTATAAAAAAATAAATTTTCGAATTACACTTACAACATCATTTATGAACACTAACGATTGACCAACGATTGACAATTTAGTTATCTTCATAATGTTAAACAATAAACTTTTTATGACACGCCGCTACAAACAAACTATACGCTCAGTGAAGGCACCGATAAGAATCATGTCAGTGGAGAGAGCTGCACGCATTACTTGAGGACCGACTGAATCCTTCACTCTGAGCGTGAACTCCCTTCGGATCGGGGCTGGGAGAACACCACCCACCGCATTCAGCACCCTGGTCCTTCCAGCTACGTCCAACGGCATCCCTTCGACGCTGCCACCTAGATTCTTCTCACGCACACTGACCTGCACGCCTCCTTCTCAGCCTCAAACAGCTCTCTGGCAGCTATCTCGAAAGTCCGACGTTTATCAACACCGCCTACGCTAGAACTGTTTCTCGGTACGCCTTCTTCGATTGCCCTCAACGCACCGGCTTTGAGCAGGGCGGGCAACAGAAGTTCGGCGACCATTCCAACCGTCCGTGAGCGTAAATAGTGCAGAACCTGCTCCGCCTCCCGCGTCTCGTCGAAGAGGCGGCGTTGCCTAGCAGCGGGCACAGGTCTGGCTACAGTCCATGCTTCGACCCAAGGGTTCCCGGGTAAGAGCATGCGATCGCCTAAGGAACCGCCGTCGTCCGGTTTCCAATCGCGTGGGGAGTACCAGTGGACGAAGTCACACAACTCCGCCCCCGGATTGGCAGCTTTAAATGCTTCCATATCAGACAATAGGGAAGCGCTCATCATTCTAGCGCGCATCTCCGACGCTTTAGCGTCGTCGCCCAACCGGACCATTAATTCAGCGTCCTCCTCCAATTGGTCCTCGGTCTTTGGTGCCGGGTCCTGTGTAAGAATTTACTTTGATACATTTGCCGTGTTTGTCAAGTTGCATTTGTAACACAGTATGAGAAATTAATGCAGATATGGTATATCGTACTAGCGAAATACCGTGGGAGTTGAGTACCGCCACAATGTTACTTGTGCAATGGTAGGTTGTAGCAATTTTTTAATACAATACAAGCGTTCAATAAACAAAACACGCGCTTTTCTCAAAAATAAACGATGACAAGTAATTATATATATAGTCCACATTTCACAAATAAAAATTTAATAATACAAAATGTACTGAGAAACGATATCTAATGACCCCCTAAATTCAAACTCAAAACTAAAGACCGTGAAAATAGCTAACAAACTTCCTGCACTACTTGCAACTGCTAAGGCTGCATCGTCTAACTTGGAGTATTGTGCAATTGTACGACTTCGCTAAAGTTTCTGGGAAAACGGGACCGTATTATATTTCTGTGGAAACTTTTAATACGTTTCGTATTGAGGGCGAATGTGAAAATTAAATATTTCCGCTTACTTGTGTGCGGGGGACGTAGAGTGGAGCGCCGTTCTTTAGGGTCTCGTTGCCAAGGCGATTGAGCCGACCCACGGGCCGGTCCCAGGGGGGTTGCTCCTCACCCTCCTCGTTCTCGGAGCAATCAAAGAATTCATCCTCTGAAGAATTACCACCCATGCCCCCGTTTCCTTGAAGCACCCGATTAATACAACAGTTCAGGAGTTGCAGCTTCTGATGTAAAAGACAAGTGCGCGCGTTCGGCGGTCCCTCCGACACTCTGTAGACGAAATGTAAATATTCAGTCTTGATTGAAGACTTTGGTTTAATGATGCTATTATATGTAATTTATAAATGGCGCTAGCCTAAAAAACGTGTAAACGCACATATTACTAATTATAATATAATATTCCTTATAAATAGTCACACCAAATGCCGTAATAGTCAGTTAGAGTTACTTTCATTTCGAGAAATTAAAAAAAAACAATCCTACTAAACAGCTCATTAGTTCACCGACGAGTCACACGAGCGGGGCGAGTTAACTTTCACTCGGCGAGCAATTTTCGGGATGACAAACGGGCGACCTCGAAACGGAGGCAGGCAAGTCAAACGGCACTCGGGCCGACACGGTGTTTTCTCTTTCGCGTATGCAAATCTCGCTGCGCCCGGAGCGAATCAGTTTCCGCGGCGGGCTCACTTTCGTGGGCAACCTGCCGAACGAGCAGAGCCGAGATCGGTTTCTGTGCCGCGACCCAGAAACGTGGGAGCCGCCTCCGCCGCGACCGTTATGATATTGAATTACAAATGAGCTGGACAGGGGGCTGGCCGGAGCCGTCTCTCGTCTAATCGGTCGGTGAACCGTTTGTTTACCGGGGCCGATGCAAGTCGAACGCCGGTGGGGGGCCCACTGCGTCGCAGTTAGACGCGAGTGCTCTCGGCGAACGCAGGCGCAGACAGACATGTAGACCGGTTGCCATAGCTACCTCAACTTCCGCGAAAGACCACGTTCAGTGACCAATAGTAGTGACCCAACGATGCGAAACGATCGGTATTGATCGATGCAATTACGTGACAGTGATAGCGTAAAGTGTACAAGGGATTTTGACAGTTGTATCACACGAATTGTAGCACAATGGTAAGTTACTTCCCAAACACTTAAACCTCTGTAAATGTCCCTCAATAAAATGTGAGGTCTGGGTGAGGAAATCTAGTAGCTCGAAAATTAATTTCAACTTTATACCAATGGTTAATTGTAGTAATGTTTAACCTTGTTCGGATCTAAATATTCCTAGATTTTAAAAACCTAACGCTCATTTTATATTGATAGCCGCATCCTTACAGGTGCTTATGTTTATTCCAACAGTATTATCTAAAAGAAGCACCAAACACAATACCCACAATCGCGCAGTTACAATATTTGTGATCGTATCATGATAAAAACCTCAGAATTATACTAAACTAATAAAAATATTTTAATCCAGATGTTCCGCTATGGATAACAGTTTGCCCCAGTTTGTTTGGCAAAGTTTCCGAGGGTTCACATCATCAGCCTTCGTTAGTCCACTGCTGGACGTAGGCCTCCCCTAATACACCCCATGTCCATTTGGGGGTGTGGACCGTATCCCACCACGCTGGTCCAATGCGAGTTGGTGGGTGGACCGACTTTTTACACGCCCATCCGACGCATGGATCATCTTGCTTTTCAGACAATTGGGTGATCGGCCTAAATTGCCCTAACCAACTAGGAAACAACAAGGAAAATTTGTTGCTTCCCCGCAGGATTCGAACCCACGACCTCCGGTTTCTAAAGCACACGCCCATACCACTAGGCTACGGAGGCAGTCAGTTCCGTGGGTTAGTGGGGGTGAATTGTGGAGGCAGACAACAATGAGACTCGTACGTAGCCAACTTTTGACGCGCGAGCTTCGTTTAAACTTTAAAGTCATAAAAACTTTCATCGCTCCGATTCGAACTGTATTTTAAACTCAATACCACAATAAAAGAAAATATATACTCAGCCGACGTTACGACTGAGTTGAAATCTATGATTAATTAACCCTGATATGCAATGATTGGTATAAATCGTTGATTCAGTATAAAAAAAAATTTACTATGAAACACATACACCGCATCCGTAGCCTAGCGGTATTGGCCCTTGCTTTATAAACCGGAGATCATGGGATCGAATCCCGCGGGGAAACTACTTTGTGTTGTTTTCTGATTGTTAAGGATAATTAAGGCCAATCGCCCAATTGTCTGAAAACTAAGCAGATACATGCGTCGGATGGACATCTTAAGTCGGTCGGCCGCATTGGACCAGCGTGCATTCGGACCGTATCCCCCATACGGTCCGAATGCCCCCTAATGGAGAAGGAGTACATTAGAGGAGGCCTATGTCCAGGAGTGGACTAACACAGGCTGATGATGATGATGTTGATAAAACACATATATTTAATTAATTCACGCATATCACCAGCATAACAATCATCATCAATCGTCGTGCCAATATTGACAAAGTCACTACTGATTTAATCAAGCCGTTCTTACACTCAAAGGTAACCGCAGCATGCGTAATTAACTCATACAGCTATGCAAATCGGAATTTAGCTCATAATTAGTTAGATAGAAAGACAATGAAGAAAAATATGCTTTTTAGTATAACCAATAGTTTCTTATTCATACTTCTGTACTCTTATCGTAACGATAAGTTTTAGTGTGTATGTTTGTAGTAAAAACTGAAAAACTTCCGGGCCGGTTATAATTACACTATTGGTAAACTAATTTCACCATAATGGACATAGACTGTATTATATAATACGATTGCTAGAAAAAATTAGGGATCCTTACTAAAACTTAAGTATCGTAACCCGAGGTGTAAAAAAGTGCCTTAATATGTGTTTCATTGCATGCGCTGCAGAAACTATTGATAATAGAACAAAAATATGTTCTACAATATTAAAGAACAACATCAATATCAACAAAAATCTTCCCTATACGCGCTTTAATCTCCGAAACTACTGGACGGATTTCAAAATTTTATTCGGTGTTAGAAAGCAGCTTTATGGAGGAAGAGTAAATGCTATTTCTTAATCTATCCCATGCGAAGCCATAGCGCGCCGCTAGTACTCCATGTATTATGTCCAAGATTGTGAATGCATAACACCCGTGGCGGTACACAAATCTTGAGAGAGGCGTTATAGATTCATGACATGCGACACGACGGCAGCGACTATCACACAACAGTTTCCATAATTCATGGAGTGAAAACTTCATGAAGATGATCATTCGAGAAAATGGAAAATTATGAATATGTTAACACAGATTGAGTGAGTGATGATGAGCGATCTTAATTAACATAAAAGATGTATTTAAAACCACTTTTGTAAACTGTTTTATTCATTAATTGTAAGTAGTTATTTGGATATGAGTTTATCATAACCAAATTTAGGAAAGTATTCACTTGCTTTTGAATAACAATTAAGAAATATCTCTTAAGACAGATACATATCTCAGAGATAACACAAACAGAAAAAATCATATTTTTGTTCGTTTTTCCATTAATAATAAAACTTTTAAGAAATATTGAGACGGAAAGTCAGGTGTACTTCCTTCGCAAACCAGCATGATAATCTAATCCATCTTCTTCCCCAAGACCTAGGCGAAAACGTTTATAAAGAATGTATACGGGAAGCATCCGCTATTTTCACGTGACGTGATTAATTGACACCAGTTTTTTGCGTGAATGAATTTCACCCCGGGCCCGCACGCGGACAAAAACATGGCGGCATCGTACCTTAGACAATGGGAAGAATAACTGTGCCATTATTCTAAACGCCGTCTGCGCTTACCGTGGGATAATGGATTCCTCGCAAAAATACGGACAAAATGTCACTGTCATATCATAAAGTTTATATACGGACAATGCACTCAGGCTTATATCCGATTTGGCTGCACTTCAATGTTGACAGTGTATATGAAAATGTTGACTTTTAAAAGATTTACGTCTTCTTATTAAATACACTTTTTATTGATTATTGAATTAATTTCCAAATGTAAAAGGCTTGTTGGAATTGGTTACAAACTAACAAGCCAAATTGGGCGGAAATACAAATATTCAAAGAACATTTAAATTAAACCATGTTTTAAAATCATTTATATAAATAATATAACATCATGCCAAGTATATTAAATACTTATCTCGAATTTCTTATATCAAACTAAACTACAGATATATTAATATAATACAATATTAAAATAAAAACGAAAAGTAACAATAATACTGGCATAATATATACTGTATAATGTAATATAATACTATGCTACTACTTATCGTTTGATGCATTTTTGCTTTCAAGGTTTCTCTGAACCCGCCATGTCGATCCATCCCAATATTTCTTGAGGAGTGCACAGTTGGGCTAAAGCTTTCACTGCATCACCGTCAAACAGGTTTTACAAAGGAGCTTTCTTAATTCTCGGGCTAATACAATGGAAACTGGCATATTGTTCATAGATAAACTGTAAAATACTGCGATCATTAACGAGTTGATGTTAAACGTATATTTTCTAATTTCGTTTATATGCTTATTGGTTAGGTCCAAACCTAATGGTTAGTTTAGAGTATGTCAAGTGACTATCCCTGATGTTATATATGATGTCTTTATTATGTTTACAGTTTAAAATTTAATAAAATTCCATTATAAAAAGAAGACATGAGTAATAAGAAACAATTTCAGGCGACTCTGATAATCTCTTTTAATTATCAAAAAAACGTTTCACAAGAGGCAAATATTAGAATTTGTTAATATTTAAATTTATAAGGTCATACGAAAAATACGTTACTAAAATAGATCTAATACAATCCAATTAAATGTTCACGTATTGAAATATCAATAAATTCCACATTGATACAAAAATTTATAATAAAAAAAAGTCTAATCCGGCAGAAATTGAAAACAAAGTGATTGTCAGTTATAATTAACTTCACTTTCCATCTATTCGAATAATAGTTTTTTTCCTCAACACGAATCATAAACCCGGTTAGTTAACTTTTAAAAATGTGACCCACTGACACCGCGAACACTATCGACAGATCTAAACTTTACTCTCACGATGAAACTAGTTAGTACGTGTGAAAAAAACAGTCGAACCCATAACTGTGTTCGTTGGGTTTGCGGTATTTCAAACTATAATAATTATTTGTACAAATGTGTTAAAGTACTGTGTGTTCAGACGTATTACAATATATAGAAAAAAAGAGAGAAAGAAAATATGTTTATTTGGTACATTAAATCAAATCACCAAAAGGGTTTCCACTCAGCGTTGAATCATGAGTGTTTTACCACCCATGAATACTTGTTTTCAGTGGAACCTAAATATTCTTAGTTCACTTATATGTCGAAAACGGCGAGACTGATTTACCTAGAAATTGATGTAGAGGTAGCTTAGAGCCAGGAGACGGACATAGGATAATTTTTTTGGCAAACCTTTAATTATTGCATTTTCACGACAAGTTTATAAAACGGTGCAAATCAGTAGAGTCGATAAAATGCATTTGCCTATATGTCATGAAAGGCCCGATATATTGATTTAAATTTATAGTTTGGAGATAGGATCTATGTAAAACGTCAAACTTTATTGGCTAAACATAGCGTGGTGATTGAACATGGCCGCGGTCCACCAATAAGAAAGCGTTTGCCTCTGCCGCCATTAGGTTTTGATTTTAGACTTTGTCCACTTCTATCCATTTATAAACTATAGTTTGTAGTATTCCTAATGTTTTTTGTATATTCGCGTAAATCCAAAAAACAGTAGTTTTTTAATAAATGGTTTTATGTGATTATTTTACAAAACTTTCTACTAATACCATAAAAGCTATATAGTTTGTTTTGTCATAAATAAATTAAAAACGTTACACACGTAGAGCTTCCGTATATAAAAAGATTTTCAATTTGTTATATAAGGCCACATAACGTCTGGAATATATTTATTGTTACTTTCCATGATAAAACTATAAATAAGATTGTGTCAAACACTTTCTGTACTTCACGCGAATATCTGCCCCATAGCCTTGTCTCTAAAATCATCTAAAACATCAAAAATTTACATAAGTGCTTAAAAGTAAAAGCAGTTCAATTTAACATGAACGAGTTAAAATACTAAACTAAATGCACTATTCTTGCTTCTTAAGTATAAGTAATTGTGCAACTCATTCGAAAAACCATCAACATTTATATACAAAAGCGATTTTAATCTCATCTTAAGACATAAAGAAAAACGTAGAAATTTAATTAAACTTAATTTTACAAAATTAAAAGTAAAATTTCTAGCAAACGTCGGAAAGCACGATTAGAAATTACTTCCTGTTTTAACAACGAATTTCTTTTATTTAAACATAAAATGTTCAGACCCACTTATTTCGAGTTCTGTTAGTGAATCAATTTAAAATTTAAATCATACAAAGTTTAACTGCCGCTTATTTTAAAACGTCGTTTATCTATTATTAAGCGAAGGTTTCTAACTTTCTAACACCTTCGTACCTTAATAACGTTACTCGTTTATGTTTACATATTTTAACTGATTTGCCTAAAAAACTCATGAATTGTTGTTGGATACTATATCTGTATCTAATGGATCGGTATTGCGTAAAACAGGGGATTTATAGCAGAGCCACATAACGTCTGGAATTTGTATGATAACCATTTAATCAATTTATTTATTTAGAAAATAGACGACTGATAAATACATAAACTTATGATATAGATTCAAACATAAAAAATACATATAAAGAATAACACTATTTACATCACACAATCTCGCGTGATGAGAACTGAACCTACACCTTCGAGTGTTAAGTCAGAGTCACTAACCACTATGCCCAACGGTTCGTCGACGCTAAAATGTTACACCGGAAACCAATAGAACGGTTGACCTTCTTAGAATTTATATATTAGAATTCTTTCAATACCCCGAGTCTTGTTTTATACGCTATTTTTATTGTTGAACTTATTTTCTAATATTTTTTAAACATAAAAAACGTATTTAATTTAATATTAATATCATGTGTGACTACATTTATTAAATAAACTAATCTTTAATAACTACAAAACAATTTTTTTTTAGAATCAAAAAAAGCAAATGAACACAAGGCTAGATAGACAAACATAAGTCAATTTTGTTAATTATAAACAGTGTGAAACTTGGTTATTCGGTGGAAGTACCCAAAGAGTTACAAGGTGAAGTACACACCTCATTGAATATTATGTCTTAATATTGAACATTCCACGGTACAGACGCATGTTGTACATAACACAGTAATTGAGATGTTCAGAAATTAAATTACTTATCGCGCAATCATCGGGTTTATTTGCAGCTTAAATTTTTAAATAAAATCTTTGCAACGTCCGGGGCGTTTGTTATTTTTAGATATAAAAGTTCCCTCACGTTTTTATGTTAAGAGTATGGTCAATATGTCGCGTCAATTGCAATATCATGATGGACACTGATCGGCCACAATTCTTAAAATATTTCATAAATGGTTAACGCCTAGATTCATCATCATCATCAGCATGTGATAGTCCAGTGCTAGAAATAGGCATCCCCTAATACACCCCTATACATTAAGGGTTTTTTTGGACGGTTTCCCACCACGCCGGTCCAACGCGGATTCGTGGGTGAACCGACTTTTACATGCCCATCCGACGCATGGATATTCTTACATTTCAGAAAATCGGGTAATCGGCCCAAATTGCCATAACCAACTGGGAAACAACAATGAAAATTTGTTGAGTCCCCGCAGGACTAGAACCCACGACTTCAGGTTTCTAAATCACACGCCCATATCACTGGGCCACGAAGGCAATAGATTTATTTGAAGTTCGTAAAGATTAAATTTGAATACAACAAAAGTTTGAAACTATTTTCTGTTAGTCCAATGAATAAAAAACTAAACACAATAGATGACGCATACATAACAAAATTGATCGTAATATTGTATATGTAATCTTATGAGATTTATATAATCAGTAAAAATAGATTTTTGTCAAACTGGTTCATTTGATATAAAATTTCGCATATAATCACTAATTATAAATTCAAATGTTTTAAATGTAGGTTACTTCATTAGCGATTCGAAATGGCATAATATTTACTTTTCATTTGTAAAATATATCAAATTAAGGTACAAAAATTGTAATTTTACTTATTAAATGATATCTATCAACCCCATTACTTAGATAACAAAAAGTCTCGGGTTTAAATACAAAAACCAATTTAAATATGTCACTCTATGCTTTGATTTTACAGACTACAGGCTAATATATTAATAATAATGTACTTATATGTATAAAGAAATACCAAAGTAAATAAACTCCCCAAAGAGATATAATCTAAGGTGTTTAAGTAATACGGCGAAGTTGTAAGCGCCTTTAACTTATTCACTAAACAGCGACGATAAATCGTTTTTATCTTAATGGAAGCCTGTTTAATTCAATTTAAATATAAAAGCAGCCGATTAAAAATTTCACTCAATAAGATACAAGATAACGTGGCTGGTCTCTGAAGAAAGTAATCGGTTTGATCTCGTACTTTAGTTATATAGTACCTAAGCTTAAACAATAAAAATCTTTAATCGTACTTCTACTAGTGTTTGTACTAAGGAAAAGTAGTAATTGTACTAAACTTTAAGCTTTTATTGGCTTAGCTACTTTGAAATACAAATAGATATTTTTAAGTTTCCTTTTTTTAAGTTTTAACAAACACAAGCTTTTACTAATAGTTAACAGGAGAGATTGCGAAGACTCAGAGCATATACGTCCATACGCGTCGACTATCCTTTTAACTCGTAATTTTAAGGAACTACTTAAATTTTGAAGGAAGAATGACCAATAATAAATAATTTATTTTAAGACAGATATTGCCACTAAGACGATACGTTCAAAAACGAAACCAAACCACAAGAACTCAAACGCGCACAAACCTAGCCCTTAGCATGCATTTAGCATGCAAGCCTTAAAATACAAACAGTTCAAGAATTAATTTCATTAAATATAAAAACCTAGAATAGCTTTGTCCGATACAATAAACAAGTAACAACTAAGAAACCTTTCGTTGAGGCGCAAAGAACCGTAATAATTTTTAAGCGTGTATTCCTCTTGTTGAGATCGCAATGGCGTTCAGGTGGCAAGGGTTTCGGTCCATTGACCCCGAGCAGGTGGTGCGGACGCATTCGTCTCCGTCACGAGCGACGAGTCGTGAAGATGAATTGGCCGACGCGGAGGACATTAGCGCGGGTCCGCGAAAGGTTAAGGGTGACCACGCAGTACAAATAGAAAAGTATAAAAGTATATTTTCCCTTTCTATCACCCTCAGAATAAACTGCCGTCTTACCCCAATAGTGTCGACTTGCCCTTTAGAAACCAAAGTAGCAGGAATCCACACGTTTTAGTTTTTGTTTCTTGTTAATTCGTTTCGTAGAAAAGATTATTCATTCCGTCGGACGAACATGAAAGTCGTTGTACCGAATGATCTCCGTCTGAGGACAACATCTCCTACGTAGATGACGAATCTCTAATACAAATAGGCAGACATAATCACAAGCCACCATTATTGCTCTAACGCTATTTCTTTAAAGTAAAATCCAGAGCTATATTAGAAGACTTTATAACGTCATCTGCTGCTTTATTTACAAAGCATCTAATTTAGCTAAGCTAGGAGCGGACCTATCTCCATAATCAAATCAAAAGTATCTATGTCAAACTGTCACCAAAACTCAGAGACACTTAGATTTCCACCATCGACACCAAACCTTTAATTGAATAAAACCGAAGCGTAATGAATCCGTTATAAACGAGTTTCAAAACGAATCGTATTAAACGCACAAATAAACGTCCAAAAATCACACCGACGCTAATGACCGGCCGGTGTCTCCGCCGAAACGTCACTTTCTAAAGCAAAACTTGGAAGTTCTTCGGCGATCGCTTCGACTTTCGACGTTTCCTATTAGTTTTCTTTCGTTTCCGTCTGTGATTGCGTCACGAATGTGATAAAACGGAATGGAATCGAATAAGATATGCGCTTTCCACGTGTTGCACTTGAAACGGTCCAGATGTAGCGTAGGCGCTAGTAAGTAATGTATTATAATTACGATGATTTGTAGGCCAAGAAACGTGTCAAGCGAGCGTACGGTTGCGCGCGAGTCGTCATCGCGGCCGGCGCGTGAGTCCCCTCTCTACCTCATCAGCGTATGCCGCTTTTTACCTCGATACAAACTATCCCACTTACCAACGAACTGGCATATATTATATTTGAGACCATAAAACATGAAGTTAAAAAAGTAGAGTCTACGTAAACATAGACACATAACTAAGTAAACATAAAATGGCCGAAGTTCGTAATGAATTTTGATTTTAATCACTTTGTCGAACAAACAAGAGTCACGTTTTTGGTCGTTTGTATGTGATTTTTTTTTTATAGTTACAGAACTTTTTGGTTTGAGTATATAATCTGTGTCTGATAAATTCGTTTTCAATTACCAAACAACTACAATACGAGGACAGTTTTGTTTTACAAATCTAATACTAACTCTAACTTGAATTAGGATTCTATGTCAATATTATAAAGAGGGAAGATTTGTTTTTGTTTTAAATAGACTTCGAAAAAATCGATTTGAATTATTCCTTTACTACTGAAAAGCTTTACTATTTTCGAGTAGCATGGTCTAATTTTACACCAGGAAAATCCATTGCACAAGCCTAAAAATAACGCGGACAGAGCCATGAACGAAATACAAGTAAAATGTATTTCGGTAAATTACAACTATCGAAAACATCGTTCATTGGAGACAAGATACGTTTTTCTTTTTTTATTTATAATCATTGGTATTATGATTTCTCAAACCGTAAAAACTGTGTGATTGTTATCATTAAAATAATTGCAATCTAGTAATAGCTATATCCGCTACATTACAAATTACACATTATTCAGATATTTATGCGAAAATAATAGATACTCTAATTTACCTTATTTACCGTGGGCTAAAAAAATTGCTACAGAATGCTCAAGTAATTAAATAAGTACAAGTAATTTACAACGTAAACGTGTAATAAGGGATACTCAATAAAACGTCAGTTTCTTTACGCAATTACCTTAGGTTTAGATATTTTCGCGTTAAAACTTAAATTATCTTAAAACTGACGGATACGAATAATTAAATATTAATAAACAATTTCAATACAACAAATTGATATCTTCTTATCAACAATTTATAGCCCATTATAAAACGAATAATTAATGTAGTGCAAGATTAATATCGTTTAATACGCGAGCACAGATTATCATAAATCATTGCCGTTTGCAATAAAGTGGGCACAGGAAGTGAGTTTGTGTGCTTCCCGCCAAAACCGTCGGAAGCGTGCCGAGCGCCATTACGTTGAAGCTCTCTAGGATCGCGGCCATTATCTGCCCACGTTTCGCTATTGGCAATTCATGGCGCGTTCGCAGCCCGAGTAACGTGCGCCTATTGTTTAACACACTGGGGTAATTGATGTAACATGGTTGACAACAGTTCACGGTTCAATATTAATTAAAATATCTCAATAAGGTATCAAATTATTATGATAATATTTCCTAGTCCATTTCGACAACGGCGGGCGATCTATATTAGAGATCAGCCAACTGCGCAGGAGATATTGTAGTGCACAAGTACTTTTCTTCACACTCATAATGCGATGGGACGGATAATCGACAAGACCGGAGAGAGAGCGGCTGCGGGACTGACTTTTCAGATCCATGGATCATCTTACCTTGCATGCTATCGGGCGATCTGTCCGCATAGCCCTAACCAACTCCCCAACAACCAAAACGTCAGCCCATACCAATAAGCTACTGAGTCAGACCGAATAATAATATGTAAGGATAATAACACTCCGTATTAGTGACAAATTGGATTCGGAATTGAGGTAGTTGAGAATGAATGAAATTGAGATGAATCTGAGAAAATTTACACGAAGTACTTCCTATAACGTTGTTGTTGATGATGTACTGTCATCGAGATGCGAATCACTGAGATACCATAGACGCATAACAACACCATACAATCGCTGTCACATTGTTGCTATGGGTTACATTGAGTTACATCACTCCCGAGTCTAATTTTGCCTAATACAACTGCTTCCATAACATGTTTGCAACCCATAAATCCTGAAAACAGGTGTAAGACGGATGTCGTAATAAATGGCTCATAAAGTACAGGATTATGTGACACATATTCCAGTCATAACATAATATGACTTAATTTGATCCGAAGATGACAACATTCAATATTTACGGTTGATCATTTATGACTAGCATTTTAACGTCTCCATAAATTAACTCCCCGAGCGATCTCCTCTGGCTGCCTCCGTAGCCTACTGGTATAGGCGTGTGCTTTAGAAACCGGAGGTCATGAGTTCGAATCCTGCGGGGATTCAACAATTTTTCACTGTTGTTTCCTAGTTGGTTAGGGCAATTTGGGCCGATCACCCAAGTGTCTGAAAAGTAAGATGATCCGTGGGTCAGATGGGCATGTAAAACTCGGTCTACCCAACAACCCGCATTGGACCAGCGTGGTGGGATACGGTCCTAAACCCCTAATGGATAGAGGTGTATTAGGGAGGCCTATGTCCAGCAGAGGACTATCACAGGCTGATGATGAGCGATCTCCGCGGAGCTAATCTATCTTAACTTCCGGCCATCCGACATCGGATCGTAATAACACATCGGTAATATATGACTGGCACAGTTTACGTCTTTCTTCGAAATATCTGGAAATAGGACTCGATGTTAATTGAAGCATTATCCGTTGCCAATGGAGCGTGATTACATTTTATGTATACTGCATTCTTCGATTTTATATCGCTGCGCTTAAGTAGAATCAAGTATCTAAATATTTATTATGTTGAGTTTCTAGGACACCATTTTTATTAGCTTTACCATTTTTTTCTTTTTTTTATTGTATGACTATATTGTTACATTTGCAAAAGCGCTGTAGATTTCGATAATTACAATTCTTTTTTGGAAATTAATTTTTAGATATTTTAGAAGATGTTTTTTATAAAGGTGCGCGTCGGAATATACGTCATTTTAAATAGTATTTACTTTTATTTTATAATTTCATGCGACAATTCTACTTTAATACGTAAGAGTCTAAATATAACTGATCGCCATGCACGCATTCACAAATTTTATTAAATTTAATATGTTTTTGGGTTTCTACTAGATGTTTGCATTTTGAACATCTTGCAGTGGTTGTAACCCAACTACAAGATCTTTTAAGCCATAGTGGCTTGCATATACCCAAGGTACAGCTATATATACACTGCTGGGTCAAATTTACATACTACATAAATTCGAATTAAATTATTTCTTAAACAATAAATTTATTAAAATACTAATTGTTGTCCACGACACTGTCCGCGTGATAATATATAAATAAAAAAAAGGCTTACGTTACTCCCAGTTACATCGGCTGTCTTCCAGTGTAAGTCCCGTCAAAGTCGGACCTGCTGTTTCAGAGATTGGCCATAACAAACAGACAGACAGGCAAAAATTAAAAAAAAAGTTTTGTCATATATACCGATTAAATATCAAAACGTAATCATTTAAAAACGGTTATTACGATAAAAATAGACAGTCCTATTTTATTTTTTTGTATAGATAGTAAATTTTAAACTTTAGAGCGCCCGAAGAAATCTACCCCGCTTAATATATCAGTACTACATTCATTCATTACTGACTTTTGGTTAAGAATAAAAATAAACCGGGGATGTAATAAAACGCAAACTAATTAAGTCAATAGAATTTGTTCCTCGCTGACAGGAAGCAGTAAATGCTCCATAAAAAGCCTAAACAATCTTATTAAAGATTTTGGCTGAATCAAATAACAAATAAATAAGGACAGATATAAATATGTCACATGTTATAATCAATTTAATACGATATATTTATACGATTTTATAAGATATAATAGTTTTTTTTATGAAAAATAATGTATGTAGTAACTAATGTAATGTATGTATGTACCGCCTCCGTGGCCTAGCGGTATTGGCCCTTGCTTTATAAGCCGGAGGACGTGGGTTCAAACCCGCGGAATCAACTTTGTGTTATCGTTGTTTTTTGGCTAGTTAGGACAATTTGGACCGATCACCCATTGTTTGAAAAGTAGGATGATCTATGCGTCGGATGGGCATGTAAGGTCGGTCAACCTACCAACCCGCATTGGAGAACCACAGGGTGGGATACGGTCCCAAAATCCCCTAGTGGAGAAGGCGTGCATCAGGGGAGGCCTATGTCCAGTAGTGGACTAACACAGGTTTATAATGATGAATGCATGTTTGTTTTATTATTTGTTATTTTAACGAGTAATAGATCGTTATTATCAGGACGTAATTGTTTTACATAATGCTATATTACGATCATGAAAAAGTGGTACTGTTCGTGCAAATTTTACGTAATTTTCGATAATATTTTCTAACATTGTTTCTTTATAACTGTAATGTAATGTTACGTAAAAAGAAATCGGTAACGATGTGTTCATAAAAAAATATTGCTCAACCTCCACATTTTTTAATCCTCCTTTCTCGTTTTTTTAATCTTACAAGGTTGTTTTATAATAAATATTTGTCCATTTTGTTTTCCACTACAAAAATAAAGAACTTTTGTTCGATCGAAGCATAACAATATTACTGTAAAATCTTTTTACTAGATATATATAAATCATAATTTCAAATATTTTTAGATTTCTTGATTAAAATATTTTTTTACGGTAACACTTCAAACATACATATTTACTTGACCAAATCGTTTTCTTATATATTACATAATAGCAAGAAATAAAACAGTTTTCATTTACGTATCTTAGGAAAAAGTAACCGATTAGGGCAGTACACGCCCGCAGTGCTTATTTTTTAAACATCATTAAAATGTAAAATAAAAAACATCAGGACAACAAAGCTAGCTCAATTTTAATAAATCGGAAATAAAAAAATCGAATCCCTATCAAAAACTTTAAAAAATACATATTCATTAAGGTGGTTCTTAATGACTAATTTGTAGACATTGTGCAGCTCCATTATCGGCTAGGGTTAACGGGAAACAGTACTAACCATCTCGCTTCACGTCCCACCATAGACAGTAACGAGTTACTATCAATTGGAGTAACCATAAACTAACCAGACAGTGGGCAAACGCCGCCGCGCCCCCTAATGACTAACTTTGCGCTTTCTTCCCACACTAAACACAACGCTGGAACCCTTTCTACGCAAGTTAATAACTGTATAGCTTGTTTTGTTCTAAAAGTCTACTGTTCTATACGAATATTTTATTTGGTAGTACATTTTACGGTTACATATTTAACTGAGCCGGATATACAAGTAATATAACAGTCAATAACAGTGAATGGCTTAACTTAAAAGACTAAAACGTGAATTGGTACATGTTAAAGAGTCTCTTTCGTCTCTTTAGATAACGTTCCCTACTTTGAAAATAAACCACTTTTTAAGCAAATCTTTTATTGGCACCGATACATAATATGGAGCTGTTTCCAAAAAAATTAAAGAAGAATTACTTATTTTACACATCAATAGAGTCGTTTTAGGCAAAACATCAGATATAGAGAACCCATCGTAATGCCAATGAAGCTGCACGTATTAAATGTGTTATCATCAACATTATCAGCCTTTGTTAGTCCACTGCTGGATAGGCCTCCCCTTCTCCATTAGGGGGTTTTCAGACCGCACGCTGGTCGAATGCGAGTTGGTGGGTTAAGTAACTTAAATGTGTTACGTAAAGTTAATTTGCATTAAAAGCAAAAGACAATAGCGTTATAAAAAAACGGGAACATTGTGTACATAAAACGCATAGTTATAGCGTTATTTAATAGATCGCTAACGCTTAAAGAATATGCAGTTATGGCGAAGCGGAAATCGTGTAACATTATGATCATAGTCGTAAGTAAGAACCGTGCCAAGTGCGTGCTAGAAACCGCTTCTATTAAAACAGTGCTTGTATAAAAAAAACTATCATTTAATAAATATACACAAAAGTGTGTTGATATATATTTAAATTAAAAACAATACAACACGTGTAGAAATTTTTATTAATAAAACATTCCACCGTCGTAGTCTTTTTAAGATGCATACCAATATCGCCAAGAAAATTATGTGTATTCCATAACAGAATGGGCTGATCACCCAATAGTCTGAAAAGTAAGATGATCCATGCGTCGGATGGGCATGTAAAAAGTCGGTCCATCCTCCAACCCGCATCGGACCAGCGTGGTGGGCTACGGTCCAATACCTCCTAATTGATAGGGGTGTATTAGGGGCCTATGTCCAGCAGTGGACTTCACAGGCTGATTATGATGACGTTAACAGAATATTAATACTTATTCTTTAGAGTAATTTTGAGATACGACGCCTCTAGACGCCATCCTAGCGCACATAAAATAAGCAGAAACGTAAACTCTCTCTTACGCCTCGCTTTATTTCGAGAATCTTTCGTGCAAAGAATTCCGCAAAGTGGAGCGTCCGCTTAATACGTTTGTATAGCGGTATGGCCCTACGGTCTATACACGTAACACGGTAGTGCCGGTGCGTAAGTACGACTAACGGGACAACATTCTATGGGGGTTAGTGTGCGATGTAGCAAAAACGAAACGATGACCGCTTCGGCGCGATCAAGTCAAGCGACATCGTCAAAAGATGACACGCGACATGTCAATATTACACGTGACTCCCTAAAAGATGACGCGAGGTATGTCAAAAATTGACGTGGCGTTTGATGACGCTAGTTTCAGACGAGTTATTGGAAGCACATAAAAGCAAAATACACAAGCGATTATTGCATTATTTAAGTCGGAAAAATATTAACGTTTTAACGCCGAAATGTATCCTGCCTCATTAGTCTGTTTTGAAGTCCCCGGTTTGCTCAATGCAACGATAACGGCCAGCAAGAAAATTAATTTTTCAAATAAAAATTAAAGAATAGTAAAATTACTAGATAACCATTGAGGCTATTCGATGAAGAAAACATGGAATGTTACATTGTATGATGATGGTCTTTGGATCACATGCTAATTTGCATCTAGTCGGGCAAGAACATATCTAGGAAAGACAGGCATCTGGCGGAATGAGGAATGTAACGGGCTTTCTGTAATAGATTGAGGTGTCACGATCTCATTGACACTTAATATAGTGTAATACACCATCAGTATCATTATAATATAAGATATTACTACGATCGTAACCATTATAGCGAAATTTTACATTTTAATTACTTTGCTATAACGTCGAAGCACGGTCGTTATCAACCATAAAACTTAGCCATAATCATAAAAATAATGAATACCGCCATCGTTGCGAAAAACTCTAATACCAAATTTAACGAAAAAGTAATTAAGTAAATTTCCTTTTTTCTAATATTTTTGACAAGTTAGTTTAAAATAGCCCATATTTTTAACTTTTTTCCGTGACAAGTACAGTTGACAACATCATTTACCATCACGTGTGACACTAGGTCAATAACATATAAAAATATATTGTGCAAAACCGCACAAACAGCCGCTCTCTTCTCTACATCTAGGTTATTAGTATGAGTTTATGGAAATGTGAAACAAGCACTGCCTATAACTAGGAAATCTAAAAGATAATTCGATCGAAGTGGAGGCATAACGACTTTACAATTGTACGGACAGAAATAGAAAGTATGAATAATAGAAACGCTCACGCCAATATTGCACACTTGAACGTACGTCTTTTATTAAAACCGGGACACGATAAGGAGTTTGTTCTGACAAGTTATTAAAGTAGTGGATTTTGTGACGGTTTAACAAATAAGTTAAAAGTTACAACATAAATAAAACGCCGGTGGTTGGTCCTCTTTTTACAGGAGACCGTCTGGGTGGGTACCACCGCGGTGCCTATTTCGGCCGCGAAGCAGTAGTGTGAAAACACTGCCGTGTTCCGGTTTGAAGGGCACCGTAGCCAGCGTATTTACTGGGTAAACGAGACTTAACACCATATGTCTCACGGTAGGCAGCGCGTTGGCGATACCACTGGTGTTGCCAATGTCTATGGGCGTCGGTGACCCCATCCTATCATGTCGCCCGACTGCTCGTCTGCCTGCGTATGCCATAAAAAAAAAACCACAAGCACATGCTTTATCTCTTATGTTTGTTTTTATTTTCTAACTTATATTAGATTCTATGCAGGACTTTATCTCCATTTAATGAACCCCTCTAATTATTTTTGTTTCATACCTGAGTGCACTTACCTCATTATATTTTGTACCATCGGTTGACTTGTAAAGAGAGCCTTTTGGTATTAAGTCCGATGTACTTAACTGTGCATGAAGTTTTAATAAATAAAAAGTACAAAAAGCCGGTAAAGTGAGTATGCGTAAGCATTGAATTCCTAGTGCACTAATATTAACACTTTAATTTCGTAACTAGGAATTAAAAGGTCAGAAAGATAAAAATAAAACCAAATACTGTACGATACGTTAACGAAATGTTATTTGGAACGAATTTCACACTCGGAAAGGCTGTAGGACAAACGAAACGAAAGAAATAACCAAAAAACGATAGAATATAACCGCAATCTCATATCGTGACGCAAACGCTGTCTCATTCTTATATTGATAAAAACTTAATCATAACCGTATTATATCATAATTTTACCGGTGATTTGAAGTTTACGATATATAAATAGACACGAACGTAAAAAGATCGATGCATCGTGATAGGGGCAATGTAGACACCACTTAAACACGGACACGTTCTCTGCAGCAAATATGAATCGCAGTCAAAACGGTATTAAAATGTCACCAGGGTTTTACAGAATTTTATTTAGAACTGATCAAAAATATCAAAAGGGTATACTTATGTTTATTTTTATAAAACAATATGATTACCTGATACCTTAATTTCAAGTAGGTACATAGAAATAACATCGACCTATAATTAAAAATTTCAATAGGAAATTGTTAAATAAATTGAGATGATTTTGTTAACGGATACCAGCTAAATGAGTAGAGCAAAGGCACCTATTTTTTCCGCAAAGCAGTAGTGTGCAAACGCTACCGTGTTTCGGTTTGAAGGGTACCGTAGCTATTGTAAACTATAACGAGAAATTATAACGTAAACGAGACATCTCAAGTTTCAGATCGACAAGTACATATGTGATGCCTTACACTCTCTTTCGTTTATACAGAGATGTATCGCTTATCGTTCCGAACGTTCTGCCCTAGCTTTATAGAATAACCATCATCACTTCCATCATGAGTATATCAGCGTAACGCCTGATCATGACCCACCAGGTCGTCACCACGTACCATATAAAAACGAAATAACACAATATAAAACATATCCATTTAGCTTATTGCAAACAAACTTTCGCATACCTTCTAATAGATATTCTAAGTGATATTCGGTGACTTGCGTTTGTCTGAACATTTAAGAAGCATGACTACGCTCGGGTGGGGCACAACGACACGCGATGTACCTTAGTCATCGATACGGAGAACTTCCCGATAGCAGTAGAAAGCACATATTTTGCTTTCAAATTGACGTGCGCGCTATATGAATACTAGTTTGTAATAGGTCCGCATCCCTAACGCGTAGCTGGACTATAAATACAAGAGATAACGTTTATTGATTGGTTTATTGGTTGTAACCAATATCTGAATAGAAAACGTCGACCGGCAAAATAATCTTTGTCACTTGCAAATTTTGTACTTTTTATGAAACGCCTGTTACATACGCCATAGCAATTACTTCGGAGGGAGGTTATTCGTGAATATTTTCGTAACATATGTAATTACAATGCTGTTTTAAAAAAAAATCTATACAATAAAAGAAAACCAATTAACATGCTTTAAATCTAAATGGATATAAGTCATAAAATCGATGCTAAAGATGGCAAATATTAAATTTACATGTGGACAAACCATTTCAAAATTTTATCTTTCCGTAATCTTTAAGGTTAAGTTGGAATTTGTATTTGTGGTATATATCATTCAAAGTCTACGAGCGAGTAATTCGCTTTGATACAACAAACTATAATGACAATTAAGAGAGACACGAAAGAGAAAACGGAAGCGTGCAGAGGCGCACGGCACCGCGACAATCGATCTCATTATAACACAAACCACTTCCAGCCGAGTAATAAGCCGTAATGAACTGACGCTACAACGGAACACGTTAGAAAATCAATTTCACACCGAAGCACATATCCATTGTGACATATTGAACCGAGCCGTGTTCATAAACAAGTTCGTAGGCAGTTTAAGTTTGATAGGCAAAACCAATCATGGCGCCGGTAATGTGTTTTCAACTTCAGCCCCGCTCAATGTTGAGCCACGTGCGGCAAATTTACATTAAGCACCGTGGAGAAATTCTGACGGCGAGTAGAAATGACTTTTTGAATAAATATCATTTGGTGAGTGAAAAGTACTGGTCGAGTAAGATAATAACAGTAATGTATCGACATTACGTAGACGATGATAGTTAAATTTATATAGGTTCATTTATGTTCAAAGAGCGTTTATATTAAAGCCAAATAAAACACATAGTTACATAAACAAATGTTTTATAATTAATTTTTTTAAATGCTATAATAATAATTATTGAAGACGTTGCATCCAATTATACTATGACAAATATTTTACTAAACAATTATAAAATCTTTTTAGCATGAAAATGAAGTTTTTATCTTACCATATCATTAAAAAGATTAAAAAAACAACATCGATTTAAAAGAGTTAATAAATGAATCTGTATATTATTACTCAATCTATAAATAAAACGATTATTATTGTGATCTTTCAAAAATTAGGGGTCAGAAATGGTTTAGCCCACCAAATGCGTAACATTCGGTGGTGGACTTCACGCAGCCGCGTGCTTAACCGTATCATCATTCCCCGTTAAACCTTTAGAAAGATCGGCGTTTACACGTTGCACAGCGGAACCGTATCAGCCGTAAGAGACAAACGATAGCGCGATTCAGCCTATTAACAGCGCCATCTCTCGGAGAGTTGACGAATATAAATGTTCCGAGTCTAATTTTGCATCCGTCTTAGTAAAGATCGTAAGCAGGGCCGAATATAAACTTAAATATAGACATTTTATAAAATTAATAAAACGTGTTAATCTATAATTTTTAACCAATAAAAGCCTATTATAACCAATACATAACGTAGTAACGTCAAAATAAATGAATTATTTGAAAAATAAAAATGCGTTTTATAAAAACTACTATTAATTGTTTACCATTGTAAAACTTGTGTTTATTTTTCTTTAAAACATTCATGTAAAGCACTCTTACGAGTTTTTTAATATTGTCCTTATTGACCCACGACTTATTACAGACAATGGATTTCCCACTGGCGGCAACAATGGCCAGTGACTCGGATAAATTGACGTTGATAAATTGAAAATTGCGTAAAGCACAAATTGTAAGGGATCTTTTAAAGTGAATTAACAGATTTTAGTCACACACAGACAAGTGCTACACACATTGCGTGTACATGCGTGTTATTTTACAATAACAAAATTAAGGAAATATGCACTAGAACATTGTTGCTATCAATTTTGCACAGGCGTCATTGCGTATTAAGATATATATTTTAAAATATATATAAAGAGACAAAGTAATAGCAAAACGAGGCACTGTCAAAATCAGTCTACAGTTTAAAAAGAAATAATTGAGCTTACTAAAATTAAATCTACAAAATATCACTATACCTTTTTCGAAGCCTATAAAAACATTACGGCGTTCGCTAGTGATGTGAAAGTGAAACGGACAGCATCTAAGGTGCGGTATCGTTTACCGTTATTGGCGAAACCGATTGTTGGCAGCACGAATAGGACACGATTACTAACGGAGGCAACCGGTTTTTAGAGTTTAATCGATCAATTTTTTACTGATTACCGTTTTCATAAAAAATATTTTGTACGGCACGTTGACAGTATAATACAACCCAAAGCTTCGTATTCATTTATTTTACTGAAGAAATCTGATCTGGGACTTAGAGATAGGTATTCCAATGTGAGCTGTTAGGAATACAGTTAAACGGATCCAGTATTGCACGTTACAACACCACGCTAAGAAAAAAACATTGAAATTTAGCATTTGTAATAAATTGAAAGCAAAAACTAAACGTTTAAACGTACGTTATTGCAGCATTGTAAACTCTAATACCATTTTTTACATGAAAGCATTGCCTAAAAGTGAAGTAACAAAAAAACAAATAAGTACTAAAGTATTATCAGAGCAGTAGAATAACTAGAAGTTATTTAGTCTTAATTTTGATGGCACTAATGTGTAAAGTGCTTTGAAGTCTCATAGGATTTCATACATCTCATGGTTAGTCAACCATGAGGAATATAAACAATTTTAAGGCCAAAATTTTGGGCGCCATAAGATTATAACTTTAATAACATTTGATATTTTTGTCGATGTTTCATCATAAACAACGGACCTCATTCGCTTCTGTCATATAACCATCTTTTCATTTCAACCATAACGAGTAAAAATAGGCTACAAAGCAATCGTAAGTGCCCAGATCTAAATCGTACGTCGACAATAAACCGCAGCACACAATGGTTCGATCATTGCGCGGGGAAAGCCGCCATTTTCCGGGCTGGTGGCTTGCGGCGGCCGCTCTTCTAGAACGGTCCACGCGCCGCTTGATTGCCGCCCGTCGCATGCCACCTTGGGCTGATGATGGCCAGTTATTCAGCGAGCAATTTATAACAGATAATAAAAAGTAACTTTAATATTCCTATTATATACTTTGCTTACCGATCGCGAACTGCGAAAACCCACCGGTTTTCCACTTTTAAAGATTTTATCGGCAACAAATATACACCATAGTTGTTCCTCTATCGTATAGGGTAGATAAAAACGATGCAACCGATTTTTAATGAACCACCCAGCAATCAATTCAAACACATAAATCTGTTATCCGCTATGATAACGTTACCATGATATATACAACAGTTTTCTAACTTAGCAGCAAACCCAATATTTCTACGAGGAACCTTCCCATATGACGAGAATTTATACAAAAAATGCACGGATTAGTTTTCGCCGCCAACCATAACGCGATATTTAACTAATGTGAGGGCACGCATTTAAGGCCAGTACAGGTTGACTTTAATTACAAAAATTTCTTTTTTTAATTTGCTCTACTATTGGATGTAACTTATACGCTTTTATGGCTTTCGACAAATAAACAGAGCGCCTCTGACGAGTAAGTAAGCGCTCTCCAAACATCACCTTAGCAGTCCGCCCACGTCCAGTCCGTGTTATTTTTAGAGTTTCGGAATGAACTTTCCTAGGATAAAAGTAGCCTGTATTACTCAAGGATAATATAGCTTTCTAGTGCTGAAAGAATAATCTTATCTATTAATCTATTAAATCTTTCCTCTGTATAACATTAGAAAACAATTTTACAGCCTAAAGGGTATACGAGGTCGTTTTCCAACATATGTCAAAAGTTGCTTACGACGGTATGTCAAAATAGAAAAAATATTATTGAGGATGCATATTTAATTCAATTTTTCCATTTTTTTTTCAGGAATATCACGTTAATGTGAAACGTAAATTTATGCTGGCAACTTTGCTCTTCGTGTCCTCGCTGAATATCGTACAAGCGCAATGTCCATGGAAGGATACGCCGAACTTACAATCAACGTGCGTGTGTGCTTTAAACTTGGCGAGGGATCTATCGGTGCAATGTGATCAGGTAAAATACATAACTGAATCAAATACACTTCATCATTATTATTAATCATTTACATCATCTAAAGTACTAAAATATTTTTCAGGTGGACTTTGCTCTACTTTTGGCGGCACTCAATTCGAACGCAAGAAAAGTCTCCATAGATCTGCTTTACATAAACAACTCGACAATTCCAATACTAGGCGATGACATATTTTCAAACCTAAGAATCCACAACTTGCAAATATCAGGTTGCAAGGTGAAGAAAATTGAAGACGACGCATTCAGAGGTCAAGGGCCTTACTTGAAAAATTTGAATTTACAAGACAACGAGTTAACGGAAGTACCAGTTAGAACATTACGAGTGTTGACAAATCTGTCTCTGTTGGATTTATCTAAAAACCAAATCACCCGGGTCGGTAACCAAGCGTTTATTACGCTTCAAAAATTGACTACTCTTAAGCTATCAGATAACAACGTAACGTTAGCGCCACAAGCCTTAGCGGGATTAGAGAACTCCTTGAAGAACTTAAACTTGAAAGGAACCAGACAGAAAAATGTGCCGGAGAGCATAAAAGGTCTGCGCAGCTTAGCGTTCCTTGATTTATCTCAGAACAGTATTCGGGAACTTCCGGGGCCAGATGGCAGGTCATTCGAAGGATTAGATTCTTTGACAGCACTTAATTTAGAGAGAAATTTATTAGTCAATTTAAGAGAAAACGCTTTTGTAGGAATTAAAAACACACTGAGCTCTTTAAGTCTTCTAAATAATTTATTGCCCGAGTTTCCGACTGTGGCGATTGGAACATTAACTGAACTAAGAGTGTTGGACATAGGATTTAATCTGTTGAATAAATTACCTTTCGATGCTTTCCTTAAGAACCCCTCAATAACTTTGCTAGCATTAGACGGTAACCCCTTGCCGACCGTACCAGAGAAAGCGTTAGCACATTTAAATCACACACTACGCGGCCTTAGTATTGGAGGTAGATTCTTAAATTGTGACTGTCGACTACGCTGGATTATAGAGTGGATAAGGAGCGGTGAACTGCAAGTTACTTCTAGGAGAGAAATCCACAATTTTGCGGAAAACCACCACACTTTAGGGAACGCGGATTTTACAGTTTCGAGCCAAATGAACTCATTTGCGACGACGACGCAACGACAGAGAGATTCACACAACCAACTACAAGTTCCACAACGCTTTCGACGACAACTGAAGAGGATACTAACGTCAGAGCTAGTTCAACAACGACTACCACAACAACGCCTTCCCCGAACAACAACAGAGATATCCACAACAGTAACGTCTAAAACTTCTAGTACAATGGAAGAGACTACAACTAAAGCAACAACTACGTCGACACCAACGACTAGCCCTGATCGGTCCAGTCGTAAACCTTCGGCACGACCTGCAGCGCCTGCTTGGCGACATACTTCCGATCAAAGACCACCACTAATCATGAATTTTCCCCAACAAAAAGCTAAAATAGACGACTCCAACGAAGTTATCGTAAAAAATGCCTATAGACAAGACAACTCTGTTATTATACAATGGGATTCGGATGTTGCCAATATACTTGGTTTTCGCGTTGTATATCGATTGTTCGGAGATAAGAGTTTTAAGCAAGGACCACCGTTAGAAGCGAGCGAAAGAGAATTTAAAATAAAGAACGTTCCTTCTCAGGTAAACTTTTGACACTATTGCCTAAATTTTTTCGATATTTAGTAACCTTTTTCTTAAAAGAGAGTTTTATACATTCGTAATCAATATATGGTGTTTATATTGCAGGAATGTATCGTCGTGTGTGTTATCTCATTAGAGGAAGTGCACGTTAGTCCGGAGACCGTCCCGTATTCGCAATGCAGGGAAGTACGAACGGTGTCAGCGGCGGCGTCCAACATGGATAAAATCACGATAGCCGCAAGTGCAGCTATTTGCGGAACTATCGTAGTAGCGGTGCTCATATTCGCAGCAGCGTCTCGCCGCCGGTCGAGGACTGTACATCGACTGCACAGCCAGGCGCCCGAGAAGATGCCTACCCACTGTTGCGGAGGCCTGCCCGGCACCCCGAGCCCCAGTGGGCCCCTGTCTTCGCTAGCGACCATCGGCGCATTCGGAAAGCAGCGTGAGTGGGATCAGGTGTCGGCTTATAGTGCACGTTCGATCCCCCGCGCACGTACCTATACAGAACCGGCTGCTCCGGACCCCTTGCCAGGCCGACCCGGCCGCGCTCGTTCCCTTGCTGACGGCCAGTCGCAACATAGTTACTCGCATTCCGGCCGCTACGGTGCGCCCGGATATCCGAGCAGTTTGTTAGGATCGAGGACCGGTAAGTCAAACGCATCTATTTCCAGGCTATGGAAACTAATAAGTATTTCATAATTAAAATATAATTTTCTTATATAGATAACTACAACTTTAATTTCTTCTCCAGATCTTCGACAATCGAGGCAATCGTTAGGGGGGACATCGGAAAGGGCGTCGCGGCTGTCGCTGAGTGGGGCCGCTGGTGGCGCAACAGGTGGTACTTCGGGTTCAAGAAGAAGACCTCGGTCGCGGTCACGGCCAGCTAGCAGATACAGTGTAGGATCTCTGGGTATGGGGTACTGCGATACATCCGACAACTGGACGGACCACGATATGGACATATACATGGCACGCAATGCGACTGCTAGGGGCGGGCTGGTGCCGTTATAGCGGGGAAGAGATGCGAGCGCGGCCTGGGCAGAGGGGACGCAGCACGCACATTACAGGCGATCGCCAATAACCAACTCAACCTGCACTTTGTTGTGCACTCGTGAAGTTCGAACCCATCATCGCCCGCGGCGACGCTCACACCGGCATGGACGCGCAAAACCCAACGATTGCATCGATCGCACATGGGAAAACTATAACACTAGCGTTAACACGTCGCTTTATAAAAAGAAAGACGAGAAAGCATTTGAACGGTCCCGTACTAGCAACAATTTGTTGTTTCACTAATTTCTACGAATAAATAAATATACATAAGGGGTCACAAGAGACATCAGTAAATGACAGGGTTTTTAACGATTGTATATAGCTTTTTAAATATAAGTATAGTTGAAGATATTACAATTACAATAAACACCCACTTGAACTCTTAAATCGATCAAGTTTACAAGTTGGGTTTCGAGGTAAACCGTAAGACGTACATTTTCATTAAAGAAAGTTGTTAATTTTCTAAATGCAAAATGACATGACCACAAAATCTAGTACATATTTGTACAAGAATCGTTTATATATTTACGTTCTATCTAGCTTTTAAATTGTAATAGTAATATGTAACGATAGTTTTCGTATTCCATGTATATACATTACCACTAGTCACAATTATTTTTCTCTTTGTGCAGCACACATTTAATTTTTAGTTTTAAATATATTGTATGTATCTAACTTCAGTTGCATATGCCAATGATATTTTATAATGAAGATATATTGTCAAAACTACAGGCATAAATTTAAAAAAAAAAAAGATATGGCTAATCTGTTCCTAGTCATGGGAACCGGAAACGCCATATTCATGGCTGAAGTTGCTGTGGTCGAGAAAAATATATTGTAAATACAATAAATCTTTAGCATAAAATATCATGGCCACATGCACATAAATTTATCATTCCACATTAATTAGTACATATTATTATGGTATAGATTATTTTAAAACAAGTATATTTAGTGAATAATGTATAAATAAGTGTACATAATTTTAAATATTTAAAGTTAATGGTGTTAAGTTTTTGTTTTTTTATGTTTTCCGATTTATTTTGAATATGTTTTATTTCAAAAACAAAAATTATTAAGTTTATATATTTTTTATAAACTATTTAATGTTTCTTTTAACATAATGTTGTATCTTTGTACCAAATACATCTTCTTCTAAATAAATATCTTTTAAATAATATTAATTAGTGTAAATGTTTTAACATAGAATGATTCACAAGTATAAGTCAGCAAATGGGCAATCCAAAAGGTGCTATTTAAATTAAGGCAACTGTTTATATACTAGTTGTGAAGTGTACATAATAATAATAAAAGTAATATTCCTAAACATGTTTGTTTTTATTCAAACTCTATTTATTTAATACAACAATTTTTAATTTGTATATATGAGTTTTTTAGTCTCATTTGTTAAGGTAAGTATAAAAAAACGACTTTTTGGGTAGAGGTTCTATGTTAGGTAATTTGAGAGTTTGCGAAATTTGTTTAAAACTTTATAAAGTACTAATTTCTGCTCACGACTCTGCCTGCATGAATAAATTTTTTTGACTGAAGTCCCGTTCCCATGCATTAAATGGGTGATCCAACGCAGATGTCTTTTTTTTGTTGGACCAATGGTTAAATAAGTAAAATTAAAAAATAAAATATTTTGCACAATATAAGTGGATAAAAACATGCTCTTTTCACGAAACTGCCCCACAAATTCTCACCATCTCCCATAAGTTCTAAGATATGAGTATTATTATTTTATATTTCCTTAATATCTATTGTACTGTCTAAAGTAATTACTAGGAAAAAAGAATGATCCAAATCAGAAATCAGTCAATAAACAAAGTCTTCAACTCTTAATTAGTTCTGAATAAAGAACTTGTTATGAAAAAACAAATATTAAAAACACATACCCAGGCACAGGAATACGATGCTCCCAGCGATACTGAAGTTCTTGCACAAATTCGTACCAAAAATGTGCTAGGTATGGCAACCCACCAGCATCAATTAGACGGGCTGCAGTCACTGATAGCCTCCAAACTAATCCATCTTCAGGACTAGCTTTAACATAACTACACATCATGGGTTCAGCATCACTCTGGAAGCATTAGACAAAACTGGTTATATTTATAAAAAAATTGCTTTCCAAATAACTTCAATATGGCTATAGTAACCCGATTATCATTGAAGCAGTTTACATCACACAAAACATGTTTTAAAGTATTTTTACGGACTAGAAATCATGACATTAAAAACATTTACATCAACTTAATAGCATACTTGCTTAGAATCCAATTCCAGTTGCTCAGGATAATTAAAATTACTTTTTTCAACAGCATCTGGGAAGACATAGTATAGGAGTGGCATCAATAAATCATCCGATATTGGTCCTTTAAACTCATTGACATTTGTACTTTGTCCCATGGCAGCTTTCACCAGTTTAGAAATTGTAATAGGTGCCTCTGTTATCTTATTCAAAGGATTCACTAAACCTAGACTCTTACTTAACCCTAATATATCCATTAATAAGTATTTCTCATCCAACAAGTTCATCATCATATTGATTATTTCAGATAATTGACAGTTCAAATTCTCCCATAATTTTAGAGTAATAGTCCAAGTTGGGGCCATTATTGGATCAATATCAGAAAAAGTTGAAGAGTCAACAATAGCACTTTCACGAAATTGTGGCCATATTGCATTTAAGAGGGCACTCTGTAAGGGATTTTTTTGCGCACCAAATGGTAATTCAACAAGCTTTTTAACATCAAATGTGTCTATAGATAAGAATTCATTAGCAATACTTCTTTGTCTCCAAGTAAATGTGTCAGTGTCCTTGAGCTCATAACAGAATTTTGCTGAAATCAGAACTGCATCTAATGCAATAGGTGATGCAATTTTGGACTTAAAAAGGCTAACTAGACCACTAAGATGTGAACATTGGTTTGAAATTCTTTTCAAATGTATAGTATCAAAATTAGTCCTATAATCATTATCCTCATAGATACCTAAATAAACTTGCTGCCAGTGTTCTCGTATTTTAACAAAAAATGGCAGCCACAGTCAACATTGGCAAAAGCAATGGTTGCAGAGCTCATGATGAGTTTAATAAGATTACCATCAGTTAAAGGAATATTAGAACACAGCATGAGATATCTCTTTAAACCAAACCAATTAGAAACAGGAAAGGGACACCCATCAACATCATCTATAAACTTTGACGATGAATCCCAAAGCCCTTTTTGTAATTCCGAGAAAAGCAATTGATCATCAGAGTATTCTAACTCTTGCGAGTCTTTTACTGGTTCTAATATATTATAAGTAAGTGTAAAAACTATGTCTTTAAACTTAATTTCTTCTGATTTTGTAGTCCATTTCTTTGTGTATTCAGTTGAACTTTTAAATAGTTTCGATTTAGACAAATGCCACTCATTGATAACTTCTTCCAGCCTTGCTATAAACACTTCCCATTCAGATACAGTTGTAAAATCCTGATGGTAAATATCATACTCATCTATTTCTTCATTCATTTTTGTTTTATACAATACACAACATAAATAAACTCAGGAAACAGCTGTTTGATCTATCAAATTATGTCTACTATAAATACAGATAACAAACTTTTATTACTCTATGGCAGACAATTTTTATCATTTTTCTGCAAAAAAGTCAAATAATTACTGTCTTCTAAGTTTCTTCAAGTCACAGATTTTTATTACTATTAAAAAAAAAAAATTTTTTGTAATTCAAAAAATATGAAAGTAAATGACAACAGATACCTCAGATTTATTTGTTAATTTAAAAACGTACGCTAAAAGAGCAGCGAATGACTAGGAATATCTGTTAAAAATATAAAGAACAAATTAGAATTTCTTATGCTTAACAAAATACATTTCTTATCTCTCTCATTGAGGTTACCATAGAAACGAAAACGAAAACAGCAAACATAGCATAACAGGTTTTGCTTATAATCAAATCTTTATTTAAAATGTTTAGAGGAGAAAACTCTCATTCTTTAAGTTATGAGCAACAAGCAAAGTTTATACAAGATCGTATAACCAGCGTCGAGAAAAACTTTGGCGAATTATGTGTTGCATTCGGAGACTATGCAAGAAAAACCGCAAGGTAATGATAAAAAAAAGTTATAAATTTTGTTTCAGAATAAAGCTAATACTTATAAAATTCACAAAATATTTAAACTCCAACCTATATTAACTAATAGCACTGCTCATAATCAAAGTTTAATTAAATTATTTTTTTGAACAGGCTACGCGATATGGGCGACGACCTCGCAAAAGTAATAAAAGATTATTCAAATAACGAAATTGTAAATAAATCATTGAGTAGTGGTCTCGATAACTTGTCAATTACTTTAACGGCAGTTGAGGAATACAGAAATTGTGAAGTTCAACGATTAGAAGCTAAGGTATTGTATTATAGACATTTGACTATGATTGATAAAGAGTTCATGACAGAATAAATAAATAGATAACGAATGATCGTGTGCGTAGCAACTTTGAAATAACACACGATGCAGGAGTATCTTGGATCCACAGGCAGTAATTGACTTAAATCGTTTTGATTTACGTCGTTTTAAGTAACGTCGAACAATATATTGACAATATTCCACACATACGTCAATCGATTAGATTTCCGGCATCAGAGAAGTATTCATTGGTCGCGAAGTCAATGTCAGTAGAGGGTGCAAAGTTTTGTCATTATTATTGATTTCAAAAATGAATATGATTATGTTTAGTATGGTACCTGAGCACAATTTGTAATAAATAATAATTTTCGTGACTGTTTCTCTCCGAAATCTGCACCCAACACCCAAAAGTCCGCTGGTTCCTAGAGAACTTCAAGAACACCTTTTCTTCGCATCTAGCCCTACAAGTAGGAAATCACTACATAGTATATGTGTGCTTAAATCTTTAAAACTACGCAACGGATTTTGATGCAGTTTTTTTTAATAGATAGAATGATTGGAGAGGAATGTTTATATGTATAATTCATGCATCACATTTTAGAGACTGATAAATATTATTAAATAAAATTACTTTACGGATTTTATCGCGTTTATTTTACATTTTAAATTCCTGACGTTTCGAACACTTTCCAGCGGCCGTGGTCACGGGTAGACTGATAAATATATATATTTTTCCATAATTTAAACTTATATCAGTATTGCACCCGTGCGGAGCCGGGGCGGGGCTAGTAATTTATACCTAATTGTTTTATTTATTTAATAGAAGAATTCGGTGTGCCCCTATTATATATTAATAGTTGACTATTACTACTAATAAACTCTAGGTAATTGGTGAGCTTTGCCAATACGAAGCAATTTGTAAGCATGCAAGAGAAGAGTTAAAGCATACAATGAACGTTCGCGAAAAGGAGATGGCACGTAAAAAAGTGCTAGATAAAGCTAGAGAGAGGCAACCGTTTAACCGACAACAGGTGGTACGTGTTTAATATAATTAATATACATTATTTTGCTAAAGTAATCTTAATATTGCTTTTTTTTCTATGGACCATTTCAATCTCGTACATTTTCACGTTTAAATCCCCCTTATCTATTTATTAAAATCAGTTGTATTATTTCAGACCTACGCGGAGTCGGAATTGCTCAAAGCATCGGCAGACATGTCACGTACGGCGAAAGGATTGGGCGAACAAACAGAGTTCTTCGAGCGTCGCAAACTGCAGCAGTTGAAGTCGCTCTTGTCGAATTTTGTCATGATAGAAATGACGTTTCACGCCAAAGCAGTTGAATTATTTTCGGTCGCTTACCAACAAATTGCCGATATAAATGATAAGGCTGATTTAGAGGTATTTGATTTGTATTGTAAAAATAAAAATTATTGCGTATTTTTCTGCTCTAACAGAAATGTGAAGTAAACTATACTTACGATTGCAAGATATCTATGGATAGATATAAAAAATGACGGCCTCTGTACAAAGCTGTAGGAATTTGTTTAGGCGGTTTCTCTTTTTGTATTAGTGCTAACTTATATTTGTATTAGTGGTAGTGGATACGTGTGATAAACTAACTTTAAATAACAATCATTATATAAGACAATTAAATTTACTAGTTTCAAGTAAATGTTATTTTTAAGCGACTATCAGCGATAGAAGATTTTAAAAGTTTTTTCCATGCTTCTTTTTGAAGAATTTATAATTAAATATTATATGATAATTTTTTATAAAACGCCTAATTTGATGTTTTTTGTCAAGCTTTTGGATACAGGTCTTTCCGATAGCGGGGACCAAACGGTAAACAGCATTCGTATATAATTCTTGAAAATAGTTAATGTGTGAGAGTTACGTCTGATTCATTTAAAAGTGAACTCTTTAGTCCCAAGGTAACAGCTATTTGGTTCATCAGCTATTTGTAAAAATCAAAACTAATTGTGAAATATAATCACAGATTTTATATAAAATATAGCTTCTGCTAATGTGGCGCCACCATTTACTGCTTTTAATCAATTATAAATTTTTTATTTTTGTTTGGTAATTTTTGTTTGCTTACATCTACATGATTTAATAGCGACGAGAACTAAACTTATGTATCCTTATTTTTAAATACAGTAAAATTTACAGAATTTCAAGAGGAAACTTCGTTCGCCTGAAAAGCAGATCAGCACTGGTATATCGGCACGGTCGTCATCACTGGCTTCGCTGATGAACCAACAATCGCCGTCTAGGGACAACGGGGATACTATGGTCAGCTCTTAACTATCTTTATGTGCTGCCAGTTGTTTTCGTAATTATGGATTTTTATCAAAGATTGAAAGTTTGAATATAAAATCTTTTTATAAAGCGAATGCAAATCCACATAAAAGATGAATACTTTCAACACTTATATTTAATTTATTTAGTTTATGGTCACGAACCACAACGTTAAGTATTTAACTATAATAAGGCATAATAAAAATCCGTAATCTAATTAAAAAACAATGTCTAACGAGGCGGAAATGTATAGTTTGCTTAAAATTAAACATTACTGTACGCTTTGCCGCTGTTATAGTTTGTTTTAAATAATATTCTTTGTTTAGTGGTATAGCTTGCGTTTTTATAAATTGTATGTTGTGGAATTTGAATCTTGCGGGACTCAACAACTTGTTATTGTTGTTTCACAATTTCCAGTGAAGTAATATGATACATGCATCGAGAACCTTTCCTCTCTTCGTTCGTGTCGTTTTTCCATCCCCTCGAACTATGACAGTATAAAAGAAGAGGGACTTCTTCTGTGCTAAGCGCTTACATTGTGCACTATAACATCATGCGTAGATGGAGGACGCCGTAACCGAAATCAAATTGAAAGACATTAGATTTAGACATTTGACATTAGATAAATAGATTCCTGATCTTATATGGCTCGGGTATATTCGGCGATCTGTGAATAGAAAATCTGAATCAATTTTGTATTTTTTTTTGTAGAGCTTAGGCAGAATAAGGTCCCCAGAAGGAAACGTAGCACGGTCCAGCTCGTTGGCAGCTTTGATGAATCAGTCGACGTCCAAAGACGACGATGAGACTACGGTACGAACGCTTTTTGTTTTGCTAAAACTGATTTTTATTTATTACTTATTATAAAGGTTTATATCATCAACTATACGTCGTAAGATTTTCTTTAGGCGTTCTTAGTGCATTACCATGTGTACCACAATACCTTAGCATGCCCGTAAACATGGATCCTGCAAAGTATATGAAACGTTGCGAATACTCTTAATTTTATTAAACGAGATATAATCTGTATTATTATTATTATTAAATCACTAGTGTAGTATTCTAGCGTTATAGTCAAGCAAGTATTACTAGCATCTAAATCATGTTTGATTCTTAAATAAATGATTCTATGGATTTTATCAGCGTTTATTGTACATTTTAAATTCTCGACGTTTTGAACACTTTCCAGCGGCCGTGGTCACGGGGTAGACTGAGATGTCATTACATGTTTTGATTGTTTTTGGACAAAAGATCGCTTATTACGATTGTGATGAAATATTTTTGTTGCAGGAATCTGAAACAGAAGAAGACCACTCTTCGGAGGAAACGGAGTCACGTTGATTATAAGAGTATAATGTTTTAGTTTGTCTTATTTTTGAATAAGTAATAAAAACTTGAAAATGCACAAGTTTTTAATTGCCTTTTGATAAATAGAAATATATAATGAAATAATACATGCAAAGGTTACATTTTATTGCAACAGTTAAGGCATAATATGAACAATTACAATTTAAGTTTTTGACTTGGTAATAATTTCAGGTTGACGTTGTATCGTATGACCTATCACTTGCATTTTAAATTCCGTACGTCGCTTCAGGTGTCGTGGGATCAAGTCCCGGTTCTAGCACAAATAAATTGTTAGTAAAACTAATATCTCAATTTTTTTGATTATTCTGCATCTGAATATGTAAAACCGAATAATTTTTCGAGACCAGTATCAATAGCATCACGTTACGACTTTCTTCTTAGAGTGCCATCTCATTCATCAACATTCTTTGAATGATATGGAGTTTTCGAAGATTGCATTATGGCAACTTGAACAACTGCTGCTCTAAGGAACGTGTGCTCTTTTTATAACAATAGTATAGATTTTTAAGTCATTTATTTAGTCCTCACCCTGGATTTCTCGTTCTTTGTAACTTTCCCCGTATAATTCATATTTTTGTCTCGCGTCATATGCCCAAGGTTCTCCTACTTTTTCTTTTTTATTGGTTTTAACATTTCCAATCCTTCCCATTCACTGCAACACTACTTATAGCGTACTTTATCGTTTCAAGATATTCTTAGCGTCCTTTTGAAATTCCACGTTACAAAAGCTTTTAATCGGATGTTACGAAATAAACGTACATTGACAAGGATCGCTTGTCCATTTACGTTTTTCGATTGTTTAGCGTTTAGAGGGGTGACAGAATGCAACCTTGGCGAACGCTTCTCGAGATGGACGAAGAATAGGGAGCGTATTTTCAATTTCAAATGTGTATCTCATAAAACCCGATTCCATTACAAAAAACATCGAAAAAAATATCCTATGTGTTTTTATATTAGACACCGTCTGTGATAAGACTACCAGTGCCTGTTCCGTGTTGGGGCATTGTAAGGGCATTGTAACCAGAGTAATTTTTGAATAAACGAGAGTTAAATCTCTTGTCTCAAGACGGTGAATTTGTGACTTCTTATGCTGCTTTTCTTATAGGCTGCGGGTGTCGTTTTTCAGGTGAACGTTTAGCTCGTCTCGTCGCTTTAACCAATTGAACAAATAACAAATGTGTAACCTAAATTTTGAACCCGAGCCGAAAAGAAATATATGCTTTCATATTTCAATGTTAAATGCATTAAGATAACACGCGTTGCGGCCGAATAGTGTGATTGAATCCCCTATCACAGTTTACCAGAAGGGTGAAGATTTTATAGTGCATGTAAACTTAAAAATACTGCTTCACGTTATTTATAATGCATTTCAGCTTACTTTACGTTTTACCACTGCATGTAAAGAGGATCTATCGAAACGTACGAAGATATTCTCTATTTGTACACCGTATACCGTAAGTTTATATTACCGTTATTCACCCCGCCTCCGTGTTGGCCTGTTTTCATACTGCTACTACTATTTTTATCTTTGCGCAAACCAAAAAAGATGTGAAATTTACGTAAACATTTACAAATATCAATTAAATTTACACTAATACAAAAACATTACCGATTAAACTTTATTAGCAAATAGTAATCATTTGGACTGGGATCTAGCTGCGCCACGCTGGTCCAATGCGGTTGGTCGTGGACCGACTTTTAAATGCCATCCGACGCATGTAAGTAGGTACGAGTCCTAAAACCCTAATGGATAGGGGTGTATTAGGGAAGGTCTATGTCCAGCATAGGACTATCGAAGGCTGATGATGATGAAGCATCTAGCTTCCTTAAATTAAGTATATTTCTTATATATTCTTACTGAAAAGATAACTATGGAGCGAGATGTGAATGTATTGATAATATTATGAAAAATGATTCTGGTGATATTTTTAATCTACAATAAAGCAAAAAATGTTGGTAGGATTACCTTTCCTTACAAGTAATCATAGTACATATATTAAGGAATACAAAGTTATTTTTGTGATGTTCCAAACAAAACATTATAAAAGGTTATTTTTCTTGTTTTTAACATTAAAAGCATTTAAAAGAACGAACACCTTGAAAAACTAAGTAAATCATTTAAATATTTTTGCAGTTATATTAAAACGATATTTATATATTATCAAAAACATGTAAGCTTAATAAAAAGCCTTCTTTTTAATAATTTTGTATGGATTTCATAAAGCTTATATAATGCTTAATTGTCTAGGTGAGATACCTATTGGCATAAATACCTTGCATTAGACAAAAAAAAAATATAATCATATGAAAAAACATCAGTACAATTTAGGAATAGGAAGAAATGATAAAACAAAAATTGAGTTAAATTTGAACAACTTGCATGTTACACATCAATTTAGTTCAGTATTTATTAGCATAATTGTTATGAGCAACATCCCCTCACTTTTGTACCAGCTTGTGCCTGGCAGCAAAAATCAATATGCACCCCTACTGAATAGACATGGAAACTTTAATAAAAATACTTTTCTTCAGCTGTAAGTTTATTTTCGTAATTTAAATTTACCTTTTCCATTGTTGTTGATCATGTAGACCTAACACATTGTCAGTGTGACATCCATAGTGGAAAATTCCTAGTAATACAATGTGCAATGCTACAGTAACATTATGTAAAACTTATCATCTACATAATGATCTATTTTGTATTGCTATTGATCACTGATATCAATATTTTGTTTTAATATATAAATGAACCAATTTCAACATATTCAGATGTAAAAACATAAGTGACATTTTTATGCAGTACTTTTTAAAATTTATGGTCATTGAAAACAGTGTTATTTGTAATTAATAAAAGTTACAAAAGCCTAATATAAAAATTGTGCAATCAAATTCACAATTTTTTCTCATTATTTTAATACTTTTTAGTTCAAAGAGTTTTTAAAAGAGAACAGGCTAGTCTGGAAATTTACAAAACATTGATTCAAATGTATTTAAACTAATTCTTGTTTCTAAAGCTAATGCTATAATTGCTTCTAAAGTACAAGAAAAAAGACCTATGCAGTACATTATAATAGTACATAATATTGTATAGAAAAATTAGACTTATGGCATCTAACTGATTTTGTTATCAATTCAATAGTGAATAATCCAGGCACAATGTTTCTTTGGGTGTATTTTACCTATGTGTTAAGTTATCATTTTAAGTATTGTAAAAATTTTATTTACTATTTCTCATTTTCAACACCAGCTTGAGTCATAAGATCTGTGATATTTTTCTCCAATTCGTCAACACGGGTACCCATTTCATCAATTCTATTGATTATTTGATCAGACATACTTTGAAATTTGTCTTGCATTGTTTGTAGCAAAGATTGAACCTGCAAGTTATTTTTAATTATTTACAGATATTATAAGAAAATAAAATTTAATAAACTCTAAATAGATATTTTTTTTATTATATCTAAATAAATTTACAAAATAATGTCGCAGGTTTGTAATGTAGAAAATTCCAACGTAATTACTAAATATGCTATATAGAACAATACATACGTTAATACTTACATACTGCGTTACTTCCTGCATATTTTTAGGATCATTTGCAGGAGTCGTATAATTGCTCTCAACGTCCGTGGTATTCTGGTCTGGATTATTTTCTGCCATTATGTAAATGTTTTAGTAGATCCTTAGCTAAATCAGTTGTTTTTACTTAAAAAACAAAAGTTTTTGTCATGAAACCAAAACTTTTATAATATTTTTCTGTGTATTTCTTCTCGTTTAACAAAACATCAGACTATGAACCTTTAATAAGACATGCAATTGTGGCAACTGTTCGCCGTAAGCTTACTGGAATAGTATAACAACGAGGTAGGAGAACTGCGGGCCTCCTCGACATTAGTTGTGGACAGATGAATAAACATGTCTGTCAGCTTATTAGCTGTCATAGTAACTTTTTTTTAGCTGTTTGACTAAAGTCTAAAATTTTCAAACGTAAGATGTGTTAACTTTGTTTTAATTCATTTTATACAAGATATAACCGCTCCTCCATACATAAAAATATGAAGAAAAACGATTGTGGTTACAAGTTTTCATTAGTTTTAATAATGAATCATTGTTAAAAAACTTTTTTATCGAATTAGTATACAAAATAGCGTTAAAAAACGAGCGTTCTTCAGCATAAAAAAGAAATTAATGGTTCCAATTAACCCATTATATATAACACATTATATATTTATAATAAATCCAAAACAATAATAATATTTTTGGATCTTTATGATTTTAGTACCACTTCTTATTTACCTTTATAATTGTAGGTGCTACGATTTTTTTTTCCTTGGAATTTATGTTAGAATCGTGACACTAGTGACAGCTCTCAGTGCTCATAGTAAAAAACATAGACAAAGAAAAGGGGATTTATGAGTAACGTAAACGTAAATAAAGTAAATTTTATAGGTACATAACGAAAATGGCTGCAAGCCGTCGCAAGCAAGACGATAGAAATTTGGAAATTTTGCGTGAACTTATATCTTTGAATGGTAATAAATATTGTCTAGATTGTAATCAAAGAGGACCGACTTATGTAAATACAACGATCGGCTCCTTTGTATGTTCGAAATGTTCGGGAATGCTGTAAGTATTATTTTTGCGTTATGCGATGTAATGAGATCAACAAACAGTAAGTTTGCTTCATATAATTTTTCAGGCGTGGTCTTACACCCCCTCATCGCGTGAAGTCGATATCAATGGCCACGTTTACACCGGAAGAGATAGAATTTATTAAAGCTAGAGGAAATGACTATTGTAGACGCGTGTGGCTAGGCCTATACGAAGGAGAAAGTGTTAACTTCACTGATGAACAAAGCGTAAAAGATTTTATGTCTGATAAATATGAAAAGAAGCGTTATTATCTTGACTCCCCCTTAAATAATCCGCCTGTTACCAATGGTAGTTCATTAAAAAATAAAACTAAAGTCAAATCTAATGGGCCCTCTATTAACGCTCCCTTGATATCTATAGCGCCTCAGATCTCAAAGAGTGGAAGTAATAGCGCGGTAGTAAATACTGCCAAAATAGTCAACAACCCAGTTAACAAACAAAGTCAAAAATTGGCAAGGCCCGTTACTAATTTGCCTCAATCCACTCTTATAAACATACCAGTTGTACCTGTTTCTTCGCAACCAGCTCCTGCACCGCTGTCTGAGTAAGTAATATTAGAAAATTTTGTCATGCAGTAACTCAACATAGATTTCAAATTTACTTTCTTTTTCTACAGTTTTCCGGTTGACTTCTCTACGGCAAATATTTACAATAGTGCTCAATACAATAATAACTTAAACAACAATTTTGTGACCCATCCGTCCACTGCTTTAACCAATTTGAATGCTTTCAATTCAAACAACTCTAATACAACTTCTACAAGTAAGATGCAAATAAATATGTTATTTTTATAATTTTTAAAATCGGCTAATTATATAATAATTATTACTTGATAATATATTTCATTAAATTTTCAAACAGATGATCGTTACGCTGCTTTAGCAGACCTAGATTTAGCGTTAAGACAGCAGAATATGAAACATATGGGTGAGTTAATTTGAATAGAAAACTTTCTAATATTTTAATACACTTTCATTTATCTATTATGTCAACGTTTTGTTTTTTTTAGAAGAAAACTGTAACCCAAGTAGTAAGAACCCATTCCAAAGCGCAACAACCAATGATATGTTCTCTAATAAAAATCCTTTCTTTATTGGCGGATGGAATTCTGCAGCACCAATAGCTGTAAATCCATTTATGGTAAGTCAATTTACTATCAAATCACAAATTTTAACAATGCTAGAAACCTTAATTTTTTATAAGAGTACTAAGTGAAAATGCATTATTTATTATAGTTATTGGTATTTGAATTCTACAAACTATATAATTTGATTGTTTTAAGAACAATGAACTTATTATTAGCTATGTTACTATGGACTTCCGCTTTTGTTATCAGTTACACGGGAAGTGCATAGTATATCTAATTCATGATAGCTCATTGTTTTACAGTAGTAAGCAGTTATAGTTAGTATACTTCCAATCGCTGGTCATTTTAATAGTTCCAAACAAATGACAAAGTATTTTTTCAAAAATTTTAATTGCTTTATTTATTTTTATTTCTTTCTAATTATATTCAAATACATTGTATGTCTATTTAACATTGATATTGAAATATTTTTATTTAATAATAGTATTTGTAATATTCATCTTAATTGCAATATTTTGTTACTCTTATTAAATATATTAATGTTTAGAATTTAATATATGTTTTTTTTTCTTTTCAGCCACCAAGCAATCCACCTGTGGGAAATTCGAAAAATCCATTTCTATGATGAGTCTCAGTAAGGATAAAGTTTATGAGTAACAAAAGAACAAATGATTTTAACAAAGAACAAATAATCATAGCAAAAAGCACAAACTAAGCTACAAATTTACTATTGTTTAATGTTAAAAAAACTATTTATATACACACACCACTATTTATTAATATTGTATTTACACTGCAATAGTATTAATGAAATGCTTTTTATGGTTGTTAACTTGAGTGCCTAAATCTGCCTTAAATCATGTTAATAATGTTGTAAAAACATAACGTAGAGATTATTAATTAGGTGAGCTTGTATTGAACAATATACTGTTTAAGTGGGTGAACATAATCAAAGATGCTGGTCTGAGCTTTATTACTTGTAGTATTTAATGAAATCATTGAGTCAGTTGCATGTACTTTAATGTTTTTTTTTTTTTAATTTGGCATATGTCATGTTGTATATTTATATTAAAATGAAACAAAGTCCTTAAATATGTGCCTTATATGGAGATTTGAAATGTTTTGTATACTAATGTTGAAATCGTAATTTTTTTAGTGAGCTGTTAGGGTGGACTTTATTAGAATATGAGTAAGACATACTTTCAATTCAGTCATAGAACGTAATGGGATGTTTTAAAGGTACAAACAATTAAAAATATATGATGTATAAACAATAGTTTGTTAAGAGGCTATATCTCTTATATGTATCTGAGCTCAATAATTAATGGAATTTAACTGAAGATTTATGTCTTATGCTGAAAATATGTACCGGTTAGTGGTTGAACAAAAAATTAACAGTTATTTAACCACATGCTTTAGGCTTTAGTACTATAAGTGATTCACTTAAGGCATTGTTAATATAACAATGTCTAATGTTAAGGTTCTTTTCTTATTGGTCAACCAACATGTAACATTAATCTGATATGTTTCAACAGGGCTAAGAACTTTGCTACAAAAGTTGCTTTGTATAGAAACTTATTTGCTCGGTATATCTTCATAACAAATAATGGCACTAATCTAACAGCTGGTTTATTTTCATTGTATTTTTAATTCCTATTTCATGACTTATGCAGAAACATGTAAGTTTCTCAAAATAACTGTAGATATAGATTTTCTGTTGCGAAATGATGTTTTTTATAAATAAAATGAGCTCTCAATCTTTCTTGTCTGTCATTATAATCAGTAATTAATTAATTAATTTGCATAGAGCTGAATCTGAACAATTTGTAATTTAACTCAATGCACTTGACTATTTATTTAATTTTAATGTATTTTTTACTTTTTGAGCACTGAGATCTGTTAACTTGTTTAAAATTGTAAAAATAAATCAATTCTATTTTTTAATACAGCTTTTTTTTGTGTATCCTATTATATATGATTTTTATATATATTTTTTGTTCAATGGTTAAGCTATAATTAAAGTAAGATAACTGAAAGAAAAATATTATTTACAATTAAGAAATTTTATTAATAATTTCTGAGCTAATATTTTTTAAATATACCTACAATTCCATTTAAACTTAACGTATAAACTACAAGTTATCAAATAAAGATATTCAGGGAATAGTTTATGAAGTCCGCACAATTTACGAATTTAAATGAAATGATAGGTTTAAAAGAAAAAAAAAATTCTTGAGGTTGGTTAATAAAAGTCATATTGATTTTTGTTTTTAATTTTAGATCATATGAATTACAACCACTTGAATGCTTACATTTAGAGCTTTATTTCCACACTTGAGATTGAATAAAAAGGAACAACATTTCATGTACACTATTATTTACATTTCTCTTATACAAATAACTTTGTTACATTTTGTTCTTATTATTCTTTCTCGAAAACATTGGAGTCGAGAAATTGTCCGGCGTCACGTTCGGACTAGGAAATGGCGTTTTTGGGGTGTCCTGAGTTACGGAAGCGCTAGATAAATTTTTGATAGCATCAGGTAAGTCATCAGGCAAATTGGCGGGCTGCGAAGACGAAGCCGCCAATCTTTTATCCGATATTGCTTTTAGTATATTTTTTCCAGATTCTTTAGTCTGAAAAATATTTTTATTGAATTGCTAAGACTCGCTCTTTATATATAAGCTACTAATTTTACTACAGCTAAGCTCGAGATAGAGTTATCGTAATTAAAGGCGTCAATTCAAACACTAATGGCGCCAAACTTTTTCACGTTGGTTAATCGCGCCATGTGCAATTCCCGATAATTTTTCAACCAATTTAACGGTTTGCCGCCAAACAATACATGGGGGGCCAATTTCTGCCGCAAAGCAGTAGTGTTAAAACACTATCGTGTTCAGAGTTGTAGGGACTGTAACCAGCGTATTTACTGGGTAAACAAGACGTTTTATCGCACGGTAGGCAAATCAAACTAAAAAGTCCCAATAGTTGAAGAAAATTAAAAAAATAAATAATATTTTAAAGTATTATTTCACAGTTGCCGTAGTAAGTAATTTTTTTATATAAAAGCTATGTACGAGATATCAGAGCGTCACATACGTACTCGTATATGTTGATGAAAATTGTATTTGTTGAAAAATGTATTTTAATAAAAAGGGCTTACACTATCGTGTTCCAAGCATTTGTACGCGTAATGAGCAGCATGATCTAGTAAACTGAACCGTAAATAGTACTGTGCCAAGTATCGCTGCGCAGCAGGCAGCTCTTTGCTACCAGCGTTGGCGGGGTCTTGGCACGCGCAGTGTACGCCGCGGCTGCGCTGTTTGGCATGCTAGATTTCTCATATAGTCTGAAAAGTGTAAAGATGTAGGCTATATACAGTAGGTCTTGCGCAAGATTTCTTCACTCGCGACGGTTTGTTGCCCATAGCCTACTTATTTAACTGGAAAGAATTTCAATAAACACAAATGACTTTTTTTTTAGAAGTTTGTGTTCTTCAAATACTCACAGCATTTTGTAGTTCTTTGATTTAAGTTAAAACTACACATAATTCATTCAAAGGATTTTGTTGTATATGTTCATCAGCCTGTCTTAGTCTACTGCTGGACATAGGCCTCCACCTACCACCACGCAGGTTCATGCGGGTTTGTGGGTGGACCGACTTTTTACATGCCTATCCGACGCATGGATCATCTTACTTTTCAAATATTTATGTGATCAGCCGAAATTGCCCTAACCAACTAGGAAACAACAATGAAAATTTGTTGAGTCCCCGCAGGATTCGAACCCACGACCTCCGGTTGATTCACGCTCCCTTACCTTTAGGCTACGGAGGCAGCATTGTATATGTTAACATTAGTTTTGATATTATTCATTCTGATATTATATTATGACTCTTGGCATCAAAATAAAAGTATAACATCAGGCAATATTTACATATTCAATAAGAAATTAAAATATTATAAAAATGTACTCACTTAGCCAATTTGAATAGAGCCATTCCCTCAATATCTCCAGTACTATGAGCTTTATAATAACACTTAAGTGCGTTTGGAATTTTGTCCATTTTCTCATATGCCTCACCCAGTGAGACTAACATCCTTGAATCATCTGGCTTAAGTTGTGCTGCTCTCGAGTAGTAATATATGCAATAACCATTCAAACCCAAAATCTCATATGCCTGCCCAAGTCCATTCCATGCCCTGTAATCATTTCTGTTTACCTCTAAAAAGAGAACATACAAATTTGATTATTTGGATGATTATGCTTTAGATAAAAAAATTATGTAATAAAGTAAATTTTATTTCTTTTATTTACGCATGATTATACATATCAAATCCACAAATTTACGGATTTGCTTATTTAAAATATATTTATTCCGACTTTGATTTTTCAGCATCCATGATCACGGGCAGACTGATGTATTGATATATAGTACTGATGTCAGTCTGCCCGTGATCATGGATGCTGGAAGAATCCGAAACGTCGGGAATAAATATATTTTAAAGGCGGTTCATCGCCGGAGGTGACTACAATGCCAAACACACATTTTGGGGCTCCAGATTGGTGCTGCCTAGAGGGCGCGAACTACTTAAATGTATCCAAGCGAAAAACTTTGGAATTGTATCTTCTGGCTCACCAACTTACTGGCCCACCGATAAAAAGAAAACACCTGATTTAATTGACTTCTGCGTTACCAAAGGTATTCCAAAGGGTATTATCTCATGCCGCAGCACCTTAGATTTGTCCTCGGACCATACGCCAATCTTAGTAGAGCTGCACACGGTTGCCAGAGAATGTTCCACAAAATGTACGCTCCATAATAAAAATACCAACTGGGCCCTATTCCGGGAATTAATAAACGTAGCCTTCTCTAAATCGGTAAGACTGAAAACAGAACGCGATATAACAGAGGCCGTTGAATATTTTAACTCCAATGTGCAGGAGGCCGCTTGGAGTTCAACTCCGCCACTAAAGCGACAGAGTCCTAACCAACCCGTCTCTAAACTCATATTAGAAAAAGTGGCTATTAAAAGAAGACTGCGTAATCAATGGCAGCAATGCAGGAGTCCTACAGTCAAAAAACATCTTAACTACGTTATATCAGAGCTCAAAAAAATATTACAAAAAGACAGAAATCTTAGCTTCCGTAAATATATCTCTTGCACGAATGCAACCGCCTCTTCGGACTACTCCTTGTGGAAAGCTACCAGGAAGCTTAAGAGACCTATAGCAACATCTTTTCCATTGAAGAATACGAGTAGTGACTGGGCAGGTGCAGACCAGCAAAAGGCAACTAGCTTCTCGGAGCACCTTAAGACTGTTTTTGTCCGTGAAGGTCCATCAGGTCAATTTTAAGAAGTTATCGATTTTCTAGACACGTCTACTGTAACTGAAGAACCGGTACTAAAATTTACCAAAATTGAAGTTGCTTGACTCATACAGAAATCAAACGCGAAAAAGTCCCCAGGATACGCCCTTATAACTAATCGAGTATTGTAGGAATTGCCGGAATCTCGAATAAATCATCTTACATCTTTATTTAATGCCATTATTACATCAAAATTCTTTTCCCCGCAGTGGAAAGTAGCCCAAATCATAATGCTGCTGAAACCAGATAAGGATCCTAGTGCAGCAAAATCGTACAGATCAATTAGCTTATTGCCCATTCCATCCAAACTATTTGAAGGTCTCATATTACAACACCTACTTCGATTATCTCAAAAGGCAAACTTATCCCGATCACCAGTTCGGGTTTCGCAGCAAACATGGCACTATCGACCAAGTACACAGACTAACACAACAGATCATGGAGAGTCTCAGACGAAAGCTTACTGTACTAGCGCATTTTGGACATATCACAAGCATTTGACCGCGTCTGGCACCAAGGATTACTCTTTAAAATTAAACATGCTTTCCTGGCTACTTGTAGAAATCCTTAAGTCATACCTGCAAAACAGACATTTCCTTGTGCAACATAGCGAGGCAACATCCGCATTGAGCCAAATAAAAGCAGGAGTTCGACAAGGAACCGTACTTGACCAATACTCTACCTGCTATTTACTGCAGACCTACCGACATCTACATCAATGACTACCGGTACCTTTGCCGACGACACTGCTGTCTTAGCTACGCACAGCGATCCAAAAATTGCTCTCACAAACATTACAAATAGGTCTCAACAAAATATCATGCTGGCTTAGAAGTGGAGGATAAAAAGCGAACGAGACCAAATCGGTTAATGTTCGCGCTAAGAAAGGATCTTGCCTGCCCGTTACACTAAACAATATAGAAGTCCCCAAGCAGATCATGTCAAATATCTGGGAATTCATTTAGATAAAAGACTTACGTGGCAGAAACATATTTTTACTAAAGAAAACAACTGGGTTTGCAAACTAGAAAACTATATTGGCTTATAGGCGCAAATCTCAACTGTCTCTTGAAAACAAAATATTACTGTACAAGGCTATATTGAAGCCGTCTGGACCTATGGAATCCAACTGTGGGTACTGCGGCAGTCAAACATTGAAATACTGCAAAGATTTCAAAATAAAGTACTAAGAATGATAACAGATTCTCCTTGGTACATACCGAATGAGTTGCTACACGTGACCTAAAGATACCTACAGTAAAACAAGAAATTCATCAGCTATGCAAAACATACAAAGAACGCATATCCAACCATCCAAATGTTCTTGCTCAAAACTTATGGACAATGTACAAGAAGCGCCGGTTAAAGCGAAAATTAACCAAGACTTAATCTAAACATAGGAATTTTCTTACTTAAAGAAGAGGATGTGGATAGGTCACATACCTAGCACGCTCAAATTAGAACACCCAAAAATACTGCTGAATGTCCCATCAATATTAGGAGACAGATTGTAGTAAATAATGATAACAAAAAAAAAGTAACGGAAAAATCCGTAAATTTGTGGATTTGATAAGTAAATTTTACTTTTTTAAATATATCAAAATTGGTGCATAAATTTGTTTAGATACACCAAATTTAAAAAACTAATTAAAATTTTACAACTTGTCTTTTAAAACTTGTCCAATTTGTTGATTAATTAATTTTTATCTGCTCAAAATAAAAAAACTTATATAGATTTAGTAAAAAAATAATAAAATAAACATCTATAGTTAGTATTTGCTGGGCTAAAAAGCATTATTCATTACCAATAGCTTGCCTATAACACTGTATGGCAGCATTTGAATTTTGTAACTCAATAAATTCATGTCCCATTAATATCCAAGCTGATAAATATTGAGGGTCTATTGAAAGTGCTCTTTGAAAATACACAACTGCCTTTTGATGTTCACTTCTTAGACTGTAATAGTTTCCTGAAAAGTGTGAAGTTTTAAAAATAAATAATAATATGTAATAATATTTCTGGACAAATAGCACAACATCATCTAGTCCCAAACTAAGCAAAGCTTGTACAATGGAAACTAGATAACTGATAAATATACTTTTCTTTTGTAAATAAATACATATTATATAGATAAACACCCAGACATGAGAAAAAGACTATGTTCATCACACAATATTTTTCCCCTGGTGAGAATCGAACCAACACCCTTTGGCACAACAGTCAGGGTCACTAACCACTGCACCAAGCGGGTCAAGCGCCAAATGTATAATGGAGATAAATTTTAATGGGCTGTAATAATATATTATTGGCAGGAAACCATCCTTGTGAAAAACCAACCAACCTACTGGAAAAATTACTAACCAAAATTTGTTAAAATGTCTTGTCAGTGCAAGAATCTTCAAATGTACAGTGATTAATAATACCAATAATTATACAACTTTTGAAAAAACAAAATTTGAAATAATTTACCAAGCCTTAATATGCCATTTTTAATGGAAATGCTTTTCTAAAACTAAATGTGGCAAATTTAATATATATTGTTATTGATTTTATCAATTTTATACACATGTAACAGGTGTAAGTTAGAAATCATAATTTTATCATTAAATGGTAATTTTTTTTAATTTTGATCAAACTTCATGACTTAAAACATGAAAGTATATTAGTGCTCTGGTTTAAACCTATTGTACTGGTCAATATTACTTACCAATGACACAACAAGTTTCAACTCTGTATTTGTCAATTGAAACCGCCCTTTGAGCAAGTTTTGCTAACTCCATGCGCTTTTCTTTCAAATAAAGTAAATGTGAGTACACATCCCAGTTGTCTAGTCGGTACGGGTCACTCTGATAGAGTTCACCAAACAACGAGAGTGATGAGTCAACATCTACAAAATAGAAACTTCAATATAATGATACATCTTTCATTTTTTAACTCAAGTCAATGCAATTGTAAACATTATTCTTCTAACATAACAATGACTCAGGAAAATACCTTGTATTGTAAATTTTTATAACTTTTGAAACTATCATGGGTCATACAAAGATATCTTTTATGGAAAAATCAAAACCCTTAAACAGCTTTTAGAACCTAGAAATGTTTAAGATTTGAATTTGTTTTTTTATTTTGATCAAACTAAAACATACCTCTTCTATCATGATGGGCAACGGCCATTTGTGCTTTCACATATGAACTTTTCTCAAAGCCACCATTCAACAAGCCAATGTATGCTTCCAATGCTTGTTCTGACAACTTTAACTCCACAAAGGCATGGGCGGCAAAAAGTACATCATCCAATGTTTTGGTAATTGCAATGAGTCTAGCGCTTCATATTCATTTGCCAGACCAGCAAGTTCTACCCATGCTGCCCAAAGAGTAGGGGCAGCTGCCACAGCTGCTTGCAATACTGAAACTGCCTGACTTCGTAGGTCTAATTTCTTGAGAACAACACCTTCCAGATATAATAAATACCCATCTAAGTTATTACGGTTTGCCTGATAAGAATTAAACAATTGTCATTGAATCATTATCCACTAACAATATAATTTAACTTTATGATTTTAATTTCTTGCCCTTACCTTAAAAAACGATAACAAATCTAGTAGAACTTGTGTTGATTCTGAATTCTCAGGCCCTACATCTGTAGCATTATCTAATCTTTTCTTTTCGCTGGACATGTACTGTGAATATCTGTATAAAAATATACACTTGGGACTGCTACAATTTTCAAGAAAATGTGCTGCGCGATCATATTCTTGACAATGAAAAAAACTTTTGGCTAAAACATAGGATTCACGCTCATCCGGCAGTATCCCGTCTTCGGTCACGTTAGGCGGGACATAACTGATTTTATGATCTTTAAGGGCAAAGTTCAACTCTGCAAGCCACTTTACGGTTTGTGTTAATCCACGATCGCTACATTCTCGAATACCGTGTAGAATATCTATTCTTACTTGATCCAGATCAATTTTAATTTCATCTTTTGAACTGAGTATAGGTTGCATTTTTGTTTATTATATATGTTACTGTCAAATATAAGATGCCGCCAAAAATGCATTCAAGCACTCAGATGTTATTAACACACTATTAACAACTTTTACATAGGAAGTCAAAGCATAAATTAGATTTTTGAAACTGAAAGAGAGAATCAAACAGTTCCTTTGCTTTAAATTGAAATCACAATCGAAACTTTGACACATGACAACGTCAAAATAATAAACTTCAAAATAGTTTCGTTCTTAAATCATGACCAAGATCATTTATTTTAATTGTCAAAATAATTTGTTTTATATATAAGACATTAATCATCATATCTTATCAACCGCCTTGATATACGACTGATGGTCAGAGCTCACCATGCACAGTCTCCATTAGGACTCGATGATCCCACCACGCTGGTCTAATGCGGGTTGGAATGGTGGGTAGACCGACTCTTTACACGCCCATCCGACGCATGGATCATCTTTCTTTTCAGACAACTAGGTGATCGACTTCCTTACCAACCAGAAAACAATAATAACACAAAGTTGTTCAGAATCCGCGGGATTCGAACCCACGACCTCCGGATTATATAACAAGGCTTATACCGCTAGGCCACCGAAGGTGGTAAGAAAACAATAACACTTGTGACCGAGACAAGACACCGAAAAAAAAAATACCGGGGTCTTGCAGTAGGAAAGAATTTAGTTATCCACCAAATACTAATTTTCATTGGATAGACGCAAGTAATAACTTAATGTTGTTGATGTTTACGAAATAAAATGAAAATTGATCTTTTTAGTATAAAAAGTTCTTATGCTTCCTAAGCAATATGATTCGCCCAAAAAATAAAAGACGATTCCAGCACATAATACAGTTTTATTAACAAACACATAAACATTTATTAGAGTACAAAATTGTTTGACAATTCACCACCTTTTTGCTTCTTGTTTGCTATTCTTGAGCCAAATTGTAAGGCCCGCTTAGGAAAACTTACAACTCGTTTTAATCCCAAATTTAGCGCTACGAGTCTTAACATTAACTTCTCGCCTGTACCGAAGTTTAAAGTTTCAGAAGGAAAACATCTGGAAAGAATAAAAACACTTAATTATAAATTTAATAAACATATTTTTTAAGGTATCAAGCAATTTTTTTTCAGTAAAAAGGTAAAAGAAAGTTAAGCCTAATGGTTTAAATTTGTTTTATCGCAGTTTTGACGACCTCAGCCTTTCAGCTACTCTACTAAATTCAAGTTAGTTTCAAAAATGAATGCTCGTGTTTTTAATTACGAGTACGCGTAATTACGTAATTGTAATTATTATATTTACAGTTATTACGGTAGGATACTCTTAAAAATCCACGATCCGGCCCGGCTTCGCACACTACTACCGATCTCCGAAACCGTTGCACCGCTACGTCCCTTTCATAATGTCCTTTATTAATGATGGATCTATTATATCTTCAGAAACGTTCATTTAAATTACTTAATTAGATAAGGATTAATCTTGTATCGGCTAAAATTACTTCGTAAATAAGCCATTTTTCCCGTAAAATGTGAAGCATAAAAATGATTATTGTTATTTGAGTAACAGACATATATACTATTGCTGACTTTTTTGTTGACTTTGTAAGGTGTAAAATATTGAATTATAATTTTGATTTATCTATTTGGGTTTATTGGGTGCACCTTACGAAAAATTTTCAGAGTGGTTTGCTAGGAATGGAGCAATAATAGAACTTATATGAATAAAATATGCACTTTGTATTAAGACCCTACATATTTTAGGAATTTGGTTTCAAAGTTGAAAAGACCTGCTACTGTACCTTAACCATGGTTTCAATTTTAAAACATAATCAACAAAGTCTTCATCTAAATATGGCATCCTAGGCTGTCGTCCGTGGTCACATATCACTCTATTGTCTCTTGATAGGTTTCTAAAAGAAATTCGATTCCAGTCAAATTGCAATTCTTTACTTAATGCCAGCCAACCATTTCTCTGAAATGCTTTTCTATGTCTGAGGTAACCTCCAAAGAGTTCATCAGCTCCCGATCCCAGCAGCAGTACCTGAAGGAATTGATCGAACTTTTCAGTTTGAAATCATTATTAAAAAAACTAAATAGAAATTAAGATTCCAGTACCAAACAATGTATTTAACAGGGCTAATTCAGTTTCGAAACGTGCTTGATTGAATGTATATTATTTTGATTGAATCATCGCCTTTGTCGTCGTTTTAGCCTGATATAGCCTACTGCTGAGCAAAGGCATAAGTCGGCAAGAGGCTTGATTCTATAACACCTGCATCCACCAACTTTCTGCATATTTGCACAGGTCGCCAATCTGTCTCGCGGGGGTAGTGCGATTCTGCGATGGCAAGCACGAGGCTAGAGAACGTTTCGACCCCAATGATTATCGGCCCTACGAGCTATGTAGATGGCCCATTGAGGCCATTGTCACTTCTAATTACTAATTATACTAGCCATTTCAGTTACCATCGTTGTTCTGCGGATGTCTGCACTACGCACATTATCACGCGGTAAATTATCAAGCGTAGCCCGAACATAAATCATCATTAACCTGTTTTTTATAAATTTTATTAACTAAAAAATGTAAATAAAATACAAAATCGGCATCTGCATTCGCATCCACGGACGTGAGTCTTTAAAACCCCACATGCGCATCAGCATAAACGGATATAAAAAATTCAAATCCCAGCTTTTTATGTGCCAAGTCTTAGTATGTGCCTGTGTGTCTTAGTAGTTAGAGTGAAAAATTTTATCAATGGATGTGGGTTCAATTCAGACCATGAAAAGAAATAATCTTTGCATGTTATGTTTTTTATTAAGTGCCTTATAATATAAATAAACAAATGAATTAATGGTTTGGAATCTTTGTGGCTAACTTATTGTACATATTTAAAAAAAAAATGTATATTTTTCTTACTTACTCTGCAGGAAGATGCATCACTTCTTGCTGCAAACCACAGTGCAGACCCAAGACTTTCATCCAGAACAGTTTTCCTTGGAAAAACTAAATCAGCAATTGTTGATTTTTGAAATTCTTCTAATGTTTCTTTGCTTACATTTATTTCTTTAAATAACCATTGTCTATAATAAAAAAAAGTGTTTAAATTAAAAGCATACACAAGTTCATAATAATATGAAGGAGATTATATACTTCTTCAGTAGCTGTAATTACCTTGATGGAGAAATCTCTTTAAGTTCTTCAAATGACTGTTTGCCACTTAATCTGTCGGGCACATCAAATGTCAATTTATTATTCATATCAAATGCACATTTATAAGTTCTATTGGTTGATCTTTGTCAACAAATTCATCTGCGAGCAGAGCTAGAATTGTACAGTCTAGCCCACCGGAAAATAAAATTCCAAGAGTACAGTGATTACAAATCTTTAGATTATTATTTATGCAGTCCTTGCATTTGTTTGGCTGGGTTTGTACGCGCACTTTGACACTATTTTCTAAAAGGGCACAAATGTCTACAACAGTGTGCTTTATCACATCATTTTCCATTACTTTTTTCATAAATGAAATTGAATCTGTATATAGACTAGCTGCAGAATCTATGAATTCTATTAAACCATCCTGTAATAAGTACATACAACATATTTTAAGAAGAATACTTTATAAATGTTATACATGTTAGAACAAATCTTGTTACCTTGTCATGAAGATCAATGTTTGTATTGAATTCAAATAAAAACTGATCATCAGGTAAACTCTGTTGTTTTATAACTTCTTCCAGCCAGTTATCTAATAGCATTTCTTTTTTATCTATTTCATCCACCAGGGACAAAGAGTGATTTTAAAACTTTCCAAATTCAATATGTAAATGTGTGTGGCTGGTATTTCAAAACAATCATATATTCTTCCTGCAATGTATTATGACATTTAAAATACAATAGAATACAACTGGATTATTCCAAAATAAGTTTCAATTTACTAACAGTAATTACCCATAACACTGCCTATGATTAAGGAATTTTCTTTTTTGTGGAATAAAAGAGATGCTCTGCCAATTCTATCTCTTGTAAAATATAAGTTTCTTGTTTTTTTGTCATAATAAATTAGACTGAATGGACCTTTGAATAACTTTATTTGATTTATTAGGTGATCTTCTGAAGAATGATTCTAAAAAAAATCTGTTAATACAGGAATGAAGTTGAATTTTGCAAATAGAAGAGATGAACCAGACTGAATATCAATATTATGTTTTTTTTGTACAAAATCAATTTTGTTTTATGTTGAATTCTTACCTTGTTGGTAAATTTTTCCATTATAATTTCTGTATCACTAAAGTTCTTGTTCCAAGTGCTATCAAATATATCACCGTTAAAAAGCAGAATACCACAATCATTTACGATGGGCTGTGTAGCTGGTGTTTGCCCCTGCATCCATAAAACTGAACCACAAAACAGTAATTTTAAACTATCTTCATTAAGTTCTACTTTATTGAAGCAATCTGGTCCTCTATTTTTGATTCGGTCCAACAAATTGGTATCCTAAAATGATTCTTAGTTGATATAAAATAGCAATGATAGCGTGGTAAGCAGAATACATTGTTAAATATACATTTAAATTACCACTAGTGATCTACATCCAGACTGTAGAATTTCACAAAGTATTCCACACATGATATAGATTAATTCAATAATTGCATTAATATTATACACATCAATAAATGCGAGATAAATACAAGATTTTTTTGTTTATAACAATTTGGATATAAACAAAGTTACCTATAAGTAACTATCTCACTCAACAACTTCTTAATTTGTATATAAACCTGTAAAAAATACCATAAAATCTCCATAAGAAGCATGAACATGACTGTTGACAGGCTAATGAAGTAATGAAAGTTGTCAGATGTCATGTCAGCAAAAGGATTTTAAGGATGGAACCTTTGACTCAATATTAACCATGGGCGAGGAGCATGCAAATAGCTTTAACATTTTTACTTACTGTAAATTACTTTGATTTTATATCAACTACCCCAAGGTCCTTTGTCTTCTGTTCTTTTGTTTTTTTTTTACTAATATCATAGTTGGTTAACGGTGGCTCTCATTACTCTACTGAGTTTCAAGGTGGCTTCACCATGACGACGATGTTTGTATTGCCTTAGCGTCATATGCGTTACAAAAAACATTACCGAAACTTGAGAGTGCCCACATTGGAGGGAGCATAAGTAAGCAGCAACAACATAGGTTAGTAATTTAAATTCAAGTTTTATTTTATTCTCTGTTATAAACAACTACAACAATAACTAAACTCTTGTGTCACTGGCCTCAATGTATATTAATATCTGCATATTTATATACCACCTTGATGGCCGTGTGGTATTCTTTAAAAACAGGAAGTCGTGGGTTCGACTCCTGCGAGGAATTGACTATGTGTTGTCATGGTTTACTCACGGCAATATAGGCCGATCACAGGATTGTCTGAAAAGTAAGATGTGACATGTGTCGGATGTACATAAAAGTCGATCCTGATTGTCACGACCATCTTTGGCAGTTGTTATAGGATGTTAGTGACTTCAAACTCACTGACAACTAATTTATCCATCGAATGTAGTATGTAATCCTTTGAGTTGTGGAGATCACATACCAGTCGCTTTGCGTAAGAACTATTTCGGTAAATCTAGAAAGTTAATAAGCCGACCTCATGTCATTATTAAAGAGAAACTGCGTCGGTTGATGGATGAGAAGTCAGTGAATTTTATTACAAAGCCGATTTTTTAGTCTTTAATCCAACTCACATCTTAGTTACTAGAAAATCGCATGATCGTGTCATATTGCCAGTCTCGACTGCAATAAATAGTGTTTTATTAATATATGGATTTAGGTCAAAACAAAGCATAATTCAGAATATTATTGCGTTTTTAATTGTTCACACAAAAACCTAAACCTAAAGGAGAGTCAATTTGACGGCGTAAGCGAATAGAAGTAGGCAGAGATATTGTATGGATCTAGTGATCATATGAATAATCATGTTTGTACTTAGTTTTTACAATAATTTTGATATTTTTTATTTACTCGGGTTATGGTTTTACGACGCGGACGATTTAAATGCGGCTAAACAATAAAATCCTACTCAAGGCAATTTTTCCAAATAAATTATTTGTTTTGGTTTTTTATTCCACCGTAATATATCAATTGAATGTAAGTTTTATCATGAAAGTAATATGTACTACATACAACAGTAACGAGCTGTTCTCGCATTATTGAAAAAGAGAACTAAGTGACTGTACCTTTGGTCACTCTCTGACGATGGTGACTATATTGAAATAAGATTTAGGGACAGTTATTATAAAAAAAATATTTGTGATCCGACGTCAGGATTCTATTAGTCTCCGACGTCAGGAGATCATTGCTTTAGACCGATTTTAATCGAAGATGCCAATGATAAACTTAGCCCTATGCGGCAATACATATTTCCGGATTTGCTTGCTTTTCACACTCGCGTCATATAGGTAGGTATACTTACCCGCTGGTTTTTGTGGGTTACGCAGCTGGATTGAGCTAAAATTACGATAAGCTTTCTATTGTAGTATATTTAATTAATTGGATACCAATTTTTCATCAACTGATTAGGAAACCGAACGGGACCGCGAAAGGATTCATATCAACTCAACTCTGGCAACTCTAAGACGCTAGTAAATTGGGATATAGCGTACAATAAGTACCCTCTCATTTGCTTCATTTTTATTTTGCGCGCAACAAGACTCTTACAGCCTTAATCATCATCAGCATCAGCCTTTGATAGTCCACTGCTGGACATAGGCCTCCCCTAATACACCCCTATCCATTAGGAGGTTTTGGACCGTATCCCACCGCGCGGGTTCAATGTAGGTTGGTGGGTGGACCTACTTTTTCCATGCCCATCCGACGCATGGATCATCTTACATTTCAGACAATTGGTTGATTGGCCCAAATTGTCCTAACCAACTAGGAAACAACAATGAAAATTTGTAGAGTCCCCGCAGGATTCGAACCCACGACCTCCGGTTTCTCAAGCAAACGCCCATACCACTAGGCTTCGGAGTTACAAGGCTTACAGCCTTAGCATAAGCTTTATTTTCTTTATTTTAGCAGTAAAATGCATAGGTAGAGCTCATTCCTTTTGGACGTAGTACTTACAGTTACTTATGACTTCATCCGCGTGGTAGTACACATTTTTAGCCTGAATAGCCATTTCAGTAACAACACTTTAATAAATAGGTCAGTTAAAAACTCCTAAGTATTATAGTATATTATATCCATACGAGACTTCCCATCGATGATAAAATGGCTTCTCATGGTGTGTTGCTGTTCAAGCTAGAAAAAACATCTCGAATTCAACGTAATTATGTTTGCCTTCTCCCCAACGCTGAGTTTACAAAAAACCTATAATAATCATACATGTTATAATTTTCTTTCCTTACACTATCAAAATTCTAATCGTAGGTACGAATGAAACGAATGAAACACCTGGTCTAAAATAATCATAGGCTAGTTTTTTTTAATTCCTTTTAATTGTCAGAGTCTAGGTTACTACTATTCATACATTTTCTAAGGCAATGTACAGTTAAGTTTAATGTAGGAAAATCATTGTTTTTATTTAAAAATAGTCAATATAAGATGTTAAAATATTGTTTTGATTTTCCTTTATTGAAAAGGAATGGCTCGTTACGCATCAAAGCCTATTAAATTTATATTTGTTGAACGTCTACATCTTCCGCTTGAACCTCTTGCTCCTCTTCCCTTTCGTCGAACTCTACTTCATCATCATCAACGCCAGCCTCCTGTTGACAAATAAACCATCGTGTACAACTTCAACAAAAAATGGTCGATATTTTTGTATAATATGATACGATTATTATTTTTTTATATTCATTTAAAACGTACGTTTATATTTAAAATTTTGGGCCAATATAGATCTTACATCTTATACATACATCTTACAGTCACAATTATTTTAGCTTTATTGGTATAAATAATTTATTCAGCTGGCGAACATCAGTTTATCAAGAAACAAGTTCTTGTCTTACTTGATATTGCTGGTACTCTGATATTAGGTCACTCATGTTGCTATCGGCTTCCGTGAATTCCATTTCATCCATTCCTTCACCAGTGTACCAATGGAGGAAAGCCTATAAAAGAAAAAATATTTAATGCATAGTTAACGTTACTAAGATTATGTTAGGAATGGCTACGTGATTCTGTTATATTTTTATTGTTTCAAAGGAAGTGATGATATTAAGACGATAAAAGCGCTGCCTCTTATGAGATGTGTAGTGTATGACATAGCAAATCTGTTGGCCTAAATAATTATATTAGTTACTGTGCTCATAAACCGGAACGAAATAGAATTAAAACAGTGGTTTAAAATTTGCAGTTTTTTGATGTTTCCGATAAATAGACGATTAATGGCAATTCTCTAATTTAAACTCATATGCAATGATTTTCTTATAGACCATTTTTGATTTAAATAAGTTCGCTCTCAACCCTGATACTGACCGTATACTACAGGGTGGCCCATAAGTCCTTTGATATGAAAAAAATATTAAAATAAAACAAAAAGCTTAAAAACGGGAATTATTTTTGAAAATAACATCTTCTTAATCCGTTGCGATCACGGCACTCTTGCAAACGACGTCTAAAATTGTCGATGACTGCGCGGCACGTCACTGCTGAAATGCTTGTCATTTCTCTGCGGATGTTTTCTTTTAGGGCCTCAATTGACCGCGGGTTTGTGTCGTATACTTTAGCCTTGGTAGCCCCACAAAAGAAGCCATCGGGTCAGATCTGGACTACGTGAGGCCAGGAAATGTCCCCTCTTAGAGATCACTTTGCCAGGAAAAGTTGACGGATAACGGGCATAGCAGTGTTAGAGGTGTGAGAGTGGCCCCATCCTGTTGAAACCACGTCCTGGCATTAAGCCTGAAAATTTTGCATCCTGGTATGAAAAACTCTTCGATCATAGCCAAATATCGTTCCGACGTAACAGTAACTGCGCGCCCTCTGCCATCCTCAAGAAGTAAGGCCCTAGGATACCATGGGCTGACATAGCGGCCAAAACAGTCACTTTCGAACTATGTAAGGGCTTCTGATGCTTAAGTTTTGGATTGATGGGGTTAAGATGGAAATGAGCCTCGTCAGAGAACATTATGTTATTGAAGGAAGTAAACCGATTCAACATTTCATTCGCATAATTTTGTCTTTGAATACCGTCAGTTTTCTTTAATTCTTGAACCAACTGAATTTTGTAAGAGTGCATATGTAAATCTTTCTTCAAAATCCGTTGTAACGATGTCCTGGATACGTTTAATGCTCTGGCGCGCTTACGAGTTGACTGTGTCGGATTTTCGCGAATAGACTGTGTCACTGTGTCTATGTTTTGTTCCGTACGTGACGTCCTTGGGCGACCCAACCGCGGTTTATCTAACGTCGAACCGGTCTCCTCGAACTTAGCAACCAGTTCTTAATCGTTTGAAGAGTTGGAGTGTCGTCAAAGTTGTGTAAACCTTTGTGTTCTCGAAATTTACGCCGCGCAACGGTTGCCGAATTGTCGTTTTATAAAACTGCGCACACAAATCGCGGTCCGCTCCGGTAAAACGCTCCATCGTGATTAAATTCCAGAAACCGAAGTTACTCCCCTTCCCTGCACCACTCACGCGCCCTGTTCGTTTTATTGAAATTTTACTTTTCAAAGGACTTATAGGCCACCCTGTATATTTAATACTATATTTCTACAACTCTTCAAATATGCGATCAAAATTGAATAGTAATAGTAGCCTAGTGGTATGGGCGTGTGCTTTAGAGGTCGGGTTCGAATCCTGCGGGGACTCAACAAATTTTCATTGCTGTTTCCTAGTTAGGGCAATTTGTGCCGATCACCCAATCGTCTAAAAAGTAAGATGATCCATGCGTCGGATGGGCATGTAAAAAGTCGGTCCACCCACCAATCCGCATTAGACCAGCGTGGTGGGATACGGTCCAAAACCCCCTAATCGATAGGGGTGTATTAGGGAGGCCTATGTCCAGCAGTGGACTATCACAGGCTGATGATAATGAAGATGGAAGCTGAATAATCTAATGGATCATTGTGGGATTGAGAATTAGGGCTTACTTGATACTTAATCATTAGACTAGCTGGTTAAAACTAAGGGTGACATTACCTTCCTTCTAAACATCGCCGTGAACTGTTCGGAGATACGTTTGAACACCTCCTGTATCGCGGTAGTGTTTCCTATGAAAGTGGCAGACATCTTGAGACCGCGTGGAGGAACGTCGCAAACGGACACTTTGAGGTTATGAGGAATCCATTCAACGAAATAGCTGTAAATAGAAATTGTGTTTCATTATATATAATTAATTAAATACATATAATTATGTTTAATTTCAAAGATATTTACGACTATATGAGAAATTGATAGATATATTTAAGATATTAACAATATTCTTTTAGATACTCCTTGAATTACTGCAAGAGCTACATTAACCGTATAAACCGTAAAACTTGTGTAAGACGACACTTGAAGAATCCTTTCAGCAGTTGGTCGGTATTTTTAGCGGATGTAAAATTTCTGTTTATTTACTACTATTTACGGTGCCTTTTGAACCGATATATATAAACGTTCGCTTACTACTGTTTTAGAGCAGAAATTCCGTCGTGCTGCTACCCTAGTTGGAACGCACTAAACAGAATAAAGATACCCTTCTGATAGTAGTTAGTAGTTTTATTATATTAGATCGTGACCTTAATGATCGTTTTCAGACATATTTTAAAATTAGTGTCAAGTTTCAATTGATTTTTGTTATGTCAAGTTCCAAGTCCAATGTAATACTGGTCAATAAGCTGCTATAACTGCCTCCGTAACCGAGTAGTATGGGCTTGCACTTTTATGGACGCGAGGACTCAAAACTTTTCATTGTTGTTTCCTAGTTGGTTAGGTCAATGCGGGCTGATCACCCGCTTGCCTGTATAGTAAGATGATCAATGGGTCGGATGGGCATAAAAAAAGTAGGCCCTACGCTTTAATCCATTAATCCGTACAATCGAACTTTTAGAGTAGAAAGGAATTAGAATTGCACCTGTGTTTGATCGTACACTTGTGCACTCTAATATCTCGTGCGCTGATCTCTAATAAAACCGGTCGCCGTAGTCAGAATCGACTAATAAGACATTGTTATACCTTGAGTTCTTGTTTTGCACTGCCAAAATTTGCTCGTCTACTTCGCGCATGGACATCCTGCCACGGAACATGGTGGCCGCGGTCAGGTAACGCCCGTGTCGTGGGTCGCACGCCGTCATCATGTTACTTGGGTTAAACATCTATCGAAAAGTATTATTAGATTGGAATGGGATTTAAAAGTTTTGCAGTTTCTAGAATTAGTTTTATTTAATACATCATGAGTATTTCGTATTATTCCGGAATATTGGACTTGATTCAAGGCATTCAATCTTTCATCAGAATTATAAAAAACAAAAAGGTTGTAGTGTGTAATATTTAAAAAAAACATATCAAGGGGTTTGTTTATATTTTTAAGATCAATCTGCAAAGTCGAGATGCAGTTATTTTTGTTCCATTTAAATCAACTAAAAAGAGGATCTTATTCTAATCATAAATTTACCTGACTCATCAATTCGGGAACTGTTTGTGGACGGTAGTCGAACGAATTTCTAGCAGTAAGAGGAGCAAATCCTAAAAGAGACAAAAATATCACTGTTATCCTTATGATAATACCAGAACAAACTTTGCGATCGCTTCGAAGCGCATTTTGTTGTATAAACTCTTATATTAGTGCACATACCATAATGACTTATAGACGCGTTAATCTAACCTGATCAAAAAATATCTCAAGCATCATTAATACTACTAGATATTGTAATTTTAATTAATAATACCAACATTTTATTCGTATATTTTTTCTGTTAACTAAAAAAGCAATTGTTATACAACCAATTACAAATATGAAAAGTGATTAAAGAATGTGGATTACTGGCAACAACGAAAACACCGACCTGGCATGAAGAAGTGCAGTCTGGGGAATGGTACCATATTGACAGCCAGTTTCCTCAGTCCGGCGTTAAGTTGACCAGGGAACCTGAGGCACGTTGTTACACCGGACATTGTCAACTGCAAAAGGCAAAATTCAATTATAACACTTATAAGGCGCTGTAGACATTACGTCTGCTTTAAACTTGAAACATAATCGATATATATGTATACATCGGTTATTATATTGAGTAACATAATTATTCTTTTTTGTTGAGTGGGTCGATACTAAAAGGACCTTCACCTCATGGCATCGCTGTGAGAAATTTCATGTGATTACGGTGTAATTTAACGGTAGCTGTGAACGATGCCCGTCAACCCGAAAAATAATGATAAGATATTAGCTTGTGACTATATAGGACACATACCTAGTGAGCCACATTGGCTGCAGGCGTGCTTTGTATACAAAAAATCTTAACGTAGAGAATTTAATGCTTCTAAAATATCACCTCAATATAAATTATTACTTCACCTATAACGCTGTCCACTATTGATAGAAGAACAATAAAAATATATTAAAAAATGGTGTCAAATTCGTATGTCTCGATCATTGTCCACTCAAGACACAGGCCCATTAGGCTATGTTAGACAGTATCGCAGAAAATAATATAGGTCATAATGGCCGACTAGGCCATAATACCCAAAACTAATGTTTACCTACCTATCACCTATGCGGAAATTTGAAGATTCTTAGTCTGCACTACATTCCGTATTCAGAAAAAATTACCTACCACCGGCTAACTGTCCAATTTGCCACGTCTTACGTTAACAATGAAAAAGTTCTTTGTTTTACCGAAATGTAATTGTTGAGTTCACCCTAGGTTGGATTATCGCATATATATAAAAATCACTACACAAAAAATATCCAGCACCTCATCTTAGCTTACGAATTAAAGTAACGCTAATATAAAACTGAAAATAACAACTGTCACTTATATCAAATCATTAGCAATCCCGCAACTCCCCTTGTGGTTGGAATTACGTAAAATCCGTTCGAAGCTGACCTCTACTCGGCGTAAGGAATATTCCTACCAAATTTCAAGTCGCTACGCCTTATGATTCCAGAGATATCGCGATGAGTCAATATACAGGTGGGAACTCTTATATATATATACAGATTATGATCACCGTAGTTTAAGCTATCAAATGTACGCAAGAAACATCAACCATCGGGAAAACGTTTGCCACGTCAGTGTTTGCTATAAAAAACTCAAGCACAACGATATAAACTATGTCTATTGAGTCACACTTACCGAAATCAAATGGTTGAGATCGCCGTAGGTTGGGCTACTGAGACGCAGTGTTCGGAAGCAGATGTTGTATAATGCCTCGTTGTCGATGCAGAAAGACATGTCGGTGTTTTCCACTAGCTGGTGCACCGACAACGTCGCGTTGTATGGCTCCAGCACAACTTCGCTTACCTTTAAAAGTCGTTACAAATTTTTAATAAACAATTTACATTTTGTTAAAATGGATTAATGCATTCCCTGTATTCAACTTAATTAATATTAAAATGAATAAAGAGAGCCATATAAGTCTGTGAATTGATGTTAAAAATACTTTGTTGACATTTGTACCCATTGTAACGAAGTGACGATGTAGTCTTGTGGTGATCGGTGATCTTAAAGACAATTCATCAATTAGAACAATGATACAATGTTACGATGCTTAGATGAAATCCGAGTCTGAAAAGGCCGTGATCATTTTGGCATTTGGTATATGTGTTTGCAAGATAACTTATATGTTAGACGCATAAAAAGATTTTATTATTTAAAAAGATTAAAATTTAGCACTTATGATAGAGTAATATTAAATGTTTCAAGCTAATATTAGATACCTTGGGCGATGGGACGACACTAAAAGTATTCATTATCCTGTCTGGGAACTCTTCTCTAATTTTACTAATCAATAATGTACCGAGTCCTGACCCGGTGCCACCACCAAGCGAGTGCGCCAACTGAAAACCTGTAAAATGTATTTTCTTAAAACAATCGGTAATATTATCTTGAGTATATTTTATATTTGAGGCCTTTGTTATATATTTTAATAGTTTAGCGCCGAGACTAGCAGGGCGTTCGGCCTTCGATTAGTGATATATTTAAGCAAGGGACGCCACAAATTCACCCGTTGCATTCAGTTCGTTGCTAATTCGGTGTCCTTTAAACCGAAATGAAATGTTTATACACTTCTGCGTTGCGATAGAAATTGGCACCGCAGTGGTATTTTCCCCGATAGTCACCTGAAAGAAGACCTACTTCTATCCTTTAAAAATCTTATCGTGGTTTGTGTAAGCTAAACCAATTGAAACACTTTTGCTTCGCTTTGTTTTAAGGGTGGGTTTCATTTACTCTTTGCTTTAAAAAATTTGTAATGCTTAAAACACCCAGGGTAAGCGCACTTTATACGAGGGAAATACGCTAATGATAATTAACCAAAATTGATATTTAACGTATTAGAAAAATTTCAAATTCTCTATTATTTCACGGAATAAATATTACATTTCATCATTTACAATTCTAATGGAATAAAAAAATGTTACACCTGCTACTAATATTTTTTTGGTCAAGGGCAATATGTTGCTATGTTGTTAAATTGCCTCCGTAGCCTAGTGGTAAGGGTGTGTGCTTTAGAAACCAGAAGTTGTGGGTTCGCATCATGCGGGGACTCAACAAATTGTCATTGATGTCTCCTAGTTGGTTAGGGCAATTTGGGCTGATTACCTAATTGTCTGAACTGAAAAGTAAAATGATCCATGCGTCGGATGGGCATGTAAAAAGTTGGTCCTGCGCCTTACTCTCTCCAGTCGTGTCGGTTATCCGTCCCATCGGACTTTGAGAGTACACAGGAACAGATAGTGCGCCTGTGTTTGCGCGTACACTTGTGCACTATAATATGTCCTGCGTAGTTAGCTGATCTCTAATATAGATCGGCTGCCGTACTCGTAATCGACTTGAGAACATTATTATTATGTTGCTAAATAATTCACGAGTTCAAGCAGTACCTTGTAAGCAATCACAGCCTTCTGCTTCTTTTCTTACGACATCCAGAACCGAGTCTACCAACTCAGCGCCTTCTGTGTAGTGACCTTTGGCCCAGTTGTTACCTAAAAAATACATTTAGTATGAACCCCGAATGTAATGTCATGTAGTTGCGCACTATTCCGGCAAGAACCACAAAAGCCTTTAGGGTTAAAATATACAATTTTTTATAGTTGTTATTCAAAACTGCAGAAACGAAAACGAAGCTAGTAATGTATAAAATATTAATACATATGCGTTGGGATCGCACTTATGCGTACAAAACAAAACAAAAACTAGAATCATTAAATTCGTTAATAATTATGATGTTATTATAATAGGATTATCTTCGGTTCACCGCAACATCGCTTAGCTTTAATATACAATATCTGATACGAATAGCTTCTCTTAACGATCAATATAAACTTATACTTGTCCCCACTTACATACAAAAAATAATGTGCTACGATTGTTATATAATTACATATAAAATATAATTCTTTCTAAGTTTGAAGCGTAAATGTATTTAAAACTACTTATAAAAATTATAAATAAAAAGAATATCTATCTCAGCAGCTCTTTCATGCATATTTATTGAACAAATGTGCATAAAAGAGCAGCAGAAAAGACGTACCAGCGCCGCTCTGTCCAAAGACAAAGTTGTCGGGTCGGAACAGCTGCCCGTAAGGACCGGAGCGCACGGCGTCCATAGTTCCCGGTTCCAAGTCCACGAGGACCGCACGAGGCACATATTTACCTGTAAAGTTAGAAGTTATCACATTAATAAAAAGGATTTATGATATATTACAATAAAATAAACTTTTTATTTATTAGTAGTGAACAATGTTATTTGTTATTCATATCGATTTCTTTAAGATAATATAACGACAACGTAATGATGATAAGTGTCGATTTTAAAACACATTTAAAAGTAACAGCAGTGTTTTTTTTAGTAATCAGTAATCACCAGTTGATGCTTCATTGTAATAGACATTTATTCGCTCCTGCTGAAGTGGATTATCACCGATTGACATGCCTGTCGGGTCCACGCCATGTTCATCCGATATTATCTCCCAAAACTGAAATAATAACAAATAGCATTTCAGAAAGACAAATGAATTAGAATTATAAATAAAAACACAGATGAACTCAGAGAATAAAAGTAAATGCGTTTAATGTTACTTCATGATTTGGGATCAGATAGCATGCGTTCGTAAAAACCTTGCGTGAAAGACTTATAAGAAATCTATATATATAACAGAATTTCTTTTTGGTTAAACTATTCTAAATTGACGAACGGCCAAACCAATTTGCCTAAAATTTAGTGCAGAGTAAGCTTAAAACAGGAGATGGACATAGGTTACTTTTTATCCTGTTTTTGACTGTCTGTATTGACAACCGGGACCGACTTTACTCGACTTTTAATTCATCTTACTTTTGAGACAATTGGATGATCGGCCCATGTTGTCCTAACCAACCTGAAAATAACGCTAAAAAATATATCAGATATTTGTTAAATCATTCAAACATTTTAACGTTGTTTCCGCTAGGCCACGGGGGAGGTAGTAAAATATATTCATCTCCTCTTCTAATTTAATTTATTCTCATCTGTCGTCCCGACATAAGAGAATAAATTAAAATATTCATAATTTTTTTCTAAACCCTGTCTTTAGATTCGCACTGGCGATGCGTCATTCACTATCCTCAAAAATATTTTCATTCAAAGCAGAAATTTTTCAGCATTAACTTAGACTAGCTGTTTAACCTGGTTGGTGAAAAAATTGTTTAAAAAAATGACTGGAACAAAAGCCTTGCCAATATATCATTAGGTGGCTAATAATGCATGGTCTGATTACGCTTTTCATCTGTTTGTGATTTGTATCCAAATTTTCATTAGAACCGCAAAGTCTAAAACTAAAATGAAAATGCTCAGGAAAATGAATACTTGGATATAATAAACAGTGTCTGTATACGCTATGTGATGAATGATTAATCTTTATCAATATTTACAATATTAGTGTCTGTATCTTGTATGATTTTATTAAGTAAATTATTCATATAACCAGTAATGTGAGACAAAATTATAGTTAATATTAACTGTAAAAAAGTTTTCGACATTCTAAGTCGAAAACTTTTTTACAGTTATTAATTTAAAAAAAAAAATTGCCTATATAGCGCCAGTTCGTATTCTTCGTTAGAAAATGCTTATGTCAACCCTGTTTCCTAATTATGTAAGGAAACATGATTTTTTTTTAAGTATACTAGTTCATTATATTATACGACAAACGTAGTGTGGGACGCCATGCGGCAAGATGGAGTGACGATATTCGCAAAGCCCACACCGGCCGGCTAAATGAAACAAGCCGAAGATTGGCGTGCATTAGTGGAGGCCTATGTCCATTATCACGTGTGCCAGTTTAAGTTACTATCTTGACTGTCAGACGTCTTTTTTTTTTCCACGTAAAATTTTATTTAAATGAGGGCTGTGGGACTAGGCGTTAGAGTTTGTTATTAGAGTGTCTTTACTTAAATTCTAAATCTTACTAGGCTCAGCTATCCTGACATATGATCAACCATCACCATTCACCGGTGGTAGGTCCCCTGTTTACAGGAGACCGTCTGGTGGAGTACACGCGGTGCCTATTTCGCCGAAGCAGTAGTGTGAAAACACTGCTGCGTTCCGGTTTGAAGGCACCGTGCCAGCTGTATTCTGGGTAAACGAACTTTACATCCTATGTCTCACGGTAAGCGCGTCTATACCATTGGTATTGCTAATGTCTATGGGCGGCGGTGACCACTTCCCATCAGGTGGCCCGACTGCTCGTCTGCCTGCGTATGCCATAAAAAAAAAAAACCATTCCTGCCTGTACGATGTAACTTAATATGGACATTTGACTTTCACAATTAGCGAAAGCACAAAAATAACACTGGCCTACAAAAAAAAATGGTGCGGCTTTGTTTGCGTCTGTGGTCAGTCCATATTGTAACTACTTTGATGTCATTCATTGTTTAAATTTATGATGGAAACCATGTAAAGAAGTTGCTATAAATTGTTCTTAACAATAAAATATTTTCCACCTTTGCACATAAAACTAGGGGGGCTCATAACACAACTTGTCAAAGCTTTTGACCAAAGTGGTTAAGCTTAACCTTTCTCAAAAGTTCCTGGATTGAGTATTGCGAAAAATAAAGGCTGGAGTTTTTGATGGCTATGTCAACTAATTATAAGTTCTACATAATTTAAAGCTTCTATGAAATAGAAAAATTGCCTTAATATATTTTGTCGCAGTTACACAAAACTTTCTTGGAAGATTCAATGCTGGTAACTAAGAACAGTTAGTCGAAGAAATCTTCTAAACTTCTGAAAGTTTTGCTGTTTTATGGGATTGAAGATCATTAATCATTCCGAACAGAATTTAGGAAATTTTAGCGAAGATCAAGGTGAATGATACTATCAGCATATAAAAACAATGATGCGCAGGTACCGATGCAAATACGATATTTATATGATGGCTAATTATTGCTCGGGAATTTCGTGATGGTCCTGGACAAACTGACGCAAGAAATCACTCAAAAAATATCTTAATGAATAATATACAAATAAATTAATAAATTTTTCAAATTTGTTAATAATACCGATAATTAAATATGTTAATAATATTTCTCATCTCAGCTGATATTAAAAATGTGAGTAGTTGCTCGAGTCAGCTGACATAATATCCAAAATCACATCATCAGCCTTTGATGGTCCACTGCTGGACGTAGGCCTCCCCCAATACACCCCTATCCATTAGGGGGTTTTTGGACCGTATCCCACCACGCTGGTCCAATGCGGGTTGGTGGGTGGACCGACTTTTTACATGCCCATCCGACGCATGGATCATCTTACTTTTCAGAGAATTGGGTGATCGGCACAAATTGCCCTACTCACTAGGAAACAACAATGATATTTTGTTGAGTCACCGCAGGATTCGAACGCACGACCTCCGTATTCTAAAGCACACGCTTATACCACTAGGCTACGGAGGCAGTTGGCAGGCCAATGTAATAGTTCTTTTTAAATTATTTATCCTCCCGTCCTTATATGTCGTGTTGTCGTGATGTATATACTAATATAGCTTCCGTATGTAAATATATTATTTCCATAATTGCTCCCTATTTCTTACATATATGTTGTAATAATTTACAAATTGTTTAACAATTTATCGCTACAAGGTGTAGTATTATGTTACCGATTAAGTGTTATCTAGCTAAAGCAGTTAAAATACTATCTAGATTGACCGCGGAACCGATGAGATAACGAGCCAAATTCCAAATGGGTTTTATGGAAATATTAATTGTTTAAAACACATAATCATTAATCAGAAATGTTCTAATATAATATACATGTATTATACTATATACATTATTTTATATTATATTAATTACTATTATATATGTTATTTTAATTACGTTTTAAAACCAAAGCACGAAATAAATGTTATTCCAGGAAAATCGCCGGCTTTTTCAAGGTAAACCTAACCTGGGCTGGGTCGAAGAAGCACAAAATTATGGAATTTACGAATAACACCATTCCATTTATACAAAAATCTATTACTTTCTGTAGAATGTTTATTTTTAACTATAGTTTAATGTACACCATAAACGACATGTTTAAACAGCTGTCTTCCATAACACATAGGAAGTGGACGTCATTTTCGGTGAACCATTTTATAACATAACATTCAAAATAACCTTTGATCCGATTTGATTTCCGCACTGGCCGGCCTGCACATGAACTATCTCCGACATTTTAATGGCTTCTTGCAACACAAAAGTCTAATTAAAACACCAGATAATATCTGCACTGCGATACACTACAACACAACTATAATAGAGTTCAGCATTAAGTGATGATATCAAAAATTTTATCTTTATTATCACAAATGCGTTAAAAAGTGTGTCTCAAGCTACAAGCGAACGGCGATTGTGAGTAATTTTTATAGCAAACACCGACGTTTCAACTATGCTCGATATGTGTTAAAAATAATGCAATATACATCACGTGTATTAATAGAACAGAGGGCAATAATACTTTTAAGATATTAAATAAGGACTTAACACAATATTAATAGTAGGCAATCTAATAGCTCTTTCCCTTTATTATAAATTGATTTTAGAATGAATAGTTGGAATGGGGAATAAAAATCGCCCGACTGGTAAACAAATGTGCGATTCCGCGGCAAACCATGCAGAAAAATAGTAAAGTAGGTATATGTTTAATTTAAAAATTGAAGTAATGTATTTCTGATTCTTTAAGAAGAGTTATTTAACAGTTTTTGGTGTATCGCCATCTCCTTAATATTATTAAGATTGTATAAGTCCTTATCATTCTTAATATGATAGCTTCGCATTAATCGCTAACCTTTCGTTAATTGGATTCGATAATGCTTGTAATATTTTATTTTAGGAAGTAAAAACAGGGACTTGTTATTTATAAAAATGTAATTTTGCGAAATATAACATGCAACTATTATATCTTCATTATTGAATAACAATTGAACTGTTTTAGACCATTCGTTTAAGAAATTGCACATAACATTTTTAATTTTTTATCATATTGTTTAGATATCGCAATGAGATAAGGCATTTAGTCCGTGACACTGTAAATGCAAGAAAAAAATACTATATTAAAGTTATCTGTAATCTATATAAAAGAATTACATCATAAATGCGCAAGAATCAGGTTTAATAAAAAAAAGAGTAAAGCTATGCTAAAACTCTTTTAGATTTGATCAGCTGATTTTATTTTAGTTAATGAAAACCTGACGAAAAGTAAGATTATTATTCACCGGCCTTTATTCTTGCGAATAATGAGCGAGTGAACGAACCGAAACGGGCCTGCGTATTGCACGGCTAGATGATCCATGAACTAAGAAAAGTAATAATCTCGCACACGGGATACCTGACCGTACAAGACGTGGCCATGCAATATCAATATGGTCTGATAATGCACGGCCACCTACTGTACGGCTAATAATAGTAAGCTAACATGGCGGCAGTTCAATGTGTCAAAATCCCATCAGGCAGTCAATCTAAATGATGCTCATACCATAATTAACAGAACAGTCTATTGACCAATAAGAGACAAGATGAGTTGACTAAAAGTGTGCTAATGATCAGGCTGTGCATTATCACCCCGTACCGATAATGCATGACAAAGTAGTTTACGGTCAGATAATGTACGACCAGGTATAATTGTAGTTATTGGAAAGGAAAAATATGACAAAGATAATGGAGATGAAGGATATAAAACGTCGACGGATGTCTAATTAACCAAATTATATTACATGTCTACATAATATTTTTAATACGCCAAAAACGTAGTTGCAGTAGTCCTTAGTAATCACTAATCACGTCCCCTTTTAATTTGCAGCTTCCTTGGTCAATATATAATGTAAAAGGTCTAAAGCCTGATTCAATAGGAGTAAAAATATAGTTGGTACGGTTTTTATATAACTTGAGGGCACTATAACAGGATGAATTAAGCGCTTTTAAAACTATAGGCTAAGCTCCTTCTCTTACACTTCTCTCTCGATCTTCTGGTATGCTTCGTGCCATAAAACCTGCTAAATATTTACCACAATGCACCTAAGACGCTAAAAGCGTTAAATATAAATATAAAATAGTTTCAGAAAACGTTAAAGACCAATAAGCAAGTCGATTCTCGCAATCATAAAGTAGGTACTCAGTTGGACCCAAATTAGACGTCCGTTTTTCTAATAACTCGTTGTTCAATACGTTAATTACCATATATCGAGTGTCCTTATTAATTATCACCCAGAATCTCTAAAGCTGTCTATGCTTCAATATGAATGGAATAAATGGAAACAAAGTATCCATGTCAATGCCATGGAAGTAGGGTTTTACTTCTAGCGTTCTTATTGATATATTGTTGCCGATGTTAATAATTAAGCGAACGTTAACTTATATATATATATATATATATCGAGTTACTGTGTACCTCGCTGGTATTATTATCACAATTAAATTACGAGATAACATAACGGTAAGGTTAGCGTTGGAATTATCGAAACAAAAGACATTTTTTTTAGTTATTATATTACATTTCCATATAGGTATATACAAAATTAATCTGTAAACTAAATGTTATAGGGTCTTCTCTAATTGCTATTGCTATATATTTTATTACAGACGGGCAAGATGACTGTTACGGAAGAGTATTTATATTAAGAGTATTTACAAAAATTAAAAGGTTTTAATATTTTTTACCGTTGTTTAAAAACTTGTTAAATCCTAACTCTTGGATAGTATCGATGAAGATATACTTATTAAACTTGCCAGTATACTGAAACTTATAAATAAATATTATAAATTCGTTATGAATTTTTTTTCTATGTCCTGTAATAAATCTTAATTTATACCCTGTTACATTTGTTAGAACACATAAACTATGACGAAAGGATATTATTTACAAACTTTAAGCATTTATATCATTATTTTAGGTTAAATTGTACATAGTAGTATAAATCAGAGAACTGCTTACTTTGATAATGTTACCTATATTTTTATAACACCGATATGCACATCACTTATCGTCAATAACATTCCGTATAGACTTAAAATTGACAGATGACATTTTATCTATAGAAGTGCATTATTATGAGATGTGGCTATTTTAAACGATTGTATATTACACGAAATTATAGATATTAACATCACCGCAGGCGATCTACTTCTATATTATTTCATTTAACTTAACTGTTTTTAAAATGATTACTACAGAAAAGGTTGGGGAAAATGGTGAGGCCTCTGAAGAGAGCAATGAGACCTCTGAAGAAAATGAAAAACAAGCTGTTGCAGAATATATAAGTAACTTAGAAGCTAGAATAAAATCAAAATTTGAAATGCGAAACCTAAATCTCAACTGTGTTCGCCCTCCTGAAAATCATTTTTCAAAATTAGATTCCGGATTGAAGAAAAACACAACTTTTGTCAAAAAATTAAAATCGTTTAGCGCGACACAATTGGATGCATTAATTAAGGATTTTAGCACATTAAATCTGACAAAATACATATCAGAAGTTGCAACTGCAATTACTGAAGCAAAGTTAAAAATGTCAGACATCTCTGCTGCAATTAATTTCTGCTCTGTTATTCATCGTACATACACTGACTTTTCTCCAAATTTTTTTGAGAACTGGCAAAAAATATTAACGTTCAAAACTACCGACAAAATTACAAATTCTTCGAAGTTGCGCGTAGACTTACGGTTCTATGCAGAACTAGTTGCTGTGGGAATTTTCACAAATAAAACTGGTTTGCCCCTACTTGGTAATGTCTTAACAGTTCTAATAAATATGGATAAAGAAGAACATAACAACATTTCTATTTTATTGTCTTTTTGTAAGCATTGTGGTGAAGACTATGCTGGGCTTGTTCCTAAAAAAATTAAAGACTCTGCAGAGGTAAGACACATAAATTACTATTTTGCCTTATACTTCTTTATGACATCTTATTTGATTTTTTCTTTGTAATTTTTAAGAAACACGGGATAACTGTTCCAAGAAACACATTTCTACCAGCTGAGAAACAGAGTGTTGTAAGAACCCTGCTTAAAGAATATTTCTTATCTTTGACCAAACATTTACTGGCTGAAAGAGCACAATTGCAAGCATTACATGCTGCCAACCAAAGGACTTTACACACTAGAGGGGAGTTATCACAAGAGAGAAAAGATCAATTAGAACAACATCAGGTCTGAATAAACTTTTATCAAATATTTCATATAATGGTGCAACAAAATTTTCCATTACCTGACTTTGAGCCATAAAAGTATATGGAATTTGTGTAAACAATGTAAACAAATTCTCTAGTTTTTTAGACTCATCTGTAGTAGTAGTAGTAACCATTGTTATGACATGTGTTTATTTAAATAAAAGTAGGTTTTGTAGACTTAAGGTATTGCATGAAATCTATGTAAACAAAATTTAATAACACAAAAAAAAATTTAGAACTAACAAATTTTTTAAGATGTTATACTTCTTTTTCTTTCTTTCAATAAGAATGGCTCCACCAACTTGGTAATTTGGTGATTCTGCCAATGTCAAGGTTAGGAATAACGGGTAGTATATTTGAAAAATGATTAGCTGTAGCAACAATTGAACGGTAGGAAGAGCTCAAATCACTTCATTAGCTGAGTGACTTCTGACAAACACAAAACATGAAGTTAGTGAATATATAATTTAATATATATTATTATATAGGTTAATAACATTTTATTACGAACAACACAGACAATGATTTGGAGGAAGGAGCTCATAGAGAGGGACAGCAAAATTTTTACATGAAAAGAATATATGTTCTAAAGTGGCCTCTGCCATCCCATATTAGCACAGTAGATTTTTTATATAGTCCTCATTTTTTACTTACTAGCACCTGCCAACAATTAAAAAAAACTTGCATAATTCTTCTGACAATTGTACATATAAGTAAGTGTCTACTTTATGATAGAACTCTTCCTTTCTCAACTATCTAATCTCTGTGATCTTCCTGCCAAACCAACTTTATAATTAAGTGGCTACAGTCTTCTTTATTTACATTGATACTAAATCTTATTGGTATAGAATGTGGCTGAAGAGAGATAAATGTTAGTGTTAAAAAGTTACAAAATAATTTACTTTATAATGTACATACATTTTGAACATGTAGTTAATTGCTGAGACCTTCATAGCATGTACGATATAATTAGTTTCTATTTATAGTGATTTATAACATCTTGTGCCAGTGTATTACATGTAGATTTTACTCTATTAATTATTGTGTAATATGTAACAATCTATGGTCTTGGTACTCATCAGATATAAAATGTAAAATAATTTACAGGCAACATATGACAAACTCTTGGCAGGAGCACAAAATTTTGCCGAAGTGCTTGGTGAGGACTTAGGTGAAGCAGGAGAACCGCCAACATTATCTCTCACAGTCATTGAAACCCAGGGATCTGTGACAATAGGAGGAAATGAGGAGTTCATAATGCAAGCTGGCACAGATCCGTGGCAAGATGAGGATACTAGAACTTTTTACACTACTTTACCTGATTTAAAAGTGTTTATGCCTAATTATCAGCCAAAAGAGGTATATATAATCATATTTATGTAGTAACATGTATAAATTAAAAATGTAATAGCCATAATTGAATTCGTACAATGGTCCCAACTAAACTGGTTCTAGTATTTTGGACTATTAAAAAGTTCCTGTGATACATGTATGTAAAGGTGAGATATTCAAATTAGATTATGTTATTTTAGGCAGTGAAAAGCAAACCCGAGACAGTAACTGAAGAAATGCTGGATGAAGATCTTAAGGAAGATGAACTTAGTGACAATGAGGAACAACCATCAGTGCCTGATGTGGAACAAGAGGAATCACAACCTGCTAATGTTTCAAACAAGTTTGTATTATATGACCTAAGCATAATTGCTCTTTTTTAATAGAGATGTATACTTCATGAGTAAAACAAATATAACCGGTTACTCTTTATTTATTGACTGAAATGATACATAATTATATGCACTTGTAATGTTTTATTCAAGATGTCATGTTTTTAAAATATTGTCTCTCAATCAAATCTGAAAAAAAGGTTATTTTTATCTTTTCTACCTTCAGGAATTACTTTGTACATATTGTGTATAATTGTATATTATGCATGGCTTGGATATTTATATAAAAATTTGTTTTTATATTTCAGATATGCACTAGATGCTTTCTTAAATGAACTGCCAAATTGCATTAACAGGGAATTGATAGACAATGCTGCGGTAGATTTCGTGTTGAATCTCAATACAAAGAATAATCGTAAAAAATTAACAAGAGTCCTGTTCAGTGTTGCTAGAACCAGACTCGATCTGTTACCATTTTATTCAAGATTTGCTGCAATTTTATACCCAGTTTTACCTGATGTTTGTGTTGATTTATGCCAAATGTTAAAACAAGACTTTAAATACCATGTCAGGAAAAAGGATCAGATTAATATTGAGTCAAAGGTATTGTATATGTAGCTTTTGAGTAGTTAATTGTGACATCTTTTTAAAATATAAATGATGTGCATCTAAATATTTTATTTTAGATTAAAGTGGTGAGATTTATCGGTGAACTGGTGAAATTCGGTCTGTATTCAAAAATGGAGGCACTGTATTGTTTAAAAGTGCTTCTGCATGATTTTAAACATCATCATATTGAAATGGCTTGCAATCTTTTGGAGACATGTGGCAGATACCTTTATTGCAATCCTGACACCCATCAAAGAACCATGATATATTTACAGCAAATGATGAGGAAAAAGGTAATTAATAGCTTCTATATTGATATAAGGTCTTTTTACGGATTTATGGCGTTTATCGCATTTATTTTGTTTCCGCGGTTTCGCATCGCGTCGAAGATCACCATCGACGCTGCTATAAACGGAATGGATCCGTTGAAAGTATAGTTATTACGTAAATACAAGAAATTATTATGATTCAATAAAATGTGTTTTGAAATCAAATTAAATACTGTTTTCTCGTTTGTTAAAGACTGTTTCAGCTTTAGACTCCCGATACGTGACGCAAATAGAAAACGCATTTTACTATGTTTGTCCACCAGAGGCACCCGCTCAACCTAAAGAGGAAGAGCCTCCGATGCATCAGTTTATTAGAAAGATCCTACACGAGGATTTGCAAAAGAGTAATGAGGAGAAAATCCTAAGATTAATGAGAAAACTTAATTGGGACGATCCCGAGATATCGGCGATTGCCATCCAACATTTGGCAGGTGGTTGGAGGGTCAGGGCAAGTGCAAGACGCGCTTTAGCTCGTCTGACTGCGGAATTGGCTACTTGGCAGGAAGTTGTTGCGCCGGCTGTAGTTGACAATATACTGGAAGAGATTCGCATAACGATGGAGGACCCACATCCACGCTATAATCAAAGGAGAATTGCCACAGTGAGATACCTCGGCGAGTTATACAATTACAAGTTGATGGACTCGCGTGACGTTTTCACTGTTCTTTATTCATTTATCACATTTGGCGTAACAAACGACCACACAAACCCTTCGCCACTTGACCCTCCGGACAATGTATTCAGGATAAGACTGGTTTGCGCGCTGCTCGAAACGTGTGGTGCCTATTTCAACAGCGGATCTAGCAAAAAGAGACTCGATTATTTTTTAGTCTTCTTCCAGAACTACTATTGGTTTAAATATACAGATCCTTACTGGACCGAATCGAATAAATTTCCCATTTATGTCAAATATATATATCAGGAATGCTTGACGAGCTTGAGGCCAAAAATACACTTGTTCACGAATTGGCAACAATGCAAGGACGCTATCGAAGAGCTCAGACAGACTTGTATCCAGAGTTGGAGGAAGAGAGCAAAATAATAATGACGATCAAGAAGACAGTGTCAATGATGGATTGGATACGATTATGGAGACTGATGATGAAACTGATAATCCTCAACTTCCCGAAGAAAGCTCCGATGAAGATCCAATTACGGATAATGCTGTTAATGATGTCAATGATGCCCAAAATGACGATATAGTTTTAGAACAAAGACGACCGCAGCTAAACCTGTAAGTACTTCTGTCCAATAACGTATTTTCCTACTAGTATTATAAATACAAAAGTTTGTAATAGCGCATGTACGTTTGTTACTGTTTCACACAAGAACTACTTGATAACAGTAAATGATGAAATTTTACATGTTTATGTATCTGAATAATTCATAGGCATATAATAATGAAGAACCTTGTGTGTAGAAAAAGTCTGCTCTTTGTGAGCTATTCCGGCGTGCACTGCAAAATCCTTGGGTTTACAAGTATATTAAGCAGAGTAATCATAATTATTACAAACTACTATTATCACCTAGTTTCAGATATAACTTATAATATAATTCTAGGTCGAGGATGTTGAATTCGAGAGTGCATTCGAAAAAATGGTAATGGAGAATATAGCGGACAGGCAACGGGAAAACCGACCGCAGCAAAGAGACATCGCAGTGCCGTTGACCTGTAGGCAGACTACGAAAAAGACTTATAAACAACTTTTGGTGTGTATTTTAGACCATTTTTTATAGAAACTTCAAAATTCATTGTAAAATTTATAATAATTATTGAGGAATTCTTCGATTTTATATTAATTTTGAAATAAAACACACAAATATTACTGTCTAGAATATTGATTGCAATACTTGAACACATTAAATTGATTTGAAACAATATTAAAAACCTCTTTCAAACTGTGTTTTATAAAGATGTATTAAAATTTCTTTGATCTTTAATTATTAAAGCAAGGCAAAGAAGGTGTGGAATTCGTCCTAATGGTCAGAAAAGGCACGAAGCCACAGTACAAATCCTTTAATGCTCCTCCAGAACTCGCTAGTAATTTGCAACAACAAGCATTGGCTGATAAACAGGAGATGGAAAGGATGAAACGGTAAGACTTTAATGAATGCTTTTCCTTAATAGAAAGCTAAGATTATTAGCCTTACGAGGAAGCTAAGATTTTTATTACATTAAATAATCTTGTATAGAAGCTTAATAATTGTATTTAATCGGTAATCAAAGCTATAACCCAAAAAATCCTTAATTTTTTTGATATATAAAGATATCGAAAGTTGTTGAAGCGATATCGGGTACTAATGTGTTACATTCTAAATACTAAAAATGTTTTATTTTTAGCCTAACTCTAAATATATCTGAGAGACAAGAAGAGGAGGAATACTGCGCGGAAAGCGGTGGTGGTTCAGGCGGTATTGGTAATCCAAACAGAGGGCAGCACGTGCGACAGAAATACCAGCATCCGAAAGGCGCTCCCGATGCCGATCTAATATTTGGCCCAAAAAAATTTAAATGACACGAACCTGATGCTCTCATTTAAATGGGCAGATAACTTGCATTACGTACTGCTAAGCTGTACCAAAAAAAATTAACTTGTGTCGTAATCTATAAAAGTGGTGAAAAAATTTGGCGTGAAAATTGGTTTCCATTGTTGACGATTGTGCGGAGACTTTGTTTTATCTGTGTTTAAATACGTTTCAATGTTGTGGTTTTTTTTTAAATAAAGTGCAGTTTAAATTATTCTACGCAATGTCTTTAACTTTTATATCAAAAATCATAAAAAATACAATTGTTATATAAATAAAAAATGCTTTTTCTTTAACCTGCGTTTTCATAATCATGTCTATGTGTACACTACTTGTATAATAGCTTCCAACTAGTCAAATTCATGAAAAAGAAGTATAAACAACGCGGTATTACTTTTTAAAGTAAGTACTGCAAATTCAACCTGCCTGTTACTTGCAGCAGTAGTATACTTTAACTGACAGTTACACCTACGTAATGCCGCACTTTCGAGCTCCTGGGCAAACTCGCAAAAAGTGTACTTCGAGCCGACTATAACCTCCACGATATTCCGCTTTACGCCTTGATGATGGGTCCCCAAAAGCACTGGCTAGCAAATCAGGTTCTTGAACAATGATGGAGTTTCCATCCAATAGAACTGGAACAAAGAATTACTCCAACTATGTGTGTTCGTTTTTAGGCATGACACGGGCCCGATTCGAGCAGGGGATCGGCAGATGGTTGACGCCATTTTAGACCTTGACTCATCGAGCTTACTTTAATTATTGAGAGTAATACTAACGACTTAATTTATTTCTTAAGCCAACAAAATTCCTCGAATGTTCACCACGATTAGACCTGGATGTTGTTAATGCATTGTCTAGGTTTAGTAAGAAGCTTCACCTTAGCTACCGAAAGTGATATATCACATCAAAATGTCGACAAGCCTTGAGCTTGACGCTTTGGCCGGGCTTGTGAGCTGCCACTTTGTATGTTAAACCCCAAGCTAGACGGCTAAATGTTTCGGCTGTTCCACAAGTGCCTCAGTGTGTAGCCTGTGGAATTATCTCTAAATCCTCTTCAACCCTTTAGTCTCATTTATGGCACTACCTTTTCACCTCTTTATCCCTCCAACGTATTCCGCTCCAGGTGACATAAAACAACACCGGAGCACCGCCACCTTAAATAACCAGCAAGCTGGTTACAGCGATGGCAGCTCTAACATGAAGTCTGAAGATGGGGCTTTGTTAAGTTTTTCTGAATTATGGTTACTTTTTAACTTAAGGGATAAGTTGCGATCACAAATCATTTGAGACACTTATTACACACATGGTATTAAAACAGTACATAGGAATTAGAGTATACATTATTTATATATATATTTATGAATCGCGGCAAGGTTTAGCTAACCAGGGCAGCCTCGACTGTGTCTAGTAATGGGCATTGGGGAACCTAAACCGATGGGCTCTTGTATGTACATGACTCCGTGAAATAGCAATCCCATCCTTGCCTGTATTAGGTCTAACTACACTGTAAAATATACTCTTAGTAGAGTTCCAGTTAGTCCGAAAAAAACGCATGATTAGCCGTAAGCATAATGAATTGACGGCTAAGAATTTCATACCACAGTTAAATCCAGACACTATTTAGAAAATTATCATACCGTGTGTGGGAATAAGTTCTTTAAAATTTAAGACAACTCATTTCTTATAATTTTAATTATTTCCATGGGTTTTAGATATCATGCAAGTTACGAATCATAAAAATTTCGAAATCATTTTTATAGTCAGTAGGTAAAGCAAAAAAGAGCTAGTTCGATGTACCTAAAATTTTCTGGATATTATTGATAAAATTTTATAGTGATTAGGAAAGGCCTATGTCCAACAGAAGACTAAGAAAGGCTGTTTAAGATGAATTACTTTTACTCTGGTACATACTAAGATGATCTTTTAAACAGCAGAAATAAGCACCATGACAAAAATTCTACAGCCGATTCTTTATGAGAGCCTACCTGCCGAAGGTTAGTTAGTAAAATAAAATACTTCTTTCATCATATCATCATCATCAGCTGTGATAGTCCACAGCTGGACATAGGCCTCTCCTAATACACCCCTATCCATTAGGGGGTTTTTAGACCGTATCCCACCACGCTGGTCCAATGCGGGTTTTTTCATCATATCACATAGCATAATTGTGTTTAATTTCCTAGTATCTGCAAATTTAAAACTACGATGCCAGAAAAGCATAAAGGTCTCTCTAGTTGAAACCTTGACAGTCTATTTCAGTGATGATAAGTGCACAGTCTAATTCTATAATATTCCTCAAGTCTATGCCCATGGCATTTTAAATTATAATTTTAATGTTATGTAAATATTTGGTTGTAGAACATCTAAAAATATTGAATTAGTAAACGGCAAATTGCCCACTTGACAGATGACGGCTCTTGACGTTAAATATAACAACTTCAAAAATACAAGTTTTGGATATCGCATCACTTCAACTTACGCGCCTTTTTAAATATTTAAATAATAAACAATTAATAGTGACTTTGCTTACCCAAGATTGCGTCTATCATTCTATGTTAATTTATGTTTCCATTCCTTTCTGATACATAATACTAACAGTTTTTTGCAAGTTCTAGTAAATCTGTATAACCTAAACCCCGCCATGGCGGACGACGATTTTAGTAAACTATTACAACAAGCAGAACAATTAACAACAGAAATTGAAGGAAATGAGGAACTTCCGAGAGTTGAGCGTTCCTTGGGTCAAGTTCTAGAGGCTTCACATGAATTATATTCCAGAGTCATTCAATCCGGAGCTAATGATATTCAAGCGTAAGTGGCTTTGGTTTTTGAAATTTTGTAACTTTATCTTCTTCATTTCTTTTACTGCATCAATTTTGTTTGTTAAAAGATAATGAAATTATATACGTGGTTGAAATTTTACTTTATTAATATTAGGTCTAGGCTGATAAACCTACATTGTTTTTATATTTGAAGTTCTTAAACATTTGTCTTTGCTGCCGAGTTGCATTAGAACTTTGTTTAAATCCTTTGTTATGATATGCAGTAAATAACATGGACTTGTTACCCAAAGATCCAAGAAGTAAGCTACTCCCTGTATAGAATGGTTACATTTAATATTGATCACAGTTGTCAAGAGCAATTTCACAAATGTTATCGGATGTCATGTGTTTCAATACTGATATCTATAGTTACACCAAATTATAGATAGAAATTATGTAAACAAAATTTAATTTCAAATACTTACAGTGCCAAAAACAATTACATTCTTATCGGTAAATTGGTTGTTAAACAACCAAAAATAAATTGCATGTGATGTTAAACTTTCTTTATGTAATTTTATCTCTAAATTGTTTTAACATGATTGCATTTAGAAGCAGTTTTGTCTGTATTGCAAATTACACTTTTATTTCAAAGTTTTAAATGTAAATAAGCATTGCAATAATCTTGTTCATTTAATTTTTTATATATAAAATTCTTTATTATATTTTAAGTGGAAATTAAATGCACAAAACTTATTGTTGTTTTTTTTTCATTTTAGACACCTTCTTTTTGGATCAAAAGGAATAGATCTGCAACAAATATCTCAGAAATTAGAAACTCTTAGCTCAAAACGTACATTTGAACCCCTACAACCTATTGCTGACTCTGATGTTGAAAGTTTTTTAAAAAATGAAAGAGAAATGCAATTTTGTCATTAATTGATGAAGTAAATAAGAATGTAAGTATGCTATGATATAAAATACATTTTTATATTATATTATGTTGAAGGATATACAGTTTGATCTCCTAGTGGTAATTGTTGAACACATTTCTATGTGTCATGATATTTATGCTTAAAATACCGAATAATAATTCTATTTAAAGTGCTTATAACATATGAATATATTAGCTTTAGGTTTTTTATACAAACATATTTGTCTTGATTGTCTTATATAACATTATTTATAATCAATGAACATAAATTTCAGTCTTTACAAACCACTGAAGATCAGAAATGGGAGCACATGCTTTCTGAATGGAACAAAGAGAAATTAAAACTTATGAATGCCATGATTGGGCCATCACAAAACTGGCTTGACCTCAAGAGGACTCCAGAGCCCCCAAGCATTGCTGATGCACCAAAGAAGTTTGGCCACTCCATGTTAGACAACATTGAGGCTGCCTATGCTCGGCAAGTTCATCAGTACAACAAATTAGTTTTTCAAGGGACAAAGTCTAGAACAGTCTTGCACCAGAAATTTGCACAAGTGGCAGAGGAGCTTAATGACTTGGTATATTTAATATTATTTGATATAATTATTTATAAGTAGTTTATGAACACATGTAAAATTTTGTTAAAGGCTTTTTTATGTAAATCATCTGAATATTTTAAAAGATGTTACTTTAGAGTAAGTGGTTAACAAACCACTTGTTGCCAACATGTCAAAGTATTTTTTAAGCTGTGGGTTTAAACCCTGTACAACACTTTGTCTAATTATTTCTTTTGTTTACACAAATGCTATATGTTATTAAATAAAACGACTTTTTACGGATTTTACCGCGTTTATTTTACGTATTTAAATTCCCGACATTTCGAACACTTTCCAGTGGTCATGGTCATGGCGTAGAGAGTACCCCGCCGGGGATTTAAATATGTAAAATAAACGCGATAAAATCCGTAACAAGTCATTTTAATTAACATTTTGTCTGTTTTAACTTATTAGTGTTCTAAATAAGATTTTTAAAATTTTTGAATAGTTGTGCGCATAGGTAATGTCTTTTTAACTCCTCAGAAAGTGAAAGAAATGTGGGAAATTATAAAAACAATGGCAAATATACCAGCTCTTGTGATGGATGAGGATCCACTAAAAGCTCGAGGCAATTCAACTATTCAACAGTGTCTAATAGCACAAGGCAAGAAATATTTAGAAAAAAGGTGAATAGAAGGAGTAAATCTTTAAAGATTTTTCTCATTGATTTCAATTTTTGGTTAAGGCAGTTAAGCAGAGTTGTTTTTATTACTCCTGAGTCTACCATTTCCATAATGACAAAAAAAAATTATGTATGATATACATTTATTTTTATTTGAATATATTTAGTATGATTTACAACCAGACAAACATTTTTGAAGCAAACTAGTTGACTTAAATTAATTTAAGTTTAAAATGTTAATACCTTTAATTTTTCAGATACAAGCAATACATGAGTGATGTGGTACGATCAAACCCGGCTGCTGCAATGAGGGGTGGAGAACCAGGCACTTATCCGTTGGTGCGTGGATTTGTTGGTCTCCGTCTGCAAGGACAGAATAGTCAGGGCCTATCTGACGGTGTTGTTGATGATCGACCTTTATGGCCTATGATATACTACTGTTTGAGAAGTGGAGATGCTAATGCAGCCTTGCATTGCCTACGTAAAGCTGGGTAAGTAGTACACTATTGTTATACAATATTGTTACCTAATAGAAAACTGTTAGTGAGCCTAATGAGAAAGAAATAATTTCAGTAACATAGAATTTTAGATTAATATAGTAATGGCACTTAATTTTTTTAATACAGCTGTACAAACATATTAATTAATTTTCTAGTTGAAAATATAAATGCTATGTATAAGTTAGTTTGATTTTAAATATACTGTGAAATTTGTGCTGGCTACGTATGGTGCGTACCTGTGAGGTATAGATATGGTTATTATTTAGACTTTATTTTACTTTAAGGCCAAATATTACTGTTCTGATTTTCATTTTCCAGCCGTGACCATGAGGAATTTATATCTGCACTTGAGGAGCACATCAGAAATCCAGAGAAGGCTTTGAGTGATAAATTACAGACTGCGATTAATTTTCAATACAGAATTCAAGTCCGAAATTCCACAGATCCGTATAAAAGAGCAGTAAGTAAAATATTTTATGTTTACATGGCAATTTTTTTAAGAAAATATCCAAAAGCAATATTAAGGTTTTTTATTAATTGGGCGAAACATAGTGAAAGTTTGAATGTGGTCTTCCATAAAGATGCTTTTTTATTTTTAACCCCATGTTGTTTTTAATTTACCAAGATTTTATTTGTTGTAGATGTATACTTTTTCCCTATTATGTTGACATTAATTTTATTTTAAAGATTAAAATAAACAATACTTATTTTTAGGTGTACTGTGTCATTGGGTGTTGCGATGTTAGCGACGAGCACTCCGAAGTGGCGCGAACAGCTGATGATTATCTGTGGTTAAAGCTGTCCGTTATTAAATCACGATCTAGCAAAGAGCCAGACCCGTTCACATATTCAGATTTGCAAAAATTGATTTTAGAGGAATATGGTAAGGTTTATTCAATAGCAATATATTTCAGCCGGTCAAAGCCCACTGCTGAGCATAGGCCTCTTCCATAAGTCGGCAAGAGGCACAATCCTGTGCCGCAAGCATCCTAATACATACTACTTTTTGTTATTTAACAGCAGTGCTAACAAATGAATTTATGTTTTAGGTGAGACACATTATCATGCATATGAGAAACCCTTGGTTTATTTCCAAGTATTAGCATTGACTGGACAATTTGAACCAGCTATCGAGTTTCTCTCAAGAATTCCAAGGTTTGAATAACTTTTATTGAATGTATATATTTTCGTAAATGTATTTGTAAATGTAAGCTTTCTGATTAGTTTCTACCATCAAACATGTACATAAATTTTAGCCCCACTGAGATTTACATTGGACTTGGATTGGAAAAAAAATTAAGATTTATTTAGATTCTATTGTTCATGTAATACCACACATTATTTTACATTTTCTATACCTGGTGTTCAGACACCCTGGAAAGTGTATGATATAATTAGTAAAAAGTCCTTTTATTCAATAATATTATTGAGAGTTATTATTAAATTGAACTCTAGAAGTTTGTATATTATATTATTTAGATCTTGAGTTAATAAAACAATTTGTAGAATGAAATGTCATATATTTTATAATGTTATACTTTATAGATATCAGGTGCATAGTGTCCACATGGCTTTAGCTCTTCATGATGTTTACATGTTGGGTACACCAAGAAATGTTCAAGCTCCATTGTGTAAGTGATATATCAAATACTGAAATCATAGTAAACGAACAAGATATCCAAAATTGAATTAAAACAGCCCTATTACCTTTTTGGCATGATGTTATATATCATTATCATCATCAGCCTGTGATAGTCCACTACTGGACATAAGCCTCCCCTTATCCATTAACGGGATTTGGACTGTATCCCACCACGCTGGCCCAATGCGTGTTGGTGGATGGACCGACTTTTTACATGCCCATCCGACTCATGGATCATCTTACTTTACACACAATCGGGTGATGGGCCCAAATTGTCCTAATCAACTAGGAAACGACAATGAAAATTTGTTGAGTTCCCGCATGATTCGAACCTACGACCTCCGGTTTCTAAAGCACACGCCCATACTACTAGGCTACGGAGGCAGTTGATGTTATATATGACAAGACCAAATATAAAAATAAATATATGATAAATAATGAATATCAATTAATTGGTTTCCCTTTAGAGTGGCCATTTGCTGATAACTACCTACTAGTTACAAAGTGCATGTTATTACAATGGTTATGTTATTAGAAATATTCCATATATTATTTGGTCTATCATCTTTTCTTCCCTAATTCCAAACTTATTGTTGAGATAATTGAAATGCTCCTGTAAGTGCTAATTTTGTATGACATAAGCTAATAATATAATCGCATTTCTAATTTTATTTGTATTCTGTTCAGTATCTGTAGACACGGATGATCCACCGCCACTACGCAGGCTCAATTTAGCAAGGTTGTTACTATTATATGTGAGAAAGTTTGAACTTTCCGACCCTTCAGATGCTTTGCATTATTACTTCTTTTTGAGGTTTGTTGAATAAATTTCAATATCTTTGAATAATACATTGTTTATAAAAATAAATATTTCCTACTGTTTATCTGTATATTAATAATCTCTTTTCTCCAGGAACCTTAAAGACCCCAGCGGTAAAAACTTGTTTATGTGTTGCTGCACAGACCTTGCTTTAGAAAGCAGAGATTATGAATTATTGTTTGGCAGAATGGATCCCGTAACGGGGTTATGCAGTTCTGGTCTATTAGACCAATTCAATAATCCACACATAGACAGTAAGGTAATAAAAACAGCTGTAAGAATTTGTTGATTCTCTTGATTTGATTGGCTAACATTATTTTCCTTTTTTATCTTTTAGGTTATTGCCCTGAATGTTGCTGAGCAGCTGGTGAACAAAGGCCTCTTTGAAGACGCCATTACTGTGTACGATATTGCTGGGGTATGTGAATTGAAATATTTATTATTTATATACATAAATGTATAGTAGATAGAAGTCATTGTTCTGATACTTGATCTTTAAAAGGTCGTAAGATTTCTTATCACTCTTATTGGATAGTAAAAATGTTTAATGTCAAGCTTGTATGGTAACATAACATAGTGCTATAACTTGAAGTTTTGGCTCCATTAATGTTTGACATGCTACTTTGTAAATTCTAGACCTGAGTCTGGTTTAGAAATAAGCTATTTGTAGCTGCTTTTTTTTGAGTGACAAAAATTACACCATAAAGTCATTTAGAATTCATTTTTAATTTGACATGTAACATTTATATTGTTTCAGAATATGGAGAAGGTCTTAGAACTATTCTGTGTGCTATTAGCCCAAGTTGTTAACAGTGGTGGAGGTGTAAATGGACTACGACAGAGATTGTCTTTGTTGGCTGAACATGTGTCAAGGCGTCTCCGATATGCAGATACAACTTCATTGCCCGCAGCGTTGGTGGAGGCGTATATGAAACTTTGCAAGCTCATGACGTTCTTCGATCAGTTCCATGGGGAAAATTATGAAGGAGCGCTGGAGGTTGGTTACGTTTCTATTTAATCAATTGACGAGACAAGCAAGATGTCATACGGACGTAACGCTGATGGTTAGAGATACGCCCTGACCTCCCGTGAGAAATGCAGCGTATTACTAAGGTGCTTATAGTCCCGCTCTATGAACAGTTAAAGTATTTATTGGTCATAGAAGTTCTTAGCATATTTTTTTACTAACGATACAAGGATGGCTTATGTCAGACTCGCACAAACCACAAACCACCTATTTTTTTCTTTCAGTCGCATAATTGTTGAAGTTACAAAAAAAAATGTTCAGTAATTATGACTATTGTACGGTAAGACGAACTTTAACACTTGATCAGCTATAGTACCTGGGACAAGGACGAAACAATAAATTTGTAAATACATAATTTGAGCCATATATACAATAGCTCAATAGCCATGTATGGATTATCATATTCAATAAAATGCCGTTCTACCCTGTCTTTGTGACTGATATTGTTTTTGCTTTTTAAAAGATATTTTATTTGATCCTCTGTCGTTCTTCCACAGACGCTGCGAGATTGCGAACTAGTGCCATTAACTTCGGGCGAGTTGGAGGCGCGCGTGTCGGCGGCGCGGTCCGCCCGGGGTGAGTTGCTACGCAGTCTTCCGGCTGTTTTACGAGCTCTTTGCACCATACTGTTGGCCCAAAGACAGCGGCTAAGGAACTCCCATGCTCATAACGCGCCAGTTAACAAGGTGAGCTGGTACAGGCAGGGGTTTTGTTATACCTAAGCTAATTTTTAAATATTTTCCTATTTGTAAGTTACGAAAATTGTTGAAATAACTTATTTTGTAACTTTATAAATACAACAAGTAAATGACGATAAGTAATAATATGTACATGATTTATTAAATTAACAGCGTTTATTGCTATTTTTCAATACATTGATTATTAAGGTACAATAAGATGCGTAGCTTAGTTTTGCACTCAATTCGTGAAAATGCAGTAGCCATTAATTACTATTATTTTTGCAGCAAATCGAGTGGTTGAGAGAGCAGGCAGAAATTCTGAACACTTTTGCAGGAAACATAGCTTACAGAATGCCGGGAGATACTTACAGCCAATTAGCGCAAATGCAAATCCTTATGCATTAAATAAGTCAAAAAAATCTTATTTTAATTTAATTAGTTTGATTATGAATAAAATTTTGAAATTAAATTAAAGGAAGTATTTTTATTTGTTTTTTTTTATAAATTGTAAACCTTGTAAATGGTACACTTATTGTAAGGGTCGATAATCCATGTTGTGTATGGATTATCCGCCACACAAGTCACATGTTTGTACACGAAATATCATGGCTGTATAGTATCGGTACAATCTAATAATGCATGGCCACTATTATACCGCAAATAAATGGAAGCTAACATGGTGGCCATTTAATCTGCTAGAATTAATCAGACAATGAAAAGAGAAATACTAGCTGCCAATGAATAGAAAAATCTATTCACCAATAAGAGACAAGATGGGGTGACCAATATGAGGAAAGTGTGCACAGGTTATCAGGCCAATAAATACCATATAGGGGTTAAAATTAACGTGCCTTAACCGATACTTTACGACCTCATTAAAATGCCCCACATAAAACTACATGTCAAAAAGATTTGATATGCTTAATATGTCAATATCATAATGCGCATCGCGCAATCGCATAAATACGCTCAACTTCGTACAACGCGAGTCGTGGAACCGCTACATACCTCCGAACTGGGATCATTAAAATTATTTTTCGTTTGATGTTTGACCGCTTTGCGTGCGCCAATATCTACAATTCCAGTCACGTAGCCATTTATCTCGAATCATATCACAAATGCTGATGCGTAGATTTTCTGCACTTCGGCGCTTATGAGGAGCATCATTTCAGATTGCCTGACAAAAGCGGTTTTAACTAAGTCCAAACTAAATAACTGTCCCTATGACATAAATACCTAATCACTTTAGTAGCTTTGCTTTTATTTTATGTTACTATTTCTTTAAGAGTTAACGCTTTAACTACGGTAAAATATCGCACTGATTAATAAAATTGTATAAAACAAGAGTATTTGAATTGAGTTAAGATTTGGGTCGCCTAGGTGTATGCGATTATGCTTCTTATGTTTTAATATAAAGCGATGATTTAAGTTGAGCTTACCCTCGGGATATTGGCTTCGATAGGCCTGTAATATGCGTGATATTGCTAGTAAATGTAAGATAAATTCTCCGAGAATTTATCACCATCTTAAATGTTGTAAATTTAGTATAAATTTTATATTACTATGCAAATAATCAAACGTTAGAATGAAAACATTTGTCACACCAAAGACTATAACTTATTGAGGATCACAACAGATTAATGACACTTTGAGGTTGAGGTGTTGTTATTGTTTATATTTTTTGATGTCAATTAAAGGAGCTCAACTCAAATGGATTCCACTAATTTAAGTCGGGCACTGGTTTCTGTTTTATTTCCTGGTATAGTAAAAAATGACGAGAAAGCGGTTCAATGCTTGGGAGGCTTAAGAGGAATATCGCAGGTTTGCAATTATTTTTTTGTATCAAATCCATAACATGTAACGTAACGAAAACCTATATGTATTAATCGTTACCTTTGCTCATAGGTTTACTCTCAACCGACAAAAAAACGTTTGGGTTTGAGTTATCAACCTGAAAATCCGTTTGTCAAAAAATCTTTTGCTGATTGCAAAAGGGCTGCTGGAGTGTTATTAAAAGTAAAAGTTAAAAAATCCCAAGTGGACGGCAAAGAAGTAAAGCAAGTTACTTCCACAGAGGTAGTTGGAACTGTTAGAATAATGTACAAGTTTGAAGGTATATATTTAGAGATGTTTAATTATGTATAGTTTTATGTTAAATATTAAGGATATCAGGTTATAGAATTTTGGTTATAACTGTATTTTCTCGATAAAGGCTAGAATTGAGAATGAGGCTGATGCTGAGGCTTGAAGATGAGGTTTCATTATTTGTTTCTTTGTATCAATCTTTCTTATGTTTTCTCTTTTTTTAGCAATGTGTGATTTTCAATACTTACCAATAAGCAGTGAGGGAACTAGTCAACCAAAATGTATACTGGAAAAGATTTTACCATCAGGCATTGATTCATTCAACTTCATGCTGTAAGTAAATTGTTCTTAATAAAAGTAAACTTTACTCAGCATATATTAGATGTTAGGAATATCAAGACACTGCCATTTTAAAGTAACTGTCAAAATTATCTTAAATAGAAACTTGTGCAACGACAAAAATATTATTACTATTTGTTATTAGTGCATATTGCCCTAAGCAAGCACAACAAAACAACTCAAAGATTGTCATCTTAAGTATTTTAATTGACTAGCTTTGTAAAACAAGGTCACTAGTAGTCTGTTAAATTATAGATGATTCTAAACATAAAATATGTAAAAGTTTTACAAATTCTTTAATTTCCTAACCTTAATAAATATTAAAGGGTATATTATATTACAAAAAATTAATTCTTTTGCATTAATTTCAGAGAACCAGCTCCGCTATTTGTAGTACCTTCAAACTTTACAAGGTTTGATAAACCAATCAACTACAACTATACAGATAAGAGGTTCCCTGGAAGGGAGAAAGACATGAGCCGTGACGATATTCATTACAGAATGAGAAATGAGCGTGGCACACCAATAACCCGCTATACTTTTAATTTAGTTGATGAGTTGGCTTCTGAGCCAAATGCTTATTACATTAAACAAATGGAGTCTAAGAAAGCTATGTACCCACCATTGCAGCAGGAGTTTGACACTATAAAGAAGGTATATATTTTGTTCTTTAAAAAATTGTCACTAAGGATGGTTCAATACTTACTCATTGTCATGCAAGCTCAATTATGTGCTTGTTTTTCTTTCTTTAGAAGAACAAAATAAGAAAGAATATTTTGTTGCAAATAATAACTAGTGTAAGTAGTAAGTGGACAAAAATGTTATATAATGTTTAGATGAAAAAGTTTACAGAGTCTATGATTCCTGTAAATTCTGTGGAAAGTAGATAATTAACTAATACTCGCCTAGATATTTAATGAGATGTATTAAATAATAAAAAATCTACTTCAATTTCATTTGATACTAACTACTAATTTAAATTTCTTAGTTGATGCTACTTAGTATTACAAGATTTAATTTGATGCTAAAAGTGCTTAATTTCGAAACTAAAGTATCTACTATAAAGTATATATCTTATTATACATTAGAGTCTGACCGAAATTTCGGTTTCGGACGACTTTTGCCGAATCCGGAACTGATATCAGAAGTGGTTGCGTAAAATTAAACAAGTTCATAATTTTTGCGAAAGTTAAGTGTACTATTGCAACAATCGCACTTTGATCAGTTGATTGTAGTTCAGATAACCATTTTGAATCACCTAAAAGACATTGATGATTCATCTACGAGGAGGGTTCAAAAAGTACAAAGGACGACCATTATACTCAATGCTGGGAAAAAGAATAAATACTGAAAGGCAAAGCTCAGATGTTTTGGATGGTAATAAAGAAAAAATGCTTCGATTCCCTTTATTTTTTTTAAAAATGTAGTTATTTCATTGCTTAGTGTCTGAATGTGTTGTCAAAAATGGTATAATACGAAATATGGTATTAAAAACCTGTTTAAAAAAGTTAACGACCCTAGAGATTCGTTAAGTTTCAAGAAGATTCTGAAAACTTGCTGTCCCGTTTTGTAACAGTAGACGAAACATGAGTTCATGCTTTTGATTAGGAGACAAAACAGTAGTCTTCGCAATCGAACCGGCCATCATAGCCGTTGCCAAAGAATTTCCATGCCATGACATCGGCTGGCAAGGTTATGGCCTTAATATTTTACAGACTCAGATGGGAGTCCCTGGAGCGTGAAACCATTAGTGCGAGTCATACGAAGCAGCTTGATTTTCCACGTTGAGGATTGCCATCAATGATAAAAAGGACATTAAAACTTCGAAGGTGCGTGCTATTTGACATCGCAGCCGCGCAAAGGTCGTGAGCTGCGATGGCTGGATCTGCAAGCTGGCTTCCGTTGAGCATCTTCTTATTTACCAGATTAGACTCAAGGCTATATTTCATCTTGTCCCCAAATTGTAAAAATACTTAAGAGAAAATATGTGCGAAGACGATAGCAAGTAAAGGATGCTATGAAGAACTTTGTGCAGGACCAAGATAAACCTTTTTTTGCAAGGCTTTAAGCCTTTAAACGCTGAAATCGGAACGCATCGATTCAGTGACTATGCAGAAAAATAAATAATGTGTGCACTGAGAATGAGGAAGAATAAGAATATGATGATAATAAAGGTCACATTATACCGATACTTAGTATTTAATGAAACAGTAACAATTAATAATTTGTTTATTGATATATTTTATGTGATATATTTTTAATAAGAATTTAATTTGAAAAAAACATCTATTTTTATATAAACTACCTTAAGTAACTTAATACACTGTTTGTATGTCTTAATTAATGCAGAATAATAGGTAAAATGCACCAAACTTCATTATTTTTATAAATTTTATACTTGACCACGTGTGATTCGGTTTTGGTTTCGGCGGAAAACCAGCTTCGGTCAGACTCCACTATACATTATATTTACTTGTATGATAAATGAACTCCTAAATATAAGATGTTTTTATAAATTATCGTAATTATTTTTCAGCTATTTGATGAAAGACCAATTTGGTCACTTAATCTTATAAAGTTTCACACAAAGATAAGATTGTCCTCACTAAAAATTATAATGCCTTGCTTGGCTATTTACATGAAAGACGGGCCATGGAGGATGCTGTGGGTCAGGTTTGGCTATGATCCCAGAAAGGACCCTGGTGCAAGAATTTACCAAAGCTTAGATTTCAGGTTAAGGCATACAGGTAAAAAATATATATTTTTGTTATTTTCCATTATTCAAAAGCTATATGGCGTTACGTAAAATTTCAAATATTAATTGACTATTCGTTGGTCAGCACTAAATTGGTGCCTACTGCGGCTGTGGCCTAGCGGTATAATAACCCTTGCATTGTAAATTAGAGGTCGTGGGTTCGTGTCGGTCAATTTTCTAAAGAGTGCTAATGTGAGCAGGTATTTTGTCTAACGTTATACGCGAAAGTGATACGCCTTGACCATTAAAACAATGTCCTAACATATAAATGTCCTATATATAAATGTGTCCTAAAATATAATTAGTTGTGTCCTACCGCTGTAGTGTTGCTCCAGTTTTTACTAGGATTACTACTTTAGATATTGGCTGTAAGAGTTATTTTTTATTAAAAATTTTCACCGTTGTCCCTATTTGTGCCTTATGTTGCTATCCGCATTTTAAATTACCTTTAAGTTTTCATTAAACTCGGTAGGGCCCCATTTTATCATGGACCGACTAAGGAAGAATACTATTTCCACATAGTAAAGGCTTTTTTCGCCGTAGCTACATATAGCTATAGAGTGAATACATATTATGTTCCGGTTTGAAAGTTACCGTAGACTACATCTAATGTTGAATCAGGATCGATTGGATAGAGTTCCTGTGACCCCATCTCTAAGGCGCCCAGAAGGAACAACGTGGTGGTTTTAGTCGGTGCGCGTCCGGCATAACCCGTCTTTGCCCCCGCGAGGACGGGTATGCGTAGGCATTTCCACACGGTAAAAGAAAGGATCGATTGGATTATTTATTAGAGCAATGGCGTAGGCATACCCCACGGTAAAAGAGGATCGATTGGATTATTCATTAGAGCAATGTCAACAGCGGGCGTCCACTCGATGGTGATGACCCGCGACAAGGTGGTTCACTACAAGAAGGCGGTGCGCGTTAGGCAGCTGAGGATCGACCGCGACGTGCCTCTGCAGCCGGACGACGTGAACGAGGGCGCGGTCCGATTCCGGCCGGGGATGGCGCCCTCTCAGCGACAGATATTCTACCAGGTGGTGACCACTTTTATACGGCGGCCTAATAAAATGTATCTAAACAATGTACTCACCAACCCGCATTGGACCAGCGTGGCGGGATACGGTCCAAAACCCCCCTAATGGAAAAGACGCGCATCAGGGTAGGCCTATGTACAGCAGTGGACTAACACAGGCTGATGATGATGATGATGAAACAATGTTTAATGTAATACTCTCGCGTCAACGCGATAAGTTTCATATAGTTCAGCCAAGTTTGACTCGGAATTGAATTAAAGGAAATAAGTGCGCATGGTGTTGTTATTTATCTATTGTCACTTAGTGATTGGCATCTCGGTGACTGTTCTTAAATAAAACGGTACATCTATGACGCCGGTCCGTTGCTATGGGTCACCACCATGTTTACGTAAATTAAGTGTCTACTTTGGTCCAGCTACAGAAGAGTAGATTGGTCAGTCAGCAGTAACGAATACGATGGGTATATTTTTTTACATTGTTAAAAACGGTGACAAAATTATAAGTAACAATTGGTCTTATTTTTCTTTACTACTATGTTTAAAGTTCGTAAATTGTATGCGATAAAATCTTTGGCGTACGTACATATCATCATCAACAGCCTGTGTTAGTCCACTGCTGGACATAGGTCTCCCCCAATACTTTGATGAGATGGACCTTTCATTCATATTTTTAAACATAATAATATAAAAAATTGGTTCCAACGACCCTTTCGTATTTAATGATGATGTTTTATTCCAGTACTGCGACGTGCAGCTGCCTGAAGTTGAGGAGATATTGGCAGTCGAACCGCCCGCCGGTTATCTCTGCCACGAGAAGAGGGGCTGGCTGCCTCCCAACACGGACCAAGTGTGCAGGGACCACATATTCCGCTATGTTAAGCAAACTCTGCTGGCCACTCATAATGCCGACTTAAAACTGGAAGTTAGTCAAATATTTCTTAATGAACATACTATATTAGTGTGAACTGTGGTGATATAATTGTATTTTCCGAACTTAAAATTGTAATGAGTAGAATGTATTAATTTTGAAATTACATCACTAGCCTGCGTTAGTCCACTGCTGGATATTGGCCTCCTCTAATGCACGCCCTCTCCACTTTGGGGTTTATGGGCCGAATTCTACCACGCTAGTCCAATGCGGGTTGGTGGATGGACCGACTTTTACATGCCCATCCGACGCATGGATCATCTTACTTAGACTCTGAACAAATGTGAATAAATCTTATGTCAAAGAACTAATGTCGGCAGAAGCCAACGCCTTCCCATTGGTGGGCGGCCATTTTGCATCCCTATAAAAGTGATCTACTTTTTGTCGCCAATTGACTTTGACATTAGACTTTTTTAACGTAAATTCATCAATCATCATCAATTCATCTCTAAATTTAGTGATACTAAAGATTCATACACGAGTTTATTCCCTCACATAAAAGTCTATGAGAAAATGAAAAATAGTTAATGATATCATGGAAGCTGGACTTAAAGTATATGACAGACGTTTGTAATATTTAGGTAATATTGTGTTGTTAAAAAAATTTAAGTGAAATAATTTAGCCGTTTATTATTCTATTCTTTGCCGTTTTATCCATAAAACGGTATTAAAACATTCTTGCTAGAATCCGCATCAAATATCACTTATGCCGACTAGACTAGACTTTTTAAAAAACTTATAAAGTTTTTTTTCTATATAACAGCAAGGAAGCATAGGAAGCAGCGACGAGAATTCCAACTCCGACGACGACGGAACGACCACACCAGCTAACGAAATAGATGACGCGTCATTCAATGAATAAATAAATACAAATGAACTGTTGTCTATTATTTAATGTAAAAAAAAACACGTTCGTGTTCAACTTGTTGGTAAACACAGAAAAGTTTTCGATTTGAGAATTGAATATCTTTGTTTCATTTTCAGCCCCATTCAAATTTATGCGCCTATATATGTATATATTTATGAATATATATGAATAAATCAAAGACAAGCTGTTTATTTTATATTCAACAAACGATTATAAATTATCACTTAAAATTGTTTGCATTTAACAAGCAATAGAAGAAACAATTTTACGACATGCTAAATTTAAAAAAAAGGAAGAAAAAGAAAAGTCGCCATTTCATTGAGTTAACCTCAACTTGTTTTTAAAGTTATCATCGATAATATTAATTTTCCAAATATCTTATTTGGAGAAGATTAGGTTTAACACTAAAGTTGATAGAATTGATTTACACATGGTCGTTGTATCGTATCCGTTGAGCTTAAAAGAACATTTTCAACGTCCGGGATTAGTTTTTTGTTCTCTGCTTATCTGTTACAGATAAGATTATTTTGTAGTTTACAAAAAAGGCGACATTTAAACAAATGCAAAAATATCTCATAAACGTTATGATTTCCAAATTGTTTAACCGAAAGCGTGAATGTAATTTTCAAAACCAAAGAGTAATACCAACGAGTATACTAATAGTGTAGAATAATGTTCAAAAGTCAAAATATATTTTTAAAATTAATGTCAAATATTTTGAAAAGTGAAATTATTTAATCGGGTTAAAGACTTACACTTAACCATACTAGAGAAAAGCGAAAGAAATGAGATTATTTGTGCCGTCTTATTCATTTGTAAAATTGATATTAAATTTGTATTTGCAAGAAAGAGCAAAAATTTTTTTTCAAAAAGACCACTTTGGCCACATATTTCCCGTTTCATACTCGAGCCAAACCTATGAAAATAAAACCTAAAATAAGTCTATGTAATCTTAAATATTCTATAGTTCTTGCATACAATTTTGGTGAAGGAAACCATTTACAACGCTTTACGTTTTACCCAAAGTTTTACAACGATTCATTTTATATAGACTTCGGTGATTATTCCAACTTTTTGGAAATCATGCTTTGTATATATCTTAAAATAACTGCTCCCATAGTCTAGTGGTAAAGCTTACGCTTTATAATCCGGAGGTGGTGGGTTCGAATCCTGCGGAGACTGAACTGCTTTTATAACTCGTTTCCTAGTTGGTTTGGGGTAATGCAGGCCGATCATTCGATTGCCTCTAATATCTCTTTCGCAGTCGGTTCATCTCTTTTATATAGGTCGGCCGCAGTATCGTATATATATCGTAGTAATCGACTAGGAGGACATTATTATTATATCTTAAAATAACATGCCAACGGAGAAATAGTTATCTGCATGAACAATTTGTATTGAACTTTCCATATCGAAGTGTACCCTCACAAAGTGATAGGCTTATTGCTTGATAACAGCTAACGGAGTAATTTCTGTACGCCGTTTATCTCATTTAAATAAACTAACTAATGTATTTGTCTAAACGATAGAACAATAACATCACAGATATTGTTACGTATTGCTAGCACAAGTTTTAATAGATCAGTGAGGGATCTTTTGACTTGTGTGTTATGCTATGCTTTATGTTAAAACTGCATAAATATTACCCATATCATATTTACTTGTTAAAATTTTCAAAATATATTTACTCATACTAAAAATATTGCCTGAAACTGGTGTTTGCTGTGGTTTTTGAAGATTTTTTTGAAGGTTCTTTGAAAAAATATAACAAAACCAAATGTGTGAGACGATGTGATAAATTTATAAAATATATGACTATTGACAAAACTAAAATGTATGTTTTTTTGCCGTCAGTTAAACCCATTCGGGAGATAATACAATATTACCCATATTATAACAAAATAAAGTTATGATTGCTTTTTTATGAATAGTTCTATTGTCAAAGTTACCCACATAATACAAAACCGTGGTTTCTTATAGACTGTTGAGTTTTTAGAGAACATTATTATTCTTTACTGGCGAAAATTATTGAGAGAGCTCTAATAAAGTAAACAAAATTATGTGTGCGTGTACTAGCGTACACTCGTAAGAAGTGAAACTTCTATATGACGTTATTTTTCAAAAAATTATTTACTATATGCAACTTTACAGAAATTGGTTAAATAAAGTTAAATTAGATATAGTTTAATAAAAGGTTAAATAAAAAAAAATATTAAATTAATTATATTAATATAAATATTTAATATTTATTTGTTCAAAGTCATCACTGCTTAAAGCGGGTCATGGGCTCTTATGGAAGTCGATGCAACCGCCTCCTAGATTTCAAAAATGTGACTACTCAAAACGGGCCGCAGAATACATTGGAGACATTTACCAATCCCTACTCCGCTGGAGAAAGTATACTTCGAATCACGCGTCGTAGGGATAAAAAAAAGATGGCGCGTATTTTGCGTTTGCTGTAATTTGATAACGCAAAAAAACTTACTAACGCCAAAACTATCCACAACTCATCACTGCCGTTGTTAACCGATGCATACAAACCAGGACTTTCCGAAAAAGAGGAAGAAGGCTTATGTGAAAATTATCCCAAAACCCGGAAAATCTGACTACCATTGAATCCTTTCGTCCTATAGAACTTATACCTGTGTTCGGGAAGCTCATTGAGAAACTGTTCATCAGCAGAGTAATCTATCGGGCTTCGACAACTAATGGACTCTGCGATAGGAAATTTGGCTTCAGAGCACAAACAAACACCACCCAGGCCATCGACACTGCTCTTCAGCGAGTAAGAGAGGCAAATACTCATAAGAAACTGGCCGTAGCAATCTCCTTAGATATTAAGGCCGCTTTTGATAATGCCCGGTGTGAATATTTCATCGTTTGCGACACATCGGTTGCCCAAGCAACATCTTTCGGCTCATTGGGAATTACGCCAGGGATCGTAGGGTGGTCTTTGATTACGCAGGCGAGAGAGTCATCAAGACCATGACCAAAGGTTGTGTGCAAGGGTCAACCTGTGGCCCAATCCTTTGGAACGTAATTCTTGATGAACTTCTGGAATGTGCTCTTCCGATGGTTGCCACATACAGGCTTTTGTGGATGATGTTCTGCTGGTAATAACGGGTGGCAACGTAGGCGAGCTAGAAGCAGCAATCGACGAGGCACTAGCAAAAGTGATCCAATTGGGAAACAGCGTCAAGCTTTATTTTGGACCTAGCAAGACGCGAATGATAGCCTTCACTCCTAAAGCTAAGACGGCCAATGTGACAATGACCCAACAATCTTTAGAATTTGTACAAGAGATCAAACTTTTATGAGTATCTATAGACGAAAACCTGCTTTTTGGTCGCCACATTCAGAACAATATAGCCAAGGTCGTGTGGATTTTTAGCAAACTTTGCATTTTCTCGAGACCTACCTCGGGAGCCCACCCTTAAAACATCCGGGCTATCTATATACATGTCATCTAGCCTATATTGACATATGCTGCGGGTATTTGGGGACATGCAGCAAGCAAAGTGGGGCATAAAAGACGACTCGGGAGCATGCAGCGTGGCTTAGCTATCAAAGCAATTAGAGGATTCCGCACGGTATCAACATCTGCGGCTAATGCCCTAACTCCACTGGATCTCAAAATTGCTGAAGTGCATACGGTAGAAAGGGCCAGACTTCACGGTATATCGGAAGCAGCCCCCACGACGTGCCTCTTGAAAAACTCACACCAACCAAACAACTTTTACACCCTGGGCGTAGAATTACCTTAAAACCAATTTTGACGAATAGTCCAGGTGAAGTGGATGCACTTGTCGGGCAATCGCCTGTTAACATATTTGCAGACGGAAGCAAGTAAGTCGTCGGGACTGTAGGCGCAGCGTTTGTAACATTTAACTGTAGAAAGATTTACACTAAAAAGCTCAAACTACATAACACCTGTACAATTTATCAGACAGAGCTCTTGGCCATATCTAAGGCCTGTAAATGGGTCAACACGAAATGTCACAAACACGCCACAATTTTCAGCGACTCTTTATCATCTGTTCTGGCAATACAGAATAGAAGTAGTACGCACCCACTTATCTCTGCTATTCGCCACACTATACACAAACACAGAACGAGGCACACTGGCACAATTAACCTGCCATGGGTTAAGAGTCACGCGGGCGTGCCTGGCAATGAGGCAGCAGATAGAGCAGCCAAACTAGCATGTAGATTGCACAAATCACTGGATTACGCGGCTTATTCAATCGCACACGTCAAAGCTCATTGCAAAAATATCAGCAAACGTACAATGCAAGCCAGATACGCCAGCGCTGACAAAGGACAGCATACCAGGACACTACCCCCCACACCACTAGATCACATTGACGACCTCATGGCAATAACTCCTCCAACCTTTCAGCTTACACAAATTCTAACTGGTCATGGATATCTCAAGACCTACTTAAAACGTTTTAATATCATTGAGGATAACAAATGCCCTTGTGACTACGACAGCTCTCAGACGTTGACTTATCTTTTGAAGCACTGTTGCAGATTTGCCAGTCAAAGAACAGTTCACATAATTGCCTGCAGTAATCTAGGAGTGTCACCTTTTCAGCTTACTGACCTTATCCGTAAACCAACCGCCTTTGAATCGTTCCACCTTTTTGCCAATTATATAATAAATAACCTTAAATTGTTTAACAATAGGCCATAGGATGCGCTAGGGAAAAAAATAAAAAATCTGTTTCTGTAATATACATGTACACATTGTTTTTGATTTTAGCGTTCTTTGTACACACTACCTTTTATGTGTTTTTTTCTTGTTACTTGTAAATTCTTTTATAGCAGTTGCTTACTGTGTTGTGGAAAGAGACATTTTTATTGATTTTTTTTCTCTTGTCTTTAAATTTTATTATTTTTTTCCTATTTTCTCATTATTTTCTTAGATTTGTCCCTTTACTATGTAAATATATAAAAATACTGTTTCTGTTGGTAGTTTTAAGTAAATTAAGGAATGTTAGTTATGAATATTGTATCAAATAGCAAATTCCAACTAATGTATCTTTATTGTGTAAAAAAAAAACAAATGTAAACAAAATGAAAACAATGTGATAAAGAATAATAAACGTCTGCCGGAGGTGGTGTACGCCCTCTGACGGAAAAACAAAAAAAAAAAAATGATAACGCATGAAGTTAATGCATTAATTATAAAAATTAAGTATTTCGCTATTATAATTTCCGTTTTTCTAATTGTAAAAATACTGCTATCTAGTTACAAAATGTAACAACTATATGAACCATACACTTAAGTATTTAAAACGGTTACTACACAATTTACATAGATGGCGTTAAATTTTAATTTTATACAAAAAACATGGCGCGTAACGAAAACATGTTACACTAAATTTTTTTCCAATCCCGATGTGATAAGATTAATATTAAAAATATTTCGTAAAATAACGCACTAATAACAAATGTCAAGTTTACCCAGAGTGACTTTACTACTTTTTATATAAGTACCCTCAAAGTATCGATACTTACTCGATGTATTTTGACATCGTAAAAGTATCGTTAAAACACGCAGTCGTTCAAAGCTACTGGACACCGACAAAGCGTTTGTCGCATCGTAATTTGTATTCGCTTGCGAAGCGTCGGAAAGTTCCACGATGCGTTGTCGGGTCGTTGATTTTGCGATGCGAACGCTCGCAACGATGTGTAGCCTGGCCTTTCTTGTCATTTGAGCAGAGAGAGATATGTAAGGTGGTAGCTTAAGATTCAATCATTCTGTATCTCGCAGAAACTTCTGCGTCGAGGATGGTAACAGGGATTCTTAATTTGACAAGAAGATATTGCATGGGTTATCTATGTATCCCTAAATATTCCGTCAGTTGATCATCCGAAAAGTCTGACACGGACGGATGAGGAAATAATTTGTCAAATGCTGGCTCTATGACCTGAACACATTCTGGTCATTCCTAAAATCAGGCTAAAGTAGTTTGTTTCACTTTGCAAAACCATACTCAAAAGGTGTTATTGAAACTGTAAATTTAACTGACATCCAATCTATCCATCAATTGCAGTTAACCTTTTTGGGCTGTAGACTTGAGATTCGGTACTTGTAAATACTGTTTATCCGGTAAAATGAGAAAATAAGAAACCGACTCCATATTATCTTAAACAAATAATAGAAACAAAATTGTAATATATCATGTTTACAAAAATAAAAATCTTAAGTCTTTTTCTAAATCATCAAATTAACCGTTTTTGACTGAGTACATTCTGATACATAACCGACACATATTATAACATATATTTTTTATTTTTATGTTGTTCTGGAATGACTGGTCCGATTTCCACAGGACTGGAACTGGAAGATATTTAATGTAGCTGGTTGTAACTAAGACTAATTTAAAATATATATATAGAGGTATATATATATTACCACGTGGTCGATGTCGCGGGCAACAGCTAGTAAATAAATTATATGTAAATTAGTAACAGTTGTTTGAGCTGACGAACGAACTAGTCTAAACTTTGCTCATGCTTATCAAGGGACAAAGTTTAGACCAAGTTGTGTTATAACAAATATCACGTTCGCCAAACCGTAATGTGTGTTGTCCATTCGAAAGAAAACAAAGAGTCAAAATAATGCATTTATTTGTGTTCATAGTGATACCGTACGTAAACAATGATATTTCAAGTGTTTAAAATGAGAATTAAGCTAATTGTTAAACAAAGAAAGTTATTTTTGTGATTACTTTGTAACAAATTATGTATACTATATTAGTAATTATTCAGATATTTTGAAAGAAAGTATGAAACCGACGAATAATTAAAGAAAATGTAGTTCAATACTATATTTTTACCCTGTACTTCTTGAACACTGAAAAACAAAATTTAATTGGAAGAAAGGTTTTGCGAGCACCCGGCCAAATGTAAAAAAAAAAAATAGTATGCGACCATTCGATTATTTATGTATTTGTAAACATATATAATATTTGTTTATATTTAATAGCTTATTGATAACTTGCTTTAAAGCATATTTTAACAAAGCAAAAAAATATAATCAGCATAACAATGCCTTAAAAAGGTTAAACTTACTTTGTGGTTTTCGCGTTTGTACTATAGTTTAAAAAAAGGAGACTGAAAATATTTCTAAAATCCGCTTATATCTACTTAGATTAGGTGAGAAATCGTACCAAACAAATTTAAACTAGCAAATTATATTATTAAAGATTTGTTAATTAAAATGATTTTACTTAGAAAATTGTCTTTTTTCTTACTAGTAAGTAGGCGTCCTAGTGTTACAGCCACAAGCCAAAATGCGAAGAGACTTTTCCCAGAAAAGTCCAGAACTATTTTAACATTTTAATTACCAACAATGAATCAAGACAGGTACCTTTGCCCTTCGTCAAGTCAAATTTGCTTAAGGATATTTTTAAATTGGATAAGATAAAGAGCAGCCATGCATTTTTTTAGTACATGTGACCTTTTTTTCTTCATAAAGATTTTTCAAAGTCGTCATTGGGTCGGTTTATCGGAGTGACTTAGTAAAAATCCCCGAACATAAAGGGTAAACAAAATTCAATGAATAAACTAAATGTTAGTTAACTTAACTATGAACATACGACCTCCGGCTTTCTAACGCCCAAGCCTATCATCATCATCATCAAATCAGCCTAGAAAAGTCTACAGCTTGACATAGGGCTCCCCCATGAGCTGCCGAGAGTTACGATCCTGCGCCACCTCCATACACCGACTTTTTGCATAACTTATACTGTAAAAAAAGCATAATAGGCAAGGAGGCAATTGCCCACGGAAAATTTGATCTAAGACTTGCATGTAAATCAGTTAATTCGAGAAATGAATAATAAATAAACCAGATATTTTCTTTTGAGTATAATTGCAAACAGCATTTAAGAAAATATTAAGCCCAAAGAAGGTACATTAATCGATTAATTGATATAGACGCAAGGTGAAGATTCTAGTATGTTGATTCTGCATTATCTAGGTATATGCCATTTCCTTATGGATAATGAAAATGTCAAACCTCGTAATTTCATTCGTTTTTTACGATAACAACATTGTTATATCTGTCAAGGTTACCTCAAACCTAATATGCAACGGTACCTTATAGATTATCCTCTGATATATAGTCTAATAGTAATAGAGAACAGCCCCATTGTTTCAGATCGGGTCGAAAGTCCACATTTCGGTGTGTGGTTATTTACCCGCGCTATCTTAATTTCCGCCCCTCTAGCGAGGCATGCGTTCTCGGGGGCAAACGACGCTCTTATCGCGCGTATAAAATCGCGTCAACTTTGCGCGCGCGCACACTCGCTTTAACGTCTCGGCGCTGCACTATCGATCCACTCTTTGTGTAGTTCACCGGCGCGCGATTCCGCGAGCGAGGTTAGTTGATATTATTTTTGTACAAGTTTTGGCGGGAAATTGGAGCGTGGCTCGACCAGTTTTAGTCAATTTGCGACACCCCTGAAACAGTGATGTACGTGCGTATTAGTGTTGTATAGTTTTTCGTTATAGCGACGAATCGTCAACATTGTTCAAGTATTTATTAAAGTCGCTACGTGTTGTTTACGGATTAATTACTTTGTGAATATTTTTGCTTTACATTTATTTATTCATTGTCCGTTTATTATTGATTCTTTTATCAACTTTTTGTTGTTGAATATTAATCAAAAATAATATTTATTAATTAATGATTGGTCTAATAACATCATATGGATCAAGTACTATTTATTATAGATAAATAAATAATATACATAGGTAATTAATTGTTAATAACTACGGAGGGAGATCTCGTAAAAATTTAAGGTGAATTTATTTTTGTTTTAGGTTTAGTTTTTATAGTTATCAAAACCATTGTGAAATGAAAAATTCTAATAATAGTGGGTATTATCGAAATCGAGATTTGTTTAATCATAAGGCTTTAAAAGTGCGATAGCGTATAGGAAAATTATAATCAATTATGTACGTACGTAATGGGCGATAAAGTTGTTGTCAAGTTGCTAACAAAGATGTGTTTCAAGGGTCAGCAATTTATTTGGCGCAAATGTAATACAACCTTTACTCGTGTAAGGTCGATTTAACTATTAACTAAATAGGCAAAGAATTAGTTACTCTACATTAAATGTATATTTTAGAGACCATAATATAAAAAAAAATTTTAACTACAAAAAGAAAATGTAATATCTCAGATCGTATCATTGGAAAACTTATAATAAAAGTAAGAAAAATGGATAAAACCTTTTTAGTGCATATTTTTATATATATTAGTTCTTTTTATACTTTTAGATAATTGTAGCATTAAAGGTGACTTTAAAAAAATATAAAAGTTTTTTGTTTTAAAATAATTACAATGTAATATTTTGATTGCAAAACAATAAAAATTATACCAGTTCGGGAAGTTCCTGCGGATGTAGCAACGAATGCGCTATGTATAACAATTATAATTTACGGAAATATTAGCCGTTATTGGGAAATAGACCTTGCTATTAGTAACATACAAAGTAAAATATTTATAACATACCATAATCTTTTAAGACTATCTGAAAATCTTTAAATATCAAATAATTAGATAAATATCAATAGTCTAGATTTAGAAGCATGTTAAGGTCTTAGGCACTACAAACTTTTTAAATTTTGAGTGGTCATCGTAATTATTGTTTCGTCACGAGGCTAAATAAAAATAAAAAGATAAACTAATCGCAATGTCCCAAGCAAGACAAAAAACGTTTTCAACACAGGACGTGTTACGAATAAGTTATTTGTCCTTGCCACGTGCCTCGCGTAGAACCTTTAGTGTTTACGCTGCACGAGCACTAAGGAAGTGATGGTTATGGGCTCGCTAGTGGGCACACTTGCATTGGCCTTTCAGATATTCTTAAATAAGAAAAAGCTAGTTTTATGTTATTGATTTACCTATTGGTTTATTTTAATAAGGTTTATTTACGCATCTAAAGTCTGGAAGTGAATATTAAGTGTTTGTTTTAAATTTTATATTACTTTCCAAGTTTAGTACACTTATTGTGTTATACTTTTTTCTTATTCTGGAGTATTTTTCACATGATGAATAGTTTTTTTAATAAAGCTACTCGACGTATCAGAGATCCTAGACGTACATCTAAGAGGAAACGATAGAATAAACCCTTTTCGTAAGAAATTTAGTTTACGTCCTTCTTCAAGTATTTATTTTGGCTACGACGCCCTTTATATTGAAACAAACAACTTTTTTCGGCAGAAATAGGCACTGGAAGAGCACTTCTCTAGTCAGTTCCTTGTAAATTGTTAACAGTTCTTATTATTTACCATAATACAAAGGTAGTTGCAATAAGTAAGTTATTTTTGAACAATTAATTTTCTTAAACAGACGGCGAAGCAGTGACAGTGATATCAAAATGAGTAGCAGCGACTTCAGACTAGAGCGCAACGTCGAGTTGTCGCCGGAGACCAAGGAGATAGCAGAAAAGGAACTCCGTGAGAGCCCCGAGAGGGTTCGCGAAGCCCTGGAACGGCTCCGAGAACTCCTAAAGGAGACCAAAGACATCTATTTCGGTGATGACGACGAGCTCCTCACTATCTTCCTCCGCCCATGCAAATGGTACCCTGAAAGCGCTCTGGCATTGGTGAGTACGCAATAAAATGTATTATAGAATATTTATTATTTACCGTGTGTATTATAAACGTAGAATTATTTTATTCCGCACGGTTAATCGAGAGTTTCTTATTCGTTTACCATTTCGAAACCATTACCTATGAAAAGGGCTCTAAGGTTCAGAAAAGCAAAATAAAATAAGCGGTAAAAATTCACGAAAATAGTTTTAAATAATAATGAGTATTATTCGCGTAAATTATTGTATGACTGCCTCCGTAGCCTAGGGGTATGGGCGTGTGCTTTAGAAACCGAAGGTCGCAGGTTTGAATCCTGCGGGGACGCAACAAATTTTCAGTGTTGTTTCCTAGTTGGTTAGGGTAATTTGGGTCGATCACCCAATTGTCTGAGAAGTAAGATGATCCATGCGTCGGATGGGCATGTAAAAAGTCGGTCCACCCACCAACCCGCATTGGACCAGCGTGGTGGGATGCGGTCCACACCCCCTAATGGATAGGGGTGTATTATGTCCAGCAGTGGACTAACGAAGGCTGATTATGTGTGATGTGATGATGTGAAATTATTGTACTGGTAACTTTGAAATAATAGTCAAAGTTAAAAGCAATGTTTATAAATATGATTTGTTTCGGTGACCGTTTCAATACATGTATCAATTTGAATGCATTATTTACAGTCTAAATGGCTTTTATTTGAGTCGCGATTTGTTATATTTATTTTTATTATTTCGAACAATACTAGTGTGGTTTAACTGTTTTTCAGTAGTTTGTGTAGAGTTGGTATAAGTACGGAATTTGTGGTTACCTCCGGTCTATTCTTAGTAGTTATCACACTTTTAAATTAAACTTGATACAGCTATGCGGGATAAAATAGAAGAGCGATCAAATATATCAGTAAATTACAAATCAAATTTTATTTGAACGAGTAAATCACCGAAATAGATAAAGTAGATAGCACACACGGACTATTTTTTATAATATATATGTATGAATTTGTGTCAAATATATTTTATAAATGACAGAGACCTTTAAGGAGATAATAACACTTTTACTTATCTGTGTGTTACTGACATACGAAAATTGACTTTGAACATTTTATTTCTTTAACAATACAAATCGCGATAATGCTTGCTCTATTAACTTTGCGTAAGTTCATAAATGTTTGTAATGCCATTTTGGATTTGGAAACCTCTTAAATTACTCCACATGCTAGTCATTTTATACAGCCTAGACCTCTTTCTTGACATGAATGTGAAATGTTAAACTGGAGTTAACTTGTTAGAATATTCATGCTCCAAATTTGTACAAATTTCTTGAAATTGTATTAAAAATGAGACCTATATGCTTCAACTTATGAGAGATTAACTGGCCATATTTTTTCGAAACACATAAGTTCAATTACTTTTCATCGTTATGTTATATTATGTGTTTGCCCAAATATTTTGGTTATATATAGACACTTTTTATGCGTAAAATCTTATTAGTTTCACAAAGAAGGTACCTTTTATGCATAACACAAAACATATTTTCTGTCTTTATATCGTGCCGATTATATTTGCCCGTATCTTATATCCTAACCAGTTTCTAATTTTAACCTGACATTTAGTGTTAATAAAACCAAAACAAAACTTTAATAATACATTACGGCCGATTGTTAGAAAAATGTTTTTTCTCATATCTAATAATACAGATTAAAAAGATCGGTGCCACCGTTATGTTCTTAAAGGCAGCCATAATATCGTCCGGTTGCGTACGGCATACTTTCGAAAGTATCATTTGAATCTTACACATAATTACTGGGCGTGTGGTACAATCTAGAGCCGTGGTTTTCTCCTGACGAGGGGAAATGTTACCACTAGTTTGGAACGGGTCTCGGAGTATCGATGCATTATAACTGCACTGGGCATCTTAGCAGTTTGACTAAACTGCGCTTGTCATTGACCGATAAGCTAAGGACAATATCTTATTTGCTCTGAGCTATTGAATTGGAAGAATGGCATATTTATAGACCAGCTATATACAAAGCGAATGATAAACAAAGCTATAGGTCATGTTTTTGTTCTTAAAATTTGTGATAAACGCTGTAACTGTTTCATTATTATTTATAGATTATATTAGCATTAAATAAGAAAAGTGAACGTAAATAGAATAGTTATATGATTTTCGATTTCGTCCTTCATTGAAATTTGACAATAATTAAAATGGACAATTTGCTTACAAGTTAAGAATGATTCAAAGTGCTTAATTTGTTGATTTAAAAAGTTAAGCAGGTAAGCTGTAATAATCATTTAATATCGTTCTGTGAAACAATTTAAATCATCTCATAGTAATTTAACATCACATATATTCGAATTTTTCATATTTTAGCGAGTTTACAAGGTATTATATTACTTTAGGACCAATAAAGTAAACTATAGATCAAATTCTAGTGTTTATAAATTTTATTCTCTGAGCACTAAAACATGAACTATCGTCTACTGCATAACTTATTTGTTTGCAGTTTAAAAGTATGTTCCAACGCCCTAAATTAAATCTTTTCTAATATAGAGAAGGTTGTTTAAAAACCGTGCACACCCCAAATTGTTTGCATAACACCGGCGTGACGATGCCGAAACTAGAGACGAGTTGCCAGCGCTGTGGCGAAACGTTACAACGATAAGAAAGGTTGCCGGGCCCTACGAAAGCTTAATTTATTGTACGCTTACCTAACAAACAGATTATAAATAGGTATTTAAAATACTATTAGATTACAGTTTTTAAACGACTAAATATGTTCTTGGGGTTTGTTGTTTTTGATGCATATAATGTAATAAAAAAATTATTTATTATGTTTGCTCGGTCAAACGGCGAATTAATTCATATTTGGTAGTAAGCTTCTTAGATTAGGTTCAGTGTTGTTAAATTCGAAGAAAAAAGAACTATGTGTGGATATTTGAAACTGTTCTTCCTAAGATCTTAATTCAGATTACTGTGTAACTTTTTCTATAAATAATAGGGTTATTTATAAATAAAAGTTACATAATAAACCATCTATTTTTAAAATAATATAATTTTTGTCAGCCACCTAAACGTTGGACGTTTTTTATACATTTTGTGAATAAAGAATAAATAAACATACAAATGTTTCTCATACAATATTACTAAAGCTTAGAGAAAAGAGGAGTATATTTAACTATTTATAAATTATGTATTTTACTTATTTACTATATAATTATCTCATAGTTAACATCAAAAATTTTTAATGTGTCATTTCTTTATTGCTGTAGAAACAACTTTGAACTGTTATTTTGATAATACGTTTCTATCAAAATTTCTTCAAGAAAGAATCATGTCGTTGTCATTTTGTTGTTTTAAAGGCTAACAAAATTACTCACACATAATAAGTTTCCGAGTAGCATTGAAAATTGCTTCGAATACGGTTATTTTTTGACGTAGACGACACTGTGCTTAGGCTAATGTTACCGAAGAATCACACGTTGCATAGATTACCAGACAAAACAAATCAATTAGTTTGCTATGCGCCATTAAGCGCTATCAAATTGCAATGCGTAGAAGAAATTTGATACACGTTATTCATCGCAAGTTAAGGTGCAACTTACGACAAAACCTTAAGCATGCCAACCATGGTAGCTCCAATTAAATGCGTCACGTGTAATGACTTAGTTATCTTGTTGATCTTATTGTTATGCGGGTTATGTCTCTCTAGCTTAATGCGCCTTAAACTTGACACTACTTTAAACAACTTGTTAATTATATCTACTGGTAACTTATTTATAGACAGTATAGCTATAGCGTCTAAACTACTGCACCGATTTCGATGAAAATTTAGTATATACATAGGCTATTTAATAGAATAACTAAAACGATATATATATATATATATATATATATATATATATATATAGTTTTATGTTATTTCGTAAATATAATATTTATAATACTTTTCAATATTGTCAACGTTTTATATTCAAATGCTGTACGACACACCAGCAAAACGTTAAAATAAAAAAAGCTGATTGACAAAACACTTTACATAATACTTCGTCTTATTCTTGCATTATTTGTAACAATTATCACAGTAAAAGTTATTGAGAGTAATAAATTATTTAATAAACATACAATTGTTCGAAGGCCTAAACCACAATTACTACTAATTAGTACTAAGTAGAGTTTTAGTTGCTCACAACAAATATTTATAATTGCACTGAATACAAAGAACTGGGTGTCATCAGGAAACCAGAGATAAGCGTGGTGTCCAAGTCAAAGGGCAATGCGTATCAGCCATAGATAATGCCGTTTCATTGCTATCTACCATCGCTCCGTTGACATTGTGACTTCGGGCCTTAGTTAACAATTAGCACGATAACGTTATCCTGACATGTTGAATGAGACTCTATGAAATTCAAAAACTAAAAAAAAGTCTTATACAATTTTTCTTACATTGATGGTAAAATGCCGCTTAACAATTGTACTAAATAAGGATAAACCAGTTAAATTAGACATATGTTTGCGTATAATTAAAAATAAATGTGTTTGTACAAGCGTCAGAATTTATTCTTCTGTTTCTTACGCGTTTTTATATAATATAATATCGTGTATACAGTTGTCAGTTCAATAGTTAACTTCGGGGCGTCGGTTTTTCGTGAAGGTGTGCGCGCGCGTCTTAAAATATTTACTCTAATAAAACAATTATTAACCCTAACGCGCAAAAAGTAAAAATCTGTTTCAAAGATCCCATGACAGTTTGCATTTTTAGCCTTATGCTTAAACAGCTTAAAATAAATAATAATACCAGAAAAATAAATAAAAGTTATTTATTTTTCTGGTATTATTATATATTTCGTAATTAATTATGATGAACAGCTTCCGTGTATTTATTCTTGCTAAGGGTTTAAAAGGGTATTGTGTTCGCGTAGCTCTTTAAGTATTTGTTAATTTACACAGAGCCTTGAAAATTTGTGGGCTCTGTTTGAAATATTTCAAGAGCATTATCGTTGCACATGACATTATAAAGGGTGGTAACTTTTTTACACTAAAAATTACTTCAAACGCTGTAATATAAACGAGAATTGTTTCTTAGAAATGCGTGCCCGATGCGAAAGATTTTAATCGATTAGTCGCAAGATTGGCAATCAAGTGACATGAGCTGACCATGTAAAACGATACGATAAACAACACTATTTCTTTTTTAACTATCTATGTCTTTCGGCAGTAGGTCATCGTTATATTTAATAGATATTTTAAAAGAAGGAGGGTTGTTTTTACAATATGTAAAAAAAACTCATAGATGTTAGAACACAAACATGTTTTTAAGTGTCTTTACTGTGCAAATGTTGTTTATTTATCTAGTTTATGTACGTGCACAAATGCGGATGTATCGAACGCGAATAACGATAGTTGTATATGGGAAAAATGTACGTAGCAAATGTACGATCGCGTTTTATTACTGTTTTGTATATGTTAACTTTATTGCTAAAGCAAACCGCTTGTGCAATATTATTAATTGATTCAATGTTAATTCTAGCTTCCGGTTCGATTTGCATTTAAGCGCATTTGATTGTTGTTTTGAAAATCATCTTACAATGTTTAATTAAGTGTCGTAAAAAGTATTAGATATAAGAGAAGAAACATTAGGTAATGTTGATTTTTAATAGTACGCTTGGGTATTAATGTAGTAATGTAGTCGTACAAGATTATATGACGTGTTTGATCAGTTTTCTAAAATATTTTTAGAAGACTTATTAATGTGTATCAAGGGTTGTTTACGTTCAGATCTTTTACTTCTACACTTATCTGTCTCAAAACAGTCAAAATATGGAGTATATTTTCACTGTTCCTAGTATAATGCCATGTTTTAAGCAATACAACGACGAGCTAAAACTTTTGGTGTCTTACGTTGAATTAAGACATTAAAAATAGCTGTAAATGAATATGACGCTTACCATCATATAAATATCTCGATTGCCTCGTCACTTCATTCATTAAAATTATCCCCCATAAGGACTCGACGATTAAATTAAATGTTTTGACCCATATAAATTTATTCACGCATTTTTATATTTAGTAATGTAGGAAAATTACGTCGCGCAAATTTGGTATTGTAATTTTTTAATTACAATATAACTGTTATAAAAATAGCAGAACAATTCCCACCATTGCACTAATGAATATGTATTTGGAATCTGTCTAAAATAGAACGGTAAATATGTTAAAAGTATTTCTAGCCTAAATGAATAAAAATCTGTTGCTTCGTTGTTACCATCGATTTGTAATCGCAATTTACTATAAAGGCAAACTATGACGTCACTACACCTGTCGGCTGTCTCCACCAGACCCTATGCATATTAATAAGGTGCGTTTAATAGAGCCGGCTCCTTCTGTTACACGGAAGATTTGCAACTCACGCATTTGATCAGAATTATAAAACGTCAGAGAAAATTAAATGTTTAAGGCCCTAGTTGCAAATCAAGTATAATTAATATTACTTGACCGTTTATATTTTTATAGTGATAGTATGTTTCTTATTGAGAATCGGTTCTTAGATATTCATGGGACTTTGAATGAAAATGTACTATTTGCTTTTTGTAGTAATACTTCTGGCTGTTTACGTGGAAACTAAATATTTTAAATAGAATAGTTTTACGGATTTTATAGTGTAGATGTTTACGAGCCGCTTTATGACCATGGACGCATTATAATTAAACGTGATGGAATTGGCCAACTGTTTTTTTTTGTCATTTAAATACATACTACTGGTCGTTTGCGAGAAATCTACCTATGTTACGAAGAATAATTTTACGGTTCACGTACTACCTCATGATCAGGGACGGTAAAAGGATTTGAGCGGTGAGGAATTATTTAAAGGAAAATTATTTTAAGTTATGCAATTGACAAAACATTTTCATTCAACATTTGAGTACATACTTAGGACTACTTATTAGGACGTGCATTATCTAGTGTAAAAGAAATAGTACAATTGTGGCTAACACAACACAAGTTAAAATGTGTTGTTCATAAGTAAACACTAAAGTTTCTTTATGATCGACGAGTAACAAGGCTTAAAAGGCCCTGTCGCGTAATAGGAACAAACAATGGACTTTATTCACACCAACAATATAACATGTACATACAAGTAGTTTATTGTTGAACAATCGATACGGTGTCATTCAACTTTGTTACGAAACCGACATCCTAATCAATTGTGCTCTGATACACTATGTGATCTGTTATTGTCAACGATTTTCTTTTAAAGTAGCCGCATGACGATATATTTTCTATAAGTAATTTCAATTGCGTTTATTTTGTACTACTGGCTGACTAGAATTTAATTTTAATAATTTAGTTTATACTTAAAAATTAAACCCGTATGATTATTTTTTTATAAAAAATGTTATTGCTACATATAATGGTTAGGTTTTAGTATTGTCCTGTCGATTTATTATCAATATTATAAATCGAAAAAAAAATAACTCAATTATTACCAGTACATATGATAGAATGTACAGAAATCACTAACTTGGAAATGGCTGTCAAAGGGCAGCAGCTATTTCCAATAGTCTAAGACAGGACAACTCATTGTTTTCATTAATCTGACGGTGTTAAATGCAACGTATAATTTACCAATTTTAGTATCCACGAAATTTTAATAATGCATAAGAATATTTCTGAATACATTTAAGCATTGCATAGTTATTGACGACGACGTACCTACTATGTACCTTTTACTGTTTATAAAACACATCAAGTGTTAACGAGTCTTTCTGAATCACTGTCATTTGAACTTAACAAATAATAAATAGATAAACATGGTGGTGTCGATTAACAAAATTGGTAAGTTTGTAAATGCGAAAGCGTTTAAGGATGACTTGCTTCACGAAATTTCACTAATACTGCTTATGACCTAATTATACTCATTTCAATGCATTTAGGTCATAACACAAAATTCCCAGCAAAATCTTCGTTCGCCTACCATAATCTCTAATCATATCGCAAAAGTGTATAGTAAACGATAAGAACTATTGTATTTCAATTACAAATTTAATAACTAACTTATTTTTCGAATGATAAATATACCTACGTACTATTTGAATAATAATCGATAACATGTGATAATTAACTTGGTAAGCATTATTCGTGTTTCCATAGAGACGACAGATATGACCGCATCGGGTTCGTAGTCCAAGTGCATTCGTAACGGATGATAAGAACCGGACGCAGAATCGTTCTCAATCGTATCGGCTATCGATATATTTCACTCGTATAAGTGACCTTTCGTACTTAATGACCAGTGATAATTGTCAATGACGGACGCAACAAACAATATTAACTGATTGAATTAATTATTAATTATTTCATGTATTGAAAATAATACGTTTGACCAGTTTAAAAAACGTGCTGAATATTATTTGCAATATTAAATGATAAAATCGAAGTAAGCGGGACATCCACCGGATTGTAGGTTATATACATTGCTCATAGGAATTGCTATATGTAACGCTACATATCCGTTCGTCCACCACGACGTTACGTCTTGTTTATTATGTAATCATGATTATTAGAGTCCTTCTGACCGGAACTACTATTTCTAGAGTTGGAGCGAACTGTTCTCAAAATCAATTCACGAATTTTCGCTACTCTATAATATTTGAATCTTAGCCTACTGTACCTAGTGGTTTGGTGGTGCTAGAAACCGGAGGTCGTGTCGAATCTGCGAGACAAACAAATTTTCATTGATTGTTTCTAGTTGGTTAGGCGAGCCACTTGCTGATACCAATTGTCTGAAGTAAGATGATCCATGCGTCGGATGGGCATGTAAATAATCCACCACCAACCCGCATTGGACCAGCGTGGTGGTACAGTCAAACCTAATGGATAGGGTGTATTAGGAGGCCTATGTCCAGCAGTGGACTAAAAAAGCTGATGATGGTGATGGATGTTTATATAATTCATCCGAGTTTCGGATTTTTTCCAGCATCCATGATCACGGGCAGACTAAGTTGGTATATGTCTGTATCTCATGTTTTGGAATTCATGGAAATGAAAATTAATTTCATTAATCATTCAATGGTTTGTTCATTAATTAAGTATAATAATCGCGTAATTAAAAGAAATAATTATGTGTAAAGAAGTAACTTATCGTTTTAAAAATTACGACCATTTGTTAAGCGGGGAAAGAAAAATCTTTGTGTTATCGATGTTATCGGATTGTTTAGTGCAATATGGGCCGATCACCCAAACGCCTGAAAAGTGTAGTGATCCTTGCATCAGAGCAGCATACAAGAAGTCTTTCAGTCGTTCTAGAACGTGAGTCAAATTACTAATTCTTCCAAAAAATCTACGCGTTCAGCGTATATATACGTAAGTTATAATAAATTACAAGCTGAGCCCAAATATCTCGCGATAACTTAAGAAAATGCACATTTTAAAACGATTACTGTCGTTTTACTTAACCCTAATTATAAGATTTCTATCCAAAAACTACACATACATTCAGTATGATGTTACCAAAGGCAAGAACTACGATAAATTGTAAGTTTCTTCGAATTTGATTTAATAATACTTTCAGATTTGGCAACCTTTTAAGAGGGCAGAATTGTTAGGAAACGTAAAAGAAAGCGACGTACGAATGGTTTGACTAATCGTGTAATTGATATCTTAACCTTGCTGCCGACCTTGCTTCGATAATACACGTCAGTTTATAATACTCATTACGGATTCTATTTGCTAACGATTAATTCGTTAATGCCTAGCCGTATCGGCGTTTTATCTATCGACGATAATATTTGACAGAGGTTCTAAGATAATAGGTGTCCTGTATCCGGGCAAATGGACGATAAACAAATAGTCGCACAACATGGGCGGCATTAGGTCATCCAGAAAGCTAAGCTTCCAAATCAGGCACTAACTACATAATAGTCGCTGTAAAAGTTATAATTATTCTCAATGACTAATGAAACGCAGGTTCTAAGATAAGAAAGTAAGTTTGAAAGAAACAAACTGTTTATTTTTTGTTATTGTGTTGCTTTATTTCCTTGCTTATCATTCAGCTTGAAAAATAAGGTTTTTTTTTTAATTTATATAAATACATATTGACTTCGCGATTTCTCAATTTCTACTAGCTATTGCGACTTCGTCTACGTCTGCGAAATTATTATTATTTGGAAGCTGGCTAACGTTGGATACTTATTTTTTAATTGTAACCAAGTATTAATAGTTTAGTAAAAAGTTGTGATTGTGAAGATTGTTCTGATTCGTGCATGGTGATCATTTTATTTCCTTATGTCAACAATCAATAAACATATACAACCTAAATGCAGTAAACCAACACAGAATGTCTTGGTATATGCATAATATTATTATAATCTGTGCATAAAAAAGTCGCCAAATTTACATATAAAATCTTTTCCCTTCACAAGCCGGCCGCAATCAGTGCAACTGCACGCGCAGTTAATTATAATAACTGTGTTTAGCATTAGGCAAGGCGATCCGTCGTCGGTTGGCGGGGCGAACGTGCCGCGCAGCTTATTCGCAATCAGTCGTTAACCCGCCACCTGGACTTGCGTAACACTTAGAAGCAATGCCTCCGAGGCCCGAAAACGTAACATCATTATAAAACGATGTTGCACACCGAAGGTCAAGATTTTGCATTCGCCCGTACACTTTAAACCAAGCTTGAACATAATTTCACATTAGCGTTATGTAAAAAAACAATTTGATTAACCCAATGACACAGATAACCGTCTAGTTGTGCCTTCCGGTCACCAGATTCTGTAAATAGCTCTCGGATAACTCTGTGCTGATTGTTATTAAAGGTGTAAGTATCGAGTGTAGGTTATGACAAAAGGTATCGCGTAACTGTTTATGTAACATGTTATATTTCATATTGTTGATAGTGCAGTCTTGCATGGGAAGATTTTGCCTCATTTTATTGGTGAAATTGTATCGTCGTAACGTTACAAGTCAATAATACTTGTTACTTTTAAGTTCTATTTATAACTGAATGAAAGCTACACATTACATCATCAGCTGTTTAGTCCAATCTGAATGTCATAATTTAATGGTTGAATCATGGTCCAAGTGATCTAACACATACTTATTATAAATCGAATGATATTAATTTGAACAAAATCAATGTACAGAATGTGAAACATATCTGACTTTATACACTGTATAATAAATATTAGAAAATGTCGTACTTTAAACGTATCCGCAACAAATTGACAGGTAATATATTATCTCTATTATAATACTAGCAATCCGTCCACGGCTCTACCCGTGTGATTTTTAGGTTTTTGGAATATATATTCCTGGGATAAAAAACGTGAATGTTGCTCAAGAGTATATATATATAACTTTCTAGAAGTGCAAGAAAATTTCAAATTGTTTCAGTGGTTTCGAAGCCTATTCGAAACAAAAAACAAACAATTTTTTTTACATTAATTTAGATTATATTATTAAAGAAAACATATAGTAAGCTGTTCTGACTGATTTTTGATCTTCACATTATTCTAGCGTTTATAAAAATTAATTGTCCTTTGAATAACCTTTTTATACATCAATCACTGATGATACTATTAATGAACGTCACATAAACTTTTTAGGTAATGAATTCGACAAAAGAGTACACAATGAATCAGACAATACATTACACTACGCTTGCTTCTTATGGACCGTCTAACGATTCATTAAATGTGTTAATGATGTCCTCTATAAAAGTTCTGCAAGTTACATTAAAAAAAAATCAATTGCAGCTCACAACATCCGAAATAAATTATTGCCAACGATACTTGAATTACCTGTTTCTAGTTTAGGGCGATGACCCCTTTCGAAGTGCAGTGATTATAAAACTGGCTTCGCGCGCGGCTTCGCTCGTGCCGATTACTGTATAATGGTGTAAGTTTTTTCGACTTGACTCACCATAAAAGTCTGTACTTATTTAAAACGTCATATTACGCTTTAAACTAGTGGTAGGTCCCCTTTTACTGGGGGCCGTCTAGGGTGGTACCACCGCGGTGCCTATTTCTGCCGCAAAACAGTAGTGTAAAAACTCAACTATGTACCGGTTTGAAGGGCACCGTAGCCGACGACACTTAACATCCTATGCCTCATGGTAGGTAGCGCGTTGATAATGCCACTGATATTGCCAATGTATGTGGGCGACGGTGACCACATTGCAGTAGATGGCCCTACTGTTCTGCTGCCTTCGTAGCCAAAAAAACAAAAAAAAAACAGATTATTGTATCTGCTTTAGTTGATTTGCAAAACATTGTACAATAAAAACAGGATTATACTCGTTCCCTTTAAAATATTTATGGAGGTATTGATTTATTTCTTCGCTGAGTTAACGCTCGTAGGTCTGCGCTGCAACAATAGAACAAAGATCGCCGTATGACTCCATGAAAAGTGTGCGCGTAATAAATCAAAAAATAAAACGGCACTGTTTACTCGCCTCACAACAAGATAAAAGATTTAACTTAGTCATTGCGAACACAATAACTCCCCGTCGCATTGTCAGTATGTTTCTACATTATCGAAAGTAATGACGAAATGGGACCGTGGTGTTTTGTAAACAAAAAGCAAAACTCGACTGTTATGATATAACAAGCGAATTGCGACAGCCTCGATTGAAAATATTGACGCGTATTTTGGTTTTGTGCAGCTCGTGCTGTTGTGTTCGTGTTGCTCTGAACGATATTTTAGATAGCGAAACAATATCTTATGCGTAAGTGTATAACCACTGGTAATATGACGCTGTTTTACCGTAGAAAAAGGTTACAAGTTCTGAAAAAATGCCTTATTAATAGCACCTTGATGATGGTATTAAGTAGGGATACGTAGACGATCGAATGGTAATAGGATTGGCGCGGAAAAAACTCATGAATACGCTTTGCTTTTTAGCGGTTATAGAGTCGAGCATTAGTATTTGTTTATGTCAATACACTTATAAAAAATATTCCAATTGTTTCTTTTTTGAGATGCTCTAATTTTTTTCATAATTAAAACTAATAAATGTCTAAGATTACTAACTAAATTATTCGTCGTGCGTTTGGTTTTAATGCCTCTCTAGTCCAGTGGTGTAGGCTTGCTCTTTACATACAAGAATTCGATTTTGCCGGCTTATTCAAAATCTTTTGTTTTATGTCAAGAATTCCCATTTAGATTATTTATAGAAAGTGACAATCTGAAAAGTTAATCTGAGTTGCATCTCGCCTACATGTTGGTGTTAACCTATGAGTAATCAGACTTTGAGTGTGAAGAAAGTTTACCAGCCATACGCATATAGCCAATATACAAAAAAATATTTTTATTTCTTTACTAAAGTAGCTTAAAGATATAAAGGACATCTCTAGCAGAAGTATTTAAAGCTATCTTTGTAATCTCAATAACATTACAGCACAATTACACATTATTCCTAATTATTTGGCGAATGGCACAACGGCAGGGTATGCAGTTTTTACGCCGACATTGACTTTACGTAAATCTACCCAATGACTCAAAAGTATATATACAACGGTTTACACCTACGATTATTGTGAAACAAAGACATCTTTTTATAACCCGCTGATTTCGAAACAAATCGGTTCTAAATCATACAAAATTGCTTTCCATAAAAAACATGTTCAGCGTCACGAGAATTACGGGCATAATAAGATGTGCAGCTCTGAGCACTGCGTAATATGGTTTTGCAATTTCAGTTACGGGAAGCTATTTTGATAGCAATCATGCGGCATTGAGATATAAGTAGTGCGGTCACGCGAAAAAGCTACGGTCAGTTACTTAATTATGAGAAGCATCTCGGTTATTGTAGCTCTTGAGAAATACAGGTAAAGCTGGCATGACTTCTTACACCCGCGCTAAATTAGAGATGGAATTTATTTAAGTAACGTCTAATGTAAAACCCTGGTAACGCTTAAATCTAATGCGGTCTTATTGGTGGACAACCGCCATGGTCGATGCCCACGCGATGTTTAGCCAATAAGAGAGCCGTCTTATTTGGCAGCAAAGTTTGACATATGTCTGGTAACCAACACCAAGTGTCTTATTAAACTCGGGTATAAATGGACAGCTTCTATCCGTGCGGTTAAGAGAGAAACTTATTTGTTTTGATTTGAAGGGTTTAGGCGTAGATAGGGTTAATATAATTCTTACATTTGGTCAACGTTAAAACAGTGTCAAGGTCGATGTCTACTTTAAAGTTATTGCTTATTCTGTTGACTTTTGTTTATTTTAGTGCCAGTTATATTTTGTTTTTAAATTTTCGTGCTTAATAGTGTTTCTTTTTGTTTTAGATGCGTCGTATCGCCGAGTTCAAACGCGACAATGCCAGTCTACTGAACGGTTTGGTTCCTGAAAACGAAAAGGAAGCGTTCCTCGAGCACAAAGTGGTGAATGTAATGAAGGGTCGCGACCAAAAGGGAAGACGTTTGCTGATTGTTAACGTTGGAGGTAAGTAACGTTTGCTATTAGTATCTAGTCATTGTCCACGCATACTATTTAAAAAAAATTAATCGACAAAACAGTTGCATCATATTTTATAATTGTATTGTCTATAATTTGGTAATATAATTTTCCCTCGGTTTTAATAACATTAGTCCATGCTACTCTAGTTGATTACCTTAATCTGCTTGACTTTAAAACATTTTTTGAGAAATCTATACATTAGTCAATTTTTATAAATCAAAACAGTAGTTTCTGCGATTAACGTGTTTCGTAAACCAATATAACAAACTGTATAGTTATATAATAATATATAAGTAAAGAATCGGTAACAACTTTATAAAGATCGTGCCTAATCCGCCTAAATTGCTTTTGACCTAAACGGTCGTAATTTGTTCAACGTAAATTAAAAGCTCGATAGCCTTCCTTTCAAATTTGTTTACTTTGAATAAATAAGTTGTAGGTACATTAACGAGACTCAAAAAAAGTTTTAAATCAAGTGTCACTGACAAATTATAAACCTATTTAAGATTTGTTTAGAAATAAAGCCTTAATCTGAATGGAAGAGTTAAAATTTTGATCCAATCACATGACGAAAATATTTATATCAAAACTTATAGACAGTTTTCTAAAATTGATCCTTTCATTGGCTTATTCACGTTGCTTTTAAGCCGCCATTTTTAGAATAGTTTTTTTTTATGTTTTAAAAATATTATTTATCGAAAGATTTAGGCAACAGAAACAAATATATCAATACACATTTTAGGTACATTTATATTTTTTAATACTTAATAAACCGAATAATATCAAGGGAATCTGATTTAATAAGAAATAACTAGTGATAGGAGGAACTAGGAGATTTAGTCAAAGGTTTTATAGCATAAAAATATTACAAGGCACAAGGCAACTTAGTAAATTTTACGTCTTCCAAACATTTATCCCGAGACTTTTATTAGTGCATGCGCGGCTAGTGTCCAATTTTTTTAAATACGCTGCACTAATATTGAGGGATCGATTTTTTGTGTACTAGAACTATACATATAATTCATATGTAGGCTTGTAAATATGTTATTTTATAACTATGGCTGTACTAGAGCTTTATAAGATCTGTAATTTTTGCAAATAATAATAATAATAATGTTCACCAGTCGATTGAGACTTCGGCGGCCGATCTGTATTAGAGATCAACACCTACGCAGGAGATATTATAGTGCACAAGTGTACGCTCAAACACAAGCGCACTCCCTGTTCCTTTATACTCATACAGCACAATGGGACGGATAACCGACACGGTCGGAGAGTGTAAGAGGCGCATGATCGGCTCTTACATTCCGGCGCTTGGATCATCTTACTTTTCAGACTGTAAGAAGATCAGCCCAAATTGCCCTAACCAACTCGGAAATTTGTTGAGTCCCCGCAGGATTCGAACCAATGACCTCCGGTTTCTAAGCACACGCCCTTACCACTAGGCTACGGAGGCAGTTGCAAATAATGTTGAATATTAAATCTTCTGGTTTGAATGACAATGTAACTATCGTAATGAGTGCACGCTACGCAAAGTTACGTGTCTCGAAGTGGCAAGTGGTTTTGTGGTGTCTTACGCTGCCTTTTCTATGGGCAGGGTATATCACTTACCTTCAGGTGAACTTTCTGTTCGTCAGAATTTATCAGAGTAAATTCCATATCGCACTTGACAAGCCAATTGGTAAAGTGTTGCCAAATTGTTATAATGCATTTATGGTAGATGAGTTTCACAATATTTTTACGACCAAAGTTAACTGTCTTGACGAACCATTGCGTAACTGCTTAACTACTTCGCTCACCGTGTTTAAAGTGAATATTTAATGTACCATAAACGTTTTAGATCGATGCTGGATTATGTTAATATACAATATGTCCTTTAGTTTACTCTTTTTCTGTTTAGTATAAGATAAGTTATCAATTTTTACAGCTGTTGAAAGAGAATGTTTATAAAATAATTTACAAATAAAAGAAGAAATCTTCTCAATTACGATCATCGATACAGATTGATAGAGTATTAAAACAGATGTTTTTTTTAAGATTACTAACTTTATTCATCAAAATACTTTAATGTTTTAATAAATAACAAATTTTTGAATTTTTACAGGATCATGGAATCCGAAGAAAGTGAATGCAGATCAATTGTTCAGATTGTTCTACCTTATCCATTTGGCGGCCATGTTAGAGCCAGAATCTCAAGTTAGAGGCACTGTCGTTTTGATGGATTTCTACAATATGGGATGGTCACAGGTAAGCAACTTATTGCAAATTTAATTTAATATGTTATTTAAAAAGTATATCAAAAAGTATATTAAATTCGCTGGACTATTTAATTTCTATACATATCATTGTTAATAACAATAAATATTAATACATAGCGTATCTGTGATAAGGCGATAATAAGACGGATCTATGATTGATTGCTGTTGAGTACTTAATACTGTTTAACAATGTTTCAATGCCTTTACATTTTAAACGTAATAAAAAGTTTATTGGATTAAAATTAAAAATAATCGCCTCTTCAATCGTAAATATTTGCAATAATTTAGGTAAAAACTATTTCATGGACAATATACAATTTGTATTTTATTTGCGTGTATTGCGATTTTTTAACGGTTGTTATAATAATAAGTAAATAAATGAATACTGCTAAGAATACATAAATTTAAAATAATCTTAGTCAATACAATCGGATCAGCTGTTTAATTGTTTTATTTAATGTAAATAATGAGTTGAGTAATGAGTCAAGTGAGCGGACCTTTGTCTGTATTGTTGAAATTGTAATGTATGTATATGTTGCAATAAATAAATTGTCGGTTGTACCGAATTTGTGAATCACATTATTCTTATCCAAATAGTCCATGATATAGTTGCCGTGTTGCGACTTTGGAATGTGTTAAAACATTTTGTAATATCAGCATCTCGAACGAAGGTTTTTATCTTGGAAAAATAAATAATACTTACATTTTTTTATTTAGTAAAGTAGTATAAATAATTTTACTTTACCCGAGATTATAGAAATATTTTTTTTATATACAAAAGTATATCCTTATATGTTTTTTTTATTTTAATTTATAATATTTAATATTAGTTTAACACGGTTTAAAAGAAATATCTCCGCATTCCTATAAATAATGTCATTAATCATATGTCATAAAAAGAATAATAACAATAATCTAAGTAAAGGTGTGAATTCGAATATAAAAAGAAGCATTAACAAAGGTAAAGAATAAAATGACACAAAAAAAAACTATACATTGTATTGCGCATATTAAAATAAACATATTGTTAATGAACTAACAAAAATCCATTCAGAAATTCATTGTTTTCATTACAATTTTCCTTGACCTTTTTCTTGACCGTCGTAATCTTTCTTTTGTCGTTGTTCGTCAAAAACTTTTGTCTTAAGTAAAATGCAACGCGTGCAGCTACGTTCAGCCGATTGGCAACATTTCAAACGATTTTTTTTTTCGTAACGCACTCGCCTTGACATCCGAATTACGTAGCGTGCATACCGGAATAGGTTACAGATTAAAATAGAGACAATTGTTTTGGTGAAATAAATAACACTTTCACTATACATATATCGATAACAACGAACCTGTTATGTGATACGATTTTTCAATACGGCTCATTCAATACCAATATGCAACAAACAGTTGCGTCAGACGATTGCAGTCGCTTTATCGAGAGCAGTTAATATTACATATTGGGTCGAAGCAAACAATAAATAATTGCTATCGATAAGAGAATGTTTTTGAATGTAATCAATTATAAATTAAATAGTAGCATTTTGTTATTGGTTGGGAGGTAAAAGGTTATTTTTTTATTCATTATCAATTTGTTACATTTGAGACGCCTTAAAATTAACAAAAGTCCCTAAAAGATTCACATACGTTGCATATATTCGCAAATATTGCCCAATTTAAGATTTATACATGATACTCTTGCTGAGTTTTGTAAGTCTTTGCTTAGTGCTGAAATATGGTATCAGTTCTAGCACTGTCGTCTTAAAGCATCGTTTTACGGACAGTGATGATAAAGGAAATTTCGTTATTCCCTCTTCAGTACAGCGAGCCAACAATCGCACGTACAAACGAAAAATCTTTCAGCGCCCGATATCAAAACATCCTTTGTTACAGCACACGCGGGTGTACTTTGAAATTAATGAGTCACCTATGTCCTTAACAAAGAATTTAAGTACGATATACCCACTGTATTGTATACGCAGGCATGTTTTTATAACAAAGATGAGCAAAGTGCGTTCGCCTAACTGCTCTTTCCATTGTGTCTTTTATCTTTGTTTGACATTTGCGGAAATTTAATTATGCGCGATTTAAATGTGGGGGAATTGTGAAAAAGAACAATCGAGTAACGGTTCAAGATATTCGGAGGATTTTTAAATTGAGTAAAATTGATTAAAACTTGATAAGCTATCGCGTATCAGTGTTGATAGCCGCCATTTTTTTTATTTATCAATTTTATTGTTTCGATATTTAAGGTATGTCGAAGTCATTGTCAATGTCGTTAAATATTACCTTTTGGTTTTGGCACGCTGGCAATAAATGACAAACAAGTGATCGCTGAGTGCACTAGAAATGGCTGAATTATTCAATTCCGTGCGCGGTTCTCGCGTATTGATGGTTCATTATCGTCTATCATTGAAAGTTTTAGTTCTATTTATATTCCGATAGAACATACAACGGCCTGAATGCACTTCGTTACGCTTGTTGCGACCAATTAGTTCCTATCAATATTTGTATGTCACCATTATACACGAAGGTTAATTAATTGAAAAGGAAAAAAGGATTATATTAGATAGTATTACTAAAGTCCGTGGTTTCTCGATAGTTTTATAGCTGTATAAATGTACGTTTTCTTTTAAATTTAAAAACTGTCGGTAAAAGACCAATAACACATAAAATAATCTTATATTTTATTGTCTTATATCTTTCATTAGTAACAGTTATATGAAAATTTGTATGGTGGTCTTGCAGTATGGAACCTGCTTCGCGAAGCCCTGCCCCTGGTATGCGGTGGTGGTGGATTCTTATTATACTTGGGAACATTTTGTGCTATTGTTGCTTGTACGGTATTTTCGGCGGTGTGTGCCAATAACTATAAAAATCGAAACACCGTTTATGGCTGTCGTTCTAAGGCGTTTTATGTTGATTAACTCCTATTTCAAAAGGAAATTGTAACAAATGTTATGTAAATCGATTTTTACAATCATAAATATTATAAATCATTGTACGATCTGATAATTAAAGATTAACGTACAGTTAGATATCGAATCGTGCGAATCATGCGGGACTCAACAAATTTTCAATGTTATTTCCTAGTCGGTTACGGCACTTTGGGCCGATGATACAGTTGTCCGAATAGTAAAACGGTCCATGCGTTGGATGGGCACGTAAAAAGTCGGTCCGCCTACCAATGGACTACTGTGGTGGGAGACGGTTCAAAATCCCCTAATGAAGAAGGCTTGCATTAGAGGAGGCCTATGTCCAATAAACTATCACAGGCTGCTGATGTACAGTTAAAAAATTTATTTTTGGAAATTGACAAAAATAGCATCATGTACGGTATAACAAGAAAAAAGAATAAATTATTAAAAAAAAATTAAAGTCGCTAGAATCTTGAATGCAATGATTGTGAAGCGAAATCATATTGTAAAAGTTTTTTTGTACACGTATATATTTTATTCTCTTCGGTTCGTTCTGTGAAATTTAAACGTCTGTTGGTTACGAAGAGTGTCTAATAATGCAACAGTCAATTCTCAATTAAAGTCGTTTTAAGTATAACGTTTTAAAGAGCAGCAAAGAAAATTTAATAATTCCTTAAAATCAAAAATTGAAGATTATTATCAAAATAATAATTTTCAATTTTTAGCAATAAACAATGCGATTGATAAATTGACATAAAACTGTTACAACATGTCTACGTGCAAATGTTTCAGAAGGGCAAGTTATATATATGTAACGTTTTTTTGGTTTACATATAAAGCAAAGCATGATTCACTCGTACAGTTTGATGAGAAGGAAGGTGTCAGGGTTTTACTCTCAAGGAACATCACGTTCTAGGCCGTAATATCGATTCATATTCAACAGACTATGACTGCGTTAATAATGGAACGCAGCCATTATTATACCAGATAGATTGTTTAAAAACACATAAATAAATAAGTAAATAACTAAAAAATTCAATTAAAAAAACCGCCATTTCAGATTGTATATTACTCAGACTGAGTACGTCGACGATGTTTAAGTTCGCTGTACTACCAAAAAACTTATTCTATTTACCATTACGCAGCAAAAACTGAGCCAATACATTTTAAGTAAGGACCAACATGTCAATATTATATTTCAACATCCGTTTTGACAGTGCGCGCCTTTTTAAATGGGAAGTGGGTGTTGTACAAGTCAACTAAGGACAACGTAGGGCGTGGAATAAATACATAAGCGCTTCACGTGGATGCGGGTCAAATCGTTTCTTAGTTACGTCTTCAAAGTTAGCCTTATCTGACAAGGTCACAGTTCAGTTCAATGATTTTCTTATATAAACGGAAAAAAAATACTTATTATTTGGATTGATTATATTTGGCGATTGGCATCGTTTATTGTGAATATTTAATATGTTGACTTTATGATGCATAAATTTGAATGTTAAGTTGTTCGGTTTGTTGTGAACGTACATGAATGTGATGCGCAATCATCGTCACTATAAGTAATGCGCAATCAAGCTCGTTGCAAAATAATGTGTATTGTTCGCGTGTTATTTATGATTTACGTAAAAACGAAGTATGAAATAATTGTATGTAAAAAAAAGTATGTATGATTAGGTTTTATTTAAGTAGGCGTCGGTGGTTTGAAGAAAGGCACTGTTTGGTCAATATGTATAATATTGATGATATTAAATTAACATTTTTATCTTTACAGGCAATGGGTTTGACTCCGTCATTTTCGAAGCGCCTACTGACATTCATCCAAGACGCTATGCCCTTACGTCTCAAGGAAGTTCACTTTGTGAAACAGCCAAAGATCTTTGACTTCGTATGGAAAATGTTCAAGCCACTGATCAGAGAAAAGCTCAAAAACAGGGTAGGTTTCCATGTCTTTTATGGCTCTTGTTGTAAGAAAATATGATCCCGTACTTCTTTAACAGAAATATATTTTGGCTAATTAATTACTAAAGGCGCTAAAGTCTAAATATTGATAAAAATTTTGTATTCGAAATTTCGGTTTAATTTGTGCAAATTTACTGCTGTCAGTATCAAAGGAAACAAAAACATAAATTACATGGAATTATAAATTTCATAAGTAGAGTGGTGATCTTATCGTGCATGTTATTAAATTTTAGCTTATCTTATTAACTGTGCCCTTGTGGCTTAGAAATCCGGCTTAGTGTCTAGAGATCGGGGGCTCGAATTTTGTAGATAAAAATAAAAAAAATACTCAGCTTTATGCGTTTAGTTGTGGAAAATGGTTTGGTGTCTTAATAACCTGAATTGTAGAAAGATTGTATATCATAAGTAAGAATACTATTAAGCACCAATATGGAATAACAGGGATTCTTATTATTTTTATTAATTACTAAAATAGAAAATTATTATTAATATTTAAATTAAATACTAATCCATTCATGTAGACAATATCAAATTCAATTCGTTCTGCTTCAAACTCTATTATAACTTGTTAGATTAACAGCCTACCCTACGTTAGGGTAGCATTAATAATAAATAAAATAAACCCATTTCGTTTTAAGAACCTTCTATAATATGTAACAATCATAATTAAACGTAAACTAGGCTAATAAATATTATGATTTTAATTCCAGATCTTCTTCCACGGGGCGGATATGCCGTCCTTACACAAGCATTTGTCGCCAAGTCACCTACCGGAAGATTATGGCGGCGAATTGCCGGCCATAGACTATTCGGGCGCCGAATGGTATCCCGTAATTCAGCATGTCATTCCGCACATAGACAACTGGAACACCTATGGATTCGTGAAGAAAGCATAGACTTTTTCCTTTATTATATGCCTTTTTAATATAGTAAAGTAAGTTTTGTTCTGATTGTTTATTTTGTATGCATTTCTAAACTGTACTCAGTTATGTTTTTGATTATGTAAACTACATTTAGGATAATCTGTGTTTGGAATTAATTATAACGTAATCCATGGCTATGAAGTAGCGTCGTACATATGTACGCGTTTTTGTTGATGAAATTCGTATGGCACCGGTTTATTTCAATGGATTTGTTATTTACCTTATTTACATAAATTCGGAGTCTTATAAGTTGGTGATCAAGTTGTAAAATCCTTTATGTTTGTGTAAATATCGAAGATAAAACTTCAAATAGAGCCATACTTCATAAATTTACAATTTAAGCCACTAACAACGTGGCTGCGCGTTTGCATTTTAATTTAAATTGTTCCTTTTATTGATTTTAGTTTTGGTTGCTCATTACAAATTTGACATAGTTTATTTTTATACGCCTAATTGAAAAGCAAAGACAAATTGTGTATAAGGTTTAACTAATAGATAAATGTCACTATTGCCAAATATTCGTTGTGTCTGTACTCGATGACAAAGAAAAGAAGCCAGATCTCTGTGGTTATAGTAGTCCGACATATTGTCTGTAATGTTCAGATCATTTGCTTTGTTTAAAAATCGATTATAATATTAGGAACAGTTTAATCAATCGCATTTTTAATTTTTATTTTTGTTTCATTAGCATATATATATTATTGTTTTATTTTTATTATACCTAAGATAAATAAAATATGGGCATAATGTCGTATATTATCGTTATTGGTGGACTATTAATTAGAGGCAAATAACTTCGTGTCACTATTGATATGACGTCTTGGCGTTTCTATATGTTACGTCGTTTACATATAGTCCATATATTATATGTTTTAGGCAATTATATATTTTAAACGATATGAATCTTGGGCGAATGAAATGACATGCTTTTAGTTGAGGGCAATTTATCGATTTTGGGGTATATTTATTTAGTTTTAGTATAACACGTTATGTGCCTGTGTAGTGACGTGCACAAATCGATATGAGGCTGTGAATGTGATAGTGCTGTGCCAGTTCTAAAACATATTCACCAAAATATAGATAATTAAGGTAACAGATTAAGGCAGAATTGTTTAAATTTTATAACTGATATTAAAGAACTACATAGATTATTAATGTTTTGTTATTAAGACATATTAGGTAAATTATTAAGTAATTGAATATGATATTTGAATTTCGATTTTTCGTGGAATTTGAAATACTTGTGTTACTTATGAATGATGGGACCATTGTTTTGGATGATGTTTGTTAGCTCTATACCAACCATAGACAATTAAGATGGCTCACGTTAACTAAATTACATGTACAACGTAAAAAATATACTCTAGTATTATGCTTTTACGATGCTAAATAAAAAAGAGAATTTTGTCAATACAAATATCGTCAATAATTTGCATATCTTATTTGGCTTTGGTCTTGTTGTTAAGGTATAAAATTGTAAGTTTCGAAAATTTAAAGAAAATTTGCTCAACTAAAGAGATAATAAATATTAAAATATATTATATAATTTTTATTTTAACCTTTTTCGCCAAAGTACTAATGCGTATACCTACTTTTATAAAGAACGTCTCGATTTATTTTTTCTTTGGACATTTCTAAAGTTAATGAAAATATTTATTTTCATAATAATAATAAACATAGTTATGAAAAAAGAAGTGCCTTGACACTTGTTTTTTAAAATAACTATTTTACTAAGTTATATCTACATCATGGGATACTTTTTGAAATAAAGCGGCAAGACGAAAAAAACATTCCCTTTATGGTAAATGATACGCTGTGCCAATAATCGCGGCGTAAGACGCAACACATCCGCTGCTCTGAGATGGGTTTTTTTTGTTAACTATGAAGTTATGCTTCCAGACCCTTGTCTGTGGTAAGCTTTATCTAACACAGAGTTCGCGGGAAGCTACTGTTCCCACGAACCAGGTGACAAACACTTTTTATTAAAGGTTAAGGCCACACGTACAGAAAGTACGTGAGTTAGGCATTATTTTGTATCTCCTAAGGATCGTCGACGATCGATTTGCGAACCGTGAAGCCGACGATCTGGCGTCTGTTTTTAATCGGTTCCTTAGGGCGGTGAGAACCGCCCTGGAACGAGGGTGTAATGAGTGTACCGTGTGTGTGTCTCGCTGTGCTCATAGATGAGGGCAAACTACAGGTGTGTGCGTGCTGATATCCCTGCTTGTGTTGCTCGTAGAGTCGGTTGCGGGAGCCCCGTTGGGCCCGGAGTTTCAGTGACCCCTGCTCGCCCGGATCGAAAAGTTGCGGTCAACGCTTTTGGCAAGAAGTGTTTGGAACGGCTATATACGTTGCTGCTTTTCCCAGCGGAGGGTTACTGTGATAAGTGACTCTGTTGATATGTTTACGAGTTAACACTAAGATGGGTTGAGATGTCAAGTCTTGTTTACCTATTAAATAAAAAGTGGTAGCGGAACTTTAAACAGGTAGATAGTAGCGTTTATTCACTACTACCTTACGGCAACAATAAGCATTACACTAGTAATTCCATAAACGGCCCACGTTCAACCAACGGTATACCCCCTTCAATGTAAGACCTACCACCTTATGTATTATTTTTCTTCAATTTAGTAAAAGAACATTGATTTGTGTTTTACGAACAGTAACATAGTATATAAGGAATAACCCAAATTTTTAGTTTCTCCTTTAGTAAAATATGTATAAAAGAATTGTTCAAATCCCATTCCTTTTAGCAAGCAACCAAGGTCAAAGAAACTCAATTGTTCGATGGACTCAAGTAGAAATATATCTTAATAAATTTTATAACTTAATCATCGTACACGTTGCATACAAGATGGTAAGATATCTCCGTTTAAATTAAAGATATAGAGCAATACAAAAATCAATAAATTAAAAAATAAGAGAATTACTTTTATCAGGCCCGATTAAAAATCAAGATACGGCGTAAATTTTGACGTGGATAAGTCAAAAGGAGCATTGGACACAAAATAAAATTAAAATGATGAAGCATAAATAGGTATATCAGGGAGAGCAGTAGTACCCCATAAACTCTCTAATTAATCAATCATATCTTAAATCAAACACTTGGGATGCCAGAATGTGTGAAATGTTGTTCTTGTGAAATACGGACATGCTTAGTATCACCGTAAAGTCAATAAACTTTGACATAAGATTCTGAGTAACGTTAATTCCAAGTTCTTCAGACCCACCTAAGATATTTTTATTTTTATTTTATTTAATACGGCTTATCAACTAAATACATACAAGTCTTTACAAACTAATGGATATAACAAAACTGTTACAGTTTACGTACATATTTAAATTAAAGGCCAAACACAATATTTACTTATAACGTATTTTCTGGAGAACAGAAACCGATTTAAACAACAAAAAAAATTAAATCAGGACAGTTCATAAGTAAATAAAAAACCTAATAAGTAAAATAAAGTAGTAATTAAAGATTTTAAATTATGTGTAAAATTTATACAATTTCTTTTTAAAGTTGATAATATTATCAGCGAAGATATCGATATCACACTTGTGGAATAAAGCATTATAAGCATGTACTGATTGGGCCAAAGGCGTGTTTTTGCCGTATTTATTTTTGGTGAATTTTATGTAAAAAGGTTTGTAATTGTGTGCTCGTGCACTTATTCTGGGAACGTTAATATTTATGTCCAGCAGGAGAGACCGACAATCCAGTTTATACGACAAAAGTTTATGGAGGAATACAATGCTCATTATATCTTTTCGTTTGTGTAAAGCGGTCATGTTAAAATACTTAAGCCTTTTTTCGTAACTGGGCACCTTATAATGCACTCCTTCAATGTAACTTAACCTAGCTACCATTTTTCTTTGTACTTTTTCTAGGCGTTGTACGTTATTTTGATACAACGGATACCACACAACAGAACAATAGTCAATGTTGGTGCAAATCAATGAATAATATAGACATTTTAAAGCTTTAGTGGATTTAAATTCTTTCGTATTACGTAGATGAAGGACATCATTTTCATGCATTTTTTCAGGGTTATGTCGACATGGTTAGTAAAACGCATTTCTGAATCAAGATGTACACCTAAATCTTTTATACTATCTACTTTCTTCAATCTATGGTTGGATATGTAATATTCAGTAGGGAATTGTTTTCGTTTTCTGGAAAACTTTATGTGGAAACATTTATTAATATTTAAATTCATTTTATTCATATTACACCATTTCGATAGATTATTTATGTCATTTTGAGCAATAGCTGGTCTTCTGTACATTTAACAGGCCTAAAAATTTTAAGTCATCCGCATATCAGTAGGTAACTGCTGTTTTCTATAATCATTTTAATATCATCTATGAAAATGCAGAACAATATCGACCAAGGTGTGGTCTTAGCTCAAAGAACATTAATATAGGGCGTTTGGCTTGGATTACAAAGTTAAACGGGTCTTGGCTCCAGAGCATTGGCGCGAGCAGATATAAGAAAACCTTTAAAATTGTCTGTTCAAGGTTGTCGGACCTGAAAAATCATCACATGCGACACCTTATTGAGACATATCAATTAATATAAAAAGGCATCTAGATTAACTTTTATTAATTAACGCATTCTGTTATTTGTAATTTTTACCGGTTAGCTAGTGCTATCTTTATAGGTTGATTACCCAAATCATGAAATGTAAGATAATTTATGTATTCGTTATGGAACTTCAGCTGTTTAAAGTTTACTTACATCAGCAGTCAGTTAATCAGCTAGTGTGTAAAAACTGTTATTCGGGGGATGATTAAAATGAGTCTCAATAAAACTGAGTGTTCATAATTAAACGTAAGCGTTTTTGAGCGCCGGAAATTACTGTAATTAATATCGCAATAAGCAATTTTGTTATTCAATACGATTAGTTTAAATTTGTTGTTTTTTTTTACTAAAGGTTCTCAATAAAGCACTTTAAAATAACGTATTGTAGTTTCATGAAAAGCATTACAGTTTTAATGACATTATATTTATTTTATAATTTTATCCGACGTGTCAGCCCTTTTGCAATTTCCAGCAGAACTTTTCTCTCTTTTTATGTATAGAGTCATAATAGTTTCTAGTAATACATATTTCAGTATGCCGTTGACTGATAAGTTTCCGTAGTGTAGCGGTTATCACGTGTGCTTCACACGCACAAGGTCCCCGGTTCGATCCCGGGCGGAAACATAGATTTTTATTTTGCATAAATCCATAGAGTTTTACTACGTATACAGTTGTGGAGCTTTCCAAGAAAACGGGATGTTTAAGAAATCTATACAAAGATAAAATATAAGTTAAAAGCTCAGAATGTCTTATTATTTTTATAGCAATGTGCAAAGATGTAGTTTGTCTTGTCTGCTTGTTTTAGGAACCTCTTGTTTAAATTTAAAAATTAGTGTTGTTATGAGCTGATAGAAGGATTTAGACTGCACGAATTTATGCTACGACTAAAGGAAATTTGGCAAGAAGTAAAGTTTAAAGTATTGCGGAAGTGTTAAAGTTACTTGGAAATAAATTCAATACTACCTACTATTGTACATTAAATTAAACATTGAAAACAGTCTACTTATAAGTAGCTACTATAGAAGGTCAAAATCAGATTTATTTGTTTGAAGAGAGGACATTAGGAATTTGGCTAATACCACATAGTAGATAATATAATATGTAGCTAATACTAATATATCATTTTATTTTTGCTTTACGTTGTAAAGTTCACATTTTATTTAAGATTTTTCCGATTAGGCCTTATGTAGAATAAAAGTATACAATGAAACATGTACAGATTTATTTAGTAGGGAAAGTTTGTTTTACAAAAAACATATGGTTGAAAGCCTTCAGTAATTTTACAGAATAAATATACAAAGGGATACGCAGTGTTCTCTTTTTAAGACAAATGATAAAAGCCTTAAAGGCACAACCTTTCACCTTATGCGGTCATTACGCTATTATAAAATAACTGAGCAAAAGTGTCCACACAAACCGGTTCCAGTGCTAAATTATTTACTACCGTTAAAGTGACCAAGAAAGCCTGTTTGTCGTATTTCGAACGTATCATAGCGATAACTTCTAAGACAAGTTTTATAAACATACAAAATAATATCCTTAAAAAGTTAGTAAGCTTGTTTTAAATTTGCCAAAACTACTGCTGAGTACTAAAGTAGATTACTGATGGATAATTATCAGTAAAATATTTTATGTAGTAATTTATCTACAGCTTATTATCTCTTATTTTTAATAATTTAGCCAGGGAAAAAGTTAACACAAAGAAATATTTAACCTAAAGGCTTTCTTGTTGAAAACTTTGCGGGAATTAGTCGTTTTGAACAACTTCTTATTGAACTTGCCTAGTCTCGTCTACTTTAAGCTAAGGCTTAAATTTTATTAAGTGAATAATTTGATTGCAAATTGCATGCGATGCTAAATCAACTTTATTTATCTTTTATTTTAATATTTCAATAGAATACCGTTTTATCCGGTATAGGAAACGGTATCCGTAAATCGCCTATTGGTCTACACGATTGCATACTCCAAATATCATGAATAGTCAGTCTGTATTGTGGTCTGTATGTCTTTATTATATGTTTTTAATGCAACTTTTACATTAAAGTTTGCCCCTCTTAGACATCATGTCAGATACTACAGCCACAATAGAATATTTTTTTACACTATTTGTTTCCCATAACGATTGTTCCAAGTTATCACGGTCAGATTCGATATCTGAAGCGTTAGCAATCGATGCATTCCTCACAGGGTTAAATGTATTGATGTTTTCAGTACATTTGAAGGCACTGACATAGGCATTATATATTTACAATGTATTTGGCTTTTGCAGAGGGACACTAAAGTTCTCAGGAACCGAATTATCTTTTCACGCGGTTTTTCAAAGTTTTAATACATGCATTTTTTTAAATAAAGACGATTCCTCTTAGGTAGGGCAGAAGAAAAAGCCCTTGCTTGAATGCAATTGAATTTATCTGAATTAGAATCCGTAACATAGAGATTGTACGTAAGGTAATCGCGATGAAGGCCTATGTTTGTTACAAACTATGTATTTATTCAATGGTGTGTTCCAGTTAGCTGCTTGACCTGTTAATCATTGGAGTAAAAAGATATCATATAGCTCAACTTAGCATTGAACATGAGTTATTTTATATTAGTTATTTACATGCATGCATTCCATATGTAATAAACATATCTTTAATAGCATTCAGTCACGACAAATATAATTAATTATTTATAACATCGTCCTTTAGTTGTATAAAATAGTATTCATTCCAGCACTTTTCTTTTACTTTGGCAGATGTATATAATATTTAAATATCAAAATTGTAGACTAAGAGCGCACTGAAGACAATTAACTTTCAAGCCTGTGACATTTTTTATTAAACAACATAGATCAATCAAATATCTCCAAATCATGCTGAAATAGAAGTCAACGTCCTCTACTCCGACAACTTGTTTCATTTTGCAACACAGCTATTATAAATCACAGAAATTGACACACGAAACTGCTCTCGTGCAGAGATTATATAAAACGTGCAAATAATTTCTATCCGCATATTGCGGTTTCCCATTTTAAACTATAACACACTATTATTGCTAAACTAATTCTTGGTCAACCGTCGAAAAAAACACGTTAGCTCCCTAATTATGTAAACATAACATTTCCAATGTGTGTCGCGCTATGTGGTGTTGAGCAAAATGTATGATAAATACACGATTTAAATCAAGCACAGATTGTACGAGCACATTTCGCCTCGAGCGTTGCACAAACGAGCGGTTTTAATGCCATAGGAGTGGAGGCACACCGTTACACAGTCGGTACACTCAGTCCGACTTAAGCCACCAATCTCTACACTTCGCTCTCATAAAAATCGATATAACACCGCACGAATTCAAACAAGAAACCGTTTCAGAAAAGTTCCTAAATTAATATTACGCAATAACGTATATTTATACCCGTGTAGCAATTAAAGATATCAATCGTATCAATTGATGTGGCGCTATCTATTTCCATTGAAAAGAAATTCACCGTTGCCATAATAAAAAAAAAATAGTGGCTTAGTAACGAGTGAAGGGTTCGCCGGTTCGGATGCTGTTTGTGGCCTCCTTTCCGAACTGTTGTGACACACACTAAGTGAGTTGCTGTGGCGTAATTCGTAAGAATGGAGTTGCAATTCGATTCCGAAGGGACGCCTTACGTTATGTGGGATGAGCACCGTATACAGCTTGAGAAAGAGCAAGTAACAGAAAAGGTTTACTTAGAGAAAGCTGAACGGGAACTCAGGGAGACGCCGGAGGTGGTGGAGAAAGCTTTGGTCGAATTACGCGATCTGTTGCGAAGTAAGTGATTGAAATATAACATTAATGCAATTGAAAAAAATATAAGAAAACTCATCTAAAACATATTTTTAATGAATAAAAATACAGTTTTTTACTTCTTATAATTACGCGACTACCATTAATTTTAAATTATTTTTAACGAATTTATACCATATTCTTCCCAATTACCATAGAGTGTATGAGTACGAAACGTCGGTAACAACATTTATACAATAAACTCTATAAATACATAAAAAAAATCATTATTGACTAATAAAAATAGTACAAAAGCAGTATAATTCACTTTTTAAAATTTATAAAAAAAATATTAAACAAATTTATGATACATAACAACCTCGATGTAAAGAATTTTCGTGACGCATCAGACGTGATGATAAAATTTAAATTAAGCCACCATTGTCATTGTTCGTGTGCCAACCTATATTCGGCAGATAAGCCTTTCGAAGAGATATCAATCAACTTTGTCGTCGTGCGCGTCCGTCATAAGAAGTTCGCCCCAATTTTTAAATTTGCATTACTATTAATATTCTACGTGTACTGGTGTGATATTAAAAGAAAATATAAATAACCAAGCGAATGATTTGATAGATTCACAATCCAAATCCAAAGTTATTTATTTCGGAACACAACACATGAAAACGGAATCGATCAAACTAGTTGTCATGAATATTTCTTAAACTAAATCATTCATTGTAATTTTAAAACGTCATATTGAATATACAGGAAACCTTACATGAAAATCTTTTTCATCATCATCTCTTTAAAAGATAACCATTATATGTATATTTTCATATTAAGTAATAATTTGCACCATGTAAGCTTTGGACAAGCGTTGAAACTTAACTATAGTAATGTCCAATTTCAAATTTGAACAGCACGTTATCCAACGACCCTCACACTCGCCTCATTAAATATGTTCATACATGGATCGATCTATCGTGTCACTCATAGTAATTTTTCTATCGGTTTTTATCATCTTTGTAATCATCTCTGTATCAATTTTATCATAAACAATATTAGTACCCGACTGTGATAACGATCACGGTTTACTTAATGACAAAAGTAAATACAATTTTGAACCATTACCAATTTTCTCCTAATTCTCTTCAAAACTAGCTTCACATTGATCGTTTAACATTGTATTAATATTAAATATGTTTGTATAAGTTGTCTAGCTTAGAAACCGGAATAACGGAAAAAGTCACTTGATGTTCAAGTAATCCTGTTTTGACTAATATGTGTTTTAGTATAATCTAATAAGATACAAGGAAAAATTTAATAGCTGGGGCATATATTGTCTTTACGTACTTTTTGTGCTAACCTAAAATTTTAATCTGTATTTTATTGCTTGTGCGTTATAATTATTATAATTTTAACAAAAACACGCAAGTTAATATCAGGATATAGACACCAATCACCTTTAGATTATATTAAAAGCAGCCTGTGTTACTCAAGGATAACACAGCTTTCTAGTAGCGAAAGATTATTTAACATCGGTTTCTTAGTATGGAGCCTATACTAAAGAAACAAACAAAGAAGTCTTCCCTTTATAACATTAGAGAGAGCTAGAGTTAAATAAGACATAACATTTTCACTAATTATGTCTAATGGCAAAGGCTAGTCACAAACTTGTCGTTAGGAAACGTGCTGTTTAAATTTGAATTCGGACATAACTAGATTTAATTACATCGTTTGTCCTTAAATCTAAAAAATAAAGATTTAATTACATAGTTTACTTTGTGCAATTTATTATTAAGTAAGAAAATATACATATAATGATTATATTTTAAAAAAGAAATGATGATGAATAAGATTTACATGCAAGGTTTCCTGTACATTCAATATGCCGTTTGAAAATAACGATTAATGATTTAGTTTAAGAAATATACATGACAATCAGTTTGATCGATTACGTTTTCATGTGTTGTGTTCCGAAATAAATAACTAGAAACGATTATTTTTGTTCACGGAACACAATTAAGTAGTTAAATGTGTAAAACAATAAAGTTGTCTTTTATGTTTGATCACGCAAATCCTGAATACAACCTTGTTAAATAAAAAAAAATTAAAATAACTATAAGTACATCTGAGAAATGTTTTGTAAACTATAAAAAATAAAATATAGAAGATATTCTAAAACAATTATGTTAATGTTGGACGGCATTGTCCTTCATGTTTCAATTCCTGCCAGGCGCTTTGAGTAAAATCTGTTTCTTGGCGTTATCCGAAGTTAGATTACCACACTATAATCCTAAGAAAACCATTGAAAGACTTTATATAGTGCAACTGCTTTTGTTAATTTGGTATGTTTAATTTTACAGAGGATGCAACGCTATTCGTTCCGTACGATGACGACGACTATCTAATGAAGTTTTTAAGGCCATCGAAGTTTTATCCGGAGAGTGCATTTAAACGGGTATGCATTTTGTACCGCTATTTAAAAAGATGTTAATGCTGTAAAATTACGAATGATGAGATTATTAGTTTCGCAAATTTCAAAGTTGCGCATTACCGCCATTAATGTGGTAGTGATATGATTAAATCTTAAAAAAAATTAGTTCATGAAACTGTGCTGATTTTGCGCGGTATGAAATGTATATTTCATAATGTACATTATAATTTTTGTACGAGGTAATTATTCACGATTGTGAGATTTGTTTTTAAATTAGGTATCTGAAAAAGATCTACATAAGTATTATTTCAAATACTTTATGGCAATTTGTTAAGATAACATTTTGGCGTACATTAGGCACACTATAGAATGCTGGCCTTAACCCAAGCCGCGATTTCGGTATTGATTTGACATTGTCGTGTTGTGAGGAACATTTTCTCTTAACGATATGCCAGAAGGAAATCAACTATCAGTGTTATATGTAAAACAAAGATCTGAATTTACTACAAAACTTTTTGTGCGCATAAAATTATAAAAGAGTTAAACGCAATTATTAAAATTATACAGAAAATATGTATACATTTGTTGTTCATGTTTGAATATGGTAACGATATTTTAATTAAATAATCAATGTGAACAGGTATTACAATTAGTAATCAGAATTTACGACAACGGTATTAGATAAAATGTTTAGAAGTGTTCAAAGGTGAAAAACATGTAGGAACAAACTAAACCACATTGGATCATATGTAAATACGGTTATGGAATGATAACGAAAAAAAAAATTTATGTAATTCTTAATGTACATATAATAAACATACAATTGTTTCTGGATGTATCACATTAATAATTAATGGAATAATATATTCTTAAACATGCTTCCTTATTTAAATAAATTGATATATACGATCGTTGAATATGTTAGGTCTCCTTCCGTTTCTCAGCTTTTCTTTCCTAGTCGGTCCTATATGTAATAGTACGGTGGTCTATTAATTTCGTGGACAGTTAATTCTGTTGCAAGACGGTAGCGTAAAAGCACTTACCCGTTTGATAGGCACCGTAGCCAGTGAAATTAGTTAGTAAGCTTGTAATTATTGGGTTTACGCAGCATTACTAATTACTACTTAATACTAATATTTGAATACACTATTACTTACATAAATAAAAAATCAAATAATAATGGCGTTCATGTTTCAGATACAAGCCTATTACAAGTTTAGACGGTCACATGAAAGTTACTGCAGCAACCTTCTTCCTTCTTCAGTACGACCAGCATTTGACCATTCCATTATTTCCATCTTGGCACCCAGGGATCAGCATGGACGACGGATCATGCTTGTGGAGTCTGGTGGTAAAGTGTTATTAAAACATCATACATTGATCATTAGCGTGTGTTAGTCCACTGCTGGACATAGGCCTCCCCTCCTGCACGCCTTCTCTATTAGGGGGTTTCTGAACCGTTATCCCACCACGCGGGTCCAATGCGGGTTGGTGGGTGGACCAACTTTTTACATGGCCATCCGACGCACGGATCATCTTACTTTTCAGACATTTGGGTGATCGGCCCAAATTGCCCTAACCAACTAGGAAACAACAATGAAAATTTGTTAATCGAAATGAATTATTCAAATAAAATGGCATTCGCGACATTATTTAAATATATATATTTTTTCTTGCAATTAATATACAAGGTGTGGTTTATTCAATTTATTCATAACAGCTTAAGTGAATATATAATTAAACATGTTTTTTATAATATACAAGGTGAGATACAAAGGCAGTACAAAATTTATCTTTTTATACAAAATTTAATTTAACTTTATTTTACTAAAAAATGTAGCCAACACTTAAAAGGAAAAAGAACTAGTAGTAAAAAAAATTACTACTTATACTTTTTCCTATGTTTAGGTGACATTTACGCAGTATCCCGCTAAGTAAGAAAAATATTATAAAAATTATACTTAGAGATGATATGGCGAAGATTAAATGTTTGACATCAAAAAATTATTTCTAGGCGACGAGACGATGTAATATTTTTTTTAAGATTATTCCACGCACTTTTTATTTAGTTCGGCCGTTCTTGAATTTTAGCTTAAAACTAAAATGCAATTTTTAATGTTTAGATAGCAGCTATTGATGTTTACATTATTCTAACGGCTCATCTCAACCAACATAACTCTTCTTGAACATATAACTTGTCTTTAAGATTACATAAATTTTTTAAGTGGCTTCTACGGTGTCTTTGGAATCCATTCCGAACAAATAGTATATCATTTGCTGAAAAAACGTATTCATTTATTTTTTATTTTAACTTACATTCAAAATTGTTTTTTAATATTTCTAGAACGTTGGCAACCGCGTTTGGTACCGTTAAAAGAAGTGTTTCGTGGGGTACAACTGGGCCTAGAGTCCGCCATGTCGGAACCTAAAACACAGATCAGTGGTGTCATCGTAATCCTCGACATGAAAGGCTTGTCTTTCTCGCAAGTTATGCAGTTTACACCGTCCTTCGCGAAAATGGTAGTTGATTGGATTCAGGTAAGAACGAAAGAGTATGAAAAAAAAATATCTTGGAACATGGGCAATATATTGTATTTTCAGTTGGATTTAATTTTTTTTTTTAATATTAAAACCGATAAGACTTTAATGACATTTACCTTATGGTAAGAAAATCGGCATGCTAGTCTGCCAATTGTGCTGTTATGAGTATTACTGCATCTTTTCTTGATATTTTAAGACCTTAAACCAGATTATACTGATGTTTTTAAACTGCTTAACGTTTTTGTGCATTTGCAAAAATTTTACAGCTAGCTAGATATTATACAGCGTGTTGATAAACTTAGTTAAGAGCTGTTAGCTACCGGTTTTGTTTATTTATGTCTTGTTAGTTTTCTGAGTTCAAATATCTAGCACTGCATTTATCTTAAATTTAGGAAATGCTGGCTCGTTGTCTTTTGTCAGCCTATCATTTCAATATTTTGATAACAAAAAACGTCGCAAAATTGAAAACAATTGTATTTTTATGTATAGTAGTTTTTTTTCACAAATAGTCCTTAGCGTCCTTTGATTTTTGTATTTGTAGCACTTCGAATTATTATGCAACTGCAAATGAGATGCATGATTGTCACCAGGACTGCATACCTATCAGACTGAAGGCCGTTCACATAATCAACCAGCCGTACATTTTCAACATGCTGTTCGCCGTTTTCAAACCGTTCTTACGCGAAAAGCTCCGCTCTCGGATACACTTCCACGGAACAGATAAGCAGAGCTTGTTATCACACGTCGATCCAATGGCCTTGAGGAAGCGGCATGGCGGTTCGCTTTCGGATCCAGAGATCACTGGCGAAGTTCTATGGAAGATGCTGCATCATTACGAGGAGAACTTTAAAGGTATTGGTAACATCTAGTTACTTTTATTAAATAGGCTATATCAGTTTTATTTTTAAAATTTTGTCTAATGTTTCCCTTTCTTTTTTGTTATATTTTTAATTACTAAATGAAACGACGAGATGACAAGGACTAGCTAATGGTAAGTGATACGATGTACCCATAAGAAACGCAACGTAAAGCGTCCAAAATAAGCTCTTAATCCAAAGGCTTGGAAAGTTACCTCTTATATACCCAGTACTTACGCTGTAGTGTTTTTAACACTATTGCTTAGTGGTAATAATATGCACCGCGGTCAAACATTCACCGTCGGCTCCCTTAATTGGATACCTACCACCTTTTCTTTGTATAATATTATGTTACTTTTATAGTGTAAAAGCACAACTAGTTGTCGGACATAACTTGGTATGTACTAGTACCGGTAAAGGGTTTGCCATTTTTCTGCAACATAAATAATTGTTGAAGTCATGTAGTGTGATGTTAGTAAGCCGTCATTGTTAAATATTCACAGTGAATAGTTTTTTATTTTTATATAATGGTAATTAAAGTAAATTAATAATTTCCTGTCTTTATTATCCTTATCTCTATATATAAATTTAGTATAATTGTTTTGTGAATATTTTCATTTGTTTGCGAGTTTATCACCGCGTTATAATTAATAGATAAGTATGTATCTGGTTCAATTTTAAAATAGTAGGCCTTTTGCCGTTCTAATTTGTTAAGAATTATATTACGTATCTATGGTAATCTGTGCTACGCATCAACTTATTTTTTTTTTTTTTGTTTCAGTGGCGAATTCGTATGGTTATGTGAATAAAAATATTTAGGTACACGACAGGTTAATGTATTGCCGACCGATTGCTCCAACCGGCCACTTAATAAAAATTATTAGCTTATTATTTTATGAAATATTTTAACATTATCAGAATTGAGGTAAATTTACTTAAGCCGTATGGTTAAAAGTAGTTAAATAAAGCTAATGTAAGAATGATTTGTCTCTCTTTGATTTTAATATGTTTTTAAGATTTTAATTTGTTTGCTTAATAGTTTTTTAAGCGTAAGTTTCTGTAACCTTTTTAAACTATTTTATATAGATAATAAATATTCTTGCCGTTTAATTTAACGAACACTTCTGTTAAATTTGCTAACGTAAATTGAAAAATTTATTAGAGGTCGTATTGTAAAGTAGGTTGATGAATTCTTTATCGACGCCCATTAGTTAAAAACATTTAATGTGTACAAATATGCATGACATATAACACAACAACGTTTACGAAAACGTTATTTTTAACATTTCAAATTACACAATGATTGATAATAATAATTTTGAGGTTTTTTTTGTAACGTAAGGAAGTGAATATATTACTGTGATCTTTTTATTTTGTGTTTCATTATATTATTTATGTATTTTTAAACAATGTACTTCTTATTTGCGGGGGATGCGTTTCAGTAATATGCCGCGAATACCGAAACCCTGAATGAGGGATGATAATTTATATGGCAGGAACGTATATTACGTTTCTGCTTGCATAACTGCCTCCTTAGCTTGGTAAGGGCGTTTGATTTAGAAACCGGAGGTCGTGGGTTCCAATTCTGCGGAGACTCAACAAATTTTTGTTGTTATTTCCTAGTTGCTTAGGGCAATTTGGGCGGATCACACAATTATTTGAAAAATAAGATGATCCATGCGTCAGATGGGCATGTAAAAAGTCAGGCCAGCCACCAACCCGCATTAGACCAGCGTGTTGGGATACGGTCCAAAACCTTTTAATGGGGAAGGCGTGCAAGGAGGGACATCCCAGTTGATTTTAGGCAAATCTTTATCTTCAAATTAATTAATTAATCTTTAGTGGTTCAAGCAATTCCTACACGACACTAGAATCGTCTGTTCAAACCATACTCGTTTCATTCCATTCGCTATATCGAATATGTGTTCAGTCAAAGTTTAAAATGGTATGACATTTTCCGCAGTCAGAGCAGGGTACAGTTTTGTTCAATCTGTTCTTCCACTGATTCTTTTATGTTTACAATTTATCTTCCTGTCAAATTTCCTTCAGCAGCATATGTCATCCATAACAGGATTAATTTTAATATCATCCAATGCTATATACTTATTGCAACCCTTTTAATTATTATCCGCGTACTGATTACAACCGTGAATAAACAAATATTTTGCCGTGAATATATGAATTGGTGCGCAATTTTTTCATTCGTTAATATCAAAATCGCGAATGAAGGAAGCGGAAATTACTAGATTTTACTGTATTTACGTCATTCAAATAACATCTCTAGAGTCATCTCGTTTGCATTTTGTTTCGGAGAAAATCCCGATTGGATGGAATGCTACTTGTGAAAGAAGTGTAAATAAATAAACAATGGCGGGCATGGTCTTTCGAAAGAAAGCTGTAAAAATTTATATATTTAAATAAAAACATGAAATTGTCACCTTTACCAATGCTTAAGTATAATCACTTCTTAATACACTACCATTGAAAGCTCAGAATTTTGTGACTGTACTTTCTCATGTAAAGTAGCAATGATGCCACCCGTTGGGTAAAACGCAACGTCGACTTACATAGCAGCTGCAAGATGCCGATAATCCGCGAGCACTTTAAAAAGTTAACTCGTAAACATATCAACAAAGTCACATCTCAGTAACCCCCTGCTGTAAAAGGCTGCAACGTATATAACCGATTCAAACGCTTCTTGCCAAAATCGTTAACCAAGTAACGTCATTCTCGATTCAGACGCGGAAGGCGTCACCGTGACTACAAGGCCTACAGGAGTCCCGCTATCCTACACACCACATAAGTAGGGATACGGGACTATATCCGTATATATATACCACATAACTTGATTCTAACATAAACAAATACTTGGTTGAATAATTTTTAACGTGGCAGGTCAAGCACACCTATGTTCCACGCTCTGTCGACCCATATTAAAGATAAGTGTTTGGCTCATAAAGGACAATGTTGAACAATAAACATATAAAGTTTTTATTTTCTTTTAAAAGTGATCATTACATAGTCCTAGTAAATCCAGTCCTAGTTATATATATCTATTAATTGAAATTATGGCTGGTGGAAAATGGTGTAAAATAAAACTTGTCAATTTCGAAAATATCAGTATATTTATAACCTATATTTTTATAACACGATAAGAAATATTTATTATTTAATAGTATCAATACACTACTTTTATAGTAATTTATTTTTAATACAATTTCATTATTTCAAATGGCAAAAGGTCCTTGTAATGATAATTATCGAGACAATATTATAAAATCATACAATTGAAATAAAAACAAAGTAATATTAATTTTAAACCAAATGTAAATCTCCTAACCTAATATTGGAGAGCCATTAGAGATTACGACTTTTGTCTTTTCCATCAAAAAAGAAAAACCAAAAAGTTATTTTTTTTTAAAGTAAAATTTTATGAAATCACAGCCATTTTAGTTGCGTGTTGCGAGATTTCGAGTTGAGACATTGTACATAGTACATCATTAATTATTGGATAGCATATTACACTATAGTAATACATAATATATATCCGCCCCCGAAAGGATGCATTATCACAGTATATTTAACGCGTACATAATGTCCTAAATCGTGATTTGTAGGGTACAAATATTATTGTAACAAACAATAAATTCGAACTTCAATTAACAGTTTCAACACATAAAACGTGTAAAATTTAATAGCGCTTTACAAGTTTGTATAGAAATAATACAACTTTAATTACCGATACATATAGAGTATAGTATCGTTTGTAAAAGTTCCTATACGAAGTTAATGATATATTACTAAATGCGACAATAACTAACAATTTATTGATATTAAATTTCGTTACTATAAGCCGCTGTAAATACATACATAGGTAATATATTTTGTTATAATCTAAACAATATTAAAAACTATATACTTTGTACAATCAGTTGTAAATTGTATCAATTATAAGCAATGTCCCTAGAATTAGTGGTATTCTTGTCGCTAGCGACTTTAAATTTGTTCTTCTTGTTTTCTTTACTCATAAATTTTCTTCCCGCGCAAATTTTCTGCGTAATATTTGTTAAAAACTATATCACAAGAATCGAACATGAGACGATCTTCTAGCACTTCTTCCTGTAACCATATGAGTTAATGGCTGAAATAGAGAAAAAAACACATTATTCCTCACATTTCCTAAAATATTTTTATTAGCGCTTCTACAGTAGCACTTGAAACCAATATTTTCATCGTACCGATAACAAATGAAATATATTTATTTCTCATTTCAGTGACGGTTATAAAGAAGTAAGATGATCCATGCGTCATCATGTAAAGTCGTTCCCGGTTGTCAACATCATCCTTAGTACTGGTTAAAGGACGTGCGTTCTTGCAAATTTATCACAAATAATCTATCGTATGAAGTTAATCCTTTGGGTTACAAAAAACTGTTATACTGGTACATCTTTACCGGTGGGAGGTCCCCTTTTTACAGGAGACCGACTAGGTGGGTACCACCGTGGTGCCTATTTCTGCAAGAAGCAGTAGTGTGAAAACCCTGCTGTGTTCCGGTTTGAAGGGCACCGTAGCCAGCGTATTTACTGGGTAAACAAGACTTAACACCCTATGTCTCTCCGTAGGAAGCGCGTTGGCGATGCCACTGGCGTTGCCAATGTCTATGGGCGTCGGTGACCACTCCCCATCAGATGGCCCAACTGCTCGTCAGCCTGCGTATGCCATAAAAAACATCTTATTAAATATATATAGAAGCTGACGTGTAGATAACTGAGGAAAATTGCTAGGAGAATGATGGTAACAATTTAAATTACTAACCACTGAATTCCCGGTCACAAAGCAACAGCAGTTCCAACCACTGGGGTCCTGTGACCCGTGGAATGCTGAGGGTACCTCCATAGTTGTCCGGGAGACACTTGGGGCTGATATGCTTGTGGAGAAGCTCTCTATCCTTCCCCATGAAGATTATGCGCGAGCGTAACTTCTCTTTTAAAAACGGCTTGAACAATTGGAACACCATATTGAATATGTACGGCTGGTTGATTATGTACAGGCCTTTGACGCGGAGCGGTATGCTTTCCTGCAAAAAGATTTTATTGCAAACAGGTGAGTGATAATAAATATACACGCGTTTATATGTATAGATATTATTTAAACTAACAATTATTTTAAACTAAGATTTGCGCATAAATTTAATGCTAATAGTGTTGATGAGATAGGGATAGTCTTAATTTCAAGATGAATTAGAGTGTGACTTTTACGGCCCCATCTTATATATTTCTTTAATGAGTATATATATCTTGGACGACGTCCAAGGCAAATAAAATGTGGAATCTATATAAACTACCTATTTAAATACCTTGGAGCTTGGGTGAATGAAGCATGGGAATCAGACCAAGAGGTTAAAACCCGTATAGAGATAGCTCGAGCGTCATTCAATAAAATGAGGAAGATTTTATGTTGCCGAAAAATTAACCTTAACTTAAGATTTCGCATTCTTGAGTGGTAATGTATGAATGTGAAGCGTGGACACTCAAGAAGATACCAGAAGACGATTAGAAGCTTTCGAGATGTGGTTTTATAGACGAATGCTGCGTATAAGTTGGGTCCAAAAAATCTCGAATGAAAAAGTTCTCCAACACGTAAACAGAACCCGAAAATTAATCCGCATCGTTAAAAAGAGAAAGGTTAAATATCTCGGGCACGTGTTTCGACATGATAGATATCAGCTGCTTTAGCTGGTAATGATGGGAAAGATTGAATGAAAAAGGCGCGTACGACGACGTAAGAAGTCATGGCTGCGCAATATACGAGAATGGACCGAAATCACAAGTGCAGGGGAACTCGTCCGTTTAGCGCAAAATAAGACGAAATTTTCCGAACTGACGGTCAACCTCTATTAATAGAGAGGCACCATAAGAAGATATAAACTACGTCTAACGTTTGTATAAAAAAACTATAGTAAACTATGCATTTAATATCAGGTACATATCGCGATGTCATTGACTGTAGCGTGTAGCGTTTAAAGGTAAGACCTTCAAGTCATTATTATATTTGATTTTGTATGCAAACTATTTAGTACTTTAATCGCTTACGATGTCATTAATTCTTACAGAGCGCTGTAGTCACATAATAGTTTGATTTTAAATATTATAAATAAACAATAATAATATGGATAATGTAAATATTCGAATACCACTATTATATAATACATTTTAGCTAGAATCGAATCAACACAATCTTACGACCTAACATTACCGAACGTAAATTAACAGTTTTGACTGATCAAAAAAAAGCGGCAATAAAGTATACAAGGTTACCTATAGCAACGAGTGACGTCAGAGCTTCAGCGTTCTTAACATATTACTCACCATATTAATCACTCAGCGAAAAGCAACCACTAACAACGCAACTTACACCACCACCTTAATGCTATGGGTTACATTTTGACATCTACTCTACTTTTTCTTCAGTTTTATAGGTATAGAAAATGGGCTGGCCACATAGCCCGTGAAACCAACAACCATTGGGGACGAAAGGTTCCCGAGTGGCAGCCTCGTACTGGTCATCGCAGTGGTGTACGACCACCTACGAGGTAGTAGGATAGAAGCCAATGTGCAGGGAGTCAGTGCATGCAGGTGGCACGGGATCCCAACCTTGGCTCGTGGGGATGACTAACTTATGCGGTAGTTTTCGTTAGACCGCTATGATGATAGGATTATGAAGTATTGGAGTAAACAATAGAATTATATACCTGCAGCCAATCGACAATCCTCTTGGCAAATGGCGGCGTGAACTGCCACACTTGCTGCATGGAGAGGCCGTCCATATCGAAGATAACGACCGCGCCGCAGATCTGCGTCTCCGGTTCCAACATGGCCGCCTCCAGGAACAGAACGCAGCCTTTGAACACCTCGTCCAATGAGCATTTGTTGTGCTTCCATTTCTCTGTAACACGGTTGTTTAACTTCATTTTAAATTGTCTCTTTACACAGGTGAGTCATTTATAGTAGGAGATCTATCACCCATCGTATTTTTTATTTTTTAAAATCGACCACCGGGATTCAGTACCAATTTTTCACAGCCAACCTTACATGATTATATTCGCAATAAAATTATTTTATTTTGATATTTTTATCGGGTAAGTGAATAGTTGCAAATCACTATTGTCAATTTACCTGTATATACCTGCCAACCTAATAGTTGCACCGGGAAAAAGAAGACAGCCCAGTGTTTGCATTTTCTATAAGCTATATACTTTCGATTAGTCTACAGTTTATAGCGTAAGAGAGTGCGTGTAATATTAAAAAAAAGATATCTTTTTATAATAAATAAATCTTTAATTAATTAATTACACTGAGCATCAAAATTTACAGCCAACCTCCTCGAAAATAATATAATTAATATTATATAAAAAATATTTTCATCCCGTAATACGGTGGGTGAGGGTTGTACTTTGGTGGGATCTTAGACTATTAAAAAAGAACGAAAGAGATAGGTGGAGATGGTTTAACACGTAGCAATTCTCGTTCTTAATTACTTTATCTGTTAAAAGTTTATTCATTATTTATGTAAACTTATAGTATAGACCTGCCTATATATATATAATATAGACGCTTACACATAGATTTAAAATTATACATAATAATTATGATTAACCAATAACAAAAACTTAATTACAAATGTTTAATGCTATTATGATACAGATACATATACATACATATATAAATCCATGATTTAATTTCATTTTTTTTCAAATTCTTTATTAAAATATTAGTTATTTATTGTGAATATTGCTTTTTTTCCCAAGAATTTTCTACTATAAAGTTAACGATTCGTATTGTCTGCGCGTTGACAACACGTACTAACTAGCGTTTAATCGTTCAAATCACACGTTGTTGCACGTATCTTTCTTAGATGCGTTTTTATCGCAAAATAAGCGTATAAAATGAACATCACGACATAATTAAACGGCGTGATCTTGCAAATGAAATCAACGATATAATTTCCGACTATATAACTGATTTAAGTTTAGGATTCTAAACAGAGATAGGTAAAGGAATATTGGATATAGTAATGTGTGATAGTTTTTAAAACACTTTTGTACTGACCGCATTGGCGAATGCTTTGTTCGCCAAACGCTGAGACAAATTACCGGAGCGAGTGAAAAGGTTTTGATACCGTTTACACTGTAGCAATTCGCTAACGTGGTCATCAAAGTGTTTTAAAACATATCACCAAATTACTTATATCCAATATACTCCTACTATGCCGAAACTCTAACTAAGGGTAACATCATCTTATTATAGTTCAAATAATCTGTTTATTGATTGAAACGATTTAAATTTTATTTACTCATAATCTTGATAACGTCAAACGGAAATACATCAAAATGCTACTTAATTGTTCTGACATGGTGGTACGTAATTTGCTTTTTTGTGCAAACTTTTTACACAGCATGTGCCCTTGATTTGTTGTTTTCTATAATTACGGCCATTAAGAGCAATTTTTATGTACACTGAACAATGAACACGACCCTCGCAAATTATGTTTTTTATCTGTTGCTGACAGTAATACGCGTAATTTAATACTTAGGTACCTTCAGATTTTTAGCCGACCATGACAAACTGCTCATAGCTGTTTTTTTATACAAACAAAATGTTGCCTGGCGATTGGTTGAAAAATTAATCGTTTTAGAATTAAGTCCGCCATTGCATGAACTTGTGCAAAAATATTGGCTTGTACTCTTTTACTAAGTGGATTAAAATGATTAGATTCTGGCTGTTATCATTAATACTGAATATATAATTCTTCTTCTCAAATCGAACATTCCAAATTTAATGATATAAACTTTGCTTATTGAACACTTGACTTGTGATCTAAACACCTTAGCGTAATATACTATTCTTCACAAATAAAATCATAAGGCTTACTTTTATTTATTGTATGTATGTTTTTAATTAACTGATATAAAATATGTTGGCCATAAAAATAAACAAAATTGGAGTGTATGTTTGAATCAAAATAAATATTTTACAATTACTACATTGCGATATATGACAAATACAAATAACGGAACAACTTTTTTTTTATTTTTGTCATCCTGTCAGTCAGTCGGTCTGTATACTTGTTCTGGCTAATCTCTGGAATGGCTACTCCGATTTTGACGGGACTATCACTTCAAAACAATCACTAAACAAAAACTATTACTAAAAAACGAATGTAATTGGGAGTAAATAATGTAAATTTTTTTCTACCAAAAAGGTCACAGAACATTGTTTTTATTACATCGCGGTTGAAGTCGCAACCAACAGCTAGTACGATCACCTTACATAAAAATAAATTTATATCATAACGAATGCATCATTAAACAAATTGATACTTGAACATGCAAGTCTGCAATTTGTATTGATAAATGCAGATAAAACAAGGAACAAAAGGCTTAATTAACTTAAAAAAAGGATTAATATTGATTCAGAAGGTCAAGAACTATAATAACTGACAGCAACATAATAGGAGTCATAGGAAAATATAATAGACTTAATCGTTCCACTTTTTACGAGTCTACAGTTAGTTTTTATTGTTACATAACGTAAAATATCTACATAATAATATTATCAGTAAGTCTGTGTTTATTATTTAATAATTTCTTTTTCATATGAGTAAATTTATTATCATCACATCATCATTTTAGCACGGAATACTCTAATCTTTTATTGTATATGTCAAATATTTAAAATGTGGTGTGTGTATTTTTATGCACATAAAATTGTATTACAGACAGAGCTAAATAGATGTTAAACCATCTTGTATCGAAGTGGCGTCTACATCAACGTTCGTATTAATAGACTAGCTAGTGCGCGCGACTTTGTTCGTGTGGTAATACATAAAATAGTACCCTAAGTTGCTTCCAGTATCATTAGCTATATTCCAGTAAAAGCTCCGTCAAAATTTGACCAGCCATTCCAGAGATTAACCAGAACAAACAGCCGGACAAAGTTTTAAAGTAATTTTGTTTAGATTTAACAACATCCGTTAACCCTTTTATTAAATCATGTGTAGGATTCGCGAAAACACAAAAAAGTATTAAATGTTGTTTTGTTTTAAGTTTTTTTTTTTTCATTGACGTTATGCTTCCAGACTTATGTCTTTGGTATACTTCGTCTAACACAGAGTTCGCAGAAAGATACCGTCCCGCGAACTAGGACTAGTTGTTACATGTCTCGGTTATACATAACATTGCAATAATTTTATTAAAAACGGTTATTTTGACGTTACAAAAAGACACTACAATTTATTTATTATAAGATTTTATAGAAATGACAATCATGAGCGATCATGTTTGTAACGAAGGTACGTGCGACGGCGCTTCGTTGCTGTGAGTTACATCAATTCGATCTTCTCTTTGTGTCATGTATAGTGTAACGTATTTATGCAATATCTTTTTGTGTAAACCATTTAACGACTTAGTTATTTGTTACCGTATAATTGCAAACTAAACACATATGCCAAAATGTACATGATACATCATCAGCCTGTGATAGTCCACAGCTGGACATAAGCCTCCCCCAATACATCAGGGTCATTATTAGGGTTCGACCTTCCCGGTCATGGCTGGTGACCGACTTTTACATGCCCATCCGACGCATGGATCATCTTACTTTTTAGACAATGGGGTGATCGGGCTAAATTGCCCTAACCAACTAGGAAACAATGAAAATTTGTTAGGTGCCGACTGTTTCGAACCCACGCCCTCCAGTTTTGTAGAGCACACGCCCATGCCACTAGATTGTCAGTGTATAATCGCGCTTTGTGTAACTATATATTTTGTGTATAGTGGATTAAAGTAAAAAGAAATAATTATTGTTACTTATTGTATATTCTGACTTGAATAATAAACACTCACTGCCAAGTTCCAAAACGAGCACCCGCCTCCCGTACTGGTCGCGTGTGGGCAAAACTGTCAAAATGTTTTGGTTAAAGATGTTCTGCTCTTTGCTGGCGTGAGACCGTCGTATTGTGTGTAATGCTTGAACTTTGAAAGAGTAGTAACGTTTTATCTGAAATATTTAATAATGACATCAATAACTAGGTTAGATTCATAAAGTCAGAAGCCAGCTAATGTTTACTTAGCATTAAAAAGTGTATATCTGTGGTTATTGGCCACGACGCCATTTGTTTTCTGATTTTTAAAAATATAACTAAATTAACTATATTTTCGAGTTAGGTTATGATAATATCTAATGTGACCATCTATCTAATGTGTATATTTAATAATAAATAGAATTTATTTACGTTTTACATAAATGATTTTATTATAGATTAATTCTTATGAACTCAGTTATTTGAAGCTTAATTTATTTGCTTTTAACATTAATAACTATGAACATAAAAAATTCAAATCAAAACATAAATCATTTACCTACTTTAGAGTAATACATGTACATTTTATTTATCGTTTATAACTAATAAGTTTAAAATAATCGCTATAAAACCCATAAAATTTGTTTTGTTAAATGTTATATAGAATCCGCGTTAATTAAAGAACTAATTAATTAAGTACATTAGTTATTAATCGCAAGAGTTTATTTATAATGTGTATAAATAACTACGTAGTGATTAAAAAATAATAATAATAATTTAAATGTTGAACTAGTTCTTTAATGTTTTATAAACTAATAACAATGGAATGATTTATAAAAAAAGCACCCGAGATCTGTCTTCAGCCCCTAAAAAAGATTAGAAAATAAGTACGCAAAAACGCATTTTCCTTAAAAAATTCACAATATTTAAAGCCCTATTTTTTGTAATTATATCAATTGCACGTCAAGTTTCCTGTTATAATATATTTGGAAAGCAAACACATATCTTAGGACAAATCAAAGTCCACCGCAGATTGTGGCAATTGCGGTGGACTTTAGATTTTTGCGTGCACACACGGCACTCCTAATTGATTTATAAATAGCCCGAACATTCAATGTTTTCGTATAAAGTTAGAGACAGACGTAATACCAAATTACCTAGATTCGGGTTAAAGTCTAAATTTGCGGTACATGATAATTATCTTTTATTAAAAAAATCTTAAGTAAAGACAAAAACATTAATAGTCACACGTAAATGTTATCGAATATTATTACAAATAAATGAACATTTGTTGTAAATTACTTAAGTATTTTTTTACGGATTTTATCGCGTTTATTTCAAATTTTTAAATTCCTGACGTGCCGAATACTTTCCAGTCGCCGTGGTCGTTGGGTAGAATGGAAATTAAAATGTGTAAAATAAACGCCCTTTTAATTCATAATGCGTAGTATTCGCGTAAACAAAAGAATTAATTATTCCAAAATGTTAAGCAACATTATTTCATACTCGATCAGTCCTAGTTCTATTTAGTATATTTAATAAATATGTTACTAAGTGTATGTTTTTATGGACTTACCAGATCATATGCGCTTTCCGGGTAGAACTTGCATGGTCGAAGGAACCTTATGAGCCACGCTTCGCTGTGTAGAGGCAAATGTAGATCTTTGTCATCTGTTGAGAAACGTAAAAACTTTATAAAAAAATATTTTACAACATATTTTTTATTTTAGATTGAAATAAAAAGATCCCTAAAAACATTAACAATATTACAAAGATACGAGTAATTTGTTAATCGGTTTCGTTAATTCGTTAATCGAAAAATCAGCAAGTTCAATATAAACGAACGAGGTGAAACTCTTTAATTTCATTTTATTGTTTCGTGTGTTCGCTTTAATTATAGACCTCCTTAAATTTGTGGGTGATTTATTACAAGATTTTCGCACATTTGTGTCAACCTATAAAAGGTTTTTGACGTGGTTATGTTTTGAATATATATTTTGGTTATATAATACGAATAATTTTGTCAGTCGTCCTTTAAGTAAAAAAAAATACCATATCGGATAGGATATTAACATATAACTCTAGTCAACTTTTTACTAAAATTAATATATATTATATTATACATATAAACTGCCTCCGTAGCCTAGTGGTATGGGCGTGTGCTTTAGAAACCGGAGGTCGTGGGTTCGAATCCTGCGGGGACGCAACAAATTTTCATTGTTGTTTCCTAGTTGGTTAGGGCAATTTGGGCCGATCACCCAATTGTCTGAAAAGTAAGATGATCCATGCGTCGGATGGGCATGTAAAAAGTCGGTCCACCCACCAACCCGCATTGGACCAGCGTGGTGGGATACGGTCCAAACCCCCTAATGGATAGTTGTGTATTAGGGGAGGCCTATGTCCAGCAGTGGACTAACAAAGGCTGATGATGTGTGTATGTGTATGTATACATATAAAAAATTAATATATATTCATTAATTACCTATTTGACAGATGTTTCAAATACTTTGCATTTAAATCATGACGTATTTTTTTAAATATACACATAAATAATTTATATCCGCCGCGTTATAGAATCAACACCGTTTTTATGCAGACCAATATTGGAATTTCCCAGAGCTTGAGCATGTTGTCATATTCATATTTGAAGAGGCGGTAAAGGTCAGTCATGCGGCTTTTTATGACCGATTTTTCCTGTTTTTTTTTTTTTTTTTTTAAATAATAATAAATATGTACGAAACCTAACAAACTCATATTAACAGGATATTGAACTATGCAAATTAAGACAGTTTTTTAAAACAAAATGGCTTCGACACGTGAAGCCGCTTACGTTTTGGGCTCATTTCACTGTACTAGCGCCAAATTAGACTAGAAATCGATTGTAAAGGTTACAACTCATCACAAAGAAGTGCTTTCGTGCATCTAGTGTTCTTATTGGTGAATCATCACAAAAATATTAATAGTTTAGCAACAATGGAAGCCACACATTTTGGCTCTGATATCGGTGAAAGGCTATAAGGATTCTGCGTCTTATTTGTTCCTATAATCACTGTACCTTCTAGCAATCTTCTTAAGTCTTCAATGGCCGGTTTGACCACGTCAGGGGTTTCCCTCAGTTCCCTCCTAGCGATCTCTCTGACCGACTCTTTGGGATCGTCCAATTCGATCTGAAGCAGGAAATCGCCCAGCTGCACCGCCGGCAGAGTCGACACGTCCGAAAGCATATGCCACGAAACTGTAACACGAAATGAATAAATAGTGTCATCTTTGAAAATTATTAAAAATGCTTTCGTAACAGTGTCTGTCCTAAGATCATGGATTTCGGCAAATGGTCAGAAATTTCGGGGATATTACTCTTATATAATAAAAACAAAATCATTCTATTGGTTCATTGAATTCATTTCGATGTATGGTTAAAGTTAAAAAGAAACTTTCATGTTTATTTTAGATATGTATTTAACATCATTTTGCTGATACATAATGCTGAAATATTTTTTGTTGGACGCTTAAAATTTATTCATAACCTAAAAAAATATATAACGATATAAAAGTGGTAGTAGTAACTTCTCCGTAATTGCTATAAAGCTTTTTTAAAAAGGGGAATTTGATGCCATTTTTTTTGTTACAAGGTATATTTTCAATTTATTTCAGTTATTATTAACCCGGCAATACAATATTTCAAACGCCATACAAAAATATAATACCACTTATGGCATTTTAAGTATGGATGGCGACCTCGACAAGCAAACCACAAAAAATCGTCGTAAACATTTTCAATTTACGCTACGGTATAAGGAAAAATTAAATTGTAAATACAAATAACAAATTTATTACCGTACTTTAAAGATAATGAAAGTTGAGATTGTTTTAGCCTTTTTAAATCTTTAATTTTAAATTTATTAGATATTTTATTGTCTCGTTGTAATCATTTTACTGCACTTACTAATGCAATTAGTATGTGCTGTCAATAAACACGTCCTTATGTTCATATCGTTGGTTAAATAGTTTTTGTTCTTAGAATCATCAGAAGGGCACTGTGCTCTTAGATATTTTCCGTCTAGAGCCGACTTGTTACGTAATAATTTATTGTATAATATAATGTATTATTTTGACAACGTGAAATAACGCTCGTTATAAATTATTTCGATTCACTGATTATTTCTTAAATTATATTCCTGTCTCTAAATTTTATTATAGTATATCATATGCCAAATGTCTTTATATTATTTATTTACCATAGCTGGCTTTTGTCATAAAATTCGCCTTTAGCCTGTATCAGATGTTTCAAGTGAAGGGCATTTTTACCCTACCTGAACTATCTCTGGAAAAAACCCAAATTTGCTGTTAATATAGTGAACGTCTTGTGAAACGAGATACGATCCGTTTAATAATAAGAGTATTGACATCTATTAAAACGCGTTTATTTTGTTGTTACATTTCACAATATAGTTTTAAGTAAAGTTTTTTTTTAACCAATTTTAATTTGGCTTCATTATAATAATTATATATATTATCTATATTTAGATATTATTAGTTAAATGAATCACATTCTATTAATATAATAATTGCAGGCAAATGTCTCTTTTGACTTTGTAAAATCTGAACACAACTTTGAAGTAGTGTTAAACCAGTTCGTTGCTCGAAAGACAAATACTACAAACTTAAATCAATATACAATAAGCATAAACACGTGAAAAAGGGGCAGGTAAAAACTTACGAAGAATAATAGTTTATTCAATGGTTTGTAGAGATGTGCCGATTACGATTGACCGACTAATTTACCCAATTTAGACTTTAAATTCTCTATCTCTCTCTCTCTTACAATTACACAATTGTTTGTAATATTATGAGCTTCAAAAATATTCAAGAAATAATGAGAGTTACGTCTCTGAAAACCCTGAGCGGTCGAATTGAAAATGCTGGCTAAACCTTAGGTGGTTACACTATAAGAACGTTCGCTTAAATTGTATTTCATAAACTTTAAAATATAAATTACACATCACACACATCATCAGCCTTTGTTAGTCCACTGCTGGACATAGGCTCCCTAATACACCCTATCCATTAGGGGTTTGGACCGTATCCCACCACGCTGGTCCAATGCGGGTTGGTGGGTGGACGACTTTTACATGCCCATCCGACGCATGGATCATCTTACTTTTCAGACAATTGGGTGATCGGCCCAAATTGCCTAACCAACTAGAAACAACAATGAAAATTTGTTGCGTCCCGCAGGATTCGAACCCAGACCTCCGGTTTCTAAAGCACACGCCCATACCACTAGAGCTACGGAGGCAGTTAATACATACACATAAATTACAAGTTAAGCGAAATTTATTCTATTTTGATGTTAAGATGAGCGTACTATTGGTTTCGTTAAAGCTGTTGTTGTCAAATCTCTTTGATAGATTTGTTGTTTTAAAAATGTAAGCAGTTGTATTCTAATACAGTCTATAGACTTCAATATATGCCTTCTTTAGATGTAAAAGGTAAATAAGAAAAGAACAAAAGCATATTCAAAACCCAGCCGTTGCATAAGCATTTATACCTACTGTACTTACTAAATTAGCCTGGGTAAAACCAAAAGCGGTTCAGTACATTTTTGTCGCACTTACTTATTTTTTGCACGTAAAAGTTTGGCTTAAAAGTACATTATTACTTTATTTAATTTTTTACCACGTAAATATTTAAAAATCACATTTTTAACTATACCTTTATTTAAATAGTTAAAGTAAGTATATTTTAACTTATAAGTAAAAATGTGCTAACTTCGATTTTACTATATATCAATTAAAGTCATATAATTTTGTAGTTAATGGTTTAAGTCTATCTCTCGGTCGGTCAAAACGAAAGGTCAAAAATACTTACAGTATCTAAATATTAAAACTAAATTTCATTTAAGACAGCAAATTTGCTTGCTAAACATCCAATATGAAAGACCGATAGCAAGGTGCAAAAAGAAATAGACGCTTAAATGCGTGAACATTTTAATGGGAAATACGTAGAAAACTAGCAGAATAGTCGTTGCCATTCGCTCTTGTGCTTTGTTTAAATAAGCGATGTCGTATTAATATCAGTTTAAACAACACACGCAATGGCCTCCTACTAAAAATGCAAAAAAGGATAATAAAAGCATAGATTTGAGCAGATATAATTAAAGAAATTATTACAAAATGTGGATGTTTGCGACGCAGTTTATTTTGTCTTTATTTTTAATAATAATTTTGGCTGTCGGTGCAATATAATATTATGAATATGCTATCGTTTATTCGTTCAGTAGAAATATATATTTAAGTTTTGATTGTCAAAAATGACAGCGATTTAAGTCATGTGACATGTTATAACATATTTTTATCATTTAACAAGTAAATGTATCCGTTGTTTCATTTGAAATAACTTATATTGTTAATCTGTGAAAAAAATATATTTGAATGAGAATTTTCACTTTAAGGTTTGTAGTATTAATATAGACAATGCAATGTTCAATCGCAGCGGGTTTTACAATTATTCTTGTTTTACGCACATTCACTAATTAATTTATTAATTAATTATTTAATTAATAAATTATTACTACTTAAAAACGTGTAAAATGATTTTATGAGAAACAACACATTCTGTATTTCTATTCTACAATTTAATGTTAGGTATTATTTAATTTAGGTAATAACTATTTAATAAACGAGTAAGGTTTTCCGCTTTATTTTTTTTTTTCACTGATCTGATATTTGCAATTTAAAGAATTGCAGCAAAGTAATTTTATGATTTTATAAATAATAAAAGCATAATCTTAACATAGATTATTATTATTGATTCACCTCCCAGGTTAGTCAAATGTTCGTCTTGCTAAGCCTATAAATACATTGGAAGGTAGATTATCTTTACTAGTAATTAAATATTTACTTATTGGCTAGGCATATTGTTATTACTTCGAATCGTTTATGCTTAAGTAAGCAAAATGAAGAAGTAATTACAATTATGTACTTATTTTAACCTACATCATTACATTGTTTTATTTCGGATTAGTTTCACTCACCTTGTTATGATATATTAAGTGTTGTGAAAGAATTCTTGCAAAGTAAGATTTCCGCATTACGGGCTAATTATTAATTGTATGATGTGTCAAGACAAACAAGATTATAATGATAGTAAACAATAAGTAAATAATATAATATAATAAACGTAACCAAATGTAAACAACGAAAAGAAAAGCAAATATTTACGACGCGCTTCAAACAGGAACACGTTATCAGAGAAATAGGCACTGTAGTGGTACTATCTAAATTTGCAGTCTACACGTTAAAATATATATTAAGTATTTGTAACTAGCTATATAATATTTTAATTATCGTAATGTTATTATTGATGACTTTACCACAAAAAGTTACATACGAGCGTCTATACAAACGTCGATTTGTTTATTTTGAGAACCGAATATGAGAGGGTATGACGGCATAGTTTTTCTTGCTTTGTACATAACATGTAAATGAATAAACCAATTTTATACCATTTTAAATATAAAAAAAGGTTTATATATAAAATAATACTGGTATATTGATTCGAGTTGAAAAGATAAGCAAAATAACGTCAATAAAAAGGAAGCGCAAAGTGATTCTCAAAAATACTTGGTAATATCTTATTGGATTTTGCCAAGTATTTTTTGTAAATTAAGTATTTTTTCTAGGTATATTCATAAATAGAAACTTACCGCTCTTCATTATGACGACGATTGCACAACAGAGTGTTAATTAAAAGATGATTAATCTTTAAATTAAAAGCAACGTTAACATTAGGTGGCAGACAATCGTGCTCCGGTGACAGAGCAAATGACACTAACGCTCACGGCGGCACTTTATAGTACACTAAGCACACCGGCGAGCGTCCACGTTTATAGGTAAATGACAAATCCGTAGTGAATAATTGATAATCACTACATAGTATAGAACAAAGTCCCTTTCTCCGTCCCTATATACCTATGCTTAAATTTTAAAACCACGCAACGGATTTTAATGCGTTTTTTAATGAATAGAGTGATTAAAAAGGAAGGTTTATATAATATATATATATATTTTACCAGGCGGGGCGGGGCGGGTCGCTAGTTTCGTAATAAAACATACACACAGAGTGACCAGTGACTTTTTAAATGATCACATATATCTAAAGTGAAATTTAAGTATTTTAATAAGAACATACGTAAAAAAAATTATTCATATACCTTTGTTTATTTTACATTACGAAGTTTTTAATGTTGCCATTGACAAAGTTGAACAATATTGTAAGAATACTTTTACAATACTGTAGCATAGTATACGAGATGTTAAATAACATTTGGAATTAATGTATACAAAGTTATAATTAAAATATAATTGTGTATATACTTTGTATAAGAACATTTTCCACTTTAAAACTGTGTCTGAAATTAGACCTATTCGACCAGGAAGTAAACCTTAAAAAAATAAGTAAGTCTTTTATGGGACAATGTTCAGATTTTTGCATCGAAATCCCAGTAAACTTTCAGAATTTAACTATTTACAGATTTAAAAAGTTATCAACGAACGTTAAATGTTATTATACAATAAATTAATTTTAATTGAAATTAGCCTGGTAATGGGACGCTTGCTCCAGGTTCTGTTTCAAGTTACAAAATATTTATTCTCATATTTGTTTTGAGGCGTCCTATACCAAACCGGTGATAGAATGTTTGACAATCAATAAACAAGTGGCACCAATAGAATTTACCATAACAGTTTTTTTCATTTAAATCATGTCTTGCTAGACTCGTATAAAATTTTTTTGTTTTTTTACAGAGTGGTTTTTGTTAACACGTCTATGTTAATTTGTGCTACCGTCAAACCATATTATATCTAAAACGTTCGTCAACGTACTCTTTCTGAGGTCTTTCTTATGTCAAATTAAGGGCAAACGAAAATATTATAAATTTTAGTTCTTTCTTTCTTATCAAATAATAAATAAGTAGTTCTTTCTTTCTTAATGAAAAACTTCAGCGATAAAAGTTAAATGGCACAAATCTTTAAAATGTTTGTTTTAATTAAACTAAGGGATAAAAGGAGCATTGCGTTGATAACGGAAACGAATACGCCATGCTCATAGAAAATGCAGCATACACCATCACATGTCTATTAGCTGTACGTCTAGATTAGTAAATATGGTGCCGTACAAACCGGAACACGAGAGTGTTCTCACATTAATGCTTTGTTACAGAAATAGGCACTGCGGAGGTACATTCCCATTCGGTTGATAATGTTAAGGAAAAAAGTACTGGGCTTCTATTGCAATAACATTTTGTCCATTTTCAGCCTGGATAAGAGACTGTGGAGAAAGAGTTGGTTGATAACAGAAGTACTTTTGTTACATAAAATATCAACGTTAAACGTCGATGGTAAGAATAAATATGTTAACTTTTAAAAGCGCCATCTGTTATCGAATTTTGCGTTTCAGTACTAAAAATTAATAGCTAATAAAATCTTCTTCTCTGCTAGATGGCAGTAATGGCGATGAGATAAGGAACCGCTTGCCACCCTTAACTTGACTAAGTTTTTATGCGTATCGCACAAAAGTTGTAATCTTAATTTAATCCTAATTCAGTTATAAGAATCCACACAGACTATAAGCATCATAAGTCCTCTAGTCTGTTAATAGATAGATTAAGCTGTGAAAATTGCCCAACAGTTTAATAATTGTAAAGTATGAAAACAATTCTATAGATTAGTAAAGTCATATGTTGACCGTACACATGGGTTTAATGCGTGTATTTTTAGGGTCCGACCGAAACTGGTTTTCCGGCCGAAACCAGAACCTTGACAATGCATCCGCGCACAGGTCGGCATACGCGAAGGCTGCCATTTAGCAAGCTGGCTTCCAATTGATTAAGCATCGTCTTATTCCACAGATCTGGCGCCAAGCTGTTTTTAATCTTGTCCCCAAATTGAAAGAAAACTTGTGAGGAATCATCTGTGAAGACGATAGCAAGAACTATAAATAATTAAGTTTACATATTTTATTTATTTTTCACTACTGTTTGATTTCTTTTTGAAACTACAAATACAAACCATTAATTAATGAGATCTCAAAATACCAATACTTATTTTTAACACATGGTAATTTGTTTTGATAAGTGATAACATTTTGCGATAAGAATTTGATAAAAAAAACTTCAATTTTTTTTCTATACAAAAAATTATTCCCTACGTAAATAAATGATCACCACAAACATAATATTCAGTGTTTTTATTTCATGTTAAAACATAAACAACTGCAATTAATGCAAAAATGGGTACAATGCTCCGTATTATTAGAAATTTTATACGACACCACGTAAGTTTCCCTAAACTGAAATTCCGGTTGGACACTAATTTTTATTAATTTATTTGTTATTACCAGACAAGTAAATATAATTGCAGTGCAGTTATAAAATTTATTGACAAAAGATTTGCTATCAAAAATGGGTGATCGAATTACAATTATGTAGGTGTCTGTACCATTTAAATCTGTACAAATAAATAAAATGGGATTGTCTGTTTGTAACATATAAAACCGTTTTTAGATGATAACGCTGTGATATATAACCGATAGATACAACAAAACAAAAATATTTTATCTGTCTGTTTGTTTTCCCGTCTAGTGTTACAAACAGTCACTAATTTTATTTATTTGTATAGATGTGCTCTTATAAAAGTGAAACGATTTTCGTTTTTTTGTAATAATTTTGGAACTATAACCATATGTTATAACCAGTAGGTGTATTGCCTTGAAGTTCTTCACGGAAAAAAATTGCAAAACTGACCTTGTCAACGAGCTTAAAATGAAATAATTAAGAAATATTAAAAAAAAATATTTGTTGAATTGTTAAGTCAATAACGATTAAATAATAACTAGTGTTTTATTTTTAAAACCTTCATATTGAATATGTGGGAATGCTGAGGGCAGACAAGTACAAGAATTTTACGGAATTGAAAATGAGGTTAAACGTAGAAATTGGCTATTTTACTCACATGTTAAAATAATCGATCGAATTAATACCCGTTCTTATTGCATATGACTTTGTTGTTTCTTAAAATTACTATCTTCTTTCTAGACATTTTTCCAATTAATCATGGGTTCGACCTTCAAAACAGTATCAGATGATTAGCGATTTCTATACAGAGGCAACTGGAACCTTACCTTATCATGCGGTGCATTTGATAACTTCTTGTGCAATGGTTATATATTGGACATGATGTAACAATTGCACGAAAAGACGGGTTTCCGCATTTACGAATCGTAAAATGTGATCGGCCTATATTGCCCTAATTGAGCAGAATTTTAAAGCAAAGTAGTATCCCTGCAGGATTTGAACGTACAGTTTAGGGTTTGTAAAGCATGAACCAACACCACTAGGTCACGAAAGAGATATTAAGAAATATTACCAAATGTTCAAAAATCTCTGTAAGAGTATACTTGGACCTAATTTTTTATTAACAATGGTCAAAAGTCACCAGCAGATAAGATACTTGCAAAAATTAGTCTAAAAACGTAGTATTGATATCTCTTTAGGGCTTGTGAGTTGTGTCCACACGCAATCTATCTAACTGAACGTAGGAATGGAAGTGCACCTTCTTCTGCTAATATTCTTGTATTCATTTTAATTTAATCTTTACAGATAAGTTCACCATATATCTACCGATTGAAATCCGCTTACTCGGCTATATTTATTACTTGTTCAAATAGTATAATCATTGTTTAAATAAGTTTCTTGCTCCAACACTTTTTGAAGTGCTATATACATAACTAATGATTATTTTATACATTTTTATTTTATAACTCGATTAAATATTTGTTTATCATTTCATTTGTGCTCTAAAGGTGCTACTTATTGTACATAGCTTCATAATATTTTATATTTTCATGATTGTTAACGTTCATCAGCGTAATATTCATTGACGCCTGTACACATCAATAGCAATATCCCTTAGTAGATAGTTTTGCATCAAATTTCTACAACAAAACAAAATCTGAGCAACAAGAACCGAATTATCGTGATGTAATATACAACCTTCTGAGTTGATCTTCTATCGCATAAATATTTACTAGAATAATGTAATCTGTACAAACATATAGTTTTAATATATAGCTTTAATTAAACTTTTCGCAGTACAACCACGCAAATATTTGTATTTGTCGTTTCATTTGTAGATCGGTAGGCGTAGTTATTAGTTAAGAGATGTCAATGGTGGATTAATAATATAACATAACAGTATCAGAACCTAACAAAATCTGAAAGTATAATATATACTAATTAGTCGTTTGCTAATTCACGCCTAGCAGTACAAACCAATCAGCGCACTCCACGAATTGAGAAGAGGTTCTGCACATTAGACTTCTTTTTATATAAAAATAATAACAATATTGCTGGACGAATAACACAGCGTCATGTAGTACTAAACTAAGTTAAGCTTGTTCTACGAAAACTAGATATGAGATAAATACATATACTTACTTTCTTCTTTTGAAAGTAAATATATAGACAAACACCCAGACACGAAAAAAACACTCTGTTCATATCACTAAATAACTTTCACGTAGACGGAATTGAGCCCACACCCATTGGCGTAACAATTTAGAGTCATTAACCACTGCACCTAGCGAGTCGTCAAATAAATTCAGGGTTAACGCGAAAGAAGTCATGAAGGTTTGCAAATTTATTTAATATGACCATTTCATTGGTTTTTTGCCTTAAAATCGCTGGAAATATACTAAAATAAATATCATTTCGCTACGAATACCAAGTATGGTTAAAACTCGACCAATGAATAGATCCAATTAATAAAATGACGGATTTACTCTACTTAACGTCAATTTGTAGATGACTAAGATATTTAATGATCATAATAAGCACGGAAGTTATGCGCAAAGTATGCACTATCAATGCCATTTTGTAAGAAGCCTTAGAAGATTAATTTTCTATTATATATTCCTCGCTGCTTCAGTAGGGTCAATTAGCAATTATACAAACTGTAAATAATGGTTTGAACTCATTGCACTTCATTCTCAAAATACAGACGTTCTTAGAGATAAGACGATATTTGAATAATATTTTAAATAAAATTTAAGACTGAACAACTAAAGATCCACTTTTTACAGGAGATCGACTGGAAATGCATCATTGTGCAGCGTCTCTTTGCCACTACAGTTCCGGTTTGAAGAGCATTGAACGAAACCTGCGGAATTACCGGGTAATTAAGACGATAAGTCCTATTTCTCAGTGGGAGAGGCGGACTTTTGATGTCTACTTATATCTTGGGCGTATCGTTTACGCTCAGCTAAACGTTGTGCTCGTCTCATTGATTAACTTAATAAAATAAAAACCGTTAAATAAACATCCTGGATATTAATATGTAGGATATCGATCCTATTGGTTAAACAGTCGTTATAGGAAGTCAGTTCTTCTTATATCATCATCATTATAGCAGCGTTTATCCGTCCACTGCTAACCATTTTCCGTTTTCAACAAATGCCAAGATGGCCGATCCCGTGCTACTCGATGCGAACTTGAACCAGCTACTTCACGGAGATCGGCATCCCACCTGGTCAGGGTCGATCAACGCTCCGTCTTCCCAAACGCCATCGATATTTCTGGCCAAGTGACCGGCCCACTGCCACTTTCACCTAATCCTTCTGCCTAATTAGACTACCGAATGCAATTAACCTGAGGCTGTGCAAGGCAATAGTGGAAAATAAAAATTTAAAAATTCAATTTCATTATGGCTTAAAAAAGAAGAAAGTAATTAAAAACTTTACATCGAAAAAATTAAGCATATTTTTAAAAAAAAAAGTAGACTTTTCTATACGCTCAAGATTTCGTATATTGTCGACGAGTTACGAATAATCATACTATAGAAAGTATCTCTTGTATGGGATACTCGGATCCTGTATCAGGTGAAACAAATCTCTTCAAAGCAGTTTCCATCCGATTGTGTCATTGCGCTATGCGACACGTTCGCTATTACGTTGTAAAAATTATACTTTAACAATAGATAGTGTAAATCCAAATTACAAAAAGATTTTAATACCTTACAAGGGATTCTTTGAATTTAGTATAATTTCTTAATAAATAAACCAACTATATGCGACAGTGAATTAGACAACCCTGATTGTATGGTCTGAGTGTTAGGTTCATCAGAAATTTCAGTGTTATACAATATTCTTCTCAATTTTTTTCATATTTATAGCGGTCCGTTTGAGATCACTTTAGATATCTCTAACTATTTACTGATGTGACGAAATTTAAAAATTAATATTCTTCATCCAAGGGACATAGTCGGCAATTAGTTATTTATATTTATTTACAAAATCATGTAAATATGTATTGCTTAATCATCTAGTTTCCACCCTGGCTTAGTGCATGACTACATGGTTTTTTCGTCTTGAAATATTTATAATCGTTTATTAATAAACAAATTTATAAGAGCAAGGTATATTATGCGTCCACTTTCTTATGTTAATCGTCGTATGATCCTTTTTATTAAATAGTTTGAGCTGTTTACATCCTTGACTTCAATACGCTTGAAGACATGGAAATTGGAAAAGATTCTATCATTGCAACGACAGTATCACTTTGAATACAAAAAACTTTTATTAAGTACAAGATATTAGAATTAGTCATTTACTGAGACCTATTTTGTAAACAATAGTAACCTCAGTCTCCGTTTAGACTCTTTTTATAAAGCAGGATTCCTGAAAGTTGATATTAACTCTTTTACATAAAAATACGCTTGAAATACTGATATCCGCTCTCATCCTGAAGTCTATTGGCTAAACAATGACTCAGTCTCTTGACTCTTAATTAATACGTGGCTAGCTCCAGCAAGATTCTCTAAACCAGTAGACAGTAGGTTTATAAACAAATACTTTGCGGAAAAAAAGGCACCTTAAGTGACCACCAACCACCTTTCGTAGTCCCTCGCATAATATTGTATTCAAACCAAAGTTCTAATACTACCTAAAAAAATGTCATAACTTTAAATCAATCTGATTTAAATTATGCAAATGACACAGTAAACCAAAAAGAAATAGTGCAAAAGGTCAAAGAGTTAACGAAGCCACATATAATGCACAAAACTTTATCAAGAAAATATTAAGGTTTTTCGATAATGAAATAACACTATTGTGCTGTTAGAAATTAAATATCTTTCATTATCATCATCATCAGCCTGTGTTAGTACACTGCTCGACATAGGCCTCCCCTAATGCACGCCTTCTCCATTTGGGGGGTGTTGGACCGTATCCCACCTCACTGATCCAATGCCGGTTGGTTGGTGAGTTTCTGATTAATATATTTACTTAATTATTTTACAATAAAAAATTGTATATTTTCAAATGTTATTATTATCTACGGAAAATCTACGGGTATGACGTAAATGTCCGTTTATTTAACTTTTTATCATTGAATTTTAATGATATTCTATTGATGAGTTTTAATTTGTAGCGAATGGTTTCATGCGCGTCTAACGTACACACGTATATTAAAGATTATGGAATAGTTACTAAAAAATGACGTCAAATAAACGAAAACTATTATCACCATTGCTCTTTATTCTATACATAACTGACAAAGTTAAATGTATTAAACACTGCAAATTTCATTTATACGCAGTAGTACTAGCAAATATATACAATGTTTAAACCTGGTCATCTAAATTCGGCCATAAATTATCTCAATACTGATCTAGAGAATATAAGTAAGTGGTCATTAAAAACTCTTTGGTACTAAATCCTAGTGAAGTCTAAATACATCGTTTTGGATCGAAATTAATCATTTCTAGGCTCCCGTACAATCTTTATGTCAAGTTAGGAATGGCTCCAATCGAACGAGTGCTTGAAGTTCGTAATCTAGGATTAGAATTGGATGATAGCCTGCGTTTCGAAAGTTACATTTCTAAGGTAATCCAAAACTGCTTTTATCGACTGAAAATACTTTATAAAATACGGCAATACCTTAGCATTAAAGTGCGTATCCGATTAGTCGAATCGCTAATCTTGTCTAGGTTAAATTACGCAGATGTAATTTATGGTTCTCGTTTATATAGTCGAACGGAACGGCTAATTCAACGCATCCAGAACGCTTGTGCACGTTTTGTTTCGAAATCCGCCACGTCATCACGTAACCCTATTTTTAAATGACAACAATATTATAAAAATGAAAAACCGCAGGCGCTTGCACCTCGCTTGCCTCCTATTCGACGTTATAAACCGTCATACGCCGCGATACCTCGAGCGTAGATTAGAATGGGTTGGTAGTGAAGCAAGCAGTCGTGCAGCGCGCAGGGGTTGTCAACAACTAAAAATACAGAGACATAGTTCCGCGGCATTTCGGGGTAGTTTTCGTTACGCGGCAGCCAAATGCTGGAATAACATTCCACCACCGATAAGGAATGCGCGAAATAAAAGCTCTTTTAGAAGTAGATTGAAGACTTTCATTCTACAAATACAACAAAATTTCAATCAGTAATCTGCCGCTGTTGAAAAAACATAAATTTAAGTATGCTCTTGTAACTCTGAGGATGTTTCTACTATTTCTTTTCCTTTTTTTTATAATTTTTTATTTATTTAAATTTTTTTTTGTAACCTAATATTGTTATTATTGTCTTTTTTTTTTTTTTTAAGTGACTATTAACCCGCCCGCGCGATTTCAATATTGCCATATGTGTTTTGTTTTTTTTTTTGTTTTCTTTTCCATGTGCAGCACTTTTATTATGTTCAGTACTTTTATTTTTCTGCTTTTTATTGTTATCTCATTTACCAAATCTAGATTTATTTTGTTAGCCAAATTTTTTTTTTGTTTGTTATTATTTCACGTTAATGAGTTCACAGTCGCTACAGTATTTTTTTTTTAGTACATTGGAAGTCTAGTTAATGTGTCAGCAGAATACCAGCGTTGGTCATAGCCAACATTATGCTGAGCTGAAACCTTATTGGTCTAGCAACAAATTTATTATACAAATTTTGCGCAACTTTTTTTTTTTTTTTTTTGTAATTCTTTTGTTTTATATATAAGATATGTATGATATATTTTTCCCTGGACTGATTAAATGAGTTTATTATTATTATATTATTATTATTATTAAAACTAGCAGTACTTTTTTTTTCTCCAACAAAATCCGGTAACGTTTATATTTTGTATAATTCTCAGAGTCTTCGAATATCTATAACTTTGAATAATTAAATTAACCGGTATGTTACTGTTTATAAAGCACTACATCCGAAAACTGTTATTTACAATTTATTAAGTTTTTGTTTCATTGAAAAAAAATATTCAAAATCATTATCACTAATGTTATATAACATTCCTTGTGAAGCAACTTTTAATTAACGTTTAATTAACTTATGATTTGTATTAATTATTACTTTTTTTGTTTTTTGCCTAGGGGTATGGGCGTATGCTTTAGAAGCCCGGTCGTCGTGGGTTCGAATCCTGCGGGGAATTTGGGCCGATAACTCAATTGTCTGAAAAGTAAGATGATCCATGCGTCGGATGGGCATGTAAAAAGTCGGTCCACCAACCAACCCGCATTGGACCAGCGTGGGGGGATACGGTCCAAACCCTCTAATAGGTACTGGTGTATTAGGGGAGGCCTATGACCAGCAGTGGACTATCACAGGATGATAATGAGGCTGATCATCCGATTCGTGATCTCACGAATGTAAAGGGAATGCACCTGACCTTGCCCGTACGCTTGTGCAATATATTATCTCCTTCGAGGTGGCGGATTTTTAATATAGATCGGCCAGAATCGACCAGGCGGACATGATTATTTTTATTATAACACTTTTATCATATACTTATATTATTTTGAGAAAACTCTGTCTGAATAACAATAATTGTTGACACGGATTCTGAACTTAAACCGAGGCTTTAATTAGATAGAAGACGCATTTTTCTAAACAGAGAGTAAAAATTGTTTACTAAAATGTATTATCGCATAATAATGACCACTGAACCGACTTATGTTCCCACCGCTTTATAAGATTCCTCACAGTGCAGCGAAGAGATAACATTTCTACAGACAACATTTTAAATACACTATTTCACAGCCTAACAACATAAGGAATGTATGATAAATGGCATAAGTATGTGTCATAATGTGTTCTGATCGCTAACCACCGCTAAACTAAAACCGCACAATGTTTTAACATTAGAGTCTCAATAAACATAATTTGAAAAAATTAAATTATTGCTGAAGTTTCGCACCCATCTCGACGTTCATATAAATGGTCAGAAATTAGTGAAACTCCAGGAAAACCCCTTAAGCATGATAACAACGAAGGCAATAATTCGAAACAGAATGCAATATTAGGCATCCACATGTTTGGTGGCGTGCCAATAAGAGAGACGGTTAATGATCGCTCGCACGTGGACGCCGGTACAAATCGGCTGTTATTGCTTTATTGTGTCGATCTATTACTAGTTGTACAATATATAGGTTCAAGGCCGAGTACGTGTGTTTCATAATGTCAGGATTCAAATGTATATTAATGTTGCCACTGACTAATTTAATATAGTATTGACTGTGCTTGTCACAGGAATTACTACATTATTTTTAACAATCTGAATAGAATACTCTCATTAAGTGATGTTTCAGGTGTTATGGGTCCGATAGAGTAATAAAGAAAAGTTGCTAAAACATCATACTTAGTTTTTTCCATACTTAATCAGCTTACTTTTAAACACGAAAATCATTATTAAAACTAAATAACTTTAAATGCATATGATTGATCAGATCAATATTCAATATGGTAATAAAGGTGAACTTACGTAGTAACTTTAATTTATTCCGCTCACCTTAAAAATATTATATTATATAAAGGTGTTGCTTACTAAATAAAATTCGATCCTGCACAATAACTTCAACTTGATTTGATCAAAATCGGGCATATGCACAAAGCCTGTACCCGGTAGGTATATATTTATTTATTTTTTTTTTATCGTCTTTGTCACTGGAATTCTGTTCCAGTCAACCTTGGAGTGGCGTAAATATTAAAACTTGGAATTTGCAAAAAGGTTATAAAAAAATTAGACACAAAGAATAAACAAACAAATACAACAATGCACATACGTATATAACAAAAATAAACTTATATATGTGGTAATGAGATCAGTAAGCATTCGACTCATTTTGTAAGGCTATTGACCAAGGTGAAATATAAAGTGGGAAACGTAACGAAACGTTTAATATAATATAATATATTAAAAATAATACCGAAGGTAGTTTTATGGCCAAGTAATTGTAATTAATATAAACATGCATCAGGTTTTTATTACTACAAAAAATTATATTTATTTACGAACGCTATAATGTATTATATTAATTATTTTCTTTTTGGGACGATCACACAACAATATCCAGCATCAAACTAGGCGAAGCTTGCATATTAGTAACTAGACGGCTCACAAATACACCAATTTTTGTATCAATAAATACATATAATAACGATACAAACCAAATCCCAGACAAGGGAAAAACACAATGTTCATCATACAATATTACTCCCGTGGTGGAAAGCGAACCTACACCTTGTGGCTCAAGAGTTAGGGCTACTTATCACTGCGCCTAGTAGGTAATCGCTCTACTGGTTGATAAACAGCCTATTAAACGTAATAAAATTTAACGGATTTTATCGTGTTTATTTACTTTACAATAATGTTCACATGACAGTCAGTCTCGTGATCATAAATCCGAGGAAAGGTCTGAAACGTCGGGTATATATTACTATTATTATTATTAACATTATACTATGTTTTTGAATTGTAACGTTTTTAAAGGCGATTAATTCTTTAAAATTGTATTACTTATCATGAATAGTATTCACGAGAGTCATAGATGTTATTATTAAACGTCGTTAAGGACGTACATTTTATCTCAGTGTTTTTTTTTTTGTTTTTGTCCTAATTTTAATTATCACATTTTTTGTTCATTGCTCTTTTATCAACGCGAGCTGGCGTTCGCGATTGTGTGATTGTTGATGATGAAATTTCATGACCCACTTAACTTTGGCCCGCACTTATTTCGGCAACAGTTTGGCCTGATTAAATTGACATATTATTTTATATTGTTTTATAGTATTTACGTAATTACCATACATGATTAATTAGAATTTTTACGGATTTTATTGCGTTTAATATTAACAATAAAGTAAATTGTAAATGAAACGGGTTTCTACCCATGAGGTTTTTTATTAAATCCTATATTTTTAATTCGTAATATTCACTTCTTTACTGTAGTAATAAATTATTTTTTTAATATCTTAATTATAAAATTAAATAAAACAAAAATCTAATATTTGTGCGTTGCCCCTGCGCAATGACAGTGAACGCAAGAGTTCGGAACGCCTGATTAAAAAAAAACCTACTTTCGTTCATTTATTACTTGTTTCAAACGTAAAAATAATAAGCCTTTTTGCTTTATACAAGATCTGTCTATAACATAAAAACTTCGTAAACAGATGGTGTAGTATAACTATTAATATTTGAACCACGCTATATATGTGCCTACTGTTTTTAAACGCACAATTACCATCATCATATGCATATGCACGTAAGAACAATGAACAGCCCTGTTTAATTACCACCTTTGGACTCGGCTGCCATTGTTCAATGCTGAGTCAACGATTTCGATGCATCAATAAAGCAACATCAATCCTTGTGTTTTGATCTAGCTAATTTATTATTCATCCATATCTATTAAACGGCGACTGGCAACTCGATCTGTTTATCTATTAAATGCGATACCATTAATCATACGTTATTGGTTTTTAATGGATATCGGTTCTGTTGAAAAATCGTTGAGTTTATTGCTTATACAAAACAAATTAAAAGTTACGTAAATTAAAATAAACTCAATTCGCGTGTGTTCGTAACTGTGACTACAATTTTTTGCAAATAATCTTTGCCCCTTTTGAAACTAATTGTCGAAGGATAAAATCGTTGTTTACGTGAGTACCTAAAAAAGATTTTTGAAAACATACGTTACAATAAAATAAGATAAGAAAAACTGTAAGAATATTTTAACATAAACATATAAATGTGAGAATACGTTGTCTGATGCGATTTGCTGATAGAGTTTGCAATATAAATAAAGTTGCCATAAAACCTCAGTGATCTATAATGTCTCACAATACTGCTCAAATGGTCGTTAGTTCCTCAATTTATTACGCATTTGCTCGTATCAATGTCATCACAGAGCTTGCATAACATTTGAACTGACTTCTTGCATATGAAAGTTGTTGTTTACAGTTCGCAAATTGTATATATCGACAGACGGACATAACAGTTTTTTGTTTTTTGTTACAGTAAATGACGACGCCAGAAGTACGTTCACCTGATGGTAAGCTGTTTACGAAGAATGTGGTACAGCCGGTTCTTTGAAATAATGTGTACCTTTTCACATTATAGTTCCTTTATGTTTTATATTATATTCCATTACACTTGGTATAAATTTCGAGTCATTGATTTACTTGTATTTTGACCTTTTTTTTTTTCAAATAATCACTGGGTAGCTATTCCAACTAGAATCAAGACCTGTATGAACATTGTTTCTCGCATTAAATATAGTTGTAAAATTTATAAAACATCTTTTGTGAATTAAGTGTTTTATAAATAAGAAATAAAATCTTAGTCGTAAAAGTTCGATAGACAAATGTTTCGAAGAGAAACGATCATAAAAAACAGATTTAAGGAGCACGCATAGCCTATTTAGATAATTTTTCAAGTTTGATTAAACTTTTTGTATTGAGTTATATTGTAAGCAACTTCGCAGTAATCCGGTCGGCCTTTAAATAAGAAACACTGGTAGGGTATAAAAAAGTTATGAATACACGGACATACAGTAAACCCCCAGATCCAATTCATTATCATTATTAACTGAATAAGGAAGTCTACATACACCACATCATCAGCCTGTGTTACCACTACCTGTCATTGGCCTCCCCTAACGCACCCTCCTCCATTAGGGGGTTTTTGGACCGTATCTTACCACGCTGGTCCAATGCGGGTTGGTAGTGGACCGACTTTTTTCATGCCCAACCGACGCATGAATCATCTTTTGAAGCAATTGGGTGATCGGCCCAAATCGTTTTAACCAACTGGGAAACAACAATGAAAATTTGTTGAAGCCCCGCAGAATTCGAACCCACGACCTCCGGTTTCTAAAGCACACGCCCTTACCACTAGGCTACGGAGTACGGAGGCAGTTATATATATAGTTATAGCAGGTATAAGAAAATCTATCAATATGTACTCATTAAATCACAATATGGAATACTTATACGTTAAAGATAGATAATCTGGCCCTGTCATAAAAATTAAAGTTTTCAATTTTAAATATAAAGGTTAACTTAATTTAAAACAGACACACATTCCTTACAAAACCTAGAGTTTTTATTAAAACTTCTAAGAATTACTATCATAAAGGTTGTTGTTTGCAATAGCATAGATTTATTTTAATTACACGTCGTTTCTAAGAAATTTGCGGTGGCTTGGTAAAAAGTTTCCTGCGTCGACCACATGATAATAAATGAGCAGATTAGATCTTTACAACGAATTATTATTAATTATATATTAGACAAAGTAAAAAATTTTATTAACCTAAACCTGCCATGCCCGTAAAAAAGCAAGCTTAAGACGCCATTTACCCAGTAATTACGCTGGCAACAGTGCCCTTCAAACCGGAAGACAGTATGTTTTTACACTACAGGCGACTCTTTCTTACCGGTCCTTTATAAAAAGGAACCTACCTCGATTCGAAAAACGAATAGATTTTAATTACAAAACTCCATTCCCTGCTTGGCTGGGATAACAAATGGGTATTGGGTTTATAATGAAATAGTTCTGTATCGCTAATAACAAATAACAATAAAATTTATACGATAAGCATTATGTTAATTCGGACATGAACGACGGGTTTTTGCTAATGTTATGTGCTAAATAGGCATTGTTTTAGATTAATGTTTGCTGATTAACAGCTACATGTTAACATACACGAATATCATTTAAAAAAAACTACGGCGAATGGTATTTTTTACAATAACTCAGTTTGTTCTATAATTTTTATACGATATTAAAACAGTTATAATGAGGCATTGAGCTTTGATAAATAATAAAACGGTATTAATTTTTTATTACTATCAGTAAAAACCTAAATGAACAGCAGTTAGATCGCAATTGTAACGTGATTTTATAATAGGTAATAAAATAAATAGCTGTATTTTTAAAACTTAAGAAAACGATATAATATACTCTGATCAAATTTATTAGGTATAACAAATTTAAATTTTCAGCAAATATTCACTAATGACGTCAGCTAAACTAACAGGTCATGTGTGGATAAATCTTCTAATCCTTTTCCTGGCTGTTAAAGATTAGTAATAGCGCCTGGTATAATTATGTAGGTAAGTATATTATAAGGGCCTTAAAATCAAGAGCATTTTAAAGGGACTGAGAATCAAGGAGTTAGTAGATTCAACATATGGATTAGATTTTACGACTTTAGGTATAGGGCCTTTAATTATAGCTCGGTTTTGGTCGTCAAGATCAACATCTTGACAACCGAGACCGAGTTGTTGATTAACTTGTCCGGCCGTATACACCAGCTACCGACTGTAGGACATGATGATAGGGATTATGGAGTAGGTATAACTCTTTTTACAAAGGCCTGACTAGGGTAGTGCCTCCGCGGTGCTTATTTCTGCCAGAAAGCTGTAGTTTAAAGGAAACTAATGCCAGACAGCGGTGGACTAAGCGGCAAAGATGAATGAAGCCCCCGAGCTTTTAACAAAATGTATTTCTACAAGCTTTTTTATTTAGTTCACATTTGCACGTATAAGTATTTATGATTATTTCTTTAAAATCTTGGAAGTTAAATTTTAATTCAGCTTAAATTATTTAAGCTTAATAAACATAGGTATGTAACTACAATATGGAATGAATATAAAATTTAATGTTCGAATCCTGCGTGGCCCCGCAGGATTCGAACAACAAATTTTCATTGTTGTTTCCTAGTTGGTTAGGGCAATTTGGGCCGATCACCCAATTGTCTGATAAGTAAGAGGATCCATACGTCGGACGGGCGGGTAAGAAGTCAGTCCACTCAGCAACCCACATTGAACCATCGTGGGGGCACTCGGTTTTAGAGACCCCCTTATGGAGACGGCGTGCAGTAGGGGAGGCCTTTATCCAGCACTGGACTAATACAGGCTGATGATGACGATAACAACGGTGTTGTTATTCGTGCGTGTACACAAGACGTTATTATTCGACTGTTAATTACTGAATGATATCTTATGGACTTTCATTCATCAATAAGAACGCTATACATAAGATAAATCAGACTTAGAGCGATGTAAATAAAGTAACCTATTGCACCGTCCCTTCATAATACATGTAGAGTTCTTATTGATGGACTAGTTGTTGCGCGCGTCTTCGTCCGCGTGGAAATGTATTAATTTTTTGTTATTAATAAAAAGTTGAAGTAACTTACTCCCAGATACATCAACTATCTTAGATAGAAAGTCCCCTCAAAATCGAACCAGCCATTGTAGAGCCAGAACAAACCAACAAAAATTTTATTATTATATAATATCATAAAATGTTATTTAGTTATGTGTGTCGGTTATAAATAAAGTAGTAATCATTTAAAAAACGGTAATTTTTACGTTACAAACAGACACTACAATTTTATTTCTTTGTATAGATTGACATCGATATGTCAAGCACTGATTGACAGCCGTCTAATAAAACGAAAATAGATACCACACCGATTCGTCGCTATTAGTCGACTGTAGATACTAGATTAATAGTCGCTACAGTTACTATGCTTATGTCTATTCCGAATCTAATCTGACTGAATTATAGATGCATGCCGCTTCTGTGTTGCCATCATCATCATCATTTTCATCATTATCAGCCTGTGATAGTCCACGGCTGGACAAAGGCCTCCCCTAATATGCTCATTCGACGCATGGCACGCATCTTAATTTTCAGACAATTGGGTGATCGGCCCAAATTGCCCTTACCAAGTAGGAAACATCTGTTTTGCCATAGTTTTCAATATTTACAACAATTCTCAGTTTAATTTGCCCTAGATATAGTTCCGTATCTTTACTATTTAATGAAGCGATTCTAGAGCTTTTGTTAGTTGCATCTCTTGAGTAACTGTTGCGTCCAGTTGACGATAGATTCGATGGATGAAATATGAGAAAATAAAAACTGTCGTTCCGTTGCAAAAGCGCGTTACAAAAGCCGGTCCAATTTTATGTGGGTTAATGTCGCGTTGGCGAATGGCGAATTACATAAATAGATAATCCGTATTAAGCGTTCGATTTACAAATGGGGATTTAATCGGCCCAAAACTACTTTTATTTTGGTCCAAACAGCTATTTTGATGTCTACATACTATAATTATATAGACATAACCGGTAAAGATTGTATGAATTGTATGTTTGTCCATTAGCGCGTAGATGATAACTTATATACTTAAAGTATGTTTTTGAAAAACCTAAAATACAAGAACGGAGATTGGATTGTGAAAGTCACATGTCCATCATATTGTGGAATAATAAAATCATGGGATCTATTCGTACTCACATTGATAAACATTAAAACCCTAGGAACTAGAACTGAAATTTATCTTAACATATACATAACATCACCATTAAAAAATTATAGTGCTAATATGGCAATTCTTCAGATCAAATAGCGAATACTTATAACAATTGAGAATTAAACTGCAAGAACGAATCAGAAGACATAGCAAGTTTGGATTATATCCAAGCACGTAGAGGGCAATTAAATATATACCAACTTAGTCTGCCCGTGATCATGGATGCTGACAAAAGAATCTGAAACGTCAGGGAATAAATTATTTAAGTAACGAAAATCCATAAATAAGTTGGATTTGATATAATAATAATCATGGTAAATAAAAGAAATAATTAATTAAATATATATGAACACATTACGTGGCAAGATGATGTTCTGTGACTATATTTTTAAAGCATAACAATCTTGTTAATACTGCTGCTGATTATCAGCAGCGAGCGTGGTAGAAAACAGCCCGGAAGAGATACTATCAGCTAAAATCGAAGTATAACTTTATCGGTACTGGATTATATTTTTTGTTTGAAGCACAATCTATACATAATAGTATGCTGCCGGTTTTTTGCATAGGAAATGTCAATGGAATATTGTAATAAACTTTTTATGTACATAGTTAAGCTGCGTACAAAGGAAATCAGAAATGTTTACGGTTCGGCACAAGAAACTACATTAAGGAGTTGAGTCGATTTAATATTTTTCTATATAGTTAAAAGTAAATATAGTTTTTAGTACTTTACTCTTGCTTTAGTAAGTATCTTCGACTGTTACAAACCTCACGAGGCCTCTATTATTGCAAAACGTAGATTTAAGACTTAAAATCAGTGAACTTTTTATGTAAGTTTTGTAACGTGTACAATACAACACTTTATGGTTCATCATCGACATTGAGAAAGTAATACCACTTCATACTTAGTTTAAGACTCTTCAAATTGTAATTTTAAAAAGGCACACTGGGAAAAATTATTTCACAGATTTAAACTTGAAATTTTTTTCGCAAATCCTTTCGTTTATTCAAATTCCATTAATTCTTCGCAAATACCTATACAGGAAAAGAAACGTATACACAGGTATGATAGCATCATGTTATCGACCAAGGATATGTGTTTTTATGACCAAAGTGACAGGGCACGATCTAGGGTAAGGGGCCGAGTCCATTACGCCTGTGTTTATTTTGCTTTAAAGAATACTTCTCTTTGCAGACCCTTTGCATTAACTACAATACTATTATTAATTTGTTTACTTCTAGGACAATCAACAGCAGTAAACTGAATAACATAGTTTTGTTGAAAATTGTAAACTAAATAAGCTAAGAGTCTTAGACGTTTCCCACTAGGACAGTTATAATGAAGATGGCATAAAATACAAAAAAAACTCTAACAACGATTTACAAAATTAAAAAAATAGTATAAAATGCAATAGTATTGTAAAATTAGAAACATTTAACAATAAGATACAATTACTACTTTAAGTTAGTTCATCATACTGCAGCAAATAAGACATTTAACAATACTGTATCTGTATTCACTTCTGTTACTGTAAAACACGTTATTAGTAAAAAAAAACATCGATTGAGTTGCAAATTTGACCAGAGTTATTTCGTAGCATTGGTGACATGAAACAATCATCATCATCGTCATTATCAGCATTTGCAGCAATGTACGCCTTCTCCGTTAGGGGGTTTTTGGACCGTTTCCCACCACACTGGTCCAGTGCGGGTTGGTAGGTGGACTTTTTACATGCCCATCCGACGCATGGATCATCTTACTTTTTAGACAATTGGGAGATCTGCTCCAAATTGTCTTAACCAACCACGATAAATCTAAGTTATTTCCCCGCGGCATTCGAACCCACGTCCTCCGGCTAATAAAGCGATGGCCAATAACGCTACAATTACAGCGCAATGTTTAGTCAATTTTCAATAGAATATACGTAAACAAAATCAAATGTCAAATGTGTTCCATAATTTGGCGCCAATAAGTTGGGAACTTAAACAAGCTAAACATCGCGTTAAAAAGTTCTCTTTGGCACCATTACTGTTTGATGTATTATTTTTTACATTTACTCCGAGTTTAAATCACTACATAGTATAAAACAAAAGTCGCTTTCACTGTCCCTATATCCTTATGTACGCTTAAATCTTTTAAAATACGCAATGGATTTCGATGCCATTTTTTTAATGGATAGAGTATTGAAGGGACAGGTTTATATGTATAACACATGCTTATTATTGTAGGTATAATTTCTATCCGCGTATCCCGTGCGAAGCAGGGGCGGGTCGCTAGTTATAAATAAATTATAAATTATAGCCGCATAAATTTTGGTATATTTGTGTGTAGCTCTAAAATGAACATAATAAACAATCGATTTGGCGGTAAGCGTAATACATTTGGCAATGCTTGGTACAAACGAAGGAATTAAATAAATAGTGCTCTTGTGGTCATGCACGTGAATATTCAAACGGCGTGTAACGTGAAAGTCAAAGTACTAAGACAACGAAGTACTGTTCTATAATACATTTTACGATCAGCTGTGAATAACTCTAATAACCAATTACCCAGTTGTACTAAATATGAAATCATGTTACTAATACAATGAATATATGTATTACATGTTTCGATGATGATTTACAACAAATAAATGATAGTTTCAAAACAGTACGAGTAAAAATAGTACATGATCTAATTTTACTTGTAGTGTTTTGGAACTGAAATTTTTTGAGGAATGTTAGAAAGTAATTGGTATTCAGTGTAATACATGTTAGTAGGGACAATATTAATAGTAAATATTAGCAATGGAGTACAGACTCATGATTAGCAACTTAATAAATCATAAAGCTTGCTAACATTGCTTTATCAATTTGTTGGCGCAGATACGTTTATAAGTTGATAAATAGTAATGAGTCAATATAGATAGAATTTCATTATTAATATCGTTTACACGTCGATTTAACACACGATCGGACAAGATGGTAATTTTTTTAAATATGTTTACGAATCTTACAAAGATATTCCGATATACCATCTGTATGCCATTCATCCGTTTATTTTACCACAGAACATATTTTTTTATTTAAGTTTTACAATGTCACATTGACTGTTCGTCGTGTGATCTTTTTTGTGTTTTAAAAACAAAGTGACTATGCGAGCATGACATTTAACCGACGGTAAGCGATACGCCCAGTCCATTGAAGTTGCACCACAAGAGTTAAAGTTGTACCAAATCTAGGGCTCATTGCCCTAATACATGGATGGAGGGTCTTTTTTACTCAGTAACTACATTTCCTGTACTGTCCTTCATATCTTATCATATCGCTTTGCGGCAAACAAGATCCTGAAGTAATACATACTTCTCTATACTCTTTTTATTTCTTTTATTATCATTCTAACAATTTGGAGGTGGTAGGTCCCCTTTAACTGTGGCCCGTCTGGGGCGGTAGCACCGCGGTACCTATTTATTCCCCAAAGCAGTAGTGTGTAAAAGACTACTGTGTTCTGGTTTGAAAGGCACCGTAGCTAGCGTATTTACTGGGTAAACGAGACGTAACATCCTATGCCTCACGTAGACAGGGCATTGGTGATACCCCAGGTATTGCCGATGTTACGTTTACGTTACGTTTAAATTATTTAAATAAAATTTTCTTAAGAAAAATTAAATATCAGTGAAAACATTAAGAACGCCATAAACGAACGTTCTTCTATTGCTGGTTGGCCACTATGTTTAACCCACGCGATGGCCAACCAATGGAGTGGCCGAAGTTTTGGCGCCAATTTAATCTGACTTTTGACGTATTTTCTTTTAATTTGTTAAATTATGGCCAGTCATGTAAAGTAAGCAGGCAGTACTTTAAAAAAAATTCTTAGAAATTAATAAACATGTTACTTTGAATTCATTAATAATATTTTGGGTGATATAAAAAAAATACTAAACCGTTCTAACCGATGAAACTCTATGGTATCGGTCATGGCGTTATTTTTTATAGCTTTTTCAATAAAATATAAAATCTTGTACTGCAAGAATATGTCTTGCAGGAAACTGTGTGAAAACAATAATTTTATAGTTTTTTGTTCTGTTATTGAAATAATTGACTATTGGATCATTAACAGACAGTTCTAAGACATCTATTGATGAATTATAACAATGCGAAATTATCGATTACGTGATAATAAAATCAAATCCGTGGATGAATTTAATGTTATAGTAACTTTGGGCGGTATTGTCCTATTTAATTATGTAGAAAAACTGCTATTTATCTTTGATAATTTTATTTAGATTTTTCGAATGAATTTCTTGGGTTAAAAAGTAGTCTAGTTAACTCATGGATAATTAAAGTTTCTGGTCGTGCAAGAATATATACATATCAGCTCTGTAATTCCGTTAAAAGCCAACAAACAAACACATCTTTCCGTTCTAATTCCGTTCATTTAGTAAAAATAATAATAAAAAATGATAAATTATTTTACGCGCGAAGTTGAAAAAACGACTTTTTACCTTGTAAATTGTTTAGCCGGTTCATATATTAATCAATCAATCAATCAATGTTTAAAAATTACTGATATATTCAGGGAATAAAGAAGGCTTTTATTTGTTTTTCTATTCTTTGTAGCTCTTTTATGATTTTGATAATAGTATTTAATTTCTGAAATCGATAATATCTAGTCATTTTTAATTGTTAGATTCCAGGAGCTTTAAATATAAACTGACTGATTAATTATTTTTAACTTCTACATTATCAGTTGTCTTTTAGTTCACGTTGCCAGATTGACTAGTGTACAGGATTTTTACATATATATTGCAAACGTCGTGCGAACTGATTTTTATTTATTTTATGTTCTATAATATGTATGGATAGGAGCATAAATGACACTTGACATTTTTTTAAACATAGCAATTATAAAATAGTAAAATGACGCTTAGTGTCTAATCCGTATACTATTGTAACGACCGACTAACAAAAATACAGACATCATATGTATGTACAACTAATTTAGAAATACAGATTTTATATATTGAAATAAGGTTACTACTTAAATTGAATCCTTTATAATATTATTATATTACTTTATAAACAAATATATATAATATCATTATGTCAATTTATAATAGTTACCTTTACCTTAATAATATCAGTGGCTACTGAAATGACTTCATCCTTTCAACTCGTCATACCGGATATAATAGGTCGACTGCTGTATAATAGGGTACTGTATGATATATTCGTACAAATTGCTATGAGTTACAACTTTTCGTATGGACAAAAAATTATTTCATATCTGCTGATTACCGTCATTAGTGTCTATAAGTAGACAGACATATCAATAATTTCATTATCTAATAACAATTTCATGTATAAGGACTTTATGCGGATTTTATCGTGTTTATTTTACATTTTGAATTTAGTCACAGGGTAGACTCGATGTCATGCTTCTCGTTGTTAGTGTTAACGTGGAATTGCCAGATCTTAATTGTAATAAAATAATTTTAGTCTGTACTCCGACCAATACAAACTAAAACTATTTTATCATTCAGTTAACCCTGTGACCACGGCCCCTGGAACGTATTCGAAACGTCGGGAAATTAAAAATGTATAGTAAACGCGATGAAATCCGTACAAAGTCCTTATTTAATAATGTTCAATATTCGCGTAAACAAAAGAATTGATGATGACGGTTACAAGATTAAGAAACCTTAGCTAACTATAAGGTCGGAAGACTGTACATTGTAATAATTTCAAGAGAAATAAACACGATAATATCCGCAAATGAGCGGTAAATAAGGGATTTATACGGATCGTGTGCCGTTTTGTTCTGCTAAGGAGGCCAATTAGTTGGGGATTAATAATATTGAATTAAAAACTGTCATGGAGAACGACACACAAAGCGCTAAATTATCATTTAAATATTTTGTGCTTATGATATGTTACAACTTTACAAAGGCTTCAACTAATATAGATTTAATAAAGACTTAAAAACAATCTTAGGTTTATGATATTTTACCTGTCCTTAGTAATCTATTCTTGAATGAGGTAAGGGAAAATATAACGAATACCTGTTAACTGAAAGAAAAATAGGTAGGTACCTTTGTACAGCCATTTTTATTTCATTATATCCATGGAGATTGAATCCTATAACAAAACCAATCAGACGTTTTGTTTACTCAAACTTCAACTTTTTAATGAAGACATTTCACCATATTCTGTCGTAATAACATTTCGCGAAAAACTCCTGAACATGCTACTGTCAAAACAGGCCCCGATAATATTAAGTGAGCCGTCGAATCACTGAATTGCCAAATGTTTACCAACTTATGCAATCTGATTGCTGCATAACAGAAATCTGGTCAAGAAGTTTCCTCAACCCACGCGGAGCTTGGCGAAACTCAATGGTAAATGAAACAGTTTCGACTTTCGATTGTTTGACCCACTGTTTCGCTAACAGTATTAATTGGATATGCAAAGATTTAAGCACAAAAAGGTTTAAACGTTCTGTAAGCTAGCTAACAATTAGAAATGATGACTTAATTATGAATATAAGGTTCTGTTAAGATTAAATAGTTCTGAATTGTCTATCACGCAACTTTTTTTAATGTTAATAGAGTTCAATCAAAAACTTACGCTCCGGTGTGACCTCACGCAGAACGATTCTAGTCTGTGGTTCCTGCTGGGCCGGCATTATTAAGAGTTCAACTCGTGTTATTGAACTTCACTAAAAGGCACCAATAGTTTTTTTAAAGTTTCACCTTCCCTACGACACGGTTTTACAAAGAAATATAACGTACACGCGAGGGAATAAGTTAACAGCGTGATTTTATCTCATGTTTTGATTGAATTTCTTCCGGCGTAATTGTAACGAAGCGAGCGACCGTCCCCTTCGAATGTTGGCGCGGTACTGGAGCACAGAGTAGATTTATATACAACAGAGCAGCGACGCATTCTCATAGACTAGATGTCTTTGTTGTGACAGCATACGTTTGATATGTTGGACACGGTTTGACGTGATAATGCGACTGCATTTGCGTCACGCGAGAAAAGTACGGAGTTCGAGATGAGCCATTACGAAAGGATTATGACAGAGCAGAAGTCACTTTCGTTGAGCATTAAGGTGTACGGACATAAAAAGTTTTGCACATAAAGCTGCGCTAGTTCATTGTTTATTACTTTTTAAAAGGTCTTACGTTCAATTCCCGTGCAACGAGGATGTTATTTAACATGGATGCGTTAAAGAGTGTTTTCGTTATCAAATTTATCTTAAAGAAATCCAAATAGGTATTTGGATTTACAAAGTAACAATGGCAATGTCATATAAGTTTTCACGGTCCTTAGCTGAGAATAAGCGTTAATAAGTTTTTCTGTAGCGCTGAAGATGATTTACATCTTTTATATAAAAAAGTAAATTCGAGTCTGTACATTGTTTTCAACGATCTATGAGAGGGGAAAGCTTTATTTAACTTGCGACGAAAAATGTATTTTTTTAAATAATGTTTCTGATTATTAGTCCCACAAAAAGGCTACTACTTTAATTTAGTGTTGAAAACAAAGATAATAATTTAAAAAATACGCTTAAAAAATATTATACTATAAAATGGATTGGGTGCGTGGTATCAATATTTGTACATATTTTTTGAACAGATATGGAAGAAGTGTTATGTTGATTATATTCTGAAATACACCCCATGCTTTTATTATTTACAGTTATTTGTATTTTTATTATTATATTATTTTTAATTGTTTTTTTAAATATTGAATAATTATCAGCTTCTAATAACTATGCCAAAATTCGTACTGATCCGACATTCTGAACAGGGTCAAAGTCATGTGTGTAATAAAAGAGTATTAAAAAGATTAAGATACTCGGCTGAAATTGCTGTGTGTAACATGTGGCAGGGTAGTGCACAACAGATTATAAGCCATACTACTATATCGTATTGAAACGTATCCGAAGAGTTTATCCAGCATCCTATGGGTCGTGATCGAGCTTCCCAACAAGTTCTACAAGCGATGAATCGGCCTTAAAACTGCCATATGAGATGATATCTAAAAATTTCATATTGAGACTGATTAATTACATTCCTAATTGCATGGGAGTTTTGTCCATTCATAGGTTGGGGTCTCCTGGCCACTCGGTCTGCCAAGGCCGTCGCCAACGTAAATGGGCCGAGACGAAGGGCGTGTTAGTTGACACACCCAAAGGTGGAGTGGCCGTGAAGGTGGGGTTGCAGAAGACTGTCAAATCGTACTTGTAACCCCATTTCTAACGACAAGAACAACGTGTTTAGGTGGTGCGAGATCGACATAACCGCTGCTTACGGCATTACCCAACATAAAAAAAATATTTTTGACAAGTTTTACATTTTTTGATGGAAAATCTTTATCCACCGGCCTATCGATAGCGGAAGCCTCTTGCCCATAAAAGAGTTTTCTGTCATAATCTAATACGGTGAATGAGAGCTGTCATTCTGTCAGACTAGACGCGACCTTGAACAAATTAATAATGTTGACTTTCAGTTTTGTGAGCGGCGAATTAAATCAACATGGGGCAAAAAGATGTTATGTAGATCTAGCGCCCTCTAAAACCACCGTCGTCAGAACGGACGTCAGGACGCTTGTGGTCTGGAAGGCTTGGTTCGAATTGAATTCGAAATTCATTCATTTACCCCAACAGAGAACTCAGAAGCCATTAAAACTACAAAGCCAAGCAGCGAACTACAATTTTCAGCAAAAGCCTACACTACTAAAAAGAAAAGTAAAATAACGCAAAACCAGTGTAGAAACTTACTGATTCACTAATTTGTATGTTGCAAACCTAACAAATAATTTAATATTTGAAATTTTAGATAATATGCCAGTAATTATTTTGAATTTTCAAGTAGACACAATTTTCTGTAAGGTGGATTATAAATTTAAAATACGTCTTCATCATATTTTATAAATGAATAAAGCGACATCTTGTGTCATATTAGAACAACAAGTTCAAAATAGACGTAGTAACGTTAAAAGCTTCAATTAATATATCTTTTTTAGCTAGAGGTCTCTGATATAAAAAACATATATGAGTTTATATTGACAAAGAAAATTTAAGGAATATATATGTTTATTACTCTCAGTTCAAAATCATAATGTGCAATCAACTTAACTAAAAGTCTTAGTGAAACAAAATCATTCATTATGAGTTTATTGCTCGATGTTGATGGTAAACGGCTTGGTTTTTTATTTTAACGTATGCACAAACAATAAATTAGAAATACTTTTATTATAAGAGCTTTCACTATAACTTAATATAATAGCAATGAATATTTAACCAGGAGAAAAGACCTATATTAGACACCTACATTATTATTAGTCAATATTAATAAGATACACTATCTACAGTGACATTTTATTAGAAAGGTCAAAGTCAAAGTCAAAGTTAAATATAATGTTTTGGAGTATACATTAACATATGTCACAAAGGATTGATTGTGATTGTAAGTCTGTTCACTAAATAGTTCATATAATCTTTGTCTGCTCTTATGTATTCCAACTAGGGTAAAATACACCAAAATTTCTACAAATTTTTGCCCATACTATGCATGCACAATTATTTTCTTTTCTGAGTAAACTATAAGTAGCTTTCCTGTTATTTAGTTAGTTATTGTTCACGTGAGAGTTACTTATTGTTTTCACAACAACTAACAGTTTTATACTCAACGGGAACGCGGTGACATTTGCGTACTACAAGATGTTAATACCATCCTAGTTACCTTCTGGACAACTCTCAAAATGATTTATATATTGCTTATTGGAAGATTTAAATTTACCCAACGCTGCTAATATTTTGAAGGCTATGCGTTATTTTAGTGTCACCTGTGCCGTTATTTTTGTAAATTACATGAGGTAAAGATGTTAGACATGGATCAACCATGGATATTTTTTTAACTGACTATCAAAATTACCAAACGCGCAGTATATATACTTTTCAATTGTTAACACAGATCAGTTGTCCCTTTATCTAAATTGGTAAAGGAACTATTTTTGATAGCCGAAAAGTATTTGTTTTGCGGCCATAACAGTTGTTCATAACGCGGTATCGTTTGGTCTTATCGTCGTCGAGGAATCGATGATTTCTAACAGAATCCCCATGAAAGTAAGTACATACAATTAACATATCACTGTGTGTGAGGTGTATGGTTATTGTTGAAATATATTTTAATTAGTGACTTATTAATAACCACATTAATTTTATAATAAAAATCAAAATGTAACAGTTGTTCTAACTCCAGGATAAATGGTGTCCATAAAAGGATATTATTACGGCACCTATACGCAAACATGGACAGAGGTTCTATATAGCAAACTACCATATTTTTTCGAGCAAGTATAAAGTTATCGCTCCAGACTCTTGTACATGGTAAGCTCCATCTAACAAAGAGTTCGCAAGAAGCTACCGTTCCCACAAACTAGGATTTATTTTTTGTATTATTGTGTATTCTGATATATCTTCACGTTTCTTTAGAGATCTAAAATAAATTAAAACTCTATCCAATAGTGGGACCGTCTGTCCACAACTAATAGTTTATAATATATATTTTAACTTGAAGTGGTAAAAGTATTGAAGATGTAAGTAAAAGCTAGAAAATATTTTTGCCACTACAAGATACGGAGTCCCAAAGGTAACATTAATTATTTAAATAATTAGTAAATTATTATCACCGGAAAAAATCTTATTGATAGATCCAGCTGCTGTGTTCGCATAAGACGAAGTAAGGATATTCGCCTTTATAGTTAAAAAATACTTCTCTGTGATCAAAGAATAATTGACTAATAGAGGCCAAAACAAAAAAATTAAATTCTTGTCCGTTTACAAAAAGAAGAGTGAGGTGGTAAATGACACTGAAAGAGTTTTGGAAACTAATGAAATATCATTTTACTTCATACCAAAAGGTAAGTAAGTAAAAATATGTCAATACAGAATGGAGACGAAAAATTAAGTTTAGCTGTGTTGGTTATTGCTAGTGCGGAAAGAGTTTAAGCACCAAAGTAATGTGTGGTTACTTGCCGTAATTGTTAATAGCGTACTTAAGATTGGTCTAAAGGCAAGTCATAATTAGGCTGGATGAACACATTAATTAATTCAATTTATATATAGAAAAAATAATGTACCGAAGTCAGTAACATTATTCTGGATGGTGGCCATACATGATTTGTAGGGTTTTTGTAAAAATCTATGAGATAGAAATGACGTCTCTAAATGCTTACACAGCACACTTAAGCTACCACCGTAGCCTAGTGGTAAGGGCGTGTGGTTTAGAAACCGGAGGTCGAGGATTCGAATCCTGTGGGGACTCAACAAATTTTCATTGCTGCTTCCTAGTTGGTTAGGGCAATGCGGGTCGATCACCCGATTGTCTGCAAAGTAAGATGATCCATGCGTCGTATCGGCTTTAAAAAATCGGTCCTGCGTCTGATCTTTCCCCAGTCGTGACGGTTATCCGTCCCTCGGACTTTGATATTATAAAGGAATAGAGAGTACACCTGTATTTGCACATACATTTGTGCGCTATATTATCTCCTGCGCAGTTAGCATGTCTCTATAGATGCCAGTAGCGAAAGACTTAGAGATATTATTATACCAAACACATGTACGTAGAGTTGCGCCTAGCTTAGGGATACTAGCTGCAGTTGGCATTCAAGGATTGTTTATATACAACATTGATATTAATTAACTGACCAGATCTAAAGTCTACTAATTTGATAATAATAAATATTTTTGTTAATTTGCTTCATTACTCATGTTTCCATCAGTTGTGGTCATGAACTAAGTCTCCTAGATTTTTAATATCCGTTGGGAGCTGTTTCTAATATATAACATCCATAGCTGGTAGTTCAAGTGTGTAGCAGTCTCAAGTCAATTATTGTTAAATATGAGTGTGTTTTTTTTATTACTTTATTTCACAAGTTATAAAACTTTAATTAAACATTGAATACTGTATATGAATTTGCGCAAGCTGGCATAGATATCAAAATTATGACTTGTAGTAGTAGCCCTGTCTATATGAATTACGACAATAAACAAATTCATTTAAACAATATAAGTCAAGATCAGTAACCCTTTAAACCTATACAATTGTAATTTTACCGCTCTACTGGTTTGTGACAAAAACAAACATCGTTTTGGTATATCCCTAGAAACCAATTAAACCTCTCGATTGACTGATATTTGGTTTCATCTCCAACGTAACCAACAGTGGTCTTTGCGGTTTTCATGATTAAAGTTGGTGGTCAGAAAGAGTAATGATAGAACAAGATTTAAGTCTTCCAGACGTAAGTAGTTCAAGAACAAATGAAGAAGGATTATGTAACATTAAACCAAAATATAACTCAATTTAAGGTAAATGGTAATAGTAATTGTAAATAACGGTAATAGTAAATACATGTAGATATATTTAAGAACAATCTTTACTGTCGATAATATGTCAAACGATCGATGTGATGATGATGATGATGAAAACGATCGACACATTTAAGAAATAGTCTCATCCATTTATCCAATCCTTATAATACTTAACTACAGAACAATACAATATTAAGTTCATATTACATCTTTTTATACAAAACAAAATTTTACATTTATAGTATATTTTTTTATTATTTCGTTACCTTTATAATTATCTTGAACAATTTGCCGGCTGCATACTAATTATTTTATTTTCTATTAAATATTTTAATAATATGATGTAGTAAAAAGACTGCTGAAATAATTTGCACGAGATGTTTTCATTTAAATAATTATAATTTTATTGTTCACGAATATATCACAAGTCGAAAATACAGACTTTTGGCTTGATTTATTTCGTGTCAGGGTTGTCTGGGTTTTGGACTAAAAAAGTGGGTCAAAGGAAACAAAATTATGCGCAGACAAGTAAACGCGTTCTTTATCGTGCGATTAAGAAATATTAAATTAGCGAACGTTTTGGAAATAAAAATGCTCTCGTTTCCTGAGGACTAAATAGCGTATTAATTGAACGCGGGAAAGGACAGGTGTGTCGTCATGGTCATGCACGGAGGCGGAGGTCAACACAATATCACTCGATATTTCGTCGTAAAATACATTTTATTTCCTCTTTTGATACTTTAGATCGGAAGGTTAGCCCAAATAAAATGTTTATAAGCATGTTAAACTGTTTTGACGTCATCTGTTTATGATAAAACTTTAAGATTAAATCGCCATTGAATTAATTAATAAAATGATTTAATAGCATGGTACTATGGTAAATAGTTGTATGGTATGTATATGTACATGGTATATGTAATTTGGTAGGAATATTTCTTACCTCGGCTAGTGGTCAGCTTTCAAATGATTTTACATACATTTACCCGCACGGGCTTTCAGGTACTACAGCTAGTTTTTATAATGAGATAAGAATTAAAATGTGTAATTTTACATCTTAGCAGCTAACGTTTGATCCTGGAATGGGTATACTAGTTTTTATAAAAACAAATACCATAGAGGCTATGTTGGGTTCTGTAGACCATATGACAATATGTTTCAGATGGCAAAAGTCTATTGAATTGTTAACATATATTGTATTTATAAACTTCAGCCAAACCAAAGACAGACTTTATGTAAAAAATGGTACCTATAGCTCAAACATTTTTAGTAGTGAAGTTTCATCAAGATATCACTTAGCTATAATCGGGTTCTAAGGCTTACATTATTCACAAAAATCCATTTTTACTTTAGCTAAATAATAGTGTAGTTATAATTTCGATAGCAAAATATGCACATACAGACCAACACACTACCTGAGATATTATTTATAAACATAATCCGTGAGTCAAAGCTAGTGTTAGTATGAACACAACTAATTATAAATCTGTATCACGTTCACATTAATCCTTATATGGTTAAAGCGCTTTGCATAAACTTTAAGAAGCTTATTATCCTTTAATAGAGTCTTAGTTCACAATAGGAACTATTAATAGAAACAAGATTAAGTAGATTTGCCTAGATAGGGTATTAATAGACCTTTACAGGATTATAGCTTATAAAACAATTCCCTGGGAAAACTGTAAAAACTTACTGAAACAAAATGTAAACAATGTAAATTATAACAATGTGCTCCTAGACGATGATATGTATATTATAGTACACGAATATTGAACTGCCTCCGTGGCCTCCTGCTATGGCTCGCGCTTTAGAACCCGGAGGTCATGGGTTTGAATCCTGCGGGGCCGCAACAACTTTTAAATGTTTTCTAGTTGGTCAGGGCAATGCGAGCTTATCACCCGATTGCCAGTAAAGTAAGACGATCCATGTGTCGGACGGGCATGTAAAGAATCGGTCCTGCACTTTATCTCCGGTCGTGTTGGTTGTCTGTCCCATCGGGCTTTGATATTATAAAGGAATAGGGAGTGTACCTGTGTTTGCACATACATTTGTGCACTGTCATATTCCCTGCGCAGTTGGCTGATCTATAATATAGATCTGCCGCCATTAATATAGTACACGAATATAACTCAATCAATATACTGTAAAACACCAAAAAGAGCGTCTTTAGCTTGACGTTTCAATATAGGTTTTAGTGCAAAAAGTCCATATCTAATTTGGGTTTTAGCATGGAACATTAAAGGCAAAGGTGTTTAACAAATACAGAAAGCCTGATGTAAAATAACATATGCTAACCAATATTAAAGCGTTTGTTGTGAAAAATTGTTGGCATGTGAAAAAAAAAATTCATGATTATAATAAAGTTTGCGACAATAAAAATTATTATTTATTCATTAAATATCGAATTTTACATTATTTATTGTTTGAGAGGCTTAAAAAGCAAGCAAAAAACAGCATATATCATTATATGTTTAAGATTTTTACGTAAATGTTACACGATAACAGATGTTTAACACAATGTATTAGTGAACAATTCCAATACAACAAAGTTAAACAAACATAATTTCAAGGATTCTAACACTTGTACGACAATTATAAGTAATGTATTTAGCTTTGTTTACTTTTGAATACTAAGTAGGATACCTGTACTAGTAAGTTTATTTTTAATTAACTTAAAAATAAAAACATTTTTATAGCTTAAGGTTTATTCCGTCGATTGCATTTACGTTCAGGGTCATATCGATGCAGTTGCGACTCGGAATCGTTTTTAAAAGGTTTCCAACTTTTATAATCGTGCGAAACGGGTTTCGTGAACAAAATTATTACGTACTATGCAATAAACAACTTGAAGTATATATAATTTGGACGGATTTAGTTTTGTGGCGATTTAGTTAACAATGTAAGTCGGTGGTCTTTGAAATCGAAGTAATTAAGTTCACGGTCGCAGTCAGGTTTTTGAGATAATTAATTGATTACGTACGCAGACGTAGTATATCAAAATTGTTATAAATTAAATATCGTCTAGACACTAACGAAAAAAAGGAGCAAAAAAGTACACAATGTAAGCCTCGAAGGAGAGAAACGGTGTTATACTTCCAGCGTTCTTACTGTGCATACTATACATTTTACATTACTTTGTTTGTATTGTTTCGGTTTTAAAGGGAAGGAGTCAAATGCGTAGGTTGGTAAGTGAATACCGCCGCCCATAGACAATCACAACGCCACAGAATCTACAAAAATATTACCGGATTGTTTAGGATTGTAGAGCACATCAAATCCATTACATTAGAAGACTTTGCACAAGTGCGACTTGTTGTTGTCCCTCCAGACCATTTTGTAGCAAAAGCGCAGCAGTTCTTTTCTCTAATTGCAAAATTAAATTGTTCGACTAAGCCGTGCCGTGGGTAAACCGAACAAAGTACCTTGGTGTCACTTTAGATTCGAAACTTACCTTTAGTCCACATATTAAGTGATATAGAAAGAAAGCAGCCTTCGTTCTTTCCTGATTAATCCCATAAAAAAATCTAAAAAAAAGACATCGCTTTGTAACAAAGTGACAATCTATAAAACTTTCATGCGTCCCATTCTAACATATGCCTATCCTGTATTCCTACAGGAAGAACAAAATCACCAAAATCCACTGCCTGCAGATGATTCAGAACCGTTTCATGCGCATTGCCACGGGTGGTCTCTTTAGAACTTTAGAAATATTGAGCACCCATCTCAATCTTCAATTACCTACGATAGCTCATTATTGTAAAAAGTCAACTTAGAAACACTTTTGACACGGCTTTAGAGCAGCACAATCCTCTTGTAGTTCAAACCGTGGCCAGCCATTCGATTACCATAGACCTATTTACAACATAAGGAGACCGCGTCATGCACTTGAAGACCCAGACGACGTTATCAGTCGCGCAAGAGAAGCGTCGACTGCTACTAGCTCACCAGAACACAGTGTCTGATGACGGAAAGAGCGGAAACGCCATTCGTACACTAGACTTCGCCACGTACCAGATCGATTCTGTCCTATGAATGAAAAAAGCGCTGTGGGAGTTATTCCCGCCACGTCTTGTCCACCTGATAACACTTTCCGGTGATGGTAGCCTTTAACTTGGCTAAGGCCTTTATTGCAGCAGCTGAACGAGCTGAAATTCAGCCAGACCGGACGTCCTTGTTGCAGACTGCAAACGCGAAAATATAAGTGACAGCCCATGCAAAAATTTCACTCTTGGGGCCCTTATTGTCAAATCTCAAAATGAGGTGCAGGCTGTGCGCACTAATTGCATGGCCACATCCAAACCCGGCAGAACAGTAGAGGCCCGTGGCCAACAGTGACCTATATGATTTATATTCTTTGCGTCAGTATTCCCTTTTCTTTAGCGTATATATAAGTGATATTGTACTAATTTTGATGTATCACATCGAATCACGTAATATATTTACTATGTTTTGAAAATTATATTCGAAGTTTAGGACTTTCATTTTGTTTGCTGTTGTCTCAGTCTCAATATGTATATTAGTTGCTAAAAAATTCTCACACTGAAATATCTCAGCAAATATTATATATTTTATAACCTCGATAGAGTCTAGAATGTTAAAATTACACAAAAGTATCTACAAATAAAATGATTTAGTTATATGTTTTTTTATAATAAAGATGTCATACGGCGTAAATTTTAACCTAAGTAATACACACAGTTACACATAAGGTACATGTGGCAAAGGTTTTTAATTAAAATCGTCAATTATTTATCACTTTTTATTAAAGTTGCCTGTATGCGTTATAAATTTATAATTCTTTTTTTGTATGACACAACAACACGAAAAGCTTCTACAGCCAGTATTTGCTTTTATTGATTCCAGTGTATTATTCTTTATTCTCCTTTTTTGCGATGATAGGAACAACTTTTACGGCTTATGTAAAACAGGAAAGCAACAACCAATACCATGGATAAATAATGCATTAATTGTTTTACCCTTATATATTACAGTAAATGCTAGAGTATAGAGAAAACCTTTAATCTATCCAGCTGGATAGCCTAATAGTGTTTCTCGATTTTATCTATTAATCGTTCTTAAATGAAAGTTTTTTGTACTTTTATAGTAATAATTAAACTTTTACCATTAGTTGTGTGTATGTGAGTAAGTGTGTGTCTAACCTTACATATGATGGGAATAAAATCACGAAAAAGTGTATAGGAAATAGTGTTGCAACTATATTATCTATGTTCGATTGGTCTATCATAAAATAATTACAAACTGATATAACCAATAGTTACTCGTACAAAGTAATCGGTAATAACAAGATAATTATTATTTCCGACTTCAGATCATACTAAATTCATCAAGCATAAATAAATATAGGTTATAAAAGGAATAAAATGATTTAATGTTATTAGCAAACGTAACACAATTGATGCTTATATAAGATACTGTGAAATGTATGTATTATTTTTAACTTTAAATAGTGCAATATTGAATTAAAATTAAAATTATTACTTTAATAACTGGTTGTAGGTTTCCTATATACAGGGAGTTACTAGGTTGTAAGTTTAGTAAATTACAAGTAACTTATTAATTTAATCTCATCAATAGTATTAAATAAAAGGACTTTTGCACTGGAAAGTGTTCGAAACGGCGCGAATTCAAAATGTAAAATAAACGCGATAAAATCCGTAAAAGTCCTTTTTTTTAATAATGTGTAGTATTCGCGTAAACAGAAGAATTAACTTCTTAATAGTAGTAGAACTGCCTCCGTAGCCTAGTAGTATGGGCGTATGCTTTAGAAACCGGAGGTCGTGGGTTCGAATCCTGCGGTGGCTCAACAAATTTTCTTTGTTGTTTCCTAGTTGGTTACGGCAATTTGGGCCGATCACCTAACTGTCTTAAAAGTAAGATGATCCATGCGTTGGGTGGGCATGTAAATAGTCGGTCCACCCACCAACACGCATTGGACCAGCGTGGTGGGATACGGTCCAATAGTATGCGGTTTGAAGGCCTGATAGTATGCAGTTTACAGCTTGCCACCCTGAAACATGAGATTTTACGTCTCGTTTATTCAGTAATTAAGCTGGCTACGGTGCCCTTTCAACCGAAAGACAATGGTGTTTTTACACTACTGATTTGCGGCAAAATGGCACGAAAAAGGCACCGCGGTGGCTAGTGCCCAGACGGTCCTGAACACCTAGAGAACTTACGTATGTATGCTTCAAAGTTCTATAACGAAGTGAGATTTCGTTGGAAAGTTTTACAACAATCGGTAGACCACGAAAACGGTGAAAGGTTAGCGCTTATGGTTTTTCGCATACTGCGCACAACTCCAAATTAAAGTAATAATAGATGCTATAATTCATTTTTACGAGACATAAGTTATTGACACGGAAACATGTTGAATATTATAATACATTAGGTTAAAAATAAATTATCGGACAGGCACATAACATTGTAACCAGTTTAGTGTGAACATATTTCGACTATCGACTAAGAAAAGATTTTTCTTCGTAATTTTTCGGAAAATTTCGTATTTCTCGTGCTCTTTGAAATAGCTTCAGTACATATGCACCTCTATAAAACACAATGACATTATTCATTTGACATTTGACGCTAAGCAAAAAGTTTCATATTAATGGATATAAATATGTCACTCATGGAATACGATCATTCATAGACACTTCGTGTTCCATCGTATTCCGATAAACATCCTAATTTTCCCGAAGAAAATATTGTCTCACTGTCTATAAAATCGCTCTTTTGTTATATAAAATTTAAATGCACAATAGCTGCATTCGTGTAGCTCGTACGTGAATCATTCGGGCCTTGTTCATTGATATGCATTGGATATGGGAATAAAGACGGTTCGTAAAACGAAATGACAGCCGTTGCGCGGGAGTTCGAGCAGTATACTACGGGACGCAGTGCGGTACGCTCGCAACTTATTCGATTTCAAAACCGGTGAGCGAAAAATTACCGATTTATTTGCTTTACGATTTTTTTTATTCATTTTTGATTTTTATAATATGTATTAACGAGATTAAATAAGGAATTTATTCAGCCTACTATGTCACCTAATTTTTGATAAGCGTGTATTACAATTAAATGTAGTGGTAGTGTTCATTTTTATAATTTTTTTAACATTATTAATTTATATTTAATATAATAAATAGCAAGCTTTGTCAAAATGTTCCACTTTCTTGTGTTATTGTTACTCTTTTTTTAATTTTTGTTTTACTTTATATAGCCGTACCAGACTTATTTAAAATAATTACTCATAAAGTAATATAGTAGTGGTATAACATATATTTTTTAAATGATATATTATTAATTATGGTAAAAATATCACATTTATTGCACTTATTTGTCTATCTACCGTTTTTCAGTTTTTAATCACAATTTTTTTTCCACTATAAAATATATTTTAAAATATTCGACCAGTTTGAGGACAGGTTGATAATATGAGCATTATGTGATTACAAAAGGAACTATTATGATACAATTAAAGGAAATAAATTATCTTAAAGTACAATATTATTAAATATTTTAGAATTACTTACGATATATTCCTGTATGTCATTATTATTTTTTTTTTTACAAAAACATAAAAGCAACATTTAATAGAACCTATATCATAATTATCAAATCCATATAATTTAATTAACAGTTTTTCTCAAAGCGTCTGGTATCGGACTATTAACCAATAGAACCAGGTATTCTATGTATTTAATGAAAATTTAGAAATCAAAAAATAAAAGCACTACCTACCATAGACGTAATATGACGATCGACACTGCGTTTTAAGATACCCGTTTGACGCACGGATCATCGTATAAATCAGGCAATAATATTATTAGCTGGTATTTCCAGCTAAACAACACACCCATTTTATAATTATTACTTACAACCTAGTTTAACTTATAATATAAATGTAAATGGACAAGGATGTGAGCATTAGACGTAAGCATTGGAGTAGGCGTTTTTTTTTAATATTCCGTCATAGAAAAATCTGTCAAAATATCTGAGAAAAATCGGTTTTTGGAATAGGTTACCAATTCCAATGATGAATTTAATACCCAATATGGGTACGCCGCCTACAACCTTACAACGTTTACATCTATTTTGAGTATAATTCGGCTTGAATAAAATGTAGGCTCTAGTTCACCTCCGGACTATGACAGAAGAATCGCCCACATATTGTACAATCCATATTGTTATGAATGAACATTCAAATTATTAAAAACCTCTCGTTAACACACGTGTGTAACGCTACATTTATGTAATTAATCTATCTTCCTTCCCATTGATTGATTCTAGAATCTAATTACTATAACTCTATACTTATTTACTTTATGTAGCAGTAATTACTTCAGCAGGTGCAATATAAAATGAAATTCCTTTACTCGATAAGGTATTCTGACTCGCCATTTACCTCCAAAAACACTATTATTTATGTAGGAGTGGTTTTAATCATAACCTTCGATCGTAGTTATATAACATTTTAATGACGAATTTTATTAATCTTTAGCTTATGTCAACTTAATGTACTAAACACGCATAACAAATCATATTTTTATTAGATACAGACATTCTGTGTTGAAGATGACTAAATTATTCACTCCGAATAGATCGATTAAACTGTACAATTTTCGTGTCTATTTTTGAGGTAAATTAATTCTGTCACCCGTTTTGCCACAACGTGACGAATAGTGACGAGAGACAAAGTTGCAACGACCTTTGGTTTTCTAATGCATTAATAGCATCATTATGCATGTATAATGTTAAATATGTTGGAAAATGGCGGGCCAATATAAATAAACGGACGATGCAGCGGCGCGTTCGAGCGGCATGCGACCGAGTGACCTTGACAACGGTTACTCATTTACACGTTCGACTTCGAGCTTAGTCTACCACCCATTGATATAAATAACTCACTCTCGTGGGGTGGCTATATATATATATACATTTTGAATGTATTCAGATTTTGGAAATTTGAATTGAGATTTGTGGACCGTGATTTTTTTTTCAATTTGTTTGTGTAGTTATCAAATCCACTAATTTACGGAGTTTTCGCGTTACTTAAATATATTTATTTCCGACGTTTCGGATTCTTTTGAGCATTCATGATCACGGGCAGACTTAAAATCCGTAAATTAGTGGATTTGATATGTATAATAATCGCGTAAATAACACAAATAATTTGTTTGTTTAGTGTTATGTAAGATTCGTATTTAAATGAACTAAGTTTGATGTGAAATTCCAATAGCGAGAAAACGAAAATCGTTCTAATTGATTGCCAGCGCCAAACTATAATTTTGAAGGCATTAGATTGATACAAGAATTTATTTCTATGTTCCATGTCTATTTCTGATTATGTGTAGACTTTAATGTCATTTTAAAACTATTATTATGGATAAATTTAGACCAAGAAATTTCTTTATAATATCCTCAAAACTATATTATATTACAAAAAAGCAATCTTTAATGATACTCTAAAAATATTTACAACTTTACTGAATATTATAGATGAGTTTTTAATTAACATTTTGCAGATATATTCATCCAAAATCATCGATATTATAGTACACTTTATATAAACTTGATTAGAAAACAACATCGTATAAAATGCTTTTCATATTGTGGAACCACAAAAATAAAATTTTACTTATATCTGACCAACCAGAATTTAAATGGTTGGTTTAAAGACGGGTTCAGGTTTTTTGCGACGATATATGATTTATTTTAAGGAAAACAAGAGAAATATTACCGCGTCTTCCTATTTTATATTCTAAACGCTAATTATCTTAATCTTAGGCGTCGGTTACCAATGAATTATGTGTAATAATGTACATATTCATGAAATAAATTTACTCTAAGTAACTGACTTTTAGCAATTAATCTAATCGTTAGTCTTCACCTATAATAAGTATGTACATCTGTTTGTTTAATTAAAAAGTAATTGCTGTCTAAATATTTGTAATAACTCAGAATTTATTAAACAAATTGCAATTACTTTTTTTTTCGGTTAATTTTAATTTAATATCTGCCATCTACATTGCACAGATTAAAAACACGTTATCATTTATAAAAATTAAATGGAATTGTCTCAGAAAAAGGATGCAATGATTATATTTGACATTGAAATTTGAATGTTAAGGTTCAATCAACCTCAGGTCGTACTAACTGTTTTTTCAGCATTGTAATAACGTGAATACTAAAAACTTGTTTTAAAATTCACTTTAAGTGATTCTATATCGGGACAAATGACCAAATTGAATTCAAAACTTTAGTTCTACGAGTACTTTTAAAAAAAGCCTTGCATTTATAAATATACCAGTGCCAAAGACAAAGGATATCATAACAGATCAAGTCTCAATGTTTTCTTATAGGTAAACGGTCGTCATAGATAATCATCGAGTGATATTCAATTAAAAACACCACATGCGTGTTGGCGGGAAAATGGTTTTGGCTTTGACTGTTTTATGTAAACTTAATCCCTTATTAGACTAAGTAAAACTGATTGAATTAAAACAGCCTTACAGTCTGTCCAAGGCTCGTGATCTCTTTAGACTTCTTAAATTGATTTTCTTAGAATAAAAAGTAACTTATTTAACTCATGGTACCAACTTAAAATATTCTTTCACTATCTCTCTAGTAGTGAAAAAATATTTAAAGTCGGTTCCGTTGTTTCGTTAAAACGATACAAACAAGTCTTTCCTCTTTATAACATCAATGTAGGTTAAATAATATCTCTTACTAACTTTAATACTAGTTAAATTTTAGCTATTCGTGTGCACATTGATATAAGGTTAAGTAAAAACGATAAAATCAGGCAAATTAAGAGGATGTTACGTAGATTTGCAAAATAAGGAAGCATAATCTGTAAATGTTTGATAAGCTCAATCGCACAAGTCTTAATTTTAAAGCAATGTATGTGTAGGAGTGCAAACAGTTAATATTTAACAGCTGAACAAGGTCATAGCTTGCTATTTTTGGTTAAATGTTGGTGGATAATAATAATATGTATGAAATATAATTGTTCTAATATTTATTCTATTTCTTCTTTATTTTTGCTCGGATGAAAGATATTTATAGTTAATACATATTTATATCCAAAATATTATTTTGGATATAAATATTATAACCGACGAGATTGAAGAATTTGTTCTCATTCATCATCAGCCTTTGATAGTCCACTGCTGGACATAGGCCTCCCTAATACACCCTATCCATTAGGGTTTTGGACCGTATCACACCACGCTGGTCCAATGCGGGTTGGTGGGTGGACCGATCTTTTACATGCCCATCCGACGCATGGATCATCTTACTTTTCAGACAAATGGGTGATCGGCCCAAATTGCCTAACCAACTAGGAAACAACAATGAAAATTTGTTGAGTCCCTGCAGGATTCGAACCCACGACCTCAGGATTCTAAAGCACACGCCTATACCACTAGGCTATGGAGGCAGGAGTTGTTCTCATTATAATAGTATAAAATTGAGAAGATTTGTATAAAAACTGTAAAATTTTCAAATAATAAAAACGTTAAAATCTACTATTGCCATCTAATTAAGTTAATTAAATCAAGGTTAATAGACATCTCATACAGATAAGCGATATTTCCTTAGTTTTTGCAATTAAGTCTGTCTAAGTATAATAAGTGATGTCTAGTCTAATCTAAGTTAAACATCGCTAACTAAAAGCTAATTTGAGACAAAAAGATTGCTGTACAAATGTGCATATATCGTAAATGAAATAAGTTCCTTTTTGTTTTTATTCTTACATGTCATTGTCCTCAATCACGAATTGCTAGGACTTTTGACAAGCTATTAAAATTAACTGAATTAACCAAGCAATATTTGTTGTTTTTTTTTTTTAATTTAACATTTTGAACGTGTGAAAAAATCATAGTATTGTTTTTGTTTCAAATAAAATTTGCAAACTTCTAGAAATTAACGGGTTATAACGAGAAAAAGAAGACATTTTAGTATCCTCTTGATATATCACCGACTTAGCAACTTCCAGAAAACTGTCGCGAAGCAGTTAGTGTGTAAACACCACTGTGTTTTACTGAGTTTTGCTCACTCGAGCACTGTGTTTCGGGTGAGCCACGGGTTTATTTCTTTACATAACATACTTCACCGTACGTTACGTAAAGAAATATGTATATAAATCATGCATATGGTTGTATTTTATGTTATTGAATGCCAGGTTTTTAATTACCAATTTTTATTTTATTTTTACATTCATTTTAAAAGCAAACACAACTGTAAATGGCAGTAATCAAAATAGCTAATAATAATTGAAATTCGTAACTGATTGCAACGAACGTTATGTTTTTTGCGTATGTCTCTGCGTTAAGTTTTTCATTTTATATTTTCACTCTTTAAATTTTGCATTTGCCATCTCCGTAAGTTAATATTTTATGGAAGTGCACAATTTGATAATATTTTATCTACTATATAAATGATTCAGAGAACTATTGTAAATAATTTGGTTAATTCGGTTCACGTGTGAAATAAGTTACCTTCGGAACTACCTGAACCAAATTCCTGAACATCAATTGACAAGTATGATTAATTAGTATGCCTGTATAGTATGTATACGCACATATATTACTATTATGTATATATCATAGAATTGGTATGTGTGGTATTATAATGTTATATTTTACTTATAACAATTTAAGTTATGAACATTAATCTTTTCTTTGTCCATTTTTATTGATTGCACCTACTTAACATTCTCCCATCCATCCGTTGGTTGACTGCTACGAAATGCTTTTTGACATTATGTTCATCATTGTTCTATATTTTGTTAAAAGTGTATATTGGCGCCAAAATCCTTACCCGATGCTTAACGAATAAGAGTTCCCGAATTATGACTCCGGTTCACGTCAATTCATTAACTAAACTGCTCAAATTATAGTACATCATATTTACAATGTTAACAGCTATAATGATCATACGTAAATTAATCTTTTGACGCGGCTAAATATGCCTCCACGAACTTCATTAATGTTTATCGTGAGAGACTAATAAATGTAAGCATTCAAACATCACGGCCCGAGGTTACCACGACACGCGTTTTCGATTAACAGAAAGCGAAAGTGTCATCGTCTCCATCTTCGAATCACGCTCGTGTAATCAAACAATGCCAAGAGTAATGGTCGGTAAGTCACTGCTCAAGGCTGTAGATTCGATTCCCAGTATTGTAACGATCGTTTTCCTCAGCTTTTATGTATGTATGTAATAGAAGTTACGCTTTACGTTGCCTGCCTCCGTAGCCTGTGTGTAGTGGTAAGGGCATGTGCCTTAGAAACCTTTCCTGATGCCTGGAAAGAAGCCATCGTCATCGGTATTCCCAAGTCGAACAAACCCTCTAACCTACTCACGAGTTACCGTCTAATTAGCTTGCTCAATTGCTTGGGCAAAATATATGAACGAATAATTCTCTTCAGGTTGAAAGACCGCGCCTTCTCCAATAACCTCATCCCAGTTGAGCAATTCGGTTTCCGTCCGAAGCACTCATGTCCCGATCAAATCTATCGTCTGACGGAATTCATTCTGAACGGCCTTCATCAATCCAAACCCCGTATCACAGGGGCCGTCTTCGACGATGTCAATCTGGCACTTTCCGCCGATGACACCGCCTTCTATTGTTCGTCGCTAAGACCGAACTATATCTTTAAAAAACTTCAGAACGCTATCAATCGTTTAAGCGAATGGTTTCGTAAATGGAGAATCGACGTCAATCCCGATAAAAGTGTAGCAATACACTTTCATCGGTCTAGATTACGTCGTGATTACACGATACCCCTGGTCCTCAACCCAGGCGTCAGGATAAGGCCACGCGCTGGCCGACACCAGACACTAGGGCAACTAAAACTCTACGGCCAGCCGATCCCAAGGCCAAATACCTAGGCGTGACCTTCTTCTGCAACATGTCGTTCAAAAGTCATGTTCAGGACGCGAGGAGAAAGGCCTTGTCCGTTTCGACCAGACTCTATCACCTAACGAATTCTCACAGTAAAATGTCGCGAATATAAACTTTTATTGTACAAGGTATGCATACGACCAATCATGGCTTATGCATGCCAAGTTTTCGCTCACGCATCCTCCACACTCCTAAAGCAACTACAAGTAGTACAAAACAAATTCATCCGCCGCGCTACCGGGGCGCAGTGGTACCAACGAAACGTAGATTTACACAGCGACTGCGAATTGCCAGCACTCCGCGAGCGTTTTATAAAGATAACTCGGAAACACATAGATAAAGTAGTCAACCACAGTAACCCTCTGCTGGTAAAAGCAGCAACGTATACGGCCGATCCAAACGCGTCCAGTCAAAAGCGTAGGCCACAAAACGTTCTCCTCGACCCGGACGAGAAGGGGGTTGCTGAGACTCCGGACCCAACGGGGGTCCCGACATCAGACCCTACACACCACACGAGTAGGGATAGCACACACTCACCTGTAGTTCACCCTCGCTTACGAGCACAGCGAAACACACACACCGCGTACACTAGATACACCCGCGTTCCAGGGCGGTTCTAACCGCCCCCACCGTCACCGATTAATACAGTCGCCAGACCGTCGGCGACCCGGTTCGTAAATCGATCGTCGACGATCCTTAGGAGACATAAACAATTGCCTAACACACAGAAGGTACGTACCTTCTGTATATACGTACGGTTGTCCTCATTTTTAGCAAAAATTGTTGGCCACCTAGTTCTTGGGGACGGAAGCTTCCCGCGAACTCTTGTGTTAGATTTAGCTTATCAAAGACTCAACAAATTTTCATTGTTGTTTCCTAGTTGATTAGGGCATTTGGACTGATCACCCAATTGTCTGAAAAGTAAGATGATCCATGCGTCGGATGGGCATGTAAAAAGTCGGTCCGGCGCCTTATCCCTCTCCGGTCGTGTCGATTATCCGTCCCGTCGGGCTTTGAGACAGTAAAGTAACAGGGAATTCGCCTGTGATTGCGCGTACACTTGTGCACTGTAATATATCCTGCGTAGTTCGCTAATCTCTAATAATGATCGGCCGCCGTAGTCGTAATCGACTGGAGAACACTATTATAAGCAGTTACTCGCGGCTTCGTCCGCGTGGAAAAAAAATCCATGATACATTTTTATTTTAAAAAAAGTAGCCTACTTCTAGTTGATTCAGCTACCTTTGTGAGAAAGTCTCATCAAAATTGGACCATCCATTCCAGAGATTAGCCAGAACAATCAGAAAAGCAGGCGGACGAAACTCAAAAAAAATATTGTTTAGTTGTATGTATTGATATAGTATCACAATGTTGTCATTGGGTGTGCAATTGAATATATAATTTAAGAAAACGAAAAGGATAACACAACCCAACGGTAAAATCTTTACGTTAGTCTATTGCAGAAAAAACGTTACACAACAGCAACCTTCCTAATTTTTAAATTTATATTTTGAAAACCACAAATTTCGCTTATTGATTATAGCTTAGTAAAGGTCCATTAAGAAAGTCGCTATGATTTTGAGTTTAATTTAATTTACACAGATTAGAAAGGCTCCTTAACTGAGGCCTTAATTGAATATTTATCCATTATTGAAAACATTGTTTGTTTTATTTTTATTTATACTTAATCAAATAATCAACAGGTATGAATAAAATATCTATAATAGCTATAGAAAAAGGTATTTAATACTCTCACTTTATTATTTTGAATGTAAATATTTATATTTCATTTCCTCCCGCCGCCATTCATTATTTATATATGTTATTCATTTCTGACATTAGACGAGATATAAGAAGCTATGTAAATTAATTATTTTCTCGTTGATATTCAAATATTTGACATTTCTCTTCGTTTACCAGACTATAAAAATGTATCTTTTATTAATGTCAAACAAGAAACTGTAATGAAATTAAATGCAGTATAAATTGGTATAAATTAATTTAGCATATTATTGATATCAAATCAATTCCTAAGAAATGATACAATTCCTGACTAAAGCGTATTATAGAAACGAAACGTAAAACAACTAATTAACCTTTATTGCGATTTATTAACCAAAAAAATTAACTTGCTCCACGCTAGTTTTACTTCGTCATAAATTATCTCTTTATATTAATTATTTTAATTAAAGACGCATATGGTGAAAATCGATCATGTTCTACTTTAAACCTGATACCGGTATCAATTCTGTATAAGTCAACTGTGACCTCAAGTCACCATCAACGTAACACTTTCAAGGCGAACTGCCTTTTGAGGAATCACTAGTGGTACGTTCCACTTGACGTTCGCGACCACAATTTTTCCCTTTCCACTTACACGTGAGCGTTATGGTCGTAAACTCAAGTGGAAGATTATATGTCGTAGTGAGCGTATAGGTAAAAATTATAAGCGGCGAGCTGTTAAAAATAAAGCAGAATATATAAGAGAACTTAGGTTAAATAAGGTTTCAATCTCAAACTCTTGAAAATACACTAAAATAATTAATACTTAAAATATTAGGAAATATAGATGTATATAATGTTTATATTAAATATAGGACGTGTATTTAATTATTAGGCGTTCAAATGCTATTATAAAGAATAATTCATAAGGTAATTAAAGTTTCACGATCTTTTTTTTGATGCGTGTGCGTAAGTCATGACGTCATGAGAGATGTTTTGAGCGTGCGACCGCTTAGTGGAACGCGTCCTAGGTGACCAGTTATTAGAACTTGTGATAATGTTGTGACTCATGACCTCTGTTAGATAACGAGTACGTCATTATATCGGTTATTGGTTATTATATAAAATAATATCCCGTATAGTTCTCTAGTAAATTAATTGCAATTGAATTAACTATAATTAGTTGCCAGTTTTATTAGGTATTAAAAAAAACATTATTCGTTGCATGTTTTGCGTATATAAGAATTTTTAATCAACGCTATACGAACGAACTGTTGTTATGTTGTCGCTTTAAACAAATACGGTTTATCAAAAAATATATATATATATATATATCATCATCAGCCTTTGATAGTCCACTGCTGGACATAGGCCTCCCCTAATACACCCCTATCCATTAGGGGTTTTGGACCGTATTCCACCACGCTGGTCCAATGCGGGTTGGTGGGTGGACCGACTTTTACATGCCCATCCGACGCATGGATCATCTTACTTTTCAGACAATTGGGTGATCGGCCCAAATTGCCCTAACCAACTAGGAAACAACAATGAAAATTTGTTGAGTCCCCGCAGGATTCGAACCCACGACCTCCGGTTTCTAAGGCATACGCCTCATCACCACTAGGCTACGGAGGCAGTATATATATAATATTATTTAATGCAACTTTTTGCGTTTCCATATCCATATCCATAATAAATATTTTGAGTGTCAAAAGTAACATTAAACATATCCGTTTACATTTAAGTAAAATGTAAATAAAACACTAAGGATGGTATATTACTCTTTAATATGTTCGATAGTTTAAGTAGCAGATAAAATAACCTCCATCCGCGTGTAATGTATAAAAAAATCTTTTTCCACAAAGAAAAATAATAATAAGGCCTAAGTTATTGCCAGTTACATCAGCTATCTTTAACTGGATATCCCTCAAAATCAGACCAGGCATTCCAGAGACTGGCCAGAACAAACAGTCAAATAGACTTTTGTTATATCTACCGCTTATATATCATAAGTTACTCATTTAATAACTATAATAGGTTATTTTATTACTACTATAGATTATTTTTATAATGCTGCGATTTAACTCGCTACACACTGCAGTCACTGTACGCAGTAAATAGTTTAGATATAGTTTAGATGGCTCATCAATTTCATATACATAAATATTTTTTTTTTTGTTTCGGTAGAATGCATTAAACGTTGCAATCAAAGTTGTTCATCATAGAAATCTTATGCAATATGTATATAAAAATTAAAAATCGTGTCTATGAATAAAAATGCATTTTATTTTCAAGCACGATAAGTACCGAACTTGTATATATTTTTAATCTGTGCCTGTTTCATCTTACTCCGGTCATGAGTTTGACAGTAGATCTTTATAATATATTTAAGACTTAACGATACTTGACTATTAGAATTAATATGCTTCTTATGAAATTTAATAAAATCCGTGAGAGCTTAGCTATTGTACTCTTTATCGTGAATATTTAATTATACAAATAATTATTTTTAAGAGAACAATGAAGTGAGGGCGTGTGGTTGTCTATTAACTTAGGTCATATCATAAGGTCTATATTTTTATTTTGTAACTCTATTGTGTTTTACTGCATTGGAATTGTATATTTCGTAATATGCACGTGTCCGATTAAGGTTCCCAATAAACCTCAGTTCTATGTGTTAATGATGGATCTTTTGTCGCTATGTTTATTATAGAATTAAACGATATAATCAACCTTGGATAGGTATTATTTGATTAAGTTTCATTGTTATTATAACAGATTGTTTTATATCTTTATATTAATCATCTACAATTATTGATTGTTATTTTATATTAATAATTAGGTTTATTATTATAAAGATAGAACTTAATTTGTTAATTTCTTAGTTTTACCACTTTGCGGTGTTAAGTTGTACGTTCATTTAATCATAAGAAAGTTTTCCCATGGGCAGGATAGATGTCGTGACTTCTTGAGCAGAAAGTGAATACCTTATATACCGGTGGTACAGGCATTGCAATCGCTTTCTCTATAAATTGTAGCCCTTTATCGTAGTTCATCTGGCAGCAAGCAATTTGAACGAGAATTATTGCGGGTAGTTTTATTCAGACATATCTTACAATTAGTTTGTTTGTTGTGTGAGATAGCATACTCTTTCTTTCTTCTAGCCCTTTTTTCAACATTTCATAGGTAAAATTATAGTAAAGCTACACTTTCCTAAATATCAGTTTTAGGAGTTAATGGCAAGTTACCTTTAATAATCCATAGATATGGAAAGATAGATCCCTATGGGTAGATTTCTTTCTGTTTGTAAAGGCACTGACTATATGTTTGTTTTTTTTTTATATCCGAGTTACGAATTGCGCCAACCTTTTTAAAAATTATTTAATTTTAGTAATTTTTTTTATTTTTGGGCAAGGGTCAATATCACCTCCGTGGCCTAGCAGTATTGGCCCTTGCTTTATAAACCACAGGTTGTGGCTTCCAATCCCGCGGGGATTCTAAACAATTTGTGTTGTTGTTGTTTTCTGGGTGGTTAGGACAACTTACGCCGATCACCGGTTTAAAAAGTAAGATGATCCACGCGTTTGCATAAAAACAAATTCTGTTAGCAAAAAGTACTATTGTTAGGTTATCTAAAGTAGTACTTCAGCTCACAATACATCTTTTCCGTATACGTTCATTAGTTTCATACATCGGGCACATTTCTATATAAATGCAAATGTTTTGGTCTAGCGTAAGCACTGAGGTTATATTGTACGGGAAAGCTGCTGAATATTAAATGTTAACAACGTATTGTCCTCTTAAGTGTCATCATAACAGATCTGTTACGCATATGCAATATACTCGTAACTGTGTACAATCTACTGTAGTGTTGGCATTTAATATTACATTTGTTTCATTACACATATTAAACGGATCATAAACTTAATGTTACGCACGTTAGATGTGAAATGTTTGTATAAACTATTTAAAAGTTTGTACTGTTTTTGAGACTTAAATCGAGCTTCTTTTGAAAATAGTCTTTAGTAAAACTCACTCGCACTTTTGCTTGTTTATGTGTTTCCTGTAAGTATTTTTTCTGTCGTAGCTGCTTTTAATTTTTTCACCGAAATGTCCATTCTTTACTTGATTTATTAAATTAACTACATTCATTTCTACCACGATGTGTATTTTTTTCTTTACAGCTATTTTTTCAAGCATGAAAAAAGAATGATATGGAAAGACTAACAAGAAAGAAATCATAAATACCGCAACATGTATTCACACGTCATCTCTTTTTAATACATACCTTTTACGTAATCAACTGTCACCAGTATTGCCGGACCGATGCGACTAAGAGCCCTTCAAAAGCTGTATTATTCTAACAAGATTCGCAATTCATTTGTACCATTGTTTTAGCAATATTTATGCGGTGTTTGTCACTTACAATTTTTGTGATAATAGCTTATATTTTGCCGTTATACATTTAATTGTTATGTGATAAAAAATCCAATCACTGTTTTTTTCTCAACCCCATGTAATATTTTACATTTTGTGTAGTTTTTTACTAGAAATCAAAGAATAGCAGTGATAGGTTTAAATAGGGCGAATGGATCACGAAATGGCTTTGGCTGACATTCATCATCATCATCATCAGCCTCCGATAGTCCACTGCTGGACATAGACCTCCCTTAATACAACCCTATCCATAAGGGGTTTTGGACCACGCTGGTCCAATGCGGGTTGGTGGGTGGACCGACTTTTTACATGCCCATCCGACGCATAGACCATCTTACTTTTCAGACAAATGGGTGATCGGCTCAAATTGTACTAACCCACGAGGAAACAACAATGAAAATTTGTTGAGTCCTCGCAGGAATTAAACCCACGACCTCCGGTTTCCAAAGCAAACGCCTATACCACTAGGCTACGGAGGCAGTCAACAAAGCTGCTGACATTAATAAATCTCTATAATCCTTTTATATTTAGAAAAAAACTGCATAGTTTAAAATTATTTGGTTAAGGTAATGCATGTTTAATTATATTATAGTGTATATATTGAAGTCTTTTCTATCTTCTTTGACTTTTGTTACACGCAACGCCCTATGGAGGTCTTGATGAATTATCTTTAGCGATAATTTTCCCTTGACAAACAATTTTTTTATTAGGCAACACTGGGTTCATATTATTCACTTCGATAACTGTTTGTCATCACGCCGATTGTGAAATATTTAAGTGACAGTCCTTATTGATGTGATGCCAACACCAAGGGTCAAGACGAAAGAATATTTATAGGTTTCAATTAATTTGTTTTGTTATCCAAATTTCTAAACAAATTAACGTTAACGCGGAGGTTGCGCGTTACGAAACAATAGTTTTTACTATATTGAAATATTCTAAACGATATAAGTAATATTGAATAGTTTAAATTTATGCCGACGAAGCCAGTAACTATAAATTAATATCCCGCAGTCCCTTTTAGGAGAAATAATTTAACTCACGTTATAGATAGTGACGTCGTATCTCAATTAAGGATTTGGTACCGAGTCAACGACCTTCGCTGGGTTCCATGGTAACAGATATAGGCTTAAATTTTAGATCAGATTAGTTTACATCGTTATTGTGAAGCAATTACTGTCTTATCTAAAGTAATAACAACTGCTAGTGGAAGACATTTTCGTTGTAATAATAACAATAATCATGATTAAAATTCGATATTTTATTCTAGGAAATTCTTGTTACATTATTTAGGTCAATGTCATCATTTTTAACGAATTTTACATTTAGTTTTTAAATAACTTCAGGTATTTCATCTATTCTGAGGTTTTTAAATAGACAGAAGTTAGCATGTCAGCTTTGTCCACAAGGAAGTGGAATTTGGTCAGCTAAAGAGCTCCGCTTATTTGCTCGCTTCGTGTCTTGAAGTAGTGAACATTAGCCTAACATCGTGCTTATGCGTTCTTGTTGGCCTTTATACAGTTCTTTGCCTTATTTGCTTGCGTTACGTGTTTAGTATATTACGACATTGAAGCTCTTTTGTTGTATAACGCAAATATATTATTACTGAAACAACTTCAAACTGAAGATGACATGAATATTCGGCTGCTATTCGGCCACTTCTTTTAGTATTCGGTCGAATACAGAATACTAAACCATGAAAAAAGGCACATAATATTGCTTAAAATTATACAGATTCATTAGTAAATTACAAAACTTTAAAAAGTAAAATTGATCAGTGATATGCTGTGCGTGGGAAACGGTCCAAAATCCCCCTAATTGCGAAGGCATAATGAGGGGAGGCCTATGTCCAGCAGTGGACTAACACAGGCTGATGATGATGACGATGATATGTTGTGATGGAAAAAGATAAGCTTTTCAGAATTTGTTTATAGCAATCGATTTCGCTTTTCGTCATAAATTATACTAGCTTCAGAAAATAACCTTCGACTATACATGTTACTCCTAAGAAAATAGAGACATGTCTAAGTCTTTTTAATTCACTCGACAATCATTTATCTTGTGCCGAATGTTCAATGTGCCGGCAGCCGAATATTCGGCGCTTCGGCCGATAGTGTAGCAGAATATTCGGTACTCGGCCGAATAACTGTTTGTGACAACTCCTCTACAAACTACGCTACTTATTTGGAAAAGTAACACACATTTCTAATCACATATTTCACGACGTGCTGTCTCTTTGTACTTTTGTGTAAATTTTTTTTGGTTTTAATAGATTTGACATAGGACTCTATGACTTGACAATAATTTCATTTATTTCTGGCATGGATTTATTGATTGTTCATCACACAATTTTAAGAACAGAAGCAAAACTTTGAAGCAAAAACAATACATAAAATTGGATATTTCATGCTCTAATTTTCGTAGTAATTATAAAAGTAAAAATTCAGGTGCGTTACTTAAGATACCTGAGGCATATTTAATTAAAAATCTCTTTGAAAAAAATTCAATTGCGAAAAAACCATTGGCGAAACGGCGCAATTAGAGTATGATGACACCGAAAGAGATATTAAGTTATAATATTTTTTACTTATTGTACTTTCAGTGAAAATGCCGACGCCAGACTACAGCGTCGAATTAGATCTTGGGGAGCCCAAGCCGGAGCTTCTGGAATATGCTCGACAACATTGCGGCGAGGACCCCAACACCCGTTTACAGGCCATATATGAACTGAAGGATATGATATACGGTAAATGCTTAAACACTAACTGTTTTATTATCGCGAATACTAGGTACATTGTTATTTTGGTAAATTTGGATGGATTAAAAGCAGACCCTGTGATAATTTGGAACGCATCAATTGAAGAATTGTTTAGGACTTTGTTTACGAAATGATTGATATAACTACCGACGTTTCAAACACTTTACAGTGGTCGTGGACGCCGGTAAATGTTGTTTGTTTAAGACGATGTTTTGTTACTGTTTGATATTTGATTTTGTCACGGTAGAGTTACTGATAATAATTTTCCGTGTTACTTATAAACAAACATTCATGTACGTAGAGAGCTTAGTATGCTACGATCAGTATGTCACATGAATTGTAAGATTGGACATATCGCATTTTAATTTTATGAAAGATAAAAAATAAACAAACTTTACTAAAGTCTGCTTTTAAAAAGATTCAAATTTAGACCTCATTTAACTTTATCTTATCTTGAAAACTAAAGTGCTATTACGCGCTTTTTTTTCGTTTAATTGGAAATATGATGCGTGTTAAGTTTAATAACTCATTTACTTTGAATTAGGGTGCGCTTGGAGCACAAATTAAATCGAAAATGATAAGTAGTATGGTATGTGACCCTACATTGCATTTACATATTTGTTTATTTTTTATTTCTAATATTTAAAGTGATTGAATAATTTGAACCAACGATTTCTGATTTCTAAAGCGAAATTTCGAATGGATAAGAAAAGCATAAAAAATAGATTATAAAAAACAAGGTTATTCTCATATATATATATATATATATAAACTAACTAACTAAACATAACTAACAACAAAAAAATTATGTGAACCTTAACTTTTCCGTATCGACCATTTACGATGCGATGTTGCGAAACTGAAAACAGGTGTAGTTTTTTTTTACAATCAACTGATCTTAAAAAATAACTCACGTTTTTTCTTGTTACATCGAAATTTTTCCAAGGACATGAAATCTATTAACTCAAGAATATCTAAGTATCCTTATTAATTACGGTTTGCAAATATTTGGAATTTAAACCGCCACGTCATCCAGATAAATGCTTTCGACCATACGTAGAACTAAGAAAGTAATATTAGTTCGTTAAAGTATAATATTAAACAGCGTAACATAAACTTTTAATACAACTTCAATAATCTGTTAAAAGCCAAGATTTTTTTTTATTACTCGGTAAATTATTTGCAGAAAAAATTATCTAAATTGTTTAGTTATTAAAAAAAATATAATATTTTTCATTTGGCTGCATTTATAAGGCCTCGATTATTTTGTCGTTTAATATTGTTGCCTTTGGGGTCATTGCTTCTAATGGAATAAGCGGTTTTCGCATTGTCGCGGTTTTTAATGTCATGTGTCGTTTAAATCTTTTTTTGGAAAAGGTCACGTGAATAACATTCGGGCGATGACAGTTGAAAAAAATGTCGACAAACTTTTTTACCTCAGACAAAAAAGCTTGTTGCGGGGAACTAGTGCGTATTAAGTAAAAGATGTAATTTTGTACTGTACAGAGATTACTGCCTATCGTGTTCTTTGATTATTATGATATGCCATCTATGACAGGCGTCAACCCATTTCACATATTGATTTTGGTTTTACTATGTACCTTTTATCTATTAATAAATGTTCACGGGTCTTCTTTGAATCCTCCGTAATAATGAATAAATATTTCAGGTCGAATAATATATTAATAATACATCTACTAGTCCTAAACTAAATAACTTATTTTGTTTTTGTACATAAATCAATATTATATAAATACATACAACCAGGTACGATAAAAACACTATGTTTATCACACAATATTTAACCATTGGGAATTGAACCCACACCTTTAGGCGCAACAGTCAGGATCACTAACCTCTACACCAAGCGGGTCGTCAATCAATCACGAAGTCATAATAATCTGAAATAAAATATTTTTAGCAGAGCGAATTGCATCTGACCTTCACATCTTAAAAGGTAAACTGCATTCGAGTGATGGCTCGATCTCAATTAATTTGCCATATGTGACTTTACAAGAACCGGAATTGTTGCCGACAAAAGTTTGAGTTTAACATTTGACTCTGTTTAAATCAATTCCATTTAATGATTGGTACGGGCCTAGTTGTTTTTCGACTAATTTAAAAAACTAAATTTAAGGTCACATATAGCAAACCCGCTCTAACTTCTTTATCATATTATCCCTTACTAGAATAATCTAACATAGTATAATAGAATAATCTAATAGATATAACAATGATAAATTGTTACTAACATATAATTAAATTAACGTTAACATAAAAACAACGCTTGTTAACTAGCATTTAATAAAACAATACATCAGCTATTTAATTAAACAGTTTCAATTTTACGGTACGTTACTTCAATTTGTTTATAATCAAAGGCGGTTTCCTTTCGAATTTGTAAACAGTCAACATTTATCAAGTCTTCCATATATCGGTTGTAATTAACACGCATAGCTCGCAACGGGAAATGTGAATAACCAGGACTCAAACGCCCCTTGTCATTAACCCCCGTAGAACTTTCTGGAAACGCTCAGAAAGGCGTATGACACTAAGTTGGTTAGTAACAAGTAATGGCAAAATTTATTTCGCTAAAAGGATATTACTTCAGTCAGCACTTAGAGCTGTTTTTTTTTTAGTTAATAATCTACTAATAATGATTTTAATATAAGTAATCAATGATTAATTTAATTAATTGTTTTCGTCAAATTTCATAAAAGGACCCTTAAGTCTTAACCTTTAATAAAAAACTCAATTAGAAGGTAATAATAATTTTCAAAAAATGATGCATGCATTTTTTGAAAATTTGCTTAGTTTGAAATAATCTTATTATAACTTTTTACCGGTGGTAGGTCCCCTGTTTACAGGAGACCGTCTGGGTGGGTACCACTGCGGTGCCTATTTCTGCCACGGAGCAGTAGTGTGAAAACACTATTGTGTTCCGGTTTGAAGGGCACCGTAGCCAGCGTATTTACTGGGTAAACAAGACTTAACATCCTATGTCTCACGGTAGGCAGCGCGTTGGCGATACCACTGGTATTGCTAATGTCTATGGGTGTCGGTGATCACTTCCCATTAGGTGGCCCGACTGCTCGTCTGCCTGCGTATACCATAAAAAAAAAACTATATTGCAATAAGTTCTTACAGCGTATACAGGTACATTATAAATAATTTTCTCGCAAAATTAAAGGGACAAAAAAAATTTTTGGCAATTTTCAACAGGAATGGTCGAACAGAAAATAAAAAAAAACATAGCTTTACAAGCTTGAAGATCCAGTGTACGGTTTTGGTTTTGAGTCGTTAATTTTTGGTAAAATTTTTTTAGAGCACCGGTAATCATGCGATTCTTGGATAAAGCAGAAAGAAAAAAAATATAGGTAATCTAATGCATAGGTCGTATAGCCTGTTCATTCAGCTATACAGATAACCTCCACTTGAAAAACGGGATAAATACTTTCTAATTTCTTTGTATAAATTGGAATACTTTATATGTGAATATATTTGAGCCTGTAAGTAATAAATCAAATTTGTCAAAGTGCAGGTTATCCAAGTGTGTTTATTTCGTTATTTACATACAATTGCAATTTTAACTTAATTTTCGGCAAAACCGAGGGCTTATACGAAAATAGCGCAATGGAAAAAGATTGAACTGAGCAATCCCGGTAAACCTTTTTAAAATTAAAACTATTATAGCTATAATTTGATTTATTTTAAAGTAATTTTGCTTTGAGTTCAACAACTGAAAGCGGTTTCACAATTGAACTTAGAAATAGATGTTTTCGTGGAAAATTTATTATGGGTATAATAAAATAAACACCTTAAGGCGCTTATCAAACAAGTAAAATTACATTACCAAATTCTTAGGATTTCTTCAGAATTTTCTTGAAATTAACAAAAGGAATAACAGTTACATAATCAGAACCAGAATTGTATGAAATTGATATCAATAATGTTGTAACATCAGGCGTAGGTATACAATCACAGCGTGATCAATGAATTAGCTTATAAATTAATTTTCAAAGAATAATAACATCGCCTTGTATATGTCATAGACTTGCTAAAAGTTACTTTGTTACTTACTATAAAAGGTACTAATTATAAAAGGCAACTTTCTCTGTACATAAATTTAAAAGTTCCTCATTGTACTAGCTCGTGGCTTTATAAATATTAATCTTTTAGTTTTTCTGAGAAGATGCATCATGAGTCGGTACCAGGTATTATTCCCTCGATCTTTGTATTTTAATAAGTGTAGGACTCGGTTATAATAATGCTTTGGCAGTACGTTTACCTAAAATGTTGGGATAAAAATAAATTGCAAGACAACACATGTCCTCTGGCCGAAATATAATAATTCTAAAAAGCATTTTAAGTTAAATAACACCTTACTATTATTAGAAACAGCTATAATTGTAGTCGCGGAAAATATTGCGTGATAAACATTGTGTTTTTATTGTATCTGTATTTTTTTTATGGCATACGCAGGCAGACGAGTAGTCGGGCCACCTGATGGGAAGTGGTCACTGACGCCCATAGACATTGACAATACCAGTGGTATCGCCGACGCGCTGCCTACCGTGAGACATAGGGTGTTAAGTCTCGTTTACCCAGTAAATACGCTGGCTACGGTGCCCTTCAAACCGGAACACAGCAGTGTTTTCACACTACTGCTTCGCGGCAGAAATAGGCACCGTGGTGGTACCCACCCGGACGGTCTCCTGTAAACAGGGGACATACCACCTGTATAATATGTATTTTCTATGTTTATATCAGTCATCTGGTTTCTTGTGTTGTGTTAATGTTTGTGAAATATTATTAAATTATATTATAGCATAACATAATGAAGTCTTCTTTTTATGGGAATTGAATCTACAGCAGCGAACCAATGTCTGTCACGATAACCGCTGTGCTGATTAGCAACCATTCAAATAGGCATCGGGTGCTCCTCAGGGACCGCCTGTGAAAGGGCATTAAACTATCCGATGCCGTATAATGTCATCGTGGCAGGAATTCGTGTAAGGACCTCAAAGGACTTAATTACTTGAACTCGTACCGATCTCATCATTCTGGGAACACTCACGTCGTTATAAATCGCTTAAACTAATATCAGTCAGTCAATATTATTACTAGATTTTACTTGGAGCAAAATAAAAATCGATTCTGTCAAGTCTCTCTTTACTCTCTGACAATAAGTGCGCATATAAAGACATTGCTCATTTTTCTTTGTAGCTATAGCATAATTCATGTGTAATTTTATTAAAATATTTAAATTTGAGTATTATTTTGGATTAAATTAATTAATAAATAAATTTTGTATTTTATTAATTATGTATTGTATTGTGGCTGTATTTTCTCCTGTGCTAAAGCTATTGTGTTAATGTACTAATACTGAAGGATACTAATGCAAAAATGTATTTTCTTAGGTAGGGCAATTTTGGGTGGATAAACCCGATTGCTTATAAAATACGATGTTGTGGTCGGGTAAGATTTAAAAAAAAGGTGTCGTATGCTATATTAACAGTCGTTATATTCCTTCATTGCCTTCAACTTTTGTGACATTAAATACATTTTATATTTTGAATTTGGGTCGTAGAAGTCAGATAACAGTTGGTAAGGAACTATTGGGCAGATTTACAGGCGATCCGTTAGGCCATGTCACTCATATTATCTCAACTTAAAATCGAAAGGAAGAAGCAGACAAAGTATAGTATAGTGAGATTGTAAATTTTCTTGTAAATTTACTGACCTATCGCAAATTTTTATTTATTTAGGTAATCATTACTTTATGATTAGAACACAATATACAATTAAGAGATTCACAAGCATAAAATCCAATAATAGATTACCAAATTTTCAAATTAAATCACAAAAGAAATTGCTTTAAATAATAATAACATTTTTTAAACAAATATAGCTGCAAAAACTTAAGTATAACTAACGTAAAAACACTAGACCATTACACCTGTATAAATCAAGAGCATTTGAGCTACACAGTGAATATACGAGTACAGATACAAATATAGATGTTTGTATCTAATATACTTCTAAAAAAAAATTACAGAACGCGGCGAGTGCGATCCTCATAGAATGGACGACGAGTATTTAATAAGATTTCTGCGGGCGCGCAACTTTGTACCGCAAAGGGCACACAGATTGGTATGTATATTGTAGACATTTATTGTGGTATTAGCTCACTGTCTAGGCAGTCTTTTTTAAAGTATGCTGGGTGCAATCCCCGGTGGCCAAAAAACTGTTAAATTTTGAATTACAACTTCGCTTCGACTTAATGGGTTAGGGTGGCTTATAATCCATTAAGTGTCACATAAATAATATAAACATTTTTTTTAATCACAAAGTCCGACATCTGACGTCTACATCTTATAAGAGCAACAGTATTTGAAGGTTGAAATAGAAGGCAAAAACTGCTTATTATCGCCTTCTTAGTAGTTAGTAGAAGCGGTGATATTCAATGATACAGTACTACTATTTCAAAAACGATGCCTTTGCTTAACAATATTAAGCTGCTTAAGCAAATATAAATGACATAGTAAACGTGCTATTGTACTGTGTAACAGTAACAAGTGTATGTACCTGATGTAATTAACGTTATTTTTTACAATTTCTTTCTGCTCAACATGACACTAACTAAATAATTAAGAAAAAACAAATGAATACAAGTCCAATTAAGGTCAAAGGTAGATGAGCTAATAAAATAGATTTCCTTTAATTAAAAACGTGATTTAGACTGTGGTATCCGAGTGAAATGAAGTTATTTAAATATTAAGAACTATATCCACTTTTTACGGATGTTTGCGTTCATTCTTTATAATTATTTCCGTTGTCTTGAACTTTTTCATCATCATCATCATTTTTCAGCATCAGTGATCTAATCACCGTAAGAAGCGAATTTATAACAAAAATATAGTAATGCAAGCAGTTGAATTTTAGTACTTAAAGCAGTTTAAAACTAATTTGTAACGATAGGAATAATTTTCTTGAATTATCTATCACATTTTCAGGCACGTTTGTCAACGCTGTCCCAGGCATCGTGTTTCAATTGTTTCGATAACAATTCAATTTGTGTGGCTGTTTAGGGACAGCCGTTCGGTTATTAAGAATAATAATATATTTCAGGCTGTAAATTGAGTTGTTTTTGACCGACTTGCCGCAATAAAGAGGTACTAAGTCTACAGCGTATTCTTAATATTCTTTTAAGAAATTTTATGATTGGATGCAAACACTATTGTTTACCAAATAAAAAGGCACCTCAGACTTACTGCCTAAAAGATGTAATATTTGTTTTTTCTTTTTCGTTCCTTTTTTCTTCCTTTTCCGTTTTTCGTTTCACGGCCACGCGCGGAATTTCATTTCTATTGCTATTACAATTGATTTAAAATGTAAAAATTTTTCGTAGATGGTGAACTATTACCGATTCAAAAGGGAAAATCCCGAGCTCTTTGAAAACATCTACCCGCTCAACCTGCGCCATATTGGCGACGCTAATATACTAGCGGTGCCTCCATACCACGATCAAAATGGCCGAAGATTGCTTATCTATAGAATTGGTAAGACTTTACACACATTACATATATACATCATCAGCCTTTAATAGTCCACTGCTGGACATAGGCCTCCCCTAATACACGCCTATCCATTAGGGGGTTTTGGACCGTATCCCACCACGCTGGTCCAATGTGGATTAGCGAGTAGACCGACTTTTTACATGCCCATCTGACACATGGATCATCTTACTTTTCAGACATTGGGTGATCGAATCTTTTCATAATGAAACTAAACTTGTATGTCCTAATATCCCACAGTACAGTTTTTTACCAACACTAACAATTATAGACATTAAGTTACGTCTTACGTCGTCATTAAAAATACCATAAAACGAGTTTTGAATTTAATAAATTTGCTGTGATTTACATGAGCATCTAACGCTTGTTCAGGGTAAAATTCGCGTGGGCTTCGGTTGATTTAATTTACGGTATAATTGAAAAATTTTTAATTATATCGTAAATTAAGTGAGTGAATTAGTTAGTACCTGTAATACCTTTCAAGTGGGCACGGGTCATGTCGCTTTTATTAAAAATCGTATCTTAATTAGATATGAGTTTACAGTATCGGGTTTCTAAATAAATTATTTTAATATCACGTTTTGTTACCTTTATTATTATTTTTTACTATACTTATTCACTAAGCGTTAAAAAATTTACGCAAATCTCGGGTTATTAAAGATATGATGACATGTGCTAAATTTTATACATTATATTTCAGAATTGAAGTTCCTTTTTAAAATCTTTTGATAGATATAAAATAATTTTAAGAAATAAAAATGAAGCACTTATGCAACTTGTCTTTATTTTTAAATTATAATGAGCATAATACTTATCGCTACTAATTCACACAAAAATACATGTAGAATTTTTGTGTGAATTATACATACATCATACATCATTAGCCGGTGTTAGTCCACTGCTGGACTAACACAGGCTAACACAGGATGAACCTAATACAGCCCTGTCTATTAGGGGGTTTGGCCGGTATCCCACCACGCTGGTCAAATGCGGGTTGATGGGTGGACCGACTTTTTACATGCACGTCCGACGCATGGATCATCTTACTTTTCAGACAATTGGGTGATCGGCCCAAACTGTCCTAACCAACTAGGAAACAACAACGAAAATTTGTTGAGTCCCCGCAGGATACGAACCCACGACCTCCAGTTTCTTAAGTCTAAAGTCACACAATTAATGAAATAATTTTAGTTTCAAAATTAGCGTCGGCATTATATAGCCGAGTAAAAACAATTATTTGTTAAATCTCGTAAGAATTTTTCATACATTACGTTTTATAGTTTTAAGAACTATATTTCATTCTGTTAGCGATTTATAGTTGTTATACTTACTTTCTTACCCTTTTCTCATTATTTAGTTTATTAATTTGATTATTTTGTTATACCTCACAGGTTGTTGGGATCCAAAAGCGATTCCATTGGACGACTTGTTCAAGGCAACGATCTTAGCGTTGGAGGTTGGTATGCTGGAGCAGCGAACTCAAATCCTGGGGGGGTTAGCGATCTTCGATTTGGAGAACATTGGTACACAGCACGCGTGGCAGATCACGCCGTCGGTGGCGGCCAAAATTGTTAAACTCTTGGTGGTTAGTGCGATTTTGTCAATACTTATTATTAAACAGCTGTTTCTCGCGACTTTGTCCGCGTGGTGTAATATAAAGAAAACTTTTGAAAGATTAGAAAAGTAACGAAAATTAGTCCAGTTCAGTGAGCTATACCTACTAGTAGCACTAACAGGCAGACAGACAGACAAAAATTTAAGAAAATGCATTTTGTCACATTTATAGTTTGTATATCACTATGTAATATGTTTATACTGTTACAGTTATTTTGACGTCACAAACAGACATTCTAATTTTATGTATCTGTATAGATATGGAGCCTTATCATTCTTGAAATATTTTTTCTTTTACAAATAAGTTTCTAAAAATATATTCGTTATTTACTATAGGATCACTTGTGTACGGGTGATGTGACTTATTTTATTGAACAAAGCGACCAGACGGACAGGTTGTTAACCTGATGGTGATACGCCGTGTTCATAAGAATTTTGCGTAGGACGATGAAATGGGAAACCAGTAGTGTTTTCACAAACTATTTATAAAAATAAGCAGCCACAATGGTACTTCCGTAGTCGTTCATTTATCAAAAAGGGACAATCTACAAGAAATAATTAAAGTAGTACACTTTGTAATAACCTAAATACCTAGTATAGCTGACTCATCCGAATAGTTTAATAATATTATCTCCTCTAGGCGAATAAAACTGCCCTTTCTTTAACCTATGCCCTTTCTATGTGTTTTTCTGCTTTAAATTGTATCTCACGAAGGCTAAAATCAATTAAAGCAAGAAATGCGATATGGAAATAGCACAGTTCCATAAAATAAATTTATCTCCAAACAGTATGAGACGTTTGACCAATCAAATGGCTTATATAGAAAAAATATTTAAAAATGAAATATTAGAAACAGTTAAAAAATTAATTCTTTTAATAAAGTAATATAATTACATAGCGTAACGTATTTGTACAAGTAACTAGGTAGGCTAAATTGGCTTTGTGTACATTTCTTAATAATTTAAAGCATTGCTTTATTTGAATATCGTTAAGTATTTAATTGTAAAGATACGTTATTTATTACTGAAAATCGTATTTTTCGATAACCTTTTGTCCAATCCATGTTTGTGGGAATGTTACACCTTCACCCAAAATGTAGCTGTATCATTATTTAACTTAAGAAATACGATACGGCGATGACTTTTTTTAACTTAAAAGCTTTTTTATAATTAGCAATCCTTTACACAAAATAAAAGGTTATCAAAATGTTCGGTATCGTTAAGCATTTAACCCAAATTACATTTAAAAACAAAGTTTTAAACTTTTACAATAAAAAAAGCAAGAAACGTCAAACTGCAAATGTACTGTGAGTTTGTTTTATGAATGAATAAATAGCGCGGGTGAACAGAAGCGACACATGGGTCATTGACCTGCGTCTAGGCGTCTGTCCCTACCGACGTTAGGTCAAATGCTAGCGAAAAATTCCGTTGTTAGTAACGAAATCTACAGGAATTTTATCAACGACCTTATTATGTTCATACTCTTTGTTCGTTCCTCCAATTTTGTTAATGACATTATTGCGCAACAATGACGAGCGCTTTTATACTTCTTTAACTTTTTATATAAAAGCCGTTGTTGTTTCTTTAAGTTCTAAACATATATATGAAAAAAAAATAAAAATTAATAATGTTATGATTTACTTAAACAATGTCTAAATCAAACATTAATATCTCCACCATATTAAATTTTTATGCTATTATCGCATTACCAATTTTATAGACTTTGAAAGTAGACTTTGTTTAATTAAATTCCATGTCTCATTACGCTCATAGAGGAACACGGTATTGTTTTATATAGTACTGCATAAATGAAGACGGAAAGATAAATTGTGTTTATATCACTCTGCTAGGCTCTATGCAAGCAAGAACTCCTGTAGCAAGTAAAGTCCATAATTCGATCGATTTTTTCTGAGTTAACTTACAACTTCTTTTTCTACTGTCTACTATACATGTGTAAAATTGAACTCGCGTAAGATTTGCATACAAGCAATCTGTTCATAATCATCATCAGCCTTTGTTAGTCCACTCCTGGACATAGGCATCGCACAATGCACGACTCCAATAAAAATTTTTGGACCGTAACCCACCACACTGGTCCTATAAGCGTTGGAGGGTGGACCGACATTTTAAATGCCCTGCCGACGGACGAATCATCCTACTTTTCAGGCAACTGGGTGATCGGACTGAAAAGTCCAAACCATCCAGAAAACAACGATAACAAAAAGCAGGATTCGAACCCACGAGTTCCGGTTTTTAAAACAAGGACTAATACGGCTAGGCCACGGAGGCGGTAATTCTTTTATGGATCTCTTTAAATGTCCAAAACTGACTTTCACCATACACTTTTCCAGTCATGCTTCCCGGCGATTACTCACGCCATCCACATAATCAACCACTCGTGGCTGTTCGACAAGATGTACAACATCTTCAAGCCGTTCCTGAACACAGAGATGCGCTCCAAGATCTTCTTCCACGGCGACGTGGAATCCTTGCACCAGCACATCTATCCGGAACACTTGCCTGAACGATATGGCGGTGCCTGGCCTGACTATTCGTACACTATATGGCTGGAGTCGCTGAGAAAGAACTTCCCAGTGGCTAAAGAGATGATCGCTTGCGGTTACAAATTCCGCGAGGAAGACATTTGTCCGGAGGTTGTCGCTAAGTTAAAAGAGTCTGGCGTAAAGTTCACTTGAAACGAGATTACTGGATTCAGAGACCACGCACCTTAACAAATAAGTAATGTAAACAATAGTTTATAGATTCAATGTATACAATAGGACGCGGATTATCGATGGAAATCAAAGTAAGTCCATAGTAATGTCGTGGACTTCGTCAGATTGTCGATTGTCAAATGTTATTCAGTGTAGTATTTTACTTTGCTAAATCATTGTTACTCTTTCAGACATTTTAATAAGAACAATAGCTATGTACATATGCAGTGCTAGAATTATACGATGTTCATGGTACTTTAAAATATCTATAGTTTTTATATAAAGTAAAATTTCAACTACCTACTATATAATTAATTATACTTGAACAATTAATGAATCAAGTTTTTATAACAATTTATAATACGAGGTCATGCAAGCGTCCTTTGACCTGTAGACTAATAATTAATCGCTTGGTCTATTTAATCCATCAAATAGCTATAATAATGGCCAGATAAAGTCAGGGCCGCTTTTGTTTTAAATATACTTGTGTAATGTGCAGGATAAAATTGATTATTCAATGCTTGTCTGTTCAGTTACCGAAACAAATTTATACTATTAATTAGTAATATTATTTAAAACTTCAGGTGTATTAAAATGTTTTCTAAAAATAGCTTAGTGTTCTTACAAGTTAGCTAATTCTTATACGTAGGTCAGGTTAACAAGGTTCTTCGCCAGGCAATTGTTAGAAATAGTAGTTTATTTTATAAAATCGTCAAAAATCTGTGATAAAATACTGCAACAGTGGAGCAACTAGGCTATTAAGTATATATTTAAGCTTACTTTTAAATCTATCTGTTGGCCATTGGGTAAAGTTGGAGATAAGCCACTTTAGACTCTGAATAAATGTAAACAAATCTTATGGCAAACACCGTTATTTCACATTTATAACCTATAAAAGCGTGTAGAAACCTTGTGACGGAACGTTCCTAAGTAGAGACCGAGGCTCGGCAAACGTAGTGTGGGACGCCCTGAGGCAAGATGGAGTGACGACATTCGGTGCGGGCTGGATGTGAATAACCGAAGATCGAAAGCGTTGGCGTTAATAAGAGAAGCTTATGTAAAGAATTTTCACATAACGCTGATGATGATAACCCAAAGTCCTCATCTTTTAGGCGCCAATTGAGTTTTCCATAAGACTTTGTTTGCGTTTATTCTATTACTTATTTCCCTAATCTACAGATGGTATCCTTTAAATAGGTATATTTGTATTATCTAATATCGGGTAAATTTATATAATTTTAAGGATGTAGTGAGCATAAATAACACAAACTTTTATAATTGCGTTTCAAAACGTACTTGGTATAAGATTATAATTTTTTGTACCACATTTTGTAAAGAATAAATAATTAAATTGTTTACGAAAGTTAAAACCCGTGGTATTATTTCAAGTATAATTTAAACGTAATCAGCGCTTAATATTTAGGCTTTGATTTGAAAAGTTTTTGATATTTTTATAATGTAAGAAGTAAACGAGTGCCCATACAACATAAGAGAAAATACAAACCTGTGTCATCAGTCTTTTACTTAATGACCCAAAATTGTTAATTTAAGTATTCCGTATATTTAAATAACAACAATAGATTACAAATCTTCTAAAAGTTTTAATCTCAACTTGTGTACAGATAAGACTGTTTTTATATCTAATAAGATATACATACACAATTTTTATATCTAATAAGCGCAAAAATCTCCTTCGCTGTTAGCTTGCGTTGAACTTGATATGTCTTTAAGGGTCGTTTGCGTCAATTCTTCTGTGATTTTGAATAAAGATGATCTGTCAACGTTTTTGTTGGTTCGTTCGCATCTCGGAAATTTGAAACTAGAACAACTCTTAGACGGATCGCAATCTTCGGGTTCTGTTTTATTTACTGTATGCACGCATCGTCGATATTTACGAAAAGTGTTAGTCAATCGAGTGAAGAAACTTTCCTTAATTGTTGGTTTAGGAAAAGGCAACAGTTTATTCATATCGAGTGAATATTCCAGTTCAATCTGTTCACAATCGCTTGCTCTGTTTTTGGAAGTTTTATCCTGTGACCGTACGTGATTATTAGATGCATTAATGTTGCAGCAACTTTTTGCCGCTTGCGGCAGAAGTGAAGAATTGCGGCATTTTTCTGTCAGGCGCTTCTCGAGAAAACTAACGCTTGCTGTGTAAAACTCCTCTTCATTGTGAGATTTCTCCAAGACAGCCAGTAGAGAGTTCAGATCGATATCTGTAATGTTTGCACTTTGTCTTAAGGGCTCGTGCCGTTGCATTCCTTTGTCGCCGAATAAGTTTTGCAGTTCATCTTCACAAAGGGTTAGTTCAAATGTTTGCGTTATTCGCGTTCTAGACGCAAAATATATCAATATAACGTTTTACGGTACAATAAAATGTGTATACGTGTATTTTGACTAAAACTGTCATAATTTGACTTTTGAAAAGGAGCAATAACGAAATAGTTTCTATTAAGGCATTATATTACACAGAAAATTCTGCTACGATAAAAGTTAGAGAGCGTTTGGACAACGCACGTTAATGTCTATGGCATAAAGCGAAACCTTTATTACGCAAAAGTTAATTAATGTTGGCTGAATCGTGCAATTTACGCTGCACCTACTCGAATATTGGATACGTGGGTTGAAAGGGTAATTGCAATTAGCTCTAGAATACTGCGCAGTTCTGAATTCAAAATTGAAATTTATGGCTTGATCGTTCTTGTTTTATTATTACGCCTGGTTAGTAGTGTTATGGTCGTTAAATTAAGTGGTTAGTCTCAAATAGTTCACGCAATAAATAGTTTATGCATAGCTTATAAGTATTTAATCAATCTATAATCAATATTTTTCCCAATCTGTCTGTTTTCGTTGATACATCTTAGATACTATTAATCCGGTTGAACCTTTGGCTCTTAACATACTGGTTACCAGGCCTCGGTAATGCCTTTTTTACAATTGAGTTATTTGTTAATTTAATAATGAGGCAAAGTGACTAAGACCAATCAGCGGATGGTCTTAGTCACTTTTTCTCGTTTTGGCCGTCCTGTCCGCATGCTCTAAAAATCGAAAGTCTTGGAGCGTTTTATTAATTTTAATGTTTCCTACTTAGTGCATGTAATTCAGGGCGATAAAGTTACTTCCTGAAATAACATGGCACAACGGCCCTGGTTGTAAAAATACTTTTTGGCAGTCAACAGTAAAAGATTTATCTTTAAATATTGTAAATACTAACCAGTCCGTTGAGCTCAAATTAAAGATTTTAGATTATTGAGGTTTAATTTTAAAAGACTTTGATAACTCGGATACAGGGAAATGTCGTAGTATTCTAAACATAAAACAACGAGGTTAATAATTTACTTTATGAACAGAGCTATAGTTATTCCAATTTAGCCAAATTACAGAAAGAATTAACGTTGATCGTCATCATGAACAGCCCTTAGCGGTCCACTGCCGGCCTTTTTTAATAAACGCCAAGACAAAGAAAAAGAAGAAAAAGAGTCGCTCATACTTGCTATTCTGAGCAGGCGGATTGGCAGTTGACTTATTGCACTTGTACTGCGAATCTGTCTTACTCCCACTGTAAGGCATATCCGCCGTCAAATGGGTGGTGGGGTGGTCACATCCCTACGCCAGAATTAATGTTAACGACGTTAAATGTCATACACTATTGACGCCCGAAAAGAACGCGTTCTTATTGGACAACTGCAGACATGTTTAATAATGTTTAAATCGGTTAGGCAATTGTAGAATCGGTTGATTATCAAAAACCGACTCAAAAGTACATAAGTGCTGTCTATGATAAACAAGTATTTAATAAAAACAACAATATTATTGTTACTTTAGTGTTTAATTTAAGGCCACATGTTAGATGTTATTGTAATCCCAGCCATTGTTTTCGAAAAAGTCAAAATAGACATATTCAAATTAATAATAATATAAATACAGTGTGGGTATCCGAATATTTTGGGATACACAAACAAGTAATAGTGAGACGTCCTATAAATTATTATAAGCAACAGCTAATAATAATATATAGAAGATGCGCAAATTATCTGCTCTACAAATTATTATAGGCAGTAAAGGTAAGTTAACCATATATATATATTGCTCTTTAGCCTGCTAGCATGGGCTTCGGCTTCAGAAACCATAGGTCGTGGCTTGGAATCCTATAGAGACTCAACAACTTTTCATTGTTGCTTAGTAAGTAGTTGATTAGATCATCCGAACTCCTGTAAAAAATCCATGTGTCGGATAGGCCGGTGAAACGAAAAAATGGTTCTGCGCCTGATCTATCTCCGATGATGTCAGTTATCATACCCACGGGCCTATGTGAGTTAGGGGGGGCTACGCTACTTGTATTTGCGCGTACACTCGAGTACACTGCATCAATATACTGATGATACCTTCTGCGTTGTTGGCTGATCTCTAATATAGATCAGACGCCGTAGACGTCCGGTTGGCCTTGGCTTGTCAAATTTTTAATTTAGTTAGCGATATTATATTAATGACCTAAAATTATAATTTTCTTTGTAATTCAAATTTTAACGAATATAATAAAAGTGTTAAAACAAATTTGTGTTACAAAAGCACAGTATAGTACAGTAATGTATTTTACTAGAAACACTCGTTACACGTTATTCTAATACACTCGTGGTCTAAGTAGAATTCTAAAAAACTGGGTATGAGGACTTATACAATTTTAATATTTAGAGGGTGGATATGAGCATCTTGCGTTCATTGTGGATATGACCGTCGGGACTTCCACTCTCTGCTCAGCAACTGAGCAGAAGCAGGTACGGGTTTCGAGGAACACCTCATGACCCGGGTTGAAACGCGGAGGGCACTACTCTTGCACATCCAGTGTAGGTAGTTGCTGGGCAGAGGTATAGGCATACCAGTGTATGTATTTTATGACGCGGTATTCAACCTCAGGATGTGACCGATCATTTGCCATCTAACGGACGTTATTGTAGTGTCATTAAATTATGAGCTTAAATTAATAAAACTGATTAAATAAATGGTGTTTATAGATTAATATAAAATTATTTTAAGTTGCCTTCAAAGTTCAGTATAAAGAAAAGCAACTCAAAATCAACTAGAATTGTGGAAACCTTAACCTCTATATCATGGTGTAGACTGTAAGCAACATACCGCTTCTCCTACCACTAAATTCATACGATTAGTTTTTGACGTTATAATGCACTGTTTACCGTAGTCTACAAACCGAAGTAACGAACAGGTACTAAAATTTCCATAGATGGCGTTACTCGCCACAAATTGAAGTTTTTTTCACTTGCGTTGAGATTTAAACAAGTTCTGCGCGTGCTCTTAATTAAAAATTATTTTTAAAAAGTTTTTTCGTGTTTTAGGGTTAATTTTTCATAATATGGACAGGTAGTTCTAAATATTTGATATTTGAAGTTATCAATGGCAAATATTATCATTTATTAGCTATTTTTTGAAAATTAATGTTTGTTGCCCGTAAGCTACATTGACGTTTGGGTATAATTTTGTATTAGTTTCTGGTATTGATAAGTGTTATTTCGTCATCCAGGGCAGCTCGTAAGCTGTCCTCCTCGAGTCCTTTTGGAGGAAGATATTACTGATTCCTGCAGAATGGTGATGACAGCAGGAGATTAATACAATAATTAGGGATCATTCATATTACCTAATTACCTTAATTTTTAAACAATTAAAAATAATTTTATAAAATTGATTACAAGTAACTGAAAAAATTAAATGACAAATCAAATTGTTGTAATGATCATTAAATAATGAATTAAAAATAACATATTCATTCTTCAGCATCAAACAACAACAATTAAAAAGTGTAATAATGAAATTAACAGTGCAGATAAAATATAAAAGAATTATTTCTCATGAAGATACTCTTTTACATCATAGAAACATCTAGCCAGCAACCATTTTTTGAGTTGGAGTTTGAATTTAGAAATATTTTTTTCTTTTTTTATCTCAATGGGAAGTTTATTATATATGCTAATGCTCATAGCGTAGCAGTTTTTATGAAATAGTGCCGTTTTTGGTATTTTATCTAGGACTAGTCTATTTAAATTTCGTGAGCTCCGAGGGAAAATTTCAATAGCTCTTTTATACATACTTCTATTTTTTTGGACATGCATACATGTTTCAAAAATGTATAATGACGGTAATGTCATAATATTTAGAGCTCTAAATAATGGTTTACAAGAGTCAAACCATTTAACTCCACATATTGCCCGGATACATCGTTTTTGTGCCATAAATGCTCTATTTATGTTCGAGCTATTGCCCCAGATTACTAATCCGTATCTTAAAATTGTATCCACGTACCCATGATACGCCATAACAGCAGTTCGATGTGAAGATATTCTTCGTAATCTGTTTAAAACATATACAAATCTATTAGTTTTGTTGCAGATTTCATCTATATGAGCCTTCCAATTACAGTTTTTATCAATAATTATTCCTAAAAATTTAATTATTTCTTTTTCTTGTAGTTTGTGATTATTAAATGATATAGTAAGATTAGGTTTGTTTTTATTTGTACCTCTAAAATGTACATAATTAGTTTTAGAAATATTCACAATTAAATTATTCATCTCCATCCAAGACACGACATCTTTAATAGCACTTTTAATATCATCTTCATGTTTTATTATATTGTTATTGCATTTGCTTCTCACAACTAATGAAATATCATCTGCAAACATTATACATGGGTACTTTGTTGAGTTGGGTAAGTCATTAGCATATATGATAAATAATAAAGGACCAAGAACGCTTCCCTGGGGTACTCCAGAGTTTTTTATTGATAATTAGGATCTATGAGATCTCATAATATTTTTGTGGTCCAGTCGCATAATCTCAACATATTCCGGTCGTGATGTTAGGTAAGATTTTATCCAATTCAGAGTTTATTAATTTTAATGTTTCCTATTTAGTACATGTAATTCAGGGCGATAAAGTTATTTCCTGAAATAACATGGCACAATAGCCCTGGTTGTAAAAAATACTTTGTGAAAGTCAACAGTAAAAGAATTGTTTTTAAATATTGTAAATACTAACCAGTCCATTAAGCTCAATTTAAAGATTTTAGATTATTGAGGTTTAATCTTAAAAGACTGATAACTCGGATACAGGGACACTACAGGGTCGTAGTATTCTAAACATAAAATAACAAGGTTTATAATTTACTATATAAACAGAGCTATAGTTATTCTAATTTAGCCAAATTACAGAAAGAATTAACGTTGATCCTCATCATAAAAAGCCCTTAGCGGTCCACTGCTGTTCTTTTTTAATAAACGCCAAGACAAAGAAAAAGAAGAAAAAGAGACGCTCATACTTGCTATTCTGAGCAGGCGGATTGGCAGTTGACTTATTGCACTTGTACTGCGAATCTGTCTTACTCCCACTGTAAGGCATATCCGCCGTCAAGTGGGTGGTGGGGTGGTCACATCCCTACGCCAGAATTAATGTAAACGACGAACAAATGTTAACGACGTTAAATGTCATACACCACTGACGCCCGAAAAGAACGCGTTCTTATTGGACAACTGCAGCCATGTTTAATAATGTTTTAATCGCTCAAAAGTTTAAAACGACTCAAAAGTACATAAGTGCTGACTATAATAATCAAATATTCAATAGAAACAACAATATTATTGTTACTTTAGTGTTTAATTTAAAGCCACATGTTAGATGTTATTGTAATCCCAGCCATTGTTTCCGAAAAAGTCAAAATAGACATATTCAAATTAATAATAATATATATACAGTGTGGGTATCCGAAATTTTTTGGGATACACAAACAAGTAATAGTGAGACGTCCTATAAATTATTATAAGCAACAGCTAATAATAATATATAGAAGATGCGCAATATTATCTGCTCATACAAATTATTATTGGCAGTAAAGGTAAGTTAAGCATATATATTGCTCTTTAGCCTGCTAGCATGGGCTTCGGCTTCAGAAACCATAGGTCGTGGCTTGGAATCCTATAGAGACTCAACAACTTTTCATTGGTGTTTATTAAGTAGTTTATTAGATCATCCGAACTCCTGTAAAAAATCCAAGTGTCGGATAGGCAGGTGAAACGATGGTTCTGCGCCTGATCTATCTCCGATGATGTCAGTTATCATACCCACGGGCCTATGTGAGTTAGGGGGGGCTACGCTACTTGTATTTGCGCGTACACTCGAGTACACTGCATCAATATACTGATGATACCTTCTGCGTTGTTGGCTGATCTCTAATATAGATCAGACGCCGTAGACGTCCGGTTGGCCTGGCTTGTCAAATATATAATTTAGTAAGCGATATTTATATTAATGACTTAAAATTATAATTTTCTTTTGTTATCTAGATTTTTAACGAATATAATAAAAGTGTTAAAAACTATTTGTGTTACAAAGCACAGTATAGTACAGTAATGTATTTTACTATGAAACACTCGTTACACGTTATTCTAATACACTCGTGGTCTAAGTAGAATTCGGAAAAAACTGGGTATGAGGACTTATAAGCAATTTTTAATATTTAGAGGGTGGATATGTAGCATCTTGCGTTTATTGTGGATATGACCGTCGGGACTTCCACTCTCTGCTCAGCAACTGAGCAGAAGCAGGTACGGGTTTAGAGGAACACCTCATGACCCGAGTTGAAACGCGGAGGGCACTACTCTTGCACATCCAGTGTAGGTAGTTGCTGGGCAGAGGCATACCAGTGTATGTATTTTATGACGCGGTATTCAACCTCAGGATGTGACCGATCATTTGCCATCTAACGGACGTTATTGTAATTAAATTATGAGCTTAAATCAATAAAACTGATTAAATAAATGGTGTTTATAGATTAAAATAAAATTATTTTAAGTTAAGCCTTCAAAGTTCAGAGTGAAGAAAAGCAACTCAAAATCAACTAGAATTGTGAAACCTTAAGATATTAGAAAATTTTATTTTCGTAAAAGAAAGTTGAATCTTCGAAGAAATCCATAGAATCGTATACAAATTTTCCTTTTTATTATGTTTCCGGTCGTCAAGCTTCCTTTCATTTCCATCCTGTCATTCTTTATTAGAATTAACGTGTAACCCTAAAAGCGAGTGGCAACAAATATAACTATTTATATTTAACTTCAATTACTACATAATCAATGGCTACCGTAATGTAGCCGTATACAGATCTGAGATCATGGATTCGAATCCTGCAGGAGAATATTCTGTAGTTATCCGTGTTACGATACACCGGAGCTTAATCGGAGCAACGAGGACTGAACAACAAAGATATTTATATAAATCTAAAATGGTAGTAATAATTAGTTGGTCAAGGTTTGTAGGCGATCCTTGACCATCTTAATAGGACGTCATAGCCTACATATATATAGTCAACAAATGCATCCACGCTGGACTCAGAGCTAGATACTCCTATCCAGTTTTCTTTTACCTCTTTCACAAGAACTTATCACGATGATTTCAGAGCAGACCAATCTTTATCAAGTTCAGAATGATCCTAATAGCACTTTTCGTGTGACAGAAATGGATATCAGGCAATTTATGGGTATTGTTTATCTTATGTCTCTTATTCGATTACCTAGAGTTACGAACCACTGGACTCGATACTTGAATCCAATAATACAGTGATACTATGTCATTAAATAATTTGAGAAAATACCCAAACCTTACACTTCAACGACAATAGTAAAAATGTCTCTAGGAACGATCCTGAATCATGACAGAATTTTCAAAAATTAGACCAGTAGTTGAGTCTTGCAATGCAGCTTACAAGAAGGTCCCATTGAAGAACACACTTTGTGTTGACGAGCAAATATGTTCCCCAAAGCACGGAATGTGTTGAAGCGATACAACCCTCAAAAGCCACACAAATGGGGTTACAAAATCTACGTGTTGAGTGGCGTTTCTGGTTATGCCTATAAAACAGAAATTGAAACTGGCAAGGAAAACGTTACGCTTCCAGAGGAGCCAAGATTTGGTGCAGCATCAAATGTCGTCATGAGGTTGGCGCATGATTCCAAGGCATCAAAATTACCAATTGTATTTTGACAATTATTTTACCTCTCTTCGTCTGTTGGAATATTTGGCCAAAGAAGGCATTCACGGTCTTGGTACGATTAGAAAAAATAGAATCCCAGACTGTAAGTTGCTACCAGAAAAGGAGATGTTGAAAAACCCAGAGGTTATTCAGAAGAATATGTAGCGGATGTCAACGGCACCGACATATCTAATGTAGGCATGGAAAGACAAAAATTGTCACTCTGGCTTCTACTTTTGCTGGAATACAGCCTGAAACTGATGTTCGTAGATGGGACAAACAGAACTCCAGGTACTGTGAGCATAAAACGACCAAATGTTGTGAGGAGAGTACAACCGCCACATGGGTGGTGTTGACTTGATTGATAGCATCATGGGGATAAAAGATACAGTTGCGTAGCAAACGATGGCAAATACGTCTATTCTATCATTACTTGGACCTGACAATGGCAACCATGGTTACTATATAAAAGAGTCTGAAGACAAAGGCCTCCCATGTCGTTTATCTTCAGCGGATTTTCGTCTTGATGTTGCAGTGACTCTTTGTAAATTGGGTATAAAGCCTAGTATGTCTAGTCGCCGATCGCTGGAGAAAGAGATACAAGCAAAAACATAAAGGACCTGCACAGCATGCACCTCCTACGCAGTACGGCAAGACCAAATTGGGCACTGGCCCCAATGGTCCGATAAAAATTAGGTGCAAACTCCGAAGTGCACTGGATTTACTCACAATACATGCGAAAAATGCGGGGTTGCACTATGCTATACCTAAAACCAAGAACTGCTTCAGGAGCTTCCACCTCTCATAACTTTCTCTTATATAATTTTTAAGCTTATGTCTCAGTGTTGCCCACTAGGCAACACTCCCTAATTTTCTATATATTTTTTAAATAATTGAATAAACGAAAACTATGAAACACGTATATTTTTATTTTATTTTAACTACCCATATACAAAAAATATTAAAATCTATGTTATTGAGTTATAGAGGTTAAGATATTAGAAAATTTTATTTTCGTAAAAGAAAGTTGAATCTTCGAAGAAGTCCATAGAATCGTATACAAATTTTCCTTTTTCTGATGTTTCCGGTCGTCAAGCTTCCTTTCATTTCCATCCTGTCATTCTTTACTACAAGTAACGTGTAACCCTAAAAGCGAGTGGCAACAAATATAACTATTTATATGTCACTTCATTACTACATAATCAATGGCTACCGTAATGTAGCCGTATACAGATCTGAGATCATGGATTCGAATCCTGCAGGAGAATATTCTGTAGTTATCCGTGTTACGAAACACCGCAGCTTAATCGAGCTCGAACAACCAATTGAGTAAAAAGGAAAGATATTTATATAAATCTAAAATGGTAGTAATAATTAGTTGGTCAAGGTTTGTAGGCGATCCTTGACCATCTTAATAGGACGTCATAGCCTACATATATATAGTCAACAAATGCATCCAAGGGATTTAATTGGACACCTGCGTTTAGGATATATTATTTATTATTTTTAGTAGATTATTTTTAATTAATATAATATATTTATTAACATTAAAGTTATGCAGCATTAGCTTACTTTAGAACTTTATCGTCCCTAAATATTTATACTAAAATCGAGTGATGTGAAATAGTGAATTAGCACATTAAATGATTTTACTATAGTGTAGTTGTGACAATCTTCTTTTTTCATAACTTTTCCGTAATTTATTTGACATATTATAATCAAATATTCAATAACTTGTGAATTCGTATTTTAAACATTAAACATTTGGCTCAAAACAGTTTCCATTGCCCCAATGTTTATCACCTAATAAAAAGTGCAACAATGACATAAATTATTAAAAATATGAACTTTTGTTTTGTAACGACACTATAAGAATCTCACAGAAGAAAGGTTATACCTTGTTTTTGCACATGTGTACAGGTCTTCTTACAAGAGCAAATTAACGCCTGAAATCTTTATATACAACTAGTAAATGAAGCGATCCAATTAGTTTCAACCGTATGTTATGTTTGTGTAATACGTGAGACATTAAGAAAGGATTTCTTAGGATCCTTTTTAGGTATACCAAAGAACGTTATTTATAAAAATGATACAATTAATAGTTTCGTTTACTTTATTTAGATTAAAATAATGTATACATTAACTTCAGGTACAGAGATGAAATTTAAAAGTAATCACTAAATAGTACAAAACAAAGTCCCGTTATTTGTCCATAATACGCAACGGATTTCGATGCGGTTTTTTTTATAGATAGAGTGATTCACGAGAAAGGTTTACACGTAAACATATGCTTAACATTGTCGGTATATTTTATATTAGCATAGCTCCCGTGCGAAGTTCGAGGGTCGTAAGGACGGGACGCTGGTACCTTATAATAAAAATAATAAATGCATATTTTCAATATTTTATAAAGCAACCAATGAGTGATAACTATTTCAGACCTTAATTCAGATTTATTCCAACGTATCATGTTACTACAAAGGCAATCCCCTTTAATCTGTGCAGTAAGCAGATTCAGATTAGGACGGTCCTTGAATTTATAGCTCGTGTGATTTTAAATTAATTGCTCGTAGTTCATGCCTAAAGCGAACGCGGCCAATGAACCCGTAATCTTACATGTAATTCGAATTAACCAACCAGAGTAAACCAATTTCCGTTGACGTATTCCACAGATGATATTTATTAACATTTATTTGCTTTTAAATGTAATGTGTAAAATTATGTTTGTAAAAACATAGTTCATATAGCAATAATAAAAGCTCGCAATATAAAGTTTATGTACATGATCGTAATTAATGAAAAAATAACTATAACACAAAATGTTTCTCGGCATAGTTGGAATGTACAACCAATGGTTTTGTTTACCAGTACGCAAACGGGAAATAAAAAATACTTAAGGACAATCTTCTCAACTTAATGTTGTTTTACATTTAGCGATATTTTGGAGTCTTATAGCATAATAATTAACAACTTCACATATTAAATCTAAGCTAAAAAGCTTCGACATTGAAATACAAGTAATTCATATCCGTCCTTTGACATGTCGCGTCTCCCTTGTTGAGTTACTGTTACGCAAGTTAATTGTTCCTTATTTCAATTACGCCCGTGGAAAGCAACTCGATTCCCTGAAACTGAGAGGAATTTACAATTACGTTGTGATGTAATGACGTTAACGCAGTACCTTCGGGTGAGGGACCTTTAAGATGCCATCAAAAGAAAGATCTCGAAGGCGAATGGCTTCCTTATACCTGTCAATGAATAGAGACGCTCGTGTAAATCCCCACTGACTCTCTCCGCGTGTAAAATGAGTAATTACTTTATGTATGAAGTTCAGACTAAAATGTATAAAGGTATTAAAGACAGATTTCTAAAATAATTATACGATTGAAAACATAAGCTAAATCTTTACAAAATAAAAAGTTTTATTGAAATAGGCATTTGTAAAATCTCTAAATATTTTTCCTTATAGTTTAAACTATTTAACTTGGTAATCATGCTCTCCTAAGGCGGATATTAAAATATATAATTTAAATATATATTTAGTATTCTTTACATTTATTTATATCAATAATGATAAAATGTATAGAAAACATTAAGCTATTTAAATATTTTTTTCGCGTTTATTTTATTTGCAGTATTATAATTTTATAAAAACGCGTCAAGTATTCAAGTCACGGTTGTATTTACAAATACCACAATACTCTTATCATCACATAGTTCTTGAATCTATATTGTACTTAATGTGACCAGAGCCTATTAACTAGCAAAATTTAAATGGAGATGCATAAAGAATAAAGTAAGTACTTGTCAATTCAGAATAAATAGCATTTTGTTAAAGTTGGTTTTAAAATTATCAATGAATTTTATTCTCTCGAGCAAATAAAAAGAAAATGTTTGATAAATATTTGAAAAAAAAAAGAAAGCTGGGTACTCATTCAGAAACGTTGAAAAAATTTTTTCTAATATCGTATCGAAACCATAAAAACACACCAATCATTCTCTAATAATTCCCGAAAAATTGAAAGTAATTGGGCACAAAAGACTGGGGGGAATGAATTTTTAGGGGCTGTTGGCCGACGGATAAATCTTTGATTTTTCTTCTGTATTTAAACGATAAATAATATTACGCGGGTCAAAGTTCGCGCCTACAGTGCGACGAACCGACTACGAGAGGTTTCCTGTCACTCCGAGTTCCGACCCAAATCCGGAAATGTAAGCATTTATCGAATGCCCTCGTTACAACAAATGGATGACAATAACATTCATTGGTAAAACTTAACCGTATTTATCTGTATATATAATTGATAGCAACTGCAAGTCATGAAACCACGACAATAATAACAACACTTACTTTGCAAGAATTGTAATCGAAATTAAAATTCGTAAACAAGTGTAATATTTATCGATTCTGACGGGTATTTAGAGTGCAGTTTGCTTATGCTGCTGTGGATTCGAACAGTTGTAGTGTAATCCATACTTTTAAACCAATATTATAAATGCAAAAGTAACTCTGTCGATCTGTACGTCTTTACTGTCCAAGCCATTGAACCGATTGATATGAAATTTGGTACATACTTACAATAGAATTCAAGAAAGGATATAGGCTGTTAATTATTGCGATAAAAGTGGGCGAAAGGGTTAAAATATGAAAAAATATGCTTATATGGAAATCGTCTCTCTTGTATATTGATATTTTGTGTCTAGATACTCAAAGTGGCGTTTTTCTAGAAATTTGCTGCAAATTTTCAAACTGTACGGAAATGAGTTAGGGATTGAAATAGGAATGAAAGTCAATAAGGAAATTCGTCATCGTCGAAGCAAAATCCATAAAACTTTGTGTCTCTCGTTGGTTACAAACAATAAAAACCACCTCATTTAAAATAAACAATGCAGCATATTTCAATAAACCTCGTGACATTGCTCCTATCCGCCCGGACTAAGTAGCGTGTAACAGCTAATGTACGAATATCCTATGAGTTATTCTTTAAATATATTTTTACACTTTTCTTTTTAAACAGACTAAATCTATTCTGTAACTTTCCCGGAAAAGCGTTCAAAACGCATAAATAAAATAATAGATAAATAATATTCCTGGACGATTAACACTGCATCATCTAGTCCCAAAGCAAAGCTTGTACTTTGAAACTAGATGACAGATAAATACACAGACTTACTTTTTTTGTTGCAAATAAACACATACATATATATAGATACGACAAAGAATTTAGTATATAAATTTATATACAGCCGTGGCCTTGATTTGATTGAATGAAGCAAATCAAATATACGCTTGCACACAAACGGAAGTGCAGAAATAGCCCAATCGAAAAGAAAGCAAGCACTGAGATTATACCATCACTGCATACGTCATGGACGCCAAATTGGCACACGCTGTCCAACTGCCACGTGAGAAGCATTAAACGTTTACGGCACTCTTCATACGTTGCCAAGCTCGTGTTTAGAAAAATATTTCCACAGATACCATGTTAATGCAACAGCAACACAAAAAAGTGAAGATGCGAATATATCTCTGTTGAAATCATTGCCTTTTTAATACTATTACATTGTATAGAGATATTAAGGTGCATGCAAAAAATATTATGGTGAATAAAATATAAATATATAGTGCGAACAAGTATGTAAATGAAGAAAGAACTATGCATTATGTACTCAGACATGCGCAAAACATAGAAACATATAAATGGTTTTGGGTATTAATCTAAACATTCACATAAACATATATTTACAATATTAACAAAATTAATACAAATTTTTTACCGACTTTTAAAAGAGGCCTATGTTTTTCTTTTATATATAAAAAGATATACAGCAATATGCTCTCGCAAACATTATTGTAGGCCAAATCAAGAAGTACAATTATGTAGGATTTCTTAAGGTTGAGGTTGTGATTTCTGCCGCCGTAACTTTTTTTTATAAAATTTATAATAAATTCCTCATTACAAAATAATTAAGTAATGGGACCTCATGACAGCTTATACCTCTTATTAAAAAAAGGAGGAACAAAACCGGAGTACTGAGAGTGGAGCAACGAGTTAACATATTTAAATAGAAAAACATAAGCTCCGAATTGAGGACCTCCTTCTTTCGGATAGTCGGTCTATTAGATTACACGCATATCTTCTATTACTGTTCAATGTGAATCAGCAAGTGCAAACAAATGTGCAACCAATATTTTAAGTTTTCACTCTAATATTTATTAAACGAAAATCAATAAAATAAAGTCTCTTAACTAGTCTAAACGTTAGGAGGAGCAACCGTCCCGTTTTTATTAATTTTTTTGATTATTTTTAAAAGTCACGTATTTTATAATAATATTTATTTGCGTTTACTGTAAAATAGTGTAATATAATAGATAATATTACGCACGCAATCTAATTTTAATTATTCCGGGAAAATTTATCAACTATTGGCGTCACAGACTTCCACAAATTTTCCGATAGCCTGTTTATTTGCTTAAGGTCGGAATCTGTCAACTACTTTAGCCGCACACGTCTATTTACGTTTCACATAATATTTGAAACATATTTTAAGAAGAAATAAATTATATTCACCTGTATTGCACAATCATTAATAATTTGATATAAATCCAATGAATTGGAAAGTTTTCAGAAACTGTGTGTTGTCTTAAAAAAAACAACGACAATTACTATTAATAACATATTCTTATTTTGTTTTTTGGCTTTTTCACTCGTTTTCGTTTATTTACAAACGTGATTGATGTTAGTGATCTATTTCATTCGCTCTCATCGAGTTTAAATAAAAAAAGAAACCTTTGTCCTTACACGCATCATTGTTTTTGTCCCTGATATTATTATAAAATTGTCAGTAATAAATCCATTCCTGCCCCATAAATTCCTTATTTCTTTGCCGCATGTTGAATAACAAGCGTCATCTGCCAAACATAATATTTTTATATTGAATATTGTTATTTCTATACCTCTAGTTATTTTCGATTTTTATTTGACCGCAAATCGTAAAACGGCGCCAATAAAAATGTGTTAATCATTGATGTTCGGTAATTTGGGATATTTTTAAGCATTAAGTACACATGATCATAGATCAAAGTTGTTGGAAACGCATTCGTGGCATCATGGCGCCGGCGTGGTCATCTGATATCGAATGTTATTTGAACAAGGCGACCTAATATTAACTCAATGTGCAGACCGTTTAAAACTCGTGCGTATTAATTTTATGGAAAATTTTCTAATGCCCGACATTGTTAGGGAAACATGTCGGTATCATTTGGTTTTGTAATTGATTAGTAACAAGTTGGTTTTTTTAAGCAATATTTTTATTAAGTACCTAACCGATTTCCGTGAATTTTTCCGCGTGGAAATATATAAAAATATCTTTCAGTGACAGTTCCGCCTGATTAGCCAGAGCAAACAGACAACCGGACAAAATTAAAAAAAAGTTGATTTGTGTTATTCACTGCCTCCGTAGCCTAGTGGTAAGGGCGTGTACTTTAGAAACCAGGAGGTCGTGGGTTCATTGTTTCATTGTTCATTGTTCAGTTTCATTGTTATTTCCTTGTTGGTTAGGGCAATTTGGGCCGATGACCCAATATTCTGAAAAGTAAGGCAAGTAAAAAATCGGTCCTGCGCCTTATTCTCTCCGGTCGTGTCGGTTATCCGTCCCATCGGGCTTTGAGAGTATAAAGGAACAGGGAGTGCACCTGTGTTGGCGCGTACACTTGTGCACTATAATATCTCCTGCGTAGTTGGCTGATCTCTATTATTGATTGGTCGCCGTATTCGTAATCGACTGGAGAACATTATTATTATTTTATCGGTTATATAGGAAATTTAAATAATGAAAAAACGGTTGTTTTGATGTCACAAACATAAACTCCAATTTTATTTATTGGTATAGATTGTATCGATAGTAGATTATAGCCGTACGTACTCCATGGCTATAATGAGTGTTTTATTAATAACCAATTTTATTACATAGGTAATTTTTTTACTTACCTAGTTTATTATTTTCATGAGTACTTAATGTAACTTTGAAAAACTCGGCAACATTTAACTTCGGTACACAAGAACGGAAAAAATAATATTAGACCATATAATTTATATTGCTTGTTAGATAAAGTAAAATTTCTTTGAAACCGATTGATAATGTAATTCTTAAAAGAAATAAATGTCTTAGACCATAAACTATAAAACTTCTGCTCGTTGCATCAAAACTCCAAAAACTACAACCATTTGCATTTTTTTCTGTTGATATTATATTAATATTTTCTATGAAAAATGTACTATAATTTTTATAAAAGAACCTACTAATTTTTGTCTTTCTAAGAATTTATTAAATAAGTGGTTAAACGTTGCTTTAATAAGCAAACATGACGGTTCTTAAAGCATCTCAAAATTCATTTATTTAATTTTTTTTAAATATATAGAAAGATTTATAGAAAAAAGGCTGCATACCCTATTCGACGTTCAAAGTTTCTGTTTACGAAACCGCGGTGACGTTGACCTCTCAGCTTTCCGTTCATAAATCATTCACTTAAACAGCTATTTGCCTTCCACTCGGTCTGGAGTCGACGTACCCCAAGATCCTGTAGGTACATCGTTTGCTTGACATTAATCATCGTTTGGAACTGGGCCATTGATCTTTCACGATTGTCCCAGAAACGATCCTTGCAAATATTTTAATCCACTCCTTCGTTCGGCTGTGTCGAATAAACGTCTTTTTTTTAGATATCAGGCTTATGAGGTATTCCTTGTTAGATTTTCTTTGGTACTTAACTTATCACGTATCACGGAGCAGTACTTAACTTATCAGGTATTTGTTATAGGATTAGAAAAGTTTCCTAATTGTAGGACTTTGACTACAGTGAAACCTTTGGGTCGTCATGACGTCGGTTTGTTTGGAGACTTTTTAGAAAAAAAATATTGTTGTTATTTGCTTAGCAACATCAATAAAAATATCAAAGCAGAATTGATCAATAGAGATTAATACCGAAACCTCGATAAACTTCGATAATCAAATCGTAAAGTTATCATTTGCCACTTCAAAGACATCTAGAATTTACGATGTTTGCTAGGAAAAATAGTTGCAATTTTTATAATATGCCCGGTACCGAATTAAATATTTAAAATAATCAAGGTAAATGTACGCTTTCGGCCTTAATGTCGGCCTAGAGACGTCATGAAATGCAAGTACCGAGTGTTATTGATTTGATTCGGTACCGTTTCATTCTCTCTTATTGTGAAAGGAAAATTTCGACAAGGAAAATTAAGAAGTGCTGTCAGTCTTATCACAATCTGCCGTACAAATTAATAATTTATGGCAAAAAGGCCCTTTTTTAATTATTTGGTAAATTTTATTTTAAATAGCATCAATAATGGTGGCAATATTATGCATTTTCATTATAATCAAGTTTCACTTAAGCTATTGGTCTGCACAATAGGTACCCTATATTGTGATACATATGTGTACTCACAGACACATGTACGGAGTGTCCATTTCTTTTCTTTCATTGTCATACTTTATTCTCATGTTCATGAGGAAAAATTTCAACAAAATCAAAAGTTTAAAGAATACAAGGAAATTTATCAAAAATAAACCTTGACGATGATTCCAAATAACAAAATATAATATTTATCGATGATCCAATATCATTTCCAGCTCGGTATGTTAAAAATATTCCTTAACCTTAATACGCTTTGTACGGGACCTTTTGATCTCTCGTTAAAAGTGGGGCATAAACATATTCCCAGATTCCTTAAATATGGACTACTAACAGAAGATAAAATGCAGTTTCGCCATAATGAAGTAATGATAGAAAGCAAAGTAATTATTATTTAATGATATTAATTACCTTTAAAAGAACTTTTTGAGGATTTAAAAATGTTTTGGTTGGATACTATATGATACAATTGCTTACGTTATATTTTTGGAAATCGAAATTTAATATTATACTTAAACAATGTTTGAGTCATTTGTTGACTCACTCATTTGCAACTTCTTCTTAACTTTTGAGGAGTAGTCAAAGATAGAATCAGACATTGACGGTAATACACATAATTAAAAGTAAAATTTAAGCAAACTTACGGTACATAGGTCGAAGCAAAGTCTAAAAATGTTAAAATGTAAATTCAAAAGTGCCGGTAACTTCGGCAGTTATAATATAAATAAATTAGTTAATAAATGCGGTCACAGTAAAAGGTAATGTTATTAATTCCAAAACACTCTTATTAAGTACATCCAATATGTAAAGCCTGTAGGTATAAACCTTTAGGTATACGTTACACGAAAGCAGTACATGATCACTTAATGTACGTTTACCAAAGTGCACTATATTTGAATGTCTTACGCAGATGGGTAATCTCTATTACCGTAGCCACGGTGAAATATGTTCAAAGGAATCATTACAATAAATAATTTATACCTATTTAACCTTTATCCCGATGCATCGTGGTGTGATATAAGGTGATATTATTTCTCCCAATTTGCACAAAAATACATTGGACGACATGATCGAGAAATTTGCCTGGACGGGGCGTTGAAATGACATCAACGGCTTTCTATCTCTCACACTTGCGATTTGCAGAGGAAACGCTGCAAGATTTGCAACATATGCTGGCTAGCCTAGCTGATACTTCCCAAATAATTGGTTTCTGGGCCAGCTTGTTTGAAACCCAGATTATATCCGGAACCAATCTTGATACAGGGCAGTATTCTCGAGGTTGTTATTGTATGTTGAAGTATGTATGCAGTTAGACAACAACTTCGAGGGGGAGGCCATAAGAAGAATACAGCTGGGCTGGGCTGCTTATGGCAATGGTTATCGAGTCTTCACTTCGCCAGTTCTGCTGAGTCTAAAGACGAAAGTCTTCGTGCAGTACGTCCTACCCGTCATGATATACGGTACTAAAACATGGAGACTCACGGTGGGGCTGGTCCAAAGATTTCAGAGCTCACCGAGCAATGGAAAGAGCTATGCTCGGTGTCGCACAGAAAGATCGCATTCGGAATGAGGTGATCCGACAGAGAACAATGTTATCGACATAGCCTACTAAAAAAGCGCGCTGAAGTGGCAATGGCAATGTCACCAGAAGAACTGACAACAGATCTTGAGTGGAGAACGCAAATTGGCAAACGTAGCGTAGAGCGCCCGCAGGCAGACTAGGTAGAGTGATGATCTGCATGGCGGCAGGCAGGAATTGGATGAGAGTTGTCGAGGACCGTGCTGAATGGCGCGCTATTGATGAGGCCTTTGTAGAGGCCTAGTAGTGGATAAATTCACGCCGATGATGATGATGATGATTCTAGTCTAGGTAATAGCACCTAAATGAGGGCTTCGTAGACAGGAAAATAACATACAAAACTCTAATTCAAATATTTTTTTTTATTCGATAAAGAAGTCAATAACGATACCATTATTTCGATGTAGGCCCCAGGAATATGTTTTTATCATTTTGATTTATATCATTTTTATTATTGTAAACAAATTCGAAATTTACTTAAATCTATTTTCATGTATGGATTCTATAAACAGAACGTTATATATTTTTAATTTGATACACATGTTAGAATAAAAATAAAAATGTTTTATAGATTTTATCTATCACCTTATTCTACATTTGTTGAAATTGTTCGACAGGGTGTCGGTTTTTCGTGCGGTAGAAAATTTACCCTCAAAATTTTTTCCATAGTGCGCCAAAAGAAGTATAACGTCATTAAATTAAATTTATTCTGTCGTAAACTTTAGCACAAAAACATTTTTTGACGATTTTTATGTAAATGTATTAATGGTAAATAAATTAAATACAATTCCGGATGATTTATAGGATTTTCTTGTTAAAACGCAAACATTTTTCTGTGATAGATTTCCTTGTGTTTCGTAGCTTAATTTCTGGAGGCAACTTCCCATGTCTTACACCTTCTTTTTTATGTAGGTAATGCCTATCGCTTTCTGAATGGTGATCACGGTGATCGTCCTATTCGCAATTACTTTCTATGAAATAAAAATAAGTAACTATGGGATGGATTAATTGAAAATAATTAAACGCGATAAAATTAAAATATTTCATATATTTAGTATTGGCGTAAGCAACAGAAAAATAAGAAATATTATCTCATTACAATAAGGTTTTTATGGCATGGTTTTTGAAATACCATGGTAGGATATTAGCCAGATTGTTTCTTTGCGGAGCGTCGTCTGTACTTTATATTAATTTAAAGTTAAATTTCATATTGTCCGAGTTTTTATTTACAAGCCTTTTTGAGAGGCATAACATCCTACATTAGGTCATCAGTATTTTCAAACTCTCAGGACCGTCTCCGTAGCCTATTAGCATAAACCATTTAAGAAAATCGAGTTCGGATCCCGCTGGAAAACAACCGGAAATTATTTTTTTCTAATTAGTCATGGCAATATATGTACACCAAACCCCACGATAAGCTATAATGAACCTCGCCATCCTGAAGAGTAAGGCTGGAGGTGAATCCAAGCGGATTCGAGAAGCCCGCTTCAGATGTACCCAGAAGGGAGCGGTCTACGGAGACGAAGACGGCAGGCGTGATGCCATCCTCTGATGATGCAGCCAAGGGGGGTCAAGGGGGAAGAAGAGTGTCGGCATTCCGTAGGCCACTCTCCTATCCTCCAGGATTAAGTGGGGCCACACCACACGTCCAAAAGGTGCATGTTTTAGCCCAGAGAGAGAGTCAGACATGCGGCAGATGTGGCCAGCAAATAATGTATAATCTGAACCAACAAAATGCTGCAAATTCTTTGAGCCAACGACCGAGTGCTCAACGATTTTAGCTGCCAACTTATTTTATCCATATTATACGAATAAGAACGTGGTATATTTAGCTTTATTTACATTTAATTGGAAACTTACGTAAATACCATTTGACACCGTCTTAGTGCTCGTGTCGTCGTCTCGTTCTTACTGGATTAGAAACATCGCGTACAATATTTCTTGCTACATAACTTATTACGTAATATATAATTATGTAAGAATAGTTTTGACATGCTCTCAGAGTTTAGCTCCTGAATTATGTTTATATATTCCTGTCTCATAACTTACCCTTTATTTCTTGAGTTGGTTTATGATGTTATTATTAGTACGCAATTAGTTTCGACAAAGTAAATAAACTTAACTTTCTTAGAAAACGCCAGTCACGGTTTAAGTTTATCGTTGTGTTTTGCATGAATCATAATATGTTCGCAAACATAATAAACTTCAACGTAATTTGTTCCGAGATTAGTAATTGTAATTAATCTTAATTTTGCACATGTTATGTAGATGCAGCATTAATAAATTTACTATAAAGTTATATGACATATATTATATGTCATATAAGATATCTATATTAGAAGTCGTATGTAGTGTATTTAGAATATTTTCGTTGATAACATTTAGATTTTATTTTATGTACACTAAAGAAGAGTATGCATATTTATCAATATATTATTTAAATTATATATATATATAAAATATAATCTTCGCAATAAAAATGCAGCCACTAGAAATACGTAACAAGTCCACAATCCGTTCAGAGATATTGCATGTCACGTTTAGTTGTCGTAGTGATTACGCAACGAGTTTAGTAATTAAATGCAGTTACCTGTTTAAGTTGCAGATAACAGGTGCCAGACGCTCTGCGTATAAACCGCTATCCAGGCAAATCTTTCTGGATTAGAAACAAATGCTATGATAACTAGGAGAAATTGGCTACGAGAAAAACACTAGCTACGATGTTCCAATAACCGGAAAACAGTAGTGTTTTCATAAAGGCGCCTGATGATAGTACCTTATTTGTAAAAAGTGAAATCGTTAGAGAGTTGAAGCGGCCATTATAAAAATAAGCATAGTACATGAATAATTATGCTCAAAACTAAACCATACTCAAATTCAATAAAACTTAAGATTTATATATTTTTTTGTTACATTAATAGCCATAAAGATGATTTGAATTTTACTATTGAATGGATCATCGCGACTAATGTAACTATTTCACAATGCTAACGATTTATCATCAAATCATTTTCATGTACTAATCCAAATCCACTTTCAATACTTATGTTTATATATTAGTTGGATTGCTTAAGAGAGCGCGTCGTGAGGATAGAAGAAATAAACAGACTAAAAATAAACATAAATGCCACATCCTTTACTCTTACAATATCCGAGGTTACGATCATGAATCATCAGACAAAGATTGAATGACTAGAATTTATTAATGTAAATTCGACGATATTTTTAATTTCAGTTATACAGACAGTTATATTTTGATATTAGTTGATAGAGGAACGATTAAAATATTTTTAAATCGTTTCGATGATTTTATTATTTCAAATATAGAACTTTAAATTCCAATGAATAATATTAATTCGTCATAATCATCATCATCAGCCTGTGTCAGTCCACTACAGGACATAGGTCTCCACAGATGCACGCGACCGCTTCCGATCTTCGTCTATTAATATTATTAAATGATATCATTTATAATTTACTCTTGGCCTTTTAGAATCATTATTATACTGCTTTAAAGAAAAACATGTATGTTTTCCTCTTTTATAGATTAAAAACGTTTAGTACTTGTTACTATTTAGCTTTAGAAAAAAGCAAGCCTTTAAATTAGTTTGTTGTGTTTCGATTATTAGTGTAACATAAACAAAATGAAAAATAAGGTCGCCAAATTTTAATTTTTTGATTTATATTAATGTAAAGTAAATGACGTTGTATAGGTTTACTTTTATTTACAGAAAACAAGCATGTGTATTTAAAAGCTGTGTATTATATTGATTTCTATATGCATTAAATGCCTGCTCTGTTATTAAATAAAGGTCCTTATCCCATTTGTATTTTTATAGCCTCAACAATAAGAGTTTGTTATATTTGAGATGGGAAACCACTTGACCTCGAAAATCTCCCTTGGAATCCACTTGCAGAGCTATTTTTGGTGTTTTCCCTGTTAGAGGCGAGTTACAAGTGCCATAAAGGTATTTGCTACTATAACGACCGCATTACAATGTCGGTAAAATAAATACAAATTACACATGAGTGTCTCCTTATTATAAGTTTATTTAAGTTCCAAAGGATTTGTTTTTAATAATCAATTTTATTGGCTCTTGTAAGGTCAAACAACAAGTCGTCGGAATCGATTAAGGGTTAAATGAAATGAGTATAGAATTTCAACTTTAAAGATTACCCATTTGTCATTATTTAGTAATCATCAATCATCATCATCATCATCAGCCTGTGATAGTCCACTGCTGGACAATGGCCTCCCCTAATGAACGCCTCCTCCATTGGGGGTTTTTGGACCGTATCCCACCACGCTGCTCCAATGCGGGTTGGTGGGTGGACCGACTTTTTTAGATCATCGTACTTTTTAGACAATTGGGTAATCGGCCCAAATTGCCCTAACCAACTAAGAAACAATAATGAAAATTTCTTGACTCCTCGCAGGATTCGAACACACGACCTCCGGTTTCTAAAGCACACGCCCATACTACTAGGCTTTAAAGGCAGTCCATTATTTATTTATAATAATTGAAAACTAAAAGTTATTTATCCAAATAAGATGTTCATCGCATTTGTATTGCTGTAAAATTTCTTACATATGTTTAATTATTTCAATTACATTCAACGTATTTTATGTAGAAAAATTTAATGTTTCGAAGCAAAGCAAAGAAAAGGTAAAACACCTTTCTCTGATTCAAAAGCCTCTTATATAAAGAGGGTGTAGGAATCAAATGGGCCGAAGGGGGGTAATGAACTTTACACGTTTAGGGAATGGTAATAATTTCGTACCTTAGTTTCCTCAAAACGTTTCCTTTTTCCACTTTTAATAAAATATTTATAAGAAAAATATGATTCGTTAAAGTAATATATGCGCACATTTGAGCCAAACTTATTAATGGTATTAGATATTAGGTATAAGAGGCTTGGTATAATCATCACGAAAAGAAAGGTATATTTTTAGTGTAAAGGTTTACGATTATTTGCAAACTTCACATTTTAAGTGTAATGTCATTCAATCCTAACTTTGTCGTCATCGCTCATTCAAAACAAATTGAAAAAAATTATAAAACTGTCTCTTAATTATTGCTGTTACTTTATTAATTAATTAAATTTAGTTTCTCGTAGTAAAGTTGTTAGGAGGTATCGTTTAGAATTAACGTGATCAAAATATTAAGAACTCTACTAACACACCCATGTCGGGTTTACAACAATTATGTTGCTACGCCACTTGCGACAAACTATTAAAACAACAGGATTACAAGAAAAATCTCTAATTAAACAATAATAGTATATGAAATATAATATCACTTGTAAATATATGTTATAAATTAAATCTATCCAATATATTTTACTAATAAATTCTTATGAATCAAAATGAACGTACTCTTAACATGAACTATGAATCAAATTTTCTGAAGTCATTTTACTTTATTTTTTCATAAATAGTTAAGCAAAATTAAACTTTATTAGCTTGTTATTCGCTGACTGATTTTTACAACAAATATGTATTGAATTTTGAACTAATAATATAAAGTGTAACTAATATTCAGTGAGAAAAACTCAGGGCTTAAGTAATATTTACATTCCTCCATTATGAACTGAGTTCAATTTTTTTTTTCCCTACTAAAGATAGGCAGACAGCATTTGTTTGCTAGTGACAGGTAAATTTTACGCTCCTCTGCAAACTTTGTAATATAAATATTTTTTAAAACTATACTAAGACGTCATGTCTTATTGTAATATGACATTTTACTACGCAACACAACAAATTTACAAGATTATTTTTCTAACCTTACGTATAAAGCTGTATCATTCTAAACTTTCACCTTAAATTTATCTGCAACACTTACATTTCATTTTTCATTGTTATAATTATACCGTATTCTAAAACTGTTATAAAATTTGGAAAATCGCTGTAATATCAATACATTTTTACCACAGTTCTTAAAGTTATTCTTTTGGTGCGTTAGGGAAAAGATGAGAGTAAATTTTTCGATAGGCGCGAGAACCGTCACGAAAAATTGACACTGAATTTAGGTGTACCCAACTGACAACTGTATTCGCCATATGTTTTATACAAACAAAATAAGAGAAAATGTAAAAATTTTTAGTAGTTTTATCTTTTAAAGAATATTACTTTTAACGCGTATTATAATAATGCATGATTTATCAAATATTAGACCCACAACCCACATTGGAGCAGCGTGGTGGGATACGATCCAAAAACCCCCAATGAAGAAGGCGTTCATTTGGGGAGGTGGAGGCTAAGTCCAGCAGTAGACTAACACAGGCTTATGATGATGATGATTATGCTAAAAATGGAACATATAATTTTATTCTATCTTTATACCTTGATAGCATGCTGTAGATCTTTCAATCGACTCTGATGATAAAAACTGTTTGACCTAAATTAACAAAACGTTATTTATTGTTATATTACATTTACGCAAAAACTATACATAATTTAATAAATGACGTTATCAATTTCATCGCGTTCAATTTTGTTTTAATAATGTCGGTCTGGCCCGTGACCATGAAACCTGCAAATGATCTAGAAATTTCGGAAATATTAAAACGCGAAAAAAGAGGTAAACTCTTTTATTTGATTAACTTTTCCAGAATTTTCCATTACACTTGCGTTATGACAACAGACATTTTAATATTACACTTAAAAATATATTAAGTTATTTTATGCATGCATAAAAATTGAAGACGAAACGCTATGTTAGATATATTTCTGAAATATAAACGTAACCAAGTATTCCCCTTTGGTAAATTTCCACTAGACAATGTTTTACTTATCGGTCGGACACATAAGGTTGATCGTTGATATTATAATTAGTGGGTTCCACTCGCATTGTTTTTCTTCAAGACGCTTCCGCGAACGGCTTTTAATGACTCATGTTACAAGCTCAGTCTTACCGTCAAACGCAATCGCATGAAATTTTGTTGTTAATTTTCATTTATATATGTTCTGATGATTTATTACAGTAATATTTTAATTAACGATACTTGTAATAAAATAACGCTTAAAATATTCTTTAATATGAGACTGTTAATATAGAATAGAGAACATTAATTTATACATTTGGAGATTGTAACAATTTTGAATATGATTTGCATTCAATTAAAACCTACACAGATTTCTTGACATTTAGACATTTTAGATTATGATTAAGCCGTATTTGATTTTTTCAGAAGTGAAAATTAATGTTGTCTAGAATTTTCATCACACCTTAACTATAATATTATTTAGTTCGTTAATTAAAAGAAAAGTTTACGTAGTTTTTATATATTTTCTCTCAACTATTTTTTTGTTATCTAAGCAATTAGGAAAATTAATATGCATGAGGTCCGGATTACGACCATTTTAATAATTGAATCCCTGCTTCAACTAAAAACCTAAATGCCACACAGTAACAATCCCATTATTCAATGTGATTTATGGTTATTATTAGGGTGAAAATGTTATTATTTAGGAGGTAAGTTTTTTATTATTACTATATTTTTTTTTACAGGTATCTGGTTAAATCGATCAGGATTTTAATTGTTTCGGCCTAGCACTTAATAGCATTATGGATCTTATGCTCTCTCCAGAGGCCGACTCCAGCTCCGCACGCTCTGCGAGAACCGCACGGAAACAGACTCTTTAGTTTGTTACTGATAGCTTGGAGGTGTAAAATTTTAGTTCTGAGCAGAAAATGCTAGCTCCGGCACTGGGTAGTGCGTCGTATAAGCTGTAGTCAGCCACACACTGCCTCCGTAGCCTAGTTGTATAGGCGTGTGCCTTAGAAACTGGAGGTATTGGGTTCGAATCCTGCCAGGACTCAACAAATTTTTATTGTTGTTTCCTAGTTGGTTAGGGCAATTTGGGCCGATCACCCAATTGTCTGAAAAGTAAGATGATCCATGCGTCGGATGGGCATGTAAAAAGTCGGTCCACCCACCAACCCGCATTTGACCAGCGTGGTGGGATACGGTCCAAAATCCCCTAATGGATGGAGGTGTATTAGGGGAGGCCTATGTCCAGCAGTGGACTATCACAGGCTGATGATGAGTCAGCCACATAGCTCGTAGAAGCGACAACCGCTGGGGAAGAAAGGTTCTCGAGTGGCAGCCTCGTACTGGCCATCGCAGTGTCGGATGACCCTCCACCAGTTGGAGTGATGACCTGTGCAAAAGTGCAGGAGGTTGGTGGATGCAGGTGGGACAGGATCGTACCTCTGGTGTCTTATGGGGAAGGCTTATGCTCAGCAGAGGGCTCTGGTAGGTTGAAACAACGAATGACCAGTTTCGGACGCAGAAGAATAAGTGACCAAAGTAATCATAAAGATTCTCTTTTCTACTGAGGAAAGCAGCTAATATTCAAAGTGTTCTTACTCCGCTACTGCAACTCATAAAATGTATATCGCCTTTTATTCATCCGCGTGAGTATATCTAGTTTTTTTAGCCTACCATTACGTTCCGCCCTAGCTCTCTACTATAACAAAGCGAAATCATATTAGGTGGATCAGAAAATATCATAATTGACTGCGCAAACGTTGAACGCGGTAGGTCTCTTTTTACGTGGACCACCTGGAGAAGTACCATGATCGTCGTATATCTCCCGCAAACCAATAGTGTAAACAGGCTACTTTTTCCTATTTTAAGGGCACGGCAGCAAGCGAAAATACTTGGTAAAAGACATAACATACCATGTTTCAGGGCGGCAAGTGGATTCGTGGTGTTTCACTTTTTATTTTTTTATGCAGAACGTGTCACCTATCATCAAGCGAACGTGAACATTTTGTTCGCCCTTCATACCAATCAAATAAAAAATCACCGGACGCGTCTTAAGATATCCGCACGTACTAATTAATGCTCAGAAATCTTATACAAACGTGCATCTGAACAGGAAATGAATTCCAAATAGCATATGTTTCCGCTATATATTCGTATTGAAACATACGCAACGAGCATTAATCGTTAAAAACTTTCATAACAACATTCCATAACGTAATGCGCGTCGAATTACAAACCCGTAGCGTAATGTAACAAGGCTGAAACAATAAAATAAAAGAATTAAACGCCCACGCGGTGACGACACGAGTATCGCTGTATCATAAACACACCCGGATAAATAGCAGTCAGGGTATATCCGCACGGAAGTTATGCCGTGAAAATTATAATTGCACGTCCTTGTTTTTGTATACTTTTGAACGAATCAAAACACGCTAATGTAAAAATATTTCGGGACGATAACAACGACTTCTGCTCACAAACTAAGCAATACTTGTACTAGGACGTCTAGACGACAAATGAATACAAAATGATACTTGGTTTTTTTAATACCAAATAAGACATAAAAAGGAGAATTGATGTAAACTTTGTGGACCAGAGCAACAGTTTTTGTCGATTGTTTCTCAACAATTATATCAATTAGAACTCTAAATGGATGAGGCCGATTAGTAACCACGAATTACAATGTTAAAATCGATTCCAAGTTTTGTTTGGCGCGGGTACATAGTTTAGTATGCAAGCAAGATAATTTCCCTAACAAATAATTTGCCCGTTACAATAATCGAACCCACGACCTTTGAAGCCAGGAGTCAGGGCTATCAACCAACTCGTCAAAATGGTTGTCATGAACAGGCAAGGTCCTCGACCGCGCACGCGTCATTCTATAACATTGAGTGAACGCTTTGCGTAAACTTTTTGATAGTTAATATAAATTGGAAGTAGGAAGTAACGATTTAGTCACTAACCTCTATCTGGGAGGAGAGATATCACACAAACAAAACGTATCGCCCCCTATTTGCTTATATGCTTGTTTGTATGCTCTTTATATATGTGTCTACCAATGTCTTACTTAAGTTTATCTGTTGCTAATTCTGTTTTGAAGTCGGTTACTGAACAATCCGGTGCCATTAATGTTTGATATTAAACTTTATGTACGGCAATTTTATCTCTAATTAGCCTAAACTATAAATAAGACGTCATAAACACAGACTACATACAATTTCGCTATTTTCAATATTTTTCTTTGTGAAGCGTTATTTAAACAAATATAATATAAGCGTTGTTTGCGTGTTACCACAACGATTTTATTTAATTTTTAACTATTTTTATACTTTTAAATAATAAATTGAGTTGTATCACTCAAGTCGTTTACCTTTAGGTTTTAACAAAAGTTATGAGTAAAATAGAGATTTCAATGCCTCTCTTTTACTTTCTCCGTATCAATGACAAAGTTACATGAAGTGGGCTGAAAAAGTTTACTCAAAAATAAAAAATCTGTCTCTGCTTTTTGTTATAAATAAAAGACAAATATTGAAATGTAATACTCTATTAATAAATATTTAATAATTACGTTGATAATTTTCAAAGGATCATGACAAATATTAAAATCATTTGAAGTTTTAGAGTAAAATTAAATACAGGTAAGAATGTTTATAAAACCAACATTAATTTCCAAATACTCAATACAATGTCTATGCTCATAAATTGTAATGGAATTGTGTTAAATTGTGTTGATATTAGTTGCCTTTGTTACAGTACAAAAGTTATTTTAACGTGTCTGCCTCTGCCCACTGGCCCTACCTACTCGTTGAACTTTATCCGCGGCGTAGTACTAATACAAATGTTGCCAATAATAAATATCCAAATTTCAAAATAGAGATCTAACATACCTGTCATACACAATCCTATCTGATAAACGAATGTCAATATATGTTTTGGTTATTGTAACTGATGTGTGATGATTTCATTGAAATATGTGATATGGATATTTTGAATTGATGATTTGTATAGTTTTAAAGTAATATTTAATTAATGGTTAATGTACATATAATGCTACGTTACAAATTTACATCACATAACATAACTTTCTCTCTTAAACAAATAAGAACACCTGCGTTACTATAGAAATGTAATTTGATTTAATTCATTCTTAAAAAATGTAGAAAAATTAAGAATAGGTATAAAAATTAGACACTTTCCGTTTATTACACTCGATTTGGACTAAAATAGACGGAATAAAATACCTTAAAAATGTGTGATACATTTAAATGTTATATACATTATTATACGGTATTAATTCAAAGCGGCCTAAAAATTGTTATATTTAAAATTTTCAATAAATCACGTTAAATTAACTAGCAAGAGACTGCTATTATCATTTTTCGTACAATAAAAGTGAATTTAAAATTGAAAAACAACATATTTTTTAAATCTTAAACTGCGTGTAACTGCCTCCGTAGCCTAGTGGTATATGCGTTTGCTTTATAAGCCGGAGGTCGTGGGTTCGAATCCTGCGGGGACTCAACAAATTTTTATTCTTGTCCAGAAAATATTAATATATAGTATTATATTATGCAGATATTTCCTATCGTTATGTACAATATAAGTTATTCAAGTTATTACCTAAGTTGTCCCCGTATCTGAAAATGTATAATGATATTTAACATTAAATTACATATAATAATAATAATAACAACAGAATTCTGACCATGACCTACGACCATAAATCCATAATCACTTTTACAATGTGTTACACATTACATTCTTAACTTGCTTGTGAGCGCTAGATGTATAAGCAAACTAAGAAGCCGCATATAAGAAGACATTAAATATAAAGAATGGAGAAATGTTTGCTGTATGCTACGATCTAAACTTTATAATAACATTACTTAAATCGAAAACTGTTTAAAATTTATTGGTCTTAGAAAACTTTAGAAGTTTATTTGGGGAACTATTGTAACACTAATATTTAAAATTGCGGCCGATCTCCCTGCTTCTCTGCCATCTGTAACCCAATTCACGGTTTGGTTACATAACATCGTAAAGAAATATTTCGTGAATGAACTCTCTCGGCCATTGTTTTCTTTGCGCGTTTTAATTTTGCAGAAGACCTATTTCTGAATGAATTTATTTCTGCGATTTTGTTTTTTTTTTTCACAAAGGAAATAAAAATGAGGTTACGGTGATTACGGAGACCGATGCGTTCGGTTTACTCAAGTGATCAATAAAATTAAAAAACATCGCCCGCCACGCGTGACTTTATTACGTTCAGGTATTGCGAATTTTAATTGCGACGGAAATCGTTATAAACGCTTCTGATGTGTGTACCGGGTATCTTTAATTACATTTAAATTGGGACGACGAACTAATAGCCTTTGTTAGGTTGATGTTAATGCGTGTTCAAGGAGGGACGACGGAATAAGGACGAGACAACGGCTTACTTGGCGCGCGCTCGCTCGCGTTGTTACCGAGATCTGTCTTAATTTTTGATGTCATGTAAATAATCTTGTAATCCTTACGGTTGAACGGGCACTCGCAGATGGTGCCGACCTCTTAACAAGACGTACCAATTTCATACCATTTAACATGATGTGACCAGTTCACCAGTATCTATAAATCTTCCAGTTTCTAGCGTTTATTATTCTCATAACGGCAGTACAATTATTACTATTATTTTTTTTTTATTAGTATACGATAAAATTTTTATGACATTTAGAGCTTATTAAAACAAATATATATAACTCAGCTCCTTACAGATGTTAATTAAAAAAAGTTAATAGTACCTTATAATTTTTTTTATTCTTACGTAGCTAATAATAAATTATATGTCATTATTGTAAATATTATCATATTTTTTTTACAAAATTTTGATGAATGAGGTAAAATTTTCCCTAAGGAACAATATTTTCGACAGTGCCTAAAAGGCACTGTCATAAATAAAAGGCATTCCTTCAGTTCCTAAAGTTATATAATATGTTAGCTTGCATAATTCATATGCAATGGAATAAAATCTAGAACCTTTGATGTGAGAATAACTGATAAAAACTTAAAGACGTTCTACTATTTATAAAGCCTTGTTGCACTTTTAAAATATAGCGCATAAAGTATATAGTTTTTATATTCTTTTTATTACATTGTCCAAGGCAAAGCCGGAAACTTTATGTTTAATGACTGCATGTCTAAACATTCTTACGACCTTTGCTATCCCGATTTTATTTTCGCGTGAGTAAAACGTCGAGTTTTACTAACAATCTTGGCTCGGTATGCGGAAGTCGCGAAAAGGGTCAAACTATTTCGTCATGGAGACGAACGTAAAATTTAGTGTCTTGAACGACATATCCGTCATTGGAAGATCCTTGTCGACTAGTGCAATGTAATCGTCTGAAGAAACAAGGCATTTTTCAAGTAGTTAAATGAATGTTAGTACATTGAAATTTTTAAGCACCGGTACAGCTGCTTATCTTCCGTATTAATAAGTTTTAACTTCATCCTGTTCCTTAAATTATATTAATTGTGTAATGTCCCTATATCCAATTTATTTTTATTTTTCGCTTTGTTTTATTTCGAGACATACATGCCTCAACGCAAAGTACACCGAAAACGAAAATCTGCTAAACTTTATGGGTGTATAAAAATTTCTATGCAATAAAAAGAACAATTGTCTGTCCCTAGTTAAGGGCAAATTGAGAAATTGTTTTTTTTCTTTCCTAAGGTCTGAAAATATAACTTTTTTGACTTTAAACCTAAGACTTACTGAGACTAAGTGTAAAAAGAGAGAACAACACATTAATCATATTCAATGAAAAACTAAGTTATAGAAATAGAAAGAGTGTATATAAGTATCTATTCAATATACTGTAAATCTTAATGTTTGTAAAGTCATATATTAAAAGTAAAAGTACGCTAGTGCTTTTCCAGTGAAACATATATGCATGCCTTGACAGTTATAGAGTGAACGTCAACTGTCCGTCTTGACTGATCGAAGGGCTGCTTGAATGAGAGCCAGCGAAACTGTCTAAAACTCAATCCTAACACAGATCGACCTACATTACTCCTCAGAAGACTACACGAGTATTGACATCTTCCGGTATTAATACTATCATAAAGCTATTATTAAACTGTGGTCCAAAAATATATCAGATTTACAGAAATATCTTGAATTTAAAACAAATACAAGATATTTTCGTAGAGATAAATCGCTTGGATTATTTAAATGTTACACGAAATATGACAAATAACTTTTGTATGCCACGTGCTCGTTTCGTTACAATTTGACAGAGCGTTTGCTAAGCAACTGTTATTAATGCAAATTATGAGCTGTTGGTTAGGAATAATATGAGAGAAAAATTTTGGTGACAGATTATTTTGATGAATAGTCGTACAGAAAAGTTTGGTCGCCTCGCCATAAAATAAAAATATCATGGGAGACGATTGTAAAAATGATTGCCGCCGGCGTGTGCCTATTATGTGTGATACGAATTTCTGTACCTTGACATACTTACATATAATATTTTTTTTGTCTGGATTAAAATTTAGCTGTCATTTACCTCATCCTTGTACAGTTTATAAATTACATTTTATTTAGGCTTTCTCTAAATAGTTCTCTGTAGCATTTTTATTTGATTATAATGTTAATAAAAAAAATATCCTACTTTAACACCAAAATAACTCTAAGGCAACCTATTCTTAAAGAATTATATTTTCTATCACTAAAAACATTTATCAAATAATTAGTAATTGTGATATATGAACCCAAGCTAAATAATGATGACGTCAGAAATGTGGATAGTTGCAAAATAAATGTATTTAAAACAAACAATAAAAACAAGAAATTAATGCACATCTTTTGCTGCCTGATTTATTACTAAAACCAATTTTAAAATTAATAACATCTCAAGTTTAAATCCATTCGATGATGTACCGAAATCGGAAACATTGTTTAATATTAATTGAAAACTGTGAAAGATATCTACTCGAAAGATATGCAACATTTCCTTTGTTGGCAGCCTAACTTGTTTTCCGATCGCAGTCTAATGGTTTCCGAATTTAATTGACTAAAACTTACGATCGCTTTCACCATTGATGGCTCATTATCAACTTTATTTATGTCCGAAGAGTTTAAAATACATTTAGTAAAGAACATTCCAATTACGTAGTTATTGATAGTAAATGAATTTGCCAAAAATAAATTACATAAATTGATCCCTAAGTGGTAAAGCTCATTTTATTTCTAACCAAACGTTGTGAGGTCGACGTTTTAAAAGTTCAGAGAATGAATAGCATAGAAAGAGACGGTCCCAACGTCAAGTCTGATCTGACAGCTGTTAATGAACAAATACGAACAGTCAGTAGCTCTACTTTAACCTATGATAAATTAAACGCAAAAGAGACATTAGAAGAAGACGTTGATATTTTAACAGTCATAGTTTCTGTTGCTTACAAGTACTACACATAATACAAACCCAATACATTATACCATCATTATCGTTATTATCAGCTCTTTACAGTCCGCTGCTGGACATAGTCCTTTTTCAATGGACGCCAACCAGCCGATAACCTGCTACTTGCCTTCTAACTGAAATGGGTACTGCATTGAGATCGCTATCCCACCTGGTTGGAGGGTGACCAACACTCCACCTTCCCAAACATGGCCTCCACTCCAGAACCTTATTGGCCCATTAATCATCAGTTCTTCTGACTACATGACCGGCCCACTGCCACTTCAACGAGCTAATCCTTTGTGGTATGTTTGTGACTTTATGATTGAATGATATCGTTACAAATATTTTCCGTCAAAGAAACTCCGAGCATGGCCCCTTCCTTAGCCCGTTGAGCTATGGCAAACTTGTGGACCAGTCCTGCGGTTAGAGGCCAAGTTTCGGCCTCGTAAGTTATCACGATGTGTACGCTTTTACTTTTTTCGTTCATTTTTCTTTAAACTCTGCGGTATCGGTGACGTAAGAATGGGCTTCAGCTTTATAAACACCGCTCAGCCCAATTGCATTCTCCTATCGCCTTCCCTCTCGAAGGTATGTCTTTCCAGCTGCAATATGTGCCCAAGGTAGACATATTCATTGACAACTTCGAGAGTAACACCATCGACATTGACCGGCCTCGGAGAACGTCTTCGTTGACTGTCTGTCAGTTCTCCTAGATTCATAAATGCATCTCACCCTCAACGTTGCAAGAATATCGCTAAAACAGTGATGCTTGCTGATGTATCACATCCGCCCAGTCCAGTCTAAACGTCTCAGTATAGTGCCAAAGTTGGATGATATCCTGTCTCCTACGAAGTGAAGTTGTTTGCGTTGAATGTTAGTGCTATCACAGTCCGTCTTAACATACGTCTCGATAATCGACTAGAACGTTTAAGAGCTCAGAATCGCTCTGTCTCTACGTCAACTCGATGCAATAGGTTGACATAAAGCAGGTCATTATAAAACTTGCCTTATGATGAAGATATGGTCTATGGTGCTAAATCTTCAAAACTTTTACATGATAAATATAACATATCTTTGCTTCTAAATATATATCATATTATTGATTTTTTTTCCTCCTTGAGTTGTATTTCTCATTGCCGAGGGTCGTGACCTTCATGAGTTGTTTCGTGGTATCATTTTTTTATTTAAAAAAAATAATGAAAAAAGAGAATATTATATATATTTATTGGACTTTGTTACTAACCAACAGGACATGGTTTTACCGGTACTTTCACTTTTGTAAGCGTTAACCGAATGCTGCTTTTATATTGTGCACGAAGTGAAATTTCAAGGTAAATAATATAACGTCGGCGGATATCCGGCACTTACCACAATTTTCATTGGACGAACGTTTCGGTTTTTATTCAACTTTTTTTGTTGCATTCAGTATTTTTTGTGTTAGCGTTCATTGACATTTATTTTATTATATCATTATTGCATAAGTAATCCTTCACTAAAACTAATTATTAAATTATACCTTTTATTGAATAATGTAACAAGATGAAACTGTTGGCTATGATGTTAAACGATAGGCCATATCTATCTATCTGCAATAAGAACAATCTAAATCTATTTTATCAATATCTATCTGTGTATAACAAACACAATGGCGCGAAAATCCTCGCTGCACATGACATGAAATTCGTCTTCCATATCCAGTATTTATTTATTAAAACGGTTTCTTTGTATTTTGTAATAAATATTTTTTAATAAAGAATGTATGCACGAAAGAGTAAACTTATTTGTAACGTTTACGTATAGTATAATAAGTTAATACTATTAAATTTCTAATAGTAACACGTCGCTTTACAAGTGACAATCGTAAATTTTTTTTTTTCAAACACGACGTCAATTTAAATATATTCCTTTTTTAATATTAATTATACTTAATAAACTTATAATTTAATATTTATTCCTACAAAGGAATCTCACATTCACCTAAAACTATTGTAAAAAACCCTAAAGCCGTTGACTAGCGACTAGAATCCAATAAAAACTCAGCTATTATCAATTCAAATGACGCACATCTGCTATTAAATTCGAAGAATGTTCTAAAAAAGGAATTCATCGGTTTGGAACGGCCAAAACTCGACGACATCGCATTTTTATACTAATACTTTGGATTAGTTTTACAAATGGTGAATACCATAAATCTGGCAGGAGGCGCCGGGGAAATAAGTAGTCGACTCGTAACGTCTCTGAGGCCGAGTTGAGAAACGCGGTAACACAATATGGAGCGCGCTTTACTTTTATTCTAACCTTTTTTTGTTGTTTTCTTTGTTTGCATTAAAAAATATTATGCACAGAATAGATTATCATCGAAATTTAAAACACTTGGAATTGATAACAAATACAATGGATACGTAACCTTCCTTGAAATTACTAAGAATAAGAATTTAAGGTAAATTTTATTACAAATATTTGGTAACGATCCTATATGATAAAAATTACATTAGGTATTATTTTATTTAATAAAGACAACGGTAGTGAAAATATCTAACTCGCTTAAAATATGCATGCACAATTAGAAGACAAAATAAGGATAAGCACGCTTTTTTGAGTCTATATGCTAAAATTTTGGCTACTATCAACGTATACGCAAAGCACATGACAGAGATGACGTAACGACTTGCGATCACACAGACCCATCGCCTACGTTCTAGGCAATTTGAGATAACATTTAAATGGTCGTAGTAAAACTTCAGCAGATTCCACAGCGTGTTAGCTTGGCACACGCATACTTGGCACCTTGCCAACTGCACCGCCGGATGCCAGAGCTCACGAGAATTCGACTGGAGGGGCGCCTTGATGCGTGAAACCCTTAGTTACAATGCTTTAGAAGTTTAAATACCGTTTACGATAGCAAGTCTTCACAACTATTTTGATGATTTATTACCTATCTTATAATTTGCAGATTTTATAGTGTTTTTGTCTCAATACTCCCGACGTTTCAGTTTCTTCGTTTGTCCAATTCGGCCCATAGTTCCTAGTAATTACACTATCTACGAGCAACTATATATGAGGTGACGCCCCGTGGGTAGTGACGGAATCCAAATAATTATATGTACTTAAAAATCATTAATAATTTATTACTTCTCTTATACTTACAACCTGATACTTAATTTATTTCTTAGCTGTATAATAATATTATTTAATTTTTAAATATTACAAAAAAAAATAACAAGCAAGTTTAATAAAAAATACACTAATACATTGACTTGCCACAGGGATCACTGAACGCAATATTAAACAAAATATCGTGAGAATAAGCCAATTTATACACATATGTTATTTTTTTGTAAACTGGATCTCACTCGGTTTATAATACTAGAATCTAGATTCAGTATTATAGTGGTGGCCCCAAATAGCTTTCCGCGATTTATATAATCACTCTGCCAGTGCAAATTCTTATTTTCTTAGCCTAATATTATTTTCTTTTGTGTTAGTTAACCTCTTATTCAAGAAGGAGTAGAGCAGGGTACACGTCACTTTAAATATTACTCGTATCTTGTCTCATAATAAATAAAATTACGATCGACCTTTTACAATTATCATTTTTTTTCAATGTCGTCGCCCCAAGTCACACTTTACTTTAATGTCAAATTCATCGTCATAATCATCATCAGCCTGTGTTAGTCCACTGCTGGACATATGCCTCCCCTGATGCATGCCTTCTCCATGAGAGGGTTTTTGGACCGAATCCCACCAAGCTGGTCCAATGTGGGTTAATGTGGACTGACTTTTTACATGTCCATCTGACGTATGGACCAGATTACTTTACAGACAATTGAAAGATCGTCCCAAATTTTCCTGACCAACCAGAGAACACCGATGACACAAAGTTCTTTCCCGCGGGATTCGAACCCTATGACCTCCAGTTTATAAAGCAAGGGCCAATTCTTGGTAGTCTGTCCCGTGACCACGGCGAAAGTTTGATACGTTTGAAGTTAAAATATAATTAAACATGTAAATAATCCCGAGTAAATCCGTTATTTAAAAATAAACGTTAAATTATTTAGACTTCGTTAATCATTGAATGTTTGTGTGTATATATATATACTTGTCAAAATTTCACATACATCGTTGACTCGCAATAAGTTATCACTCATCGTGCAGTTTTATTCGAACGTCTCCATTGTACGAGACAAAAGAGCACGCGCACTCACTTCTACAATATATTTACGGCGAGAGTGACAAACGACTCGGCCGACGTATAATCTGCGACCTGCCTTAACCCGACGACAGGCTGGAAAGAAGCGACAAGCTTTATGGACGAAAACGAGACTGATTTGCGAAGCCAATAATTATTTCACCCCACGTCATCAGCATATAAACAAACGCCAAGGATCATCCATTGATCGCACAAAGCCTTTATCTGGACCATATTCGATTTGGGGCAGCGTAAATTTACAAAAATAGCCAACGAGCTATTTTTAGGTTTGTTTTGTAACGGCTGCGAAAAAACAGAAAAATGTCTGAAAAAAAAATGTCATGATCGTTGTTAAAAAATCTAAGAGTACTAATAGTACAATTCAAATGGCTTTGCTTAAGATTTTGTTAAAATCATAGAAATATTTTATAATTGATCTATTATATTATATAAGTTAATAATTGAAAATAAAATAGCTTTCTATTAAATGTTCTAAATATGTACCATATTGAGCATCAAAAGTTATTAAATTGGAAAGGGGCGAACTAGAAACTTTTTACTTACGCTTTATTGCTCAACCTTAAAATAAGATTCTAGAGAACTCATTATTAAGTAACTGATCAAAACTTCCACGTAAGAAAAACATAACTTATCAACGATCGAAGGGAAAACTTGCTCAAGTTTAAATTTAGCTAAGCTCACCGTCAATGTTTTAAACTTAATTGTATGTAATTACAAACTGGAATGTTCAGAAGTCGTGTATTAAACACATTTTTCTGTGTAAGTAAGGGAAATTACATAGAACCCTATCGTAAGGGATTCATAAATTTACCCTCCGGGATGGGGTCAGTGCCCTACCCTGGCTCCGTTGTTCGTAATAGGGCACCAATATAACTAAATGGAACAATTTTAATAAATTGCACAATTTTAACTTCCCCAACGCTGTATGTAATGTTTTAATGGAAGACATTCATAATACATTTGTTTAAGGGAATTGTTCACGATAACTACTTTATAATCACAGATGGTCTACGTCTATCTAAAGCCAAGGTTAGAAACTAGATTTAATAAATGTTAATGACTCATATCGGCCTTAGATTTAAACAATTAAAACTTTCGTTGGACATTGCACTGATATTATATTCGGCTGAACTAACCAATACCGATTTCCCCTGACTTTAACCGTTTCGTTGAATATAATGTTAGTACGTATACATCTGCACGTACTAACAATTCTAATGTCGAAATAATTATCAACAAAACGGCTGAAATGAATATTCCTTTCTATATACGCTAAAAATACAGTGTTTGTTTTTATTATCCGGTTACAAGTAGTGTTGTTTATGCGACATAAAATGCATTATGTTTTGGGTGACGTTACAAAGCACGTTGTAGATACCTATGCTGCAGTAGCTACTAAGCTATTAAGCTCGGTAAGCTCTGTACTACAGCTGTCGCACAACAGATATAGCGCGATAACCAAACATAAACTATCTTCGTAACTATTAAAATCACATCACCAGTCCAAAACAAACGAATTTAACCTCACCACGGACAATAGCTAACCTCAAACAACAATGGATGTCTTCCAGCGTATAAGTTTACATAACATAGGTGGGAGAGAGATCCAAGAGGTTAGGATAACACGTGCAACGAGGCATCAGTTATTTACGTTCACTCTAGTTACCTCTAGAGGCCGTGGCCCGCAATATTTGTCTAGATATCACTTTACTGACAATTAGCCGTACGGGAGACAGCTGCCTTTCGGATTGGAGCCAAGAGCCGGACAGCATTGTTACCGAGGCGTTATTTACTGACCGCGTCGATGAATATCCGTTGTTAATGGACTCGTTACAATGTTGCACGCGATGTTTGCTCTTCGGTGTATTAATAAAGCGGCACGAGAACGAAATTAAAACGTTAAACATAGCCTCCAAATTATATTTTTTATGCTTTTAGAGACAGATTACAATAGATATTAAACAACTCATTTCAACAAATTTTTTTAAATATATTTGATTGATGATTTTCTGACGTTTAATTAGTCTCTATCCATTTTTTGCCGATTTATTATGACCCTTTTCAGGGCCCCTAGCTACGAGACAGGCTAAGATGGTAAGGCTTATTATGTCAAATTAGATACGGTTGTTATCAATTTTTAATATGAAATTATTCAGGCCGAATTATATTTATACTATAATGTCGTAAGATCTTGCAGTATCAGCAAGTAAGTAAAAGTGAAAAAATCCGCAAAACGTATGTTAAAAAACACGTAAACAGAAAATTGTTACTAACAAATATGTATATCTTAAATATCAGTAATAATGAGGTTTTATTTTTTTCATATTTGTCTTTTTATCGTCTCTATAAAAGATAAAGTGTAAGTTAACAAGGACTTTTCATTGCGGTCGGCAACGGTTCATAACAAGCTTTTGCAAGGGCTATAAATCACCACAAACGATAATAACACGCTATTGACCTTGTTGTTTAACGCTTTGCGTTTGTCAAACATATCGTTATAGAAGTTTCGCAATTCGTCAAGTGTAAGGCGATGTGTCACCTTTAGTTAGTTCGAAATTATCATTTTTGATACTTACAACAATTATTCTTCAGAAAATATTTTATTGGACGAATACGAATTGTTCAACGAACCAAAGAGAAAAAGTTTAGACATTCGTTAACTCACACCTGTCTCATCGGAATTGTCCATTTACGATGTATATTTGAGTTGACTACACCAGCTAAACATTTCATGGAATTTAGCTGAACAAATTCGCATGTGAAACCAATATAAATGCTTAACCGAAAACAGTACTAATTTTTTCGGCGCTTGTTTCACTTGTTTTTGGTGAATATTACTTACAAGATACGTTAAAGACACGAAAAGCAAACCAAATCATGTTCGAATGGCTATGTAACTTTTTGTATATCATAAGCTATCTATCGCTATTGTTTTTCGTATTTTATCTGCGCTATCGACATTGTTTTTCACACCGGCCGTCGGTAACGTAGCGCAGCCGTCGAGGTGTGAAATATACAATCGACGGCAAGCCAGGCCCGCGAGCAAATAGTTTGGCCTTCGCCGAGGCCGCGGCTGACCTGGATTGCGCCGGTGTACACAAATGTGACTCATTGTTTCAGTGCGCTGCTCCTAGCCGCCCCCGCTGCACGGCGCGTATTCTGTTACACGGCGCACGGCGTCCATTCACGTTTTTTTAGAGTTTTACACTGTTAGCTACATTTTACAGAGCGCTCTGAATATTTATTTAATTACAAGACATGCCAAAAGCAACACATACATCACATACATACATCATGACCCTCTGATAGTCCACTGCTGGACATAGGCCTCCCCTAATACACCCCTGTCAATTAGTGGGTTTTTGACCGTAACCCACCACGCTGGTCCAATGCGGTTTCGGTGGTGGACGACTTTTTACATGCCCCTCCGACGCATGGATCATCTTACTTTTCAGACAATTGGGTGATCAGCCAAAATTGTTCTAACCATCTAGGAAACAACAATGAAAATTTGTTGAGTCCCCGCAGGATTCGAACCCGCGACCTCCGGTATCTAAAGCACACGTCTATACTACTAGGCTATGGAGGCAGTTTTACGTACATACTGACATCATATACAATAGGCAGTCGAATACCTGGGCCGAATAAGATCTCTGACAAAATGTTATTGAAATGTATGGCGTTTTTAGTGACGTAACGTTCTGTAGTTGGCATTCTACGAGACGCCTTTTAAAAGTTTTACGCTTTTTAATAAATTTTTGGTCAAGATTTGGTAGTAAATAATTTTTAAAATGATGCTAAGAGTCTGAAATTTAACTTGGATCATTCCTACCTATACTTTCTAATAAACACCGTACATAACCTCAATACATCTTACGTAACTTTTTATGAGTCTGTTACATGATCTTTACTCAGTATCACTTGAATTTAAATACAATTTATGTATATTGTACATAAAAGTCATGGAAAATTAAAGTGAAGCTTTTTTTATTTTAATCTTGTGTTTTGATTAAAAATATATATTTCTTTTTTTTTCTTTCGCTGCTCTGCCAGACGGACAAAGGGGCCACCTGATGAAAAGTCGTTACGGACGCCAATAGTAACTGGCAATACCAGTATTATCACCATCGCTCTGCCTACCGTGAGACATAGGTAAGGTGTTAAGTCTCGTTTACCCAGCAAAATACGCTGGCTACGGGGCCCTTTAAACCGGAATACAGTAGTGTTTTTACACTACTACTTTAAGTGTTCTTCTACCAAGCTGAAATCCCATTTTCAATCCCGGTTTCATGGGGTTGGTTTAACGAAATTTAATTAAGTATTCAACACTAATTTAGAAATTTACATGATATACTAATGCGAAAAATGGCATTCGCTAACATTTAGTAAGCCAATCTGACGTGACATGATACTATCCAGGAAACTGAGGGTTTTCGTAATATTACAAACTCCACGAAGGACGTGTTACCAGGGATGACCGAATTATAGACCTCCAATACCTTTTTATACGGAAATTTCGTATTTAGTACAATAATCAATCGAGTTAACATTCTGCCTATGTTGCCCCTTCATCTTTTGTTGTCTTATTTTTTTGAGGTTTTAAAATAATTGTAATACTTTTCATGTCATAAACTTTAAAATTTCGACCGATAAACACTATCATATAGTGATAACGCTTTTAAATAATTGCACGTGCTATATTGCTGAACAAAATGAATTGGACTATTGGCTGAAAATATTCCACGATTCCCATCTCTTCACAACAGGAAAGACCTTACTTTGTAAATATTACAAAGCGAAGAATTCGTTATATTTCGAATTAAAATATCCTACAACGAAGTGTAGTGAGGCGCAAAACTCTAGCTTCTGAGTTTTTTCTTTTATGGCAATACGCAGGCAGACGAGCAGTCGGGCCACCTGATGTGTAGTGGTCACCGACACCCATAGACATTAGCAATACCAGGGTATCGCCAACGCGCTGCCTACCGTGAGACATAGGTGTTAAGTCTCGTTTACCAGTAAATACGCTGGCTACGGTGCCCTTCAAACCGGAACATAGCAGTGTTTTCACACTACTGCCTCGCGGCAGAAATAGGCACGCGTGGTGGTACCACCAGACGGTCTCCTGAACAGGGACCTACCTCCAGTTTTAATAACATATCAGAATCTGTGTGCTAAAGGTTTCTCAGACACCTATAAGTTATACAATTTATACGTGTCCATAACTAGTATTATTACTGGGAAGATTCAAACTCCGTTAGGTAGCTTTAGCATAACACCGTGACAAACATCGATAATTTCGAACTTAAACGTAACACATGTGCATGTTATGAATGCTAAGTTCGTTAGTTAGTTAGTTAACCAATAGTGCATTTACCCTCACTAATAACAGCCGACGTATATAATAATCACGTGACATATCGGCACGTGAGCATATTGCATTCCCAAATTGCTGATAGCATGTGCCTATTGTCTAGAATGAGGCACGTGGGTCACGGGTTAGTCTAGTTTGTATTCAACGATAACGTGCTATTAGATAATACGTGGTCACGTGCCTGACCTTTGCGTAACTATTCTCGTGTTGGTTCGACAATAATACTGCAGGGTTCACTAACTACCCAGCGCTGGGGCTCGGGGTTTCGTAGCTTATGTGTGAATGTTGTGATAATTCTTTGGGTTGCTTATGTAAATATTATACATGGGAAATAAGTAAGTTTCATAGATATTTTCGCGTTTAAATATTTCACAATTATACCCGACGTTAATACACGTCACGAAACAGACAGTCCTGTCTGTCTTGAATACACTACAAATCCGTTAAACTAAATATAAGTCATATGTTACGATTTAAAAATGTGAGACTAGTATTAATGTATATCAGTTATTTTGTGTTGGTTTTTAAATAATAATTTCCAAGACATTTTATAAACTTCAAGTATTACTACTATTTATCCGTGGTAAAACCATGAAAGTTATTTTTTTCTACAACTTCAAATGTATTGTATTTACACAGGGATATTTGATACATTAGTAAAGTTTTTTCTAACGTGACAATATTGTTCGAGCGGATTCAGAACTTGTCAAGGAATACACTTACCATCCCTCAATAGAATTTATATCTTTGTGATATCCTACTGCCTTCGTAGCCTAGTGGTATGGGCGTGGTTCGAACAGGTCGTCGAATCGGTGCTCAACAAATTTTCATTGTTGTTTTCAAGTTGGTTAGGGCAATTTGTGCTTATCACCCCATTGCCTGAAAAGTAAGATGATCCATGCGTCGGGTGGGCATGTAAGAAGTCGGTCCTGCGCCTTATCTGTCTCCGGTCGTGTCGGTTATCCCTCCCATCGGGCTTTGAGAGCATAAAAAAAGGAACAGGGAGTGCACCTGTGTTTGCGCGTACACCTGTGCACTATAATATCTCCCACACAGTTAGCTGATCTCTAATATAGATCGGCCGTCGTAGTCATAATCGACTAGAGAACATTATATACATTATATATTTAATACACGTGACCGTAAACCGCCTCCGTGGTCTAATGACTATTCGCTCTTGCTCTGCAAACATGAGGTCGTAGACTCAAATTCTAGTGGAATATTTTTTTTTGATGTTGTTGATTACTATTTGTTAAAGTAATATGGCCTGAAAAGTAAGACAATACATGCGTCGGATTGGAAAGTAAAAATATGTTCCGGCTTGCAAGACCATTTTGGCAGACGTAATTGATAGCAAACCTACTCGTAAATAATCCTTCCGTCACATGCGGTTTACCTTCAGCTAGCCTCCATAACGCTAGTTCCAAATTGGTCTGCGTAAAATCTAAAATTAAGGTAAATCTGGATGGATTATAAGGAAAATATTCAATACACATAAAATATTCACTGAAATAAAATAAGAATATGGATCTATCTTAAAAATATGTGTCATATGATTTGTTATTGTAATTTCTCCGCTGTTTTTATACATATACTTATATATACACATATGTATACATATATATATATGTATTCCGCACCGTTCACCACATATAACAAAAACTTATAGAAAACATTGAAAGTTACAAAGTTACTAACAATTTTATAATTATTACAAAATCAATGTTTTGAATTTACATTAACAATATAAATTTTGGATCTATATAATTACTCCCAGTTACATCTTCTAGTGAAAGTTCTGTGAAAATCGAACCTGCCTCTACAGAGATTATCCATAACAAACAGACAGTCAGACAGACAAATAAAAATTTAAAGAAATGTTGTTTTGTTATGTGTATCAGTTGTATATCACAAAGTTAGATACAGACACACCAATTTTATTTATTTGTATCGATAAAAGTAACTACTAGTAATACAGCTAGCTGTACCCGTCCTTAGGATTTTGGATAATAAGTATCTCTTCCAGCTCTATGAGCTTCGCTATGATATTCTTAAAACAAGTAAACTCTAGTTTACATTTAAATATACTTATATATTAAAAACAAAATCACTTTATCTTGTACAATCCATAACTACAATTAAACTACAACAATTCTGCTCAAGTATTTAACTAAAATACCCCTCTTGAAGTTATACCTAATGTGTCTTCAATGGAAAGTAACCATTCATATTGACCAACAGCTTATACTAGGTTCCGATAAATGACGTAGCTTCTAGTCTTTTCCAGCCAATTACAGATCTATAGCAATCCATAATTCATAGAACGGAAATTTCTATTCGGGTCGAGCGTGTCCATTGCGACGCTGGACGGGGCACGTGGATTAATTGCAAATCGAAATCGAATCTATTTCTATGGAAAATGTTTACGGAGGAAACCGAGGGTAATTACTAAATATAATCATCATTTTCCAAATGAAATTTCAGCTGCAGATTAAGTTGTATAAGTGATTCAACTAATAAGTGTAAAAATGATGTTTGATATGTAAAATTTATTTATTTCTATACTTTTACGACGTATTGGCGAAATAGCATATATATATTATTAACCACATGGTTTTGTTATCTTCACATATTAATATATGAAAGTAAATAATTTAAAACTATTTTTTTCTGTATTAAAATTATTGAAAAGCTCGCTAAATATTATTAGAATTTTTTTTGTACTTAAATTTCATCTAAGCTTTGTGCCTAAGCAAAGTCAAAGGTACGTTGTTGAGCAAATTAAATACAAACTATTCACCGGCATTAAAAATATTAAGCTCTATTTGACCACGTCATTTTTTTATCATTATTTTTAAATCACTTTTTTAAACATAAAAATTAAGGAATTTTTATGTGAATCTGACGTAGTGATACGAGGGCTAGTTAAAATCCAATCATACAAAAATTATTTCAATTCAAAAATACAGACGAATGGACGTCAAAGGGAGACATCCTTCCCGTACGTTTAACAAAAAGGTAAACATTTTAAAAGGAGCTTAAGGTCATAATTAGCTTTCATTGTGCGGCGCTGGGATTGACCGACATTGCCCGTGGAATTATCGGCGAGTGGCATGGCCACGTGTATCTGCTTACAAACACCGGCCCGTTTGTTCAGACAGAGTTTGCCGCACGTTGTCTCTACTGAAGTTCTAATTAACCACTCGTTGCCCTTGTTCAATCCGAAAATCGTATTGATTATTTTTAATAAAAACATCATATAGTGTAATGTTAACAATAACGCATGCTGACAGCAAATATATACAAGATCAATTTAAGTACTTAGTGGCATTCAATAACAAATTTTAACAAAACGAAACCGACTTCAAATCGATTGGCGTGATATTGAGCTATTAATTGGCCATTTGTTGATCACATACGTACTGTAAATTTCAGACTTATTCAGTTTTTTCATGGAAAAAATTGGGACACAACGGGAAGCACTAGCTTTCAAATAAAAAAAAACATCCAAATCGGTCCACCCAGGGAAATTCCTAAGGTAAAAAACATAAAAAAAATCCGAACGAATTGAGAACCTCCTCCTTTTTCTGAAGTCGGTTAAAAACACTGCGTATATGTGTACCAAATGTAAGCTTTACACAACATGGAACAAGCCTAATGATCAAAGTGTTTTTGTGTCATATTATGTACTTTAACTTCGATAAACAACAATATTGCTTTATCAAATAATTTATACCAAAATTGCTCAATTTGTTATATTTGATAAATAAATACAGTCACGCAACAGAAAAATCACTGTTTATCGCAAAACATTTGTTATATTTTTTAAACGGCAAAATAAACTCAAAACTCCAACCTCCAGTGAAAAAGTCAGGAATACTAACCATCAAATAATCACTAAACAGGTTAAACCTAATAAATTTAACAAATCCAAATTCCTAAAATAACATCAATATAAAACTAATTCAAAAAAGTATTTGGTTTTTATATAGTGAAGGAACCGCCTTTAATACTTTATCCGTAGCAAACACGATTTTTTACAAGTAGATTTATTAACTTCTCAGGAAGTCGTCAACACCGCGCCCTCAAAAGGAACCCTTGGGGTAGTCGAAACGTAAGGTCTTCGACCTTAAATTAAAACGAGAGGGAATTGGGTCGAGGCGAGGGTCAGATAGGTCCCCATTCAGGTGAGGTGTTTGACCGATCCCCGAGCGCTCAAGCCGGCGCCTAACAAATTAGGAAGCGGGGATTATCCTGCCACAGTGGAATTCAGCCTGCTCGCTGGCGCCATACACACAAGCGTTTCAAGCATTAAAAATAAACTAACCGCTCCGCACGTAACTCCTGAAATAAATATGGCGACGCAATTAACGCGTCAAGGAAGTGTTCGGAATCTAAACCTGGATAAAGTGAAACAGTACATGATATTAAAACTTCGTTACAGCAGATCTCCGAGTATTCTTTATGTGTGACGTCAGACCGACTTAAATGATTTATTATGAGTATTAAATTGAACTGGAATATACGACGTCTTGCGCGTAAACATTAGCGTGAAGTTTTTCTGAATTACACATTTCCGGCTACCAATTGAACGTTTTAAAATGTTATTTTCTTTCGTCAAAGTGTTTAGTTGTGTTTCATGATTTTTTTGGACTTCTTAAAATTTTTGTCAGACAATTTCTAATTTAGTATGTTGTATCTATATTTTCTAACATTATATCGAACTATACGTGCGTGGTTATTATTTGGCTTTCCAAATAGTTGTTATAAAAGTAACATTTTATTTATAATAAAAAAATAATACCCAGTTTTTGTTACAGATAAAAAGTTTATAAATTCAAGAAAAGGACAGTGTTTTTGGTTTACTGATCAGACATAAAACAATATACAGAAAGAGGCACTGATTTCTAACGAAGTAAAAGCCTTTGTTGTTTTTCTACGTATATAAGAAATGGAAAATGTTACACGAAACGACTGACCCAAATATTGGTCGTACGACGAGTTCCTTTGTTCGCAGGATTTTCACAAAGTAAATCACGGGCGTACATTCATTAGGCAATTTGTTTACTCTGATGTTTGCTTTTCACCCACAATTATCGCGTTAGCCGAAACCGACTGTTGAGTACCTAGAATGGATCACTCACTTGGACGTAGCGTGAATCACGTTACGTCACGAATCGGGCGACGAAATTATTTTTAATATACGCGATACAATTAGGCTGTTAAAATTAGCTTAGTTATTCTCGTAGCCTGCACATTTTATTTGAGAACTGATTAACTATATGACGTGCGATATGCGCTTTAATTTATTTCACTGTTACAAGACAAACACATACATCTATACTAACAATATTCAACATCTATACTAAATATCTTAAAAATTCTTTCACCACTGGAAAACTACGTCAACCTTAAGTACTACCTCTTACTCTAGAAAAATCCAATAAAAAAAATATTAAATGCACAGGGCAGCCGGGGACGGATAACTAGTTTGGAATAAAAGGAAGACCTTAAACAATTTCTTTATATTCTGTTTATATCAGGCATATTTTTATTCTCGAATGAACTAGGCGTAAAAATTATGTAAGTTAACGTCTGTATCAAAAAATTTTATGATATTTTTACTCAGACTTTCATTGAAAGGGATTCCCATGATAGTTGGTAACGTGCGCATCAACATCATTAAAATACCAAAGGTAAAAAACAAGACAGTTATATGTCTGACAGACATAAGGGATTTGCTTATCAATGCCATCTGTCGTAAATATCTGTGTAGACAATAAATTTTATAATCTACAAATATTAAATTGTATAATATATTGTAGGCAACACGTCAAAATGTAAATTACAAAGAAAAACTTTTAATGTCAAGAAAAAAAATTATTTTTATGTGAAAAGAAGATTAAAGTTCACTAAAGTCACAATCAGACACAAAGAATGGAAGATATTAGAAGTTTATAATAAAATAATAGTACGTTAACAACTTTCATTTAAGCATAAATTTCTAATATATAGAAATAACTCGATTGTACACATTTCCTGTATATCAATGATCGTTTTACATAGGTACTATTAAACTACATATTTTCCTTATTTTTCTGATTTCTTTATACAAATACGTAACAAAATGCACAAGCCAACGACCTTATAAAGTCTTAGAGCGCAAAACACTGCCGGATTCCTCGTGACACGGTTAAAGAAAGTACGCTTAACTTATATTTATAACTAGCTGTTGCGCGCGACTGTGTCCCCGAGATAATATATTTTTTTTTAAATTAAAAGTATTAAGTTCTCATAGTTACATCAGCTATCTACTAACGAAAATCCCGTCAAAATTAGACCAGCCATTTTAAAGATAGGCAGAACATATAAGAGAGAGGCAGACAAAAATTTAAAAACAGTTGTTTTGTTATATATACCGGTTTTAGATAACAATGTAATCATTTAAAAACGGTTAGGTTGATGTTACAAACAGACACTAAGATTTATTTAAATCTATAGATTGCAAATACAACGACAAAAACGATTACAAAATACAAAACATATAAAATTATTATTATTTTAAATTTTTATCCCTTTTTAAGATATTCTACAGATTGGTTAAATAGAAAACATGCCAAAAAATATGCCTTCTATTTACAACTGTAATGTAATAATGTACTCGTATTATTTAAAAATATCATAAACTTATCTTAATATACGTGGTTTCTATATTCTCAAAAAATAAATATGATTTATTTCTTGCAACAGACACAATATCTCGTTATTATCATCATCATCTGTGTTAGTCCACTGCTGGACATGGGCCTCAACTAATGCACGCCTTCTCCATTAGGGGTTGTTGGACCGTATCCCACCACGTGTGCAATACGGATTGGTGGGTGAACCGACTTTTTACATGCCCATCCGACGCATGGATCAACTTATTTTTCAGACAATTGGGTAATCGGCCCATATTCCAAACCAACTAGGAAATAACAATAAAACCTTATTGAGTCCCCGCAGCATTCAAACCCACGACCTCCGGTTTCTAAAGCACACACCCTTGCCACTAGGAATACGGAGGTTTCCTATACATCCTGTAGAGTCTTCCATTCATCATAGGACAGTTTTATAGGAATCATGATTTTTTATTAAAACAAGGCAATACGGATCGTAATAACTTGTTTATTTCATCGCCTTAATATATATTTTTTTTCAATTTAAAAAGCAATAACATTTCTAAAAGTTACCATTAATTTACTTTCAGTTTACCAAGAATCTCTTGTGCCTGAAACGTAATAAAATAATTAGACCTCATTTTTTAATCTAAAACAAAAAATCAAATACCTTTTGTACATTATTCTCCATATCTTAAGAAACGAAACAGCGATATAGTTACAAAACAAAGTTATGAGAATGTTTTACGACGTATAACGTGTAATTTGCTCCGAAAATCAGGGATATGTACGGATGTAATTTACTTTACAAATTCGGGAGTATCATATTTGCAGAATCTTTTGAGTGAACTTTATTTATAGCTTACGTCTTAGCTTTATTACTTATCATTGTTCCACTTTTCAATGATGTTTGACTTGAACACACTTTGTTATCATTTTATTTTTGCACATATTTGACGACCCGCTTGGGGTATTGTTAGTAGCCTTGAATGTTGCGCCGAAGGGCGTGGGCTCGATTTAAGTGTGTTTTTCTCATATCTGGGTGATTATATTTATGTATCATGTATGTATGTATTTATTTACGAAAGAAAAGTAAATATGCATTTTTACCAGTCATCTAGTTTCCGTAGTACGAGAAAAAGTAAAGCTTCACTTAGTTTGGGACTAGAAGATGTTCTGTTCTGTACAGAAATTTTATATTATTTTGTTATAATATTGATAACAATTCAAATCATTGTCTAAAATTTTCAAACTAAAAGCATAAACATTTAGGGCAATCAATTACTTCTACTGAATTATACTACTTCTATTGAAATATAAACATTATACAAATAGTGCCGTACTTTTACAGATGGATAAGACAACTGACAAAAACATATTTAACATGTGGCCACGAGTCAATGAACCTAGACAAGTGTTGAGTCCAACGATTTAAGCTTTTGACCTTTTTTCTATTATACCAGACCGATAAAAAATGAGAACATTTTAAAGACAGTTAAGACGATGGCAATTTTTTATGTATGTATTTCAACGTTTAGGTACTGTTAGCTTTTTATCAATCAATTTCGTATAACGCTTAAATATATGTCTATAATATACTGATGATAACTTTTACGCTTCTGATTTTTCATCGTCATTTATTACGTGTATCGATAAAAACGTATGTAGGTACTGAATACACTCATTTTGAGTAAAAAGGGATAAGCGCAATAAGAATACACTTCTAAATATAGAAAGGTACACTCTTAAAAAGTTAGCGACACCCAAGTAGACTAAAAATAATTTGTTAATGCTACTCGACAATACAAGCAACTGCAAGACAGGCGACGCGACCCGAAGCATTTCATTCACGGACAAATATACGAATAGATATCACTACGGAGCCAATATTAAACTAAAGCATTTCAATAGAAATCTCAAGTATTTCGTCTACTGCGTTTCGGTAAATAGTGAAAAATAAAATAAAATTCACGATTTGAAACGGATTAAGGTAAATTGAAATTTCTTGAATATATTTCTTTATAAAATTTTCTAATATTCTACGAACTTTCAGCAGATTCGGGCAAGGATCTCATCACCCAACACGAATATTCAAATATGTAATTAAAAATTACTAATCAGAACCTTAAACAAAGCGCTATAGTTTTATTTTGTAGCTTTTGCTTATTTATTAATAAGACATTCCTACGGTACGCATTTCTTATCGCACTCAAATAATTTAGTTAATAAGGATTAAATACAGATAGTTTAAATAAAACTATTAGTGTCTTTTTTAATTTTTTAGTAAATAATAGAATTGAAAAAATCGATAGCATTTACTTTTATAAAATTATAACAAATACCTAAAGTTTATGGATGGTACTATTATTTACTTCAAGCACTAATTTTGTTATCATTACTAACCCCTAAGTAAATGCAGAAGTTTTCTTTTCAATACTTAGTTCTACTCAGTTCTTGGTGTAAGTTCGTACGAAACGAAATATTTAGCCCCACTGTTTTCTAAAAGTACCGTTTTCTTAGAAATGAACCTTTCCATTGAAATGTTCATTTCCAAAACTTATCAAACATCATGAATGTAGCTTTCGTAATTTAATTTTATTGTCTTATACGAACTTCGGCAAATATATCAGATCATATTGAAACCCGCTTTTTGTTACTGTTCCGTTGCTATGACAGCAATTAGACTTCCACAGCTCTTACAGATTGACGTAGGATTATAATAAACCTCTATATTTATATGTGATAGTTAATTTATTTATTCGTCATGCACGAAATTTCACTATTAAGGCCGCCTTGTACAAATTTTGTGTCATGCCGATAGCATTGTCTACCAGCTAACCTTTGGATGGTGGAGAGATAATAAGTTATAAGATAAGTTTAGTGTATATTATATTAAGTTCATTTAATACTTTCAAATTAAGTAATCAAAAATACTTTCATGTTTGTATACGTAAACAAAGGCTGTTCGTTGTACTAAATCTAGTAAATTTAGTGACTCGGTCAGTGTTAACAAACAACCTTTATTAGTTACATGGCTATCTTACGCTGGCCTATTACTTAGCCGGTAAATAACTTACGAATATCCGGGATACTGTGACGCTAACACCCCTAGGGACTAGTTCAGCCATCTAATACGGAAAGCATGTCACACTCGACGTCCCCGCACTCTTAGCCCAAAATGTTTATTAGGTCGAATATGTAATAAAAACTTATGACGGGCGTTAAATAACAACATTGTCATTTACTGCCGACCTCGTGGACGTGTTACTGGTTTATGGTGATGAGTTAATGGGTCGCTGTTTTTTGTTTTTTTTGCAACAACAATTTGATCAACGCAGCGACTAGTTCCGTGTGATTTTTGTCAGCCTTGACTTGATTACGAATTCGCTGAATCTCGTTAAGTTTATTTTCTTTCTGATATATTTTTAAGTCCTTGTGATAATTTTATTCTGCTTTAGTTTATTACATTTTTTTTTAGAAGTGGATTACAACGGTATTTACGTTTTTTTGTTGGATTTAGACAAATTTCTGTTAGGGTAGATCCACATTGGCAAAGATACCTGGACTGACTACAACCAATATGTATTATGACATACAAATTATTTTATAACCATTATATTTTAACCGTTTTATACTAAATTTTTTCGCGTAAAGATATTTAAATGATAACTCTTTTGTGGATATATTTAATTAAATTTAATAATAAACAATGTTCACTTAGAATAACGGTGGTGTAACTATATTAGATAGAAGCAAACTACCCAGGAGTTATTATAGAAAATAAGTACGCTCAAACACAAGTGCACTCATCCTTTATTGTCATAGTCCGATAGGACGTCTATTCGACACGACCGAATAGAGATTAGACGCAAGACCGATTTTATACATGCCCTCTTTGCCGTATCCAAATAGTAATCACCATTGAAAATTTATTACGTCCAAGCAGGATTCGAAGAACTACCTCCGGTCTCAATGAAGCAAGGCGGTACCACTGTGCCAGTGTGTTACAGAAGCAGTAAAAAAGGATAAAAATGTAAGTCCAAAACAACTTAAGAATAGAACTAGTTTTAATAGAAGATTTTTTTTCGAATTTCAAGACCTTACATTCCGTTATATATAAATGGAATAACGAATTTAGACGCGTTTATTAGTCAAAACGATTCAATACAAAGAATAAGACCGCATACGACGAAATAATGTTACTACGAACTATCGCATGAAAATGCAATAAAAGAAACAAATAAAGTTCATTGGAAGCAGCCATATTACGTGCACTTTAATCGATATTGGGAGCGAGTTACAAGAAAAATATTATTTATTAATAGGAGGCAATTAATTCGACGTGAGTTATTCCATTTCCAACTGTTCCTTTGGTTCGTAAGAAGTTATAAACAAACTGCGTATCTCTAATTCTCGGAGTTTTAACAAACATCACTAAAACCGTTTCCCGCTAAAAAGTTTTTTAGATAGGATAGGGTATTTGATTTCAAAAGGTCAAAACATTGATTTTTTCAAAGTAAATTTAATAACACCTCAAGCTAATAATTAATTTCAAGAGATATTAAATTCAAGATTTGTAGTTTAAGTTTAAGTTTCTAAAGATAACCTTTATTAAAGAATAACATGACACGCTTATTTTAGATTTTAAACGCTACCTTTAAATTAAATATCCCACGTAAAAACTAAAAGACCGTAAAATGTAAAAAAGGGACCTCCCGGTGGTAGGTCCTCTTTTTACAGGAGACCGTCTGGGTGGGTACCACCGCGGTGCCTATTTCTACCGCGAAGCAGTAGTGTGAAAACCCTACTGTGTTCGGGTCTGAAGGGCACCGTAGCTAGCGTATTTACTGGGTAAACGAGACTTAACATCCTATGTCTCACGGTAGGCAGCGCATTGGTGATACCAGTATTGCCGATGTCTATGGGCGTCGGTGACCACTTTCCATCAGGTGGCCCGACTGCTCGTCTGCCTGCGTTGGCAATTAAAAAAAAGAAAAAAAAATACCCTTGGGCTTTTAAAATCTTATGTTTCGTGGCAGCTACGAACGCTTGTTTCATCTACGCAAAAAGTTTTGTAGCTCTCCTTGCATTGTTTCGGATACAAAGGAGAGTATTAGTCTAAATGCTTGTCGCATATTATAAGTCATAAATACATTATTTTCCTTAATTAAAAAACTTAATAACCTGAAATTTTAAAGCTCATTAAAAATTATCTCTAATCAAAAAACTGATATAGGTGATATTTACCATTCATTTCATATTATTCATAATCTAGTATCAAATATGTGACTTTCTTATTGATGGGGTATCGCGTAGTGATTAACGTTTGGCTTCAGGGAACCAATAAGAACGAATACTGCTGTTTATTTCTTTTTTGAAACTTCTACATCTCATAAGGCTCAGTACATGTAGATCATAAGTACCTACATGTAGATTCACTATTATCTTGTTATGGATGACACTAGACACGGCACGGTTCAACGCGTAATACGTAATTAACGCGTATATATAATGTTTCTTATTAACCAACAAAACCGCAGATGCCACTAACATCGCACACTTCAGAAAAAAATATTTTAAAACGCGTTAATAATACAGATGTTGTAACAAAGGTTATATTGGAATATATATTTAATATGTATGTATATAGAGATTGGTGCTAACAACTTTCTATATATGTTGGACGAATATAATTTATATAAAGTTCAAAGATGTTTTACGACTTTTGCATGACTTTCATTTATTTTCGAGTAACTGCTGAAGTTATTTTGTATCTTTTATAATACAAGAAGGAGCTATTCGTAATATAGTTGTCTCAATTTATGTTCAAATACTACCGGGAATGATCAGTTTTTCTAGCACAGTATGTTTTTAAAGAGTAGCCGAGCAAAACAAAAATGCAGTCTAATAAAAAGCTATAAACTTTATATCATCTGGATTTCAATAAAAACATTGGTTAGGGCGTCGCCGGATATTATTGTAGCCAGAGATTGGTATTTATTTATTGAAAATTCTATATCTTTAGGTCCAATTGGTAGACACTTTTTATTAGATTTTCCAAACGCATTTAAACTTTGTTTATTTGTTTTGTATCTACTATAAATAGCGTCCGATTGAACAGCTGACATTTGCACTGTCTGCTAGGAAATTGGCTTAAGGGCGAAACAGTCTGCAGATTTCCCGCCATTCGGTGCTATTTTAAGAGACGTCGTTTTAGCGCGTTCCTGTTAAATTCTAAGTCTATAAGCTTAACTTCGCTTGCACGTGAATGCAGCTGCGCATAACTTTTAACATTAACCTTACAAGTCATCTACTAACAGAAATGCAGTTTATTATGTCTAAATATCTGTTTCACTTCTTTTGTTTTTGTCAAATCTAGAAAAAAAAAACAATTTTTTGTAATTATTTCTAACATCTTTTTAGATAAATTGAAACAAATTAAAATAATATAAACTTCAAAGAACATATGTTTATGGACTTTTTAATGACTTTTAAAAACTCGTTCAACGGGCAAATGCAACTTTTTGTAGTGACACAAATCGGGGAAGTATAAAAAGCAAAAATGGATGAATATTTGGAAGATAAATGCATCCAACACAAGCGGCGCATCTATTCATCTGACTTTGCAAATCGCTACAGAAGCCTACGCTGAGTACGTCTGAATCGTTTGATCTTTCCATACTAATGTTTCATCGCGGGTATAATTTTCTGATAGGCAATATTTTCCGTTTTTCTTTGCGATTTGGTGTCGGTTGTTCAGAGCAAGAGAAAGCTTTGATGATGCACTCTACAATTATTCTATGTGCAGTAGCATTATTAATAAAATTATATCAATATTAACGCCAGCCCGCAACGGAACAGCCTGGAGGGATACGGTCCAAAAACCACATAATGGATAGGGGTGCATTAGGCCTATGTCCAGCAGCGGACTATCACAGGCTGATGATGATGATGATATTAATAATTCGCGATTCTGTCATACATATGTAGTAGTGTACTACTAGATGGAACACCATATCCTCGACTGTAGGTTTCATAATATAATAAAAAAAATAAGAATAATAAATAAAATAAGAATTCATAATATAGAAAATCATTTGACTGCGTTTACACTTTACAGGCAATATCTTTAAGACGAACGCTGATTGTATATATTTCCATTAACAATATCAGCATAGAAAGCATGTTATTTAAAATAATTAAACAGATTTTACTTAATAAAATCCGTAAAATATTTTCAATAGAAAATTTTAAATGGAAGAAAGCAACTATAGTCTAAGTATAAGTTATATTAATAGTCTTTACAAAGAGTTTTAGGAATATATTTTATGTAATAATTTATGTAATATAAAATAAATATTAGTATAACAAGCAGCGTTTACTTTTGACTGTCATTAGTTGAATGTGTATACGATATACCAATGCAATATGATTGGTCGCGTAGCACTCCCGTTTCCCGGAAACAGTACACCGCCATTGCTCATTTGGTACGTTCGCGGGAACTTCGCCTTCAACTTGGCTCACTCAAATGACATTGAAACGCGTTCATTCTCAAATGATATGTCACGATTCTAAGAATGAATCTACGAATGAAAGGAGATATTTGGCGAATGACGGTAAACGTTTTGAGGAATTTCAATCATATCGTAACGTTGCTCGTCTGAACAAATATTTGCTAATTTACTTAAACCATCGTGTGTGCTGTGCGATAATTATGTATATTTTAAGAAATAAAGTGTATAATTTAAGTATGTTTTTTATATGTAGTTGATAAATCATTTTGCAAATTACATGACTCAATTTAGGTCAAAAGTAATAGCCGGTTATTAAACAGTGTGTAAAGTAATAAAACTTCCACCATTTTCATAAATTTTATTAGCTACGACAACGAATTGAAAACTCGCACGCGAAACAGCATTCGTATCGTCCAGAAAACTATTTGCCGATGGCCATAAAAATAATTTACGTAAACCAACGTTTACTGTAAGTGAACAATTGCATCCTTGAACTATTTTCTTTTTTGTAACGAACAGTTGTAACACACCGCGATGTTATTCCAATGGTAGGTACTTGTATAACACACGCATTCCTCAATCGGGTGTGAACTAAATTTCCGACACTAATACTAATAGCGTGTAACGCCAATTAGCGCGTTTATTTATACGTTTCGAATGTAGGTTCGTTGACCATATACGGCGCTACGAAGAAGTCGGTCAGAAGAGTAAGAGTAAAGGAATCTGGTCAGCTGTCTCAGTGCATGCGTGTCAGAGATCAACGCTCCCATTGTGTCGGAGAAGGTAGTGACAGAGGAAATTGGGCTCCGGATTCCGATGATATTTTTGTGGATACGAAGCGCAGGGCGGGCGGCGTAGTCGCGTATATATAGGAGTGCACGGCTGCGCGCCGGTCAGTCGCCCGTCGTAGCTCGACGCGAGAACGTGTTGCGATAAGCCTAACTGTATTGCTTTAACTGATTTATATAAAGTATTGTGGCAATTGACAATTTGTGTATTGTGGTCAGACTTTAGTGCCGAGTCGCAGAATAGAGGCCGGATCGCCGTACTAAGTGCTGAGGTGAGCTTTTTCAAGCATTAATAACACGAGCGGCACGTGTAACCGTACTGCACCGTCTCATACACAATATCAATATGCAGACGGCTATAGTGGGAACTTTGCTATTTTATAAAAGTTCTAGATTTTATTATAATACAAGCTTAGTCGAGGACTGTTTAATATTAAATATTTAAGAAGAAGAGAATGAAAATTGTCTCTACATATTTTATTCTATAGTACCTATCTAAATAATTATCTATTTTTTATAGCCTTACTGAAATTAGGACTATAAAAAAAGTCTTAATTTCAATTGGTACAAATATATTACATTAATAAATCTAGAACAAAATTTCTACTCTTAAATTATTATGCAATACTTTCCATTCAGTAACAGAAAAATCTACTATAATTAATCTTCGTGCAATTAATTTGTTGTTACGCACAGAAAAGGTTTAATTATTATCATACCATTTTTTTCTTATTATTCTTATTGATACAATATTAATACATAAGAGTTAAAAAAAAAAACATATTATAAAGAGATATTTTGTTTAATCTAGGATTAATAGAAAATGTGCATCGATAAATTTCTTTATCATAAAGCATATAAGCAACATATGTTTTTTAAAACAGATCATGAAATATTCATATAAGTCTACGGCGGTAATGGACGTGGAGTGAAAATAAAATTTAATTACATCTGGAGAGAGCTTATGGTCGCTTTTATACTGTGATACTTATACAGGGGCTTTTAAACTTGATGAATGTTTTTATATAAACAGTGCGAGATTTTCCTTATTCTAAGTTATTACTGAAATTAATAGCACCTTGTTACTTAATTCGTTATATTGTTGTGCTCACTTGATATCTTTGCCTTGATTATTGCTCGAGATTTCTTTAATCATTTATTTTAATAATAATTAACGTACATAATTTTATTGGTCCGTAATCTTGTTTTTATTATTTAAACTTAACTGAAAATAAAATGTAACGTTTTATTAAAATAATAGTAATAAAAATAAATAAGGACAAGTAAACGATATGTTCACTTTATGGTAATGTTCAATAAATTTATTTAAATTGACAAATATATTTAAATAAAAACGTAATTAAGAAACCGCGTTCTTTCTGAAAATTTAAAAGTTTTTTAGGAAGTAGAAAATTTGTAGCTAGAAAACGTTTTATTTATATTACTAAAGTTATTATTAACCAAATAAATCATGTTATAATGTTTCCTTGGTAATATGCCGGTCTATTATTAAACTGGTTGATAATTAAATAAAATTCGAGAGGTATGCGAGGCTAATAAATTTTCATTTTATTAGATTTCCCACCTTACTGCAAATTGACTCTACCGTATATTGTGTGGTACCTTTTATAATAAGTTTATAATTTAAATTGTTTTCATTCAAATAACTTGTATTATTTTTTTATTTAGTTGCAATTGTCTATCTTTTTAGACAATTTTTAAAGAAACTTTTTCTAGTTTTCATTTCATATCTTTGAAATAAATAGTTAATTAATTAATGTCTATGACATCAAATACCACATCAGAATTATTTATTTAATTTTAAAAAAGCAAGAAGTTGTATCCAGTTTTCTCTTTTTAACACTAAAATCAAAAATTATATTTTTTTCAAAGTTGTCGTTTAATTCAAGAAATTTAAAGTTTTTTTTAAACCTTAAGTATATAGATATGCATTCTTCCATATACACGGGATAATTAACAATTGAGTAACAGATGACCGTGGCATTTTCCAACCACACTGTTGGAGCGCGTAGGCACGTAGACCCGACCACGTATATAGCCATTATCTACGTAAAGCTCGTGCAAAATAAACTACGTAGGCACTTGAGCACGATAAACATCGCGTAAGTACTTTTCCAGGCGATAATGGAGCGATCATACTAATATGAAGACAAAAGCCTATCTGCCTCCGTAGCCTAGTGGCATAGGCGTGTGCTTAAGAAACCGGAGGTCGTGTCGGATGGGCATGTAAAAGTCGGTCCACCCACCAACCCGCATTGGACTAGCGTGGTGGAATACGGTCCAAAACCCCCCTAATGGATAGGGGTGTATTAGAAGAGGCCTATGTCCAGCAGTGGACTATCACAGACTGATGATGATGATGATGAAGGCAAAAGTTAGTTATAGACTGAAACTTGAAGCAGGATTTATTAAAAAAGATAGTTCGCGTTTGTTTTGTATAGAACGCATAAGATTATGCCAGCCTTCAAACTATTCCCCAGTTGTGTAAAGGATAATATATTTCAGATGAACGCTTTTAAAAGATACACGCGAATCCAGTACGTTTTAATAATTCCCACAGGAAAACGCTACACGTAAATCGGGGTTAGGAATTTTTGCATAACACACGCCTGCCAGCCTTGCCAGCTGTTACAACTGTCTTTACAACAAACGCTCCTACACTAAATCCGGCGATCTTGACTTTGCCAAGTGCGAGGTGGTACGCAGACGTTTCGATTTTGGCGTATGCAAAGTGACGCAATGACGCTACGCGAGAAATTTACGGTTATTTACACGGTTTGCGTTTGTCTTGAATACGTCATTCTAACTCTTGTTCTTCTCGTCATTAGAATGCTTTTGTCTTTTGAACCAATACTTTCATAAGACTTGAACAATCGACTGTTAGTCACATCCGCATCTAGTAGTTTGTGATTTATGCTCTACATTACGAGATCTATCAGTGATGTACAAAGATAGATAAAATTAATTTCTATATAGAAAATAAGCTGCAATATAAATAATAATTTGTATATAGAAATGACTATAGAAATGGCACTAGGTTACGGAGGCTCGCCTTTGAATCCGGAGGTCGTAGGTTTGAATCCTGTGGGGACTCAACAAATTTTCATTGTTGTTTCCTAGTTGGTTAGGGCAATTTGGGCCGATCACCCAATCGTCTGAAAAGTAAGATGATGCATCGGATGGCATGTAAAATGTCGGTCCATCCACCAACCTGCGTTGTGGACGAGCGTGGTGGAATACGGTGCAAAAACCCTCTTATGGAGAATGTATGCATAAGGGGAGGCCTATGTCCAGCAATGGACTAACATAAGCTGATGATGATGCGGACAGAAAACATATTTATAACCCACAATAACGACCAAGACTTATGACCGTCTGAATGGTTTATTACTTTTCAATTTTTTTAGTAAAATTTGAAAAGATATCATGAAGACATTTTTGAAACGTGATCAAAAGTACTTTTTGTAAGTCTGTGGGAGAAAATTCTTAGAAACTGTTTACTATGCTATTAGAATAATAAGTAATTACGAGAGCAAAGGAACATACTAATATGTATTTAATAAGGGTAAATCAACAGTATAACGAAACATTGCCCAAAGCAAAACAAACATCCACTCGGAAACTTTTCATACATATAAACATCAAAAAGTAGTAATATTTTCCTAGAATCGCTTCTTGTTACGCAACAGATTTTTGACGGAAAATTACAAAATCCAATCGCAAATATTTAGTTACGTTTTCATATTGGCCTTTTGTTTTTTTTTTAATTCCATGGAAACGAATCGGTTTTTCGTCACTGATATTTCTGAATGGACTCTCGATAACGCTAAAAATAAACGTCGATTAGTTTCGCTCAATTCGAAACACGTAATGATTTTAATGAAAAAGTTATATGAACAGATTACGATAACCAACTCTCGCAATGATTAAACTTTTTGATTAATTACTTGTTACCGATTACAATTTAGATACACCCACGTAAATTAGTTTTTGTTTATTGCAGTTAAATGCGTTTCGCTTGTCAAGTAGTTGATGGGAGTCGATTTTAAAGTTGAAACAAATGGGAAAATACCAGGATCGCCTACGGCGTGTTAAAATTAATCTTTGCATGTAATACAATCGATATAGATATATCGTGAGACTAAAATACACGCCGACCTTACTATCGAAAGTTTTAATCAGATTTCGAACGCATTGCTACTGGATGCAGTACTCCCACGTTTGAGCAGTTTTGATCTGAATGATTCATTAAAAAAGTTCTCTGTTTTCTTTATTTTCGTCTAGGAATTACTACTATTTTTATTTGGATTTTACAGCGCATTTCTAACATACTTAAATAGTAAACTGTAGTCACAGTGGTTATTTTAACACGATACACAAAAACATTGCGGTGACTCGCTAAAACATGGACCTTGGGACATAAAAATGTTTGCGACTTCCGCGTAGGCGAAACACTTACACTTTTAATTACAACCCATTCCTATATCAACGATTAGTTTTTTATAGATTAAAAAATCTGTTCGTTTTCACCTTCTATATTAAGATTAATAATGTATTTCAACACTAAGGCATCGACTATATTACTATAATTGAAAATTTCGCCATGTATAAAATGATAAACAAGTTTTATTTATCTTTATAAGTAGTTCTACTTTACTGTAGGCTGAAAAGTGTATGCATTAGCATAAAACCAATAAAAAGGCTTATAAAAGCTTACACCGAGACGTCCTATATTCTCTTTGGACTATGCGGAAACGAAAATATATTGTTATGTCGGCCGTGAAAATAGCATGATAGTTCACTACACTCTAAATGTAATTGTTAAAATCTTTCCAGGAAATAAAGATTGAACCACTATTATAAATATTTTTTTAAACTATTATAAAAGTTCTATGTTCAAGAAAAATCGGCAAGAGAAGAACTATTGTGCGAGCATATCAGCTTCAAAGCAGTATGCTTACAATATTGCTGATATATATTATTGATTTTTGTTTATGGAAGTACAAATAAAAAACGCAATCAAGGTCACAAACAACAACACAACTAAAAAACGATATCTGTCCCAAAACAGTGTTGATTTTTCTAGATTCCTTTTAAAAATTTAAAATTCACTTTCTCACATTTGTAACTACAATAGAGGATTTCAAACTGGAGGTTATAACATTTTTTTAAATTAACGTATGCTTTTGTGGGCACGAGTATTCCTTTAAACAAATATTTTGCATTCGTTCGATGAACTCAACACGGAATTTCAGAAATGCTTGTGTCTAAATTTTTAATACACAGCGGTTTTAAAATATCTTTCAATCGATACTCTGCACGAGTAAAGGATTTTTAAACGTATGTTTAAATTAAAACATTAAGAAAGTATAGGACAACAATGAACGGTTAAATTTCAAATATAACATGAATTGGATCTAGTTATTTCTATTGTTTACGCGAATATTATACATTATTAAATAAAATGACTTTACGGATTTTATCGCGTTTATTTTACATTATTAAATTTCCGACGTTTCGAACACTTTCCAGCGGCGACATCTCTGTTACCCCGTGACCACGGCCGCTGATCGGGACTTTGAAAATGTAAAATAAACGCGATAAAAACCGTAAAGTCATTTTATTTAATAATGAATCGGATCTCTTTAGAAAACTTAAAAAACGCAATAAAAGTTTTTATAAAAGTAACGATATTGTCAACTAAAGGGTCGTGAATTGCCTTTTATGGCAAAAATAGCAATTTTATAAGCAAAAGACGAAATAAATACGTAGTACACGACACAGAAGACGAAAAAGCCCATCAGCCCAATCACACATGGGTTCAAACATTGTGCAATATCATAACTGGGTTAAAACGTATTGTTAGTAAATATGGGTCAAGTTTACGATTATATTTATACACTCGACCTACGATTGCAAATAAATCACTTGAACAAATTCTAATTTTTATCAACAGTTTACTGGCCCTTCGTGTCTTTGACCTACTCTTCGGTAAGGTCAGTTTTCCATTCAACAGTCAAATAAACGTTGTAATAAACATTCGAGATACAACACAACGAAAGTGTTACAGAAACGTGTTTAAACTGAAAACGTGTCGTGATTCTTTCATCTTTTTATAACGTATTTTAAAAATATAACATATAATTTTAAATATTGTCAATAACGTAACACCGAATTCTCGTGTGTGATGAAATAAAGTTTTAAGAATCATAGCCATCCTTACAAAATTACATACAAAAGTAAGTACGATGACGCACGTCTTAACAAACATAACCTACACCCTGCTTAGAATTGCTGCAAATGCACTTGCAGTTTTATTGGAAGTAAATTTAAGATTCAATATGTTCGTGTACAATCGATATGCACATAACTTTTTCTAATGTTTCTTCGAGTACTTAGAGATCTAGTCCACTCAGTATTTATATGATAAATGCTTTTTAAAAGTTAAACGTGATCGTTTGAATATAGTGTCTAATGACGACTTCCTGTATTATTTCAGTTCCAAGGGCAAAAGTAAAAAAGAGACAACGCAACAGAATTAATATTCGTTAAGTTTAAAAGCAAATGAAAAGTCATTGATCATTCCACAAAGTTAAAGATACTCACAAACAATTAATATTGCGAGTTCAGAAATTGCTTGAAGGGTCGTTTCCCTTTTATAATTCAGTTAAACAAATTAGGAAGCGCAGGCCTATTTAGGCACCGCTTAAAAGGAGGCCTTGTCTTCATTATAATTAAGTCATTTATAAGTAAAGCTTTTTGCATTTTTCACGGAACTTTATCGTTTGATGGAGGTCGTGGCTGTTTGATTTTTTTTTAGTTTTTCGTAAAATAAGTTTTATTCTTTTAATAAACCTTATTTTCTAAATGTTGAACTTATCGTAGAGCTCAAAGACTAAAAAGAACCTCTTTTAAAAGTGAATAATTTTTGAATGTAATTATTGATTTTATAGTAAGAAAATTATGGCTAAACAAGTGATTACCTATTAGTTTTTTTAATAGTCTGTACGTATCCATAGAACCTACAAAGGATCTGTATATAGGGTACGTAAGCTCTTCTATAATATCATGCGATTATCACAAATATCGAAGGTAACACATAGCTCATACTTCCTATAATACAACGATAAAATGCCAATAACGTTATTATCATAACAATAACAGAGTAAGTGGCATAGCCTTGCAACCTTATCGATTCCCTATCGTTGACATTGTACTCTATGAAAACGAAGGCTGTAAACGTATCAATCTTGGAGCCTTGCCGTCAGACGATTTCGGCACAAGGTCGCCCTTGAAGGACTCCGACACTTAACACTGTGGTCTCGAGGGACCGATATGTAATACGCCGCTGAGATTTTAATGTCACGTCTAATGCGTGGCCTTGTTACGCAAATCCATTTAATGCCGCCAATGCCTTCGTTCAAACATTCGGAGGATTATTTATGATCAAAAGGATCTTCGAGTAATCCAGGTGTTGTTCTAATAATCCCTTATTGTTCAATCTTTCATTGTTTTGCGTGCTAATATTAAAATTTTAAGAACAGGAGCGACTTGGCAATTGGATGTTAGTGTAATTGATTAATTGGATGTATGTTTGGTTTAAATATTTGTTAGAATGACACAAGATGAAAACTGATTAACGTACTTCAATTTCTAGAAACAATTTTCCTAATTTTTAAATAAACTTATAATATTTAAAACGGATTACGGTGTTTTCGAAAAAAAAAGGTTCTCTTAAAAATATTATGGATTGAAATTGTAAGAAGTTTAAGATATAAATTATCCGTATTTTTTTTTCGGTTATTTTGATCTCGCAAATGACATTTCCAAAGACATTAAGTAGATTCGCCCACGACTGATAATCTCATTCTAGCAAGAATCAAGAAACAATAACTTTTCCTAGCAATTAGGTTTCACTAAGCCCCACGCCCACTCTTTTGGGGTTTTTCGTGAGTTTTCATTTAATAAAGCTCTAACCTATAGTAAATATATGTATGTTTAGTATTGATTGTGTAACGCTATATTTTACGTACTACGCACCTTATCGGTTCAGTTTGGCCTTTGATAGTCCGCTGTTAATTAGCCGGTATTCACGATATGTATAGTATGATGACGTTGTTGAATTCGTAAATATAGCAAAGTATTTTGTATGCGTCGTTAAATGATTTGCATATTTTGGGTAGCTTATTTTTTAAATTTTGGTTTACTTTTAAGATTGTTATTATAGAACGCATATTCAGTAACATTGTTAGTTACTTACAATCGTTATTTTCCGTGCTTCATGAAAATATTAGATCACATCGAAAATTAATTATATTTAATTATTAAATACTATATTACATGTTTTTTTAATATTTCTATCTCAAAATATTTTCGTTTACACTCTTATTAAACATGTTCGTATTAATATTACCACGTCACAGCACGTTTTTATGTTGGCCACAGTCAGACTGAAATATTTCAAATTGGCGCCAAACATAAATAAATGCGGGTTTCGTCGCTGCCGCGACAATTACGCAGTTACAACATTTTTACTGTTTCGCGGTGATAAATTATTTTAGTTTAAATTAAAATTCATACGCCACAGCCCAGAGATATTATTTTAAAATTTGCACCACTCTTTTTTTAGATCCAATATTCTTGTTAGCAAAATATAACGAGATGCATGACGTGTATTATTTATTAGGACGATTTATATTGTTTGTTTTATTTAAATATTTACTTTTTTAGTCTCTCGCTTGCATCAGTCAATTTAAAACGGTTAAGTTTAAGAGGCTTTGAGAGCTTTAAGGCATCTGCATGTTCTTTTGTATTAATTCACATTCATAATCTATACAAACAACGAACACAAAGTTTTATTATTTAAAATATAATATAAGCAATTCTAATAAAATTAAATGTACTAACCCTGATCAAAATGGTGTTTTAATCATCATGTCTGTGGGTTTGTCAGTACAAAAAACAAGCTATAAAAATACCTTAGTCTGAGCAATAACTTCAGTTGTTATTCCCTAAATTATGTGTTATTATTTTGTTTATCAAATTGTTTTCGTTTCGTCTCGCTTTCTTCTGCCAAATATCCGGTTATTTTCTTTTCAGCAAAAAGCGAAACCTGAGCAAAAAGCGCATCCTTTTCATTTTCGTTAAATAAACAAAGATAACACTTTGATGAGTAGCCATTTCGGAATTATTTTTGACATCGAGCGATTGCATTACTCACAATGGTGGGTCATTAAACCTTTAATAATAATGTAACCAATAAATCGATAGCACATCAAACGATCAACAAAGTTTTTCATCGGCTTCGAGCATTTTTTATTTACAAAATTCACTTATTTTATTCGAATTTAAATTCGTATTTTATTAAAGTAGAATTTGGTAGCTCTACGCATTTATGTGAATATGAAAACGATTAACAATTATTACGTAGTAAATAATAATATTTTTTGCAAAGAATAAATTTGCAATTTTAGTCACGATTGTCTACTACAACGCCATTAGCTCATTAAAATAAATTCATTAAAAGTGAAATAATAAGCGTCGTAATTGTTAACACGTGTGGTGAATAAAGCAAACGCTCGACTTCCGACGAGATAAAACTGAAAGAAACTTCGTTACAGACGGCTCTAAATATAAACTTAAATACACTGTTTATAAACATGTTATAAAGAATAACTGAGTCCGTTTTATTGTTCCAGTTTTTATTCAAAACACGAAGATGAGGGATGAACGTGCAACAACTCCGCGCGTACGCATCGCTGTCATAGGAAGCACACGTGTCGGAAAATCAGGTAAGAAGGTGCAAAGCGTCACTGAAATAATTCATTTAAAATGTACAAATCTTTAGATCCATGATCAATTAATAATAATTAATGCCGAGTGTTGTCAAAAGTTATAAATTATACGTGACAAATAGCAGTAGTTAAATTATTGCGCTTTTCTGAAAAGCTCTGGGTAAAGTAGCTTTTCTTTAATTAAACGTATCTCTTACCAATTCATGTGATTACGTGAAATGTTGCATCAGAAATTAAGAATAAAACTATAGTCCAAATCTTCTTTCTGTATATTTTGAGTAAGCAAACGTTCATTACTTTGTCATGTTCTGAACAGGACCATTACAGATCACTATAGCGTGTAAAATATCTCTCACGTTATTGAATGCAACCGATAAAATAATATAAAACAAATGTTGTGCTTCATTTGGTAAACATGAGCATCGACGTTCGCCAGTGCCGTGGAATATTTTCTTACGTTTAAACATATAACAACATATTTATACAACATCATAAAAAAATTAGGACATAAAAACCTTTTTAAACTACAAAACAGCTTATAAATTTTCATTGTTTACACAACATCCGTTATTCGATCGCTTCAATACATTGGCATACATGTGATACATATATATAAATATTAAAAACGTGCCGGTCGCTTATTGATTACATCTTTCGACCCAAATATTCGTGAGTGCTCTTTACAATATAAAATGTTTATGGTCCTGCAGAGACGTTCTCGGCGTACTTTCACTTTATTACGTTATTTTTATGAAATAAGAAACGGCCTAGTTCCAAATTCCATAATATTTACCGACCCCACGCCGAAAAACTAGTTCATCAACATAATCTTTCAATATCACTTCAGTCATTACTGCTACTTTTACCAAGCGATATAAATACCGTATTAAATTAGTGTTGAAAATATTTTATTTTCATCATTTTAAAATCGGTGGGCGCCGGTGATAATAATCAAGTTTTGTGTGGTTGAAATTTATTCTATTAATATTTATCAAATCAACAAAGCTAAAATAATAACAATCTTGCCTTCCTCGAATCCTTATTATCTTTTTCTTGAAGTCTATTTAGTGTAGTATTTGTATAAAAACTGTTTCGATTGATTTAACATTAAACTACAATACAATGTTAAAAAGTTGACTATTACTAATAGGTATATTAAATGCGTCTACCTTTTTCAATAAACATAATTAAAAAACATTTTGGGAGGGCTTAAGGGCAGAGCATAGACCGTCATGTTACAATACGATTGGCCAGCTTCCCATTTTACGCAATATCGAGTTCGTTTTTCTTATGAGAAGCTCTCTAAGCTTATTTTAACATCAAACAAAACTACGAAACATTTAATGTTTAAAATTATTTAACATGACTTTAATTAGCCTTTTTAATAGTCTCCTTACTTTCTTAACACGATCGGCTCAAATTTTACTATAAATTTGTTTTTGATGGTCCTTATTATTTTACTAAATGATAATACGAAATATTTTCTCGAGTTATAGATGTTTCTAATTCGGCTATTCGATTACGCAACACACGTGAAATAATGAGAGCATTGTTTGACCCAGATGAAATTGAACAAAGCGAATATCGGTGACCCGTTATAGGATGATGTAATGCGTACAGAAATTTCTTAAACATCCAAGAGCGAATCGTACTAATCGTCAATGTGCCTCATAAATGTCAATCGGCTTCGCGCCGCTTCGAAAACAATTAATCACAGACGAAATATCGTGGAAAATTCCCCACATGTTGTGATTTTTTATCCTCATTTTTTTTAATTTATTTACACATCAAACAGAAAAATGTACTTTATATCTTACAAAACATGTTTTAGAGTCAGTGCGTCACTCTGTGACAAGCATGAAATTATAATTTTAATTTATTCCGGTTGAAAAAAAAATTAAAACATTCCCATACTTTTAGTAAAATAAAAAAATAACAAACAACATTTTAGTCACTTATTGCAAATCGTACAAGTTGCAAGTTATGAACCGTTTCATTAGTAATTTTGTAATTAGTCTAAAACAATTTTATTGTTTTTGTTCCAGCTTTAATCGTCAGATATCTGACAAGGAGATATATCGGGGAATATCATTCAAACACAGGTGAGTCCCAACAGAATACTATGAAGCGTACATGATCTAAATTTTAGAAACAATCAAACCGGGTCATTGATCCAATATTATGTACTATTACGTGTTTTAAAATAATATTTCTTTCGCAGATCTGCTGTATAGACAGACGGTACCGATTAATGGAATGCCAGTGGAGCTGGAAGTGATTGACGTGTCCGGATCGAACACCGACAAATTTCCAACAGAACAGGTAATATAAAAATAAGATTATTCTATAGATTCTCTTTCAATAATATTCAATTGTAGCTATAACTAATAGAGTATCAGTGGATCCAATAGGGCCTTCGCGAAAGCTGTATAGTGTTTTGAGGAAAACGTGTAGGTTACCTAAATATACAGCTTCGCCTGTCCTTTCGCTAAAATAAAAGGCAGCGGGGTCAGATGCTTCTAAATTAAAATCCTGGATTCGCCACCGAATCAAGGATGAACTTTTGAAAATAACGAACGATGTATCAGAGAGCTTTAATGCGTACGGCATCCAAAGTACAACTAACGATCGACTTAGTTGTATCGCACTAAATTTACATCGCGACGCATCGAATGCTCGTATGTAGGTTAATGCAGTTTGACTCCGGACCTTGGTGGGGCTTTCAATAATTTTCACCTTCGCGATATATAACACGAACACCGAAACTAACGACCTTTGGCTCCGAACAATAATACGATCGCTATATCAAAAGATCGCTCGGATTTCTTTAAAATAATAAGTACCGCGAGGCCATTACGATTTTATAGGTTATCCTAACACCGTCCGAATTGCGTTTTTATCGCGTGCTAACCGTCAATAATAGTTTTAGTGTTTTCGTAAACTGCTGCGTTCGCTGTTGCGTATTACTTTACGCGAAACAAGTGCAGCTTCCGTGTGGTTTATATCAATTTGTTAACCGAGTTAGACGGAAGAAAGCGGCCGCATCAATCATCTTACGTCTGCTATTAGGCTCGTAACAGACATCGACTCGTATAGTCTGGCCGAGGAATGTGCGGCGCGGTCCTTCCGCAAACATATCGAAGATTAAACAGGCCCGGGGCCCGATTTACGGCCACACAACTGGGTTAATCGTCACGTATCTAATGCGGGCGAGAAGAAAACCCTCTAGCCCCGAACCAGTGACCCGCGTGACTCAATGTTTACATTGCACCGCTAATAATTGTTCCGGGGGATTTATGCTTTCTGCCTGCGTACCCACTCGCCTCTACCCGCCGCCTTCGCGACTGCCAAAGACGCAAAACGTTGGATTTGTTATTCCTAGTCTCCAGTCCAGCCTGGTGTCGGTTAAAAATAATGCTTCCGCGCCTTTACGATGCACGATGAAAAGTATTACAGTGGGATTCGAGTTACTTGTTTATCACCGAAATAGACTAGACTTGTTTTTAGCTTCTTTCTTATATCTGATGATAAATTCAAACACAACTTTTAAACAGCCTAAATTTACGCGCCGGTAATCATTCACAAATCTAGTGTTTTGTAGATTAAACAATAAATATGTAAATGTTGTTAGGAATACAAACTATATAGTTCCCTTTTTTAACTCGAAGGTAACATAAATCAGTTGTTACCTATGGATCGGGTGCCAAAAAAAGTAACAGCCTCCAGTTAATACTGCCGAATGTTACGGTTAAAACTAAGAGCGGTGCAATAAATAACTTTTATGTGCCACATGGCACTTCCTAGACGTTCGTGGATCGATGGCGCGGAAGGGCTGAAGATGAGGGCATCTGATTAATGAATCGCGTAATAAAGTAGTATTCCGTAGTTATCCACTGAGGTCGATAACTGTCCGTCGTTAAATTCAAATATAGATCTAACCGAAGCGCTGCGCTCGTAACCTGCCAACGGCGTTGTTCATAAACATGCCGATGATGTGAATGATTACAATAGTTGCTTGCTTTTTTAATATTGAATACGATGATTGGGTTTTTATTTACCTTTTTTTCCAAGGAAATTTGTAACAAGAATACGTATTTTCGAATTATATTTTTTACGATAGTTTTCATTTTATAACCGGGTAGCATTTTATAATAAAAAAAATATTTATAGCAATTAATTATATCATATATATTATCAATGAATAAACCTAAAAACTTAATTAAATTATACCAATAATAAATATAGCAACGGTTTACAATAAGTCTGCACAAATCATTACGTAATCTGGCATTGATGTGCTATTGTTTTTAAATATAAAAGCAAGAAAGAAATTCGTATTTTTCGTATATGAATTAATTCAAAATGGAGGTCAGCTTCAGTGCATTTTATACAAACAATCAAATTTGATTATTAAACACACAGCAAAGACGATGTGGCGGAAACACGCCCAGCCGCGCGAAATCGCCCGTGAATTGGTCAAACGGCTAATTTTGTACAGGAATCTTGGCTCCGAAGCCATAATTAATCATAGACTAGTCGCAACTTATTCGGTCATGGCATTTTGCTCCCATTCACTATTCCAATTTCAAAATTTTCATTCATACGAATGAAAATATCATAAACAATATAGAAATTATGTTCACAAAAAAAAACGTAATTAAATAACAACGTCAAAATTTTTCGTCAAAGCGCCATGCATGAATGAAATTTAACACGTTCGAAATTCAAAACCGAGATCGACCCGCCAAATGTTGCTTACAGATAATATAGTACCGGAAATGAAAACGTGCTCGCGTCTTAATGTATTCTCGGGCGTAAAATAAAATGGCGAGTCCATAAGGAAGACCCTGAAGTGGAGAACACGAGGGGCTATTAAAATAAGCTTCAGTGTTTATATATTCCTACGGTTCGACTGCTTTAACTGATAAATATAAAGGAACCGGTGCCCATCGACTGGTCGTAACAAATTTACGAAGGCACAAACAATCCTTTATTCACTCACGAAACACTAAAATTTATTCAAGAACGTTCGTTTATATCTTAACTAAAAGTATCTTTTGTAACTATTTCGTTCTCGAAAACATTTTAAAAGCTCAAACTTAAAATGTTTGTTACATTTTTATATATTTTTGTCCAAAAGTCATGCACAAACCAAAAATTATTGTTTAAACACTTCTTTTTTACTTATAATATAATCTAAATCCACTATCGTAAAAAATATAAGTATTCACTCCTTGATCAGAAACGTAACGTAGATAGCAAGAGGACATAAATATTTATCGCAAATGAAATTTCTATTTTCCTCGCAAAATAAACTGTACACCAACTCGCGATAGCTTTTCTCAGTAAGAAACCAGAAAAGTATTCAACTTCTACTTGATTGGACGCGTACGAAGAATTTCTTATGTCATCAGCTATACCCAAGTCAAAGAAAACTTAGAACTGATCCAACAACGTAACCCATAGCAACGAAGTGGTGTCATAGTAACAATGCTATTAGGTATTGGTCTTGACATCTTGGTGACAAGTCATCAATTATATCGCTAGTTTACTTCAATTAGCACTTCTCTTTTCTCGGGTATAATCGACTAGCAGTCCGTCTATGCCTCTGCCAATACGATTTTTTAATTCCTGGAAAGGATTTTGTAGGGAAAACTGCGTCCGTAGCATTGTGGTAAGAGCGTGTGCTGTAGAAACCGGAGGTCGTGGGTTCGAATCCTGCGAGGACTCAACAAATTTTCATCGTTGCTTCCTAGTTGGTTAGGGCAATCTATTACAGTATAGATTATATATTTTCAAACAGCTAATCGTAATAATGATAACATATCAATTGTTACAGATACAATGGGCAGACGCTTGTCTACTCGTCTATTCGGTGACAGATCGGAGCAGCTTCGAATATGCCACCGAGGTTCTGAACACCCTCAAAAGGAACCCTCCGCAAAGCAGTCCAGCACATGGTCCGGCTGCCTCGCCCTCAGCAATGCCACTGGCCCTGTTGGGGAACAAGACGGACTTGGATCACTTAAGACAGGTTAGTCAAAGTCCATCATCAGCCTCTGTAAGTCCACCGCTGGACATAGGCCTCCACTTCTCCATTGGGGGGTTTCTAGACCGTATCCCACCATGCTGGTCCAATGCGCAGTCAAAATCAAATATCTTTATTCAACATAGGAGCATTACACGCTCTTATTGATCGTCCATTAAGAAATAGAGTCAAGCAGTTACAAAAGATTTCATTTTTAAATAAAACAATTGCACAGATATATACAACATCATTATTTAATATAATTAAAAGGTTTCAAATTGAAATAAAATTCAGACATTTATTTTAAAGGAAAATCGTATTGACCGTATTGTATACCGAGTATTTGAATAACTTGTTCGTTCGTTACGGTACGAAGTCAAATGTTTCCCCAGTTTACTCTAATATGTAAAATTAAGTGGGATGAGTGGGCGTAATTAAATTTTAGGACAATGTCTTACAAATGTATTTTTGCACTTGAGACGCCTTCTAGACTTCCAGTAACCAAAATTTTTACATCAATTCCCTAATTAGATTTGTAACGGACGAACTGAAGCGTAATAATTTAGTTAGTTCTTTTTTGTTTCGAACATCAAACAGTATTGCCGTTTGAACATAAATACATTTCAAATTTCGCGAGTAACATTGTTAAGATATCGCATAAAAATGTTGACAGAAACAAATCTTAAAAGTTTGTTTACATTGCACGTCATGTACATGATAGAGCCGAGGAAAATATTGCAAACGTTCCATCGTTGCCTTGGATGAGACAATGGTGTATATAGCTCTATAGTCTGCTTTGAATTTTGCATGAGATATTCACTCCGTTCAAACTAGAGATCGCAGACTCTGCCAGACGTTATATACATAGTGTTGGCATAATCAATATCTTGCGCTACGTTATAATGGAACACTAAAATATGCTCTAGAATTTTCCCGACTTTTTGATATGCACGTATGTTCCGAATCGATCTCAATCTTTTAAAATTTGCGGCATGTGTGTGTCGACGTTATTTCGGGCGAAAAGAAAGCTGACGGTCCAGATATCAAAGCCAGTATTCGTTCTGGGAAAATGGTTTTGTTTTTTTTTATCGGTAAAAAATTTTATTTTGTACAGTAAGAATGTATTCACTTTTTCAATTTTAATTCAGTTAAAAATAATGAAAATATATTTAGGCCATATTAAAAAAATGCGAAAAGTCATTCGCAAAATAAGAAAAATAGCTCAATGTACTATTTATTTGAACGTAATGTAAAAAACACAATAAGTGGTAATATAGGTAATACTACCACATCGTTTTTTTATATTTAGTTCAAACGAATGACTAGACTCATAATATAAAATAAACAAATTGAGATACTGGCAATATAGCGGATATTTACAAAATAAAAAATAAACTTTTATTTTTTTTTTATTTCTAGGTGCCAACAAAGGAGGGGCAGGCCGTGAGCGCGGCGCACGGCGCCTCATTCAGCGAGGCGAGCGTCGCGGACAACTCCGGTGACCTCTACCGGTGCGTCGACCGGCTGCTCGGGGAGGTGCGGATGCCACAGCGCACGCGGAAATTCTCCGTAACCAAAATGCTCGGCTCGCTGATAGGTAATTGTTGATAAACTACTATTTTACTTAAATAAAAGTTAAGAATCTACGGTTTGAATTTCGAAAAATTTTAAAGTTTTATGTTTAATAAGCTATTATGAAAACGAACGGACCTAGTTCGCGAAGACGATAGCTTCCTGCGAACTTTGTGTTAGCTGAAACTAACCAAATACATGAGTCTTGAAGTATAACATCAGGGATAAAAAAAACGAACGGTTTTTAGCCTATTTTTATGTATGCCATAAGAATTGTAGATTCCATCTAATGCATAATGCTTTTTTTGCAGGCGGAGCAAACAACAACAGCCCAGCTAGCCGCAGCGGGTCCGTAGTGGCGTGTCCCAGGGTGCCAGCGCCCTCAAGGCCCCCACTCGCCGTCGCGGCCCCCTGACCGGCGCAGCAGCCCGCGCATCGCGCCCGCTGATGCCTCGCCAACGCCTGGCTGGCCTGCCTCCCAGTGCCCTCACGGTTCAACGCCCCTACACCACTATCGGCAATTTAAGAAAAAACCAAACGTCAAAACTGTCCGCGTCTAATGTCAACAGAACAAGCTGTCTGTGTCAACATGTGTCAATTTCAAAATAGCAATCAATGTCAAACAAAGGTCGGCAAAGGCGTTGATCGCAGACGTTAATACGTAATTATATTGTTCCTGCTTCACAATGATATTTTTTGTGACAATATAATTTGCGTGTGTTTGAATAGTAATAATGTATATGTTGAACATAGTGTTAAATTAATAGATAATGCTTGAAGCTTCGCTTTATGTGGTGAATAAAAGGACAACTTACTAGTGTTAATAGAAATGCAAGTGTACATAGCTCACAGTACCGGAATATATAAAATTACTGAAAGAATGGGAGTGTGATAGATATTGGGACAGTTATTGCCAAAGTATTTCGTTCCTAGTCATAAAGTAAGACGTACATAACATAACATACATTAAAAATAAATTAGGTATTAAACTTGTTAATTATTTACATTTACATGTAGTGTTTACGTTTACATTGTAAATTTGACAATAATTAGAAAATGGAATTTTTATTGGTTATATTTTACAAAGATTTAATTTAATATAGGTAGCAACTAGAGAAAAAAGCCAAATGTCCGTTCCTTTTAATAGAAAATCACATTTAACTATTCGTTTGCTAAAAATATGCTATGTGCCAAAGATAAATTTTAAAAAAGTTATTTTAAACAATTTACGATCTTAAGTAGATAATTAATGTTCGGATACCGAAATAAAATTTATTAAAAACGCTTTTCTGTGTGAAATTTGTAACAAATAATATTTATAATTTTATATATTAATATAGAAAATGGGCTTGACGAAGTTAAAATTTATACTTTTATACAGTATTAGTAATGAGATAAGAAATATTTACTTAATAACTTCATCATTTGATGTAAACCATCTACTATTCGTATGTTTGTATGTTTAATTGCCTTGTAATTACTGCATTATTAAAATACATGTATATCTGTAAACTAAATTTGTAGTTAATTCATTAGAAGTTGTTAGGAAGGTTGGGTAATTTACTCAATTAGATTATATGATATTATTTTACATTCATAACTGAAATAGTTGTACAGATTTAATTTTTCTTAGTGTACCGCAGCTCGCGTACTATCTTTCTGCTTGTATTGGTATTGGTAGCATTGTCGTAAAATTCTTAATGAAATAATAAAAAATGATCTCTGTTAAAGATGATTCGTAATGTAGGTGTATAAATTAAAATGTTATTTAATCATTCGTAAAATCATATATCTATTATATTGCTATATCTACAAAACTATAGTCTATAAACAAATGATATAACAAATAAATATTTAACAAAAAATACACAGTATATGATCAATTTATTGAAAGGATAATATAATTAGAAAAAATATATGTAAAACAAAGTCACGACCAAATATAATCATTATTCTCGATCATTATGTAAATATTAATCATTAACTAGTCATTAGACGTTAAGGCTGTGAAAAGACATTTAATGTTAGCCAAATTTTGTCGCAAACAAAAACTTGAAAAGTTCTGAAAATAATAAACAAGTCTTTGTGTGCGACCAGACACTTTTTAAAGTATATTATTCAGTCATAATATTATATGTGTATAAATGTTGAGTATAAAATCTTTATGGAATCACGAAGAAAACATATATGGTAGTTTTATATTTATACGTTACAACAAATAATGGAATACCATCAAATGAAGCATGCTAAAAGTATGAAGTATTTTGTAAAGAGAAGGAAAGTATCAACAAAATTGGAACTGATTGGTGTAAGGTGTATAATATACAGTAATTGTAAACATATCTAATATAAAAATAAATGTTTCGTAAGATACCGATCTCATTTTATTTTACAAAAACATTTCCCTGAACACAGACCCATATAATATATAGGTTATAATCACAAAAATATTTATTGCTAAAACAAATTGCAAATCAGAGCCTTTTTCTACATAACATTATTTTACTCTTTCGTATTTTTTTATAACGTGCTAGTGATCTGACACTTATGGTTTAACCATAATAGATTTAAAATTAATGTAAGCAAAGTTTTGAAGTTGCGTCATACATCTAGCGTTCTTGTGGATGAGTGTTATCGAGGTGTCAATCAGTGAATGACGGCCGCTTGGTTGCTATGGGTTCCTTTCATTACGACGTCGAATTTGGATAAATCCTATAATGATAAAAGTGTCCTCCTAGTCGATTCTGACTACGGCGGCCGATCTATATTATAAACCATTCAACAGCACAGGAGATAGAATAGTGCACAATTGTTCGCGCAGACACATGCGTATTACTTTACAGATCGGGTGTTCAGCCCACATTGCCCCAAAAAAGTAGAAAACAACAAGAAAAACGCCCTGACCACTAGGCCACAGAGGCATTTAACACGTTAGCTGCGGCACCAATTTTTGCATACTTTCCGTTCCTGCGGCACGAGGTATAATCGGCCCGTACCGTGACCAGACGTTAGGGCGACACGCGGTCTATTAGACCCACCTCCTTTTACAGACTAAAATCCATTTTCTGGCGCGAAATCAAAGATAAATGAGAATTTTGGTCCTTATTGATATAGACAGTTAATTGATGAACCCTAATCCACCGTCGCCCCGGGATCTGATGGCTAGTTTAGGAATTATTAGCAAAACAAAATATGGGATCTTATACACCTCGTAACGCACTGAAATAGGGCAAATTTTCGCTGCGATCAGTGATGGGAAAAATAATATCGACGTTTTTAAACTGTCTTAACTACGCAACGACTTGACCGATTTTGATCAATTATATCTCATTAGATCGTTTTAAGGGCAAAACCTGGCAAAACAACATAAAGCTATCAAAGGATACATTTTTTTTTAAAATAATCTAAATTGTGCTTGAAGGCGCCATAAAGAAAAAAAAAACCGGCCAAGTGCGAGTCGGACTCGCGCACGAAGCGTTCTATTCTATACCATTAAGAGGCACCTATTACTGACTTATTATTGGAAAATAATGGATTACGGTTTATGAATAAGGTTTTGTCTTTCTATTTGTATATGAGAATCTTAATGCGGTGGCGGTATTTATTCTGCCTCGGGCTTTAAAAATACAATTATTAGAACTTGAATTAACATTAAAAAATCAGTATCAATATACTTTTTTTATAAAAATCTCAATATATATGTTGTACTTATTTATGAGTGTTTTTCATTGAAACAGGGTACAATAAGATTTTTTGCACTGAGTGCACTGAGTCAAAATCTGAGTCAAAATCTGAGTCAAAGACATTGTTACTTAGGTTAGATCGTAGATGAGAATAACAATGATAATGTAGGTATAACTGCATCAAATGAATGTGTTTGTTTTATACTTAAAATGTTGAAAGAGTAGGTAGGTAAGGTAGCTTAAATTCAGAATAATTAAAAGGAAACAATAATAAATAACTTAATAATGACCAAATGTCAAGCTTAGTTTATGAAAGCTTCAACACGTTGACTGTCAAGAAATATATCTAAGCATTACCTGGGTCTCATCGATTTCCTTTTTTATTAAAGATTCTATAAGTTTCTCCACAAAGAGTCTTTTTGGTAACTTTTTTCCATCAGTTTGGATTGAATTAAACACAATCCAGGCATTAATTAGCGCCGTACCAAATATTAGCTCCATTACAACTTTTCTCCACCATTTGATTCCTCTCATCAAAGTTGTATAATAAGAAGACATCTGGTTAGAAAAGTCAATGCCTTTTTTTGTTTTGTTGTACAGCAAAACACATCCCGGTTTTTTAAGCATTCGTCGGTTCCTCTCTTCTTTTTCCAGTATCTATCAGGTTATCATCGTGATCTTTGCACGTAGTCTACATCAAAACATTATGTTTATCCATCCATTTCATTACCTTTACGCCCTTTTTGTTCATTTTTCCAATAATTTCGCCTTTCTGCAATTTGTAACTAGTAACTTGCTTTGGCAGATATTTCCGTATTTTATTAAGTGTTCCACATAAAAATGTTTTTTGTGATAGAAGATCTTCTGCCAGGCCCAACGAAGTGTAGTAATTGTCTACTATTACGATTCTACCCATTTCTGTCAGATTTGTCATCAATCTTAACACTACTTTTTTACTGTGTTCTAATTCTTTTTTCTGATTTTTTTTCCCTGTATAAACCTCTAACTCAGAAGTATAACCTTCGGGAGTGCAAAGCTTATAAAGCTTTACGCCGTACTGTGTGATTTGTTTTTATGTATTGGCGAAAACCTAGTCTTCCTCTCCATGGTATCATGGTTTCATCGATTACCACATACTTTCCAGGATTTGCAATGCGTCGAAAGTTTTCTGTAATCTTTGTGAACATATTTCTAATTTTATATAGTTTGTCAGTTTGGTCTTCATTACTTACGTAACTGACATGCCAGCATTTAAGTAGCAATAAAAATCTGTCTCTTGTCATTACTAAAGAAAGAAATTCGTTTCGATACAATTTGTTTCTGCTCCAGTATAAATTTAAATTAGGAACTCTACACAAACCATTCAATAAACAGCCAAAATGTTCTCATTTCCTGAGAACTGGTGTCACTCCATTTTGTCATGCGTGAATTACGTTTCATATTTTGTTGATTTATTTGTATATACTTTTAGGCGTAAGCGTTTGTTTCAGATACCATTATATCAATCATCTCATCTGTAACAAACATCTTGTATATATCTTGAAGTGTTACTCCCACAAACGGGGGTAAATTAAATTCATTAAAAGTTATGGGACTTTCCGATATATTTTCCCACTCATCGTGATCTTTAGCTTGCGTGCCGGGTAATGTTTCGTCCGTGGCTAAAATGTCATCTTCTGTAGCTTCTTCATATTCACTATCTGGAGATAAGTCCTGATCTGAATGAACGCAATTTTCCATTGAAGCATACTCTTCCGAATCACTACACTCTTCCTCTGAAGGACTATAATCATTGTCAGTACCGCTAAAATTATCATCTTCCATATTATTACTCTCATCCAACTCAGGTGATTTTCGAATATTCTGCACACCGTGACATATTTTGTTTGTTTGTATTATATTATTGTTTTCGCAGACTATATGTTCAATAATATCATATTCGACAATATCAGGTGATTTTAGAACAGTTGGCAATTTGTTATTCATGTCTCGTTTTCCTTTAACATTGTCATCAGGAATATTTTTTATAACTACAGAGACCTCTATTTCATGACTTTTTTTGGATTTGGACGGATTAAAGTCTTCTGAATATGTACATTCGGATGTAACATTTTCTCTCGGTCTTTCTTGTGTCGGAGTACGAAGTAATTGTTGAATGTTGTCCTCACTAAGTGATATATTACAATCCAGTAAATTGGAGCGTGAGATTTCTGACAAAGATCCAGCTCTGCTCTCCGTAGTTCATCATCATCATCAGCCTGTGATCCACTGCTGGACATAGGCCTCCCCTAATACTCCCCTATCTATTAGAGGGTTTTTGACCGTATCCCTCCATATTTCTCCGTCGTTATATGAGGAAAATCTTTTAAAGGGGAACCTATAGGATTTTGTTTTTTTATTGGTGAGGTTGAAGCACTAGAAGCGGACAAGCGAACATTCTGCAATATTTGACAAGTTTTTCCGGTACTAGGACTGAGATACACTGTTTCTTCTTGTGTTTTGAGTTGAATAGTTTTTCGGATGTTTGGACTGAGGTTAACTGTTTCTTCTGGTTCTTTCACTTGATCAGGATAAATTGAATTTTTTTTAGTGGCAGTCTGAGCACGTGTTTTTGCTTTGTGTTGTAATGTTTTTGTATTTGCAATAATTATAGATATATGAGGCACAACACTGGTCGCGGGAAGCTCGCGTTGAGTGCGGTACGAGGTCAGGGGGGATATGGGACGTTTTAGCCTCGTTCCGCACTGCATTAAAATTATATTAATTCAGTGCGGCACGAGGCCTAAGGCATCCGGTACCAAGGTAGGTACACCACCGAGTCCGGAACCATTTAGTGATCTCAAATATATATTTATCTCTTTCCTACACTGGACCAAACCAAAGCTATGCCATTCGCACGACAGAGAAATTCACTTTTTTGCTTGCCGCACCACAGGGAAGTTGCATCAGGGGTGATTTAGGCCTCGCTTCGCACTTAACGTGTTAAAGTTGTGGTCGACGATAAATTATCATCATCAGCAGCCTGTGTTTGTCCACGACTGGACATAGGCCTTCCATAATGCACGCCTCCTCCACTAGGCGGTTTTGGACCGTATCCCACCACGCTGGTCCAATGGGAGTTGGTGGGACCGACTTTTTACATGCCCATCTGATGCATGGATCATCTTACTTTTCAGACAATTGGGTCAGAAAACAACGATAACATAAAGATTTCGGGGTTCGAACCACGACCTCCAGTTTATAAAGCAATGGCCATTATCGCCAGATCACAGAAGCGGTTAGGCCATAGAGGCGGTGACAAATTATATACAGAATCTAGTATCAAATTGTAACATCGCTTATTATAAAGCATTTATATCTGGATGACAGTTACTATAAATGATTACCAAGCGTTCTTCATGCCAATCTATTTTACTTCATACATAACACCTGGCTTATAGCTTTATGGTAGAAAACCATAAAAGAAAACTGGAAGTACCTTAGGATGCCATACTTAGAATCGACTGTATTCATAAGGTCACTAATAAAAGAGTTATTCAACGCATCACGCGGAAGTTTATGATATAACGTCGGGTATACCCTTTAGATAAGTTTAGGGGAATCTAAACTAAAAAAACAAAGCGGTAGACTGTTGAGATTTCGAACTATTGCCTTGCGTCATAATTTTGTGATCAGCCAGTCGGCACCCAGCAAAAACGAAACCTAAACTTAATGATGAAGCTATAAATTATTTTACTGTTTACACTTATTTGGAATGACTTTCTTAAAAGACTATCTATTAAAAAGTTATTTAATAATTAAATGCAGGAAAAATACGTTTAAATCAATAATTTTCATTTTATTTTACTTAATTGTTTTTTTTTTCTAATTCCATAATCGTGAAACTGCAGAATAACTGCAAGAATAACAGTAAACACCCTGTTCCTTATTAAATAAAACGATATTTATATTTATTTTCCCGACGTTTGAAACATTTTACAGCAACCGTGGTCACGGGACACACTAAGGTGTTATGAGTATTTTGCCATTGCTTAGGTCGGGGTCGAGATCTTAATGATAATAATATAAAGTATAACTGTATATTTTTAAATTTTTAGTCTTTAATCCGCAAATCCTAAACAAAACCAACTTGTTTTGCATAGGTGGACAATGATACTATGCATGGCTTTTAATTTATTAATAATGGAACACCAAACAGGTGGTAAAACCAATCATCTTCACTATATATAAATAAAATAATACATTATAAGCCTGGTCAAGTCAAAAAATAGAGGTAATTTGTAATACTGGATAGATTTTTGATTCTACACTAATAAATAAAGTCCCTTTTCCCTTATTATCATAAAACATAATTTACGAATCTCTTAAAGCAACGACCCTTTTTCTACTTTAAATTTAAGTTATCTTTCAATATTCCAGAATCTTCTAAAACAATCCCCCGCGAATGTCTCTCTAAATTTGTAACAAATGCGCACAAACAAAACATGAATCACCCGTATCACTTTCCGCAAACAAACCCACCTGGAGAAGCCCAGACATCGAAATATCATCATTGGTACTTATCCCATCTATAAATTCGATATCGGCTGATTTATTGCGCTCGTATCCCGCATTCGGTTAACCCAATTGTTTGAATCGACGGATAAATCATTCCGAAACGGTGTAAGGCCGCGCTTACAACGCGCTATTGAGTGTAAGGTTAAACGAGTAGGTGAAGATAGAAACGCAACAGTACACAAGTTAAATAAAAAGTTGTCAAAAGCTTAATAGATAGACTAGCCTTTTTATGTATGGTGATTTAACTGCATTACAAATATAAAAAATATATAATTAGAAGCTGTTGAAAAAACGCTGTTTTAATTTCAGCATTTGACAATGATTAAGCTGTAGTCTTGTAATATAATCTTTCTTTTTGTTTTAAATTACAATTTCTGGCTGCAGTTTAATATTTAAATTAGAGTAATCCAAAATTTGAAAGAACTGCTTGTAGTTAAACTTTTTTTACATTTAATTTAGAATATAAATAGACGATCTGGCGTCATTTGGACTGGCCATTGAATTGTTTTCGCTTCTACTTCGGTTGGTATGCGTTTTTGTTTACGGTTCTTCTCGATAACTGTACGCTGTGTTTTTTTATTTACTTTAGATAATTATTTGTTTACATTCGGGGAAGAAATAACAATAAACATTAGTTTATATCACATTAATTTTGATATCTACTGAAGGTCTATGGGATTTACATCTACAGCGTCCGCGTAAATTTCACCCCCGGTTACTCCACCTGCAGGTTAATATAATTTTGTATAATATCTGTATTACGTCACTCCAATTTGAAGATCAAGCAACATTTCTTTTCCATTTGTCATACCGTAAAATTACGACTGTGTTCCAAGGTAAAAAGCAACTTGACCTTACTGGACAATGTATCCTTTGTATATTTTTGTTTTTTTTTTCTACACAATTAGCAAATTTTTACCCGACGCTTTGAACGCTCCATACAATGTGACGGGATAATTTTTTTCATATTTTACAGCTTGGCTAAAGATGTTACACGTTTTAAGATAATTGCTTGCATTTTCTAAAATTTTCTTTCGGTGAATTTTATTGAAGTAATAAATTTTTCACAAACTTCAATTAGTATATACACTAAACATATAGTATATACACAATGACTGTCACAGAACAGAATTTATGAAACAAACCTTTTGAACAAAGACATAAAAAATATATTTTAAGTAACAAAACAGCGTTGCTGACCTTTATATAATACATTGTTGTAAAAATTTATATAAACTACATCATATTTACAACGAGAGTGAACTTGTATTTCAATGAATAAGAACCCTTTATATGAAACTCAAGAGCACATGTCAACGACCTCGCCTCTTTAAAGGATTTCCAACTGGAACGATGACCAAAATAATATTAGACATTGAAACTTTTGTGATGTTAATAATCTCTACAATGATAAAAGTTCAAAAGCATTTTAAAATACAATTAATAGATATAATAATATAGCAAAATAATGTTATGGAGATAATTTCATAAAGTTTTATATATATACCCACCTTTATTTCTATACATATGTTATAAAGGTAAAAGATTTGTTATTTTTGTTTCCAAAGATTAAAAGCATAATCAGGATTTCAAAAAATTTTTTGTCATTACAAACCTACATTATCTTTATATAATGACAAAGAAAATAGGATAAAAGCCAACTGAAGATTTATTGAAAAAATTCCAATCTCATTCAAATATAAAAGTAAAGGGCAAAATTAAACTAACGCTTGTTAAGTCACAAATTGGATTATTACAATTGCAGAGTAAAAGTTAATTTTTATTCATGTTATCCCACAAAATATATTTTTAATAAAAAATATTCATTAGTCAACCAATAACTATCGAACATGAACAATAACTTCCGTCATAACTACATCAGAGCGAAGTATTAAGCGCGTCATCGATAGCCCTCCCAGCAAATCACATCCCCGTCGAGATGAGAGGGGTGCGCGCCCCAGCTGCGTGCAGCAATCGATCGGTGGACCGCGGCAACTTCGCACCGCACTCAGTCGCTGTCAGGAGCCACGTCAACTACCATCTCGCGTCGCCAGGAATGCTCTGAAGATGGAGGGGCGGAGGTCCTGGGATGGGGTGCCGCTGGGTGAGACGCACTCGCCGCCGCAATCGGTCCCAGGTCGCAGGACGCCGCTGGGCGCCGTGGGACTGGGCGGGTTCTACATGCAGGGCGGCCAGCCTCCGCCGCCCCCGCAGCACTGCTATCCCACCGACGAGAACCAACCTGAACCCGGCACCAGCTACTCACAGAGGTCAGTAACACATTATCTTTCATAATGTAGTTTTAAATTAAAAGGAGTGCATTTAATTTAGCTGTACTGCTGATGTTGCTGATGCTGCAGTGTAATTTACGAATTTTTATAAATGATTTTAGATTCTTTGACATTTTCCAGAGTGTATGTATACTTACGGAATAACAACGTAATTAAAGGAGACAAAACCCGTAAAACAATTTGATTTAACAAGTCATCGAAGTGTTTGTGGGAATAGTTTTGATATTCAAAATATCACTATGTCACTAACCCTGCTGGATAATAGGTGTTTGCTTTACTTATCTACATAAATCTCAGTCTCAGTATTTTTACCACATAAGAATAACACATGTAAATAAGTTTTTAGACTCATCAATAACATGTCAACAACATAGCGTTGACTAACTAAAAGATAATTAACGGTTTAACTGATAAAACTACTACTTTAGGAAATGTCGAATAACTAACTTTCCACGCTAGAATACTGTTTAATTACAGATAAAATGGCATATATGGCTTATTTATGGACAGATGACTATTATATAAATACATTGTTTAGATTTACATGAAAACTAATCCACACACGATGCAACATCTGTGCGTAATTCGACAGAAAGCTGTGCACCCTACATTCATGCGTATTTTGCTCGCAATGACCATGATTTCCATTGATCACTATGACATCCATAGACCTATGCAACGCGTAGAGAAGACAACAATATTTGTTCTTAAATATTCCGTTATATGTTCTTAATTAGTAAAAACATAGCTAATATTTTTTTATTGTTTATATTGGTTTCATCTCTTACCAGAATAAAAATAATCTTGTTTTTTTCTAGTCAACTTAAGGATAGCTGAGTTATGATTTATTATTTTAAACAATGATCATTATATTAGAATTGCATGCCAAAAATAATACTTTTCGACTTAGACCAACAGTGAAATAGTAACATAGTAAAGTACTCACTGCCTACTAGTTCGGATACAGGAATGCATAAATTTGTATTACACATCATCAGCCTTTGTTAGTCCACTGCTGGACATAAGCCTCCCCTAATACACCCCTATCCATTAGGGGGGTTTGGACCGTATCCCACCACGCTGGTCCAATGCGGGTTGGTGGGTGGACCGACTTTTTTACATGCCCATCCGACGCATGGATCATCTTACTTTTCAGACAATTGGGTGACCGGCCCAAATTGCCCTTACCAACTAGGAAACAACAATGAAAATTTGTTGCGTCCCCGCAGGATTCGAACCCACGACCTCCGGTTTCTAAAGCACACGCCCATACCACTAGGCTACGGAGGCAGTTTTATATTACTTATATAATTTGTATTACTTCGAGTGAAATATACTGCGCTGTCTAGTCGTTTCCGCACTCACCACCCACCCCTCTCTCGTTAGCGGCGAACAAAGCCCGTCCATCGTAGTCACCGGGGAGCTATGGCACTTGTTCCGGATCGCAGAACCGCGGTCCCTTGTCTAAATGCGAGGGTACTATTATGAACTTACCCCATATATGATGGCCGCTTTTATTGCGAGATTCACTGTCGGTTGCTATTAAACATTTAGAAATAGTTCACGTGTAGATTTTTACATTTTTAATGTAACATTTAAAAAAAGAACAATAAATACTTAGCAAAAAAGCAAATTAGGTATAACACTAGGAAATACATTAACAATTGGTTAAATAACAATTATACTATTTATTTATTATTTTTTACAAGTAACCTTTCATTTAATAATTGATATATAACGTAAAGATCTTCAATTTTTTTAATCGACCATCTCTACTTAGTTAATTATTATCCGCTTGATATTATTAATACCAGTTAGTACTGTGAATAAACAAAGTTTTTTTCTTATTTATTACCGACAAACATATATTTGTATATTACAATTATTACAAAAGGTATATTTGTCAGTCTGTGTCTATCAGTCGTCTAGTTTCCATAGTACAAGCTTTGTATAGTTTGGAACTAGTCATAATGTGTTATTCGTTCAGAAAACACTACATTATTATAATTATTATTATTATGGCATAGTATGCCAGTTCTACTCAACAGTATATTTAAAATTAAATATGTATTAAAATACATTATATTTTTATTATTAAAAGCCATAACTACATCTATTTATACTACAGCCTAATAAGATTGGCACTTTAAACCTAATTAAAATATTTAATATTATTTAAGTAAACGTCAGTTGCTACTATTCTACTAATAATTTAAATAAAACATTCATTAAGCCACTTAAATAAACTAAAATAATAATTTACCTTTTTTAAAATACAAAACCTAAATAAAGTTAAAGATACAATGTTAATTAATTTAAGAGGTGTATAATATATTAAGATAAACTTTGCAATGCTTAAAGAAATAAGTTTGTGTTTCAGACCGCTCGGAGATGGCAAAGGGAAGCAGAAAATGCGTCAAGGGAAATCAGTGAGACTCAACATTAACGCAAGAGAACGTAGGAGAATGCACGACTTGGTAAGTTCAGTTATCCATTTTACAAGCTAGTTGGTACCCGCGACTTCATCCGCGTGATAAAGCGATATATTTTAAAATATAATGTAAAGTAATATAAATATAGTGCATTAATTGTATGTGTCTATAATTAGTCACAAAGTTGCGCAGTTTTTCTTCAACAGTTACGAATTTCCATATAAACTTTCATACCCGCTTTTAACCACTTTTTTAGTGGTTTACACACAACAACAGTAGCTTTTGTCCTTTCTTGGAATCAATTTTACGTACATAATAAATATCTTCAAAATCGGATTAGTGGTTTATAGATGGATAGACAGGCAAACAAAGTAACTTTTGCATTTATAATATTAGAATGGATTGTGCTGCTAGTATATTATTTTTAAAGACTAAGTACATATATTTTATCTTTTATTAAAGCGACGAAACAGACAGAACATTCACCTGATGGTAAGCGATTCACCCTGTTCCATAAAACTGCCTCGTAATGTTACAAGTCCGCCAGCCACCATCTGACACATGGTTAAATAATACGAAGGTAACTGGGTGATCGATCAAGATGTGTCAACGAAACAAAAAACTAACGTAACGCTAGATCCTCCGCACGATTTGACCTAACTAACTTGTACCTTTGCTTGTAAAGCTGAGGCCAATACTACTTCAACAATATCAATCTATGTTTCAGAATGACGCGCTAGATGAACTCCGCGGTGTCATCCCTTACGCCCATTCACCGTCCGTACGAAAATTGTCCAAAATAGCGACGTTGCTGCTTGCTAAAAACTATATCCTAATGCAGGCCAGTGCCCTTGAAGAATTACGTAGGTAAGCCAAAGAAGTTTATAAAAAACGAAGTTTTATATGTTATTCAGGTTTACTTTTAATCATTTGATATGGGATTTAATGAAAGGACCTTTCAGAAGCATTTTAAAACGTGCCCATCTGGATGCTCTAGAAAACAAAATATTAGCTCAAGCGCTGGCTTCTTTTTGGAAGATGTTTATATTCGAAGCCAAATTAATTTAATTCTTGTGCTCAATAATTGCAAGGCTGTCTAAAGCCCTTCTGAATTTTATGGGCTAACCGAAGCCAGTATGCACATAAATTCCACTTCGAAGCTTATTTTTCTATAGAATGCAAACACGATCATACGCAGTATGAGGGATCTTGTCCTTTACCATAGTCTTTATTAAAATTATTCACGGTAAATAATGCATCTTTCTAGGCTAGTGGCATATCTCCAGAGCACCGCTTCAGCCGCGGGCATAGTACCACCACCAGGGTTTGATCTGACAGGGTTCCCGGCAGCTGCGAAACTACTTCAGCCTCCCACAGGACCTCCCGCCCCTCCAGAGCCACCGTCTTGAGAATCAGTCGTCAAGTCTGAACCAACATGATGCTAAGTATAGCAATACATTTATACAGATATTATACTATAATTAGCAAATATAAATTAGGTTAAAATAGCGTGTGTTGTGAGTGGATATTGCCCGCATATAAAATTTTATTGTAACTTAATCTTAAGTTTTTATTAAAAGAAGTAAGAAATATAGATTATATACATTTCGTAAAAATAACGAAAAATTTAAGTGAATAATTCACAATTAAGCTAGCAATACAGGTTTTAAGCCAAATAAACAAACGGTTGTCGAAATAAGAAACTTACATGTTTTCATCTAACCTCTAATGGATGTGATGCCACCATACCATACCATCTTAAAAATATATTGTCAAAGTCAGTTTCATGACTTAGTTACAAATAAAATGCTGAAATGAAAACCGTGTACCGTATAACGGAAATATTTTCAACCAATCTGTCTTTAATAACTTACACGATATATTACATATTTACCACGTTTATAATTTTCTAATGAAACTTTAAAACCGAAGATAATATTTGCGACATCACTTAACATATTTGATTACTTAGATAACGGTGTTAATAAGTATGGTATCAAAAAGTTAAACTGAAGAAGCTTAACTCGCTATACCGCGATGAGTCTTGGATTAAAAGCATTTTAATTCGTCATAATTATGCATGTCATGTAGTTGCACAGGCATAATAACAAGCCAGATAAGATAAAGAATTAACAAAAACAAGTGTAATGTCAAACTATTAACTTACTTTAAACAAGGTTTTGATTGGGTGACCTTTAACCGTCAATGCAATAAGACATTGATAAGATCGCCAGAATATAGTGCGATTAATGTTTAGATATAGTTACCAGATCTTATTTGTCTATAATTAAAGAAAGAATGTTTATAACTGACAAGTTTAGGAACACGCTTAAGAATGCATTATTAATTTTTAAGAATATATTGATCGAGAGAAGAGCTAGAGAGTAGCTTTTTTGGGAAAGTATAGATTTTTTTACTGTCGTAATAATTTAATCTTAATACTGTAATATTCATGATTCAAACTATCGCAATAACAATAAATTGGAACAACATAAATGCAAAAACTAATTTAAAATAATGTTCTATTGTCAATTAAGATAATTATGTTATCAAAATGTCAGTATCTCTTTAAAAATTATAATTTATCCTGCGATAGGTATTTCAGTACAGAAATTGTTTTTTTTTGTTTTTGGTAAATCTGTTTAAATCATTAATCAGTATCAAGAAGATGGTTGACGTTATTTACATTTTTTTACAAATAAGAATTAGTTCTTATCAGCATATTCAGCGTTAAAAGGGTGTTTATGTAAGCATTTTGTTTGTTCATAATAACAGTCAGAGGCTCTCTTTTCGTTTACCGAAATAATATTAAACTCATTAGTTTCTCTGCTAAGCCATTTTATGGTTTTAAAACAAAATAGTTATAATTATTAGCCAGTACTATAGCTCGATTATAAGTAGTACGTAGTTTAAGTAAATTAGTAATATGTACTTTTAGTACTAAGATTTCTCCTTTAAAATGGTACAGCTTATGTACCATTTTAAAGTATGTCCATTGTATAATTTACCCTCCAGTTATTGTGAGGGAAAGTGAACTCATGTGCCAAAATAAGTAGACGATATTAAGAAATAAAAAGTATTTGTAAATATATTAAATACTTTTATAAATAGAATGAGTGTTTTACGGAACAAAAGAAGGTAAAATTGTCTTGCTCATGTTTAAGGTCATATGAAATTTTGTCGAGTTTTTATTTATATTATATATTGAACAAAAAAATGTATAATTTAACTTAACTTAGAATTTTACTTAAAGAGACAGACCTCTGTGCATGTTTGTAAAAAATTTAAAAAATATAGTTTGTTTTTTTTTCATTTTGATGATTTTTAGCGAATACTTATAAATTTGTCGGAATCTTCGCAATGAAAATCTTTAAAAATGTAGCGCATATATTTCTAATAAATACTATCCTTGTAAATATATTACAATGTAATGCTTTACTTCATACAAGAGACAAAGTTCATGCTCTTTAATGCATTTTTAATTATTTAATGAAATTAATGACATACGTTTATTGTATGGTTTATTTATTTAAAACTTAATAACTATAAGTACTAAGAATGGTAAATAATATTTAATAACGTTTTTAATATAGTCAAGATCTAGTGTTTTGCGTCTAAAAGTGTATGTACGTACTCTAAGATGAATTTATAAGCCAAAGTAAATTGTGATTTTTTATTTATTAATTAATTATTAACTTACTATTAGTAATGTGAAGTCTGAAATAAAAGTGTCCGTAGAATGTGTTTTATTATTATTTTAAAAAGGTATTACACTGACGGTGAAATATGGTTCAAAAAAATTATGGAGAAGGCGTGCATAAAAACTAACACAGGCTGATTATATTGAAGTTGATACCATGCAGATATAATTATAAGGTGTTTATTTTATTTAACCATCTCCGTGGCCTAGTAGTATTGGCCCTGGGAAGTTACAAGTAATTGAATCATGAGGAGTAACAATTTTTTTTATCATCGATGTAAGCCAATTACCCAATCGCCTAAAAAGTGAGATGATCCACGCGTCGGATGAGGAAGGTCAAGATCACAATTTGTATGATCTTCGATCGTGTATATGTATGAAAGAGTTCCTTAACAATTCCAATTTAGAAAAATGTAAGTCGTCGCAATTATCACTTTGTGGGAGTATTCTGAAATATTTATTCATATTTAAAATTTGTCAATATCAGCAAGTAGAAAATATTTATTGAAATGCTTTATTCTTCCTACCTATTACTCGTTTTCTTTCCCCAGGATAATGTTACGGATATCTTTAATAAAATTAGTTAAAAAATTATAAAGATATTTAATTTAATTATCTTTACAAACATATGATAACACGCTACAAATCTGAAAACAAATTAAACACTTTAATAAATATATTATAATTTATAAAATATAAGTAAAAAAAAAACAATGTTAAATTGAGAATAAAATAACATAATTAAAAATAACACCAGAATAGTATTCTGCTCTTACCTATTTCCTGTGGCCTATTCAGGATTCTAAGGGCGCAAGACACAATTAATAGTGATTCTAACTCAGATTGGTCATTAAGGTTAATGATGTTAAGTTACCTGATGAGCCCACAATAACAAAAAAATGTAAAACGTGTTAAAAATTGCGCTAATTTGTATATGGTCTGAAGCGGACATTATTTTTTATTTAATTGTAACAATTTTTTTCCAGTTAAATTCGTCGATTACACAGTGACTATTATATAAGAGCTGCAGAAGATGTATGGAGACAAAAACCTGGGATAACAAGCCTCAGAATTATTTCCTTAGCCCTTTATTAATCGACTTTCTCTTCGTCTTTCACATGTACCAAATAATAATGATTTTTTAAATAAATAGTATTATAATGAGATAAAATTAATATTGCATGAAGCTGTAGTTCTTAATAATAATAATATAATATTACCTTGTAAAATTCGATATCGTTAAATTATCTTTTTTTGTTATTAAATCATAAAAATACTACAATAGTTAACATAATATTAAAAATTAAAAACTTGTTTTTTTACCTTCTTAAATGTATATTACTATTTTACTGTTTACATTACATTAATTAGGCCAAGCTTTATAGAAAACTTTAGTACGAAAAAAAAAGCTGTAGGGACCAGCGTTTCCAAACATTGCGAGTACTCTATAACAGATGGCGCTGTAGTAAGAAATTTGACCGACCACACCCAATTCTCTTTAACGATTATTCTGGTCCTGCTAATGAAATCATGATTTCAATTTAAATAATTTCTTTTTAAAGCATCTAGTTTTGTTTCTAAATATATTAACAGATGTTTTATTATATTCTATTAGTACTATATAAGTATTATGTTTATGCTTACATTAACTATTGTCATTAATGTTGTGTTGTGCACACCTATTTTTGCCACATGTATTTAAAAATTTATCTAAAAATCTAGATATTATCTAGATCGTATACTTTTTTGTAGTGGCTGGTCCTCTTTTTACAGGGGGTGATCTGTGCAGTATCACCGCGGTCCTTATTTCTGCCGTACAGCAATAGAATTTTATCACTACTGCGCTCCGGTTTGAAGGGCACCGTAGCCAGCGTTCACTGGATAAACACGACGATACATCGTATTTCTAATGGTGTCAGTGATCACTTTCAGGTGGCCCGACTTCTTTCTTCCTTCTTAAATATGAAAGAAAAAAATGCTTTTCAAAAGCAATAAAAATAACATAACATAACATGAAGCAGTCTAGCGCTTTAGTTCCCTAACATGTTCCTTGTTCTTATAAAGTTTATTGAAAAAATCCAGAACTCATTCTGAAAAAAGATTTAAGCAAAGCAGTCGGGCCACCTGATGGAAAGTGGTCACCGACGCCCATAGACATTAGCAATACCAGCGGTATCGCCAACGCGCTGCGTACCGTGAGACATAGGATGTTAAATCTCGTCTACCCAGTAAATGCGCTGGCTATGGTTCCCTTCGAACCGGAACACAGCACTGTTTTCACACTACTGCGCGGCAGAAATACATAGGCCATATTACATGGCAAGTTTCGCACTTTGATGATATATTTATTTTTCGATTTAGTTACCTAACAGACTAAAAGCTATTAATCATTCTTCATTCATTCGGGTTTTCATCATTCATAGATAAAAAATGCTACCCAGTTATATATTCGTGGTTAAATTTTTCTTGATTTTTCAAATCAAATTCAAATATCTTTATTCAATATATGAGGGATACACTCATTTATTATTATTATTGATTGCCAATAATCTACCACCGGTTCGGAAAAGGACGCCTCTGACCTGAGAAGAACCGGCGAAAGAAACTCAGCGGGACTTTTTGTTTTTATCATCTTTTACTTTAAATTTTTTAATATAATTGAAATAATAAACAAACAAATAAAAGAATAAAATTATGATATTATTGAAAAAAGCCTGAAGCGAGCATCCCATTACCAGAGTACGTTATCATTTAAAAACACATTTACATTGTATTAACATTTAACACACAAACGTTCCTTGGTTCCTTGACAACTTTTTTAAATTCATTAATGGATAAATCTTGAAAGTTTTCTGGGATTTTGTTGTAAAAGCGAATACATTGTCCAATAAAAGATTTAGATATTCTTCGCAGTCTAGTTGCTGGAAGAATTAATCTATGCTTGTTCCAATGTCATGTATGCACATGCCCTAAAAATCATTATTGTTTTTCTACACATACATTCAATTTTAAAAAATATATTGAGAACTAACGGTCAATATATTAATTTGAGTAAACAACTCTCTGAGTGATTCTTTCGGTCCCAGGTTATAAACTGCACGAATAGCTCTTTTTTGAGGAACGAAGATTATATTAATATAGGCTGCGTTTCCCCACAGTAGAATGCCATTAGACATTATACTGTGGAAGTAACTATAATATACTAAGCAGGCTGTCTCCGCGTCAGTTATTTGTGTAATTCTCTGAACAGCATATGCCGCTTTGCTGGATTAACCAATACAGACATAAAATAAAAAGCATACGAATAGGTATCGAATCCAATATACATTGTTGTTATTGTTTTTAATTTATCCCTAATGGGAAAGGCAAAGGACTTTAGTCCATACAGCCAGGTCTTGTTCCCAATATACATTGTATTGTAGACGACATTGGGATGCCATTATGATTGGAGTAGAACGAGATGAGTTCTAACTGACATAATCAAGTGACATTCAGAAATATCGCAAGTTGAAGATTTGACTAAATCGGACGAAATAATAAATTTACGGTCTATTGAATTAGATCTTAAAAGCGCAATTAAATTTAAGAAAGGCAAATGAGCTATGTAATTTCTTGTGGTGATTTTTAGCCCATAAATTGCTTATACCGTTGCTGAATATCAGGCTAAATTGAAAAAGGTTTTATAACTGCCAGGCAAAAAATATAACAAACTCTTTACCCCATATGCCTGCAGATATCATTTAATCAAAATTGTATGGTTTTTTTTTTTTACTTTGTCGTTTGTGTTTTGTTATCCAGTGAGCGGAACGAATATAAAATTTTAAAGAATTCCGTAGTTTAATAATATGTATTTTAAAGGACCAGTTTTTCGGTATTGAAGTGGGATTATTCAATTACTCATTAAAACATAAAATAAATCCTTAAAAACACAACTAATGCTATAAGTATAAGCTTTTGGTAGCGATTTTTAAATTATTATTTTAGCAACTCGTTCTATTTTTAAATTTCAAAATATTAGCATAATTTATTTCCAAATTAATAAAAAAAAAAAAAAAAACTACTAGTTATTAAATACACACAGAAACTTACCAAACCACATATTTAATTTTACATGCTTAATATGTATACGAGATACACGATTATACTACCTTACCCTCATCATAGTGGACCACAAAGGGTACCGTCTCGAAGTACTCTCTTTTTTACCCACCATTACTTTTTTTTATTTGGCCTTGATCTTAACCTACCTGACATCAAGAAGCTAACAGCCATGTTCTATATACATTTTATATAATTATATTTTAGTTCGAGTCTATCAGAGAGTCAACTAAGTATGGTTAAATTAGATCCCATATTTATAAAGGTAAATATATAATGTCAAAACATTACGGAGTTAATAATCGCGTGGTGATTTGCGTTCACGAGTAGAACTAATCTAATCGGGGCGCTTTTTTTCCGCCATTTTTTGTTTTGTATCACAATGATTCTAGATCTTTATTGGCACAGACATTTACTGTTACTACTGTTTACAAGCGGGAAATATGTAAATCATTTACATTATCCTAACGCAAAAAAAATATACATATTTTAATAGGAGTATCACGATCCTGACTTGTGAATCGAAAATTCACTGAGAGTAAGTTTCTTTATATTTGTTTTAATTAATAGCAAAACCATATTACGTATTATTAATAATATAACAAAAGAAATTCACTTTTGTATAGCCCAATAAAATAATTTTAAAAGTTGTGTGTAATGTTACCCGTAGCAACAAAATGGCGTCAATACGTACCTAATACGTTCTTGGTTGTGGCTGTGGCAATGGTGACGCAGACTGGCAATCAAAACAAAATTGTTGCCAATAAAATAACCCTTCGTTTTGACGTCACATCGCTATACCTATACATTGTGAAGAATTGTAAGTTTTTGCCTATAATACAAATTATTTAATAATATTCAATATTCTCCAATAGATGTTGCGAAGGACTTGAACCGTCGGGAATATTGTTTATTAAATTAGGTGTACTATTAGTGTAACTTCGGAAAACCCTAATATATTTTCCACAAAATTACAACATGGCAAAAAACCGAACGAAAAACTTTAAATATTGTAATTTTGCATTTACGGATACATTGCATATTTTAAAATATTTTATACCATGCAATGTAACATAAAATGGCAAAAAAGTTCAACAGAAAGCTACCTTCGAAAATAACACACATTTTGCACCCCTTTTTTTTGAAAATACAATTTCATAACTTGGATTTGAACACGCGACCCTTAATGGTATGTTTAACGTCTACGGCTGTCGTCAATCACTAAATCACATTGTGCCTATTAGCATCGTTCTTCTGAGTTAGCATACGCATAATGTTATAAACACTCAAAAAGAAATATTGTACTAAAAATACTTTTCTTCTTTCTTTATTCTAGCTTTTTTATCAAATTTTTAAAATTACAGTACAATATTTATTAAATAAAATATGCAGCGCAATGCAAATTCCTTCTTCGTAACAAGTTTTTGAGCTAGAAGTGTCTTCAATTTCAACAGTAAAACCCACCTACTGGTAATTGCAGCCCTAACGGTGATGAATATAAGCGGGCTGGAGGCGACGTAGCGGTGTGGCACGAAATTTAATCTTCCCCCCGTCTGCCACCCGTCCCCCACCCCGGGCAATATACCTACGCGACATACCTACCGTAAAGATATTTTATTCACACTACCAAAATAGCTAACGTCTTTGTTTTTCAATAGGGCTGCCATGACAACGCCAGTAGACATTATGTACTAATGCTGCTCACAACGGATAAAGGACTACCCAATATTTATACCTGTTGTGCCGGAAGATACAAACGACGCTTTGGCAGCCTACCTACACTAATAATGACTCAATAACAACATTCCGAAATCGCTTTTATAGCAACTAACGTTAATACAAAAATGTCTATGAATATCGAACATAGTTTATGGAAGTTGCATTTTCTTTCAGCGTACTAATAGATAAAATACATGACAAGTTACTTTTATAAACACTATATTAAATGGAATATATTATAACACAGGCTTAAGCTTTTATAATTTTTTCCTCGTTTTTCTTTTCATATCGTACTTTGTGCAAGGCACACGAGAGAGCGAGAAAGCTCCAAGCTTGCGTCGCTTTCGCCCTCCGTGAATGCCTCCTGAAAATATCTATTGATTATCGTATATATGCCGGTTCGTATGTATAGCTCGCCAGCCCGCCCCATATTATGTTTTGCTGTCGAGTGCCAATTTATTTGAAAAACGTTCCCATGTTGATAAATAAACTTACTACTCCATTAGTGCTTAATAGTTGTAAACAATTGTTATATGACGGGCTGTAAAACACTGAATAAGTTTGTTGTACTAGAGTCATTCTGAACCTTAAATTTTATTAAAATTATAAACCAATAATAAAATAAACTAAAAAGGTTATGCAGGTACAACATGAGTACAAATCAAAGACTTTATTCTGATATAAAGGTCAAATACAGCTATCACTTATTAGTTATTAAATTTATAAAAAATATAAGTATCTAGGCTATATGTATGGAAAAAAATTGTTAGAATTTAAATTAATTATAAGATGTTTTTTTTAAATTATTCTGTCGTAACCGTAATGGCTTGTTCCATGTAAACTATGCTGAGTAGCACGTACGTACATAGTATACTTTTACATTGGCTAAGACCTGTCGGTTATAAGCAAAATATTATAAAAAGTTGCCACAATATTTCTTTCCCCAAAATATAAGTAATTAAAATATAACATAAATAACTTTAATAACATTTCTTAAATTACATTCCCTCAAAATTGGAAAAAAAAATTTATTAGAACAATGATTGAGCAGAATTTGTTAACTATATAATCAATTTAAATTAACTTTAATTCTAAAGGTTATGCCTAGTAAGTGATAATCAGAGTCCTTATTTCTAGCGAGCTTATTTGTTTTACTTTTTTCTTTAAGTTTTTTCAGTAAATGAAATTTTAATAAGTATCACTTTTTAGGGTAAAATTTGAGTTGATTGTGGTAAAACGGTAATCTTAAAAAACGGAACGCGCTTGCGCGAGAACGGCGGGTGAACGCGGAGCGGTGGGTCGCAAGGCCGGGGTGAGGCGCGCAGAGTGAGGTAACGTCACGTCGAACAACGCAGGCTTTATCCTACCAAAATCGGGAGTATCGCTGTCCAACCTTTTGTTTCGTGTTATAACGGCTTTCGAACGTAACAGCATAAAGGTTGCCTGCGTCGCCCGAGAGTCGTTCAACGCGATTACGCGAGGTGGGAACGTCGAGAACGGTGTAGCTGTTATTGGGGCTCTTCTGTGCATGTTATACGCGGTTGTTTTTGTTCTAATAATAATTTCAACGGAATGTCGTAAAATACATATCGAAGAAGTGTCGGTCAAGAGACGTCTATGACGCATTGGAATTTATAACTCGAACGTTGATATCAAAATAAGATAGAAAATAAATAAATAGTGAGCAGTGTACAACGGCTGTTCGTGAAGTGATATAAAAGACCTTATCGCAATCGTATTAAGTGATATTGCATTTGTATGTGTGACGTGAACACGACTGGCAAAATATGGATCATTGGCTCAATGTTTGGTGCTGATACAAGCAATGTACTGTGTATTGTGATCACCAGATAGAGCAGCAGTTTCCCTATAGCTATCATGGATTGGAGAATCCGATGGCGCGCACATATGCGCCGGTGAAGTTCGTCGAGGCCACACACTTTTGAAACAGGTACCGGTTTTGAATTATCATTTTGTTTGATTTATAATGCTGCTCTGTTCAGGTCAGCGCGTGCAGGTGTGTTGCACTCGATCGCCAAATAATTATTTTTATATTTGAATATTAAATATGAACATCTTATAAAAGATATTTGTTCAAAACATATTAAATTAAGCAAAACATTTTTGATTACAGATTTTAAACCCCGAAATTCTCTGGTCGTCACTAGTAAACCTGCATCTGGCAATAATGGACGAAGGAAGACATGAAGAAAACTTTCCTGTTGCAAAGGAAGTACACAGCAATGACAGTGATGCCAATAATGAGGACCTTAGTTCTAATGAAGAACGAATCAATATCAATAGCAATAACTCTCAGTTTTATGAGAGTAGTGATAGCAAAATAGATTATGCTGTAAAAATAGATGACAATGATACATTAAGTGATATAGATGATATTAAAACAGATACTGCCTCAGCTGACAGTGAGGATTCTGCTCTAGGCAGCTTACCCCCTGACAGTGGAACAAATGATGGAGATGAAGAAGCACCTGATCGGTCAGATGGTAGTGATTTGGGCTTTGGGCCTGAAAGCAGTGACAATGCCGAGTTACCTAATTTCAACTTAGCACTGCCTTGTACTAGTGGGTTAAGTAACACAAAAACACTCTATTCAGACAATGATGACTGTCACACAAGCAATAATATCAGTAATAATGTTGAAACTGAAAAACCCCAAAAGAGCAATCTAAAGCGAAAGTATGAAGAAAATAATGAGGTAACTATACAAGCTAAAAGGACAAAACATAGCATACAGTTTGACAATGTCACAGTCTTCTATTTTCCTAGAGCTCAAGGATTCACATGTGTACCATCACAGGGTGGTTCAACACTGGGAATGGAATGGGAGCATACACATTCTCAGAAGTTTACTTTAGCTGAACATGCATTAGAGCAACGTCGGTTGCACAGACAACTATTACAGCAGATAAAAAATGAACGCCATAATACACAAGGGGTGTCCCTTTCGTCAAGTGAAGAAAGTGATACAGAGGAAGAGACTAGTGACATCTCAGAATCTGAACTAGACTTGGACAATTACTATTTCTTGCAACCTGTACCTACAAGGCAAAGAAGAGCCCTATTAAGAGCAGCTGGTGTAAGAAAAATAGAGGCCTATGAAAAAGATGAATGCAAAGACATTAGAACGTCTAGGGAATTCTGTGGTTGTGCTTGCAAAGGTGCCTGTAACCCAGAGAATTGTTCATGTAGTTTAGCCGGAATAAAATGTCAAGTCGATAGATTAAACTTTCCTTGTGGGTGTACAAGAGATGGCTGTTGTAACCCCACTGGGAGGATAGAATTTAACCCCATTAGAGTAAGAACCCATTTTATTAATACACTGATGAGAATAGGTCTTGAAAAAAAAAATGAGGAACACCAAGAGGCCATTAAAAGGCAATGGGCAGAAGCTCATAGCTCCGGTAGCTCCAATTGTCTTAATAATTCATATGAAAGAGAACGCTGTCTTAGTCATGAAGATGGATTGTTGCGTGATGTTAATCTCACACCGAGAGTGGAAGTGGAAACATGTGTCAATTCTGGTAGTTTTAACAATGTGCATTGTGCCCTCAAAAATGTGAAAGATGACTCTACATTTGGTTACAGAAGCAACTATGCAAATCATATGTGCCTCACTGATAATAGTATGGGGCATTTCAAAAATCCAGATGACCATCACCACACACCATACACATCAAACATTCTCCAAGGAAAAGGTCCGCCTTATACCGCAGCCACATCAATGCCATTTAATGCTATGCCTAGTAACCTACAAAATTTCCCATGTGACCTCAACTATGTTTACGAACAGCATTCCGAAGCACACCATTTCAAAAGTCTCCCTAGTTTTTCTGCATCCACCTTTGAGGAGTTTGCTCACAGTTCACAAATGTCAATGTACAACCATTATGGCCATCTATACATGCCGGATTATATGCATAAATCAAATATGAGCGTGTCTGGTCACAACACAGTACCTTACCACACCATGGGACACAATCATTACGAGGTTTATAAAAACAATACAGTATGTATAAATATGGATAGTAAAAATGAGTCTCAGTACACAACATTAATGTCTTCATATCAAAATAGTAATAAGTTGCAAACATTGGAGAATGATGAGAATTGGTTTAGTCACAATACTCTTATGAACCTGGACAATTGTGTTGATCACACTACCCAGGAAAGTCAGGAGGTACCACCAACCCCTGTAGAAACCCCTGCTGAAAGCGAGTCTACAGAGACTACGGAAAACTTTGGAGAATTGATAAAGAAAACCATGGTAGAATCTGTTATTGTGTAGTGAATTTCTTGTTGTATTTTAATAATTTCAATTAATTATGATGTTATTAAGTTTATAATTATATTAATTGGAAATTTAATAATTTTTTTGGGCACCCTCATATAATATGTTTTATTTTTACATTTAAATTATTAATAAATAAATGTGATACAATTTAATGTACTTATTAGTTTGAAAACTGAAAACATTAATTATTATTGTTTTTTTTATTAAATTATTAGCCAAAGTAGAAAATCTTAAAGTATTACACGTTTTTCTATATCATATATGGTATGACACCATGTATGAATTAAGTAAATATGATACAAATTATTAAAGAAAATACAACATTCAGTTCATTTTAATATTACTGCTTACATGAACAAGTAATTAAGTTAATAACTATCCTGTTAGTATTACAAATGTTAAAGTTTGTGTGTATGGATGTTTGTTAATAGTTAACTCAAAAACTACCTCATGGATTTTATTTTAATTAAAAGTTAATTTGAAATATGATAAAAAACGTCTTGTATGTAGAGAAAAATCTGCCTTTGGTGAAACATATCGGCTTGAATTGCAAACCTTTGGGCTTATAAATATATTTAAGAATCATTATCATAAGTCACAATGAACACGCGTGCGAAACTGCAAGGCGAAGATAGTTAATAACACATTGATAACAATATAATATATAAATTTAATTTATATGGCGAGCTCTATCTATATTCTCACCTTGATCTATGCACAGGTTAGCTAGTAGATAATAAGGCACTAAGCCTGACTTTGCATGATATCAATAAATGAGACCTGGTTAAAATTGCAAGTGATAGATCCAGGATGCTATTCTTATTTACAGGGGTCAATTTGGAAGTCGAAAACAGTAACTTATTATGTTTTTTATTATCTCCGCCTCGTAATTTTAAAGAAACTGGGTAAACAATGTATGTTGTCTTAAAAAATCGGATAAGAAAGTATATGCATGCGGAATGAAGGCAATTTATGGAGTAGGCTGTGTATTTCTTATGCAAGATACCAATACTTGTAATAATTAAATAAGGTTACGTTAGTCGAACTTGGACACAGAGATCAATCGAAGAATACAACGGGGATGGGCAGCTTTCGGGAACCTGTCATCTCGACCGAGCGACTGAACTTTCCTTAAAAGACAGCTGATAGTTAGCTACTATTTTTCTAAAAAACTATTTTCACATATTGACACGCTAACATACTAACTATTTCGATGTAAACTTATTGATACAAATGATTAATACAAAGTAGTTCAAAGAAATATTTTCAAAGGAATATTTTGTTAGTCAATGTCTCTGGGAACTTGACCATTTTATAGTTTTAAGAAAGTGGCTTAGAAGACATTCTGATGAAATAAATACAATAAAAGATATTAGAAATTTATAATGTAGCCCTAGAAATTGAGGGGGGATTTCGTCATAACGCAAAATTTTATCCGCATATGGACTAGTGGCTCAACCTTAAAACGTGGCTAAAAAAAGTTATTAGTGATTTACGTTACGGTAGAAGTAGAGCATTAAAGTGGCAAAGTAGTAATTTATAAGAAGACAGCTTGCTTTTAAACTTTTTATTTTATTATATATAAAAAAATTGATGTCATAAGAAGTTTAATAAGTTCGTCTCGTGGCTATGAATTAGATTTCTGAATCTGTATCGCAAAGTGTAAATTAGTAATCTTGAGCTTATTAAGCAGCTTAAAAATTAAATTTTCTCTACGAAATTGTTTTTAAATATGAATCGCAGAAGATTTAATCACGAAAAGATAAAAGCAATATTTTTATAAATTGATGATATTTTAAGGACACATACCTAAGCATTTATTCAAATTTATTCTGTGTAAACTTTGGCATGTAAAAATGCATGTTTTAAAAACTAGAGCTTTAAATAACATTAAAAGTTTGGTGTATAATGTGAAATACTAAGTTTAGCTTAGCTTAGTAGACCTTTCCCGGAGTGTTCAATTTTTAAAAATCTATATACCTTCGAAAGACCGATCGATTAATAAAATTAGTCTCCATATCAGATAATAATCTTATTTTCTTGACGGCATATGCTTCAGACCTAAGTTTACTTGCCAGCCTATTAATATGGGAGCCCCAATGAAATTTTGCGCCTATAATTATTCCTAGAAATATAGTTAATTCAACTACGCCGCCTTTCCGTCCATAACCTCCTCAACATAGTTATTTATTAATGTATCTCGATATAGTTTGAAAACCAAGGAGGTATCATCTTAAATCAAATTATAAATTAAACCTCAAGGAATTGCGTCCCATTGTTGCTGTAATGCAATTTTAAGATCCTTAAAATAAGCCGGGACCGAATTTCTTATTTTCCATGCTCTATGGGATTCAAATTCGATTTCTAAGCACACTGGTAATGATGAACCGGTCATCTTTGGTCTCAGTTTTTCTTTTCTGTCCGTTTCCTGTGAGTCTCATATATTATCCGGTATGTCGGTACCTCTTGACGACTGTGTATTCTACCGACTTTGATACTCCTAATGTTTGGACCACAAGTTGGTAGGTTTGCCCAGTTTCAATTAAGAAAAAGCCCTAGCAACTTGGGTGGCATTAAGATCTGGCATTCTGAGTATCATCATCATCATCATCATCAGCCTTTGATAGTCCACTGCTGGACATAGGCCTCCCTAATACACTCTATCCATTAGGGTTTTGGACCGTACTGAATGGAATTCTGAGTATATTTGCAGTAAAAGCTCACACTTTAACAAGATAAACAATACAGTCACAGTTGAAAGTAACCCTAAAAACCTAAATTTAAACTCAAATTCAATGTTAGAATTTTTTTCGTAGTATAAAAAGATGCTTATCAAGCAATAAATAAGAAAAAAAACACAGGAAATTCGAAAATAAAAGAGTTCAAACATTTGTTTTTTAATGAGGACTTAAGATTATCTGTGGCCAGTATGTAAGATAATTACATCAAAAAATATAGAAACTTTTTTTTACGTTCCTTTCAATTTATCCACAGGTTTAACAGCTATTTCTGCGTTATTAATTATTACACGTGGTAAGTCACGTGTTACACATTTATATTAATAGTGTAGGTTGTGCATATAAGTATTTTTTCTTGTCTACGCAGGCAGACGGGCACTCGTGCCACCTCATGGTGGTCATGGAAGCCCATAGAAATAGGCAATTCTAGTATTGCCACTGATACCACCAGTGGTATCACCAACGCGTGAGCGTTGACCGTGAGACATAGGGTGTTAAGTCTCGTTTATCCAGTAAATACGCTGGCTACGGTGCCCTTAAAACCGGAACACGGCAGTGTTTTCACACTACTGCTTTGCGGCAGAAATAGGCACCGCGGTGGTACCAACCCAGATGGTCCCTTGTAAAAAGGGGACCTGCCACCATTAATACTTGTAAAGAATGCAAACTAAATAAATGTCATTATTTTATGAAGGAACTGTAATAAAAATATAATGTTTAATGGTAAAATTTGAGCCCTAAATATATCATAATAAAACATTTATCTGCCTAAAATATCTATTATTCAATTAAATAAAACTTTTAAAATGGGTATCCTTTCCCAATATTGCATGTTAACGCAATGAATAAGAAATTCCCATGATATTGTACGTTTTATTAATCCCTATGTCGTCGTTCGACTCCCACGGACGAATAGCTAAGATTGGATTGGTCACGTCAACAGAAGTAGTTTCTTCCCGTTTTAAAGTCAAAATGAACGACTGGTATTGTATAGAGATGTAATATTTACGATGCTTATTTGGGGCAATCACTAATACGTTGTCTATACGTGTTGTGAATTCTATATATTTCAATAATTTTTGTTGCCCATCATTTATAGAAAAACATTCGATATATGTGTGTATGTGATGTCAACAAAAATTCTTAGTATTATGATTTTTAAAGTAACATAAATTACTCATCCTTATATCGGCTTTATTACATAGTAAAAGCCTTGTCAAAATCAGATCTGCTATTTCACAGATTAGTCTAAACAAACAAACCGCACACAAAAGTTTCAAAAATGTTGATATGTTATATGTACAGTCAGTCATATATCAGGATGTAATTATTAAACCATTTTTTTAAAAAGTAAACGTTAAAAAATTTAAGCAATATTAAAATTTTCTCCTTTTGATTGTATAAATAAATATTCCGATTTAAAAAATGTTTTAAAAGTACTTTATACTACTGATGTATTGTTACTTAATCTTTACAAAATAATAATTACGTTAAATATTATAAAACGCGTGTTAAGCACATATCTCTGGAAGTCTGCTATTTCAAAAATCTTTTGCATCGCTTTTATGGAACAATGGTATTGTTCTGCATTGTGTAGTCATATACGTACTACACATGTGCGCTTTAGTGCAGGGGAGTCATGACCCCTGTAGCCACCGCCCTCAAGCTTTTGCATCAACATTTCACGATCATGATGTTTTAAATATACTATATTTTCAAGAGGAAACTGGCGAACAAAAAAACCGTGTTACAAAATACCACATCTGAATGTTTTATTTGTTGTTTCTATATAGGTAATGATAAGAATATTTTTATGCTATTTTTAATTTAGTTGTAAAACGTTTTCTGAAAGTTTTACGGTCTGTACATAGTATTTAAATTACTAAGTATTTACAATTTATATTATAGTAATGTAGTGATTGAAATATTTATTGATTTTACAAAAGATATTATTAAACAGAATGTAAAGTTATAAAACAATCAACAGAGAGCGTGATTATTATTTGTCCGTCGGAGCAATTCATCAGTAACACACGATGTTCCAGCAATATGTAAATGTTCCAATCTAAGAATAACCTCGTTGCACTATGCGATATAATTTCCTTTCTCTTTATATTTTTGTAGCAACCGCTGTGAGCGTGTTTAGACAAATGATGACCTTTTTATAGTCTTTTGCCAACGAATTTGACATGACCTTGGTACCTACGAGTGCAAGGTTCAACTTTTACTTCTGATAAAGGCCACGCGTGTACAATTCTATTACATAGTTTTAGCGTAAGACTTTTATTTTTAATCGAACGTTCATCTAATAATGGAAATGTGATATGTGGCTCCACACCAAAACTCTAATCGTCGCTCTAAGATATATTACGTATCCTTCCTCCGGTAATTATGCGGGCTACGGTATCCTTTAAACTAACATCAGCTACTTCATTTTTACGAAATAGTCGAGTCTGTCAAGCATCTTCCAAAAGAACAAAGTCTAAAATCGGTCACTAAAACTTTAATATATCCTTAACAATTCCAATACTGATGATTGCTTTAATACTGATTTTCGCGAGGTGATACTTTTTTTCCTCAGAAAAATTCAACTATATAAAAGCTCAGACGCATGGTTCCGTCAATTAGAACTGGCTTTTATGGGATCATAAGTAAAGTCCGAAAATGTCAAACATTTTCGTCATCAATCTAGCCTTCTGAATTAATGTAGTCTCAATGCTAGGATATGATGAAAGCACGCGTGCGCACGACTTATTTATCGCTAAACTTTACATAGTCTCCGAAAGAGGCATAATAACTCAGTGACTTAGTACGCACTCGTTACAAAGTCATAAAGTGATAAAGCTTGTCTTCACAACGTCTATCTGACGATTCTAACGAAATGTCGTTCGAAAATTCAGAACTTTTGTCACAATTAAGTTAGCATGACCACTCGGATTACACGCCAAATGTGTGCTCCGCATTAGCCTCCACTCCAAATCAACCCAAGTTTGAAATAATCCACCGACTGCCACCGCCATAGGCAGGGTACCAACGAATGGACTTACACAGCGACTGCAATTGCCGACAGCCGCGAGCACTAAAAGTTAACTCGCAATACACAGATAAGTGGCAATGCAACCCTCTGCTGGTAAAGCACAACGTATACTGACCGATCCAAACGCGTCCAGCCAAAAGCGTCGACCACGGAAACGTTCTTTCTCGACCGGACGAGGAAGGGTCGCCGAGACTCCGGACCCAACGGGGTCCCTACATCAGACCCTCACACCACACGAGTAGGGATAGCACACACTCACCTGTAGTTCGCCTCGCTACGAGCACAGCGACACACACACGCGTATACTAGATACACCCGGTTCCAGGGCGGTTCTCACCGCCCCCAGCAATCGATTAATACAGTCGCCAGACCGTAGGCGTCCGGTCCGTAAACCGATCGTCGACGATCCTTAGGAGACATAAACTAATACCTAACTGACGTACCTTTTGTACGTGTGGCTCCATTTTCAAAAATGTGGGCCACCTAGTTCTAAGGGACGGAGCTTCTTCGCGAACTCTGTGTTAGATGAAGCTTACTAAAGACATGAGTCTGGAAGCATAACTTCAGGATAAAAAAAAAAAAAACCCTTTAAACTGGAACACAGTACTATTTGTGTACAAATAATGGTTGGTCTAAGCACCTTTAAATAGAACAAAAAGTTTAATAATATTATACTATTACACAATAATTGACGATTTAGCTTTAATGAACTTATTTTCGCGGAGTGTGATATATTTTTTTCACTAGAAAAATTAACTTAAGTAAATAGCTAGGGCCAGCATGGTTGTCCGTCAATTTAAATCCTGCTAATTTTATGTGATCATAAAGAAGTTAAAGTCACAATCTTCAAAATTTTTCGATCACCAATCTAGGCTTCCGAATCAATAGTATTGAATGTTTGATTAATTTCCGAAAGCACCCAGTTTGCGACTTATTTCGTCGCTAACTTTATCATGTTTCCAACAAGATAATAAATTCAAGATTAGTACGCATCGTTACAAATAAAAGTAAACTATAAAATTTCCCTAGAACGTTATTGGATACTTTAAACGACATACATTGTGTTTCGAAAATTTCGAGTAAACCTTTTCACAAAATTAAGTTTTAGATAAATTGAAGGAAAAGCTGAAAATCGATTAAATCAAAATATCTACATCTTGGCCAGATGAAAGTACATAAACAAAATCTAATTTAAAACTCAATTACCGCCAAAATGTGGTGACGCGTCAGAATTCACGCGCACTCCGACTTAGCCCCCACGTCTGGGCAGTACACTCCCCCGAATCTGCCACCCAAGAGCCATAGGAGCCAGGAGATCTCAACCCTGGCAGGATAAGTCTCCCAGCCTCCAGCGGCGGCCTAGATGTAGGGCTTCGCCGCTAGCACCATTTAGGCCGTGAAATGAGGATAGCGTCGATCTCTCATTCTTCTATGCCAAATGTCCCCCGCCCCCCTCTCCCGACCCCAACAAGTCGCATCAGCGGTTCGGTCCCGCCGAGTCGCAGAGGATAGGGAGTGCGGCCTACGAACTACAGACACTCCTTTTCCCCCGCAACTCCACCATGGCTGCAGAGAACAGGGACAGCCGTGCGTCTAGCGCCTCTACTCCGTCCGCTGCACGCTCCCAGGCGCATTCAAAGCTGGTTTCTCCAGCCAGCTTAGAGCTGCCTTCTCCACGGCTGGCCTTACTCGTCAGGCCGGCCAGCTTCCCCGCGGCTGGCGCAAACTGCAGGTACTGAGTGTCACCGCTACGACAAAGCGAGATCCTGAATTACGTCCTAAAGCAACTGATCGAGCCGAGGTTCCGCCCACCTGGGTGCCCGCGATTCATGTCTGCTAACAGGTTAGACAAGTACAGACATAAGCGAGTGATAGAGCCGAGGCTCGGCCTACCTGGGCAACCTCGATTCAGCTCGCTGACAGGAAAATCAAGTGGCTGCCCGGGCCGAGATCATCCTTTAGGGGGCTCTCGGATCTAAGCCACAAATTCAGAAGTCTGTGCACGCTTAAGTTGCACAGCCCTCGACTCCGTTGGGTTGTAGCGATTCACTCCACCAACATGATTTCATCCGAAAAAAAATTAAACACCCTACTTCAACGCTACTCATCTATACTTCAACATTCAAAGACTGGTCCTTCAAAAGCCTCAAGCATCAACCTTCAACTTCTGCTAAACTTCTAATGCTATTGTTTAGCACAAGATTTGGTTACCTTAATTCCGAGTCTTAATTTGATGAGCTGTAGTAATTAACGACATGATCTAAGGTCTACTGAGAATATTGATTCATTCATATCGAATCAATAATAAAAATTTGCTATTTCCTTGACTTAATTATTGGTAATTTTAATAAATTATTGCATGTGTCATGAATTGGCCTTTTTACGCAAACCTCAGACAAAGCAACAGTGTACTCATACAATACAATAAAAAGTTGAAGTAACTTTTGTGACCTCTTAATTAATTTTATATACTTCTATCAGTATTTCAGTTAAATTGGAGAAGAAATTTTCATTAACAAAGTGTTGTTAACTCTTATAGGAACGGATTGAAAATGGTGGTTTAAAATTTTCCGCTAAGTTAGAACTTTTTCCTAACTAAAATTATTACATACAGTTACAGTTTAACGTAAGATCTCTAAAATACTGCTGTTATAACAAAAACTTCCTTAATTTATCTTATGTTTAGATAGATATTAGAAGTTAATATTTTATTTTAATAAATTAAAAAAAAAAATACTTTACAATTATCCAGCACAGATCGACTATTTCATATTTTACACCTGTCTGTCAATAGACTACACCCTAATAGTGCCCTAAACAGACGTCGCTATTAGCATGTATTTTAAAACATTAAAGAAAGAAATCAATAAGTAATGCTTGTACTATAGAATTGCTCGTATTATGGAAAAATACATATTATTTATGTATAAACAGAAAAAAACTATTCATCACAATATCTTTTATGGTAGTGCGCATCTATCCCAACCTCCTGTAACAGTCAGGGTCACTTACCACTGCATCAAACGGGTTGTAACAAAAATAAACATCTTATCCAAAATAATACTTTATTGTTATCCAGAACAACATTGCAGTTCATACCAGATCCAAAAAGGGTGTTGGAAATATTTAAACGAGGGTTTTATTGCTAAACCGTCGCTTCCTGGCTGATTCGGCTGTGTTCCACAAATTTTAAAACCACTTTCATAAGTTATTATTTTTTTGTTTATACCCGAATACTATACATTATAGAATAAAATGACTTTTACCCCCTGGGCAACGGCCGCTGGAAAGTGTTCAAAACGTCGGGAATTTAAATATGTAAAATTAACGCAATAAAATCCGTAAAAACTCATTTTATTGAATAACTTTCATCAGCACTATTTTTCACAGTTTGACACAATAACTTAATCTACTGGCAACAAATTTGGATACGAATAAATTCAAAATCCTCTTTGGATCTGGTGCACATACATTCAATTTCTTATACAACATATAGTTTGTTCTGATTCCGAATTAAATATAAAAGATCGTTATAATGAAATATCTAAATGGAAATATACGTGTGCAACTGGAAGAACTTAACTGGCATAATTATTAACGTATCTGAGCAAAATATTGTATGGAATCTGTTTAAAAATCATTAATCAATGCTTATTGGACATCGAGTAATGACGTATGACGACAGTCCACCAATGAGGACGCTTAACGCATTGACGCCATTTTGTTGCTGTAGTTACCGAAATCATATGTCATTTATTTATATATGTTACCTAAACGACAAACTTCAACTATCAATATTGATTATAATTCACAGCACTCGACCTTGTCTTAAAAACTTTATCCGCACCATTATTTCTACACTAACTTAATATTACCATATAATCATATATTTAAAACGGGAAAATGGAGCGAACAATAACACTATGGATTGAAAGCGATAGATTTTGTCAAGAAGTCACGAGCAATCGCCAAACTTTGACAGTTTTATCTTTACTGGCAGTGAGAAGGGTGTTCGTAGCGGCGTCCAGATGGATGCAAGTGATGGAATCTGTAACAAAACAAATTAAAATATCTTCATACAATATAGAAGTTCACACTTGCTTATTGATAGTCAAACACGACACCACCAGTTCGGAATAGGACGCCACAGACCCGAGAAGAATAGGAGAAAGAAACTCCGCAGACTATTTTTTATAGTTATCCTTAAGAAATATTAACAAAGAATATAAGCATACATAATTTGTAATTTAAAAACAAAAAAAAACTAATATTAAGTAGCTGTGGCACATGTATTTTAAATACACAGTTGATAGTAAAAGGATTTTGAAAAATACCTACATAAATATTTACAATAGAAATTAAATAAAATTTTACAACTGCACTTTACAATAGAATTTAATTCCGACATTCAGACCGCTTAAATAAAGGAAAAGAATTTTATATTTTCTTCTAATCTCTTGTTTAATTTAAAAATGTTCATTGTAAAATTAATCGACGGATAAAAAAACAACAAAGGTTTCAGTTAACCGCCTAACGCAATAACACTAACCATCCAAAATTATATTAAAATTAATTTTGGAAAATCGAATCGAAAAGATTCTAACTAATATACATATATACAAAACACACTTCATTATTGATAAAGGAATAATAAATACGATAAAAGTCATTGAATACACAACAACGAGTAAAATGTTTCAGAGTTATTATCAGTAGAAAAATATATTCAATACTACTGTTGGTCTATGACACACAAACACTTCTCCAGAGTAAGGTGTACCTGAGAATAAAACTTAATGACGTCTCAATTATCACGATTCTTTGGTCATTTGACGCTAACGTATTTTTTTATTGGATTGACTTTAAATCGAGATCATGATTAACGTCGGTAACTAAAGATTTTATGATTTAATAAAAGACAATGTCCATGATCGTGGGCAGACTACCATGATAACCATGGCTATAAAGTATCTAAAACGTCAGGAAATGCGATAAAATCCGTAAAGCCTATTATTAAATCATGTGTATTTGCGTAAATGCATAAAAGAACAAAGATTTGATATCTTAAATATTGAAGTAAGCGATACACTCTACCAATAAGAAATAATAATAACTGAACAGTTTTATTAGTGAGGGAGAAGGTCCGACGTGCGTTTAACCGTCGGACCTTCTCCCCGCCTGATAGATTACAAAAAGGCGTTCGACTCGGTACCTCATACATCGCTAACGAGGATACTCGAACTATACAAGATTGATAGTACAGTGAGACTTCCTCGGGCAATGCATGAGGCAATGGAGTACGACACTTTCTTATCTAGGCGAGCGGATGACGGCTGCGGAAGACAGAATAAGGATACGTAGGGGAATCTTCCAGGGTGATTGTTTGAGCCCAATATGGTTTTGCCTCTCCTTGAATCCTCTAAGCACACTGCTGAGGCTTCGGGTGGAGGATTTCAGCTTCGGCGAAGAGGGACAAAGGTGACCCACTTTTTCTAAATGGATGATCGCTCTCATCTAATGGAATTGTTAAAGATTACTTGTGATTTTAGCAATTCAATTAGAATGGAGTTGGGAACGGATAAGTGTGCGATTATCCATGTTGAAAGAGGTAGGGTCACCCACACCGACGGGGTCCATTTAACTACACCAATTAACATAAGGATCCTCTCGAAGCTGAAACATACCGCTACCTGCGCATGTCACAAAACGTGAGGTATCGACGAGGCCGGTGTAAAACATTCAGTTCCTGAAGTATTTTTGGACGCTTGACAAAAAGTGCTAAATAGCTTTTTGTCAGGTGTAAATAAACATCACGCGTATAACGTTGGTTATGCCCGCCCTCGTTTATACTTTCGGCATTCTTAGGTGGTCTCAAACCGAGCTAAACGCCTCTGGACAGAAAAGTGGCACCATTTTGACGTCACACAGGATGCACCACCCGAGATCGTCAGTGATGAGGTTGTACTTACCACGAAAGCATGGTGGGCGGGGCTTATTAAGCGCCCTTGCTATGCATAATCGTGAAGTGTGCAACCTACGTAAGTACTTCCTGGCGAAATCGGATGATGCATTCTACGCAGGCGTCATTGAGAGTGATAAAGGACTTACCCCTCTATCTTTAGCCAACGAGCAGTGGCAAGACCCGGCAGTGCTGAGCATCTCCGACCGTAAGACTGTATGGAAAGGGAAAGAGCTACACGGGCCGGTCTACAAAGCTCTCCATGAGCCTCATGTAGACGCTACCGCCTCAGTAAACTGGCTACGTTTTGGTAATCTCTTCGAGGGTTTTGCCTGTGCAATACAAGATCAGGTTATTAAGACCAACAACTACAGGAGATACATCCTTAAGGATGGCACCACAGACGTTTGTCGAGCCTGTCGCCATCCTGGGGAGACCCTACGGCATGTTATCTCCGGTTGTTCGGCTCTTTCTAACACTGAGTATTTGCACAGGCACAACCTAGTAGCCAGGATACTCCATCAAGAGCTCGGTCTGAAGTAAGGTCTGGTGGAACGGATATTGCCGTATTATAAGTACTCGCCGGACGCCGTGCTCGAAAATGATCGCGCAAGGCTCTATTGGGACCGGTCCAATATCACGGACAGAACGATACTGGCTAACAAGCCTGATATTGTGCTGATGGACCGGCACTGTCAAGGGGATTTTTGGTTGAGATCACGATCCCATTTGACGAGAACCTCGTGAAAGCCGAAACAGAAAAGAAACGAAAATATCTGGATCTGGTTCACGGGGTGAGTGATATGTGGGGTCGGACACCGACCGAAATTATCCCTATAGTCTGTAAACGGTTAATCCCAGTGAGCCTCGCACAACACCTGAGACGGCTGGGACTCCGTGACGGACCGCTTCTAGCTCAAATGCAAAAAGCGGTGCTTCTGGACACCGCTCGCATAGTCCGCCGGTTCCTCTCCTTTCAACCTAACCTTCGGCCGTTTGGTCTCCCCTGCCGAGGGCTTCCGTCTGGCTGAGATGTATATAAATATTTATTGTTCATTATATTTATTGTATTATTATTCGTATATACGTAATATTTTATTTATTGTTATAAAATTTCCCTCAGCCAGATGAGAAAATTCTTTTAAAAATACAACATAATAATAATAATATTTCTGGACGAATAACACAACATCATCTAGTCCCAAACTAAGTAAAGCTTGTACTATGGAAACTAGATAACTGATAAATACATAAACTTAGTTTTCTTTTGTAAATAAATACATGTTATATAGATACAAACACCCAGACACGAGAAAAACACTATGTTTATCACACAATATTTTCCCCGGGTGGGAATCGAACCCACACCCTTTAGCGAAACAGTGAGAGTCACTAACCACTGCGCCAAGCGGGTCGTCAAGCGGAGCGTAAAATTCCACAATTCTGCTAACCGCCTTGAGACATGGAATGTTATGTCCTATTTAGCCAGTAATTACAGCTAAGGTGCCCTTAGAACCGCAGCAGTGTCTTTACAATACTTATTTGTAGGTGGTAGGTCCCCGCAGGCCCCTCCTCACAGGGGCCGTCAAGGGCAGTACCACTGCGGTGCCTATTCTGCCGCAAAGCAGTAGTTTGAAAATACCACTGTGTTCCGATCTGAAGGGTACCGTAGCCGGCGTATTTATTGGGTAAAGGAGACGTAATATCCCCGGACTTACGGTAGGCAGCACATTGATGATGCCTCTAGTATTGCCGATGTCAATGGGCTTCGATGACCACATTCCATCAAGTATCCCGACGTGCGTCCTGCTCTTCTGCCTTCGTTAGCGATACAAAAAATGATAAAAATTTACCATCGTGAGCCTTCAATCGGTCTAGTCGCGTGACGATGACCATGTCCCATTGCAGCAAAGCACCGTCGGCCCCTCCCAACCACAGAGTGCCGTGGCCCTGTCGGCATAACGACGCTAGCGCCTCCGGCATTTGCTTGTGGTACACCTACGTAAAATATATAGTTTTTTAAATGTATACTTGTGCAGATAAGGCAGCTAACTTGGCAAGTCTAATCAGAGTTTTAACAAATTATTTGCTTTTTACATATTGGTAATGGTATTCCAGTCAATTTAATTTTTTAAGATATACACAGCGTATATGAGTTACAATACGTCAGCTTTATAACTACAGATTAATCGTTATAAGCGTGTCGCATCCAAAAAACATCACACTAGAGAAGTTTTTACTTCATAACAAGAGTAAATTTCATAAGCAATCAAAATTACGTTATACAAGTTCGATAACACCGGTTGAGTCAACAATAAGCGCATCAAAAATATACACCGTTTAAAAAAAAAACAGAAAATACACTACATAAAAGAAAAAAAAACACTATATAAGCAAAGCAAACGAATTAAAAACGAACACATCACAGTGAAAGATATATATAACATTGAAAAAAATGGCTTAAAAGTCTTGTTACCAGGCCATAAAATCTCAATAAAAAATACGACAAAAAATAAAACAAATTTCAAAAAAGAACATCTGGCGTACGCGCTCACCGTGTGCATGACGCCGAGGTCGGTGACCTCCAACGCGCCGTCCGCGGCCGCCGTGACCACGCTGTCGCCGGAGAGCACGACCGCGACGCCGCACAGCGGGTGCGAGTGCGCGCGCACTTTGCACGTCAGCGTCTTGGACGCCAAGTCCCACAGGAACGCGTCGCCGTCGCTGGTGCCGGCTATTATGTCCAGCGTAGACAGACGACGCCTGGAAATTACATTATATTTCAGTTGATTTAGTGTCAGCATAAATGTGAACAAGGTACGTGTGGCGCTGTTAATATCAAAAGTTGTATATATATTAAACATTTAATCCTGGTGGATTAATGTATCTTAACTAAAGACCGTGTGACGTCATTATTGAGCTATAATTTAAAACAAGTACATAGAGCCAAAATGCAGATATTTTAAAAATTGCCATATACGAAAACGTTACTTGTGTGTCTTTGTGCTATCATTGTTTTTAGGTTGCTTGGGGAAATTTAGGCTATCCAACCAATTGCCATAAGCGAACTAATGACCCATCACCCTGCCTACCCTTTAGATTTTTGAGGTCAGATGCCAGTTACTCGTCGATGGACAAGAAGCCGTTCCTAAATAACTAGGAAACATATTTTTTAATGGCTTACGCAGGCAGATGAGCAGTCAGGCCACCTGATCGGAAGTGGTCACCGATGCCCATAGACATTGGCAATACCAGTGGCATCGCCAACGCGCTGCCTGCCGTGAGACATAGGGTGTTAAGTCTCGTTTACCCAGTAAATACGCTGGCTACGGTGCCCTTCAAACCGGAACACAGCAGTGTTTTCACACAGTAGTGCCGTGTGAAAACACAGTAGTGTGTAAAACACTGCTGTGTTCCGGTTTGAAGTACTGCTTCGCGGCAGAAATAGGCACCGCGGTCGGTGGTACCCACTCAGACGGTTTCCTGGAAAAAGGGGACCTACCACCGGTGTTTTGGAGAATGAAAGATTACCTATATGTGATAGCCGTTATCTTGCCGTCGTGGTCGAACTCAGCCTTGAGGCCTCTCAGCGCTTGACCAGTCTTGCCGACGTTGCCCCAAACACGCACAACTCCATCCCAACCGCCAGATATCAAGAGACGATCTGTAGAATAATGCATAATTTAATATCAATTCGGTAAATAATGCATAATTTTTTTCGATAATCGATTAATTAGGCGGTAATTAATACATTATTTCAAATTACACAAACAAACACCTTTCGGTATACGTTAGAACGATTAAAATATAGCTCACAATTTTGTTTTTGCTCATAATTTTTAGGAGTGTAGTAAGACAATAATGCTTTATACTTTCGAGACTTAGCATTTTTTTTAAAAAAACCTGGCTAAGCTGTACGAACCGGAACTTGAAATCATCATCATCATCAGTCTATGATAGTCCACTGCTGTACATAGGCCTCCAACTAACACCGCTACCCTTTTAAAGAGTTTTTGGACCGTATCCACCACGCTGGTCCAATGCGGGTTGGTGGGTGGACCGACTCGACGCATGGATCATCTTACTTTTCAGACAATTGGGTGATAGGCCCAAATTGCCCTAACCAACTAGGAAACAGCAAAATAAATGTTGAGTCCCGCAGGATTCGAACCCACGACCTCCGGTTTCTAAAGTACACGCCCATACCACTAGGCTACGGAGGCAGTACTTGGAAATATTGGTAACTTAATATGGTTGCATAAATAATATAAATTAAAGCTAACTAAGATAAATAAATTAATTAAACAATGAAACCCGTAGGTATATTCGTAGTGCATTGTCATTAGTCGAATATTGCTCAACGATTGATATACCGAATCATGAAAAAGGCTGGCCGTATTCGTTCGAGCGCTACGACGCTATATCGTTTTATCACTATTATCGTAGAACTGAAAATGGCTAACTAGCATCTCAATCTCATCTGATCCCTCATTAATATTATTGAACGCTACAAATGCTTTACTATGTTTCTTTATATCCTGAAATAATTTTGTGAAATCTAGATTTTGGTCTGAAATTATTTAAAATATCAAGGCATACCTTGCTCCAACCAAAGGAGACAACTGACTGAATCGTCGTGCGCTCGAAAACTCTCCACGACCCTTCCGTATTCAACGTTGTACAGGTATCTGAAAACGTGAAATATATTTTTCGTACACATAAAATATTTTTACTTGATTTATGCAAATATTGTTAAAAAATATAAAAAAAAACTTGAATTGTTAACCGTCAAATTGTTAACTGTCAAATCAGCAGGCAGCGAATTTTACAACTAAAATCAAGCACTTCAATATAAAACGCACATTACTAACAAAGAATAATTTAATTATCGGACTGAGAAGTTGTCAAAATAAGTTTAAAAATTGTGATAGAAAACTAGTAAAATTTTAATAATAATCCCATATAAAATTATAGATGTTAAACTATAACCGCTGTAAAGTTATCTTGTAATACTTCCTTAAAAATTCATGATCTGAGTAAACTTTAAATTTTTTTTCGACGCTGTCACCCTTTGAAATATGTAAGAAATTTATAATGTTTATCAAAAAAAAATGTTTTTATAAATAACTGTGCATACATAGCCATCTGACATGTGATGCATTCGTGTAATATGCGTAACGACATAAATAAAAAATATATAGAAGTCAACGAGCTACTAACATCTCATTGTCCCACGAGCCGGCGGCGACAGTCTGCTCGTCAACCATCACGCACGCGCTCAAAGGGGTAGAACAGAGAACTACACTCCTCATCTGTTTTCCTTGTAGCAAATCGTACACCTTCAACGTGCCGTCTTTGCCCACAGAGACGATTCTAGAACCTTCGCGGATGACGCAAGTGACCGCTTCCTTGTGTAGTCTGATAGTGTCGGTGCACTCCAGGCCGATAGGTTTCGTACTGACGTGCTGGTCGCCAAACGGCCTGGGCACTCCTTGGGCCGCCTTCCTGACATGGGGCTTGGTGAAGAGCTGCTTGGGGACTTGGCCAAACTCCATGATCTGCACTTCGAACGCGTGTCGGTCGTTCATGTCGTATACGCACTCCAGATCTATGGAGCCCTCGTAGCAGACGTGGTGGAAAACTGAAAGATTTATTCAAATATCTTCATTCAACGTAGAATCTGATGACTGTCTCTGTCAATGATAATATCTGATTGACTGTCAGATAATTTAGCACCGAATAGTAAATCGATACAAGTAATTTCCTTTTGATGACAAGTACAAGAGTACTTGTTCTATGCTAAAAAGCATAGAATCAAATTTTGCGATACCAAGTAGTGTTGAATGAGTAATTTAAAAAAGCCAAGTGCCTACTTACGAATCGAATGAAACTAAAATGATGTTACTTGAAATTCTTTAGGAGACATCCGCGTAAACGTAATTAGAAATATTGATACTCTTTAGGCAATTTAAATGCGATACTATATCGTCTTGTTAAGTAGGCAATTGTTATAGTCATTAGTAAATCTAAGTACATAATTACGAGAAATTCTTTCTTATTTTATTCTTGTTCATTGTAAAAATTTTATCGATATGGGTAACAATCAGGTACAGTACAGGCACGGAAGCTTATGATCAAAGATGAACCGTTGTAAGAAACTTAAAAGGGCCAATTAATTTTATTGATAAATTTTAGAAAGTAGTATATGTACTAGGTGTGGCCCGCATGATATATATATATTTTTCTAAAACACACGACAACAACTACGCTGCTTTATGAAGAAGAGCGCTTCGCAACTTAGAACTAATTTATTCACGCACCCAATATTTTCTGCTTAATTTATAGGCAGGATATTTTTAATCAGATCAGTATTCAATGATTCGATGAGAATTTCATATAAGTAATCCCACTGCAATAACCGTTGACGTTATCAATTCGACTACAGTATTAAATGAGTCATGCTTGAAGGATAAAATTTAATTATATTTTACACAACCTTATAAACGTTGCAGATAGTTAAAAGGCATTTAGATTAAAAACAAATCTCTAAAAAAGTAAAAATGTACACTGTTACTAATTTATAATTCTTAAAACAAGTACTGAGCCAAGAGATATTGATTTTAGTTTACAATTTAAATCCCGACGCTTCACACTTTATACCGGCCGTAGTCACGTGACAGACTGAAAATGTAAATGAAAGTTCTTTTATTCAATAATGTGTACTATTTGCGTGAATAAAAGAACATTCGTTGAATCGCCGCAGGATTCAAACCTACGATTTCCTCCAAGGGTACGGTGACAGTCAGCACACAACACACAAGCAACAACTTACCATTACGAGCCTTAACCGCCTCCTCCCCTCTCTGTTTGTATCCAAAAATCAGATCAATCCACAAATGCAGATGTCTCGACACATAATCGCACTCCAGCGCCTCTCGCAGTTTGGTGACAAAGTGCTCGGGTGACATCGCCCAAGGCGGGAGGGTGACGTCACCCACTTTAGTGCCGTCGTACCTCTCGCCGAAGTCGATCTCGTATTGGTTGAGCAAAAAATCCCCTTTCGCACTGGTGTCGTAGAATTCTGGGACCAACTCCTGTGATCAAGAATTCATCATCATCAAAAACAGCCTGTACCAGTCCACTGTTGGACATAAACATTTTTTAATTAACGACAAGAAGACCGATCTTGATGGCATCCAATAAAGAGTTGCTCATAATTGCAACGCCGTGCAGGCGGATTGGCAATTGACAATAGGCATGATGACAGTAATCAAAAATACTAAAATACTATATTTATTGAATAAAACTTATAGTTTGAAATATAAAATACGCATAGTTTTTTTTTATTATAGGTGTGATTAATATTTATTTTAAAAAATAAAACTACAGAAATAAGGCAATACGCCATGATATCTTAAACACCAATCAGAGCGCATGACGTCAGGCAAACGATACGAATACGAAGAACATCCTGTTTTTATTATTTTTGTTTGAATACCGAGTACTACATGAGTGTGAATATTATTAGTTTGAATATAAATAAGACGAATCAAGGATTTACTAAGGCAAACAGCGCTAATTTGCCTAGAATCGATATAATAATGCTGGAAGAGTTTTTGTTGATATAAACCTCGAAATAGATAGTTTATATTTTTACATTTAGACCTCGTACAAAATATTATTACCAAATACTATATACTAGAATCTACAAAAATATGTGATAACTTACGTCAAAGTGATCTCCACAAAAATAAAGTTGAGTACTGGGCAATATTCCTTTTGAATCTCGCTCTTGCAAGTTTAAGCTACTTATTTATTTTAGGAACGAACACAAATAGCTTATTAGAGTAGGATATAGATGTAGATTTCACACTGGGAAGCCCACACTACCCATATACTTTCGAAATCATATTTAATAACATAAAATAACTAAATTCTTGCATGAGCGCAGCGCGTTTACGTTTGATTACTAAAACGTGACGTCACAAGCCACGATATGACACTAGCAAGCGATTTAGGGGGAAGTTTAAATTATTATTTTAAAATTGCATTTTTTCCTACTAAACTTTTAATTTCTGCAGAAATGTCTCATTCATTGTAAATAGTATATATTTCTGGACATTATAAGTCCATTTTTCAATTATAGTCATCATGCCTATTTGCGCTTGTACTGCCGATCTGCCTTACTACCGCCCACTGTAAACCAGATCTGCCGTCAAGTGGGCGGTGGGGTCGTCATATCCCTACGCCAGCAAGATCAAGAATTAGTTACTAATTATAACCCACCACATAAATGAAGTAGTCTGCTCCGTAGCAAAGTGGTATAGGCGTGTGCCTTAAAAACCGGAGGTCGTGAGTTCGAATCGTGCGGGGGCTCAACAAATTTTCATTGTTGTTTCCTAGTTGGTTAGGACAATTTGGGTCTATGTTCAGCAGTGGACTATTACAGGCTGATGATGATGAAGATGATGATTTAATGAAGTAAAACAATTCAAAAATTGCAGATGTCACATTTAGGAAAGTACGACAGCATGACCGGATGACCTATGGACAGGCCCAATTTTTTGTTTCGTTCCCAAATTAATTTTACATATTATTTTTGATTAAAAATATGACACGAGCAGAAATTTAACTATTGGATAGTGATACTAATTTTGACGGAATTACCTTGAAATCAGACATGTTCCTTAAACAGTTATTGTAGACATCTCTTACTGAGTTGAACATTCTATCTGGATGATCAAATTTCCCGTTTTGAAGGCACAACATATATCGGGGATATTTTCGAACCTTAAACATACAAGTAAACATGTACTCAAAGAAAAAGCAATGATAGAAATTAAAATGGTTAATATCAGATATATTACGAAACTTCAGAACACAACAAATCTTCGAATATCTGTAATGTGTTTAAATTCAGGTTCCAAACTAAGATTTATCTTACTAGCGAAACAAATAGGACAAAAAAGCAAGCAAAGGAAATCACTTCTATGTCTTTAAACTTAGCGAAGCGTTACTTAACAGACGAAAGCACAAAACAAAGTTAACACATGTCCTAACTATTTAACTTACGCCTCAAATTTATTTCAACTTACAAGGTAAAACAAGACAAGCCCCGGAGCAGAGTAATGCGAGCCATACAGAAACTTTGGATCACTCATTTCGTTATACCGTTCCAACAATTTTTCCAAGCGGTCAGAGTTCAACGCACCCATTGGCCTTGACAAATCGCGGAAACTCTCGGGACTGTTCAAATCCAAACTTTCAGAGGTGTAATCGGCAACCACCCATGGAAATACTGGATATTGCGTTAGGTCATTTTTACTTCTATCGGCAAGACTAAAATTGCATTACACATATAAACATTTTTAAAAACGATTAAAATGTAGTAATTAAAAAAATACATGTTGCATAATTGCAGTGGTGTCTACAAAATATATCTAATTTTAATACTGACAAGAACTGCCTAATAACTTTTTATATTAAATATCATTTGTTGTTATAAACTTTTTATAAGCCTAAACACGATTTTTATGGATGCAACATACACTTCTTGTAATAAAGATATTTCTGGATATATTATACGAATAGCTTTCGGACGACTTAAGAAAGTGAGGACGGAATTACATCAGAGTGAACTTCTAGTCCTTCAGCGGCTCTTTATTAAGTTCTACAGGATGGCTTTAAGCGAGAAGCTTGTTGGTGCTGTTTAACAAGAAACATGTTAAGAGATAAAATTTCCCTTTTGAGCCGCGTTTATGTCCTGTTCTCGAAAGTCATCTTGAATTGACGTGAGGCAAGACAACTTCCAGTCACCCTTCCAGGCATTCCGCAATGGCTTCATTACCATAGAGCACCTATTTATGCTCTGGCAGATTATACAGTAGACTGAGAAGTATAGTCTGCCTTTGTGCATGACTTTTGTGGACTATGGGAAAGCCTTTGATTCCGTCTAAATGTGGGCCTTGTTGCAGGCCCTTCAGCGTGTCCAACTTGACAGTCGGTGTATCAGGGTGCTAAAGTTTTGCACAGTAAAGCTACAATGTCCATCCTAGTACAATCCAGTTGCACAAAGCCCATTAAATTGAAGGCGGGTGTAAGACAGGGTGACGTTATATCCCCGAAACTCTTACCACTGCATTGGAAGACGCATTTATATTGGAACGTACGAGGTATTAACTGCCTCCGTAGCCTAGTAGTGTTCGAATCTAGTGGGGTCCGAATCCTGTGGGGACAGATTCAATAAATTTTCATTGTGGTTTCCTAGTTGGTTAGGGCAATTTGGGCCGATCACCTAATTGTCTAAAACGTTAGATGATCCATGCGTCGGATGGGCATGTAAAAGTCGGTTCACCCACCAAGTCACATTGAACCAGCATGGTGGGATACGGTCCAAATCCCCCTAATGTAAACCCCCTAAAGTGTATTAGGGGTGGCTTTTGTCCAGCTGTGGACTATCACAGGCTGATGGTGATGATTAACATGAATGAACGATGGTAACTGTCATAGCTTGCAGAGTTAGCAAGCTAAATTGGCAATGGGCCGACACATAGCTCATAGAACCGATAACAGTTGGGGAAGAAAGGTTCTCAAGTGGCAGCATACTGGTCATTGCAGTGAGGGATGACCTAGTGAGTTGAAGTGACAACCTGTACAAATGTGCAGGTAGTTGGTGGATGCAAGTGGAGCAACATCCTATCACCTATGTCCAACAGTGGACCTTGTTAAGCTGATATGGTAATGATTATCATGATATAAGAGTAATAAGATTAAAATACTTACCAATTAAGGTACATTAAATAATCATAGTTAGAAACAACACCATTCTGCCACTGCAAAGTCATTTCTTCCATATGAACTCTTTCTAACCTGACATTTGGTGACTCTTCCAGAATTCTATATATTTTGTCTCTGTCATCTTCACATGAAAAAGTCAGGTAAATGTGTGACATAGCAGAACTATCTTCACCACCATAAATCTCAAGACCCTAAAACAATTACTGTTTCATGTATTAAAAAGCATATAGGAAATAAAATCAATTTTCATTGTGCACATATAATATTAAAAAGCCTCTAATAATGGGAATAAATGTGGAGTATTCTAAAATAAAATGTTTTAAAATAAATTAAATATAGGTTTCTTTCTGTATCAACTGTTAACTAATTAATAATAATTGCAATAAATACAAACAATTATTAAAGCCACATGTGGAATCTATCAAAAGTTTAAAAAAGGCAAAACTGATTTAAAAAACCCTTTGATGCATGTCATAGTTATTGAAATGTTAAATTTATTCAAAAGCATATGCAATTCAGAAAAAAACACCAATAATGTGATACATACAACTTGCCTTAGTAAAAATCTTCTTTTATACATCTTTCTCATCTCCTCTAATTTCAGCTTAAATATGGGACTCTGTAAATAAAATATTTGAAGCACATAACATCTTATTTTTGATAACTAATTGTAATATAATGTATGCAGTACTAACTAATAAAACAGCTAGGATTTGCACAAATTAATGTAGTAACATTTATTTCATTGGCATGTATGCATTAAAAGCATTAGCAATTTGTTCTTACACTTTCAATGTTGCTAAATGGTTGAAAGTACAGAGTTGTCGGTGTTAGTGCTAACTTCCCTTGATGCCTCACAAGTGGGGATATTTTTTCTGCTTGCAACTCACATATTATTTCTTCTGTGAAATCTTCCATCATGACAGGGTCGAATACCATTCTCATGTAGCGAGAGTGCAGAATTGTGGCCACCATACTGTTATGTTCAGGTGCATGTAATGTGGACGCCCTCTGTAATTGCTGCATCTGGCTTAAACATTCCTCGGCGGAGGCAAAATCAAGAAAAAAAAAGAAATCCTTTAACTCATATTTAAATGTATATGGTGCAATTATATTCTCCTCCAACATTTCTGAATACTGTTTCACTGTCACCATGATGACATTCCGGTTTTCATTATCTAATAACAGTTTCACAATACTAATGTTTGAACAATCTTTATAATGCAGTTTGGTGAGTGGATACATCCATTCCTTCGGTTCAAACACAAGCGATTTGGAACATAGTTTTAGTTGACCGATTTTTGCATCATCTGACGTTCTCAAGGCTTGAGTGCTCATAATGCACGAGAAATCTTCAAAATATATTTCACCCGGCTCTAGCACCAACATGGAAAATCTAAAGTGATAAAGTTAAAATCAGTTTCATCCTTCATGTTTGAAAACTCGTAGCTAAACCATATAAGCAGTATATTCTCAATGTCAATTCTGTTGTTCTGAAGCAGGGATTACACTGATTTTACTAATAGATAGTTTACCATTACAAATTTAATCATTTTTTTTTTTATTTTATTATATTACATTAAAAATGTGAACACGATGCATATAATATATGCTGCGCAAAAACTTAATAACTTAAAAATAAATAACTAAGCAGTTATAATACCATAATTACCTAGACTTATTCATTGTTGTTAGTCTACTGTCATGAGATATTGATAAAACGTCCTTTGTTCTTAAAAATCTGCTTGCTCAAAATTTATGTATATACCTATGCTTTAAAGTTATTAAAGGTTAAATGAGATTAAATAAAAATAATATAAAAGCCAATTTCACAAGTGAACCAATAATTTCAATGATGAATCATAATAAATACACTGTTATTGAACAAAAACTTATTGTTGACATCTGTCAAAGTGCTACCGCTCTACTGAAGTGCCGATTTGCCGATTGCAATTATGTTTTTAATTATAACGGGCAAAGATGAATGTTTAGAAATTTTTAACGTATGTGATAATGTATTCATTTAAGTTTTAAACTCAAACAAAAATAGAATATAATCTCTTCCTTTATTTATTGATGACCATCGACTGATATTATCCTTACTTGCACTTGCATTTCATTTGTCTAAAAACTTGGACCTGGAATGCATGCTGTTATTAGTACTTCTTTGCCTTCTAACTAATTTTTAATTTCAAGGTCTTACAGTTTAGGAAATAAAATGATAATCATTAATAATCAATTATATAAAATTACTGTATTAGCCAATCTCAAGCAATTTAAATAAAATTTTAAATAAATAAATAAAAAAATTATATTTTTGTTAAAAATCAGATCTAAATCAATTAAGTAATTATTTTTGTACAACGTGTAATACATTGAGCGAAACATGTACATATGGTTAAATGTAATAAAAAAGTTATGTCCCCTTTTTATATGACGTGAATATAAAACGCCATTTTTTAAATAAAATAACAAGTTATATTCTCGTTTATTACAATTTAATTAAAAATGCAAGAAGACAAAAATGCAATTTTTCAAATGCGTTTTCCCCAAAAACTATGGTACATGTTAAATATGCATACTGATGCCATATTATGGGGAGGTACAGGTAGAACAATTTTATTAAACTACAGGATTCTCCATAATTATCTTCAATGCGACAATTCTATATTTAAAACAACTAATATATCAAGTTTTGTTCGTCAACTCAATTTATACGGCTTCCGTAAAGTTACTTCACATCTTCAAGATCCACTGTGTAACTCAAGTAATCCGTACATGCATGAGTATAGTCACGATTTTTTTCAATATGGAAGACCTGAATTACTAAACAAAATTACGCGTAAAGCATTAACGCTAAAACGTAGTTTAAAATCCAAGGTACTTAAGTTTTACCGATATTATAAAAAATATTTTATACCTTTTTCGGCTACTAATTTTACCTTCTATGATATAATAGACTATTTTCAACTGTTCGGATCAAAGCACTTTTATAACGCCTCTTGAAAAGGCGCGGCGTGCTTTACGTATCGCTTTGAAGAAAACTGCTCAAGATTTGTTAATGCAGGCTTCTCCACAACAGTTATTACCAAATCATTTGCATGACTTTGAAGGTAGTTTGATGATATATCATTATGTTATAACACATTTATAATAAATATAAATTTAAATTATGAATTTGTTACATTACATTAGACATACGAGACGATGTATGTGATGAAGATATTACAGTTGACTGGCTCATATCAAATCACAAAGACACTGGAATACAAAAGGAACAAAGAACAACAGGTTCTGGATCATATACCTATCGAATACTTCCACTATCTGATCCAATATCATTTATCCTTTTAACTCCATACTCTCCACAAACCCTCAATATCCTTATCATTATCCCACAGATCAATGCAAAGAAGATGATTATGTTAGCAATGGTGACGATTACCAGAACTTTCAGTAAGTTTATAAAATCAATTGCTTATAATAAATTAACAAAAATGACATGAAACTATTCCTGTAATTTTTTTAGGAATAAATCGCAAGATTGCTTGATAAGTTTTAGCCATGAGTCATGTCAACAGAATGTTGATAGTTTTCCAAATCAATTTTTGAACATGCCAGAGCTTGATCCAGAGCCCTCGGAAAGATCAAATGTTGAATTGTTAGCAGAATTCAATATTAAAAATGACCCAGAAATCTCAGGTATAGATGGCAAACAGGTCAACCACCAATTTCTCAATTGTGTGCTACCATCTATTAGCAATGACCACAGTGAAGATTTATCAATGACAGAGGTATTCAATTGTTATTAATTCAAGAAAAATTATCATATACAATTGTTAAGAAAAAAAAAATATATATATATGTTTATTTTGGTTATGGGTCATATTTATTCTTTGTTACAGAAACCTAATGATAGTACAAATCACTACCACAGTGAATGGGACCAAATGTTCAATGAAATTATCACAAGTAAAGGTTCATCCCAAGAAAGTTCATCTAATTTGAAGGAGCTGTATACACAGATATCACAAACAATTCATTTGTAAGGTATCCATAGAATGGATTAAAACTGCCTCAGATATTAGCAAAACATTTATTTAAAACTGTTAAAGCATATAATATTATTATTACTTCTTCTGCTTTTTCTTTTCTGCCTCTTCCTCCTTCTCCTTTTCAATGACAGATACATAAGAGTTGATGGTATCAATATCAAGCATTTGCATTGGTTGGTTACGTCTCATTACTGCTATTTCCAAATTCTTTTGTCCTGACTGTACAACTTCCAGTAAAGCTCGAATTGCAAGCTACAAACATAAAACTAATTTTATCTATTGTTGGGTATGATAATTTGAGAAAAGAAAGTGTAAGTAATAAAAAATATGTTACAGAAAGAAAACTAGAAATTTATACACTAATAACTAAACTTATGCCAAATCAGACCCAAAAGCAACAATGAAATAGCATCTAATACTATGTTAGCAAAATGATATATTAAAGTTAGGTGGCTATCTGCAGTCCAGAAAAAAAAATGTATTATATTATTACCTTTACTGCACCCTTTTCTGTGGCAACTTCCTCTGCAGTGTAATTCTTTTCTAAAAATTCTCTCACTGTTTTTGCAGACCTCCCAGTGGCATTTGCCTTCCACTCATAATATATGCCCGATGGTTCAGTTTGGAACAAGTGAGGGTGACCATCATAATCAAATCCACCAATAAGACATGAAATGCCAAAAGGTCTTCTACCATTGCTTTGAGTATACTTTTGTTTAAGACCAGCAATGTATCTTGTAATATACTCTAAAGTAACTGGGTCTTCCACGGTAAGTTTATGAGACTGGCACTCAATTTGTGCTCGGTTTATCAGAATACGCGCGTCAGCTGTTAAACCGGCGAAAGCCATAACAACGTGATCATCCAGTAGACAAATCTTTCGGACAGTTCTTTCCTCCTGAAGTTTAGCAACGGATTTCTTTTCTACGCCTAATACAACCACATCATTACCTCTAACACCTACCTGTAATGAGACTTAATAGTTATTACCTTTGTTTAGTAAGAAGATATGAATGGTTAAGCTAAAACATACCGCTGTAGATCCTTTCCGCACAGCTTCTTGCGCATATTCTACTTGCAATAAATGACCATCAGGAGAAAAAACAGTAATGGCTCTATCATACCTTGCTGACATATTGGACTTTTATTAAGATTTTAGTTTAAAGTACAACAAAATAAGAGTACACCTGAAATTGGCTTCTATACACAGTTGACAATTCAAGATTGCCGATTCATTTGTCACTTTTTAACGGAGCATGGCACAGATTATAAATTGTCTACAAGCAAACAGCAAGTTTTCGTTAAAATTACAACAACAATTCGACACCAATTGTCATAAAGAAATAAATTTTGTGCGAATAAATTTTTATATTTAATATTTATAAGCTCTTGATATGAGTTTTTGTTATTATTTCTATTCATCATTATCAGCAGCAGCAGCAGCAGTCATCCACTGCTGAGCGTAAACTGATGTTTTTGCAATGAATACCAAGACGGCCGATCCTTTGCTACTTGCTTCCAACTTGATCCGGCTTTTGCACAAAAATCGGCATCGTACCTGGTTGGAAATCGACCATTGCTCCGTCGGCTCGAACGTGGCCTCCACTTCAAAACCTTATGGCCCATCAACTATCGGTTTTTCTTCTCCACATCACCAGCGTAGCCACTTCTACGAGCAAATCCTTTGCACTATGCTGGTGACGTCAGTTATTTGCTGGAATATTTCATTACGAATTTTGTCCGAAAAAGAAACTCTGGTGCTAGGGAGGTTGAGCTACGGCAAACTCATGGCCCGATTTTGCAGTCAAAGGCGACGTTTCGTCCCCGTATGAATATAAAATACATTATGAAGACCTTGGATGTATATCTAGTTTCTTTATTTCAACTTTTCATTAATGAGCTACTCTCTAAGCAAAGAAACATTTTCCAAAATAATTTTATATTTTTATAACTAATGAACTTACTTCGTCTTAATAACGAAAACCTTTTGGGAATATTCTATAAGTCTTTACAAACCATTGAAGATAAGTAAGGCAGATGAAGGTAAATGAGTTTATTTTAACGTAGATTATCAGTATCGGATTTGGATAAGGGGTACGCAGATACTGCTGTAGCGAGTAGTCTTAAATGAGGGAAAACTTTTATTTAAGTTACGAAAATTTATTCGAAAAGTACAGAATGATAATAAATTTATAAAACCCACCCCGATTGTAAAATTTACACGATAATAAAAATTAAATAATATAATAATAAATATTTGGCAAAAGGTAGAAAATTTAGGATTATTATTGAAAACTAAATAAACGTAAAGTACCTGTTGTTCTAACAAATTTACTCTATAAATGCAATGTTTTTAAGATTATAAATGACCAGACCAGGAATGGATCTGTACTAAAATTACAGGATAAGTGCTAAAATGTGTAAGAATTTCTTAGGTTTATTTCATATCTTCGTAGGGAAAAATATTTGCTACAATATATTTCATATTTCCTGTGTCTTCGGCATGTCAGGCATATTACCATATTCATACTGTATTGCATTTATTTATTTTATTTTTAAATAAATTTATTTGTAATGATAAGTTACCGCATTAATTTTAATTTAATAATTAACGCAAAGCCTTAGGTCTTAGCTTATAATTATGGAGTTTCGGTTTCGTTTCATTCCTATGTCAAAAAGAGATAGACAATATGGCGGCTTCAGTGGACGAATTCGAGCCGTGGTTATGTGCAAAATTAAAGTCTTTAAAAACAGACGAGAATGTGTTCGGGAGCTACATATCTGGTATTTTAGACACAGAAGATTCTGTTGATGAAAAGAAAGATGCTCTTGAGGGCATACTTTCGGAGGTTGTGGTAAGTCAAAATATCGGTTAAACATGCAGATCTTTAGCCTTCTTACATTTTCACCAATATTTAACAGGAGAGTGATATAACAGATCATGTTAATGAGATCATAGAAAAGTGGGAGTCATGTAAGCCTAAAGAAGAAGACTTTAAATCGGCAGCGGACGTAGATATTCAATTGACTAAAGCACTACAATCTCAGTCGCTTGCAACAACAACAAGACGGGAGTATACTGATGAAGAGAAAAAAATACGCGAAGCTATACTGTCACAATACAGCCAGCTTTCAGACAATGAGGTGAAATATATAAATATGCTGGTTCGGTCCAAAAACGACACTTAGCCATGCGTTAATAATATAATTGTCATTTCAGGAAGATCAGGAAAAAGAAGAGGAACCTGACAGTCCTGATTTGGTAAAAAATACGAATGCCTTAGATGTGGCAGCAGCAGCAAGGGAGAGAAGAGAACAAGCTAGGCAGGACGCACAGCGTAAAAAAGAAAAGGACAGAGAAGATAGGTTAGCTTATTGAAAAATTCGTATTTCTCTTACTACACACAAAGGCTGTTTAAAATGAAGCAACTTTATTATCCTATTGGTATTTGTTTTTAATTGACTATTCTTATCTAGACTATACCTAAGTAGTTGTTATTCACTACAAAAATCTCTGTCAATATGAATGTTACATGTGTAGGCAATGCCATACTGCGGATTACTGTTTAGGATTATTTACTATTGTATTAAATATTTCTATTATTTATTAACATATTATTAAAATATTTTCAGAGAAAAACAGAAGCAACTGAAAGAGGAAAAGAAGGAAAAGCGCAAAACTCAAAAAGGCGAACGGAAAAGGTAGCAAAGCAAAAAAGGAAATGGAAATTAACATGTGTATAAATATAAGATGTTCCTGAAATATTCTACATAATTTATTTCTTTTGTCATTCAGTATCAAATGGTAAAAAATATACTTTCAACAATTACCGGTGGTAGGCCTCTTTTTACCACCGCGGTGCCTATTTCTGCCGCGAAGCAGTAAAGTGAAGACACTGCTGTGTTTCGGTTTTAAGGGCACAGTAGCCAGCGTATTTACTGGGTAAACGAGACTTAACACCCTTTGTCTCACGGTAGGCAGCATGTTGGTTACCTCTGGTATTGCCAATGTCCATGGGCGTCGGTGACCACTTTCCATCAGGTGGCCGGACGGCTTGTCTGCCTGCGTATGCCATAAAAAAAATAAAAATGAACACACTATACTAACATTATTGGATAGTAGTCACTTGCTGTTCTTAAAGAACTTGCTAAAGCCATTTTCTATTTTTATTCAATTTAGGATTTTACACTATAATTTAGCCAAATTAGAGAAAGAATTTATGTAAACAAAGTCTAACTGTATACACTTCTGTTGCTAAAAGACAATGCATTCTTATTGGTGATTCTCAATGTAAGATTTTGTTTATGTTAATTGTTTTTCTAAATTAACAATGAATATACAGATTTGGCTAAACTATGGAAGCCGAGAGTCATTATTTTCTATATAGTTGTTATTAAGTGGTGTATAATTTGATGATTTTCATCCACATGTTATATAACAATTAGGTTCCTTGTTGGTCTGTTTCTTTGTTTGTTCTGACATGGTCTTGGGCTTGTTTGTTTTGTAAGAAAAAGTATTGTATATAATCTTTAAGCCAGACCCTCAATATAGGAGCTTATAAACATTGCTTTTTTGCTTGTGTATCCAATTTTATTTTCACTATGTTAACTGTATTGCCTCATATGTACAGTGGTATTTTATTCGTGTATTCAGTCCGAAAAATACTGAATAAGGAGAATAGAATATATGTATTAAAACATGTCAAAATAATTATAAAGATGTAGAAATTAATTATAGCATTGAATTGTATTGTTTTCTATGTTAATAATTATAAAATAACTGTCTGGTAAACTATGAAACTTGTATATTTTTTTTGTTATAGGTTAATTTTTACATTTTCAGCACAGTTTACATATTGCATGATCAATAAAGCAGGCAGTTTATATATAATATTCATGTATTTTTATTTACTTTTATAAAAGGAAGCAATGATAATTCTACATCATGTTTTAGGTAATGTAACATTAACCCCCAGCAAATTTCCATTAGAATTCCTAATATTGCAATAAAAAAATATTTATGTGTATGAGTTTCATGGAAAACTATTTGCTGAAGATTGAAGCAATTGTGATATTAAAATATTATTATTGTAAAACAAAAAAAATGCTATGTAATAAAAAAAACTGATTAAGTAAACATCAGTTTATTAGGGATCAATAATGTGATCCTATCATCAGTAGCATGATTAAAAACAAAATACAGTTTTATATGTTTATTGTATAAACAAGACAAAGTTTCATTGCATGAAGCTTGTTTTTATTATTATATATATAAAAATAAAATATATTTTAAATATTTTTATCACTTGTTGACTAGGAGCTTCATTTAACATCTTATTCCTTATATTTTTTAGTTACAACAAAGTTATGAGCGCCACCAGCATATATCTGTGTTATTTTATGATCTTGTTCTTCAAAAGGAACTAGTGTAGGGATTGATATCACTGCTTCCATAGATATCCCTGTGTTAGCATGCTCATTCCATCCCCATGCCCACAGAGTATTGTCATCAGCTAAACATATAGTGTGCTCTGAACCCAATGCAATATCCTTTATCTTCAAATTACCTGCAATAAAATGCTGTGATATAGTAATCACTGCAGTTACAGGAGCTAATATTATAATAAAAGATGGCTATTGCTTGATTAAAGTACTTTAAATTAAATCTACACTAAAATGTTTTCTTTCTGCAGAAATATGTAAACATGTTAAATCATGGGAATAGCACCAGAGTTAACTAATATCTGGAATTATGCAATCAAAATTTAATATTAAACTATTTTAGTGACGAAATATGGACCCTATAAAGTAGTCCTTTAAATTCCATGTCATACTTGAACTAGTTTAATAACATGTGTTCATGTGATTGTTGAACTACTACTAAACTATATAGGCATAATAAATTTTAAGTAATTCATAAAATACTGTTATGTTCCTATTGCCTTAAGGTTTTTTAGTTAAAGTTGTTGTAGTTGTTTTTTTATACCCCACTCATAAACTATTTGCTATGACATAAATATGGAAACTCAAATGTTAGCTAACCTGGGAGCTGTACATGAAATATTTTTCCAGAGGTGAGTACTTCAGTGCCAAGTTGGGAGTAATTATTTCGACCCCAAGTCAAAATTGTACCATCTTCAAGCAGCAATAAAATGTTAGTCCATCCACTTAATAATTTTTTAACTCTTTGTGTAATATTTACATAAATTTTCTGCGGTACAAATATATTTTTCACATTATCTGCCTCAGTAGTACATCTTTGTAGTAATTGACCATGTTTATTATCACCCCACCCATACAAAACCTTCTCATCTGAAGACCATGCAACTGTGTGATTTTGCCCGCATGCAATATGTGATATCTTACCAATGTTAAGCACTTTTTGGAACTTTTCCGATTGTATTACAACATCTCCAAGACCCAACTGGCCTTGTTTTCCATTTCCAGTGATCCACACTTCCCCCTTAGAGTTAACTATTGCCGTGTGCCTCAATCCCATTGCAACTGCCCTTGCATTTACTTGTAACTTAATAGGTTTCCCAATCTCTGGGAATTGTGACTTTGGCAATCCCAACTGACCATTATTGTTGGAGCCCCATACAAGAAGAAAGTTATCATCTGTGACTCCACAACTGAAATCCCATCCAGTTGCAATATTTGTGAAAGTGATACCACTCATGCACCATACTCTTTGAAACTTTTCTACCTCCTTAATGCTTTTGTCTCCAATACCTAGTTGTTGATTCAAATTCCATCCACACGAAAACAGCTTACCGTCATCGTCCAAGAGGATAGTGTGACCACCACCACATGCAATTTGTTTGACAGAAGTAGTGAATTGAGGTAGAGGCACTACTGTTGGTTTCTCAACTTGTTCACAACTGAATTCTAAACCTAGTTGGCCATGCGAGTTCGCACCCTGGAATTTTAGTTTTTATTACTAAGAATATACACAGGAGTACAAGTATTTTAATAATGTTTTATTTGTTTACCCAAGTCCATAAATTCATGACTCAACGGTATCGATATGTGAGGTAATACGATCTATATCTTAACATTACGTGTAAGGTGAATGGCAAGAAATAGTCCACTTCTAAAATATATATATTTTTAAGTTAATCGAACCTTATTTGTATACATTTGCGTTTGACATTGACGTTTTAACTTTTTCTCTTCCTTTATTATTGGAAAATTAAAGGAACTACCCTATGCAGCTATTTTCTATATCAATAACTATATGATTCTTTTATTTTAGTTTCGTTTCGTTTAGTTGATTACTAAGAGACTAAAATTTCTAAAATTTAGAGCGTTCTAGCTACTGTGATTTTTTTTTTTGTTTTGTATCGATACATAAATATGACAAGACATTGACTAGGCAATGTCTAGTTATAGGGGCTTTTTTGTAGGGACTCGTGGTCACAAACACGGGATGTGGCTTGTTAGGACTTCACCGCAATTCAAAGTGGCTACATAACAAATTACTGAGTGTGTTGCTCGATGCAGAAAAATTAAATTTCTTATTTTTTATAGAACAGCTGCAGCCAGGCTAGTATATTCCGGCAAAGCAACTTTAACATCATGAAACGGATAAGACAATTTGGTTGCTCTATAAATGGCTACTAGCGGGGCTATTTTTTTCTAGGTGTTTCGATTCTGCTGCTGATGTTATCAAAATCCAGCAATGCCCATAGTGAAAGCTTTTTTATTAATGACTTAATTGTGTCACTCGTTATCGATACTAATTAGTAGGGTAGACTAAAAGGGACATTCTGCATGGTGTCATCGATCTCTCATCTGCTGCTGAAACGGTGTTAACTGTGGACCCCAACATCGAGGTCACCGCTGGGAGCTGGGAGTCGTGTCCCTACGTGTGTTGGGATGTACTGGCTCCTATGGTCCATGAGTTTTACTAAGGACCATAATCAGGGGAATGTGTTATCTATCTATTTATATATCTGTTATCTATTTATAGGGGCTGAGACGATAGGGGCGATAGTTTCAATGTGCCCAGAGGTGTAGTGCCATTGGGCTGCGTTGGGGCTGATTTGACGGCCAGCACTGGTGGGTTCACAAAAGATTGAAAAAGCGTTCCTTTAGCCCCAACTTCGCGAAAGATAGGGAGAGCTGCCTACGGAATTCCGATAATACTCTTCGCTCCGAGAGCAGCCTTCTCCACGGCCGGCCTTACACCACAGGCTGAACAGGTTCCTCTTAGCGTCACTGCGGCTGCCCAGGCCGCAGTTACTGTTCCCCACCGTTACAAAAAAGCGAGAACCTGTACCGGGAAAAGCCCAACAGACTGCATTAACGTAGGTCACGCCAACCACTTTTTCATCCCAAATCATTCGGCCTTTTCCGAGAGCTGCCTAAAGAAAAACAAGAGGCACTAGAACGAAGTCAACAAATTACACAAACACAACATTTAAAAGAGAAAGTTAGGCAAGAACAAGAAGAAAAAGATAGACGTTTGATTAGCCTTCAAACGTCGCAAATGAAGAAAAATCTGACTAAATTAAAAGGAAATAACGAAGGGAAGAAAAAGTTATTGACAAGAAAAAGAAGTGTTAAAAATCGTTATCTGATGAACATGATTATTTTTGTCTGGCTTGTGTAGCCGCATATTCTGAAAGTAAGGCTGGCAAATAATGGATTAAATGCCAAGGGAAATGTGAATTCAGGTCCCACTGAGAGTGCGCAGGTAAAAAATCACTATAGTCTTTGTCATATATGTTAACACTTTGTCTCATTTTATGATTTTCAAGAAGATGTTTAGAAAGTTATATTATTATTTATTATTACTATTAGATGTTGCAGTGATTTATTGATTATAACACAACAAGTGATCGTATATTTAATTTAGTTTGACACATCCGTGTACCGTTTTAAAGAGATGAAAAGTGTTTTGTGTTATGTAAAATATGTCATTATAAACTACTTCTGTGAATGTTTACGTCTATCACTACTGACCCAAACCACTGTCACAACCGTCCTTGGAGTGTGGTTTTTTTATACTATAACTTATACAGCATGTTTTGAGACGAAATTTCTGTAGTTTAGTGTAAATAAATTTACATACTACGATTTAAAGAAAAATTCTCACCTTACTAGAAAATTAAAAAATATATTGGTAGTCACACTGTAATTGTCACAATCGTACCCAGCGTACCCTACGTGTAGATGAGGTCAGTTTTCGGATAGGCCCAGTGCTTCTAGGCTATTGATTGGTATTCGGTTTTTTTAACCGCCTCCGTGGCCTAGTGGTAGCAGGTCATGTGTTCGAACCCCGTGGGGAAAAAACTTGAAAAAAATGTTTGAATTATTTAATCATTATGAAATATAATTGTTATCGCTGTTTTCTGGTTGGTTAGGACAACATGGGCCGATCACCCAACTGTCTGAAAATTAACACGATTCATGCGTCGGATGGACAGGTATAAAGTCGGTCCCGGCTGTCAAGCACATCTTTGGAAGTTAGAGCCTTCAAATGTACTGACAACTCACTCTGCGTAAAAACTGTCAATCAGGTTAATCTGGATGGATTAGAAACCTACTCCATGATAACTTCGGAAAATGGCCAGGTGAAAGAGGATTGGTATTCGGCTTAGGAATTCACCAAAAGGTTAGACTTAAAGAAGTTGCCAAATAATCATGCCACCGCTCGATATGAGACTCAAGTTTTCGTAAAATACCTAATAAATTATTGTTATCATCCTTGAAATAATATGAAAAGGTAAACATGAAAGTCATATGACATCGCTATGATCATACGCTCGCCCTTTTCTCAATTACTTGGGTTGGTCCTAACATGTCCTCTATTTCTATCATTTGGTTTTTTCTTTTAACGTTCCGATTATTCGTTAACAGCATGTCTTGTACACGCGAAAAAACTGATGTTATGTTTATTTTGGTTAAATATTAATACGCATTGATATAATTAGTCATGCTATATTCCTGTAAACGCAAACATACATATTCTTATTTTGGCAGAATGCACTAAAAGTATAGGCATAATATTTTAAAAGTCGTCGCAATGTTAATTAAATAATAATAAAAAATAATTGTTATTATAACAAAAATAACCACCAACTAACATAACTTTCCAAACGTTCTTACACTTTAAAATAATAGAAATCTTAAGCAACTCGGGTATATAACTTAACTCTTCTGCAATAAAACTTCTACATACTTGCAATTAGATAAACCATAAATATTATAACCGAAACTAGTTTTACAAAACTGAACTAGGTACATACTCTAAATATTTAAAAAAATACTTATTTCGAACGCTGTAAAATTGTTCAAATGTTGCTTAATTTCCTGTATGCGAGTTGTTGACTATATACGGTCAACGGTATTCCATACTCCCAAGGCAACTGAATTATTTATTTAAGGTACATAGACTTGATGGGTCAAGACCGGTAGACGCATATGGCACCTGAATGACTCGTCGGTTCAGAGAACACGACTGTAATGTGGCGTAACGGAGCAGCGTTGCATAATTTCTGGTCGTAATTGCTTGCGACGACGACAAGCGCTTGCTCGTTAGTACGATAGTGATGGCTGATGCAGACTGAACATCGACGATGTCGATATAAAAGATGTAAATAAGAATTTATCGATGTAAATTTATATCAGATTGAAAATAATCTTAGTGTTTATAGCGTTTGCGAACTTTGAAATTTTTAACCGACGGCAACTCGGAGCCGTCTGCCTCCGTAGCTTAGTGGTAAGGGCGTGTTTTGAAACTAGAAGTTGTCGGTTCGAATCCTTTAGGGACTTAAAAAATTAGAATTATATGAAAATAAATTTTATTTCAATCATCAAAATGATTATTTTATATTGCGTTATATTTAATGGTAGCACGTGTTAAATGAATGAAAACCACTAGACATTTTGCATTATAGAGGCAATAATGACTTATGAATACTAAATAAAACATCTATGTAACTGGAACAAACGGAAAAAGAAACATTTCTTTTCTTAATCCGATTATGTTCAGAATTTGTGCGACGTTTAAACTGTAAATACAAACTATTTTCAATGCGACTTATTAATTAGCTAAACTTATTTATTTATTCTTGGATTGTTAGTTATTACAAAATTATTGATTTCTTGTATGATCAGTTCATACCAAATAATATTTCGTTTAGTAAACTTTACATAAACATACTTGAAAATTTAATTTCCTGTTCTGTTAGTTTCTTCGAGTTTAATACAACAGGGACATAATTTAAAAAATATTTTAAAGTTTGAATATTTAATGCATTTTGACTGCTCTAAGTATCAGTTAACAATATGTTTTTATTTTTAAATATGCAAGTTAACATAAAGTGATAATTAGAACCAACAATAAGTTCCAATTAAAAATGTTAGAAAAGTTTATTTCTTAAAATATTCTATATATAATATTATAAATGTGTTTATGTAAGGTGTTCCATAAACACATTTATAAAAATATAACTGCAGTTTTGGTTATAAAAAGAAAATTGCTCCCTAATAAAATCACGAAAGTAATTTGAAGAATCTTCGTATTCGGTGTAAAAATTTCTTATTTTGTGAAAATGATGATAACTAAATTTTAAATACCTAAAGCTAAATTAAACAGAATGCTGTATCTAACTGACGTAAAACTTTAATTTTCTCTGTGTCAAAAGCGCAAGCCAACGATTAAACAACAGAAAGAAAGTGAAACTGCAAGCGATAACATCTATTTTAAAAACTTTTCAAACAGCTGGAACATGTCGACAATTGGTAAAAAAATCATATATAACAGGAACATGTCGACGATTGGTGAAAAAAATCAAATATAACAGAAATGTGTCGACAATTGGTGAAAAAAATCAAATATAACAGAAATGTGTCGACAATTGTGAAAAAAAATCATAAATAACAGGAACATGTCGATAATCGGTGAAAAAAAATCTGTCAAGCATTGTGGCGAAAAAGGTTAAACGGCTCTGTCTTGTACGTCTTTTACCCGACGTCTTATCTTAATGGCCACACCATCCTTAAGATGTCAAGTCTTAGAGCTTACGCATTTTTAGCAGGATCTGCTATTGTACAGTTTTGCTGTTTAAAATGTTGTATTACAAAAATATAAAAAATACAATATAATGCTGAAAAATATTAATGGTATAATTGATTATAAATTCAAACTTAATCGACTTGAGTATAGAATATGAAATTTTATTATTTAAACCATATTATTTGTCAACAGCCTGTATTAGTCCTTATAGACATAGGCCTCCCTAAATGTACGCCTTCTCCATTAGGGGGTTTTCGGACCGTATCCAACCACTGATCTAATGCGGGTTGTTCGGTGGACCGACTTTTTCATCATCTTACTTTTCAGACTATTAGGTTATTGGCCCAAATTGTCCTAACCAACCAGTATACAATTATAATACGTAGTTGTTTGCTCGAATTCGAGCCCATGACCTCCGGGTTATAAATAATGGGCCAATACCGCTAGACAACGGAGGTGGTTAACATATTATTAGAAAAATATAATACAGTCATTGTAGTGTTATAAATCCGGGTAATAATGTACAGTAATTCGCTTTTTTTTAATTTAATTTTGTAGCTATTTGAATTGAAAATTTATTTAATCGTTATTTACCAGACTGTATAACGACTTTCCATACAGTCTAAGAGGAAATTCTCTTGAAAGTGGCGATGTTTTCTTGCAATTTTTGTATTAATACTTTTCTATGTAGAAAAACGTGCATGCATAAACATGCATATTGATAAGAAAACACAGCGAGCTGAAAAGTCAACGCCCTCCCTAGACATGTTTTATTTAAAGGACTGAACGCTGAGCGTTTTGTAATATTTAGCAAGCACAGTGCGATGCCTCGGCAGGAACGACGGGTCTGAATTTTTTAAGCGGCAGCTAATTCACCTCGTAAAGAACATAAAGAGAGTAGCTCTCTTTATGTTTTTTATATTTTATGCAAGAAAGCTTTATTACAGTATATGCAGCTGTTCTGAACGCTGTTTCAGATTAAAAGATTAAAGAGATGCTGTCTAATTAGTCCTCTAAAGTAATATGCATAAGATGGCCTACTTTAGTTACAGACCCAATTATTTGATGGGATGCAGTCGCTTCATGAAGCTATTAGGTGCAGTAATGACTACATTAAACGAAAAGGCACTTCAAAGCAACGGCTAAAAAGCTTTATAGATGTGTTTTTATGCTAAAAAGCTGTTCATATGGATGCATCTGCACAAAGGAGTCCTTGGACGTAGATTTAAGTGCTACCTTCTTTTACAGATACTTACAAAATAGAATTATTACTCTAGTTTTGACTGTAACGAATGAAAGTAAAATTTCTATAAAATTATATCAGTTTTGAGAACATTTTACACATAATCACAATTTTGCTACTTGAATTCAGAAAGTTGTAGTTTTTGAAGTTATTTCTTCCAATATAATAAATGCGAAAATTTGTAAGAATAAATTTGTGATTGTTAATCTTTCAAGTAAAAACGATAAATCGGCTTATACATTTATTTTAATTTACTATAAAGACTGGACGAGCAAAACGTTAAACTTATGTTAATTGACATGCCATAAGAAAAATAGCTTATGACGCCACTAGCCATACGCTTAATTTTCACTTGCCACCTTAAAAAAATCTTGTTACCTCTTGTTTACCAAGCAAATACGCAGGTTGCGGTGCCCTTGAAACCGATACACGGTAGTGTTTTAACTCTACTGCATTGCGGCAGAACTAGGCACCGCGATGGTACTGTCCCGGCGCACATTAAAATGGTAGACCTACTTCCTCTAAATTTCGTAAATTAAACCGGCGTGCACTGCACAAACCTTGGGGATCACAAGTAAATGATGATGAGTCATTATTTTTACAAATGTGATCAAGTGTGAGTTTACAAGGTAAGACCGTGAGTCGAAGCAAGTATGTTCTAAAAATGGTATAAAAATTTTATTAATTCAGTGTTCAAGAGCATAGTGTAATATTAAAGTATATCTGAAAATTAGAAACAAACAATATTCTAAAGCGTTTTGTTTAAGTAACTTTGTGTGATAAAACTCATTTTTTTTTGGATTAGATTTTTCTTTTACAAAAGCTTAAAACCCAGGAAAATATTTGGTATTCACGTTGAAGGTCTGATTTATGTTAAGGTAAAAATTGGAAATCGAATAATTTGAAAAGTTTAACTGCAAAAGTTCCTCCATTATGCGGTTTTATACCTTTCCCCCTGTAAACGAAAACTTCCATTACGGCTAAGCTTTTATAAGTCCTTTAAATATTCAAAGTTTGTATTAAACTTAGCAAAGCATCATGCCCTGAGAGTTATAACTTGTTTTTATTATTTATAAATATTGTATGTAGGAGAATCATTTTATCATTGATATTGTAAATAAAAATATCCGTGATTACTGGTGACAATACGATTAAAGTAGGGAAAGATTTTTATTTATTGGCAAGAGCGATAAGACGAGCACAAAAGCGAAAAAAGAAGCGTAATCTCCTCACCACTGAGACATGAGTTGTTACGTCTCATTTAATCAGTAATTACTCTGGCTACTGTGCCCTTTAACCCAGAAGACAGCAATGTTAACGGCAGAAATAAGCACCGCGGTAATATTACCTCAGACGGTCTTTTGATTAATACCATAACTTACAAAATTAATTTAAAATGAATCTTTAGGTTAATCCGCCGACCATAAAAGCAGAATTAGAAATTATAAATCCTTTTATTTCATTGAGCATGGATAATAAAACACAACGACCAATAACTGAATAGGGATTGTATAAGATGTAATGTTAAGTTTATTGGAACATATAATAAATGTCGAATGTAATAAATTAACAAAACAATTAGTTTTTAAAATATCAAGCTCCCGACTGTATTACAAAACGGCTTTTAACGTTTCATTTTCGCGTTCCGATTCACCGACATTTTTCCGCCGGCAGAGATTCTAGCTTGATGACGTTCTCCGTGACCCATTTCCGAAAATACACCACGTCAGTGTACATCGACGGAAGCATATCGGAACCGCAGAAGCCGTCTCGACCCGTCGACACAAGCCCGACTAGTGATCTGAAAGTGGAGGTTGCTTTCTTTGTGACACGGTCTTTGCATATCTTCGCATGCAAAGCAAAGTATCGCTGTATTTTTTAAGATGCTGTATTGATTTTAATTTTACTTTTCAGTAATAGATACATATGTTTGTTAAGCAGATAGTTTTATTTATAATATATTCATGTCAGCTTTCTCAATTTAAAGTCCATGCGAGATTGTTAGATAGCCTCCAGTTTATAATTTAAAACTAGTCAACGGGTCTATTTAAATTTATTTTTTAAAGCATCTGTGCTTATGGTACAGACTACAATGGTCAGTGCAGTGTTTTAACAGATATTAATATTACCAATGGATTTTGACTATTCCTTATCTTTCATGTACTAACGATTGGTTGGCTGTGTTCTACAGAAACATAAAGAAAAGATATATTTTTATACAATTTCAAATATTTTTTTCCAAAATTTCGTCTAGGTTAAAATAGCGAGCGTAGTCAGATATCTTCTTTTCAACGATAGTGAAGATTTTAGACCAGCTTGCTTTGTAATTGGCTTGAATTTTCATTTCAATATAATAATAATATCCTATTATAATATAAGTTATATAAAAACCTGTTTGAGTGAGTAAAAAAAAAGCTATATCTGGCTCAGAAACAATTATTATTACGAACAAAGAAAATTTTCTAATAAAATTAATATAAAAATAATTTGCCATGCCTAGAAATCAGTGTATTTTACCTTCTCCAAATAATACCGGAACCGGAGTCGCCATAACAATCACTACTCCAACCTTGCCCAATCATGCAGAACATATGATCTGGGACGTCCATAACTTCCCGAAACGCCTGGCTTTCATTACACTTTTTTGTGCTGACGTAATGCATTCGCGACGCTTTAAGGGTATTCGAGGGGCTTTTGGGAAATAAAGTCTGTAAACGACATTCACGGTGACAAATGGAATTTGATTTTTGTTTTATTTACATATAAAAAAAGCTTATCTCGGCTTGCAATATCCATGTACCATGTTGTTTTTAATGTAGCCCGTAGTTAGAATCGTTTTCAAAGTAATCGATAATGTTTATGCCGAGCGATTGACATTAATAAATTAAATGGATTAACTACGATGTATTGCTAGGGTAATTGGAATAATTCTCATACAGCCAGACAAACGTGCTCTTGACAATCAATATTGATTTTGTATAAGGTAAGCAAACAGATGAAATATTTGACTTCTTGGTAACAGGGAGATCGGCCCACAACAAATTTTCTTGCCCACCTCGTTTCATTTGTAAAGTAAGAGGCCGTAGGCTACATAGTTGTTGCTGTCTCGGCATTTGCTACTACGTTATTCAGAAGCCCAATTATCAAATGGGCTTGCGGAACTTTTGCGGGCGCAGGGAAAAGTTCTACCAATTGAAAAGTACGGGCCACTCCACTCACCTATCGCCGCAAACGGGAAAAGTTGTAAATAAAAAATAAGTTTACGGAACGGTGGAATTTCAACTCTTTGAATTCCGCCTTTAAATTTCTGTACCTGGGCGTTTGAATGATTGCACTCCTTTCAACATAATTTTCTTTTTTTGTTGGGTAATTTGCAATTTTGTGTTTTTTGTATGTTAAATTATAGCCCTGACACTATCGATAATAGCAATCTAATGATTGTTATATCCTGTCGTGCCGCGAAATGCAAACTATGTGAAATTTATAATTAAAAAATGTTCACAAAGAATGAATATTACCGGTGGTAGGTCCCCTGTTTACAGGAGACCGTCTGGGTGGAAATACCACCGCAGGTGCCTATTTCTGCCGCGAAGCAGTAGGTGAAAACATTACTGCATTTCGGTTTGAAGGACACCGTAGCCAGCATGTTACTGGGTAAACGAGACTTAACGCCCTATGTCTCACGGTAGGCAGCGCGTCGGCGATACCACTGGTATTGTCAGCGTCTATGGGTGTCGGTGACCACTTCCCATCAGGTGGCCCGACTGCTCGTCTGCCTGCGTATGCCATAAAAAAAAAAAAAAATGAATTTCTAGTATGATTTATAATATAATAATGTTTTAAATAGAAAAATACTTGTTTTTTTTTTCCTGCACTTTAATGATATAAGTGCAATAGATTTGTATTTACATTTTTAAGGCTACACCGATTGTTGAAACCATCACTGCCTTAATACTTACTGAAATCTACGGAAATCACATCATTATACCTATGGGTGGTGGAGGTCAAAGTCAATCTTCTTAAATACTTTTGTTTTTGTAAAATTGGATGATTTAATAACGGGCCTTATAGATGCATAGGAAAAAAGGCTGAGAGACACAGAGATACTAGCAATTGTCTATTATTAGGGCACCGTAATTAAATGACTTAAAATATTTCTTTTGTAATAGTCGCACTGTCATTAACGTGCCCTGCTGTAATCATCGTTGTGTCATCGGTTTTAATACGAAAAAAAATACCCACAGATACCGTGCCGAATCCAGCGAGTGTCAAGGAATATTTTTCGTTCCTGAAATCTTCTGTGTCTGCTATCTTGATTGTTTTAACCGTGGATCCAAATCGTATATAGTCCTTTAGTAATATCAATGCAATGTCATAGTAATAGAATTGTTCTATATTCAATTCGTTAAAATTTTTGTGTGCAGTAATCTTGCAAACTTCATATTTAGTACCTTTCTTCAATAAGTTGGAACCTAGAATAAAAAAAATCCTATTTTAAATTGTTGTAAGGCAATTCTTAAAGTTTACGTCCATTTACTGTTATAACGATGTTAAGAATATATATGTAAAGTGGTTTTCTACCTTTTTACTCTTGGCAGTACTTAATAAAAAGGCTTTCTGTAAAAAAAAGAAATATTCACTTTCATCATCATCATCATCAGCCTGTGTTAGTCCACTGCTGGATATAGGCCTTCCCTAATGCACCCCTTCTCCATTAGGGGGTTTTGAAAGATACTATAAGAATAATATTTACTTTTATTTTAAACTCGATACTATTGTACACCTATGTCAATCAATAAACAACATAACATAAGCATTACAATACCACTGTAATTAACTTCCCTACAATTTTTCTAATTGACTTCAATTGCGTAATACAAAGCAGCATTTGTGTACAGAGGAGGTACACTCAAAATTCTAAAATACATGAAAGCATCATTATAACGTTTATTCATAATAAACAGTTATATCGAAAAACGAAAAATCCATGTGTTTGGACTTAAACCTAACCTAAAGTTAAATTTTGATTAGATCTTCTTACCAAGATAAACCGAAGTTGTGTTCGGTGAGGCAAGTGTACCGTCCGGTTCGACGACGCAATGAGCGGCGGTGATTATCACACGTTTGCTGATAATTGAACCCCCACATAGTTGATTCGCAAATTGGAGTAGAGCCACGTGAGGGTACATCGTTATTGGTACGTCGACACCACCCACCACGAGCCCCGTGAAAGAGCCTGAACGAGATAAGACAAAAAGTCGCCGTAAAAACACACTGGTAACATATCCATACCCAGTGATAGTATTTTCTTTAAATTACCCCAAAAAACACACAGATATCTATATCCAGAGATTCTACCAGATACGGTATCAATAAAATTCGTACCAGAATACAACTTGCACAATTATGATTCTAGGTAATATATAAATTAAGTAGAGTGCCGGTAAGTATTAAATTAGATGGGTAGTATCATCTTGGTTCACTAGAGGTTAGGCTTTGGTCGTGTTTATGATAACAGTTTTATATTATATGCGACTCCACAACCACAATATTAATATCTTTTTAATATTTTTTAAATAATATATTTTATCAGAAGTTACAATTACAATGTTAATGTTCCAATAAATAAGAATAACAAGTTATTACCTCTGCGGTATTTCGCTCCGTTAACACTTATAATAAACAAAACGAAAAATGCCAAGAGAAATTTCATTTTCATACTGGAAATTTCTATTGAAAATTTAGCAAACTGTCTGTTTTGTTTCGCTTATATTTTAATTAACAACTGTATAATGAAGTTAGCAATGCTTCACTCATCGCGCGGTCTTCTTTAATTGATTATTTTGTATGATAATTCTTTAAACAGATTTCATTTTCCAGGCACTGGAAGTATTTTGTATAATGGAAGGCATAATTTTATTGAAGTACCGAAGTAATATGCACGGCTGCTATTTTCTTCTTCGAGTAGTTGTGTGGAAACAATAATGAGTTTCGTTTATTTGATGGCTTCCGTTGGTGGAGTTAACCATTACAACCCGGTGGAGTCGAGGGGCTGTGCAACTTTACAATAATGAGTTCCTGTTTGGACGGCAATATAGCCATTGTGTTTACTTGCTAAGCGATACGGACATCCAATGTCTCAGGAGTTGCGGAGGAGGAGTTTGTTAGGGTCGAGCGGACTGTTACCATTGTGAACGTCTTACTCGTTTCGTCGCTTTTTAAAAAATAATCTATAATCCGAAATTCTGTGTTATTACACTTAAAAATCGATGTTAAAATAATTTAAGCCCCTCTTTTGACAAAGAGATAGATTTAGCTGATATATTAGCTTTTTTTTTTTACAATAAATAAAAAGGATGTAATAAATGCTCAAACTTTCTGGAACATTTGTAACACGTAATATAGAAGACAGTTTCATAATTATGGCCACCTGTCACTAAGCACGTTATTTGTTGTTATGAAGTTTTTTTTTTAGTTGAATTTTACACAGGTTACTTGTGCTATCTGGCATAAATAGCTTTTGTCTGTAACAAGTTATCGTAACAACAGTAACTATATACCACTAAATTATAGCTAAAGGTTTTGTTGTTTGATAATTAAATAATCACTTTAATTTATTAAAACAAACTTCATAAGGTCTACTTGATGGAAAGTGGTCACCGACGCCCATAGACACTGGCAATACCAGAGGTAACCAACGCGCTGCCTACCGTGAGACATTGAGTGTTAAGTCTCGTTTACCCAGTAAATACGCTGGCTACGGTGCCCTTCAAACCGGAACACAGCAGTATTTTCACACTTCTGCTTCGCGGCAGAAATAGGCACCGCAGTCCACCACCCACCCAGACGGTCTCCTGTAAAAAGGGAACCTACCACCGGTAAAAATCCAATAAAAATCTTACACTGTCCGTTTTTCCAATGAAAAGGTTGGATAATTAGTTATTAGGACCAAAACATATTCCTTCTTTTTTGTTTAAACGAATAACACCAATCGCATTGTCATGGAAGCCATCTTTAAACGGCAACCAGCATAAAAGCAAAAGAGCTGAATCATGAATTGAACAAGTCCCATCCCACTTAGCCTTGACTAGCGTTTTCATTTGTCGGGGAAAACTTCTCAGCTCACTTTTCAAGTGTAATCCCAGTTTCAAGTAATGCTCCTATTTGTAATAGTCCAGAAAGAATCTATTTGAAATCAAATACAGCCGTTCCATTCCATTTTTCAATCAATTTAAATGTGTCTTAATACGTGGTACAATTTGTAAAGGTGGTCTCCTTTTTACAGAGGACCGTCAGTTGAAGTACCACTGCGGTGCACAAAGGAATCGATTTAAACATCGCTGTCCCCATTTCGTAGTGTATTTGTGTTCAATTTGCATACTCCAGTTTGAGATGCCAAAAGTATTTGTGAATATTGAATCCCCCGCGGCGTTGGCCGAGAGGGCTTAGTGCGATGAATATTTATCCGGCCTCGTTGCTAAATGTGTCGGTGTTGTCTTGGGATAGATTAATACGTTTACTCTTGAGTTGTGCGGCTAATTGCCAAAACATATTCTAAACTCGATTAAACCTCGTAGTAAGTTTAAAATTTCTATAAAATTTTCAACGCACAAACATGAATTTAAAGTAAAAACATTTCTCTTAGTAGTTTCGTGTTTGAAAAATATACCTTGGTACTCTGTTTATGTCGTGTTGTATTAAAATGATTTTATAATAACAAAGTTTTTCTTTTCTTTAAGTATCATAATACCGACGATTTAGTAAATCGTTTATGGACTTATTTTAGTAAATCGTATATGATAGGCCACCAAAAATATGCCTTTAAATAAAAAGATATTAAAACAAACTTAGTTTACTAAAACTCGAAACTTTAAATAGGTAGAATGTATTAGACATCAATAGACACATTACAAGCACATCGAATTACGAGACTGTCACTGTGTATTTCTAGATGCATCCAAAGCAATAAGCTCCTGGGGTTTTACGGTGCGGTGTCAATATCAATTGCAGCTAAGGCAGGTTCCATGCATCTGTTTATAGTAACTTTTATGTGTGCATTAGCAATATTAAGTTGCAGTGCAATATAGGTTGGTTACTTAATCTTAAATTGAAAATTTGTTAGTGTGAGTACATAGGTTATTTTGTTCAATTTCTTAAATTATCGTCTATATGATTATAAGCACGATGAGGCATTTAAGTTTATTACAAGGCGCTACAACTTCCAGTACCTGAGTTTTTACCTTAAAGAATATTTTAAAACAGGTAAACAAAGAATATTTAAAAAAAGTTCTTTGTGTTATGTGGATAATTACGGTTTTTACAAAAACTTTATTGATTTATTAATAATAATTGTAACACAAATAGTATTAGGATATAGTTCCTGGAACATTTAAAATTGTAATTTTTTTTCTAAATTTCGTTTCTGACATGACGGGAAGAGCAGCTACTTTAAGAGACGCATACAATTCATTCAAAAGCTCGAGTATGCAACCATTTTGATTTTTAAAATTATGCGTCTCACTTTAACCAGAATCCAAATATTTCGTTTTGAAATTATCCAATTGAGATTAAAATTATAAAATATGAATGTTAACTGATTGTAATTCATCGTAAAATTTAGCATACTTAAATATATAAATAATTTTAATAGCACAAGGGAGTGGGGCATACGTCCAGTCGAGTATCCGAGAACCTCGAAAAAATATTTGTATCCGTCATGGCTGTCCGGACGTCAATTCCAATACTAGGGGAGCGTTATGGCGAAAAATAGAAAAGTCAACATTTCGTTTCGATATTGCATGTTCTCCATAAATATCGATATTTAAATCGCTTTATGGATTGTTATGCGATAAGTTACACCTTTTAGAAAAAAAATCTGTAACGTAACACTTTATTTGTTTTTTTTTACCGCAAAGCAGTAGTGTGAAAACACTACTGTGTTCCGGTTTTAAGGGCACCATAGCCAGCGTAATTACTGGGTAAACGAGACTTAACATCCTATGTCTCACGGTAGGCAGCGCGTTGGTGATACCTGTATTTCCAGTGACGGCAGGCGACTGCTCGTCTGCCTGCGTATGCAATAAAAAAAATGAGTTTGTACTATCAGATAATAATTTATATTCAAATTCAAATATCTTTATTCAATATAGAAGTTTACACTTGCTTATTGATTGTCGAACACACTACCACCGGTTCGGAAAAGGACGCCTCAGACCTGAGAAGAACCGGCGAAAGAAACTCAGTGGGCTATTTTTTGTCATCTTTTAAAAAATGACAAACAATTTCATAATTCGGCATTACATATTATGCAATTTTGAAAAAAGACCTGGAGCGAGCATTCCATTACCAGGCTGTGTTATCATTGAAAAATTCATTGATATCGTAATAATATTTAACACATAAACGTTCTTTGACTACCTTTTTAAATTTATTAATAGTTAGATTCTGAACGTTTACACGGATTTTGTTGTAAAAACGTATACATTGTCCCATAAAAGACTTACTTATTCTTCGCAGTCTAGTTGCTGGAAGAATTAAATTATGTATCTATGTCATGTGCATCACAATGTTTTAGGAAGTCCTCTTTATTTTTTGCACATATATTAAATTTTCAAATATGTATTGAGAACCTACGGTCATTATTTTTATTTCAGTGAACAACTTTCGTAATGATTCTTTGGGGCCCAGGTTATAGACTGCACGAATTGCACGCTTTTGGAGGACAAAGATCGTATTAGTATCTGCCGCATTTCCCCACAGTAGAATGCCATAATACATATTACTATGAAAATAGCTGAAATATACTAAACGCGCTGTCTCCACATCAGTTAATAATCTAATTCTTTTCACTGCGTAAGCTGCTGAGCTTAGTTTACTTGCTAGCCTATTAATATGGGGGCCCCATTGTAGTTTAGCATCTACAGTTATTCATAGAAATATAGTTGATTCAACTACGTCTAACGCCTCCCCATTCATAACCACTTCAAATTTACCATGCTTCACATTAGGAGTCATGAATGTTATTAACACTAAACCAATTCACTACTCTTGAGAGAGTATTGTTTATATCAACATTTATTGACGTATGCCGTTTAATTTTAAAAATCAAGGAGGTATCATCTGCAAATAATACTATCTCTTCGCTATTATTTATCACACATGGTAAGTCGTTTAAATAAATGAGGAAGAGAAAAGGCCCAAGAATGAATCCTTGTGGGACCCCCATATTTACCGGGGTCCCGAGATCTTTTACCATTCACGTCAACCTTCTGAATTCGATGGCTTAAGTACGAAGACAGAAGGTTGAGTGCGTATTTGCCATACCATAGTGACGTCATTTTCTGACCAGAGTCTCATGGTGTACACAATCAAAAGCCTGCGTCAGTTGTTGACCTCTAGTGCATTCATACTGCTTGTTATTTAAAAGGCAATTACGATTGAAATGTTAACCAATTGATAAAGTAAGAGTTTTTCAAATAATGTACTAAGAGTAGGCAGTATAGATATTGGTGTAAAGTTATGAAATCCTGATTTAAATATCGGAATAATTTTGCTATGCTTCATTAGGTCAGGACAGTTACATTGAATATTGCTGCTAGGTGAGGTGATATAACATCGATAATAGAACTTATCACCTTAACAGAGATCCCCCATAAGTCTGTAGTTTTTTTAATAGCTAAAGTTTTAAATGTACTTACAGTCCAGTATTTACCTCCGTAAAATTAAAATTGTCTGTACATTCATTAGTATTATCTTTTAATAGTGACTCGGCAACTGTTGGAGAAGATAAAAGTGACTTGGTAGTAGAAACCGGAATGTCCGAGAAGAATTTTTCGAAATAAGTAGCAACATCTTCGTCAGCTTCTAGAGATTTCACGTCAGTACAAACTTTTTTAAAATTTTTTGAATAAGCACTGACATGTGCAACAAAGGTCTTATTATGATTATATGTTTTTTCACTGTAAAGCTCATATAATCTTGCCTGCTTTTGTGAATTCCAGCTGTTGCCCATTCACTGAAAGCTATAGAACCCTTTGATTTAACCGGTTTAGAAGTAAATATTGATTTAAATTCTATTTTTTATACATATACAGCACGTGTGGGTTTTCATCATACTATCAATTTTTTGTAGTATATTACTTTTAGACTTTTCAATTCGTTTTTTATGCATGGGAACAAACATAATTTTTTTAATTGTATTTTTTTCTGATATTTTATTTAATCTAAAAGAAGCAAGCTGGCCACAGTGGTCAGAACTTAATTTTTTTAATAATTGACTTGTTTAAGGTTGACAGTTTGTAAATATATTGTCTATACATGTAGCAGAACTCTCAGTTATTCTAGTAGGTTCAAGAAATAAATTGATTGATGAAGGTTATATGAACTTAACAATGATCTGAATCTAATTGTGGTTATAGAATTATCTAATAAATTAATATTGAAGTCGCTACAAATTATAACATACTTATTACATTCAGATAGCTTTAATAATATTTCTTCTAACACAACTTCAAAAGGTTCATATAACGAAGTGGGAGGTCTGTATACGCATACAACAATGAAATGCTCTAGCTCTGCACAGGCTATTTCAATAGTCCGTTCAATAGAGAGGCTCACAACATCTTTACGATTTTTATATTTTAAAGTATTATTAATAAATATTAAAGAGCCACCGCCTATAGCTTTATCTCTACTAAACAGGCTAGCAACCTGGTGACATCCAAAATTAGGCATAAATTGATGTTCTTGAAGCTAGTACTCAGTAATATATACTTGTATAAAATATCTATTTTTTACAACTATTTAAGAATAGGTCAACTTCATGTTGTTACCTGGCAATTCCCTGTATTTATTTTTGATGTAACAGGTTTATACAATAGTTGCTATTATTAAAAATTTTATTATTAAAAATTACATTACTTATTTGTGAAAAAAATTGATTTAATGTGCATGAGGTTTCCTCCGTTGTCTTAAGATTTAATTTAAATTACCTGGAACGGTTTCCAAACGGAGGGTCAACATTTGATCCTGCTCAATAGAAGCAGGGGTTTGGTTACCCAAGCCATTGGCTGTTTTTAAAAATACAATAGCATAGCAAAGTAGCTAATTGTTTTTTATAAAAATTAGATATATACATCCTATCAAATGTCAAATAACAATTATTATAATTTAATATATTATTAATGTCAACTACATTAATTTTATTTAAATAGGAGGTCTGCGTTAAATATTTACAATTATTTTTATATAATATACCTAAATAATTGTTAAGCTTATATCTATTATTGTTTTCCTGTAGCAACTCTTTAATATAATAATAATATTTATTTTTGTGATGGTCGTTACTTCATTAGCTTAAATATTTTTGAAATAATCATTTATTTTAATCATGGAATTATTACAAATTTTCTTTTTTTCCTAAATCTTCAGTTTCTTACTAGATTTATCACTTTTGTATTGTTTAACCGTCTATATTAAATAGATAGGCAAATTTAAGCAACAGTGCAAACTGAATTTTAACTTTAGTCCAGCCAGACGTATACCACTCAGGCGTAGCTTTAGGCAATATCCGGCGCTCAATACGACCAATTGCTCCAACTAACGGTCATGGAGTCCGAAGTCTGAATGAAAGAGGACCAATTAGTGTTATATAGGGGTTAAATTTTACGTTTAGTTTTACTTCAATATTTCTCAAAAATGCAGCAATCGAAAAAAAAATTGAAAGCGTATAGGGAAATAACTTTTGATATTATGTTTTTTCATTCAATTTTGTATAGAATGCGTTTGTAGTAATGACTGTGTTAGGGTAAATTATGTTCATACAAAAGAAAAATTAAAAAACGTCATCTGTACCGTCGAATTGTAATCAAAAGTTAAATTTGAAATTAAATGGCAAAAAAATTACTTCTGATACTACTTACACGCAGAAAACATTATTTGTATAAAAATTTACATTATATAACTGAAAAAGAAGTTTTTGATAAAATTTAAAAAAATCACAGGTGCATAATATGCATGTGTTATTTTTCTTATTTTCATCTTTTCATAAGTTGTTTTAGCTGCGAAAAATATAGGTTATTTTCCATTATTTGAGCCCTAAAAACTTTGTTTACCTACAAATAACGTTCGTGTTTGCATTCTTATAATATAAAGCGCATTAATTTAACTACATACTTATAAATATTTTGCACTGATTATATAAATAAATGTTAAACATTGATAATGTGTTACTGCGAGTAAATATTACGCATATTTTGCTTTTGATAATAATCTCTCAATAATAAATGAAATAAACATAAATGAAAGCAAAATGTTTACTTGGAAAACGGCGAAAACAACTCTGTTGTTAGGGATGGCTTTGTTTATTTACATTGAACGTTAGTATGCCGTATAGAATTGACGGAACAAAGACAAAAGCCGTTTAGATATATCCAAACAAAGGCTTACTTGACATTACGTGGCCTGTTAGATTACCATTATTGTGGGTATTCGTAAAAGTTTACAATGAAATTGTGTAAAAATGGTTGAACACTGCTTTTTAAATAAAAAATAATAATAATCTTAGCTACATGAAATAAAATAAAATAATATTACTTTATTTTTCATCTTATAACATATTTTAATGTTTCGATTACAATCAATGTTTCGATTCAAATAATATAATCTTGAGATTAACAGATTACTTTTATTTAATTAAAATGTAAATAATGATGTTTTAAAAAAGAAATTCTATTTTTGAGAAGTTAGGAAAATCTGACCAGTTGTTTATTTTTACCTTAACTCCCATTGAAACCAAAAAATTGTTTACAAAGTAATCAAACAATTACATAATTATCTTTCGCTTTTTCGTTTTTGCTACGTATACTAATTTAGTATATTTTTATAGGCATTAATTATTCCATGTGAATTTTAGTTAAAATAATGAATAAAACAGTAGTTCTAGTAACACTAGCCAACAATATACAAAAACCTATTCTAAGAAACAAAAACAAAAATGGTTGTTGAATCAATTGTTCTTCTATCTAGTCTCGCAGATTGTTGGTTCAAACGGTACAAGCAAATACTTTTGTTCGTTCTTAGTAATGCAATAAAGTGTAATAAGTAATTTTTAATATTTTTTTGTAAAAACTTTTTAAAAATCCGTTTGGCGGGAATTTGTTTTTATTTGTATTTTCATTTTATAGTTACTAATATATTAATCACTATACTTTATTAACTGCCTCTACCTAGTGATGTGGACTTTGTACGCTTTAGAAATCGAAGGTCGTGAATTCAAATTCTCTGGGGACTTTTTTCATTGTTGTTTATTTTAGTTAGTTTAGGCACTGCGCACTGATATTATCTCTATTGATTATTAATACAGAAGATTTTAACTGTTTAAATTGATAGGCATGCAATGAGATGGTTCTATACTTGATCTGTGGCTATTGTTGATTATCGGGCTATGAGAATGAAGGAACGCGGCTGTGTTTGCATGTACCCTTGCTTACAATAATATTAGCGGCGTTGTTGCTTATGTCTAATAAAGATAAGCAATCAATTACGCTGGGGTCGGGGAGGTAATACTTTATTCTCTTTTTGTTAAGAACCGCTACATATATAATATTTTTTTTATTTTTGTTCATTCTGATTATTTTAGATATGTTAAGATTTTATTTGCTTTCAGCTTTGCTCGGTAACAGTATTATTGAGACTAATTTGATTACTATTATATTATAGGGAGGAGGAAGGGGGGCAACATCAACAACCACCACAACCACCCATGGATGACGTTATTTCACTACTGTAACGTAGACACAAAAATAGTAATGCAAAAAATAAAAAAATATCATAAGTAAGTCAAAAGCGGGTAATATACGAACAAACGATACTTTTTTAACAAAGAAACATAATACTTACATAGCTTACTGTTTTCACGTTGTTATTGTAGTACTGTTCTGCCAGTTTTCAATAAGCCAGTCTATTTGAAATGCCTTTGTGCCTTTATCAGCTATGGTCTTCACGGGGAATTCAACCAAATTGCAAATCAATCATGCCATTTTCTTTGTTATTTTTCTAGGGCTTCACAAACTTTCGTTTCTACAAACTGTTAATTTCGTAGGCGTAGTCCATAATATGAAAAAAAGGGTCTTGGTTTTGACAATGTTTTGGCATTGTTATAGGAATAAAGTAAATGTAGATTGTTGCAAGAAAATTAAACAAATTATTTTACTACTTTGTTACTATTTTAATATTCCGGAAATTCTCGTAGTAAGAAGTTATTTGAAAACAAGTTCATAACAAAAAACTCAAAATGGCACCCTCTACTAAGGTTCATATAAAAAGGCAATTTTTGAAGTTATACTTCTTTAGGCGCGTTATGAAAAAAATGATGAGAGTGAAATTTTAAGATGCGCACCTGTGACACAAAATTAACAGTTTATAATGAAAACGGTGAAATGGACCTTATTAAATAGTGATAAGGTTGATTTTTGTGTAGTGATAATGGAGTTGTCGTTTTTTATTTGCGATAGTTGTTGCATAATGTGCTCTATGAGTTAGGATTAAGGTTCGTTTTTGGTTGCGTTTATTTTTTTTTATTATTTTTATTGAAGTTATACTTCTTTAGGCGCGTTATGAAAAAATGATGAGAGTGAAATTTTAAGATGCAAAATTAACAGTATGAAGCCGTCTGCTTAACCGCTCATTAAGTCTCGAAAAAAAAGCTACCAAATATAAATTAAAATACTTTTATTTAATATAATTAACACTAAATATTATTAAATTATTAATGTTAAATACTTATTATTGGTTATTTAATATTCACAAAATAAAGAAATAAATTTAATAAAACATTTAATAAAAAGTTTGTGATAAAAATTAAAATTGAACATCAAATTATAATATTAATTTTTAATATTTGCTATTAAATTGAATAAATAATAAATATTTATAAAAATAACTAAATAAATTTAATGAAAACTTTTTGATAAAAATGAAAAGTGAATATTAAATTAAGAAATCAATAAAAATATTTTAAAAATGACCAACCTTAAATTCTGATTTTGAATTTATTATTAAATTTATTTTAAAATATTAAATAATCAATAATAAACATTTAAAATTAAGAATTTTATAATATTTAGTACAAATTTTGTCTTATATATTTATTATTCTCTAAATTTTGTTTTAATTATTATATATATCTATATCTATATATATATTATTAATAATAAATTATTATATTATTTAAATTTATATTAAATATATTATTATATAAATATATTAATTTTTAATGATGCCAAAGTAAGACTTCTCACGCGCTACATAAGTACACGCACCCATTTTTTGTTTAAGGTTTGATAAATCATTTTAAATTAATCTAATGATCTGTTGCGACTGCGAAATTTCGTTGAAATTTATAGATACCTACGTCAATCGTTTTTTTTTGCATTTGCTGTGCGGTGAACCGATTAAGAATGAGATATCGTTTGAACAGAATTTAAATATATTAAATCATGTTAAAATTTTGCTATCATATGTTTTCGTTTATTTACTAAAAAAAAATTATACAAATTTATTTATACTCGGGTATTTTAATCATTACGTACATTTTGAGTTTTAATTTTTTTATTAATCAGCAAGTAAGCTCTCTGAACAGGGATGCGATGTTCGTAGTCCAGGTAAGAGAGATTTTTTGTGCGTCATCTAGGTGATCTAACTGACAATGGTGAAATAGAATAGCCAGACCACCATCACCAATGACTGCGGTATAGTGTGTACCCTTAAAACCCGTGTGTAAACCTTTATATATATATATATATATATATATATATATATATATATATATATATATATATATATATAAATAATATATATATGGTTAAAAATCAATTCCAAAAAGTCCCATTGGGAACATAGGCTTCCACATGCTTTACCGTCCCACCCAAAAAATTGGTTTATTAAAATATAAAATAACATTGTAGGTATATTTGGGATGTCAAAAGAACAAAGATTTTAAATAAAAAAGACAATAAAAATGATTCTTAGACATTTTTAAAACATCATTTCCGACTGAAATATATTATTTTATATCTAGTTCAAACTATGCGACAAAAACTATATATTAATGAAACAAGACAAGATGCAGGCAAGATATCACTCGATTTTGATTTATTTACTTTTAAAGTAACATTAAATATTTAGAATGAAAAAAAAAATCGTATATTTATCAATTTTTAAACGCACATATTTAATAAAGGTTAAATTGAAAATTACCGCCTGAGAACCCCTTCGCCGCAACTTAATCAAATCTCATACGGTTAATTATTTAATGCTGGAAGGACTTTGGGGTAGAAAATTGTTAAATCAACCAACCGCCTAATTACATAGATTTAAAAATTTAGTTTTAAATTAATTTTAAATTACAAAAAAAATTTTGTTCTAGAATTAAAAAGAAATTGGATTGTTAAAGTTTGTTAATGATAATCTGTCTTTTCTTTCACAGAAAAATCCAATGTAGTAAATAATAATTAAATTAAATGTGTGGTATTATTTTTCTATTTAAATCAGAATATTATTTAAAATAGTTACAAAGATATAAGAGATGAAATTAATATTTATAACCCGCACGCGCTCGATATATAACATGAGTGAGAACAATAAATTTGTAGCACGAAACACTTACATAAAAGTCTAGATTACTTGCGCATCTGAAAAAGAACGAAAAATATGTCATTGACAACATCGAAGAACTTATTGCATTTGAATGAATTATTCGGCTATCACTTGATATTATAGTACATGTAAATATTTTATTACATGCAGGTATACATTATTATAATTATTTTTTTGTGAAGTCAGTCAATTAACTTATTTTATGTTGTTCGTATTACGTATTTTAATGTTTTTATTCTTTCTTTATTCAGGTAATCTTACATTTTATTTATTAAAAATTTAGTGTAATTTTTCTTTTATTTACGCGACTATTATACATACAAAATCAACTTTATACGGACTGTTTCCTGTATATTGTATAATTTTTATTTTTGCAGTGTCTATGGTCACGGATCGCCTATGAAAGGTTATAATTGCATCTCAATGTGTTCAGAATAACCTTTACAATTCAAATTGGAAATCTGAGACTTGTTTTAACATTTCTACTTCGTTTAGACATGCCTCGTTCAATTTCCTTTAAAATGCAAAACCTATCAAAAATGAAAATGAATGGAAAATGTTAAATAAACGCGATAAAACCTGTAAAAATTTTTATTTAATAATGTATAATTTCGGGGCAAATAGAAATAATTATTGTCACCGACTTTAAATTATGAGGAAAAAAATTGGGCCCTCTCAAGCTTGAACTAAAGGAACCCATTTTTATAGCTCGGTAGCCAGAGTGCTTTTGTAATTGAGTTGCCTAATTTTAGAAGCTATATCAAAAGAAGTTGTAACTAATGACAAAATTGCAATTTAACATAAATTATTGGTAATTGATGATTTCAAAAGTTAACTTTTTAATATTTTAATTGCGGCATTGTAAGATAAACATACATATGAAGTGGAAGTTTACTTTTTTCTCATTCTAACAATAATAATTTACAAACTTTAATAATTGTTTATAGCTGTATTCATCGCGTGATATGTGTTAAGCTACGGTTATTTTGTGGTTGTAAAATTTTCATAAAACAGTGTTATTGTTAGCGTTTAAACATTTCGTTTGACGTGACATAATAACAAAAAAGTATATAACAACAGCCGCTTCTAAAAGCATATAATGAATCAAATGAAATATAAAAATGTTAATAGTCGGGGGGTCGGTAACGTTAAAATTTATTATTGACCGAACATAATTGGTTCGGATATTCCCGTGAACCGATTTATGAATGCGATATTGTCTGTAGAGAATTTCAATATCGGGCAGGTAGCTCGTGTTTGATGAAACTTTTATGTATTTATTCGTTGTTAACGCTTAAAATGGCTGCTTTCTTTAAAGTTAAATACCAGTAGTATGTTTTTTAATGCTGATTACATTTTTAATATTTTTAATGAGTAGTCATATGATTGTCAATGTATCTATAGATAAAGAACCAGTGATATCATCCTTTTTTATGTTTATATAAATAAATATTATGTAACTTTGAACATTTTATTATTATTAACCTGTACTTTCAAATAAGGGCTACAGTTGTAGAACACATTTTTTTATGTTTGCATAATTAAATATTTTAATTATATAGATTTAAATGCAAATTTGGATACGATTGCAACCTAAAACGTCATAATATAATTGCCCCTGAAGCATTGGGTATTACTTGTCGAATATCCAAAATCTACGATTTAAGGTGGATAGCGATTAAAAATGTGGTTTTATAAAAATCTCCCGGGTAGACCAGTTGTAACAAAAACAATAGCCGTTAAGATACACTCTGGAAAAGCTTTTTGGGTTAATTTGAGCATTACAAAAATCAATAGTGCTTGAGACAAAAAGCTTAATGAAAAATTAAACGAACATCGTTTTTAAAATAATAACAAAATTATCTCTTCGTTTATGTTATCTAAAATTATGCTACTGATTTTTCTTTTTTTTTTCTAGTTTTTAATCGTCCCCAACCTTATATTTTCTTCACTAACCAAAGGTTGACTGGTAGAGAACGCCTTAAGTACTCATTATTATTGTTTTGGTGTACAATAAGTTTAAATAAATAAATATATTATAACGCACAAGGGTAAATTTTTCATCACTTTCAAAAGAAAAGTCAAAGAGTTTCTTCTAAAAAACTTGTCGTCAGAACAGTAAATTCGTTAATTATCTATGTATTTTCGTATATAACTATTGTATACAATAGATGTATTACTTTTGTTATATTTATATGCACTATATTAACTTATAACTATGTATATTTGTGTGGATATAGTATTTCCATTTTATTTATGTATTTTTTACTTATCATATTATATTTATGCTAAGGTATATTTGTACAGTCATGTGACTTTTCTGTACACAATCAATTTATGCACCTCCCCACCTTTAATCTCTGCACCACCCCAAGGTTGACTGGGAGAAAATGCCAATGGCATTTTCTCCCAGTCAACCTTGTGCCAATGGCCGCCTTTGTACTATTTGTGCAAGAAGAATAAATAAATAAATAAATTCAAATACGGGTTTATACTTTTTTTTGGTTTTTCTTCTTTATACTCTAAAAGTCTGATGGGCCGGAAAGCCGACAGGACTGAAACGAGATATGGTGCAGAACCAACTTTCTAAATTTCAATCTGGCTAATAAAACTGTATCCACGACCTTCCAATTCTGAAGCTCAAGCCCATACCTCTAGTTTGAGGAGGCAGCACTTTAAATACATTTAACACAATGCATGACTAGAGTAAAGAAATGGGAACAACTAAGGATTATACTCAACATAATTACGGTATTTTTTTAACACCAGATTGTATATCAGAAAAGGTTTTACATTATTCTGCCGAATATATTAAGCACCTGCAGCAATATCATAATACAACTGTACTATACAAAACAAACGCAAGCAGTATTGTAGCAAATTAACTTTTTCTGGGGTAATTACAAATTTCGATGGATCGCAGGACAGATTGTTACGTACAATAATTAAGCCTTTTTTACCAAAAAAGAAACAATATGGCGGAGCTTGTCTCGTAATTTTGCATTGTGGTTAATACTGATAGGGCTTGTTATAATAACGATAAAATTATAAGTGGATAAAACTCGTCTTCCTAATATACTGAACCTATAGTTTTCCTTGACTTCTTAATGCTTTTAGAAGAATTGTGTAACGTCATAGATTGATTATAAGCAAGTCAAGTCCATATTCATAATACCTTATTCTTTGTTGATTATTTCTTTTAAACTATTTGGTAGTACTTCAATAAAAAGTCATGTTTATCCCATATTTGATAACTTTCTCACTTCAGTTCCAGCAGTACACAGAGGCCATAGTCCTTATAGAAAAAAAAATTAAAAACTAATTATTATGAATTAAAGAAGATTTAACAAAAATCTCAAGATGTAATCATGATTCAAGCAAAATCATAAGTGGTCTAAATTAGTCAATGAATTCTCACTGTCACTTTGAAACTGACAGTTTCCTGGATATTCTTTTTGTAGGCGTTAATTGAACCTGGTTTGTCAAAGCAATATTCAACCATTTTATATCCCACCCATTAATCGCACAGGGCTACAGATCGACTCGTGGAGCCAAAAGTCTACTGGCATCAAATTTGCTGTAAGTTGTAGATAACGCTCTGCAATGTTAAAGAGTTGGAGGCTCAACGTTGAAACACGTACTGCATTAAAGCTCTGGAAAGTTCCATGTATGAAACTTCATCATGCCAAATCGCTCGACTGTAAGTAACTGCAACCTGTCGCCAACCTCTAACGTAAACTGGATACCATGGAATTATTTACACTATGCAGGTCAAACAGTATCTCTAGATTAAACTAAAGTATTAAATAGACTGTTTAATTTCTGGATTATGGGAATCCAATTTCTTTTTAAATGAACTAAACAATTTACTGCATAGGTAAATTTCTGGTGAAAAAACATAAAATATTTATGTTTAATAAACCGATTCAACATTTCAATTCGCATAATTTTGTTATAATGACGTGAAGTTAATTGAATTTGAACCAGTATCGATTAATGAACGTGATATCAACTGAGGAAAATCCTGTTCGAAAGATAGTTTGACTTGTCTGAACATGTTTATTAATCTACTTTATTGTTTCATTTGAAGTTAATGATTTTCGACATATTGGATCAAATAATGATCATATTTAAATATTTTCGACTACGTACATTAGCGTATTTCCATACATGTATATTGAACTGTCGAACGGTCTCTCGAATTACCCAGTTCTTAATCGTTTAAGGTTGTATATTTAGAAATTTACCAATAATCGTTTTCAAAACTCGGGCTTAAATATTCGATGTTTTGATTTAGTAAAATCGATTGAGACTAAATTCCCCGCAAACGGATTATCGTTCCTGACTGCATGCTGCTCTCTGGATGAGTTTTCATTCGAGAATTTTCTTTAGGTCCATAAGGAACTGAAATATTTATACACGACGTGAGATTCGAAGCGATGCTTCACGTAAATTCTGTGTTGCGAAGCTTACCATGGGATTCTATTGGAAGCGTTAACTTACGTTAACAAAATCACATAAGTTGTATGACAATGAAGTGAGTATAAATTTCATTACGAGCCTTCAAAAACGTTTGACCATAAGATAACTTTTGTACATGTGGTAATTCATTTATGTACAAAAAGCAATATTCAACCCATATTTATATCCCCTAACCCTTTGGCTGGCTGACACACACAAGAATCACCGTCACTGACCACAAAGTTAAGCGGGCCATCAAATGTTCTGGTATTCCTTAGAATGTACCTTCTGAATGTTAAAATAGTCTGACTAAGTATAAATTATAATAGAATGTGTAACTTGGCTCTCTGGAGGGATGAGCTTCCCATGTTGCACATAGCAGGGCAGCTAGAGTGCTTTCATAATTGAGTTAAAAGTGTACGGAACCGTGACTCTGTACGTAATGGGAGTTAACGAAATTATTTACCTTGCAGTGTTTCTACTTATTCTCTAAGATGTTAAACGTGAATGTATTAAAAATGGACCTAATAATTAATAGCTTAAAAAAAATCCATTTTCTTTTTTAAATCCGAAAACAAAAAATTTATACAGTAAGGAGTAAATTTCATGTGAGTGATAAATTATAGTAAAGAAATATTTTATGTTTATCTAATCTGTTGCGACTCACCAATTTCGTTGTAATTTATAGCGACGTTGAAGCTAATTGCATTTGCTATGCGGTGAATCGATTAATGAACGTGATATCAACTGAGGAAAATCCGATGGCGAAAGATAGCTTGAGTGCGTTTAAACATTGTTTATTAATCTTACTTTTATCGTTTCATATTTAAAATATAATGATACTGACATATTCTGTCGATAAAGTAATTAATCATTACTTAAATATTTGTCGACTCACGTTTAAAATTATCAATATTTTTCCATAATGTATGATTAGAAGTTGTGTCTAGTGAATTATGATATTACCTCATCTGGTAACGGTTAGGGTTGAAATGATTTTAGGATGATTTACTTATAAAACTCTGCAAAGGGAGCTTTTGTAAGATATTTCTGATAGTTTTTTGATTTAGTAAAAATGTGATTAGGACATAATTACCCTCGTCTTAGGGCAGCGAATGAATTCGTTGAATTTGATGCTGTATTTCGGGATGAGCTTACCCTATCGAGTAATGTATTGCAATTTCTCGCTCCATAAACGTAACTGAAATAATTTCATTCACGTCGTTGGTCACCTTTGATAGCAGCATCTAGAGCCACTTGAAGCGCATGGCTGAAGTCTAGAGAGGGGTATTCTATTAAGGCGTTACCGATCTCCGGGGCTTAACACAAGCAATAGCTTCGTCAAATGTACGTGGAGCCAAAGCCTAAAGTAAACGAGGAACGACAATTTAGTGACAAAGGCGTGACTTATCGGTTCTCTCTTGTTAGATAGAAAAAATAGATAGGTAGATATAGATTGAAGACAAATTCTTGTACATTCTCCGCATTTAAGAAGTCACCGGAAACAAATGAAAAGCGTTTATAAACGTTGTTTTAAGGCTTAGTAAAGTATTTTTCGATTAATATAAAGTCTAGTCTTGTTTAATTTATGAATAATTCTGCGGAATCTGTTAATTTTAAAATTTAAATTATTAATAAGAGGATTAATATAAGAGATTATGATAAAACGAAATTATTATGTGTTAGAATTAGACAATTTGAGAAATTTTTTAGATATTATTTACTATGTCATATACTCAATTATTATTTGTGCGGGAGGAGCTCTTTGACATGGAGTTACAACCTGTGCGCATGTGAATAACAACAACAGCAACTTAAGCCATCGACTCTGGGAGTTGGTGGCTTCAGGTGGTTCAAGATCGTACCTGTTGGAGACTTGTGGGGCAAGCGATGTTACTGATATGATGATGATTTAGAATTAAAGACTGATTAATATTGTCTCTGTTTTGTGTTTAAACTTGTTTTTACTAGTTACGAAATGAAAAAGTAGCTCTTTACAATGACGTTTCCTGTTCCTGCTGTATTGAAAAGGGTACTCCTAAGGTTATTCAGATACTTAAAAGAAACAAATTTAACGTCTATGCTGTGTTTACAAAGCAGTGTTTGGGTAACAAGATGTTGAAATATAGTATAAAAATTATAGTAAAGTAAATAATAGCTTTTTACCTTGTGTATAACATAGCAATTTAATATTTGAAATTAGTTGATAATTTTATCGAAGCATTTTTATTTCTGTTATCTAAAGTAATCATTTTATATCAAATATATCATTGCTCTTCTTGTAAGACTAATTTGAACGTGAAACAAGAAACTGTTTATTTTTTGCTGCCACTCAGGTTTAGCATTAATTTTTGGAATATACATGTCTACATTCATCTCGTTACTGTGTTTTGATTCATGTATTATTAGATTTTTAAAGTTTACTGCTGCACATAGGCCATTTTAATTGACGCCAAGACGGCGGAACCCCTGTACTCGCTTGTATCTTGAACCGGCTACTGTACAAAGATCACCATCCCAACTGGTCGAAGGTGGACCAACATTCCGTCTTGCCAAACGCGCCCTCTACTCCCGCACCTAAATGGCCCATGGGCCAGTAAGCCCTCTTGTTAATGGAAGCCAAGAAAATACAGAGTTATTCTTAGTAAATAGATATTAACTATTTGTATATATTTGCACTCAGGATATATTATTTTACGAAACGTAAATATGATGACTTAGCTACATATTGTGTTAGATAGAAGCGTTGCTGGAGTTTCTTGTGTCACTTCTCCCAGCGTCAAAGTTGAAAGAAGTAGTCGTTCTATATTGAACAGCGGTCATTTCATTGAATTGTTTTATTGTACGAAATCTGTGCAACTATTGGCCTGTTATACAATGAGCCTAGGTTGTAGAATCGTTGAATCGTATGAATAAGCAATACGAATCGGACAGTTTCTGTTACAATGGAGATCAAGTATAAAGTGCAAGTATAATCTTTCCTCGCGATTCCTTAATAACAGCGACTATGATTTTTAACCTCTTCTACTTTTTTTGTAAAGGTTTTAATAATATATTTTATCGAGTACATTTACTTTTAGCAACAGGATTATTACTTAAGAATATATTTTAATATAAATTATCTCTTTTATTTTATTAACAATATTATAATTTACGCTAAAAGTTTACCTAGCAAAAACTTTAATTAATGATGTTTTTGTGTTATAAAATAAAATATTATATTTTATTTAGATTAAATTAGTCTAATAATGAAATATTTGCTTGGTACAGAATAAAAATCGACTCCAGTTTTTGATAATATTTCAGCTAGTATTTTGAGCAATAAAACATGAAAAAAGTTCCTAAGCAAAGGCACTCTAGCGTGCTTTCCGAAAAAGCGTATTGCTTACATTTGTCTATTTAAAAACGGATGTGCAGTCTGTTTTCCCTTAAATAAATTGTGTGTGTTCAGGTTGCTGAACTTTTCATTCGAATAAAATGAGTTGTACAATACTTTATTGTCTAATATATGTGTAGACTGTAATTAACAGAAATAAATTTATTATAATGTACTTAGTAGAGGCAATGTCCTTATGGATAATATTTTAGTTTTGATGCGTGTTTTATTCTTCTAAATGTCTTAATTTTGTCCTTAATTAATTTACATTCATGTAGTCTTGTAACTTTCCGACCCTCAATAATTATTAAAGAGAAGTGAAGATGAAGTGATTTTGGACATGTTACATTACCCATAGGAACGGTAATTTTAAAGAAAAGAGCGTATCTCAGGCTATTAAAGAACCGCGTTATAGAAAAATATTTGGCGTCGATATTAGGTGTGATAAATAGTTATAATGAAATATCAGATGTTTTATTACAGTTAATTAATTTGTGATGTCAGTTCGAAGATGTGTTTATTTCGGTTAGGTAAAGTGAAAAGGTTTTTTTAACTTACGATGAAAAAATAAAATAAAACTTACACTAAAATTAACTTGTGGTGAAGGGCAGTAGTAATTTATAAAAAAAATAAGGTTTTAATTGACACAAGTGACATTACAATTTTCAAAACACAATATTTATCGAGTCCAGGCTCTTAGAGATACACCACATAGAGCGGTCGTAACAAAGAGGGTAGCAGTTTGTTTAAATCCCAACAAAGCCTCACACGACTTTACAAGGCCTCCTGGATTACGAATATCGGCGGTACACATGAAACTTTAATATGGTATTGTATGGTAATAGCACTGTTTAGTATACATTGTCTGAATTCTACAATATTTATACATGTTATGCGGTAACGAAATTATAATCTAATAAGTTAATTTACAATGGTAAGTTTCAAACTTCAATTCCATTGTTTTCGAGAGTAACAAAAGGTTTCAGCCGTAACATAAAATATAACATTCCATGAATCGTGTTTACATGTTACCAAAGTCAAGAAGATCTATTATCTATATATCTATTAAATTATTTAAAGAATAAATTTTATTAATTTAATAACATTTATTAAACAAATAAAGGATGTAATAGTTTGTGGCAAGTTTACTCTCATAGATGTAATAATTAATTTCAATGAACCTTTAGAGCGTTTTACAAGTGAGTAATTGAGCTGTTGTTTCAAAGGACTCGTCTACCATTTTGTATTTTTTTCCTTAAAATAACTACGAAGACGGAAATTAATGGCGTAGAGAAATAAGAGACAGATTTATTTAATGATCTCCTTTGGTACGTACGTACCTTAATTTTTTTTCTACCGTAAACGGTAATAAGATTTCCACGGCTTAAAGCGTTTTCCGTAGATTACGTCGATTTGCACGAGGGACTGGGAGAAAATACCTACTTATTCCCCTCCGTTTTAACCTGGATGACTTGCTCAATTATCTTCAAATCTTTTGTAAGTGTGAGCTATGAATATTTAACGATTGTATTAGCTATATACAAAGTTTATTGTTTACCCGAAAATTACACGTGACAAGTAATATTATTTTATGGTTTTGTCGCGTATAATAACTGCATTTTTTTACCAACAGGTGATGATAAAAAACATCAAAGTGACTATGGATTCTAGTCAGGGTCTTAATCGTCGAAAAAATTGATAAATTAACAAGATAGCCATTTATTAATTCAACGCGATAAAATCAGTAAATCAGCATTGACGATTGATCTGCGAAGCAAATAAATAGCTTAACAAACTCAGAAGAGAAAACCATAAGAGAGGTCTCTACTACATAGACTTAGCTAAAAACAATAATAGATATAGAGATAAATATTAATAGTACTATATGATAACAAACTACACATCTATTCAAAATGACACCCATTCCTGGCGAGGATTATTCAATGAATGATGTTAAGGTTTGCAAATTCTCGAAAAGAATTTAAAAAATATTTCATCATCATCATCATCAGCCTTTGTCAGTCCACTGCTGGACATAGCCCCACCCCCCCAATGCACACCACCGCTTCCAGTCTTCGGCTATTCTCATTCAGCCCACACCAGCCAGTTTGCGAATGTCGTCACTCCATCTCGCCGCAGGACGTCCCAAACTACTTTTGCCGAGCCTCGGTCTCCACTCCAGAGCTATTAATTTCTTAAGCCTTTATTATAAATTTGTAATAGAAAAGATAAAAAAAAACATTCTCTACCATTAGTATTGAAATAAGCATCTGCTTTAGAATCCGTGTTGTGATCACTATATTCGGTGGGTAGATAACGTGTATAGAGCAGAGCGAGTAGAGCTTCAGTAATTGGCTTCGCTTCATACATTGTGCACATCTGTGGTATTATTACATTACTAGAAACGTCAACAGAGCGATGAGGATACGTCCAATGTAGTAGAGAACGAAATTCTTTACCGATAACTAAGATTGCATTAACTACATACTGGAAACAGCGCATAGAAAATTTTATTATTTTGCTAAATTTTTAAGTTGCGAGATATTTGTATATGAATACAAAACTTTGTTGTTATGACATCGGCGAGAGCGTGGGTGCGGTGTGCTGAATAAGATCGATAATACGGCACTGGCTGCAGCAATACTGATACCAGCGATAATATTTTGCGTAAAAATTTAAATATTCCCTTTCATTGAGATTTCTTATAGTCAATTCCGTCAGTGATTCTTTTACTTTTTTAATGCAATGTTCTTACAAACTTTTACATTTTTCTAATTTAATGCGAGTCTACAAGCGCAGGGTACTTTTTGTTTTGTATTAACTAATTAAATTATAACAGTGCCTTTTACTTCATAATATGAACATCATTATAATCACAACATACATGAATTAAAAATTTATGCATGTACTAGTAAAACCAAAAAGTTTATACTTACAGTTAAATTAAATAATTTATCAAAATGTTAGTGACTGCAATTAATTAAAATTTTCGACAAAATTCATATAGTTGATACGAGCAACACTAATTATTATATTTTTAATATCATATTTTTGAAAACTTTATTAGATTCTCTAGCAGCTCTTGTTGACTTCAAGTTGCAAAGTATTTAATGATTATTTTATAATACTATAAAAGTTAAAACTTCTATAGCTATATTCTGAAAGATTTATTTCTTCTAAGCTCAAAGATTAAATAAATGTTTTAGCTTTTAGAAAACTATTATCCATGCTGTAGACGAATTATTATTTCAACACTTCATTTGATTCTTACTTAAACATTTCTGGTAAAGTAACTCTAATTCAATTTACAAATTGAAAATGTAATAACTACAACAACACAAATATGATTGTACGTTCTTATCAAACAATGCCGTATAAAGATTTTTAGTGCTTAATTGGTAAAGTGTTCGTCGCGATAACAAAATCGATTCTCTCGTGAAATGAATCCTAGATGGTTTCTTCTGGTATTATACATACTTAGTGCAGCCTTTTTCATTGTACAAGTTAATTCCATTCCGTTTCGTATGACAAGAGGAAAATATTTTATCAAGAAAAATTCTACCAAACGAAATAGTAAGCCCTATACTTTTCTTGTTTTTAAAATTACAATTACAATGCTGTGTTATATAATGTCTTTATTCATTTTGACTTTTTGTTACTGTGCTTAGGGTATGAAATGAGAAATTGTGGGGAGTCTCGTGGTATCTGCGTGAAGACACCAGCTTGCCCTTGGAATAAGGTTTTAAATGATGTAAGTGATGATTGCTTGGACGCGAACGTTGATTTCGTATGCTGCAAAGTAGCACGCCTGAGAATGCCACTCGATTTATTCGAGAATTACTGATTAAGTTTTGTATTTATGATGACACAAATGCGATATACTTGTGTTTATAATATGCTTGGGCACACAGTTGTGCGATTTGAGGTCTATACTATAGATCAGAATAACGTGGCACTGTGATAAATCCATTAAAAAATTAAGTAATCAATTCATAATGAATTCACTATAAAATATTTATAAATAAAAAAATATTAGCAATATAATTGAGAATTATGAAAAGGAATGTTACGTATATTATTTACAAAGTATGTAAAGGAACTTAAAAACTTGAAGCGAGTGGTATAGACAAGTAGTATATTTTGTGTAATATTAACTATAAAATATATTAAAGAAAAATGTTTTTTATTTATGAATATTTTAGGCATTGTAGGTAGGTAGACATGTTTGTCACGTTCGAAAATTTTCCATTATCATTTTGTCATCATCACAATCACTAAAATATCTTGAGAAGTTATTATTCAATATACGATATCTTTAACTTTGTTATTAAATCCTTGAAGAGTTGTTCATCTAAACGATTATTGTACATTATTGCATTTTATGCATGTAATCAATATTTAAGAAAATTTTGCAAACTTGTCTTTAGTGTAAAGCAAAAAAATATTCTATTTTGTTATCTGATAATCTAAGAATAACTTTAATTGACTGACTGACAATAAATGCAAATGTTTTTATTCACACAATGTATATATTAAAGTAAGTATTATGTTATTGTGGATTATTCGTATCTTTTGACGTTTTCCTTATCATTCCGTAACTCTTGATTTTAAAGCGAGTTAGGGGGGAGTTTAATGGTATAAGTTTTGTTCTGACAATTTTCCTATATCGCATGCATTATATACTGACAAGGATTTACAAAAATATATTTCCATTTATTTATTTAATCTTTATTGGAAATCTTACAATACGTTTTTAAAAAGTAGGACTTAATGCCATAGGCCTATAATACTATATGTGTAACGACGTTATTGTTTTAGAGGTAACTAAATGCAACTATATAAACTTAAAAATATAAAAACTTAGTAGTAGTATTAAAACATCATAAAAATAATGTTTTAATATCAACATAAAATAAAATTTAAAAAAAAAATAGGGTATCTCATGACATTTTTGGATTTTTACCAAGATTATCTTAACGTAAGTATTCACAAACGGTTTAGTCTATGAATTAGTTAGAATAAATTATGCTTTTCATAACTTGGTTTATAAAGTTTAGTAAAATATTGTAGCTATTTTTATTTTTGTTACTATGCCGAACCAATTCTGAAAATGAGTAAATATTGCAGAAAGTTAATAAGTAATTACGATTTATATTATACATCTGTTCGTAACATATGTATTTGCTCATTATATTCAGATGTTATTAAGGTTAACATAAATGAATATACTAATTAATTTCAATAATACAATAATACGTGTAAATAAATGTAAAGTGAAGTACTAAAATAAGAGTTAAAAACAATTGATACGTCAAGTGGTTATGTGTACGACTCAAAATTATTTGCCGTCACTGAAGAATATTTTACGAACCTCCAGATTGGTTCTCGCTTTGCCGTTGTAGTAAGGCTCAGTAAGGCTATTTCGCGAGAAATTCACAAGCGTGTAGCAGATAGGGAAGAAGGTGGTAGACGGCGCCCATCGTAAAAGATTCGAGGAAGTATGCTGCCCAGGTGTAGCGGTCGAGAAAAATCGCGCGCAAGTTCCGACGCGCCCTTAGGTGGAACGGGCCACAGGCTAGAGACGGGGCTGCCTCAACGGCCAACGCTATCATGGACACAGAAGATTACGTAAGAATCCCTGTGACCGCACCTTAAAGCACTAGAAGGAACAACGTAGTGGTGGCCATAACTCATCTTTTCCCTCGCGAGGACGGGTATGGGTATGGGACTAAACCCTCCAACCCCCAACCAAATTATATTAGACGAGCAGTTAGGCCACCTGATGGAAGTGGTCTCCGATGTCCATGGACATCACCAATACCAGGGGTATTATCAATGTACTGCCTACGTAAGACAAAGGATGTCGCTTACCCAGTAAATACGTTGGCCCGAACGCGGTTGGTACGGTTGGTACGAAGCCCTTCAAACCAAAACTATTGCTGAGCGGCAGAAATAAGCACCGTATTCTTTATAAATTTTAATCTTTATGGATAGTGTAAAACTGATCTTGAAAATCCATGTTTTTGCATGGCCAGGTATATGTCGCCTGTTCCTATGTCGAACTGCCAATAAAACTATTAATATACACACAAGAAATAAAATAAGAATGCAATATAATATTGGAATTACATATAATAAAGCATGAGAATATACACACCTTGTGTTTTATTCTTTACACGAATTCGAATTAAATTATCATCATTAAGACAGGACAAGGTCTGTCTGTATACTATATCTGCAACTGAATGCTGACATACGAAGGTACTTCAAAATAGGAAAAACCCTGTGTGCCACAGTTAGTTATGTTTTTATCTGTTTTTGTTCTGTGTTATCATTTTTATCGAAAAGTTTCGACTTCAACTATCTACTTTAACGGTGAATGCATTTATTCCAAATGTAATAACATCTTTGTACATTTTATGGTTTTAAATAATTATCAAATATATTATTATATTTGGGTTTGTCTAGTTAAATGTTTTAGGAATTAAAATATAAAATATCTGCTTCTTACGCTTTCAAGTCTTAGTTCGTTCAGCACTTTCAAATCGTAGTTTTCAAGGAATTTTCTAAAAGAATTTATTTGGAATGGAAAGATATATTTCTTGTAAAAGATTTATGTAATGGCCCAGCTGTATTTGCGATCGTTTGAAAATGTTACATTCTTTGTGGAATAGGTTTTCATCCTATTCATTAATGCTTGCTAGTTCCGTGTTTGGAGTATTTTTATATATTATTAACATCCAATAAATAAGTACTTTAAGTTATAAATGGCAAGTCTCAACTTATATATAGGGTTTTAGTTATATTGTAACGTATCTCTATTTCTACTTTTGACGTTACAATGTTTAAAATTATTTTGAAGGATCGTCAGGCGTTTCGTTTAAGATAAAGTGATAAATCTTGATAATTTTTTTTATTATTTCTTTATTGGTAAGACAGTTTTTATTATTATTATTTAGTCTTGCATCGCCATAACAAGTAAAGTCTTATATATGAGATTACATAAAATAAAATAACGGTGTCCACTATCTGCCTGAAACACGTATTTCAGGCACGTTGCCAGTAAAGGCGTAGATAATGTCGAAAAGCTTGTATTACAGGTAAAGTAAAAAAAGGCGCGAGGACTCAACCCGATGCGAGTAGTTTAATTCATATTTGAGAAATAAAAACAAATTACGGAACCAAAAATCACAACTTCGTGCGATTAAATTGCAAACGCCGCCAAAGCCGTAAAAGATAGACATAACTATGTCCTACATAATTGTACTACTTGAACTGGTCTATAAAAAATTTCGCGATAGCATACGAGGTATGTTCAAAAAGTATCGCGAAATTTTGTTTTTTTAAAAATTATTTATTTATTCATGAACATCTATTTTGTCCCCTTTAAAGTAGTCCCCATGAGATATTATGCAACGATTTTTTCAGTCTTTGAACCACTACAAAAAACCTCCTTGATATATTGATACAGGTTCTTTTGATCCATTTTTTTGAATAGGTAAAAATCGAAGACGATCCAAAACACGTGCAAGCAAAGCAGCTGTCAACTATTAAATGAACATTCAAAATGGCCGAGCTTGTCGGCATAAGTGAGAGACATGAGTACCAACATAACGCTACGAAAAAGTCGAAATACGAATATACGTAACCCGCAAAAATTCAAAAGTCGCGATACTTTTTGAACTCACCTCGTATATTTATCTTTTAAGAATAACGCATAGTAAACATTTTAGTGTTACATTTTTCAAAACTGCGATCAGGCACAAATGTGCCTGTTATATGAACTTAAGCTGAGTTATCTTAATTAAGCTTTATTTAAAGATAATACAGTTTAAGTTCATATTTAGGTTATTCCTTTAAAACTAAAATTTAAGTAATTCCTTTAAAAGTAAAATATTTAGTAGAGTCCGACCGAAACTGGTTTTCCGGCCGAAACCGAAACCGAAACCGAAAGTTCGGCCTTGGCTTCAGTTTCGGCCGAAACCAAAACTCACGTGGTCAATTATAAAAATTCTTAAAATACTGATATTTCGTCCATTTTACTCAATATTAACTCCTATTATTATTGCTTATTATATATATAATTTATAAATAATTTTATTATGTAAAAAGAAATTAAGAAACCTAATTTATTTTTTAAATTAAATATCTTATACAAAAATGTGTTTCGGTTATCTATAAATTAATTAATTATTGTAACTGCTTCATAAAAGACTAAGTAATGGCACTTTGAGATGTTTCTAATTATTACTTTGGTTTATATTTGTTTGGTTACATTCCGAGTAAGGATAAAAAGTACTGACAAAAAGAAATATGATAACCTAATTATTTATTTCTCTACAGTCTTCGAGTCTCTTTTACGATTATATTACCCTACACACGGAATCCAGTGTTTATCCAAGCCTTCAATCCATTTAAAAAAAAGTTAGTCTTGGTCGTGCAAAAAGTACACCACAGCATCCCTTATTTGTTTTCGCCTTCGCACATGTTTCCTCTTTAATTTTCTTTAAATTTCAAACAGCTAGGCACCAGATCTGGCAAATAGAGCCATACTTAATTAATAAGAAGCCAGGTTCTGCTGATGAATAGCACTCACGCAATTCGCGACCTTAGCGCGATGCAGTTGTCGATGAAAGGATCGTGCCCTTGTATGCCTCTTTTTATCTTAATAAACTCCTCATCTTGGAAATAAAAGCTGCGTTATGAGGCCGAAAGTGGCCTCTGACTGTGAATGCTGCTCAACGGGTATCAGTGCATACTGCTGAGGTTTCTTTCGGAAAAAATTCAGCTAATTTTTCGTCAAGAATTCACTGCATAGTCAAAGATTACTCCTTTAAATGGCGAGGACGGGTCCTTAGTAGAAAATGCCTATTTTTAATAACGGGTTCGCCTTTAAGCAATCATTATCCTCTTAGTGCCAAAATATTAAGACCTTGTCACAAGGCTATGATGGCCCTTTCCATAATGATGGTTGTGTTTTCTCCTCAAGCGAAAGGTTAACCCCTTTGTCTACTGTTGCAAAAGAGGCAATAACTGTACAGAATGTTCTTAAAACTTGTCCGATATCTTGGAAATGTCATGTCGATTTTGTTTCTGACTCTCGGTTAACATTCTCGGCGCCCCCTTTGCGGAGACTTCTCATATTAAAAATTGTTTCTATATGGTATATTTATTACGCTATATGAAATGCCCGTTTCATTAATAAAGTATCTGATGGTAATTCTTCGATCTCTCAATACAAATTTCTTGAATTTAGCAACATTTTCTTGGGACACTGTGTCAATGAAAGGTCTTTCGTGCTCGTTCTTCTGACTCTAAATTTAAAAAAATACGGCAGAGCAAACTCATCTTATATTGCCTCCAAATCACAATAAATCTTTGCTTCGTTAACTTTTTTAAACAGAATTTTTCAGAACGGCCCGCACTTAGTTTATCTCAATTTTCGACAGCATGTTTCGATCCAAAATAAAAAACTAAAAAGAATCCAAGACTTTTTTTATTAACATTGCAAACCGCCTACCCTAATCTGAGCTACGCCTTCTAGTATTTTTTTCCTACAAAGGAGTAAATATCGTTCACACTAATTTTTGATGCCTCCTCATAGAAGAAACGTCAATCACTTTTAGGTAACATGGAATGGTTGTTTGAACTAAAATGGACTGATCTGTGCTCGATTTTTGCAATGATACACTTGCCTTGGGCTACAATCGAATCGAATCGAAACGAAGCTAAATCGAAATCGTTTAATGTTGATAACACACATCATCACATATACATCATCAGCCTTTGTTAGTCCACTGCTGGACATAGGCCTCCTAATACACCCTATCCATTAGGGGTTTGGACCGTATCCACCACGCTGGTCCAATGCGGGTTGGTGGGTGGACCGACTTTTACATGCCCATCCGACGCATGGATCATCTTACTTTTCAGACAATTGGGTGATCGGCCCAAATTGCCCTAACCAACTAGGAAACAACAATGAAAATTTGTTGCGTCCCGCAGGATTCGAACCCACGACCTCCGGTTTCTAAAGCACACGCCCATACCACTAGGCTACGGAGGCAGTTCAGTTGAATTTTAGAAGATGAATACATGAATATGTAATTATCTTCTAAAATAAGTTTCGTTTCGGCAAAAGTGAAACCGAAACTCCCGCTGAAACTCGATTTTTGGCCGAAACTCGGCCGAAACCGAAACCGAAACCGAAATTTCGGTCGGACACTAATATTTAGTAATGTACAATATAATACATGAATTTATTTATATTTTTGATAGAAAGAAGAGTACTTACAATTTAGAAAATGGAAAAGATATAAAAATTCGTTTCTAAATTTCATTTGTATTTTCATTCTAAGTACGTCAGTTTTATAAGTTTCATTCTACGATTCGAACGTGAGAACTTTGTTCAATACACATGCCATGTAATACATTCTTTTAAAAAATACAAATAAAACTTTCTTCAGAATCTTCATCATCATTATGTATTCTAGTATTTTATTACACTTTTATGTAAAAACACATTTTGATATTTTAGTAGTTTCGATGGACTGAGCTGTTTCAACTGGACAACTTTTAGTCACTGTAGAAGGGGAGAGATCGTCGGTAAAGTCAAATTAAGAGTAATAATTTAACTGTTACTGAGGGTGCAGTAGAGACAGCTTTTTTATATACATTAGTTTTATATTATTAACCATTACATTTGAATGCCAACAAAGTATTGTAATGATTTCAATTAAGTTTAGCTACCTGTGCATCTAAGTCGGCATTTAAATTAATCTGTAGTAATCTACATCGGTTTTCTCTTTTAGTTTTTCATTTAAAGTTACTGCAGCAAAGTACGGAACGTTACGCTGGCTTTATGCCTCATTCATCCCTTTAAGAAACTTTAAATGGAAACTTTCCTTCTTTGTTTTTCTATAAAATGTGACTGCAGCAGAATGTTTTATTAAATTCACCCCACAGCTACGGCATCATTTTCTATTTTATATAATTCTATGCTGCTCGATGGTCTATTTCAATAAACTTTTACCATAACTTAACCCACTTCGCAGCCACCAGACAGTACCTATTTATCAGACTATTAAGTATACTATACTCAAGAAACTAGTTTATTTTCAAAACCCTAGTATGTGAGCGTACTAATGCACTGTACAATTACATCTTGCGCATTACAATGAAGTTTTTTCTTTGCTAAAACGTTATGAGTACATTTTGATTTTTTTAGACAATAACTGAAATAATTTTGGCAGTCTTGAGAGATATTGATATGCCGTTTTCCGCCAAATATTAACCCATTTAAATGTTAAAAGTAAACATCAAAATAAGAAAAAGCTTAATAAGAAAGGCAAAATGTTAATAAATGTGTGCACTTTTAATATATCTAATTCCTTAATTATTTAAAAAAAAATCTCTAATATTTTTTGGGAAATCTATTTTACCATACGTGTGTTGTTACCGTGATATTTAAAAGTTTTGTAAAATACTTGTAATAATTCATGTAAACTTAGAAAATAGTTAAAATTAATTTTTATTTTAATATTGTATAAAATACTTATTTATTTTAATTGAGTCGTGGGGCAGTCGTCGCGCATATCGTGTACACTAACAGTCCTATTAGATAATACGAAACAAATAGGATCTTATTGCAACTTGCACGCCGGCCGTTTCAAGTCAGTATGCAGCTAACTTCGACGCGCACTCCACGTCGCCCGCGCTCACTCAGCTTTGATACGCAAACATCAACTTGCAATCAAATCTTCAAATCTATTTCCTGGTATTGCTATCTACGTCTTGCTATCTGTGCTTATGCTTCTTTCTAATAAATCTAAAGCATAAATAAACTGTTGGTGCATGTGCAAAACGGACTATTATTTACATCTACCTGAAGACCTGCACTACATACGTATAATTTATTTCATATAATTAAAAAAAAACAGTTTCTCTCTCAACAGTCAAGTATTTCTTTTTGATAAAGTATAGTATTTTAAAACTGTTCATAAAAAGGCTTATTTATAATTAAGTAAGTTATTTGGTTGGATAATGGTTTACTTAGCCTTTTTTTTTATTTGAACCCGTGATATTATCACTGCGTTGGATCATTCAACAAAATACTTGGTTCAGTTTTTTCAATAAATTTTAATCGTGTAGGTATAATTTACTAGGCTGAACTGGGTAAAAGCTTTTAGAATGGTGTTAAGTTGATGTTACGTTCATAGATCTGCGCAACGTATACGGCAAACCCAATTACTGAGCCACTCCACTCGCCGTAGTGTATTTTAGGTTAGGTTAAGTTTCCGCCATGCAGCCTGATATTTGTCGGATTGTAAAGAAAAATTTTACATTAATTGTTACAAAATTTTGTTTTAAAATGTTTGCCAAAACTATTTAGGAAAAATTAAAGTAAAGGCTCAGGGATCTTTTGTGATAAAAAGTTGCTGGCCATATTTTTACGATGATGTTGAAATAAGATCATCAAATTTATTTCTAATGCTCTGTCATCAGTCTTATTTGTATTTCTAGCCAGTCTAGTTTGATTTCATACAAGAAAAATATGCATCGAATACATATTTTATCATAAACTTACCCTTTGCTTTCGATGAAAGAACTTACCAATACAAGTGATCATATGTTTAAAACGATTAAATTATTCAATCGTCTTAAACATACATATATGTAAAAATAAAGTCGTCTAAAAATCTCAAATAAGTTGAGGTTTTTAAAATCAGTCAGAGACCGACAAATATAATATGTGTCAACAGCAGCTAGTGCAGTCCTTTATGACACAATGATTATATACTTGACGATCCGCTAGAGCCAAGATATATTTATAGTTAGTTTCAGCACGTTCATCAATTTCTTAATACTTTTAGTTGATTTACGTTTCAATTCTTCCTTTAGAATATGTGATGATCAAATTTTAGTAAGTTTTAATTATTCGATAATAGAGTTAATTATTTGGGCGACCTGCGTCGACATATATATTTGTTTCGAACACTTATTTAATAAAAAAGGTTTATGCATACTTGCATATTTTCTTCGCCTGCACCACTTTGGTGTTTTGCGTGTTCTCGATTATTTGTAAATAATTTGCGAGTTACAATAAAATAAACCACAGCTGTTAAAAAGAATATTTTATGACAATAAAATTTATCTGAAAACGATAAATATAGAATTAAAAAAACTGCAATATATGATATTTAATTTATTGCCATAAATTATGAGCGCCGCAAGTAAAGTTGTAACATTAGATAAATAAAGTAATTTTTTTTTGTTTATACTGTACTAACAATAACTGATCAAATTTAGTACCATTGCGATATTGTACCATTGTGGACAGTATTGTCTACATTATGTCAAATCGAAATTACTATTTATAGCAAATAACATTAGAAGTTACGAGTCATTTATATTTTAACGTTACACGAACGAAAACAGAACAGTTTCTAATTTATTATCAATAATAACACCGTTTAAATTTGAATTAGGTCATAATTTTTTTGAAATTCACTTGCGGTTTTGTCTATAGTACTAGCATAATAATAAGAAAGAATTTGTAATTGCATTTTTTTTTTATTTAGTGTAATTACGCATTCTCCAGTCTCAGTTACAGATTCTTCTATCTTTTTTTCATCATGGCATTTGGTGTAGAAATGAATACATATACATCACACGTACCTACGTAGCAATTGACTCAATCATACTCTGAATAAAGCACCACTGGACCCTTTATTGCATTAAGTGCATATCAGTTCTCTCTATGACAGTTTCATAATTTGAATGTGGTATGTTATTGATTTCCTTCAGCGTAGTCAATACATTCTATCAAAATAATTCTTTATGAATATATAAGGTAACACACGTATATTGACCCAAGTTTTATTTTAAAAGGCAATACAATAAAAATAAAACTTTTATTTTATTATAACAAGAAATATAAATTATTAAAATTGGAATGTTCAATGCTTAGATATTTAATTTCTCTTTAAAATTATAATAGTTTAAAAATAAATGTCTTAACAAACTAATACATTATCACGATTTGATTGATTGTGAGATGATGTGAGTGGTGGAGATGATATTTTATTAGTTTTGTAGAAATTAGCACGCTTGCAGATTTTATTTAAATTAGATTTCCTTTGAAATGCCATTCGAGTTTAAAAGAAGCCACAGTTTATAACTCATTTTACCAGCATTTAGCATATTAGGCTTCATAGTTTTTCACAAGATTGCTTTAACTTAACAGATAAAAATTTATTACTCGTTGCTATTTACAACCCGAAATGGCCTCATGAAAATATTATAAATCATTTATAATACTTAATTTTGTTATATAACACTGTACTCTTAGAAGTAAACTTTAATATTTAGAACAACTTCTTATTCTTTCTTTTTAATAATATTATTTTCAATAATTGATCTGTATTTGTTTATTTTTAGATGCAACTTATTCATGTTACATAAAAAATAAAGCATGCGAATGTAGCCACTCCTATATCTTAACTACTATTGAAATTGTAATCGATGGTCTCCAGACGCTCCGCAGGAAGGCTTCTCTGGAAATTGTAGCATGTTCGTATTCTAAATCTTCTAAATGATTAATTAATTATCTATTTATGTAAGCCGGAAATTGTTTCAGCATTTTTCAGCCGTGGTAAATTATCAAACCTATAGATATAATAATTACTCTTCTTCATTGTGTATATTTTTATTCCATACACAATGAAGAAGATAATCATTTTAGTATATAAAAATCAACGCTGACTGATATATGCCACACAATTTAATTAAACATTTCAATATTTGAGTATCTTAGAAAGTGATAATTATTTTTAACAAATTAAAATCACAAAAACCTTCTTTCAAACAAAAAATGTGACGAGATAACATTAATAATTTACGACACTGCTATCAAAATAAAAATTCTAGTTAAACTTTGATTAAAATTATTAATTTTACATTTAAAAAAAAATACCTACTTCAAAGTCACGCATTGAATAACTGGTCTGTCATCCTCAGCCCGGCAAGCCCCAAATAAGCTTTTCTTATTGGGGCTTGCGACCGCCCGTAACAGTTCTGAATTTTTTTAACAAATTATGAATTTATCAATGCGCGTTACGATATGCATAATATCCTTAGAGAACGATGCCCTTAGATATTTATTATTTTTCTTTAGTTTTTATATGAGATAAAACTTTAAAGAAGAAGAAAACAACGGATTACCTCGTTTTTGTGAAACGGATGTTACGCATCCATACTTAAGCTTAAGTCACATTTAAGCTTCATCTAACTCCGTGTTAGATGAAGCTTAAATGTGACTTAGGCATTTGTTTATGTCTCCTACAGATCTTTGATGGTCGGTGTACGGACCGGGACGCCAACGGTCTGGCGACTATGTATATCAGTAGCTAGGGGCGTTGAGAACCGCCGTGGAACCTGGGTGTATCTAGTGTACGCGGTGTGTGTTTCGCTGTGCTATCGCTACTTGTGTAGTGTGGGAGGTTGGATGATGGGACCTCGGTCGGCTCCGGAATCTCGGCGACCTCTTCCTCGCCCGGGTCGAGAAGAACATTTCGCGGTCTACGCTTTTGAATGGTTGCGTTTAGATCGGCCGTGTACGGTGCTGCTTATACCAGCAGAAGGTTATTATAATTTACAACTTTATCAATATGTTTACGCGTTTATTTTGCATCACCTGTGTGTGTTTATGCAGGGAGCGCGGAGATTACGTGAGCGAATGATTGGCATGTATAAGCCATAATTGGTTATGTGCTTACCTTATATTACAAGAGTTTAAACTTAAGCGACATTTTGCTTTGAGAATTCGTTAAGTGGTAGAGTCTGGTCGATAGGAACAGAGCCTTTTTCTTAACGTCCTGAATATGACTTTTGAACGACATGTTGCAGTCAAATGTCACGCCTAGATATTTGGCGTTCCTCTTTTAAGGGTTTGGTTTGCCGTAAAGTTTTAACTGTCGTAGTGGCTAGCATCGGCCAGGGCGTAGTTTTATCCTGGTGCCCGGGGTGAAGACTGGGGTGGTGTGTAACCACGACGTAATATAGACCGATTAAAGTGTATTGCTACACTTTTATCGGGGTTTACGTCGACTTTCCATTTACGAAAGCAATCGCGTAAACGATTGATCACGTTGTAAAGCTTTTTAGAGGAGGGCGAAATAGAGGGCGGTAACGGACTACTTCATTATTCGACGGAAGGCTGTCATTGAATTGTAAAATGGTCGAAATTTCTTTCGCATACAATAGTTGCTCTGCATTAATTATTAGCAAAAAAATTTAAATCACAGCGAAAAAAGAAACACGCTGTGAAAATCAATTATGGTTTGAAGAATTTACTTTGGCTTATACAGTTTGTATTATATTTTAACTCTAGCAACACTATATTTTGCTACCAACATAAACAAGCAGCTTAAACAGTATCTTAAACAGCAGTTAAAATTATTTCATACTTGTCAACCAAAAGCTGAAAAGGACAAACAAGAAACTGAGTTATATGTATAATTATAGTTTTATTATAAAATTACTTTTGTTGTAACTAAAAACAAATAGTAAATACTATTCGATTTTCAGAATTTCGATATATTGAGGCACTGCTGAACTCATCTAATGGATACAAGCGCCGGAACCGTTTGTTTACTGCATGGTGCATTTAAGCGAGATGTAGACGTTAAGCCTATTACCTCGAACAAGCTTACTGTTAAAGTTTCTGATGTTTAATTTGTTATTTAAATAAATTCAATTTAATTTAAAAGCATTATTTTCAATGTTAAAACTATTTCTATTTGTAACTACACAAGTACGGCTTAAGTTGTTTTATTGTTTACTATAATTTTTATAATTATAAAACCTTAGATCCTGTATTTCTGCAATTATTATTGTTTATTCTTATTTGTATTGATATAACAATAATACATAATGTTTAAAAAGATTCTGGAATCTTTTTCAATATAAACAAATATAAAAAGAAAACAAAACCTTCTACATTCTTTTCTAACAGTATATGATTGTGTTTTTGTTGCAATTTATTTTTAGTGTTGGGACTGTCCTTTATAGGGTCAAATTATAAACGTAAAGTAATTTTTTTACACTTTATAGCAAAGACGTTAACTTAAACATTGGCACGGACACAAAAAATATATATTTATTATGCCTAAGGAGTAATTGAATCTGCAACGGTTAATAACGCTGTAAAGACCAATTCAAGTGTAGTATCTCTAAGACATTGAAAAAAAAAATTAGGTTAATTTATTTGTAAGTTAATGAAAGTGATTAATTTTATATTTCATTTGCCAGAACTGTAAAACCGTTATGAAGACTAGATTGTTCTAATTTAAAAATTAGAACAATCTAAATTTAAAATTAGAACAATCTAAATTTTTTAATACTTCAAAAATATACGATTCTTTTTTATGATATCGATGATTGAACCATTCAACCAGGTTTTCTGTCTATTTATGTATTGATTTCCTGCAACTCCCAATCTCCGTTCTAAGCACTTAAATTTTGTTTTTTTTTATTTGTTAAATAATTTTTCACACTATTAATCCTAAGAATATAGGTAGCAAAAAAAATTGTTGCGTACTGATATTTTCACGCAATATAGCTTCAAGATAAGTAAATTTTGTCATGTAGAAACTTAAATGTCCTTTTATCGCAATTAAATAAAATAGAATAAATAGGAAAAAAACTTTTTCTCCAACGAAAAATCATTACTGGCTACCTCACTAATCGGTTTATTTGTGACCCAACAAGTACGTTTTATATTTATTAAATTGGCGACAAAGTCGTAAAAGGTAGCGAGTGAGCAAGTTTTACACCTCAGTTACTGATGTATATAAGTAGTCTACAAAATAAGGTGAAAAGGCTTAAGTCAGAGAAAATCATATACCGGTGACGGCAGAGTGAAATCGGAGTTAAACCTAATTAGCTGTTCAAGAACCATGTTCTTTTTGTGCACTTTTTCACTGTCGGCATGACTAAACAAAAGTGTGAAAAAGGGCAACGGAACGCCCCGAAACAATAGCTTTGCTACAACGAGTAAAACAATTAAAGGAATATATAAAAATTAAAGGAATATATAAAAATAAACTAAAAAGACATCTCTAATTACCAAATTTGCAAGTATGTAAATTTTTAGTATCCTTGTCTAGTTAACAATCAAATTATATATCTCATAAAATGATATATTTCATCGAATCATATGTATTTTTATTTAAACTGTGGATTACTTTTCATACGTATTATATGTGTAAACCAAATTATTTATATTCTACAACTTCACACTACATATACGAATGAAAAATTACTGTTAAGGAAACAAAAATTACGCGTTGTATATGATATATAATAACAGCACAAAAATATAGCATCATTGGCCATTAAAAAAAGCCTTTTGTTGTTTTTTAACTGTATTTTAAAATAACATAATAGAACCTTACTAATGAGATCTACTAGGCCTTTTATTCCTTGTATGACAACAGTGACATTGTTGACCCAAAGAACAAAAGCCAGTGCAGCAACCTAATTCTTAAGTTTAAACTCAATTATTAAATCCTTTATAGAACAAATATAAGAGACTAACGACCACTTAAATAGGACGTTTAAAAATGAATGCAGTTGTTTTTTACGCTTTTCAATTAAAACAAGGATTATGAAAAATTATTTTAGTGTTGTAATATGTGACATTACTAAAGTTGAAGCATCGTGCAATTTATATTTTTAATGCAAATAATGAAAGAATTAAAAAATCAAGTTAGGAATGAAATATTCATTCATAACTCATGTGGTAGGTAATATTACCAGAACAATCTATCTCCTCAGGGGAAATAAAATACATTAGCATTTAGAAGCGTAAGGATTATCTTTATTGTAAGATCTAATACTATATGCTTTTACATTTTGTAAAGGTAAGACTAACCTACAACACTTAACTTACTTAACCTTCAATACTTTAAACAAATTTTAGTATTTTATATACAGCTGTCAGGCCCGTGTTGTTATTTACAAAACGCGGGAAAAAGTATAACTTTACCTGTATGCATTAATGATTTGTTAGAAAAATAAATTATTTTTAATTATAAAATGCCTTTGTTAAAAAAACGTTGATTTTACTTAAAGTAGTTTTACTACTGGCATGCCTGCCAATTGATTTGTTAGTAATGTTAGTATAATTTCAGATCCTAAACATAAGCTTCATAAATTTTTACTACTTTTCAATTACCAATTATTATTTAGCTCCAAAACTAGTAAAGACAATTGCAATTTATTTATAATATCAACTAAGGGTTTTATTTTTAGTTTTTTCATAGGTTAAAACAACCTAAAAAACTTAAATCTGTGTCGTGGGGTCGTGGAATATTTAATATGGAACAATTAATTTTATTTATTTCTGTAAATAAAGCCAGCGGCACAGATGGTCTCTCCGACTCCACCTTCCGATCTGAGTAGCACCATACCATGTAATTATAGGTTAAAGAGAGATATTTTGATAACTTATTTTAATTAAAAACTTATAACATGAAATGTTCCGCAGTAAAAAAGAAAAAGCATACGTTGGAATTATGAAAATTTCTAGGAGTTGTATGAACTAAAATTTTAACCAACTGCGGGGAAAACATAATAAGGAGACAAATGAAAAGACTACATGTTTTGATAACTATATAAGACGCACTGTCTCACGGGCAGACTAAGTTGGTATACGAGGGTGGTCTGAAAAGTTTCCGACCTCAACTCAAAGATGGCGCCACTCGTTAATAAAAGCTAGTGAATGTAGTTGTGCATATTTTAACAGTTACTCACCAAAGTTTCGGCCATTTTGGACGCGCAGTTTTTAGTTGACAGTCGTTTGAGTGAGTAGAAGTGAGTGTTTTTGTGAAAATGGAAAAAATTGAGTATCGAGCTGTTATTAAATTTTTGTTTTTGAAAGGCAATACGCCTACGCAAATCAAAGATGAGATGGACTCTATGTATGGGGACTCTGCACCATCATTTACCACAGTGAAATTTTGGGCAGCTGAATTTAAACGTGGCCGTAAGAGCTTGGGAGACGATGAACGTTCGGGACGTCCAAAAACTGCAACTACTGACGATAACATTGCTGCATTAATAACGATAAAGTTCACAAAATGGTGTTAAACGACCGCCGAATTAAAGTGAGAGAGATAGCAGAGGTTATGAAAATGTCCAAAGAACGTGTTTGTCACATATTAAATCAAGATTTAGACATGAGAAAGCTGTCCGCGCGTTGGGTGCCGCGTTTGCTCACATTAGACCAAAACATGTTCGAATGAACATTTCCAAAGCTCTGTTGGCGCAGTTTAGGCGCAATAAATCCGAGTTTTGCCGCCGATTAATTACTGTAGATGAAACTTGGATACACCATTATACGCCCGAAACAAAACTACAGTCAAAACAGTGGACTGCAAAGGGGGAACCAGCTTCAAAAAAAGCAAAAACTGTTTTTTAGGCTGGGAAAGTGATAGCGACTGTTTTTTGGGACAGTCATGGAGTTATCTTTATCTATTATCTTCAAAAAAAAAAACATTACAGGAGCATACTACGCATTATTACTTGACGAGCTGAAGGCACAAATTGCGGAAAAACGGCCACATTTGCAGAAAAGAAAATCCTGTTTCACCAAGACAACGCGCCGTCTCACACCTCAGCGGTTGCCATGGCAAAAATCCACGAGTTACGGTTTCGGCTTGACCATCCGCCTTACTCACCAGATCTGGCCCCAAGCGACTTCTTTTGTTCGAAAAGATTTTCGTCAAATGAGGAGGCAATCACCTTGTGAGCAGTTATTTTGCAGAGGAAAACGCTAAGTACTATTTGGACGGGTAACAGAGATGGGAGCATCGCTGGAAGAAGGTGTAGAGTTACAAGGAGACTATGTAGAAAAATAAATAAAAGTAAGAAAAAATCTTTTATCATTTTTAGGTCGGAACCTTTCAGACCACCCTCGTATGTCTGTATCTTACGTGATCATGGATGCTGAAAAGAATCAGAAACGTCGGGAATAAATAAATTTAAGTAACGCGAAAAATCCGTAAATTAGTGGATTTGATATGTGTAACAATCGCGTAAATTAAAGAAATGATTATGTATTCATTTTATCAAAATATGTCATATGTAGTTTTTGCCTTTCTTAAGGTTTAGTCATTGTTTTTAATTTGATTGTCAAAGTTTGCAATATTGAACACAATTTTTTTTAATTTTTTAAATAGACATATTTTTTTTAATTAAATTATTTTTTTTTATAAAAAACAGGATCACATGACAGTTACTACATATCAAATAAAAAAGAATGATAACCAATGAATCTTCTAAATGATTTACGAGTCTTGGTTGCCCTGCAAGTTATTTAATTAATTTCCTTTAAAAATACAACGGCTTTTACAATTAAGCTCCATTGAAATTTTTTCTTACCCATTTCAAATAAATTAAAAATGAAAGCTCAATCTACAGATAAGAGTTCCCTGCGGCTATTTTAATTAGACTACTGTAACTTAGCGTACTAATGGACTGCGGTCTCTCTTTCAGCCTTTTCGTTTCATTTTCGTTTTTTATGAGACTATTAGCCTATTAGGGTTAAAGTAGCTAAACGTAATAGTTAAAACTATTACGTTTATTTTCATTTTAAATTGTAACTTCTTATTTGAATATTTATTATATATAAGTATAAAGCAGTTTAACCTTTGTGTTGTGAAATTTATGCCAACTGCTCTAGATAATTAGGTCTGGTCTGTGATTTGCGTAAATCTTAACACATCGACTGTGTGATCGTGATAACTTCGAATACTATAGCACAGATTGTTACGCAGTTTTTATAATCAAAAGATATTTCTTCCGGGTTTAGGTATATAATTTGTATAGTTTCTGTGTACTTTTCAGCAAAATATATAAATAACTGCTATAGATGTCGGAAATAAATTAAGCCGTCGGAGAGTTTTCAATTGAAACGCTGCCTAAACACTATTAGTTGCTATGACTAAACAATATACAATGGAAATATTCTTCGTTTCTAGATGTGAAAAAAATTCGCGGTGGCATATGAAACGGCTGATCCGATTTTGACGGGACAATCTCAAAAAGATAGCTGATATAATAGGGAGCAAAATAGGCATATTTTTTGAAGACGATTTTCTTGGAAACGAACGGACTTTCACGGACGAAGACGCAGGCAACAACGGCTATATCTTGTGTGTGTTTAACTGCCTCTGGAGCGTGTGGTATCAGAAACCGGAGGTGGTGTGTATAAATTCTGCAGTGCAGGCAATGTAACCTGATCACACTATTATTAGTAAAGTAAGATGGTTCATGCATCGGATGGGCGTGTAAAGTCTCTTCTGCTCCATCGAACTATTGCGGAGTGTAACTATCGAGTGTACATGTGTGTGCACGTACATTTGTATACCATAATATTTCCTGCATAGTTGGCTGATCTCTTGTATAGATTGGCTGCCATAGTCGGAATCTACTGGGAGGACGTTACTAGTAACTGACGTGTTTTCGATAATTGTTCTATCAAATGAACAATATGAATGAACGACGATCGCAAACACTTCCGTTACTAAGACAGTGAAAACATTTTTCAAGGTTGGTTTTTTTGCAGTGCATATAATAAACACGAACATAACACACGGTGTTAGTTTGACTTTTAATGAAATTTGAAAGTCAAAATCAAAGTCGAAAATTATTATTTAGTTTAGGCTTTACTAAGCACTTTTGAAAGTCAAAAATGTTTCTCTTTTATTTGACATCAATATCTTATTTACTTTACATACAGAAATTACATTACATTCATCATCATCAGCCCGTGATAGTCCACTGCTGGACATAGGCCTCCCCTAATACAGCCCTATCCAGTAGGGAGTTTTGGACCGTATCTCACCTCGCTGGTCCAATGCGGGTTGGTGGGTGGACCGACTCTTTACATGCCCATCCGACACATATATTACATTATATATATAAAATTATTTAATAATCGCAAATAATTATTTATAACTAAATAATTAAAAAATGCAGTAAATGTATGAATTGAATGTAACGTATTCTTTTTTAAACATTAAGTCGTTTTACGCAATCCAATCAACACTTCCGCTTACCCTCACCGGAAACTCAATCTCAGCAGAGCTCATGGGAATTGGAATCCTTGCGAATTTAGCGAACTTTACTTAAACTTCAAACTCGTTCAAAAGTTATCCCATAGAATTTATTCTTTCTTCTCTGGGCAGGTCAAAACTTCCGAAACGGTGGTAGACGAACGTTCATAAGGTATTCTTTTATGAAATTCAGTCCAAAATTGAATGAAGCATTTTTGAATTGGAATTTAAAAATAAATTATTGAGATCGGAATGATCAACCATTGAATATTAAATTTGTCCTGATAATCCTTATTATGAAATGCATTGGGAAGTTAAAAGGAACTACACTTTTAAACTCATTTTACCTGTATCTTTAGCATATTTCACTGTTTGATTTTCTTAAAATCGCTTAAGGTTAACAGAAATAATTTCTTTACTCGTTGCTATTTGCTTCCTAAAATGGCCTCAGAAAACTGGCTGATTTTGATGAAGTTCGGGATAATTTTGCTTCATAATGTCAATATTTAAAAAGTATTCAATATTACTCATAAACGCCTTATTACTTTTATAACGTGACCGTGTATTCTTGAAAGAATACATCCATTTTTAGAAAGAAAATATCAAATTTTTCTTTTTTATAATATTCTTTTGTTTTTTTCCTTTGACTTGCAGCTTATTCATGTTTTACAACAAAAAGCGAAAAAGTGGACAAAAGTAGTTACCTCTCCTTTATGTTTAGAAAACTAATGAAATTGTATTAGATGGCCTCCAGAGGCATCGCGGGGTAGCCTCACTGGAAGATTTAACATGTTCGTACTCTAAATCATTTAAATATTTAACGATACCTCTACTTATGTCAGTCGGGATTTGTTTTAGTATTTTTTCGGTCGTGATAAATCATTGGAGTTATAGATATAATAATTACTCTTCTTTATTGTGTATAAAGTAATTTCAAACACAATGAAGAAGAATTCTAGTTCACATGGTATTATAATCACCGTGTATCGCAATATAAGTTGTATGGAAGTTTAATATTTTTTTTAATACTTTAAATAGATGTCTATTTTGTTCATATCTTCAAGTCATTATTAATTTAACCTTTACATCTCAAACTTGACGGGTTGTAACAAAGTTTTAACTTAAACATAGAAAAGCACTGTGAGCTTCTTCTATTTGTAAGGTTGAACAAAACATTAACAGAAAGTTATTTTTTAATTTAGGTAAAAAAATGCCGCATTGATATATGCAAAATTTTTTCAACTCGCTTGAATTCTGGGTAATAACAATTAAATTCGCCTACCTCTATGAAGCTTAAGCTTTATTAATTACAGATTAACAATGCCAAAACATAATAAAATTAAAGAAAACCTAATGTCTACTCTAATTGGACTCGCCTTCGAGAGGCTGTTATTATTTCATTTCCTTTTTTAATTACTTTGATTTAAACCAAAATGGTATCTTATTGATTAATTATAATAACTCAATTGCTTTAACAGTCAATTTACTCAAATCGAGAGTCGAATCATTCACACGGAACAAAATGACTAAAATATTACAAGCATATATTTTTTAATTATCATACTAAATAGCATCATATGCTGGTCATAATAATAAAGCGTAAGGAGAGATAACTAAAAAATAAGAAATGGTTAATTTGGTATATAAGTTCCTACAAAAATTATTTAAATGATTAAAAACATATGAATGACAAAAAAGTTTTTCACTTAGCGTAATATCTCGAAGTTTTATTAAAATCAAGAATTTTATTTTATTTGAAAAGTTTGCTGTTAACTCAGTCAGGATATTTTCAAAGTAAATACTATTTAAAAATGCTCGAGCGTTCTAGATAAAATCTTCATTGAAAGTTTTGTAAAACCCATTTCAAATAAATTTAAAAAGACAGTTCAATCTGCTAATGAGAGTTTACTACGGTAAAATAAATTATTCCTCAGTTATTAGACTTAAAAAATATTATTTTACTTTATTAGTAGGACTGACGCTATGTAACTAAAGAAGATGCAAGATACAGGATGTTAATAAAATAAATATGCCAGTTTACATAAATAACAGTTTTATAGAATGTTTGTTTTCTTCTTTGGAAAATAATCTTATTTCACAGGTCACAAACGCTCTTGCATCGACACAAAGAAAAATATTCATATCTCTCCTTAATCAAATGGCCGTAGTACCTTCAAATTAACTACTACTCAGCATCGAAAATGCCTCATTCTATTTTCGACTATTTGCATTCATGTTAAAAACTACTTCAAGAAAAGGTACTTGAAGTTGATCTTATTATATAAATACACATACAAATGACTACGATGACTAATTTAAACCACGCAATTGAGTGAAATATTGTATTTTAATATTTAATTATCTTGGAAACGGATGAAATATCTCATCGGGATAACATAACAAGGTATGCGATAGGTAGCAGTAAAAGTGGAGTAACGAGATAATATACATAAAAAAGTTTTTGTAAATGATTCTGGTTTGCTACTCTCTTACGCTCTGAAGAGTTTTTACAATTATAATCTTTTTTAAAATTGTATACTAAACTAGCAGGATTCAGGTAGCCAAAATTATTTTGTTAGAAAAAAAAATCTTAGCTTGGATTGCAAATCTCCTGAATACGTAAACAGTATGTATCGGAATATTCAAAAATACCCCGGGTCTCATTTACATACTTGTTAACAAAGGTTCTTTATCCTTCGACCGTGGACAGTAATGGTATAAAATATACATTTTAAATCCAGGTAAGGATATCTTATATACCTAATTACTTGAGAATTAAGTTCCGTGTGCGCATTTCTCATAAAATAATAATGTTACATAAATTTCCTCGTTAACGATTATATGTAAATGATAACAAAACACAGTTATTTATTTCAGGATTAAATTAGTGCAAACATTTGATATTAAATAAATTAAGTAATGATTTATGAAATGTGTAAGAGTGGATGAAGTCCATTAGTTCGTTAGGTTATTAAATACCTATTGATTAAACTTCAGGGTTCCCCCTTTAGTGAATTGATATAACTTTTCAAATGGACTCTCACTGGCAAAAGCTTTTTAATTTTATTCGGAATTGCAGATTAGCTATCTTAAGTTGATTTATAATTAATTAATCTTTGAAAAAAAAAACCCCTGGCGATTATAATTTTTATTTATGTACGTTGTATACGTACATAAATAAAATTATAATCCCGCTGGGAAACAACTAAATATTGATGGAATGATTTTACATTCATAGATCTGTTCAACGTATTCGGTAAACCCAATTAGTAAGGCACTTTGGTTGCAGAATTTAGTGCACCATTGTATGAAAAATTATGCAAGATTTTCAACATTTAGAAGAAGAAAATTAAACTTTGCGCCCAGCGTTTTATAAAAAAAGTTATGTTGAATCGAACCGATGGTAATTTTCTTAGCAATAGGGTTTTTATTTTTTTTTGCCTTTTTTTACAATTAGTATTCGTGTCTATATAAATGTTGATGAAATTTCATGCTAAAATTATGTTCACTCTTAACTTTTTTAACTAATTTTTAATAGAGAAAATTTCTTGACCTGAAAGTTTATAATTTTATTCTTGTAATAGTCTAAAATTTATTAACAGAAATGTGGACCTTATTATAAACTTCTCTAGTTTAAATTAAAACTTAAATTTAGTTTAAATCAAATTCTGCTTTATTAAAATAAATTCGCGAACCGAAAAAAATAAATTAAATAAGCGAATAACTGGATATTAATATCACTATTTAACTAGTGAAAAAGTTTTTAAGGAAATATGGAGGCTCTCTTTGTATTTTCTCAAGAGGCAAAATTACAAAACGATGATAAGATTTTTCGATGAGGGTTTCTTTTATTGCATACGCGGGCAGACGAGCAGTCGAGGCTACCTGATGGAAAGTGGTCAGCGACGCCCATAGACATTGGCAATACAGGTATCAGCAACGCGCTGCCTACGGTGAGACATAGGATGTTAAGTCTCGTTTACCCAGTAAATACGCTGGCTACGGTGCCCTTCAAACCGGAACACAATACTGTTTTCACACTATTGCTTCGCAGCAGAAATAGGCACCGCTGTGGTACCCACCCAGACGGTCTCCTGTCAACAGGGGACCTACCACCGGTTTACTTATTATATTATATTAAGATTATTAACCTTCTAGTTCTTGTTAAAAACTAATAATGGTGATAAAAATTAGACCTGTCTGTACCTGTTGTGTAGGATATATAGTATATATTGGTATATAGGCTGCGTCGTATGGGCACGTAAAAAGTCAGCTCCGGTTGTCAATACAATCTTTCTGTGTAAAAACTGTTATAAATGTGAGTCCATCTGAAAAAATGGTAAGGTGAAAGAAAGGTATGTAGGCTGCGTTTTGTCTGAACAAATATTTGAATTAAACTTAATCTAGTATGGTTACGCTCAGTTATGAGACAATACTATTAGATATATTAATAATAGTTTTCAAACACTTTCCAGTGGGCGTGGTCACGAGGTAGTCCACCCGGTGACCGCGGCCGCTAGAAAGTGTTCAACACTATTATAAATATATCTAATAGTATTGTCTCATAACTGAGCGTTATGGCAATTTAAATATGTCAAATAAACGCGATAAAATCCGCAAAAAGTCATTTTATTTAATAATGCACAGTATTCGTGTAAACAAAAGAAATAATTATAGTTTTCAAAATTAACTAGCAATGTAAATTATATAATTTATATTACTAATTCATTTTGAAAGCTAACCTTTTGTAATCTGAAAATCAAAGGATTTTTAGTTTTTGTAGGTATAGCTGTGCTTCGAGGATGATTCCGGTAAAATATTAAGATAATATGCAGGCATTAATAAAAAAATAAGTAGCATTTCTTGTACATCGGCCTAGAGCTATCGAAGGCTGAATAATTTCAATATAACAGATACATAATTTGTAAATTTTTATTATTGTTTATATTATCAAGTAAATAATTATATTTATTCTTTATATGATATTTTTTAAATAATTTTCAATTGTTTTGAATATTCACACTATTATAATATGCTAACCATAATTTAATTAAATATCACAAAATTTTAAAACAAACGCAAAACATGTGTGTTACACACGAACAGAAGCTTTACCTTTTTCAAATGGCAGGAAGAATTCCTTTGTAGTCATGGTTTTAAAGCTCTCGAAATTCATTTATTTTGTTGCTTGAATAGAAAAAGTAATAAACGTTTTAAACTTAAACACAAAATGCTCTTTACTTCGTAACAATATTTATTTCATTAAAGTAAATGCTGAAGAAAATTTTTATTTGTATATTGTTATATACAGCAATGAAGGATGTTATATTAAACAGATAAATGTAACAAAAATATTATTAACCATTTTTTGAATTTAAATTACTTAAAGAAAATGCATCTATCTGTACAAGCACTTAAACTGTTTTATTTATTACTTTTAAAAGTGATCAAGCACTTTTTAAAAAAAATTCTTAAGAAACACAAAGTAAACATTATGATAATATAAAAATTTACCGCTTTGAGGCGCAATGTAATGCGCAAATTGTTTTAAATCAGATATAAAATTAACCGCAGCCTCACCAATACCCAGAAGTGAACAAGCTTAATAATAAATTTAGACCCTTCTGTTTAGACCGAATAAATGAATTATTGCCAACAGTAGCGCCAACTACAGAAGAAGTGTGCAGTTCATAATCATTTCCTGGTAAAAAAATACCGTCACTAAGGATAGTTGATTGAATTTCGAATACAAAGATTTTAATCTACTCTCTGTAGTAAGTAGTAGTCGGGCTTAATAGCGGGTCACGAAATTAATCTGGATTTCGTACTTCATCTTGTCTTTTGTTTTTTGTGCCCATTTGGTTTTTACGACGGAAATAAGAAATCAAGATTGCAAAGGTCCGTTATTAAAAATAGCCTAGCTGCTCCCCATTCAGATGATTTTAACAGCTAATTATAGAAATGATTGCCTCTGTGAAAGTTAATTGGTCACAAGCCTTTTTAAATGATTTATTATATTAACGCTACTATAAAACTATAAAACTTTCTGCATTTTGTCCCCGTTTTTAAGAAATTTCATTTTACCTTAGTGTTTATCATAGTGTTCAACATACTCATTTTCGTACCACATAAGCCTAATTAAACGCCGAAATAAGCACCATTGTACGCGAACAAATGACAGCTAATATCTATAATTAAAAAAATAATGAACAAAATCAAGGGACTAGGAGCAAAGCAACAAGGTAACATATTTAAAAAAAAAGCTTCTTTATGGAAGGTAGTTAACTAAATAAGTAGTTAACGGTAGTTAAATAAGGACAACAGACAAGGAGACACAGTTTTAAATTCACGTAACTGTAAATGATTATATTGTATGATAATAATTTTCATAGCACTGTAGTAGCAAGTATTTTTTATAATGGAAGGTATAATTTTATTGAAGTACCGAGGTAATATGCACGGTTGCTATTTCTGTCTCAGAGCAGTTGTGTGGAAACACTAATGTGTCAAGTTTCAATGGCACCATAGTCATTGTGTATACTTGGAGGAGTTTTTTATGGTCGAGTGGACTGTTACCATTGTGAACGTCTTACTCGAAAATTATAGCAATATAGATTAAAAAATTAGAAATTCAGTGTTATAACACTTAAAAATCGATGTTAAATGAAATTAAACCCCTTTTTTGACCAAGAAATAGACTTAACTTATATATTAGCTTTGTTATTTCGTATTCATAAACAGTTTGTAATGACTGCTCAATCTTGCCTATTTTTTTGTATTTGAACTTAAATCTGAGTGAATAAATCTTTTCTGGAAAATCGTAATACATTGTAATACAGATGTTACAGAAAACATACAGTTCATAATTATGGCCGCCTGTCACCAAGCAGACAATGACATATGCGTGCAATATGTAGCACGCTATTTGTTGTTATAAAGCTTGTACTACGGTTTAACCAATTGCTAGTATTTTACACGGGTTACTTGTGCTATCTGAAATAAATAGCTTTTGTCGATAATAAGTTATCGTAACAACAGTAACTATATACCACTAAAGTATGACTAACGATTTTGTGTTTTGTTGATAATGAAATAATCACTTTAATTTATTGAAACTAACTTCATGCGGTCTGATTTTTTAATTGATAAGCGATAAAAAGTTTAACAACAATAGAGTTAGAACGGGACAAATAAACAATTAAAATGTCCCGGGTCATGACACAAAACAATATTTGATCGATATTGAGTACCAACAATACCTATTTTATAACATGATAACAAAGGTGACTTACCAAATGTATAAAATGAAATTGAAGACTTTTGTTTATATAATATTCCTTCTTTCAAGGACTAAACTTTAGAAGCTAAATTCTTTATTTATTATGTTTAATTTCTTTTTGTTTATTACATTATTAAATAAACTGTTTTAAAATTTTGATCATCCAATCATAATCTTACACATTTTCTAATAAAAGGTTGGATAATTAGTTATTACGACCAAAACATATTTCTTCAATTTTTGTTTAATTGAGTTCTAGATGGCTAGATATTGCCAGTGGCGTCCTCAAGGCGGTATTATTTCCTATTTTACTATCAGTTTTCATAAACTTTATCACTCAAGAACTTCATTGTGCGTATCATCTGTATGCTGATGATCTTCAGATAAACGCTCAGTTTGCCATTGATTCGCTCCCACAAACAATTAAAAATATCAATGAAAACTTAAACTTAATTAAAAAGTGGGGTAATCAATTTGGGCTTAATATAAATTCTTCCAAATGTCAAGCTATAATAAAAGGCAGTTTGCGTAACATGCAAAAGTGGGATGATTGACCTCCTTCAATTATGTTAAATGATGTTACCATCCCTTTTGCAAAAACCTAAAAATCTAGGCCTGATATTTGACAAAACGCTAAGTTGGAAAGACCAAGTAATCCATGTAAGTCATAGGGTAACCAATGTCATGCGTTGTCTGTATAGAATAAAAATTTTACCTACAAACACCGTTAATCGACTATGGTAATGTGTGTGCTATTTTGACCTGAAAGCAGATCAACTTAATAAACTGGACCGACTTCTGAATAACTGCATTCGATTCCTATTCAATCTCTGTAAATATGAACACATCGTCCTATCGTTTTGTTCCATTTTTAAATTATCATCTATTTGATTACAAGCACGACAAAGCATTAAAGTTTTTTACAAGTCGCTATCACTGCCAGTAGCAGATTTTTTACCATTAAAAAATAGTTTAAAACAGGTTAAGTTCTTTGTGTAACGATAATTACAGGTTTTACATTTTTTTTATTTATTTATAATAATTGTTACACAGATAGTATTAGGATATAGTTTCTGGAACAGTTAATTTTCTAAAGTTTTCAAAATTTCGTTTCTGGCATGTCGGAAAGAGCAGCTACTCTGAAAGATGCTTAAAACTGCAGTGTTATTCTTGTTTAAATTTCAATAACATAAAGCAAGTTGGGCATACGTCCACTCAAATATCCGATAAACTTGTAAAGTAATTTGTATCCGTCATAGCTGTCCGGACGTCAGTTCCAATACTGGTGGTGCATTGTGGCGAAAATAGAAAGTCAACATTTCGTTTCGATATTGCATGTTCTCCATAAATATTGATATGTAAATTCAATGTTAACTTTGTTGCTATATTATGGAGTTTTAATATGATAAGTAACACCTTTTAGAAAAAAAATAATCTGTAAGGTAATATTTTATTTCATTTATTTTCGTTAGTTGAGGTTTAATGTTTCTGATTTTATTTCATCAATTGATATCCTTTAGCGATTAGCTCATTATTAAAATACGAATACATAAAGTTATAATATGTTATATGTACGTCATTCATGAGAGAAAGCGATACATATGTTACATATAACGTTGTACTTAAATTATAGATAATGTAGGTATGCCTATAGAATAACAAGATAAAAAGGGCGTGTGCGTGTTTTAGGTGAAAATTACTATAAATCTTGTAAATTTTTTTTTAACAAAATCGAAAACGTATTGATATCAGTTTGTAGTATCAGATAACAATTTATATTATAATAATATTTATTATTTATGTTAGCCGTAACGTTGTAAGCTTAAATATTCTTGATAAATTTGTTAAACACTAAAAGAATTTTCAATATCAAACTTTTGTAAATAATTATTTATTCTCAAAAGTTTGATATTCTATTTAATATTTACGGTTAAAGATAGGTAACAGTGCAAACTGAATTTTAACGTCAGTCCAGCCAGACGTATACCACTCAAGCGGTGCTTTAGGCAATATCCGGGGCTTAATACGACCAATTGCTCCAACTAACGGTCATGGAGTCCGTGAAGTCTATATGAAAGAGAAACAATTAGTTTTAAGTAAGGGTTAAATCCAAAATTTAGTTTTACTTCAATATTTATTAAAAAATCTCAAAAATGCATTAATCTAAAAAATATTGCAAGCGTATAGGGAAATAAATTTTGATATCATGTTTTTATTAAATTTTATATAGAATGAGTGTGTATATAAAAAAAGGATTCAAAAATGTTACTGTATCATCGAATAGTAATCGAAAGTTCAATTTAAATTAAATAGGCACAAATTTACTTCTGATACTACTCTTGTTTTAATAATAAAATGAAAACGATATAGCAATTTGTTTCAAGCACATACTATTATTTATAATAAAAAGAAGTCACTAAACCGATGCATATGTACAATATATAACTGGAAAAGCCGTCCTTTAAACAAATGTGGAAAAAAAATAACAGATGCATAATATGCATGTGTTATTTTTCGTAATTTTATCTGTTCTGACGCAGAAATGTCGTTAAAATTTATAGATAAACCGATATTAATTGCATTTGCTATGCGGTGAACCGATTTATAATCGCAATATCGTCTGAAGTGAATTTCAATATTGCTGAAGTAGTTTTGGCTGCGAATAATATTGGTCAGGCACCTTTTTTATGCGCCCTAAAAACTTAGTTCACGTGTAAACTTCACTTGTGGTTAAGCATTAAAAGCGCAATAATTAAAATATTTGACGCAGTTTCAATAAATAAATGATAAAAATTGAAAATGTATATTCATGCAAGGAAATAACCTCTGATATTACGTAGATTTTGCTATTTATTATGTATAAATAATGCATAAAATTAATACAAATTAAAGAAACGGCATATACGACGCTGTTTTATCGATAGCTTTGTTCATTTATGTTAGATCTCAGTATAAAGATGTGTCGCATAGAGCTGTCGTAACACAGACAAAAGCCGTTTATATATATCCAAACAAAGCCTTACATAACATTACGCGGCTCGTTGGATTAAAATTATCGTCGGCATTCACGAAAACTTACAGTAACATTCAAAGTAGAAATTTCTAAACGCTGCTTAAATAAAAATCTTTACTGCATAAAGTAATATAAAAAGTTATATAATGTTTTGATTATTTAACATAATCATGAATACTCAAGATTATTGTAAATAATCTTGTAATTTATTCATTAAAAGTACAAGTATTAAAGTTTGAAATATTAAACATTCAGTTCCTATGCGTAGATTTTCGATAAGAGAAATAAATCTGACTAGCCATTTATTTTAACGTAAACTCTGATCGATAGAAAATAGTTACAAAGCAATCAAACAATTATAAAAATACTTCGCTTTCCTTTTTGCTATGTATAATAATTTAGAATAGTTTTAGCTAAATAAATTATTGCATCTGCATCTTAGCCCAAAATAAATTTTACTTCAAGTAAGTAATATTAACGCTAGAAAGCAATATTGCTAAGATATAAAAAACCTATTTCATGAAACAAAAACAATAATGGTGATTAAATCAGAACTTCATTCTAGTCTCGTAGGTCGTTTGTTCAAATAGTGCAAGGGAATATTTTTGTTCCTTCGTAGTAATGCAATAAGTAAAGAGTAAGAAATAATTTTTTCTTCTAAAATTATTACTCCGTAGGCTAGTGGTGTGGACTTGCGCTTTGGATCTAGGAGGTCGTGAATTCAAATTCTGTGGGGGCTTAACAATTATTTATTGTTGTTTATTTTCGTTAGTTAAGGCACTTCGCACTGATCTCTCGATTGCCAATTAATAAAGACGATCTTAATGTCTCAAGTCTGTCTGAGTCTTGTAAAAGTGGATTCTGTGCTTATCCGGTCGTGTCGCTTATCAATTACATCGGGCTACTAGAGTAAAGGATGAGACCCGCTCAGGTGTGTTTGCACGTATACTTGCTTACTGTAAAATAAATGTAGTTGTTGGATTTTCTCTACTATATAAGCCATCAATAATAATCAACGCAGATTCATAATATTTTGTTCGCTTTTTAATTAAGGTACATATATTTTTAATTGTTTACTACGAATTTCTTTTAAAATAGGTTAAGATTTTTTTTGCCCTCAGCCTTTGATAAACACAGGATAACCTAAAGTAATTTAATTAAAAAAAATTATAGAAAGGGTCAAAAGCAACAACCTCCACACTCACCCAGTTATGTCAAAGGACTACTACTAGAAACGTCGTCACATAATTAGTAATGTCCAATCTTAGTGTGTCGTAAGCGGTCGATCTACGAACAAACGATATTATTACTTTTTACAAAAAGCATCATAGTTGGTATGTATAGCTTACTGTTTTCACGTTGTTATTGTAATATCGTTCTGCCATTTTTCAATAAGCCAGTCAATTTGAAATGCCTTTGTGCCTGTATCCGCTATTGCCTTCACGGGGAATTCAAACAAATTGCAAATCAATCATGCCATTTTCTTTGTTATTTTTGTAGAGCTTCACAAACTTGCGTTTCTGTAAAGCTGTTAATTTCGTAGGCGTATTTCGTAATATTAAAAAAGGTTCTTGGTTTTTGACAATGTTTCGGCATCGTTAAAGGCATAAGGTATAGGTAGATTGTTCAAAATAAATGTAATAATTGTTGGAAATAAAGTGTTGTTATGTATTAAGCAAACTATATTATTACTTTGTTACAAATCTTAATATTTAGAAAATTCACGTAAAAAGTTATTTAAAAATAAAGTTCTGAACAAAAAGACTCAAAATGACACTTTTTACTACGGTTAAAAAAAAGGCAATTTATGTTTAAGGTGTGATAAATCATCGTAATATTAGATGTTTGCTTGATCTGTTACGAATGCAAAATTTCGTTCAAATTTATAGCGACGTCAAACGTAATTGCATTTGCTGTGCGATGAACCGATTTATGATAGAGATATCGTTTGAACAGAATTTAAATATATTAAATAATGGTTAAAATTTCGCTATAATATGCTTTTATTTATATTAAAAAAATTATATGAACTTATTTATACTCGGGTATTTTAACTATACCATTATCTACATTGAAAATGAAAGTAATGTTTAAATAATTTTAATTTAATCTTAACATTTTAATGGATATTATAGTGATCTTTACAAAAGTACTTGAACGGTATTGTCTCACACCCACCCTCACGGTAGGCAGCGCGTTGGTGATACCACTGGTATTTCCAATGTCTATAGGCGTTGGTGATCACTTCCTATCAGGTGGCCCGACTGCTCGTCTGCGTGCGTATGCCATAAAAAAATTATACAGAAACTAAGCTCTGATAGTCCACTGCTGGACATACGCCTACTCTAATATACCCCTATCTTTTAGGGGGTTTGGACCGTATTCCACCACGCTGGTCCAATGCGGGTTGGTGGGTGGACCGACTTTTTACATGCCCATCCAACGCGTGGATCATCTTACTTTTCAGCCAATTGGGTGATCGGCCTAAATTTTCCTAACCAACTAGGAAACAACAATGAAAAATTGTTGAGTTGAAAAAAAAATCTTATCTTAATCATTTTAAAACTTTTTACTGAAAAAACTGTTTTCTAATCGAATTCAATCAACTATATTAAACAATAATGACCTCAAATACATGTATAAGAGCCATTAAAAATTTGTATGATAGAAAATTTACAGTTTTTTTTTCATAATTACGTCATACAATACGAGTACATTGAAATTAATAAATAATCTTTTTTTATTTTCATACGAAGACGGCATCTGATGCAAAGTGAAACCAACGCCCATTGTAATCGCCAACGCGCTGCCTACCGTGAGACTTAGGAAGCTGGGTCTCGTTTACCCAATAAATACTACAGTGCCCTTCGAACCGGAACACGTCAGTGTTTTTACGCTACCGCTTTGCACGAGAAATAGCCACCGCGATGGTACCGCCCCAGGCGGCCCTCTGTAAAAAGGGGATCTACTACCTCTGTAATAGGTCAGACAATGCTACTAAATTTATATATTAAGGAGCTAGCCTATTTAATATTAGAAACAAATAAGATATCTCATGATTTTGAGTAATTTACTTAAAAAAAAAACAAATATTTTAATTGTTTCTTTAAAATTGGTTAAAACTGTATTTGTAAAAAGTACAAAAAAACGCTACTCGGTTGTGCTTTTTATATTCAAATGTTTTTAGATCATTGTAAAAGTCTACCGAGAATCCGTTCTCAGAAAAGTCCTTGCTTTTATAAGTGTAGGTAAATAATAATTTGCGTGCGATAATTTTTTTCTGTAAACGAAAATGTTATCTGTAACAGATGTAAGTTACGAAGATATATATGACCGAAAACATATTTATGACGAGCACGCGCTTGATATATGACATGAGTAAAAACAATAAAAGTGTAACACGTAAGGCTTACATAGAAGTCTGGAGAATTTACGCATCTTGGAAAGAGGAAAAAGTGTAATTGAGAACATTAAAGAACAGTTCCCACTTAAACTTGAACAAATTATTTGGCTATCACTTAGTGTTATGTAGCCCCAATACATTTTGATGAATGTGCTATTGGGTATGTCGATGAACTCCAAGACCTAATACATCAAATAGCTCCAACGAACGGAAATGGAGTCAAAGCCAAAAAGAGCCAACGAACGAATAATGAAGTAATTTATCCAGACGTTTATGTAAGCGGGGCAAGTCTTATGTGAAATTCCTATATTGGTTACTTTCAAAGCATAAAGGCTATATATATTATTATTTTAGTGGAGTATGTGATAATTTTAAGACGCTTATCAATTTCAACAAATCTATATAAATATAGGAAATTCAAATATTCTTTTAAAATGCTACTAATGCTAAAGATGCTTTTGTTTGTGTGGATTGATGAATTTTAATTAATTTAACATGAGATGCTTAACTTTTTGCATATGTGATTATTATATTACATTCATGTATCCATTAAGTGAAGTCTGTCAATTAGTAATGGTTAACATATTTTGTATAATTGTTATTTTTATATTATTTATTTAAGTAATTTTACAGCTTTATATTAAACTCTTGGTGTATTTTTTATGTTCGCTAATTCTATACATTTTAAAAATACTTTTTAGCGATTTTCCTGTTTATTGTATAATTTCTACTATGGTCACGGACCGTCTATGATAAGATACATAGACATAGACATAGACATAGACTTTATTTCGCCAAAAAGACACACATTTACATACATATCTTTATATAAAAAAAGAGTAATAACATAAACATAAAAGAAAAACAGTGCATACATCTAAAATAAATTTTTAACAGTAAAATAAAAAAAAAAAAAAAAAAATTAAAAAGAAAATAAAAACAGCATATAAGGTTAACAATAGGAATAAAATCACAGCACGAACTTTATTACCATTTAAACAATATAATTGGTAAACAATAAATAAAAAGTTTATGAATAACACATACATGTTGTGTCTTTTCGTTAAAAAAGGTCTCCACTCAGCATAAATTGCAACAAATAATTGCAAAGCTGATTTTCAGTGGAGCCAGTTCGTAAGGGGTAGGGATGCTATTTAATAAAAGTAATAACAAGGCCATTATACATGGAGAAACGATTGATTAAAAATAAAAAGATAGCAGTCTATATAATGTAAATCGACTTAACATCATGGCAACCAATAATTTACACATTTGGCGCAAGATATGTAGGTAAGATGCGTCTATTACATGCTGAAAATTTTTGGTATTCTAGAAGATGAATCTTCATTTTATACTTAAAACCTACCAAGCTTTTAAGAGCGCGAAATGGTGGGGTATATTGTTCCAACACTTAGACGCAGCGTACCTAAAACTCCCTCTAAACGAGGCGGAATGATGTTTCTGGATCCGAAATACCGACTTTTTGCATGCTCTAGGCCGATCTGTAGGTAGCCATTCCAGTTTACGGTACAAGTACATAGGGCGGCCTGTTGACTTGAGACCAAATATCAGAGTAGATAGATGTAATTCTCTACGGAGTGACATTTTTAATATATTGGCATCATTTAAGTACGGTGTAATATGTGTGCGTGGTGGTATAGTAAAACAAAAGCGCGCACATGCATTTTGGACTCGCTGGATTATCTGTTCCGTTCTAGCCAACAATCTGGGGCCATAGATGGTATCCGCATAGCCAAGTAGTGATAGTACCAATGAATCACATAGTTTTATTCGTAAGCTAGTACTTAAGAAATTACGTACTCGATAAAGGACTTTTAACCTGTAGAAGCATTTCCGCACACAGTCGAGAACGTGACTTTCAAAGCGCAACGCGTCGTCCACTATTACTCCTAAATTGCGTGCTTCCTTGACCATTTCAATAGGTTTTCCATCAATTATTATTTTAGGACTAAAATTCAGAATGTTGGTTATTTGCATTTTGGTTCCTAGGACCATAAATTTGCATTTTAAGGGATTAAGAATTAATGAATTTTTGAGAGACCATTCATTAATATGACTAAGGTCAACATTTATCTTTTCAACCGCTTCCTTGGTTTTTTTAACACTAGTTTTAATATATAACTGAAGGTCGTCCGCATAAATTTGTAAGTTACAAAATTTTATACTATTAACTACATCAGCGGTGTATAATATGAATAAAATGGGCCCAAGTATCGATCCCTGTGGCACCCCTCTTTCGACAGCAGAAGGTGAAGATCTGATATAGGAGCCGTCAGCGTTGCGTACTTCAACGTATTGAAACGGCCAGATAGGTAGCTATCAAACCAGTTAATAGCTGTGAGATCGAAACCATAATAGGACATTTTTGATAGTAACAGTGAAGTATTTATAGTATCAAAGGCTCGTGTATAGTCTAAGAGCGTGAGAACTGTGCCCTCACCTACATCACTAAAAGCTAAAATATTATCGACGACGTCAAGCAAAGCAGTGGTAGTGCTGTGTTGCGATCGAAAGCCTGATTGCATTTCAGGGAGGATATTATGGGTTTCAAGGTAGGATGTGAGCTGACAAGAAATAACTCTCTCTAACACTTTAGATAAAAATGGAAGAATACTAATTGGTCTTAAGTCATTTAAATTACTAGCATCGTTCTTTTTAGGAATAGGTCGGACTATTGCAGTTTTCCAGAGAGACGGAAATGTACATGTAATAATCGATTTATTATCTCTGTAATTACCTCAAGAGTGCGTGGCAGCGTAAGAACTATCATTTTCATTGAAATTTCATCGACCCCTATTGCATTCGACTTAATAGAAGATATATATTTTAAGATGGTATCTTTGCCCACTGGTTTAAATATTAACGTTGAACTACCGAATCGGCTAAACTCGTAGAAAGTGAGATTAGAAATAGGCATATCTTTTACACCTGGAACTGCGAGGAAATGTTTATTTATGGTTTCCGGGTCGTGCAGGTGTAATGGTGATTCGGTTTTTACCTTAGAGACTAGTGGAATTACTTTTTTAATACTTGCCCAGAGGTTCCTAGGATCCTTAATTTTCGAGTTGATATAGTGGTTAAAGAACGATACCTTTTCATTGTAAATAGCCGAAGAGACTGTTCGTTTCATATCTTTATAAAAAAGTTTATGAGACTCGTTTTTAGATTTGTGATATCGACTATACGCCTTATCTCTAATGTGCATCATTTTTTTAATAGTTGGAGTAATCCAAGGTGATAAGCTCTTTTGATATGAACAAGTTTATAAGAGCATGTCGGTCAAACAGCATAAGAATATATGCATTAAAAGTTTCAACCATTTTGTCAACATTTTCCATAGACAATATCCGTTCCCATTCAATGGCTTCTCACGTCTTGTTTAAAAGAGTCTAGAGAATATCTTTGAGGGACGTAACATATACAAATAGGTGATAATTTATGGCGATTTATCTTGAGTTCACTGATAATTATAAGGCGTGGCTACTGAGATCGGGAATAAAGTCAACATCAATTTTTTAACAGGAGCATTCGTGCAAAAGAGGTCAATAAGTGTTTCACTATGGTCTGTAAAATGAGTCAGCACAGTGTTGTTTTAAGTTAAGGTAATGTAAAAAATTATTAAATTTAATTGCGTCTATATGGGAAGTGTTTAATAAATTTATATTAAAGTCACCTAATAATATTATATAATCGCAATTGGAGAATGAAGTCACTGAATCTGTCATGGCATCTAGAAACACATCGATACTAAGCCATTGAGGGCGATATGCCGTGCCAATAGCAATTTTGATACCTCTTAAGCTAAGATTAAGCCACATCTGCTCCACAGTTTCGGTTGTAGAAGGATGGGGAATAGTCCTGGCTGTGACACCACGTCTGACGTAGAACCCTACACCACCACCTCTGGCACGAACTTCTTTAGGACGGGGGATGTGCCTCAGCCGATAGTCAGGCACCAAAGGCGCCGGCCTCTTCACCAAGGCGCAACCATGCATGTGCACCTTAATCAATATAGAATAACCTATAAAATTCAAATTGGAAATCTGAGACTTGTTTCAATATTTCTATTTCGTTTAGACATGCCTCGTTCAATATTTTCTTTAAATATGCAAAACAATTGCCACTGACTTCCAATTATGACAGAATGAATAACTAGTCTCTCTCGCAAGCTTCAACAAGCGATCCTTATTTTATAGCACGGTAGCCTGAGTGCTTTTGTAATTGAGTTACGTCGTAGGGAACAGTGATCTGTGACGTAAGGACGACTAATAACATTTTCACCCATACTGAGCTTGATGTAAGAACTTACTAAATAATTTTAGAAGCTATTTAAAATTAAAAATTATTATAAGTGACAAAATTGTTATTTGTCATTAATAGTTGGTAACTGTTACTTTAAAGAACAGAATCTCCGCGGTGTCTATTTCTGCCGCAAATCAGTTGTGTGTACGTTATTGTCTTTCGATTTGAAGGGCAACGTAGCCAGCGTAATTATTACGCCAGGGTTAACAAGACGTAACGGCTCATGCAATGCTCGGCTCAGTTGCATGCATGCAACTGCCTCCGTAGCCTAGTGGTATGGGCGTTTGCTTTAGAAGCCGGAGGTCGTGGGTTCGAATCCTGCGGGGACTCAACAAATTTTCATTGTTGTTTCCTAGTTGGTTAGGGCAATTAGGGCCAATCACCCAATTGTCTGAAAAGTAAAATAATCAATGCGTCGGATGGGCATGTAAAACGTCGATCCAACCACCAACCTGCATTAGACCAGCCTGGTGGGATACGGTTCAAACCCCTAAGGGATAGGGTGGATTAGGGGAGGCCTTTGTTCAGCAGTGGACTATCACAGGCTGACGATGTATGTATATAACAGCTCATGACTCAAGGCGGTGAGCGGAATTGTGGCGTCTTACGCTGCTTTTCTTATAGGCTGGGCGTATCACTGACCACAAAAAAAAACATACAAATTATACAGATAAAAGGTTTGCTTTTTTTAATTATAATAAATTATTATCACACGTAGCCCCAGATCATTTTAGGTCTAAAAATTAAAAAAAATTCTGTGATATTGTTAGTATTTTCATATTTCATTTCTCCTGTTATCATAACAAATGAATATGATTTAATGGAAGCTTCTCAAATCACCTTTTATGCATCATTATTATCTTTTATAATAAAAAAAAGCAAAACGAAAATTCGATGTAATAAATCATCATAAAATATAAAAAGTTTACATAATCTGTGGTGACTCCGAAATTTCGTTGTAATTTATATTGACGTCGAAAGTAATTGCGTTCGGTATGCCGTGAACCGATTTATGAATGCGATATCGTCTGTAGAGAATTTCAATATCGGGAAGGTTGCTCGTGTTTGATAAAAGTTTTAGGTATTTATTTCTTGTTTACGATTAAAATGGCTGCTGACTCTAAAATTGAATCATTATAATATATATTTTGATCACATAGCACTAGTATATTAATTTTGATTATTATTATAATTATGTATTCATATGATTGTCAATGTATCTACAGATAATAAGAACCAATAGTATCACGCTTTTTTTTGTGTTCATATAAGTAAATAATTTTATAGTAATTATATAGATAAATAGATTTAAAAAAAAAAACAAAATGTTTATATCTATGCAACATCTATAGGGAATATAGATACAATTCCAACGTAAAACGTCATAAGATGACTTGCCCTGAGTCGGAGGATAATAATTCTCGATTATCCAAAAATCATTGTTCGAGGTAATATTCCGGTTAAAATTACATAATTCAACATAAGCGATTTTATTTCAAATGAATTAACTATATGTAAACTTACACTATATAACTTTAAACGAGGCATAAATAAGTATAAGCATAAGTATTTCAATCCTTTACAGTTTCGGCAGCGCTTGCAATTTAATCGCACGAGGTGGGGATTTTTGACGCCGTTCAAAAAATTTAACAAAATCGGAAATTTATTATTAATAAAGGTAAAACAATATTTTTCACTAATAACTACAAAATCTTGCTTTTTTCACTAACTTTAAATAAAATTCTAATTAAACAAATAAAAGTAGAAAAGTATTTAGGCAGTATTGAAGGCAATCATTAGTACTAAAAGCAAATATCGAATGGATGTGACTTTTAAGAACTTTGGTTGGAGTACTTTAAAAATTTGACAAGTGAAAACTCATTTAACTGGACCATGTTTAATGCGGGATTATTCAAATATAAATTAAGTATATACATAGTATATACTTAAATGTACAATTTTATCAGTGTATTCGTAAAACCCGTCTTAATTATATTTACGGCCTTTAATAATTCTCACAAAATTTAATGTCATCCTCATCCTTTAACACGCTCGATAAAACTTACAAAATTTAAAAGGTATGTTAAGAAATATACACATTTTTAATATTTTATATAAAGAACATAAACTTCTTTTTCTTTATCTTAAATATATATAATTTCTGCCTAGAATATATTTTAATGCGAAAAAAATATAAGTAGATAATTAAAGGATGCGTCATGTGTGAGGTGAAGGTGAAGGTGACTACTGAATAAGCACCACGACTAGTATATAGTTCATGCTAACGAAAAAGAACGATACTTAAACTGCAATCCGTAATTAATGTGAAGACAATGGACGTCTGATGGATCCTATGTCCATCAGTGGACTACCACAGGCTGATGACAATGCACGTCTCATTATTATTATCTTAGAAAATATTTTAGCAATGATTTATTCAATTTTGATCAAATTTTTTTGAGTAATAATAATTGATCGACAAGGAAAAATTACAACAAGAAAAAATAAATCCAGAGTTATTTTGTGACCCGTTTTTTAGTTCGACCCCGATATATTTCTCCCGAAACCGGTAATAAGACTTCCGCTGGACTTAAACCGTTTTCCGTAGATTGGACTGGAGAGTAACCCTACTTACTCTATCCCCGTACAGATTCAAACACAATGGTATGTCCGATCTATGTTTATATGAGTGTCATAGTAATTGTTAGCAAAAATACTATTTTTGCGTGCTTTTCCCGTGTGATATTACATATGAAAGCTGTTAATCCAATTTCAAAGTTTTATCTATAATACTTTCATTGTTTTATTGTATTTCATGTTCACCTGTTGTAAAAAATTGTAGCTCTTCTATTGTCTTAATTTTTGCGCATAATAAACAAAACGAGTAAAAGTATTATAGTGTATAATTGTTTCACTATTTAACTATCGTAAGGTTAGTGCTAAATAAATACCGATGAATGACTTCAATATATGTGTGCTCTCGTCACTATTAAAATGTGTTTCGAAAGATTCACTACCTACTGAATAGATACATGGGTAAACCATTTTGGTTTACTTTTTCAGGGACGTAAATAAAGGTTAAACACGTAAAGGTATTACAAACTAATAATTAATAACCTAACGTGTAAATAATATTTAATTGTTACAATTTTTGTTAACTTTTAAATCTTAACATCATTTCCACAAGGGCTGTGCAATTATTGGCTTTTGCCTTTGTTTTTGCACTGTTGTTCCATTCTTTATTGACGAGCAAAAGCTACACAAATTGGAGAGTTTCCTTTGTTTCAGATAATTTATGAAGAGGAACCATTGTCTGTACACGAAACTTGAACAATTTGCAATTCAATGAGAGCTCTTAACTCTTGCCTCGTAATTAATAGCAGATAAGGTTGACTTCTTTTGTTCTTTTTTAGGGTTTTTAAATTCAACGGCTTAACAGAGTCTGTATATTCTTATCTATATATATTTTGTGTTAATATCGTTACATATTAATGATTACAATCTTGATTTCATAATATATATTCGAGTTTTTATTTACACCGTTTCCTGAGTTTCTTTAGAAAGCTAACAATTTTGTATTTACAATTATGCAAAAAAATCATATATCGACTTCTGACACCCTTTGGGAGGTTTACCAAAGTAATCACCTTAAGGAAAGATATGTTTAGTTTTCAATAATGTTATTAAATAATATTCTGAAACTCATCATCATCATCAGCCTGTGATAGTCCACAGCTGGACATGGGCCTCCCTAATGAACGCCATTAGGGGGTTTTTGGACAGTATTCACAACGCTGGTTCAATGCGGTTGGCAGGTGGACCGACTTTTACATGGTTATCCGACGTTTGGAACATCTTAATTTTCAGACGATTGGGTGATTGCTAGCACTTCTACTGTAGTCGATGCTACTAGTCAGCTTTTTTTCTTTTATGTGTTACATCGTAATAATTTATTTGTTTGGTCTGAACAGAAGAGGCTAAATTTATCAATAAGCTTGTACACTCGTGGGTATTGGTGAGGGATAGGTTTTGACATCTGATTTAAAAGAAAGGTTTTCGAAACTGAGGACATATTGTTGTACAATTTTAAAATAATCAATAATCCTTAAAGTATTTTTGTAAAGATAAAAATAAAAAAAGTTATGTGCATTAAACTTTATTAAACCTCTTAGCGGTTAAGCTTTTTATATTATTATATTGTTTAATTTGTGTTTCTTAACAAAGTCTTAACCAAAAAAGTAATAAATAAAACAGTATGAGTCCTATTGCAGATAAACACTAAATGCTTTAAATATTTTTTTAATGTAAAAAATGGTTAACCGAACATTTTTATTGCATTTATCTGATTAAAATAACATCTTTTATATCTATATATAACAATACACATATAAAATGTTTTCCTCGTCATTTAGTTTAATGAAATAAACTTAAAAAATGCGGCGAAGAAAAACAATCATCACTTTTATTTTTCTTTGCAAAAATATTGTATTACGATATAAATACTGCGTTTTATTTTTTAGTTAAAAATGTTTATAACTTTTTCTATCCAAGCAATAATAAAGGAATATCTAGAGTTTAAAAACCGTGACTACGAAGGAATTGTTGCTGCCGTTTAAAAAGGTAAAACGCTTATGTTCGTGTACACACATGATTTGACGTTCGTAATAAAATTTTGTGAAATTTAGTATGAAATATGGTTAAAAGTGGTCTTTGATTCAGAACAATTAAATTAATTTAAAAGTCTCATATAAAGAATAAATATAATAATTTAATTGATAATACAAACAATAACAAAAATTTACAAATTAGAATGTAAGTGTCATATTGAAGTTATTCAGCGTTAGCCCTACGCCGACGTACAAGAGATGCTACTTATTATCTCATTATACTGCACTGATAATTTATCTCGAATATTTTTTCCGAAACATTGAAAATCAGCATGACGTACAAAACTAGAAATCCTTTAATTTTAACATTACAGAATATTGTATAATTTAAATTGCTAGTTAATTTTGCAAACTATTATAAATATATCTTTCGGCCGACCCCAAGTTATCTCCTAGTCCATCCAGACTCACTTGAATGAATAGTTTTGACTCAGTTTAAAGACTTGGCATCTGGCTTTACAACCTGAAAGGTTTACTGTCATTCAAAGGATCTGATATATACGACTAAACGATAACGACCAAAGATGGTTTGATAACGGACTGAATACTAACTTAATTTATAATTTAATAGGATAATAAATCCCCATTGAATAAACTTCAATCATGTATTTGTAAATTTTTACCCATTAAGAAAATACGAAAGAGCCTCCATACTTCATTAAAACTTATTCACGCATTGATTAGTCCAGTTATTCAGCAAATTTATAATCTTTTTTTGGTTCTGAAATTTATTTTTAATAATAGCAGATTGAAAATGATTTTTAGTCAAATTTACAGATTTTTATTCAAAACATAGATCAGTGTCTACTATATAAATATATATGTAATATATCACATAACATCTAATAACTTATTTAAATAGCCACATACTAATTGTAAAATGAAAGAGCATTAAAAAAATCTGTTATAGCATCATAAAATTAACATTGGCTCGATTTTTTTATAAAACTCTGGTTGCAATAGTTCTAATATTGTCTTCTGTCAAAATCGTTGAAAATTTAAATAATCTTTCAGATTATTCATAATAAAATATTACACTAAACTCAGTTCCTAGGAAGTGCTATAATTGGTTGCGTATGCTAACGTTATAATCTTTATAAATATAAAGATTTGTTTTAATGAAATTAAGTTTTACTTCTACAAAAAGACAAAAGGATGAAGAATGAAATTATTAGTGACATCATCAGCATCATAATTAGCTCCTATTAGTCCACTGCTGGACAAGGCCTTCAAAAATGTATAAATTACAGCTCAAACTTTTAATTTCCAAATTCTATTAAATAAAATTTAACACGTTGCAACATTACAAGAAATATCATATTCAGTTTTAAATATACTTAAACAAAATTTGTAACACTTGCAACAACACATAATAAATTTAATGGCTTTTATTAACATGGAATAATAAAGAGCCAGGTTTTGTAATAAATATAAAGAATTTTCATGGCTTTCCCATTCAAATGCACTCCTTATTATTTCTCGTGATATTGATAAAACAGAAACAACGAATACAATCTCCACCTTTATAATAAAATTTCTATAGGGTCAAAAAGTTTGAAATTATGTCCCGCTCCAAAAGTAGAAAATAGTTATTTGTACATTAAGTTATAGGAAATGCAAATTTAACGGGATTCTTTAAAATTGCACATAATTTGACCAGTAGGTGATTGAATTTATAATTAACTTCAATATACATAAAAATTTTGGTACATGCTAAGTATCCTAACAGTCCAAACAATTTTTCGCAAAACTCTATTGATACATAATTTAATAAAAACCATCGCTAGTGCATTAAAAAATATCAAGTTAACTTTTCCTGTATTCATAAATAATAATTATAATCGCCACCAACCATGGATTTAATTTTTTTCAAAGATTAATTTATTATAAATCAACTTAAGAAAACTAATCTGCAAATCTGAATAAAAATTGAAGGGCGTATGCCAGTAAAAAGTGATTTCAATCCACTAATGAGAAAACACTGGAGTTTAATAAAAAGGTATTTAATAACCTAACGGACTAATTGACTTCATCCACTGTTACACATTTCATAATTTATTTTTAATTCATTTAACACCAAATGTTTGCACTCATTTAATCGCGTAATAAATAAATGTATTTTTAAGATCATTTACATATAAATTTAAAAGATAAAATTTATGAATCATTATTATTTTATAATTATTATATATAAGAGAGATATAATATATAATATAGCTTTAATAACCTAACGGACCACACCACACTATCGACTCTTTCACATTTCATAAATTATTACTTAATACATTTAATATCAAATATTTGCATTAATTTATTCCCGTGATAAGTAAAACGTATTTTGAAGATCATTTACATATAAGCTTTGACGATTAAATTTATGTAACATCATTATTTTTTACACGCAATATATATGCACTCTGAATTTAATTCTGAAGTAATCAAGTATGTTAGATATTACCTGTAATTAAAATGTATAAATTTTATGCCATTACTGTCCACGATCGTGGAATGAAGAACTTTTGTGAACAAGTATGTAAATGAGACCCGGAGTATTTTTGAATACGTAAACAGTATCTATCGGAGATACTGTTTACGTATTCAGGAGGATTGCAATCCAAGCGAAGATTTTTTTTGTTTCCATCCAAACAATTTCGGCTGCCTGAAACCTGATTGCTAAACATACATTTTTTAAAAAGAATAACTTATTGAAGAAACTTTTCAGAGAGTAAAAAAGTAGGAGAGCGTAAGAGAGCAAACCAGAATCTTATACAAAAACTCTAAAGCGACTAAGTATATGAAGCTAAGAGAGAATTAAACCTGCTACGATGTCAAAACATGAAATATAAAACCAGAATCTTTAAATGTCTGAAGAGTCTACTAAAATTAAGTTTTACCGACCAAAAGGTAAAATCTTCGCCTTCTGTTTGAAGCATTAGTCGCCAGTATTTATTTATTCAAGAGCGTAGACGAAGGATACTTCAAGTTTTTCATCTACAAAAAGTTTAACATTTTGTTTAATTTTAGAATGTTAGTTGTTAGGAACCTGAATAACGAATGATTAAGATAAGAAATATATTAAACGAAAATATAAGTGACAGAAAAAGCTTTTAGCGAACTTTACTGGTTACATAAAAATACTTTAAGTTAAAAATACTTTAAGACCTCTAACAATTTTTAAAAAGCAAACATAAAGGTGATAGAATAGACTGTAATGTTTAATATATATTAAACATAACTTTTACTGCAAAGCTGGCAAACGGTCGTCAAATACATACAAAACAATATGCGTAGCTGGGTTTTACTTCAACTTGTAGACCACTTTAGTGTTGCTTTTTTTCTCCCATGAACCATGTGTAAAATTAATATTAATATAAATTACCGAGTTATCGAACATAAAACTTATAAACTTTAAAAGGTATATTATTAATTTCTTATAATAAACAAAATTATTCGAATCAAAACTGTGGCATGAAATTGGTTAAAAGTTTTCCTATAACATAGTTTTGCTTTCATAATATTATGGATTGCATCATGCAGAGAGAGTTGAATGTCAATGTTATTAACTAATTTACGTTAAATGTCCTTTTTTATAAAAATATGTCTAAATCGGCTGTACAAACAATAAGGAAGAAATTTTCATGTGTCCATCTACCTGCAACAATATTAGGTGGCCATTTTATTTTAATTTTTAACAATATTATTATTAAAAAAACATATCTTCAGATCTGAACTCATAGACGGCATATACCGTTTTTATTAGTGTCCGACCGAGCTTTCGGTTTCGGTTTCGAGTTTCGCCATGTTTCGCCAAAATCAAGTTTCGGGCAGTTTCGGTTTCGGCCAAATTTGGCTGAAACCTTGCTGAACCGAAACTTATTTCCGAGGTTGATGTGTTATCAAAACTGAATGATTTCCAAATTGTAGCAAAAGTTAAGTGTATTATTGCAACAATCGAGGTCAGATTAGTCCTTTTTAGTTTGACAACCATTACAGTTAACTAAAAGAGATTGACAATTCTTCTATAAGGAAGGATTAAAAAGTAATAAGAACGATAAATAATTTTAATATAACGCGTACTTCAATTGTATGTAATGTTACAAAAGAAAAGTCTTTATTTATTTTTTACTCAATATAGTCATTTGTTTACTTTGTGTTGAAACGTGTTGTCGAAAATGGAGAAAAACGAAGTGCGGACGGTTATTGAAAACCTCTATTTAGCAAAGTTAACGACCCAAGAGACTCGTTACGACTTTGAGGCAATATTAGAGGAGGCTGCTCTGCCGTATTCCATTGTCGCAAGTTGAAGAACATCGTTGCGACCATTCATCGACGTCAGTCTACCAATAAAATCTTGCTTAATCAAGATAATTAAGAGATCGAAGAATTGCCATAATTAATCATACTTAATTCAAAAGGAAATTTCTAGCGTATTCAATTCATATTAAAACAATTTATGAATATGAGAAAAGTCTCCGAAAGATGGGTGCCGAGAAGGTTAACCGAGATTCAGAAACAAAATCCACATGACATTTTCAAAATATTGTTGGACAAGTTTTGTTCTGCCTCCGTAGCCTAAGTGGTATAGGCGTGTGGCTTAGAAACTGAGGTCTGGGTTCCGAATCTGCAGGGACTCAACAAATTTTCTATTGTTGTTTCCTAGTTGATTAGAGCAATTTGGGCGATCACCCAATTGTCTGAAAATAAGATGATCCATGCGTCGGATGGGCATGTAAAAAGTCGTCCACCCACTTCAACCCGCATTGGACCAGCGTGGTGGGATACGGTCAAAACCCTCAATGGATTAGGGGTGTATTAGGGAGGCCTATGTCCAGCAGTGGACTATCAAAGGCTGATGATGAAACAAAATATATTAAAATATTTTTAAATACATAAAAATATTTTTTTTACTTTTATAATTTATATATTCCATTAATTGTTTTACTCGTTGCAAAGCTATTGTTTCGGGACATTCCGTGGTCTTTTTTCACACTTTTGTTTAGTCATGCCGACAATGAGAAAGTGAACGAAAAAAAAACATGGCTCTATTTCTTGAACAGCTCAGAACAGGTTTGATCTCGATTTCGCTCTGCCGTCACCGATAATATGATTTTCTTTGGCTCAACTGTTTTCGCCTTATTTTGTAAACTACTTATATACATCATAAACTGAGGTGTAAAACCTACTTACTCGCAACCTTTTACGACTTTGTCGGCAGTTCAATACATATAAAACGTACATGTTGGGTCACAAATAAAACGATTGGTAAGGTAGCCAGTAATGATTTTTCGTTGGAGAAAAAGTTTTTTCTCCTATTTATTCTATTTTATTTGGTTGCGATAAAAGGATATTTAAGTTTCTACAGTTAAAAATTTACTTAGCTTGTAGCTATATTGCGTTAAAGTATCAGTACAAAGCAATATTTTCCGTTAGCAAATAATTTATATAACAAATTAAAAAACAAAAGTTAAGTGTTTAGATCGGAGATAAAAGGGCAGGAAATATCAATACATAATAGATAGAGAACTTTGTTGAATGATTCAATCATCGATATCACATAAAAAAAATATTTTTGAAGAATCAAATACATAATTTTACTGTTTTAGGTAGAGACAAATCAAATATAAATATTTAATCACTATTTAATTTATTTTCAAACTTGTTTACCCGTTCTTTTTTTTATGAACGTTATATTGTTTTCAATTATTCCTTACGTATAATAAATATATTTTATTTTTGTCTGTTCCAATATAAAGTTAACGTCTATCCTGTAAAGTGTAATAGATTTACTTCATATTTATAATTTGACCCTATAAAAAACAGTCCCAATTCTAAATTTAATTGACACAAAAAATACCATCATATACTGTTAGAAAGGAATGTAGAGTTTTAAGTATTTTTTCTTCTTAAATTTTTTATGTTGAAAAAGCTTACAGACTCTTTTTAAGCATTTTGTAATGTTGTTATATCAATACGATTAAGAAAAAAATATTATTATTGCAGAAAAACAGGATCCAACGTTAAACATTTATGAAAATATTAGCACACAATGTTACAACTCAAACTGTACTTGTATTATTAGAAATAAAAACAGTTTTAACATTTTATTTGAAGCTTTAACATCAATTAGAAATTTACTTCGAATTTTATATCTGCTGGTATTCATCTGCCCCGCCACTGGGGTGCAGTGGTACAAACGTAACGTAGACTTACACAGTGGCTGTAAATTGCCAACACTCTGTGAAAACTTTCAAGCGTTAACGTATGCTACGAAAGCATATCGATAAAGTTCTAAATCATAATAACCTTGTGCTGGTAAAATCATCATCGTACACGGCACACGATCCAAAGTCAGAAAGTCAAAGTCAAAGTTTCGCCCTCGCTTACGTGCGCAGCGACACACACACGCCACTCGAGCGGTTCTCACCGTCCCCAGCTACAGATTCTACATATACACAGATACACAGTCGCCAGACTCTCAGAGTACACTCTGTGTTAGATGAAGCTTACCATAAACAAGAGTCTGAAAGCGTAACATTTGTGACATAAAAAAAGGTAATCCGTTGTTTTTTTTTTTTATCTTGAATAAAAACTAAAAGAAAATAATAAATCTCTGTTATAATTCTCTAAAAATGAGCAGCAAGGCCTTTTACAACAAATCCATAATTTATTTAAATAAATCAGATTTTTTGTGCAATTGTAAAATAAGAAATGCTTACTTGGGACTTGCGGCGCTGAGGAAGACAGACAATTACAAGGTTATACAATGCGTGACTTTGAAGTATTTTTTTAATTGTAAAAATTTTTCTTGTTGTATTTAATTTAAATAAGAGTTTAACTAGTATTTTTATTTCGATAGAAATGTCGTAAATGTCTTAATTTCCTAGTTTTATTCCTACTGTCGATGAAGCTTATCAAAGACATGAGTCTGGAAGCCTAACGTCAAGGATAAAAAAGAAAGCTCCTACTGCTACTTATCTCTAAATTCATTTTTTGAATGAAAGTTTTTGTGATTTCATTTTGTTAAAAACAATTGTCAGTTCCTGGGGTATTCAAATATGTTTTATTAAATTGTGTGCCATAAATTAGTCAGCGTTAGTTTTTTTTTATATTTAAATGATGATTTCAACAACAACTATTCATTTTTAATATGAATACATATACCAAAAAAAGGATGGTGAGGCATATTTGAAGCAAATTAAATACATTGTTTTAGTTAACTGGTAGAAACTACAGCCGTTTAATTAAGAAGAGATATTAATGTTTTTGTTTGTGTTGATGCAACGAAATTCGAGTCTCGTGAAATGAGAATATTTTCTAAAGAAAAAAGCAAACATTGTATAAAGTTTTTAGATTTTTGGTTTGTTTATTCATTTACTGACAGTAACTAACAATATATCACACATCATCATCAGCCTGTTTTTAGTCCACTGCTGGACATAGGCCTCCCCTAATACACCCTTATCCATTAGGGGGTTTGGACCGTATCCCACCACGCTGGTCCAATGTTGGTGGGTGGACCGATTTTTTACATGCCCATCCGACGCATGGATCATCTTACTTTTCAGACAATTGGGTGATCGGCCCAAACTGCCCTAACCAACTAAGAAACAACAATGAAAATTTGTTGCGTCCCCGCAGTATTCGAACCCACGACCTCCGGTTTCAAAAGCATACGCCCATACCACTAGGCTATGGAGGCAGAATATATACATATACATAATTTTGGTGTAAATAATGTATCAATCTCCTTTAAGCTAAGATATCTTATGTGACGCCTTTGTTTTTCCTTTCCTAATTTGCACCTACCAATTTTTCCTTTTCTCAGCACCACCTTAAGGTTGACTGGCAGAAAATGCTTTTAGCACTAAGTCCGCCTTTGTACATATTACATTTGTGCAATAAGTTTAAATAAATAAATAAAACAATAACCGATGTTAACAATACAACTTTAACTGTAATAGAAGTGGCTAATAGTATTACCCATATTCCAAAAATTTAATACCCCAAGATTGTGATGTTTTTCACTGTGAAAATATTTTTTTTAACATCCTTTATCTTGTTATGTATCAATAGTGAACTATGACGGAAATTTGCTGTAACCTTATACGTTTTAATCATGCTAATATTATTTACAGTTTATGTAATAATAAACTTTATGCACATATGAAAACTTTTGCCTGCATTCATACCGTTACCACCCACAGCACCAGTCCTACTTATAAAGTAAAAAAAAATAAGACTAGAGATGATATTGCAATATAATAGTAGTCAAGTTACTGAGGACTAATTAATTTTACCGCAGTGAGCTCTCATTAGCAGATTGAACTGTCATTTTAAACTTATTTGAAATGGCTACGAAAAAATTTTAATGAAGATTATATCTAAAAAGCTTGAGCATTTTTAAATAGCTCGCTAGAGGTAGAGTTTCAAGCAATGTTTTCATTTAAAACTTATTTTAATTTAAATAAGACTTTGAATATGACGCTAAGTGAAGAACTTTTTCAGTCGTGTATTTCAATACCTTCTGTATGAACTTATGTACCAAATAAACTTTTTCTTTATTTTTATTTATCTCCAAGAATGCTCTATTATTATAATCAGCTTAGAATGCTATTTAGTATGATACTTTTTACTCGTTATATTCTGTGTGAATAGTTCTAAAACAGCGTACACATTTTGTAGCACCTTTTGGCAAACCTATCACCATCCCCGATCGTTGAGAAATTTACTTGTCTAATTACTATAGATATATCATTGCATTTTCTTTAATTCGTCTCGTTTTAGGATTATTACTCTGTAGCTGATTACGCGAATGTTTCATAGATTTAGATTTGATTGATTGTTTTTACCCAGAACTTATGCGAGTCGAAAACACAGTGTATATTTTAATGCGGCATTTTTTTTACTTAAATTAAAAATTATTTTGTTTTCAAGTGTGTGCCGCATTTCATTGAAAGTATGAATATGATAGGTTATATTAACTTATACAGTCATGCTGGGGTGATAAAACTCTTAACCTGATAATCAAGCCAAGCTCATGAATTTTTAACAAATGTAATTAAATAATAACAGCATCTGTCAAATAACGTTAAAGATGTCCATAATCTTGAGCATAAAGTCATCTCGGGATGTTAAAATTCATTATTATACAACCTTACAAATACAAGGAACTCAAAGTGCTTTTCTGTGTTCAAATTAAAAGTTTGTAACTGAATTTTCGACCATTATATCGACCCGTCAAGTTTGAGATTTAAACCGTTAATGAATAATTTTTTGAAGAGATGAATAATATAGATATCCCTATATATATAAAAAAAATTTAAACGTTAATAAAACTTGTTCTGCGATACACTTTTAGTAATTTTAAACTTGATTTAATTACTCTTCCTCATTGTGTGTAGAACGGCTAAATACTGAAACAAATTCCGACTCGCATAAATAGAGGTATTAGTAAATATTTAGAAGATTTAGTACGAATATGCCACAGCTTCCAGAGAAGCCTTCCTGCGGAGCGTCTGGAGACCAGCTATTACAATTTTAATAGTTAAGATATAGGAGTAGCATACTTTATTTTTTTAGTTAACATGAATAAGTTACACGTTAAAAGAAAAAAAATAAAGATTAAAAAATATCATTATTCAACATAGGAGACATTATTGACATTATTCAGTCAACACTTTTTTAAACACTACCACCGGTTCAGAAAAACAGAGAAGAATCGAGGAAACAAACTTAGATTTGTTATAAGAAAAAGAATTATTAATTTACTGCCTCCGTAGGCTAGTGGTATGGACGTGTGCTTTAAAAACCGGAGGTCGTGGGTTCGAATCCTGCGAGGACCCAACAAATTTTCATTGTTGTTTCCTAGTTGGTTAGGGCAATTCAGGCCAATCTACCAATTGTCTGAAAAGTAAAATGACCCATGCGTTGGATAGGCATGTAGAGAATCGGTCCTCCCACCAACCCGCATTACACCAGCGTGGTGGGATACGGTCCAAAAACCCCTTATGGATAGGGATGTATTAGGGGAGGCCTATGTGGACTATTACAGGCTGATGAGACGAGATGATTAATTAAAAAAAAAAAAATATTATTAAGAAGAAAGATTTTGTCCTAAATATTGATGTTTTCTATTGATAATATACTGTTACATAATAAAAATTAAGTATTTTAAATTAATAATAATTTATTCTCAAATCTATTTCGGGTTGTAAATAGCAACGAGTAATAATTTTTTATCAGTTAAGTATTGAAATGTAGCCACATCAAACGTACTTTCATTCGATATGCGGTAATCATCCGCAATATTATTACATGAATGCGACATCGTAGAAAATAATTTCAAATATCGGAAAAGAACCTTTTCTTTCTTATTATACTATTATTAATTTATTATAACTGTCAAATTATTTACAAATAATCGAGAATACGCAAAACATCAAAGTGGTGCAGGCGAACAAAATATGCAAGCAATCATAAAACCTTTATTTATTAAATAAGTATTCTATACAAATATATATATCGACTCAAAACACCCTAATAACTGCCTCAGTAGCCTAGTGGTATAGGCGTGTGGCTAAGAAACCGAAGGTCGTGGGTTCGAATCCTGCGGGACTCAACAAATTTTCATTGTTGTTTCCTAGGTTGGTTAGGGGCAAATTGGGCCGATCACCCAATTGTCTGTAAAGTAAGATGATCCATGCGTCGGATGGCATGTAAAAGTTGGTCCACCTACCAACCCGCATTGGACCAGCGTGGTGGGATTCGGTCCAAAAACCTTCTAATGGATAAGGTGTATTAGGAAAGGCCTATGTCCAGCAGTGGACTATCACAGGCTGATGATGATGATGATGATGAAATCACCCAAATAATTAACTTAATTATTGAATAATTTAAACTAACTAAATTCGATCATCATAATTAGTTTTTTTATGAAATAATATACACGAAAATGAATCGATTCTTGAGGATTGTAACGAGTGAGGCGCATATCTTCACTTGTTTCAAAGGAAGAATTAAAATGTAAATCTATTAAAAGAATTAAGCAGTTTCATAAAAGTGCTAAAACTAATTGTAAATGTAACTTGGCTCTAGCAGGTTGTCAAGTATATCATCATCATGTTATAGAAGACTGCACTAGGTACTGTTGACACATATTATATTTGTCTGTTTCTGACTGTTTATTACATTAGCATCGTAAAAATATGTCCTGCAACTTTTTATTTCAAGAAGATCCCTTGAAGAAGTTTTGGCAAACATTTTAAAACCAAATTTTGTAACAATTAATGCAAAATATTTCTTTAAAATCCGTAAAAATTCAGGCTGCGTGGTGGAAACCTAACCTAACCTACATTACACTACGGTGAGTGGAGTGGCTCAGTAATTGGGTTTACCGTATACGTTGCTTTTAACTATGAACGCCGTATTTTATCTATGAACTTAACATTAACCTAATACGATTCTAAAAGATTTTACCCAGTTCAACCTAGCAAAATGTTTAAAAATTATTAAAAAAAAACTGAACTAAGTACTTTGTTCAATGATCCAACACAGCTATAATTTCACGGGTTCAAAAAACTTGGCCATTATCCAACCAAATAACTTTATCATCATCATCAGCCTTTGATAGTCTACTGCTGGACATAGGCCTCCCCTAATACATCCGTATCTATTAGGGGTGCTGGATCGTATCCCACTACACCTACGGAGGCAGTTAACCCAAAAATTTACTTAACTTACCAAATAACTTACTTTACTATAATTAAGCCTTTCTATTCATAGTTGTAAAAATACTTTATTTTATCAAAAAGAAACAACAATCGAGAGAGAAACTGATTTAAATTCATAGAAATCTTTTAATTTCATAAATGGTATGTATGGTAATATAGATTTCCCAAAAAATATTAGGGACATTGATTTTTTGGTTACTTCTATAATGTAAAAATACGAACATTTTTCATTGTAAAGCTCAAGATGTACTTGTACGTATATTAGTATGCTTACATACGAGAGTTTTGAAAATAACCAAACTAGTTAACTATACTCAAGAGCATAGTGTACTTAACAGTTTTATTTATCGATACTGTCTGATGGCTGCTTAAGATATTAGATCTAGTAGGTGTTTATGAGTTCTACTCCTGAACTCCGAGCGAATGTAGCATCGTAATTTCCAGAGAAAGCTCATATTATATGTGTATGGTTTTATATGAAAACGCAAAGCGGGTTAAGTCATAACGACGAAAAGTTCATTGAAGTACGATTATCCAAACAGCAAAGATTTCTTTTACGGAAGTCACATGGATACTAAGTAACAATTTCATATAATTTAATTATACAATCCAAAAATTATACCCCTAATCCAAAAGTATATAAAATACTTATTACTATAATTTTATATTTACAAGGTAAAAAGATATTACAAAATAGAAAATGATGCTGTGGGGTAAATTTAATAAAACATTCTGCTGCAGTCACTTTTTACTGAAAAAAACAAAGAAGGAATGTTTTTATTTAACGTTTCTTAAAGCAATCAATGAGGCATAAAGCCAGCGTTTGCTGCAGCAAATCCAAATGAAAGATTTAAAAGGAAAACCGATGCAGATTTCTGCAGATAAATTTAAATGCCAAATTAGATGCGCAGTTATCTAAACTTAATTGAAATCATTACAGTACTTTGTTGGCAATCAAACGTAATGGTTAATAACATAATAATAATGTAACTAAAGTCAACTGTAAGTTGATAATGTTTGTAGACTACTACTTAAATGACAGAAATTCTTCAAGACCAGTCTCTGCTGCACCTCAAAATACCTGCACAATATTTTATGGCAAAATTCAGTAGATTTTGCATTTATTTTTTTTGTCTGGCAGAATACACGTCGCAATGGTATTTCGCAGGGAATTAAACTACAGTTTCCGGCTGACAGAAACCGTACATTTTCAATATGAAATATATTTGCTCTCAATGAAAAGAAAAACGAGCTTTGGCCATTAAGAGGCGTTTACATCCACTTAAACAACCATTTCGATTACAGTTTAAAAATAATTCAATCCACTAATGAGGGACCGCAGTAGTTTTATAGTTAGCCTTCAGTAAAAACAAAGCAATAATTGAGAGCATTTACTTCTTCATATTTTATAATTTAATACGCAAAAGTTAGCCACTAAATACATTGAGGTAAAAGTGATTTAAAACAACTGTACAACATTATTTTTAAGTAGTGGTGCTAGTCAAAAACAAAAATAACATAAAATTTTCAGAATGTTTGACCTTATTTCATTTTGAATATTATATGCTATAATATGCTTACTAACTAAACTTTAAAAATCAGGAATATTTGATATTCTCAGAAAGATTTTGTTTTGTAAATTTTGCGATTAGTGTTAACGAAGGTGAAATATGAAATCTTTGAACAGATATGCAAATGCAATCCGGTATACTTCAATACTCGTAGATAGGTGTACGTATTCAGTAACGCACTTATGGCAGATATTTTTTTCGACTTTATAATAATATAAATGAAATATTCCTAACCCACGGATTTTCGTCCACATTAAAGTATAAAATTTTATATTTCTCTAAATTTCAAATATTTTATGTGAGATACTAACTGAAAAGTTTCTGTTACAATTTTAAGTTTTCTTATGTATATTATAGGTGGATAGATAACGTGCAACAGTTTATTTTGTTTATGCTGATACCTACATTAACCTATTTTAAATAAACTTTATTACCAAGTTTAACTTAGCGGCAATCTAAAGGCCGTGAAATCAAACAGCTTGAGATGCTGCGCAGAGCTGAGTTTCGCTTTAATATCTAAACCTCTCTACGTAACCTTTTTCACATGACCTAGTTATGAATTGGCCACAAGCTAAAATATATATTTTTTCATAAAGCTTAATAATATTACATTATAAGACAATTGAAACAAAATAAGACACGGAATTCTGAAACATTTTTTTTAATTTCTTGAAGACTATGCATTTTCATCTTCAGCTTTAATATTAAGCTAGCTTAAAAAATGTTCCTAAAATGAACGTTATTTTTTTTTCACTAAGACTGTTCGATCTAAATAGGAAATTTAAAATGTTTTTGTTTTTGTGGTGGTTTTGCGGCGGTTCTAAGTGCTCTTCAGACGTTTGCCGTCTTTAAATTTGTTGTTTAGAAATAGATCAGATTAAAATTATTGTAATTATTGTACTACTTACAATAATTTTATTACGATCTGTTTCTGAAAGCCACTGAGTCGTAAATTGAACTAGAAGACTCAAAGGGACGAGTGTTAAGAAAATAGAGCAAAATAATGTATTTCGTAAAGTTTCATGTGAATCTACTCGTATGCTTTTATGTGTTGCATACTTATGTACATATTTAAAAAAAATATTTTTTCTTTGTATTTTATTAACTCTGAAACACAAATTTATCAAAATTATTGAAATGTGTACTTATTTTACAAATACTTTTAATTCTATTTTTCAGATCGTCGCTTCAGATCTTTTTTTATATTTAAAACAACAAAACCTGAAAAGGAAGGAGACGTCGGGGTTAACATTTAAGTTAAACCTATACGATACAAAAATACATTACAAAACATGAAAACGAAAGTAGGAATACTGTCACATAAAATGCTACGACATTTATAAACAAATAAAATAACTATTATGACATAATATTTTATAATTATAGTATAATTAATTGAATTTCATTTATTATGAATATAATTATTATTAACATAACGATAATTACATTTAACACAAAGATATGTTCATATTTCATATGCCTCCTATAACTGGATTTTTATGTGAGCGTTACAACGTAACGACAACAAAAATAATTTAACATCAAGTAATATTTACTACGCCGAGGCCACTTAGTGATGCCAGAAGTTATGGATTGAAATATAAATTAAACACGAAATAAGCGATTTTAACTAGTTTAATTAACCATGTTGAAAGTTATCTTCGTTACAAATTGTCTTCGTTTGTTCGGGCAATTTGCTCAGCTAAAAAGTATATATTTTAACTGTTGTGTAATAAATTACATTTGACATTAACTTTAATTTCGTCTAAACGTAGCAATTTCAAATATAGCATTTTAAATGGCAATTATAGTACTAATATGTAGAGTAAGAGTAATTTGGCTGTTAACGTAAAGTTACCACTAAAAGTAATTTATGGTTTTCAAAGTACAACGAGAAAATCTAATTCAACTCGTCTCAAGTTAAGTCTAAATCGAGCTGACTCAAGTTAGCTGATTTTTTACTTAAATGTCAAACCCACGCTACGCTGACATTTGTTAAAATAAGAACTTTTTAAGATTCTTCAGTGACAAGAAAAAATAAAAATTTCTTGATAAGGCAAGCAATATCGTACCACTGTTCATATAATTAAAGAAATGAATTAAACTTCTTATTTGTTAATGCTATAATATTTATCCTATATCTCTTTCTGCATATTAAAATAGTAAATTAAAAAAACATTTTATATATAGTTAAGATCTAAGATGATCAGTATAGAATATCAGAATTAACTAATTAAAATATGCATTGGATTTAACTGATCCATTGCTAATTTAAAAAAATTGCAGCTATTTGAATAATACGATCATTAAAGGGTTCACTTGAAAGTTATTAAAGTTTCATAGCATAAAGTACTAGAAAATTTATTGGAGATAATTTTAAGAAAACTTACGATCTTTTTGCAACTCAAAGCATTAATAGAAATTTATAAAGGGTACGATGCATTCTTTTAGGAAACACGCTAGAAAGAGAAAAAACTATTTTATCGAGTGTACTTTTAATAGAATTCATTCCATTATCATGCAATGCTTGTAAATAGGTTCTTCAGCTTCCGCCATAATCTGTCATTTTTATTTCTGTTAGATGTACATTTACATAAATATTTATGTTTAAGTATAATAAAGTTACATCTTAAAGTTTTTACACCTATAGTATTATAGACTTATGGAATTAATTCCTACTTTTGAAAAGCTTATTGTAAGGTTTGCAATAAAGTATAAATGAATAAAAAATACATAGTCCATCCTAAATGATATGGAAATACATTTTTGCAAATCCTTGTCAGTACTTATATAATACATGCGATATAGGGAAGTTTCTTGAACAAAACTTATACCATTAAAGTCTCCCCTAACTCGCTTTAAACGCAAAAGTTACGGCATGATAAGGAAAACGTCAAAAGATACGAATAATCCACTCATAAGTTATACTTACTTTGTTACATACATTGTATGACTATAAACATTTGCATTAGTTGTCAGTCAGTCAATTAAAGTTACTACTAGGTTATCTGTTAACATAAAAATAATATTTTTTTCCTTACACTAAAGACAATTTCAGATTTTTTTTCATTTTTAATTTAGAAAAAAGTTACAGTAAATTACATTTACAGCAAATCGCTTAAATGAACAAGTCTTCAAGAATTTATTAACAAAGTGAGAGACATCGCCATAACATACGATTTAGATACAAACTCAAGACATGAGAAAAAGCCTATTTTCATCACACAATATTTTTTCCGTATTGGGAATCGAACCAACAAAGCCTTGGGCCACTACCCACTGCGCCAAGAGAATCGTCTTTATAAAACATACCAATTGATAGTCAGCTTTACTTATTAAGTAGTGCACTCGGAGCTATGGTCTAAGCTAACTACTAAGGCTACTTTTTATAGAGTACCTAAAATATCAAACCAGGAAAGTATTTTTACAGCTTACCGCAATACATGTAGTATTAAATATTCCTAATCTTGCATCAAAGATTTTTCAGGATTAAATTAACATGGCGGTAATAATCACTGTCAATGCAGTTTAAGATGATATAAGTTTTTGCTTTTTGATTACATAAGGTATTTTATACTTAATGATTAAAACATAAATCATTTTGTAATTCATGTATGTTGTGATGATGATTATGTTCATAGTATGAAAAGAAAACTCTCACTATTCATACATACATATAAATACAAAATAAGAAGTAAGCGACGCTTGTATACTCGCATTCATATGTAATAATTTGTACATTCCATGAATATGTTATAAAGGAATCATGGAAGAATATATAAAAATTCTCAGCGAATAGGAATCTTTGTGCAAAATATCTTCGCTGATATCACTATTGCTGCAGGCGGTGCCGTATTATCGATCTAATTCAGCAATTAGCTCCGCCGATGTTCTAACAACAAATTTCGCTTTCATATTACAAATGTATACAAAACGTTTTAATTTAAATATTACAAAGTACTGAGTTTTTCTATACCCTGTGTATTTGCAGTAAGAAGTAAGTGCAATTTTAGTTATCAATAAAGTTTTTCGTCCAATGTAATATACGTCATTGTACGTATTCCCATCTCAAGGATAAGCTGTGTTGTTCGTCGTTTCTAGTAATGTAATAAGAGCACAGATGTGCGCAATATATGACGCGAAGCCAATTACTGAAGCTCTACTCGCTCTGCTCTATACACGTTACATACCTACCGGATATTGTGATCACAACATAGATTTTTAAAATATTTCTTATTAAATCTTTTCTTGCATTTAAGGCTTAAAAAAATTACATCCACATGATCTGCTTATTTAAACGGAGTTAATAGTTTTTAATCTTTTCCGAGAATGTAGAGCATTTCCAGTATTTATGATGTCTTGTCGAATCATCCGTGGCTGAAATTGGTATCAGTTTATATGGAGTTGTGGTTTCTTATTCTATTCTATTAGCAGCATTAATATTTTTTTGGTTAAGCCTATGTATGAGTTTGTTAAACAATGTGTTTTAATCAGTCTGTTTCTTTACAAAGATAAAAAAAATCTAAAAAATATAGATAACCATGCTTAGTTAGACCACTTTAACATTTAGAAGGCAAATTTTAAAGGATACAAGAACATATTAAGTATGTGGTCAGTGGCGGTGATTCTTATGCCAAAAAGTTTAGTGAAAAAAATTGTCACGATGGAAATTCAGCCTCCAAAAAATGTCTTATAACTAACGCATATTTATAACTAAATTAAAAGTTTGGGAAAACTGGAGATAACCGTTTTTTTTTGTAATTTAACGGTAGATATAAAATAACTCAAGGCTTTTTCAGAGAATATGTAAGCGGTTGTTGTTTTTGTCACAACTTTTATGGTAGATTATATAATAAAATTATTTACTATAAACTTAATTAATTGTTCAAAAAACTTGAGCGTAATATTTAATTACTAATTTAACTAAAGCTAATTTTATTGTTTATTTATCGTTAATAAGTACTTGTTTATCGCTATTACATGCCAAATCAATTACTACAAAACAAAACCACAGACAATTTCCGCCATATTGTTTTTTTTGACAATGGCTTAATTCTTGTACGTAACAATCTGTCCTGCGAAACAACGAAATCTGTAATTACCCCAGGACAAGTTAATTTGCTATATTATTGTTTGCTTTTGTTTTGTATTGTACGGTTATGGTAATGCTATTGCTGCAAGTGCTTAATATTTGCAGCAAAATAATGAAAAACCTTTCCTAATATACAATCTGATGTTAAAAAGTACAGTAATAATCTCAATTATAAACAACAATGAAAATTTGTTGAGTCGAACCCACGACCGCCGGTTTCCGAAGCACACGCCCTTTCCACTAGAATTTTTTCTTTACTCTTATCATGCATATTCTTGTACGTATTTAAAAACTTTCTCTCTGGCCCCCTACTCGAAATAGACGATCGATAGACTTTATTATTGACCGACTTCCCAAAAGGAGCAAGTATACAATTTGGAGCCTTTTATATATGTTACCACGTTGCTCCGCTCCTAGAATTCTTTCATTTTTATCGGACTGTTCATATACATTTTAACATAATATTTTGTACTAAATACAACGAAAAAACATTATTCTCATTAATAACTGCACTATGTTGTTTTTTACCAATTCAATATGATTTTGAATGTAAACCAAGCGATTAACAAAAAATAATTTAAATTTGTTTTATTAAGAGTTATTTCAATTTATAAATGAAATATTTTGTTTCTGCTGCACAATGCAGTAACTCTTTCTCGGGAATGCCAAACATTTTCGTAACCTAGTAGTACAAGCATAACGTTGGGCTTTATTCGGATTTGTCTAATAGGCGATCTTCTTTTTATTATGACAGTTCAATGTACCACGTCGTCAAAGTATCATCATCTGTCAACGTATTGTGCCTTTATACGACTGTTAAAATCTTAAAAGGATTTATTTATCAAATCAAATAGCGAACTTCATGTTTATAAGTATTTTTTCATTCATTTCATGATTTCAAATACAATTGCTGTACGGTATTTTTTACATAATTTCGCTATTACTGTGTAGTGCAAATTCTGTTATACACAGGTAATATAGTATAAATAACTTAACAGAATCATTATTAATGATACCATTTTTTTGGAATTATTTGTCTCTAGTTGACCATTATAACATTATTTGCATATATAGATCTACGTGTAGAACTTCTAATTAGTTTTTTATCTAAAAAGAATTGTCGGAACCAACAGGAGAACACTTGCGTGTAAAAGATATGCCGTATCAATAATAAATGCTGCCTAAAAAGCCGCAAGTGCGTTATATGATAGACACCTGTCTGACTGATACAGGTAACGTACAAACTAATATTAAATTAAATGATTTTTTTATTTGACACACAAAATCATTACAAATAATATTTTAAATAAATTATTTAATACTAGCGACCCGTCCCGGCTCCGCACAGGTGCAATACTGATATCTGTAAAATCTATGGCAAAATATATAAATTTACAAAAGTAAATAGTTGCTGGAGAACTCAGAATACTTATACTAAACTCAAATATATAATATCCAGACACGAGAAAAACACTATGATCATCATACAATATTTTCCCGTAGTGGGAATTAGAGTCACTCTTTTTGTAACAGACAGGTCAGATCCTTAACAACTATGCCTAATAAAAACACCTTGTCGTGAAAACAATGCCTTTTTCATGAGACAACGTTATTACTATGGTCGAAATAGAACCTACGCTGAAAGGGCGTAGGTTCTATTCCGCCTACGCCTACGTAGTAGGGTAAGGATGCCTATTATGAGATACCGTTTCTAATTTAGGGTATGTTATAAAACTTTTACATCTGACGTAATTTCAGATATAACTTTAGATAGTAAATTTAATGTACTTTAAATGTGTACTAGCTATTTAGGACTAAATGAAATATATTTCTGGATATTCTGTAAAAAGTGAAAAATGTTAGAAAAAAAGTCCAAGGCAAATGGTCTCCTATTATGAAATATTGGGGGTTGCTAATATGAGATAGTATCTTATATTAGGTTCATATATAGGTATTTATGGGATATCAAACTAAACAAAATCAATATTAATGTCCTAATCACATTTTTACTATAGGTAACTTATTAATTAAATATTAAAAACAAATATATGTCATAAGTCACTGATGTTAAAAAACATGTGAAGCTGATTTTATCTTGTGTATAAAATATAATTATTTGTTGGGTTCGAAAAAGTTGGCGACTGCCACTGGATCACATTCTTTTACTCCAGCAGCAGAAACTGTTTCAGCAGTCCTAATAGATAATGTAGGATGTCTATTCAAAAATCCACGTAGCCCTTTTTTACCAGTATAGCTTTGAGCCAAACTGAAAGGATGCCTTAGATTGTTTTTAATAGCCAATTGAAACATCATGTATTTGGTGCTCTGCAGACGTAATTCATAAAATCGTCTATCCATTTATTTGCAATACCTTTGCCAGGTTCTAAATCAATAGGTAAGGCTAGTCGTTTTTTCTATACAGATCTGGACAAGATCTGGACAGACATTCTTTTTCACATAGCGCTCAAAGGAAACCTTGGGAAACCCAAATCGTTTTGCAGCTCTTACTTAACCCTTTTCTGTCGTTTGTACTGCCTTAACAGCCTGTACCATGGCAGTGTAGTCCTAGGACTTCCTTTTTACGAAAGGCACCTTAAATAAACCATATAGGATTTAACCCAACACCTATAATAACAACTCTTTTGGTGAACCACAATATGAGAAATCCCAATTTAGGAACCCCAGCATATCTCATATTAGCAAAACAACGGTGTTTCAAGAATTAGTGCCTATTTGATGTTTCTGATAGAAAACAAAATTAAACAGCGTTTACAACTTAAAATTTATGATATAGGTTATAATTAATACATGTATAAAACGCGCCAAACGCAATAATAAAGGAGTTACATGCCATGTAAACATTTACCGAAAAAAAATTGGTTTTACGATTTTGTAATACCCTGCATGCACACATTCTTATATTGTAGTTGGCCGGCACGTATTAATAGACGTTAAGCACTGTTTCTGTGTCGATTCTGCTGCAGCCAAATGGCTGACGTGAATAGTTTAACCAATATCGTGGTATCCTATATTTAGTGCATCTCATAATAGGCATTCTACCCTATTCTACTTGCAATTTGTCAAGCGATCTGGAAATCTCGCTTCAGTACTGGCAACAAGACGCATGACATCTCAGTCTACCCTGTGACCACGGCCGGTGGATTTTTTTTAAATATGTAAAATAAACACGATAAAATCCGTAAAACCATTTATTCAATAATAGTTAATGCTATTTATAAGCAAACTTGACGTATTGAAGCATTTTTTAAATTATCATTTCATTCTTTTTCAAGTATTGCCTGCTTTTTGCGCCTGCACAAGAAAAAAATTTTGCCTTGCCTCAGTTAAGAAATATGCTCAAAGTAATAAATTTTAAAATATGTACGAAACTTTTACGAAACCAAAATAAAATTTAAGTGTCATATGATAAACAATAAAGAAATAAGAAAATCTATACTTGTGACTAAAATGATGTGTCGATATTGTGTGAACGACACGATGACCTTTCCAATTAATCTCCGATAGTGTTGGAATCGACGTCGCGACGGCTATGATGGATTCAAATTGCGTTATAATTTTACTTGATATTTAGTCAGACTTACGCTTTATTATCAGAGCGTTATTGAAATATGATTTAATAGAGGACTAAATCTAATAGAACATTATTCCCGACGTTTTAGATACTTTACTGCATCCATGGTCATGGCAGACGTCTTTTATTAAATCATGTTCGCGTAAATGCAAGGAAGTGTAATTGAAATAATAAAGATATGTATGCCGTTTTACGGCTTTTTTATGTCTTAGTAACATAAGTGCATTTGATATTTCTTCCTTCAAATTATACAGTTATACTTTTTTTAAACGGCAAAAATATTTTATTTTACATATTGAATTAAGTACTGGAGAAAATTATCATATAATCGCGAATAATTCTTTGTAATTAAAACAGATAAAATATGAATTGAATTTTACCGTTTTCTTTTTCAAACTTTTAGTCGTTTTTTTGTTACCCCAAACTGAACCTTAGCAGAGCTCACGAGAATTGGAACCTTTGCGAATTTCGCAAAGTTATCTTAAAGTTAAAACTCGTTTAAAATTTACCTCAAAGAATTTAATGGTGTGGTAAGCGAAAGTAATTTTTATTACTGTCCAATTATTTTTTTGAATAAAATATATTTATGCTACAAAAGTTACTTAATTTTATTTAACAAAATAGTTCTATGAATCTCTCTAATATTGTCTGGTAACTTAAAATAATATTAATATGTATATATATATATTTTTCACTTCCCTCTACCTGTCATGTAACCATGGTGCAGTAAGGAGTATAAAACTGTTAATAAATTATAATGTGGCGCAAAAGCTCTACATTTGTAAAAAACATATACATACTTAAAATATATAGACACAGACATACAAACATGGACTATTATGTAATTTGCTTTAATTACCTGTACTCAACGTTGATTGAACCAAAAGAAAAAAAAAAGCTTTAATCAAGGTCAAAAATTCAGAAAGATTATAGTTTAGGAGATAAGTTTGGTTTTTATTTAATGTTTGCTTAATGGCAGCTACCATTTAAACAAAAATTTTTAATATAGGAATCAACAAACTTTTATGATAATAATTATCTATGCTTTCAAGATTGGCGAAACCATAATAAAAGATCACAAATTTAAAATTTACACCAACGTAAAAGTAAACATGGAAAGAAATAATAATGCCCTTTTTACCTAACAAATTTCAATGATGCTCTTAGTAACGAAACGGAATTACAAACATTAAGCATACTAATAAGATTTGGATCTATACGGGGATGAAGTAAGTAGGGTTATTCCCCAGTCCCTGATGCAAATTAACTTAATGTACGGAAAATGGATTGAGTCTAACGGAAATGTTATTACCGGTTTCGAAAGAAGGAAAAGTTTTCTTATTGTGATTTTTGTTATAGGTATCACCATAAAATTGTAATAAGAAAAATATTTAATAGTAGTGACTACTATTAAAAGTATTAAATAAATGTTCTTAAACTTTTAAGTATTATTAGTAAAGACATACTAATTATTAAACAAGCATAGTTTTAGGGTCGTTTTAAGTATAAAGATAATAATGTGGAGGTGTTCTGCTTATTATTGTTTTCGTAAGTTATAAAATGTCTTATCTAAACTTTGTAGCCATAGTATTTTTTTATTTTTTGTAAGATGGTGTATCTTTTTGTGTAAATATTTCGAGTTAATTCTATGTATAATGGGAATACAAACAGAACAAATTAAAAATGATGAGGCAATATTTGCTATCAACAATTTAAAAGCACAGGATTATTAATGCAATAAGATTTTATGGTAAATCATTTTCATAGTTCTAAGCATGACTGTCATTAAGTAGGCTAAATAAAAGATGTTATCTATGGTCGGATTATTAGTCTTCTTTGTTTAAAAAGTGTATAGACTTTAGAAACAAAGAAGAAGACTACTACTATACATTATTATATTATAGTATACTGCAAACGGACAAATTAAAGCATTACTTTTACGTTTTATCACTTTTAATAATCTTAAAAAGATTTAATCTTGTATTTAACAGCCAAAAGAGTCTATAGAAGACTTTTAGCAAAAATGTGGTCATTCATTCACGTGTATTATTAATATCAAAAAGAGTTCAAAAATTCCATATATACTTCTTGTTATTAATATATATGTTTACTACGTTATGTAAAATAGATTTAATTATCATTTTTTAATTAACTTTTTAAAGTACAAAAATAAATCAAATATCAAAATTATTTCTATTTAAATTTAGTTATTACATAAAACAAAATAAATAAATGTTTTGTAAGCATTGTACCTATCGGATCATTTCATTTATTCATCGGTTTATTCGCATAATAACTCATCCATAAATCGGTTCATCGAACACAGAACGCTTTTCTAAGTTGTCACAGATTATGTAAATTTTTTAAAATTTCAGCATCAATAATCATTTCACAAGATTGCTTAAGCAGATATCTACTCAGTCTGTTTTTTTTTCTTAAATTTGAAACCAATTTTAAAATAAATTTCTTTTATTACCAATTTTTTAGAAGAAAGTAAATTGAACTGAATTAGCTGCCTCCGTAGCTTAGCGGTATGGGCTTTGGTTTGCTGGAGGTCCTGGTTTAGTTGTTATCTCCTAGTTGATTAGGACAATTTGGGCTGACTACTTGATTGCCTGTTCAGTGATCCATAGGTCAAATGGGCATGTAAAAAAGTCAGCCCTGGGCCTAAAATCCCTTTCGTTCTTTTCGGTTGGCCGTCCCATCGGGCTATGATAGTAAAAAGGAAGAAGGGTGGAACTGTGTTTGCGCGTACATCTATAATATAAATCAGCCGCCGTAGTGGAAATCGACTAAGATAACATTATATTAAATGCTTTATTTTAAAGAACCTTATCGACCAAACAAAATCTGTAAGACACATCATTAAAAGATTGATATAACTTATATATTTACGAAAATACCTACCGTCCTATATGCATCTCTTTTAGGAAGTTGGTCGAAAAGGTGTCATTTACTTTTGCCTTTGGCACGATGTCCTTTTATCGAGGCGATTGGACGTGTTAAGCTCCGGATATTGCCCTCGCAACGCCTATATTGAATACGTATTACCGTATTTTTTGTTTAGCTAGTTTTTGTTAATCTTTCATTTACTTTGTTTTCTACTTTGTCGATGAGAGTTTCAGATATTAAAATATTTTTTTTCTTTATACAAAATGTCAAATAATATTAAATTATTTGTAATTTTTCCTTTTAATTTAAAAAGTAAAGAAATAATATAATACTGTAGAATTGAATTCCACTTTTTCTCGTTTAAAACTTTTACTAGAACCTGGACCGCAGCGGAGCTCGATTAAATTGGAATGCTTGAAAATTTAGACACTCTTAAGTTGAACATCGTTTAAACGTTACTTTGACCATAAGAAATCTTTAAAAGTATGTCAAAGTCATTTATGACAGTACTATTTTATTCCACATTACTATTGTAATAAGATACTTTTACTGAAAATATTTATTTAAAACAAAATTTAGTTCACGGGGATGAAGCAAAAATAGAAAAACCATAACTGCACTAGTTTTAAAGAAACCAATATGTTTTTAGTTCCATCTTTTTTTAACTTACCATTAACTAATTACATTTTTCAACAGTAGATATTAATTAGCCCTCAGTAGCTAATAATGCTAATAGATTGCACTCTCTCTCAGTACAGTTTTTCCGTATTAACCATTTATAAAATCTTTAATAAAACTGCTAGCTGATGGTGCATTTAATAAGTTATTTAAATAAGTAATTTTAAATTATCAGTAATATTACAACGAATTATAGGTTTCAAATAAAGTTTAAAAAAAAGATAACCGATTTTAAAATCATGTCAATCAGAACTGTTTTTATTTCCTTGGCAGTGAAAGCCACGTTTCAGATTGTGTACTACTGTAACGTAAATTACTAATTATTTTAAATACTTTTTATATTTATATGCAGCATATTTTAGGGTTTATTATCATAAAATTAACAATATACAGCTTAATGCAATTAATTATCAAAAGATTTCTTACTGTACAAATTTAATTTTTTTTTTAATTTATTTATTAAGTAAACAATTTACATAAGATAATGGTAATAACACTTATTTTAAACCAACAAGGTTTATACATAAAGTGCAGAGCAGTAAACATCGATTTGTGTGCTCATGTGTGCATACAATTATCATATACTAAATTATTAATAATAATAACACTGTAGTATGTATAATTATTACATTTTGATATACACTATATACATATATTATGTTGAGAGTTGGGCAAATCCAAATCATAATGGTGTCATGTTTTCAGAAATAGTTTTGTTTATAAATAAAGAAAAGAAAGTCGGACTTTGGCTACAAGGTAATATGTTTTATGTGTACTTATCAATATTTTCTAGAAAAAGTTTTAATTTATATTTAATATTTTTCTTTGTTATACTACTAGTTCAATCCGGGGTAGACCGTTAATTAGCCGGGGAAGAGGGTATCAGGCTTGTCCGTTTTCCATCATGTTTTTACTTGCGGGACATAACCGGTTCTCAATGACTGCTCAGTTTGTACAGGATGATTGATTTGGTTTTTAAATGTTCATAGAAGAAGTTCTCTTTTAAAAGTAATGGATGAATTTTGTTTGGACTGGTAAAGTATTGCAATATTTAAAGATGCAAAATATCATTTGCGTGAAATTTATGTTTTACTTTAGCGGAATAATTTCTTTTAAGATTCTTAGTTGAAGGTTATAAATTTGATTAAGATACGTAGCATAAGTTCGACCATAGCTGTTATACCATATTGGACGTAGGATTCCGCTAGGAATTAAAAAGCAATAGCTTGACTTTAAAAGGGTATTCGATTTTTAGAATAGTAATATTTGCTAGAAATTGTCTTAGCTTTTTACAGATATGTTCAATGTGGAAAGACCAGCCAAATTTATCGTCAATTATAAGTCCTAGATACTTTTCCTTATTTACAACTTCTATGGAGGGCAACTACATGCGTATTTACCTGATGCATGCAGACAGCTGTGTTCATGAGCTACTAGGTATTTAGGGCATGGGTGTTTATTATAGGGTGATTTGATTATCAATAGTTTAGTTTTGCTAGCATTTAAAACTAGATCTAGTCGTGACACCATTTTAAGACAGAGTCTAAGTCATCTTGAAGTTTGTCTAATGCGTTTTGTGGGTTACTGTCTGCGGCTACGAGGCAAGTGTCATCAGCAAACTGATAAAATGTCAGTGTTTAATGTCTTGTTCATCTCATTCACATACGAAATAAAATGAACCGGGCCCAGGACGGACCCTTGGGCCTCCCTTCTGTTATTTCCATTGACGTACTAAAGTACATTATCTACCTTAACAGATAAACGTGCGGTTTTCAGGTAGCTTTGGCACCATTTACAGAAGGTCCTCTAATGCCACAATTGTCAGCTGTTTAATCAGGAGTTTATGCTGTAATGTATCAAAGGCGCAGAAAAATCAATAAATAGGGCAAAAATTACTTTTTACTATTCAGGTGTTCGTTGACTTCGTCTGTAAACTACTAAGAAGTTCGTTTGCGCCTTTGCCTGAGTTGAAAACCAAACTGATTTTTAAAAATTACGTTATTCCTTTCGTAAAAGCAAGGACTTGTTCATTAATGTACTTTTCACAATTTTATTTATAGAAGAAAGTAACGTAATAGGACGGTCGTTACTGTAATCGTCTTTTCTACCCTTTTATGGATTGGTCTAATACAACCTTTTTAATTTATCTGGATATAAACCAGTGTTGATACTACAGTTTATTAAGTTTGCAATAGCTGCAGATAGTTTATCTCCTACTGCTTTATATCACCATTCTAATGCCATCTATACCTGGTGCTTTATTTGGATTAAGGCTACTAATGATATTGCATATCTTGTCCGTGGAAGCTTTTTAAATAGCATACTTGGATTAACAGAATTAGTATTTGCTTTAGGAACCATTAGTTTGGTATTACATTTGGAGTTATATCTTTCACCGCCCTATTCAATTCATACGCAAAACCGTCAGCAATACACTTGTTGTTAGCCCTTGAGAATCAAATGCTTTTTAATGGACTTCATCGATTGATAGTGTTACCCGTCCCAACATTTGATTTACGATTTGGTATATTTTTCTGGTATTTTAAATATTATTTGATTTTATTAATCAGTACTGATTTTTTAGCATTCAAAATTTTGTAGATCTATTTCTGAGTTGTATTATACTCTAGTTTGATTTTTTTGGATCATTGGACTTTTTCCAGGGAATTATACAAATTGATTGCGCTTATCGCAAAAGTCGAATAATATTATCATCTATCCAGGGGATTTTTTGTTGCTTTGAATCACATTTGTTGGGGTTTTTATTACATATGATTTCAGTTGCAAAATCTTTGCATTTTTGAAAAGAGGTTTGGATAAAGTTGTAAATTTCGTTAGGATTATTCATATACGACGTGTCTAGCCAGTTAATATTTTTTAATTCATTATAGTAGATTTTGTTATTAATGATATGTTTAGTAACACTCTGTACATGCATCGGAGGCGCGTCGTTAGTGCAAGCAAAAATAATAGCTCGATGGTCCGCCAATACAATGTCTAGCACCGCCGAGTAGGGATGCAAAGTTGGGACGCGTGCAAATATGTGATCAATGCAGCTTTTAGTGATAATGTGATTGTTTCTGTTATTGTTTACTTTTGACTCGATTCTGAGTGTAGATCTGATATACGACAGTAATCCAAATTCTGCGAGTTGATTTAGATATGTTTCTTTTATTGTTGAGTTTATTTTTAGATCAATGTTAGAGTCACCAATTAAAAAAAAGTTTTTATTTATGTCAAATGAAGATATGCATTTACCCAACTCCCGTACAAAGACAGATTTGTTTGTTGACGGTGGCCTATAAATAGCACATACAAATAGCTTCGTAGTTTAAATATAACTGCTTTGTATTTCTTTAACGAACGAACTTTTTTGAAATTAAAAATGCTCCTAGTTTGATTACCATGTACACCGTTCTTGCTAGCTAATATATACAAAGCAATTTTGCAATTTGCATGTCCCAACCTAACAGTTATGTTTGTTTTGTTTATGTCTAATAATATTATATAAGCAAAATCATAGAATTTGTTTTACAAACACAGATATGGATTAATATGCAATAAATCGCCGCTGAAATCAGTATTGCTCGAGGCGGAACCGTTTTATCGATAGCATTTAACCAATAACATTAGCGGATGTTTTAAACATCAAAGTTGGGTAAACAATAAACTCATAAAAAAGCATGATATTTTAAAACCCGTAAAGTATGTAAGGTTTTTCTTAAATTAATATATCTACGTAAATTCATCAATGAAAATTTTGTTTATATTCTAGGATGTTACCTATTTTTTCTTAATTTATTAATAATCACTTAATTTATGCCATAAAACTTACAATTATCCTTTGGTTCTATTTATAACTAACTTTTACGCGTGGTATTTTATTGAAAAATAGTCTACTCTCAGTTACCTCATCTATCATTAGTGAAAAACCCATCCAAGTCAGACCAGCTATTCAAACAGACAGACTGACAAAATTAAAAAATAATACTGTACATATACTGAACCGCCTCCGAGCCTAGTGGTATGGGCGTATGCTTTAGAAACCGGAGGTCGTGGGTTCCGAATCCTGCGGGGACGCAACAAATTTTCATTGTTGTTTCCTAGTTGGTTAGGCAATTTGGAGCCGATCCAATTTTCTGAAAAGTAAGATGATCCATGCGTCGGATGGGCATGTCAATAGTCGGTGCGCCTACCAACCTGCATTGGATTGAAGTGGTAGGATACGGTCCAAAACCCCCTAATGTAGAAGGCGTATTGTAGGGGAGGCCTATGCCTAGCAGTGGTCTAACATAGGCTGATTTCTGATATATAGGCTCTTTTATTTTATTTATTGATATAACTCTACAGATAATAACAAAATGAGACAACTAATTAAACTCGCTATTAATTACACGATAGGAGGCAAGAGCTTTCATTAAGTTGCAAAATGTTTGAGTTTTGTGAACTGGCTACGGTGCTTTTGATGCTATATAAGGAACAAAGAAAACAGTTTACTTTTGTGTACTTTATGTTAATCTATAAAATATGGAATAACAACGCAATAACAGAAATAAATTTGCCAATGCAGCCTTTGGAAATACTTTCAATATCAAAATGTAGCAGATTTCAACAAATAAAAATATAATTGACAAATTTAATGATCTGATGAGAAGATTATATAAAGGAAACTTTGCTTTTGAAAGTAAAATTTTTGCCCTTTCTGATTTTGAGAGGTAGTGAGTTCCACAGTAGAACAGACTGAATGAACAAAGGGGAATGCAATGAGGATTGAATAATGAAATTTCTTACCCACATACATTAAAAAAAATAAACTTTTGTAAACATTTCCTGAGAATATTGTATTATGCGTTATTTAACGGCAGTGATTTAACATAAATTGGATATTCTGTACAGATTTTGATTTCTACGAGAAGGGGATGAGGCCTTATACTTAATTTTACTCCAGGCTCCGACAAAAATCGAGGTAATCCACGAGAAACGGTTTAAGCCAAGCTTAACAGTTTTGCATAAACGAAATCGGTGTTGTATATTAGAAGCGGATATAAAAATTAATATAGCTTAATGAAATTATTTAGTATTTACTACTATTAATATGGCCTGGTCTGAAAAAAGTGATAGTCGCATTTTTTGAAATTTTACAACAATTTCCTGTTACAATGTCCTGTTTCAAAATATTTGAAGCAGGCATTTCTTTGTGCGAGTACATATAATAAAAAATAACATTTTTACTTACGCTTACCAGAGCAGACGAGCAGTCAGGCCACCTGATGGAAAAGTGGTCACGACACTCATAGACATTGGTATCGCCAACGCGCTGCCTACCGTGAGACATAAGGTGTTAAGTCTCGTTTACCCAGTAAATGCGCTGGCTTCGGTGCCTTTCAAACCGGAACACAGCAGTGTTTTCCACTACTGTTTCAGGGCAGAAATAAGGCACCGCGGTGGTACCACCAGACGGTCTCCGTAAACAGGGGACCTACCACTGTTAACATGTCAAAAATGTGTTATGAAGAATAATATAATAATACAATCCGGGATTTAAAGTGTGGTGGCATGAATCAGGGAGGATTGTCGTGTAAAAGAGCATGTTGTTATTCGCCTATTTTGCGATTTATATTTTGCTTTACATCACAAAATTTCAAATTAAATCAATATAGATATACATATCATTATAAGGAAATAGATTAACACAAATTTGGTGCATTTTTTTGACGTAACGTAATTTATTTTAAAAAAGAAAATGTTTCACTTAAACCTAATGTATTCACGCAAAATAAAATATTTTTCCTGTAATGTAGACGAAAGTAGAAGTGTTTTGAATAGCTATAATAAGTAATTTGAAAAAGTATTTTCCGAATTTTTTACTAGTGAATTACAAAATAAGTTGAACACAACTGTAAGCAATATAAAGGCATAGACAAAATATATTATTTAGATATAAATCAAAGCACTTCATTTTTATTGATTGTTTTAAAAGTTTAACGATAATGTTATGTTTAATGGTAACTAAACAACAAAATGATGAACTCACATGAATAAGAACCATTTCCGTAATCCAGTAGACCTTATAATGTCGCGTAAGGCTTTGTTGGGATTTATGTAAACGGCTGTGGCCTTTGTTACGACAGTTCTATGCGGCACATCATTATTGTACCACATTCTGTAAATAGACGCTCGAAGTATTATTGAGCTATTTTATAAGTCCTGTAATCTTTAAAAGGTTTCCTCAGATATTTTTAATATCGAAAATAATAGTACGAAAATATCATAATCGTCGTCATAATGAGCCCCTATCAGTCTGAACTTCTGAACCCAGCCCTTTTTAAATGACGCCTCAAGTGCATGATCCTCCTTGTAGCAGGCTCTTGCACTTTAGATCTTTGAAGAAGTGGATCTTTAATATCATATAACATAGTAGTTTTTAACTGCCTGTTCCTACGACACTAGTGAGCACAGACTGAGAAGTTATTCAAATAACTTCTATATGTATGTATAAATTAATCGCCGTTCGTTAGCTACGTAAAAACTAAAGTACGCCCGGGCGGATTTGTTTTTGGAAGTCCAGGAAAGGTTTTAAGCATTAATAGATTTTAAAAACTTATTGAAATATATTAAAAGCAACAAAACTCGGAAACTGTTTCCTTGCCTTTGAAATACTATTGACGTTCGTTCGTTTGCTAAAAAAAATATCAAGTTTAAAAATACTTTACTTTTTTAAACCCATAGGTTTTCATCGCAATAGTGATCTTTTAATCTGGATGCAAAGGTTATTTTAACTGTAAATTTATCACCGCATTCTTTACAAGCATCGCCGATACCGAGAAAACTTAAAGTGTTTAATCCAATTTTAATTTGATTTTGTTTGTTTATCAGAGTTTTATACTTATTCAATACCTTCATTGTTATGAATAAAGAGTTTATTGAGTGTAGCGGCGCCTGGCTGGTTTAGCACCGCAATCCATCCAAAGCGTCATATCTAAAAATTCACAACCACCGGCATCGCGCGAAGACAGCATTCAAGAATATTATTAACATACTTCACAAAATTATTATAGTGACAAGTTGCTCTTCGAGAACATTCTATCATTACATTCATAGATTCATTGGTGTGCAAACATGTGTTAACTATTGTAAATTGTAATTAAAGCAAGAAGCAAGTGAAATCAATTGTTTTTATTATAAATGCAATAAAGCCAACAGTGTCTCGCGTAGACATGAGTGTTTTTTGAAAACAAAATTAGTCAATCTAAATTAACTTCATTATCATCATCGTCATCATCACCGTGCAATTCATTTTGTTAAATATTGATAAAATCTTCTAATTTGGAGAATATTCCAATATTAAGTGCTTGAGTTTTGTTGTTGAAGTGCTCTTGTTTTTCCTACCTAAGTTGCTTATATATTCGGTATGTCCTCCTTCGGAAATTGGTTTAAGGAACAGTTAATAACAACGGTAATCTTAATATAAATATAGTATTGTAAGATTAATTTAAAAGTCATACAATAGCCTAGATCACACGCCGTAAGATAATTCTTTAGTAAATAACTTTATTTCATGTTACATAACTTATATTTATTATCACACAAATATTGAAGCACTAATATATTATTATCACACGATTAAAAAATGTTGATTGTTAAATGAATCACTATGATAACGGTATATTACAAAAATAATATAAAAACGAAGTGAGCAAAACTTGTAACTAGAAAATGTGCCGATATTTTGTGAACGAAATGATGACTTTTCCAATTTTCTCCGCTGCGTCCATGACGTCGCGACAGCTATGATGGATACAAATTACTTTATGATTTTATCGGACATTCGGGTGGACGTAAGCTTTGTTTTTAGTGTTATTAAATCAAAAATTTTGTTGAAAGAAAAATATATTTTAAATACCGGGAAATAACCCTTTTGGCTCAAGTAGTAATTTTTCATGAAAATATTAATAGCTTTAAAACAAAATCTTATTATTTTTGTAGGTTATTTAAATATTAAAATTTCACTTCTCTTGCACCTACTTTATTTGGTTCTTACTTATTTTTTACACATTTTATTTGTTGTTTAGATTTGATAATGTTCTCTATTAAATAAGTTTTAGTTTAAATATTATTTCGTTATCTTAGGCTGGTATATTAAGTAAACTAATGAATAAACTAATAACTTTATGGGCAAATTAATATTTTAATACTATTTCATATAAAATAACCAAAAAAATAAAAGCGATAGATCGCCTCTCCCTTTTGTTTAAATTTTTATTGAGTAAGTTGAATACGAAGAGATTTTCGTATTCAACTTATTCAGGAGAACTAGTATTCCTGAGAATTTAGTAATGTCAATTTGCACTTGAAAGTTGTTTAATGTCACCTGGACAATGTTCAAAAGTTATTGAATATTTTTTCTTTAAGCACATTAACTTTAGCAAAAAAAGTAACATATAAATGCATCTATTGGATTCCAAGTACGGCTTCTGATCTGTATTAGAAATCCAACGAGAACGACAAAGAGAGCCAACTGCACAAGAGATATTATAGTTCACAAATGTACGCGCAAACATAAGTGCACTTCTTATTCCTTCATCCTCACAATCCGATGGAATAGATAACCAACACGATCGAAAAGATGCAGGACCGATTTTTAACATACCCATCTGACGCATGAGTCATTTTACTCCACAGACAAATGAGTGATCTAAGCAACTAGAAAACAGCAATGAAAAATTCTTGCATCCTGGTAGGATTCGAGGACGATAGGCTAGGAGGCAGTTAAAAAAAGTAAAACGGCATAACAGTAAGTCTGTTCATCACAACGCAGTTCAAAAACAAGAAATGGTTTATTGTTGTAATAAATTTCCATGATCAATAAATGAATCAAATATATTTAAAACCAAAGTCCATTCTTAGAATATTTTTGCGGTTGTATCTTATGACCTTGTTATTACTAATGTTATTTACTAGACACACTCACAATTTTACAGTATAACTTGATGCTGGTTCTCAGATAATCTAAATTAATTCTTATGTCATTACTATGGACTTAGAAAGCAAAATATTTGGTTACAAAAATGTAAATTAAAAAATGCTTTTATCAATATGTCTTTGATAACAGAGTTTGGAATTGAAGCACGTTTATTTAATAACGCCGCGGACTTCACAGTTAATCAGCTATAAATGTTTGAATATGGAATAAACTTTACATAACAAAAAGTTTTACATGATTATTTTCCCATATTTTCCCACTGCCCGTAAAACTCTATTAATCAGCTTGATATTAACGTCCTTATAGTAATTACAGTGCTAGAAACCGTACAGCCTTACTAACAGTATTAATATTTCGTTTGTAACTAGAACCACTAGTAAAACTGCGTAGCGTGAAACGGAAAAAAATTTCATGACCGTTTCATAACATAATATTTTAAATTAAATGCAGCGTTAGCATGGAAGATAATAATTTTATAAAATGAATGTACACTTTTTTCCTATTTCTATCGTTGGCGCCAGAAATTTTTAATAAAAGGTGGAAGCTGTATTTATCGTTTCTGCTTCCTTTTAATATAAGGTAAAACAAGAATAATGTGCCTGTAAATAAAACGGCTCCGGGAAATCTTTTTTCCGTGTAAATTTTCTTTTATACTTATAACTATATTGAACTTTTTTTTGATTATTTATGCCTTGAGTTTACAATAAAGAATTATTTTATATTCTTAGTTCTGCATTTTTCTTTAAAACTACATTTGAATTAATTATTACTAGCTATACTGGTAAAATTAAAGGTTTGAAATATTTTGTAATAAATAATAACTTACAAAGCGCCATAAATCACATCTCGTAAACTATGTGACAAGTGTTTTTAAACTACCTTTTTCTATTTGGATAAGTCATCATCAGACTTGTGTTAATCCACTGCTGGACATAAGCATTTCTTAATGAACGCCTTTTCCATTTTAGCGGGTTTATGAACAGTATCCCACAACGCTGGTCCAATGCGGGTTAGTGGGTGGACCGACTTTTTACATGCCCATCTATTTGGATAAACAAAACATTAACTTTAAATGCACAGTATTTATTTGTACGATAAAAATAAAACCTGATTTTTAGTTAATGTATTAAAAAATTAAGGTATTTTTGCGAAATTTGGAAGGCCGTCTTTTAGTTAAAACTTTTTTTGTATTTTCCATAAATCCCAGGAAAGGAAAGATGGAATTAATGTGATTAATTCACATTAATTAGTAACCTTAAGCAACGAAAGGGATTCAATAACAGGAGATATACAAACTTTTAGTTATCTCACTTCAATAACTCCAGAATTTTCACACATATTTCTGTTACAAAATACTTTTGCCGTTTATACAAGTTACTCTTTCCTGTATCGTGATAATATAAAATATTCAAAAACGTCATATTATGTATATGTTAGAACTGAAAGTAAATCTTTCTTCCGTGTCTCCTGGATACGAGTTTCTTCGATTTGGATTTTACTCGTTCTGAAAACCATATGCTCTATAAAAACAAGACTGATGTGAGCATATTTTTCTTTTAAAAATTGTTTTGTTGCAGGTATAAAAAGGTAAGTAAAACAACATAAAATATATAGAAGCAGACCAAAAGTTCTTACATTAAACTTTCAAAGAAAAATAAAGTTAAAATGAAAGTTTTCCGTTGTTGATTTCGGAAGCAATCGAATACTATCGAACTTTAAAGAGAGCTAGGATTTACCTTAATGCAGTTTTCAACTACTTCGTGTTTTGAACTGGAAAAATTTAATTTAACATTTTTAATTTTTCAAATTTTAAATTTGTTAAAAATACTTTTGTTTAATCGCATTTTTTGATGGTTTAAAATTTTTTAAGTATTAATAAATAAATTTCCCCTTATTTTCAAATTATAAATAAAAAATATTAAATTTAAAAATTATATATTTAAAAAAAAAAAAAATTTTTAAAAAACTTAAAAAAATAAATTTTTAGTTTAAAATAAAAAAAACAATAATTTTTTTACGTTTTGATTTGTTTCTTTAGGCCCAAAGATTTTTTTCCCTAAGGAAAAAACAAAATTATTGGTAAGCGGAAAAGTTAAAATAAAAAGTTTAAAAAATTTTAACAATTAAATAACCCTAATTATTATATATTTTTTAAATAAAAACTTTTTTAATATTTAAAAAATAAGAAAAAAAACCAAATATATATTTTGTTTGGGTTTTTGGGTAAAGTACCTAGTGTTATGGGTTGGTTTAAAAGGATTGGGTTAATTCACTCACAAATTTTTTCATTGTTTTTTATTGAAAGCAAATTGGGGAACCCAACTGAAAATAAAATATATGTCGGAGGGCATAAAAAGTCGGTCCACCCAAACCCCATTGGACCAAAACGGGGGCGTTTCAAAAACCCCTAATATAAGGGTTTGTATTAAAGTTTTGTCCAAAACAAAAGGGATTGGGGATACGGCAAAACCCTAATTTTAAAAGAAAACAAAAAGAAAATATCTTTGAAAATTTAACTTTTTGGAAAAGAAGGGCAAAATTTTTTTTAAAAAAAAAAAAGGAAATTAAAAGTGTATTTTAAAAACAAATTTAAATAGATAAACAATTCAATATGTAAAAAACATAAAGCATGCATAATTTACTTTTATAAAGTCAATCAGACCTTGTCGGTATAATCTTAAATAAAATTTGTAAAATTGGGTTTAAACAGCCATTATGTTTTAGAACAGGCAAAAAGTTTTCATCAATTCCTTTTTTTTAATAAAAAAAATGAGAAGGAATTTTTTTGGAATTTTTTATGAACTCAAACTTATATTAGCACCACAGGAATTTTTTAAATTTGTAGGATTTTGAATTAATCAATATTTTATTTCATTTCTAGATCTCATTTAATTCCCAAAAACTTTATCCGGTTCGTGAACAAGGAAGAACACAGGAAATTTTGGGAAAGGTCTTTTGTTGTTTTATTAAAATTAGAGGAAAACGATTGACTTAAAAAAAAACAAAATTGTTACGTCTTATTACCGGAATAAACTTAAAATGTTTGAGACCAAGTTTTGGAAAATGAAAGAATATGTACAAACTGTTTTTTTATTTGAGACCCCAACTGCCGTTGCCCAAAATATCCAAAAAAGAAGAAAGAAATAAAAAAAATGCAAATTGGGTTTCAACTTTTAATTTAAGGGGAGGTGGAGTTTAAATTAAATTTTTTGATAAAAAAATCGATAATTTTTAAACATCGATCGTCTGTTCAAAAACAATAAGATTTTAAAAAACGTTATAAACATTTTAACCGGTTTTAATACACAATATATAAACTGATTTTAAAATAAAGATTCATTAATAAAATTTTTTGTTAAACTTTTAAATTTCAATAAAAATCCCTACCTTATGTATTCAATTGTAACGCCTCTGAATTTGCAGTTTTAGACCCAACGTAAAACTGTTAACTCTTATGACTAAATTTAAAAAAAGCAAAAAAATGTAGAGTTCAACTTTATCAAACGGGAAAAATACGTAATTCACAAATTTTTATCTGAAACCTTTTGTTATATTTATGTATTATGTTGAAAAAACTTGATTGAAGGTTTTTGTTTATGCCGAACCGCGCAGGAAAAACAATACTTAAATTTCTTTTTAAATAAGAAAAATTTGAACTTTAGGGGGTATCAATCAACCATGTCTAAAGTGTTTCGCGTATATCAAACATTTATTTAACCGTAACAAATTTTTAAACATTAGTAGTGGACGCCAAGTCATTGGCTTATTAACATCTAAAATATTTTAGGTGTTCATAAAATATAAAAAAAGTTCAATCATTTGTTTTAGTTTAAATTTAAATTTTTTTAAAATTTTTATCTTTGAAAAAAGTTTTTTATTAAAAAAAACTTTACTTGTCGAAAAAAGAGAAATAAAAATTTTTTCAAAATTAGATCAAAAACAAAAATTATTACAACTTTTTTTTTCGTTAGAGGGCCTATATCCTAAAATAAAAAAATGAAAAACTAATAAAGTTTAATAGAATAAACAGGCCCTCTAAAATTTAAGAAGAAACTTTAAAATAATCATGGGTTTGTCCGGGATTTGAACCGGGACCCGCACCCTAAGGAAAATCTTCCCTAAACAAGGCCAGTGATAAGGATTAAATTTAGTGTGATTTGTTAATTCAAATTCATAATACAGTCTGTGAAAGTAGGTTAAAAATGTACATTCCTCATAGCCTAAGTGATTTAATGAATCGGATTAAGATGAATTATAGTATTTGCTACTCTATTTCATTAGCCTAAGCGTATTATTTTTTTTTTACATCATTTGGCTGAAATAATTAGGCATTACATTGTGTTTAACACAAGACCAGTACCATATATAAGTATCGAATATTTATAACTATAAATATATTATTTCTTAATGTCTTTTTATACATATTTTATATTTTTATACTTATTTTATTCAGCATATAATAAATAAGAAGGTAGAAAAACAGTTCAGTTATAAATAATACAGTCGACTTAACAATTATAGCACACACAAACAGTATAATTTAATAGATAATCAAGTGTGTAATTGATCGTCACAAAAATGAAAAAAACTTTGGGCCTTTGGGGTTTGAACCCGGACCTTCCCAAAGCAGAACATACCCCAGACCAAGAGCCGGTTTAAAACCTAAAATATGAGAAAATAATTTTGCAAAGACCATTTAGGTAACTTTTTAAATTTTTCAAATAAATTAACTTTTTTAAATTAATTTGTGGTCGAACAATGTATTTATACTTTCTTTAGATACCAGATAACAAATTTTTGTTTTGAAATTTAAACAAATTTGAAAGGCCTTTTTAACGGTAAATTTAAAACTCCTTCTTTAAAAACCTCCACTGAAATCAAATTTAAATCCCAACGGTACGCAAAAATTTAAAAAAGGAATGCTATTCCACAGTCTTCCATTAATTTTATTTGAATAAAAGATTTAAATTTTAAAATAATTATTAATATTGTATTTTAATTGAATATATTATGGGAAAAAAATTGAATTGCAGATTGGACACATGTGTAACAATGAACAAAGCTCTACTGTAACTATGACTATTAAAATTATAATTGTATTTAAATAGAATTCTTGATAATATAAAAAAATTTTTTTATTCCCAAGTTTAACAAAACACGAAGAAAAAACTGAATGAAATTTTTTCATTAAAAAGTTTGGTATCAAGAAAAATAATTTCATGTTTTACCAGAATCAAAATGACACTGCTATTTACTGATATTTTGGTAAAGTATTCATTGCTCTAAGTTTATAAATGATATTATGTCAATAAAAATAATTTAAAAACCAATAGTGTTTTGTGAACGAGGAAACCTTTGCGGAACCCCCCGTATTCACCCCTCGCCCTCGAGGGGGCCAAGAAATTAAAGTATTGGGCCAGATTTTTTCCAATTAGACTTGCGGTGTTGATAAAAACGCTGTATTTATTTTAATTTCAAAAATGTATACATTGATTTTATTGTTTTATCAATTGACATATACTGTCAATTGGGTTGCTAAAGTTCGGAATAATGACGGTTACTTTTGGGTAAATATTTACGAAATGTTGATACTATTTTACTATCGCAGGTTATATCGGATACATTCTTATCATTATTTTTATTATGTTTAATACTACAGATAGTTATAAAGATTATTTATTCAAAGTTTAATAAATAAATAATTCTAACGTCTTTTAAATTAAATAAAAATATAGTAGCGATAAAGACAGATGAAGTAGTATCAGAAATATATTTATATATTTAGAGTTTTTGATTTTATATCAGTATATTTAAATTTTAAGCTCTAAGGCTTATTTAATTATGCTAATAAAAGAGCTACCAAATGACTGAACAAACTAGTTTTATCAAAATGCTACTAACAATAACTAAACCCGGTAACTCAAACCGAAATCTTGGTATCTTACGTCACCAAAAAAACCGGATTATTAAAAAACTTGTTAAAAAATTGAAAAGTCTTAGATAGATAGATAATTGATAATTGAGTCCATTTAAAAAATAATACGCATCGATGGTCTGTTTTTTATAACAAAGAATCTTAACCGAAAAGAATTTTTTATGTATTTCGATAACAAATCTAATTTATCCTACTTTTTATTTGTACCAATAGCTGATAAAATACATGAAACCTAAAGGTTCATTTTTCAAACAGAGAAAGGGTGATAAAAATGAACACCGGTTTTGATGTCTTTTTGGATAAGAATTTTTAGAGCGAACGCGTTAAATTTGGAGTGAATATTTGATATCGCACAGGTTCCCTTAAAAACCGGCCCAGAACAACTTGACCCTGATAAAATGGCCGGGTTAAAAATGTTTTAAGATTAAACAAGAGAACAAAAATTCGGAAAAATACTTATAGTGATTAAACCAATTCAAAAGTTGGAATTAATACAAATATAAGTGTTTCTATCAATCAGGTAAAAAAAATTTGATAAAAAATTATATAGTACGAGAAAAGAACGCCTGTGGGTTAAAGGGTGCCGAAACCGATGGTTCCAAAATTGGGACTCAAAAATTTTCATTATTTTACCTTTTGGTTTGGGCATTTGGGTCACCTTCCAATTGCTTTAAAGTAAAATGACCACGCGGGATGGCATTAAAAGTCGTCCCACCAACCCCATTGACCAGGGGGATCGGGCCCAAAAACCGCCTATAAAGGCTGGGGAGGCCATGTCCGCAGTGATAACACAATAATGATGATTACTAGGAAAGAAATTTAAGATTTTTAAAAATAAACAAAGGTCAATAATAATAATATTATACTTTAGTAATTAAAAAAAGAATTGAACCATTTAATTAAAAATTTTAATAATAAAAAAATTTTTAGCAATAAAGTGGTCAAACCAATTTTTTTAGTTAACACGAACGAAAGAAAGAAACTTTTATGTGTCTAAGTCTTATTGTACACATCAAAAAATTAAAACCTAATAAAGCGTTGATGACCATAACAATATAAAGTTTCTTTAACGTACAAACGCATCAAAGATTATAAATAAAAAAAGAGGTGTAAAGGTAAATGCCAAACTTTTGTTAACGGATTTTAAAGTTTACCACACAAAAAAAAAATGTTTTATATCAGAAAAACATTTACAAAAGATAAAAAAAGTCCCATAGTTATAACACTGTTCGGAATATGATTATTTCACTCGGAGATAATATTTTTGTCGCCCCTGCAGCCCCCTCGATGTTTTGCCGCACATAAAGTAATCCTATTATCGGTTAAGTAAATGATGTTGGCGGATTTTCAGGTCTAATCTTAGTTAAGTGACAGTAAAGAAGATTACATTCACCTCTTAGTTAACACCTGACATTGCGACGAGCGGTTCATTTGTTTCGAAATTTGCAAAATATTGGTATAAAATAAATGGATTTGGATTATTTTTTTGCTGAAAATGCAATTAAAAATGAGACGTCTTCCGTCATTATTTGTTATTGTTTAAACTATTTTATTTTAATATTTGCATTTAGTGTGTTATTCTAAATTTTTGTGTTTTTTTGGGGCTTTTGACCCGGAACCTTTAATAATTTTAAATTTTATTAATAGGATGAATTGGTTGATTCTTTATATATTATTAATATTTTTTCAAAGGCAAAAAAAGAAGAAAAAAATTTGAATGTAGCAAAATATAAAATACCCAACAAAACCCTTTAAGACGGTAAGAGTAGAATGCAAGTCGTACCAAATAATTAAGTGGTTTAATTTCTTCAAGCTGTAAAAATCGTTTTGATTTTGTTTTGGTGCCGACGTTATATTCTTATCAAAAATTCGGTAGTATTTTGGAATAAAAATTATTCTTAAGGAAATTTAATAATAATTGTTATTACCAATGTCAATTTTTTTAGTTCAAATTTGAATCACAATTAAATAGCATTCATTAAATTATCTTTAACTAGCAAAAGAATTTATTTATACAAATTTATTTTAAAATTTGTTCGAAAAATAAGGTTATTTTGTTTGCCAAACAAATTAGGAATTTAGGGAACAAGAACAAAAAAAAAATTTATGGAAGCCTTTGTTTTGCAAGATCACATCTGTTTGACCAAATTTTAAACAAAACAATGAAGGCATAAAGGTTAAACCAACTTTTCATATAAAAACAAATATGTGGTATTAAATAACAATTACAAGTATTTAATAAGAAATCCATATTTATCCTGAGAAAACATACAATTTTGTAATATCATAACTAAAATATAAAAATGAATGTATATTTTTTTATATTAAATGCAAATGATTTTTTAAAATTATCGAAAAATCGGCTATCTGTTATCAAGCTATCCCAAAATTAAAAAATAATTAATAAAAACAAGTACTTTACCATGAAATAAAGTTTTGTGTTTGCAAAGAATCCTTAATACTTTTGTTGCCATTTGCGGACGTTGTTTGTATTTAAATAAAATGATGTTTGAAATTCGCCAGGAGCAAAGGAACCTAACAGGTAAAAATTGGTCATAAATAACGTTCCTAACCCGTGATACACGACGATCCGTGTATAAAAAAACGACCCATTATGTTTTTCGCCTGGGATCCCACTATTTTAGTTAACTTTAGATTGATAAGACAACACAATCTTTTTACCAAAAAGCTTTGGAATTGACAACCAAAATTTCCCCTAAAAAATATTATTAACTAGTATTTTAAAAAACCACATCTAAAAGGTTTATAACAACTTTAAAATTTAATAATTTTAGAAATCAACAAATAAATATTGCATACATTTAATACCATTGAAATAAAAAGATATTACAAAGGGAACAATCCCGTTGTTTTTAAGTATTTAAATTTAATTTAAACTATAATTTGGGATAGCAAGCTTCGTCTCTCAATATTTAATTTTAATAGTACCATAATTTAACAACATTTGGTGTTCGGCCCGACCTCTCCTTTAATTGTTTTAATTGATTGAGTGCAAATCCCGATCGCTATAATTTTCGCCCTACAATATTTACAACATATTATTAAAGTACCCATATTTATTGTTATTTAATAAAAATATAAATTATATGAGTTTATTTTGCTACAAGTTCAATTATACTTTCAATATTTAAATTCATTTGAAATGTTTACGACATGTAGATTCCTTGTCGACGAACTTATATAAAATATTGTGCCCCCTTGTTTAAAATTTTGACCCAATCAGTTTTTTTGTTTTAATTGTTCACGATTTAGCGTTGTTTTTAAAAACAAAAACTAAATTAGTTATTCCATTTTAACGGGCATTGTGCTTTAGCGCATCGGGCATCATTATTTATCCAAATTAAAACAACGTTGTTTCTTCGTTATTTTATCCAAGACGTCCTAAACCGATCTTTCTTTCCACCTTTTTAGTAGGGACTTGAAAATTTAACCATGTCAGTCGGACTTAGAGTTGAAAAATAAACGTTTTACAATTAAAAAAAAAACAATATGCTGTTTTGTTTAATATATTTTATTAATATTTACGGGATGAGAAAACACTTTGAATAAACTTAAAATAATTTAAATTCTTTATAAATAAAAAAAAAGGGGCAAAATCCCAACATCACTATTAACCCAAAACAATTCAACATAACCAATGGGACAACAAATCAATATAAGAATGAAATTTCAAGCAAAAGAAAATCCCATGAAAAACCATTATTTAGTATATCTGTTTATTTACTTAATATTTAAAATATATATCATTTTATACATAAAAAGTATAAAGTAGTAGATATTCTGCATATTTATTATAAATTTATTTCATGGAAAAAAATGTTTTTTTTGGGATGACCGGTCAAAAAAAAAAAAAATGAGAAATTGAACTACAACATTTGTATTCAAATTTGTACCAAGGACGGTTTTTTTTTTGGCTAACAACGGAGGCCAAATAGGTTGGGTTTGGCAAGGCGCCTACAGTCCAAAACATTAACTTAGCATATCCGTTTTTAACGGGTTTCCCGGGTATACATGTTCTTATAAATGTATACTGCGGATATATTTGTAGCTTTTTGGAAAAAAAAAAATTTAAATGCGCCTCCAAGCCGTGGTTGGGCGGTGTTTTAAAAACCGGAGGCGGGGTCGAACCTGGGCGGTTCAACAAATTTTTATTCTTGTTTCTTGTTGGTTAGGTTGGGCCCGATCACCCAATTGTCTGTAGATGATCCAGCGCCTGGGCGTAAAGTCGCCCCCACCAACCCGCTTGGAAAGGAGGGGGATAGGTCCAAAACCTAATGGATGGGGGGTGTTTTGGGGGCCAATTCCACAGTGGACTTTCAAAGGTGATAATAATGAAGCAATGAAAATATACCGTACCTTTATTTTTTTTTAGCTTAGGGATGCAAAACCCAAAAAATTTAGAGCTAGACTAGACATTGGAAAAAATTTAAGATAGACAGGGTTTTTTAAAATTTAGTTGTAACATAAATAAATATTTATTCAAATAACATTTTTTATAGTTATTTTTATGCTGAAACAAATTTTAGAATATTAGTTTTTATAAAATTACTTCTGAATATTAAATATATAACATAATAAGGCCATGTAAATGAAAATAATGGACATTACTAGAAAGTTTGTTACTTATCTCTTTTTTATTTACCAGTATTAACTAATAAAAAAACTAAAAAGGATAACATAAAGAAAAACAGACATTTATTATAAGGAACTACCAACCAAATGTTGTCAATATTTTTTTAATCTCTGTTTTGGGGTTTCAATACCAAAAAAATACCAATTTGTTAATTCCAAATGTCAAGTAGAAACATAAACAAACAAAACTTTCCCAAAGGAAAACAGCTTCAAGAAAAATAGGCCATAAATTGGATTCCTAACCCGTAATGCATGAGGGTGCGAGTGTGGAATAACAAATTCTTATTAAGTTTGGAAATTTTCTTGTCCGTAAAACATCCGTTTGGGAATAGTTTAATTATGACATTTTTAGTCTTATATAAATAGTATAAAATATAGTCACTTTCTGTTTGCTGTCCCTAATTTCTCCCAGTACTTTATTTTTTAAAACTTCAGGGATTCTAAGCAGTTCTTGAATGGAAAGAGTGGTTCAAGAGGAAGGTTTTTAAAGATATGAAAATATTTTAAACAAATTAGCTTGGCCTTTTTACATTTTTACTTTGATGTCAGATTGAAAATTGGGAAGGAGCTGGTTAAACAAGAACAAAGATTGAATGGACCTAATGGGTCTCCATTAATTTTCTAAACCGAGGGACTTTTGATAAATTTTTGTGGTCTTTTGGGTCTATGGTTATTTAAGTTAAAAAGATTGAAAGAAAATAAAAAGTTTGCTTTTACCAAAAATATTTAAATTAAAGATTTAATAAACATCCGTTTGTAAAATTAAAAATAAAAGCCCAAATTACTTATAATTTTAATTTCTAAAATAAATCCAACAATTACCGGTTCCAACTTGATTAAGTTTATTAATCCATATAATATTTGAAATCTTAAAACGTTTTTGATTTATCCAAATTTGATAATATTTATAACATATTAAAATAGGAAGGCCTGACAGTCAGCCATGTAATTGCTTTGATAATCGAGTTGAGGGTGAACCGTCTGCTCGTATCTAATTTTCTCTTCTAGTTATGTTATAATAGAAATGCACTCTGCTATTTTTTTGACCTTCTTGATTTTGATATTCAGAGAGATCAATATGAATTTTAATTATCCATTACTAATTTTTATTTACTTTACGTTGTTTCTATGATTTTAAAGATTTTTGAAAAATAGGCGGGTTTTTATAGTTAACTTTTTTTTTTATGGGAGTGTTATATTAAGGTATTGCCAAGAAACTTAATAATATCTTGGTTATTAGCCATTAGTTAGCGTCCCTCTAAGTGATTCTTACTCAATATAACACCACTGAGAATAGTTTTGTTTTAATTTATTGCCAGCTTGGACCCAAAAGAGTTTTCCCCATTAAAGGTTGATTTCTTAACAATATAATAACTAGTATGACGTATAATAAATTATTTATATTGACATAAGATGGGAAATCCAAAAATAATTTACCACCTACACTGATTTTCTAAAACATCTTCAGGTTCGTTTGAAAATGGTGTTTTAAAGTAGAATTTTTATAACGAATTTTTTTATTTATCCAATCGAAATGATTTAATAGAATTGTTACAACACTAAACACAAAAACGTTTAAATCCCTTTAATAATCTTTTTGTTGAAAGAAACAAATCTTTTTATTTTTAAGTATACTAAAAATATCTTCATTCAATCTACACATTTACGCGACGTTTATCTATATATGAATAAACAACAAAGGCGAAAGATTTATTTAGTTAAACAATATTACGTCTTTGTATTTAACACACTCAGTCCTTGTTTATCAAATTTGTTAAAGAACATATATCTACCGTACGCAGTCCTGGAAAATTTTTGGTGAAATTACATGATAAATTTATTGGTTACCCAGTATATATAAATAACCGCCCATCGAGACAAAAAGAGGAAGTCCAACACTTCCCTTTTAATTTTGAAAAAACCCAAAGGATGTTTATTTATTAATGGTACACGTACTAACACTTTTTAAAAAATAATTGAAACCCTTTAGAAAAAATTTTACTGACGAACTGTAAAGGTACCAAAAAAAACACCAGCATTATTTTTAACTTAAAGATTTTTTTTTATTCTAAAAAAACCAAAAACAAAATAATAAAAAGTCAAACAAAAGGTAGATCTAAAAAAAATAATTTGATTTCCCAAAAGTTCAATTATGCAAAATTAAATAGGGTAGATTCACTATAAACAATGGTTTAGGAAATAGTTATTTAACGTTGCTTACCTGGTGACCTTGAGGCCGGTGAAAATTTATTTTTTATAGCCAATATATTAGATCAGACCCCAAGTTGTGAAACAAACCCCTTGGTTATATATTTTTAAATTAGTATTTCGCAATTTTGTATTTGGAAACATTGGATTTTAAAAAAAAAAAAAAAAAGGATTTTGGTTAAAAACAAAAGAAAATAATAATTTAAGCTCAATATTCTGAACGAGATTAATTAGTAATTAGGTTTTAACCGGCAATATATTTCGTTTAATTTGGTTTTAGAATCAAAAAAAATTGCCCTCCTTTATATAACTGTTATCGGCATATACATTTTGGTTTGACGCTTTGACATGATTTTTGTCGGAGTTATTTCTATTTTTAATTTCAGGGTAATTCAGATAGTTTTTAAAGAATGAAGGTAGACTTTTTTTTTTATTTTGTTTGTGTAGGATAAAAGAATGGGGTGGAATACTTTTTCATTTTTTAGTCGTTCCTTTAAAATATGTGAAAGATTACAAAATTAAAAAATAATTTCTGCTTTCAAATTTATAAAATATATATTTAATACTTTTTACAACGGATGCAAAATAAAAAAAACAATTTAATTTTAAATGAAATTAAATTCGTGGTTTATACAAAATTAATTTTAGGGTGAAATTAAACTTTTACGAAAAAAGCAGATTAATATGTAGATAATTACCTTATCGAAATGTACCATAATTTTTGGTTTAAAGGTTTATTTCTTTACATATTGAGATAATTGCAAAATAATTTAAAAGTGGTAAAAAACATTTTTTTTAGTTACATAAGCAAAATGTAAAAAATAATTTTTTAAATAATTATTTTTTATTTGGCCATTATGTAAACATTCCCGTTTTTTCGGTCAGTTATATACTTTTATAACCGAAGTTCGGATTCTAACATCCAGCAGATCAGAAACATATCATCTTGTCTGGAGATCGGGAGATGAGTTTTAAGGGAAAAATTATAATAGTTTGAAAGTTAGTAATTGTATTTAAAAAAAATTATATTATTAAATAATTTCACAAAATAGGTAAATCAATCCAAATTGAAGAATATTGGTGGGTGTTTAAGACTTAATTTTCCAATTCCCAAATTAAAAATAAAATCTTTAAATAATTATTGTCAAGAAATTAATTGTCCAATTCCTAAATAAAAAAAATCATTTAAATTAACAAAACAAAAATTCAAAATAAATTTTAAATTTTTAATTTTTAAGACATTGTTTATTTAAAATTATTTGAATAAATATCGGATGTTCCAAAGCAGTCATCCGAAATTTGCCACATTTTTGGGGTCGGTTATAACACAGAGTTTATAGGGCCACCGGGAATTTAAATATTTATTCAAAGTGGTTCAAGAAAAACTTGAATACTATTTTTTATTTTAGCGCTTTATTGAGTGATCAAAAAATTAGTTTCCCCTATTGAGTTGGTTTAAACAAACCTAAAATTAGTTGGAATAGGGATGTAAATGGAATAAATGCGATAAAAATTTATTAGCAAATAAAATTACTGACATTTTCTTAAAAAATAAAAAAACATTTTTTTCCATACCACTGGATAAAATATCACAATCAAAAGTTAAATAATAAAAGTTGCTGGAAAAAAAATTCACGCCAAGACGAAGGTATTCACAGAAAACCTATAACTTTTGTGGTTTTACAGTTGTCGACGATCCTGACGTGACCAGATATAAAATTTTTTTAAGGGTTTTGGAGGCCCAGACCGAATCTTAAAGACAGACCTTAATGAGACGTATTCCTCAAGAGACAACCCGTGTATGGATTCTAGGCTTACATCGGGGGCGGGCTTTTCTCCCGTTAAATATTAAGTAAAAGAGATTCAGCATTGTTAATAAATTGAAGGACCTTTCGTTTTACTTTTACATGTCATTGAATATTCTAGCTCCAGAGCAGTTATTAAACACATTTAAAAATATCTATAAAATTGGGTCGAAATCTTTAAACAAAATGTTTTGTTATAAACTAAGGTTATAAGCCTTCAAACAAGTAAAATTTTTACAAAGAAATATGACCAACTCCAAACAATGAATAACGTCGCTTGTTCTGTAAGTTTTTTTTAAAACGTATTGAATTTCACAAAATATTTCAAACAAAGACCATCATATTTGGCACCACCATTTAAAAATAGGAGCGCTAAAAGGGAGCAAAAGAGTCAACATATATATTCCAAAAAGTTGTTTAGGGTCGTCAAATAATCCAAATGCTTTTACCCAATTTTAGCACATCTCATCTGTGGGCAAGTTATCAAATCTATTTTTACAGCAAATATAAATAAATTATACCCATTTACAAGTAATATCCATTAGCAGATGTAAGTTGACGCAACAAATTCAAATACCTACTTACCTATAGCTTTTATAGTAAATTATGACTTAAAATGCTTCACAAATAATTTATTTTCCAACTGTTATCCATCAATCAGCGATAGTCCACGCTGCCGGACCCTTAATACACCTCATCCATTGGGGTTTTGGACCGTCCCGGTCCAATGCGGTTTGGTGGACTGATTTTTTCACCTATCCATTTGGATCATTTCACTTTTCAGATAAAGGGGACCCAAATTCCCTTTACAAATAAAAAATAAATTTTTTTGAGAACCCGTGGTTCTCCCAAGATTCAAAATGAAGACAATGGAAAACAAATTACCCCATGGTGGGGCGACCCGGGAGAATCCCCTGGGCCTCAGGATTCTCTATCTGGGGAGCAAACGCTGTTTTTTGGATACCCAGGGTTCCCATGCACGGGGACAACACCGATTTAGCAGCAACTGTGATGGGGTTCCATCCGGGCCAAACAAATTGGGGAACAGAAGAGAGTTCCCTGGAAATTTGATTGTGCAAGAGGACGGGGAGGAAGGGCCCAGCGCAAATTTAAAAAAATGGGGAATCAGATTTTACGGGTTCCCGCATCAGTCCTTCCTGAGGGGCCGGGAAACGGTGGCAGCCAAGTTGGGTTGAGCTGTGGTCGCAACGGCGACAGAAGGAGAAAAGGGGGACACCGAAGGACCCTTTAGATAAATCCTCAGCGAAGACCCGAAAACAAAACATTTCCTTACGGAGGAGGTCACAGAAATCAACCTTGTGGAATTATGGACCATATTAACAACAACCCAAATAAGAGAGGTGGACAAATCCCCAACTTTTAAAAAGTTTTGGGACCTTAAACACTGTGGCAGTGTCGTTGCTGGGGTGAACGTTTGGCGGTCTTGCTGATAAGATTGAAACTTACAAAAGAAAAAAGCCGGTCTGCACTTAGCTTAAGTACTAGGATGGAAAAACTAAAAGGAGATGAGTTCCTTAAAAATTCCCAGGACCAGTTTTCCCAACTTGGAAAGAAAAAGGCAGGACCATTGGGGAGAAGGGTAAAGGCACCTTGAAGAACTTATAGAAACTGTTGGAAAACAAAGCTAAAAAATTTTTGTATTAGCGACCGTCAGCAAACTATTAATGAAATTTAGACAAATAGTCATAATCAAATCACAAAGACAGAATCAATGCCCAAAGATTAGATATTGAAGAAGAAGAAAAATCCGCTTATTCGTGGAGTGGATTACCCCAAGCTGCGGCCAGTGGGCAAGATGCCATCTACACCTGCTCCCGGGTTAGACGTGGCAGAAAAATCTAAAGGTCCAAAACTTTCACGAAGACCCAGTCTTTGACCGAAAACTGAAGACCGCAAAGGTTTATCCGGGTTGTCACAGCCAGATCTGCGGTTAATTTCAACCAAAGACCTGGGTAATACTTATAGTGAGGGTCTAAGCACAAGATCCAAACCTGGGGGACTTTGGTATCAAAAATATTACCCCGGCTATCACTAGAGGTCCTTGGGAGGCCCTGGGTGAAAAGGCGGATAGACTGGCGGTGGGAAAGATTTCCCTGGTTACATCAATCGCCCCATTAAAACAGGGAAAAACGTCGGCCGTAATCAAGCCTTCAGAATTGCGGGCAGTCGCAAAGAGGCGTTGTTCGGTGATGTAAAAGCGGGGAGTGATCATCAAGGGCATGGGTAATCCTGGGGTTGTCCCACCGCCAAAAATAGAAACACCCGATGCCTCAATAAGGTGGGGTTCCGGCACAAGAGCCTAGACCCTTGCATTGCTATTGGTTCGGAAAGGCACAAGGCGCACCAATTGAGTGGATCAGAACGAAGGGTTTGGGGTTGGGGCAAAAGGGAAAAAACCCGTTAAGTCCCAAATCCCCTTTGCTTAAATTGGGCAGCTGGTTAGGAAAAATGGCCCACAAAAAAGAAAGTGAATCAAAATACAGGTATCTTCTTAATCAACAGGACAATAAGTGGTGAATGAAACTTCAGAGATGGAAATATGAAATCCAACACAATACTTAAAGTCCTTCAAAGTAATAATCACGGGTAGTGCCCAAAAACGCTTTGCCACTATTACGGAGTTGAAGGTTTTATAGCGCGGGGAAAGCCAAGTTCCCACCATCCATGCTGGTTTGTTAACCAAATTCGGTGCCCAGGGAGGGAATATTGCACCGGCCGTTTTGGTTGGGGCCGGGTTTGCCGGTGCAAGGGGGCCCGGAAGTTGGTTGTTATATTTCACCAACAGACCCTTACGAACCCTTTTAAAGGCGGGGATTCATTTGGCCGATCCCCTCCGTTATTGCCTTGGGGACCGGTCCCCAGAAAACGGAAAACGAACCCAGTTGATCCGGGCGAATGGGGGTCCGGCACCCGTCCGATTGGCGGGAAAACCAGGGTTTGACCCAAAGGGCGACAACCTCAACATCTCGTATCTGGATGGGAGTAGCGAGAGGGGCCTTCGATATTTTAAAGGAACCGCGCCATTTCAACATTTTACAAGGGATAGAGTTCACCCAGATTGGGCAAAACGACTCGACGCTAGGGCCCCTTTGTGGTGGCGAAAAAACTGGAAATTTGCCCTTCGGAAGGGGGAATTCGGCCCGGGCAAAACTGTTTTTTTAATCCCAAAACCCCAAAGCGGGGGAAAAGGGGGGTCGGGATGTGTTAAGAAAGAAGCAAAAGGGAAAGAACGCGAACCTAGCAGAGAGAACTTCATTTTAAAATCCAAGGCCACAAAATCTTGATTTATAAAATCAAAAAAAGACGCCTTTGCATTTGAAATGGGTGGGCTACTGAGGAATCAATAAACGATCAACCCGGGGCCAACAGGATGGTTTTAAAACTTCGTCCCTTTGGGCCCCTTTCAAAATTAGCGTGGATTTACTGGGCGCGTTGTCGACTCCTTTTCCAACATTCAAACAAGACCTCCAAAACCCAAACCCATGGAGGGCGGAGGACATGGAGGGTCCAAAGTGAACATCAACCCGGGTAACCTGCACCATGGCCAATGGAATAAGGTGGGAGGCCAGCCTGCACTAGTGAAATTGCAAAAGCATTTTTTCGGGGTTTACCCCGGCCTAAAGGGCAAAAACCTCCAAAAAAAGGGAGCCAAAATTCTCCCTTTTTGGGTCCTATCTGCTCGATGGATTTAAATTGTTTGGAAAGTCATTCCCATCAATTAAACAAGCATCGTCAGTGTTGGTCCTAATCTTGCAGAAAACCAAGGCTTTAGGGGTCATTAACGGACCAAAATGCCGTCCTTCTTTTGGAGGACTCCCAGGGCGGTGTGCAAACTTTGAATTGTCAGTTTTAATTTCCGGCCCTTGGGATGCATTTTGTTTTTTTAATTCCCCTGACTTGGGAAAAGAGACTATTTGTAAAGGAATATTATATAAAATGAGTGCTAGAAAAAAATGAAGAAATTAGTGTGGCGACCCCAAGGATCAGTGTGGAGCCATTACTTGGGCCCAATGAGCAGTTTGCGGGAATTCGCCGGGTTGTTACATAATATAGCTTGGTTTGGAATACCTTTAGTACTAAAGGCGGGAACGGGCCCAGAAGCAAAATTTCGCCAAAATTCAAACAGGTTAAAATAGTCGACAAAAACCAAAGTTTGATTTTAAGAAAAAGAAGGGAGGTACCGGACTGTGTGTTCCTTGGGGTCCCCGAGGGTGTCCTTAAAATATGGGTTTCTTTAGAAGCCAGTTGAGGACTTTAACCATTTAGTCCCCGAATTTTTTAGAGGGAAAAGAAGGAAACAGGGAAAAGCGTGTTGTTGCAGCTTTCCGCCATTTTCTGAGGATAAAGGGAGGGTAAACTAATTTGAAAAGAGTTAAATGGGTGTTTTGGTGTTCGAGGGAACCGGGGAATTTCCTTTTTTTGCGGGGTCGAAAGATTCACAACCATCCCAGGGTCTGTCCAGCAAAGGGTGGAACGGGAGGTTTTCCCAAGGGGAACCCCTTTCCGGGGTTTACGGCAAGGGAGGCAGAGCCGGGATCATCCAATTTTTTGCGAGACGGATGCTTTTAAAAGAATGAAGGCGTGCCGCCTGTCAGGCCCATCAAATGAGGTTCTCAGACCAGAGTAGCCCAAAACCCAATGGGCCCGCCAGCGCCACCGGCGTTCCCGATGATCATCAGGCCAAAGAAAGACTCTTTAGTAAGCCTGATTGAGACAACATCAACAGAGGGGGCAAAGTTTTAAAAGGCCGTGAACCCTTCGGAGCCGTAATATTGTGGGGTTTTGGTCGGGAGCCAAAACACGGTTCGCGATGTCTGGTATCCCAAAGGTTTTACGTAAAAAAAAAAAAGACCCTACAGGATTAAACCCACGACCTCGGTTTTGGTTTAACCAATGAGGAGCCGAACCCAAAAACCTCAAGAATACAAGAAACGTGGTCCGCATTGATTGGAGAGCAAATCTTGCCTTTCCGACTTGATCTCAAACGCGTTAGGCACAATGCCAGCTGACTTTGGCACGTAATTCCTTAATCTATTTATTAATATTTGTTTTGGGAGAGCGAAATTCTTAAACAAAATGCATAATTATTTTTCTATATTTGTAAAGTTTTTTCAAATATAGAAACCGAAAATTACCGTTCCATTTGGAATAAAATTTTCAGCACCTATATCGCATTTCATAACAGAACTAATGTTTACCTAAACAACAGAGCTCAGTTTATTACACCTGTATTTACAAGAAGGTTGTTGTTCTTTTAGAATATATGCTGGGTTTATTAGGTTTCCGTTTTACTCCCAAAAGATGGTATATGGGGAAAAACGAAAATTAACAATGTTATTTCCTTTATCGGGAATTATAGATACAAAATAGCTTTTGCAAAAACTGTAATTTTGTAACTGAAATACTATTGTCCATCTTTTAAAAAGTTTTTACATGAGCCGTTTACAATATAGAAAGGAAAATTAGTGTTGAAATTTAATTAAATCTTTCAAAAGTAAACCATTTTTACGTTGTCTTGTAATACTAAAATAAATACTATAAATAAGAGATGCATTAAATCTAGAAAAACGTTATATAATTAAAATAAAATAAAACAATAAGCAAAATTATAAAATATGTAATAGAAATTTGAATAATGTAATCACTTATAAGAGGTCTATCAAGGGTGAATCTTGGAGTTTCTTGAGAAATGAGAAGTTAATTTCGTATTATATTTTAAAAAAATATGTACTTTATCCACTGTAGTTATTGTGAAATTAATAAAAAAACCTAGATTCTAAAAGTGTATGTTCTATAAAGTGCATGAGGATTAAATTTAAACTAACACTAATATGTATTTAAAAACAATTTATATAACGTTATTTTGAATTGTAGAATAAATGGTTATGTAAAAGGATAATCACACAAGGCCCCGGTTCCCGAGTGTTCTTTCTTAATCATCTTTAACATTTGTTTAAAAACTAAAATATTTCATATGTACTTCTTTTGAATTTAACTGAGTTTATTTTGTTTTTCAATCCACTTCAGTTGGATTGAATAACAATTTATACAGCATTATTTTACATATCAAATCCACTAATTTACGGATTTTTCGCGTTACTTAAATATATTTATTCCCATTATTATTTAGCATTATTTTAATTTCTTTAAGATAAATTAGAGTCATGGTGGTTATTTATAAATCATGAATATTTTTTAACATAGTACATTATTGCATTGAGTATATATTGCGTATTTGTAATTCTGTATTATATGGCTAAAGGTTCAGCTGCGTTAACTTTTTTTTTGAAAGTTCAGATATTAAAGCGCTTAAATCTGGGGTAATTTAATGCTCTAATAAATGAAAGATTATCTTCGCCATTTGTTAAAATAGGTTTAGAAAGCTGAAGACGGAGAAGTCTTTAGTGTCTTAGATGATAATTACTAAAATCATTAATTATACTTCCTTTGTTACGTTCGGAACAACGGATATTGTTTCCTATTTACGTTGATTTTAAACTTGATTTAATAATATGGTATGTATATAATTTTTTATATTCTTTTCCTGGGATATTAGTTGTTACTTCTCCTTTACCGTTTAAACTACTGCTCTTTTGTGATAGAAAATTTAAAGGCCTGTAAGGGTGTGCAAGCGTGAATACAATATAGTGAATGGAAATTTCTGCTTACTGTTTATAAAGCAATTAAAAAATGACACTGAAATGAATATAAGAGAGATAAATAAATCTTGTACGTTGTACGTAATTTAATTTTTTTGGTATATAATACTAAAATTCTTCTTAAAACAACGGGGCAGAAATAACCATTCTTTCAAAGTTTGTCCTACTTCAAGCCTTGTTAAAAAAATTTAAAAACTTTGCATTACTTTTGTCCCTCGACAATCCAAAAGGTTTTGGATTTCTTTTTTTAACAATGCTTTTATAAGAATTAATGTGACCGTTTATTTTCTAAGAAGTTTAAGTAACAACTAAAGACTGAAAAATTCCAGCTTTTTAGCAATGATTATTTTTCTAACAGTTAAGTAGGTCTAACAATACAGGTCAACATAAGTGTGATCTTAAGATAATTATCAGAAAGCTTCAGACTACTTAAGATGTAGATTCGCTTTGAAGAGTTTTCAGATGTCATTATTATATATCTATTATACACATTTTATTACAATAGTATAATTCAATTTCAAATTAAAATAAATTGTAATTTTGTAAAAAATAAATCACGATATTTATTCTTAAGTGTGCATGTAGCGACAAAATACAAAGGTTTCATCTTACCAAGCAAAAGATTATCTAGTATTGGTTGGAGAGCCGTCTTGTTTTATCTTTTGTCTAATTTTTTAGGAATAAAGATTCGGATAATTAAACCTTTAACTTTTTTTTTTACTTCACCCTTTAAGTCACTTCTTTTAATTTAAATAAAAATTTAGTATGGTAACGAAACGAAGAAAATAATAACAAATAAAATAAACGGCATGTAGTCGTTTTTTCTTTTACATTTGTAAATTATACACAAACGGACTTACGTTTCCAAAAGTTTTTGGAAACAAAAAGGGAGGATTGATAACAACCAGTAGTATACTGACCTTCTTCTAAACTTTGAAAAAATTAAAATGTTATAATCAATAAAGACAGTTTTATAAGTTTGTATTTGGTTAATGAAACAATTTTAGGTGCATTAGTTCAAAATGCCTGGAATAGAAATTTTCCAAAAAAGGGTGTGAATTTTTAAATTTATATTGTAATTTTAAAAGGGGTGTTAATAAATTTAAACCAATTGATGTTTTACAAAAAAAGTATTTTTTTCTGACCAAAAATTCTGGCAGTAAGAAAATTTTCGATATATGATTTGGAAGTGAACCCAACCAAAATTTGGTTAACCCCCGCCAACGTGATTTCATCCAAAAAAAAAATATTTGTTCGATATAGTGTTTAATAATCGTTAAATTATAAACTTCCAAATTAACGTTGCTATTTATTTTATTAAAATAACCCAATTAATATAAAATTCATGAAAAAATCCAGAACAGAGAAAATTACAATATTCTTTAACGGGCTTACATATTTACTTTTTTTCAAACTGATAAAAACTCCAAACCAAAATGAAAATTATTCTTAGGGATAGATAGATGCTTTTATAAACGGAAATTTCATTTACATGCATACACTCAAAAGATATCAGCACGCCAACGAAAATCTCATTTCTGTTGAACGAAAACATCAATTTCTAACATCTACAGCTCAAGGAAGAGAGGAAAATTTTTCCAATATAATATAAAAAACATTTAAAGTACTTGAATTTTTTGGGTTTTTGAGATTATTTTCTTTTTTAATTTCAAGTTTTATTTTATTGTAATTTAGTTAAAATAATCATAATTTTTTTTTTTATAATAGAAAAATTTATTAAATTATAATTTTTATATTGTTGTTTTTTTAAATTCTTTATTGTAAAATAATTTAAAAATTACTTTAATGTTATTTAACTTGGAAGCTAAAATGTTGAAAAGACTTAAAAAATTTTAAAATATTTTAAAAAAGACCTAATGAATATGTATTTAAAATTAATAAGCAATAGCCTCTAGATATTTTTGAAAGGTTAAAATTTTTGGTACCAAAGCATAAATTCCTTTTTAAAGAATTAAACTATTTCAAAGACAAAGGTCTTTAAAAGCCCATTATTCCCAAAGGAGAAACGAAGTTTATTTGAAAATACAAGGTTTTATTAAGAAGATTTATTGTTTCTATGTATTTGCACATTCACCAATCGAGATAAGTAGGAATACTTGAATTATTTTTTGCAAACGTGATAAGCACCTTGAAGAGGAATAATTATTTTGCAATTTTAGTTGAAAAAAAGAAGAAATTAATAAATATAATTTTAAAACCCTTTTGGGAAAAAAATAATATTAAACATTCTTTAATTTAAATTATTAAAAGAAAACTAATTAGCTTAAAACAAATGATAACATTTTGCGTTATAAAAGTGTCAAGTCTTCCTTTTTTTAGAAGTTTTAGAATAACAGTGATTTAGTTTTATGCTTTATGTTTGTAATGTCATATGATTTTGTCACTAATGATTTTTTTTCACTGAACCAAATAGAGCAAAATTATCGATAATGGGGCATTTAAAATTTATCCATTTCTAAAAAAGAAGTCCAAGTAAAGCACTTCTTTATGACACTTTTCATAAAAAATTTATATAGATGATATCGAGAGTTTATAAATCAGGGCCGAAAAATCATATCGTCAATAGATACGGGTGAAATTGGATAAAAGGTTTTTTGTTGAAAATGAACAATTTATCAATATTTAAAAAACATTTAAATGCAAGATTGATAACGAAGGAACCGCTATAATACATTTAAAGTTTGGGACTGCCTTTGCAGTTATCCAACAATGGTAACTAATATATTATTAACTGCTCATATATATAAAAAAAAGTTTTTTGATAGATATTTTTTTTTAAAAACCTTCTTTTAGCTCTGTATTTACGTCAAATACTCAATTTAATGTTGTGTGCTTATAGACTTATTATTGTTCAAAAATTGAACCGTTGTTCATAATACTTAGACTTTTTGAGGCAACGCGGGTTATAATAAAATTTTGGAAATTTTTCACGTTTTCGAAATAGTATTGACAGTTATTGTCCACGGGTCATTATGGTGAAAAGTTTGGAGAATTAGTCAGGAACCAAATATTGATCCATATATATTTTATATCCTGTATTCTTTTTTTGGAGTCGGGTCTTCCTGGCAACTTAAAACTTTTGAACGGAATGACTATGATCAATGACAGAAAACGGCTGTTCATCTTATATATTTTGGAATAAATAATGAATTTGTTTACTGTAGTAATTTTTAAAAACCACCTTTTAAATTAACTTTGATCTATAATTTTAACCGAAAGTCGGTTTGGATCCTGGGGACCATAAATTTTAAGGTGTTTCCAGTTGGTTAAACCCCGACTTGTCTGAAAAGAAGAATCCATGCTTCGGATGGCATGTTGGTTCAACCCCACCAACCGTTGGACCAGCTTTGGATACGGTCCAAAACCCGCAATGGGAAGGCGGGCTTTAGGAGGCCTTGTCCGCGTGGACAAACAGGCTGATGACGGATGATCATGAACTGTTTTGTAAAATAAAAATACTACCCAAATCATGCTAATATAAAATGTTTAATTTTTTTTGAAACTTAAAATTTTATTTTCAAAGATGAAATAAGTTTTGTTTTACGGTCCTAATTGAAATATTTATTAACGAATCCATAATATTTGGATTACATTTGAAGAAATTCTGAGGGGAAATTGAATCAGATTAAATCTTGTTTCAAAATCATGATCTTATAATTTTTTTAATAATTTCGCTTTTGATTTAAAGTTAAAAAATATATGTTTTTGAGTTTCAAGTGAAAAATAAATGTTTATTAATTTGCCCAATAACTATTTATAATACTTTATTTAAAAGGGAAATAATAAATAACGGCAAGGGTTTGGAGATACCCCAATAATAAAGTTTTTGAATTTAAAAAGTTATGGATCAAAAACTTTAAAAATTTATTTTAATTTTAAACATTTTAAAGAGAATAAAACAATTTGGGTTTCGTTATGAGGCTTTATTTTTTCAACCACTAGGATTTGATTTTAGCTTATATGATACTCAAAAGTTATAATATGTTAAAAAATTTAAAAAGTTTTTGGTTTGGATTATAAATAAACGAATTATATAAGATACAAAATTGTATAAATTGATATTTTATCTTTTGATTAAATCGTTTACTCGATTTTAGAGACAGCAAAAGATCTAATTAAAGCAAAAATTTTTGCGATTTTTAAAGGTTTTTTTTTGATGGGATTTGGGGTTTTAATGTTTAGATGTCTTAAGGCTTGTAATTAATTAAAAATTTGGATAAATCAAAACAAGTATTTCCATAAAAGCAAAAAAAGAAAGGGAAAACGGTCTACCTAAACCCACATTAAATATTTTGGGTAAACCAAGGGCATTAGTAAAATAATTTAAAATCGTAATTTGGGTTTAAAGAACAAAATATTAAAATTTTTGGCTACCTATATAATAACAAAAAGAATAAAAAAAAAACTTTCCCAAGATTCTTTTTTAATTGTTTATGAGAGAACTGGTTTATTAAAGGAACCTCATCAATTTAGTTTAATTTATAAACACGTCTGGTGGGTGGGGCGGGACATGGTCACTGAAGCTATTTTTGATTGGACCAATGCCAAAGGCGATATGGAATCCTTAAAGATGGGAAAAAGGGTTTGAAGGACCAATGCGAATCCGTCGGACAACGTTATGAAACTGATTGGAAATGGATTGGAAAAACCTGTCGAAATTTACCCACCCAGCCTGCCCAAGCGCAGGCGCCCAGGATGAGGGGGGGTCTTTGGAAATTAAAAACTATTTGAACGGGGCGGGGCCTTGCGTTGGGATTTAAATGATGCCGGGTGTCCCCGGGCAATTGTCGAAGCAGGCAGCCACCGACCATCACAAGTTTCTCCTTTACCTTCCTTTCCCGGAGATGAGGAAAATTAAAAACATTTATATTTGAGCTTGTTAGGATGAATAACCTTTTTTATAAAAAATACATTTTGGAAAAAATTAAAACCAAATTTTAATTACTAATTAAAAATATTCAGCAATGTCAGAAAAATGAATATAAAAAGACAACGTGGTCCTTCCATTAAAAATCTAGCGAAAATTAATTTGATTATTTTACGAATGACAAAACGAGACGATGACGAATATCGTCGCCAAGTACCAAAGTCGGGTGATATCTGTTTACACGATAAAAACCCCGGTGTTCCACGACATTTTATTAATCTTGATGTTCCAAGCCCAGGTTTGGGAACCGCCCTTTTGGATGGTTAACCAGCACCTTACGGGTTCCATATATTTAATCAGATTTTCCCGTTCGTATGCACGTGGATATTTTGGGGCGGGGAAGAATATCTGGTTGTTAATTTACATAAATCAGCCTTTGTTTCCACGCTGACATGGCCTCCCCAAAACCCCTATCCATTGGGGGTTTTTGACTATCCCAAACACCTGGCCAAGCAAAGGGGGATGGGAAATATCATCCACAGCCCGGGTGACGCCCACCCCAACCAACGGAAACAACAATGAAAATTTGTTAGGTCCCGGGGTTCGGAACCCCAAACCCCGATTTCGGCCATAAACCGGGGCACCAGGCCAAACCCAGCCGCCCGGGCCAGGGTGGTAACCGAGGTGGGATACAGGGGAGTTTTTTCGCGTCGCGTGATTTACGAACGCGAACTTTACGGCGGAACAATTACGGAAACAAAAAAATTTGGAAGCCCTTATGAATAAAAAATTAAATTTAATGTAAATCATTTATTAATGCTCCCATTAAATTTTATATCACCCATGGCCTTGAAATTTTGGTCAAAGGGTTTTTTCATCTGATTATTTTAATACTTTAGATGATTTTTAACTTTTCACCACGCAAAAAGGCCTTAAATGTGTTCGAAGACCGAACAATTTTCTGATTTCAAAAGATAATTTTGAATCAAAACATATATATAATGAATAGCTTTTGCAGATGTAAAGGGGGAAAATTGGTTTGTTTTATTATTTTAAAAAGTTTTTTAAAATTGTGTTTTTTTAAATAAAAATTTGCGTTTAACGTAAAAAAAAAGTTTTTAATAAAAACCAACAACTGATCAAATTATCAAACCGATAATTGGGGAAAGTAGTTTTTGTGAGAAAAATGGAGCACTCTTTTTTGTTCGAATATTAGTCTTAAAATTTTCCCGGTTGTTTGAATTGATTTTAAAACATCAATTTGAAAAATTTGAGCCAAGCGGGTTAACATTTTTAATACAAAAAAGTTTCCAATTTTCTTTAAACTGACAAGATGTTTTTTAAAAGAAAAACTCGTTTCGAAAATGGTTTTTTAAAACAAAATGGATATAATTATTTTTTCTTACCGGATTATTATAATTTAAATCCACAATTTACGGATTTTTCGATTAAATATATTTATTCCCGACGTTTCATTTTTTCCAGCACCATGATACGTTTAATCACCAAAATTCCCCGTGATCATGGATGATATTTAAAAACCGAAAATCAAATTAGGGTTTATCAAATAGTTTTGTTTTTGAAAGTCTTTCTAGTAACAGTATTTTATCTTTCTAATTTTCAGATTAAAATTTGCTGAAAAAACCCCATAACGAAGAATTTAATTGTGAATGAGATTAAGAAAAGACATTATGGATATATTGAAAGAATTAAATTAAATAATCCCTTATAAGCAGTGTTATATTATCGTTTGTAATTATTATACGGACAACATAATTTCTCATATCGAAAAGGTTTTGTTCCCACCGGAATAAAGAATGCTGTAAAAAAGTTTTAGAATTTAACGTTTAAGATTTTAGTTTTTAAATGATTTCAGACGTTTCTAGGGTCCCAGGGTCACGAGTAAGACTGACAGACATTTATCATTTCCAAAAGGATTAAAAAATATACATAAATATATTTTTTGGGGCGAGGGAAACGGCAGCGGCCACCGATGGAAGGATCCACGCCCAAGAAACCTCCAGTTAAATGCCAACGCGCCGCCACCGGCGGTGTTCCCGAAGATGGTCCGTTTCCCGAAAACGCTGGCTACGGTGCCCTTTCAAACAGGACCGAGTGTTTTCACACTGCTTCGGGCGAAAGACGCGCCCCCCGACGGTCTCCTGTAAACAGGGGACCTATCACCGGTAAATTTAAAGCTATTAATGCCGCTAACTTGTAATTGGGTTATACGCTGTTATAACACAACACGATAGAGCTCGAATACGTTTTGTTGCAATCGGGTTAATTACTTAAGCTTCGTGGTTGTTCTTAAAATTTTAAGAATACATAAAATTATTTTTTTATAAATAGTCTAAATTTAATTTTAAGTCTATTAAAATATATTGCTTTTCCAAATAGAATGTTGTCATAAAATGTGTGTGCTTTTTTTAAAAAAAATCAGAATAGAATACGAATGGAATGACATACCTAAAAATAAATTACGCTAAGAGCGGTAACCGCTGTGATTGATTAATTATTGAAAAATTTGGAGTACGTTGGTATTTTCATTTCTTTGAAGCTTTCTAATAACAGAAATACTGAACAGAAATTTAAAGTTTCTTGTGAAGATAATCAGTAAAATTAATCAGACATGAAAAGAAAATCGAAGTTTTACGTATATGCTATTAATAAAAAAATAAAAGCTATTACAAAAAATATATTATAAACGAATAACATCGTACAATGCAGAAGCTGCTAACATCACGTGAGAAAATTAATATACATAAAGCCAAGTTAACTGCCTCCGTAGCCTAGTGGTATGGGCGTGTGCTTTAGAAACCGGAGGTCATGGGTTCGAATCCTGCGGGGACTCAACAAATTTTCATTGTTGTTTCCTAGTAGGTTAGGGCAATTTGGCCCGATCTCCTAATTGTCTGAAAAGTAAGATGATCCATGCGTCGGATGGGCATGTAAAAAGTCGGTCCACCCACCAACCCGCATTGGACCAGCGTGGTGGGATACGGTCCAAAAACCGCCTAATGGATAAGGTGTATTAGGGGAGGCCTATGTCCAGCAGTGGACTATCACAGGCTGATGATGAAAGCTAAGTTCAGATCAGGAACAGAATGTGTATGGTATAATTATTCACTTTCTATCGAATATGTTATTCATCACAATTTCTTTGGATGCATCTACTCTCTTACGAACATCTGTCTGTTTACTATAATACTTAACTTTAAAAGGTTTCCCTTGCTGTTTCGAAACTTTAATCTGGCTAAACAATTTTTACGAACTTTTAAAGTTACTAATGATACAAAGTTCTAAAATCGGTACTACCAAGATGCTGTTTAACCTTTTGCTTGTGGAAGTCAGATGCCACTCGCTCTATGTAAACACTGTTGTTAGTTTTTACTTCTTGTACTTCTTCCGTAGGACATTATACAGCAGTCTACTACTCCAAATAGGCATTCTTATCACTTACAATAAAAGTCAATTTAGTCCGACAATTCTTTGATTTTGCGCTTCTGTAATATAAATAATTAATTAACACAAATAAATTCTTAAAACATAAACACGATCATTTGTGTTAAATTTCAAGTAAAGTATGTTTTAGAAATATTGGATCCGGTAATGAGTAATAAAATCTCACTCATTTGTCAACTTTATTGTCATCGACAGGACTGTTTGCGGAATGTAAACAACATTGCCTTAATCGATTTTAGATTTATGAGCCAATAAACCTGATACATATTTACTTGAATTACAACAGATCATATTTTCAGTATATTATAATTCAGCAAAAACTAGATCATGCGGCAAATAAAATAAGTCGCCTGGGTAGAAAAAAAAAGTTTGATTTACAAACTGACAAGAACCCTTAAGACGCCGATTATTTTAGACAATAGCCTTTTTTATTGTATAGTTACAATTTCTGTAAAAAAACGCAATAAAAGCCGCTAAAGTTCTTATGTTCAGTATCGGGTAAAAAAAATTATATTCTTCCACCAAAAATTTACAGAATAATAAATGGTTACTTAATAATTTTACTTATTTTAAGTAAACTATCTAATATATATAGTTTAAAAATTAGATGATTTTCATCATCATCAGCAGCCTCTATCTCTCCACTGCTGGACAAAGGCCGATTTCAATGAACGATGTAAGAGACGACCGCCCTACAAAATTTCAAAACAAACTACGAAGAGCTTGTACCATAACAATACGTACTTAAAACGTAAAGTTTTTTACAGTAGAATTTGAACTCACTCAGTTAATTAATCACGGTAAGTAGATATTACTTGGTATTGTAGGTAGGTATATTTCACTTAATTTTATAGCATTAACGATAGTGCTTGTCTAATTGCATTTCTTAATAGATAAACAATAATACGTTTCAAGATATTTTAAACACATGTGTGTTTTTAAAACCTTAATCATATTATAGTCCGGCTAAGTTTCAACTGTAACATTTAAGTTATGGCAACGAATTTTTTATTGTGTTCATTCGTCCATGACTGCAGTACACGGTTAAAGTTTGTTGGAGTTAAATATGTAGGCAAGATTACCATAAGAAAATAATACTTCCCTAATCTGATTGTACCATGTTAATAAACCGGAGGTCGGGGACTCAATAAATTTAGACTGTTGTTTCCTAGTTTAGGGCAATTTGGGCCGATCGCCTAATTGTCTGAAAAGTAAGATGATCCATGCGTTGGATGGGTATGTAAAAAGTCGGTCCACCCTCCAACACGCATTGGACCAGTGTGGTGGGATACGCTCCAAAAATCCTCTAATGGATAGGAGTATATTAGGGGAGGCCCATGTCCAGCAGCGGATTATCACGATGATGATGAATACTAAATATCAATTTGAAATATTGAAAATTTGCCGTTGCTCTAATGTAGGATTCTTATCAAAATGTTCTGTTATCATTTCATGTCATAAAATAGTTGAATTTAAGGTTTTTGAAATATGAATTTTTTATGGCCTGATTATGGAAAGCGTTCAAAAATAAGTAGAATAGCAGGAGCAATCGTAACGAACTAATTTCAAAACTAAACGCACTATTATCACATAGATAATTTTGATCATTTCCACGATATCGTGCGTGCTACAATTATTTTTTTTAGTTTCAAATAATTAATCATTGTACAGTAAGCCTTACGCAGAGAATAAATAGATAGGGATATGTTTATGCCAGCTTTATAATACACAATATTTCAAGTACAAGGAGTTCTAGACCTTCTTGCTTAGAAGGTGAAGGCAAATAGCAAGAGTAATAATACAAGTATTCGGTTGAAATGACTAAAAAGCTTATAAGGAGACATTCTTCCATGATAACTGATATCCTTTCCTTTTTTTAAGTAAAAAGGAATTTAGAATTTCTATTTAAGGGTAAGGTAAAGTTCTATTTATCTTCTGGTCCGAGGATAGCAAAAAATTATTTTATTAAATAATTTAAAAATATTATGATATATGAGATATAAGATATATGTATGAGAATGATTAAAAGATCTATAGAAAATAAGATAAATACAGAGTTTACGGCTAGAAGATTACCGAGTTCATCACATATATGTTAAAATATTCAATTACTTTATAGTATAATTGATACAGCTGCTAAGTAGTGGAAGACCCATGGGAGTATTTCCTTCGTAGCGTTTTAACACAAGTGACTAATTAATACAATCCCGCGGGCTAGCTCTGTGCATTACATTGCATCCGTAATAATTAAAATTAATATGATGTGCAAGATTATTAATGGCTTTGTCATAATCTGTATGAAACAATGCTTTTTACTCACTCATTATTCATGATATTGTACAAATGAAAATGGCCTTTTACAAGCAGTTTTTAAATTAAAATGATGTGAAATCTGTATGGAATTATGGTTGCGCGGGCGCGTGATCACTCAAGTTTTGTCAACCAACTATGATTGGACCAACTAGCTCGAGTGACGGCGATATGGTAGATCCTATTTAAGGACCAGAAGCTAGGAGGCGGCTCGAAGAACCATATGCGTAATCCAGCTCGGACAACGTGGTTATGAAGCCGGATTGGAAATGCGATAAAAGGAAGGATAAATACCTCGTCTGATGGCGGCACAGCTGCAGGCGTCTTCGTTGATGCGGTTGGGGTTTCGCGGTAAACGTAAAACTATTAGAACGGAGCATTGGCCATTCGCGTCGCGTGACTTTAAAATATTATGCGCTGCGTAGGAACTCCCGAAGGCAATTGTTCGAGGAAAAATTAAAGGAAAAAAGGACGGTCCTTTCGCCTACCCTCCTTTTTTTAGTAAGAGATGGAATGAAGATTATTGCGGAACCGATTTGCGGCTGTGGTAGGCGACATATAAATGCGCGCGAACAAATTATGTCATTTTAATTTTTTGAAACTTGTGAGCACTTTTTCTGTACTAACGAATTTCGATATTTTCTCATCTATATTACTTATCTTTTTATTTGCATTTATAACTACATGTAGTGAAGTTTTGTCATAGAGTTCAATTTGAGATAAGCAAAGATATCAACAAACTAAATATATGACATTAAAAGTGTTTTTGAATCTGTCTTTTCAGGTATGAACATACTAGTTTAGTTATAATTACTAGTTTCGTTAATTTTGAATAGTGATTAAGATATTAACTTTCCATAATTTATAACAAAAACGTGTTGTTGTTATTTAAAAGTTACACATTTTTAAACAAGAACGCATAAATACGCTTTAGCATATGCTAGCATTTTTGTGTACTTTACGTATGTCTACTGGAGCTACGTATGGTAGTTACGTTTTCTCGTTTTTAAGATGTATCATTTTATTTTGCTAAACAATCATTTAAATTTAGATTGCGTATCAGTGACAATTTCGTTAATGTCATACATTTCAAAGAAAGTGGATTGCGTCCCGCTTTAAAGTCCTCCGTATTGAAAGCTTTCCACTTTGTCTGATTGATGTTGAATACGTTCTATATTTATTCTGTAAAATATTAAATCGATAAAGTGTAATAATGCAATAATATTGTTTTAATACTGATTAATATTCAAGTTATTAATATGAATGACTGAGAAATATTAGTATCCAATAAACTGAACGTAGCTATGCAAGCGCCAACCCCTAAGATTGTAAGCGTAAGCATTTGATCATTTACCTTATAAGAATTATAGGGATACAAGCCTAACTTTTATTCTAAGCAAGATCAGCACTTTCAGTTTGCACGACTTTTCCGGTGGTGGCATGGTACGGAACTCCGCCTTTACATCTCACTCTGTCAAGAAGTGTGTAGTTAAGTTAGATTAAGGATGTCAGATCCTCAAGCTGTTACTCAGGAAACATGACATGATTCTTTGGTGCCACTGCAAAGTATTCTACATTTTTCAAGAGCTCAATCTGAATAATATTATTTTAAACATGTATCCAAATTTTACATAGGAGAAAAACACAGGTTGATTTTTAATTTTTAAATTGCCCATCACCTTGATATTTATTACCTACCATATATTTCACTTTTAATATGTGTTGTTTAACGAGACTGCCAAATACTCTTAGTATATACGCACTAAGACATCTAATTACAAATGTTTCAGCGGAGTATCGAATGTATTAAAAGCCTTTGAATTATTCATTTGCGTTTGGGGAATTGCCAGAAGCTACGATATCATTAATTGTAGTCTGCGGTTTAACGATGAGGCCCGACTAAAATAATGAAAAGCTCACAACATGTTAAATTAACACATTTGATGAACTTTTTCTTAATTCTGTATTCTTTAGATTGTGTGTTGCTGTATTATTTATAAAGTAGGTTATTCTAATCAATAAGGAATATTTTTATTTTTACTTTTAAGTGATTGTGTTACATTAAAGCACATTAATATTTAGGTTTTGGGAATTAGTTCAGATTTATATTTAAAACATACAGTAAATTGGCTTAGGCTGTCTATCTATGCTAATTTATAATCATAACTTGCTTATTTGCTAAATTTCATATTAAACGCGTAGATTAACCGTGATTTTTTTATTTATATGTCAGCGCAAGTAGTTCCAACTATTAACTTTATAGTTAAATTTTGTTAACTTGCTAAGATATAAAATTGTAATTAGTCTATATTAAGATATCAATGTTATAGACACTCGATTCTTAAGTGTTGTATAGAGTTTAACTAATTTCATTAACTTGCGATTACCCTTTAATATCGTTACAAGCGATATCAAAAGTGTTTATTATTGTGATGTTTAGACATTGTGAATAACTTTCTAAACTCAATTCGATAAAAAATTCGAATTGATAAAAGAATTTCTACTAAAACTACTTAAACATAACTCGATGCAACACATGATATTGTTTCATTTATTGATTGATTAAACGCTGTAATAAAATAATCTAATTTTACTATTAGTTTTTAAGATTCATTTAAGGAATTGTGTGAGTAAATTAAACGGCTGGAAAAGGGCTGGATTTGTTATGAAATCACATTGTGGTGTAAGCTATTCTGCAAGCAGGTTATTCTGTGAGTACCTTCTAATTCGTCACTACTATAGAACTGTGATAAGTGTTTAATTGTTGCAATTTAAAGTGTTAGTGTTTTTTTTTTTATTTTAGATTTCAATATAAGTTGTTTAGTTTCATTGATTGCCAATAAGTGACCCTGTTGAAGAGATAAGTGGCGTCAGCCCGGCTGACGTCACTGTTTCTAAAAATGCCATTGGACCAGATGCCTCGATATATATCTTACCTCGTTGCTCCGCTCCTAGAGCTCCGATTTTGTTCATTCTTCAATTCTTCAATTAAAGATATTTGCTTTCAATTTGCCCCATTTTTAAAAAGTTTTGTTTAAAAAGTAGTTCCATAGATATTTGAGAAATAAAAAAAAAACAATATGGTACCAAAAATCACAACCTCGTGCGATCAAATAACAAACGCTGCAAAACCTTAAAAGATAGACATAAAGTATGTTTTACGTATTTGTATTGTACTACTTAAATTTGTCTAAAATTAGGTCATGGACAGCATATATCTATGTTTAAAGAATAACGCATAATAAGCATTTTGATGTAAACATGTAAAAATTGCAATGGGCACTTTCAAAGCTTATTTAAGATATTACAGTTTAAGTTAACATAAAGTGCATTTAAAATTTTATTTTTTTATTTTACATTTTACGTGCATAAAACGAGTCATAGATGTATTGACTTATTGATGATTTTCATTGATGATGAAATGAATACCTTAAAAGTTATCAGAGATTTAAAAGGCGCTGACAGAAAAAGCGACGAAATTTCGCACGGAGAGCACGATGTTACCCGCTTATATTGCGAAAAATTGTAATACGCTGTTAGAAGTTGGTCATATTTATTTGTTATAATTTCACATGTTGTGTAATTTATTTTAAGATTTTGGTCTGCCTTAACAAGTAACCGACGTAATTACAGTATTCCGGTTTGAAGGACACTCTTGAAATTATCAGCTTTCGTTTACGTTGTGTAAACGAAAGCTAAGTGACAGCCAATTTCTCATGGGGGCGAGCGGACTTGTGGCAACTCACTTTTAGATGAACTTCTTACTCGACTTTTGGCATTATTCAATAAATTAAGTAAATGTATAAAAGTGTATTTGTTAACTAACTTTAAAACAAATGACATGACACCTGTTAAAAATTCTATTAATAGTAACACGTAGAAGTCAAAAACACGTAAAAAATTACAAGACGAATGAGATAGAACGATAAAAGAGAAGAATATAATTTCAGAAGCAAATCTCTCCTTAACAGTTACGATTAAGTTTTAAAAACTATTAATTTACCAATTATATTTTCGTGATACGTATCAGTTCCCTTCAAGGGAATACAGTACATTTTCTTTTTTTTTATTTTAAGAACATAGTTTAAAATCAAATTATACGTTCGGAATTCTTAAAAAATGAAAAAAATGAATTTACATTCAGCTGGTCTGCTTGCGGCTTGATGTAAAAAATACACAATATACTCTGAAGTCAAGAACCCAAGAGTAAAGTGCATTCTAGGGAATCGTTGTCCTATAAGAACAAAGCTGGCCTTGACAACCGGGACCGGCTTTTTACATGCCTATCTGTAAATAGTTCATATATAACAACAGTAATTATTTTCGATTATCATTATACATTTAGTAAAATAGTTTTAATGTATTTACTCATTATAAAGTTAACAAATCGATCCGAGAAATCAAATAGATTGTGATATACAATCATTCGAACTATGTATCCGTAATTGTTTATGTTGTTAATACTCTTACGTTATTTTCCATCATTTTTGATTACCACATAAATTATTCACCTTTATATAAAACATTTTTCCCTAGACTATATTACATTTTTTTTTAATCTGATCACAAGTGTTCTTCGTATAGAATACCCTTTCAGAGTCATCGATGCAGCTAATTAAAGGTAACGAGCGAGTTATTTGAGGATGAATGTGGTCTAGTGATTTTTCTAAACATGTTAGTAAATTTATACGAGAAGCTGTTGAAACGTAATAAGTTTTGATTGAAATCATTAGCAAATAAATTAAGATATCACCAATTTCAATAAACTCGTGTCATTTCATTAAAGACCTTAAATTAACAAGCGAATCAATCATAATTAATGTTTTTCTATTCAAACGTTAATATTGATGAAAAAAAATGATAAAACTTATTTGTTTGTATATATTTCTTACCATAGTAAAAAATACCTTTCTACGAAAAAAAAAAGAAGTGATGTATTTGCATGTATAATGCAAATGGAGCAATATAAAACTATATCGCACACGAGTCGGAACCGCTGCGATTGATAAAATATTGAAATGTTTTTATGTATAGAGTAGTAATGATAAAACGCTTCTATTTGTATAGTACCGCTGGCGCTATTCACATTTATTTTAGTTGAGCGCCTTCAAAAAAGGTGGAGGTAGCTTATTTGGAGTGTACAATTTTCTATCTTATTTGTAAGCTAGTAGTTAATAATAAAAGTTTATACGCCATTTATCCATCACATTATCAAAATGAAACTAATTTAAAAGTAAACGATTACGAAATCATGAGCCGATCCTAAAATATATTAATTCACAAAAAAAAAAAATGTTTGAATGTTTTGAGTGAATTTGACAGAAAATACACTCGACGCAAAATGTTTGATGTAATAAATAGTTTTATATTCAAAGCTACTTCGAATGCCTACAAATTCTGAATCTGATTTATATAAGCTGATTGAATCTTTGTAGGTTTTCACAAAGGGTAATCTTTTTTTTATTTTTTCGATATCCGTTGTTAGAATTATAAAGCTTTAGTCTATCCTAGTAAAGATAATAAGTTTAAGCTGTAATTAGTTCATTAAATGAGGTCTAATAATTTATAAGTAAAAAATATACGGTATGCCTATTTATTATGATAGAAACTCTTGAACAGTTTTTAAAGAGTTTATAAAGAATACTATAATAAGAATATAAAATGTGTTTAGTGCAATAGGTACATAAACATGCATATAAATATTTTTAAAGTTATTCGATCAATATTGTAATATCGATCATCTGTAATATTCTAGCTATCAGGGCGGTTGCGAGTACACAGAACAAATCATTTACTGTCTATGTATTTTTCTCCCATATGGCAATTAAGCCTAGTTTCTTTCTGGACCCCTTTTTTTTTCTTTGAAACTCTGGAACGCTGCATCCAGCGCCAAATACCTGACCTATACCACCACGTTGACGATTATGGAAGGAAACTTGTTGGAGTGACATGTTTCCACCTCGTATTTAAGGAAATAGGCAAAACAACGGAAATTTACCGCTTTGCACATGCTGAAGAATATATATAATGTATAAAAACTTACAACGGAGCCTCAACGCCCATGTCTTCTGGGAAACAGATTCGGATCTGCTCGTCTATATAAGATTCACGACAAAGACGCGCAACTTCCGACACCCTTTTTTTTGTCTATTGTCGCCGTTTCTATGGAGGATTCTCATTAGGAGGCGCCTTCATTTTGGCCGGTGACTTCAATAACACACCGATGGAATAGTCATAGTAATAACCCGCGAGGCTTATCATTAGACGCTCTGTCAGAAGCACTTAATTTCAGTGTCGTTGCTCCGTTGATGCAAACGCACTTTCCTCACAATGTGAACCACAGACCGGATGTGCTTGATATTGCCCTCCTCAAAAATGTCAACCTCGCTCTCAGAGGCATAGAGGTCATCAACGACCTAACTTCAGACCATAGACCCGTTATCCTCAAACTAGGACCTCCTGACTCACCCAACATCACCACTAAAACCATCCTCGACTGGCGCAAGCTGAAGTCCCAGCTAGACTGCACTAGCTCACCCCACCTTGACTCCATTCCTACAGTCCTAAATAGCGCTGATGACACGAATCTCGCTGCTCATGCGCTCACAAGTCATGTCCAAAGTGTCGTCGAGGCTTCCTCGAGGCAATCCGTGGAGGATAACCCCGCTGGGCTTTGCCAACGACATCAGGACCTCTTGCGACGCAAGAGGGCGGCGATTCGTGCCTACGATTGGTATCCGACCGAGCGTAACCGAAGGCAGCTGCGCGCCCTTGAACATCAGTCCAAGACGCGCATAGCTGAATTCAGGAACGATCGGTGGGATAACGATCTAAGCAATATGCATCCCTCACATCTCGCCTTCTGGCGACTTCCTAAAAGCCTGAAAGGCGGTGTCGGACTCGCTCCAATGCCGCCTCTCAACAATCCTAAAGATCCCAATGCTCCTCTAGCGTTTCTCGATGAGGAAAAAGCCGAATGCCTGGCCGACAGCCTCGAGGCCCAATGCACGCCAAGCACTCAACCGGTCGACGCCGCTCACCTCCGAAAGGTAGAGAGCGAGGTCGACCGGTTGACCCAAATCCCTCCGCGCGATATAACGTCACCGGTAACGGAAAGCGAAGTCAAGTCAATTATCAAAAACATTAAACCACGGAAAGCCCCGGGCACCGATGGAATTACAAACCGCGTAATTAAAATTTTACCGACTCACTTAATTAGCCTCCTCGTCCTCATATATAACGCAGCTCTTTCCAAGGGTATTTTCCCAAACACTTGGAAGGACGCTGAAGTTATAGGGTTATAGGGTTCTTAAACCCGGCAAACCACCTTCCCAACCTACCTCCTACCGTCCCATTAGCCTCCTCAAAGGCTTTGGGAAAATCTATGAACGCCTAATCCTAGCCCGCTTACACGAATTTATGAATTCGAGAGGGCTTCCTGTTCCAGTGCAATTCGGCTTTCGAGCCAAACACTCATGCACCAACCAAGTTCATCGTATTACGGAACACATCCGAGCCAAAATGACACAGGGTCAAATAACAGGAGCACTTTTTCTCGACGTGGCGAAAGCGTTCGATAAAGTGTGGCACGAAGGGCTTATATACAAGTTATATAAGCTCGGCGTGCCCGACCGTCTCGTACTCATAATACGAGACTTTCTCCGGAATCGAACGTTTAGATACCGCGTCGAGGGCACTAAGTCGCAACCACACCCGGTCCTAGCCGGCGTACCTCAAGGCTCTGTATTGGGCCCTGTGTTATTCACCCTTTACACAACCGACATCCCATCCTTCAAAACTGTAAACACCGCCTTATTCGCAGATGACACCTGCATCTATACTTCCGGTCAATGTCCTATCCGCTTATCCGAGAGACTCCAATCCGCAGCCAAGACCCTAGGGGATTGGTTTTGGAAATGGAGGATCGAAATCAACCCTTCCAAAAGCGCGGCCATTCTGTTTTCTCGGAAACGAAAGCCGATGCTTCCTTCAAATATCCGCCTCCTTGATTGCCCCATCCCTTGGGTCAGCCAGACCAAATACCTCGGGGTAATCCTAGACCACCACCTATCCTTTGGCCCGCACATAACGCAGGTCAAAACAGAGCGAGCCTTCGTCCTCGGTCGCCTGTTCTGCCTAATCAATCCCAAAAGCAAGTTGTCTCTGCGCAATAAGGTGCTGCTATACAAGACGATCGTACGTCCTATCCTTACCTATGCCAGTCCGTCTTTGCATATGCAAAACAATCCCAAATAGACAAGCTCCAAGTCCTGCAAAACAGATTCATGCGCAGGGCCACGGTGCCTTATTATCTGCGCAACCATGACCTGCACATGGATCTGGAATTCCACAATCCGCAGTACCTTAAACAAGCATCCATCAGATACTTTGACTCGGCTTCGCAACATCCTAATGAATTGGTACGAAGCGCCGCCCTTACGTACTAATCAATTCGCTACGGAAACACAAAAACATAGGCGAGCGCGCCATGTACTACTGACACGGACGACGAAACAACTGTCAACAAGCACGTGTGAAAGCACTGAGACGAACGCACACCGCCCTACCACCACCACCACTTCCACTATCGAGCCGAGGTTCGGCCCACGGGCACCCTCGATAAGTGTTGCAACGGTATAGGCATGGACCTGACCAGCGGCTGATCGAGCCGAGGCTCGCCTCGTGGGCACCCTCGATCAAGCACGCTTACGGCATATATACAAAGTGGCAGCCGAGCCGAGGTCCCCTTCAGGGGTCCCTCGGTGCTAAGCCACAGAATAGAGGTGAAGCCTGTGCACACTTAAGTTGCACAGCCCTCGAACCCGACGGGTTGTAGCGGTTAACTCCACCAACGTGAGTTCATCCGAAAAAAAAATGGAGGGCAGTAAGCCAGGGACGGGACTGCTCTGGCTGCCGGTCATTGTGGAGTTGTAGACGGCTCTGTGCTCATTGTCAAAGTCATCGTTTTAATTTTCTTATTTTTAAATGTATTTCTATCTCCTGAAGTGATCATTTATGAACAATTATCTCTTATGTATTTTAAATAAAACTGAAACTTTACTTTAAACATTATATTCTTGTTTCGTTATTCATCTTCTTTTCAGACAAATGGGTGATCGCCCAAATTGCCCTAACCAACTAGGAAACAACAATGATAATTTGTTGAGTCCCGCAGGATTCGAACCCACGACCTCCGAATTCTAAAGCACTCGCCTATACCACTAGGCTTCGGAGGCAGTTAAAACTTGTTGTAACGTGCTAATTTAGCTTGTCTTAAACCGATTCGGCAAAATACAGAATCAGACTACATGGAGTTGCTAGGAATCTACATTTACTCGAAGCTTACATTATAGTCCTTTAAGAACTTTCCTTGCAAAATAATAACGTGTATTCGTATTGTGTAATAAATCTACTGGATTATTGAAATCAAAACTATGGGGGATTTTATTTCTTACGGTAGAATTATTTTCAAGAATGTATAGACGATAACCATTAAAAAATTATTGCAAGAACAGTTTAATGTATCAATTAATTGCCTAAAAACTAACGTGTTAAGTGAGGTACAGACTGTACTGTATTTAAATAAAAAAAAATAAAAGGTATGAAAATAATTTTATAATTTTTATCATATTTTCAAAAATTTTGTAGCGTAAACAAGTTTAATTTCTACACAACGCAGCATTAAATTATATTCTCTATGTAACGCGGCACTGGTTTTGAAATTAAACGAAAACCCTACTCATAAAAAATTTATACATCTCATAATCTGGTGCATTTTAGCCTTGATTTAATTTTTTTTTTCGAAATGATTTTTTACAAGAACATAGATCTAAGAATAAATAATTGATATAACGTTTTAAGCCTTAATAAGCACGAATTAGTAATTTTAATTAAATATAATAACTACAAAGGATTTTTAATAAAAAATAGCCAGCATGGTTTTCGTAGATGCCATTCACGTAATAACCTTCTTGAGAATTTAGCAAATAAGTTTAGCAAACAAATACTTTCAATTAATATGATTTTAAAAATATTAGTAGAGCGAATACAAATAACAATCAATTTTGGGTATTGCATTGTTATCGAGGCGTTATATGTACTTTACATCAGCTTTCAACCACTAGCTTTATACGCACTTATTCATTAGGATCTTAATTAATTTTTTACTTCTCGCCTGTATAATAATTTGGGGAGAAAGTTATAATATCTTAAATCTGTAAAGCGGTTTTGCAGTTAAAAAACGTTATTTCATAAAAAACCTTTTATTTAAAATTACCTTAATGGTACTTTAAGGTATAAATAATGTATACCAGTTTATATTTTATCTTTTAATGAAATAGTGTGTGCTCTTAGATATTTACGAGATGATACAATGGAACTAATTAAAAGGATAATGCTTGTTTTGCACAGCCATAATTAGCGACAACAGCTGTTACGAGATGTAATTATTTTCTATCGAACAAGGCAAATAACACAATTTTGCTTGTAAAATAGAAAAACTAGAAACCTTTGAGATTTGGTTCTTCGGCTCAACAAAATCCATTCGTTTATTAAATGAATTGTATATACTATTGCAATTACAATTATTAGTACAAGAGGGATTAAATGCAAGGCTGACGATAATTCCTTCTGAGCAGTGCTAAATTATCATTTGTTATATCTAGTTATACCGGTAACATAGTTTCTTGTTTTGTATTTTTGAAATTAGGTTTTCTGTTACTCAAGTGAATACTATACATGGCAATTAATACAGTTTTACGGATTTTATCGAGTTTATTTACTTTGTAATTATTTTAAGTGTTATCAGATGTTTCAAACATTTTACAGGGTGACGGCACAAACTGACAGACCGATATTTATCGTTTGCAAATAGGATTAACAAACATACATATACTAAGAAATATACTTCAAATAGGTATAAACATATTAAAGTTATCTTTGGCACTGACTAATAATTGGGTTGGATGTTGAGATAATACTCATAATAATATAAATTTTTTTAGGGCGACCGGTTTTAAACCCAAAAAAGAAAAAATCATATTTGCAAAAAATCACACATGTTCATGAGATTCCAACCTTCAGTCTCTCTTCTTGTGTGAAACAAGCGAGTAAATTACAAAGCTTGGTGAGTATTTTCAAATTTAAAGAATACATAAAAGTTATACATTTTAAAAATAATTTGATTGATTTTATTCTATGAAATTGTAAAATGTCAAAAAAAAATATATGGGTAATCGTTAATCAATTTGTTATAAGAATATATTTTATAATTTAATTTTATGTAACGTAATATTATATAATACACACATAGTACACATACATTACATAAAATTAAATGTGTGTATTAACCTGACAGAATAGAATACAAATTAAATGACATAATAATAAATCGCAAAAGGGCTGTAACCGCGTTAAAAGTATGTTTTGCAAATATTAGATCGTGTAACGACTAACGAGATCACTCATTTGTCAACTTTATTGTCATCGACAGTGTTGTTTGCGGAACGTAAACAACGTAAATTGATTTTGGTTTTATGAGTCACTAAACCTGATAAACATTTACTTGTATAGCAACAGATCATATTTTCAGAATATTACAATTCAGGATATAAGTCACTAGGGCAGGAAACAAAATTTTTAATGTGCATTTGCATGTTGTTTCAGACAATAGCATAGTTAAATTACTAATCGTCAACATTAACTTTATTTTACAGCAGTAGTCACTACTAACTAAATAACTAATACTAAATACAATTTATACTTTTTGATTAATTTTATGAATGTTAATGCTCAACTGTTCTTGTGATTCCTTGTAACAGTTTACACTAACATGATTATGATATCAATCAATGGCATTTTGCCTTCAGTTAAATTTTGTTAACAAAAGAAAAAATCTGTATAATGAAATTACGACAGCTCCGATACATTTGAAAGTGTTTGATTACCTGTTAAAAAGAAGACAAAAGTATTATTACTGGGTAAAGGAGACGAATGATCTAATATCTTAAAGAAGCGAGTGGAACTCGATGTCTCACGTTACATTTTACAGGCAGACGTATCATATACTATCTGGTCGAATATAACCTTTAAAATAGTTGTCATGATATGAAATGGGGATAAGTCGGATGGGCAAATAAAAAGTCAGTTTACCCACCAAACCGCATTGGACCAGCGTGGTCCCACTATGCTGGTCCAATACAAGTACGGTCCAAAAACCCAAATCGGGGAAGGCAAGCATTAGGGGAGACATGTATCCAGCAGTGTAACACAGGCTGATGATGATGATGATGATATAGATGGGTTATCTAAATACGTTTTAGGCAAAACGATAGCAACTTTAACTTAATATATTGAACGTCATTGCTGGTCGAAAAAGATTATGAAACCAGATTAAGAATTTATTATTTCTTATATTAAATCCTGTTTATGTAGTGTTAACAACCACTTTTTTATCGAGATGGGGTCACGGGAATTTTTTCGTAGTCTTCTACGACCCCACCAGCGTTGGACACCGAAGCAGCCCTATCTCGGCCCTACGGCCCTCTGGGCGCGTCGAAACTAACGCGTTCTTCGTCTCGGCCCTTGTAGTAAGGTAACCGAGTCCCCCGAGTCTGTTTTTCAGGCGCCATAGGAACCAGGAGTTCTCAGCCCACACAGGGACGAGACTCCCAGCCCCAGTGGCAATCCCGCCTAGCTCTACTTCGGCCGCAGAAGAAGAGAGAACAATGAAACCATGCGAATGTTCCCTTCCCACGGCCCTCAACACTGCATCAGCGTGTGGCTCCGCGAGTCGCGGAGAATAGGAGAGGCAGCCTACGGAATACGACACTCCTCTTCCCGTGCGACTCCACCTTGGTTGCAACAGGACAGGAAGGGCGGCACACCTACCTCCTGCAACCCGTCCCTCGCACCCTCCTAAGCCATTCCAAAGTGGGCTTGAACAGCCCTCTTGGGGCAGCCTCCTCCACGGCTGTTGCCACAGCCCAGCCAGGTTCCTCTTAGCTTCCTCGCGGCTGAGCCCCACCGCTACGACAAATTGAGAACCTGTGGGGGGAGGGGGGGGGGTAGTGTTAACAAACAATGGCAACATAGATCAACAGGAAACTACAATGTTATACAACTTATTATATATTTAATGATTGTGTTCAGTTATTCTAACCGGTTGATATTGTCTTTGTAATATTTAAAGGTCATTGATCGTTATTATTTCATTACATCTTGTTTTATATAGTTTAGTACAATAAATTGTTATGCAAATGGATTATTATAGATTTGTATAAAAAGGGAGGTAAATTAAAATTATAGAGAGTCTAGAACAGTCGTTAGTCGAGCGTCAGTCATTCCAATTCAGTAATTACAGCCATTCCAGAGAATACAAGTAGTGGAAAGCGACTAGAATATATATATTAATATTTGGTAAATATATCATATATATAGAGTAAAAATTAGATCATCATCATCATCAACAGCAGCCTTTATATCTTTACTGCTGGACAAAGGTCTTTTCAATGAACGCCAAGACGGCCAATTCCTTGTTACTCGCTGCCCACTTGAACCAGCAACTGTACGGAATTCGGTATTCCATTTGGTCGGGGGTCGACTTCCCATCACTCCAGAACCTAGTTGACCCATTTGCCATCCTTTCGCCAGTCTATATGGCCGTTCCACTGCCACTTCTACAAGATAATTATATTTGCGATATTTCGGTGACTTCTCTAACGGATAAATTTGTTGCGAATTTTATCTGACAAAGAATAGCACGTTGAGCTACGGCAAACTTGTAGACGAATCCAACAGTTAGAGGCCATGTTTCGGCCCCATAGGTCATCACAGAAAGCACGCATTCAAGGCGGTTCAAGACCCTCGTCTTCAAACCCTGCAATATCGGCGATGCGAGAATGTGGTTTAGCATCCAAAATGCAGCCCAGCCTAATCGGATCCTCCTAAAGACTTATCTCTCAAATGTGTGTCTTCCCAAATATTTAGGCCCAAGAAAAAGAGGAACTAAATTACATAATGTATCTTATTATTTTTTTCATAAAAAACTTTACCTTAAGCATTAAAATATATAGCAATAATTCTATGTATTCAATAGTAGAAATTCTATGTCGGTTAACTTACCGTCGGCTTCCAAGGAGGATGAAAGAGAAATTTAAAACCCTATCTTGATAGCATAGAAACTATTTGAGGTCGCATAAAACGAAGGATTTCTTAATTACCCTTGCATAGTGTAATAAGAACAAACCTGATACATTTATTTTTGAACAGATACAAAATATTACATTTTGTAGTCATTATTTTTATATCATTTTTGATTATAAACCTTATTGTGACACTTTTGTCACACATTAGTTTTACGTTTGCCTGCAAAATTAAAACTAAGTGTTTTTGCCTTAATACTAAAAGATGAAAGTTACAAAGATGTCAGGAGAAACAAATCGTTTTCATCAATAATACAGCAGACGCTTTGCATAAAGGAGGAACAATAATTTATAAAAATACAATATTTGTACAGGAAAAGTTTCTAGGTCAACCACTAGGATATACGTAATAATATTTTTATAAGATTATAGCAGCCATATTTTTTAAATGATAACTGCTAAACATGATTGATGCAAAACTTTAAGGATTACTAAGGTAAGTTGATATATTGTTTATAATTACTTTATATAATACACCCCTATCCATCAGAGGGTTTTGGACCGTATCCCACCACGCTGGTCCAATGTGGGTTGGTGGGTGGACCGACTTTTTACATGCCCATCTGACGCATAGTACTTGCATGATAATATTTTAAACAATTATGTATTTTCAAATTATGACCAAACTAATTACCAAATCAGCATTTAAGTTTAAGGTTATAATTTAAAATCGTTAAACATTTTCTTATGGACGTTATTATTAAGTTAAACAACAGTTCCAAAAAAATAAATTATGATTGGTCGTTAGGAAGTTAAAGAAACTTTTCATCGAGGAGTTTATTTGTCTACGTGAATGACCTGACTTTAAAATTTTAAGTTTTCATAAAGAATTAATAATGAGTCATATAAAATTATTGTGTATAAACAACATTTAAAATGGTTTCCGTGTAAACTTAATTACGCTTAGGTTTAGATTTAATAAAAAAACTACGGACTTGAAAAGCAAATTTTATATTTATTACCAATAAACTTCATTTTGAATGAACTAAAATCTTATTATAACACGATTTAGTTTTAGTCTGATAATGGAAAGTATTTTGCATTATCAGAAAAGGAGGAAAAACTAAATTTCATGTACAATTTTAATAACAAACTATATATAGCTATATATTTTAAATAACAATGCTATAAATGTGAAATTTCGTAAATTATGTGCATGTGTCATATTTGCTAATTTATAAAAGACGGTGAAATCCTTTACGATGCAGCTTTGTATTTGCTTATATAATACCGGAATACGGTATTCAGAGCCATTATATTGACTTTTTGATCGTCAAATAATCTACCACTGGTTAGAAAATGAAAGCTTCTGACCTGAGAAGAACCGGCTGTGCTACTTTTTTTTTTCTTCCTTTTTCAATAAGTTGATTACAAAATGTACAAAAGTACAACATATTTTGATGCAAGCAATTTATTACAAGGGTGTGTTATCATTAATGTAGTCGTTACAGCAACAATATGCTTTCACACACAAACGTTCCTTAACAACTTTCTTAAATTTATTATTAGACAAAAGCTGTACGTTTTCTGATTTTGTTGCAAAATCGTATGCTTTGCCACATTGAAGATTTTATTGTTCCTTGAAGTCTTGTGGTTGGAAGAACAAGTTTATACTTATTCCTATCATTAATGTTATGTGTATCACAATGTTTAATGAATTTGTTTTTATGTTTGTGAAAATCATCGTATTGTCAAATATGTATTGAGAAGAAACAGTAATTTTCCCATGTGATAGTGCATTGTGTTGATTTTAATAATCTAGGCGTTCTGACATCAATGTTAAAACATATTTGTGGCTTTTAATAGAAAAATGAAAATTTCTATAATACTTTATATCACATCGTTACAGTGTACGTCATAAAAGTTTTCTCTTTGCAATAAAGGTGACTCGTTTTGTGTCATAAATATCTATTGTATATAATATAATTTATAATTCATGTAATTTATCGAAGAATATTAATATTTATAAATAATGTATTTATTAATATGACCTTTCGTTTTATTACAGTGAAGGAATTTCGAATTTCTAGTCAGGGTTTGGCCATCGTTTGTACTTCTGGGCTCAGAAAGTATTGAATTAATAATTTTGCGTCTCACGCGGAATTATTTTATGATTTATATTATGTTGTATGAGATTTAATATCGAGCAGAATGATTAAAACATCTGTACAAAATGAGTCAAATACAGAGTTTACCGCATTATCCCAGAACATTATCCCAATTTCCTTAAATATTCAATGATTTTGTCCATATACTCTTACAGCCATTATAAAGTGGAAAGCCCACGGGAGATTTTCCTTTGTAGCGTTTAAACACAGGTGGCTGAGTAATTAATCGAATCTCACGGGCATGCTTTGTGCATTACATTGTATCTGTGATAAGTTATTTTAATATGATCTGAATGATTGTTAATACCGTTTTAATATTCCATTTGGAAGCAACTCTTTTTACTTACTGATTATTCATGAAATGGTCGGAATGAATTTTCAAAACTGCAATTTGATGATGATGTGATAACTGTATGGAATTGTGTAATGTTAAGGTTTATGATTTGCAAACATTTTTTCCGTATTCTAATGAATTTTGATATTTTCTCATCTAGTAATACACTAAAGATGGAATGGCGACATACGCAAAGTGACCGGTTTAAGCTGGATGAGAATAGCCGAACATAGGAAGCGGTGGCGTGCATTAGGGGAGGTTTATGTCCAGCTGTGGACTGTGAACTGCCTCCGTAGCCTAGTGGTAAGGGCATGTGCTTTAGAAACCGGAGGTTGTGGGTTCGAATCTTGCGGGGACTCGACAAATTTTCATTCTTGTTTCCTAGTTGGTTAGGGCAATTAGGACCGATCACTTAATTGCCTGAAAAGTAAGATGATCCATCCGTCGGATGGGCATCTAGATTATAAGGCAATAGAGTTCACACATTATTTAATAATAAAAAATATCCATAACTAAATATATGATAACAAAAGTGTTTTTGAATCGGTGTTCAGATATGAACATATCAGTTTAGTTACAACTCTATGTATCGTTATTGAGTAATTTCTATTTTGAAAAGTGATTGAGACATTTACTTTATATAGTTTATTACAAAGAACGTTTTATTTTGATTTAACAGTAACATAAAAAATATTTAAAAAAAAAATTATATATTGTTGGTGTTATTTTTTAACAAAAACGCAATAATACGTTATAGCGTATGTAGTTTACATACAGGTGTTACGTATAGTGGTAGTTTTAATTTCTAAAATGCATCATTTAATTTTGCTAAACGACCATTTTAATTTAGCTCGCGTATCAGCGATGTCATACATATCAAACGAAGTGGATTGCGCCCCGCTATAAAGTCCTGCATATTGAGAGTTATTCATTTTGTCAGATTGATTGTGAATTTATTTTAATATTTATTTTTAAAATATTAAATTGATATCAAATCCACTAAGTTGGTATATGTCTGTATCTCAATGTTTTGGAATAATCGTCAGAGTTTTTATTTATTTAAAATTGACGTATCTTTCATTTTATTAATTTTGAACATTGGTTTGACAAAAAGTACTTATTTAAAGATGTTACGAACCGTGCGCGTTCCGTCATAAGACCTTCCAGGCGGCGTATATTATTTGCAGTATTCAGTCCGTACATAATTGATATAATTAAATGTACATAATTAATTATTGGATCCCATGAAGGTGGCAAAGCCCAACCATCCTCTCTATTAAAATTTGGATATGTTTTTAATTTCCCGAATCATCATCGGGAAGCAATAGAAAATAAAAAATAATCCAAATTTTAATAGAGAGGTTGGTCTTTGCCACCTTCATGGGATCCAACAATTTTAAAAGTCCGAAAATTAGTGGATTTGATATGTATAATAATCGCGTAAATAAAAGAAATAATTATATTAAATCGATATCAATAATGTAATAACGCTGGTTTAATATTGATCATTATTTAAGTTATTGATATGAATTATTAAGCCAGATTAGTATCAAACAAGCTTAACGTAGCTATGCAAGCGTGACCTCCTAAAATTTTAAGCGTATGCATTTTATAATTTACCTTATAAGAATTACAAAGGTACTCAAGTCTAACTTTTAACCTAAACAAGATTAAGAGAACTTTTAGTTTGCATGACACTTACGATGGCGGCAGCCCAAGGAACTCCTTGACATCTCACTCTGTCAAGACGAGAGTGGTTTAGTTAGATTAAGGAGTTCAAATCCTTTAAACTTACTGGAAACCAATCTATCCTTAGTATATCTCTATGGGCTGTAGAGGTCAACAACCAGTCGTCAAAACTTTTACTTAGGCAAACCTGGATGGATTAGAAGCCAGCCCCATGATAAATTGAGAAACCAGCTAGGTGAAAGAAAACATGTGCATTCCCCGTTGAACGTATCATTAGGACAGTGGACAAAACGCTAAATCTCTAAAAAAGAGACCTCTACGTATAATTAATACCATAAAATATATTTCGTTTTAAAGCATTTTATTGTATTTTTGACATTCACCCAGAGTTTTAACTTGATGACATATTACTTAAAAATGTATATGTAAGAACTTTCAAATAAAATTTAACTTAGCTTGATTTTTAATATTTTAAATGCTAACCTACTTGATACGTAATACTTACTGTATATTTTACTTCTAATCTGTGTTGTTTAGCGAGACTGCTTATTACCTTTAGTATATACGCACTGAAACATCTAATGATAAATGTTACAGCGAAGTATGGAATTTATTAAAAGCCTTTGAATTATTCATTTACGTTTGGGCAATTGCCAGAAGCTACGATCTTATTAATTGGACTCTGCGGTTTAACGATGAGGCCTGACGATAATAATAAAAGGCTCATAACTTGTTTAATTAACACATTTGATAGATTTTACTTGATTCTGTAACTTTAATGTATTCAAAGAGTCGGTACTTATAATTGATAAGTAATATTTTTTTACTTTTGTGTGTCAAGTGATTGACTTGCACGAAAGTAAATTATTAATAAGGTTCTTGGAGTTAATTCTGATTTATATTTAAAACATACAGTAATTTGTTTTAAGTTATCTATGTTTATTTATAATCATAAACAACTTGTAATATGTGAGGATATGTGGTATATGGGGCCCTGGACCATGATGGAGCGCGGCATACCCACTAAAACCAACGGTTGTTCCTTTCTCAGTCGCTGGCGCGGGCGCTGATCACAGTCTTTGGCGACCCCAGGACGTGGCCTCGCCCTTCTCGGGCCTCTGCTCCGGAGTGTGTTGGGACACCCGGACGTCAGCTTTAGGCGCCGTGCCGGAACGAACAGCACGGCGCTCCCTTTTGAGCCCTTCTCGTGCGGCGGGCACCCTCTGCCGGCCGCCCAGGGTCAGTGTCAGGGTGGAAGGTTGGGCGCGTACGCCACTTCGGCGCCCTGGCCTTCTTCTGCGGATAGCCAGGGCGCTGTACGCCTCCCGTCTCTTTCCGCGGCTTCCTTCCGCTATAACGTCCTCGCAGAAAGCAAGGACGGCGCCCCACGACATTTTTGTTTCTAACATCCTGCGCACTGCTGCAGGAAGCGAAAGGTCGTGCCCCACGACACTACGCAGCTCCTCGACGTTGCTCGACCCATGCTGGGCACTCTTCCAGCACGTGTTGGGCCGTCTCCTCGGCACATACGCCACAGTGGTGGCACTCCTCTGTAGGCTCCCTACCAGCCATGCGGCACAGGTACCTCCCGAAACAGCCGTGTCCCGAGAGAAACTGCGTCGCGTGGAATGTAAGGGAGCCGTGTCCTCTTTCCAGCCACCACGTAAGAACGGGGCGTATGGCTTCAACTGGTGACGGCCGGCACTGGGGTGCTCCAGCCGCAGCTCACACTCCTGTATTGCAAGGGAGCGCACTTCATCTCTGCGACCCCTTATTTCTTCTGGGGCTGGCTTGCAGCCCTGAGACCTCGCCTCCTCGCGCCAGAAAAAGAGTAACGCGAGGATTTCTGTGTTCAGGTCCCAGGGCAAGGAGCCAGCCACGCCGCCTCGCCAGAGCTGGTCCGGTAGCTCCGCACGGCCCGGATAGCCAACAACTCTGGGTCTCCTCAGTACCGTGGTATTCTCCATTGAGGGTGTCGGCGCACACGGGTGCCCCTGCACAGGACCATGGACCCAACGACTCTGGCGTACAGGCGGCGACAGGAGCTGCTGGTCCTCTAATGTTGGGAGCAGTCTGCCGAGAGCTGCCGCTGCCTCGCCACTTTAGGCGTATAAGCACAGGGCTTCGAGCGCCACTCTAGTTCTACCCGCCGGATGCGCCTAATTACTTGAGCTACCCAGGCAATGGCGAGAATCGCAGCCCTGCGAAACTTGGTGCCACGGGCGGTGACGAGGGTATCGTCTGCGTAACAAGTGACAACGACACACTCGTTATTGCCGCCACGTAGCACCCAATCAAAATCAACGTTCCACAGAAGCGGTCCCAACACCGACCCCTGTGGAACTCCACACGACATCTCGATGGTCCGGAGCCTATCTCGGCACGGGAACTCAACACGTCGATACGACAGGTAGGCCCCAATCACTTTTTTCAAGTACAGAGGTATCGGATCCCGTGGTATCGGAGGCCCTCCTGTAGGCCAGGGTAAGGTGTTTTGGCGACGTCGAGAGACACCGCCAAAACACCTTACCCCGGACACCTCATCCTTTTTTTTTTTTTGCCGTTGGAAAATCCAGCTTACGGATTCCCTGCCGCCACAGTGAGGGGCAGCGGGGATATGGGCTCCCGGACCAAGATGGAGCGGCGGTATACCCACTAAAACCAACGGTTGTTCCTTTCTCATGTCGCTGAGCCGGGCCGCGGGCACTGATCACAGTCTTCGGCGACCCCTGGCGCGACGTGGCCCTCTCGGCCTCTTCTCTCCGGTGTGTTGGGACACCGAACGTCGCTTAGGCGCCGTGCCGGAACAAACAGCACGGCGTCCTCTGAGCCCTTCTCTGGGCGGCGGGCACCCTTCGCCGGCCGCCCAGGGGCCAGTGTCAGGGGAAGGTTGCGCGCGTACGCCACTCTTCGGCGCCCTGGCTCTTCTGCGGATAGCCAGGGCGCTCTCGGCCTCCCTGTCCCTTTCCGCGGCCTCCTTCCAGGCCATCACGTCCTCGCAGAAAGCAGGACGGCGCCCCACGACCTTTCGCTCTCAGCATCCTGCGCACTACAGCAGGAAGCGAAAGGTCGTGCCTCACTGACACTACGCAGCTCTCGGCGCTGCTCGACCCAGGCTGGGCACTCTTCCAGCACGTGTTGGCCGTCTCTTCGGCACATACGCCACAGTGGTGGCACTCTCTGTAGGCTCCTACCGGCCACGCGGCACAGGTACCTCCGAAACAGCCGTGTCCGAGAGAACCTGCGTCGCGCGGAATGTTAGGGAGCCGTGTCCTCTTCTAGCCACCACTTTAATACGGGGCGTATGGCTTCTCGATGACGGCCGGCGCTGGGGTGCTCCAGCCGCAGCTCCCACTCCTGTATTGCAAGGAGCGCAATTTGTCTCTGCGCCCCTTATCTCTTCCGGGTGGCCTGAAGCCCGAGACCTCCCTCCTCGCGCCAGAAAAGAGTGACGCGAGGATTTCTGCATCCAGGTCCCAGGGCAATGAGCCAGCCAACAGGCACGCCGCCTCGCCGGAGATGGTCCGTAGCCCCGTACGGCCCGGATCGCCAACACCTCTGGGTTCTCCTTAGTACAGCAGTACTCTCCTTTGGAGGGTGTCGGCCTCACAGGTGCCCCTGACAGGACCATGGACCTGACGACTCGGCGTACAGGCGGCGACAGGAGCTGCTGGGTCCTCCGGTGTTGGGAGCAGTCTGCCGAGAGCTGCCGCTCTCGCCGCTCTAGGCGCGAGGCGCTCAAATGGCGCAAACTCCATCGGCGGTCTAGGACTAGGCCGAGATATTTCATAGTCGGCTTGACGTCGACGCGGACGCCGCAAACAATTATGTGGGCGTCCGCAGGCGCGTTCCGAGGCCCGTAAAGTAAGGGCCTCGGATTCGAGCGCCACTCTGTCCTAGCCGCCGGATGCGCCCAATTACTTGAGCGACCCGGCAGTGGCGAGAATCGCAGCCCTGCGAAATTGGTGCCACGGGCGGTAACGAGGGTGTCATCCGCGTAACAAGTGACGTCGACACCTTGTTATTGCCGCCACGTAGCACCAATCAAAACCAACGTTCCACAGAAGCGGTCCCAACACCGACCCTGTGGAACTCCACGACACCTCGATGGTCCGGAGCCCATCTCGGCACGGGAACTCGACACGTCAATGCGACAGGTAGGCCCGATCACCCTTTGCGAGGTAGGAGGCACCCGTGGTATCGGAGCGCCTCCTTTATGCAGGCCCAGGGCGGGTGTTGAATGCGTTGGACACCGCATCCTGCGTCAGGAACCTGACCCGCAGCACTGCGTGGACGGTTGACCATCCCTTGCGGAAGCCATACTGCCACTCCGCCAGATTTGGGCCGCCATGCTCCAGGTGCTGGACTATGCGGGCCGCCACGATTCTCTCAAAGAGTTTCCCACATCGTTCAACAACACGATCGGTCGATAGGCGGAGGACGCCCCTCCTTTTGAATGAGGACGAGTCGGCCTGTCTTCCACCTTTGTGGTATTAGGGCTTGAGCCAGACAGGCAGAAAACATCGCCCTCACTCTGGGCGTCAGGGCGTACCCTAGGGCCAGCGCCAGCGTGCGTCCCGGAATGCCATCGGGAACCGGGGCGGTGCGTTTGCCCCTCGTTTTGCGAAGGGCTGCACCGAACTCTCTCGGGGTGACTTCTGGGGCGTCCGGGACTGGTTCAACCTCATCGGTGCCATTTGGAACCATCGAAGGTGCCGTGTGTCTCCTCGCTGTAGGAATAAAGCCTCGGCGATCGCCGCAACCAACTGCGGCGCCAGACTCTCGGTGGGTGGGGGCCCAAGGACGAAGTCTGTTCGTAACCATTTGGTACGGCCAGCATCGCGGCGATTTCTGGATTCCACCAGTACACCCGGACATCGACGCGTCACACACCTGTGACATTGCGTCCCGGAGCCATTTTGCCTCCCCTTCCATTTCAACGTTGTTGGGCGCAGAACCCCACGACTGCACTATTGCCGCCTCCTTCAGCAGCTGTCGGTCCAGGCCTTCGAGGCGCCACCTGGGGCCGTTATCCTTCGGGGTCCGATCAGGGCCGGTATAGGTATCTAGGAGGGCGGAGACCCTGTATCGGATGTAACGATGATGCAACAGTGTCCCGACGCCCGTCACCACCTTCCAGCCCTGTATTCGGCAAGACAGGGTGGAGCTACCAAACGATACATCAACGATCGAGCCGCCCTGGGCCCGTTCACACGTGTTTACCGAACCTCTGTTTAAGACAGACAGCCCGACCTCCAGGAGCCACTCCTCCAGTGTCCTTCCCCGCGCGTCTGCCGCAGGTGAACCCCAAGCCGGTGATTTGATCTCGGATGAGGGGACCCCGCAGCAGTCCCGCAAACCACTGCCGCAGTGTCAGACAGGTCCCCGGCCCAGTTATTGCCGGAGGGGACGTAGTACGGTTCTGACACTACGGCCACCTGAATCGACCACTGCGCCATGCTCTGAAACAACAGCTCCTGAGCTCTGGCATAGTGGTTCAGATTTGTCTGCAGGATGCTCAGCGTGGCCATCTTTATGCGATGGCCATTTGAGTCCTGCAATCCGAAGCGCTAGGCTTTGGCACCTGGCTTCCAAGCCCAAGCCTCTACTTATTTCTCCGCCTCCTGTCGGGTTTCGTGGTGCAGGCCGTACTCCCCAACTTGTGGCCAGCCGGACCGCCACAAGCCGGCGCATCGGACGCGCCGCAAGCAGTTTGACCTGCACCGAGCACCACCCGATTAGGAGGCGCCCACCATATACGCGCCCAATAACTTTTTTGGTGGCTGCTATAGGGCAGCTCACCACTACTCCACCGAGATTTCTCCTACTTTTACGGAGGTGGCCGGGCAGCAGCCTTTTTTCGCCTCAGCCACCTGCGTCTTTTCAACGGAATCATCCTTCTACCCTTTCTTCTTCCCTTTTGCTCTTCCGTTTTGGGGAAAGTTTGAAGGGCATCCTCCATCGCTTTGGTAGCGCTTTTCCTTCGAGGAGCTTTTGCACGCTCCACCGCTGTTGCTGCACGCAGTGGACAGCGGGGTAGCAAGGGCAGCAAGGGCATCAGGGCAGCAGCAAGCCTTCGCAGCGAGGCTCTGAAGCACTCGCAAGGGTAGATCGGCTCGCATCCCGTGTTCCTCCTAACAAAGAAGGGTACCGGGAGCGAGGGTCTGAGCCCGCCACGTCAGGCTCACCTCTAGGAGCAACTGCTCTTCGCCACATCTCCTCCCTTTAACGGAGAGACGCAGCACCCCTGTCAGTTTCGTCCGCGCCGGCTCGAAGCTGGTACCCCCCTATCTGGGGGCGTTCCCTATCCGCAATCTGGGGACGCGCCGGATGGGAGATCTGACAACTCCACACCGGCTTAAACGCAAGCCTACGCCTACTAGGCTACGGAGGCAGTTAATAAGGTTGATGTAACCTTATATTGTTTAATATAGCTTGGGTGTTGTTGTAAATTCTAGTTATATTACAAATGCATTTTTTAGAGATTGGATGTGTGTTTATTGTCATTTTGCTTAAAATGGATTTTATACTTATTTTTTTCTTGGCGCTGGACTGGTGCGCAGGTAAATGTAAGGTCCACTACAACGGCAAAGTATATTACACCTATCATACGTGCTAATTGACCATACTGCGTTAACCTAGTACAGAGCGACAATACAAAATAGTTCGGCTACCGCAAGTTTCGAACTTGTGACCTCGGTTTGCAGCCACTTGCGCACTAGGCTAAAGAGGTAAATTCAATATCGATAAATTGAAGACAATTACCAAAATTGATATTTTTAGTTGAGCAACATGGATAAAAGTTTTAATGGCTATCGATTCGCCTTGGTTCTAACTTAGTACAAATGTTTTTGATAATATATTATTGGAGTTTATATATTTTTTTGTCTGAGATCTTTTCTTAACAAAAGTTAAGCGACGGCACTAAACGGAGATAAGTAATCTCGTTTCAAGCTTATAATAACTTACACTAATTTATATATTATGCATTTTCCAATATTTATTGTACATTATTGCTTTTGATCATAAATTTACATTTTTAATAGACTTTTTATTACATGTTTAGTTTGGATAAAGTATTGTTATTGGTTTTGATATTCAATGTAAAACTTGTGCTAAAATATTTCAACAAATATTCAGATTTCAACATTTATCTTTACACAAATTTTTAAAATGCATTTTTGTGCAGTTTTGTATCTTTACTTACAAGAACTTAAGAGGGAAAAAGGAGTGGACCATTGATAGTAACAATGAAGTTTGAAATACTAATGTAAACTTTGTGATTTTAAAAGGTTTAAAGTTCTAAATTGCAGTTGATTTTACAAATACTAATTCTTTTTTATAAGAACAAGTAGATAATATTAGCTAATTTTAATAATTCCTATACTACGAAATCTTAAGTTGTATGCAATGTCTGGATTTAACTGTATCTAAATGGTTCAGTAGCTTTCCTAAAATAATGAAGATTCGCGTATTTCTGCTAAAGTTAAAGGGAACACTCAAAGTCGCTGTAACAAAGTAACAAGGCATAATAAAACTGCAGAAAGTGAAAAACGCAAATTTAACGAACATTACAATTATCGTGTTATTAATACAAAGTTTACACTACTACTATATCTACTTTTTGCTAAAACAAACTCAATATCGCGGTTATTTATTTGTTTGGACGTATAAAAGTAAGTTAAATGAAAACCTCTGCGGCGTATAGAGGTTTGAATTAAATGCTCTCTGAAGAAATGTTCCGAAAGAGAAAAGTATTTTATTTCTATTTTTCTTTATCTTCATACTTTTCTCGCAATTTCCAAGCTTAACGGGCTACAGTTCGCTACATTCAACTTTATTCGCTCCTTGAGGCGCTGTCGGGTTTTCAATGAACGACCAACTCTTCTTATGAATTTTTATTTCAAAAAAATCTGCTGCTCTAACCTAGTTTTAATCTTATTTTGTTTTTAATTTGTATAAAATTGTTGTCAGTAAAATTATTACTCCTCAGAATTATTTTTGCCCAGTGAACAAATTTGTTTAATTAAATTGGTAAGTAAGTAATAATTTTAAATCAAGTATTTTTATAATTCGAAACCGCCATAAATGGTTTCGTCATATGCATTTTTTCCACAGAAACTGGCAGTTTGTTTTCTAAAAGTTTTTAATTTTTTTAACGCAGGGAAGTAATTGAAACTGAGTTAGGTACAAAATATATACTAGTTTGTCCTACCAATGTTTTTAATAATTAATAAAATTACAATAAAAATTTAATTTTTCTCTAAAGACGAACTGATGTGGTTAAATGTTTCAACATTACAACACCATGTCAAGAAGAGGAGTGCATGGTAGTGTTAAAATAACTACATTTGTGAAATGTATTTTTGACAAATAATATTTACTTTATTAAATTAAATAAATGTAATTTTAGTACTCCATTAATTTGATTATTTTTGTTAGCTGCCACTTCATTTTCATCGTACAGCTATCGTACACCTTAAAGTTAAATTTTAAGTAAAATAGCAGTATGCTCGGCCAAAATAGGACCATGTGATGTCTAATGAGGACGCTCATCTGTCAAGTATGTTGACGCCGACAATATTGAAAGCCAGACGCAAACAACATTGCCCTAATCGATTGGGAATTTATGAGTCATGACTCTCGAGAACAGCTTGTATATGTGGCTTAAAAGTGAGATCGGTCAGTAATTCTTAAGCAGGGTATTGTCACCCTTCTTATAAACAAACCGACCTCACTTTCAAACCACGCCTTGGGAGAAATACCCTGTTGAAGGACAGACAACTTCAAATAACTTACAACTCAAATAACTTCCGTAATTCACGTAAGAAAGGGTCGCCCCCTGCTTTAAGCAGTTCGGTAGTAACTCCATCCTTTCCAGGAGCTCCTCTCTCCTTGAGAACTTGCAAATGCGAATACACAGCTTCGCGAGAAAAGCCAATAGGAGGATTCAGTTGGGCTGAATCTTATGAATTTAGGAACCTACACCACATTCTCACATCGTCGATACCGCAGAGTTTACTTCCCGTCATGACCTACAGGGCAGAAACCCAGATGGCGTCTGTCAATCGGACTGGTTCAAAAGTTGACCGTAGCTCAACGTGCTATGGAACACGCTATGCTCAGAGTCTCTCTGTCTGATAAAACTCGCAATGAATTCATTCGGCAAAGAACGAAAGTTACCAACCACTACCACTTCAACGATTGGTTCGTTGAAGTGGTAGTGGGCCGGTCACGTGGTCCGAAGAACGGATGGCCGATGAGGCCATAAGGTTCTAGAGTGGAGGCCACGTTTAGGAAATCGGAGTGTTGGTCGACCCCCGATCAGGTGGGATGGCAATCTCCGTGCAGTAGCCGGTTCAAGTTGGCAGCGAATAGCAGGGGATCGGCCGTCTTGGCGTTCATTGAAAAACGCCTATGTCCAGCTGTGGACTGATAGGGTGATGCTGATTATGATTATGATTTTGATCATATGCATTTATGGACACAGATCAAATAAAAGCGCAATCAAAAAAAGTGAAACTTCTAAAACAGAGAATAATGTCGTGCTTTAATATATAAACTAACATCGTTGACATTATTCAAAGCCATGTCGGATTTAAGCTGAAAGTAATTTACAATCCCAGTCTTCAAAGCACAGAAACTATGCGAGGACGCATAAATTTGTAAGAATGATGTGAAGAACAGTATAGAAACCAAAGCCAGTGTTTGTAACAACTATTTAATTTGCATGGATAGTTTCCCAAGTTTTTGGGTTATACTGTTCATTGCGTATACTAAATATCAAAATTGACAAGTTGCTTTTACTCTAGCGAAAAATTTGTCATCAAAATGTTTTCTTTATCTCATAATAATAGTTAATTTATATTTAAAATTAGTTAGTTTAAGGGTTCCGAAATCTATTTTATAGCCTGTATGCTTTGTACATTACAGTGTTTCTGTGATAAGTCAATTTAATGTTATCTAAAATATTATTCATGCTCTTTTAATATTCTATTCGGAATTAATGCTTTTTATTTACTCATTATTCATGAAATGGTTAGAACTAATGTGACTTTTTTACCTGATTTTAATTACAAATGATGTGATAACTGAATGAAATTATGTCAAGACTTGAAAACAGTTTTACTGTTATCATGATCATCAGATTGTGCTAGTACGCTGCTGGACATAAGGCTCCCCTAATGTGCGCCTTCTCCATTAGGGGGTTTTTGGACCATTTCCTCGCTTCTCTAATGTGGGTTGATAGGTAGACGGCTTTCTACATGATGGACATGTAACGCATGGATTATCTTACTTTCAGTAAATTGGGTGATTTGTCCAAATTACCCAAACCAACCAGAAAACAACGATATCACAAAGTTGTTTCCCTACGAGATACGAACCCACGACCGTTTTAAAAGCAAAGGCCAATACCGCTAGGCCAGGGAGGCGGTTAGTTTTTTTGTACTCTAAAATATTTATATATATATAAGTCATCCAGTAATATAGTAATATTTTATTTGCATATTTAAATAGTAGCAACCAAATATAACAATACAGTTTATCAATTATATCGTTACCAAAGATTTCAAAAATTAAAAACATGACAAATAATATCTATTTAGTTATAACTTGAAGTATCGTTGTTGAGTAATGTCTAATTTAGATAGTGATTAAGACAATTACTTTACATAACTTATTACAAAAAAGTTTTGTTGTAATTTAATATTAACTTATTTATTATGTTAAATATCAAATCGATAAATTGTAATAATCTAACAATGCTTGTTTGCCACGACCTCCAGTTTCTAAAGCACACGCCTATACGACTAGGCTATGGAGGCAGTTGAATACATAATAATTATTTATTTTGTTTACACGATTATTATACATATCAAATGCACTAATTTACGATTTTAGCGTTAGATATATATTTTTACGTTGTATATATATTTATTGATGTTTCGGACTCTTTGCATCCATGATCGTGGCAGACTATGTTGGTATAATTCTATATATGTCTCAATGTTCTTATAATGAATTAAGTATTTGTATTCACAATATTATCGCAATACACAAAGAAATATTACTAACTCATTGCAGAGAATTTCATAAATATCAATTAACACCTGTTCTTGACAAATTGATGAAGGGCCGACCTTTGCGGTATATTTTGAACACTGCGATCAAGCTATAATTGCTCTTGGTAATTAATTTTCTTATAAAATCTTTCGTCCGGTCTTTTGCTTTCATTGAACTTGTATTACTACTTGAATCGTTTACATTAAACGTTATTTTAATGAGTATATCATAATATATACATTAAATGTGATCACGTTGTAATAGCACCAACTGTTGTGGATTTTATTTTGTGAAGATCTTAGATTTTGCTGAAAAATCCGTAAATTATTGGATTTGATATAAATTTCATATGTTAATATAACGTATAAGGTATGTAATTGTAATGTTCTATCAAAATTCATTACGTGATTATTGAGTAAAAGTGTAACAAACATCCATTTACTAAATTAAGCATCTACTATATTATCAGGATTATGTTTCCTAAGTTTTTCAAATCTTATATGGGTCGCAAAATATACTTGGTAAAGCTCTTTTAATTTCCTTTTTATAACTTTTCCTCTTGTAACTGTTATCTCTTACAAATGGAAATTGACTTAGGACTGCAACAACAGTAACATGCAATTTGTGCAAAGATACTACACAAACAGATGATAATAACTAACAATTCGAATATCAACATTCTCAAGGATGACTGTATTACTATTTATAAGGATACTGTATGCTCTACTGTATATTGTATTGTGTATACGCTTTATTGTATGAACTTAAAGTGTTGTGGGGTTTTTTCTTATATAAGGTCTGTATACTTTTATAAAATTAAAAATTTTATATCGATTGGTGTTTACAAAATAAGCTGTAACTTAATGTTTTTAGTGTAATAATCTTTTGTTTTTACGATACCCAGTATATAATGAATAGCAAAAATAATAAAAAGACAGATTGTGTAATAACAGAAATTGAAAATTCTATCAAACTTGATAGACCGACAAAAATATGTGTGTGTGTTTTGCGTCATGGAAAATATTATATAAATACCTTGCAATGTAGGTAAGAGTGGGGTGGAGAAGTTATTTATATTAATTATTTACTTCTTGTGGTGGCATAGCTGCTGGCACTCGCCCTGATGTGGTCTGCGCTCGTGGCAATATCAGTGAATAATGTAAAGGAGCTTTACACTTGTGTATAACATAACTCACTTGTCTTGTTGTAATACAGATCGGGCGCGAAATATTATTAAAAAAATAATGCACACAAAAAGAAAAGTAAAGAGATTGGTTAAAAAGACTTAGGTTAAATTAGATTAAACAATACTTTCACATTTTTTTTAAATTAAATCTCCCCCATTTATACACAAACGAAAGCAATATAAGAAATGACAATTAAGTTTATTCTTATAAATATTATCGACGTAAGTAATATTTACGTAACTGAACTTAAAACGATCTATACGAAGAAAACTTGACCACAGGATTTGAATTTGAGTTATTTCTTGGTAAAATAACATTAATCTTAACAATTAAGGTTTGGATTATAAATTACCATAATTTTCAGCTTAGCAGTGGCTTCAATTTATACATTTCTCTGTATAGTAAATGACATTAATTATTATACATGGATCTCTCAAACTAAATCAAATTAAAGAATTACTCTTGATAAAGTTCGTTGTGCTGTTGTGTTTAAAAACTTTTGTACAATTTCTCCCAAAACCCAACTAAATAATAGTTTTCTTTATTTTATTAAGCTTATTCTAGCTTAAACTGATAAAAGAAGCATTTTTAGCTTACAACCAGCCTCCATCGCGGATAATGTGTACTGACTATAGAAATATATTAACGTAAAATATAAAAAGGAAATTAAAAGTGACATTTCGCTTCAGTTCCCACAAAATATTTATTGTACGGAAAAAATAGGAGGAAACGTGTTTAAGGTTACGAAAAATTGTTTTCAGAGAACTTTTAACATGTATTTTTAAGCATTTATTTAAGCAGATGGTCATTTACAAATATCAGGGTATTAACGGCGGCCGATACTAACTCAAGCAAAAATCTAAGATCTTCATAATATAAAATCCACAACAGTTGGGCTGTGCTATTACAACGTGACCAAGTTTAATGTATATATTATGATATACTCATATAATGTTTAATGTAAACGTAAGTTCAATGAAAGCAAAAGACCGGACGAAAGATTTTATAAGAAAATGAATTACCAAGAGCAATTTTAGCTTGATCGCAGCGTACAAAATATACCGCAAAGGTCAGCCCTTCATCAATTTGTCAAGAGCAGGTGTTAATTGATATTTATGAAATTCTCTGCAATAAGTTAGTAATATTTCTTTGTGTATTGCGATAATATTGTGAATACAAATACTTAATTCATTATAAGAACATTGAGACATATACAGAATTATACCAACATAGTCTGCCACGATCATGGATGCAAAGAGTCCGAAACATCAATAAATATAAATACAATGTAATTATATATACCTAATGCTATCGTAAATTAGTGCATTTGATTTGTATGATAATCGTGTAAACAAAAGAAATAATTATTATAAATACAACTGCCTACATAGCCTAGTCGTATAGGCGTGTGCTTTAGAAACCGGAGGTCGTGGGTTTGAATCCTGCGGGGACTCAACAAATTTTTGTTGGTTGGGGCAATTTGTGCCGATCACCCAATTGTCTGAAAAGTAAGATGATCCATGCGTCGCATGGGCATGTTAAAAGTCGGTCTACCCACTAAGCCGCATTGGACCTGCGTAGTGGGATACGGTCCAAAAATCCCCTAATGGGTATAGGCCTCCCTAATGCACCCCGCATTGGGGAGGCCCTAATCACAGTAAACTATCACAGGCTGATGATGATGATGATGATGATGATGATTAATAATAGTATCTAAAAGCGGGTATTATTTTATAGTGGACCGTCTGGGGCCAGGACGGTGGCTATTTCTGACGCAACGCAGTTGTGTATAAACAGTTCTGTCTTCCCAATTGCAAAGTACCATATTCAATGTGAGTTCTCGATTAACGAGACGTAACTTCCTTGTCTCGGGTCGGTAAGAGGATGTTTGACGTCTTACGCAGCTTTTTTATAGTCAGAGTGTATCACATTCCATCAGGGGAACGTTTTCCTCGTCTTATCGCTTTAATAAAATTATACTTCTTTGGCATCATCAAAAATAGTTTTTAATTGCATGCAAATAATTAATTACAATACAATAAATAATACATACGGATAGTTAACCTCAATTATATTGGAGCACTTGAAAAAGTATATAAGCACAATTTTTTTCACTAATATTCACAAATAGTAAGTAATATCAATCAAAAATAATTAAGACAATTAAAGATGATAGATTTACAAGAACTAATCATAAATTTATGGATTCACAAGACGTACTTTGATATATCATATAACTGGTAGTTCAGCGCCATCTGTTGCTTACAAATGTAGAATTCCTAAGAGATGTTGGCTTACTTGTACAGCGGTACTATAAATCAGAAGCTTTGATTATGTGTGACTAGATGGCGCTCATCTAAAACGTATTACATAGATAAATCACAATGTTGTATATTAAATAATTGTATATTAAATGAATAAAAATATTACCATTATATCAAGTTGAATAAACATCATTACAAATATTAATATATTTATATAATAATATATTTAATATATATATATATATATATATTTAATATAAATTTAAATAATATAAAATATATTATTAATAATATATATATATATATATATATATACATAAAAACGAACTTAATCCTAACTCATAGAGCACATTATGACAACAACTATCGCAAATAAAAACGACAACTCCATTATCACTACACAAAAATCAACCTTATCACTATGTAATATGGACCTTATTACATTTTCACCGTTTTCATTATAAACTGTTAATTTCGTAGTGACGCATCGTAAATTTCACTCTCATCATTTTTTCATAACGCGCCTAAAAGTATAACTTCAAAATGAAACAATTATTATTCAATTATCAAACAAATGACATGTCGGCTATGGATCACTGTCACTAATAATAATCATAATATTTTTTTTTATATTATATTTACAAAACTTATAAATTATAAGGTAGTTTAGTGGCTTTACATCGTACAAATCTATCCATACTGATAATTACATGACCACCTTAGTAAGCCTAAAACAAAAGTTGAACCCAAATGACACCTAGACTATTAGTGATTTGGATTAGTTTAAGAGTGGAGACCGAGGCTCGGCAAACGCAGTGTGGGACGCCCTGTGGCAAGATGGAGTGACAACCTTCACCAAAAGCCAAAGATCGTAAGCGGTGGCGTGCATTAGAGGAGGCCTATGTCTAGCAGTGGACTATCACAGGCTGATAATAATGATGATGTTTAATTTAAAGAACTTACCACCATCAAAATTATTATTTATTTGCTAAATATTCATATAAACACAGTAACGTTATAGCAATCGATAAATCAAAGTCAGTTATTTACAATGAAGCTTTATTTATTTATTACGTGGTCGTTTTATTCATAAAACGTTATTAGCTGAAATTGTCGCAGATACGATGTAATTCCCGGCGGTTAACCATGGGATTGGATTAAATATTCAGCCTCCTGTACGCTTCAATAAATGTACTGTTCCCGCAAGCTTTTAAATGTCATAATTTTAATTTACAATTCAAATAGCGATAAAACAACAATCTAAAATAGTTATTGGTGTAACGTAATCGATATTAAAAATCTATTTGCGTAATGGTTAGACCATCAAACAAGGTAGATTTTAATTTTCGTGCAGTAGAAAAACATTGAATAAACTTATATTTTTGTTGTTGAATAAGCAATGTTTATTTTGAACATTAGATAAAAAAGATATTCTTTATTTTCTAGCATCATTACAAGACTCTAACATATTTAACTTTTGGGTTTGAACCTATCAAACATGTTATGTGAATCGTTAATCAATTTTATAAATAAGACGAAACATATTCCATTAAGGTGAAATTTTTGGAACAATTTATTGTTTCTCGACGGTCATGGCAATATATATCAATATTTTCAGGACTGAAAAAACATGAAACGTACAGAGATGTTATAGTAAAATTTCATTGATTCTCACATTTATTTTATGAATAGAATTTTATGCAAGTCCAAATGTTGTAAAACGCCTACCTTTCGTTCCCACTTTAATTAGCTAATGGAAATAATTCTAAAATATAAGTATCAACATAAACTAAGAAGAAACTTTTTAAGTTTTTTAAATTGTAAATTAAAAATTGGCAAGCATTTACGTCTTGGGTCATCATTTTGGGAACGTTTTTAAATTAAACATCCTTCGTTTGTCCTTTCCTGCTAACCCTGGTAATTATGTTTTGAAATGATAGGGTGTAAAGCGTGGTTCTGTGTGATTAATTATAAAGATATAATAAACTGTTTAACTGAATTATATTCATTGCATACAATTCTATGAACTGGAATAAAAAAAAATTGATATTTTAAGGATATACACGACTGCTGTGTTAAAAAAATAGATAAAGAAGTTTTCATACTCAATAATCTAAATAAATATAAATGACATGTACGTTTATTGCTGTACAAATAAATGCATAAGAAGTTATACTTACAGTCCTAGATCACTACTAAAAGGACGCAATCTAAACCTGTGGACTGCGCATGGACAACGAATGGACGCCGCAATAAGGCGGTGCGAGGTGGTTTAAATTAGCGCTTACCTTAACATTTTTGCTAGGAGCCGAATGTATGTGATTTCAACGATGCATTTTCTTATATCAATAAATAAAGTTAAAGTATTTAAAAATTTGGACCATATTACATATGATAATACATGTACCGAATACCGAAACATTCTTCTTCTTGACATTCTTGTTCTTGTTCATAATTTTTTTCTTATTCTTCTTGTTCTTCCTCATCTTTATCCTGAGTACATGAAAACTACGTTAATAGCGATGTATCGCATGTCGTAATAAAAGTAAACTTTTAAGCCGACTAGCGTTCGGTCAAGCACGGTCAAGTTGAGAAGAAGCCCGAGAGAGGCGAGGGCCACATCGCTGCCAGGGCCGCCGAAGACTTTCTCATGTCGGTGTACACCGAAGGAAAAGGAACAACCGTTGGTTTTTGTGGGTATATCGGCCGCTTCATCTTGGTCGGGGCCCACATATCCCCGCTGCTCCCTCACTCTGGCGACGGGAATCCATAAGCTGGATTTTCAACAGCAAAAAAAAAGAGCAGTCAAGTTGATAAAGCTCCCTTTACTTGATAATATATCCAAAAAATATGTTGATGCTATTTTGGTATTTTTATTTTTACTAAAAAAATCGTATCTATACTTAGCAGGTAATTTTATTAAGAGCTCCGTATTTAGAAAGGAAAAAGGTTATATATATTTTAACTTTTATATCCAAAATTATTTTATCTTAGAAATATTAAATCAATGCGTGAGTTACGTGCAATTCGTTAAATAGAATACAGAGACTAAGACCGAAAGTAAACAGAAATATTTTTGAAAAATATGGACGAGGCATTTACATGATAACTGATATTTAATTTGATATTAAAATATTTAAGAAAATTGTAATAAAAGAGACTGAAAAGAATGAAATCATAAGTTGTACAGATAATTATAACAAAATTAATGAAATTCAGCGATTCGCTTGATAGAATAATCCAAACACAGATTTTAATTATGTAGTAAAATTTCATCAAGATTTTCTGTGATATGCACATATATTCATTAATAAACAATTAATTTTAATTTTTCGAATTAATATATTTATTGTTATCTTATAAATCTAACCTATTTCAATAAGTTGATTTAGTTAAAAACTCTATTTACATCATGAATAAAACGTTAAATACATGTAAAAATTTTAATAAACAATTTCAATTATAATTGCAGTTTGCATGATGATCCATGGTCACAGTCAGACCTGTCCGTATCTGGAGCGTCGGGAATAATATAAACAAATTTTAATGTTATAAAATCCGTAATCTTTACTTAAATAAATTAGCAGTTAATTACAACTATTTTAAAGTTCTCGGCGACATTGACCTTGTCTTAGCGTCTGCAACGTGAATTACTTATAACTTGTTAACTGTTCATTATGTAAATTGTAAATTTGAATCATTTAACAAAACAATCAAAACCTTGCGTTCTGAATTGTCGTTGGACTAGGTCAACCGAATGTCCACTAAAGTATTCTAAAAATATTTATTTCGGAAACACAACCTACAAACTTGTTCGAACGAACTTAAGCTCAGTAACAAAGATGGTGGCGAGGTTAAGAGCTCGAAATTTTGTGTCCATAGTCGTACATGATCAGTTTCAAACCTAACGACATAAAATTATGGAACATATTATTGTGTATGCTGCTCTGTTTACACTTGAGCTTGGTTGAATATTGATTAATATAGTCACCTTTTTTAATTGAATCCAACATTTCAAAATTAACACAATCGTAACTCTGATCATAATAATGTTTTGATAATCTGTAAAATCTTTTATTTTGCACCAATACTCATTGTTGTCGTTTTATTATTTTATAAAGAACAATAATCTAGCATATCGTTTTGTATAATTTTATCTTTTACTGCTATTGACCGAAACAGTTATACAGAGTAAAGTGTGTGTAAAAAGAAGTAAGTTTTAAATACACGTTAAATTAAATTAAATTAATAAGAATTCATGTAGTCATCATGTATATTCTGCAAACTTTTGTCTTTATACATCAGGGCTGCCAAATTAGTAAGTAAAATGCTTATTTAGTTTATAATTTTATGATAACGTTTAGTTCGGTAGAACATTCAGTCTCATACTAATTGCATTAGAGGCTTGTTGCATCAAATAAAAGAAAAACTCCCACGCAGCCCTATGATGTTTTTTATGCAATAGAAGATTATGAAAAAGGTTCTGTGAAAAAAGTAAGTCTTTTCTTTCTCTTATAAAGAGGTAAATGTGAAAGTTCTTTCTTTATGGGAAATAATTTCAAGTCCTACAAAATGTTAAGCTTCTTATAGTGATATTAATTAATTTTACTTGAATTAATCGTTCTTTAATAGTTCAATGACCAAACATAAAGTCTAATAATTTCAATTTTTTCGTACTAATTAGCGATTTACTTAATACTAACATACTTTTTGAGTTAGTAATTATGTGATGCCTATTATATGAATCCTTATTTAATAAGTATTACGTAACTACATACAAAAAAGGAATTGTTTGATTTCTAAATATCTGATAACAAAATTATTATTGCATGCAACAAAAACTTTGTATTTGAAATTAGCATATAGATTGAAAACAACTGCTTTAATTAAAATATGTAGCCGTTGAGCCTTCGGGGTTCAACTTCGGGATGAGATCCATTTTAACGCTGTCTGTTAACTTTGCAGTTCAACCAAGATTAATGTAAAATGCTTTGTCATGACGGTTATTAAAACTTACGGATAACGATTTATAATGATTGCAGACAACGATTATAATTTATTTTACAAATATAATGTGTTACAATCACGAAATTTTTGCCGGTATAATTTCTGTGATTTTGCACAATATTATGTTTATAAAGAAAGAAATTAAAACCACATATTTTTAATAACTTTTTCTCGCTAATTATGCAAAATGATAATTTGTATCAATATTTTACACAAAATCGTTTATCTTAATTCATTATCATTGCCAAACAGAACGAAATGCAAATGACTATACATGTGTATATATATATTTCATTGCTACTACATATTCTATATTTGAATTTTGAAAATTTTAATGAACTACCAAGATCTGTCCAAAAAAATACTACTGAATGGGTCATTAATATGTTGGTATAGTAATAAATTAAATGTTATTAAAACTTTCACATTGCGCGCCAAACAAGTGACATGGCCTTTATTATTCACAGGAAAAAGATGATATATGCATTTTGCCGAAAGCAGTTGTCATAAATCGTGAAAATAAAACGTTTCAATACATGATATTTTAAGCCATTCCACGAGATTTGATGCACTAAAGATTAGAATTTGCGTCCCTGTACATTTTAAGCACTGTTTTTTATTTTATACGGACGTAAAATTAATGTCAAAAATGGAATAAGAATTATTACAATATATTAAACTTTAATCTGCGACTTTTCAGCAGTAACTTTGGTCAATGGCTATTAGCTGTTTTTTTTAATATTCCTTTTTAATTCTTTTTACTTGCTCCAAAGCAAATTTAAATTCGATAGGTAGTTAAAAAGTTTTATCGTTTTAAGGGATAACTCAAATGAGGGGCCGGGGCTATTACAAGGGGCCGTCTGCGGTGCCAAATTTTTCCAAAGATCAGAAGTGTCTAAAAATTAACCTTCCGGTTTGAAGGTCACGATTGCCAGCGTCATTACTGGGTAAACGAGATATAACATCTCATGTCACAGAGCGGTAAGCGGGCGGTTGTGGCGTATTACGCTGCTTATCTTATGGCAGGGCAGACATCACTTACCACCAGGTGTAATTCCTGCCACTTAACTTTTATTTACTATTATAATCAATGATTATTTGTTTTTATGTGATTAATAACAGTAATAAAACTTATTTTTACGAGTTTAACATTAAAAATAAACATAACAACAACATTAAAAATATTTTGTTCTGACCTTTTAAACCCTTTCCAGCGCTCAAAATGTTGGAACGGGTCAAGTCTATGGTGGAATATGTAATAATCTTTCAATGTATTTCCAATAACCCAAAAAAGTAGGGAAAAAATTAGAAAAGACCCAAAATTTTTAATTTAACCACTCTTCATATACATGATTTAATAAAAGACTTTATGGATTTTATCGCGTTTAATTTGATCGGTAGATGCCCGTGACCATGTATCTTGTAAAGTAAAAATCCAAATTAAACGCGATAAAATCCATTAATTCTGTTATTAAATCATGTGTAGTATTCGCGTAAACACAAGAAAGTATCTCTCTGTACATTTTAATCAGATTTTTACGCAATAAAAGACTGGTGTAATAAAAATAGAGATTCATCTAAATAATGTCTAAAAAATACTTAGACATCCTGCGCAAGAGGTGGCAGCGGTTAATTTATAATAACACGTTATTTTTCATATACTTACTTATGTGCCGTCCTAATAATTAATATAATGACTACCACTTAATACATTTATAAAGTTTTTTTTTTAATTACGTAGCGGTAGAGCTTAAAACATAGTGATTATGAAATAACAAATCAAGTAAACACTTTTTTGATTGAGCAATCACATCTCCTCAGAGTTCATAAGTTGAAAACTTTTCTAATAAGTAAAGGATCAAAAGGAGAGCTTCGAAGAATTTTAGCCAAAATGAAAAGTTTAAATGTCCTCCAGGGATGTTGTGGATGATTTAAAGTCGTTTCCTTATTTTATTGATTTAAAATATTTTTTTATATTCAAGTAGTCGTATTATCAAAGACTCTTACTTCACATTTCCAATAGCTTTCGTATTTGGATGCAGTTTCAGTAAAAGAGACATTTGAAAATATACAAGTTTTCGAACTACTCGTTACTATAAATAATAATGCTCCAAAAAATACATTAATACAGGACACCCCAGTACAAGACAAAATTATTAACTAGCTAAGTTCTACGTGCTTCGGACTATGAAACAATGCTACGAGTAAACAAATACGTTACAGATGTTTACTATCTTTATAGAGACATTCAACGGAATGTCCACATGAGATCGCGTAGGATTTCTGTACAGTAATCAAAAGTTAAGTTTATTTACCCAAAGGTCATTTTGCCTCATTTAGGATGAAACTTTTTGAAAGAGCCTGGCTATATATTTTGTAATGACTGCATTTTTGATATCAGTAAACGCCGTCGTCTAATTAAAGTTTAACATTTCAATCTCGTTCTGATTTAAATAGAACTATAGTTTAGTTACCGAAACTTAATATCCTGACTATTTGCAATGTGTGAAAGATTTTTTTTTCAAATATATAAAAATAAATAATTTAAGACGTACCAATAACAATAGTCTATATAGTTATTATGTTCTTATTCATCATTTATTTAGTTATTACAAAAAACAAGAAAATACAAGATGATTCAAAGTTTGTTTCTTGAAAACTTCATCTCTATTTCGGTTTATATCCGGTAAAAAGAAAACAAATCCATTCAAAATTGTCGACGAAAACTTGTTGAACAACAGACCCTTTGTCAAGAAAATCCCTTTCATCTCGTAATACATGAAATGAAAACTTTTAACCATTGTAACCATAAGAAAATATGAGCTATAAGTATTATATTTCCTATAACATAGATTTAGTTTATGTCTCATGGCCAAGATCGAACCTCTTTTAATTAGTTTTTTTAAATAATGACGTTTTTTTCTAGTTAAGTAAGTTTTGCGTTATGTATTAAAATTTTTTATAATATAGTTTTTTTACCGATATTTTTACTTGCAACAATGTGTGGAATTAGGTCCCTAATTATTATTAAGTTAATTTAACTGTCTCAGAACTGAATTATAGTTCGCTTCAAAAGTCTAATTAACGTTATGGAACACTAAACTGATGGTGCAGTATTAGAACAAGATAATTGATACAACATTGTTACGCAAACTTGTCATGCCAGTTTAATAATTTAGTAAGGATGTATTATGAGTTAAAAAAGTAAAGTTTACTGGGTAGTTTTTGTTCAGAAATGTTACAGAAACATAAAGTAAACGCAGTCGCTGTCTCAACTAGTTAAGGACATTTTGGATTAATATTTCATGAAAAAGAGTTTACTTGAAAGCCATAAAAGTTGATAAATGCGTGGTAAAACCTACAAACTAACCCTTAATAATTTTTTTGTTTACTTTTTCGCGTTTACCATTGTGTGATTGATATTAATCCTCTTAGCGCCTAGTCCGCTGGTCATCCGAATTTATTGTATGTCATATCTCGTATACCTATGACGCTGACTACTACCTATTTTATACCGATATAATATAGTATTTTTCATAATTTATTGTAGTGACAAGACGAGCAAGACGACCACCTAATGTTAAGTGACGCGCCCATTAAAAATGTAGTATACACTACATATCTTATGCGCTACTAGACCGCTCACCACCTTGAGACATAGGATGTGACGTCTCTATTACCTAGTAAATACGATAACTACGGTGTCCTTTGAACCAGAACACTGTAGTGTTTTCACACTTCTGCTCCGCGTCAGAAAAAGGCACAGGCGGCCTCTGTAAAAAGGGGATCTATCACCTCCCGACTTTTAGTTACTTAGGGTGAAGTGGAAATATGAATAACATAAATAGAATAAAAAAATGTTAGTGTTACGGCACCGGTTACGGCAAATAACAAACACGAATAAGGGCATCAGTATGTTTTTTTTGTTTAATTGTAATCTTAACTGGCTTACGTAGATATTAGAAATAACTGAAAACAGTTAAACAGTTTAAACAAAAGGCACGTAAGAGTGTTGTGAATTTTGCTACATTATTACCGATATTTTCAAGGATACATAAAGTAAATATTAAAAATAAATAACATTGTGATATGCGAATCGGATAGCAAGGATCTTGTTCGAGTCTCCTAATTAATTTGAATCTTTATTACGATTTTCCCATAAGAAAATTTGTGTGATTATCGATTAATACTCAAATCTATGTTAGTCATATATCAAACCATGAGCTATAACACTATATATAGATTCAGATAGCAATCAGCTCAATGGAACAAGTTTTATGTAAATTTCAAAGTTATTTTGGAGTCCGAAAAATATTTTCTAATATAAATAATATAATATAGATAAACATCAAAAAATTTGTAATATACACACAGATAAAACCTAAACCTAAAGCTTAATTAAGGTGGCACTTTGCTTCAATAACTAATAAATATTGTCGATTATTGCTATGGAAATCATATTATAATGGTTTTAGAAATCTCAAAGAGAATTCCAAAAAGTAAAATGATGACAACAACTGAATGTCTATTATATTAAAAAACATTGAAATGGCTGACGTGACCCCGAAAACAGTCACGATGTCTCGCACGGACGAGTCCTGAATAACACCACTCAAAGCGGCTTATACGAAGCTGTTCCGCTATATTTCAGACCCGTCTCTTATACACGATTTTGGAGAGACATAACGTCAATATCGAGACTTCCTTTTTCCGAGTACCCACTTTAGAAATAATATTCTAACTATGGTTTATTTTAAAAAGGCAAAAAGTAAAGAAAACATTTACAAATAGCTGAAATATATAATTTTTTTTACATAAATATGTTTTGTGTTTATTTATAATTTTCATTGTAGAGGTATATAAATTAAGTAAATTATTATAAACATGACGTTAAGTTATTTACCACAAAGTGGCGATAGGTTAGTGCAGTCTTACACTATACTTATTTTAGGCTAGAGGAATGTATTGTCAAGGAGTAGCATGTGAACTACTAGATCAGCATCACTTAAAATGATGACAGCCGATAGTGAGTGTAGTACGGTAGGCAGCACGTTGGTGATACCCCTAGTATTGCCAATGTACATGGGCTTCGGTGACCACTTCCTATCAGGTGGCCCGACTGCTTGTCTGCCTTCGTCGGCAATAGTAAAAAAAAGAGTGAAGTCTAAGCCGTCTCATACTTTTTAACTGTCGAACTAGGTTTGCTTACAACTTATTGCTTGGTTCGTAACACTATTTGTATTGTATTTAGTATATGTCTTTATGCTTATTTCACGTGCGGTATCTATTTCGATAGAACTTTACATTGGTACTTTCACTAACACTTTTATATTTGAGGTTGGTCATACTTTTCGGTTATAAGTAAACTTGTAACCGAAAAGTATGACCGAACATATATAATTGATAGTAAGACCTGACTGTCAGCGATGTAATCGCTTTCATAATCAAGTTGAGGGAGAACCGTCTGCTTGTATCTAATTTCGTCCTTCTAGTTATAGTTATAACATGCTCTTTGCTATTATTTGTTCTTCTTCATTTTGATATTTATAGAGATCATGATTTTTTACTATTTAAAGTTAATTTAACTTTTAATGTCATGTACGTTCTTAACTTTACGATTTTAAAGTGTTCTTGAAAATATGTTGCGGTGTTTATTATAGTTAAACTCCTTTTTATGTAAAGACGTAGATGTGATATTAAGAAAGCATTGTCGCGTAAACTTAAAGTAATATTCTTGGTTGAGCGGCCCGCTAAGTCATTCTTTGTCAATATAATATAATTTAAGTGGTTGATTTCTTAAACCAATGCCAATTAGATGACATATGCATAATGATATTGACATAAGATGTTTTCACAGGAATAATAAAATTCACAGTCTACACGGATTTTCTAAAACGTCTGTCAAAGGTCTGCTCTGATAACTGTACCCAATTTTTAATAATAATAATGTCTTTAAACAAATTGGACTTTATTCAATATCCAATCCAGTAAATGCTTAAATAGATATTGTCACTGCCAACTTCAAGCAAATAAACATTTTTTTTTATTTTTAGGATTACAAAAAATATCTTCTTTCAATCTACACATTTGCGTGATGTTTATTAACATATGCATTAAAAACAAAGTAGAAAGATTTAAATAGTTAAACAATAATACATCTTTGTATTTAACACACTCAGTTACTGTTTATCGAATTCATTCAAGAGCATATATGTACCGGCCGCAGTCCTGGAAATATTTTATGGTGAATTTCAGCATGATAAATAGTGCGTAGTTACGCGATAAAATAAACAACCGCCTATTTGAGACATAAAATGCAGGAAGTTCATAAATCTCTCTTTTTATTTCTTGTAAGGGACCAATTACCCAAACGGATTTTATTTTTCATATAATAACACTTTTTAAAACGGCAATAAAAATCTCATCAGAAATTTTTAACTGATGAACTCATAAAGTGTACTAAAAAAAATTAACAACAAACACAATTTTCCTTAAAGCTTTTTGTATTAAATAAGAAAATACCGAAAAAACAAGCGACTTAAAGTGTAGACGTAAATAATTTTTGATTAAGATTTCCAAAAGTTTAATTATGCTAAATGTCTATCCATTTACTTCAGTAACGATACTATTAAAGAATATAATAAGTTTTTACTATTATAAAACCTTATTAAATTGTCACGTTGCTCGATACCTGTCTGCCCAAATGAGGTTAACCTAGGTGTAAAATATAAAATTTTTTCTTATAGCTAATTAAGCTATTAGGTCAGACCTCTAAGTTACTTTGCAACATTATCTAAGACTTAATTATATATACTTGTTTATACGTATATTTGTCATTCATAACATCAAGTTATTTTCTTTTGTATTAAACTTTACATTTCATATTTTTTTTTCTATTTACGTGATTATTATACATATCAAATCCACTAATTTACGGATTTTTCGCGTTACTTAAATATATTTATTCCCGACGTTTCGGATTCTTTTCAGCATCCATGATCACGGGCAGACTAAGTTGGTGTATGTCTGTCTCTCTATGATTTTTAATAATGATGAATTATTATTCGAAAACATAGAGATACAGACATATACTAACTTAGTCTGCCGATTCGTCTGATTTGATATTCACATTTAATTTTAATTAAATAATAAGTTTCAAGGATTTTGTTATAAATGTAAAATAAAATATAAAGTATTTTAAGCTCAATTCTCTAAACAATGGATTGAAATGATAAGCACGATTAGCGTTTTATGACCGTAATATATTCCGTTTATAGCCTTTGGTTTTATTGCAATCCAAAAATTGCGCTTGTTTATATGACTGTTATCGGCATATATATATTTTTGTTTGAAGGATGTTTTCCTTACGATATAACGTTATGAAATATTGGAATTAATTATTGTTTTACTGTAAATAATTGGTTAAATTTTGTTTCGTATAAAAAGTTCTGATGTTTTTGCAAATACTTCTCGTATGAAATAGAATTTGAGTTTATCGCGTTTTATTTCAATTACTTAGTCGTGTTATTCGTCACATAAAATTAGCACCGATAATTAAATACAGATTACTTTTATTTGTGTAAAAATAGCTTTCTATCAATTATTTACATTATTTCGTGGTGTGGTTATAAGTAATATAGATTAGAATAACCTTTTTTTTACCTTGTAATCGTACCTTTAATTATATCTAAGCTTCAAGAAGATCACCTACTAAGAATTAAGCTACATTATTTAACTGTTCTTTCATAGTACTTTATAGTATATATCATCATCATCATCATCATCATCATCATCAGCCTGTGTTAGTCCACTGCTGGACATAGGGCCTCCCCTAATGCACGCCACCGCTATAGTATATATATATATATAAACATATATATATATATATAATACCGATTGTGTAATATTTTATATATATACACCAAGACGAATTACTTTGTAAATTAAATTTAAATTCTGTACTTTTCATACAAAAATGGCACCGTGGTACGTGGACAATTAAAACTCGTTTTACAGTATAATAAAAAGCAGATTACCGTGTATGTACGATAATTACGGCTGCATCCGAAATGTACCATGGATTTAATTTTTGTTTTAACGTTTATTTATTTACGTATAGCGAAAATTGCCAAAAATATTAATGCAAAAATGTAACTGTAAAAAGAAATTTTTCAAATAATTATTTCTAATATTTACGCGAATATTTCACACATCAAATCTACTTTTTTAAGGATTTTTCGCGTTAGTGATTTATTTATTTATTCCCGAAGTTTCGGACCCTTTCCAGCATGAGGAGATATTAAGATGGTGTATGTCTGCGCGGAATTATCAGTCAGGTCAGTTATTAGTTAGGATACAGCTACAATTTATTTTTTAGATATTAGCAATGGCACTTTGTTTTAGACCGTCTTTCCAAAAGAAGGAGAGGTGCTCAATTCGGAGCGTATGTTTTCTTAATAATTTTGTAATAAGTAGTGTAATAGATTTTAAAGAAATTAAGAATATTTCGCCTAAAAAAATCACAACCTCGTGCGATGAATTGCAAATGCCGAAACCATATAAGATGACTGAAATTATGCTATACGTAAGCTTAATAATATACCTTTATTTGATCCCTAATAAAGTCTGCAAGCGCATACATCTATGAACAACCCACAAAAGCCTTTTTAATGTATTATAATTGATATAAAGTGCAATAGGCCCTGTTCAAACCGGTATTATTTAAGGTATTATAATATGAGTTAACATTAAAGTTAATGCATTTAAAAATCCTAATTCTAAGTGTATGAGAACGTTTCATTATTGGATTCATCTTAGAATGATTATTGGATTACTGGATTAAATAAGCACTTCAAAAGATATTAGACATTTAAAATGCAGAGGCGGAAACCGATATAATTGCTTACAGAGTGCTCTCTGTAGCATGTTGTTATCCAGCAATATAAATATATTGCGCATAATGGTTATTTACTGCTTTTTTTAATTTTTATACATTGATTTATTAACAAAGAAAAAACGAACGCGGATGTACAAACCTTTATTTCCTAAATAAAAAAATTTCAAATCGAAAGATGACTTTTGAGGAAAGTTTCAATCGTTTGAAAGATAGTATTTGTATTTTATAAAATGAAGATAAGTACTGTTACCGATGATTTCATAAAGCAATATAGGCATAAATCAAATCATAAAAACATTGGCGGGTGTTGTAGACATTCATTTCTTATTTAACTTAATTTAAAAAATTACTAATACATAAAATTCAAAATCTATTTTAAAATTGAATAACCTGTGTTAGACATTATTTATTTAAAATGCATATATGCAAATAAATATCGGCTGTTGCAAAACCAATCACCCGGAATTTGTACGCACACGTTTTATTGGGGTCGGAGTTATACGACGCAGAGTTTATAGGCACACCTGTGCTATATTAAATATTTATCCACAGCAAGCATGGATAAGGCAAAAGAAATGTAAATAATTTCTTTGCTTTAGGTAAGTTTTATATTATAGATTGAGAATAAATTTATAAATTCTATTGAATCAAGTTTATGACCATAACGACGAAATGAGTTCGATATGCTGACTGTAACTGAAATAAACGTGATAAAATCCATCTATCATAATTAATTAATATAGCATAATAAAATTTGAGAATAATGCAAAATTCATTTCTTTTGTTATATACAACTGGATAAAATATTATAATGAAAAGCTATATTACAAAACAAAATGATTGGTGTTGAAAAATTCTGTTCACGGCAAAATATTGCCAATAACTTTAGTATATGTGTCAAATTATGTCAGTGGACCCTTTTACAACTTGATGATGGGGAGAATATTAAAAAGTATTTTTTACAAAAACGCATAAAAAATATGTGCATTTAAAACATTTGTTTAATAATATTTTGTATTAAATTTAAAAAATATACTATAAAGTTTGTTTATAATATATTTTTTTTAATTGAAGATAAATTTACTATAATTTACGCGAGTATTTGATGTTTAGAAGAGCAATCAAATTAAAGGTTAATTGCAAAATTTACTCAAAAAGAGATGTGTTATAAATATGGTACTTTAAATACAGGAGAAAAAATATAATTAATTTTTCTTTACAATTTTAACAAAGTAATATGACTAGAAGAGCAACGAGTCAACATATAAAAAATAATACATACAATAATGCACTGGAAAGTCGGTCGAAAATAACACACAAAATCTATATACATCTTTAACTTCTAGCACACCGTATCTCTGTGTAAGTTATCAAATCCTTTGGCTTCCATATTAAAGAAATTATAGCCATTTACAAATATTTCCATTAGCTGATCTAAGTTGAGGCAATAAAGTAACTACTTACAGGTGTAATAAAATTAAATCTAAAAAGCTTTACAAAGAATTACTTTCCCAATGCCGTAAAGAATATCTAAAGAATACACAATGATATCGTGGCTGTGCATTGATTGGAAGGAGTCGCAATTTTCTTGCCTTGCTTCGACGTGACCTCAAACGCGTTAGGCACAATGCCAGCAGACTTTGGCACGTGATTTGTAAAGATATTTATTAATATTTGGCAGTACAGCTAAATTCTTTAACAACATTCATAAATAAATTTCTTATGTATATATGAAATTATGAAAATTAATAATAGTTATATAATGTTATGCGATAACAACATAAATCCTTATGTGAATTGTGATGATTGAAACATGGCCCATTCATTGGTAATGATTGGTTTTAATTGCAATTAACAGTATGTACAGGCCATGAATATATAAAAGTTATCAGTGATTAAATTTACGGAGGCAGACGAGCTAAGACTAGACTTAGTCGTCATGGACGTCGAATATGATCGATTTTTAAATTTGTTGAAAACCATGTAACATGAACTTGACAAACTATAAGCTAAATGTTTCAGTTCCTTGAAATTCTCTTGATGTATAAGTACTCAAAAATTGTTTTGATGTAAGATTCAAAAAAAGAAATAATTAACTTCTTTATTATAAGATCGGACACGATGTTCAGTAAAAGTGTAATATATTTAAAAGAATTATTTTGATTACAGTTATACTATACGCTCAGTGTTGAATATTTTTAGCTAATAACAGACTTCTATTTGATTAAACGAAAGAAATAAATTGCCTCTTGCAAAGCATTAAAATAATCACAGATAGGAAGAAATTATTGTTAAACTTTCCTTATTATTTTTAACAAGGTCCAAAAAGATAAGCTTTGTTTATTACGTATCTACTAAGGTTACGGTAATTGCAGACAATATTTTAAAAAGTTAGAAGTTTCGAAAACTACTTTGCAAAAATTTAAAATATTCTTCATTATATATTCTCAAATGATTCACTTATCTCGTTCTACACTTTTTTTACTTCATGTATCTTGCTCAATAAAATTAACCTAAAATCCGACCCAACTACGAAGTAACGCAAGAATTCAAACTATGTACAGATTCCTTTTACAACATAAATGTGAATGTGACTAGAATTTAGTAAGGTCTAAAGCAATTAAGTGGGCGTCGGCTATTAATGCCGGAATTATAAAATACATGAAAATATGCCACGCTACGCATACCGAATTCGGTATGTGTAGCGAAAACAGAAATCCAGCAAGCCAGTCAAATTGTTGTTAACTGCGTAAAACAGTATTGTAAGTTAAATTCTTTAATAGATGATTTACTCATTTCAGATTACGTTTATCTAAAACTATAATACACTTTACATTTATCTAAAAGAATATAATTTGATGTTTTATTTAAAAAATTATGGGGCAGTAAATGAAGTGAAACGAAAATATTTTTATTTTTCTATTTTTTTCTGCCTTCGTGGCCTAGCAGTCGAGATTTACTCTATAATGTCAAGATCACTATTAATCATTGAATTATTTATATATTTATTAGGCATTAAGTAAGGACTTGTTAACGATAAATTTTGTCTCAATTTTATGTCTAAATATTTGTGTGTAAATGATAAAAATTAATAATATTGCTGCAATGACTGAGAAAATGTGTTGCAATGTCTTCTAAATTTTGTAAAGCATTTATTGAACGACAGGTAAATTAATTTACTACAAAATTCATAAAACACAAGGAAAATTATCTTTATTTTGTACTCAATTTTCACCAATTATTAAATTTAACCTTCATTTTTATATGTAACATATCACGACATGTAAAATTTTAAACGTATAAATTGCTCGAGTCATTTATTCTGAAGAACAGAAATGAGAACGATTGAAACTACCCTAAAATTATGGGTCGAAGTGGAACCTCGAAAATCATGATACACAGTACCTTTAAAAATGATTGAAATGTTTTTAAAGGTTAAACCCACTTCGTATAGCAATTGTTGCTGGTTAAAAATTAACCTATTTATACTGTAAATGCGAAAAATTGTAAAAATATATGGACTTATGTTTTCTACTGAATGATTTAAAATATTTTGGTGTAAAAGTTAGATTTTGATTAAAGTTAATAACAATTTACAATATACATTATAATCACTTGTAGGCTTTATTGATATACAGTTAGAATTATTACAATAAGTGTCAAATATACATATCAAAATCTACTTTTCTAAGCTATTTATGGATGACGTTTTATTGTTTTCAATTAATATTAAGGTTATGTTACAAATATGTGGTTAAAATATGTCGAAATTCTCCTAGGTTACTAACTTTAAACCATCTTGATTTGATTTGATTTCTGAACTAAGGAACACGTAAAAGGAAAAACGGGTTGGGAGTTTTTAATTCCAAGAAATTTCACATTTATTTACCTTTTTTGACTGCCTCCGTAGCCTAGTTATATAGGCGTATGCTTTACAAACCAGAGGTCGTTGCTTCGAATCCTGCGGGGACTACACAAATTTTGTTTGTTGTTTCCAGTTGGTTAGGGTAATTTGGGCCGAAAATTGTCTGAAAAGTAAGATGATCCATGCGTCGGATGGACATGTAAAAGTCAGTCCACCCAACAACCCGCATTAGACCAGCGTGGTGGGATGGGTCAACCCCCCTAATGGCCTGACCATTAGGGGGCGAATGTATTAAGGGAGGCCTATGTCCAGCAGTGGACTATCACAGACTGATTATGTTTGTTTATGTATGTTTTTACCTTTTAAACCTCCTTTAGACTTCCACATGTTTTTCTAAACCATATAAATTTATAATAATATATACTACCTATTATTATTTGTAAGCCCTTGAGTTTTAGTGAGACTAACGAATCACACTTTAATAGCACAACACTCACCAATGTTTATTAAACAGAGAGCTCAGAAGCTTGTATCAAGCGTCTGTATTCACATACGTAGGCTTCTTTGTTCGCTTTATGAATATATGGTAAAGGTATTAAGTTTCGCTGTTTGCACTCTCACTATTAGATAGTTTTTGAGGGATTGTAATTAGAAGAGTAGATTAACAATGCTTATACATACGTATTGCAGGAATAACAGAAACATACGCCTACAAATAATTAGAGTTATAAACAATATTATTTCAAAAGGGGATTTCCTCCTTATTATAAAACATAGTCCCCTGCCGCGTATGTATGTCAGGCTGTTCGCAATAAACTCACATACTAATGCACTAACCAATGACCAGCCTTCTTACACATGGTAACGTATTTAGGAATATATAACTTGAAATTTATCAACATTCTATTAAATATAATTTTTTATTAAGATTTTACATGCACTATTTATTTAATGTCAAATTTATGATAATATTTTATAAAATCAGATCATAGGTATCAAAAATTTATTTCACAAAACTTGACTTGAATAAATTGAAGGGTTCCATTTCGAGCGCTTAAATATTAAATAATAATTTAAATTTGAATAATGTAATCATTTAAAAGAGGTTTATCAAAAGTAAATGATAAATAGATTTTTTTTTCGTAGGTAGGTGTCGAAAAAGTTAACACGTTCTGTAAAATCGCTCCTTATATTTTATTAAAATATTTAGCAATTTAGTGTAAAAAAAAGTTTAATATTGGTTTAAATTGTTTATTTTGAGTGATACTTACATAAACAGCAAGACTTATGTAATTTCAAATCATAACTTTTAACCACCACCTGCCAGCCTACTTCATAACACTTCACTTCACTTTGGTAATAATTCACAATATACTTGAGCAATATGTCCAATTTGTCGGATATAATTAACACTCAAAACCGCCTTGAGGAAAATATTGGCAAAAGACTTGATGACCTGCAGTCTCAGATTTCTAATGCAGGGTCTTCCAAGGACACAGTGGCCAAAGTTGCAGAAGAGCTCCGTCTTTATATTTATAACTAGAGGCGAATGAAAACTTGCTGTTTTTACATCAAAACTAGCAAAAATAAACTTGACAAAAACGTGTGCCGCTGCATGACCGCTTCAAGGACACCGACCAACTCTTAGTGGAAGCTGACTGTCAAGTTGAAGCAAGTTGGTAATAGACAGCACTAACAGTATTAAAGTTATTAGCCCGGTTCATTTTACCTACATATCCATCCGTTATATCTTCCTTACCCCTATGACTGATTTCTTACACACTTCAATTTTAGATGTTGCGATTTAAGAAAAAAATATTATTCCCGTCGAATACTGCGCACTTACGAAATGGTTAATCCACGTTTTATTGGGGTCGGAGTTATACAATAGAGAGTTTATGAATTCATCTGTGTTTAATTAAATATTTATTTAAAATAACTGTCGTCCAATCACAAAAACAATCGTACTTCAAAGAAACCGTTAAAGATACTAAGTACGTTACATTACATTGCATATAGAGAGGTCGAAAACTAATGTTGTATGTTTTTCTCTGGAAAAAAATGTAGTAGAGCAATGAATTAGCTTTTAAATTTTTTTTATTTAAGACTTTCGGAATAGTCACATATATATTATCTAAATTATATTATGAAAAGGTTTTTGTTTTTAGTATTTCATTAGTTAAGCTTCGTTAGTAAAGTAAATAGCTAAAAAAAATTGGCGCTTACAAATAATTTTATACAAATAAAAAATGGAATGACATGCGAAAAAACCGTTACTATTACAATTAGTACATTTATTTCACAAATAGTTTTAAAATCCTATTCATTTTGCATGTATATATATCTACTTATAAATTATAATAATTATTGATATATGACTGAATAATCACCACTTAATGAAAAACTAACAACACAAAATTGTCCCGCAATAAAAACTAACTTATGCCCAATGCGCAATAGTCAAATTTTGTACCTAAATTGGGACTTCAAATTACCTTATAACTGAACGAGTAACTCGCTTTACATAATTTGTTTTCGATGACACAATAGTTTCGGGTTCATTAGTAAACCACAGACTCGCTCTAACAATTGCGAAGTATCTAGCATTTCCATAATAGGAATTAGTGTATTATTATTACAATGAAACGGTATCTTCCATATCGTCTATCATACAAAATGAATATAGTTACCGGTGGTAGGTCCCCTTTTTACAGGAGACCGTCTGGGTGGGTACCACCGCGGTGCCTGTTTCTGCCGCGAAGCAGTAGTGTGAAAACACTGCTGTGTTCCGGTTTGAAGGGCACCGTAGCCAGCGTATTTACTGGGTAAACGAGACTTAACACCCTATGTCTCACGGTAGGCAGCGCGTTGGCGATACCACTGGTATTGCCAATGTCTATGGGTGGCGGGACCACTTTCCATCAGGTGGCCCGACTGCTCGCCTGCCTGCGTAAGCCATAAAAAAAAAAAAATCTGTGGATCAAACGACTGGTTGCAAAAACGACCTTTGCCATATTGTCGATTGGTAACATTAAAGAAAGCCAAATCTTTAGTTTGATTATCAAGTTTTCCCGAATGATTCCTTAACATACATATGTGCTCTTATGCGAAAATTTTCGGTTTCTATTAGTTTTAGTTAGACGAAAACAAAGATCAATAAAATTGTATTGGATTTGATATAACCATCATATGTCTGTTTGTTAATTGGGATTCAAAGTAACCACTCAATTATATCGCAATTTGGGCCGATCGTCTGAAAAGTAAGATGATCCATGCGTCGGATGGGCATGTAAAAAGTTCCACCCATCAACCCGCATCGGACCAAAACCCCCTAATGGATAGGGGTGTATTAGGGGAAGCCTATGTCCAGCAGTGGACTATCACGGGCTGATGATGTGATGTGATGCCACATTGTATACATGATAACCATATCTTGAATGTACACAATGTGACATCAGCACATTGATTGGAAGGGTTTCGCTATTTTTATCTTGGTTCGTTGTGACCTCAAACGCATTAGGCACAACGCCAGCTGACTTTGGCTCATAACATATACGTAGATTTAAGAATATTTATCACCTTAACTAAACTGAAAATATAACAAATACCGTGGCAGCATTTGCTATATTTTCTCTGAGCATTTTCTGATGAGCCACACCTGATGTCGGCAAAAAATTTAAAATAAATTTTTAATATATTTATTTTTCAATGGCGGATGCTTTATCTTTCAATTGTTAATTTAAATCAGGTTTATATAAGTATATTGTCATTTAACTAGTATTTTAGGGGCACATTAAATATTTATTAAATAACTAACTCGTATTAACATTCCAAATAGCCGATAAAATGTAACTAATCTAGTCAAACTCATTTTATATCTAATGAATGGGGTTTATAATTAGAATATATTTGTTTTTCTATATAATTGTATAATTAAAGCAGAAGAAACTGCTATATTCTTTAACGCTTACATATTTACTCATGCATACATTTAAAGTTGTTCAAACAGATAAAAACTCCATTGTTTTTATAAACGGAAAGACATTCAAGAGATATCAGCACGCTAAGGGAAATCTTATTTCTGTTGAACAAAAACATCAATTTCTAATATCTACAGCTTAAGCATCGAAGAGAGCTAAAAATTTTGTGGGTAAAATAATATTCTGCTGTAGTAAAATGTTTTTGTTGAAATGTACTTTTGTTGTAATGACATTCTTAAGTTTTTGTACGTATTATTACGTTTTTGCTTTATATCAAAGTGTTTATTTTATTGTTGTTTAGTTACCGATAATCATAATAAAAGAAATTAAATATATTATGATTTTTATATTGTAGTTTTCTATTTTATCACTGTTATTTTAGATCAATAATTGAATCAACAGCTTACATATGTGATTCTAATTTGAACTTTCTCGAATTAAAAACTATTACTGTTTTGCTTTTAAATAAGCTCGCGGTGGTGTAAAGAACTAAAAAAAAAATCTCTGTATTAATATTTTAAAAAAGACCTAATCACTATGTAATTGAAACTAATAAGCAATGGCCTAAGTATTTTGCACAGGGTTAAATACTTTTTTGCGTGTACCAAAGCACTAAATTTCCTTTTTAAGAGAATTGATCTGATTCCAGATAGACAAAGGTCGTTTAAACTTAGCCCATTATTTCCAACAATGGCCAAGAAAACGTAAGCTTCATCTAGTACATTAATAACAAAGAGTTGCAAAAGGTATTTCGTTTCTATGTCGCTTAGCAAGCATTTACTAATGGAGATTAGTAGGAATACTTGAATTTTTTTTGCAGGCACCTTGAAAAGGAATAATTATTTATGTTAGGCAAAATTAAAAAAAAACTAATAATATTTTTTGTCTAGGAAGTCGCTTTGGTGTACAAAATATTGTAGTAAGAAAAGTCTATTGCGATCCTATAATAATGTAACTAGCATTAGAAAACTATTAGCTAAAAACATACGATAACGGCGTTCGATTGGATTACAAAATATATATTGCATTAATTGCCTTCTTATTTTCTTTCTGCATAGTTATATAAGTAATAGCTGGTTTAGTTTTGCTGTAGGCCTTTCATGAATTAAAGGTCACTGTAATGATTCGCTTATTCTCTGAACAACCAGAGGGCCAATATTATGTGATTATGAGGGCAAATAAACAAATAGGAACATCTTTATGACACTTTTCATAAAAAAATGGTATACATAGATAATATCGTAGATCTATTACAATAACAATAAACTGTGTAAAGAGCTACGCTAAATAAATGTTTTGGCTATATACATACTCCTTTGAAATATTAATATCTTTTATAATAATTTGTCGATAGTAATCATAACATCAATGAATACGGTGAAATTGTGATAAAAAGCATTACTTAATTAATTGATGGATGATCTATGATACCAAATTTATCAATGTTTAAGACATTACATATGCAAGATTAGACAACTATCTGAAAAGGCAACTGCCTAAACATATTATAAATTAATGAATTACAAAAGCCTTATTTTCGATTAATATTTTTTGTTTTTACTTAAATCTTTCACTATATCTGTATTTGCTACAAAAATACTCAATATTATATAAACGTGTGTGATTATAGACTATGTTATTGCTCAAAATTTAAAATACATAGCGCTATATAAAACTTGACGCTTTGAGGTCTGGACTAATTTACTTATAAAACAGTTAATTTATTAAGCATAATTAATTAAGCAAAAATTGATCGCAAATAAATTTTATGCATATTCTTTTTTTGAGTCGGGTTTTCTAGGCAACTTAAAACTTCAGAACGTAAAAGGCTATGGTCATTTATGGGCCTGCCAGAGAACTTTTATTCATCTCATATATTTTTGGAAAAATAATGAATTTAATTACTAAAGTAATTTTTAAGCAAACGTGAATCCTTTGTGATTTTTATTTTAAATTATTTTTATTTAAATTTACGCATTGTAGTCGATAATAAAACACCACGTACATTGTGCTAATAAAAACATTCATAATTTTGTAATATTTGTATTACCAACTTAAAATTTAATTTTCTTAAGGATGAAATTGAAAGTGAGCTTATTACGGGCTTATTTGAAATATTCATTGAACGGAATCGATAGAAATTTTGAAGATTACATTTTAAGTATTCCGCTTAGATGAATTGGTAATCAGATTGAATCTTTCACTTTACCTGATTTATTATTGCTTTTAAATGTTTTTGTGAAGCTCTTATTCAATTTTACATTAACATCCATGAGCCTGTTGTATAAAAAGATGGTGACGACCAAAAACTTACAAGAACTTATATAAAAGACAAACTTTCACGTTGAAGATTACACTTTGTAGAATTGTAGGAGGGTGGGTTAATTCAATGCTTTAATAAATTTTAGACTATTACTGTATTGTGGCTTCGACAATCTTGAGACAGAGAAAGCCTTAGTCTCACGAAACTTAATTAATAAAATCTTAAATTGCACGTCTTTTGTAACTTGTGCAACAACGGAACGGGTTTTCTTGTTTTAGTTTTAAATTGATAACTAGAACAAAATAACGGCCAACCTTTTTGTTCACAGTAAAGATTAAGTTTAGTAAATATTCATTTAGTTTTTTTTCCTTCGTAGTTATAATAATCTCTATATATAATTTAATAGTGAGCACTAACTGACTAATTACTTTTTTGTGATATGTATCAGTTGCTTTTAAGGCAGTACAGGAAAGGTTTCTTTCTTTTATTTAAGAACATAATTCAGAATATTGTTAGACCGTATGTGTTTTAAATAAAGGAACCGTTATACTATATTATTGCCAGTAATGGCCCAAGTTTCTATAAAAGTGTAAAAAATAAAGCTTCTGGTGTGTTTTAATACAGGGAATTTAAAGTTACGAAACAAAAAAAATGTGTAAATTTTTTTGTATTGTAACATTAGCTTTTATGCGTGAATTTAGAAATTCCTTTTACTTACCCTTAAAAAGGATCTCCGGTTTCAAAGCGACTTACAATTTGAAGACACTGGGTAAATAAGAGACTAGACCTACAAACAATACGGTACAACTATTAATTATTCTATTCTGATATCTAAACATTTGTAGTACTTTGACAATAATTAATCACGCAAATATTTAAATTAGAGTTTGAAATTCAATTTATTTTAATCGTGCATTTCAAAGTAAAGTATTATCGGAAACATTTTTGTAACAAAGATATTTCATGTTGTATTAATAATTTCAATTTAGGAAATTTATTGTTAGAATAACGTAATTATATAAATGATGAAAACCATTTAGTAGAAGAAACGGGAATCATAAGTATCACGCCAATCCGCTCTTTAAACATTTAGTATTGTCCTTTTTGCAAAATTGCATTATGAATCACAATTATAAAAACATTATAAAAATTATAAAAAAATAGTGCAATTATGTAATACATACTTTATATCTATCCTTTACGGTTTTGGATAACCAACATATGCTTAACTTCCTTACAATAAAATGTATAATGGGTTAACATTTTATTTTTATTCTGCTAATTTATTTTGCTTAAAGCTTAAGAGATAAACGAAAGTAATTCTTCGTAAAAGTATTTTAGGAGATGTTTATAGTAGAATATATTTGTATATTACCCATAACCCACAGCCACCACTGAAATTGTAATTATTCCGATTATGCAATAGCTGAGTTTAGTGGTATGTCGTTTTAGTTTAAATTATGTGTACTTTGTGGTTATTTTTTGTTTATATATCTTGTGGTTATTTCCAGTTATTTATTGTTAGTTATCAGCTCTGTCACAATAATACCTGTCATTGTTTTTACTTCGTTGCTGTGACTAAATGAATAATAAAGTTAATATGTTCAATTACGTAATTACAAGGTTATTAAAAGCAACAGTGTGTTACTTACTCCTTATGCAAGTAAACTCATTGATCGACTATACAAGATAGATCAATGTTTAATGCAACATTACATAAATGTAATTGCATACTTTGGTATTGGTCACATCTTATCTTAAAATAAACTTTTATAATTTACACAATTCAAATATAAGTTTACGTAGTGTAGATACATTTAAATAACACTATTTATATATAAGATTTTAAATCATTTTGTCAAAATTTACATTATTAGCCTTGGAAATCGTTTGAGCTTTGTCGGCCTTTGTCTATGCACAAATATTTTAATATTCTAGACAAGGCGGTTTATTCCTTTACTCACAATTACGCAAACAAGATTTAAATATCGTTCAAATGGCCGAGATTTTTTTACTTCGATTTCAAACCAATGATTACGTATAATAAGTAACACGTTTCATCTGAGATAATTATTGTAAAAAGCTTATCTAGCACAAAATCAAAATTAAACTAAATTAAATGTAAACAACAGCAAAATAATGATTCGGTCCTAAAGTATATAAATTCACTTAAAAAAAATGTTCGAAACGTTTAAGTAAATTCGATTGTGCCAGTACACTTAACGAAAAATGTTTGATGTAATAAATAATTTTATATTCAAAGCAACTTTGAATACCCGCAATTTCTCAATCTAATTTATATGAGCTGATTGAATCTTTGTAGGTTATGTATTTTCATTTAATTTTTTTGACGAACAGTTTGATATACATTATAAAGCTTTATTTTTTGCTGTCAAAGATAATTAGCTTAAGCTCTAATTATTAAATAAGCTCTAAAAATTTATAAGTAAAAAACTGACAGTACGCTTATTTATTACGATAGAATCTAGTTTTATTGGTCGCAATCGAAGGTGGCAAAAAAAATTATGTTCCAAGAATATATTTAATCAGAATGAAAATTATAATACTTTATTAATATTAACTAAAATGATTATCGATCTAAGTTGTTGACCGATTATAGATCCATGAATGGTTGCGAGACTGCTGCGCACGGCTTATGTGAGCCGGGGTTCGGGAAGCCAGCACAAGGTCCCACTGCTGACCGAAGCACGTCACGTACGATGACATTCCGGTGAACTTCCTCATTACTTGCATTGAGTGAGCCTTGCGAAGTACTGTACCACCAGCGGTGATTTCACATCGTGAGAGTTTTGCCAAATATTGCATCGCCATTGATGATTTTCGGGTAATGCATACTCAGCCGTTGTACCATGGGAGCTTTGCGTAATATCGCTAGAGATGTTACTTGACCGGTGTATTCTCAGCTTTTACTTAGTGTGAACCTTGCATAACAATGTCAACAGTTTTTAGCGTTTATTAAAAATAATATTATAAGAATACTAAATGTGTTTAGTGCAATAGGTACATATGCTTGCATATAAATATTTCTTACTATTATTTGATTAATTTTACAAATCATCTGTAATACTGTAGCAATCAGGGCAGTACAAAGAAACAATTTTTTTTTCATGGTGGTCTTAAACGCAATGTACTACAGTTTTCCTCCAGTAAAACAAATAGGCTTCATTTGTTTCTAGACCCCTTTGTTTCTTTTCCTTTTGAACTCTGGAACGCTTCATCTAGGACCTGATCCATACTATTGCGTTGACGGTTGATAGAAGGAAGCTTATTGGTGTGACAACAAATTCACTGCCACTCCGTTTATAAGACAATAGGCAAATAACAAATATCACCTCTTAGATGAAGGAAGCCTATCTTCTTCCTCTGTAAAATTATAAGCCACAAAAGGTATCAGCATATGTCTTATAAAAGGTATCAGCATATGGATACAACTTGGGCTCGAAGGCCGAAACTATTAGCTCTCTTATTGGTGTAAATTACTGACGAAGTACCGCCCTGCTTTTCGATTTCACGGACTACTAGTATACCTGACATCAACGAGTCACTTACCGTCATTAAAATCATCTATCTTACAACAGATCTCCTTGTAACCCCTATGGCTCCTGGGTATCAAATTCGGATCTGTTACCAATCTTTATAAGGGTCGTGATATAGGCGCGCAAGTTCCGACGTGCCTTTATGTCTATTGTCGCCCTTTCTATGGACAGATGTAGGAAGCAATAGGCCAGGGACGGACCTGCTTTGGTAGCCAGCGCTAGTGGAGTTACAAAAGAAAACGTCCCTGTAATGTGACCCTTAACCTATAGTTGCAAGTCCGAAACATCCTGTCATTGCCTTGGGAGGACATATAACTTAAAAACAATTACTGTACTCAATTTGTTATTGTCGTTTTAATTTTCGTTTTATATATTATAAATCAAGCTAAAACATTTATTTAAACATTATATTCCGATTTTGTTGTTTATTTTGTACAGCCTAAGTTTGTTACATAATGGCAAAAGTTGAATGGTCCAACAATATAAAACTAATATAATTTAAGTCTTCAACCTTGTAGTAACAACGCTAATTCAGTCCGCCGTTTATCGTTTATCTGATGGCTTTCGTTGGTGGAGTTAACCATTACAACCCGGCGGAGTCGAGGGCTGTGCAACTTTAAGCGTGCACAGGCTTCACCTCTTAATTTGTTGGTCTTAGCCTCGAGGGTCCCTAGGGGAGACCTCGGCTCGGGCTGCCACTATTTTTAAACCGTCAGCGATCTAATCGAGGGTGCCCAGGAGGGCCGAACCTCGGCTCGGTTAGTCGCTTTTTGATCCTTTCTAACCCGTTAGCAACATGTATCGAGGGCGCCCGGTGGGCCGGAACCTCGGCTCGATCAGTGCTTTAGGACATTTAATTTTAGCCAAGACCGCTCTATCTATTTGGTGAGAATCGGCCTGGTACGTGCCGAAATCTGTTGTACGGGGTATGCGTTTGCCCTCGGCGGCGAGGGCAATAGGTGTTTCGATAGTACGATTTAACACGTGCTTGCACGATCGTTATATCGTCGTCCGGATCTGTAAGTATATGGCGCGGTCGCCTATATCTAACGTGTTTCCTATGTTTAGGATGAACTAATTTGCGTGGTACGTAATCGGCGGCGTTACGTACCAGCTCATTCGGATGTTGCGAAGCCGAGTCGAAAAATTTGATTGATGCTTGTTTTAGAAATTTTGAATGGAGGGCAATTCCAGGTCCACATGCAGGTCAAGGTTGCGCACGCACCAGTGCACACCCGTGGCCCTGCGTATGAACCTGTTTTGCAGGGCTTGGAGTTTGTGGATATTGGAATGGGATGCATGAGCGAACACCGGACTGGCGTAAGTCATGATTGGACGGATAACTGTTTTGTATAGCAACACCTTGTTGCGCAGAGACAGCTTGCTTTTGGGATTGATTAAAGGGAATAGGCGACCTAGGACGTAGGCCGCTCTGTTTTTGACCTGCTTGATGTGCGGGCCGAGCTGAGGGATTTATCGAGGTTACCCGAGTATTTGACTTGTTTACCCATGGAATTGGGTGGTCGAGAGTCGGATCATGGATGGGATCGTCGGCATTCTGTGTTAAACAAGACTGCCGCGCTTTTGGATGGGTTTATTTCGATCCTCCAACGTCGAAACCAGTCGCCGAAGCACCTGGCTGCGACTTGGAGACGTCGTTGGATGGAGATAGGACATATGCCGGATGTAAAATGCATGTGTCGTCTGCGAACAAGGCGGTGCTAACTTTATAGTTGCGAGGGATGTCGTTGGTGTAGAGGGTGAATAGGACGGGGCCTAACACTGAGCCTTGTGGTACTCCGGCTAGTAGCGGTGAGGTTGGGATTTTGTTCCTCGACGCGGTATCTGAACGTTCGCTTCCAGAGAAAGTCTCGTATGATGAGTACGAGACGTCAGGCACGCCGAGCTTATATAACTTGATATAAGCCCGTCGTGCCATACTTTATCGAACGCCTTCGCCACGTCGAAAGCGCTCCTGTGTGTTGGCCCGTGTCATGCGGGATTTGATGTGCTCCGTGATGCGGTGCACCTGATGTACAGGAATGTTTGGCCCGAAAGCCGAACTGGACTGGATTGGGAAGCCCATTAGCCTGCATAAAGTCCTGTAGGCGGGTCAAAACTAGTCTTTCATAGATTTTCCCGAAGCCCTTAAGCAGGCTAATGGGGCGATAGGAGGTTGGTTGGTTTTCCCGGTTTGAGGAAGCCTATAACTTCAGCATCCTTCCAAGTGTTTGGAAAAATACCCTTGGAAAGAGCTGCGTTATATATTAGGACTAGGAGGTTGATGAGATGAGTCGGAAGAATCTTTATGACGCGGTTTGATATGCCATCGGTGCCCGGGCTTTCCGTGGTTTAAGCTTTTGATTAACGATTCGACTTCGCTTTCCGTTACGGGTGTGAGTACGTCGCGTGGGGGTAGATGCGTCAACCGGTCAACCTCGCTCTCTACCTTGCGGAGATGAGCGGCGCTCACCGGTTGTGAGCTGGGCGAGCATTGAGCCTCGAGACTGTCGGCCAGACATTCGGCTTTTTCCTCATCGAGAAACGCTGTGGGCTTGTCGGGTTGGATGGTGGCGGCATAGTTGGATGGCTGCCGCCGCCTTTGAGGCTTTTGGGAATGCGCCAGAAGGCCACATGTGAGGGATGTAGGTTGCTCAGATCGCTATCCCACCGATCGTTCCTGAATTCAGCTATGCGCATCTTGGACTGATGTTCAAGGGCGCGTAGCTGCCTCGACTCGCTCGGTTTGGATACTCAATCGTGGCGCGAATCGCGGCTCTCTTGCGTCGCAAGGGTCCTTGATGTCGTTTGGCAAGGCCCAGCGGGGTTTTCCTCCACCGGGATTTGCCTCGAGGAGACCTCGACGACACTTTGGACATGACTTGTGAACGCATGAGCGGCGAGATTCACGTCGTGCTGCAGTGTTTAGGATTGGGTATGGTATCTAAATGAGGTGAGCTAGTAGAGTCTAGCTGTGACTTAAGCTTATGCCAGTCGACTTTAGTTCTAAGAACTGTGTTTTGGTGATTTGCGGGTCCTAGCTTTAAGAGCACGGGACGGTGGTCTGAGGTTAGGTCATCGATGACCTCTATGCTCCTAAGAGCGAGATTGACGTTTTTTACGATAGCAATATCAAGCACATCGGTCGTTGTCCCACTACGTGTGGGAAGTGTGTTTGCATCAACGCGCAACCACACTGAAATTGAGCTTGTCTGACAATTCGTCTAATGCTAGACCCCGCGGATTTGTAGTGTATGAGTTCCATCGGGTGTGCTTGCTATTGAAATCGCCGGCGAGGATGACGGCGTCTCCTAAGGATAATAGCGTCTCGAAATCGGATTGGGTGATGCATGAGGTGTCTCTGCATGGTAAATATACCGAAGCTATTGTAATCGGCGCGTGACCTGACATGGCTAACCTACAGATCGAGGCTTCTAAATGCTTTAGATTCGACGGCGTGTCGATTGCTACGCAGTGCAGTGACTTTTTATAATAAATGAGAGTGCCGCCGTGTGAAGCGCCGGTCCTGTCATTTCTTATGATATTAAAATTAGCAATCTTCGGATCTCCTCTTCCGGGCTTTAGGAATGTCTCCTGCACCAGTAGAATGTCTACGTCGTTTTCGCGAAGGAATTCTTTGACTTCGGTCGTTTGTTTCGCGAGACCGTTTGCGTTGAAAAAGACTAGGTTGAATGCGCGTGGCTTTACGCGGCCCGGGCCGTTTTTTACAAAGGTTGTGGGTGTATTATCCATTTAGTTCACGAATGAGTTCGATCAAGTTTCTGTACTTGCGGAGTACAGCTAAGCGGGCGGTAAAATTGCAACGGTGGCATCTAACTCGGCGGTGAGCCTATCGACTTCTGCAGAAGTCTACCGATTAACTAACACATCAGTGTTAGTCCCAGAGCTGCCATTGCTATGGCTAGCTTGCTGGGAGCGCTTCGCGAGCGCCTTGCAGGTGCGCGCGCGGTGCGGCGCTACGCGGAGCGCTCGGCGCAGGTTGCGGGGCCGGTTGTTGCCACGCTGGCATGGGGGCTGCGCGGAGCGCTGGGAATCTGCCACGCCGGGGCAGGCCGGAGGGGCGGAAGGAGGTGAGGATGGCACCGGTGGGCGCCTAGGGATGGTGGATGGTGGAGGTGGTCTCCGCTTGGGCGCCTTGGGCACCCTAGATAGTTGGCCGTGTGGCCTGGGCTTGCAGTTTACGCATGCCGGCGGTTCGCATGTAGCAAGGGCTTCTCGGTCCCGAGGTCGTGGGCAGTCTGGGGTGCCATGGTCCCCTAGGCACTTCACGCAACGGGGTCGTGCGTGGCAATTGCGGGCCGTGTGTCCGAATAATTGGCAGTTATGGCACTGCCCTGGGAGGCCGTTCGAATGCGGCGCGTTAAATGAAATGCGACCGATGTCGCATATGTGCTTTAAATCATATACTTTCTTGCCCTCCGGAGAGCGTTCGAGCGTCAGAAGGACGACGTTGTATGGCTTTTTTGTCCGCGGGTGGAACAGCCTCTGAGCGGAATAGATCGGTATATTCTCCGATTTTATAAATTCAAATATCTCTTGTGTTGGCAGTTCCTTCGGCAGCCCTTTGACCACTGTCCGAAGGACGCGCTCTTCCGGGAGCGCGAATGTGTGATAGTAATACTGCTTCTCGAGCAGATATTTAGTGACGTCGCGGTGCGCTTGCACCGTCTCTAATTGGATTTTGATCCCACTGGCGGAATCATTGGCCGTGAATTTAACGCGGTTGGATAGCGCAGACCGTAGTTCGGCCCACTTTCTTTAGACCTAATGTAGATCGGCGGTGGCTTTTTGTCTCTGGTGAGACTGGAACTTGCTGTGAGGCAGCGGGCGCGGTTGCTGAGAGGCAGCAGATGTTGAGGGCCGTGATGCGGCCGGCTGTGAAGCAGCTTGTGTTGCCGTGAGGCGGCGGGGTTAGCTCTACTGGCCTCGGGGCCGATAATTCGGTGGCCGACGATTTCGGCGCTTGGTTGGCGGGTCCGGTGTCGGCGATGATGCTGGTGACGACCTATTTTGCGCTTTTCTTGCGCGATTGGATTGGCAGAAGCCTCCTGCGTCTAAGTCCTCGGATTCTCCGGTGTCCGAGCCTGCGTTTCTCTCGACTTCCATTTCAGAGTCGGACGATGATCGAGTGGTTTCGGATGAGTTTCCGGACTCATCCGACTTTTCTGACGCGGCCCTATTTGCGCGCGATTTTTTGCCCTTCGTGGGCGTTGATTTGCCGCTGTTGTTATTCGCGGCAGCGAGAATGGCCAAGCGTATGGCCTCCGGAGTCTTATCTTGTAAATCCTCAATGTTGAGGCCTATGCCCTCGAGGGCTTCCTTCATTAAATGCAACATGATGTTGCCAAAACTACGCGATGAATTTAATTTAGTAACGCGCGTGCAAGCACCCCCGGTGAGGCCGGGGGTTGTGTGCCCTACCCTCCCCGCCCCAGTGAGCAGGGAGGTGTAAACCTAACGTTAAAAAGGAAAACTAGCGCTTTAGGAGCGCTAGGTGAATACCTAAGTTGCTGCCTAGTGCAGCAAACTAGCGATTAATTGATAAGAAATAATACCACGTGGGTGGTGTGCGTGTTGATTTTAAATTAACTACGTTCGCGGTGAAACGTGGCAGATGAATTTAATTTGGCAATGTAAACTAATATAAAAAGGGTCCCTACATCCCAACAGAAGGTGTCTGAACGCTGTAAAGGGAAAATTAATGATAGGCAAAATCAGGAACGACTCACCCGACCGGACGGCTACAAGCTATCTGCGCGCAGGCGCGTACGCCCAACGCGTCCTCTTCTGCCCACTTGTAGGCGTCGGGGAGGGCGTGGCCACGGGTGGGCCAAGCGGATGGCGCAGGTAGCGGAGCGGATCGAGCGGCTGGTCCGGTCGACCCGAGACTAAAGCACACTTTTTGATCTGTTTGGCAGTCCGCCTTGGATCAATTCAGCAAAATACAGAATTAGAGTCTGTGGGGTTGCTAGGAATAAAATACAATACCTTGAAGCTTACATAAAAGTCCTTTGAGAACTTTCCAAGCAAAATAATAATGTGTCTTCCTATTGTGTTATAAATCTGCTGAATTATTGAAATGAAACCTATGGTAGATTTTATTTTTATGGTTGTTATTATTTTCAATAATTTAGAAACAATAATCATTAAAAAACTATTGCAAGAATACTTGTATGTATCAATTAGCTGTCTTAAAACTAATGTGCAACTTACATTTAACATAAAAATTGTACCAGAATGATTATTAAAAACGGAAATAGTTATTTAATTTGTATGAAAACTTTTGTAGCGTATAACAGTTTAATTTACACTCTCAGATTTTCTTTAAAGATAAAATTGTTCTATTTCTTTTCTCCTTTACCTTTCTACTTTTTTTGTTTCCAAACCTCAATGCAGCACTAATTTATATTCTCTCTTTGATGCGGTTTTGAAATGGAACAAAAATTCTACTTATGAATTTTTATTTTAATATGATCTGGTGCACTTCAGCCTAGATTTATTGTATAAAAAACATGTAAATGATTTGATTTTTAGTATTACAACGTGGTCTACGTTAAACGTTACGGTAAGAATAAATAATTTGTATTACTTGAAGCCCTAATAACTACTAACTAATAGTTTTAATTATTACAACGGATTAATAATAAATAATCGACATGGCTTTAGTAGATACCGTTCACATAATCACTTTTTTCAGAATTTAGCAAATAAGTTAGTGGATCAAGAATTGTGTAAACGCGAATATAAGTAAAAACCAATTTATGTATTGCATTGTTATCGAGACTTTATATGTATTTTACACTAGCTTCACACGCACATATTATTCAGGACTTTATTAATTCATTGTTACTTTTAGCCTATTTGACATTCTGGCGCAAAACTTATAAGTTGTTAACAAAATCTGTAAAATAGTTTTTTGGTTATGACTTATCAATATAACAAAAAGCTCTTTACCTTTTTAATATTAGTAGAATTAAACTAAGATACTAATATTATTTACTAATTAATATTTATTAAATCGTGTTTACTTTTAGATATTTACGAGACAGTACAATAGAACTATTTAAAATGATACTGCTTGTTTTCCGCAGTACTTACGAGATAAAAGTATTTTCTACTGAACAAGGTAAATAGAATACTTTAAATCTTCAATAGAAAAACGAAAAAACATAGCGATAGTAAACCATAATTGTACTTACTACCCAATTTATTGCTGAGAAAATTCAGTTTATATTCCCCTGAGAAATTCTATCCTAAGCCCCAATGATTGATACAAGATAAATTTCTTTGGAAAATAATTGATTGCTTAGAGATGCTAATTTTTTTTATTCATTGGTTACTTACGTATTAAAATTTGTGTATAAATTAATGCACGAATGTTTTTCTGTGCGTATTCTCTTTCAATCATATATGGTATGAATTTTTTTCGTCTTCTAGTCTTTATATATTTTTAATAAGATTGTATGTTTAATAAAAATATTATATACCTTATAACAAAGTTTTGTTATTGTCTTTTTTATTATTTGTTACATGTTAAGGTATACAACGTTATAAAAATACGAGTCACAATTCGATTTTTACATACAAAATATGACATTACTTTTAAAATTTCCTGAACATGAAAAAAGTAGCAAAATACATAACCCCTTAATTATTTTAGCTTTTCACAACAATTTACCTGTTCAATTTATAATCTAGCAAAATAACTAAATGCCGTGCCGGGGAATTATAGAACGGTACCAGCTCCAATGTATTCTTAAATCTTTAAAATTATGCAACGGATTTTAATGCGTTTTTTTAACAGATTAAGTATTTGATAGGAAGATTTTATATTGTATTATGTTTAATGCATAATGATGCAAAAAAAAAACTTTGATAATTAAAGAGGTTTCTTATGTAATGTCATAAGTAAACATTCTTTCCACAAGATAAATCAAAATAATGTATTGTACATATCAAAAGGGCGACAAGAAAAGGCTGCGTCTATCACTTAAGGTTAACCCACATTAAACAGTTTTTGGTGTACACCCGGAGCGGGTTGTTAGTAAATTATAATTAAAAACCGTTATTTCTGAAAAGGTAGCATTAAAGTAATACACAAATAAAAATTAATCGTGTATTATTATACTAATGACAAGACGAGACGATAACGAATATACCTCAACAAGTACCAAATACGGGTGATTTCTGCTTTGTACTGACTAATACCACCACGTTGTTCCTTACTGACACCTAAAAGTTAAGAAACAGGAACAAGAAGACAAAACTCTGCTCTGCACCCTTCTGTGATTCCTCCGATGGCCGCCAAGTAAACCCTACCCCGGGGCATATGACCGACTCTTTCTTAGGATGGGTTAAACAAGCACGCTCTTGGTAGCGGTCCCTATATGTACGCATCAGATTTTTCCGTCATATACATATGCGAAGTGGTGGGTATTAGTTCTGAGTCGTTACACGAACGTAATTGCCAACCGCCGTTGTTAGGCCCCGTTGCCGGCCTCATGAAATCCGATAGTGAAAGCGAAATTTTAACGAAAAACTTACTCTCTATTGGCTTGTTCACACTTCACCTGCGGAGCGGTCCGAGTAACCGAGGCGTGGGATAAAGAGGAAGCCGGCTTTACCCTTACTCCCCTGAACTCTTCCTTCACTGCAGAGGACAGGGACAGACTCTATCCATCCCTGATAACATCACTCAAAATTATTTGCATAAAGTTTTATGCTGCATTCGTTTAATAAAGTTAAATTTCTAGTACACTTCAAAAAATATGGGATAATCATTTTTAATACTAATACTCGCACAAGATCTCATTTTTGTGTTTGCATTTAAATTGTAACTGTGAGATATTCATAACATAAAAATATATGCCACCGCAGGAATTATTATAAACTAATATATAAGACATACGTTAGAAATAAAATATATTTGAGGCATTGAAATTCGTAAGCCGTTATGAATAATGCGAATTACATTTAAACGTAAATCAGAGGCATTTATGATCTAGTTCAACATTAATATCGCTTTTTGCCTTAGAAATTAACTAAGTCTAAACGGTTTTTTCTATCTGCATTACTTTAATACTCTTGCCAGATGATTTATTGCTTTCACTCACGCAAACAAGGCTTTAACATCGTTCCTGAGACCGAGAAATTCAATTTTCTCGATTTCAAACAAATAATTTTCAATCGAAACAGTAATAGCTTTTGTTGAGATGTATACAAGGGCTTACAAAATTAGGTTTGTTAAATAATTATTTTAAAACAAGTTTGCCCTATTAACATTATTTTATTTTGTTAAAATAAAAAAATTTGGTACAAAGAGGCCAAAAAGTTGATGTAATTAATATAAAACCAACAACCGATCAAATTATCAAACCGATAATTGCGACGTAGTAGTTTTGCTGAGTAGAAATTAACTCAGCGGCTACCCTTTTTATGTTCAAGATATGTTAGTCTTAAATGTTTCTCTTATAGTTGTTTGAATTTTTAAAATTTTAGAGTATTCGATGACGTATTAGTTGCTACTAATAAAAATACTCGAAAATTAAAAAAGATGAAAGATTAATATCATCACATAACGAGAAATAAGACCCAAGCAGGGATTAACATATTTTTTTAATATAGACAAAGTTATTCTCTTCAGCAACTTACAAGACAACTTTTTATAAAGAAAAACTACAGAAATCGTCGAAAATGTAATTTTATAATCAAATATGGATTTTCATCATTAGCAGAAAAGCTCTATTCTAGTATCAGTCTTCTTATCTTTCTAATCTTTCAGAATTAGTAATTCTTCTAAACAAAAACCGTGTAATCATCAGAAGAATTGTATATACTGCAGCAATCAGAACTATTAGAATAGGAGGCATTAAATGGAAGGCTGGCAATAGTGCCTTATAAGCAGTGTTATATTATCGTTTGTAATTGTCATACGGGCAACATTGTTTCTTGTTTCGAAATAGGTTTCCTGTTGCTTACGCGTATACTATACATGTTAAATAAACAGTTTTACGAATTTTATCGCTTTCAATTACTTTGTTGTTATTTTGAAATGTTATCAGACGTTTCAAGAGTCCCAGGGACATGGGGAAGACTGACAGACGTTTATCATTTACAAATAGGATTAAAAATATACTTTATATGGACTTTTAAAGATATTTAAAAATATTAGGGCGGCTTACTTATTATTGGGTTGTACGCTGTTATAACAAAACAAGATAAGGCCCGAATACGTTTTGTTGCAATCGAGTTGATTACTAAGTTTAGTGGTTGTTCTTAAAATTTTCAGAAAACATATAAGCATTTTTTTATAAATTGTCTAAATTTAATTTTAAGTCTATTAAAATGTATCGCTTTCTCATTTGGAATGTTGCCATAAAAATGTAATTGTGCTTTAAAAAAAATCAGAATAGAATACGAATGGAATAACATACCTAAAAATAAATTGCAAATGAGCGGTAACCGCTGTTATTGATAAAACATTGGAAAAGTTGGAATACGTTTGTAAAATATTTTGATTCCTTTGAAGCTTTCTAATAACACTGAACAGAATTTTAAGGTTTCTTGTGAACTTCAGTAAAATTAATCAGACATGAATAGAAGATCGATTTTTTACATATGTGCTATATAAACGATTAACATCGTACAATGCAATAAATAAAGCTAAGTTCAAATCAGGAACATAATGTTTATGGTATAATTATTCACTTTCTATTGATTATGATATTTATCACAATTTCTTTAAATGCATCTAGTCTCTTACAAACATTTTTTTACTAAAAGATATCCTTTGATGTTTCAAAATTTTAAATCTGTCAGACAACAATTTTTACGGACTTTTCAAAATTACTTATGATACAATGTTCTAAAATCGGTACTACCAAGGTGCTGTTTATACTTTAGTTTGTGGTAGTCAGATGCCAATCGCTCTCTGCAAACACTGTTGTTGGTTTTTACTTCCTCGTACATCCTCCGTAGGATATTATACAATAGTCTACTACTCCATATAGGCATTAGTGAAGGGTGGTAACCCTATAGATATAAGCTTTGTCAGCAATAGATATATTGATAAGTATGCGCTTTGCAAAATGTGTAAGAATTAATATGATATTCGGCGGCATATTTTTCACTACGGTTTTGGTAATATTATTTTATTCATTCTGTTCTCAGCCGCAACACGATTAACACTGTAAATTTGATTATTAAATAAAAATAAAATTATTTTTAAATAACGTTTATCTCAGAAGACTCATAAAAGAGTCATAACAAGAGAATTATCAACAGAATATATACAGTCATATGTCTCTGAATGTTTTATGTTTTACCTGGCACAATATTTAGTTCGGCAAATTAAATTAAAATGTATCATCATTGGAGGACGCATTAAAAGCCGTCCTCGAAGATCAGAACTTTTAAAAGTTCATGAACAGAAACGTTCAGGTAATTTTAATCCATTTAATTTTAATAAGAAAAATGTTTTATTTCGCAAGCATCACCGGGTGCAAACATCAGTCATACAAATCGTAGTAGGCTACAAAGAAGTTATGACTTGTATTCTCGGAATAATTATAAACAAAACTCCCAAAATTATGTTTATAATGATAAACAACCATATTATCGTAATTCAGTTAACAATTCTACACGTAATTTTATGCCAATTAGAAAGATAAATCACAAAATAATATATTGATAAATGTATTAATGGTTACGCCACCACGGTAATACAAAACTGTGGGTCGGAACAATTGGATTTCACCGTTACTAATCCGTTTTATGTTGAAGCATACATAGAAAAAAATTTAAAACTAGAAAATATTTCATTAAATTTTACGGACAGGAATAAGCAGACATTAGGCCAGTTGTTAATGGTTAATATTTCTAAGTTAAAATTAGAACATATGATATCACCTCATCTAGCAACAATATTTAATGTAAGCATCCAGAGAGGCGAGTTTTCTGACCTAATAAAGCAAAGAGAATTATACCGACTTTAAATGCAGGGTATAATATGGACCCTAATAATTTTAGACCTATCTCCATTTTGCCTACTCTTAGTAAAATATTTAAAAAACTATTATTAAACCAATTAATGAAACATTTCAACAGTAACTGTCTTATTAATAACAAACAGTACGGTTTCACTAGGGGTCGCTCCACGATTGATGCTGGCGTTATGCTCATTAAGAGCATCTTTGAGGCTTGGAAAGCGTCGCAGGATGCCTTAGGCATTTTTTGCGATCTCAAAAAAGCTTTTGATTGCGCACAGCATGAAATTCTGGTCAGGAAATTACGTCACTATGTTGTAAGAAACGCCGCACTCAATCTTCTGTCTTCGTACTTGGGCCTCCGAACTCAGAGGGTTGACGTGAATGGTAAAAGATCTCCTGGGGCCCCGGTAAACATGGGTGTCCCCACAAGGGTCTATTCTTGGGCCTTTCTCTTTCTCATCTATATAAATGATTTACCATATGTTATTAATAAAACGACGAGATAGTATTATTTGCTGATGATACTTCCTAATTTTTAAAGTTAAACGACACACATTAATAGTTGACGATGTAAATAATACTCTCTCTAGAGTGGCGCACTGGTTTAGTGTCAATAATCTGCTACTGAACCAGAAGAAGACAAAATGTATTAAATTTATGACCGAATGTAAGACGAGTAAATGTGAAGTGTTTATAGATGAGGAAGAGATAGACGTTGTTGAGTCAACCGTGTTTCTAGAATAACAATAGATACCAGATTGCAGTGGGGCCCTCATATTAATGGACTGTCAAATAATCTCAGCTCCGCAGTATATGCTGTCAAGAAAATCAGACAATTAACTGACGTGGAGACGGCCCGGTTAGTATACTTTAACTATTTCCACAGTGTAATGTCTTATGGCATTCTACTGTGGGGAAGTGCGGCGGATAATACGATCTTTGTCCTCCAAAACGAGCTATTCGAGTGGTTTATAACCTGGGCCCCAAAGAATCCCTGAGAAAATTGTTCCCAGAGATTAAAATACTAACCGTTACTTCTCAATCATCAGCCTTTAATAGTCCACTGCTGGACATAGGCCTCCCCTAATACACCCCTATAAATTAGGGGGTTTTTGGACCGTATCCCACCACGCTGGTCCAATGCGGTTGGTGGGTGGACCGCCTTACATGCCCATCCGACGCATGGATCATCTACTTTTCAGACAATTGTGTGATCGGCCCAAATTGTCCCTAACCAACTAGGAAACAACAGTAAAAATTTGTCTTCTATGAAAATTTGTAATCTTTTATGGGACAATGTATACGCTTTTTACAATAAAATCCCAGTAAACGTTCAGAATTTAACTGTTAATAAATTTAAAAAGTAGTAAAGGAACGTTTATGCTGCTAACGGTTATTATAAAATAAATGAATTTATTAAGGATAACACATCCCGGTAATAGAATGCTCGCTCCAGGCTTTTTTAAGTATAATATACGTATGAACTGTATGTAGCTCATAAGAAAATTTATATGTATATATTTGATTATTTTAAAAGATGACAAAATAGGCCCGCTGAATTTCTTTCGCCGGTTCTGCTCAGGTCGGAGGCGTCCTATTCCGAACCGGTGGTAGCGTCCTTAACAATCAATAAGCGAGTGTTACACTTCTATTTTGAATAAAGATATTTAAATTTGAATTGAATTTAATTCCTAAATGCATCATCAGCCTTTGGTAGTCCACTGCTGGACATAGGCCTCCCCTAATACACCCTTTCCATTGGGGGTTTGGACCGTATCCCACCACGCTGGTCCAATGCGGGTTGGTGGGTGGACCGACTTTACATGCCCATCCGACGCATGGATCATCTTACTTTTCAGACAACTGGGTGATCAGCCCAAATTGCCCTAACCAACCAGGAAACAACAATGAAAATTTGTTATGTCCCCGCAGATTCAACCCACGACCTCCGGTTATTAAAGCACACGGCCATACCACTAGGCTACGGATTCAGTAATTCCTAAATACCCGTACCTTATAGCGAATGGGTTTAAATACACACCTGTAGCAAAACCATGTGAGCAGATTGCAGACGGTTGAGCCTTATGTAGAGAAGAAAATATAGTCCAGTATGCAGAGGCAACGTGTATTAAACAAATTATACTTTTAAACAATTACTCAGCATGTCTTTGAAGTGTAGTACAAATTGAAGATTATTGTAATTATATGGTAACTGATAAAAAATGTTTACTCTTTACAAAGAATAATGTAATTATAACTGAGATCTGTAAAAATGAAGCTACAAAATACAACGTGAAGGGTACATTTATGATAATACCCGACCAGAATTGTAAGACGCAGATTGAAGATAGAATAATAAATGCGTCAACCAGCACTAAGACTAATGAGATTAGTCTACAATTAAATCCAGTAAGCCTGCCGGAGTTGCAACGGGCTATCGAGATGAACAGCAACCAAGTAGATCTTCGTGGGGTGGATCTTAATAACATTACAGACATATTAAATAGTGCTAAACATAATAGTGACACTGTGGGTGACGTCATTATTACTAAAGACATAAGTGTATGGACAATTAGTGTTTTTATAATCATATTTGTATTGGTCTTCATATATGTACTTTTTAAAATTAAGATTTGTTATAAAGTTTTTGATCCTAAACGAAATCATCTGGATACAGATAAATCTTCTCCAGCTGATTTCACTCTTGGGGAGGGAGGAGTTAAGGGTGGTAACCCTATAGATATAAGCTTTGTCAGCAATAGATATATTGATAAGTAAGCGCTTTGCAAAATGTGTAAGAATTAATATGATATTCGGCGGCATATCGTTTGTAATATAATAAGATTGTTATTTTCAACTTTGTACTGATGATTTTTCACTACGATTTTTGTAATATTATTTTATTCTAATCTGTTCTCAGCCGTGACACGATTAACAACTATAAATTGGTTATTAAATAAAAATTAAATTCTTTTTTATATAAACGTTAATTAATAACTTGACTCATTCTTATTACTTACAATAAAAGTCAATTTAGTCCGGCAATTCTTTGATTTTGCGCTTCGTCATACCGACATCATTAATTAACACAAATAAATTCTTAAACATACAAACGATGTTAAATTTCAAGTAATAAAGTATGTTTTACAAATATTGGATCAGGTAATGGGTAATAAGATCACTCATTTGTCAACTTTTTGTCATCTACAGCGTTGTTTCCGGAACGTAAACAACGTTTCCTTAATAGATTTTGAATTTGTGAGACACTAAACCTGATAAACATTTACTTTTTTTACAACTGATCATATTATCAGTATATTATAATTCTGCAAAAACTAGATGATGCGGCAAATAAAATAAGTCGCTAGGGTACAAAAAAAAGTTTGATTTAGATACTGACAAGAACCCTAAAGACGCCGATTATTTTAGACAATAGCCTTTTTTTATTGTATAGTTACAATTTCTGTAAAAAAAGCAATAAAAGCCGCTAAAGTTCTTATGTTCAGTATCGGATAAAAAAAATTATATTCTTCATGCGAATGCAATTTTAGTACATTTAACATGATAGAGACCAAAAATTTACAGAATAATAAATGGTTACTTAATAATTTTAATTATTTCTAGTAAAATATATTATATATACAGTTTAAAAATTAGATCATTTTCATCATCATCAGCTCTATCTCTCCACTGCTGGACAAAGGCCGTTTTCAATGAACGCTAAATCTGCCAACTTGAACTGGCTACTGCACGGAGATCGGTATCCCACCTAGTCAGTGGTCGGCTAGTTTTCTGACGGATAAATTCGTTACAAATTTTATTTAACAAGGAATAGTCAGTTGAGCTATGCTTAACTTGTGGACGAATCCTACAGTTAGAGGTTCGGCCCATAGGCCATCACGGGGAGTACGCATGACCCTCGTCTTCAAACCCTGTGATATCAATGACGTGGGAGTATGGTTTAGCTTCCTAAATGCAGCCCAGCCTTACTGAATCCTCCTATCAGCTTCTCTCTTAAAGTTGTGTCTTCCCAACTGCAATATGTGCCCAAAAAAAAAGAAGAAGACAATTTTTTATTTTAACAAAACTACTATAGACTAATTTACATGTCTCTCATTTTGTTATTCATTAAACACTTTACCTTAAGCATTAAAATATATAACATAGTAAAGCAAAAATAGTTCATTGCAGTCATATACGTATTTTCCAAGCGTATTATGAATTCTACAATGCCGGTATAACTTATAATAGCTTCCAAGCTGAGGATGAGAGAGAAATTTATAACCCCTATCTTGACAGCACAGGAACTATTTGAGGCCGCTTAAAACGAAGAGATTTCTGTAATAACCCTTGAAAATGTTATAATCTATTACATTTATTCTTGGAGGGATATTAAATATACTATTTCTTAAAGTCATATTTTAATATTATGTTTGATTATAAACTTGATACTGACGATTTTTGTTTCACTTTTGCCGGCAAAATTGGAATTCACTGTTTTTTCTTGATGGCAATAGATTAAAGTGAACATAAGTGTCAGAGAAAATTATTAATTTTTTATAACGTTTAGCATATTTATAACTGTATATGCTAAACGTTATAAAAAATGATTAATAAAAAAAATGTATGATCTCTAAGATAAGTCGATTAATAATTAACTGAATAAAATAAAAAAAAATGTTTTCAATGAAATGTAGGCTTTATTCGCCCTAAAAAGTAGGGCTTATATACCTTGTACAAATTCAGTTAAATTGTTTACACGAATGTAAAACATCGTTATTTTTTATATAGCTACTCTTATTAATCCATTTTAAGTGCCGGTATTCCACTGTAGCAGTTTTAAAAAATTATATATTTGGAAATTATAAATAAACTAATTACTAACTCAGCATTTATGTAAGACGTTATAATTTTAATAGTTTTACACTTTCTTATGGACTTATAAGGTTAAACAACAGTTCTGAAAAAGTAAGTTAAGATTGATCGTTAGGTCGTTAAAGAAACTTTTCCGTCGAGGTGTTCATTAACCTGACGTTAAAACTTTAAACGCCAGTGCTCACAAAGAAAGCGATGATCATCATATATAGTAACTTAAAGAACTGTTAATGAGTAATAGAAAATTATTGTGTAAAAATTTATGAGAAGAACCGGCGTAAGAAACTCAGTGCGACAATTTTTTCTTCCTTTTTTTCTATAAGTTCTTTACGAAATATAAAAACAATACAACATATTTTGAAACAAAAAACAAATCATTACCAGGGTGTGTTATGATTAATGTAGTAATTACAGCATTAATTTGCTTTTTCACACACAAACGTTCCTTAACAACTTTCTGAAATTTATTAACAGACAAAAGCTGTACGTTTTCTGGGATTTTGTCGTAAAAGCGTTGCCCCATAAATAATTTTACTGGTTTTTTAAGTCTTGTTGTTAGGTACAAGTAAACTATGAACTAACTTCTAATTTATAGTATTTAAGTTATGTGTATCACAATGTTTAATAAATTAAAAAGCAGAAAGAGGGGCTATGTGCACTTTGCAAAAAACTTCAAACAAAGCTGGAAAATGGTGAGCAAAGTTTAACAATAAAAAATATAAGAGGTGTTCCAAAGATTATTAATTCAAAAAACTAATTATTCAGAATATCAGCCCATATTCTACCCTAACCTTCTTATACACCAACATAGCTTCTCTTAACTCCAAATTTATCCACTTACTATTAGAGTTTAATAAGAAACAACCAATAACCTTGACTGAGACCTGGCCGAAAACTGGTGATCTAATATCAAGTTATGGTATGCCAGGTTATTCCTTGTATAGACTGGACAGGTAGCACAAATACAGAGCACATGGCAACAGGCTTTAAGGGGGTGCGATATCAACCAATTATAGTCAAACCTAATGAGACATACATAAATGACCTGTTTTTTTTTGCCGTTGGAAAAATCCAGCTTACGGATTCCCCGCCGCCAGAGTAAGGGGCAGCAGGGATATGTGGGGCTCCCCGGACCAAGATGGAGCGGCCGGTATGCCCACCACTACTAAAGAACCAACGTTTGTTCCTTTCTCACGTCGCTGTAGCCAGGGCCGCGGGCGCTGATCACATTCGTCAGCGACCCCGGCTGGTCGTCTAGCCCTCGCCTCCCTCGGCCTCTTCTCTCCGGGTGTGCTGGGACACCCGGACGGTCACTTCAGGCGCCGTGCCGAAACAAACAGCACGGCGCTCCCTCTGAACCCTTCTCTGGGCGGCGGCATCCTCTTGTCAGCCGCACAGGTGCTCAGTCTGCACGTACGTCCACTCTTCGGCGCCCTGGCCTTCTTCTGCGGATAGCCAGGGCACTGTAGGCCTCCATGTATCTTTCCGCGTCTTCTCGTCACCCAGGCCGAGCACTCCTCAAGTGTCGGTCGGGCCGTCTCTTCCCACTCCTACGCCAGGTGGTGGCATCCTCAGTAGGTTCCTACCGGCGGCACAGGTACCTCCCGGAGAGAACCTGCGTCGCGTGGAATGTTAGGGAGCTGAGTCTTCTTCAAGCCACTACTTAAGAACAGGGCGATGGCTTCCACTGTTTGAGGCCGGCGCTGAGGTGCTCCAGCCGTAGCTTTCACTCCTGTAGTGTAAGGAACGCAATTCGTCTCTGCGCCCCTTATTTCTTTGGGATGGCCTGCAGCCCGATACCTTGCCTCCTTGCGCCAGAAGAAGAGTGACCTGAGGATTTCTGCTATCTAGGGTCCCAAGGCAAGTGGCCAGCCATCAGGCACGCCACCTCGCCGGAGATGGTCCAGGTAGCCCGTGTCGAGCCCTGATGGCCAACACCCTCTGGGTTCTCTTCAGTACCGCAGTACTCTCTTTTGAGAGGTGTCGGCCCACACGGTGCCCCGATGCAGGACCATGGACCTGACGACCCCGCGTAAAGAGCAGCGACAGGAGCTGCTGGGTCTTCCGGTGTTGGGAAAAGTCTGCCGATACATAAATGACCTAACCGAAGCCCTCTTACTCGATATTCCAGTATGTAACTGCCATTTTTTACTAGTGACAAAATATAGATCCCATAGAAATAGTGAAGAAGAACGTTTGCCAAACGAGTCAATACGAAAAGCGTCACAAAATAACACAATTGTTGTAGTTGGTGTGTTCAATTACAGTGACATTATATGGCTCCTAGGTTGTGAACAAAATTGCGTGGATCCATACAATTTTTGTTCAAAAGCAAACATATACTTTGATTTAAATTTTATTCAACTTGTGAATGAACCGCCGACACGTTTTCGAATCGATAACAAACCGTCTTTGTTAGACTTAATTCTTAGAAATGACAAACAGTTTATTACAGCAATAAGATATTTAGCACCATTGGGTAAAAGTGACCACTGTATAAAGTGGTCTTGAATTTGACATCCAGCTTCTTATTAATCAACAAAATAAAAAGTTGTTAAGTTTTTAAATTTATTCGATGCATATTTCTCATGCATCGGATAATTTTAATAACTTTAACTTAGACCTGACAGACAAGTTTGAAACCATGTATGAAAAAGAATCTGATGTTTAGTACCGTACAAAAGCAGAGTTTCAGTAATTTGATAAACATTGCATTGAATTTACGTGGTCCTCTCAAATACATAAAGAAATATTACAAACACGAAAAAGCCATTAATGATAGATGTAAAGCAACTTACCTTAAGAAAAAATCGCTCTGGGATACATATCGGGCAAATAATTCAGATTTTAACTGTAATAAATATCGTAAATGCTCGGAAAATATTTGTGTTACAAATATCCATTGTATGTTACATAGTTAGTTTTCTTTTCATCCGGCGTTATAATCGTAGGCACTGTTCTATTTTACTCATAACAAACAGTATCGATGAAAAGTAATAGTAAAGAGTAATTATTGATTACTTTGTTTTTAAATATATTAGAAAAGCAGTCTTCCAGTAATAAACAATGGCGTTTCGGCATGATTATGAAAAATACTTTTGTTCTAGGAGACGATTTAAAAATAATTAGGAAAGGTATCTCAATTTTTTATGGCAATATCATTATTAATCAGAGTGACGTGAAAAAATGTCACAATATCTGTTGGTTTAAGGTTTTAATAAGAATTTATTTAATTGTTTTAACATGACGGACAGCATCAGCCTTTCATCTCATATCATATATATATAGGCACAGTTGTTAATACATCACAAGTAATCTAATAAATTTAAGGGTATGGCAGATGTCAGTTACGTTGGCGCATTTTGGGGAGCTAGGGTTCCCTTAATGCGGGGAGAAAAATCTCATATTCCAATACAAGCGCCTCAACTTGACTGACACAAGTCACTTTCTATAAATCCCATTTATTTCAGATTATAAATTGATAAAATAAGTAAGTTTATTATATGGGGCTCTTAGATTCATTTTTCTTAAGGCACCTTCTAATTCTATAAAGTATAATAGATAATGAATACGCAAATTGTTTTCTTTACAGTACCAACATGTGCCTTACAAGGAAAAGATACAACATTTTATTATGGTGGGAATTATTAGGTACCGTTTTTATGGACACACTTGCGTGATATAAAATCTTTATACAATAAATTCGGCATGCGTTGGACCATAAAAAATCATTATTATTTGTGTAAATACAGGTGTTCAGTTACACTTAAAGTATAAAAACACAACATTACACATTATATTAGTAATCATATCAATGGTTCCTTTAGAGGGCCCTTGCTTAATAAAATGTACGGATTTAAATAATATGCATTTTTTTAATTAACTGTTATGAATTATTTCAGTTATGTTATATAAGTATTTAATTTCTTATGATTATTAAAATGAAGTTTTAATATTCTCAATAGAATATTTCATTTATTAATACGGCGATAAATAAGTGATTTATCTTAGCTTGATCTTCTTATGAAACGTTTTCTTTTTAACAAAAATTTGATACTTAGTTAACGACTTATGATGTTATCAAATGTTTAAAAAAATATTATTTACAGACGAAATTTTAAGACAAACTACGAAAAGCTTGTACCATAAATATACGTAAAATTGCTTTTTTCTAACTAAAATATATATATTATAATTACTATATGTAGACATTAGGAATATATTGTATTTATCACGTTAAGTTTTTTACAGTAGGATTTTAACTCACCCAGTTAATGAATCACGGTAAGTAAATATTACTCGGTAATGTAGGCAGGTATTTATATTTTTAATTATTATAGTACCAAAGATAGTGCTTTTCTAATTGCTTTACTTAATTGATAATCGATAATACGTTTCAAGATATTTTAAACAAATGTGTGTTTTTAAAAAGTCATAATCATATTATAATCAGGCTAAGTTTCAACTGTAACATTTAAGTTATGTCAACACTTTTTTGCGTTCATTCGTTCATGACTGCAATACACGGTTAAAGAAGTTTGTTAAATATGTAGGCAAGATTACCAAAAGAAAATAATGCTTGTCTAATGCGATTATAACTTACTAATGATTTTAAACAGGTAAATGAAATGTATATACATTTAAATACACATATCGAATATAAGCGCCATTAAAAAAAGTTAAACAGCAAAAACAGAGAATATCGTTGTGCCCTAATATATGAACCTAACACTGTGGACACTATTCAAAGCTTTTACTATTAACCCGAAAGTAATTTACAATCCCAATCTTGTAAGCGCAGAAACTATGTGAGGTCGCATAAATTTGTAAGATTAATGTGAAGAAGATTATAGCAAGCCAAAAGCAAGTGTTTGTAACAACCTTACAGTTTGTCAGCAAGTTTCCAAAAGCATTTGCTTAGTAAGCAAAAACTGTACTTTGTCAATACTAAATATCAAAACGACTGAAAAGTTGCCTTTGCTCTAATGTAGGATTCTTATCAAAGCGTTCTGTTATCATTTTATGTCATAAAAATTGTTGAATTTAAGATTTTTTAATCATGAAATCTTTTTTATGGGCTGATTAAATATAGCTCTCTAAAATAAGTAGAATAGCAGGAGCAATCGCAACGTAGTATGTTCAGAAACTAAACGCATTATTATCACATGGATAATTTTAATCATTTCCACAATATCGTGCGTGCTACAAATATTTTTTCCAGTTTAGAATAATTAATTATTGTACTGAACGTCACACTGAAAAAAATGTTTTTTTTATGGCATACGCAGGCAGACGAGCAGTCGGGCCGCCCGATCGGTAGTGGTCACCGACGCCCATAGACATTGGCAATACCAGTGGTATCGCCAACGCACTGCCTACCGTGAGACATAAAGTGTTAAGTCTCGTTTACCCAGTAAATACGCTGACTATGGTGCCCTTCAAACGGGAACACAGCAGTGTTTTCACACTACTTCGCGGCAGAAATAGGCACCGTGGTGGGACCCACCCAGACAGTCTCCTGTAAAAAGGGGATTTACCACCGGTAAATAGATCGGGGTATGTTTATGCCAGCTTCATAATACTCAATATTTAAAGAACAAAGAGTTCTAGACCTTCTTCTTTAGACAAGTGCAAATGGCAAGAGTGATAATACAAGTATTCGGTTAAAATTACTAAAAAGCTCATAAGGAGACAGCCTTCCATGATAACTGATATCCTTTCCTTTTTTTAAGTAAGAAGAAATTTTGAATTTCTATTTAAGGGTAAGGCCAGCATCTGTACTTCTGTTCCGAGGATAGTAGAAAATAATTTTATTCAATAATTTAAAAATATTATGATATATGAGATATAAGATATATGAGAATGATTAAAAGATCTATAGAAAATAAGATAAATACAGAGTTTACCGCCAGAATTTTACCGAGTTTATCTCATATATGTTAAAATATTCAATTACTTTACCCGTAAATTGATACAGCTGCTAAATAATGGAATTCCCACGGGAGTGTTTCCTTCCAAAAGCTTAAACAGATTTGGCTGACTAATTAATACAATTCCGCGGGCAAGCTATGTGCATTACATTGCATCCGTAATAATTCGAGTTAATATGATGTGAAAGATTATTAATGGCAAATTGTAATTTTCTGGCTGAAAGCAATGCTTTTTATTTACTTACTATTCATGAATTTTTTAGAACTAAAGTGACCTCTTAGAAGCAATTTTTAAATTAGAAATGATGTGATAACTGTATGAGATTATGTCATTTTTTAAAGTTTTTGAGTTACGAGCAGTTTTTCTGTACTCTTACGAATTTCGATATTTTCTCATGTATATAACTAATATAGCAATCTTTTTATTTGCATATTTAAATAGTAGTAATAAAGTTTTGCAATAGAGTTAAATTTGAGATAAGAAAATATATCAACAAACTAAAAATAGGACGGTAAAAGTGTTTTTGAATCTGTGTTTTCCAGCATGAACACATCACATATTGACTCTCTATAATTTATTATAAAGACCTTTTTTTGTAATGTAATAGTAACATATGTTTTTAAACGAAAAAGGCATGCTAAAGCGTATGCTAGCATTTTTGCGTAGTTTACGTATACCTACTAGTGTTACTATGGTGGTAATGTTTTCTTATTTTTGAGATGCATCATTTAATTTTGTTGTTTCTGCATTTTTCTGCCAATTTAAATTGCGTATCAGTGACAAAATCGTTGATTTGTATATATCAAACGAAGTGGATGCGACTCGATTTAAGGTCCTCCATATTGAAAGCTATCCACTTTGTCAGATTGATTTTGAATTCGTTCTATATTTATTTTTAAAACATTAAATCGATAAAGTGTAACAATTAACTTATATTGTTTTAATATTGAATATTATTTAAGTTATTGTAATGAATGACTGAGCTATATTAGTATCAAACAAGCTGAACGTAGCTATGGAAGCGCCAACCCAAGTTGAAAGCGTATGCATTTGATCATTTGCCTAATAACAATTATAGTGATAATTATAGGGAAACATGACATGCTTCTTCGGCGCCATTACAAGGATCTTATGTTTTTTTTTAACATTTTCTAAGATATTAAACTTAATAAACATGTATCTAAATTTTAAATAAGAGTTAAAAAGAGATTGATTTTTAATTTTTGGAATGCCAATCTACTTGATATTTATTACCTACCATATGTTTCATTTTAAATATGTGTTGCTTAACGAGACTGCCAAATACTCTTAGTATATACCCATTCAGACATCTCATGACAAATGTTACAGCGGAGTATCGAATGTATTAAAAGCCTTTGAATTATTCATTTGCGTTCGGGGAATTGCCAGAAGCTACGATATCATTAATTGCAGTCTGCGGTTTAACGATGAGGCTCCTATAATAATAAAAGGCTTACAACATGTTAAATTAACACATTTGATATACTTTTTCTTGATTCTATATTCTTCAGGTATTTATAGAGTAAGTAATTCTAATCAATAATGAATATTTTTTTCTTTAAAGTGATTGTGTTGAATTAAATTTAATTAATATTTAGGTTTTCGAAAATTTGTTCGGAATTATACTTAAAACAAACAGTAAATTGTCTTAAGCGATCTATTTTTATTTATAATCCTAACTTTTTTATGTGCTGAAATACAGGCACTACAGACGCAGTGAACGATTTGGATTCGAACTTTTCAATGAATGAATGAATAAATGAATGAATGAATGAATGAATGAATGAATAAATGAACGAATGAATGAATAAATAAATGAATGAATGAATGAATAAATAAATAAATAAATAAGTAAATAAATAAATGAATAAATCAATGAATGAATCAATAAATGAATGAATGATTGAATGAATTAATGAATGAATGAATGAATGAATGAATGAATGAAAAAATTAATGAATGAATGAATGAATTAATAAATGAATGAATTAATGAATAATTGAATGAATGAATGAATGAGTGAATGAATGAATGAATAAATGAATGAATGAATAAATAAATAAGTACATAAATGAATGAATGAATGAATGAATGAACGAATGAATGAATAAATGAATGAATGAATGAATGAATGAATGAATGAATGATTGAATGAATTAATTTATTAATGAATGAACAAATGAATGAATAAGTGAATGTATGAATGAATTCATGAATGAATGAATAAATAAATATATAAATAAATAAATACTTAAATAAATGAATTAATGAATGAATGAATTAATGAATGAATTAACGAATGGATGAATGAATGAGTGAATGAATAAGTAAAAAGTAAATAAGTAATTAACCCTTTCAGACCTACTAGCGCAATTGAGGACATATAATTTTGTGAAATTATCCTAATAAAATAAAATTCTACGTAACTAAAAACTGTTGTTACCGCTTGAGAACATTATAAATCTCTAAAACACATACCCCTAACGTTATCTTTTAGCACGTGTATGAAATAATTAGTCTGTTTCGATCAGTCACTGGCGAAAGTTTGAAGTGTGTAGGTAAGTGATTTATTTCCTTTATTATTTTCATGTTATTTACTTAGATATGTCTTGAAAAAATATATATCGTAAAGTTATGTTACAAAGGCAAAGAACATTGTATTTTATTAACAATTATTCCGTTATTTGTATAATAAATAGCGAATATTCGTTATGTCTACAAACGTGGACAATAGGTTTTGCTTGGATATTTTTTTCCAAATATTCATAGACAGTTAGTGAATACCTAAAATTATATTTTTTTCAGAAAGCGTACTATTTGATAAATGTATAATGCTAAGTTTTGAATAGTGAAACGTTTTTTACAGGCTTATTTACGATCAAATCATGTTCTCTCTCGAGAACGCTTTAAAAGTTTTGGAAAATGGACACCTGTCGGACTTGGAGTTGTCTTCGGACGATGAGGAAGTAGCAAATAATATCCCATTTACGAGTCATGTTCGGTTGGGTGCTGATGTAATATTACAGAATCAAAGAGAGTACACCCCACCGGACACCTTCCACGAACATCAAGACGAAAATGAAGACGAAGGTAGATCAGTTTTCAATTTTAAGTGTGAAACCGAAGAGCCAGAGGAGCTGGCTATTGAAGAGGGTGAGTTAGAGCCAGCTACGTCTAATGGTGGAATGATTGTTCTTACTCCAAAACCAAACATAAAGTGGAGGCACAGACAAATAAATAACACTATACCGACGGATTTCCCGCCACCTATAGCACTTGATCCCATTGTGCAAGACCCTCTTGATTACTACTATAAATATGTCCCCAAACAGCTTTTTATACAGATGGCTCAAATGACAAATTTATATGCTGTACAGTCAGGAAAAGCCAGGTATAAGCCTACATCCAGCAATGAAATAGAAATATTATTTGGCTTACATATGGCTACCGGAATATTCAATTATCCAGTTTTGAAAATGTACTGGGAAAATAACATAAATCTTCCTTTTTTTATAAACAATATGTCAAGAGATAGATTTTTTGAACTCCGTAACAATCTACATTTGGTGGATAATTTGAATAAACCCCCAAATTGCCAAGATGTATTTTACAAAGTACGACCAATCTACGATGGAATTCGAAACCGTTGCTTAGAACTACCATTAGAGAGAGAACTGTGTGTCGATGAACAAATAATTCCTTTTACAGGGAAGCATTCTGCCAAACAATATGTAAAAGGCAAACCTTGTCCATGGGAATAAAGCTGTTCTTTCTGTGTGGGAAGAATGGCCGAGCCTATGATTTTATAATATATCAAAACTCAATTCCAGAAGACAAGAGAATGATAAAAAAGTTGGTTTTGGCGCATCGGTAGTATTGCATCTAATAAAAGAGTCGGTGAGAATAGTGGCCATGAGCTATACTGTGATAATTACTTTTCGTCCTATTACATGCTCCAAATTTTAAAACATAAAGGTATTATGGCTACTTACAGCTCGTGTCAATAGATTTGCAAGACCACCATTGCTCAGTGATAAAGATATAAAAAGAAACCTAGAGATTTATTAGGTTTTCATTATTTTAGAAGATTATTTTTGTTTTAAAGAAGTTAAATTTAATTTTGTAATATTTTTTAATACTTTTCTAATAAAAACGTTATAAAATGATTATCTATTATTTATTTCATAGAGCTCCAACATTATTTGTTTTAATCACTTAGGCCGGATGTTCACATTTGAGGACATAAAAAACTCAATTTTCTCCGGAAAATTAATGAAAACATAACAGAATTTTCAATATTTCCATGCTCAATAATACGTAATATAACTTTAATAAAATCGGCTGTCACAAATTCTAAAAACAAAAATCAGGTCTGAAAGGGTTAAATAGAAAGTAAATAAGTAAAGTAAAGGAATAAGTAAATAAGTAAAGTAAATGAGAAGGAATAGAATAAGAGTGAGTATAAATGAGTAAATAAGTAAATAGAAGTAGAATAAGTAAGGATAAGTAAGTGAGAGTAAATAAGTAGAAGTGAGAGGAGTAAATAAGTGAAATGTAGTAGATGTAGAGGTGAATAGTGAAGGAATGAGTAAATAAGGTAAATGAAGATAGAATAATGAATAAAGTAGCTAAGATGAAAGTAGATATAACGATAAATTAAGTAATCAATAATTAATTGATAAATAAATGAGTAAATAAATAAATAAGTAAATAAGTAATAAGTAAATGAGTAAAAGAAGAAAATTAGTAATGAGTAAATAAGAAAATAAGTAAATAAATAAATAAAAACAAATAAATATATAAATCAACAAATAAATCAATAAATAAATAAATATATAAAGAAATAAATAAATAAATCAACAAATGAATAAATAAATCAATAAATAAATAAATAAAATAATTAGTAAATAAATAAATCAATCAAATAAATAAATAAACCAATTTATACATTATTAAATAAATAAGTCAATAAATAAATAATTAAATAAATAAGTAAATAAGTTAATAACAAATAAGTAAATAATATAATAAGTAAATAAGTAATAAGTAAATATGTAAATAAGTAAAATAGAGTAAATAAGATAAAAAGGAAATTGAGTCAATGAGTAAATGAACAATAAGTAAATAAATAAATAAAAAATAAATAAAAAATAAATAAATAAATAGATAAATCAACAAATAAATAAATTAATTAATTAATTAATTAATATATAAATAAATAAATAAATAATTTAATTAATAAATAAATAAATAAATAAATAAATAAGTAATTAAATAAATAAATAAAAATACAAGTAAAAGTAAACAAAAAATTAAGTAATAAATAAATAAATAGACAAATCAACAAATTAATTAATTAATTAATTGATTATTAATTAATTTATGATTAATTACATACGTAAATAAATAAATCAATCAACTAAAAAATAAATAAATCAATAAATAAATTAATAAATAAATGAGTAAATAAATTAATAAATAAATAAGTAAATAAGTAACTAAGTAAATAAATAAATAAGTAAATAACTACATAAGTACATTAGTAAATAAATAAATTTTAGACTGAATTACGTATATCAATTTGCGATGCTGTTTCCTATGTATAGTGGGAAGTTATTTAAATAGTCACATTTAATTAGTACGGATACAATGTCAAGCACAAAACGGCACCCCCGGGATGTGATTAATTACTCAGCCACCTGTGTTCGAACGCTTCAAAGGAAACATCGCTCTCATAGGCTCTCAGCTGTTTAATAGTGGTAATAAAGTGACAGTTTAAATATTACAATGTTTATTTTATCAATGTAACAGTATATTTATGTATTAGACCATTTTGTTATCGTTATTTTAAACTCTATATTTGTATGAGGTAAACACAACTGAAATTTTATCTCTCCCGGAAGGTTTCAGATATTTATACTTGGGACTAAATAAAGTTATGGAAACGAATTCTCGAGTTTGCGTATATTGTATGATTCTTGTCGTTAAAGTTCAAACTTAAATAAAGTGAACGTAACAAAGAGTCATTTCACATTTGCAATTAATAATTCAAGCGTTTTTGTGCGATAGGAGCCAATTCACAGCGTAAATGCTTCTTTGGAACATTATATATTGTGTCATAGTGTTAATTAGATTATTATATTTAAAATACAGAAATAACTGAAATTATCAAGTCATTATTATTAAACTTTAGAAGGTATTAAATTCTCTGGTTTTGGACTTAACCTGAGACTCAGTAATTAAAATATCAAATCCACTAATTTACGGATTTTTCGCGTTACTTAAATATATTTATTCCCGACGCTTCGGATTCTTTCCATGATCACGGACAGTCTGTTGAATGGTCACGCAATTGACATGTCAGCTATGGGTCACTGTCACTAATAATAGTAGTTAACATTTATTTTATTACTTACTACAAGTACGTTACTCTAAATAATTTTAATAAATTAACTTTTCTCTTAAAGATTTATTAATTTTTTTACAACCTACAAATCTATGCTTGCTGATGATTAAATGATCACCTTAGTAAGCTTGAAGCAAAAGTGGAACCCAATTGACCACTAGACTAATAATGATTTAGTTTAAGAGTGGAGACCGAGGCTTGGCAAACGTAGTGTGGGACGCCCTGCGTCAAGACGGGGTGATGACATACGCAAAGTGGCCGGTGTGGGCTAGGTGAGATTAGCCGAAGATCAGAAGCGGTGGCGTGCATTAGAGGAGGTCCATGTCCAGCAGTGGACTATCACAGGCTGATAATAATGATTACGATGTTGACGATGATTAGTTCAAAGTGCCTACCACGATAAAAATTCTTAGTTGAGTTGAATTTTCACATAAACAGTGACACAGTAACACACAGATTTGTTATAGAAATATATGAATCCAAAGTCAGTTATATACATTTAGCTTTATATATTTTTTACGTGGTCGTTTAATGACAAAACGTTATTAGCGGAATTTATCGCAGATACGATGTGATTCCCGACGGTTGACCATGGGTTTTGATTTAATATTCAGCCGCCTGTGTTTAAACGCTTCAATAAATGTAATGCACCCTTAAGCTTTTATTATATGACATGTTAATTGTCATCATTTTAATTTACAATACAAAATAGCGATAAAACAACAATCTACAATATTGTAATTGCTGTAATGTAATCGAAATTAAAACTAAGTAGGCGTAATGGTTATACCATCAGACAGGGCACGTTTATATTTTTGTGCTAAAAACATTGAATATAAATATATTTTTGTTGAATTGAATAAGCATTGTTTATTTGGAAAATTTAATAAAAGACAATATTATTATTTTATGGAATCTTTTACAAGCCTCTCACATATTTAACTTTTGAGTTTAAACTTATTGAATGTGTTATGTGAATCGTGAATAAATTTTATGTCAAATGTATGAGGCGAAACATATTCCACTAAATTGCAATTTTTGTAATAATTTATTCTCGACGGTTTTTTATAGCACTATACTTAAGCTTAAAATATAAAATCAATATTTTTAGGATTGAAAAAACATAAAACGTACAGAAATGTTGTAGTAAAAATTCGTTGATTCATACATTTACTTTATGAATAGATTTTTATACGCATTCAAATGTTGTAAAAGGACCTTTTGTTCCCAGTTCAATAAGCTAATGGTAAAATCCTGTATGGTTTTCATTCGTTTAAATAATTTTAATATATAAGTATCAGTATAACCTAAGAAAGATACTTTTTAATTTTTTTAATATTGTAAGTTTAAAAGAGGTAAGCATTTACACTTTGGGTCAACAACTCCTTTTGGGTATGTTTTTTTTTTACATTAGACCGGTGGTAGGTCCCCTGTACCGGTGGTAGGTCTCCTGTTTACAGGAGACCGTCTGGGCGGGTACCACCGCGGTGCCTATTTCTGCCGCGAAGCAGTAGTGTGAAAACACTACTGTGTTCCGATTTTGAAGGGCACCGTAGCCAGCGTATTTAGTAGGTAAACGAGACTTAACATCCTATGTCTCACGGTAGGCAGCGCGTTGGCGATACCACTGGTATTGCTAATGTCTATAGGTGTCAGTGATCACTTCCCATTATGTGGCCCGACTGCTTGTCTGCCTGCGTATGCCATAAAAAAAAAGACATATTTCGTATGCCATAAAAAAAAAGACATATTTCGTATATTTATTCCTACTAAACCAATTAAGTGGGTCGGGTATAGAGCTTGGTTCTGTTTTAATTAATTATAAAGATATAATTAACTGTTTAACTGAATTATGTTTATTACTTACCATTTTAGGTACACGAATAAAAAACAGATCGATATTTTAAAACTGTGTGTGCTGCTGTGTTAAAAAAATAAAAAGAAGTTTATTATACTCAAATCTAAATAAACGTAAATGACAATTGCGTTTATTGCTGTAAATATAAATGCATAACAAATGATATTTACAGTCGCAGATCACTACTAACAGGACGCAATCTAAAAGTCAATTCTCATTAGAGCTAGCACCACGGTCCACTGGTAGACAACGGGGCGTCAAACAGTGGACCGCGCGTGGACAACGAATGGACGCCGCATTAGGGCGGTGCTAAGTGGGTGCCAGGTGGTTTAAATTAACGCTGACCTTTACATTTTTGTTAGAAGCCGAGTATGTGATTTCAACGATGCCATCATCATCATCAGCCTGTGATAGTCCACTGCTGGACATAGGCCTCCCCTAATACACCTCCATCCATTAGGGGATTTTGGACCGTATCCCACCACGCTGGTCCAATGCGGGTTGGTGGGTGGACCGACTTTTTTACATGCCCATCCGACGCATGGATCATCTTACTTTTCAGACAATTGGGTGATCGGCCCAAATTGCCCTAACCAACTAGGAAACAACAATGAAAATTTGTTGAGTCCCCGCAGGATTCGAACCCACGACCTCCAGTTTCTAAGGCACACGCCTATACCACTAGGCTACGGAGGCAGTTTGCATTTTTTTATATTTAATAATAGTCAATGAATTTAAAATTTTAGACCACATGACATCTACTATCTACCGAAATATTCTTCCTTTTGACTTGTTCATCACGTTCTTCTTATTCTTCTTTCTCCTAATCTTTATACTGAGACAAGCGCAAAGCACGAGTAGTAGTAAAGTGCTTGTTTTAATGAATTGCTGCCCATTTTTCAAGATTAAATATATTTTAACTCTTAATATTTTATATTTTAAGTAATAAGTAAAAAAAAAATCTTGCACCGTGTACGATCCATGGTCACTGGTAAATCTGTAACGACGACAATATAATAAATAAGCAATTTTTTTTCAAAAATAAAACAGCAAATTTTAAAACCAAGCAGTAATTTATAACTAGTTTAATGTCGTCGGCGAAGTGAAACTAGCCATCAGCTCATCTCCCGCAGTAATATAAATAAATTTAAACTTGTAAACTAATAATTGTGTTAGTAGTATATTTTAATTAATTGTAAGTTATTAATTTTAATTAATTTAAGACATATGCTCCGAACTTAATACCTGTGTGGTAAGTCCGTCAATGATTTGTCCACTAAAGCATCCCTAAAATTTATGTTTTTTTTGTAGTATGCGGCAACACAACCCTTGAACTGGGTCACTGAAATCGTTCTGTCGTTAACCTAAACCGCTATTAAGTCGCTTCTTAAGCCAGTAACAAATATGGTGTCGAGGTTAAAAGCTCTAAAATGAGTGACAAAGTTGTACATGATGAGTTTCAAAACCAACGGCATAAAATTATGATTCTTATATTTGTTTATGTTGCTCTGTTTACAATTAAGCTTAGTCGAATATTGATTAATATAGTCACATTTTAAATGAAACCCGACATTTTTATTAATATTAAATTCTGTAAAATCTTTTATTTTGTACCATTTAACTTTGTTTTTGTAATTTTATTCTATAAAAAAACAGTAATCTAGCATATAATTTAGTAAAACAATATCTTTTACTGCTATTGACCGAAAAATATACAAGGAATAAAGTGAATTTAAGAAGAAACTTTAACTTTAAACTTTAAAAAATCACATAACATTTAATGAAATAAAAAGCTAAAATGACTTTACGGATTTTATCGCGTTTATTTTACATTATTAATTCCCGACGTTTCAAGTACTTTCCAGCGTCCGTGGTCACGGGGTAGTTTATTTAATAATGTAAAGTATTCGCATAAGCAAAAAAATTAATTATAGAAATAAAGAGAATTCATGAACGTACCTACTTTGTGAAATTTGGTCTTTACACTTCAGAGGCACCAAATATTTAAGTATTTTAATAAATTCATTAAGTAATTTTATTTCTACGTTTCGTTTTGTAAAAATTGAGTCTTTTACTTATTGCATTGGTGCCTTATGCTGTTTACAAAACATAAAATAACGTAGCTCTGCAGAAAAGGATGTCTTTTTTCTCCCAAAACACCGCAACTGCTTATGGTTTTATGAATTTGCCGTATACTCACAACCATAGCAAACTTAAAAATTGAAGGTTTTCTCTTTAAGGGAAATAAGTTCTTGTTCTAAAAAACTTAAGTTTTTAATCGTGATATTAATTAATGTTACTTGAATACAGATTAATGAATAGTTCTTCAATAGTTTAATTATAAAATAATTAGTCTATAACTTTAATTTTTCATATTAATACGCGATTTAATTGTGACTTGTATTTTCTTTTTTAATTAATAGCCCCATTTTTAAGTTAAATTGATTTAATGTCTGATATTTTCTAAATAAGAAAAGTATTATTGCATTCAACAAAACTTCGTATTTAAAATTAGCATATATATCGAAAACAACTGATTTAATTAAGATATGTAGCCGACCCACAACGAAAAGTTTAAATTCGACATGATCCATTTTAACGCTGTCTGTGAACTTTGCAGTTTAACCAAGATTAATATAAATTGCTTTGTCATGACGGTTTTTAAAAGTTATGGATAACGTTTTTTTACGATTGCAAATAAAGATTATATATTTTACAAATATAATGTATTATGACCTCGATTCTTATTTTTGTAAGTTTCATCTCTTATCTCATCGTTTGTGTACAACCTTATGCATATAAACAAATAAATGAAAACGAATTTTTATATGTTACTATTTCTTAATAAAATTACAAAATTTTATTTTAAATCAATAGTTAAAAAAAATGATTTTTGGAAAAATAAACAAAACGCAAAGATCTATATATTACTTCGTTACAGCATTTTATGTTCGAATGTTGCAATTTTTTACTTATAATTGCCTAATACTACTATTGTCCCAAAAAGATTATAAAGGCATTTCACAGATTGTAGTTTTCATAATTCTTGAAAATATAACCTTTAAATGCATGATATTCTTTTATTCTACTAGCTTTAATGCACTAAAGATAAGAGTTTGCGTCTATATACAACATAAATTTTACAGTATTTATAATGTAAAATATATGTCTAAAATAGTGTAAGAATTATTATGAAGTGTATATGTATACTTTGGTCCATAGATAGCTATTAACTATTTTGTTTTATCTATGTGTATTTTTTTACTCCTTAAAAAGAAAATTTAATTTTGTTAAGTAGTCAGGTCTCAGTGTTTTAAGGAAAAACTTAAATGGGTTTATTCTAGAATAAGTAAAGATTTGTTTCCTGTGTGTAATTGTGCGTTTCGAATTAAAATCGATGGTACTTTTTATAAATATAATATTTGTTATTATTAAGGATATGCTACTGTGCTGATATTTTAAACAGGTATTTATTATATTTGCTGTTTACTTAACTTTCATTTATCATTATAAACAAAAATTAATTTTGTCGTGATAATTACACATAGTATGGTCTAAAAAGTTTCCGACCTAACAATGATAAAAGATTTTTTCGTACTTTTTTTATTTATTTTTCTACATAGTCTCCTTGTAACTCTACACACTTCTCCCAGCGATGCTCCCGTCTCTGTAACCCGTACAAATAGTACGTGGCGTTTTTCTCTGCAAAATGACTCTTCACAAAGGTAATTGCCTCCTCATTTGACGAAAGTCTTTGTCCTCCGAGCGCAGTTTTTGATGAGGGAACAAAAATAAGTCGCTTGGGGCCAGATCTGGTGAGTAAGGTCGTGCTCGTGGATTTTTGCCATGGCAACCGCTGAGGTGTGAGACGGCGCGTTGTTGTGGTGAAACAGGATTTCTCTTTCTGCAAATGTGGCCGTTTTCCCGCAATTTGTGCCTTCAGCTCGTCAGTAATGATGCGTGTATGCTCCTGTAATGGTTTTTTCTTTTGAAGATAATCGATAAAGATAACTCCATGACTGTCCCAAAAACAGTCGCCATCACTATCCCAGCCGAAAAACAGTTTTGCTTTTTTGGAGCTGGTCTCCCTCTTGCAGTCCACTGTTTCGACTGTAGTTTTGTTTCGCTTATAATGGTGTATCCAAATTTCATCTACAGTGGTTAACGAACGGCAAACTCGGATTTATTGCGCCTAAACTGCGCCAACAGAGCTTTGGAAATGTTCATTCGAATATGTTTTTGGTCTAATGTGAGCAAACGCGGCACCCAACGCGCGGACAGCTTTCTCATGTCTAAATCTTGATTTAATATGTGACAAACACGTTCTTTGGACATTTTATCATCGTCCCCCAAGCTCTTACGGCCACGTTTAAATTCAGCTGGCCAAAATTTCACTGTGGTAAATGATGGTGCAGAGTCCCTATACATGGAGTCCATCTCATCTTTGATTTGCGTAGGCGTATTGCCTTTCAAAAATAAAAATTTAATAACAGCTATTACTAGATACTCAATTTCTTCTATTTTCACTAAAACACTCACTTCTACTCACTGAAACGACTGTCAACAAAAACTGCGCATCCGTAATGGCCGAAACTTTGGTGAGTAACTGTTAAAATATGCACAACTACATTCACTAGCTTTTATTAACAAGTGGCGCCATCTTTGAGTTGAGGTCGGAAACTTTTCAGACCACCCTCGTACATTAAAAATATTTTTTCTTGATGTTTCAGACTCTTTCCGGCGCCTACGATCTTATAACGGGCCTTTCTCTAGTGAAATATATCATCACCTCTCAATATATTTTGAATAACTCTGAAATTTTTATTGGACTATCTTAAAGTAGTCGGTATTAGTGCCGACTAGTTTCAGACCTATCGAAGGCCCTTCATAAGGACGAGTGGGATAACTTCACGGTCACGCACTCTTATGTTCTCTGTTTAATCATCATCATCATCATCAGCCTGTGATAGTCCACTGCTGGACATAGGGGGCATATACTATCCATTAAGGGGTTTTGGACCGTTTCCCACCACGCTGGTCTAATGCGGGTTGGTGGATGGACCGACTTTTTACATGCCCATCTGACGCATGGATCATCTTACTTTTCAGACAATTGGGTGATCGGCTCAAATTGCCCTAACCAACTAGGAAACAACAATGAAAATTTGTCGAGTCCCCGCAGGATTCGAACCCACGACCTCCGGTTTCTAAAGCACACGCCCATACCACTAAGGCTACGAAGGCAGCTCTGTTTAATGGACTACTCTTTATATATTCGAATTATAATTACACATCGTCTTAATAAACAATTAAATGACTACCACTGAAGAATTTTGGTAAGCTTTTCTTAAAATTAAAATAACATAGCGATAGAGCTTAAAACAGAATGAGTATACGAAACAACAACTCATTTGAGTAAACAGTCCGTTAATTAAGCAATTACAACAACAAAACCCTTGTCACTGACATCCCTTTCGCCTCATTATTCATAAGTTGAAAACTTTTCAAACAAGTAAATGATCGCAAGGAGAGCTTCGGAGAATTGTAGCTGTACTGACAAGTTTACATGTCCTCCAGGAATGTTTGAATTTTGTTTTCGTTTCTTTATATTTTTGATATCTTTTATTTTTGAATATTCCGTGTCAAGTAGTCGTATCATCAAGAACACTTCCTTTGCATTTTCAATAGGCTCTAGAAAAGTAACGAGACGGGGAGTAAAATGGTCATAAATTCGTTTTCACCCAAAGCTTTCAAATTACTGCAATGCGTTTTCAGTAATAAAGGCATTTAAAATAATAGAAGAAATATTGAAATGCTGATTAATGCTCCAAATAAGTATACGTTTATATAGCACGTATAATCCTGTAAGAGAAAATTATTTACTCGGTAAATTTTACGTGCTTTTGGCTATGAAACAGTTCTATGAGTAAACAAATACGTCACAGATCTTTAATATCCTTATAGAGACTTTCAATAGAACTGTAACTTTTTTAAGAAAAATTAAAAAGATTATCCCCATGAAATTGCGTTGAATTTCTGCGTTATAATAGAAAGTTAAAAATAACTAAGATACAAATTCACATAACACAAACTTTAATTTTTTAATAGGAATAGCAGAGACGAAAAAACCAGCTTATAATTAGATTTTTTTTATGCGTCATGTCATTGCTAGGACTTATTAAACTAAAGCCTCAATTTAGATTTCTAAGGAGAGATAATTACAATAATTAATAAATAGTTCAAATTATTTCTAAACATTTACTTCAAGTTAATTTCGTTTCAGAGAAACCAAGGATTGCACGAAAGGAAATAAATGCAATGCAAAAGTAATAAAAATGTTAAAGTTAATTTGCCATTGAAATAATTTGATTTAATCACAAGAATAATTATCGTGTATCTCGCCGACAGCTATAATTTGGGCACTAATTATTTGATGGAACGTAATTGATATAAATTATTTGAGGTCAGTTGCCACTGGCATTTACTGACCAATTAATCAAATATCTTGCACAGTCCAAGATAATAGCATATAATTTAAAAATTCATTTATCGATAGGTCATCCTGGCGTTTTTAAAGCAAATATTTTCAAAACGGCTTGGCTCTATATTCCGTGATTACAGCATCAGTAGAAACCAAGGTCTAATTAAAAATAAACACTTCGATTCAATTACTTTTGTCAGTTTAATAAGTATTATCCCGTTTAGGGGTATGGATATGGGGTATGGATCAAATTAACCTTTGCTACATGTATATATGCATAACGTTAAAAGTAGTGCTCAGTGCTTGCGCGATTATATCGCGAGGTACCCTTTTCCGTCTTGGATGTCTGTAAGTTTTAGCATCAAAGACTAGTTAAAAGCAGCCATTCTTAGTTAGTGTTATTGTTATTTCTTATATTTACTACTAATAACTATGAGATCTGTTACACACAAATTCTTCGGAAAGTTGATCTATTATTTAATATACCTTTTTTTTAAAAAAAATAAATAAATAAAAAATAAAATAAATTTCTAGTACCCAATCCTTTTTAATTTTCCTTTCACAATTATTCTTGAGTAAAGTTCATACTAGACAATTCACTATGGCAGACTGGCTTAGAGGAGGGCACAATAGAGCATCTGTTCTTTACATGTAGAAACATGATTATTCCCCTTTATGATATCCTTCCCTCTAACATTCTTAGATCTATTAATATCCTTTTCCCTATAAGGTTTATTAAGGGGTTAAAAACCCTTATTAAACCTTATATGTTAAAATTTAAATCAAATTTATACAGATAAATAACATTAAGCACTAAATTTTTAATTTTAGATATTATTTAATTTTAGATTTCCTTGACCCCTACCCTGTAGATAGTAATGATTAGTTGTGCCATGATGTGAATAATCTAAATTATGTGACTTTTATTTATAAATTTTATACCAATTTTCTGTTTCGTGTTTGTCCAGGTATCTCAACCAATTAAGTATCTTAGTCTATATAAACTTCGTACAATTGTAAAGCTACTGTTCAATTTATAATGTATACTTCATGTTTCTCCCAATCTTGACACTGCGACAGAATCGCTAAGACTTATCGCCATTACTTCTAAAAGTTAAATTAAATTTCGACATTGAATAGACTACATTAATTTTTTCATAAAAATATAACACAGAAACCACGATAGTATTTTTACTCTTATTTCTGTTTTTCATACAAAAGATCTATTGAACTAGCTTTGATGTTCCCTTTCTCAATGTAGTTATTGTGCGATAAACTCTTCTCATAAATGACATTAAAGCCGTATATAAAATTTCTATGGTGGGATTGTATTATATTCTAGATGAACATGTAAAATGGGTTATTACTGTTACATAATATGCAAAAAATTTACAAAGAAAGTATAAAATCTTGTTTTGGCAATGAAGATAATAAATAGTAAAAATACTGTGTTTAAGAAAAAAATATTTAATTATATAAATAATAATCATTTTAGATTATATAATGAATTGATTTACATAAAAGGGGTGGCATATACGACAATTAAGCATTATTATCGCTAAACCGTGACACTACAAAATCAGATACGAAAAACAGTACAACACCAAAAAAATGTGATCTCCGTGTGTTATTTGTGTGAGTTAATGCAATAAAAAATTTCTTATTCTTTCATTGACACGAATTCTACCCATTGCAGAAACGTCGAAAGCTATTATATTGTAAAGTATGTAAATAGCTGTGATAAAATCTATTTTGGTCCTTTTTGAGATTGACTTTAGTGATGAAAAACGACGTTGTTATCCCATTGTTTTGCGAACGGCTGTCTAATCTAAAAAAGTAACGGCACATCAAATAACATTTTATATATAAATACAAAAAAAAGATAAGGGTAATTACCATTCATCATTCTTCATCAATTATGAAAGTTTTGAAGTCGGTTATTGTATTAAAATTTTTCTTATAAAGGAACATTTTTTTTTGTAAAAAACGAAGAGAAAGAAAATTTTAACAGTTTTGCCACGAGCATAAAATTTTCTTTGATAATCAAAAAAATAACATTGTTATGCTAGTATAAGACAAGAAAAGTGACCTCTAAATATATAAGTATTTTTTTTACTTATCTTAAAAGCTTCAACCATTTCTTGACACTAGCTGTTGCAAGCCATAAAATTATCTTACGTTATATACTAATACTTAAGATTAGCTACACAAAATTGTATGAAGCAAAAAAAAAAATTCGCATAAAAAATTATGATGGTGAGATTCTTGTTTAGGATAAAGCAATAAGGGTGGTACCAATGAAATGCCTTTTGTTTTGTGCAAACCGAACTGTGTTCTAATTTAATTACAACTTTAGTTTGGTTAAAAAACTTAACACCCTGATTTAATGTGCGATAGCTTTTTGCAAATACATAAATATACAAAAATTTGACTTACCGATCTGTACAGTTATTATTCTCTTGTTTAGTTATTACAAAAAACGAGAAAAATACAATTTAGTTCAAACTTTGTTACTTGGAATTATTATCTCTATATGGGTTAAGATGCTGTAAAAAGAAAACAAATCCATTCAAAATAGTCGACGAAAACTTGTTGACCAACAGACCCTTTGTCAAGTAAATCCCTTTCATTACACAATTAATGAAATGAAAACTTTTGTAACCATAAGTAAAGAAGGGTTATAAAGTATTTACGTTGTTTTCTAAGTATTTTAAAATAAAAAATAGAAAACCCAAATTCATAATCTAGTTGTTGAATTCTTATTTAGGAAAATTATGGATTGATTTTTAATATTATAACATGTATAATTGACCTCAAACGTAAACGGTTTCTGAAATTATTTATTATTCTCTAATATTAACATGTCATTTTTATGACTATCTTGATTCTATATTAGTGAATTAATTACTGCTCTTGCTGCTTCTAGTAATATTTGAAGCCGTCGTTTTATATATTAGTACAAGTAGCTGTGGCAATAACTGTCTGAGGCAAGCAAAAATTTTGGTTTATTTCCGAAGAAAATTTGTAAGTAATTCTTAACAAGTTTCTATAATTTTTTTCATACATTTTATAAGATTTTAATTGATTATGAATGATTAATAAAATATTCTATGACGTTTATAAGCCTTTAAGAAACGTAACTTTTCAAAAATCGACTTTTATGAGTATCAATTGAATGATCATTTCCCATAACATAGCTTTAGTCTATGTCTCAAGGCCAAGATCGAACCTCTTTTTATTTTTCGGTTTTTTAAATAATGACGTTTTTTTTCTAGTTAATTAAGTTTTGAATTAAGCTTAATTTTTTTAATATGGTTTTTTTTACCGATATCTTTTCTTGCAAAAATGTGTGAAATTATTAATAGCCCGTGTTAGTCCACTGCTGGACATAGCCCCTCCCAACTGCACGCTTTCTTCATCTGGACCGTATCCCACCACGCTGGCCCAATGCGGGTTGGTGGGTGTTGGATCATTTTACTGTTCAGACAATTGGGGGATCGGCCCAAGGAAACAACAATAAAAATTGTTGAGTCCCGCAGGATTCGAACCCAGTACCACTTGGCTACGGTGGCAGAGTTAATTGAATTAGGTCCCTAATTATTATTGAGTTAATTTAACTGTCTCAGAACTGAATTATATAGGTCTAATTAACGTTATGAAACACTAACTAGATGGTGCAATAAAAGAAAAGATAGTCGATACAACTTCGTTATGCAAACTTGTGATGCCAGATTAATAAGTAAGGATGTAAAATGAGTTGAATTAAGGAAAGTTTATTAGGTAATTTTTGTTCAAAAATATTGCAGAAACAAATAGTAAATGCGGACGCTGTCTCAACTAGTTGTAAGAACATTATAAACTTTTTGAAAACAGGTTCACATGAAAGTTAGAAAAAGTTAATAAATGCGTCGTAAAAACCTTTATAAAATATTAATAAATGTTTTTTTTTTTAACTTTTTCACTTTTACCATTGTGCGATTGATGTTAATCCGCTTAGCGCTTAGTCCGCTGGTCATCCGGACATATTGCATTTCGTATACCTATGACGCTGACTACTTTATTTTTAAACCAGTATTAAATAGTATTTTTTATTATTATATTGTGCCTGATGGTAAGTGACACGCCCAAAAGAAATGTTAGTTTATTACGCAAATAGACCGCTCACAACCCTGAAACATAGGGTATTACGTCTTTATTACCCATTAAATACGATGACTACGGTGCCCTTCAAACTACTTGAAGTTTTTAGTGTTTTTACACTAATGCTTCGAGGCAGAAAAAGGCAACATGGTGAAACTTCCCCAGGCGGCCCCCTGTAAAAGGCGACCTACCACCTCTCGACTTATAATTACTCAGGCTGAAGTGGGTATATGAATAAGGTAAATAAGAGAATAAGAATAAAAAACTGTTAGTGTCAACCCCAAAATACACCGGTATTGGCAAATAACAAACACGAATAAGAACATCAGTAGTTTTCTTTGTTAAACTGTAATCGTAACTGGTTTAAGTAAATATGAGAAATAACTGAACACCACTCCAATAGTACAAAAGGTATACGGAGGCACTGGAGACAAACTTTGCCAGAAAGTCGTCTAGAATACTTATCGGATTGTGTATCCCTTTTAGCAATGTTTGTAGAATGTAATGTAGAAAATGAAAGAATTGTGAATTTTCTAATATTTTAAATAATATTTGCGAGGATGTAAAAAATAAATATTAAAAACACGGTGGTGCAATCTCATGTTAAAGAGAAAATTGCAATAAATGCATCGGATAGCACGGATCTTCTTCGAGTCTTCCAATTAATTTGTATCTTTATGATTTTATTATATGAAAGTCGACTATTAACAGCGAATATCATCGGCCTATCGCTATTTACCTCTGCTTATACTTCTTTTAGGAAGAAAATTTATAAAAACTCAAATCTATGTCAGGTATATATCAAACCGAGAGCTATAACAGTATACATTTTCAAAAATCAGTCAGCTCAATGCAACAAGTTTTAATGTAAAACTCAAAATTATTTATATAATATAATATAGACTTTAAAAAATTTGTAATGTACACATAGATAAAACCTAAATGTATTGGAATTATGCTTTAATCATTCATAAATACTCTTTATTGTTTTATAGCTATGGAAATCTTATTATAATAGTTTAATTTAAAGCTGTAAAGTCTTAGAAACATCATCCATCTTAGTAAATCGTAAGTTTAAGTAACTCGAGGCCAAATGTAATCATAATAAAACCAATTTCATTTGTACATAGCAAACGGCCCGAAAATTGGAATTAAATTTGAAACGTCTTAATTTACAAAGGCTATCTTATAAAGTAAAGTCTGGGAGGAATTAAATTATCTGTAATTACGTATTTGTAGAATTTCTTTACCAACATAATTGTCCTTTGAAAGTTGTGTGTTATAAATAATTTTATGAAACTTTAATTCATTTGTTATGAATGATGGGTATCGAAATTATATTGAAAACTACAAAAGCAATTCGGTTTTATTATAGTTAAAATGAAGTGAATCCATATTCTATGCATAAATCATATAAAAAGTTTTTAGTTGTTAAAGTTTTCACATTATATAAAATTTGTTACAGCAAATTAATTTTAAGTTAACCACATAAACCGTTTCTTAGGATACGTCGATTGCATTTTCAATTATGTAGAGACGGCGCTACACCAGTTAAAGTTACTGACGCTAAATTATTCAGTCGAACACTTGTAGTTTTAATGTTTATAAAACTTCTACATAAATATTATATTTAAGAACTAAACATGTCAACTATGTTTTTGTTTTTTTTTTGTGTTATACGTTTAAACTAAACTGTAATGTTTTAATAAGACGATTCAAAATTATTATTCTTACTTATTTGGTCTTTACCACGAATTAATTAAGAGAACGGCGTTCTACAAAAACTAGAAGACTCCCTAAACCTTATGTAAGTACGTAACGAGCATTTAGGAACGATAATTTTGCCTATAGTTTGACGGAGCATGCTCTCTTAAAACCTAGCTGATGTACGTAAAATTTCAAGAGAACAGCGAAAAGGTCCATTACAGGCCACGATTAATCCTAATATCTGACGCCAATTTTGCATATTTGCTCAAACCCAATAAATCCTTGTCCTGCATCTCGATAAGTCTTCATAGTTTCGAACAACTGTCCATTGAATTACAGTTAAACTTCTGGTCGAAACAATTTTGCTTTGGATTATTATTTGTTTATAGAACGTTGCCTTAGTATAAACATACGTTATATAAGTTCTACGAAAGTATAGTTTCCAAATGGGCAAATAGAACGGTATCAGGTAAAAATAGGTCTTAAAATAAGATTCCTAACATGTGATACATGACGATGCGCGTATGGAATATCAAAGAACCTATTAATGTTTTAGTCCGGGACCCTACTCTAATTCTATTAACTTAATATTGGTAACGCTTTTTAACAAGTAAACTTTTAACTGAAAAATATGACCAACCTCAAATGGTATATAACCATTTCGTGCAATATAAGCGGGTAACGAAGTGACCTGTTCAAGAACCTACCCGCAATTCCTGCCACTACATTTTAAATCTCTTAAAACTTTTAAGGTTTTAATTTAGTCAAAATGTCATGCATCACACGTTTAATGCACATAGAATGAAGATTTTTTAAAATTCATTAACTTTTAAATATACTTACATTATATTAACTTAATTGAACTTTAAATATATCTTACTGCGATTTTTAAAATGTATGTTATAATGAATTTTGTGGTTATTCTTAAAATAAATTTTAATAATTTTTTAGAGACCATTTTAAGAACTACAATTACGCATAACATACTTTAAGTCTATCTTTTATAGTTTTGACAGCATTTACAATTTAAATATCTATTAAAACAAAAATATGACCAAATGACAGCTTATACCTTTAATTAAAAAAAATAATGAACAAAATCGAATCACCAGGAGCGGAGTTAAAAAAAAGAACAATTATTTTTAAATTCTATTTTTTATTAAAATGTCGGCATGCGGTATTGAAACAAGACTTTTGAACAAACTTAAACATATTTTAAATTTGCTCACAACTAAACTAACCTATTGTTTGTGGAATTTACTTCACAATAAATTAGTGATCACTAGGAAATTAGGTTGCGCTAAAGTGTTTGTTTTGCAAAGAGCTCTGCAGTCTGCAAACATTATCAAAAAATTATAGACTTACTTAGTAGAGAACAAAATATTAATATGCTATTTTAAACTAGCTTGAGACACTTGTTTTTATATAACCTTTTAGTTACAGTTAAGAGAAATTAGACTAGTCTTAAGAAACAGTAAAGTGATCGTGTTCCTGTAATGTAATTATTTGAATATATTTTTTTTATTTCTGATAAATAATTATTTTAAAGCAATGAAGAATCTTTTTGACCGACTTCTAAAAATATAAAGCAAGCCCTAAGCTATTCTAGAGCTAGACTAGATATTGCAACAATGCAATATTATAAAATATCGATTTTCAAATTGATATTATTTTATCAAATCACTAATTTATGGATTTTTCGCGTTACTTAAATATTTTTTCCCGACGTTTCGGATTCTCTCCAGCATCCATGATCACGGGCAGATTCAGTTGGTATATGTATAATATACTGTGTAACTAGCTATTATATATACTGTAATATACTGTATAGCTGTGTAACTTAGACTGCCCGTGATCATGGACGCTGGAAAGAATCCAAAACGACGGAAATAAATACATTTAAGTACCTCGAAAAAATCCGTAAACTAGTGGATTCGATATGTATAATAATCGCGTAAATAAAAAAATGATATTATTTTGTTAAAATTTATTCGTAACATACAAAAATATTTATCCAAAGTATCAATACACAGCGTAAAAGCTCCTTTGTTTGGATACGGATGCTTATTTTGTACTAAATATTTCTAGTTATTTAGTTAGGATTAAGTCATCAAAACAAAATTTAATGAAACTACTAGAAAACATTACTGAATAAAAGGACTTTTCACGGATTTTATCGCTTTTATTTTACATATTTAAATTCCCGACGTTTCGAACACTTTCCAGCAGCATTGGTCACGGGGTAGACTGAGATGTTATGCGTCTTGTTGCCAGTGCTGAATCGGGGTTTCCAGATCTTAATTGTATTTAATTATTTTTAGTCTGCACTCCGAACTATGCAAAATAAATACTGATTTTATCATTACAACCGGCAGTGTTACTATGCTTTGGTTTTAATTTAATTTTATTAATTATGGGGTCCAATGCCACCTGCATTGGACCCCATAATTATAAAATTAAATTGTAATGTAAAACCCAACCATGTTCTCTATTGAAATTTGGATGTTTTCTAATTTCAATAGGCTCACGGATCATCCTTGATAGGAATCGATTGTCTTTAGCGCGGATTTGTGGTCTATCAAATCTGATAAAATGGTTTGGGTGATTTAAAGTGATCACACACTGCCGTTTTGTTTGGTATTTTATGTTTAATGTCAGTTAAAAACATCCCAGTTTTATATCAATTTCATTTATAACCTCTCTTCTTTTCTTAAATTGTGTTTATTTATACATAAAACTGAAAATATTAATAACAAAAGAAACTAATGAAAAATTTTTTACTTGACTTCTTATGACTTTTGATTCGATTTTTTTAATTAAGGCTAGTTATGTAGTACCCTATTTTAAGTCAGTATTTCTTTTTGTGTTTGTGACAAACGAAGTTTAACACCAATTTGTAACATTCTATTAAATGGCTTAGGGCTAATTAGCTGGTTCCCGAAAAATAAGCCTAACGCGTCATTGTTCGAGTGTGGAATAACAAATTACTTACGTTTTAATTGAATCTTATATACATAGTATAAAACAAGGTCACTTTCGCTTTCGGTCCGTCCATATGTTTGCTCCTTCCAGCAACAGAATAAGCAGTTTTTTTAAAAGATAGAGTGATTAAAAAGGAAGATTTTATGCATATTTTAAAGAAACACTAACAACACTGAAAAACGGAGAGCGCTTAAAGATAGAGAATATTTATATATAGGGCTGCACCTGTGCGAAGCGGGACTGGTAAATAGGAATTGATTATGGATGGACTTATGGGACTCAACTAATTTGTAAAACATAATACGCGACTTCATTTGATAAGTTTTGGTACTTTCTACAAATTGAAAAGTTTTTAAAAAATATTATAAACAGTTTTATAAGATTACATAAAATTTTTAAGTAAATAAAACGATTTCATGTTTCAGACATTTCTATAAATTAACAAATTATAAATTAAACAAAATTCTTTATAATTTTTTCCATAAATAAATCCATTCCAAAATCAACAAACTACACAGAAGTTTCATTAATCCTTTAGAATATTTACAAAAATAAAACCTTAGCACCGTCTTATGTTTAATTATTTATAATCAGTCGACGGTGAACCGTCTACTTCATTAAATTTGACCTAGTTATAGTTATAAGATTCTCTCTGCATTAGTTTAACCTTCGTTGTCTTCTTAATTTCATGGATATCCCTAAAACTTTTTATTTCCTGATTTTTACCCTTTTAATAACAAATTATTGTAACTTTATGATTTTAAGATTTTCTTGCAGATATTGACCTTAATATATCTGCTCATTATATATAATACATCTGATTTTTTTATTTATTTCAGAGGGGAATATTAAGAAAGCCCCCGTAAAAAGAAATATTTTTTAAATTAATCCTTTTCAATATTACACTATTAAGGACAGTGTATGTTTTTACTTTTTTATCCTTTAATGACGTGGATTTCTCAAAATGTTTTGCCCTATTTAAGTAATTGACATCTTAGCATTCTACTACTTACACTGATTTAAACTAAAACGGCTGCCGAACCTACGAACTGTATATAATCATTTAGTGTAATATAACCGTTAACAACGTGCTCTCTCCTCGAGACTATCTCGCAACTTCTGCTGACGCGTTTTATATCTATGATATCTTTTAATATGCTCAATTAATAAAAATAAGATTTTTTTAAGCATTACCTTTTATGTGAGTTCATATTGTATTATAAAATGAAAAAAAATGCATTAAAATACTAATTGTAGTTTATTTTTAAAACAGATATATGCTTTCCCGGGCTTTATTGTAGGCCAATCTAAATAGCACAATTGTGAAAAACACAATTTTTCTTTTTTCCCTAAGGTTTTAAAGCGTTTGAATTTAATAAAAGGTTTTTGATTTCGGGTTTAATTTTATTTTTCTTAAAAAACTTTTTAATACCCTTATCGGTTTTTATTGTTTTTTAAATTAAACCTATAATTTAAAAAAACAATGAATAAACCGGAACACTAGGCGTATTTTACCACTCAGTTTTCGTTTATCGAGTTTATTACAGGACGTATATTTAACGTACACAGTCCTTAAAAATATTTTATGGTGAATTTCAGCATGATAAATAGTGCGTGGTTACGCAGTAGAATATAAAGAATCGCCTGTTTAAGACATAAAATGCAGGAAGTCCATAACTTTCTCTTTTTATTTTTTGTACACGAAATATTACCGAAATGGGTCGTTTTTTATGTCTCAAGCAATAACACTTTTTAAAAGGGGATTAAATATCTTATCAAAAATTTTAAACTTACCAACTCATATAGAGTATAACAAAACTTACATTCAGCGTAATTTACTAAAAGTTCTTGTATCATGAGAAACTGTCGCGAAAACAAAAATAATGCAAAAAGATCTGTGTACACAAAAAACTTATATGTAAATAATTTCTCATTTAAATTAACAAAAAATTACTTAATTACTTAAAAAATGTATGCTTATTTTTAATATGTCACAGTAGCGATAATGTTTTTAAAAATATAGTAGCATCTTTGCTAAGTTAAATAGTAAAGTAATGTGTAGATCATTATTAAATCTGGGTTTGAAACATTATTCAAAGTATGCCAAGTCAGACCTATAAGTACTAAAATTTGTAAGTTTGTCCATAATTTACTTGTATATTAAAAGGGGAAATATGGTTTAAAGTTTTTTTATCTAAGTAGGAAATTTGTTAATCTAGTGTTTTGTGTTGTGTTCATCAGTGTTTGTTTAAGTAATACTTTCATACAAAGTTATTTGAAAAAATGTCCACATGTTGGGATTTGAAATCATCGCTTATAGTTTATAATTTAATACACTAGCGTAGTGAATAGAATTATGTTTTCTTAACCTGGTAAGCGGGAAAACCTAAGAATTTGAGGTCTTTGGTAGGACAGGGAACATTTGGGTAGTCTTCAAACCACATATGTTAATTTGTTTTAAAGAAACATCCAAAAAAGCTTTTATAACCTTGCAAAACATTAAATCAAGGAGTTTACGTCAACGCAAAACCTAATTGGAACATTATGCCTTCTCTTATATTGTTTTCGGGTTTAACGGAAAAGTTCCTTTTTTCAGTAAATCTTATTCCCCAACATTTTTTCAATATTAAGACTCATAAAATTATATTGCCCCATGAAACAAATTTTAAAGTCCTCGCATAAAAACTTTCCTGTGGGGGAGTTTACTATTGGAAGAACTTTGTCAGGAAATAAAAAAACTCAGAATGAAAAGCATTTTTTTCGTTTATAAACAGTTGAATAATAATGGACATTTGGGGCCCTGTGGTATCCTGGGGTGCCATATAAGGTTTGAACTTATGACCACTGATAACGACTGTTGAATTTTTTCAGTATGCTTGAACCACTTTAAAATACAGTTAGATATTACTATTTGTCCAATTATCAAACAAGACCTATGGTTTACTTTTTTGAAGGCCTTGCTAAAGTCGATGTAGATCCACTATGGAATGTCCTTTGTCAACCTCATAGCAAGATTTTCAATAAAAGAAACAAGATTGGTTTAGTAGTTCACCGACAAAACCATAAAATTATTTCATTGAAATCTGAAGAATTTTAACTGATCAACTCGTGCTTTAAACATTGCAACAACCACTAGATTGTTCTGACCAAGTGAAATTAATTACAGGTTCCTAGCAACAAGTCGCCGTACTTTAAATTGTTTTATGTACCAACCTCCGAACTAATTCGGTCAAAGTTCCGATATATAATTTCAACAAATACAATCAAATGTTTTTTCAAATATGTTTTACAGTTAAAATAAATACAGATGGTATTGTCAAAAGTCTTATTAGTATGTAATAGTCATTGTATATAATATCCTTTAAAAAACTGGAAAAATTGTTATGTTTGTTATTTTTTTTCTTAGTTGTTTTGTAATCATGATGTCTTTTTGATTTATGTTTTATATTTATTTTTTAATATTTTTTAAAAATTTTTTGAAAGTCTTTTTAATTTTGATCATTATTTAATTTGTGTCTTTTGGCAAACGTTTAATTAAACTTATTTAGTTTAAACTTTTCACCAAAATTATTTATTATTTACTGCTTTGTTTATCCTGAAATAAATAAATGAAAAAACTTATTTCGTTTGAAACCGTTGTTTTTATTCATACAAAAAAAAAATGTTTTTGTTTATAGTTTATGTATACGTTATTGTTTGAAGAATGTTTTCTGTACGATATAACATTATAAAATGCTCAAATTAATTATTGTTTCATTGTAAATGATAGTATTGATAGGGATGTATACCGCTACTTTATTTTGTTTCATAGTGTTTAATGTTTTCACTAATGATTTCGTATGAAATAGAAATTTAAAAGTTTACCCACTTTATCAAGATCCTACGTCTATCACTACGAGGGCCAAATAAAAACCCGGGAAAAAAAGATTTCCACTTTCCTCATATTAAAATCTTTTTAATTGAAACCTTTGGTTTATAAATTGAAAACCATTTATTTATTTATAAAAATTCTTTGTCTTTCAAACCCTCTTTAGTCGTTGGAAATGGAATTGATTAAGAAAATTGAAACAAAAGAATCCAATTTGGGTGTTAAAATGATTCTCTCTCCAAAACCCCCATAATTCAACTATTTCTCTTGAGGGACAAAAGAACGTTGATGCAGAATGGTTGCACATTTTAACCAAGTCATTTTCTGAACCCATAAAAGAACTGCAACCCCCCATTCCTCCATCACAACAATCGGTTCCCAGAACAAAGGTTTTAAAGGGAAAACATGAATTATGGACTACCCTGAACAGCCCCGACCTGAGCCCCAAATATCTATTTCCCAAAATAAATGATAAATTGCCCCAGAGACTTTCATTACCTAAAAACTGGGTTTAAATAGGCCATTTTGGAGCAAACCCGAATGGAATTTGCTTCAAATTGGGTCCATCAAGGAAAAAAAGTGTCAAATTTCACGGGAATACCAAAAGCAAAAAATACAATTAAATGGTAATTTGTTCCTTTTGTTTCCAAATTTTGGTGCAGCCCCATTATAATATTGGCACCGATAATTGATAAAAAAATTTTTTAATATTCAAATCTTTTGATTTATTTTTGCTTTTTAAAAGCGGGTTATAATATTAAGGTTATTGTTACAGAGTAGAATATCTTCCTTTTTACATTGTAATCGTTCCTTTAGCTATTATAAGCTCTGAAACCCTACCCATCGTATACGGGGATAATCATGGTTTCCTTTGCTCCGGTTGTTTTGAATTTCCCTCAAACTTCGAAGTGATCTACCAACGGGTAATTTTTCCAAAACTTGTTTCCCCCCGTTGCAAAGTTCAGTTTTATTCTTTTCGGGGCTGTGATTTAATTTTTATTAAAAAAACCATTAATGTATGTTAATGGAATTTAATTATGTACGCATTTTTACGATATCATTTTATGTGTTCCTTCTAAGGTATATTCAGTGTTTGTTTTAACAAATTTTTTTTTTGTGGTGTAAATTTCGTTTGAGGTTATTGGGGAAACCTATGGGGAAAATGGTTGCTTCGTTTATACCCTGATGGCTGAAACTTTTTCTTTTTGTTTATAGATAAAAATGCCCCAATTATTCAAAGCAACTACCAGACAGCATGGGATTTGAAAAAAAAAAACGGCCGTAATGGGGTGACCAAAGGAACTTTTGGGTACCTTAAAATCTAAGTCTACGGTGTGCCTAAAAGCACATTCAAGATAGGTCAAATAATAAAAACCAATGACCTAACAATGTCAACAAAAAAGGATTGGGTCGCGTATTTAGTTACACGTTCTGTTATTGGACAACGTTTGTTTGGGTTAAATACAAAGACCTGGAAACTCGATGATACCAATGGTATCAACATAATTTTAAAAGATAAAAAGTGGAAGAATTAGTTATCTGGTTTTTGAAGGACACCCTGAACTGAAACCCGTGCTGCTGAGCCGACTTTTTGCAAGAGCGATGGGTTTTACTAGGGTCAGGTAGGTAAGTTTCTTCATTTCAAAGGCCCAATGGATGAATACAAATTTCCCCCAACCCACATTTTCAATGTTGCAAACTTGGGACTAGTGCGTAAAAAAGGCAAATTTTCGCTTTAAAAGGGGAAAAGAAAATTGGTTTGGGCCTCGAGGGGTCTGAAACTTTCTCCTTTTTTAATTTGTTTTAAAACCCATGAGGGCTGAATCTAGATGGTGCTGGGACTAAGAGTGTGCCATCAAAGGGGTGGATAAGTGGGTTTTTCAAGGTTAGAACATCTGATCGTATCTGTAAAGCCAACGAAAAAAACCCCGTCTTGCTCTTGCTGGATGGACATTCTCTCATACAAAAACCTTCCATTGATAATGGCCAACCAATGGATTATTTGTTGAGTTTCCTCCACCTGCCCTAAGTCAAACCAAAGACGTCAGTTTGGGAGCCCGTTAAGTATTTTTTACACCAGGAAGAAAATTTTTCTGCGAAACAATCCGGCGGTTTCACACAACTAACTCTAACTCTTTGGCAGCTTACCCGGGCGCTTCAATGCAAATCCCTATCCGGTTTTTCTAAGACTGGCATTTACCCTAAAATTGAAAGGGTTTTGTGATGCAGTTTTGGCCAAAACCACGAATGGTTTTTACAAGAAGAAAAAGCATAAATCTTCGACAAAACACTTTGTTTTGAAATTTCTGGAGTCATCGATTTGAACCACCAATTGAACAAATTTGTTTTCCCTTAATACTTGTTCCGGCGCTACATCCCACACCGGTGTTGAAACAGAGTCTATGAATAACCGTGTTTATTCCCCACACACCGGGAGCCGACCCGGTTCGATATCTTTTTCTCCTCGAATATAATTCTCCTCGGTATAAAACAGCCAAACGTACCACCCGTGAAGAAAACATCAATAATTCCGGTGGTGGTCCCTGTTTCGGAGACCGTCTGGGGGGTACCACCCGGGTGCCTATTTTCCCCGGAAGCAGAATTGGAAAACACTGCCGTTCCAGTTTGAAGGGCACCGAGCCAGCGTATTTCTGGGGTAAACAAGACTTAACACCCTATGTCTCACGGTAGGCAGCGCTCGGCGATACCACTGGTATTGTCAACGTCTATGTTCGGTGACCACTTCCCATCAGGTGGCCGGCTGCTCGTCTGCCTGCGTTTGCCAAAAAATAAAAAAAAAAAAATTATATCATCTCCACATAAAGACGAGCTTCTAAGTAACTTACAATCGAAATTAAAAATCAAAATTGTATCTGTCGAAATCAAGAAAAACACATGGATAAACTACAGAGTAAAACAGGAAATATAAAGATCTTTGCTGTACTGTCAAAGAATACGGTCAAAGTCGCATGGATGAGGGTTGGGTACAGTGTACTTCCTGCAATGATGGGCCCATGAAGGCTTCAGGCTATGATTCGATGATCTGGTGATTTAGACTCAAATGTGGTGTGAATGATGGGCAAAATCGTATATGTGTACGGTTTTGGAAAACCCGGTAAAACCGTAATTTCAGTGTTTTTATATGTTTATTTTATAGATTAGTTACATATTTCAATATTTGTTCCTACAATTACGTACCTGATAAGACTGTTCAATAAATATTTTGATTTGATAACTTCAATATGTATTATTACGCCAATTATATACATTACTGCTTAGGCATACGGTTTTGGACCGGTCTCCCCTACATTATTTAACATAGTACTTTATACACTATATATATTGAATGATTTTGACAATCGGGATGCAATATACACCAAGAATCGAATTTACTTTGTCATTGAAGTTTACAAGTCCATACTTTTTATACAAAAATTGCACCGTGATGCGGTCAGTGACAATTAAAATTTGTTTTACAATGTAATTAAAAGGAGATTACCGTATATGTACGATAATTGCTGCTGCATCTAAAATGTACTATTCATTTAATTTTGGTTTAAACGTTTATTTATTTACAAATTGCGATAATTGCCGAAAGAATCTTAAAATGGTTAAAAGCCTTTAAACTTACATAAGCAAAATGTAACTTTAATTTTTGTTTAATAATAATAACTTTGATTTACGCGCTATACTTGATATGTATGTATCCACTTTTTTTCAGATCTTTCGAGTTAGTTATATATATTTATTCCCGAAGTTCCCAAAATAAAGTTTCTTGATCACAGGCAGCCATAGAACACCTTAGTCTGCCCGTGATTATGGATGCTGGAATAATAATCACATTCAGACAAATTTAGTAAAAGGTAAATTTTAATTGGCCTTAAAATTGCTTTAGTGTAATATGATTTATATATATATATGTGCTGGTCCAATGTAGGTTGCAGGGTGGACGAAGCCCATCCGACGCATGGATCGTCTTTCAGATAATTGGGTGATCGGCCCAACCACCAGCAAGGAAACAACAATGAAAATTTCTTGGTCCCCGCAGCATTCGAACCCACGACCTCCGGTTTCGAAAGCACACGCCCATACCACTAGGCTACGGAGTTAGTTATGCTATTATTATTAGTTTATTAACTATTTACAAGTTAAAGTTAATAATACTTTTTACAAAATATTCCAAACTTAAAAAAAACAAGTTTGGATCAAAATAAATTTCTATAAAGTTTCTTTGTATAACAAAAAATATTGGTTGGAGTAAACAAAGTCAGTGTCAGAATATTTACAAGTAATTTAATAATCTAATCTTGATGTTAGAACATAATGTACTAATGAAACACTACAAATTCAGTATCGCATTTCATAGCAGAACACTCACTAATGCTTACTTAAACAACAGAGCTCTGAGGCTTGTATTAAGCGCCTGTATTTACATACGAAGGCTCCGTAGTTCGCTTCATGAATATACTACACGACTAAAGGTCGGCTTCGCTATTTTTACTCTCACTTTTAGATAGTCTGCTAGGAATTGGAAATAAACGATTAGATAACAATGCAAAATTATGGATAAAAGCAGCTTTTCAAAATAACAGTGATTTTGTTATTTATCCAATCCATGTTAATTATACATGTCTTAAAAAGTTTTTACATTAGCCAGTTCTGACAATTGGTGTATTTGTTAGAACTGCAATTGCAATAAAGAAAAAAACGTTTAAGAGTAAAGTGGTATATTGGTGTCAGGAGAAGACTATATTGAATTACCTTTTATTAAAAGTAAGCTACATTTCCCGATAGTCTTAGATAATACTTAAAAAGTACTATAAATAAGGGATGCATTGAAACTAGAAATAGGTTGTATATTTTGAAAATAGGATAAACCAACAGGTAAAATTGTATTGAAAAAACCTTGACCAAGATCAAACAGCATAGTATTTTTTTGCGCAACACAAGCGGATAACAACGTGCTATTTGCACGAAACTGTCCTATGATTTCTGCAACCGCCTTTTAAATATCTTATATGTTTTTAGAAATGCGTTTTATCATAATATTTCCTATGACAATTTTTTTGCAAACAGAATGAATATATTTTTTACAATATTCATTTACTTCAAATGAGCTTTAATCTCATTCAACTTTTAATAATGGTGCAGACCTTGAAAATGATGCATGCAGGTGCGGATACAATAAATTTGCTATCGATTAAGGCAACAATGTTAGTATGGCGGTTTCAATGCTGTCAGAGACAACGTAGTTGACAAATGACCAACCTTGGTAGGCTGTCAAATCGAATATTAGTATTTATTAGAATAATTAAAATATTTGCATACGCGTCACATGGTGCCGTGTGTGCAAATATTTTACTCTATAATTCAACACCATTCTATTAGACATATTTGTATTAAGATTATACTTACAGGATTAATTTACTGTCAAAATTATAATAGTATTTTATAAAATCAAATCATAGGTATAGATTTATTTCATAAAACTTGACTTGAATTTATTCTCAAGGATTCCATTTCGAGCGCTAAAATATTAAATAGAAATTTGAATAATGTAATCACTCAAAAGAGGTCTATCAAGGGTGAATGATAAAGTATCTTGAGCAATGAGAAGTTATGTCTGTATCTTGTTTAAAAAAAATTTTACTTTATCCACTGTAGTCATTATGAAATTAAGAAAAATCCTAGATTGTATAAGTGCACATTTTGATTGAATAATAACTAAAAATTATTTTCATTTGTTTGTGGTAAATAAAGGTCATGGTTGTCATTTATAAATATTGAAAATTTTAAAACATAAATAATTATTGACAAGACTTGAATATATATTGCGAAATCATAAGTGATGGATGGTGGACGCAAAATAAAAAAAAAATTGATGAAAACTACAACTAGATTAATAAGAAAGAAAGCGCATCGGAAGAAAACTCCGTGAGTGAAGTTGAATTTTATTTTAAACTTGATAATAACTGAGGAGCGAATAAACCCGAATGCAACTAACTGCAGCGCGCTCAGTTTGAAAATTGTAAGAAAAGTACAAAATGGTAGAAAAAAATACAAAGTACTTTATTATTTCTAAACATCCACTCAAAGAATGAAATAAAAGAAGGACAAAAAGAAATTAAATCTAACAGCGCAAAAATAAATCATATGTTGAGAATAATTGATAGCAATCATTTGAATGCAAATATTGTAACAAAAATTAATGTGGATCATTAAAAGTTCATTTAAGCTAACAGATACAGTGTAAGTCCCTATAAGGAAAAAGATATATTCCATGTTTATAAAACGTATGATAAACAACTTTTTGATAAAAACTTTAACTATAAGTTTTATCAAAACTTAACTATCAAAGCTTCCTAAGTGTTCTAATCCCTCACTTTACTCTCATTTCGACCTATCTCTATTTTGCCCTTCCTTTCTAAGGTGCTCGAGTTTTAATAAACAACTTTCTTGCTTCATATTTAGTAACAAGCTGATAAGTCCAATGCAATCAGGCTTCAGACCCGAGTCTAGCACAACAACAGCCCTATTAAAAGTGATGGCGACATAAAGGCGGGCATGGAATCAACCAAGGTTACTGTTTTGGTTCTTATAGATTTTACGAACGCTTTTAATGCCGTCAGTCATGACATCCTTCTCTATTCTCTCCCATTTAATGGTCTCGAATGAAGTGCTAGAATGGTTTTCCTCGTATCTTCAAGGGCGCCAGCAATCAGTCAATGTTAATGAATCCTCGTCACGTTGGCTAAAACTTGTATCTGAGTGCTACCCAAGGCGGAATACTTTCTCCACTCCTATTTTCTTTGTTTATTAATTTTATCCTTTACAACCTTCAATGTGCGTATCATCTTTACGCCGATGACTTACAATAATATGCTCAACAACGTGCTGACAAACTTTCAGAAGCAATCCGTATGTTAAACCAAGACTTAAATTCGGTTAAAAGGTGGTGTGATAATTTCGGTTTGGCTGTTAATCCTTCCAAATGTCAAGCTATCTTGGTTGGAAGTCCGCGCACTGGAGCAAACTGGATGTTACCACGCTTCCTCCAATAACGTTCAATAATTGTACTATTAACTCAGTCATGATGTGAAAAATTTAGGCCTGCATTTTGACTCAACGCTGAGTTGGAATGCACAAATCGCTAGTGTAGTAAAAATAGGTGCGTGTACTTATGTACGCGCTGAGAAGTTATACTTCTTTAGCATCATTAAAAATAGTTTTTAATTGCATGCAAATAATTAATTACAATACAATAAATAATACATACGGATAGTTAACCTCAATTATATTGGAGCACTTGAAAAAGTATATAAGCACAATTTTTTTCACTAATATTCACAAATAGTAAGTAATATCAATCAAACTAATTAAGATAATTAAAGATGATAGATTTTAAGAAGAATTTATGGATTCACACGACGTACTTTGATATATTATATAACTGGTAGTTTAGCGCCATCTGTTGCTTACAAATGTAGAATTCTATAAATCAGAAGCTTTGATTATGTGTGACTAGATGGCGCTTATCTAAAAGTATTACATAGATAAATCACGATGTTGATATATTAAATGAATAAAAATATTACCATTATATCAAGTTGAATAAACATCATTACAAAATTAATATATTTATTTAATAATATATTTAATATAAATTTAAATAAAATAAAACGAACCTTAATCCTAACTCATAGAGCACATTATGCAACAACTATCGCAAATAAAAACGACAACTCCATTATCACTACACAAAATCATCCTTATCACTATGTAATATGGACCTTATTACATTTTCACCGTTTTCATTATAAACTGTTAATTTTGTGTCACGCATCTTAAAATTTCACTCTCATCATTTTTCATAACGCGCCTAAGAAGTATAACTCAAAAGTCACTGGTGTCCTACGCTGCTTGTACCGCTTAAAACATTTTTTGCCTCCTCAGACAAAAACCATGCTCGTACAGACCTTGATCTTCCCGCTTATTGACTATGGTGACATGTGCTATTTTGACCTGAATGCAGCATGAACCTCAACAAACTTGACTGACTTCTGAACAACTGGATTCGTTTCGTTTTCAATTTGCGTAAATTTAACCATCTTGCAATATACTGTGCCTACTTCTGTGGTTACCTATTCGCCAACGTCGGTCGTTGAGAGCACTAACCACTCTTTATTCTTTCCTTAACCCGACTAACAAACCGTCTTATATATCTCCCTATTTTCAGTATTTATGTAAAGTCAGCAACAAAAAACTTCGCTCGACGCTTAATCGCCTCCTTCAATGTCCCAATCTGACTTCATGCATTCCTCTTCCTTTATTCAATCCATTCTTCTGTGGAATTCGCTACCTTTCGAAATCAGGATGGCCAAAAGTTTCATCACTTTCAAAAGAAAAGTCAAAGAGTTTCTTATAAAAAACTTGTCGTCAGAACAGTAAATTCGTCAATTATTTATGTATTTTCGTATATAACTTTTGTATTACTTTGTATATATTTATATTTATATGTATCTATATTTACTTATGACAATGTATATTTGTGTGTAAGTATATAGTATTTTCATTTTATTTATGTATTTTACATATCATATTATATTTATGCTATGGTATATTTGCTACAGTTATGTGACTTTTCTGTACACAATCAATTTATGCACCTTCCCACCTTTATGCTCTGCACCACCCCAAGGTTGACTGGGAGAAAACGCCAATGGCATTAAGTCCGCCTTTGTACTATTTTGCAAGAAGAATAAATAAATAAATAAAGTTTATCTGCATGAAAATTTTAATACTCAGTACTAATATTCTTGACTAGACTTTTATTAATAGCTCTTAAAATAAAATTTATAATAGGAATTTTTATGTAGTTTTATAGTAATCCCATTTTTTTTTATTAATTAATTCCATATAATTCTTACCTTTATTACATAAAATAGTTTAATGTCAATAAGCTCTGCATGAATAAGTTGAGCGACAAATATGTGTAAATTTGAAATTTTTTAAATATATCGTCAAATATAAATTTAAATACGATATATTATAAGCGATTATTAGTTCCCGAAGATTCATTGTTTATCCTGTATTAATAAAGCTCAGAATAATAAGAATTATTTACGGTTAAAGTAAGTAGTTCTAATTTTTTCATCTAAATTATATTTACAAACCTTAATAACCCGTGCACATGGCCCAGCTTTCTTGTTTAATACGTTAAATAAGAAAGTTTAACCATACTACTGTTTTACCCACATGACTAAGTCGTTGTACGTGCTAATCAAATTATTATTTATATACGCTCGCATACTTTATAATAGACTAGTAATATGACATACAATAACATAGAATGTTCTTTATGTCTATCTTTTATTGTTTTGGCAGCCGTTGTAATTTAATCGCACGATTTTATTGTGATTTTTGGTGCTGTAATTTCTTTTATTTCCCAAATATCTGTTAAACTACTTATCATAATATATCATTATTTAAAAAAAAACAGAGCAATGGGAAGCTAATATCTATCACTTAAAAAAATAATGAACATAATCGGAGCACTGGAAGCGGCACAACGAATATAAAAAAAACACGCTCCAAATTACGTATCTCCATTTTTCGGGAATTCGGTTAAATCTGTAAAATTAAGCATTAGTCATCACCGTGATCATGAACTCTGAAAAGAGTCCGAAACATCGGAGACTAAATCTACAACTAACGCGAATCCGTTAAATGTGGAATCAATCTGTATAGTAATCGTATAAATATAGTAAATATAGTAAAAATAATACAGGAAATAAAATCTAAAATAAAAACACGGTTCAATTAATATGAGATGTTTATTAGACTTGTAAAATCATAAATCTACCTGATAAGATTATGATTAATGTATTCATTACTCTGTATTTTATCTCATAACCTTCAGCTGCCTTAACTTTCTTTGGAAAGCTCAGATATTAAAGCGTTTATAATGTTGGTTGGTTTAATGGGTGATTTTATGCTTTATTAATGAGAATGAAACTATCTTCGCCATTCGTCGGTATAGCTTTAGAAATCTGAAGACGGAAAGGTCTTTAGTGTCTCAGATGATAATTATTGAAATCATTAATTATACTTCCTTTGTTACGTTCGCAACAATAGATATTGTTTGACGTAAATTTTAAACTTGATTTTATAATTTTGCATTTATTAAAAATATATATTTGCTTGTTATCTGCTATATACTAGAAATAACTTCTATATGCTAGAATTAAGATCTTGACAATTTGCTTTCCATCAGGTGAACGTCTTGGCGAGACGCTCAGGTGGTTTATCTGATGGTCTTATAAAAATGCATCATAAGACGCTATAAATCTACTTCCTTTCCTGAAACATTAGTTTATTACGTCTTGTTTAGCCAGTTTTTATTCTAGTTACGTTACTTTTTTAACCACTCTCTGTGATAGAAAATTTATTGGCCTACAAGTATATGTATAGTGAATACAAATTTCTGCTTACTGATTATAACTTAGTAAAATTAGTATTCTGGAATAAGTATGAAAAAATAAACAAATTTTATGGGTTTAGCTGATTGAAAGAATTGGCTTTCTTCAAGCCTTGTTAAAAAATTTAATAACTTTGTGTAATTTTTGTACCTTGAAAATGCTCAATTATTCTTATAATTAAACAAAATGTGTAAAAGTTTTATTAACAATGATTCAATGTTAACTTTGTTTGCACATATAAATTTAAAAAAACAATAATTTCAATAAATGTGTTTATAAGTTCATAATATAAAAAATTTAAACCAGCCAATGATTTCCATGGTTATATGATTTCTCAACATTGACAGTACTTTTCCAACTTTTTAGCAAGGGCTTAATAGATACATTTTTAATAGTTAAGTATACCTAACAATACAGGTCAATATACGTATGTAGATACTTTATTTTATCAGAAAGCTACAATTTAATTAAGATGTTGATACCCTTTAAAAAGATTTCAGATAGATATTATTATTAAAATAGTACAGTAAAATTTTAGAATAAAATAAAATATAGTTATGCCCTCTTTTTGGTCGCTTGAATGAAATAACACATTACAGTAGGGTTTATCTTACCGAGCATAAGGTTACCTAAAATATTTTGGTTAAACAATGCTTAAATTGCAACGTCGTTGCTTGTCTTAGTCTTATCTATATTTGTAAATATAAGGTACGAGATAGGTACACCTCGAAACGAGAAAAATGTAAAAGAAAACGCAATCAGTTAGTGCCTAAAAGCTCAATTTTATACTTCTGCGTAGTAAAGAGTAACTTCAATTAAAACTAAATAAATTTAGCATGCAATTATATTATAATTGTATATAAAAAAGCTGAATAAATACATAACTGATCAAATAAACGGCATTTAGTCGGGTTTTTTCTTCTCATATTTGTGGACATTATTAATCATAGAACCGACTTATGCAGTTAACCGAAGGATCTTCGTAAAAAAATTAAAAAGGTGAGTCTTAAAATTCCTGTGAAAGATTTTTATTCAAAGTTTTCTTATAGCTGAGTTAACGAACCGGCTAAGTGTACCTACCGTTACTCTCCCTTCATTCGTGAGCTTTGAAAACATTCGTCGATTACAACTAATCTTTTTATTTCTGGCCTTTAACAAAAAAAATAATTAACGAACAACAAAGTGACAGTGGGCCGGTCACGTGGTCCGAAAAACGGATGGCCGTTGGGCCCATAAGGTTCTGGAGTGGAGGCCACGTTTAGGGAAACGGAGTGTTGGTCGACCACCGACCAGGTGGGATGGCGATCTCCGTGCAGTAGCCGGTTCAAGTTGGCAGCGAGTAGCAGGGGATCGGCCGTCTTGGCATTCACTTAAAAAGGCCTATGTCCAGCAGTGGACTGAAAAAACCTGATTATGATGATGATGAAAGTGACAGTTTTATACGTTTATAAGCTCTGGTTATTGTTAACAACCAAGTTTAAAGAAGCTATTACTTTAAAAATTACCCGGACAGTAGTTTTATAGCGCATTATCAAATTACTGTCTCAAAGAATTGAAGCAACTATTATATAAAAAACAAATTATGATATGTAGAATTTTAGTATTTTTATTATGGTAATTTTAAAGGGTGTCCAAGTATCCAACATAAACCAATCGTTGATGTTATATTATTACTTTCATAGAGAAATGTTACTATCTTTTACAAATATGTTATATTTGTAATTATTATCGAGTTACAAAAATAATTACTGCAGTGATTAAATATTTTTCTGCGAGATATGCGATTTGAGAAGTAAACCCAACCAAAATTGTCAATTATTAATTACCTTGATTCGAACGCCATACGTATTGCCTTAATTTCATTTCTTGTCAAAGTTTTTAGCTATTTTCTCTTGTTTTTCTTCTCTTTCAGGTCTAGTTAACTAGTAAGTAGAGTTTTTTTGAAACATGTGTCAAATAACAACGAAGTCATCTTATTACTTTATAATAAAAAAATATTATTTTTTCATCTGCTATAGGATGTAATCGATGTAAATTACTAGCTCTAAATCTCAATAGAGAAAAATTAATATATCACTACATAACAAACAAAATAGATCTTGTAAAAATAAAAAAAGAATATTCAAGATCATAATAATGATATCCGCGCCGATTTAGATTACGGCGGCCGATCTATATTATATTGAGACCAATTACTCAAAAGATATTGTAGTGCGCAGGTGCACTCCCTCTTAATTCATTATCAAAGTACAATGGGACTAATAACCGACATGGCCGGAGAGAAATCAGGCGTAGGACCGACTGTACACGTGCCGATCGAACTCGTGGATCGATCTGACTTTACAGGCGTTAATAGGGTGATCAGCCTTATTAACGCCTGAAGGTTTCTAAATTACCTAGAATTTACGAATTTACAGACCCTCGTCAAGATAACGCATCTGTTGATCGCACGTTTGGATTGTGCTTGTAAGAGTTTCTTTGGCATACGTAATCTACCTGAATGTTTGTATTAAGATGAAGACGTATTTTTTCAAATAAATTACAATGACACATACCAAAAAGTTTCATTTCTTTTAGTTATTAAATATTAAAATTTACCTTGTTAGTAGTTGAGAAGAAAATGAACAGGACATATTTTTCATTGTACATGTTTGCTTTATATTTAATGAACTAACAACATAATGTCTAGAATGCACACATGTGTGTAATTTGTTACAGACTTCGATGTTTGATGTTAACATTTAAAAATACATATTATTCCCATCGAAAACTGTGCAACGAAATGGTAAATCCACCTTTTATTGGGGTCGGAGTTTTACAACACAGAGTTTATAAATCCTCTAAATTAATATCATTAAGTATGTATCATAAATTAATATAATAATTTCATAAATTATCTAAAACAAGCGTCGTCTTATCACAAAAACAGGCGAACTCTAAGGAAAACATCAGACATTGGACCAGAGTGGCGGTATAAGGTTAAAAAAACGCCTAATGGAGATGACATGCACAAGGAGAGCCCTATTTCCAGCAGTCAATATTCTTTAACGGGCTTACATTATTTACGAACCAAAAAGAATTTATTTTAATGCATAAATTTATAGTTTTTCAAAGTAATATAAATGCCATTATTAAAAATGAAGATGCTTCTATAAACGAAAATGACATTCAAAAGATATCGCGCGCGATAAGACGCGCTAACAGAAATCTCATTTCTGTTGAAGGTAAACATCAATTTGTAATATTTATAATGAAACTACACTACACTACTAAGCTGCCTTCGTAGCCTAGTGCTATGGGCGTGTTCTTTAGAAACCAGTGGTCGTGGGTTCGAATCCTGCGGGGACTCAACAAATTTTCATTGTCGTTTCCTAGTTGGTTAGGGCAGTATGGGCCGATCACTCAATTGTCTGAAAAGGCAGATGATCCATGCGTCGGATGGGCATGTAAAAAGTCGGTTCACCCACCAACCCGCATTGAACCACTGTGGTGGAGTACGGTCCAAAACTCCCTAATGGAAAAGGGGTGTATTAGGGGAGGCCTATGTCCAGCAGTGGACTATCACAGGCTGATGATGTGATGTGATAGTTTTGTGCGTAAAATAATATTCTTCTCGAGTTAAATAATTATGTTAAAATGTTTTGTTACATTTTTATATATTTGAACGCATTATTTTGTTTTTTCTTCATTTCGAGGTGTTTATTGGATCATTATTTAGAAACCACAATAATAATAGAAAGAAATCAATTAAATTATGGTGTTTATATCTTTGTTTCCTTACTATCTCTGGTATTGTAAATTAATAATTCGATCTACAGCTTATATATGCGATTCAAATTGGGACTTCTGAATTTATTTTTTATCAAAATTTATTTAAAATTATTACACTGTTTTGCATGTATTAAATAAGCTTACAGATTATTTAATAAAAAGTTCTGTATTAATATTTGAAGAAAAATAATTAATTACTATGGTCTTTGAAACTGATAAATAACATTCGTAGTATTTTGCACTGGGTTAAATACTTTTTGGCGTGTACCAACACACAAAATTACCTTTTTAAGAGGATTAAACTGTTTGCAGATAGACAAAAGTCGTAAAAAGTAACGAAAAGTTGTTGCAAAAGATGTTTCGTTTCTATATCGCTTAGCAAGTACTTATTAATCGAGATTAGTACGAATACTTGAATTATTTTTTGCAAACATGATAAGCACCTTGAAAAGGAATAATTATTTTTTGCAATTTTAATAAAAATTAAGAAATTAAAAAAATTATGGATGAAAACCGCTTTGGTGTACAAAAATATTACAGTATGAAAAGACTGTTATGAAAAGTATGATTAATGTTGCATCAATTGTCTTCCTATTTTCTTTTAACATAGTTTTATGAATAACAGCTGGTTTAATTTTGCTGGATTCCTTTTATGAATGAAAGGTCTCTATAGTGATAGACTCTTTTTCTGATTTGACCTATAGCTAAGGTCAATTATTATCTGATTATGGGATGTCTTTCCCTTTGGGAAAAATATGTCAAAGTAAGGAACATCTTCGTTACACTTTTAGATCTATTATAAAAACAATAAACTGTGTTAAGAGCTACGTTAAGTAAATGCTTCTGGTTTTTACATAATCTTTTGAAATGTTTACATTTATAATAATCATATGCCGATAAGAATCATATCTTTAATAAATACGGTGAAATTGTGATAAAAAGCGTTACTGACCAACTTGATGATCTATAATAACAAAATAATCAATTTTAATTTTAACATTTGCAATATAATACAAATAACTGACACGGCAACTGTTATTATATTCAAATATATTACAAAAGCATGAATGTAGTTTTGCATATTTTAACAGTTACTTACCAAAGTTTCGGCCATTTTGGACGCGCTGTTTTAGTTGACAGTCGTTTGAGTGAGTAGAAGTGAGTGTTTTGTGAAAATGGAAAATATTGAGTATCGAGCTGTTATTAAATTTTTGTTTTGAAACGCAATACGCCTACGCAAATCAAAGATGAGTTGGATTCTATGTATGGGGACTGGCACCATCATTTAACACAGTGAAATTTTTGCTGTACCAAATTTTGCTTCCTTGTTGCTGAATTTAAACGTGGCGTAAGAGCTTGGGAGGCGATGAACGTTCGGGACGTCCAAAACTGCAACTACTGATGTTAGAAATGTCCAAAGAACATGTTTGTCATATATTAAATCAAGATTTAGACATGAAAGCTGTCGCGCGTTGGGTACCGCGTTTGCTCATATTAGACCAAAAACATGTTCGAATGAACATTTCCAAAGCTCTGTTAGCGCAGTTTAGGCGCAATAAATCCGAGTTTGCCACCGATTAATTACATGTAAATGAAACTTGGATTCACCATTATACGCTCGAAATAAAACTAAAGTCAAAACAGTGGACTGCAAAAACAAAAACTTTTTTCGGCTGGGAAAGTGACGGCGACTGTTTTTGGGATAGTCATGGAGTTATCTTTATCGATTATCTTCAAAAGAAAAACCATTGCAGGAGCATACTACGCATCATTACTTGACGAGCTGAAGGCACAAATTGCGGAAAAACGGCCACAGTTGCAGAAAAGAAAACTGTTTCACCACGACAACGCGCCGTCTCACACCTCAGCGGTTGCCATGGCAAAAATCACGAGTTACGGTTTCAGCTTCACCATTCGCCTTACTCACCAGATCTGGCCCCAGCGACTTCTTTTTGTTCCCTCATCTAAACTGCGCTCGGAGGACAAAGATTTTCGTTCAACTTTGTGAACAGTTATTATGAAGAGAAAAACGCCAAGTACTATTTGCACGGGTTACAGAGATGGGAGCATCGCTGGGAGAAGTGTGTAGAGTTACAAGGAGACTATGTAGAAAAATAAATAAAAAAGTAAGAAAAAAATCTTTTATCATTGTTAGGTCGGAAACTTTTCAGACCACCCTCGTATAACCTTAAGGGTTGAAAAAAAGCATTCTAAGGACGAATTAGTCGTTAGTAAATTTTAAGGCTCTGAGATCCTATACGAGCAAAGACGGTCTTGACAACGGGGACCGACTTTTTACATGCCAACCCAACAATAGATCATATATAACGATTGTATTGAGTGTGATTGAGTAATTATTTCCGATTTTTATCATAGTTTTATTGGAACATTATAATGTATTTACTCATTGTTAAGTAAATAATTTGACCAAAGTAATCAAATAGATAATGATATACAATTAATTAATCTTTAATTCCGGTGACAACTCCAAGACCTACCACCACTGGTCCAAGAACAACTCCATTTGACTCTGAAAGAGCTAAAGGAGCCAAAATACAGTGTGAACAATTGCTGCGGGAAAGGGACGATAACAAACATAAAACTTTGCAAATTATTAACAAAAATACAATTATTTAAACTTACAAGAACAACATGATAATTTGCAAAGTATGGTCGATGCGTTTGACCAGTGTAGGAGTGAATATGAGGAAGCTTTCGGCCTCACCTTTAAGCTGAGGTCTGAATTAAATGAGGCTCATAAAACAATTACATTAGCTGAACTTAAGAACCAGAACTTAAGGACAGTCAAACCCAAAGCCTGTATAGTGAATTAGTAGAGGAAATACCAGATATGGTATCCCCAGTAACAAATATTAGTAACAATATTAGCACAATAGATTTGACTGGTGATGACTGTGGAGCCTGCCGTCCAGTAATCAGCAAAAAAACAAAAGTAATTTAAAAATTAATAAACACATAAGGCATACAGAAAATTTGTTGAAATGTAGGCGTAGTATTTGTAAAAGCTATGGCAAAATCTGTAAAGATAGGAATAAACTCAAAGCATATTAGATTTATGTAAAAATAACTCAGACCGTTTTGACTCCTTGACAGAAATTGTGTATGCAATTGTCAAAGCTATACAGGTTCATTCAGAGCTGGAATATGATTTTAGGTCTCTGTCTCAGAGTGTCGTGCCTCACGGTAGCCTTCGAGACAATAGTAAAGGAAAACATATTTCTTCGCATAATTATATTAAAATATACAGCGATGAACTGGGAAGAAGAATGGGTTCATTAATTCTAGATAAGTGTATGGGGAATCAGTATTTAATTATTGTATGCCAGGAGCAACCTACTTACATATTATGAAAAAATATTGACTGATACTCATTGCCCTAACACTATCTTGATTATCTTGATTGGGATAGGAAATGTTAATAGACAACACCTACAAAAATTTCATGATAGACTTAATAAACTAGATGTAAAAAGGTAATGTTGTTCACATTTCCTACATTAAGGAGTTGTCACAGGAAAACCACCATAGATTTAAGTTAAATAACTATTTGTATATGTTTAACAATAATAATTGTAAACTATTAACCCACAAAGATCATAACAAAATTGATATTATTGACGTTAATAACATAATTAATTGTAACAATTTTCATTTGACATATGGTAGGATGCACCTATCAAATTTTATAGAAAAATTTGCTTGTATGCTATATATAATAATATATGTAAATTCGATTATTTATGTAATATAACCTCATCTGGCAACAATATTTAATGTAAGCATCCAGAGAGGCGAGTTTCCTGACCTAATGAAGCACAGTAGAGTTATACCGGTTTTTAAAGCAGGGTGTAATATGGACCCTAATAATTTTAGACCTATCTCCATTTTGCCTACTTTTAGTAAAATATTTGAAAAACTATTATTAAACCAATTAATGAAACATTTTAACAGTAACTGTCTTATTAATAACAAACAGTACGGTTTCACTAGGGGTCGCTCCACGATTGATGCTGGCGTTATGCTCATTAAGAGCATCTTTAAGGCTTGGAAGCGTCGCAGGATGCCTTAGGCATTTTTTGCGATTTCAAAAAGCTTTGATTGCGTACAGTGCTCAATCTTCTGTCTTCGTACTTGAGCAACCGAACTCAGAGGGTTGACGTGAATGGTAAAAGATCTCCCGGGGCCCCGGTAAATAGGGTGTTCCACATGGGTCTATTCTTGGGCCTTTTCTTTTCTTATCATATAAATAATTTACTACATGTTATTAATAAAACGAAGAGATAGTATTATTTGCTGATGATACTTCCTTAATTTTAAAGTTAAACGACACACATCAATAAATGACGATGTAAATACTCTCTAGAGTGGCGCACTGGTTTAGTGTCAATAATTTCCTACTAAACCAGAAGAAGACAAAATGTATTAAATTTATGACTCCAAATAAGACCGAGTAAAGTGCGGCGGATACTAATACGATCTTTGTCCTCCAAAACGAGCTATTCGAGCGGTTTATAACCTGGGCCCCAAAGAATCCTCAGAAAATTGTTCCCAGAGATTAAAATACTAACCGTTACTTCTCAATATACTTTTGAAAACCTAATGTATGTGCAAAAAAATAGAAATTATTTTCGCAGACATTGTGAAGCACATAACATAAATACTAGAAGCAAACATAATTTAATTCTTCCAGCAGCTAGACTGCGAAGAATAATTAAATCTTTATGGGGCAATGTATACGCTTTACAATAAAATCCCAGTAAACGTTCAGAATTTAACTGTTAATAAATTTAAAAAATAGTAAAGGAACGTTTATGTGTTAAAGGTTATTATATATATTTGTTTATTTTAAAAGATGACAAAATAGGCTAATAGGACCACTGAGTTTCTTTCGCCGGTTCTTCTCAGTTCGGAGGCGTCCTATTCCGAACCGGTGGTAGCGTCCTTGATAATCAATAGTAATAAGTGTTACACTTCTATATTGAATCCATCTTGAATTCGAATTTGAATTTGAATTGAATTTTTATTGTTTATATTGTTAATACTTAGTGGAATTTAAAATAATTATTTTTATTAGCAGATAAACTAATTATATACCTTTATATAAAACCTTAATGTTTTATATCGAGATCGTTTTAAAATCTGACCAAGGGTTATTGAGCTTCGTATAGCATACCCTTTCAAAATCAATGATGCAGCTAATTAACGGTACGAGCGATTTATGTGGAAGAAAACATAGAACATTCTGCCTCCAATATTCATCAACAAATTCTTGTACATATTAATTTGTACTGAGCGGAAAATAGTTTTAACTAACAATTTTTGCAGTTTCAAAATCTAATACACGAGAAGGGCAAGGCCGAAAGAATTATTGTGTTCGAGGTTTATTTTTAATTACGAATCTACGACTTATTTACATTGTAAATCATGAACATTCGCCCATCGAGGTAAATGTGCATGAATATATCCAAAGCTTGGTTCTGTATCCAACTTCATGAAGCGTTGATAGTTGGCCTTACTCCTTAGCCGATCAGATTTTTAGTACAGATTTCTTAATTTGTAGTTAACATTACTAATAACATCCTCCTTTATGATTGACAAGTATAATTCGATGTTTATATAATTTTTAAGACTTTCTTTAATATTACCAATAAATCTATTGAGGGTTTATATGTATTCATAGAGTATATAATTTTCAACATTTAAAAAGCCCATTCACAAAAGTGTCCAACCGTAATAAAAAGTAACCATATACATTAGTGTTTTAATTAAAAAAATAAATACCGTTATACTATACTTTTGAAAGTAATGGGCCAAGTTTCTATAATAGTACAAAAAAAAAAAAAAATTGATCTTCTGGTGTGTTTTAATACAGAAAATTTAAATTATTACAGTTTTTTTTGTCATATACTATAGCTTTTATGCTTAAATTTAGAAATTCCTTTTATTGACTCATACTAAGGATCTCTGGCTTCAAAACCAATTTGACAGCTTACAATTTAAAAACAATGGGTAAATAAGAGACTAGACTTACAAACAATACGGTACAACTATTAAGTATTCTATTCTCATATCTAAACTTATTTGTAGCACTTTTGACAATAATTAATCACGTGTAGTACCTATTTCTATTTTAAACGCAAATATTTAAATCAGAATTTAAAATTCAATTTATTTTAATCGTGCTGTTCAAAGTTTAATTGGAAACATTCTTGTTACGAGGATATTTCATTCTTGTTACGAGGATATTTTATGTTGCACTAATGATATTAATATTTTTAGAATATTTTTGTTAGAATAACGGAACTAACCGAATGATGAAAACCATTTAGAGCAAGAAACGGTTATCATAAGTATAACGCCAATCCGCTCAAACACTTAGTATTGTCCTTTCTCTAAAGCTACATAATAAATCCCTATTATTAAAACATTATAGAAAACCTTTTTTAAAATATTATACGTATAAATAGTACAGTTATATAATACATACTTTATGTGTACCTGTTGGTTTTGGCAGCATTTGTAATTTAATTGCACTTAGTTGTAATTTTTGATGCTATAATTTTTTTCTCAAATATCTACTACGCTACTTAAAAAACCATACGGTCCGAATTGAGTAATTCCTTCTTTTGGGAAATCTATTAAAAACATAATTCATAGGAATTAATTGTATTTTTTACGTAACAATTAAATTCAATCAGTACTTGACAGATTCTTTATGTTCTTTGGTTATTACAAAGCTAAAATATCTTTATTTGTATTAAAAAAATATATATTTTTTTGTAAACTTATCTAAAACCTTTTTTATATAGCCTTATATGCCTTGAAAACATATTACACTATATGAAGTGATCTTATTATTAGCTTAACCCTCTTTGTACCCATATGCTTTAACCACCATTCATTACAATGTAAAATGGGTATGTAGCATAGCTGATTTACATGATTTAATATATGAAAAAATCGTGAATCATCTTGTATTTTGCTAACTTGTAATTAACTAAATTGCATAATAACTGTATAGATTGGTAGGTCTAATTTTTTTTGTTTAAATATATTTGTATAAAACGTCTGCACATACTACACTACACAAGTCGAGATGTTAAGTTGTTTTAACCAATCTATAGTACTAATTAAATCGGGATCTAGTATGGTTTGGAGACTACTGCTTTAAAGAAAAAAGAAAACGACATAGCAGTGATGCGAGCCTCTTGTGTTGCTTTATCCTAAAAAAGAAAGTCATCATCATAATTTTAAGCGAAAATTGGTAGATTTTCGTTGTTTTTGAACAATCTTTAAATTATATACTGTATTAATGAAAATTTATTTTCATTAACTTACTCTGCCAAGAAGTAGTAAAAGTTCCGTGTAATATAACAAAATAATTGACAAATTGAAAATAAAAATTGGTAGAAAAGAAAGAAAAATGTTTTTTAATCGATAAAAAAATCTTATAAGCTATAATGGAACGTATCATGGAAATAAAGTCAGATTATTTATATATTATAGATAACGATTACCTAGTCCGCTTTTATACAAAAACCAATTGTCGTTTTTGTATGTAAGCGGATTTTCTTATTAGCTAAACTTCAATGGCCATTTTCCTGCTGATAGTGTTAATACTTTTAATGATCAAACTTCACTCAAATATTATGTGAGTGAAAAAGTTATCTGCCTCCGTAGCCTAGTGGTATGGGCGTATGCTTTAAAAACCGGAGGTTGTGGGTCGAATCCTGCGGGGACTCAACCAATTTTCTTTTTTGTTTTCTAGTTGGTTAGGGCTATTTGGGCGGATCAACCATTTGTCTCAAAGGTAAGATGATCCATGCGTCGGATGGGCATGTAAAAAGTCGGTCCACCCACCAACCCGAATTGGACCAGCGTGGTGGGATACGGTCCAAAACTATCTATTGGATAGGGGTGTATTAAGAGATGTCCAGCCGTGGACTATCAAAGATTTGGACTATTCATTGCATCTAAATAAACAATTAAGTTATTGTTATCAAATGATAAATCCAGTCAACAAGTGAAGAATTTTTGAGTAACAGTAATTTGTTCATTTCTTCGTAATTAGTATTATACCTACTGGTGTCTAGCAGCTAACAGAAAGCAATATAAAGAAAAAAAATAAAAAGAACTAACAACGTCTCATTAAACTAGTCTTCGATGCCATGACTAGCAAATGTCCGATATAGAGAAAGGTTGCTTGCGATATTACTAATATTTTGAGTACTCAGCTTGATACAGACGATGGCTACTGATGTCAAAAATGCAGTTAATTACGAAATGTAGACCTAAGCACTTTTTAAAAGTTACATCTTAAAAAAGGTAACATGACCTTTCTATAAATGCACATTTGAATAATATGCGTTAATGCCCTGGACCACGCAAGGTACTTGATCGATGTGATCTGTTACTGCTATTGGCAATTTTTATTTTTTTTACAGATGACTCACGTTTGTGGAGTTAACCGTTACAACCCGGCGGGTTCGAGGGGCTATGCAACTTTAAGTGTGCACAGACTTCATCTCTATTCTGTGGCTTAGCTCAGCTAGCGACCCCTGAAGGTGGACCTCAGCTCGAGCTACCACTTCTTTATCCCGTGAGCGGGCTTGATCGAGGGTGCCCAAGAGGGCCGAGCTTCGGCTCGATCAGCCGCTGTTCAGAGCCTTGCCTATATCCGTTAGCAACCCTTATCGCGGGCCCCCTGGTGGGCCGAACCTCGGCTCTATAGGTTGCTTTAGGACTTTTTATGAGAAGTTATTAACCGCCCTATCTGGCTGGTGAGAATCCGCCAGGTACGTGCCGATATCTAGTGTACGGTGTATTCGTTTGCCCTCGACGGCGAGGACAGAATGTGTTGCGTCTCTGTGAGTTAACACGCGCTTGCACGATTATTACCTCATCATCCGGATCTGTTATCGCGTTTCGCGCTCTTCGATGGATGTCGTTTTTTGCTAGCGAGATTGTTGGTTCGTAAGCGGCGGCGATTCGTACCAGTTCGTTTAGATGTTGCGAAGCCGAGTCAAAATATCGGATAGATGCTTGTTTTAACTATTGTTTAATGGTGGGCAATGTCAGATCCAGGTGCAGGTCAATGTTGCGCAGGTAATACGGCGCACCAGCGCCCTGCGCATGAATCTGTTTTTGCTATTGGCAACTGACCTCAATTAATTTATATCACTTACGTTCCATCACATAATTGGTTCTCAAATAATTGCTGTTGGAGAGTTGAGCTATAATAATGTTAACTAGTTTGGACATTTTTATCAAGATTTTTAAATTTTTATAGGACAGCACCGTTGATATTGCATTTATTTTCTTTCATTGCAATTGCTATCTGTGAAATGCATTTATCATCTTTTTCCTGTGCTCTATGACGTGCATGCCGCTTGTTTCAAGAGAAATGTAAGGATTTAAAAAGTATCTTTTTTTACTATTTTTCAGACAGTGGTATTAGGCTGTAAAAAATTAAAAATGTGTAACATTCAAACATAATGAGTAGAAGTTTTCTTTTTCAATATATTTTTTGTAAACTATCTATTCAAAATACAACTTATATTATTTTTAATATTATTAAGAAATAGTAACCGATGAAAAATACGCGGTTTAATATCTCTGTGTATGTCATAAGCTTGTACACAAACAGAGAAATTAAACTTACAAAAATAAAAATATAGGCCGTAATGAATTATATCTGTAAAATATATAATCTTTATTTGCAATCGTTACAAAACGTTATCCGTAAGTTTTATTAACCGTCATGGCAAAGCAATTTGTTAGTATCAACCTTGGTTGAACTGCAATTTTCTGATTCTGAAGCATATGAACTTTTTAAATCTTCTTGGTTGCATATATATATACGACATATTCCTATATCAAATTAAATATCAGTTATCTTGTAAATGCCTTGGCCATATCTTTTGTTACCTGTGCATATTCCCACACCTTGTTATATATAAATACACATATTCATATTTCATATCATAAGAATACGATGAATGCCGGTAACGTGAAGCTCTCATTGTTGCGAAATTTCAGTATAATTGTATTAAGCATTGAAGTAATTCCACGGAAATGCTGACGATACCAAGTGGACGCTCGTGGGACACTCGGACCAGCATGTGGGGGCCAATCTCGCTCGATCGCCGTAGCTGAAGGTTGTGTTTGTAGACTTTAAAGTTAGATTAAGTTTTACTTTGTTATTTTCATTACTTAAATATTGTAAAAGGACATAAATCGCCTTTTTATAACTCCTACCCAACAACCAAGTACGTATCTCTCTTAAAAATATTTTTGTTTACTTGTGGTGTTAGTGTTTGTATTCTGTTTACCAATTGCAAAAAAACTCACGCACTGATTTTATATTTTAAAGATAGAATTATTTTGGAAATAAAAGATAAAATATATTTAAGCTTTCTCCTTTCTAAATAAGGTCCTAATAAAATTAGCTGCTTAGGTAACTAAGGTGAAGGTCGAATGCGAGTTGATTTTTTAATTTGCGTCCTGTTAGTAGTGATCTGTCACTTTAAGTATATTATATATATATATATTATATATATTAGCAGCAATAAACGCAAATGTCATTTATGTTTATTTCAATATTTCAGTTTGATAAACTTCTTTATAAATTTTTTTAACACAGCAACCGTGTATAATATTGAAATATCGAACTGTTTTTTATTCGGTTGCGAAGAATGGTATGTAATAAATATAATTCGGTAAAACAGTTAATAATCTTAACAATGAATTAAAGCGACGCTTTACACCCTACCTTTTCAAAACATAATAACCGAAATAGGTTTAGATTTAAAAAAAAAACATGCACAGAATAAGTTGATGACACAAGGTTTAAATATTTACCTCTTTTTAGCTTACAATATTAAATAAAAAACTTAAAAAGTATCTTCCTTAGTTTATACTGATACTTATATTTTAAAATTATTTAAACGAATGAAAACCATACAAGATAACCATTAGCTAATTGAACTGGGAACGAAAGGAAGGCCTTTTACAACATATGAATGCGTACAAAATTCTATTCATAAAACAAATGTTAACTCAACAAAATTTTACCATAACATTTCTGTACGTTTCACATTTCTTAAATCCTAAAAATTATTGACATTATTCAATAAGCTTAAGTATATTGCTACAAACGCCGAGAAGCAATAAAATATTACACAAATTCCAATTTAATAGAAAATCATTTGTCATAAAATTTATTCATGATTAACATGACATATTTAATAAGTTTAAACTATGTTAGAGGCTTGTAATGGATGCTAGAAAATCATAAATTTCTGTATTATCAAATATTAAAAATAAACAATGGTTGCTCAACTAAACAGCGTTGAAATCAAAAAGATAATAATATTCCATGTTTTTCCTAAGCACGAAAATATAAACCTACCCTGTCTGATGGTTTAACAATTACGCAAATGAAGTTTTATTATCGATTAAGTTACAGCAATTACCCTATTTAACATTGATGCTAATCGATATTTTGTATTATAAATTAGAATTATGACAACTAAAATGGCATATATGAAAGGCCTGCGGGAACGGTACATTCATTGAAGCGTTTAAATACAGGTGGCTGAATATTTTATCCAATCCCATAGCTAACCGACGGGAACTACATCGCATAATGCGATATAATTACTTGCATACTGCGATAATTTCAGCTAATAACGTTTTGTGAATAAAACAACCATGTCATAAATAAATAAAACTTCGGGTAAATAACTGACTTTGGCTTAAAGATCGCTATAATAAATCGTTACTGTGTCTCTTGTCACATGAATTTTCAACATAACTAACAATTTTGATGGTGATAGGCACTTTAAACTAATTATTATCATTATTATCTGCTTGTGATAGTCCACTGCTGGCCATACGTCTCCTCTAATGGACGCCACCGCTTTCGATTTTCGGCTAATCTAATGTAGCCCACAGCGGCCACTTTGCGAATGTCGTTACTCCGTCTTGCCGCAGGGCGTCCCACACTACGTTTGCCGAGCCTTGGCCTCACTTGGCCCCATCCTTAAACTAATCCATATTACACTAATAGTCTAGCGGTCATTTGGGTTTCACTTTTGCTTCAGGCTTACAAAAATGGTCATTCAATTATCAGCAAGCATAGATTTTTACGATGTAAAGCCACTAAACTACTTTAAAATTAATAAGTTTTTAAGAGAAAACTTTTTGTGAAAGGTAAGTTATAGTAACGTAGTTGTAGTAAGTAATAAAATAAATGATTACGATTATTATAAGTGACAGTGACCCATTGCAGTCATGTAAATTGCTTGCTCATTCAAATCTAATTTTTTCATTCAAGCGAAATAAGAAGAGCAAAACGTTTCTCTGATAATGTGATACTCTCTGTCCTCGGAAACTCTACGTAAGATATCAACAATCCTCTTGATGACCTAGGATATGGAAGTTACGTCTCCTTCAAAGGGTAAGGGCAAAGGAACCCCTTTTTTCTTCCTGGGTTTGGACCATCTGGCAGGGTGTTTCTTTTCCCAATAGAGGGGAAACTCCGTCATTTTCTTCTTTTGGCGAAAAAAATTTTCCTTTACCCAAAAGGAAAAAAAAAACCAAGGCTTTAAAAAATGGGCCCCTACAAACCCCCCCGTCAAACAAAAAGCCCAACCCCCTTTTAGTGGTTTAAAAAAGGCCCCAAATTCGCCGGAATTTCCGGGCCAGGGTTTGGGATACCCCCGGTGGAACCCAAACAAAAAGTAATAGGGTTTTCCAAGGACGCCCAAAAAAGGCTGGAAAAGGTTTCCCTCCCGAAAAAAGGAAGTGGGCCCTAAAGCCCGTTCTCCCCCGGTCCCAGGCAAATGTGGGGCCTTTTTTCTTTGTCAAAGGGGGGAAAGGAAGGGGCTTTCCCCGCTTCCGAAAAAGGAGGGCCTGAAGAGTGGCTCCCGGGCCCCCTTTACCTGGGCGCCCGGCGATCCCCCGAAAAACCAAAGGGGCCCCGGCGGCCCCCGCCGGCTTCCTTTCCCCAACCCCCGGGAAAAACCCCGAAAAGGCGAGGGCCACCCGGCCCCCGGGGGTTTAAAACTTTTAAGGGGCCCAAACCCTAAATGAAAAAAAAACCACCGTTTTTTTTGGTGGGAACCGGGCTCCTCTTGGTGGGGGCCCCAAACCCGCCCCTATTTGGGGCGGGAACTAATGGTTTTCCCGGAAAAAAAAAAAAACCGTAAACGAAAGTGTTTTTGGTTATTCAAAACTTTTTATAAAAGTTTAAACAAAAGTTTTAAAAATTTTTACCTTTAACTTTATTAAACAAACTTATTAACCATAGGAAGCCAGTTTCAGGAAAAACCGATTTTTGGACCTTTGACCTTGAATATCTTGGGAGCCGGCCGGGTAAGATTTTTGCTTTTGGCAACATTAATGGAAAACAAGGTTCATCCAATTTGGGTTATTATCTTTTTTCGAGGGGAAACCCTTATGATCGTGGCATCATCAGCAACGCTCGTGGCACCTTCTGGCCCCAGGGCCCCTTAAAAGGATCCCGTTTTAATTTTTTCCCTTGGAATAAAGTTAAAAAATATTGTTTAATAATTCTAGCTAACACCAGTTCCTGCCAAATATTGGACTTTGGGGGGTTTATTTCATAATTTGCCCTTTTCTTGCCTTTTTTTATGTGTGGTTCGCTTTGCCAAATGAAAACTTTTAAAATCTTCCCGGTTAATTAATGCGACCCCTTAAAGGAATTCAGCCTTTTATTTCGTTTTGAACAAAAACTTTTTGTTTTTTTCAATTCCGTAAAAAATAAATATTTCATATCCTTAAATTTTTTTTTTCAAATTTAACCATTAAATGTAAAAGAAAGTTTACGTTTTGGTTTTTTTTCTGTAACACCCCTTGACAGAATTAAAGTTTTCCTTTGAAAAACAAGTTTGGCATGCAAACTGGTAGATTGGGAGGGCCCGGGCCGGCGTTCCTTGATGAAAGAAACGTCCTTTTGGGCAGGTCCGGGAGAACCCCCAAAGTCAGCAGATTTTCGTTTAAGCAGTTACCGCTGGCACCCACCTCCCAAACATTAAAAATAATTCTTAAGGTAAAAAGCAACCCGGGGAGTTTCCCGGTTTTATGCTAAAGAACTATCCACCATTCAATTGCAGAAAGGCCGCCATCATTCACGCCACCCTTTCATCACCTTTCCTACCCTTTCAGATCTAAACATTACCCCTTTCTGCAGGCTGATAAACCCAAAAAAAGTACGCCTTATACAAAGAGCGCTTTTGAAGATTTGTTTAGAAAATGGAGTGGGGACAATTTGGCCCAAAAGTAAAAGAACCCTGTGTTTTTTCCCCACAAAAAAAATTTAGGTTTTTAAAAGAAAAGCCCCAAGAGCCCCTTTTCCCCAAAGGGTGAAATAATTTGGGGAAGCTTTAACGAAAAAAGAATTTTTTTTAGTTAATTTTTTTTTTCCCGTTTGCAGAAGAAAATCAAAGATTTAAAAAAAAACCTATTTAAGTAAGGGTCATCGGCTAAACAAAATTGGTTTGAAAAACCAAAAATTTTTATGGCCTAAAATCATAAAATTTCCCAGAAAAGTTATTCCGAAAATTGGATTCTTTATGTTTTAATGATTTATTCTTGGCATTGACTATATTTAAATTTTTACAACTTCAAAAAGACCCGGCAATTCTCTCAAAAAAAAATAATTTTCTAAAATGTCTTTAAACCGTCATTAAACTTTAAAAGAACTTTGTTTTGGTAAATATTTCTTGAAAAAATGCCCGTTTAAAAAATTTAAATTCAAAGAAAAATGAACACCTTTGCAATATTTAGGAAAACAATCTTAAATTATATGATAAAAAGTTTTATTTTCCTCTAACTAAATTTTTCTTTAAAAATCTTTAAAAAGTTTTTGTAACTTTTTGTTAAGAAATCGTATTAAAAGAATATACTCTTAATTATACAAGAACAGGAAAAACTTTATTAAGAATAAAACAAGTTTGTTTAAAATTTACCAAATTTATTTTTTATTCCTTTTTTTATATATAAAAAAAAAAAATCCTTTTTGACAATTTCAATAAAAACATACAAAAAATTTAACACCCCAAAAGTTTTTTTCTTTCAAATTTTGCTTACCATTTTAAAAAAATGGTAACAGAGCTAAAAAAAGAAGATTTATGTTATTTCTTGGGAAAAAAAATTTAACATGATAAAAAAAGGGTTTCGTTTCGCTTTTTTCCCACAATTTTTTAAGGTTTAATCCAGGAATTAATACCCAAAATAAAAAATTCCAATTTTTCATTAAAATTTAAAACAAAGATGAAATTCGCTAAACTTGTTGCTACAAATTCCCAACCATAAAGTAAACTACCCTTTTTACGTCTTATCGGAGATTAATGCCCGAAAATTTTCCATTTGAATTAATTGGTTGTGGTTTTTATGTAAAGAAAATTTAATTATTTAAAGGTTTAAATTTATTCTTAAAAAATATTCTAGTTATTTTTAAAAAGAAAAATGGTTTTAGCCATACTTTCCACTCAAATAATAAATTTAGTTTTACAAAAGGTTGGATTTTAAGTTTTTGGCTAGTTGAAAAAAATTTCAAAGGTAAAAAACCCAACGTTAAAGAAACAAACAAAAAAAATATTAGTTAAATTTTTTGGTAATTAATTTTAGAAGGGTTATTCAAATCAAAATAGTTATTTTTCGGAAACTTTAAAAATTTTTAAAATTAATCCTTTTCAATTCAAATTAAAAATTTTTATTCAAACTAAAAATTAAAATTTTCTTTTATATTTACTTTCTTTCCGTCTTCCAAAAACGGCGGTAAGAAATGTTAAAATTTTTTTTAACTTTAAATTAAATTTAGAATTAATGTTAAGCTTTTCAAAGGTAAAGGAAAAATAATTTAATTTTTAAAAATGCATTATTACCAAACTAATGCAAAAATTTAAACAAAATAATTCCATCCTTTATTGTAAAAAAGGCAGATGCCTTTAATACACTGAATTGGGACATAAAAAACTATGATTGATTGCTACACGAACAAACGTTCTTAGATAATAATTTATTGCTATTCCAAAAATTTAACATTGAAATTATTGGCAAAATTTTCAAATTATATTTTAATTAAAAATATGGGAGAGACCCAAAAAATTTGACATTATAAATATTACTTTACGATTTTATTTAATTATTTTATTTTCTTCGAAAATTAAAAAATCCCTTTGTACTTTTTATTAATTTAAAAGCTAAATATATGAAAGTAAAATTTTTAAAATAAAAAAATTAAACCTTCTTAAAATTATTAAATTGAAACCAATTTTAATCATTTTTGAAATTCGTCACCTCAAAATTGGAGTTCCAAAAGAATATTTATTAAATAAATAAAAATTAATAAAAAATGACTAACTTGATAATAAATTAAGAGGGAAAGTTTTTTTATAAAGAATAAAGTAAAAAAACTTTAACCAATTTGGAATTAGTCAGTAATTAATTGATTTTTTTCATTACAAATAAAAAATTTTTTAGCAAAAAAGAAAAAAAAACATTTTCTTTTTAAATAAAATTAATTTTTTTTTTGTTAATAAAAACTACATGGTAATTTATTTGGGTTTCTAAAACTCAAAAATAAAAATAAACTTTAGAAATCCAATAAAAGGACTAAATAAAAAGGATTGATTTACACTAAACCTCAACAAAATAACTAATATTTCCATTGTTTAGACAATTTTAACAATATAATTTAATTGCAAGCAATTTTTAGTTTCAAACATTAAAATTCTTTCATAAAAAATTACCAAATATATTAATTATTTATGAATTTATGGAAATATTTTACTACCAAAGATATTCCTTTTCTTTATTTAAATTAATATACAGCTCAAAGGAAAGTAATTGGGAAAAGTTGTCATAATGAATTTACCTCTTAAATTATTGGATTCCTCTATTTTGGAATTAATCAAAATCTGCATTGAAATTTATTTATAAATAAAAGGCTTTAAAAAAAATTTATACAATTTTAAAATTTAATTTTAAATTTCAAGGATAAGTTAAAAAATTTCCATAAATTTTAAAATGTATGTATTTTTAAAATTATTGAAACCCATCGAAAAGGTTATTACCGGTTTTGAGGGCCAAAAATTTTAAAAATTTTTTATATTTTTGAAAAATCTAAAAATGTTTAATTTCAATTCTTTTTAAAATTTTAAAAAATGCTTTAAGGAATCAAAAATTAAACCGCCATTTTTCATCCAACAAATAGTCTTTACTTTTGAAAACCCGTATTTAATAAACAAGTTTAATAATTCAACGCTAAAAACGAAGACTTATTGGATTTACGCTTAAAAAGTCAATTTTTAAAAGTTTCCCCTTAATTTCAATTTTAAATTCATACAAAATGTCTAAAACTTATTTTTTATTGTCCTAATTGGGGTCAATACCGCTTATAATTTGTTCTGTGTTTTTTTCAATAGGCTGAAAAATTATTTCCAACAAAACAAAAGTAACCTTCAGGAATTTTCCAAATTGACATGGTGTGTGCTTTGACCTGAATGAGATCTCTTTAAAAATTTACCACTTCTTGAATCTCATTTCCATTCGTGTTAATCTGCGAAATTGACCATTTCCCGCCTTCTTTTCCCCAACTTGTTTATGATTTTGTCAAGGTTCCCTGGCCGTAACTTCTTTTCTATTTTTTGCGTTGTACCCTGTTATTGCCATTTCAATCCTCAGTAATGTTACCAAGAAAACCATTTAAAACCCCCTTCTGTAACGAAAATAATTTTTTAATTCAGTTTAGAGTTTCAATTGGCTTTAATCTCCCTATTTTATTATTTGGTTAAGTTTTATATTTTTGTATTAAAATAGTAAAATTTTAATAATTCAGTTTAATTTAAAAAAAAAAATTCACCCCTTCCCTCAAATATATTTGTGATCTTTTTTTTTTATCGTTTTTTTTAATTTTATAAAAGTTTTTAAACTTTAATTGTAAAAATTTTCATTAAATTCTTTTTGATTTAATAAATAAAATAATAAAATTTCTTCACAAGTAATTTAATTTTTTTTTGTTTCTTCTATTTTGTGACTAAAAAATGCCTAATTAATGTTAGGGTCATATCTTTAGGTTTATTAGATTTAATTTAAATGACACAATCTATTAAATGTAAAGTGTTTATCTATACTTTGTTTCCCCTGCATATTTTGACCATCTTTAAAAAAGGAGGGTAAATGACGTATGTTTTCCCTTTTTTTTTATACATTTACCCGATGGGTATTCTCCGATTTTTTTACTTTTTTTTAAAATCTTATAATTTTTTTTAAAATAATTTAATTATATTTAAAAACATTAAATAAATTAAGAAAATTTGGCTCAATATAAACCTCTGCATTAAATTAAACGCTGGAAACCATAAAAGTTGAAAAACTTTTAAATTTTTAACCTTTAATTTTAATAAAAATCGCGACCAAAATCTGTAATAACCCGTATAACATTTAACCCAACTGGGTGGTGGCCAATATTGGGGACCATGGGTGGTACCATGCCTTTTTCTGCAAAGCATTGGCCCTCGTTTTCGGGGGAACTGGCCAACATTTTTTGGACGGGGGCAACCCCACTCCGGCGGCGCGCGTTGCTGGTGCCCTGTTAATGTCCGGGCGTTGTGACCCCCCATCATGGACTGCCCTCGCCGAGGCTAAAAAAATTAATCTTGTTTACTAAACGCTAATGCATTTCAAAATTTTCTTCATTCTATTTCTAAACGTTCAAATTTCTTTTGATTAAAAGTTTTAGTTCTTAGTTTTTCAATTGTTTTTGAATTTAAAACAAAAGTAATTAAAAAAACTCAGCTATGAATTGGCGTTTTTCTTTTTGCAAAAAGTGTAAAAACAGAATAATGTTTCATTAGAAAATTTAAAACATCGTTAAAATTGTAGAAATAAAATTTAATTATTTTTCTTTAAAAATTTTTATCCCTGTTGACCGTTTAAAATAACACTACACAAAGTTTTAAATTCAACATTTTAACTAATTATTTTCGTTTGATTCAATTTAACACCTATTTTTTGTTAAAGTAAAAATACTTTTCAGTTTTTGTTTTAAATTTTTGCAGCTCTAACACGAAATTTGAATCAGGAAGGCTGATCGTTAAAGAAACTGGAAAATAAATATTAAGATAAAACAAAACATATAAAAGAAACTTTCTTTTACAACGTACTTTAGATTGACTAGTTTTTAAAAGTGGATTACGAAAGGACATTAATTCATTCGAAACACAAAAGGAGGTTTGTTTTTTTTGTTACTGTGATAGAGATTTATTTGAGTGATTTTTTTTTTATATATATATCTCGAACGAATCTTTTTTTGACTTTCATACTGAAAATATACAAATCATTACAATGTTGTATGGTTAAAAGTGTTGAATTCGCTTCAAAAACAAATTTTAAAAAAATATTAACTTTTACTGAAAACTTTTAAAACAATCTTTATTAACTTTTCTAAAATGAGCAATGACATGAGCAAAGCTACACAGTCTAGGCACTCATTTAGAAAATGTAATTAGGTTTTTTTTTTAATTATATAACATTTTGTTTTTTGGTACACGAATGTAAAAATACCCTTGTTTACTTTTACTGTAGTATCGACAAACGTAGCTTAATATATCTAACAGTGCTTTTTATTACTTCATGAAAATCGTCATGGTGCCATACAGTTTGTTTTTGTTGCCGTACAACGACTAGCCATTCAGCAAGATAAATTGACTCCTCAAATAGAAAGATTTTATAACAACCAAATTTTTGTCTTTCCCCAATCCCTTCTTCCAAATAATATTTAATAATTTGACTTATGATGGCCCAACAATTACTTAAGATGAATTGAATTCATAAAGTATAAAATTTTACAAAATAGATATACTTTATGCTTATATCATACAAAATTGCCCGCCACTATTCCAAATGACCGGCCAACCCAAATACTTTTGGGCAAAAATTTTATATTAACAAACAAATATCATATTGAAATTTTGTAATCCAGATTAAGATTGTCCCTAACGGCTGGAATCCCCATAAAATTTAATAAAAATAAAGCGAAAATACCAAAATAGTTTTGGGCAGCACCAGACGTCGTGAGCTATTATCATTTAAACGACCCAAAAGTTCCAATCGTTAGGCAGGCAAACGGCGCTAAATTTAATAACTACTGGGACGATGAAAACCCGAAAACATCCACGATCCATGTTTTAAACATGCCGTAGAAATTGAACTCTGTCTTTGAAGAAAATTTTTTGTAAATTTTTATAATATACAATATTTTTTTTATTGTAGCTCTTAAATTTTTAAAAATCTATATTTAAATGGACCTAAAGGATAAAAATTAAAAAACCTTCACCAAATTCAATTATAGTATTAGGGGCAAATTTTAAAATTTATTTTTCAGTTTCAAAAAATGTTTTGGGCAAATAGTACATTTGTTCACGCTCATTTTTGTCATTCATCCTCCCTTCTTTTAATCGATTTACCATATCGCCCCCACTTTAGCAGGTGGACAATCATAGTGGCTGACAAATTTTAGTGCCCCGCCGCCCCCAATTTTTTAAACTTAATTAACCAATATTGGGCCTTTTTTTACCCTTCCATTGGTTTGCGATATCATATATGTATATATAAAATAAGTCTTTAAGGCTTATATATTTATATATGGAAACAAAGAAGTAAAAGGGGCCCATGCCAGCAACCACACAGTGATGATAAAAGTAAAATAATGTTATGTCTAAAAATTTTTTATGGCCCGCAAACGACGAGCAGTCGGCCTGATGGGGAAGTATCACCGACCCCATGACATTGGCAATCCAGTGGTATCGCCAACGCGCTGCCTACCGTGAACACAGGGTTAATCTCGTTTACCGGCGCTGGTAGGTGTTTCAAACAACACTTGTGTTTCCACACTGCTTCCGGGCGGAAATAGCACCGTGATCCCAAGGTCCCTGAAACGGGGACCCCCACCTAAAATTTTACCACCCTAAAAGTACAGAATATAACACAGGAAAAATTCTTTTACTGGATTTTTTTGGGCATATAAAAAACCCAAAAGATTAAAACAAGGTTAGAACAGCAGATTTATTGAAATAAAATTCGATGAGTTGGTCGTTCTTGAAAACCGACCCCCTCCGGAGCGAATAAAGTTGGGCGAATCAGTCGTTAACGGAAACGGGGGAAGGTAAAGAAAATAAAATAAATCCTTTCGGGCATTTCTTTAGAAACTTAAAATCAAACCTGTATACGTTGTGGATTTTACGTATTTTTATAAGTCCAAACCGAAAATAGATAACCGTTCTTAATATGTTTTACCAAAAGATATAAATTAAGATAAATACTTAATTTTAAGAAATTTAAGTTCAATAAATATGTGTTTCAATAATTTCCCCCTTTCTACAGTATTCTGATGCCTTGTAGTTACTGCGACTTTAAGTGTTCCCTTTAAACTTATAAAACATAACCATTTTGATACAGTCAAATCTATACTTGGCATACCGCACAATTTTAGCTTAATACAGCAAAGATTAAATATTTGCATAATCCATTTGCAGTTTCGACCTTAAAACTATAATGATAACCAATATTGTCCGTAACAGTATTTACACAGAGCACCTGAGATCTCTACCCTGTTAACACAGTAAACAACAATACAATATAAATAAATAAGTAATTATAATCTTATCTAGAGATTTGGAAATATTTAATTTATATTAAATACATTAAGTATTTGAACACCATTATGTTTGGAGAGATTTTAAGGATCATTAAAGTAAAAAAAAATATGATAATGATTAGAAATATATATAACTGTCTCTTATTAAATTTCATTTTTCAAATTTTTCTTCAATGAAAAATAGCTAAAAACTGAAACTCTAACGTCATAAAATTTGCAAAAAAGACACCTTTAAAGGAATATTTAAATTCCCACCCGGGTAAGTGTCAATTGTTTTAAGGAAATAAAAAAACACATATCCGTATAGTACGTTTTTTTTGCAACCCAAACACTTGTTCATACCCTAAATTTGAGCTCTCAACCTTGACATTGTCTTTGTTTCCACTTTGAAAGGGCCCTAAAACAGTTTAGTAAAAGCAAAATTTCATTGACCCATTCTTTATCTTTCACAATCATAATATAAAAAGGGATACAATAACATGGGTCCAAAACCCTAAGGATGGGGTTTAAGGCCCATCCAGCAGTGGACTTCCGGCTGAATTTGAAATGATGATAGTAATATAATATTTAATACAACATTCAATTTTATAAATGGTAATGTGAACAATGCCTATTTCTCCTAAAAGCAGGCCCTGTGAAAAATACTACTTTTGGGGTTTGTACGTCCTGTAGCCTATAACCCAAATTGTTTACACTATTATTTTTATGAGCCTTTCATTACATCAACGTAATCAAAATTTTCAAATAAAAAAAAAACAACCTATAATTTATCATGAGATCTAGTAATTTATTTAATATGTAAAAACAAATTTCCTATTATTTGTTACAGGGAATTTTATTTTATTAACAAAATATAGTTTTCTCTATAAAATACTTTAGGTTAAAAGTAGTTTTATTTATTGAAACCGACCTACAAGTTACTACATAGCGCATTGTGATAAAGTTGAAGTTAATTAGAATATTAATACATGGTAGCTAATAGCGAATTACCTTATTATTGAAATTGTGATAGCAATTCGCCTCCGTGTATAATAACCCACGTCTAAGCAAATGATAATTACCACTGCGTAGTTATTGCAGCCATAATTTTATTTTGAATGCATTAAAAGCCCTTGAATTATTCATATCCGATTAACAAATTTTCACTGCTTGGAACATATTAAATTCCAAATATGAACATCTTAAAATGTATTTAAAGCAAAAAAAGTGATGGAATCTACAAAACATTGTCAAGGCCTAATTATTGATGGATTAACGACGAACAGGTTTGTTTGTTTTCCAAAATTTCATAAAGGTTTCGCGGTGTTGATAACCCACTATTCAAAATGAGGTCAGGAACTTTTTTCGTTCCATCTTTTATTTGGCTCGGATTAAATTATTATTTAACACTTAAAACTTGTTATTCAATATTCAAATATTTTATTAAATTCTATTTGACAAATTAAAGATTGAATTTTGAAATGATAATTTAAAATCCTTCTTTATTCTTTTTAAAACACCTTATGACATGCTTATTTTATTCAATTAACAATGTCACAATCTTAATTTTTTACCAGACATTTTAATTTATAATCAAAATTATAAATTACAACAATTTCTAAAACGTCAAAGTTTTAATTTTAAGGTGATTGTTAATTTTTTTCCACGGCCCACATTTTCAAAGGAATTGAAAACGAAAAATAAAATTATTTTTTTGTTATTTATTTAGTAATTTAAATTTAACAACAAATATGTTTAACTATTTGTAAATAACCTTTAATAATTTACTTTCGTATTTAATTCAATAATATTAAAAAATAAATTTTAAATAAAAGCTTTCATAGTAATATAAAGAAGCCTAAAAACAAATTTGTATTTGATTGTAAAAATAATTTAATCTATATGTGATTTTGATAGTTTTTGTTAAAATTATTTAGATTCAGATTTTTAACCCTCACTACAAATATTAATCACTACGACCAAAAATTTATAGATATTAATTTTTAGAAAAAGGGATGCATGGCTTTACGTCTTCTGCGAATTAAAGGGTCTGAAATCTGATTTGTTTGTAAAATTCCGACCATTTTTAATGATTAAATTTTCTTAAAAAGGCAAATGTGAATAAATCAATGTTTTTCAAAGTCTAAGTCACCGCGGAATTATCAGTTTTATGAGGCAATTTTTGTCTTCCGGAAAATTATCTCGTATACTTTCAAAGTTTAGGAGACTGAGACTTAAATATGACCACCATAGACATAAAAACTTCACTTTCTTTTTAAATAATGCAATATTTTGATAAAAGTGCATTAAACCATAAATAGTAATTTAAAATAAACTTTAAAGGAAACTAGGTTTTACTATTAAAAAAATGGAATGAAAAGAACCCCTTTTAAAATATTTGAATGCGTTGGTAAAAAAATTTTCGAGATTTTTTAATTTTAACCGAATTACAATATTTTATATTTTAAATTTATAATTTTAATCATATATCTTATCAATTACATAATGATTTATTTAATTAGTTTCTAAAGAAACTCATAAATTTTAATAAATGGTTTGAAATTCAATGTTGATCTTAGATAGACTGGAAAAATACTAATTATATATAGAATTAACTTTAAATGGAAGTCGTATCGCTATGAAACTTTTAGTTGTGGTTAATAAACATTACTTAGAAGCAACTGGAACTTTCTTTATTAAACTTAAAAATCATACAAAATTTTTTGAGATCAGAATGGAGTTTATTTTAATATTTTAAACTTAATTGTTACTATCAATGGCTTTTCGCCATTTTAACTTTTAAGGTAAATAAGTTTACATTGAATGTCCATTCAAAAAGGGTAAAATTTTGAATATTTTTTTTTATCATTGCCGATTTCAATACAGAAAATTATTAAAAGAAATACACCCACAAAAGAAATTGAAAAAGGACCATGCTCCGAGGGTCATTTTATCTTTAGGTAATAAATATAAATACTTGTCCAACGATATAAGTTAAAAAGTTGCCCATTTCAGGTTAATAAAAAATATTCTTGGAGTTTGATTAAAGATTCCAAAATCAATTAAAATTTTTCCCATATAAAAAAGCATTAAAAAAATCAACGCAAGCGACAAAATCTTTATCCTAATTAAATTTCTATAACACATATGTGTTTTTGAAACATAAAAAAATCTGTTTAAGATCAAATGTAATAACATAATAAAAAATTTTTTAAAATTTATAATATGAGTTGGTTTGGTTTTTAAAAGTTAAAACAGAATCAGTAAGTCAACTTCTTTGACAAAAAATTATAATTTAAAATTTGAATAAAACATTAAAAAGTTATGAAGGGAATTGACGGCAATTCTTGTTACTCATCTAAAAATATCAATTTTTAGAGTTCTCTTCCATTTATCATTATACAAATTTCTCTTGGCATGTCGCAAGTGGCTGCCCCATTTATTTGGGGAAAACGGTAGCTGGACAATTTTTTATATGGTTTAAGGTAAAGGCAATTTGGGTCCCCCTTGATAATTAACCTTTATCGTAGTGGGGTTCTTTGCATCTACCGGGAAGTACAGCCGCCAATAAAAACAAAAGATAAAATATAACGGGTAGTTTTTTAAGCAAGCGGAGAACAAACATTCATTCATATTCAAAAAATTTTGCATTTGTAATAAACTGTTTAAAACCCCTTTTATATTAAATAATATAAGGTTTCCAACCTTATTAACTCCTACCTGTAGGCGAGGGCCTTTAAAAACCGGAGGTCCTTGGTTAAAACTATGTGGTGACACATCAAATTTTCATTGTTGTTTCTTAATTGGAAAGGGCAATGCGGGCTATTCACCCGCTGCCTGTAAATTCAGACGATTGATCCATCGGATGGGCATGTTTGGCCCTTCCTTGGTCTCATCGGTCGTTGGTTTACTGTTCCATTCATCTATAAGAGCATAAAAAAAATGCTCCTGTGTTTTGCGTAATTTCCAGAAAATATTTCCCCGGGGTTTAGGTTCCGAGATCAGGCTCTAAAACATCGGCCGCGGCTCAAATCGACGGTAAAGGTTAAATCTTACTACTCAAAAAGAAAAACCTTTCAATTTTCTCTTTTTAAAAAAAATTCCTAACTTAAATTTTTTCCGTCTAATGTGAAAAAAATTTACCTGTTAAAAAAAAGCACAGTATAATAGGTCAATAAAAAATTCAATAAATCATTCGTACAAATGTAGAGCTATAAATGTTATACTAAATCGTCATGAAATAAAATTGTTGCATTTTTATTTACTTTTCAAGGTCAAATAAATCGCGTCAAATAAATGAAATCCAAATCTTTACTACATCTGTAGAGCCTGTATTTCAGCACCTAAGCAATTTATGATTATGAATATACATAGATAGCTTAAGATAATCTATTGTTTGTTTTAATTATAAATCAGAATGAATTCTCAAAAACCTAAATAATAATTTATACATATACATCTCAATCGCATAAAAGTATTAAAATTTCCTTTTGATTAAAATCCTTTTTTATAAATATAAGGATCAAATTAGAAACATATATCAAAATGTTTAATCAAACATCTTTAGCCTTTTTATAATAGTCAGCCCTCTTAAACCCGCAACTCCAAGATATTAGCTTCTTTTGCCCCAAACCAAATGAATAATTCATAGGCTTTTCCCATTTGTACCCTTCATGATTCCTGAGAAGAAACTAGAGGATCCTACTTAATTTACAACCACACATCAGACGAGGAGATGTAAGGCGATTCCAGGCGACCGGAAAGTTCAAACCAATTTTATATGGTAAATTATCAAAACCAACTTTAAACCTTGGGTTCCGGTGCACGTTCCGGTGCTTGTCAACGTTGCTTGGCCGTTCATATTAATAACAAATGATAATCAAAAAAACGTTTTTTAATTACACTTTATCGATTTAATATTTTAAAGTATGAACGTATTCAACATCAATCGGACAAAGTGGTTTTTATGGAGGACTTTAAAGGGAACAATCCACTTGTTTGATATTGACATCAAGACGTTGCCCTTGATACGAATTAAATTTAAAATCGTTTTGGAAAAAAAACGGTGCAAAAAACAACTTACGGTTGTAATACACAAAATGTTTACGCATGGCGTATTTATGGTTTTTTTAAAACCCAAAAATATAATTATTTTTAATATAAATTTTTTATGTTCATTTTTTATGATATATGAAAGTTAATGTCTTAATCACTATTCAGACATTACTCAACAACAATACTAGGAGTTATAACTAAACTGATATGTTCATACCTGAAATGACGAATTCAAAAACACTTTTATTATCATATATTTAGATTGTTCATGTCTTTGCTTATCTCAATTAACCTTTGCCTTCCTACTTATTTTTATAAAAAAACTATTATTATATTTTAGTATAATAATATCAAAATTCGAGGTGAAAAACTCTCAAAGTCAAAAACCTTAAATTGAGTTCCAATTTACCCACATCGTTTTAAATTTAAATTGCTTAAAAAAGGGGTTACATTTCAGGTAAAGGGAGAAACATTTTTTTAGACAAATAAACCCAAAAGTCATCAGTAATTTCGTCTTTTTAAATTTTCGGATGCAATGTATTCGCTGCCCGCGGATTGTATTAATTACTCAGTCACCTGTGTTAAAGGGTCTTCACTTTTAAATTTAAAATTTCCCAAAATCATTAAATTTAAAATTTACGGAAAACGGTAAACTCTGGCGTGAACTCTGTATTTATTTTTTTAAGATCTTTTATTTATTCTTATACATCTTATATCTCATATATGTCGGCGAAAGAAGTTCAAACTATTATCTTTATAGTTAAATTGTTTACACTTGCTAAGATTTAATTATTGTAATTAGTCTGTATTGGGATATCAATGTTATAGACAATCGATTCATAATTGTAGATTTCACAAGTGTTGAATTGTGTTGTATTGTATTAGTTAATTTAATTTATTTTTGCGTTAAAATTCTTTTTTTCCCAACGTTAAACGGGATTAAAAAAAATGATTTTGACAACTGAAACCTTTTTAAATTATTTAAAATTAAATGAATTCACTTAAAAACTATTTAAATAATTAATGCAACCGTATTATTGATTGATTGAAATTAATAAAGCGGTCCATAAGTCCGGTCAACAGTAATCCAACAAATGGAAGCTATCTAAATTCATTGGTGTAGTAGTTTTGACTCATTTGATCCCAAAAACCCCAAAAACTTAAAACCCAAATATTCCTTTCAAATGTTGGGTTCAAACATTTCGATAAAGTTGAAAAATCAACACAGTTCGCCGAAAACATATTTAGGTCCCTCCACCCGCTTAATTTTTTCTTAAAACCAAGGTTACGCTAATTCAATAAACGACCGGCTTCTAATTTCATTCGATTTGTCTTCAATATTCTAAAAGATCATGTGTCGTCATTCATCCCTTCCCGTGGTTACCATTGCAACGACATCGCCGGATTAACCACTTTATTTCCTTTCCCTTCTTACCCACTTTTGTGTTTGTTTTCGTATCTCATACTGCCAAATAAAGATCTGAACCTTCAACCGTATTCTCCTTTCCTCTCACCGTCCATTTTACAAAATTATTTTTTATCAAATTTTTTTGTGTATGTATTATTATATATATATATATATATATATATATATATATTTGTATATATATTATATATGGACCACACACACTGTATTTTATAATTAGCATTTATTTTTCCCGTCTTATTGCCGCCATCTTTTCTTTCTGTCCTTTTTCACCATAGATAATAAATAAAAAGAAAGTAATAAAATAATTAAAATAAATTTATTAATTAAAAACCGCCTACCCATTACCCACACGCCATCCACTCCCATTGCCTCAGAGAGTCTGTTAAAACTGGTGACCCGGCTTCATTATAGCTGGCTAAGTATTTATCGGTCCTTCCTTTGGAAACTTTCAGAGGTCATCCGGTTTTCTTCTTCTTTTTCTTTGATAGGGGCCCAAAATTTTGGGGCCAACCCAAAACAAATTGGGTCCCTAAATGGCAACCAATCCACTCACTCGAGCCTTTTTTTCTTCTTATTATAGTTCTTTCCTGTTTCTCTTCTTGGATTTTTTTATACCTCTTTTGCTTTACTCTTAATTGTTTCCATTATTAAATGCAGTATTTTTTCATTCTAAAATTTTTGTTATATCATCATTCAAATCTTTAGTCTGTAGTAGTAATTAAAGCGCAACCAATCCCTTTGATATGTCCCATTAATACTTCTTTGAAGTGAACTATCTTTCAAACTTTGTGGGATCTTCCAGTCCCGGCCCCTTATAACTTGGTTAGCCACGCCATTGCCTTTTGGGACCGTCGTGATGATGGTTTCCCCTTCCAGAACTCGAAAGCGTTGGACGTAAATGAATTCGATCACTTTTTGGCTGTAACCAAATGTTTGCTGTTGGGTTTACCCCAAACCCTTCTGTTAACGTAGTCTTTGTAGGATAGATCCAGGTAAATTTGTAAACCCAATTACGTGAACCTTGTTTTTTATTCGAAGACAAAGGGGTCAAGTTTTTGTTTGGCATGGAATTCCCTTGGGAGGATCGAGCATCTTTCTTACCTCTCTTATGAGACACAAAATCATTCGACAAATTATCAACCGACCTCTTCTTGATTGTCAAATTTTCTTGTACCACATCTTCAGTCCCAACAACCAAATGTCCCTTTTTGCTTCCTATGACTTATTCTTTTTTCCCTTAAACTTCCACCTCTTTGTTTTCCAATATAATTTTCGATAAAAAATCTTGGGGTTTTTCCTAAAACCTTTTTAAATTTTCTATCTTAGTATCATCTTTTTGTCTTTTCAAGCGTTAATGTCTTAAGTAGAACAACGTTTATGGATATCTGGCGCTCAGCAGTTATATTATTTGAACTGTTCAAAGGTGTTCATATTCTTGGTAAAGTGCTCCGGCAACCTTGGGTTAAATCTTTCTTCTTTAGTGTCATAGTCCAGCAAGTTTGTTTTACCAATTTATGAAAATAAACCCAAATTTTTCCCTAAGCTAGTGTATTTCAAGCAATAGCTAGGTATCTTTTTTCTTAAAAAGTCTCCCAGTCTTCTTCATCTTTTCCTATTGGTATGTGGATTGTTTGTTATCTTTCTTTGGAGTGGGAGAAACCTTCTTATTTGGGTTTTAAGAACCTGTTTAATTCAGGATCTTAAAATTAACAGTGTATTGCCCCCTTTTTTCAAATGCTCTCTCACCCTTTGGTCAAAGTTGTTTAAAATTTTGTAAGTTGTAAAGGGGTTGGGCCTTTTAAATTAATTCGAAAATTCCGAAATAATTGTTAGTTGAAAAATTTAAACGTTTAAGCTTTTTTAAAAACTCCCCAAATTTATCTTCAAAAGGATTTTTTTCCAGCCCCAACAAATATCCCAAATATTAACCTTCTTCCTAAAAGGCATTTTCCAATTAAATTTAAGCCTACCCCGAACTTGTAAAACTTTTAATTTTAAATTGCCACCCGTGGTGTAGGTGAAATACCAATAGGTTAATACTTCCAAAATAATTTTAAATACTATAAAGAAACTTGAAAACAGTTTTAAGACAAACCAAATGGCATCTTTTTTCTACTCCCTTGGAACAAATGATGTATATTTTATTTCAGGTGTTCTATAAACCATTTTAACTTTTAAAAAATTGGGTCCTGGCTTATTCACGGTCTTCATTAAATGGTAAGTTTTTACCCCTTTTTAGCTAATCCAATTGGACCTCCGACTGGGTTATTTTATCTTGATTCTTTATTGAGATTTTAAAATTTTTTGGGGAAATCCCTAGTTTGGTTCAAGGGATTTCGTATTATTTTCAAACATGGAGTTTTTTCCTTTGCTTTATTCCCCAATTAATTTTTTTTCTCCCAACTTTGAGCATTCAATAAATATCTTCCTCTTTAATTCTGTGGAAGACATCCCCGTAAATTATCCTTTCAGAAATTCAAATTTACTAACATCTTAGGTTTAAGAAAAGCTAAGGTAAACCCATCTCATCAACAGTTGTTGTTTAAATACAATTTATCAATTGAACCCTTGGGTTAATTAACCTTTTGCGTTACCATGTTCCGCAATTTAAGATCTTCCAGGTTTTGGGCCGTTTTTGGAATTCTTTATTTAAATCACTCCCGATCTTCAATACAGTAAATTTGCTCCTTTTATCTTCTCTTTAAAATTTAGGCTTTCTTCTTTTTAAACCAGGCTTTCTTTGTTATCAGGACTTGGGGCGATTTTGAAAAAAACCCGGCATTTATTCTGGTGCATTAGAGATAGATTCGGATCCCGAAAAAATTTTTATCTTTGGGGGGCCAAAATGTCATTTTGGTTGATGTTATTGTCTGAACACTCTTTGTTGCTGATTTTGCGAATTTTATCAAATAACTTCGAAATTCCTTTATTTGCCCCATTTTTGTTTAAATTAGCTTCCATCTTTTTCCACCACAAACAAAACTTACTAAATTCCAAAAACAGTCTTTCCAAAAAATATTGTTTAGTTTTCGTCCTCTTAAGAGCTTTGAACAATTTTGGGAACTAAAACTATTTGAAGGATGGTGCCTGAGAAGTTGTTGGGGTCAAATGAAAAAAAAAAAGAAAAAAATTTTAAAGGAAACTTTCAACCATTGACCAGTCGTTGTTCGGGGGTTTAAAGCCCCAAAAGGTTTTCTTCACGAGGTTTGAAAAACCGGGCCAATTTCTTTAAACCCCCCTTTTGCGATTATTTCCCTTTGGGGCGTTAATTCAAATGGTAGTAAAGGGTTTTTTGACGGTTTTGAATTTAAAGGAAACTCAACCCCGCATCATCCTTATATAAATCAGTCTTAACGGAAAGAACAAAATTTTGAATTTAAAACATAATTATTCCCGATAGCCCTTAAATTTTTTTCTTTGTAAAATAAAAATATTCAAATTGCTTGAAGCTTTACGAAAAACCCATTTGGAATAAATTTGGGTAATATTTCTCAATGATTGACCAAAAGAAAAATTGTTAAATTTCCGGATTCTTAAAAAAATAAATAATTTTAAAAGATTGGTTCCCTTCCCATTCCAAATTTTATTTCCCCAACCCTTTTTTTTGGGCGCTTTAAAAATTTTAAGTCAGGTATTCAACAAAAAAAAGGAACTCCAAAAAAAGTTTCTTTTAAATACATTTTCTTAACACTTTACAGAACTTTTTTTTCCCAAATTCGTTCAAGATTTCAAATTTTTCTTAAAACTAAAAGCTATTTATAATTAAAATATTTTAAAAATGTAATTTTAGAATTTTAAATTTAAATAAATTTAGACCAGTATTCAACATTAAATAAAACAATATTAATTAAAAAACAAAATTTTTAAACCCGGGCCTTTCAAATTTTTCAATGCCTAACCAAAGTTTTTAGGGGTATCCATTTTCAAACTTTTTTTTGAAATTTAATAAAACAAACCATTAATTTTCTTGGATCAAATTTTTTTTAATAAATTTTTATAAGTTTTTTAACTTAATTTGTAAAATTTATTTAAATTGTGGTTGTAGAAATTTCCTGTACAAAATAATTCTTATTGTCTTAAATTTATTATTCCTCCTTTTATGAAAACGTTGCTTAAAAAAAAGCGTTGGTTTCCTAACTTAAATTTATTTTCCCATTAAAAAAACGTTAATTTTTTTTAGGAAAGAAAACTTAAAGGAAAAATGCCAAACCAGGTTTATTCCAACCAATAAAAATATGATAAAATGAATATTTTTATCACCAAATATAAATTCAGTTATTGGCTTTAAATTCAAAAGGAATTCGAAATTTCCTTTAAACGCCCCAAAAGTTCTTGCGCAAGATATTATTTTTCCTTCTGGGCCGGAAAGTTTTTAAATTATGCCGGAATTAAATTCATTTACACTTTGGAAAATACGTTGTAAAATCTTTGTATAAATTTTTACTTTTTGTTTAATAATTTTAGATATAAATTTGGAGGAAATAAAGGAAATTTTTAAAATTTATGAAAAATATTTTATATATTGTTTTTTTGTCATTTTTCAAACGACCAGCTTTAAAAAAATATGTTCCATTTAAAAAGGAAAAAATGAATATTTGCTTTTCAAAGTCCCCTTGTTCCTTAACTGATACAAATTAAATAAAATATAAAATAATTGTTTTATATTTTATTTTTGTTTTATTTGTAAAATAATAAGAAATTTTCAAGGAATAAAACCAATTCTTTTTTTATTTTTAATTTTAACCACAAACTCCTTGGCCCTTGGTGGAGTTCTTTAAAACCGGGGTCGGGTTTTGATCCTTGCGGGACCCAAATTTTTATTTTGTTTTTTAAAAGGCAATTTGGGGATAATTGCTGAAAAAAGTGCCTCGTATGGGCCTAATCGGTACCCCAACCCGCATTAATTAATAAAACCCCTTAATGGTTTTAAGGTTGAACTGATCTATAAGGGATGTCCATAAACTTTCAGAAAAGTTATAAATTTTGCCCTAGAATATTTAAAAGGGTTAAAAAATTAAGGGCCCCCATAAAAAAAATGGCCAATGGAAAAAGCAGGTAAAATAAATATAATGTTCAATCAAAAATAAAATTTGTTTATTTTAAACTTAAGGTTCAGAAAAACCCTTTAAAATTAAAACCCAATTTAAAGTTGATTCTTACCACCTTTAGCTCAACCTAAAACGTCATTTCTAAGGTTCTACGAAAAATCTTTAATATTTTGGTGTAAGAAGTTAAATTTTTAGTTTGACAAAATAATTAGTAAATTTAAAATAAAATTAATTTAATATTTATGGTAATTGAAAATTTTAATTTAAAAATGGAAAATTCAAAATTTTAATAAAAAAATATTTCCTTTAATAAAATTTTGAAACATTTTAAATTCCTTTCAAAACAACCTCCCTAAATTTAATTCCTTAGGTTAAACAGAAAAGAAAAAAAGGGGAAATAATGAAACTTTCATCTTTCTTGTAGGGGTTAAAATTAAACTGGGGGGAAAAAGTTTTAAATTAAATAAAATTTATAAACTTTTTTAACCCTTTTAATTTATTTTCAAAAACAAAAATAACAAGGCCAGTTTTTTCCCTTGAATTGGGTAACCATTACTTTTGAGAAGATGCCCAAAAAATTTAAACATTTAAAATTGAAAAATAATTCAAAAAAACAAAACCATTTTTTTTTAATAATTCAAAAATTTATTAAACATTTAAATACCATAAAATTTTTAGGGGTTTTCTCGGAATTTTATAGTTTGATAATTTTTATTGATCCTATTTATAGTTTTTCTGGATTTGATCCAAAACGGCTAAATTTGTTATTGTTCCAATGTTAAGATTCAAATTATGTTAATAATGTTTTTGAACCCCAATTTTTTGGAAAATGAAAAAATAAATGCTCCTATAAACGCTTTTTTATAAATATTTATCGAAGTCTTTCAAAGTATAGATAAAAATAATAAAACAGGAAAAAAATGTTTTAAATTGTTATATTTAAAAATACTAAATTTTTTAAAATAAATTTCATTTATGAGTAAACCATTTTTAAAAAAAAAAAAAAAAAGTTCAAAAAATTTAATTATTGTATTAAATTAAAAATAAAAATTTGGAATTAATTGAATTTAAATTTAGTTTTATTTTTTAAGAAATTTCATTTTTTTAACGGGAAAAAGGCATTATCCCCAAGAAAATGACGAAGTTTTCGTTTGCAACATATTAAAATGGGTTACAGGAAGTTTTTCCTTCTGAAGCCACCCATGTGGTTTTGCCAAAAGGGCCCGTCCCTTTTTTCTGCCTCCTCATTTTCCATAGAAAGGGAAATAACAAAAAAAGGGGTCGGAACTTTTATTTTTTGCCCAAAATTTTAAATTTTGAATTTTCCCAAAGGCATGGGGGTTGGCCTCAGTTTGAATTTATATATAAACACTTTTTAGATTTGGGGCGAATTGATACTTTTAGAACTTTTAAAATACTCGAATGTTAATTAAACTATGGACCCAAATCAGGGAAATATTTTAATTTCCCGCCTGAGGGGTTACATAATAAAATTTTAACCAATAAGGAATTTAATTTGAGTAAATTTTCCCAATATAAACAGATGGCTTAATAATAAAATATTCAATTTTAGGCGGATACCTTTCCGCTTATAATTTCGGTGGGAAATTTTCCAGCCTTTTGAAAATTTTCCCGAGCAAAACAATTTGTTTTCTTATAAAATAGGGCAGCAAATTTTTTGACCCAACAAAATTTATAAGTAACGCGAGTGACCTTAAATGGAAATTTCCTTTTCAAAAGGAAAAACAAAGGCCCAAAAAAATTTAAATCAGGGTTTGGGGAAAACTGTTCTTTAGTTTGCCTTAAATTCGTTTAATTATGACCAAAAAAATAATTTGTTTTGCTCCAAGCACAATAATTTATGATGATTTTAATATTGATTAAAAATAAAAATATTTATAAAACATGTTTTTCCTTTTGAAAAAACATGTTTGGATTCTTATTAGATTTTAAAAACTTTAAGGATTTTATCTAAATGGGGTATCAAATTTTTTAACATAATTATTAATTATTAAAAATTCATAATTTTGGGCAACCTTATTTTTTTATAAAAATAAATATAACAATTAAGAACTTCCAAATGTTGGAAAAATTAAATAAAATACCCAAACCTTTAAAAAGATTCAATACTTTATAAATGGGATTGAGAATTTGAAAAGCCCTTTTATCAAATTATTTATTTACATAAACATTTTTTTGAGGTACCCCAAATTTTTAAAATTTAAACTTTTTTATTGTTGTAATTTTTTTTTGTTAAATTAAATAAAGTTATTTTTGGTTTTCTGGATAAAGGCCCAGAATTTTTTTGGTAAATTATCACATCATGGTGGCTACGTTTCGAAATAATCTTTTATGTATAAGGATTAATTGTTTTCCATTGAACTAGACGATGTTTTTGCCTATTTCTTAATTGTTTAAAATTTTTAAATTTTTTTTAAACGAAATAAATTTAAAAATTGTTACTTTATTTAATAAGGGGCTAAAAGACTTTTTTAATTTAATTTTTAAATTAAATTTTAGCGTTTCGAAAATAAAATTAATAAAAGGACCCATTATTCTGTTTAAAAAATCTTCTACGCTTTTATATCATATATTTAAAAATTTCCACCCTTATCGACTACAATTTTGGAAATAATAGAGGGAAAAAAATTTTTCCTAAAATAAGAAATTTAAAACCCACCCCAAATTTTTGTTTTCTTAAAAAAAAAATAAACAAATTTTTGAAAAAAATTAACCGTAATTTCTCCGGTTACGTCCATAAATTTGTTTGACTTCCGAAAAAAATAAATTCTATGTTTAAATGCTTAACCGCCAAAGAAACCAATTAATCGCCTTTTAAGAATTAAAATTTTTGGTTGAAAGTAAAAAAAAAGATTTCAAAACATAATAATAAAATAAACCTGCCCCTTTGGAAAACAACACAAAGATACAATCGTTTACATTTCCGAAGAAAACCCAATTTTCGGTCTAAATTTCTTTTAATAAAAAGAACTTTTCATTCTTTTACCAAATTCTTTTCGTTTTCCTCCGTGGTTCCGAACCCCAGATCTTTGAGTTTTGAAACTCTTAAATTAATAAAAAGGTTTTCCGGGAACTTCAAAATGTTAGTTTTTAAAGGGTAAAAAATACGTTATGCTTGAAAAAAATTTCTTTTGATCTAAAGCCGTTACCTTATTTTATCTTAATCAAATATTTTAAAGAATAACCCCATTGTTTTAAAGAAATTTGTTAGTTTAAATTTTAAATTACAAAGGAAAAATTTTTATATAAACTTGTAAACCCAAATCCTATAAAATTTAATTTGGTTTGTATAAAAAGAATTATGGATTAAACCTTCAATTTTGTTATATTACTTTTATTTTTGTTTTTTTAATAATAAATAAATAATAAAATTTCTAATTTCGGTATGTTTTTAAAAATAATGTTGTTTAACCATCCAAAGCCTAAGACAAAAATTTATTCTTGCAAAACCACTTTTTGGTTTTTTGAAAATTTTCCGTATTTTAAATAGTATTTTTCCAAATAAATTTAAAATCCCAAACTCTTTGGAGCAAAATTTAAAAAAGAATAAGTGAATAACTTTCAAATTTATCAATTTAATTAATCAAGAAATGAGTTTACCCCTTTAGTTGTGGGTCAAAGGTGACAAATAACGTGAAGAAAATAAAAAAAAATTTTAACATTACGTTGGGTTTTTTTATGATTTTTAATATTTGGTCATTGATAAGACACCCGTTCTTTGGTAAATTAACCTTTGAAAAAATTTATTAGAATGGTTGTTTTATTTAATTTTTTTCCAAAAGGGCAAAACCAATTTTTTAATTTTTATTGGAAAATTTTTAATAATTTACAGGATTGTGTGTTAAAAATTTAAAATCGTTTCTACATTTCGTTAGAAATATAAAACTTTTTTTTGCCGGATAATTCAGTTCATTCAAAAAGATTTCAAATTAACATGAATAATTAATTAATAAAATTACTTTAACTATTTAATATTACTTTATAGCCCTATTTAAAGTAATAAATATACAAATCTATACAAAATAAATAAAATTTTATAATTTAAATTTTTATTAAAAAAAATAAGTTTATTCGCAATTTAAATTTATTAAAAGCATTAAATTTTGTTTTTGGTTTTTCTTAACGTGGTATTGAAAAGAAAATTGAGTTTTAAAAGACGTGACTTTTTTTATTATATAATTTTAGAAAAAAAGAAAACTTTCCATTGTTCTTTTAAAAAAAACTCTAAAAGTTTTATTTGGTTTTTAAAAATGGATACAAAGACCATAATTAAAAATAATTTAAAGGAGCTTAAAATTAATTAAATTTGAAAAAAAAGGAATAATTTACAATAAATCCCAAATTTTAGTTAAAAATTTTTTTTTTATTTAAAATATTAATTATTCCATTTAAAAATTATTGGAATAAAAACCTGTGTCCCTTTTTAAAAAAAAATTTAAAATCCAAAGTAAATTTCGGATTTTTTCTTTTATTATGGGGTTAAAGGTTATTGTTGAAAAGCTTTATTAAAGGTTAACTTAAATAAACCCCCCTTTTATTTCAAAAAATCCCAAAGTTCCCAAAAAATGGGTTTAAATTAAAAGAAACGGGAAAAGGAATTTGGAAATATTTTTTAAAAATAGGGACTTAACAAGAATTTCCCCTTTTTTAGGGTTAAGGGGATTTTGGAAAAAATTGACATTTATATGTAAATATAATATTAAAAGGGCCCTGTAAATTTTGCTATACAACTTGTTATTTAAAAAATAAAAAAATCACCCCTCCCAATTTAATATTTTGGAAATTTTTTAAAAAAAAATTAAAAAAAAAATTTTTTCAAAAATTATATAATGTTAGGATATACAGCGTGATCTTACAAAAATAAAATTAATTATTCTGCCTAAAAATCGTGGATCTGTGATGTTTTTCTATAGGTTCTGTATTTACAATTGCATACTAAAAAAAATATTTTAGTTTAAAATTAAACGTACTCAGAGTCAGTTATTCTTTAATACCCAGAAGTAAAAAAAAAGCTCTAAAAATGTGTGCACTTATCTTGTACCGTTTATTTATTAAAACTTTTTCCACAAACATACATAAACGTTGTTTTATGTTTCCGTAGTTACGCTTCTTGATTTGTGTTCGAAGACAAGCCCGATATCTTAAGCAATATATATAGGTAACCTTAGGGTCTTCATCATCAGCCAAATGCACGCATTCTCTATAAGGGGGTTCTTGTTTAAATCGAATTCATAAATAAAATTAAACCCACTTTGTTTGCAAACTTGATATGAAGCAAGTCTTTTTCTCTTCAATCGATACACTCACTGTTGAGGATCGTGACCCTTAATGTGTTCATCATATGCCCCCGTTCTCTGCGATCGATCGGTATATAAGGCTTACATAGCTTATGCATAAAGCACGTAATAAGACAAAAAAGTTAACTTGAAGTACGTCAAAGTTTAAACTGTTAACTATTTTTTTATATAATGTCATAAGTTAATGAATAAAGATTAAGGTGAATTTGAAAATCTCTTTTGTATTTCTTATCGAAGGAGAAATATCCATTATTTCTTTTGTAAAATAACCTTTCGGAAGGTAGTGTTTTGAAACATTTGTTTTCATTGTTAAATATTTCATAATAGTTTTTTTTTTTTATTAAAATTCATAAACACTAAGGGGTTCATATTATTATTTTATTTTTTGTTTATATATGTAAAAAAGTTCTTACTGAAATATCATAAATAAAACTGTTACGCCTTTGGTTTAAATGAATAATGCTTCAAGAAGAAATCCAAATCCTTTCAGATGGCGCAGGGGAAAAGTTATAAATAGTTACAAAAATTTATAACAAGTCGAAAGAAAAAGGTAATTTCTGTCCCGTCGTTTGTATAATACACCTCTCAGTATTAGATACAAAATTTTTCAATGAAGTAAAACCTACAAGAAACCTTTTAAAGAAATGTTGTAATTTTAATTGTATACTTTTTATTATATTGGTGCAGATATCAAGATATATTTTATATACATACAGTATTATTTAATCAAGTTCTGAATCAATGACAAGAGAAAACAGTAGGTATCTATTGTTGCGAACGTAACAAAGGAAGTAAAATTAATTATATCAGTAATTATCATCTAACCTAAGACTTCCTCTTCGCTTCAAAGTTTTGTAGGCTATTTTCTTGAAAAGCAAATTATTTCGTTTAAGCGCTTTAAATAACAAAGTTTGAAGCCTTTATGTGAATTTTTAAGAAACAAAGGAAATTAGGAAATAAATTTTAATTGATATTTGCTTGTTTTATTTCCGTTTTAACTACAGATAAATTTTACATTTAACGGGTTAGTTGTATATATTTAGTCCCCGATATTCGGACTCCTTCATCTTTGGTGGAGCAGACTGACGCAATTTTGATTTTAACGACATCCCAAAGATGGAGGTACTTAGATCGGAGCGTGCTCTTTTCATAAATGTTACCTCGTTGCTCCGCTCCAAGTGGTCCGTTTTTGCTAGTCTTTTTTTTAAATTAAAAACATTGGCTCTCATTTAGTCTCATTTTCTAAAAGTTGTTTTGTTATAAGTATCCTTTAAATCCCCTCTTTTGGCCGCTGGCCAGCTGAAAAGACTTAAACTGTTCTTTATAATGGCACTTCTTGATTTAGTCTACAGTAAAGTCCGCGAGAGTAAACAACTTTGTTTTAAAAGTATATTAATACTTTTAAAACAAAGCCTATGTTTGCTGCTGGACATAGGCCTCCCCTAATGCATGCCTTCTCCATTAGTGGGTGTTTGGCCCGTATCCCACCACACTGGTCCAATGCGGGTGGAGCGACTTTTTACATGCTCATTTAACGCATGGATACTTTTCAGACAACTGTAAATTCTAAATTTTAAATAAAATTTATTTTTAAATAAAATGCGAAATTAACTTCTCATTTCTCAAGATACTTTATCATTCACCCTTGATAGACCTCTTTTAAGTAATTACATTATTCAAATTTCTAATAAATATTGCGGCGCTCGAAATGGAACCTTTGAATTTTATTCAAGTCAAGTTTTGTCAAATAAATTTTAATACCTATGATCCGATTTTATAAAATGTTAAAAATTGACAATAAATAAACCCTGTAAGTAAAATCTTAATAAAATATACGTCTAATAGAATGTTGTTAAATTTCAAGTAATATATTCCTAAACACGTCACCATGTGTAACAAGCTGGTAATTTGTCAACAACGTTGTCTTTACCAACATTGAGCCATACTAACATTGTTGCCTTAATCGATGGTAATTTTTAGTTTCCGCACCTAATAATAAACGCTGAATGGAGTAACATTTATTAAGTGTTCTAATAATACCAACTTTATATCCTTTCTTAATTTTAAATTTATATAATTAGAAGACTTAGAAAAGAGAAAGAATTTTTATATTTTTATTTTATATCCTGTTTTAAATTTTCTAATTTTTTCTTTATGCATCCCTTATATATAGTACATTCTTAAGATTACCTGAAACTATCGGGGAACACAGCTTACTTTTATTAAACGTAATTTAATTGCAAAAGCTACTTTTGTCAGTGACAGAAAAAATCGGACACCGACGATAACGCACGCAGTGAATAAAATTAAAAGTTGTATTATACATAGCAAATTCTCATAACAATAGTGACATTGTAAGTTTTTTCCTGACCATGTCTTATTTTGGTAAAATCCCGTTTAATATTAAAAAAATTAAGAAAAAAAAACTGAATAGAGTTACTAAAATATTTGCCTGAACTAAATCTAATTCCGACATAAATACCATACTAATCTATGTAACAAGTACGTGTATTTGTCACTACAAAGAAATTATCGAAGTAATCTATACTGTCAAAAATATCTTATAACTAGCTGTTGCCTGCGACTTCGTCCGCGTGGTAACATGTAAAAATTTTACCGTTTAAATTTTACCAACCATTCCAGAGGTTAGCCAGAATAATCAAACAAACAGTCTAACAAACATCGGTTCTATATCACATCAGCGATCGGCCCCAGCTTTACACGGGTGCAATGCTGAATCCCGTTACCGTTGTACCGCAGCATTTTAAATCTGCAAAATCTTCATACATTTTTATTTGAATAACATGCTGCAAAGGGCTATATTGATGTATGTCAAACTGAAAATGTTTTTTACGTTATTCGATAAGGATTAATGCCGTATTGCCTAAAATCAGTTCGTAAATGAACCACTAGGCATCAAATAATTCAGAAACCCGGTTGGTTAATATACTGCTTCCTCTCTGTCAATTAATGTATCAACTAAGAAGCAGAATTGTGATGCCGCATTAGACACGATCAATTTTTCAAAAACTAAAATGGGCATAGCAAGTTAGCTGTCAAAAATAGACATATGCTATTGGGGACTTATTTATAGATCTATAAAAAAATAATATTTACAACATACATTGTTTTCACCTATCTTACACCCTATTATTATATATGTCGGCGCAAGTTGTTCAAACAATTAACTTTATTGTTAAATTATGTTAACTTAAACGATTTTTATTATTCTAAATTAGGATAGCAATGTTAAAGACAATCGATTGTTAAGTGTTGTATCAAGTATAACTAATTGCAATAATTTTTTTTGCGATTAACCCTTAACACCCTTAAAACGCGAGACATCAAAATTATTTAATATTGCGATTAAAATGATTAGAGAATGTAAGTAAATTAATTCATTTGTCAATTCTTTAATTTCTAAATGAATTTAAATAATTAACAGATGAATTACTGTCATAAAATACGGCTTCATTTATTTCCGACATCTTTAACAAGTATCAATATATTTTACTGAAATATTTATGTAGAAAATTATATGCTTAAGCCTTCCAGAAGTATCATTCCATCGATTAGTTAAAACCACGTGACAAACTGTGTAATCGTATTTCAGCTTATCGCGAACAGACAGACATACAAACACGGCCGGGGACTTTGTTTTATAATATATATTAATAGGAACGAATCTGCTTTCTAAGTAATATCGTTTAAAGGTCTAAGGAACTGGTGGTCATTTGTATCTATAATTCCTAAAAGCGTATATATAAGCATTGATAATCTTCTAGTCCAATTACAATTCCTTACAAACTATCTAATAGTGAGAGTATAACAGCAAAACCAAATGCCTCTAGACGAATATTTTCATGAAGCGAACAACGAAGCCCCCGGTAAACAGGACGTTGGTGGAAAATTTCAAAGTCTTTGGTTTAAGGTAAAAATTGTGATTTTCTTGAAATTAAAATACTAATTTGTTTTCCTTTTTGGTTTTATGTTCCAAATAAAAATGTTTAAAAAATAACTAAAAATTTTCTTTTTTTTAAACCAACTTTTATTTGTATATTTAAATTTTTAAATTAAATAATAATAAAAGGATCGTGAATTATTCTCTTTTGTCCAATGATTTTTTTTCTGAAGGTAAAATAACTAAGAATTTCTAAAAAATTGGTTTCCTTTGCACGCCAAAGTTAACGAAATAAAAAATTTTATTCTGGTTTTAATTTATTTTTTGGATAATTCTAAATAAAATGTTTAATTTCATTTATTTACCTAGGGAAGTTGTTTTAATATTTACCAGTTGACCTTATTCTCATGTAACATTGTAAAATTATTAAAATTTTTTTTAAAATTTTGATTATTATAAAACGTAATAAATTTTATTATCATTTTTTTTGCTATTTAAATATAAATTTAGATCTTTTTAAATATAAAAATCTATTCAACCCAGTAACCTTTAAAATTTAAAATTTAATATACTAGGTCATATATTTTCAAAGGGTTTATATTGTTCCCTAAAATATCAAGGTTTCCTTTATTTTATGGCGGCTTAAAATAGAAATAAATTAAATTATTCTTAAATTTAAATTTTTGGTCTGATAATTCTATTAATTTTAATTATTTTTTTTTCCTAAATTTATAAAAATTACATTACTATCTTTATATTTTTTTTTAATAATATTATAATAAATTAGTTTACCGATTCAGAAATGGCGGAAAAAGGTGCGTGGCACCTTTTTGCACTGTTGTTCAATAAATGTTTTACAAATTGTAGAAGACATTGCAACACATTTTCTCAGTTTCAATTATGTAGTCTGAAGCCTAAAGGGTAGTCAGTCATTAATCATCATCAGCCTGTGTTAGTCCACAGCTAGACATAGGCCTCCCCTACTGGACACCTTCTCCATTAGAAGGTTATAAGACCGTATCCCACTACACTGGTCCAATACGGGTTTGTGGGTGGACCGATTTTTACATGCCCATTCTATACATGGATCATCTTAACTTCCAGACAATTAGATGATTGGCCTATATTTCAAACCTACGACCTCCGGTTTCTAAAGCATGCGCCCATACCACGAGACTACGGAGGCAGGTAATAGTCATTACAGTAATAATATCCCTTTACATACAAATATTCACACATAAAATTAAGGGAAAATTAATCTCTAATAAGTCCTTTCATAATACCTAATATAAATAATTCAATGATTACTAGTGATTTAGACATTATAGAGTAAATCTCGACTGCTAGGCCACGGAGGCGGTAAAAAATAAAAATTAAAAATCTTTAGGTTTTAAAATTTTTGTAATATTTATTGCCCGATAAATTTTCGAAAGTAAAAACATCAAATTATATACTTTTACATAAACGTAACGTGTGTTATAAAGTTTAAGATAAACGTAATCTGAAATGCTTCAATAATTTATAAAAAAAATCTAATTCACAATATAGTTTTGCACAGTTAACGACAATTAACACTGCTGACTAGGATTGCTGTTTCGGTACGCGTAGCAAATTCCATTGGCATGTAGTTAATAATTCCGGCGTTAATAGCCGACGGCCACTTACATGCTTTAGTTCTTACTGAATTCTTGTGGAACCAAAGACCTCGTGAAAATCCTCAATTATGTTCATGATGTAAAAGGAATCCGTACATAGTTTGAATTCTTGGTATATATTTCGGAGGCAGCCGTAATTATCATACATACAGGGTAATATGCTTTTTATTACACTGTAAAACGAGTTTTAATTGTCACTGACCGCACCACGATGCAATTTTTGTATCACAAGTACGGACTTTAAATTTAATTTTCAAAGTAAATTCGCTTTTTGGTGTATTTTACATGCTGAGTCGAAATTATTTAAAATATATTTTAAAAAGTCCTATGAAATAACAGTTATATAGTGTATAGTGTATAAACTCTAAGCAAATCAATGTTTATTTACAATATTATGCATGTACTTTCCTTAAAAACCTTCTTCTCGAATCACTCTTTCTATTAAAGAACTGCTTCAAAATCCGTTGCGTACTTTTAAAAGTAAAGACAGACAGACAGTGAATGTGACTTTGTTTTATACTATTCATAGAATACTCAACAATGCCATAATTTAACACTGTGTCCTATAGTTAGATGTTTTACACGTGAACAATTTGTAATAACCCAAACGGGAACTGAAATAAGTAATTTTTATTCCACACTCGCAGCCCCATGCATCACGCGTTAGGAATCCAAATTATAGCCTATTTTTCTTGAACGAACTCGTTACTCCATTCGGAATTTTATTGTGTTCATAATTTTTACTTGACAATAAGACAGAATCTAATAAATTGGTATGAAACTAATATTTAGTTTTTTGCATATGCAAACCTCAAAAAGAGATTGAAAATAAATATTGACTTAAAGTTAATTTAGCTCTTTATAAATAAATCTCTAAGATGTAATTATTCTCTTTGTTATAACGCTTTCCAGTTTTATTTATTAATTTATACTCGTAAAGAAAAAAGAGAGAACAAAGTAAAATAATTCAAATTGATATCAAACTGGATATTTTGTGGTAGTGTCCATTATATTCATTTTCAGTGCCAAGTTATATCAGATATTTGATTTTTACACATAATTATTAAAAAAAAAAATTCTAAAACTTGTTCTAGCATAAAAATAGCTAGTAAATATCAATGTTACTTTGAATAAGTATTTATTTATGTTGCAACAAAATTTTAACAAAATAATTACCTTACCCAAAATTTTGTGTTTCAATGTCTAGTCTAGCTCTACATTATTTTAAATAGGTCTTGCGTTGTAAGAAAAAAATAAAACGGGTACCTGACATATATTGGGAAACCAGTCAAAAATATTTTATATTGCTATAAATTATTAAATCCCTAGAAGATATAAAAATGAGGTTTCAAATAATTCGATGATATGCATACTAGTTTTTTTTATCTTTAACTTCAAGGATATATAAGAACATCATAGACAAATATCTAAACCATAGTTCAGAATATCATATAAATGTTTTAATTTAGATTTTCTATGTTATAGAAATACACCTATAATCTAAGTTAATGTTTGCAAACTTTAGAGCACTTTGCATAACAAACGCTTTTGTGCATCCTGATTGTTAGCGAACACAAACTAAATAAACCTTTGTCTTTGGTACGGAAGTGCTTTAGAATACAAATGTTGCCTAGTTTAATTTCTCATTTTCTTTTATTAATGTTTGTCGCCAATGACATCCTTCATCATCATCAGCCTGTGATAGTCCACTACCCATTGGGGTTTTGTACCATATACCACCACGCTGGTCCAATGAGGGTTAGTGGGTGGACCGACTTTTACATGCCCATCCGAAGCACGGATCATCTTACTTTTCAGAAAATTTGGGTAACGGCCCTAATTGCCCTAACCTACTAGGAAACAACAATGAAAGTTTGTTGAGTCCCGCAGAATTCGAACCCACTACCTAGTGGTGGTAATGGCGTGTGCTTTACAGTACGCCCATACCACTAGGGTACGGAGGCAAGTAAACTATGATATCGCAAATAAAAACTATTTATGTATGGAAATAGTACACTAAATATTTTGAATTACTGCTATTTCATAATATTTATGTATAAAATAGTACATATTGAGTTAACAAACAGAATTACTACATAAATCGAAAATTATTTACATACCAGTTTGTTAGTTTGATTTAGTTTATCGAAAACTCGTGTAGTATGCATGCCGATTGTTTAATAAAAATAGTACTTAAACCGCAACATTACATTGGTTAAATTCTTATGTTCCTACTAAAAAGATAGAAAAAAAGATCGGTTTAGAACGTTGTTGATAAAAGAACTCGAAAGGCACTAATGCGTTGTTTTATCTTGGACTGGTAAAGAATACATGACGCCCGATGTAGCTAAATTACAAAAAACTGTACGCTAAATAGAATAACGAATTTAGTTTTGTTTTTAAATAGATAACCAACGCTAAAATATACTATAGGTTGGAATTAAACATGACTGGAGTAAAAATTACAAAAAACTAAGGGTGGCACTTACAACATATGCGACTTTTGATAAATTATCGAAAACATTTCAAATTATTTTTTTTCATTTTGAAAGTATAATTGATCTTGAGAAAAATAAAGTCATATAATTACTATTTTTATTGCATTACAGTAATGATAGGTAGTTTAATAACATGTTGTAAATATTACTAAAGGCGAAAATTATATGCTATCTGCAGACGGTGCCCGTCTACTCAATTACAAAAGCAATTACATGGCCGACAGTCGGGCCCTTCACCAAATGTTGCTTAATTATGATAGAGATATGTTACATGTAAACGAAATTTAAACCCAAAAATACGACCGACTTTAACAACGTACAACCATTTTGTGCAATGCAAGTGATGACAACTGCTAAAAATTACCGCGCAATTTCTGCCACTGCATTTTAAGTTTTTAAAATCTCTTAAGAAATTCATTCAATCGTAATGACATGTATGAAACGTTTTAAATACATGGAATGAAGATTTTTTAAAAACATTACCTTTCATGTAAATTTATACTATATTACCTTAAATGAGCTTTGAATATGCCTTATTGCAACTCATAACAATGGTTTACATTAAAATGGTTATTGTGGGTTATTCTTTAAGCATAGATATATGCTTTTGCGAACATTATTGTAGGTCAATTCAAGTTGTAAAATTATGTAGAACATACTTTAAGTTTATCTTTGACAGTTTTGGCAGCGTTTGTAATTAAATCGCACGAGGTTGAGATTTTTGGTGCCGTTATTTTTTTTATTTCTTATATATTAATTAAACTACTTATCACAAAATTATTAAAAAGATACACTAATAGGAGGCTAATATCTATCAGAAGGCATCATAAATGAAAAAAAAACATACGCTCTGAATTACAGTAGCCTTCTTAGGAAGTCGGCAAAAATAGTAATATTATAGAGACGGTTTAATGACTACCTATTATATAATATTAACATTATAAGATACAAATAAAATTTAAAAGCAAGAGTGTATGCGCCTTGTTATTTACTGTTTTATTTGAATGGTATTAAAATGTTTATTATAAAAGGAAAATTATTAAAAAAAATATTTAATATAGGTAAAAAAGCTATATATTTAAGTTGATTATTCCCTTACAATTTATAATAACTATTAAATTTCCTAAGATACAATTTTAAAATCTTTAAAATTTTGATATAAAAAGACAAAAACATTGACTCTTTTTTACAAATACTTATAGGTTCGAATGAAAAGGAAATATTTGTTTGTCAATTCTTTGGATTTTTTCCAAACATTATGTTGTATCAATAAAATTCCTATAGGCCCGTCCAGACTAAAACACAATCAGGACGTTTGATATTCCTACGCGCATCCTCATTCGTAATTATGTATCCCGGAGGCCCAAAAAAACTAAATTGGATATAAATTTTAATATAAAAATTACATTTTCAAAACTAAGCCTATCGCTCCTTTCGATGGAAATGGAAACCAATTGAAATTATCTAATAATAATTCAACCGTGGAAACGTAAGTGCGCGTCGGATGGCGGCAGCCTCTTTGGGTTTCAAACCTTCCGTTGATGGAAATATTTGCCGTGTGCTCGTTTGCGCCTATTTTACCCGTGTGAATCGATGTTGCAATGAATGATGACGCTGCGTTTTCTTTGCTGGGCGTATCCCCCCCCAAACAGAACCTTCCCTGGACGGATAGGTTTGCTGTCTTATGTTTCAGGTTTGCGGCTGCGAATAGCGTCCTCTCGGGCTGGGCCCTCAGAGGGCTCTTTAGAGCATCCAACATCCCTTTTAGTGTTCTACGATCAGGATGATGGTAAACATGGACCTAGCAACAATGGTTCGTCTATGGTATGGAAATTCAAGTTTTGTTCGACGAGAGCCGGTTCCCCAGAATATGATTTGGTTTCCTGCAACCTCGGATCAATTGATTTCAGGTAACTGAAAGATTCAACGAGCTCGTTTGCATCAAATTATGATCTTCAAAGCGTTCCCTTCAACGTTGGCTGTTGGTGATGGTTTCCGCCATGGGTAACAGTTAGCCGGATGGTGAAGGTTACCGAGACGTTGTTGAGTCCTCAGGCATTCTGTTCTTCGTCATATTGGGAATGATTGACGTAATGCCTCCAATCAGGGTTCCTCAGGCATCCTTGGTAAATTCGGTGATCATCTGCTTCCCAAGATTGGTTTAAAGGCGCGTGGGTCGTCCGTGCCAATTGATGGTCCATCTTTCTCCCCGGGGTCCGTTACCGTCTTGGGCTTCGCCTCCTAAACCTCTTCCCTGGGGTTTATCAATGGATGGGGAGGGTGGGGCCTCCAGTTTTTTGGGACGACGGACGGTTTATATAAGTCAATGCCCGGAAAAATGGTATTTTAAAAATTATAACTATTCTGTCTCCCGAAAATAAACCTTTTTTGTAATTTCTCTTTTCCATCTAACATATTTTGCTTTTTATTAAAGTTCTTTTCTTAACCATAACCAAAACCTCAATTTATAATAGAATGTGTTGATGGTAACCTAAAATATTCTTATTCTTTTAACTCCTTATATCATTACATTTCTGTAATTATATTAGGGGCAATCTCTTTTTTATGCTTTAATCCCTTGACTTGGGTTTTGGGGATGAGCCGGGTTACATTAATTTTTGGATTGTTTTCTTTTTAGTTATAATTTCGAATTGGCCATCCATTCGTTTTGGGCCCCGTCATTTCTTGATTGAATTTTGTCATATTCTGAAGGAATTTTTGAAGCATTGTCATTCTTGCATCTGAATAATCCGGTTGCCCGTGATAGTCTTAATTTGAGCCTAAACCTAATAGACCTCTTTTTGTTGCATTGGTTCTAATGTTTTAAATAATTATAAACTTTTTTAACTTGACAAAATATTCTTTGGGTTCATATAGCATGAATATGATTTTGTTTTGAAATCCATAATTGAATTTGCAACTTGGCTTTATCGATATCTTTAAATTCAATATACTGTAAAATCTGGTGATATGCCTGTTGCTCCCTGTCGAAAAGGGTATCCCGGGATCTCGAGACTCTCAGCGTTTCCGTTGATATCCAAGCCGTTATCGAATGACAATCGGGGCCCCTCAACAATTGGGCACTTTGGGACTCTTTTAATCGATTTTTGCTTCGGGCCCTTTTTGGACTATAAATATTACGTGATTCCAAACTTTATCCTTTCCGCGCTAATTTTGACGGTTTAAGGTTGCTGATAAAAGGCCCGCTATCAGGTTTGTTCATTTCTGGTTCCGGTCCTTATTAAATTTTCTATGATATTGTCGTTTGTCGTGTTTAAATTATTTATTAATTTCTCATCCGTGATTTGCATTTTGTTGCAAAGGAACATATAATATCAAAAGGATCGCGCGGATCAAAGTGGCCGGGTTATTATATCAAACGGTCTACACTTGGTAAACAGGTGGATCGAACTTTTAAACTAAATTCCTTGGGATGTTGGAAATATCTTTCTTTTGTAGTTAATTTTAGGATACGGTTTTCCAGCAATTGGAGGTAAACCTCCTCGTCCCGTTATCGTTTTTGGATATGTAAAGTTTTTGATGGTTTTTTTTTGCAGGTTACAATTCGCTAAACAACTGGTTCTAATTCATCCGTTATCGTATATTTTGGCTAAAGTGATGCTAAAAAATTTAATAAAACTTGCAGGGTGCTTTTTGCTGCCGTCCAGATGTAGTTGGCAAAAACGTCGAAATATTAATGTTCTCGTTTTAATTAAAAAATCCATGGAACAATTTCAAATGGTTTCGTACCAGAGGAACATGTTGAACTTTGCAAGGGTTTCGTTTTCTTGACCCACCAATAATATTAAAAATTTTAAATATCTCCCCTTTCTGGAATAATATCGATGGGATAACGGGACTTCGTTTATTCCGGTGGTTGGTTTTACCCTCATGGTAATCTTTTAAATTTCTGCCCTGGGGATTCATATTTTCCATTAATTTATAACACTAAATTTGCGGTTTTTAAATTTTTTTGAATAATAGGTTGATATCGAAAAATCCAAGCGGTGGATTAATAAGCAACGCGGTTTTTTTGATTGACATATTCATACTTCCCATCTGATTCTAAGTTGGACTTGGACATTACGGATTCCGTATGCGTATCAAGGGTTTAAAGCCGTCGTCCTTTTGATATCAAACAACTTTTCATATCTCCAGAAATTTTTTAATGGTTCGGCAAGATTGGGACTTCTAAATTGGATTTTCTAAAACTGGTAAGCCGAGGGCTGAGACAATTTTCCCCAAAGGTGGGCATTCACGGTTTTGCAATAACGAAGATTTCTTTTAATTTGGATTGGAGACAAAGCGTCCATTACATACCTTTTTATACTCAAATCGTATTCGAGTTTAAAGTTTCCAGTTAAACGAGTTGGGCTCCTTTAGGTTCTTACCCTGGGTGGTTTATGGTCTTGATTTTAAATTTTCGTAAATAAATAAGGTCAAATTTGGTGCCCTTTCATGAAAGTTCCTTTCATGTTATATTGGTTTCGCTATCGTTTTTGCGACGCCGCATACGGGCTTATCCACCTAAGGCCCGGTAACCGCCTTTCACGTTGGTCGTCATTGTGGATGAAATCTTTAGAAAAATCTGGGTATTGAAAATTGGGTCATTTTGGGGCTGCCTTTCAAAAAACGATACTCGGCGTTATCGTTTTCTTACCTTTCTTTAAACTTTTCGTTGGGGTTTGGTAACGTGTGAAATCAGGAATAAATTTTCTTAATAAATACAAACCAAAACTGTTTTATTTCTTTGGGTTTGTAAAGGGTGCGATACTTTTGAATTGCTGAAATCTTTCCGGGTTGGGTTTATTCCTCTTTTAATTATATATGAATGGGCCCGTTTCAATTTAAAATTCAACTTTTCCATTTATCAAGTTAGAATCTCTTGCTTTGAACACCTTCTCCAGGTTAAATTGTTCCTGAAGAAGTCTGAAAACTCAATATCTTTGAACTAACAAATGTGTTTTGTGGTCTTTGAGAACATTGTCCATTACCGCTAATGGACAGAGTTTTTAATCCCATTGGCATGCCCTAAAAATTCTTTTGACCATTCTCACATTGAATCTGTCGGGTATTCAGTTCATCTCAACCATAAACCCTCTGGTCCAAAATCAAAAAATACCGTTACCAAGTTTTTGGACGTCTTTATTTGGTTCGGATCTTATCGTCATAAGTTTTCTCTTTGGTTGCGGAAATCTTGACGACCGCCAAGTTTCCGGATGCGTCGGTTTTTGGAACCACCCCTGGTAGCTACGCGGTTCCGATGGTCGGATTTTGTTACATCTTTTATCGTCCCAACCATCTTTGTATATCGGTCCGATAATTTTTGAACCTATCTCATCATTTTCAATTATTTAATTTTGGTGAGGTTAACTTTTCACCATCGATATGAAACATCAATTTTCCTTTCTAGTTGGCCTCCTCTCGTTAAATGTCCTTACGGGAAGGGACATCGGCCGCGCGAAGTCAGAAGGTTGAGCTTGAACGTTGTGGACTCGGCGAATTGGTTGGTCTGGGAAAATAAAGGTTTGCGTCGGGTTGGTTTTCTAAAATCGCGTTTGCTACGGTGGTTAACCTCCCCTTTAAACAATTGAAATGGTTGTTCGTTTTAAACATTCACCGTCATAAATTTTCGGGTTCTAACTATTTTAGATGGTTGGGGATAATTTCTTCCAATTCCGTTGCGTTAACGTAAAAATAAATTGGTCAGGGTTACTGGGATAAACCTTTTTTCAAATTTTTTGGAAATTTTCAACCCGATAACCGTCGAAATAATTTAAAAATTTTCCTTAATTTTTATTCGTCCGTTTCTTAACTCTGAAACAAAGGAATATTAATGAATAATTATTCCTTGGTGGCTAAATTATTTATTCGACGGGTCAAAGTTAAGCCAAATTCAATAGAACTTTCATCCCAGGGCAGATTGATTGGTTTCCCCTATAAATAGTTTAACGGTGGATCCCAAAATTTGTTATGGAAGCTGTCTCTGAGTTTACCAAATTCAATTTTTTAAACTTTTTCAATTTGACTCCCGAAAATTCTGCTCCTCCCCGAACCTAAAATGAGTTCCTCGGTTACAAGGGCGCTCTCCCAATCCGCTTCCGGGCCGATTTCTCGGGTTCGATATAAAATCACTTCCTGTGGGATAAACTTCAAATAAAACCTGGGGTTTACATATAATAATCAATTAAAGAAATCCTTTTATCCCATTAATATTTTCTTTCGTTTTAAAATAGTTAGGCGGGGGATTGCCATTTTGTGCCAATCATGACCAAGTTGTTGCCACAGGCCTTTCTCGGTAACTTTACCCCTCCTCTTGGGCCTCGATTTTTGGGTGATATACCTAGGGGAATTTGGAATTTATTTTCGGATTATGTTGGCGGGCGCACGGCTTTTTTGGTGCGTAAACTATTGGTCTAGATGGGGGCTCTAAATTGGCTTCCCTTGTTGACTGAATTGGGTAATTGTTTGGGGTGAATGAATGGTTTCTTGGGTAAAATTTGGAACAGACTTGTTTGGGTTGAAAACCTTGGCTTCCGGGTTGAATCATTACGGTTTTGTAAGTACTAACAAATTCCTCCCGAACTCAAACTTTTTCAACCTTCTACACCTGATAGAAAGCCCAAGGCTCTTTAAACCTCTTTAAAATGCCCATTTTAACTTTTACAAAGTACTTTTGCTTCTGTGGTATCGACACTCTCTAGGGCTACTAATTCTAAGTCCGAATAAATTTAAACTTTTCAAAAAATTCTTGCCGGGAACTTTCCCCCGTAGCCAACTGGTCTTAAAAGCGGTCCTCATCTCTTGGTCCAAAATTATTAATTAAGTATTCTTTTCAACCCAAATCCATTTGGGTTAATTATCCGGCAGTGGGTAATTTTAAAGAATTTACCAGGCATAACATTTTTCCTTTTGCAGCTAAATATTCCCCCCTTTTGGTCTAAATTGGATAAATCTTAATATTCGTTCCCGTCAAAATCGGGTCCCGGCGGGGCTTTAAAATGCGTTCCTCGGCCATTAGGACGTTTAATTCAGGTCTAACGAGGAATCAGGTCTTTTTAAAATCTCACTAATTTTCTGGCTATCCAAGTTAGCCTACGACAATTTGTGCACTCAGGCCCTTTGAAATTAGTTCTTAGGATGAAAAATCTTGAAACTAAAAGGACATAAGGATTTGAAACCGGATAATCTTAAGTGTACTCCAAGTTTTCATTCTGGTTCGGATATTTTCGTTTTCCACCCGGACCCGGTTCCGGGATCCGGGCGGTTGGTTCTTTCTAGATCCTAAGCACCCCTGGTATCTACCACTGAAATTATGGGTGGTCGGAGGAAAAAAAACTCAAAATTTTGGATTAAAATTAGTAATTCAATTTAACTATGAAAAAGCCCTAGTCCTCCTTTCGTGCGAAATGGAAACCGGGTACATTGAAATTATCTAAAATTTCAACAATGAAACTTCCCATAATTAGCTGGATGGCAAAGCCTCCCGGGGTTCTCGAAACCTTCCTTGTAAACTTTGCCTCAATCCTGTTTGACGCAAATTTTTCCGTGAACGATTTTGAAGAATAGTCGCTCAGTTCAATTTTGGGCTTGTACATATTTTAAAGTTTAGGAATCATTTATGACTATTTTTGATAATTTCTCTTTTGCTCCCTCGGAACTGTAATCAAATTAACATCTATTGTATTTAAACTGAGCCGTCCCTTAAAATTGGCGGGAAAATGGCCGTTGTATGCAAAAACTAAACTTTTAAATAATTTAAGTAAATTTTTTTTTTAAATTAAATGAATGTTAGCCTGATAAAAAGAAGGTGTTTGTTTGTAATTTCTTTTTAAATCATTTTATTATATAAAAAATCCTCCATTCCTTAAATTATTCTTTAAAATTTTATTTTTCAAATTCATATGGTTTCTTTTAATCCACACATTTGTTTTATTAAAATTTTAATTTAATGACTTCATGTTTTTAAAAATTTGGTCCCGATGTTTTTAAAAAAAAGGTTTTATGAAATTGTTCTTTTGTTTTTAAATTTATTCGTTTTAAAAAATAGCTCCTTTATTTTTTCTTCAAGATTTTGAAATACAAATTGTGCAAATAAATTTTAACAAGTTGGTTTTTTTTTCAATTTCAAAAAACAATTAAAATTTGTATAAAAGACTTCATTTCCCCATGAAAATTGATTTTCTAAATTTACTTGGGTTTTTAATAAACAAAATAAATTGAAAAAGTTGTACAGCGAGGAAATTCAAATTTAAATTCTTTATCGGCTATTTTTTATTTTTATTTTTTAAACAAAAAAAATTCTTTCCCATTTTCCATAAACAAAAATGAATTTAATTATTTTAAAAAAGACAAAATTCCCCAACCCATTAATAAATTTTAAACATGAAATTTTAAGGGTCCAAGCCCAAAAATAAGAGGTATAAATATTACCAAATAAAGGGAAAAATGATTTAAATAATATCATTAAAGTAATTTAAAAACCATTTAAGCATTTGAAAAAAACGCCTATTTTTTTCCGTGCTTAAATACTTTTAAAGCAAATAAAACCTCTCTTTTGGTTTCTAAAGGATAATTTCGTAAAATTTAAAATTGTAAAATCCCAAATTATTTATGGTTGGATTTTTAGTTTTCAAAATCGGGGCGAATCAAGAAAATAAAAAAATTTGGCTAACATATTTAAAACCTTTGGGTTTTGGCAAAATTTTTAAAATAAAAATAAAAGTTTTGTGTAAAATAAATTTAAATAAGTTTTAAAATCAAATTGTTTAAAATTTTTTTAAATTTTTGTTAAAGTTATAAAAGGGTTTGGTTAAATTAAAACCCTTTTTTCTTTCAGGGTTTAAAACCTTTTTTTAAAATATTAAATTCAATTTTTTTTCCTTTTCAAAAAAAATTTATCAACATTAGCCTTTTTTTTAATTTGGTTCAACAAATTTTTTTTTAAAGGAAAAAAAAACCCTTTCAAAAAAAACTTTCTCCCAAATTAAATTTTTTTTGGACATAAATCCCACACCCCTTTAGTTTTCCTTCCCACTTTGGAAAGGGTTTGGTTGAACGACTTTTACCCCATCCACAGTCAACTAATAAACAATCCCCCAAATTTATAATTAAAAACAACAAAAAATTTTTAAATTTCAAGACGGCCCAACAAGGGAAAACCGCTGGTTTCTAACCCAGACCTTTACTGCCAGGCGTAATTTTCTTTCATACTATAATTTTTTAAATTTGGTTCTTCCTTTTTTTAAAACACTTTTCTTATAAAAATTACCCCACATTTGAGTGTGTTTAATAATAATAATTTTTCATCTATTAATTTAAAGTTCTCCCTTATTGATCTTAAAATGTTTCCCTGGCTCTTCATTTTATCAGGGTCAACGTTGTTTGCGCTGGTTTTGGCATATTTGGCGATATCAAAATTTCACCAAATTCCAACGTGTTCCTCGAAATGTGTTTCTCCAAACAACATCCAAGACACCCGCGTTCGTTTTTCACGCCTTTCTAAAGTTTGAAAAATCTAACGTTTTGTGTTTCCTTCATTTCACTATTTTTAACATGTAAAAGTCGGGGGAAATTAGTTTTTATCTCTTAAAATTAACTGGTTAGGTTCCTTTGTTTAAAAATAAAATCGATGCTTTATTATCTCTTGAATGGGTAGATTAGATAGCCTCAATTTTTAAAAAAATTAATGGCTCCGAATAATGGAAAAATTCAATTTACGTTTCAAACGGTTCCCAACAGTTTATTCTTCTGAACTCTCTCCACAGTTCGATATATTCGAATGCCCTTTCAAAACGGACATTTTTTTAACTTTAAATTCCTTTGGTTTAATTAAGAACTTTTGGTCTGCTTAAAATATTTTTGTTGTTTTACTTTTTTAATATCCGGCTAAACTTTTTTATAAAAAAATAGCCCTGAGTCTTGTTTTATGACATATGTTTTCCAAACCTAAAATCTAAATCAATCACCCAGTGACACGGAAAAGGTTTACTTTCACCTACATATTTTCTGATTTTCTAAATAATATTACCCTTTTCAATAGAAAGGTTGACCCCAAACGGCAGTGTTCTAACGAAGTTTGAAAATCTGGGGTTATTGAAATGAGATAATTAAAACATAAAAATCTTCAGTTGAAGCCGTTTCGTTGCTATAGGTTCGTTCACATTAATTCCATCTTTCCTTTCCTCGGATTTATAATATACAATAAACTTTTAACTAAAAGACATCGTTCAAATTTTCACAAATTTAGTATATTAAATTAATTTTTTTTTTAATATTAAACTCCTGTTAACTATTAAACACAGGTTTCATATCATTAAATTTTGCCTGGTAAATAACTAAATTTTAATAATTTTAATAAATCCTGTGCATTTATGGTAAGTGTTTTATTTATAAATAAAAATTAAAAGGGAATCATCGTTTATTTTTTAACTGTGAGTAAAGTCACATTCTATATAATTTGTGGAATATTCTAATTCGCTATTGCCCCAAATTTTTTAACAAAAAAATTAAAAGTAATTTTCTTTGTTTTTAAAATGAAACAACAAATCTGGTCTTTTCAAATAGAAAAAATAAATTATAATCATAGTTTTTATTGTAATTTAAAAAAAAAATGGATAAAAATAAATGAAACAAACAAAATTTTGAAGGAAAAAGATTTTCATTTTTTTGGCACTTCTTGTTTACCTTGTTTAAAAAGAAAAAAGGCCGTTTTCCTTTGCAAAACGGGTCCCGCGAAATGTGGAAAAATTCATTCATTTTAAAATGATTATCTTTATAAAAAAGTGCAGCGTTTTAAAATATTATTTTAAACGGTCATAAATTTTTTTTCTTTCATTTTCGTTTACTTAATATTCTAATTATGCGCAGTATAAAAACTTAAGTTAACTTCGTTTCTAAATTATCTCGTGTCGTTTGTCAAACCGATTAATGTTTTTCGCTGCGTATTTTTAAAAGTTCAATTATGGGAAATCAGTGAAATTCTTTTCATTAATCTATTGTTTTAAACATTTAAAAGATTAATATTAAGTCCTGGTATTTTAAATAAATATGTTAATTTCAAAAAATTTAGAGACACATTCTAAAATGTTTTAAATTCGTTTTGCCCAAAATGTTTTCTATCTAATCATGTTGTTTAAATGGTGCGTAATTTTGTGAAAATAATAATTTTTTAGATTTCTGAGGAGGCTTCTTTAAAAAAGGGCTGTTTTAATTACCTTTATTAAATAGTTATTATATATAATATAGTAATAAAAATATAAATAAATTATTGATTTAAATCACTTTCCAATTAACAATAATTAATATTGAAAGGTATTTTTTGTATAGAGAACAGAAATTAAATGTAAACGACAATATAATAAAAAAATATAAAATTAAAGAACAAATTTTTTGCCATTTCGTTCTCAAGTTGGGAAGTAAAATTAAAATTTTTAAAGCTATTATTATTTTCCGAAAAAAATCATCACTTTTAGATTAAAATTTACTAATTAACCAAAGGGTTGTTGCCCCTATTTATCTTTTATTTCAACTTTTTTTAATAATACTAAAATAAAACACGTCACCAATGTCCGATAAAATCGAAAATAATTTGTATCCATCATGCTGTCCGACGTCTTTCCCACACACTAATGGACTCGAAAAATTGGAAAATCATCTTTCTTTAAAATACCTTTTTCTTTAAGTTTGCTCACTTTGGAAGAAATATTTTGTCGTATCTTATTTGTTTAAATATATCTAATTCTTTTGTTTGGAAAACACATTCTTATAAAAACTTTGCCGTGGTCACAGGGTGGAAAAATTATTCAAAACGTCAAATTTAAAATAAAATAAACAAAAAATCCTAAAATCCTTTATACAAATTATGTCTCAATTAAAATTTTTATACTTGTGGTTAGAAATTGAATAGTTTAAAATATAATTAAAAATATATTTATATATATAAAGTATGCCAACATGAACAAAAGCATAAAAAGCTTTTTAAAGTTCTTGAAACTAATATATGCGCTCGGACTTCATTTTGGGGTCAGTTTTAAGTTTAATTCGTAGACCTTTGCTATTTTTACGGTTTTTGGCCGTTGTAATTTTATTCCCGTTTAATTTTTATTTCTTATTAATTGTATTTTTGTTACTTTCCCAAAAAAAGGATTTTTCTTGGGTTCTTTTGGGTCAGCCTTTCCATTTTACAATTGGGTATTAACAGACAATAAATAAGAAAGGTTTTAGCTTTGAATAAATAATACTTTGACCGGCGCTGACCTAAAAACCAAGGCAGCTCGAACAAAAATGTATAAAGTATCAGGTGCGAAAATAAATCTTTTGTATAATAAATTAAAAAACGTTATTCTTAAATTAACAAAATAAATCGCAAATATAAGCGATGGCTCCCATTATGCCCCCACTTTACCCCCCTTTTTATTATAAATTCTTCATAACACATTTTTGACATTTATTTTTTATTTTTGTGCCAAAAGTTTTGGAAATATTTTAATTCGGAAATTTTTGCAAATAAAAAAAAAATTAAATAAGACATTTTTTTGGGTACATAAATTAAAATAAAATATAAATATTTTAATAACAACCACTAAGATAGCCGTATTAATTTTGATATCCTTCTCCATTTCGTTTATCAAAATGTTCGGCAAACGTTTCCTTGATTACTCGATTTGCGTCAGCCTATAAAAATAAAAAAATTGTCTAAAAATCTTACCGAATATAATTTTATTTAAATCCTTCTTAATTTATAATTTCTCAGGATATAAAAAAAGGTTTTATTCCTTTTTGGAAATGTTCCTCAAAATATAACGTTTTATAAAATCAAAATCTTGTTCTGTTTTTAATTTTTCCTTTTTTGGCAATCGGTATAAAATATAGAACAACAATGAGATCTCAAAAATTTTTTGTTCGACCTATTACACTGTCAAATTTATAAGCCTATAAATGTTAACCCCTTAAAATTACATACTAAATATATGTTAATTTGTTGATTACTCTAATATATATAACTAACGCTAAAATCCGTAAAATAGTGGACTTGTCTATAACATTCCTAAATAAAATTAATTATTCCAAGTTGTCTCTTAAATTCATTAAATCTCGGTAGATCAAAGGGAACCTTGGGGAACTTAATTTTAAATAAATTTTATATTTTTCTTTATAAAGGCTTTTAAAGAATTCTTGCCAATTTATTTTCTATAACAGATAAACATAAAGGTTCCAAAATAAGTGTTTTCTTTTTCTTATCTCATCAAAGATCCCAGGGTTTAAACCAAAAATTTAATTAAAACTCTTCCTCTTGTCGTGTAATAGCGAGTAAAATAATTTGTCTTATGTTGTCCTTATCTGTAGAATTTTTTAAATAGATAGAATAATACCGCCTAAGTAATGGATTAAATCATTTTTTCTGTTATCTTTTTTTTATACACTCTCAACAAACATCTCTAAGTAAAAGATAAAAATCAAACAAAAAAAAATCTGGTCTCCAACCCCAGACCCAAATTTATTATTAATTTAAATAAAAATTTTGCTCGTTGAAGAAATTCAAAATAGTTATATGTAAATTACAAAGCTATTTAAATTTTTACAGAATAAATCCTTATGAAATTTGATTACATGATACTATATATTGTTAATTTATGATAATGAAGTGAAGTGATTTTCGATGAGGAAGATATTAGGCGTTGTTGAGTCAACAATGTTTCTGGGAATAACAATGGATACCAGATTGCAGACCCTCATATTAATAAACTGATAAATAAACTCAGCTCTGCAGTGTATGTTGTCAAAAAAATCAGATAATTAACTAACGAAGAGACAGCCGGAAAATATTTTGCTTTTTGGTTTAATGTCTTATTCTTTGAACATCGATCATTGTCCTCCAAAAACAAATTTTGGGGTCTATAACCCGAACCCAAAAGTCCATATAAATCTTTTTGGGAAAATGTACCCTTTAACAAAAATTCATAAACGTTCAATTTAATTTTAATTTTTAAAAGGTTTATACCAATTTCTTTATGTTTAAAATTACTAAGCTAGTGTTACACTTTTATTATATATTGAATAAAGATTTTTTAATTTTAAAAAAATCTATAATATGCAGCAAAAAAAATATAATAAGTATCTAAAATAATAAGTAATTTACGTCAATTTGACTAACGATATAGACTAACTTTCCCAGGAAAAAAACAGTTTAATTAATATTGTTTCAAAATCGGTCATATTTGTAATAAATTTTTATTTGAAACCAATTCGTTGTAATATTACTAATAATTTAAAATTAATCAGATAAATAACTGATTAAATGCACCATGCACTAACAGTTTTATAAAAGGAAAAGTTAGAAAAATTTTCAAGAATCAACCATTGCATTTTAACTCTGCGGTTCATATCTACGTTAAAAAATCAGTGTACTTAAAGGTTTTGTTTAGTTGTATGGGCATGTAAAAAAGTCACCCCGATTCCCCTCCGTCGTGTGGTTTTTCCCCTCCGCCATTTAATAAGGAAGAAAGAGGGTTTTGAAATCAACATCAAGAACTTTATACTATTTGCTATATTTTATCGAACTTACTCCTTCATACACAACCTGTAAACACAGGCAATCATAGTCACCACCAAGTAGGAAATAACCAAAAAGGGACGTCCGCTTTTAAAGCCAAGGCCATCCACAAGCCAGGCAGCTAATTTAGCTCAAATTATACTTTAAATTTTCCTGTTTCTTGTATATATAAATCCTTATCTTTAAAAAAATGCTAATAAAATAATTTACTAACAAAGTTGATTAAAATTTAAAAAAACAAATTTTTGAAATCTCTTTTCCAAACTTGGGAAAACATAAATAAGCTGAAAGATATTTAAATTTGGCAGCTTTAAAAGCGTTCTTTTGCGTGAACCGTTTATAACCGATATTATGTGGGTTTGTTCAGTTAATATCTGACTAAATGAAATGATCTGATCTGTACGACACATCAATAAAATTTATTATTTTCTTTCATCACTTTTATATAGAAATTTTATTGATACATGATTATTAATTCCATTTGCAGTACATAGTAGACAAATATTAATAACCAGTAATATATATAGAATTTTAGAACTCTTCGTGGTGCTTACATTTTCTGTGAATAAAACATCAATTTTTGCTATGAGACTTTTACAGACACTTTTAGCTGCTAAATATGAGATTAATTCTTTTCAAGATTTGCAGAACTTGTAGAGCGTAGTGGTAATGCTTTTTATTGTCCATTCAACTTTGAAAACAAAGGAGACTGTAATAATCTGACCATAGCTTACATCTCTTAATTATCTTAATAAATTGCAATCTTGCTTAGGACTCTGAAAGTTATTTACCATTAAATCTAATTGCATTAATAATCCTGCGCTCATAAATTGTTTATAATAAAGATTGTCTTATCGTTTTTAATTGGTTCTGTACGTATTCTCATTCCGACAATTGACACAAAATAGTTACAAACATCATGGAAAAACATATGAAATAGTAATTTCATAATTTTTATAAAGTTACTTCATATAGCGTTTTATTACTTAATATATTAATATGTCTTTACAAACAATAAAAAATAAATTTAATATTTCTTTGAATAGTAATCATGAGAATATTAAAATATGAAAGAAAAATCACAACTTCAAAATATGCCCTAAACTTTCCGCTCTTTCGAAACCGGTAATAAGATATCCGCTAGGCTCAAACCGTTTTCCGTAGATTAAGTTGATTTGCATCAGGGACTGGGGAACAACCCTACTTACTTTATCCCCGTACAGATTCAAATCTTATTAGTATGTTTAATGAATGTAATTCCGATTCGTCCCTAAGAGCATCATTGAAGTTTTTTAGGAAAAAAGGTATTATTATTTCTTTTCATGTTTCCTTTTAGGTTTGTTTAAATTTCAAATCTGTGATGTTTTGTTATGATTTCACCAATCCCGAAATCGCAAAGCATAAATAACTGTTATCATTAAAGTTTGTTGATTGATTCGTTTAAAAATTTTTGGTAAACTTTTACGACATAAAACCAAATTAATTGTATAGTGTTCTGCTGCCATTACGTAAACAACGAATAAAAACTAAAACTAATCTTTTGAACTATACTTTTTCTTAAAACCAGTTAAAATATTAACCTTGAATGAAGCTTATGCAACTGTTATGGTTAAATCAAGATGTTTAGTACAGGTAATTAAAGCAAATAATATATTAGTCTATTTTTGTAAGTATGTATCTATATTTGTACGTCTGAATATGTGTGTGTTTTATACAAATTAAATAACTTTTGCGCCACGTAACAACACCATAGTTCCATGACTGTTAAAAAAAAAATTACGTTCGTAGTAGGGCCTAAATTGAATAAATAAATTTCGATTTAAACTTTGAACTATATAATAAAACACAAATAAAATTGTTTTTTATGATTCGCGTTTATTACATGCACTTTAAAAAAATAAACTTTGCTTGGTGTAACAAATTAAGGAACCCGCATTATCCTAACCAATTAGGAAACAACAATGAAAAGTAGTTAAGTCCCTGCAGAATTCAAACCCACTACCTCCGGTTTCTAAAACCCATACAGAAACGGAAGCAATTAACTACACACAAGGCATAGCTGTAATATAGTGCGTATATCTTTATTATTTCTATAACGCTCTAAAAGTAGGGCATAAATCTAGCTGAATCTCAACTAAAATCATAGCGTAATTTGTAACCGACCGAGCTGTCGTGATGTCAATTCCAACACAATCGACGATAAATTGAAAAGTCATGGTTTCGTTCGCCCAACATGGACACTTTATTTTAGTAACGAGTATCGTCCAACATATTTTGCGGCATTTAATGTAAATGATAATTACTAATAGAAGACATATAGTTGACATTTATTTTGGATTATTTAAATTAAATTATGTTATTATTTTTGTAGATATTTTGTGTCAAATAATAAAAATATATTGATTTTAATATTAGTTCGTACGTAACCCTTATCAGACAGACAGGTGTAAATCATATAACGCTCTGGTGGCTTCTTAGACAGCATTTAATATGGACAAGGCATATCTTTTATCATTAGGTGTTCTCCTGCTCATCTCAGCACTTCTTTTTATATAAAAATTCAATTAGAAGTACTACAGCTAGATGCAAATGTTCTGTGTGTTCCGATCGTCAATTAGAGGCATAGAATTGAAGATAACTATAGTCTTAAAATATAGTTATCATTTTCATAGTCCGAAAAATTCTGTTAGGTTAATAAAGATTCTATAAAACTAAGATCCTGTAGAGATATTTATGATATATTAACTGATTTAAAACAAATTATTATCACATAACAATATTGCTTTTGTGAACGTAGGACTTATGTCTTTATTAATTTTATTATAAAAAAGGAAAACGACCATACAGCTTTTAAATTGTCTTTTAAATACTCAAATGAAAGATAAGATACTTTTATACATAAACTTCGCTGTTTAATACCATAAGAAAATCTTTTAAGGATTGTAACACTTATGTTATAGCATAATATGTTGACACCTCCATTTATAGAAGATGGTGCTCCAACAACGTGCCATATAGAACTGCCATTACAAAGGAAATAGCGTATTAGATAAATCCGAACAAAGCCGAACGGTATATACTTGTACTAGTGGGTTACGAAAATGCTTGACATTCTCGAGAAATAGTTATTGCATTGCGTAGCAAGAACGCATTTCTTTTATAATTGATCTTCAATGAGTGTTAATACTTTCTGTTCCTCACGCAAATACAATACATTTTAAATAATACAGTTAACTGAGAAGGTTTTTTAACGTCAGGTATTATTTAAAAGTAATTGAGCGCGATAAAATGCCTAAAAATTATTAATGCATTAGGGACAATAAAGTTAAAAGAGCTTGAATACTGATTGAATTTGTTGGATGAATTTGCAATGTTTAATGAAAGAAAGTAGTTAATTTAAATAGGAGACTTCTAAGTTAAAGTTAATCATTAACAAACGTAACGAAAATGAGCTTCGTCACAGTTTATTTAAAAATTTTAACAATCTTCAATCTTCTTTTCAGTGATTCATAAACAAATGAAAACCCGATAGATACTGAAATCGCTATCATCAGCCTTTGATAGTCCACAGATGGACATAGGCCTCCCCTAATGCACCCCTTCTTCATTAGGGGGGGGGGGGTTGAATGTGGTATTTAGACCGTATCCTACCATTCTGGTCCAATGTGAGTTAGAGGGAGGACCGGCTTTTTACAGGCCCATCCAACGCATGGATCATCTTGCTTTTCAGACAATTGGGTAATCGATCCCAATTGTCCTAACCAACTAGAAAGTAACGATAACACAGAGTTGTTTTCCTCGCGTGATTCGAACCCGCGACCTCCGGCTTATAAACAAGGGCCAATACCGTTAGGCCACGGAGGTGGTACTGGTAAAATATTTTTACATAAAATTATTAAAAACTGGTATTATATTTGTATATTTATATTTACACTTTTCTTTGTTTATTGTGTCGTAACGTTTTACCATCTATTTTTTATTTACTGGCATAAAGTTATTTGAAAACAATTTGTCTGCTTAATCCTTTGTCACGCTCAAAAAACTTTTTTTTATTTTATCTTAAAAAGAACAAAAATGAATGAAATTTCTTTAATTTTGAAATTACGTTGAGCGTTAACGTTAACGTTAACGTTAAGTTGTTTAATGTAATAATGTCTTGATGTGTAAACAATTGAAGAATTTGATCAAACTAAAGAAATACGATACTAGAACTGAATTCCATTTTAATATGGAAATAGAGAAGTAGAAAGGTGTTTAACATCTCTACTTGGCAACTCCGTAAAAAAGTGTTAAGAAAAATTAGCAATTATTGATTGAATTATGATCTAAAAATTGTTTGTAGTAATTATTGATCGGCAAGAAAAAATCACAGCAAAACAAACGTAATTTACTTCGTGACCCACTTTTTGTTTACGACCCCGATATCGTTCTCCCGAAACCGGTAATAAGGTTTCCGCTGGACTCAAACCGTTTTCTGCAGATTATGTTGATTTGTACCAAGGACTGATTCAAATCAATATGGTAGATCCAATAATCATAAGTCCGTACCTATCAATACAATAGTAATTCGCTTACAAGCCCTATTGTTATTATTTTCCATCTAATATTATCATTTCAAATATTTAATATATTGACAATGAGAAAATTTAACGATATAATCGGTTTTCAGTTATCAAATATTATTTAAGCATTAATAACTCAAGTAATATGGAATAATAAATAGTAAACATGATCAATAGCTAATCTCGTGGTCTAATTTCAAATTTAATTAAGATATTTTTCATTTCATTACCTTATGAAAACTTGCCTCCATAAACTATTATTTAAACTAACTGCAACTATGGTAGTAATAATGTTATGTGTAAATGATACTGAAATGTTGCTCAACAATTTTTGTAACATAGCATCTCCGTCATTACCACAGGCGCTGTGCAATTATTGGCTTGTAGCTTTTGCCTTTGTTTTGCCTTTTGCCTTTTTTGCACTGTTGTTCTATTCTTTATTGACTACAAAAAGCTACACAAATTGGAAAGTTTTCTTTGTTCCAGATAATTTATGAAGAGGAACCATTGTCTGTACACGAAACTTGAACAATTTGCAATTCAAAGCTCCTGCCTCTTGCCTCGTATTTATTAGCTCGTAAGTTCATCTTCTTATGTCATTTTTGGAGGGTATTTTAATTATACGGCTTACCTGAGTCTTTCAATATTTAGCAAGAATGTTTCTATGCTAAATGTTATACAATATTTTGTTGATTATTGTTTAATATTAATGATTATGATCTTAATTTTAAAATAGATATTCAAGTTTTTATTTAAACTGTGTTCTGATGTTTATATATAAGCTATGTATTAGCTAAGTATTTTGAATTTAGAATAATGGTATATTATTTATACAATTACATATACATAAGAACCGATCTGCTATTGACAATTTTTGAGAGATATACCAAAGCAAAATTATTAAGGACCGTAACGTTTTGAACTATGTATTTAAATAATATCCAGGACGCACGAAACTATACACGAAAAGAATCAGGAAATGTGCATCAGTAATTCAGTTCACTGTCTACGAAGCACATTTTGTGGGTAACATCACATTTACACATTTCATAAACACCAATGTTATTCATTTTTTCAATTTTTTTTAAAATAAAACACGACAATGACAAAACTGTAACATTAATTTTAATAATATTAAAAATATATATAATGACAATATTTTGTTACGTGAATTTAAAACTGTATCTTTAAGGATGTCTTTATTGATATTACTTTGCTAGGTAACAATTTAACGCCATTCATTACTTTTATCTAAAGATTCCATGTTATTTCATAGGGCTAGAGGAAGAAGTTTTATGTCTTCCTAAAATTACGTTATTACTATCAATTACCACAGTTAATACAATTGCACTATAGCTCACGCTCATTAATGAAGCCATCTCATGTTATGAATGTTTACGTACAGCGGTGCTTATTTCGGCGTTTAATTAGGCTTATGTGGTTGTATGTTCGAAATTTAATATGCTTAATATTATGGTAAAGCGCCGTAGGGACGTTTACAAAAAGATTTTGTAACGCATAAGGTACAAAATTACATATAATTTTTATTCTTCCAATAATTGTTTAATGTAATTTGTAACAGATATTTGTCATGAACTGTGTTAAGGTTATTTGCTAAATAAATTGGTGGAACCTTAAATGCAAGTTCAAGTGACTAGACTTAAAGCATTATATAACCATTTTTCACAATATAATTGCATCGCTTTCCGTAGATTACGTCGATTTTCATCAGCGATTTGGTTAAAAACCTAATAAGTTTGCATGGTACTTACTATGCAAAATAATTAACGCACTAACGCTGAATACAATTTTCTTAGATATTGATCATAAATTAACTCGGCCTTTTGACGAGCCGACAGTCGACAGTCAAGTATTGTGACCCATTTTACTCTAAAGAGTTGGTCTGGTATTGGAAATTTGATAAACTATTTTTGGTGAGGATTTTTGTTTAACAGAACAATATCGTAAACAACACACTTCTTCTATAGTCGATGCTACTAGTCAGCTTTTTGTTTTTTATTTGTCCTACATACTTAGTCTTACATCCTTATGACACATTTCTTCCGTCCGTCTAAACAGAAGGAACTAAATTCATGATTAAGCTCGTAGACTCCTGGATAATGGCCTCTCCATTATATACGATACGATTAATTTGATATTAGATTTAAAATAAATGGTTTCAAAACAATAAGCATAATGTATTAAAGTATTAAATTGGTGAATAAATTCTTAATGCATTTTTTAATGCAATGAGTGTATAACAAAACTGTTTTCATTGTACTTTTCTATTCAATATAACATATTTCATTGCAAAATATAAAATTAAGAAAATTAAAAAAGTTTCTTTATTATTTATTACAATTAATTACATTTATTATAATATTTAGGAGCCAGAGTCCTGTAGAAATATACTGCAATAAGCTCATAATGCTTATAGTAGCTGAACCTTACGAGTTAAAGACTTAAAGACAAATCAAAATAATAAAACGGTCTATTTAAAAAAATATAATATTGATTAATTTAGTACATACAATGTGTATGTATGTATAACCGATAACCGGGGATGAAAATATTCTCGAGTGGCAGCCTCGTACCGGCCATGGCAGTATTTGGCGGACGACCCCAACTTAATGAAATGTCGACTGGAGCAAATGTGTGAAGTCGATAGGTACAGGTGGTACAGGATCATGCCTATGAAAGACTCAAAGGGAATACCTGTGTTCAGCAGCGGGCTTTGACGGGCTGAAACAAATAAAAGGGATACTTCTTTACGATTAACATTTTTAAAATAAATTGAAATTTCACAATAAATATGAATGTTATATTATTATATAAATATCAAGATATAATAAATTTGGTTAACGGAGGCAGAAGGCTAAAACGGCCAAATTTTTGTTAAAATCAGAGTTAAAAGGAGTAAGTTAATTTTAAGTTTAACATTATCTTATTATTTTCTTTTTTAGTATCCAGAATGTAGGCATTTACATTTGTAGTGTCCATACACAGTTTAAGCTTAGCTAAGCTTTGTCTTTAAAACAGTTTTATTCTTCTTTGCTAAAAATATGTTGCGATGTAAAGATTGCTACCAATGAAGGAATTTCGAGTGGTTTAAAACCGTGACAACAAAAGAATTGTTGGCGGCGTTTGAAAAAGACAGCATTTATTGCGTTGCGATGCATTTTTGTGATATTTTATAATATATGATTAAAACTTCTCATGCTCTTCTAATTCAGAATTAAAAATAATTTCAAGGCGTATTATAGAGATATAATACATACATTTACCTAGTAATACACACAAATATTAAATTTGCAAATAATGTATCTGTTTTAGGCCGACGTAAAAACTGTGCTGCTAGTTTTTTTCTTATAATTGCAACAATCATCTGTTTATGTTGCTGGAAATAGGCTTGAGGCACATTTACACAAAATATTATGTAAATTTGTGTATATTAATATATTTATCTTCTGTTACTTTTTTCATCACTTACAGTATTGTCACATAACTGAGCGTAATCATCAAGCTTTGCGATTTAATTTATTTAAATATTAAGTGAGATGAAATGAATGCTTAATACTTTTATAAGAACCATATAATGAACCATTTAGTATCTTAAATCAAAAATCTTTATTTTCCTGACGGTACAGACAGGTCTAAGTTTTATAATCGGAATTACTTTTTGATGATAAGTCCTCGAAAAATTCCATATTGAAAAAGATTATCATCGTTTCTTACTTTTAAGTAAGAAAATGTACTACATACTAACATTACGAAACAATGATCAATTTTTTTCAATAACAAATTAAGATATATTTAATACTAATTGGAAGAATTGCACCAATAGAAGAAAATACTTATCTGTGTATTAAGTCGTACGGAATACAAATTAAGCACTGAGGTCTTTTAAATTGTATTAAGTTGTGCTAGCAGGTGATTTGATTTAAAGCACACAATCTTACCCCTAGGCTACGGAGGCAGTCGAACCCACGACCTCCGGTTTCTAAAGCACACGCGCCACCTACCCGCATTGGACCAGCGTGGTGGGATACAGTCCGGGTTTTTGGACCTAGACTGGATAAGGCGAGCATTAGGCGTTGGACATATGCCACACCTAATGCTCGCCTGTGGACTAACACAAGGCTGATGATGATGATGATGATTGGATTTATAGATAATTTCTTTAAACATAACATATTATGGTACAAGTACTAAGTGTCCCAACAGTCCAAAGAATTTATTGTGAAATCTCTTATGATACATAATTCCTAATAAAAACATCTTATTTGTACATTTAAATAATTTTATTAACTTTTAACTTTTCCTGTGCATAAATAAAACGTATAATTACAACTGTACCCATAGAATTATTTTTTTCGTAAGACTAATTAATTAAATATCAACTTGAGCAAGCTAACATGCAAATCTGAATAAAATATTGAAGGGTTTTGCCAGTGATATTTGAAGTGATTTCAATCCACTAACCTAACGGACTAATGGACTTCATTCGCTCTTTTACGGTTAATTTTATTACTAAATGCAGTTAATAAATGTTATTTGCATTCAGTTACTCCCGTAATAAAATAGACGTACTTATATAGGATCATGTACATACATACTTTGTCACTGAAATTTTTGTAACATCATTATTTTATAAGCAATGTGCATTCTGAATTAATCAGTACTCTCAAGTAATCAGGTATATTTAATATCCTTATATGAAATTAAAATGTAAATTTTATACCATTACTACGCACGATCGTGAGATAAGAACCTTTTTTAACAAGTATGTAAATGTTAACCGGGGTATTTTTGAATACTCCGATAGATAGTGTTTACGTATTCAGGAGGATTGTAGATCAATGATCTTTTTTGTTTCTATAAAGATAACGTCTGTTGTCTGAAACCTGATAGTTAAGCAAACATTTAAAAAATATATATTTATTGTATAAACTTTTCAGAGCGTAAAAGAGTAGCAAACCAGAAAGCAATTTAGTATGTAGAAAGGACCTAAGAGAGCAATAAACGTAAAATCTTTAAATGTCAGCAAAGAATAAGTTCTACCAAATAAAAGGGTAAAATCTCCGCCTTTTGTTTGAAGCTTTCGTCGCCACTATTTATTTATTCAAGATTGTAGACTAAGGATTCTTGAATTTTTGATCTATAAATACCTTAAATATTTTTTTCAATTTTCGAATGTTAGTTGTTAGGTACCTGAGTAACGAATGATCAGGATAAGAGTTTTTATTAACGAAAATATAAGTGACAGAAAAAGCTTTTAGCAAAGTTGACTGACTAAAAACATAAAATTTTAATTTCAACTCAAAAGGCTAGATACTTTACTACGTATTTTTTATTAAGCTAAATACAGCAACATTGCTTTCAATGTTTAATATATATGTCAACATGACTTTTACTCACAAATGTGCAAACGGTCGTCAAATGCATACAAACAACTTAAGATCTTATGCGCAGCTTGTACTTTACGTCCACTTGTAGACCGCATTAGCACGCCTTTGTGACACATGACCCAGTTTGTAAAATTAATATCTTATCTCCTTGCTAAATTCATATTTCATTTTAACAAGAACTGGGTTTTGCTAACGTAAAAAATTATAAAAGATTTGTTAATGTCATTTGACTTCTTCTTCTTATAGTTTGTTCTTCTCAGGTTATATTTCTCTTTTAAATAAACAAAATTCTTTTCAATAAATAATACTGAAGTGTTTATAATTTATGAGTATAGTATGGTAGTAATAATAACAATAATTATTCAAATCAAAACTGAGTAAAGTAATTAGTTCAAAGGTTTTCAATAAGATAGTTCTGCTATCATAATCAAATTCAATCAAGTTCGATTGCAGCATTATAGCTGATGCAATCGGACTGATTTAAATGTTATTAAACAATTTACATATTGTTTTTACTAAAGTAAATATCATCCAATTTATTATCACGAAATTTCAACAGTATAGACATTAGTTATAGCATGAGTAATAGGCCACAAAAATGATCAATACCACCTTTATTAATAGTAAGTGGGCATTTATTGTTTTGTTACAGTACCAGATTTAGTATAGTGTTTACAAAGCTTTTCTCGATCTTAAGATCTGCAGTCATAAATGCCGTAAGACGTTTAGATGTATTACTGTTGTTTCATTTAAACAAACGTGAAAGTTTTAACTAATAGTCTTATAAAAACGAAATGAAACAAAAAGACTGAAGTAAGTCCGTTAGTACGTTAAGTTGCAGAAGTCTAATTAAAATAGCCACAGAGAACTCTCATCAATTTAAAATGGGTTATAAAAATATTCAATGAATTTTAATCGAAAATGTTGTTGCATTTTTAAAGGGAACTTTTTAAATAACTTGCAGGGTTAAGCAAGACTCGTAAATCATTTAGAAGGTTATATTATTCTTAATTATTTCTTTTATTTACGTGATTATACATATCAAATCCACTTATTTACGGATTTTTCACGTTATTTAAATATATTTATTCCCGACGTTTCGGATTCTTTTCAGCATCCATGATCACGGGCAGACTAAGTTGGTATATGTCTGTATCTCTGTATGTTTTTCGAATAACCGTCAGTTTTTATTTAAAAAATTGACATATCTTTCGATTTCTTAATTTTTAATGTTGGTTTGACAAAAAAGTATTTATTTTGTTCTTCGGTTTTGTAGTTTTTATACCTGCGTTTAATTTTGATATTATTGGATCCCAGGACGGGGCAAAGACCAACCATCTTCTATTAAAATTTGGATATTTTTAATTTCTATTAGCTTCCGAATCATCCTTGGTATAAATCGATGTTCATTAGCTCAGTATTTTTGGTTCATCAAATCTAATATGATGATTGGGCTTGTTCTAGAAATGGTCGCAAATTGCTGATTTCTTATAGCGTCGGTGCTTAACATCAGCTATATGTTCTTTACTCTGGTTTTTACTGGCTCTTTGTCTGTCCAATGTAAGAGAGACCACAATCACAGTCTAGTTTGTCACACCCGGTACCTGTAGAGGAATTTTATATTTGACCGATGGTACATAATTACTAATTCTTCGGCGGCTTATAATATGTTTTAATAGAAGCTCGCTTTAAATATAACCGATTTTGTCGGTGACTCCTGATGTATGGTAAGACGGCAGGCACTCTTCGACAGTGGCTGGCTTCACACGGTGACTGGACGTAGACGTGGAACTTGGAGTTTGTTGTCACGCAGTACCGGCTTGACATTCTCCAGTTCAGCCGTCAAATGCTCCTTGTCGCAGATCCGCCGTGCCTCTGAAGCAAACATTTACCGACAGTAGCTAACTCATGAGGGATGGTGGTAGAATCACCATTTAAATATTTATTCGTTGGTTGTTTTCTAAAAACTGTATGGCTAAGCTATTGTTAGAGTTTCTAATGATTAAAATATCTAAGAAGGCTAAGGAGTTGTTTGCCCTATTTCCATTGTGAACTTTATTTTGGGATGCAAATGTCTTTGCCACCTTCCTGGGATCCAATAATATCAAAATTAAACGCAGAGTATAAAAACTACAAAACCGAAGAACAACATAAATACTTTTTGTCAAACCAACATTAAAATTAAGAAATCGAAAGATATGTCAATTTTTTTAAATGAAAACTGACGGTTATTCGAAAACATACAGAGATATGATCATGGATGCTGAAAAGAATCCGAAACGTCGGGGATAAATATATTTAAATAACGTGAAAAATCCGTAAATAAGTGGATTTGATATATATCATTCTTTTTTATTTTAATGTCGTAGCTGTCACATGGTAGTATTTTATTGTAATTTTGTGCAAAATACTATATTACATAATTATTTCTATTGCTTAAGCGAATATTATACATTATTAAATAAAATGAATTAACGGATTTTATCGCGTTTATTTTACATTTTTAAATTCCCGACGTTTCGAACACTTTCCAGCGGCCGTGGTACCCCGTTTTAAGACTAAAATAGACACTCTAGCCGATTAGTAGTCTAGTCTAGTCTACTGAGGGCTAATTAATTTTACCGCAGTGAACTCTCATTAGCACATTGAATTACCAATTTAAACTTATTCGAAATGGGTAATAAAAAGTTTTAATAAGTATTTTATCTCTTAAGCTCGAGCTTTTAAAATAATCCTGTATAATTTGTAAACAATCTTCTTAAATAAGAGGTTTAACGTTATTGAACAAATAAAATCAATCTTTAACGAAATTTAATTATTACCGTATTAGTTTAAGTGATTAAACCTAATCATCATGAACTTGATGATAAAACCATTGTCATCCTTAATAAGTATTTATGATATGTTGAGAAAATATTCCTAAATTTTAATTTATGAGCAATAACATGGACGTGGTTGGTCCACTTTTACAGGGGCCGTCTGGGCGGTACCACTGCGGTGCCTGTTTCTGCCGCAAGCAGTAGTGTGAAAACACTTAACATATTCACGGTACGCAGGGCGTTAATGATGCATCTGGTATTGCCGTTGTCCACGGGCATTGCTGACTACTTTACATCAAGTTGCCCGTCTGGTCGTCTGCCTTCGTAGCGAATGAAATAAAACAACTTGGCTTAAAGGTCAAATAACATAAACATTTACACTCTGTCCTTTAGCGTCACAGAGTTGTTAAAATTCACTTGTTATTCAACCTATAAATATAAAGAACTCAAAGTGCTTTTCTGTGATTAAATTAAACCTTTGTAACTGAATCGTCAACAATTATAGCGACTTAAAGAGTTCGGCATTTAAAAGGTTAAGTAAATAGTTTTAGATTATATATATTAAATAAAAAATATAAAACATCCATGAAATTTATGGTGCAATTACGACAGTGTTGACTTCAAAATCTTTTTAATTATAATTAATAATACACCCGGTTGTCTTCGTCCTTGGCAACGTAAGCCCGTTTCAGTTTGCCTGCCGCCGTAACATAAACTTTTAATTTATTTCTTCCAAATTTTGCTTTTGAATAGGTATAACATAAACAATACTGTTTACAAATGGTATTATACTATGGCATTGTACCCTGAACGTGTTTAGTTAACTTCATTATTGTGAGTACAGTATACGCAATATATTTTAATACATAATATTTTGTACTTTCAGAAAGGAAGTTAACTATAATGTATTCAACTATTATTGTAACTAAATTTGTAGTGCTAACAATATTTGTGGCTTACGTCGCCGTCAAAGTAAAATCAATAGCAGTTTATTTCACACTCAATACAAGACAACAAGACTAGACAAGTTATAACACAATATTTTAGTGTCTGTCATAATTTAAATTAAATTGAATTTGAAACAAATCCTTTGTAATTACTGTTAATTCAGAATTACTCACTAAAATAACTAATTAAATTCGCCATAAGCTAACAGTTTTCTAAAAGGAAAGGTTAAATCTTGAAAACTGAGAGAGAGAGAGCAGTCTATTAGCGTTATTAGTATATACGATAAAAAAAAACTGAAGCTCTTACCTTTTAAAGTAGAATACAGAGTTTAGGGAAGATGGACAAAAACCTAGCTAAACAAAAAAAATGGTTATTCATATTCAATTTGGACGTTGCTCTAAGTAATACAAGAAGCTTAACACGTCCAATCGCCTCCATAAAATGACCTTGTGTCAAACGCAAAGGTAAATTGCTCCTTTTCGACTAACTTCCTAAAAAAGTGCAAACACGAATTACATATTTAAAAGTAAACTAATCATCTATTACATTAGTAATTGAAATTACGCAATGATAAATCTATTTTTATCATCTCTTAAGTAACTAGCGAAATACAGTAAAAGATTGCATTGATACGCCTATAAATTATATTTTAAATTTTGCGATTTGTTGCTTATGTAGTGTTCTCTCATAAAAACTAATATACGTATTAAATAAAATTAATGGTAAAATCAGTTTCAAATTAACGAAAAAAACAGACAGTACAAATCTGCTTTAATAATTTTATGGAGTGATTAATGATACTGATAAAATTTTAGAAATTTACATAATAGGTGGCAGAAAAGCATTTGGTATTAGGTAAAATGATGGATAAACGCGATATAATCTAAATAAACCAATGAATAATTTGAATAAACCGATAGGTACGACACATACAAAATGTTCATTTGTTTTTTCATCTGGCTGTCATTTAAATATTCACAATTACTTAAGTACTATTTTTTAATTCTTTTTTTGCATACGAAGACAGACGAGCAGTCGAGCCACCTGATGTAAATTGTTAGGTAGAATATTTAAATGACGTCAGATGAAAAACACAATAAACATTTGATGTGTCGACCTATCGGTTTATTCAAATTATTCATTGGTTTATTTGGATTATATCGTTTATCCATCATTTTACCTAATACTAAACGCTTTTCCCACCCATTATGTATGACATTTATTTGGCTATTAAATATTCAGAAAAGTACTATATGATTAAAGATTAGTTTTCAGAAACATTTCTTTTTTGGTTTAGAGCACAGTTAAATAAAAATAAATCCATCCAAAATAATTAAAAAAAACTTGATAAACAACAGACCCCTTGTCAAGTTCATCCTTTTCGTCTCGTAAATTCATGAAATAAAAACTTTTGTAACCATAAGAAAAGAAGAGCTATGAGGTATTTATGTTTATATCAAATCCACTAATTTACGGATTTTTCAGCGTTACTTAAAAATATATTTATTCCCGACGTTTCGGATCTCTTTCCAGCATCCATGATCACGGGCAGACTGTAGTTTATGTTGAAAGTAAAGTCTCAAGTTCACAAGTACTTCTTGTTTTCTACTTATTTAAATAAAAAGTAAACCTAATTGAAGCTCTAGTTTTAGATATCTTATTTAGGAAAAATATTAGTAACAAATAGAATTTTGATAAAACGTATGACTGAGCTCAAACGCGAACGGTGTTGAAATGAAATTATAATTTTCTAATATTCGTGTCATTTTCATGATTATCTTGATTTGTCACATTCATTAGAATCTACCTACTTCTATTGTTATTTGAAAGAGATGACCTCGTCCTCAGACGAATATCTCGCGTTGGCTGATCTCTAGTACGGATCAGCTACCAGTGGCGATAGACTGAGAGGACGTTATTATTACTGTCTTAGTAACCGAAATGTTTTACATCATTTATTATTCATTCGATAATAATGATCAAGAACACTTCCATTAGACATGCAAAACATTCTTCTACATTCATATACTTAAAATAAATATATATATACATCATTACGAAGGAGATGTTTACATTTATGTCTAAAGCCAGATGCCTAATAATATAAATACATGAAAGTATTTTTTTGCAGTGCATATATAAACGTGAACATGATAGACTGTGTTAGTTTTATTTTAGATTCATCTGAAAGTAAAATCACAGCCTGAAAATTATTTATTTAGTTTAGGCTCTAGTTAGCACTTATGAACGTAAAATGTTCCTTTTTATTTGAAGTTAATATTTTCAGCTTACATAGAAATAAGGTAATAATCGCAAATAGATATTATAAAAAAATAGAAAATACAGTAAATACTGAATTGAATTTTAGGTTTTCTTTTCAAATTTTCATCTTTCTGATGCAATCGTAATCAAATCTCGCATACCCTTACAGAAACTTTAACCTCAGTGGAGCTCACGGAATTGAAATCCTTGCGAATTTAGTAATGACTTAAATTGAAACCTCGTTCAAAGTCATCCCAAGAATTTAATGTTATAGTAAACGAAAGTAATTGTGTGGTTTTATGAATATTTTTTTATTCATTCTACAGAAAAGATTATTCTAGGTCAGATAAATCTGATTCAGTATTTCGATGTCATGGGGTTTAATGTTTCGCTAATTTCGATTTCGATTGTCACAATACAACAGGTGTACCATATAACATTTGCTTCACCTGTCATGCAGAACCACCACAACCTTGGTTTTATATTTACCGCATGCAGCCGACATTTTAACGAATTAATCAATCAACTCCGTCAATTCACTAGCTGCGTGCAAATCAGATCGGAAACATTCCACATTCACAGATTTCACCAGGATTATTCTGCAAAGCAATCTGGAAATGAACAAAACATTTTTCATCACATGATGCGTTGAAGGCAACGATTAACAAACTTCTGAAGCGCAGGTGGTTAGCCAGCCCGATAGATCTTAACCTGGCGAATGGTTTCTCACAAAATTCATTCGGTTTCACCGAGATTTGCTGTGATTTTCATTCCCGTACGAGCTGTCCCTGACTCCGCCTGTATGGCAGGCGCAGACCGTGGTCGGAGCGATCCAGCGAATTCACTTGCTTTGCATGTGACACTTTGCCTGACGCACTGTTCGAACATGGCGATTCAACGATGATGGGCAAGAGTCCGACCCACCTACCGGTAGGCGCAAAGCAGGCTAGTCAGCAGGGTCTAAACAGACGACTGATGTATTCATTATTAGAACGACGCGTCAGAGTCACGTCACGGTTGCAACCAAAATTTGTTTCTCAGATTTTGAACAGTTGCACCGTCAACACGTTTATTATTAAATGGTCTCAAAATGAACTTGTCGTTTTAACTCATTCAAAGACAATAGCGTTACTATTTCATTTTATACAAACATTGTCATTCACCTTCAGCCACATTTTGCGTTGTTTCCGCGGGTCGATGCGTGACCGCGATGCGCCAGAATGAGTAAATGTCGACGACTTCACATTACAGGCTTAAATGCCTGTCAGCCTTGTGGCAATTCATCCACTGCTGACTTGATACTGAACATTCATCTATCTGACGTTTGATCGAACCACATTCGACAGCCTGACTCTTTCAGCATTCCGACGATCGGGCAGATTGCAGCGCCAGATCTCTCTAGCTGAACAACGTCAGAGCTTTTATTTAAAAACTGACTAGGCATGTAATTTAGCAGTTTCTATATCAGAATAATAAGAAACTTATAGGCTATAATATATAAGGATCTAGTGTAATTTATCAAAATGTATAAACAATGTCATGTAGCGGCGAGCTATTCCGGCACGAGCTTTAAAAACTTTGGGCTCATACAAATACATATAATGCTTAATGATTATAATCAGAAATCGATTAATTATTATGATTTATAATTTATTTTTTTTCATTACATTAATCAATATTTTAGAGGTCCAAAGAGGAAACCTAAATTACTACTACATGCCTTAGTCAATTTTTAAATAAAACTCTGACGATTATTCGAAAACATAGAGATACAGACATATACCAACTTAGTCTGCCCGTGATCATGGATGCTGGAAGGAATCCGAAACGTCGGGAATAAATATATTTAAGTAACGCGTCAAATCTGTAAATTAGTGGATTTGATAAGCAAAGCTTGTACTAAAGAAGTTAGATAGATATTTACCAATATCAATATCTAGTACAAGAGTACTGACAAATACATAAACTAATTTTTTTTAAATTAAATACATGTATAATAGATATACAAGTCCAGTCACGAGAAAAATAATATTCGACACACAATATTTGTCTGGCGCATCAGCCAAAGTCACTAACCACAACTCCAAGCGGGTCGTCAAAAAACTTAATAATACTTATTGCTTAAAAAATGTAGCTGGAAAGTTTTGTGATATGACAATGTTTATTATAAAAAATAAGAAATAAGTAGCAGACGTCTACATTTTCTAGTTTAAATTACTTAAAACGACCCAAAAGTTCCAGTTTTTTTGTTAGATACATTTAACAAATAAACATGTATTGACGAACAACATGATTTCAAAAAATCTAAGAAAACAAATTTTGTATTAGCAATCACTGGTTCAATTTAGACTGCACGATCGTTTTAATAATAATAAATAATCATCATCAGTCTGTGTTAGGCCACTGCTGGACATATGCCTCCCCTAATACTCGCCTCCGCCTTTCTCTTCCTCCTCCGAGTAGGTGGGACCGATTTTTTACATGCCCATCCAACGGTTGAATCACCTTTTTATTCAGACAATTGAGTAATCAGACCAAATTGCCCTAACCAACTTAAAAATAACAATGAAAATTTGTTCCCCGCTGGATTCAAAGTCGCGACCAGCGGTTTCTAAAGCACACGCCTTTGCCACTAGGCTACGGAGGCAGTCAGGCTACGGAAGCAGCCATTACTAATAGGAATGAAAAATCACAACAAGAAAATATACCGTAAAATTTTCTGAAACCGAAAATAAGATTTTGGCTGAGCTTAAACCATTTTCCGTAGGTTAAGTTCATCTAATCAGGGGCTGGAGAACAACCCTACTTACTCTATCCCCGTACTTATCAAAATCTTAGTTTGTTTAATTTATAAACTTTCGTACCTTCGCAGCATCATTGTAAATTGTTAGAAAAAATATTTTATTATTTCTTTCCAATTTTACTTTTGCAGAATTAGTATACAAATTTAAAATCTGTGATAATTTGGAATGATTTCACGATCCTGAATTTGCACAGCATAAATAATTATGGTAACTGGAGTTAATTGATTAATTCGTTAAAATGTCACAACATGCGTGCAAGCAAATACACTAAATAAAACCAAATTTATTAATTGGTTTCTGCTACTATTGTGCAAACATTGGAAATAACTAAAATATTTATATATTATTAAACCTACCTGTTGAGTTATTTTAAACAACTCGACAATCAAACAAATTAACAAAACCTATTAATTTTTATTAAGGAATAAAAATAAACCATGACGTATGACAAACTGAAAAGGTACTGAAGTCATATTTATACTACCGCAGAATAATCTTTTCTGTAGAATAATAAAAAAATATTCATAAAACCACACAATTACTTTCGTTTACTATAACATTAAATTCTTGGGGATGACTTTTGAACGAGTTTCAAATTTAAGTAAACATTGCTAAATTCGCAAGGATTTCAATTCCCGTGAGCTCCACTGAGGTTAAGTTTCTGGTAAGGGTATGCGGAGATGTTGATTACATTGCATAGAAAGACGAAAAGTTTGAAAAAGAAAACCTAAAATTCAATTCGTATATTTTCTGTATTTTTCTAATTTTTTATAAATATCTATTTGCGATTATTATTACCTTATTTCTATATATAAGCTAGAAAAAATATTAACTTCAAATAAAAAAGGAACATTTTTTACGTTCATAAGTGCTAACTAGAGCCTAAACTAAATAAATAATTTTCAGCTGTGATTTTTACTTTCAGATGAACCTTAAAAATCAAACTAACACAGTATATCTTGTTCACGTTTATTATATGCACTGCAAAAAAAATAACTTTCATATTTATATTATTAGGCATTAAGCTTTTAGACATAAATGTAAACATCTCCCTTCGTGTAATGTATATATATATTTATTTTAAGTATATGAATGTAGAGAGAATGTTTTGCACTGTCTTAATGGAAGTGTTCTTGATCATTGTTAATTTGAATGAATAATAAATGATGTGAAACATTTCGGTTACTAAGACAGTAATAATAACGTCCTCTCAGTCTATGCCGACTACGGTAGCTGATCCGTACTAGAGATCAGCCAACAGCGGATATACGTTACTTGAGACAGAGGTCATCTTTTCAAATAACAATAGAAGTAGGTAGATTACTTTAAATTAACTGACAAACCAAGATAATCATGAAAATGACACAAGAATATTAGAAAATTATAATTTCATTTCAACACCGTTCGCGTTTGAGCTCAGTCATACGTTTTATCAAAATTCTATTTCTTGCTAATATTTTTCCTAAATAAGATATCTAAAACTAGAGCTTCAATTAGGTTTACTTCTTTTTATTTTAAAATAAGTAGAAAACAAGAAGTATTTTACTTTGAGACTTTACTTTAACAACATAAATACCTCATAGCTCTTCTTTTCTTATGGTTACAAATGTTTTCATTTCATGAATTTACGAGACGATGAGGATGAACTTGACAAAGGGTCTGTTGTTTATCAAGTTTTTGTTTATTATTTTGAATGGATTTATTTTTATTTTACTGTGCTCTTAACCGAAAAAGAAATGTTTCTGAAAACTAATCTTTAATCATATAGTACTTTTCTGAATATTTAATAGCCAAATAAATGCATAGAAATTATAATTCTAAAATTATTTTTTTATAGACATTTATTCTTAAATTTATATAGATTATATTTCAGTAGTACGAGCCTCCTTCCTTTATCCCAATCAAAAAAGTCATCACGATAATTTTTACACAAAATTTTTTGTTGTCTTTGAAAAATGTTCTGTATATTATTTGTTAAATTAGTATAAAACGTCAGATAATTTTAGGGCTAACGTCAGATACTTTTAACCGTTGCAGGTTATGGTATACGCACTAAAAGTTGTTATTGTGTAAAAGCACAGCTGGCATAATTTCTAATTTTCTTATTCTTCGTTATCAGGTTAAGGTTATTTTCATTCATAATTTCAAAAGCAGTAAATCATACTTAGTCGCAAATATTTCTTCGCAAGATACTACTATTAATCTTACTCAATATAAGTTATATTGAATAAGATTAATAGAAGATAAGATTTTATTTATTTTAAACAAATAGAAGACAAGAATAAGTGAAATGTGGAATAATTAAATAGATTTTATGCTAGAAGTGGAACTGATGTAATTTCCTTATTCTGTTGTTTCAAGGTTTATAAAAGCAAAAACAACTCTTTATGTAATCTTTTTCTCATTTTAACACAACTATCTTCGATGCTTTGTTGCTGATTAAGTATTTCTGTTGTTAATTACCCTTGTTATTTTATACTCAAGTCTTTTTTATTAGTGCGTCTACAGCCTCACTTATATCTTTAATATGTTATATTTAAGATACATTAAAAGCTTCGAGACAAGCAAGATATTGTATTCCAAAACTAGGGTAAGTTATCTAGTTACTTCATTTTTACATTTGCCCTTTTTGTGAATGTTTTGCACATCATGTAACAGTAATTACCCATTTTTCGTGTATGTTTAGGACATGGTATCAATCGCAGCATAAGAATTTCATATACGGTTTTAATAAAATTTATGTATGTGCAACGGTTTAACACACATAGATTGTCAAAGAAAAAAATTGTCAAAAGGGAACATCGATGCTAGTTTAATTGAACCTTTGTATGGAAAATAGAAATAAGAGTAAAAATTATTTCGTGGTTTCTGCGTTATATTTTTTCTTTATGAAAAATAATGTAGTCTACTTAATGTGAAAACTTAATTGCATTATGATTAAAAAGATTTAAAGCTGATAATCATTCAGTTACAAGCTAATTGGCCAAAGAACTTCAGAATGCTTTGAAAACATAGTTAATTAGTTAAGCTAAAATAGAGGCGTTGGTGCTATGAGCTGTCCATGGTATACGCAAAATTTGTCAGTAACCCCACACATTGCCAAAGTTGTTCTGGTAAGAAGTAGCAAAACTTGTATGTGCAACAAAAGAATTAATAAACTATTAAGGTATTATAATTATTTCTTTTATTTACGGGAGTATTATACATGATCACGGGCAGACATGATCATGGATGCTGAAAAGAATCCGAAACGTCGGAAATAAATATATTTAAGTTACGCGAAAAATCCGTAAATTAGTGGATTTGATACATTAAAGTATTGATATTAAACGACAAATCAAATCTACGTGTAAAACTTTTGTGTAACAGTAGTTTCTTCAGTCTTTGTAATTAGTAATATACGTACTAATGTCTGATATAACAATTAGAATTGTAAGAACTAAGAATGGCTGTTTTTAACGACTTACAGATAATCGGATTACATAGCTATAGACTAAGGTAATTCGCGAAATACTTACAAACTTTGAGAACTATTTTGTACAAAGTACACACTACTTTAGTAATTCTGGGTATACATGCAGTATTGGTTTATTTATTATAGTTCATTTTGTGAGATAATAATAACTAAATTAAAATATTTAGATTCAATTAGACGATTGTTTCTACTTATGTCATAAACTCCGTAATCCCGGAATATAGAGCCAGGCAGTTTTTAAAAGATTTGTCTTAAAAAAGCAGCATGATCTTCTAATAAATGTAAATTTTAAGCATAAATAATTTATATTAATTACATTTCATCAAATAATTGATTCCCAAATTATAGCTGTTGCAAAGCTGCGCAATAATAATACTTGTAACTAAATTCAATCCAAATATCTTTATTCAATATAGAAGTTTATACTTGCTTATTGATTGTCAAACACACTACCACGGTTCGCAGGTGGCGAGGACTTCTGTGTTCTAAGGTCTGGGACAGGAGGCGGTACCGTGATCCCCGAGGCATTTGACGCAACGGGGGCAGGCAAGCCCTGGGGAAATTGGGTTTGACCTTTAAACCGGGGGAATGCCCGAAGAAAGTTAAACGGGCTACCCAAAAAAAGGGGCCTTTTCCCCCTGACGTGGCCGAACCAACTCAGCGCGTGCGGCCCCTTCGGCATCCCAAATGTTGGTTCAGGGCCCCCTACCCCACGCGGCACGGTCCTCCGAAATAGCCCTGTCCGAGAGCCTGGCAAAAGGGTGTTGGGAGCCTTTCCTCTTTTCGCCCCCACTAACAGGGGTATGGTCCCAAGTTCGACGGGCCAAAGGCGGGGTGCCCAGCCGCCCTTCCTGTAAAGTGGCCCTAACTTGGCCCTTCTTTTTTGGGGGCGCGCCCGAGACCTCACCTGTCGCGCCAGAAAAAAAGGACGCAAATTTCTGCATCTGGGTCCCAGGTCCGGTGCCCTTTATGGGGTTCGAACCCCCCGGGTTCTCCTCAACCGGTACTTCCTTTGGGTGTCCCGGGTCCCCGAAGCATCATGGGTGCCCTGAAGGGAATTGTGGTATTGGTGTTTTTTTCCCCAGGAATAAAGTAACCTTTTCAAAATCGTCGGTTTTCTTTGTGATTTTTAAAAGGACCCAAATTAATTTATTGGACAAAAACAAATTGACCCAATTTTTCGGGAGGGATTTAGGGTTTCCATGGGGGGGCCTGGGAAGGCTGGGGACAAGGCGGGGGCGCCGGATCGGCATGGATGATGAGGGGTTTTGCGACGAGGTCGACGGTTTGGCGGGACCCTGAGGGCAGGTGGTCGTCGGGCTTTGCAGTGACGGGGGACGGGTGCGGGTAAAGGGTGCACCTTTGTTCCTTTTAATTTCGGTTTTGCCGTCGTCGATTGCGGATTGGGAGCCCGACGTCCAGTCCAGGGGCGGATGCTGCGAATAGTTCAGGGTTTGGGATGGGGTTTGGAGCGGCTCGGGAAATTGCGGGCACGGTTGGTAATTTGTAAAATTTCCGACGAGCCACGAACGCCTTGGTATCAAGACCAAAACGACTGAGGCCCCGTATTGGCCACCGGTTGGTCGCCTAAAAAGCCTGGTTGCCCAACCAAGCGGTAGTCCGGCAACCCGGGGCGTGAAAACCTTCCCCCCGCCGGGCCGGGGGAAGGTTATCGTTGGGTTTGGAACAAGAAACAAAATATTTAACGTTCGTGGCCCTGGGAAGAAAACAAAAATGTTCGGCGAAACAGGATAATAACCCTGAAACAAAGGGCTTTCGAGGTAACAAACGGCCGGCAAACGAGTTCAAACACAGCCTGCCCGCCCCCGGTAAAAAACCCAACCGCATGACATCAAACGGGACAAAAGGCTCTATAGGGGGCTCCATAAAACGGATAGGCGGACGATTTAGGAAGGCAATGGAGGGGACCGGGGGTCGGCGAACCGTGGGACGGGACCGCTTTGGCGAAATGGATATACGAGTTAATATTTTGTCTTTTGGTTTATCGACGTATAAAGATACTTTTGGAGCATTAATCCATTTCAATATTTCCGCAAAAATTTTAATTATGTAAGAGTATTTCGAAAACTTTATTTAAAAATCCCTTTTTACAAACGCATCCAAAATAAAAAATATGAAATTTTGGAAAACAATTTTTCCTTTTTTTCATTTTACTTGAAAATGGGAAAAAGTGTCTTTTATCGTGTCGGAATATTCAAAAAGAAAATATGTTAAAATATAAGGGAACGAATACAAAGTTCAAAAATTCCTGGAAGACATTTAAACTTGGCATTAGAGCTACAATGCTTAGAAGCTTTCCTTCAAACCTTCGCTTGTTAGAAAAGTTTTCAACTTATGAATAAGGACGAAATGGATGGGGACAAGGGTTTTTTTTTTTTTAATTAATAAAGTTGTTTTTGTTCATCCATAAAAAAAACCATTCACGTAAAAAACATTGATCACAATAATAACTAAATTGACGGAAAATGCAATATCCTTTATAAGAAGATGATGTAATTACTATTTTTAACTTTGTAATTATATTTTTATAAATACATCCATTTTAAAAATGCCACGGTATCAAATTATTATTTTAGAAAGTCGGCTTCCTTTAAAACGGCATTTTTAACCTTAATAACAAGGAAAAAATTATGGTCGTTCAGGGTGGACTGACGGCTGATGATGATGATATATTAGGTATTAAATTTGATTTCTGTTTGTTTTACAAAGAAATGGATTAAGAAACCCATTTATTTAAATTATTTAGAAAATACCATTTGCAATACTATGGAAAATTAGTTAAAATAGCGGTTTCATTTATCTGTTTATATTTTTATTGTACACAAACAGAAAAATTAAACCTACAAAAATCGATGTTAATCAATTTTAAAATATAAAATCGCCTGCAATTTAAAAACGTTACCACAAGTTTTAATAACCGTCCTGACAAAGCAATTTATCAATTCTTGGTTATACTGCAAAGTTCACAGACAGCGTTAAAATGGATCTCGTCCCAAAGTTTTTCGCTGCGGCTCAACGGCTACATATTTTAATTGAAGCAGTTGTTTTCGATCTATATGCTAATTTAAAACAAAGTCTTTCTTGCATGCAATAATAACTTTAATAAAGTATTTAAAAAATATCAGATATTTAAATACACCATATTATTTGAGAGTACTTATGTAATATTTAGTATATCAGGCTTCGTTACAAAAAAGAATACAAGGGATCCACATACTATAAGGGCCTCTTGGTTTATAAACCGGGTTCAAATCGCGGAAAACCAACTTGGTGTGAGTGTTGTTTTTTGTTTGGTTAGGACAATTTGGGCCGACCACCTAATTGTCTATAAAGTATGATGATTCATGCGTCGGATGGGCATGTAAAAAGTTGGTCCAGTCACCAACCCAACCCACATTGTACCAGCGTGGTGGTAAACCCCCTAATGGAGACGTATATTAGTGGAGGCCTGTGTCCAGCAGTGGGCTAGCATAGGCTGATGATGACGACATGAGTGGCAAGTAAATTATTGAGTAATAAGAAAAATAAAAATATTAGAGATAATATTTTATCATTGAAGAATTGAAGAACGATAAATTTATTTGTCTTCAAATGACATTTATAATCAAATATATAAATATAATCAATAAGTTTATATTTTTTTATTGTCATTTTTTTGAGCTATTAAAGACGAAATATTCTTAAAACTATCTGCAGTTTCGACTCCATTTTAATTTTATTCATTTTCATTTTTTTTATTTTTCGTAAGGTAAAAAAGATTTCCTTTTTCAAAGAACCACATTGTTTTCTGATTTTTATTGATGTTCTAAGGCTAGCCACTTGGTAGTTACCTATGTCGGAAATAAATTTTCTTTATTTTATGTAATAAGCCTTAGACAACATTCTAAAGATTTCAACTTTCGAGGGTAGGTGGAAATAAAGTACAGACGTTGTTTGAATTAACATTTTAATTTTTGTTGAAATAAGTAATTTTAAACTAAATAGGTATATTTTGCAATTAAACGTTACAGTGTATCTATAATTTCAATTCAGTTAATTAGTTTTAATCTTAACCGGTTCACCACCTGTCACCAATCTCATCACTGCATCACCACTTTCTCTGTTTGGAACCTCAATCTTGATCAAAATGTCCAATCATCTGATGTTATCAACCTCAACTAAGTTGAAGAAATATTTCAAGCGCTTTGATCACCTCAAGCGCAGATCACTGCTGGATCTTTCAAAAATACAGTGCAAAATAGGCGAAAGCTCCGGACTTTCAAGGAGCTGGTATTTGGTTTTCATTACGGCAGAATTAAAAATGGCAAATCTGAATGACAATAGAAACCTTTGCTTGAAGCCTACCTAAATCTTTTTGTTTTGGCCCCTGAAAAGATACCTGAATTGTAGAAATAATTTTGATGTATTTAATAAAAACTGGCCTTGTCAATTATCCAGTACATCAATTGGGTTTGTCATCGACTCGGAACAAAAAATAATGAAATCAAGGATTTTGTTAAGTTTTCCTCCTTTATACCAGAATGGATGTTGGAAAGCTAGTCAAAATTGAAGGCTATCAATTTCTTTAAAGAATTTTTAACTAAGTGACAAAATGTTTTTGGAAGGCTGTCTTCATTTTAGATGTGCGGTCTGCACAAGGAGGAGTTATCACATTAAAACTTTGTGGCAACATGCATAGATAACTCCGAGGATGCTTTTCCACTACTGGCTAAGTATCCAAGGCATCGGCAAATCTTTCAAAACCACAATAGTTGACATTAAAAACCAAATGAAACATAAATTAATAATTTAACTCGCTACTTGGTGATTGATTAAGATTTTATCATAATTATTGTAATCTAATAATATCTATTTAGTAAAACTTTGTCACTTTGTATAAATATCTATTTCATTATTTACCTTAGTATTTTTATTTCTTAAACATCTTCATCATCAGCCTGTGATAGTCTTCTGGACATGTTTCCTAATAACCCCTATCCATTAGTGCTTTGGCCGCATCCTGGGCGGTGGTGGACCGACTTTTACATGCCCATCCGACGCATGGATCATCTACTTTCAGACAATTGGGTGATCGGCCCAAATTCCTAACCAACAGGAACAACAGTTCTGAACCCATTGATCTCTGGTTTCTGCCACCGCCTATAGCACTACTAGGCTACGGAGGCAGTCCTTTTGCTTTTTTGCTTATTCTTGCATGTAAGTTGGATTATCTTATAACCTTTAAATTATTGTGGATGTACTTTAAATGTTTAATATTGGTTTTTGTATAATAAGGTACTGTTTGTTATTCAAATTATTTCGGTTGTCAAATTCAAGGAGTTTATATCAATCATAACATAGTAATAACGGATGGTTTGGTTTTTATTATATTTAAATAATCTTTGTTGTAATTGTTATTTTAATATTTTGTCGTTTGTTATATTTTTATTCTTTTTCGTTACTTATAATTCATCATATTTTAATCGTATTGGTTTTCCAAAAATTGATGTGGGGTTAGATATATTGATTTTATTATCATACTTTAAATTAATTTATTATGTCTTAATATATATTTAGCAATCTTATATTTCTTATTATATATATATATATATATATATATATATATATCTTTTAGATTCATATAATTCGGACCATCTTATTATTCTCAAGTGATTCGGTAAGCTCCGGCGATGATGATAGGGTTTACCCTCATTGAACTCTTTAAATAACCTTTAAATGACTTTTCTTTAGCTTAAAAACAATCTCAATTATGCCATATTAAATAATTGTTAAGTCACTATGGTGACCTTTTGAAACATTCCTCAAACTACAATGTCCATGCCATCCTCATTTCTGAGAGTTGGTTAAGCCACATTTATCGTCTACGATGTACATTGCTTCCTGAATTTGTCCTGGTTCGAATGATCGGACGGACAAAGGAGGGTGTGGCAATATACTTAAGACACGACCTTACAATAATTATTTCCTCTCCACAAAATTATCTCCCTTGCCGAGTACCTGTTCATAGGGTCATTAATTGTAACAAATGGTCTTAGGTGTAGTATATTGTCCCCAAATTTTGACTAATTCCACCGAATTCGAAATTGTCCTGGAACTTGTACGAGTATTTGATTAGGTCATCATGGAGACTTAAATACCAATCCTCTTTACGTGAACCTCGTCCCTAAGTTCCAAATTAAGTCAAGTTCTTTTCATATTGTCTCTCCAAGCGATCATCACAACCTTTTCTGAGAGAAAATTTGGCTGATATTATCCAATCGAATCCTTCCATGGTTTCCTCTCTTGGCGATTTCCTGCCAGGCTTTTCCCACCAGACCTAATTTATTATCCCACAACCAAAACCTCCTAAAACAAAACCCAAGGTCTGTATGGATCTTTACCAGTATGGACGTTGAGGAATCGAAGGATGCTGCTCATAATTGATTGAATCATTGTTGGAAGCCGATTTCTGCATGATAGTAGCGATATTTAACCATCAACCCAAAATTCATACATTCACCACCGTCAAACAAGTGAAGGTGAGGACCACCAGCTCATGGATGACTGATGGCATCCGAATGTTAGAGGATTAGGGACCCGGCGTTCAGAAATTTGAAAACCATCGCACGGAGCAATATGCCAAGTACAAAGGCCGGGAAATCGGTGCAATCGATGATACGCAACGCCAAACGCCATCATATTCTCGATATGCAAATCCGGCAATAGTTGTAAGTTCGTGAAAGAAGTGTGATTCAAACCTTCCCCCTCAATTGGTTTAGATGATTTTAATGAACATTTTATTTCCACTTTCAGATTAATCATCGACAACGCGAAACAATATCGAGATTGAAGGTTTGACACGTTCTTATCTGTTTTTCCGGTTCTTTCTAGAAATCAAACCTATCCTTGCTTTCAATTACCGCCGTAGGTTCTGACAAAATAGGTCGAAGAATGATAGTTCATTCTTGTAACCTTCTCCCAATCAAACTCATTAACTTCTCCTTGGTTTGTAGATTCTTCCCTCTATTGGCGTAAACATTGTAACCTCTTCCAAAATGTTCCATCTGCATCTTCTCGTTCATTATCGACCTCTCCATCATTCCTTCTTTATAAAGTTCTCAAATCATGTGTGTTCAAAACAATTTTCTTGTATCAAAACAATTTACTAAGTCCTTATCAATCCGGCTTTAGACCTGGCCATAGTACTACTATCCTCCTTAAGTGACTGAGATATTAGGGTTGGTGTAGAGAACACCAAAATCACTGTGTTGGTGCTGATTGATTTATCGAACGCCTTAATACTTCGGTCACGACATCCCTGTTAGCTTTCCTGTCTCCTTTATGATTTCTCAAGAAAGTTTGGACTGGTTCTTTATATCTTCGGGCGCCAGCAGTCAGTAGCATTTGATGAATTTTATCTAGTTGGTTGATATTCTTCCGGTCCAAAGGCGGTATTCTCTCCATTATTATTTTTCTTTTATTAATCTCATTACTAAAATATTCAGTGTTGGTACCATCTGTATGCTGATGACCAAATTTATGCCCAAGCTAGCAAAGATAAACTCCAGAAACTTTATAAGTTCACACGATTTAGGGTCTAATAAACGCTGGTCTGATGGTTGGGTATTGTTAATCCAGGAAAATGTCAAGCCATTCTGGTTGGCAGTTCCTGAATATTGACGAAACTCGACGTGCTCTCAGCTGCCAATTGTCATTGACGGCTCTCCTATTCCTATCAGCCAGAGTGTTAAAACCTGGGTTTAAACATAGATACTCATTAAGCTGAATTCACATATTGCAGTATCAGTCACAAAGTAAACCAGGCTATGCGGTGTTTGTACAGGCTTAAGAACTTTACCTCGAAAACAAAAGCAACGCTCGTGCAGACTTTGATTTTCCTCTCATGACTATGGTGACATGTTTACTTCGACCTGAATGCAGATCACCCTCAATAAACTCGCCGGCTTCTAAAACTGATCGATTTGTACCACGCTGGTCCAATGCGGGTTGGACGACTTTTACCATGCCTATCCGTCGCATGGATCATCTTCCTTTTAGACAATTGGGTGATCGGGTCCTAATTCAACCTAAAGGGAAACAACGATGAAAATTTGTTGAGTCTCCGCAAGATTCGAACCTCGACCTCCGGTTTTCTGCAACGCCTTCCACTAGGCTACGGGGGTGTATTCAACTCCGAATGATCAGTCTCTCTTATCGCGCACAACTTCAGTGGCTACCCATTCGGCAAAACGCTCTCCGACCTTCCACTCTTTTTACTTTTCTAGACTCTCCTTTCACCCCATCCTAATATCGTCGTAACTTTAAGACTTCTGTGAAGTCAAACAAGAATCTTCGTTCCACGTATAATCGTCTTCCTTTCAGTGTCCCTATTCACCGTTCTGACTTCACGCATTCTTCATCTAAACCAATCGGTCCAAGTGGGAAAACTACCCCAGAATCAGGATGGCTAAAACTCTGTTGAGTTCAAACGAAAAGTTCGAGAACACCTACCAAACAGAAGTAGGCTAAGGCTATCAATGGTCTGTATCTACACATACAATGTATGAATATTATTTAATTTGAGTATATATATTATTGTATATATATTACTATCTTTATTTGTTTATGTGTACATATTTATTTATGTATGTATATATATATTTATATATATGTAGAGTTTAAGCACTGGAAACACTTTATTGTTGTATAATTAGCATTTATTTTTACACACTCGTCGTATTGCGACGTACATCTTTTCTTTCTGTCAAACGTCACTTGTTCGTACCATAGATAATAAATGAAAAGAAAGTGAAGATAATAAATGAATGTAAACAAAATATTATTAATTAAATTATAACCACCTACATTTCCCACACTGGCATCCTACTCACTCATCTGCCTCAGATGAGTCTGAAAGGAACTGTATAGTGAACCACGGCTTCGTCATATCAGCTGAGCTTGAAGATTTATCGATCCTTCGCCTTGACCAACTTTCAAGAGGTCATACAGGTCATTTCTCTTCTTCCTTATCACCTGATAGGGCCTAAGAATTTTGGGTAAAGCTTGTGAACAAATTGGGTCCTCTTAATGGCAACAAGTCACTAACACTGACTCAAGAGCCTTCTTTCTCTTCTTATTATAGTTCTTTCTGTTCTCTTCTTGGATCTTTGTATACTCTCTTTTGCTTTTACTTTTAATTCGTTTCTTTATTATTAAATTGCGTATTTCTTCATCTTCAATTATTTTTATTATATCATCATTAAAATCTTTAAGTCTAGTCCCAGTCAGTAATTCGAAAGGTGTCATACCAATGCTCCTTTGTATGTCCATTAATACTTACTTTGAAGTGAACTAATCTTTCAGTACCACTTAGCAGGATCTTCAGCAGTTAGCTTAGCAAGTACACTAACTATAACTTGGTGTATATCGCTCGACTGTCCATTGCCTCTTAGTTGACCCGTCGTGATAGTATGATGTACTGCATCCCTCCTGCTCACAGGAACTCTTTGAAGCGTTGGACGTAATGAGGCATTACTGATCACTTATAATTGCCTGTGGCGAACCAAATGTCTGCTGTTGGAGTTCAGCTTCCCAGAACCTCTTTTGTTGACGTAGTCTTTGTAGGATAGATCCAGGTGAAGTTAAGTAAATCCATCAACTTACAGTGAGGATGTATATCCTATAGTTTTTAGTTCGTAGACGTAAGGGGTCCAAGATGGTCTATGTGGTACAAGGCAGTGAATATGTCCTTTAGGTAGAGGATGCAATAGCCATCTTTCTTATCTCTCTTATGAGACACTAAGATGAATTCGACGCAATTATCAATAACAGATTTAATCTTCTTCTTCAGATTGTCAATATGATATCTTGTACCACCATCTCTTCAGTCTTAACAATTCCAAAATGTCCCTTTTCGTGACTTCATTCTGCATTCTTTTTGGAACCACAATTAGCTTCCTACCGTCTTTGACTTTCCACAATGTACCATTCTCAATAAAATAATCTTGGTGGGTTCTTTCTCAAAAACCTTTTAATTAGTTCTATCTTATATCATCTTCTTGAGCTCTTTTCAAGCGTGTAATAATGTCTTGTAAGTAGGACAACATTTAGTGGATATCTGCTTAAAAGCATCAGCATGTTTCGTATTATTTCCGGAACGATGTTCAATAGTGTAGTCATATTCTTCCGAGTAAGAGGCCCAACTTACACACTGTTACAATTTTAAACTTATGCCCAGTAAATAAACTCTAAACTTTAACTGCTTCAGCAATAGCTAGTATTTCTTAGTAATAGCTATGGTATCTTTTCTTAGGTGAAGTCTTTTTACTCATGTAGTATGTAGGATGTAGTTTGTTATCTTTAAGGTTTCTTTGGAGTAGGATGCGCCATAACCTTCTGTACTCGCGTCTGTATGAACTTCTGTTTCAATTCAGGATCATAAACATTCAATACAGGGTGATTGACATAACACCTGTTTAATTTTCTCAAATGCTCTCTCACAGCTGGAATCAAAGTTAGAAAATAACACCGTTCTTAAGTAATTTTGTAAGAGGATTAGTAATAAAGAGAACAATGTGATAAACTTCCTGAAATAACCTGTTAGTCCCAGAAAGATTGCAGCGATTTCAAGTCTTTAGGTTGGCGAAGTGAGCTACAGCTGAAATCTCTATCTTCCAAGAGCATTATCTTTCCAGCGCTAACAACATATCCCGAATAGTTAACCTTCTTCTGTAGAAAATGGCATTTTTCCAATTAAATTCTAAAGCCAAATAATTAAATCCTGAGCTCTAGTAAATACTTTCTTTAGTTTATAAATTGCTATTTCTTCTGTGGTGCTAGGTAGAATAAGGTCATCTTAGTAGGTTTATTTAGTACTCATCCAAAATAAGGTCTCTAAATACATCATTAATGAAACGTTGAAAAACAGATGGTGCCAAGACAATCCAAATGGCATCTTATTAAATTCATACTGGCCCTGTGGAGTCACAAATGATGCTATCTTCGACTTTCAGGATGTACATTCTCATGTAGAAATTCATTTTTAAGTCAACGTTGTAAGAAATTGGCGTGCCTCAGCTCTATCTATCTGGTCTTCTATAAGTGTTAGAAAATCTCTTCTTAATTATCTTGCTATTAAGTTACCAGTAAGTCTATGCACAATCGGTATTGACCATCTTTCTTCTTAGCTAATACAATTGGACTGGTAAAGTCACTAGAGCTAGGTTTTATAATTCCATCATTAAGCCATTCACTTATCTGAGCATTTACAAATTTTAATTCAAGAGGTGATAGTCTTCTAGGATTCTGGTATACAGGATTCATCTGATAATAATATTTTCAAATTTACTCGAGTCTTTACTTGCCTTGGTCGCTTGTAGTTCTTAATAAGATTTTTACTTCTCCCTAAGCTTTGAGCATTCAATATTAAATTCTTCCTCTTTGTGATCATCTAGTGTTTTAAGATGCAGGATCCTCTTAGCAACAATATCCTTTGCAGTGAAATTCAATTCTACTACATCTAGTATAGGGTTTCAAGAATAATGTCTACAGGTATTACATCGTCATCAACAATGTCAGTGTTGTTTCAAAACAGCAATCATCAATCTGAACCCTGGCTGTGAATAATCCTTTAGTCGTTACTTCATGTTCAGCAATCCCAGTTAGAATGATCACTGAGTCAGGATTATAATCAGGACCGTTTATAATGTTGTATTGAGATTCTTTAACCAGATTGACATCACTACCCGATTCTATCAATACAGTAAACTTGACTTCATTTATCTTAACATCATCTTTGGGTGTGAGGCTTTCTTTCTAGCTTGTAGTGGAATATTCAGGCTCTTCTTTCTGATATCAGGACATTGAGGTCGACTTGTGTCCAAAGTTGTTACATCGAACACTTTATTCCCTTTGTAGGTTAGGACGATTGATGGTCGGTATCACCCAGTTAAACATCTCATCTTTGGTGTAGGCTTCTGGAAATGTCTATTATGTAGCCTTGATGTTGATGGCATCGATCTTTGAAACGGAGCTCTAGCTTCTTCCGGAATTCCTTCATATTAGCTGCTCCATATTATATTGATTTATTTGCTTCTGCATCTTGTATACCATCCACAATGTATTCCATAATAGCTTCATCTTCAATATCTCCCAATAAAGCCAGCTCTTTTATGTGGAGAAATATTGTTAGGTAGTTTTCGTCTGATCTCATCTTACGTGCAGCAAGTCGTTTATGGATATGGCACTTACTAAGTTTTCTACCAAATTCTTCTATTAATCTAACCTTTAAACTGTCCCATAAACTAAAACTTCCCATTGATCTGAGAAATAATTGTGAGTACCAATTAAGTCTCTTGGCGTAAATAATTTTCTCAATTGTATTCCATTGCATTAGTCCGGCAACATCCTCAAACTTGTGAATCCATGTTTTAATGGCGTAATTATTGTCTCCGCTAAATGAAGACATTGACTTTTCTAAATCAGTAAAAGATATCCTTGGAGTGACAGTTGCAGGTAAGAAGCAGTCCGCACTATCGTCTTTCTCATCATCTTTAGTCTTTTTCGGTGGTATTCTTAACTAATCATTCAGGCAGTCTTATGCGTAAAATATTCTTCTTCGAGTATGAAACGTTTTAAGAATGCGCACAAACTCGATATTACGTCGTACAATATGGAGTATTGAACGCAACCACCGGTATAACGGTTCACACGTGCAAACTTTGTTACAATATTTTCAACGCTTGAAATCTTTCGTAATTGATCTTCAACAATCTTCAATGTTTTTGACTTCAATTCCGGACCACACTTTTATGTGGATTTAGGCATGAAAACACTGTATTGTTGTATAATTAGCATTTATTTTACACTCGTCTTATTGCGTCAGTGACACCTTTTTCTTTCTGTCAAATGTCACTTGTTCGTACCATAGATAATAAATAAAAAAGTAAAGATAATAAATGAATGTAAACTAAAACTTATTAATTAAATTATAACCCTACATTTTTTTTTAAGTGTCATTCAACAGTGTTTTTTTACATCTATTGTCTGTACCTTTTTGCTTTTATTTTTACGCCTACCACTTATTTTCTTAATCACCCAAAGGTTGACTGGGAGACATGCCACTGGCATTAAGTCCACCTTTGTCCCTTAATGAGAAAGAAATGAATCTTAAATTTTCAGAATGCTTTAGTGGATATATTTATTTATTTTAGACCGATTTCCCAAACAGGTTATCAATTCGGATCGGATTTTAGTTTTACAAAGAAGATAATGCACTGCTCCGTAGCCTCAGTGGTATGGGCGTGTGCTTTAGAAACTGGAGGTCGTGGTTCGAATCCTGCGGGGACGCAACAAACTTTCATTGTTGTTTCCTAGTTGGTTAGGGCAATTTGGGCGATCACCCAATTGTCTGAAAAGTAAGATGATCCATGCGTCGGATGGGCATGTAAAGTCGATCCACCCACCAACCCGCATTGGACCAGCGTGGTGGGATACGGTCCAAACCCCTAATGGATAGGGTGTATTAGGGAGGCCTAGTCCAGCAGTGGACTAAAATAGGCTGATGATGTAAAGAAGATAATGAATAGTTTTTGAGTATTACAGTTATAATTAATGTATGTGAATATATAAGAGCTGATGATGATTCATCCATCACTAGTTCTACCATGTTTAGTTTTAGTTTATGTTGTCTGAATTCAAAATAAATATTTAAATTATAATAAACTTTAATATAAGTTAAAATTTAAGTTAATATCTATGGATTTCAGCTTTATTCTGTGTGCAATAAAGGTTCGATATGCCTGTAACGTTTCCGGTACCCTAATTTTTTTCTGTTTTTTAATTTAATTTTAAAGATTGAACATTCAATAAAATTTATCGTTCTATTAAAGTAAATATATAATGGCAACTGATGGGACAATTATAAATTTCTTTTATTAAATTTTTTAATAAAATAGTGAAAAAATACAAGTTTTTCTGCTAAAACCATCAAACAAAATTCTTTTATCAATAATTTTTCAGCAAATTACGAAGGCTACAGGATGGTTTTAAAAAATGCAGATAAATTATAAAGTAATTTAAAAAATTAATTTACAATTACAGTTAATTAAATCTAAGCAGATTCTCGACATCGAACAAAAAGTGACGTTCCCCTGGTGCATCCAGTTTAGTGTATCGGTACTCCGTCCAACTTCTTGCTGTGGCATTCCGAAAGTGGGAGGATTGGAAACAAATCCCAATAAGGGTTCGTTATCGGAATGTGCGGGGATTGAATATTTCCAAAATATAATTGTAACATGTGATTGGAATTTGTATCGGTGGTCATGCAATCGATTTCCACAAATGAATGTAACCCTCCCCCATGTTAGGACAATCAGTCTTTTTGGAAGGGGTCGGTTAATTTCTGATCAACCCTTTTTGTTTGGGGGATGCATCTTGGTTTGGGATACTTTTTTTCAGTTAATCGTTGCTGGCAGGTTGATCTTTTTTCGCGGGATCTTTAGCCTTGTAAAAGAATACACGCAAATCAATGTTATTCATAAATTAAGTCTTGGTTATAATTTTTCCTTTTTCAAATAAAGGGGGAATTAGAATTTTTTAGGTTGAAGTTTTTCCAAATTTGGCACATTCAGGTAATGGTTCTTGGAGATATTCTTGTTTTCAAATTGCCATTCCATAATTTTAATGGTTGTCCTTTTCGCGATCGTTGGAATTCATAGGTGTTCAATTAATTAAATTTTTGGTCTGTAAAATAACTTCATAATATTTGGGTCTTTCCTTCCATGTTATCTTATTTAGTCGGGTGGAAATTTATTGTAGGCTTTTGTGTTCTCATCCCTTGGGTTGTCATGATTCTTGGTGGTCATGAGGTGTTGAAACAAAGTCTGATCATGTTAAATAGTTTTCTTAGTCCTAGATCACCAATTTCTTCCGGACACTTTTTTGTCCTGAATCTTCCGATGAAAAAGGTAGGTGGGGATTAGGTCTCGGATTTTGCCCGGAAATGGCTGGTTTGTAGGTTAAAGGTGTAGGCGACAATGGGACCTTAATTAACAACTTTACCGCTTAAAATAGTAACCCTAATTAAATTATTTCTAAAATTCTATAATCTATTTCAGTCTTCCTTTTAACTTACCTACAATATTCTTCTTCCTCTCTTCTTAACACCTACAATATTTTTTAATTTGTACTAAATAACTTTGAATAAGGCCATCCTATAAATATTGGGAAATTCTCTAAATTATTGAGCTCATTGAAAGGTCTTCAACATTTTCTAAAATAAGTAAATTTGTCTTTACAGATCTGTATCCTTTTTCTTTCTATAATTAAAACCCGAATTTTTTTTTTGTTCTATCATCATTTGGGGCATGGATCCAATCTTTATTTAAGCGACTTATTAAATTCAGTTTCTAATTTATTTCATTTCCTGTAAATCGGAACAGGTTTTTATTTTCATCTGTATAATATACTAAAATACTTTTTAACATCCTAGACCGTCAATGAGCCTTTTCCCATGGGAAGAAAACAAGACGATTTCATATTCTTCAAGTTTGCTAGAAAGATGTTTAATTGAATCAAACAGAAAGTCTTTTATTTAATTGGGGTCGGAAATTTATTTGATTTCGGACTGATTTTCTTGGTTTTGGATTAGTTTAAGTCTACTATTTAAAGGGGGTGGTGGTGACTATTTTGTCGGTCCTAATTTGGGTGATCCAGGTCCTTCCGTGGTGAGTCAATTGTTGATCGTCCTGGGTCACACGGAGTGTGAAGTTATCCTTAACAAGGTGGGATCTGGGTACCTTTATGTGACTTTGCCTTTTTCCTTTTTGGTGAAATAGAATTGGGAAGTCCTGAGAACGGTATCTTTGTGTATGGGGCTGTTTTGTCTATTTCAAGGTTGGGATAAAATTTTTGGTTGGGGAATGTCCTTTTCAGGTTTCTTTTGTTTTTGTTGCATTTTGGTCTTAGAGATGTCTCATTAATTGTTCAAATAGTCTCATCCTATTCTTGTGGTCGCGTGAATACTGCTTTAAAGGTCCGGATAAGTGATGTCTGGGCCAAGGGTAAATGTCCGGTTATTAATCAGTGGTCCATCTTAAAAATATGGATGGGAATATTATAAGCTAAGGGAAAGGCTTAAATTAAAACGGGTTCATTGGGTCTTAAATCTGATATTTTATTTCAGTGTAGGTGAAATCGTTCTTCTTTATTGTCGTTCGTGAATCCAAAATTTTGGGTGTTGAATTTTGGTCAAAAATTCAAAAAAAGTTGGTTTTAATTCCTTTATCGTGATTTAATTGGGACGCCGGTGAGAAAACGTTTGGGGCCCGAACTATGCTTCATGCATCCTTGGAAAAATACGCGGGGTATTTAAGCGTCTGATGGTAAATATTTCGTTTGTGAAAGAGATCTTAGAATGATTTTGGTTTTTGGGGACGGAACGACCAACAATCTCTTTTTAAAGTTGCGATCGTATTTTGATTGACCAAATATTTGTTCAAATTTAAATTTAGATTCAAATGGTTTCAGTTTGTTTTTTCCCTACAAACAAATTTGTCCAAATTTATTTAAATTCTTCAAAAGTTTTTTCAGGTTGGGTCTTCTTTTCAAATTTAAAAGTTGAACTAGAGTCAGTATAGGTTTTTTCATATTTACAACAACTGGTGGCATCCTCATTTTTTGATGCGGATAAAGCATCAGTTGTTTATTTTCCCGCTTATATACTGTGGTGGTTTCTCCCTTTCTCAACGTTTGTTAACCCTAAATTCTTTCAATTCTCTCACTTGGTTTTATGATCAGTAAAATTTAATTTCCCAAATAAATGGGACAAAATATTTTAAATTTGATAGCTAAAGTTCCCTTTTTTCTCCTTTTTTTTCTTCCTGGGTTGGAAGTTCTAGATTTACCCAATTGGTTTGTCCTTCTATCGGCCCTGTGAGAGAACAGCGCCTTTGCAAAAGCCTTTAGTAAAAGCAAAGGGATGCAATATCGGGTCATTCACCATAAATTTTCATTTCCAAACGTTTAATATTATGTCAAAACATTATTTTCGACCCCAAACATTGGTCGTGGTTTGATTATTTTTGCAAATCAGGTATAAATTTTACCTAATAGTCCAAAAATTTTTATTTCGGTTTTGGGAATGGAAACTTTTTAACCGGGTTATTTTGTCGTTTTGTTTTATCCATCTCTCTTAATTGGCCCAGGTAAGTCTCAACTTCAAAACTCAGACATCCATCAATTTTGAAGTTTGACTCCTATCTTGTTAACCGGCCGATCCATAAAAAAAACTTATTGGGATTAGTAATTTCTTAAAACCCGACTTTTTTTATTATAATCAATCACGCCACGCATGGATATAACCTCTTAACTTTCATTCCTCCTACTCTGCCCCCGTTTGGGTATAAAGGGGCCAAAACTGGAAGTCGTGGGTTCGAACCTGGGGACTCAAAAATATTCATTGTTGCTTCCTGGTTGGTTGGCAAGGGATCCCAATCATAAGATGATCCTCGTCGGATGGGGTGTAAAAGTCGGTCCCCCACCCGGGATTGAATGTGGTGGGATACGGGTCCCCAATGGATGGAGGTTTGGGAAAGGCCTATTCCAGATGGATTCCAGGCTATATTATTAATTGTCATGAAATTTGGCCTTAATTTTGAAGACTTGCCCGGAATAATTTTTTCAAAAATTTCAATTTCGAGTCGCTTGCTTTAAAGTAATAATGTTTTCTTAAAGTCAATAGATGATTCAAATTTTTTCTAAAACGTAAAATAACCCGACAAAAATTATGAAATTTTATATAAAAAAGGTCATATCGCCGTTCCTTTAATTCGTTAAAATCGGTAGTGTTAAAATAATCTTGGTGGTATGTATTTTGACTTGAATGGATCAATTACAGGAACGGTAAAAAACTTTTCTACCCGGGATAATAAATGATTGGCACCCCGGTCGATCCTTTTAGGCGTTTTCCTGTCTATGGTAGTTGCCTTTGATTGTAAATTAATTTCTTTTGGTTTTTCGGTTTAACCCTTCAAAATCCTGTTTTAGTACCTTTCCCCAGGTATCTAAAATACGTATATTTTAAGACAGGTCTGTGCTCTCCGGCATATATTTCGGTATAAGGGTCATAACAATTACGTAACGCGTCACTATATCGCTTGGATCTCATAGTCCAATAATGTTAAACCGTTAAAATTACTCTTTTGTAGTTTGGGGGGGTGGATTTTGCTTTTCAGTTGTCCTGTCAGTTGTCTTTGCGGAAGGTTTGGGAATGAGGCCACCCACCTTTGGTTGGGGCTGTTTTGGCGAATAATTTTCCGTTGTGGTCCAACATTATTTGGGCCTTAATTTGGAGGGGTCCTAAACATTTGCTGAGTTCTTGTTGGAATATGTGATCCGACATTTTAGTCTATAACCTTAAATCGTTCTTTGGCTGACATTCATATTAACATTCTTGGTGTATTTATACTTTGGGAAATAAAAAGCACGCGCGTGGTCCAACGGTTGATAGTTTACTAACGTATTTTATTTAAATGAAAGATGATGGCGGCATTTTCTATCCGGCAAATATTTTCTCTTTTAAATAATATATTAATTATTGAAATAAATCATTCTGTGTTTCTTTTATGAATATTCAACATAATAAAAAAATAATATTTCAAACAACTTTTCACCATTAATTTAAAAACAAGATTTTAACCCAAACCTGAACTAATTGGCCTTCACTTTTCTTTCCTTTGCATTCATTTAAAAATTAATGTTAAAAACTTAGCAATAGTAGCAATGTTTTATTAATAAAAAAACTACAGCGATTACTGATCGACTTTATATTGACCATCCAATAATAATAACAAAAGGGGACAAGGGAGAAGAATTTACCCCAATATGCGATAAGTTGGCCTCAGACACGTAAAAGAACGTCAAAACCATTCGCCAACCTGAGATATGGATGTTTAAATCTTTTTACAAAAATTATTGGAATAATAATATTCAAATATGAATGTAGTAGTGTTTACACAACTGTTCGGTCGAAAAAGAATATATATTTAAGGTATGCCCCGGATCCCTTTAAAAGAAGATACGCTTTAATAATATATAACAAAAAGAATAAATGACCAAAAAGAAAAAAATAATAAGTAATTTGAGAGGTATTATTAGAGAGCATTTCCAAGAAGGCTGGATATCGAATATTTTCATCACGTTAGACCAGAATAAGCCTTATCAAATATAGCATACTATTATTTAGTTGGATTTTGAGAGAAATTGTACAAATTTCTTTTATTTAAGAATAAGGCTAAATGGACTTATTTTTGGAATAATTCTTTACTTTAGTTCACTTCAAGACTTATATTTACAATAATTAATATAAGTAACTTTACCTAGAAAGGTTAAGTTTAAACTCTAGCCTAAATGAGGGTTTTTAAATCCAATCTCAAAGGGCCAGAAACTTGGGCAACATTAATTGTTGATTTGGTATTTTCCAAAACAAGTCAAATTCTCATTCTGCAGTCAAGTTTGTTCTTCGTTTAAAGTCGTTAATGTAGAATTTACTTTAACAATGATACGTCCATGATATTTATAAGCATAAATTTAATAGCCATGTCTAATATGGTTTTCGTTTTTGTATAAATGGGGAGATAAAATTTCAAAAAAAAAGCTTAGTCTTTTCAATGGTATAAATAATTCGAAAAGGCTAAAAAACCTACTTAAATCTAAGTTTATTATAACTATCTATTTACTTATATTTCCTTTACATACTTTTTTAATCGCCATTTCGCGTCCGATCTTCATAACAACCAGACAAAGGGATAATGTTAACCATGTAGAAGCTCCATTTAATTCATTGATTTAACCACGGGCCCCGGCCCTGGGGAGCGCCTGCACCCACCGCAAAAGAAACATATATATAAACTCCTTCGCAATATTCATCATCAGCCTGATAGTCCACTGTTTGGAATGGGCCTCCCCTAATACCTCTCCATCCATTAGATTTGGACCGTTCCCACCACGCTGGTCCAATCGGGTTTGGTGGACCTTTCAGCCCATCCACGCATGGATCATCTTTCTTTTCGACAATTGGGTGTCGGCCCAAATTGCTTTAACCAACAGGAAAAAAAAAAAATTTTTGGTCCCCGCAGGATTGAACCCGACCTCCAGTTTCTGGCAAGCCCCACCACTAGGCTGGGCGCGCAAATTTGCCAATTAAAAGATTTATCTTTAATTTTTTTTGGTGTCCGTTCTTTGTCCCAAATTAACAAAAAAAATCTAAAGTACTTTTAACCAAAATAATTTTGTCATCTTGGACAACTTGGTCGATAGGATGGTAAAAAACTCTTTCAATCCAAGTTAGCCCGACGATACGCCGTTGGAAAATAATTTTGATTGGTTTGTGTATATTAAAGATGGCCTGTTTAGTTCGAAATAGTAACCTAAAAATAGCAAACCATGAAAATTTTTTTTAGTAAATTAAATTAATACTAATTAGATCTTGTTTTAAACAAAAACTTAATTTAATACCAGGCCATTAAAGGCCTGGTGAATATTATAAAATGGTTTAATATGCGGTAAAATTCTAAAATTAGAAATGTTTTTCAACCAAAATTAAAAGTTATGCGGTATCTAATATAAGGGAAATATTTTGTCGATATATTCATGATAATGGGGGATTAATAAATTTTGTTTTTATTATTTCATTTGTTGTTTTATTTTAGGCCAAAAATCACTTTTTTCTTTGTTTTTTTATAATCATGCAAAAAGTATAAAATTTTATCTTTGGTTTTAATACCAATCTAAAAACAAAAAAAAAAGAATAATCATTTTTAAAATTAACCCTTTATTATATTTTTTGCACGTCATAAACAGAAAACATATTTTGACATTTGTCTGTTATTTTAAATCCCAATGTAGACGGGGTCCACTTTTAAGGAACAAAGAAAAAGTTAAGAAGTCGCTTTTTGAAACTATTTTTTATAACTAGCTACTTTATCTAGCTACGAAAATAAGTTACTCAACATACGGGTTTACTTTGTTTTTAACTATAGGTTTCCGAAAGAAAATAACGGTTTGGTTTGATGAATATTAAATCAATATATTAACTTTTCGGCATACTTCTCTGTTTAAATTATAAAATTTTTATTGATTGATTATTTTTATCGAAACTATGATTTAAATAAAAAATTACTTGACGGATTTAAAAATTGGTTTTTATTTTTACAATGAGAGATTAATATTTACTGTTTATTTTCAGTTTGTTGTGTTTATACTTTTTGAACGATTTTTTATGACATCTTTCCCTTAAATACACGTTCAGAAAATAAAAAGAAAATAAAACAAATTTAAAATCTTGATCTGTTCATTTTACTTTTGTTTAAATAACTGCTGGTTTCGGAATCGCAAGGCATTATTTTCCAACAGGGCCCCAAATGTGGTATCTTGGTATTGCCTGGTTTAAAAAACAAATGCATCACCGCGAGTGACCGCATTTGGTCGGCTCCCGCCTTTCCAAGTCCGATCTGCCATCTCTCCGCACAGCCCGTCAGGGGCGATGAAAGAAATATTTCGCTCACTAACTGACGAACAAGACGACGACGGCCGAGTTCGCTGAATAAGTGTTTACAAAATTACTCAATTTTCGGTTTATTGGTTTCAATCCGGGTAACCAGGTATTTAACGATGATGGAAATAACGCCACGCCTACAATCCAAATCTATTTTTTGAAATTCAACTTTAAAATTTTCGTTTTACCAATACTCAATTAGCGTATGTTTTTTATACATTTACCCCATTGTTCCGCTCCTAGTACTCAAATTTTATTAATTATTTTATAAAGGATAGTTATGAGCTTCTTTTTTGATAATTGTTTGATGAATAAGTTTAATAGATATTAAAGAAATAAAGAAAATTTCGGCGTCAAAAATCACAATCTTATGATTAAACTGGAAACCAAAAAAAAGACTTAATCTGCTACCTAATTGCTTTGAAAAGATCTAAAAAAAGTCGGGCAAATTTATGTTTTAAGCAAACCTGAAGCCTTTTTTAATTTTAAAACATTTCAAAATTGCGATAAAATACTTACATTACCAAAATAATAATTATTATTAAATAAATAGTTAAATAAAAGTGTGTTTACATTTATAGTTCATCAAAAGTTATTGCAATGAAAAAATCATTTTATGTGCATATAACGTTTTGTACTTGACATTTTGATTAAATGAATACCTTAAAAGATATTACATATTTAAATTCAGTGGCGAAAACCGCGGTATAGTTATTTACAGTGGGCACTTTGTCATCGGCTTAATTGCCCAAAACGATTATATACTGTTTGGAGTCGGTTATATATATTTTTTTAATTCAGGTTTTGAATATGATTTTTTTAAATGATAGTTACTAGCTGCCAGGTGTTCCCATTATAAACTATTTTAAAATATTTTATGATTGATTTAATAGATATTTAAGATATTACAATAATTATTTTAAAATCAAGGCATTAAAATAAACCTCATGGATATGCGTTAAAATACCTACATAAATGTTTCCTTAAATGGTCCATTAAAGTCCGTGAGTAATTTATCTATGGGGGTAGCCAAAATAACTTTTTAATTGATATCTTTATATAAGCAATTACGTATTAAATACTTTAGATAACGCTGTTAAAGTTTACATTAAAGTAATGTATTTAAAAAAAAACTTTATTTTATATACATTAAACATGACATACATGACATATAGCTAAAAAATTATTAAAAGATAGTATAGATACAAAACACCGTGGCAGAAATCGGATCGTTTTGTACAGAGAGAGGGTGTTACCGTTTATTTCCGATAAGTTTATTTAAAGAAGACTTACCGTAAAAGGCTGCCCAATTTTAAAGTTTAATTTGACTGTTACTTAGGGCTCTTTGATAATTTATTGCAGGAAAATGCTGACACAGTTCGGAATTCGAACAAGAAAGGTTTTTTCTGAATACTCAATTGAACTTTAATTGGCCAAAGTCAAAGAAATTTCTTTTTTTAAAATTAGCGACCAGCCCCTGTTTCACGGGGCTTTTGTGATAGAAAAAATACAATATTAAGGGATAAAAATACCTTCCTTAATCACCTTCTATTAAAAATCGCATCGAAATCCGTAGCGTAGTTTGAAAGATTTTGGCAAACATAGGGACAGAGAAAAAGACTTTGTTTTATACTATATAGTGATATATCTATTTCTCTTCAGGGTTTTAAAATATAAATATGACATTATATAACACATTTTATAAAGTTATAAGTAGATTTAAAATTACCAATAAACATTAAAATTGTTGTTTAAATTTTATTTGAAATTGAGATAATTTAAGTATTTTGCCACATAATTTTTACAATATTTTAAGGAAAAAATTAAAAATTCCACTTTTCACTCAACAACAACAAAGGGGCTCAGTTTGGTCCCCGGCGCCGCTCGATCCCCTCCCTTTGCGCCGCCCGCTTGGCCACCGTGGCCACCCCTCCCCGACCCGTCAAAAAGAAGAAGACGCCTTCGCCGTGCCGGTGACTGTTCAGTGCCAGTGTGGCCGGTAAAGTGTCGACGCGTTAGCGTACGCGCCTGGCGCAAAAAATTTGGCCGTCGATCGGGTGAGTGTTTTGTTTTGCCATATTTAATTTTCCCTTTCAGGTTCAGACACCTTCTGTTGAGATGGGACCAACGTAGTTTGTTTATAAGCCCCCATCTGATTCTTAATTACAACGACACCCTACGTGGTGATAATTAGATCATCTCCGCTTGCTGCACCAGGCAGCGAGGAACACCCAGGCCCAAAGGCGGGTTTTTTGTCGGGTTTCACCTCCGCTCACTGGGAGGGGGAGGGTGGCACCAACCCCGGCTTCACCGGGGTGGATATAGCGTTTTTGTTAAACAGTAAATTCCCGGGTAAATCCCAAAAATGCCGGCATTAAGTACACCCGTTATTGGCCCAACTTTGGGACTAAAGGACAAACCCGCCCGTCACTTGACGATCCCGCCGCCATCGATCCCCTGCGGCTCGAAACAAAAAATAAGGAAAAGGGGTCAAAGTCCGCGTTCTCGCGCTACGACCCTGGTTCCCGACCCGTCCCAGGCAGTCGGGGTTCCACCCGACGAGGAGCAATCCGAGGACTCAACCCAACCCCGTCGTCCGAATCCGAAATGGATTTTTGGGGTCGACCAACAAGCACGACATGACGCGGAGGTTTCCCCGAAGTCGCGCAAAAGCGCAAAAATAGGTCCCCGGCGTCTCGCCATATACCAGATCCACCCTCAAAGCGCCCAAATCATCGGGACGACCTTTAGCCGCCCCGGAACCTGGCCATCCCCCCAAACCCCCCTTACGGGAACCGGGCCTCCCCAAAACCCAAACCGCCGCCTCACGGCCATCCGCGCCGCCACAGCCAACCCCGCCGCTTCCGGCCATCAACCGGCTCCTCGAAACCCCACGCCTCACCCCACCAACGTTCCCGGGCAAAACCCCCCAGCCAGGGGGGCCCAAGACGGCACTTTCAAAAGTAAGTTCACGGCAACTGACCCCTACATGGGATCAAGTTGATATTAAACGGTGGAAGACACGTAATTTATCTTTCTTGAAGAAACTTTCATTATCACGCGCTCCGGATGAGGCTACTTGGACGGTCGTCAAAGGATCCAAGGAGATGTCCCACAAAACATCATAGATTTTAAAAGCAGGGGGAAACCTGCAATCCGGGCCCAAACAAGAACAAAAACCGGGTGGTCCTTCTGACCTTAGGCGCCCCAGAAAAAAGCGAAAAACATAACCCATTACCGCAACCTTAACCTCGCTCAACGGACCCCGCGCATGTCCAACGCCAAATGCGGGCACCGGTCGTCTGCCCGGCCAAGGCCCGCTGCGGGAATGTCCGGGACCACGGCACCCCGACTCCCGCGTCCCGGCAAGGACATCCTGTCACCTTTGAGGCCGGCATGCGTTCTGCCAAAACCCCCCCACGGCAAATTTAAAGCACCCAAACGGGGTGCCCCACCCCTGACCCAGGGGGTGCCATCCCCTTCCTTCCCACCACTCCGCCCGGCGTGGCAACCAATAAGCGCCCGCGTACCCCCACCGCCCGTTGGCAGCAACCACCGCCTCAAACCGCGCCGAGCGCTCCGCGTGGGCCGCACCACCGCACCACCCGCGCCCGCTGCGCCCCCAATGCTTTTGGGCGCTGGGGCAGCAGGCAAGTAGCTCAAAAAGATCGACCGCAGGCTGATCGTTCACCGCGGAATCGACGCCCTGGCTTGGGGTTCTTCCCATACTACGCGTATAGGAATATGATATTCGGGACATAATGGATACACCCATTAATTTTCGAAGGCCCGGGCCGTCTTTAAAACGCATAAAATGTCTTTTCGCAAAACCCCCGGTTAAAAAGGCGAAAAGGTCTTCTCCGCGAAACGAGTGACCCATGGTGGGAGACATTCCTCCCAAGAGGGAAGTCCGAAATTCAATTAAATTAAGAAATGACAGGACCGGGGCTGCCACGGCGGCACTCTCATTTAATAAAATCCCGCACGCGTAGAACGAAACCCGTCGCCTTCGCTGTAGGCCCGATCAGGTTTTGGGCTGACGGGACGCGCCTTTAAACGCCTGGTTTAATCTCGTGTAAAATCCATCCCAACTCGCGAAACCACTTGGGAAACTATTTTCATTGAGGCGCCGTCATTTTGGCCGGCGACTTCTGGAAAACCCGATGGAATGATGTTAACCCCGCGAGGTTTGTCAAAGACGCCTTGAAGCACTTAATTTTCGTTCGGTCCTTGATGCAAACGCACTTTCCTCCTGTGAATCATAGAGGATGGCTTGATATTCCCCTCCTCAAAATCCAACCTCCTCGAGGCATGGGTCATCAACGACCTAAATGACCATAGACCCGTATCTCAAACCAGGGACCATGACTCACCCAACATCACCCTAAAACCATCCTCGGGCTGGCCGCCCGGGTCGCACCAGACTGAACTCACCCCACCTTGACCCACCTACAGTCCCAAAGGGTGAAACGAATTCCCGCTCATGCGCTCCAAAGTCATGTCCAAAGGTCGTCGAGGTTTCGGGCAAACCGGTGGAGGATAACCCCGCGGGCCTTGCCAAAGAATCAGGACCCTTGGCCAAGAGGGGGGATTCGTGCCCGATTGGTATCCGACCGAGGAACCGGGAGCTGGCGCCCGAACATCAGTCCAAGACGCGCTGAGTTCAGGGCGTCGGTGGGAAACGATTAACAATATGCCCCACGTCGCCTTCTGGCGATTCCTAAAACCGAAAAGGCGGTGTCGGACCCTCCCAATGCCGCCCCTCAACAATCCAAAGATCCCAATGCTCCTTTAGCGTTTCTCATAGGAAAAAGCCGAATCCCGGCGAAGGCCCAGGCCCAATGACCCGGGCCTCAACCGGTCGACCCGCTCACCCCGAAAGGTAGGAGCGAGGTCGACCGTTGAAAATCCGGCTTTAACGTCACCGGACCAAAAGCGAAGTCGTCAATTATCAAAAAAATTAAAAACCACGAAAGCCCCGGCACGATGGTTCAAACCGTAATTAAAATTTTACGACTCACCAATTAGCCTCCTGTCCCATATATAAGCAGTCTTCAAGGGTATTTTCCCAAACACTTGGAAGGACGCTGAATTATAGGGTTCCTAAAACCCGGCAAACCACCTTCCCAACCTACCTCCTCGTCCCTTAGCCCCTCAAACTTTGGGCCCGAACCCTAATCCTACCCGCCTAAACAATTTTAATTGGGGCCTGTTCCATGCAATTTGGCCCGGCCAAACACTCATGCAAACCAAGTACATCGTATTGGAAAATTGAGCCAAATGACAAGGGGTCAAAACAAGGATTTTTCTCGATTGGGAAAGGTTCGATAAAGGTGGCACGAAGGGAATACAAGCTTAACTGGGTGCCGACCGTCTCTCTCAAATAGAGACTTTCTCCGAATCAACTTTAGATACCGCTCGAGGGCACTGGTCAACCACACCCGGTCCAGCCCGGGTACCCCAAGGCCTGTTTGGGCCCCGGAATCACCCATAACCCGACATCCCATCCTTCAAAACCGTAAAACCGCCTTTTGAATGAACCTGCATTTTTCGATGTCCATCCCCAATCGGAGATCCAACCAGCCAAGACCCTAGGGATTTTTCGGAAATGGAGGATCAACAACCTTCAAAAGCGCAGCCTTCTGTTTTCCGAAACGAAAGCCGATGCTTCCTTCAAAGTCCGCCTCCTTGATTCCCCCTCCCTTGGGTCACAGACCAAATACCCGGGGTAACCTTTAAACCACCTATCCTTTGGCCCCACATAACAGGCAAAACAGGGGCCTTTGTCCCTCGCCTGTTCTGGCCTAATCAATCCCAAAAAGGTTTCCTGCCAAAGGTCTCCTATACGATGATCGTACGTCCATCCCTTTTTTGCCGTCCCGCTTTGCCCAATGCAAAACGATCCCCATAGACAAGCTTAAGTCCGGGCCAGATTCTGGGCAGGGCCAGGGTGCGCCTTTATTATCTGGCAACCAACCTGCAATGGACCCTTTGCCCACAATCCCAGTACCTTAAACAAGCATCCATCAATACTTTGACTCGGCTTGCAACATCCCAATGAATTGGTAAAGCGCCGCTTACGTACCAATCAATTCCGTAAAACAAAAACATAGGCGGGGCGCCAGTTCTTTGGGCACGGACGACGAAACAACTGTCAAAAGCACGTGGGAAAGCACTACGAAACGCCACCGCCCTCGCCTTCGGGGGAACAGTTCCCCCGTTCAGTAATATCGGCACGTTCCGCGATTTTTCGCCATTCCGATGGGGGTTAAAAAATTTCAATAATTGGTCCTAAAAGGACTATCGAGCCGAGGTTCCCGGCCCACGGGTCCCTCGATAAGGGGGGGCTGGACCCGACCAGCGGCTGATCGAGCCGAGGCTCGGGCCTGTGGGCACCCTCGATCCACCTTCGGGAAAACAGGGGGCCCGGAGCGAGGTCCCTTCAGGGTCCCTGGGGCCCCAAATAGAGGTGAAGCCTTGGCCCAAAGTTGCAAGCCCCTCGAACCCGACGGGTTGTGGGGAACCCACCAACCAGTTCATCCGAAAAAAAAAAAAAAAAAAAAAAAAAAAAAAATACTGTTTAAATTTACAGGAGGAATATATCACTTTAATTTTAATAACAGGGAAATAAAATTGATATCAAATTTATTTCAAAAAGGAATATATATTTCTGTATTAAATTAATCAATTTTTATATTTTTGAAAGATAAATGTTAGTGTGCAGAATGTAATATGAATATCTAGTCTCAATAATTTACTAGTTAAAACAAGGTTTAGTAAAGTATCAAATCTTTTTAATTTTATAACAGACTATTTTATTTATTTATAAAATATCACGTTATTTGTAATAAATAAAATCTAATGTTTGAATGAATTATGTATTAATTTCCGATGTTGTTTCCTTTGTTTAGTGGGAAGTTATTTAAACAGTATTGTAGGCTATTATTACGCTATTAGGTCATATTGTGTTTAATTAGCACGAATACAATGTCATGCACAAAACGGCACGTCCGGGATCGCATTAATTACTCAGCCACCCGTGTTTGAACGCTTCAAAGGAAACACTGCTCTCATAGACTTTCTGCTATTTGATGGTGATAATAATGTGACAGTTTAAATATTACGTTCATTTAACAATTACATTATATGGTTATAAAAATGCCCACAGACAGGCACATACATTTATGTATTAGTTTATATACTTAACGGTATTTAAAACTCTTCATTTGTATGAGAGGAATTATATCATAGTGTAAATTAGGTTACAATTGATAGCGCCTTTATTATTTAAAATAAAGAAATTGGTGAAATTACTAAGTCCTTATTAATATATTTTATTTGTCTGATTAGATTAAAGGTGAGTATGTTATTTAAGGCAGCGATTAAAGTTTCAGGATTGGGACTTAAACTAAGACTCAGTTAGGAGAAGTCAATAATGAAATATTTTAGGATAAAACATTTACCTCAAAAATAAATAACGAAAATTTAAATTTATATGCAATAACGAAAATTAGCTTTTTTCAATACAGCAGTGTAATTCATATGTTATTTTAAAGTAAATTAGTAAAATAATTTTTATTGGTCTTCTCATATGATTAAATATAAAAAGGAAAAGAAAACAACATTAAAGCATTAAAACTATATATTATCGGTGAAAATATGTGTATGACTCAGCCATTGATGACGAGGCGGACAAAAGTGAGAATCCAAAGCAATTTTCGCAATATCGCTGTCTTTGTAATTTTGCCGCTGAGAAGGTTGGCACTGGTCCAATTTAGCAGTCACTTGTGCCAAGCGGTATTAATGGAAAACAATTTTGTGGCACAATTATTAGAAAACCGTGTCAGTATTTATGATTTGATTCTCGTTAATTCTATTTGATTTGGGGAAAGATTTTGCTTAAACGGTCTTAAACATACCTATTGATCTACTAAAAGTATATTATATAAGATAATAATTACTATTCAAGTTAAAAGACATAAGTAAAGGATGGTGAAGCGATGCTTTCCTATGCTAAGACTATAACTTATAGCGAAAGTAAAAATAATAAAAGATGAATAATTATGCGCGCATTGGATCATTGACATCATTGGAAGAATTTAAAATGACGGTAAGTTGTCATGAAGAATATCGAACTTCGAACAAAAACTACCTCTAATATTACTGAAAATAGAAACATGAAATTAAATTCATAACATGATTAGGTAATTAAACATGTAACTATAATTAATGTTACATAACCGTCAATATTATCTCAAAAAAAAAAAAAAATATTATGATATTTTTTTTAATTGTGCATAATTTAAGTCAACAAATTTTGAGTGTAAGTTAATATAATCGTCTAGTTTATTTACCACCTTGTTTATTCGTCACTTGATTCGGTGTCATTTACTCCCGAAGGCAATAGTACACATACACCACTCCGTGGTAGTATTTCCACAGACGGTCCTCTGTACAAAAAAGGAACCTACCACTTTCTAAACTCAGCTTAAGACGCCATATGTGTGCTCGCCGTCATTTCTCCGCCATTTACCCAGATCTAAATCATGTTGTAGCAATTCCTGTGCGATAAAAATAAACCGTTGTGTTACCCTCATAGTCAGTGCCGATTGTTGACCTTAATCATTTTTGAATAAACGACGTTATACAGACGTGAAAACGAGATTTTAATTCAAATACCTATATACATTTTTATTCTTTATAAAATTTGTTGCACTTTACAATGTGCAAGAGAAAGAAAAGGCTTTCAGAAATGATAATGCTATTCGGCAGCTGATGCTAGAATGTAAGTTAAGTGTTTCCTTTAAATTTATTACGTTCAATAAAATATTTCTATGTACCCCTAGAAAAAGAAAAATGCTTTTGCCCGTTATGAGCCTTCTTTGTAACTTGGCAAGATTATAAAGAGTGATTAAGGTCAAAAGCTTTTAACGATAAAAAGTTTTATACTTTCTTCAGCAAGTGGCAATATTGTTTTAAATATTTATGACACCAAATTGGTTATAGGCCTCTTAACAAAACAATGTTAAAATGAGATGTTTATTCTTGCGAAAAAAAAATTTTTAGTTTCAATAAATTTATTGCACGTATCTTAAATGGGCTGCTTGCACATAAAATTATCAATCATGTATAAGTGAGGTTGATCATTTAGTAGGCTATAAACATATCATGCCCATTCTCCATCAGATCATGTGAAACTATTTCCAATTAAGATTATTTAGGGTGCTAAAAAGCACAAGAATTTCAAAAAGCAGGGGAGTACGAACATATGAACATATGAGCTAACATACAATTTGTAGATTGAAGATTTATTTAGTTAGAAGGAATCCCTCGGGTTGTTCATTTTTATACAGGGTGGCCCATAAGTCCTTTGAAAAGTAAAATTTGAATAAAACGAACAGGGCGCGTGAGCGTGCAAGGGAAGGGGTGAGTAACTCGTTTTCTGGGAATTTAGTCGCGATGGAGCGTTTTACCGGAGCGGACCGTGGTTTGTGTGCGCGAGTTTTATAAAACGACAATTCGACAACCGTTGCGTGACGTAAATTTTGAGAACACAAAGGTTTATACATCTTTGACGACACTCCAACTCTTCAAACGATTAAGAACTGGGTTGCTAAGTTCGAGGAGACCGGTTCGACGTTACGATACGACGACGATAAACTGCGGTTGGGTCGCCGCAAGGACGTCACGTACGAAACAAAACATAGACACAGTCTATTCGCGAAAATCCGACATAGTCAACTCGTAAGCGCGCCAGAGCATTAAACGTATCCAGGAATCGTTACAACGGATTTTGAAAAAGGTTTGCTATGCACCCTTACAAAATTCAGTTGGTTCAAGAATTAAAGGAAACTGACGGTATTCAAAGACAAAATTATGCGAATGAAATGTTGAATCGGTTTACTTTCTTCAATAACATAATGTTCTCTGACGAGGCTCATTTCCATCTTAACAGGCATGAAGTAAACAAAACTGCCGCTATTGGAGCCCCATCAATCCAAAACTTAAGCATCAGAAGCCCTTACATAGTCCGAAAGTGACTGTTTGGGCGCTATGACAGCCCATGGTATCCTAGGGCCTTACTTCTTTGAGGATGGCAGAGGGCGCGCAGCTACTGTTACGTCGGAGTGATATGTGGCTATGATTGAAGAGTTTTTCGTACCAGGATTGCAAAACTTTTCAGGCTTTATTGCCAGGACGTGGTTTCAACAGGATGGGTCCACTTCTCTCACACCTCTAACACTGCTATGTCCGTTATCCGTCAACTTTTTCCTGGCAAAGTGATCTCTAAGAGAGGGACATTTCCTGGCCTCCACGAAGTCCAGATCTGACCCGATGGATTTTTTTTTGTGGGGCTACCTTAGGCTAAAGTATACGCCACAAACCCGCGGTCAATTGAGGCCCTAAAGAAAACATCCGCAGAGAAATGACAAGCATTTCAGCAGTGACGTGCCGCGAGTCAACGACAATTTTAGACGTCGTTTGCAAGAGTGCCGTGATCGCAACGGATTACATTTAGAAAATGTTATTTTCAAGAAATAATTCCGTTTTTAAGCTTTTTTGTAAATAAAAATTTTATTCATAATGTAATTAGTTTTATTTAATTAATTTTTTTCATATCATAGGACTTATGGGCGGTGGCCCATTTAGGGAACTACTCAGTACGCGTAACATGGAATATGATAAAAATTATGAGAAAAAGAAGTCGAAAAAACTATCAAAACTGGAAAGTATAGCTTATAAAAACACCGTGGAAAGGCTAATGCAAGGAAACGCAAGTTTTTAGACAAAATGACACCTGAACAAAGAGAGATGAAGAGACTGAAAGATAGAAAATAATACCAAAGAAAAAGGTTGAAAACAAAGAAAGTTGTGGAGAAAAAATTCTCACAAAAATAGACAGAAAAAAAGATGATGGCAAATATTTTAGCTAACAGGCCGCCAGATTCTAAAAATAAGTTAGAAAACGACAATTGTGTGTCAAAGAAGAAATCAGGAAGAAAAAGAGGTTAAAAAAGATAAATCACAGGCTTACAGAACTGTTAAAAAAAAGAAAGATAAAATATAGAAAATGTAAAGAATCATTGATCGATTGCGGAAAAAAGTACAAAGAAATAGAAGACGTGAAGAAAAAGCATTGTAAAAGAATCCTGATACGCCTACTCGCAAAGTTGATGAATTAACAAAAGGACGTTCTGTTACTCCTGAAGTTCGTAAACATCTCTTATTTGGTGAAGTTTTGACTATTCAACTAAAAGACACCGTGATAAATAACCAAACAATTCTAAACAGCAAGAGGTTTTTCAAAATTGCGTCAGTGGCAACCTCATAAAAAAACATCGACTACTAAACAATACATCCGTTTCACTCCATGAAGTCACTGAAGATGAGGTAGTTGCTATCAAAACCTTATTATCTCAAAAGATAGATGCAATCCCCGGAACCATGAATGTAACTAAGATTATCTGGCAGAAAGCTTCTGATGTCACCATACTTCTGTATCAGTTTCAAAGTGTTGTGAAAAATTAAACTGCAGGCATTTCTGAGATGAAGATAGGTCGAAGATAACGAAAGTCGAGTGCCATTAGAAATGATAGATTTAGACAAAGAAAAAATGATGAGTTGCTGAGTTCCTTTCCAATGAGTAGGAAAGTATTTACGATGTCATATACGGAGCAGATAGTTCAGATGATGAGAATTCCAAAAAGTTTCAGATCGATTTCATGGAAAGAATGAGATAATTGTGCTGGTACATCGTACGGAAAATGATACGACAAAGACAAAGACATTTTTGTTAGTAATGCCACTAAAAATAAAAATATGAACACAGATACGTCGCAGTAGCTGACACTCAGTTGATGAAGAAGATGATGAAATAAAGGTAAGCGTTCTTCGTTGTCAGCGAAAATCAGCAAAGATATTTAAACATGAACAAAATGATGTTGCATATATCCCTTGTGGACAAGTTGTAAAGTTTGTTAATTTTACCTTCCCGAAATGACAGAAAAAGGTTTCACCATTACTTGTTTTCATGAGAATATGGACATATTTGAAAAGTAGCTTATTGCTAAAGTTTAAGTTCAATCTTTGATACTCAATTTATGTTGATTAATATAATTATACTTATAATATGATTATGCTTATAATGATCCTAATTTTAAAGACCGTTAGTTTTTAACACAATTTATAGATGAGTGATAAAATGATAGTTAAGTAGTGAATTATATTTTTCCTTATATCTTATGTTTGTTAACTGAAACTACAAAGTTTATTATTAGATTTTAAGTTTAACTGTTGATACTTGCGTTGCTCTTTCTTTAAGTAAAAAAGGTATAATACTGTAAATGTCATTATTTTCATGTTATAAAATTGCATAAACCAGACGTTTCAGTCATTTAGGATCACCCAAGTCATTATGGAATTCACTGTCATTTTGGGAACACTCCCATCATTTCGGGAACGTCAGAAAACGGTAAATTTATCAGTAAAGAGTAATTCAACAGTTAAATATTGCATATACAAACTAAAATGACTTTTTAACATTTGTATTTATATTATTAATTTAAAACGTACCGCACAAATGTATAAAATAAACGAAATAATGAAACGAAATTTAAACTAATTGAAATTCTATAGAGAATAATTTGAAAAACAAATATTTTTATTATAAAATATACAAAATAACAGATTCACCGATAGAGGGACAGATTATTTACAATTTCTTGTAGGTGATTATTAAAGACAATGGTTATATAATTATTAAAAATATTTGAAAAGTGTTCCCTGAAATGATCTAAAGCCCTGCATTTTTCTTTGGATAACAGGTGTAATTTCTAAAATACATATTTTTGTGTTCTTTAAGAAATGGTTCTTGACAAATGACACAACCGATTCCATTAGTTCATTTTTTAAAGACAATTTAATTTCTCAGACATTTCAAAACTTAAAATGCTCACCTCTCTGATTTTGACCCTTATATACAAAAGTTACAGAAAGGATTTTTAATTTTATAATACAAGGTTATGATTATTATTTATCATGAATCTTTGGAACTAACAATATTAAATGAACGCAGAAATATTTTTTTTAAGTAACAGAATAAGAAACGAGTCCTCGATAAGCAGGAACACAGAAGTAATATAATAATAAGAACACTATTTGTAAAGAAGATGGTCAAAAATTATGACGTTTCATGCTGATTCTGCTCTGGATTAATAAAAAGATCCACCAATGGTTTATTACATACTGAATTTTTGAATGGAATTCTTAGAAACTTGAAATCAGACTGAATACATATTTGTTTTTTAACCATACTAAGCCTAATCAAAACACAGACATAACAATGTGAACGATAATACTAATGTTGTTTTAGAAGTATTTTTTTATTACAGAATTTTTTACTAATTCATAATAGTCGTATTTCGTTATAGTGCTTAAAATGTTATTTTTATGCTAAGTAAATAATATTTAGATATATTCAAAAACAAGAGATAAAAAGATTAAAGAACTAAAATATTTTTCAGTTCTTGGTTTTTAATCTTTATGTTACAGTGTTCTTAACAGCGAAGTAACTTGAATGCAGCGAAGCGCTGATCATTAAAGAAACTGTAAAAGAAATGTTAAGATAAAGAGAAAAATGTAAAAGAAACACTTTCTTTTACAACGTACTTTAGATTAACTTGTTTTTAAAAGAGGATTACGAATAGATGTAAATCCATCCGTACAATATAAACACGAATGTTTGTTAAAGGTTGTTTGTTTTTTTGTTACCTTTATAAAGATCTGTTTCTCGAACTATTTTTGTTTCATTTTTATACTCCGAAAATACAAATAATGACGATGAATTAATTTGACTTTCTGTTGTATGGATAAAGGCGGTACTCGATCTACTGATTCTAAAAATCATGTAATTTCTAAAAGTTGAACCAAGAAATGTTACATAAAACTATTTATGATCATTCAGTAATAACACATAAAATGTGCGATGACATGAAGGAAGCTTCACAGTCTAGAAAATATAATTAAGATTTTTTCAAATAGTCGATCGACGATCTGAATATTTTGTTTATTGTACACTCAATTAAATATTCCCTTTTTTTCTATATTGTAAGACCGACAAACATATCTTCACTGGCCTTAATAAATCTTACAGTGAGCTTTTCACTTCTTTGAAAATCGCCGTGGCGCCATAAAAGTTTCAACTACTGGTCATTCAGCTAGATAAATGGACTCTCTAGTGGAAAGATTTTATAAAGATCAAACATTCTATATCATTTTTATAACATAATATCCCTTCGTATTTAGGAAATTACGTTATTAATTATATGACATATATATATATTTATAATTAAGTAAGTAAATAAATTAAAACATCTTTGACAAATCTATTGCGTTTAATATTTTATTGCCTTAAAGCTTTTGAACAAGAAAGGTTTTGTCTTTATTTAAAACAAATTCCATTTTATATTACACGCGTAAAAGAATATTGCTAGTTATTAACATCTGTTTGGTAGTTCCTCAACAATTGCTTTATTGACTGTTGTCGTAGTCATTATTCGACTTCCTATTGTAAAAGATTTCGTATATAAATATTATTGATGCAAAAGTTTGTAAATAGGGATTTTGTTGCTCTTTAGTAATAACTACCAGATGGATTTTGATGAAAATCAATCTGATGGCAAATAAAAAAAAAGTATCAAGTAAGAAGAAAAAAGGTTTTCGGCGAATTCGTCACCAACCGCCAAAAAGTCTTGTCTTTAAATATTTTATTCAAATTAAGTCACCACATGGATGATACCGTAGAGCAAAGCTAGTAATATCATTTGGTCACTGCCTTTCAAATTATTTCACCATTTAATCCATTAATCTCGCAATTAACTTTTGGGTTACGAGATCAGTTGCCAATCGCTCTGTATAAAACTGTTAATCGGGTAAACCTAGTTGGATTAGAAGCAGACTCGACCTTATAATTAATTCCAAAATGTAATTATCGTCACAACCCTGCAAGCAAACATTGACGGAATTTATTTATTTAAATATAAAGTTATTATTTAAATATTTATTTAAATATAATATAAAGTACAGAATAACTGCATAACCTTAGGATACTATTAGTTCATTTTGATTAAAATGCAATTGATTTTTATATTTTTAATTCAGTTATTGTATTTTGTTTTTAATGTCAAAATTGGCTGAATAGACATTTGGGTTTTCTAGAGCAAATATTGGCCTCAATTTTTTTATTGGCTTGAAATTGAAGTTCATGTGGTTATAATTATTAAAGCTATCATGGTTGTAATTATTAAAGTTTTTAGAATTAGGCAGTTAATGTAAAAGTTTTATTTTTTTTAAGGAAAAAATCAATAGAAATGTAAATAAATAAACACAGTAATATTAAGTCAAACTCAAAAAAGTGTTATTCAACTAAGGCACTACTGAGCACTTATAAACGTCAAAAATGTACCACCACTTCAGACTGAACCGGGAAGAAGCTTTGGGTCCTTTTTATATTCATATAAAACTTTATTTTAAATAATGACGGAATTTAACTACTACATCGATTATACAGTCTTACCAGGGGCTTTACTAGAGCAGAGTATCAATCACTTGCACACGTCTAGGCCGTCAATATTTTTTAAAAGAATAGCAGCTTTAGTAGCTTTTTTTATTAGTGTTGTTTTAACTACTTTACAAAAGCTCGTATCATTTAGTAATTTATGGCTGTCATTTAACTTAATGTACATTTTTAGACTATTACACAAAAAAGTTTTCTTTTTCCAGTAAAGCAAAACCTAGGTATGTCTTCGGCCTCAATTTGTCCTCTACGCGGGCATCTTTTTTAACAAAACATAATATTATCCCGTACAGAATCATCATGTAAACCCAGATTATAGATTGTTATTGTACTCCAAATATTGTGTTCGAACTGGTTGCAGATCCCTAGAAAATATATGCCAAAAGAAATAAGGCTGTAAAATTACGCATAATAAACTAATTTTGCAGTTCACACAGTCATCACAGACGTCAGTGAGCTACTATCATGTTAAGTCTCTCATAAAGTCCTAATCGATTAGGGCAATGTTGTTTGTGTCCTGCTTTCAATATTGTCAGTGTCGACGTAGTTGACAGATAAGTGACCTGGTTACACATCACACGGTCTTTTGTTTGGTTTACTTGTTTAACTCTAATATAAGAAGAAAAAAATATTTGAATATACTGAGAAAATTAAGTGGTAACTTACTAAAATGATCAACTAGATGGAGTAGTAAAATTACATTTATTAATTTTTGCTTAAACTTTTTGTGTGACCAAATCCTATTATTGAAAAATCCATTTAACATATTCAACTATTTTAAAATAACTTCCACATGACATGGGGAATCAAAATAAAAATAGATGAAATTAGTGAAAATTTTGTAAGTATTTATTTCTATAGATGAATTGTTTTTTTTTTTTGGTACAAATTTTTAAGTTTTTTTAATACATACAAGAAACCATATTGTTTTTGTTACTTGCTATAATTTTATGAATATAAAAAATATAAAGATTAAAACTAGGTTAGAGCAGCACCTGTTATTGAACGAAAAACTCATGAGTAGAATTGGTCGTTCATTGAAAAACCGACAGCGCCTCAAGCAGTGAATAAAGTTGAATGCAATAAACTGCAGCTCGTTAAGCTTGGAAATTGCGAGAAAAGTATGAAGGTAAAGAAAAATAGAAATAAAACATTTTTATCTTACGGAGAATTTCTTTAGGGAGCTTTAAAATCAAACCTGTATACGCTGCGTAGGTTTTGATTTTACTTATTTTATGAGTCCAAACAAATAGATAACTTCGTTCTTGAGCTCGTTTTAGCTAATAATAGATATAGTAGTAGTTTAATAACTTTCTGATAATAATAATAATAATATTCTCCAGTCGTTTACGACTACGGCGACCCAACTATATCAGAGAAATCTATACGCAAACACAGGCGTTCCTTTATACTCTCAAAGACAGACGGGACAGATAACCGACACGACCGCAGAAAGGTTAAGCGCAGGACCGACTTTTTACATGCCCATCCGACGCATGGATCATCTTATTTTTCAAACAAGTGGATGATCAGCTCAAATTGCCCTAACAAATGCACAACATAATAAAAATGAAAATTTGTTGAGTCCCCGCAGGATTCTAATCTATAACCCTCCGGTTTCTAAAGCACATTCCCTTACCGCTAGGCAACGGAGGCAGTCAAACTTTCTATTAATTATACGAAGAAGAAAAGAAGTATAATGCTCTTTTCATATTTTCCCACTGTCATCTGTTCTTGTATATCTTGTAGTTACTGCGACTTTAAATGTTCTCTAAAGCTTTTAAGCTGAAATAAACGGATCTTCTGTATTTTAGACAAACTACCATATATATATAACTTCTGTACTTTAGATAAATCACTAGGTAAAATTTATAAACTAGTAGACTAACTTGGTATGTCAACCAACTTAGTCTGCCCTTGATCATAGATGCTGGAAAGAATCCGAAACGTCGTATATAACTAACGCGAAAAATCCGAAAATTAGAAATAATTAGAATTTTAATCCAGGGTAATTAATAGCAAACCTAATTGTTGAAATTAGAATCACAATTCCCTCCCGTGTAAACCCCGAATAAGCTAATGAAAATTGCCACTGCTTAGGTATTGCACCCATAAATCTTTTTCGAATGTATCAAAAGGCCTTAAATTATTCATATTCGATTGACAAATTGTTATTAGATGCGTTATGTAATCTATCCGAGCCAAAAAATTAGAAAATTACGTTAACATTTTCTATATAACGTCGTTAATATCATGAACGTGCGTCGGATGGTCATGTTAAAAGACGGTCTTACTCCTTTTCTCTATCGGGTGTCGGTAATCCATCCCATCTATGAGAGTGAAGGAATAGGGAGTGCACCTTTACTTGTGCCCTATAATATCTCCTGCGCAGTTGGCTGATCTCTAATGTAGATCAGCCGCCATAGTCGTTATCGACTTGGAGGACATTATTATAATAACGTTACTATCTGCGGCCATGTTTATTCCCCACGCATATCCAACCAATTAGAGTGCTAAAAGTTTTGGAGCCCAATGAGTTTAAAATAATACTTTGTTTACGTATGTTTCATCTCTTATTAGGCTAGGATATAATTAGTGGTTCACGTTTTCTTAATTTTCTTGAAACTTCTTTCAATATTGAAACAATTTATGAAATCTCTTTTCAAGCTTTAAAGTTTGGCTTTCGAAATTACAAATATTTAACGTCCCTTGGTTTTACTGTTAGACACGGACTTTTGATTCATAATAATTACCTATAATATAGTTCTATTTTTACGACGTTTTATAAAATTATATAAACCATACAATTTTATAAAACGTCGAAGGTATTAGTTATCAAGGGCATCGTGTTAATTCAAGTAATCTACTGTCCAAATCATTACAAACTTGTGACTTTGTGACTGTGGACGTTAAATACTACGCGCAAATCAAAATCTTTACCAATTGTAACGAGTATGTTATTCTTATAAGGTACTATTCATACATTTATACATATATATAAATAAGACTTGGAAAAGACAAAAACTAAATAAACCGTAGCAACGAAACGGCGTCGTATGTGTGTTTTTAATAGCCGACTATGATGTGATTGTCATCTTGGTGCTCATGGTGGTGTTCTTAGTTTCACTTGGCTAAATTTAATCTCGTTTTAAAGCTTTAACGCAGCTAATCAAAAGTTTATTATATTTTTTTGGGTAAATATTACTCATAAATACTGTTTTGTGTCCCAAACAAAGAAAAAAAAAGACTACCATAGATATAAAAATTACACTTGTTTTTTTTAATTATATAATATTTATTCAAATATGCCACAGACTGTAGCATAAATAGTGAATTTAAAGTCACTGCCTCAAAAGGTGAGCATGCAGGATTTTACTACCATTAGCAAATTAAAATAGAATGAAAAGAATCCCATTTAAAAATTTGAAAGCGATCATAACAAAAAAAAAGTAATTTGCGGACTAAAAAACTTTTAACCGCAGATGTTCATACAAATATATGATCCCAGTTCTACGAATAATTAATCTTAATGCATGACATGTTATCCATAATAACGTAACGATTTAACTTTATTACAATTATCTATATATTGGACGTCGTAAGTTTAAATAAATGGTATGACATTTTATATTGATCTTTCCTGATATTTCCTTATATCAAATGAGCTAATTCAACATGTTGTGAGCCTTTAATTATTATAGTCAGGCATCGTCGTTAAACCGCAGACAATCCAATTAATGATATCGTAGCTTCTAGCAATTCCCCAAACGTAAATGAATAATTCAAAGGCTTTTAATACATTCGATACTCTGATGTAACATTTGATATTAGATGTTTCAGTGCGTATATACTAAGAATAATTGTCACACAGCACTGACTAAAGAAAAATATATGGTAGATAATAAATATCAAGGAGGTTGGTATTTTAAAAATTAAAAATCAAGGTCTGTTTTACTCATATTTGAGAGTTACTCGTACAGATACACGTTTAAAGTAATAAATACATAGTAATCAAAAAATAAGTTTAAGCCCTGGGAACATGTTAAAAAACGATAAAATCCTCGTAATGGCGCCGAAGAAGCAAAACAAACTGTATTTTATGGTATTTACTTTACGTAGAGTTAAGGTCTCTTTTTTTGATAAAAGAGTTTGATAATGAAAGTAAGTTATAAATTTCAAAAATTTACTCAGACAGTGTTTTGATCCAGTCCTAATGATAAGTTCAACGGGGAATGCGTATGTTTTATTTTACCTAGCCATCTTTCCAATTTGTCATGGGGTTGGCTTCTAATCCATCCAGCATCCAGATTTACCAGAGTAACAGTTTTTACGCAGAGCGACTGGCATCTGACCTCCACAACCCACAGGGCATACTGAGAATGAATTGTAAGTAAATTTGAAGGATTTGACATCCTTAATCTAACTTAGACTAAACGACACGCGTCTTGACAGATTGAGATGCCGTGGCTTGCCACCACCAAAGGAGTCGCAAATACCGAAAGGGCTGATCTTGTTTAGGATAAAAGTAAGGCCGTTTAATGCTTATTAAGTAAATTATCCAATGCATACACTTACAACAGGTTGTCGCTTCCATAGCTAAGTTCCGTTTGTTTGATACTTGTATTGCTTAGTCATTCATATTAATAACTTAAATCATCATCATCATCATATCAGCCTGTGTCAGTCCACTGCACATAGGCCTCCCTTAATGCACGCCACTGCTTCCTATATTCAATCATAATCAATATTAAAACAGCATTACCTCGTCATTTTTAAAACAATTTCTTATGTTACTACTATTAAATAACAATAAAACGGTTTTGTAATAATTTACATAATGTCTTAATCACTTTTCAAAAAAGACAACTCAGCAACGACATAATTAGTTAACTAAATAGATATTTGCATATCTGAAAAGACATTTTCGAAAAAACTTTTGTTGATATCTTTGCTCTTCTGAAATTATAAAATTAACAAACGTAGTACTGTAAAACTTCCCTCCTTCTATTTATTTAAGCAAATAAGAACATTACTATTTGACCAGACGACAAAATATTCATTAGAATACAGAAAACCTATTTTCAAAGTCCATAAGACTTAACATGACGTAGTCATAATTATGTCACGTTAAGTCGTAATTATGTCATGTTAAGTTCATAGTTTAAAAATTGCAGGTAAGAGGCCATACTCATTCCAGCCATTTCATGAATAATTAGTGAGAAAAAAGCATTGCTTCCAGACATAATATAAAAACGGTATTAATAATCTTTCACATCATAATAACTTAAATCATCATGGATACAATGTAATGCACAATATGTTCCTGTGGGATTGGATTAATAACTCAGCCACCTGTGTTTAAACGGTACAAAGGAAATGCTCTCGTGGGCTTTTTACAATTTAAAACCTATAAGTTTACCTATAAAATAATTGCATATTTAAACATATTAGGCTAATGCTCTACCAGTAAACTCTATATTTACCTTATTTTCTACAAATCTTTTAATAATTCTCATATCTTTTAAATTTTAAATTAATAGGTTCTTATGTTTATTTTTAGTATTTTACTTAATTCTGATTATTATGTATATAAAATAGATTTCATAATTCAAAACTTTAATTTCCACTATTTTTATAGCAAAAAATGCTTTTCTTTTAACAAACTTTCCTTGACTTAAAAAGCTACTTTTAAATATTTTTGACAATTAGTATACATAATAAACAGAATAAACTAAAAACTTTTAGAACCCATAGAATAGTTTGTATACACACTAACTGAAAAGTTATTACAAAACCGCATCCAAAAGAAACACTCGTTATTGTTTCTTTAATCTTCTTTACATCAATCTTACAAATTTATGCGTCATCACATAGTTGCTGCGCTTTCAAAATTGGGATTGTAAATTACTTTCGGCTTAAATTTGAAACGGCTTTAAATTATGTCAACGGTGTTAAGTTTATATATTACAACATGCACATAACGTCATTCTCTTTTTTTAGTTTAAAAATATTCAAATGTGCATATATCTGTGTCTATAAATGTATACACATTTCATTTACCTATGTAAATTATTGTAACGCGTTATTTTTGGCTGTGATTTTCTCTAATGCAGTTTTAGTTTTTAGTTTTTATTTTTTGACCGACTTCCCAAAAGAGCGAGGTACTTAATTCGGAGCGTATATATTTTTTTATATATGTTACCTTGTTGCTCCGCTCCAAGAGGTCCGATTTTGATGATTCCTAATTAATAATTGGTATTAGCTGACATGTGATCTCATTTTTTCAAATATTTTTTTGTTTAGCTGTTTAATAGACGATTTGAAAAATAAAAAAATTCGACACCAAAAATAAAACGCTGACGCAACCGTAAATTAGACAAAAATATGTTATAAATAATTGTACTTCTTCAAATGGTCTATAAAAAGTCAGCAAGTGCATATAAATTGACGCATAAAAAACATTTTAATGTAAAACTTTGTAAAAATTGCAATGAGGCATATTCAAAGCTCATTTAAGGTAGTAAAGTGTGAGTTTACATACATGTTACCACCGTCTTAAATTGCGCAAAATAATTATATAGTGTTTGAATTCTATCCATTTTATACATAATAGGTACTTGCTTGATTATTTAATAATGTAAAATAAATGGGATTCATACAAAATGACTTGTGTCACTCAAGTTGAGGCGCTTATAATGGAGTATGAGATATTTCTACTGACATTAAGCGAACCTTAGCTTTCCAAAATAACTGACATCTGGCATTCCCTTAACCTTATTGGATTTCCTGTGATTTATTAATATATGTGCATATAAATTATAATGTAAATCGTCAACTAGAACCAAGTACTTTTTTAAAGAATGCCGAAACACCAAAAATCATTTTTATGACTAGAAGACTGCTTTTTCTATATAATTAATAACTAAGTAATAATTAATCATTCTTCAAGATATCTATTCATCGATACTGTTTGTCATGAGCCAATTGGAATAGTGCCAACGATTTCAGTGTTGTTATTATAAAGCCAGATAAAACGGAAATTGATTTTGCAACATACAATGGATATTTATTTTGATTAAGTTACTGTTATTGAAAAGAAAAACTTTCATGATCATAAAGTTTATCTTAATTATAAAATCATTATCTAACGATGTCACATACAGAATAATCAGAATTACATATTTTTTACTATTAAAAGCTTGAAATGTTTTTTGACACTGATGTTGAAGATCCTAGATATCAAATTCTACGCAAGGCACTATCATATGAGAGCATTATTTTTCTACTAACTATATATTTAAAAATATAATGTATTGTATGAATTTCAATTCGTTTTAATGTTTGTGAACAATTCAAACAAATTTCAACAACAAGCCTTCGAAAAACAAGGTAATGAATTTAAAATTTTCTACAATTGCTTCTAATAATTATTTTATTTCAATTGAATTTGTAAAAATAGATACAAATTTTTAATAAGCATATTTTAATTTACATGGAAAACATTTTAAATTTTTACGCAATAATTTTCTATGGCTCATTATTAGTTCTTTAAAACTTTTCTCTCTTTTTTCTCTTTATGAGAACTGGCGTTTAAAGTTTTAATGTCAAGTCATTTAGACGGATAAAAGAACTCTTCGACGAAAAAGTTTCCTTAACGACCTGATGATCAATCTTAACTTAATTATTCAGTACTGTTGCTTAACTTAATAAATCAATTAGAAAATATTTTATGATTTCAAATTATAACTCTGACAAGCTGACTTAGTAACAGGTTAAATTACAATATGAAAATATATAATTGTTTCCAGTATTAATGGCGTAACATTGGTTAGTACGAGTATCTATATATATACACACACTCACACATACACATATATATATATAATATGACGTTTAGCACAATGCGAAACAAATTTAAACAAATGTGTTTATTGCACATAGTCCCATATTACTTTTTACAGGCCGTGTCTAAATTTTCTCGTAAATAATTCTTCTATTGCATTAAATTAATTTCAAAGCATATATCAATTTTTGTAGTGAGGAATAATCACATTTATTGCGATGTTAATTTTTTTAACCTTGTAAAATAAAGTAATGTACAAAATGGTATGATATTTTTTAATAGCATTGTTTCTAAATTTAACTATTCGTTGCTTCTGAAACCTATGTATCTTTAATAATTTTAGGCCTATTATAATATTGCAGGCGGATATAGAATTAATATTTTTGTAGCACTGTTAGTTTTATAATCAAACATAATATTAAAAAATAGGTCCAAAAATAAATATTTCATATATATCCAAGAAAAAATGTAATAACTTATTACATTGTCAAAGGTAATTACAGAAATCCCTTCGTTGTATGTGACCTCAAATAGTTCCTGTGCCGTTAAGTTACGGGTTATAAATTTCTCTCTTATCCTCGGCTCGGAAGCTATTATAATTTATACCGGTATTGTAGATTTCATATAACACTTAATACGTATATGACTGTAATGAACTATTGTTGCTTTTACTATGTTATATATTTTTATGCTTGAGGTAAAATGTTTTATAAATGACATTGTGTAATTTAGTGTACATTTGTTTAGTTAGTATTATGTTATATTTAAAATACTAAGTTTTAAAAGATAAGCAGTCTTTATCTGCCCACTGAAACTTTCAATGAAAGCCATGACGGCCGATCCCAGCTACACACTGCTAACCTAAACCGGCTACTGAACGTAGATCGGCATCTGACCTATTTTCGCTTCGACTTCGTCCTTCAACGAGGCATTTCTCCAAGACATGGCTCAGAAGCGACGTTGTTCTGTTTTTCATGAAGGGAGACAATCTACGTCGAGAATTACCAACCAATCTCACTTTTAAGTCACATTTACAAGCTGTTCTCGAGGGCCATGATATATCGTCTCACTAAAATGCTGGGTTTCGCAGGGGCTTCAGCACGATAGACCGCAAATACATTATAAGGCAAGTTGTACAAAAGACTCACGAGTACAATCAATCTTTGTACCTCGTTTTGTGAACTATGAGAAAGCTTTTCATTCTGTAGAAACGTCGGCTATTCTGGAAGTTCTTCAACGATGTCAGGTCGATTATTGATACGTTGAGTTGCTGAGAGGTCTTTATAATGCTGCGTTTATGTCCGTCCTGATTGCGGGGGGCTCGAAACAGACTGATCCAAATGCATCGAGGAGTGCGACAGGGGGATGTTCTTTCTCCAAAACTGTTCACTAATACTTTGGACCCTAGACTAGGCTGGATGTGGTATAAACATCAACGGCGAGTACCTTTCACACCTCCGTTTTTTTTGTTGCCGAATATTTATTATTAATCAGTTGTAATAATTAAGTTCTAATAATTAGTTCGTCTTATTAGGGCCTAAAAGTAATAGAACTGTACGTATTTCTTTTATTTACGCGATTATACTATATCAAATCCACTTATTTACGGATTTTTCTGTTACTTAAATATATTTATTCCCTGACGTTTCGATTCTTTTCATCATCCATGATCACGGGCAGACTAAGTTGAGATATATGTCTGTAATCTCTGTATGTTTTTGAATAACTGTCAGTTTATTTAAAAAATGACATATCTTTGGATTTCTTAATTTTGATAATACTTTATAACAACATAAATACTTTTTGTCAAAACAAATCAAAAAGTAAATAAGTGGATTTGATAATACAACTCGTTCTTAGATCTACGTTGTAATAATAAAAATTAAATCATGTTAGTATGAAAAATATTTTCAACATTAAATCTAGGCCAAATGTGACCAGATCATATTTCAAATAAAGGTTTATAAGTAGAATTTATGATTATGAAGAAAACTAAAAAGATAAAGGGGAAAGAAACTGTATACTAAATATACTACTTACGAAACATATTATAAAATTATAACATTTTTATACCTATAATTATTTCCGTTACAAATACGCAGAATATAATTATTTCTTTAAAAAATAAGTACATAGTCAACATACGGCAGTTTTCATTTACATAATCTAGAGATTTTATACACAATATGAATAACATTATTATTTTTCTAGGAAAGTTCTCAAAGGACTATTATATAAGTAATTTTATTAAACTCTATCAACTTGACGGAGTCTGATTCTGTATTTTGCTGGATTGATATAAGAATTTTGAGGTTGAAGATTCTAGTTATTCGTATTTTATATTGTTGGGCCATTTAATTTTTGTCATATGTGACGACTTTAGGCTTATAAAATCGACCTGTAAACTATTTAATAAGTAATACAGTACAAATAAAATCCAAGAAATAATGATATAAAAAGGTATAGCTTGATTTAAATTTTTAAAATTTTTACATAAGACATATAATTGTTAATAAAATGAACACTTTATGAGATGGAAATAAGTTTAAAAGAAGAAAATTAAATGACAATAGAAATTAAGTACAGTAATTGTATTAAAGTTATATGCAATAAGTACTTAGAAAGTAGTTGAATTAAATTAAATTTAAGTATTCATTTACTTTTACATTTCCCAATAAAAAATTATCTAAATATGAGTACATTTTATTAGGGAAAATGCAGGTATGTCTGTCCTCCCAAGGCAAAGACGCGATGTGTCGGACTTGTAACGACCACCTCCACCACCCTTCAGCTGCCAAAGCAGCCCCGTCCCTGGCCTGTTCTGCCTCTTTCATAGAAGGGCGACAATAGACAAAGGGCGCGATGGAACTTGCGCGCTTTTGTTGCGACTCTAATACAAATTGACAACAGACCCGAATCTGTTACCCAGAGCAATGAGCGATGCAGCTCTAGATAAGATTTTTAATATAATATTTCTTTTTTTCAGCATAAGGAGCAAAGCTGATGATTTTAAGTTACGGTAATTGGATCATTCATGTCTACAGTTGTACTAGTGGACCATGAAATCGAAAAGAAATTGATTTTGATTTTATGAGATATCAAACAAGTCAGGTACGTCAGTAAAAAGAGTTCACTTATAAGACAACTAATAGTTTCCGGACTTCGAGTCTAGGTTGTATGCATATATTACAGGAAAGAAGATGGCTGTGATAATAGAAATAATAAAGTGCAAGCGCTATACCTTGCCTGGCCTTCGTTGTTTTGCAATTTATATACATAGAAGTACAGGTACTAGTAGCTCCAACAAGCTTCCTTCTATCAACCGTCATCGTGTGGTATGGGTCGGATGGCGCTGGATGCAAGCGTCCTGAGTTCACAAGGAAAGAAGGGCCGAGAAGAAATGGCACTTTCGCTATAGGAAAGAAAACTGAGGCTATGTAGGATTAAAACCGAGTGACAAAAAATATTTTTGATACCATGTGCTCGCAACTGTCCTGATAGCTACAATATTACAGATGATTCGTAGTATTGATTCAAATAACTATAAGAAATCATTTATACATATCTATATGTACCTATTGCACGAAAACACATGTAATTATTTCTATTATAGTATTCTTTTATGGTTTATAAAGAATACTATAATACTTTGAAAACTGTTTAAGACATAGTATCATAATAAATAATTACCGTCGTTTTAATTTAATATTTATTAGAAAAATTTCAAATATAATTTGATACTTATTAGAATTAACTTCTTAGAGCTTAAGTTATTCTTTATTAGAAAAAAAAACGTTATTACTGTGACACCCTACTGAAGCGTTTTACCATTACTACTTTATATATATTTTTATATCTATCGATAATTAATTAATTTAACGTACCAACAGAAACAACAAATTCTTCCAGTAAAGTGAATTACCGTCAATAAAAAAGTTTTAATAGAAAAAAAATAATTAGACTGATTCGCTCATTAGTTAATAAAGCTATGGACCTCTGTAATTATTTCCTGAAACGTTACTTTTCTTATATAATCATTTGTTTGAATTCGAAATATAATGAAATTCTCCGAGGCGTTTGATCGATATTGAAATCTAATTTGCGTAAGTAAAGCAATAAATCGCCTTTACAAGACTATTAAAATGTTTTTGGATATAAGCCATTAAAATATAGCTATTTCATGGCCAAAATCTCGAAGGCTACATTCACATGATTTACAATGTACATAGGTAGTAAAATCGTAATAAACAAACTTTGAATGATCTTCTATAATAATTTTTCGGTGGTTAGCCTTTACTTATTAATATACTCAAGGAGGTTTTTTATATATAGGTGATTCATTTACATGCTAGTACTAAAATAATTATTTTAATTTATATTTATATAAATAGAATTTTGAATTAAATGATGGCTTGATATCGTTTCTAATTATCAATTTTAAAACTTAAACTAGGAGAACCCGAAAATATGCTGTATTGGTAAGAAAAGACGTGCAATTAAAGATTTTAGTAATTAAGTTTCATGAGACTAAGGTTTTCTCCTGTTATAAGATTGCCGAATCTATCATAATATATTAGAGAGATAGAATTAAATTTATAAAATATTAGCAGATCCTGCCACAGCGTTGCTTGCAGCTAGGATTTTCCTATTTTACATGGTAATGAACAATTTTAGGGCTTAAGATTAACGAGACATTTATAATGTCATTTAAAAACATGTAGTCATCATGTTTTATTTGATAAATATAATTGTGAAAAAACTAAACCTCGTTAATGCTACCGTTACGCTAAATACAACCAAAACTAGCACTGGCATAAAAATGGATTGGATTGGTATTTAAAGTGATAGGCTGAAGACAATTAATCAAAATGCTCCTATCTGTTGTTAAATTCTATATAAAATGTTAATATTAAATTAACCACAACCATAATGTTAATGGTTTAGTTGCCTGGTTATTAAAAAACAAAGAAGAAAAGTTGATTACATTCGTTGCAAGCATAAGGAAACAACTATCGTATGAAAAAATAAATAACGAATATATCCACCGTTAAATATGTCATAAAAATATTTCCTTAATATAGGATACAATATCACTTTTATTAATTTTGTTCTGTAAAAAGTTTATTTCTAATTTTAATTGTTGGTGTATTTTAGGAAGCTATTTTATTTGATGGCCTGGTATAAAATAACGGCGTTATGAACTTTCATTTTATTTTAACAATACGTAAAAATATTATAAAGTTAACACACAACACATTAGGCTGGTTAGTCCACTGCTGTAAATGTGGCCTTCCCTAATGCACGCTTTTTCCAATAGGGGATTTTTGGACCGGACCACCGCGGTTTTCGGATGCGGGTTGCTGGGTGGACTGACTCTTTACATGCCTATCCGACAAATCCATCATCTTACTTTTGAGATAATTGGGGGATTGCCCCACATAGTCTCAACCAACCAGAATACAACGATCGCACAAATTTGTTTCCCCGCGGAAGTCGAACCCACGACTTTCGATTTATATAGCCATGGCCAATACCGCTAGACCACGAAGGCGGTTTGAAAGTTTGTGTTTTTTTATAATTACTTGAAAGATTCTGGTCACCTAACATGACGTAACAACCACTTTTTGTGACTCAAGGCATTATTGTGAGAACGCTACAGCATTCCGCTTTGAAGGGCGCCCTTGAATTGGTCGGAATCTAGTGCCCACTTTAATTATGTACTACGACAGCCAAGACGACAGTCCATGTTTCCACGGCAAATTTATGGCGCCTTAATTTAGATGTTTATAGTAAATGTACCATCAGATAAACATTCTGCTCACATTTTGGCGTTATTCAATAAATGAAATTAGAACATAAAAGTCTCTTTGTTTTTGTATCTATGTGCCATGAAGTGGTAGAAAGCTAATGCAGATTATGTAAAGGATGTTCTAGTAAAATACTGGCAACGATAATCATAAATTTTAGTGACCCGACCGAACACCATTATCATTATTTTAGTTCAGTCACAAGTTTACTTATTAGTTATACAAACATCCATATCGGAGTTAGGTTTCTTACTGCAATGTTATTGTGCATTAAATCGTTTTACTGAACATAAATTATTATCACTGTCTATTTTTTTGTAATAAAATACATTGAAACACTGATTACTTCTTTTCAAGGATTTGCAAAAATAACGCAAATATTCCAACTAAACGACATAGAAACGAAATATCTTTTTCAACAACTCTTCGTTATTAATGTACTACATTTAGCTTACGTTTTCTCAGCCATTGTTGACTTTTGTCTATCTGCAATCAGTTAATTTTCTTTAAAAAGGCAATTAAGTGCTTTGGTACACGCAACATTTTTTTAACCCTGTGCAAAAAACCACGGTCATTGCTTAATAGTTTCAAAAACATAGTCATTAGGCGTTTTTTTTAATATTAACACAGAGCTTTTTAATAAAAAAAAATTATCATTATGAGGTTATTAAAAATCAGTAATTTTGAATGCGAGAGAGTTCAAATTAAAATCACATATATAAGCTGTTGATATAATTATTGATTTATAATAACAATGACAGTAAAGAAAACAACAATATAAAGAACATAATTTGATTGATTTCTTCTATTATGATTATTATAACTAAATAACAATAATATAAACACTTCGAAATGTAGCGAATAAAAAGATAAAAATGCCAAAGTATATTTCAACATAGTTATTTTACTAGAGCAGAATACTATTTTGTGCACAAAATTTTCACTCTCTTTAAAGCTTATGCTGTAGATATTAGAAATTGATGTTTTAGTTCAATAGAAATGAGATTTCCGTTAGCACGCTGATATCTTTTGAATGTCATTTCCGTTTATCAAAGCATCTATCTATCCCTAAGAATGATTTTCTCTTTGGCTTGGCGTTTATGTCTTTTTGCGATACTTTAAATGTATATTAATTTTGTCCAGGTCGTAATTATTAGATGCTTTGAATTATTATAGGTAAATCTTTAGCTATAATAATTCAATGGAATTTAATATAATTTTTTATAAAAATAAATAACTAACAGAAATTATCAATTAAACGATTATTTAACACTAGATCGATAAGCAATTATATTGTATTTATATACCCTATTCATTACATATCATTGTTTCAAACTAGTTTGTCAATTAGTTTAATTTTATCGGGTATTTGAAATGTTAATACTAGTTAGTTATGTAACAAATTTTATAAGTTGAATAAAAAATTTCAACCGTAAACCGGATTTAAATTTGCTATTAAATTAGTATAAATGAATACGCTATTTGTAAACAAAAAAACACAAGATGTTAAAGGAAAGGGTGAAAGTTACATCTTCTCTTTTTTAACTGATAAATATTCTTAAATAGGTATATATAGATAAATTATGAGCCAGTCAGCTGGCATTGTGCCGATAGCGTTTGAGGTCACATCGAGCCAAGACAAGAAAATGGCGGCACCGTTTCAATCAATACGCTGCTGCGACATCTTATATATTCCAGATATACAAAAAAATAAATCTGGAACTAAGCTTTTTTGAATTAAAAGTATACAAAACAAAGATAAAGTTGGTATATTAAAAATAGTATAATGTCACGATACTTCGCGTGTCTTTCCAAATAAGAGAGCTACGCTATTTGAAGATGAGAAAATCAATTATAAATTCTGTTATCACCTAAAATAGTTACATAAATTTATATTTTAAGTAGACTACTTGATTTGGATTTTAACTTTAACTTCAATAACATCATATTGAGAAAAGTAGAAATTCACTCCACTGTGGCTATCTTCACTCGTTTACTCTGACTTTTTGCTATATTGCTTCAAGCGTTGAGTCGAGCAGCACGTTCACCCAGTGGTAAGCGATATCTACCATGCCCATAAGCAAAGCAGTAAAAGACGCCATAACTCCGCCCACCGCCCTGTGACTTGAGGTGTTATGCCTCTATTATCAAATCGGAAGGCAGTAGTGTTTACATTATACTGTTTTGCGGCAGTAGTAGACACCGACAACGTAAAAAGGCACGTGCCTCTTCCTACCACTTACCACGACCATTATGAAAAGCTCGATGAAAGCAATAAAATGTATAAAAATCTTCGCGTAAAAAATGTAATAAATATGTAAAAGTACTGTAAATAACTTTTACACCAGTAGGGTGGCCTACACGCATAAATTTTCTCCTGTGTACCGCCGCAGGAAACACTCTAGAAAGGGTGCAGTGTTGCCTGTTCCGACATGTCTAAACCAACGGACTGGGTGGCCAAAAATGGAAAGAAAGGGTCGGCCGTTAGTGTACAGTAGACATATCGGTTGTTTGTCGTCGTTAAACTTGAGTGGTGAGAAGTGTGTACCTCCTCCTGCTCCTTTCATAAGGTGGCAAATATCCATAAAGTATATTTTACCTGTGCTAAACACAAAATAAGTGGTAACTTTGACGTAATTCCTGCCATAGCAGCTTAAGTCTTTTATATCAAGACTATACACGCAAGAAGACGTAAGTTATTAACTTCAATAAAATGGTTTTATAAACACTCTTTAGCATAGTTTATTTTTTTATGCTATAATAAAGTAGTTACTTTGAACTGCAATTAATAAATAGAAATATAGCGTTAATATCAATTACTGTACAATTTTATTTAACACTGTTTTTTTGCAACTAAAACTAAGAGAAACCGCAAATTCTCGAAACAGAACACCTATTAATCGTAAAGGTCGAATTCAAAAAACTTGATAAAAAAAAGAGATTTGCCTTTTAGTAATGATATCAATCGTGAAATTGATAAATTGCATTTTTTAAACAATCTTTGGTTATATTAAAATTAATAAGGCTGCTACCGTTCCATTTTAATAATAATAATCTAATTCCTTTGGCGGAAATGCTAGATAATACAAAATTCTTTGAGCGTATCTGCGGTTTAGTAATGAACCCCAAACTATTGTGTTATCGAAAAAAAATTATGTAATTTGTTGTATGAATTTTGTAAAACTTGACTCATGCGCATTGGGCATAAATTAGTCTTTTTATTGCGGGACAATATTTTTGGATTTTTATACACCAAACCATATTTATATATACCAAATTAATATTATTTTTAAACTATGCTTAACATAAAGATACTGAAAGGTAATAAATAGTTTATAGCTAGTTATTTTTGAAAGCCAATTTTGAAAAGTTATAAGCAAACTGTTTTTTTTTAATGTAACAGAAAACTTTCATAATAAATATTGGAAGTGAAAGCTAGCGTAGGTAATTATAAGTGGATGACCACTAATGCATACCAAATTTCACACAAAGTAAAAAAAAACCTGCATTTTAGAAATATTTCAATTTAAGCAGTCAATTGACTTAATTAAGCATTTGATATTATTATTTCATTGTGTGTTTATAAATGTGCCAAAAAGTTCTCATTGAAGCATCATAAATAACACTTTTAAGCCTTTAGTTTAATTAAAAGAATAATGTTTCAAAAATAAATTAAAAAGCTTTTAGATTGTCAAGAGGAGAAGTTTTACAAAGTTACAAAAAACTTTTAACAAGTCTTGGAGTAGGGCAAACTTTTAAATAAAAAGGTTGTTTCTGCCCCGCAATTTGTAGAAGACACCTCTCAGTATTAAATACAAAGTTATTCAATGAGGTAGAACGTACAAGATTTATGTATTTTTATCTTACATCAATTCCAGATTTTTTCATCCGTTATAAACAGTATCCGGGAATTCCCTTTCATTATTTTGTGTTAGAAAGCTTTTGATGTCAGGTCGATTATCGATAAGTCGAGGTGTTGAGAGGTCTCTATAGTGGCGCGTCTATGTCTGTCCTGATTCCGGGGGGTCGAACGAGACCAATCCAAATGCATCGAGGAGTGCGACAGGGGGGATGTTCTTTCCCCGAAACTGTTCACTAATGCTTTGGAGGATGTCTTCAAGACCCTAGACTGTACTGGATGTGGCATAAGAATCAACGGCCACTACCTTTCACACCTCCGTTTTGCCGACGATATCGTGATATTGGCCGAGACCGTGGAGGACTTGCAGGAGATGTTGCAAAGTTTAAATGAATCCTCCCGACGCATTGGCCTCAGGATGAACTTGGAATGATGAAAGTCATGCTCAACGAACACGTTCTCCCGAGGCCAGTCAATGTCGATGGTGTTACTCTCGAAGTTGTCGATGAATATGTCTACCTTAGGGCACATATTTCAGTTGGGAAGACACAACTTTGAGAGGGAAGCCGATAGAAGGATTCAGTTGGGCTGGGCAGCATTTAGGAAGCTGAACCATATTCTCATGTCATCGATACCGCAAAATATAAAGACTAAAGTCTTTGACCAATGCATACTCCCCGTGATGACCTACGGGGCCGAAACGTGGCCTCTGACTGTTGGACTGGTCCACAAATTTGCTGTAGCTCAACGGGCTATGGAGTGCACCATGCTTGGAATTTCTTTGTCGGATAAAATTCGTAAAGAATTTATCCGTCAAAGAACTAAGGTCACCGACATAGTGCATAGGATTAGCTCGTTGAAGAGGCAGTGAGCCGGCCATATAGTAAGAAGAACCGATGGCCGATGGGCCAATAACGTTCTGGAGTAGAGGCCGCATTCGGGAAGACAAAGCGTTGGTCGACCCCCGACCAGGTGGGATGCCGATCTCCGCGCAGTAGCCGGTTCAAGTTGGCAGCGAGTAGCAGGGGATCGGCCTTCTTGGCGATCATTTAAAAAGGCCGATGTCCAGCAGTGGACGGATAAGGGCCGCTAATGATGATGGTGATTATTTTGTGTTCATGATTGCACATACAGGCCATTTAATTTTCTATCACGGAGGAGCAGTGGTTTGAAGGGCACCGTAACCAGAGTTATCACTGGGTAAACAAGACGTAACAACCAACGTCTCAGGAAAGAAAGTACAGTTGTGCCGTCTTACGATGCTTTTTTGTGAGAATACTTCCCTTAAGATAAACCTCATAATCGTCTCGTCAAGACCTTCACCTGATGAAAATAAATGATTTTTTTTAGGAAAAATTGTAATTTTAATAATATACTTTTTATTATATTGCTGCAGATAACAAGGTATATTTTATATATATAAAGTATTATTTTATCAAGATTAAAATCAACGTCAATAAAAAACAGTATCTATTGTTGCGAACGTAACAAAGGAAGTATAATTAATGATTTCAGTAATTATCATCGACGACACTTAAGATTTCTCTGCCTTTAGCTTTCTAAAGCCATTTTAGCAAATGGCGGAGATAGTCTTCATTTATAAAATCATTACCCCAGTTCTAAGCGTTTTAATATGTGGATTTTCAAAACAAAAGTTAGAGCAGCTGCAGCTTTAGGGATATAATACACATTAATAGATATATTATGATAATCATAGGACACAGATTTATGCTCTTACGAATGTAGTAAACAATAAAAATTGAATCATGTTAGTATTTTAGATTTTATCTCTTGTATTTATATGATTACTATACGGATCAATTTAACGTTTAACGGCTTATTTTTATATATTTAGTCCCCGATATTTCGGCTCCTTCCAGCATTCGTGATAACGGGGCAGACTGATGCTTAATTATAGATTTTTAACTGACATCCCAAAAGATGGAGGTACTCAATTCGGAGCGTGTTCTTTTTATATATGTTGCCTCGTTGCCCCACTCCAAGTACTCAAGTACTCGTAGCCCCAATTTCTTGATTTTTTTAATTATAGATATTAGCTATCATTTGGTCCCATTTTCTAAAGATAGTTTTGTTATAAGTAGGTTAAACGACATTTAAGAAATTACGAAAATTTCGGCTTCAAACATCACACCCTCGTGCTCTTAAATTGCAAACGCTGTGTCAAGCGGAAGAGACTTAAAGTATGTTATTTGTAAAGGGTAATTCTTGATTTGGTCTACAATAAAGTCCGCGAGGATAAACATCTTTGTTTTAAGAGTATTTATAAGCATATAAATGTAAACATTTTTAAAAACTGTAATGAGGCATATTCAAAGCTCTTTTAAGGTATATTACAGCATAATTTCGCATAAAACGTGTCATATAGATATCAAAAATTTAAAATGCCGTGGCAGGAAGTGGGGGAAATTTTGTGCAGAGAGCAGCACATTTTTACTCGCTTATATTGCACAAAATAGCTATACATTATTTGAAGTCAGTCATATTTTTTGTCAAATACAACTATATGTAACTAAGGATATTTGGTGTAGATACTTTTTTGATAATAATAATTTAATGACCACATACTACTATTTAGGTCAAAGTTTCTGATTGAAAACCAATTAAACAAAAAATGCGATGCGCATGAGTTGCGTGTGCTACTTGATACGAAATAGACATACGAAATTATGGTGTATAGATGAGTAGGAGGTATAATGCAGATAAAATAAACTTTAAATATATTTTATAACATTAATAATTAAAACTACTTACCTTTTAATAATACCTTCATACCTAAGACGCTTTCGCTCTCACGCTCACGCTGGTCTAATGCGGGTTGGTGGGTGGACCGACTTTTTGCGTGCACATCCGATGCATGCCGGATACTTTTCAGACAATTGGGTGATCGGCCCTAATTGTCATAATCAACCAGAAAACAACGATATCACAAAGTTGTTTCCACGCGGAATTTGCAACGTCGACCTCCGGATTATAAAGAAAGGGCCAATACCATTAGACCACGAAGGCGGTTCTTATTCAATTTCCTTAGTTGCTATTGATTCTAATTAAAATTTAACTTTACTTACGGAGTTTCATTTCAATGCGCTCTCTTTTACATTTGGTTTTCATAAAAATATTATAATAATATAAATATAATTATAAAAATATAGCTTTAGATAAACGTAATCTGAAATGATTAAATCGTTTATTAAAGAATTTCACTTACAATATAGTTCTACACAGTTAATAACAATTAAAATTGCTAGCTAGGATTGGTGTTTTGGTACGCATACCGAATTTCAGTTAGTTAATCATTCGAAATTAATAGCCGACGCCAACTTACATGCGTTAGACCTTACTGAATTATTGTAAGACCAAAGACCTCGTAAAAATCCTCATTCACGTTCATGTTGCAAAAGGAATACGTACATAGTTTGAATTCTTGCGTTACTTCGTAGTTAGGTCGGATTTTTGGTTATAGTTACAAAGCAAGATACATAAAGATACAAAATATTAAAAAGAGGTAAGCAAATGATTTTAAAATATTGGTTGAAGAATATTTTAAAGTGTTATTAAGTAGTCTTCAAAGCTTCTAACTTTTAAATATTGTCTTCAACTACCTTGACCTTATTAGAAGCGTAGTAAATAAAACTGACCTTTTCTTGGGCCTTGTTAAAAATGAGGAATGTTCAAAAGACTTCTATCTGTGATCAATTCAATGCTTTGGAAAAGGCAATTTAATGTTTTCATTTAATCAAGTAGAAATATTACCTTATTATCCAAATTACTTTATCTAAAAAATCAGAATTAAGCTAGCAAAATAATTATTTTAAATTAAAGATAATTATTTTGATGTTCGGTAAAAGTGTAATATATCACATCGTTTGTAATATAAACAATGTTTCTGTTTTAATGATGAAGAAATTTTCTTTGAAATTTTTCATCGAAACATTATATAGGAAAACAGGATTTCTGTGAAAATTCTGTAAATTCGTATAAAAGTGGATTAGATGTGTGTAATAATCGGGTAAATAGAAGAATTTATTTACTATTATTATTTAAAAAATAATTTCCGTTATTTTGTTATAACTTTTGAAAATTTTTTATTTTAAAACTTTTAGCAATTATCGCAATATGTAAACAAAGAAACTTTTAAAATAAAATTAAACACGGTATATTTCGGATGGAGCCGTAATTATTATACATACACAGTAACCTGCTTTTTATTACACTGTAAAACGAGTCTTAATTGTCACTCACCGCACCACCGTGCTATTTTTGAATAATGAATTTAAATTTCATTTTAAAAGAATTGCTTTTGGTTATTTTAATGTTATTTCAAAATTATTTATATTATAAAAACCATAAAGTTTGAAAATAGTGTCCCTAATTTTAGGGATGGCTTTGAAGTTTAGAATAAAAGGAACGATGACAAGGTAAAAAACAACGCTTATTCTACACTGTTTTACTTATAACCACACTACAAAATAATATAAATAATTGATAGGTCTAACTTTAAAAATATCTGAATGTTATCGGTGATATTTTTATTGGAGAATGGACGAAGTAACCGCTGACAAAACTGTCAAAACGAAACAAAAAATGTAAAGGGATAACAGTTAAATAAACCAGAGCAATTTTTTCGTTTACAATAAAAACCAAAGGCTGTAAACGAAATATATTGCGGTAATAAAACGCTAATCGAACTTATCAATCTAATCTATACAGAATGTTATTTATTTCATTGTACATTTTAACCAAAATCCTTTCCAATTTATTGTTTTATTGTCAATGAAATGAAATAATTTTCAAAAAATTAATGTCAAAACAGTTAGAGGAAAGGAAAATAACTTAGACGACTCACCTAGTACATTAGCTATAAAAAATAATTTTATATTTGGAACCAGGTTAACCTTTATTTGGAAAACCCGCCAATAAAAATTGTTATATTTTTTAATCTTATCGTTACTGTGACCTATTTCAAAAAGATAGATATTTAGCATGATTAAACCGAAAAAGAAAAAACTTAGACAACTTTTTGGGTTTTTTTTTTTATTTTGTTTTAAATATTTTCCCTATTCACAAAAAATTAAAGTAAAATTATGCTGGGTATTAATTATCTTTGTTCTTTTAAGGTTAGTCAAAATTTTGATAATTTTTAACGTCCTTTTCAAAAGTATTATTACATAAAACATAAACATCCGTTTGGGTAATGTGTCTTTTACAACAAATAAAAAGAGAGTTATGAACTTACTTCATTTTATGTCTTAAACAGGGGTTTTTTATTTTACGCAAATTATTTACAGTGAAATTCACCATAAAACATTTTAAAGACTGCGGACATAACGTACGTACATAGACAACATCCAAGTGTGTAAAAATTCAAAGACGTATATTAATATTAATATAAACGTAAACCTAAAAAGAAAAAAGTTTAGTTTTTTTCAAATACTATTGAAATTTTCAATAAGTTTTGTATTTAGAGGTGGGTAGAATGTCTTTAACATTTTACTGGATTCGACATTAAATAAAATCCACTTTGTTTAAAAAAAAAATTTATGTAGAAATTAATTCCACGGGACCTTTGACAGAGAAAATATCTGGAAAAAGAATTTAATTATTTCGAATTAAATTTTATGTCAAACAGTATTATGATATGTACAATTGGATAAGTTTTAAAATCAATAAAAAATAGGGCTAAACATTTTTCAGAATCCCTAATAAAAAGGCACAAAATTACAAACAAAACTGTTTTTGGTGGGGGAGATAAGAATGACAAGGGCCGCCAACCAAAAATATTATTTTAAGTTTAGGGGCAATGCCTTCAACATCTGCCCATAATAAAAAATTAAATTTAACAAATTAAACACCACAAATTTTGCAAGAATATTTTAAAACATAGAAAACATATGATAAAGTTATATAAAAGAAGAAAAGTTTTAAGATCTCTAAAATCCAAATGAAGAATAAATAAAGAGAGAACAATATAAAAAGGGAAAATTAGATACGAGCAGACGGTTCACCGTCAACTCGATTACGAAAGCAATTACATGACGGACAGTCGGATCTTCCTACCTAAATATGTCAAAAATATTATTAAGTTATAACGATAATACTAAAAAAACAGTTTTATGATTTCGTAAATATTCTAAGGTATTAATTAAACTTAGCCACAGTTGGGTGCGTACCGCTTGGTAATTGGTTGGATTTATTTAAGAAATTAAAATTATAAGAAACGTCTGTGGCTATTGCTATTTATTCTTAATTTGTGCAAATGGATGTTGTATTATATCGTCACAATAACTTAACATTTTTTTACATAAAATAATAACCTTCTTTAATTTTTAATACCTTTATTAATTTGTAAAAACTATGACGTTATGGGCCATTATTTGAACTGCTAGAAAACTTATCAAAATGTCGCCTCTTGTGATTAAAACGTTAACAAAGACCCATTAGATCCATCCACAAACTCATTAGTGTCTTGCTAGTAACCGGCAGGTTTCGCAATGGTACAAAGCAAATCTCTAAGCCCAAAAAATGTGTTTATATTAGAAATTCTAAGCAAATCACTGTTTATTTAATTATGCATGTACTATACTCAAAAAATCCTCTCGAATCAGTCTTTCTATTAAAGAACTGCTTCAAAATTCGTTGCGTACTTTTAAAAGTAAAGACAGGCAGACAGACAGTGACAGGACTTTTATTTTATACATTCATGAAGATGACAATAAAATTAAACATTTAGTCAGATGAATTACACGTGAACAATTTGTAACAACCCAAACGGGAACTGATATAAGTAATTTGTTATTCCACACTCGCAGCCCCATGCATCGCGCGTTAAGAATCCAAATTATGGTCTATTTTTCTCGAACGAGCTCGTTACTCCCTTGGGAATTTTTATGTGTTTATATTTTCTATTTGACAATAATACAATGTTATAATATGGTATGAAAGTAATATTTAGTTTGTCGCATACGCAAACCTCAAAAAGAAATTAAAAATAAATATTGACTTAAAATTAGGATAGATTCTATAAAGAAATGTCTGTTGCTTTATCTTTTTTTTAATACATTTTAGTTTTATTTATATATATATATATATATATATATATATATATATTATTTTATTATATATTACTTTAGCAATACTCGTAAAGATAAAAGAGAAAAGAAAGTAAAATAATTAAAGTTGATATTAAACTGGATATTTTCTGGTAGAGTCCATTATTTTCATTTTCATGGTCTAATTGTGGTATTTATTTGATTTTCAACGAATTAGAAAAAACAAAATTTAAAATTTGTTCCATAAAAAATTAGTAAAAAAATGTCACTTTTGAATAAATATAATTCAAATTAAGGTTTCAATGTCTGTCTAGCTCTACATTATTTTGAACAGGTCTTTGTCCAACGTAAAAAAAAAATATAGGTACCTGAGTATATTTAGAGCCCAAAAAAAAATATTTTTTCATTCATAGATTATTTAATTTAAAATATAAAATAATTAAATAATTGATGATATTCAACAGCTTAACCAACGATATAAGAACGTTATAGACAAACATCTCGATCATAGTCCAGAATAGTATATGAATATATTATTTGCATATTTTGTTATAAAACAAACCATAACCAATCAATTAAGTTTAAACATAGGTACTTTGTAACAAACGCTTTCGCATCCTGATTTGTTACGAACTTCCAAAAAAAACCTTTGTCTTTAAGAAGGTTTTAGAATACAAATGCCTAGTTTAAATTTCATTTTCTTTTATTATGTTTTTTCGCCAAATCCTAAAAAATTTTATAAATGTATAATAAATATTTTCTATTACTACTATTTCATAACGTTTATGTATAAAATAGTAGATATTTAGTTAAAAAACATAATTACTACATAAACCGAAAACTATTCTCATACCTGTTTTTAACTAATGTTTACCGGGATTTTCGTTGAAATAAAATTATACGTTTATTAATTTGATTATATTGATCGATACAAAAATTGTATTATATTGTTAAATTGTTTTTCTTTAAATAGTCTGCATTTTAAGTCTAAGAAATTATTAAATCATAATGACACGTATGAAAGTTTTGTACGGAATGAAGATTTTTAAAAGATTATTTAATGTAAATTTAATTTATATAACCTAAATGAGGTCGAATGTGCCTCATTTCAACGATAACAATGTTTAACATTGTGGTTATCCTTTAAGCATAGATACCTGCTTTTTGGAAATTAATTAGGAAGTTCGTAAAATTATGTAAAATTCTTTAAGTCTATCTTTGACAGTTTTGAATTTAACGCAGAGGGAGATTTTGGGGTTTTTTTTTATTTTTAAATATCTGTTAAAATTGAAATTTAATTTGTAGTTAAGAACAAAATAAAAACTAAATTAATATTGAGGTTTTAATTAACGATAATTAATGATAGGTTTGATTTGGAGACCCAAATATAATGAATTAAAAGTTCATAATTACTAATGCATTAGCCTGGGAACGTTGTCGGATTTAAAAAAGTAAAAATCCATTATGTTTCTCGGTTAACGACTTTGAAAAAGACTCAAATGTCTAATTGAAATTTGCAAAGCCTCTTAGCCAAAAGAAGGGAGGGGGGATGCATAACCATTCTTAAACACTTATCACAAAATTATAAAAAGGGATATTAAGTTAAATTTATCAGGAGGTATCAAAAAAAAATAAAAAAATTTGCCATGAATTGAGCAGGAAGATAATTTACTCAAACTTGGGGGTTAAACAATAATAATATTAAGAGATAATTCAATGATTTTATATAATATTAAATTTTAAGATACAATATAACTTGGAGAATGTATGAACTCTGTTATAATGTTTGATCTGAATGGTATTAAAATGTATGAGCTCTTATTTAAAGTTTATTATTTTCCTTAAAATTACAGAAATTATGATCATTTACTAAGATAAATTTAAATTATTAAAAATTTTTTAAAAATTAACCATAACAAACAGATGAGCTTTTACAAAACATGAGTATTTACGTATTTGTCAATTCTTTGTGAGCATTTTTTCCTAAAAGCATTAGGTATCAATAAAATTTAACGTTATAGTAGGGTCCCAGACAAAACAAATGGTCGTTTGATATTAACGCGACGTCGTATCAGGGTTAGGAATCTTATTTATGACCTATTTTACCTGATAGCTATCTCTTTGCTCCCTCGGGAACTGTAATCAAATGTAACATCTATATTGTATGTGTAATACTGAGGCAACGTCCTATAAATTGGCAGGAAAACGCATGTGCAGCCTGTTTCGTAAAACGAAATTTTAAAATATTTATTAAATTGAAAAAGTTGTTTTAATAATAATTTTTTAATTAGGTGATTTGTTTGGTAATATCTTTTTAAATGCATTTAAATGTAAATAAAACTAATCAACGTTCACTGTGTTATATTTTAATTATGTAATTTACATAATTTTATGTTTTCTCAAGATTCTTATGGATTTCTTTAAAAATTTTTAAATTATTAATACCACAATTTGTTTTTAATGATAAGTTGGTAAATTTTTGTTTTAGTGTTTTGTTAAAAATATGGTCAAACAGATGTGTAATGTATTGAAAACAAAGGTTTCAAAATTTTTCTTTATTCTCGTTCCTGAAAACCCAATTGTTTAGGAAAACAAATAAAAAAGCTCCTTTGTTTATCCTACACAAGAGTTTAAAAGTACAATTGCTACTAAATATATTTTAACAAACTATAATGAATGCTTTTGCAAATTGTGAATCGCATTTTGAACTAAAAATATAAAATTGGTAATAAGAACAAATTATTATTTTCCTTCGTAAAGAATAAATTTTCATTTCTATATATATTATCGCAATGTCTTCGTATAGGAGCTTGCACCAAACAGTATGTATGCAAAACGATTGTGTTACATCTTAAAGAGAATTCTAACCACTGTAATTACTTGGTGCACAAGACGTTGCATTCGAAGTCTTAGTATCTCTGGCGTATTTAGGGGGTATTTATATTTCACTTACATTCATAATATTAATATATATAAATTAAGAATCTATTACATTTTCAAACTTAGTAAAAAAATTTTAAAATATTTAAATGTTACGGGAGCTCCAAAAGCCAATAAAACAAAGACAGCTATCAATATGAACACAATAACACACCAAATGCAAATTTTATAATCATCATCAGCCTTTGATAGTCCACTGCTGGACATAGGCCTCCCTAATACACCTATCCATTAGGGTTTTTGGACGTATCCACTACGCTGGTCCAATGCGGGTTGGTGGGTGGACCGCCTTTTACATGCCCATCCGACGCATGGATCATCTTACTTTTCAGACAATTGGTGATCGGCCCAAACTGTCCTAACAACAGGAACAACAACGAAAATTTGTTGAGTCCCGCAGGATTCGAACCCACGACCTCCGGTTTCTAAAGCAAACGCCAATACCACTAGGCTACGGAGGCAGTTTATAAATAAATTTTATAATAAGATAATATAAACAGTAAGTAAAAATCTCCTCAAATGAAGTAATCATATTGGTGAATATCCGATTAGTGTTATTACTATTGGATTTTTTTAAGATATTTTTTGTTGTAATGAGTAAATTGAAATGACTTTGCATTTAACAACAGCCTATTAGTTCGCTTTTTAAAAATAGTTCCTGATGGGTTTTGTCATTTTAATTGATACTATAGGATTATACACTATTAACATTTTACACTATGTTTTTTTATTTAAAATCTTTGATGCGTTTCTGCGTTTAGAAACCTAATACTGTTATAGTAATTTTTTTTAATTTTTAGTTTTTATGGAACTCGTGCTCTGTGGAATAAACCTATTAGAACATAATCGGGTAGGGGGGCCGTTATTGCAGGCCGTCTCCCACCGAGTGACTTAAATAAATATGTAATAAATAAACTGCACCAAGGGCCCCAGACGGGAGCCTCGGCTTTAGCCGCATGCTGAATCGAGGACTGCCCAGGTGGGCTGACGCCTCGGCTCGATTCAGACGCTTTACAAGGATAATTTAATAGCAGAAGAGCTCTATCTAAACTTTACTACCACTTCTAAAGCGTTGGCGCTGGGAGAAGAAGTGGCAAAAACTCCAGCAACGCTCCTATCTAAAATGGTGTTAAAATACAGTGTCATATAGCACAGGGTGTGTAAGTTCGACCTCACCGGTGGGGCGTTGTCATGAGGTGTGTGTTTGTCCTACACTCTAAGTGTAGGGTGTGTCTGGCTACTGCTAGGGTGTCGCGACCTATGCCTTAAATATTAAATTCATTCAGAGATCTTGGAATTTAAGAATGACGCGCAATTGTTGCCAGTGCTGCTATTGCTATGGCTAGCATGCTAGCTTTAGCGAGGCGGCGGGGCCGCTGTGCGCTCGGAGTCAGCTCCGGCGCTGGCTGTTGCCACGGGGGGAACTGCCAAGCGTTGGAAGGACGGAGGGGTGGGAATGCGGTATTGTTGTTGGAAGGATTGGATGGTCGCCTGGAAGTGGCTTCCTTTGGGATTGCAGGAACTCTGCGTTTTGGTGCCTTAGAGCAGCCGAGGTAGTTGGCCGTGTGGCCGGGATTGCGGCAGTTTACGCACGCAGGAGGTTTGTAGGTGGCGAGGACTTCTTTGTCCTTAGGTCTGGGACAGGAGGCGGTGCCGTAATCCCCGAGGCATTTGACGTAACGGGGGTGGGCGAAACAGTTCCGCGCAGCGTGACCGAATACCTGGCAGTTATGACACTGCCCCGTAAGACCGTTGGCATGCGGCCGCTCGATAGAGATACGGCCGATCCCACACAGTTGATCTACATCGTTAATGTGCTTGCCTCCTTGGAGTGTTCTAGCTAACCAGCACCATACTATAAGGGCGTTTGGTGCGTGGGTGGTACATGCGTTGAACCGAAAGGGCGGAATATTTAAATCTTTGATAGCAGAAGCTATCTCAGAGCAAGGATTTCCTTAGGCAGTCCTTTGAGTACTGTCCAAGTGACGCGCTGGTCCGGGAGCGCGATTGTGTGGTATTGGTGTTCTTTTCCCTAAGGAATAAAGTCACCTTTCAAAAATCATCTGAATTTTCTAGTTGTAATTTGATCCCTGATTGCTATCAGAGGCCTCAAATGTGATATTATTGACTTTTCGCGGAGGTAAATTGGTGGTGGGCGTTTCCACAGGGGAGCCGTGCCTAGGAAGGCTGGGACGGCTGGTCAGGCGAGGGCCGGGCCGGGGGATGGGATGGGTTTTGTCGACGGTATGGGGGCCTGCTGAGGGCAGGTGGTTGGAGGGTCCGGCTTTGCAGACTTGGTGGAAAGGATGGGTACAGGTGAAGGGGTGCGGACCTTGCGCTTCCTCTTTCATGACGGTTTTGAAGCCGTTGTCGGATTTGTGATTGATTAGCGCCTCGACCTCCATAACCGATTGTCGATATAGTTGTCGTGACTATCAGCATCAGGGAATGGTTGGGACGGTCCAGGCGTTGAGGTAGGGGATGGGTGGTCTGGAGCGTGCTCGGAGATCAGTAGATGCACTGCGTCGGTCAATTTCATACACAATTTCCGACCAAATTTCTCACTAATCGCCTTGGTATTAAGACCAAAGCGACTCGAGAGCTCCCGGTCGACCATTGTACACGTTTAGGTCGCGCCTAAATTTGACGAGCCATAAGTTACGTTGGCCAACGCAAGCGGTCAGTCCCAGCGATTGCCGGGCGTAGAAAACCTTCCCACCTGCCTGCCGGGCTCGACAGGCAGGTGAGTCGTGACTGGTTCTGTAACAAGAAACAAATATTAAAACGTTCACGTGGCCTAGTGTAGTTGCAAAAACAACTAGTTCGGCCGAGAAACAAGATAATTAACCCTGAGAAACAAGCGCTTTTAATAAGGAGCTAGCAACACATTTGTGTTAGGCAAACGAATTGCAAAACATAGCTGTGCCAAGCCGACGGCTTGAGCTAGTGCAATAAATCGCAATCGCGATGACGTCAGCGGTGCGACAAAAGGCTCTATAAGGGCAGGTGACTCATAAAACGCAGTGGCGCAGCGTGACGATTTCACGGAAGCGGACAATAGAGATTGCGCGGCGAGCTCAGGAGTCTGCGCAAACACCGCGGACGGACCGCTGCTGGCGACGCACTGTGTGTTTGAAGGTTATGGTCATCAACTCTATGTTAACTTATTACTTTTTGACTTATACAATTAGTCATAGACATATATTAACACAAAAGGTTTTTATTCCTTCGTGTTCACAAAAAATAGGTTTGCAGCTACATTATTGCTAAACATTTAATATAATAGGTAAACCGTAATATTAATGGTTAAATAGGATCAATTATTATATTTTTACTTTACTAACTTTCTCATCAACCTTGGTTAGACCACGGCAGGACATAGGCCTCCTTATTGCACGCTCTCTATATTAGGAAGTTTTTGGACCGTATCCCACTACGCTGGTCCAATGCGGGTTGGTGGGTGGATAGACTTTTTACATCCCCATCCGACGCATGGATCATTTTACTTTTCAGACAATCGGGTGACCGGCCCAAATTGCCCTAAACAACTACAAAACAACATAGATTTATTAGGTCCTCGCAAGATTCAAACCCAACGAACGAACGAAAACCTCCGGTTTCTAAAGCACACGCCTTTACTTCAAGGCACGGAGGCAGTAACTTTCTTTCATACTATATAATTTTTGTCAAATCTGGTTCTTCCCTTTGTTTTAGTAAAAACTTTTTATAATAGAATTAATTGTAATAACTTGTGAGCATGATTGTAATATTATAATAAGTGTTTTTATCTTTTGTTCTCCTGTATTGATCTTAAAATATATTGCACAACATGGCTCTACATTTTTATCGAGGTCAACGTTGTTTGCGGCTGGTTTTATAGGCATACCTGTGCGATATCAAATATTCACATAACAAATTCGCAACGCGTTCGCTCGTAAAAATGTGCTTCATACCAATAAAGACATCACAGGCACCCTTTGATGTTCGTTTTTATCTACGCTGCTCGTAAAGTTATGAAAAATACTAACGCTTTAGTGTTTCATAACTTTATTATCAGCAATATTGAGTACAACATAATAAAATTAACAACAAATAAGTCAAGGATAAATTAGATTGTGTTATACGGAATACAATAAAAATTATATTTCTGGTGATGGGTTCCTTTGTTATAAAAAACAGACCATCGATGCTTATAGCTTATCTGTTATGAATCGGCTCAGATAAGATAGACTTAATAACAATTGTTTAAACAAATTTTATAATTGGAAGCCCGATTTTTTAGTCGTTCTTCAATTTAATTCTTTAATATAGTTAAAAGTATGTTGATCCTTAAATTTATTGAAGACAATATTTATTTTATTTAATTTCACCACTTTTTTTATTTCAAGCATCTAATAAAGCGCCATCCAACATAAAAAAAAATGTACAGCCCCCGCTTTCTTTGGTATCCACATTTGACACATAATTTCTGAAACATCTTTTTAACCATCTAGTAGTATGTTTAAGAACATATTCTCGTTGTTTAAATGAGAAAATTGTCGTATTTATTTTATCAAATAATTTATAGGGTTAAAACTACCGATCATTGCGCCGCTTACATTATCTTAATTTTGATTGCGAAGATTAGAATTTACATACGTGATATATTCTTCTTCTTCTTTTTGTAACTTTTTGGACAACGAGCATAATTGAGCACCTTTTTCTTTTGGGAAATCAGGTGATAAATATATGTTATATATTTCAAGCTTAGTATCACCAAGCGTAATAAGACAGGTAAAAAACTTACTAATATTATTTTACAAATCTAATCTTTTGCATTTACTTTGATTTATAATTATTTACTAACAAAGGCACTTGACTTGCCGTGAAAATTTCGTCTCATTATTGTCCACGAAACGGATAAAGAACCTTTGTTGAACGAGATGTAATGAGTTCTGGGTAACTTTTGAAGAAAAATATTGAATTAATTTAGAAATCCTACGAAATTAACTCAAAATGCCATTGTGTCTGCTAAGGGTATATTCATTTGGGGCTTTTTAAAAAAAATCCAATTGATGGAGTTCCTTCTCATTTTGTTTTTATTTGAAAGCAGATTGCAGTAAGTTTGTTAATAAAAACTTTCTTAGCCTATTCGAAAACTATAACGGTTTTGATTATATTTACACTTGAGGTGAAAACAGTTTTTTATACAATCTTAGTTCCATTTTAATCCTATTGCAGCTTAAGCTTACTCAATATTTTTGTTTCCTCCTTTGTAAAAGTTTCTTTAGATAAAATCCTCTATAGCCATCAGAAAGAAAACTACAACTCATAAAGCGTTACTTAAAAATTTATATGGTTTATTCGTAGTTTATGGTAAAGATGTTGCAAATATTTTATTAGGTATTTTGAAACTATGTTTCTACATATATTTCCTATTTCAATATATAGTAATTTTTATGGATTTAATATTATTATTTATAATTCATAATTAAGGTCAAAAATATATTTAAAGGTGCTGTGTATTAATGTCACAGCGTAATGTTTAAACTACCTAAACTAAAATGCAACAAAACAGTGATTACCAAAGTAAATAGGTAAAATTTGCAAAGAATTGAAAGATGTAAGATTAAATTTTTCCGGTTGTAACCAAGAACTCTCTTTAAAGTTACAACTAAACCATTTTTTAAAGAAAAAGTATGCTTACATCAGTCTTGTTTTTATAGAGCATATGTTTTCAGGAAGCGTAAAATACAAATTGAAGATTCACAATCCCAGTAAACACGGGGAAAAGGTTTACTTTCACTTCTAGCATATAGGTTCATTGCCGGTATTTATTATAATATTTTCTTTCCACCATTTTTTAAGCAATAACACTAAAACTAAAGCTTAATTCCACCCGAATATCCGATAAAATCGTAAAGTAATTTGTATTTGTCTGTCATAGCTGTTGTGACGTCAATCCCACACACTAGTATGGACGTAGCGATGGAAATTGGAAAAATATCGGCACATTTTCTTGTTCCAAGTTTTGCTCACTTCGTTTTTATTATTTTTGTAACGTACCATCATCTTAGTGATATATATCTAATCAATTCTTTTGTTTACGCGAATACTACACATATTACTGAATAAAACGGCTTTGCCGTGGTCACGGCCGCTCTAAAAAGTGTTCAAAACGTTGGCAATTTAATTTGTAAAAGAGAAGCAATAAAATCCGTAATAAGCTCTTTCATTCAATGATTTACGTATCTGAATTATCATATTTGTAAACTTGTGATAAGAAATTGAATAGTGCTTAAATAGTAATGTTAAAATATTATATATATATATATATAATATTTTAACATATGTATCTTATGTATATATGTATCTTATGTATATATATATATATATATACAGCAGACCCAGCCATGCGTTTCTGCCGCTTTTAATTATTTTACATTGTGATAAACAATTTAAGGGCTTAAGATAAACGGAAAGAAAGTATCAGTCATGAGGACCACCAAATTTTATTAGATAAATGTCATTTGTAAAAAAAACCTGTATACCTGAATACAATGAAAAATAGCAGTGGTATAAAAATCGACTGAAGACAACTAATCAAATGTTCCTTCTGTTGATATCTTGCAAAATTCTATACAAAAGAACTTTATTTAATTATTACTTTTCTATTAAAAATGCTATAATTTGAACCACCATAAACATAATTTTAATGTTTTAGTTGCATGATTATTAAAAAACAAAGAACAAAAGTTGATTACATTCGTCGCATGCGTAAGGTAACACCTTTCGTATGAAAACTATAACAATAAAAGAATAACTAACGAATATGTAGTACCTTCAATCTTATCCGCCGTTGAATATGTCATAAAAATTTTTCCTTTATACAGGATTCAACATCACTTTTATTAATTTTGCTCTGTGAAAATTCATTTTTAATTTGTACATTTTATGTTGTTGGCGTTAGGACGCTACTATTATTATATAATTCATTACTTTTTTCTTAATTGATGGCCTGGTATAAAATAACGGCATTATGAAATTGCATTTTTGTTTTTAACAATAGATAAAAATTGTTATAAAATTAACTGACCAAGATTAATTAATTTTTAGCAATTTCTTTTTATTGTACCAATTCTTCTTTTATCAACGAAAAGTTAATACTATTAAACAGCGCCATCTATTGACACACACAACGTAACAATAGATATCGGCCAACTGTCACAATCGTTTTGTAGCAAACATTTTGCATCGAATAATAATAGAAAAATAAATTGTAATAAAACATTATTGCGATTATAAATTAAGATATAAGCTATTCTATCTTTTAAGTTGGATTAAACTGCACATGGTGGGCAACTATATTTTAAAATAGGTTAAGTCGTTTAGTTCGTCGAATCATAGTGAATTCTCTGCCCCCGCATTATAAATCACTTATATCTTTAAATATAATAATTTTATTAAAATGTCGAGTATGACATGTCCTTTGCTAATAGAATCAAGAATTTTTCTGAAGAAATTTTTCTTTTAAAAAAAAGAAAATTTTTTAAAGGTTTTAATGTTTACATTACACTATATTACTAATTATTTTACTAATAAATGAGCTTTAAACATGCCTAATTGCATTTTTTTTTATAAAATTAAAATGGTTAATGTGCATTATTCTTAAAACACAGATAAATGCGATCGCGGACTTCATCACATGTACATTAGAAGTACAATTACGTAAAACATACTTTATGTCTATCTTTCACAGTTTTGGCAGTGTTTGTTATTAGCGCACGGGGTTATGATTTTTATTTCTAATTGATGTGCGTATTTTTTTTATTTCTAAAATATCTCTTAAACTACTAATCAAAAAATTATTTTAAAAATGGGACTAATGCGATGCTAATATCTATCAATATAGAAAATGAACAAAATTGGAGCGCTAGGAGCAGAGCAACGACGCATACATATATAAAAATATATGTATGCGTATAAACAACGGTAACATATATAAAAATAAATACTATATAAATACTCAATACCCTTTAATGAAGAGCAAATAAGGCATTACATTTTTGCATCTAAAATTAAATTGGATAGGGTTGAAAACTCGAAGTTTTCTCGGTATGAGCGATGCTTGTAGAGAATGCGGTAATAATTTAACCGGAACAAAATAATACGTTCGAAAAAGTTACTTTTCCGTCCATATTTAAAGATTAAGATAAAACTAGTGGGCTTTAAAAAAACAAAGGTTTTAAGTTTAATTTTTTGGCGGGGAACGAAGATCAACCGTATTTTAAAATCAAGAGAAAAGTTTCAGAGTTTTGTTCTTTTTACTTTATTTTATTTTACTTTTATATCCTCCTGTATAACGCAGCTGATAAAAATATATTTTCGCAATTCAAAAGAGTGCCTGTAGCAGTTTATTACCTTATATTAATCAAATAATATTTTATAAATAAATAAACCTTATAAAATTTGGGGGCCCCACAGAATCGTAAACAATTTCCTGTGTTGTCTAAAATAATAAAATATTTCAAGCAGGAATTTCTTTGTGCGAGTACATATATTAAAAAAAATCACATGTCAAAAATGTTTTATGAAGAATATTATAATAAAAAATCGGGGATATAAAGAGTGGCGTCGTGAATCAAGGGGAATTGTCGTGGAAAGTTGTTATACGCTCATATTGCGATTTGTGTTGTACTCAACTTCATAGGATAACGTTTAAAATCAATAAAGATGTAAATCTTATTAAAACGAAATAGAATATTGCAAATATGTCATTTTCTGCTTAATTATTTTAAAAATACAAATGTTTAACTAAAACTTAATATTTCTATCCATAATGAAAATAATATTTTAAAAATTTTTATTACATGGAAATAAAAGTATTTACAATAGCTGTAAGCTTATTTTTTCCACTTCTCTCTATTTTGCGCTACATGCCACCAGTTTGGGCCACCAAATATATATATATAAATATAATAATAGCTCTCGAATACGGCGATGAATATTATAGGTGATAAAGGGTCCCCTATCTCACACCTCTTTTTATGGGGAAGCTCGGGCCCAGTGTTTCTAGCTTTTTTCTGCCTATTTTGGTATCATAAATGCTTTGGATGGTTTCTATATATACTTCGCTTATTTCGTGGTCTATCAGGCTTTGCCAGACGCAGTCGTGGGCCACAATATCGAAGGCTTTTTGGTATTCGAAGAATCCGAGGTAGAGTGGTTTCGATTGTTCACGATACTTCTCTATAATTATCTCTAACTTGTGTATGTGATCTACCGTAGCCTGCCGTAGATGCCCTTCCTGAAACCGGCCTGCTCTACGGGTTGGTTTGCTTCGATTATTGGGCTTATTCTTGAGCTTATAATGGTAGAGAACAACTTATACAGTATTGCTAAGAGACTGATTGGTCTATAGTTACCTATATCTTTCGGATCTCCTTTTTTATATATTGAGATAATATTTGACTCGGACTATTGTGTAGGCGTTTCCGATGTTCGTAACATTAAATTAAATAGTTCAGCGAGCGAAGATGCTAGTATATGGTAGGCAGATTTTAAAGCTTCGTTCGGTATGTTATCTGCTCCAGGAGATCTCTCTAACTTTAGCTTTTTTATCGTTTCTATGATTTCCTTTTTAGTAACTTGTTCGATGATCGCCTCGTTATTGTGATCAGTTGAGTTGAGTTGAGTTTAGCTGTATATAAAATTTTGTAAAAGTCTGTTGCTGTAGTAATGATGTCTCTACGCTTAATGAGGTCATTGCCAGAATTCTTTAGTTCTTCTATCTAAGGCTTGCTTGTACATAGTTCTTTTAAAGCCTTTTTCAAACTTCCGGTTAGATTGAGATGTTTTTCTATAGTATTTTGTCTATATTTCCCAAGTTCGTTTGTAATATATTTACTTACAAGCTTAAAGAGTGCAAAAATTTCTTTTTTCATCGCTCTTGATATATTCTTAGTTTTTTGGAGTTCTTTTCTGCGTTTTAAAAGAGATATTGTTAGTTCTGAGAACCATTTGTGTTGTTGGCTGTGTTTTTTCTTGTTGCTTGAGCTGATCTTACACTTATGTCGATTGACGTTGTAAGATGATCGTAGTGCTTGTACTTAGTAATTTTTCTTCGTATTGTGATTAAGAAGCAACTTTGATAGAGTCTATCTGTAAGTGAAATTTATTTTTCATATTTTAGTTGAATTGTGTGTAAGTTTGAGTAGTTAACTCTACGTTTTTGTGGTAATTTATATTCAAATTTGCTCTGATTAATCTATGGTCTGATTGATAAATTAAGTTCAAATAATTCCTAAATCTTAAAATAATAATGGTTGGTTTGATAATATGGAATCTATTCCGTTTTTACTTTTACCGTCAGGAGATCTCCATGTCCATCTTTTGTTCAACCTCTTTTTGAAACATGTATTTATTATAGTTAGTTTATGTTCTAAGGAGAAGAACAGTAGTCTCTGGCCTCTTTCGTTTCTTGTCCCGTATCCAAATTGTCTTGCCAATAGATATTCTTTTTTTTGAACTCCAATCTTCGCGTTTAAGTCTCCCATTAGTATGATGTTTTGTGTGCGGTTTCTAGAGTTTTGTCGATCGTCTTATAGAATTCATCTCCTTTTCATTGGCTGCTTCCGTTGGAGCATATACTTGTTATATAGATACCGGAAGCCTTGAATAATCATGTTTAGTGACGTCATTCCAGAGAAGCTCTCAACAGACTATTTTGTGTATTTTATTTATAATAAATCCTACTCCGTATAGACCGGGTGAGTGACCCACGAGGCAAAGTATAAAGTTTTCGTATTCTTCAATCTTTGAGACTTGACGTCTAGTTTCTGACAGTCCTATTACGTCATATTTAATGTCTTGAATTGATTCTACTAATTCTGACGTTTGACGAAAGGGTTCTAACATTGTATGAGGCAATATTTATCTGTTGAAAGATTTTGCTGTTTTTGCATTTTGATGCTATAATATCTACCTTTGGAGGGTTACGGTCATATTCTTCCACGGTGACCTGCCGGCTTGGAAGATCTGATGGTTTACTATTTTTTATTGGTGAGTTTGTTTGTTGTATGTCTGAGGTGGAGGAGGCGATTGGTTGCTATATTTGTTTGTTTAGTATATTATCCTTGTTTTTCGCGTTTCTGACTACGTAATTTAGCATTCCCTGTTTTAGGACTCCCTCCGAAAAACTAATGGACCTTTTGACTTGTTCATCTTTTTGTTGCAATTTATTTTTTTTATTAAATTGAGTAGTTTTCTCAATATTGGATGAAGTAGCAATTTCGGGTGAAATGGGTAATTTTCGCTTAGGGTTGTTTTTCGATATTACTAGTTTGTCATAGATAATTTTGGCTATGTTACCCTTTTTTCTTTCTAGTTATAAATGTCCTTGAAGTTTCTTTCTCTTCTCTTCTCTAGGACGTGCTTTGGATAATCTTCTTGAATGTAAAAGTTTGTATCAATTAATGCTCTATTTTGCTTCAAAATTTTTGTAATCTTCTACACAGCTACTAAAGTTACTTTCCAGGCTCTCATACGATTTTTCATTTTTAACCAGGCTAAAAAAGACCAGATCATTTTTCCTTGTCTGTATTTATAGGTGTTGTAGTCTTAACTCTTGGTTTTACACTCTCGATTACAGGTTTTCATGGTTCTTATATATTGTTAGGAATTTTTCTTCAAACAATTCACTAATACTTTGTGTTAATTGTTTTCGCAGTGTCCCGGATTTCTTGTATTTGTAATTGCTTGCTGTTTCTACTTTTTCTTTATTCTGATTGATGATTTTCTGATTGAGGTTATTTATTATTAAGATTCTATTAACATAGTGTTTTACACTTCTTTCACTATTGGATTTAAAAGAACTGACCTTATCTTCTCTAATGGTGGAATTCTTCCAAATTCACAGTAAACAGGCTGTTAATGATGTAGATTAGTTGTTAACAGTTTTCTTGATCTTATCATCGAGACAGTGGATTTCCGGAGCTGCTAACATTCATCCTGTAGGATTGACGTAGACTTCATACTTTATATGATGTTTCACAGCTATTAGCGTACTTTTCTTATTTTAAATGATTAAAACCTACGGAGCCAAATGTCAACACGAGCACACCCTCTATATATATACTCGCAGTTTTAGGAAAGTGGATTTCCAAACGGTTCCATATAAAAAAATACTGCACGTTTATTTTACAACAACAAAAGCCTTGTTTTAGTACTATTAATTTTACTAGGTTTGGCATAATAACTGATCAATACAAAAATAATTATGTCTAATAATAATATTGCATATTTGCATTAGACATAAACGAAATGAAAAACAAACATAACAGTAAGGTTGGGATAAGTAAATTGCAAAAGTGGTGGTAAGCATCATGGAACTTGATATCTACATAAAGAACGCAAAGTCAGGAGCTATCAAGAACGGTGAACATGATAATCGAACTAGAAACCTAAAATAGTGTAACGAGTCTCACATACCGAAATGGTAATTTCGGTCTGGGTATGTTAGGGAATACAATTTACTTATTTATTTATTTAAATAAAGATTCTCGGTCTAGTCTTGTAAAACTTTTTTAGTCATTAAGAAAACGGAATTGACTCGAGAAAATTCAAGAGCGGTGATTTATTATGACTTTCGATGTGGTTTAACACAAACAGTGTTTTGACTGGATGATTTCTGCATTTAGTGATGAAGCCCCATCAAAAACCACAATTTATCGCTGCGTTGCTGACTTTCAATGTAGATGTGTTAAGCTTAGTGATGATCCCCGTCAAGGTCGTCCAAAAACTGCAGTCACGCAAGAAAACTTTGGTGCTGTGCGTTGCAGCTAATTTAGGAATATCGACATATGACATACCGCCAATACAGGCAACTCTAGACATTGGCATGTCAAATATAAATAATCTTAAATGAACAATTAGGTGTAATAAAGTTGTTTTCCCTATAGATACCGCATTCGCTTTGTGCAGAACTCTCGAAAAATTCCACGCTGGATCCTCAAATGCTGTATACAACACCATATCAGGTGACGAATCCTGTCTATAAGCGGACGAACCCGAAACAAAAAACCAGTCCCGAGTTAAAGCCAACAAAAATTGTTCGTTCATGGAGTGTTGTAAAAAAATGGTGTCCACGTTTGTCTCCAAAACCGGCCATATTGCAACTATTCCTCTTGATGGACAAATAACAGTTAATGCAGAATGGTATGCTAGCATTTGTTTGCCACGGGTTGTTTCTTAACTCCGAAAAGAGAACTGCAACCGCCGCAACATCCTCCATTACGACAATGCGACTTCTCACACCGCACACAGAACAAAAGAGTTTTTAGAGCAAGAAAACATAGAATTATTAGACCATCCCCCGTACAGCCCTGACCTGAGCCCTAACGATTTCCATACTTTCGCTAAAATAAAGAATAAATTGCGTGGTCAGAGATTTTCATCAACTGAAGAAACTGTGGACTCAAAAGTGAAAAATGTAAACAAAACGGCCATTATGGAAACCGAAACTTCTGAATGGAATGGTTGCTTCAATGATCGGTTCCATCGTATGAAATCGAATCGAATTCATACGATGGAACTAGAATAATGCTTTCTAGTTAAGGTTTTAAACTAGAAAAAGGAAAAATTAATTCTAAAATGTTATATTTTTCTTCATTTTTTAATAATAAAAGTATTATCTAAATATTCTAAATTATTTTTGTTCTATAAAAATTTAACTGATGAATGATTATTAATTTCATTTGATATAACATACCAAACAAATATTAATAAAAATTTAATTTTCGAACTCATTGTGGTGTTTACAATATTTTGTGAATAAATTACAATTTATGCTATAAGACTTCTACAGACACTTTTAGCTGCTAATTATGAGATTAAATCTTTTTAAGATTATTCTAACTTGTAAAACGTAGTGGTAATGCTTTGAAATGTTCATTTACGGCTTACTGTATTAACAATTTGCTGTATAGACTTTAAAAACAAAGGAGACTGTAATAACCCGACCATAGCTTACATCACTTAATTAGCCTTATATCAAATAATCTTATTGCATTAATAATCCTGCGCTTCTAAATTGTTGATAATAAAGATTGTCTTATCGTTATTAATTTTTTCTGTATGTATTTTCATCCCTAGAATTGACACAAACATCAGAGAAAAAAACATAAAGTTACTATTTTTATAAAGTTTCTTGAAATAGCGTTTTATTACTTAAAAACAAACAATAATATACGCAGCACACCTCCACATTATCATGTTTAATAAGTGTTTAAAACGACCCTAACACTATACTTGTTTTAAAATATATTAGTATGTCTTTACTAACAATACATAATAGTTTTAGAAATCTAAAAGGGAATTCCAAAAATTAAAAAATGACGACAAAAACTAAACATCTCTAATACTAAAAACATTGATATGACTCACGTGACCCCGAAAACAGCTAAACGTATGGACGGGTCGGTGCACAACACTTATCACACACGAGATGAGTTCCGTTCCGGGTATAAAGAGCTTATACGAAGCTGTCCCGCTATATTTCAGACCCGTCTTTTATACACGATCTCGGACAGTCATAACGTAAATATCGAGACTTCTATCGAGAGTTCTAGTTACTTTCCACTTTAGAAATAGTATTCTGACCATAGTTTTAGAAAGTATTTTTAATACTACTATTAAAAGTAATCACGAAAATATGAAAATATAATAGAAAAATCACAACAAGAAAATATGCCCTAAAATTTTCGCCCTTCCTAAACCGCTAATAACATTTCCGCTAAGCTTAAACTGTTTTCCGTAGATTAAGTAATTATTTGCATCAGGGACTGGAGCAAAACTCTACTTACTCTATCCCCGTAAAGATTCAAATGTTAAATGTATGTTTCATGTATGTAATTCCGTTTCGTCCTTAAGAGTATCATTGAAATGCGTTAGAAAAAAAAGGTATTATTATTTCTTTCCAGTCTGTGATGTTTTGTTATGATTACGCCAATCCTGAATTTGCAAAGCATAAATAATTGTTATCATTAAAGTTTGTTGATTGACTAATTAAAGCAAATAACATATTAGTATATTTTGGTAGCTATGTTTCTATATATGTACGTCTGTATGTGTGTATGTTTTTAACAAAAGTATAACTTTTGCGCCACATTATAATTTATAAACATTTTTAACCCCTTACCATGGTGCTGTAACCATGGTTACATGACGGACTATAAAGAAGTAAAATACATTATACAGTATATTAATATTAATTTGAGTTACCAGACAGATTTATAGAACTACTTTGTCAATTAAACTTAACTAACTTCAACTAAAGCGAACAACAGTAATATTTCGTTTTTTATAAAAAGTAAATGTTACAAACTGAGAGACTCCAGTTTATTGTTTTCCAAAAAGGTACTCAAGTTATATTCCTATTACCGCAGAAATATGTCTTTCTAAGCAATATTCAAACATAACAATAATAGGACAGCCATAAAAATTACTTTCGTTTTCTATAACATTAAATTCTTTGGGTTTACTTTTGAAAGAATTTTAAGTTTAAGTACACTTTGGCAAATTCGCCAAGATTTCAATTCCCGTGAGCTCTGTTGAAATTTACTTTCTGGTGAGGGTATGTGGAGGTGTTTATTAGATTACATAGAACGACCAAAACTTTGAAAAAGAAATCGTAAAATTCAATAATTTTCTCTGTTATTTAATTTCTATACGTAAGCCAGAAAAGATATTAACTTAAGATAAAAAAACCGTTCATAAGTAGGGCCTAAACTGGATAAATAATTTTCGATTTTGTTTTTGAACAAATATTAAAACGGAAATAATGTTGTTTTTCATGTTACTGGTGGTAGGTCCCCTTTTTACAGAAGACCGTCTGGGTGGATACCACCGCGGTGCCTATTTCCGCCGCGAAGCAGTAGTTATAAAACATTGCTGTGTTCCGGTTTGAAGGGCACCGTAACCAGCGTATTTACTGAGTAAACGAGACGTTGAGTATCAAATACAATCATAGCGTAATTTGTAACCGACAGAGCTGTCGCAACGTCGATTCCAACACTATCGTTACATAATTTTAGTTACAACTATCGTCAAAAAATATTTTGCGGCATTTAATGTAAATGACAATAACGAATAGAAGAAATATAGATGACATTTTTATTCGATTATTCTAATTAATCTATATAAACTAAAAAAACACGATACTAGAACTGCATTCCGTTTTTAAACGGAAATAGAAAAGTAGAAACGTGTTTAACGTCTCTAATTGGCAATTCTTAACTAACGTCTTCAATTATTGACTCAATTATGATCTAAAAATTGTTTGAGTAGTAATTACTGATCGGCAAGGATAATCATAGCAAGAACAAACGTGGTTTACGTGGTAAACCGTTCATTGAGTACGACCCCGATATCGTTCTCCCGAAACCGTTAATAAGGTTTCCATGATCATCATCATCATCAGCCAGTGATAGTCCACTGCTGGACACAGGCCTTCCCTAACACACCCCTATCCATTAGGGGGTTTGGACCGTATCCCACCACGCTGGTTCAATGCGGGTTGGTGGGTGAATAAGGTTTCCGCTGGACTCAAACCGTTTTCTGCAGATTATGTTGATTTGCATTAAGGTCTGATTCAAATAACTATGGTATATCCAATATACATAAAACCATTCCTGTGAATATTATAGTAATTTGTTAACAAAATATATTATTATTATTTTCCATTTAATATTGTCATTTCAAATATATAATATATTGGAGAAAGTTTAACCATATAATCGGTTTTCAGTTATCAAAGATTATGTTAGCATTAATAAAATGTAATAATAAATAGTAAACTTGATCAATAATCCCGTAGCCAGATCTCAATTTTAATTTTCTGCAGATTTAAGGATATTTTATATCAACCAATCTGATTCGATCGATTTCAATTTACTTTTATTTAAACTAACTAAAACTAAAGTAGTAATAATCTTATGTGTAAATAACACTGAAATGTTGCACAAGAATTTTTGTAACATAACATCTCCGTCATTGCCACAGGCGCTCTGCAATTATTGGCTTGTAGCTTTTGCCTTCGTTATTGCACTGTTGTTCTATTCATATTGACGACCAAAAGCTACACAAATTGGAGAGTTTACTTTGTTTCCGATAATTTATGAAGAGGAACCATTGTCTGTACGCGAAACTTTAACAATTTGAAATTCAATGAAAGCTCCTGCCTCTTGCCTCGTAATTAATAGCAAGTAAGCTTATCTTCTTTTGTTATTTTTGAAAGGTTTTTAAATCCAATGGCTTACTGAGCCTATTAATATTTAGGAAGGGGGTTTCTATGTTAAATGTTTTACAATATTTTTTGGTAATCGTTAAATAATTTTATGATTATTATCTTAATTTTAAAATAAATATTCGTTTTTATTAACACCGTGTCCTGAGTTTATTTAGCAGTTAAGTATTTTGAATTTAGGATAATGGTAAATTATTTATCCAATTAAAAATACACAACAATGACTTTGACTTTGACTTTGATCCCCCGCTACTTTTTGCTAAATTAAACCGGCTACTGCACGGAGAGATAAACCAAAGTACTAATGTTAAGGACCATAATGTTTTGAATTATGTATTTAAATAATATTCAGAAAGCATAAAAACTAAATACAAAAATAATCAGGTAATATGCATCATTAATTCAGTTCACTGTCTACGACGCGCAATTATGTGGGTAACATCACATTAATACATTTTGAAAGCACCGACCTTTTTAATTTTTCTGAATGATTTTTTAAAATAAAACAAGACAATAACAAAACTGTACCATTATTTTAATAATATTAAAAATATATATAATTACCACATTTTGTTACTTAAACTTAAAACTGTGCCGTTAAGGTTGTCTATATTGGTATTACATTTTATATTAAAATTGCGCTTAATAACAACCACCAGTAAAATGTTTTACAATCAACGCCATTTATTACTTTTGTCTAAAGATTCTTGTTATTTCATAGGGCTAGAGGAAGACGATTTTTAGTCTTCCTAAAACTAAGTAATTACTATCAATGACTATAATTAAATAATTACAATAAAGCTCACGCCTCACTACAGCCATCTCATGAATGTATGTTTGTAGACTTGGTGCTTATTTCGGTGTTTAATTGCTGATGTGGTTAGTATAGAAATTTAATTTGTTATACTATGGTAAAGCGTCGTGGACGATGACAAAAGATATTATTACGCATAGTAACAAAATTACATGTAATTTCTTTTTCTAATAATTGATTAATATAATTTGTAACAGATATTTGTCATGACCGTGTTAAGTTTATTAAATTGGTGGAACCTAAATGCAGAATACTTTTTTGTGTTTTGAATTAACAACAATTGCTCTGCGGTTCAAGTGACATTTAACTAAATATGTGACCGACTTCACATTATATAACCGTTTTTGATAATGTAATTGCATTACTTTCCGTAGATTACGTCGATTTTCATCTGGATTCGGTTATATACTAATTAGTTTGCATGGTGAGTAATTAACGCACAACGGTAGAATAAAATTTTCAAGATATTGATTATAAATTAACTCATCCTTCGATGATCTGAGAAACGACATAAACAATTGTGACCTATTTTTCTTCAAAGAGTGGTTGGAAATTGACTAACTATTTTTTGTGACGATTTTGTTTAATTGACATTTTATTAATGACGCACTTCTTCGATATCATATCAAACATTAATAAAACAGTTATAGTCTTCGGTCAGATGCATTTTCTTAACGTATTTTTTAATGCATTAAGTGTATAACAGAACAGTTTTCATTGTTTATTTCAACGAATTATACTTGAGTCAAAACTAAAACAAATATGTTTCAAAAAATTCCGTATATAATGCTTATAGTAGCTAAACCTTACGAGACAAAGATTTAAAGACAACTCAAATAATAAACGGTATATTTAAAAATTATATATTGATTAATTTAGTACATTCATACATCTGTATAACAGATAACTGGGGATGAAATTTTCTGTGGCAGCCTGTACCGGCCATCTGCAGTCATCTGTCGGAGACCCTCAGTTCGATGAAATGTCGAGTGTAGCAAATGTGAAGTAGATAGATAAAGTTGTACAGGATCATGGCTTTTAGAGACTTCGAAGGGATACCACGTTTAGAGCAAGATTTAACAGGCTGAAACAAATAAAAGGGATTCTTTCGTTTTATAGTTACAGATTAATACTTTTAAATAAATAGAAATTTCGCAAAATAAATATGAATGTAATAAATATCTTAAAGATATAATTAATTTATTTAACGGAGGCAGAATAGCTAACAGGACTACATCAACATAAGCGAGTGATAATACGCTTGAGTATTCAGATCGCAAATTTTGTTACAAGATTGGAGTTTAGAGATGGAGTGAACTTTTAGTGTCCAATTACAAACAGTTAAGTTAGCTGTTTTGTTTTAAAAGTTTATTCTTTTACTAAAAGATATTTCTAAGTAAATATATTTGATTCGTATTAAAATGCTTTTAATTATTTATTTAAGCACAATAAGAATTTCAGAGCTTTAAAACGTGATATACAAGATTGTTAGCTTTAAAAGGTAAATTTTGCTGTTCAAATTGGATTGAGTGGAGGCTGTTGATTGCATACACAACTTGATAGCTTTGCTATTAAAATTCTTGTGAAATTTATGCAAACATATTTAAGTTCTAATTCAGAACAATCTAAATATTTTTAAACTAAATAAGATTAAATACATATTTTACTTAACTAATCACAAAATATTAAGACTCTCAAATTATGTATCTGTCATTTTCGTAATTGTGGCTGTCGATAACCTTAGGCCGACGTAAAAACTGTGAAATTTTATTTTAATTATAATTCAGACAAATCATTTCTTTATGTATCGAAAAGGCTTGAGTACTAATTACACAAAAATATTATGATCAATTTGTATCATTAATAAATATATTCTCTGCGATACGCATTTTTATATCCCTACATCATTTGTTTCATAACTGGCGAACCAACTAGCTTTGAGTTTAATTTAATTAAAATGTTGTTACATAATGATATTCTTAAATTTAACTTGTTTCAGGATCACTTAATATTTTTGCCAACCAATAATATAATTATTATTATATTTGTATTTACATTAGTATCAAAAAACAAAAAATCATTTTCCCGACCGTAAAGACAGGGCTAAGCTTTATAATCGGAATTACTTTTGATGATAGGTCCTCGAAAACTCCTTATCAAATAAATTGATTATCATACGAGGATGTAACCCGGGCCTTGCATACCACCTATAAAGCCCACTATAATGTTTTTATGGGATTTCAATGCCAAAGTCGGTGTACGAACTGGCATCAAATCGTGTTTAGGCCCTCACGGCGTCGTAGTCGAAATCGAAGGGACATTTGTCTCCTTCGATTTTGAAACCCTTCTTTTCCAGGAACTTGACTAGCATTTGCTTGTCAATTTCCTGGAAAAAGAAGGCTTCTTATTGAACTCATACTGTGACAAGGCATAAGTCCTGATACTGTGACAAGGGCACATAGGTTCTGGAATGGAGGCCACGTTTAGGAAACGGAGTGTTCGTTGACCCCGATTAGGTGGGATGGCGATCTCCGTGCAGTAGTCGTTCAGTTGGCAACGAGTAGCAGGGGATCGTCCGTCTTGGCGTTCACTTAAAAAGGCCTATGTCCAGCAGTGGACTGACAAATGCAGAATATGATGATGATGATGAATTTACCATCTGAAAATACAAAAGGGCCCTCCAGACCCTTAAAAATTACATGAATAAAAATTACTTTTTAGGTTAATTACAGAACAACAATCTTGGAATATAAGTGTAAAATAATGTGTCAACAAATTTATTTTATTTAGAAAAATGTGATTATAACAATATCTAAATCTTAATTCAAATTAAAATAATTCGTAATAAGTACGCCTTTTTCATTTCTACATTTTACATTTTTAGAACTTTCATAACAACAAAATATAAAAAAAATTAAACATATTGAGATAGAAGGAGGAGAGATTAAGGGAGGGCTATGTCCAGTAGTGAAGTAACAAAAGACTGATGATGATGATGATGATTGCAACATAACATGTTTGGTAACAAGTACTAAGTGTCCCAACAGTCCAAAAAATTTGATTGCGATATCTCCTCTGATACATAACTCCTAATAAAAACCTCTTATTAGGATATTTAAATAATTTTAGTTAACTTTTCCTGTACCTAAATAAAACGTATAATTACAACTGAACCCAGGGAATTAATTTTTCGTAAGATTAATTAATTATATATCAACTTGAGAAAGCTCACCTGCAAATCTGAATAAAAAATGAAGAGTTTTGCCAGTGAGATTTGAAGTGATTTCAATCCACTAATGGGGATACTCTGCAGTTTTATCAATGGGTCTATAATAAGCTAATGTACTAATGGACTTCATTCGCTCTTTCACGTTTAATTAGTATTACTAAATGCAGTTAATAAATAATATTTGCATTCAGTTAGTCCCGTAATAAAATAAACGCATTTATATTGGATCATGTACTACAAACATTGTCATCAAAATTTTTGATACATCATTATTTTATAAGCAATGTGCACTCTGAATTTAATTCTCAAGTAATCAGGTATATTAAATATAACCCGATTTATATTAAAATTAAATATAAATCCTTATCTGAAATTAAAATGTAAATTTTATACCATTACTATCCACGATCGTGGGATAAGAACCTTTATTAACAAGTATGTAAATGAGACCCGGGGTATTTTTGAATACTCCGATAGATACTGTTTACGTATTCAAAAGGATTGCAGTTCAAGCGATAATCCTTTTTGTTTCTACAAAAATAATGTCTATGCCTGAAACCTGATAGTTAAGCAAAAATTAAAAAAAAAAGATTTTAATTATATAAAAAATTTTCAGAGCGTAAAAGAGTAACCAACCAGAAAGTAACTTAGTATGTAGAAAGGAGCTATAAACTATAATAGAAGAGTGCAATAAACGTAAAATCTTTAAATGTCAGCAAATAATAAGTTCTACCAAATAAAGGGTAAAATCTCCGCCTTTTGTTTGAAGCTTTCGTCGCCACTATTTATTTATTCAAGATCGTGATCTACAAATACCTTAAATATTTTGTTCAGTTTTAGAATATTAGTTGCTAGGTACCTGAATAACGAATGATCGAGATAAGAACTTTTATTAACGAAAATATAAGTGACAGTAAAAGCATTTAGCAAAATAGACCGACTAAAAAGAAACAATTTTAATTTTGAACTCCAAAGTTTAGATACTTTACTACGTATTTTTTACCAAGCTAAATATAGCAACATTAATTTTAGTGTTTAATATATATGTCAACATGACTTTCACTCACAATGTGCAAACGGTCGTCAAATGGGTACAAACAACTTAAGATCTTATGCGCAGCTGGGTTTTACGTCAACTTGTAGACCGCTTTAGCACGCCTTTTTAAACATGACCGAGTTTATAAAATTTATATTTAATCTAAAATAAATTGCCAAATTCATATTCCGATTTAATTATAACTGAGTTTTGCTAAAGTTAAAGTTAAAACTCATAAAAGATTTATTAATGTCATTTAACTTCTTCTCATGTTATATTTCTTTTTCAAATAAACGAAATTCTTTTAAATTAAGAATATTGAAGTGTTTATTATTAATAAGTATAGCATGTTAGTTGTAATAAGAATAACTATTCAAATTGAAACTAAGGAAAGTAATTAGTTAATTTTTTTAATAAATTACTTTTACTATCGCTTGCATGCAATCGGACTTGATTTACAATGTAATCAACTAATTTACATTTATTTTGTAATTACTAAAATTTATTTCATCCCATTTATTATCACCAATTTAAGCATAGAAGTTTCAACAGTATAGAAATCAGTTATAACATGACTAATTGGCTATAAAAATGATTAATACTACCTGTATTAATATTAAGTCACTATTTTATAGTTTTGTTACAGTATCAAGTACACTGTTTTTGATATTTTTCAATATCGATTTTTTTTAAGATTTGCACTCACGAATGCCGTTAAATGTTTAGCTATATTTTACTGTTACTTCATCATCACATAGGCCTCCCCTAATACACCCCTATCCATTTGGGGGGGTGATTGGACCATATCCCACCACGCTGGTCCAATGCGGGTTGGTGGGTGGACCGACTTTTTACATAACCATCCGACGCTTGGATCATCTTACTTTTCAGACTATAGGGTGATCGGCCCAAATTGTCCTAACCAACTAGGAAACAGCAATGAAAATTTGTTGCGTCCCCGCAGGATTCGAACCCACGACCTCCGATCTTTAAAGCACATGCCCTTACCACTAGGCTACGGAGGCAGCTACTGTTACTTATCAATTATAAATTTGCCAATAAGAAGTTACAATTCAAAATTAAAATTAAACAAACGTGAAAGTTTTAACTAATACTATGACTATGTTTACTAATAAATCCTTATATGTAAGGCTAATAGTCTCAAAAATACGAAAATAAAACAAAAATACTGAAAGAGAGACCGCAGTCCATTAGTACGTTAAGTTTCAGAAGTCTAATTAAAACAGCCACAGAGAACTTTCATCTGCAGATTGAGCTTTCATTTTTAATCTATTTGAAATGGGTTATAAAAAAATTCAATGAAGCTTAATCGAAAATGACGTTGAATTTTTAAAAGGAACTATTTAAATAACTTGCAACGATAAACAAGACTCGTAAATCATCTAGGAAATTATATTGTTATTATAAAACAAAAAAAGTATATATCTATTATTCTTTTTTATATTGTAGCTGTCATATGGTAGTATTTTATTGAAAAGTACTATATTAAATATTTAAAAATTAAAAACAATTTTAAAATATCTAATATAAATCGTAACTTGGGCAATTGAATTAAAAACAATGATTAAACCTCAAGAGATATGCTAAAACCATATAAAACGTATATTGATACTATGAATACTTATAAAGATGTAAGTAATGCAAAATGAAGCGGAAATGTGGTCCAAAAAGTACGTTATTATCAGCTTATATTTTACGAACCTTTTTATTATCAAATATAATTTATTATTCAAATAAAACCTTAACTAACCCGATAAAAGGAAATTGGTTTGGAAACAAGGGTGGGTGATTAGGGGAGCCATGTCCAGCAGTGATAAACAGGCTATATGATGATGATGATGATGGAAAAAGGAAATTAAAACTCTAAAAGGCAACTAGCTGGGCAGTGTTTGGCTTTAGTTTTGAAAATGTAGTCTATTTTTCTAAATAGTTCCCCGTAGTTTCAAGTTATGTTGAAAAAAAAAATAACAATTTTTACCTTCAACCCCACAAAAAACACTTTTTATTTCAATTTCCTACCATCGCCCAATCATCAGACATTCAAATCTATCAAAATCACTCATATAGGTATAGGTTAAGTTTTAGTAAAAACCCTCATCAGAACAATTGTATTGTATGTATTACATTTATTGTATTGTTCGCATTTAAGACGTACGTATGATAAAAGGATAATTAATTTTTTACAAAAAACCTAAATTTTTTTCATGTTTAAGTACAAAATCAATTAAAATGGCATTATTAAAAAAATGTTATTTTAATATTTTGAATTATTATTACAATTTGATCCTTCTTTCTACTTACTATACGAATAAATATTTACATTACAATCATTCCCACCACTAAAAAGGGTTGTCTCATAATTTTTTAAATAAGAGATCACCATTTGACCGCCTGATGGAAGACTGGGCCATCCTTTGTTCAGAAATTAAAAAATTGTATTCCATTTTGAATCTTTCATGATTCCTTAACGCTTCTGTGGTGCAGTGGTATTATTGTGGATGATAGCAGTTTGTGTTTATAAACTTTAATTAACTTCAAAAAAACTTGAGGTAGAAACAGTTCTTTCATTTCAATAAAATTGGAACTATCTCTTCTAGTTTTGTAGCTTCATAATAAATGGTAGTTGACAAGTTTTTAAAGCTAACTGTTTAAGATCTCAATTTATATTAACATTACTAACAAAACATTTGGCGAGCATCAGTGGTCAGTATTAAACAAAATTTCAATAAATCATCACGAGTAAACATATTTTTTATTGCTAGCAGTGCAGAATGATATTTTAAAAAAAAAATCAAGGATTCAGACAAGTACGTTTAAGATTTTGGCTGCACATAACAGTAACAACACAACCCTAACTATTGTGAGCGAAGTGCCTCAGTAATTGGGTTTACCGTATACGCTGTGTATCTGCGAACATAGCATCAACTTAACACGATTCTGAGACCCAGTTTACCTCTGTAAATGTCTTTAAAATGAAATGCTGCAGAGCTGCAAAACTTTTCTAAAACTTTAGTATAACAATAATCTTTAATATTTTATATTATTTTTTACGCATTTTGATTTTTATAGTAGGCAACAACACATAAGTGTCTTTGTTAGGGTTATTTGTAAAAAAAGTGTAATAAGACGTAAAATAAAATAGACATAAAGAAAGATAATGCCTTTTAATTATTTTTTCTAATTTTAATAATGTGTTGGAACACTAAATTACGTTAAAAGTATTACAAAAGATAGTTTAACTTTTACAAAATTTAAAACATTTTGCTAATGTGATGCAACGTACTTTATATAATTTTATCTACGCAATATACATTTCCCTAAGGGTATGTAGGATGGTTCATGTAATATTAGCTACCACAAACGACACGAAGAGATATTTTATATATAATCAGTTAATAGATTTCACTATCCATATTAAAGTTTTGTTACCTTTTCGAAGTAGTTTTTATCTGAGTCATTTATAGTAAGGTTTAGATTAATAATCGAGACACCCTTTTAAATCGTACTCTGATACTCTTAAACTGTAACCTTTCACCCTCTTGACTTCGTTTCTATGGTTGAATTTTTTTTATTTGTTATGCAAAATTTTAGTAATTTAAAGGAAACTAATAACATCAAATTGATACAAAAAATTTACAACATACTTAAAGGTAGATAAAATCATCTGCCCCCGAGCCTAGTGGTATTGGCGTTTGATTGAAAACCGGAGGTCGGTTGAATCCTGGGGACTCAACAAATTTTCATTGTTGTTTTGTTGGTTAGGACAGTTTGGGCGATCACCAATTGTCTGAAAAGTAAGATGATCCATGGCGTCGATGGCATGTAAAGGCTGTTATTATTCCAGAGTTGACAGGTGGTGGGATACATAAACCCCTAATGGATAGGGTTTTGGAGGCGTCCCGCAGTGGCTATCAAAAGCTGATGATGATGAGATAAAATCAAACCAATCAAACGAGTTAATATGTCTATTATATTTAGATTAGAAAAGCCAAAACAAAAATAAAGCTTTGCTCGAAATCGAGTCAAAATTTACGTATTTATTTTTCGAGTATAATATGAATAGATGAATATTATTATGATTAGAATAAGTGACATAAATAATATTTATTATTTATATCGTTAACTCTCATCATCATCATCATCATCAGCCTGTGATAATCCACTGCTGGACATAGGCCTCCCCTTATATACCCCTATCCATTAGGGTTTTAGACCGTATCCCACCACGCTGGTCCAATGTGGGTTGGTCGGTGGACCGACTTTTTACATAACCATTCGACGCATGGATCATCTTACTTTTCAGACAATTGGGTGATCGGTCCAAATTGGCCTAACCAACTAGGAAACAACAATTTGTTGAGTCCCCGCAGGTTTCGAACCCACGACCTCAGGTTTTTAAAGCACACGCCCGAGGTAGTTTATTGTTTATTCTAATTATAACAAATTAAACACCTCTTACCTAACTTCTGACAAGCGAAGCCAAAGTTTAAATAATCTTTGCAAGATAACACACAGCTAATAAGTAGAATGTCGTTGTAAACGGGATTGCCTGCGGAAATACCACTAAGGTGTCTATTTTAGGCGCAATGCAGTTGTGTAAGAACTCTATTGTTTTTAGTGAGGGCTACTACGGGGAGGGACGGGGGTTAACTACCTCCGTAGGTTAGTGGTAAGGGCGTGTGCTTTAGAAACCGGAGGTCGTGAGTTCGAAACCTGCGGGGACTCAATAAAATTTCATTGTTGTTTTCTAGTTGGTTAGGGCAATTTGGGCAGATCACCCAATTGTAAAAAAGTAAGATGAAACTTGCGTCTGATGGGCATGTAAAAAGTTGGTCCTGCGCCTGACTCTCTCCTGTCGTTTCGGTTATCCGTCCCATCGAGCTTTGAGAGTATAAAGGAACAGAGATCCTGTGTTTGCGCGTACAATTGTGCAATATAATATCTCTTGTTAAATATATCTCGTAGTTGGCTGATCTCTAATATAGATCGGCTGACGTAGTCGTAATCGACTGGAGAACATCAACATTAACATTAACATTTTTGTTTTCTAAAGTAGTTTCACGTCTGGCTTAAATAAACACTAATAACAAAAAATAAAATATTACACATATACAAATTATAAAATTAATTATATAATAAATAATACATATATAAATACATCCAAGCCAGATGGAAGCCCTTGGCAGGGAAGACCAAACGGCCGAGGGTTAGGTCGAAAGGGAGAGAAACTGGCGGACAATGCGAGAGGTGTCCAGAAGTACCGCTCTCTGTATTTGAGCTAGAAGCGGTCCGTCATGGAGTCCCAGCCGCCTCAGGTATTATGATAGGCTCACCGGGATTAACCCGTTTGCAGAAACGACTATCGAGATAATTTCGGTCGGCATCAAACCCCACATGTCAGTTCCCTAGTAAGCCAGATCCAGATATTTACATTAATATTATTATGACTTTAATTATTACTACGAGAAGACAATATTTTTTTTAAATAAAATGTAATTTAAAAATTGTAAATAGAGTAAACAAAAATGCTGGAACGGAAGAATCAATGATTTAGAAAACTGATTGATAATCGCAGAATGCTTCAACTTTGGCTAATTTACATACTATATAATATTAGAGAAAGTTCACACTATCCTTGTTAAAAATAAAATCGTAAAGAAAAACTGCATTCAATAAAAAACGTCCTATTCAGCTGTCATATGGGTTTTTGTATGTCTGTAGCTTTCATGCCGCTCTTATATGGGTTTGTAAGAGATTTAACAATTAGATTTAAACCTCAGAATTAGGTTGCTGTACTGGCTTTTGTCTTTTGGAGCAACAATGTTGCTGTTGTCATACAAGGAAAAAAATGCCTAGGAGATCTCGTCTCAGTAAGGCGTCGCTACGTCATTTTTAAATACGGTTAAAAAATGACATAAGGGTTTATAAAATACTTTTTCGTATTTACGCGAATAATCGTTTTGGCAAAGCTATTGTTTTGGAAAGATCTGCCATGGAACATACCAAAGTCACAATCTTGGTATTTATAGACTTCTCTAATGCTTTTAATGCTGTCAGTCACGATATCCTTTTGGCTATGCTTTCCCATTTAAGAGTCTCTGATGATGCACTAGTCTGGATTTCATCTTATCTTCGAGGTGGTCAACAGCGTGTTAACGCTAATGACTTATTTTCAAATTGGCTTCATCCTGCTAGTGGCATACCTCAAGGCAGTATTCTCTCTCCAATTTTATTTTCTTATTTTATTTTTATTAAACTACCTAACTTCAATGTTCGAACCATCTTTACTCCGATAATCTACAATTATACTTTCAGGATACACCTGACAGAATCACCGAAGCAATTTGCAAAGTGAATGATGTGGATGCTATCAGTGTGTGGTCAATAAAGTTTGGTCTAACCGCTAACCCTAAAAAGTCCCATGTTATGATTGTTGGGAGCAATTGCATTCTGACTAAGTTAGACATAAATAAACTCCCATCAATCAAATTTGACAACCAGACCATTCCTATTAGTAACAGTGTGAAGGACCTCGGACAATCGATTCAACACTCAGTTGAGAACATCAGGTTGCATGTGTTTCTCAGAAAGTCACAAGTGTACTGAGGTCCATCTATCGCCTTAAAAAATTGCTTCCAATGACCACAAAAATTACGCTCGTGTAGTCCTTAATTTCCCATTGATCGACTATCGTGACGTGTGCTATTTTTGACCTAAATGCAGATCTACTCAATGAACTCGACCGACTTCAAAATAACTGCATTCTATTCGTATTTAATATTCGTAAATGTGTCGTCTTTTTGATCACAAATTCATTGGCTGCCAATTCGACTACATCGATCGTTGAGAGCACTTACCCGACGTATTTGTCGTCTTATTGCCAATATCTCAGTGATACTAGTCTTAGAGATCTTCATTCAACTAATAACCGTATTCTTCTGTGTCCCATTCATCGTACTGATTATATTCGCAAATCTTTTCCAATTCTTCTGTGGAATGCGCTACCTTTGGAAATCAGGATGGCTAATAACATCATCCAATTTAAAAGGGAAGCTCGTAAATATTTATTGCAAGAGCAATCAGCAAAGTAACTGACATATGTATTTAGAGTTATATTTGTGTACATATATATTTATTTTTGTGTTAATAAACGTGTGTACATATTTTAATATATATCTATTTAAGTTTATTAGAAGCAATATTAATTATATATCTGTAATATATGTATATTTATTGTTTCTTTATTAAAAGATTATACAAAAGATTTGGATTTTCTTATTGTGTATAATAAGTGCACCCACGATAAATTTTTCATAACCTCCCTAAGGTTGGTTGTCAGATAATGCTCAAGTCATTAGGCACGCATTTGTATATTTTATTGTGCAAAAAGAGTAAATATATATATATATTTTGTTTCATTTTCCAAAGTTAATAGATTAAGAAAATCCGATTTATTGTGAACTATTTATTCGAAATACCATTTGCAATACTATTAGGAAATAATAAGTAATGGAGGTGTAAATGCAGTCGTAGTACATTACATTTATAAGATATAAAATCTTTATTTGCAATCGAAGCAAAATCTCATCCATAAGTTTTAATAACCGTCGTGACAAAGTGAAACTTTGTGCGGCCACAACCTACATCTTTTAATTAAACCATTTTTTTATTGATTTTGCAAGCAATAATAACGTTATAGTAAAATATTTAGAAAATATTAGATATTGAAATACACTATATTATTAGTGAGTGCTTATGTAATATTTAGAATATCAGGCTTCGTTAAAAACAAAAACATAAGTGACCACCTCCATGGTCTAGCGGCATTGCTCCTTGGTTTCTAATCGCAGGTCGTGGGTTCAAATCGCGATAAACACCTTTGTGTTAGCGTTGTTTTCTGGTTGGTTAGGACAATTTGGTCGATGACCTAATTATCTGTAAAGTAAGATGATTCATGCCTCGGATGGGCATGTAAAAAGTCGGTCCACCCACCAACCTGCATTGGAACAGCGTAGTGGGATACGGTCCTAAAACCCCCTAATGGAAGGCGTATATTAGTGAAGGCCTATGTCCAGCAGTTGACTAGCACAGGCTGATGATGATGACATTATTGGCAAGTAAATTATTGAGTTATAATAAAAATGAAAATATTAGAGTTAATATTTTATCATTGAAGAATTGAAGAACAATAAATTAATGTCTTCAAATAACATTTATTACTTGTATAAATCTTCAAGTTTAAAATTTTGTTTTGAGCAAACAATGACGAAATATTGACGAAATGTACGGGGCGTTATGGACAGTCCTCATTTAGGACAAAAAATATTTCCTTTTTTTAAAGAACCACATTGTTTCCTGATTTTTCTTGATGTTCTTAGGCTAACCACCTACGTAACCACCAAGTCGGAAATATATTTTCTTTATTTTATGCAATAAGCCTCCAGCGCAATATGTAAGAAACAACATTCTACCAATCTTAGTGACAAAATTATTTGGTAAGCAAGAATTATAGTAGCTTATTTGGTGGCCAAATAAGTTACTTCTAAAAGTAGCTTCCTAAAGTTTTTTTCTACTGTTTCTATTTATAGTAGATAGATACCTAATTATAAAAGATATAATTTTTATTTGCAAAAGAAATAAACGACAACAATGTTAAATGGTGCAAACTAATAGTTTTTAACAGAATATCAAAACATTGTTGTGATCACAGAGTAACGATTATTTTAATTTAAAAGTTGGGAATTTAGTCTAAAATGTGACTATATTAATATATATTCAACAAAGCTTAAGTGTAAACAGAGCATCATAAACATAAATATATGTATCACAATTGTATGTCGTTGGTTTTAAAACTCATCAAGTACAACGTCGTACTCTAAATTTAGTGCTATTAACCTCGGCACCATCTTTGTTACTTTCCTTCAGAAGCGACTTGAAAACGGTTTGAGGGAACGACAGAATGAGTTTAGTGACCCAGTTCGAGGGTACTATCGCCGTATATTACCGTAAAAAATCTTAAATTTTCGGAATGCTTTAGTGGACATATTTATGTTCGACCGACTACCCAAACTGGTACTCAGTTCAGATCGTATGATTTAAATTTTATTTGGTCACATAAATAAAATTTCCAAACTACATAATTAAAAGTTTACAAGTCATAATAATTTATGTCACTGCGGCATACGAGCTGAGACTTGGTTTACGTCGCCGAGGACATCAAAATAGAATTGTCAAGACTTTCTATGGCATTCTTTATAGGAAGTCAGTATCTTCAAATTTACTAACAACTAATTCATCCATTTCAGTGCGTTTTATGTTGCCTGAATTCTAAAAAAAATATTTAAATTATAATAAAAGCTTAAGTAATATAGACATTATAATAATATAAGGTTATTAACATTTAAGTTTAAACTATTTATATTTTTAGATTATTATAAAATATAATAATCTAAAAATCTAGAGATCGCTGTACATGCCTATAAGTGACTTACATACCAATATCTAATTTTTTGTAATTGCATGTTCTTCGTGTATTATTGTTGGTGTGTCTACATAAATAAATAATAAAGGCTTAAGTTATTAAACTATTATTAAACTCTAGAAGTAATTAATAATTTACAGCAATTCCAATTTAAAGTAATATTTTCCACATAATACATTTGAATTGACTAACTACATAAAATGTATTCTCGATTCACATAACACAATACATCGGTTCAAACTTGAAAATAAATATGTTAGTGGCTTGTAAAACATGCTAGAAAATTACATATTTTTGTTTTATCATATATCACTTAGTAGAAATAGTGAAATAAATAAACAGTGCTTATGCTACTAAGCAACATTGAAAACAAAAATATAATTTTATCAATATTTTTTACAGCACCAAAATACAAAGCTGCATTGTCTATTGGTCTAATTACGCCTTTTTAGTTTTAATTCCAATTACATAACAGCAATTACACTATTTTCGATTATTGTTCTAATGCTTTTTTGTATTGTAGATGGAAATTGCGATGATTATAATAGCATATATTATAAGCCTACGGGAACAGTCCATTCATTGAAACGTTTGAATACAGGTGGCTGAATATTTAATCCAATCCCATGGCTAACCGACGGGAATTACATCGTATCTGCGTTAATTTGGGCTAATAACGTTTTGTGAATGAAACGACTACGTAATGAATATATAAAGCTTCGTGTAAATAAATGCCTTTGATTTATAGGTTGTTATAATAAATCTTTACTGTGTCTCTGTTTATATGAATATTCACGATAATAAAAACCTTCTTTGGTAGTAGGTTCTTTAAATATTATGGAACGATATAAAAGTCACTGAAAAGCCACTGAACTAATTGAAAAAAGATTTCAGCTTGATAATTGCTATTGTTAAAAATTTATGTCAAAAGCCTAGGAATAGTAGCATTGTTTTAGTAAAAAAACTACTACGATTACTGACCGACTTTTATTGACCATCCAATAATAATAATCCATTTTTCATTATAGCGACAAGAGGAATAGAACTTCGCCTGATGGTACGTGATACAAGTCAAAAATGCATACGCCGACCTGAGGACATGGAAGTTTCATCTCGTTTACCGATTAAATAGGCTGGATATGGTCCCTCTTTAAGTGGGAAGATTAAAGTGTTAAAAGAAACTGCTTTGCATCAGAAATACCACTTCTGCTACTGGTGACCCCTGTAAAGAAGACTTACTTATATATACATTACGTATAATACATAATATTATTGCAATATTTGTCCAAAAACAAATATTAATAAGTAATTGCAAAGAGTAGCCTCCATAAATATCAATTAACACCAGTTCTTGACAAATTGATGAAGGACTGACCTTTGCGGCGGTATATTTTGTACGCTGCGATCAAGCTATAATTGCTTTTGTTAATTAATTTTCTTATGAAATGTTTCTTGGAGTATTTTATTTGTATTATTACTTGAAAATCGTTCACATTAATCGTTTTAGTAACGACGTATATACATTTAACTTAGTTACAGTATAATAGTTCAACCTAACTGTTGTGGGTTTCGTATTTGTAATAATCATTGTCCATATTCATATATTAATACTATATTTAAAGTCCTCCGATATGTATAAAATATTTTTTATATCCCACAGCATGATGAGAACGTTTCCCCATATTTACTATCATACAATAAATATATCGTTTAGTTATCGTCGTCGTTGTCGTTTCAGCCTGTCAGAGCCCACTATTGAGTATAGCCCTCCCATAAGTCGTCAAGGGTACAATCCTGTGCAATCTGCATCCACCGACCTCCTGCAAATTGACGGTCATCACTATATCTGGTGGGGGTCGTCGACACTGCGATGGCCAGTGCAGAGGCTGCCACTCGAGAACCTTTCTTCCCAACGGTTATCGGTTCTGCGAGCTAAGTGCAGCCATTGCCTACTTCAGCTTGCTAATTTGGCGGGCTATGTCGGTTACCATGGTTCTTCTGCGGATGGCTGCGTTACGCATTTTATCACGCAGAGAAATACCGAGCATAGCCCGAAAGTTTAGTTATGCGGAAGTACTAAATTTTACAGGGCGTATATTTTGTCAGGCAAATGCTTCAGCCTTCTAATACTCTCGTGAACGGTGACAATGACGTTAGTATACATTATCCGCAACGGAGGGTGGATGTAAGCTAAAACTACTTCTTTCATCACGTTAAATCAGAATAAGCCTTATTTAATAAAGCATAGTATTATTTAGTGGGGTTTTAAAAGAAATTGTACAAATTTCTTTTATTTAAGGTAAAGGCTGGATGGACTTATTATAGAATAATTCTTACTTTTGTTCATTTTGTCATGCTGCGGTCAAGGTTGAAAAAACTTCTAAAATCTAGGTTTATTTTAACTATTTTTTTACTTATTTTTCTTTTATATACTTTTTTTATCGTCATTTCGCGTCCAATCTTCAAAACAACCAGACAAGCGCGTAATGTTATACACTTGTGAGAAGCTCTACATAATTCACTGATATTACCACGAGCCACGACCGCATCAGAGAGAGAGCCTGCAACTGTGCGACCACAAGAAGTAAATAATTACTATAAATAAATTCTCCTTTGCTCTTATGCGTGCATTACAAGATATTATCTTAATATATATATTTCATGTGTCACGTTCTTCTCACAATTAACCAAAAAATCAAGCTCACCGTGTGTTATTTGGTCCAACTTAGTCTATAAGATAGTTTTAAACTCTATTTAAAGTCGCAAGTTAGCTCCAGACAATACTGACCGTTGGAAATATCAATTGAGTAATGGGAGAATTAGGATACTAAAAAGTAATTGCCTAAAATTTCATAAATTAATAATTTAGTTTTGTCAGTTAAATTTATACTAATTACGATCTACGTTTTAAAACTAAAAGGCATCATAATTACTAAATACCAGGCCAAAAAAAGTATTGATAAAATGACCTTAACATGCGTGTCAAATTCTAAGAATTAGAAATGAGTTTTTACAGTCGAAAATTAAATAAAAGTGATGTGGTATCCAATATAAAGGAAATATTTTGTCGACATGTTCATGATAATGGCGGATAAGGTTGTAAGTGGGTATGGTATATATTTGTTATTTCATACTCTATATCTATGACCACGAAATCAGCTTTTCTTCTTTTTTTTTATAATGCAAGTAAAACAATAAAATTATATTTTTGTTTTAATACCGAGTTAAAAAATTTTCTTAAAACTAACTCTTTTTATATGATTTGCACGTTATCAACAATTCAAATCCTAATCCAGTATATTTTTGACCAACTTTCTAAAAGAAGCGTAAGTTTTTTATATATGTTACCTCATTGCTGCACTCCTACTACTCTAATTTTATTAATTATTTTTTAAAACATATAGTTATGAGCTTGCCATTGGTTCTATTTTTTTGATAATTTAATGATTGGCAGTTTAATAGATATTTAAGCAATTAAGAAAATTTCGGCGTCAAAAATCACAACCTCGTATGAGTAAATTGCAAACGCTGCCGAAACCGTAGAAGATATGCCTAAAGTATGTAGGTTACTTTAAATGATCAATAATATATTCCGCGAGAGTAATTTATCTATGTAGCAGTAGTAGCCAACAATTGCTATTTTGATGTGACTATCTTTATATAACGCAATTAAGCATAATAAATTCTCATTTTAGATGAGACACTGCATAATATAACACTGTAGAAGTTAACATAAAAGTTAAAGTATTTAAAAAACTTTATTTTATGGACATAAAACTTGTTATACATGACATATGCTTAAAAATGATTAAAAGATATAATAGATACAAAATACTGTGGCAGAAATCGGATCGTTTGTGCAGTGCTGCCACATTTTAAAGTTTAATTTGACTTAAACTTAGGGCTCTTTGATAATTCATTGAGGAAAAATGCTGACACAGTATGCATTCTACAAACAATGAAGCATTTTTTCTGAATACTAAAGCACATTGAACTTTTTACTAAGTACCAAAGTACAAAGAAAATTTCTTTTCTATTTATAAACTAGCGACCCGCCCCTACTTCACACGGGAGCTTTGTTGATTAAAAAAACACCTAGAATATTAAGCATGTGTTATAACTATAAACCTTCCTCTTCAATCACTCTATCTATTAAAAATCGCATTGAAACCCGTTGCGTAGATTGAAAGATTTAGGCATACATAGGGAAAGAAGAAAGACATTGTTTTATACCATGTAGTGATATATTTATATCTCTTTAGGTTTTGAAGAAAATAAATATGGCATTATATTATACATTTTATAAAGTATTTAGAGGTATATTTAAGAAACTAGTACACATATGTTAAATTTATATTATAGAAATTAGGCTTTCATGAAGTGTTCTTCGAATTTCAAAGCATCGAATTTAAGTGGTAGGATTAAGCTACATATTTGTACAATACATATAAGACTAGAAAAAACTCGTTTCAAATATCCTACTAAGCGAAGAAGAATATGTCACTTTAATTTTAATATGTTACTATGAAATTAAGTACCTGATATGCAATATTCATTTAAAAAATGAATATTTATTTCTGCATTAAATGAATCAGCATTTTTTTAAAGGCAACATGACTATTACTATATTTTTGAACTTATATTTGAAATATTTAAGTTATTTAACAAATAACGTGTATTAGTAATGAATAAAATTTAATGTTTGAATGAAATATGTATATTAATTTAGATGTTGTTTTGAGGTTGATGTTGTTTCCTTTGTATAGTGGGAAGTTATTTAAACAGTATTGTAGGCTATTGTTATGATATTAGGTCATATTGTGTTTAACTAGTACGGATACAATGTCATGCACAAAATGGCACCCCCAGGATCGGTTTAATTACTCAGCCACCTGTGTTTGAATGATTCGAAAGAAAGACTGCTCTCGGGCTTTATGTAATTTAATAGTGGTAATAATGGGACAGTTGAAATTTATATACAATAATGAAAATTTACTTTTTGCAAAATAGCAGTGTTGTTTATAAATTATTTTAAAGCAAATTAGGAAAAGAATATTTATATATTGTTGTTCTCATATGATTAAAACAAAAAAAGGAGAAACAAAAACAACATTTAAGCTTAAAAACTGTGTGTATTCGCTGGAAAAATGTGTGTATGGCACAGCCATTGATGACGAGGCAACTTTGTATTGAATGACAAAAGTGAGAACCAAAAGCAATTTTCGCAATATCGCTGTCTTTGTAATTTTGCCGCTGAAAAGGTTGGCACTGGTCCAATTTAGCAGTCACTTTTGCCAAGCGATATTAATAGACAACAATTTTGTAGCACAATTAGTAGAATAATGTTCCAGTATTTATGATTGATTCTTAATAATTCTAATTGATTTGGGAAAACATTTTGCTTAAACGGTATAACACATACTTTTTGATCTACTGAAATTATAATATATAATAACTACTACCCAAGAGAAAAGAAATAAGTGAAAGATGGTGAAGCGATGCTTTCCTATGCTAAAGTTATCACTGATCGCGATAGTAAAAATAAGTCGATAGGATGAATAAGTATACATTGGATCATTCACATCATTCGAAGAATTTAAAATGACGGTAAATCATCATGAAGAATACCAAATAACTTTGAACAAAACTACCTATAATATTACTGAAAATAGGAACATAAAATTAAATTCATAACATGATTTGGTAATTAAATATGTTACTATAATTAATGTTACATAACCGTCAATATTGTCTCTTACAGAAAAAAAGCTATTTATATTTTTTTTAATTCTGCATAATTTAAGTCAACAAATTTTGAGTGTAATTTTAAATAATCGTTAATGTACCATCTCGTTTACTGCGCACCTGCTTCGGTGTCATTTACTCCCGAAGACAACAGTACACATACACCAAAACGTGGTAGTACATCCTATAGACAGACGGTTTTCTGCACAAAAAAGGTGCCTATCAATTTTCCAAATTCAGCTTAAGACGCCATATGTGTGCTCGCCGTCATCTCTCTACACTACTTACGTATGACACTACGCTACTCTACCATTTACCCAGATCTAAATCATGTTTTAGCACCTCCTGTGCGGTAAAAATGTACCGTTGTGTTACCCTGATACTCAGTGGAAAAAATACTTTATAAAATTTGTTGCACTTCACAATGTGCAAGAGAAAGAAAAGGCTTTTAAAATGATATGACTATTCGGCAGCTAATGCTAGTATGTAAGTGAAGTGTATCCTTTAAATGAACAAAATTTTAACATTTAACAAAATAATTCTAGGTACCCCTAGAAAAAGAAAAATGCTTTTGCCCATTATGAGCCTTATTTGTAACTTCGCAAGTATATAATAATTAAAGTTGTAAGCTTTTAACGATTAAAAGATTTAGACTTTCTTCTGCTAGTAGTAATATTTTTTTAAATATTTATGACAACAACTTTGTTATAAAAAAAAATTAGTTTCCATTAATTTATTGCACATATCCTATATTGTGGGCTATTTTGCACATAAAATTATCAATCATGTATTAAGTAAGGTCGGTATAATTTTTTACCGGTATCGGTATATTTAAAGGCAGTGCTGGACCTTTTCAAAAGGATATTTACTAAAACATATAGATGCAATTATTTCTATTGCTTGCGCGAATATTATACATTATTAAATAAAATATTTACGATTTAGGCGTTTATTTTACATTTAAATTCCGACGTTTCGACCCCGTGACCACGGCCGCTGGAAAGTGTTCGAAACGTCGGAATTTAAATGTAAAAAAACTGCGATAAAATCCGTAAAGTAATTTTATTTAATAACTATATAGATGTTTTAAAAAGTAATAGAATAATAAAACTTTAACAAAAACGTAAGACTAACTGCATAACTAAGCAATATTTTCAACATACTATTGCTGATTCTGCTTTGGATTAATGAAAAGATCCACCAATGTTTTATTTTATAGTGGGTTTTTGAATAGATCATGATTAAAAAGTAATGGAGGTTTGAGAAACTCGAAATCAGACTGAATAAATATTTGTTTTTTACCTATACTAAGCCTTATCAAAATAAAGTCATAACAATGTGAACGATGATACTAATGCTGTTTTAGACTATAATTTTTTATTAAAGATTTTTTTTACGTTGTCAAATAACTATACATTTCGAAATAATAAACGAGATCGTCAGTAGCCGGACTATATTAAATTGATTTATGATTTTTTATGCCAAGGAGGAGTCATTTGTCACTACCCAAAGATACGTCACTCATCTCGTACCTCGTAAATTGGAATATACAACAACCCAAGGGAGGGATCGTCTGCACCCGAAAAAGCTTTGTCATATCTGACATCTGTCATTCCCCTAAACTTATTGGTTTCCTCGTGATTTATGGAGATTAATGCCTACAAGTCATCGCGCCCGCCTATTTAGCTCTATAATAAAGCTTTAACATACAGCATGCTAGCATAATGTTAAGACATTATTGCAGCATAATTAATATTACGAATAGCGACCTGTATCTCTTGAAAAGTATCTTATACCTATAATAGATAACAGTTATTAACGACTATATAAATACCAAATTCAATCATATAAAAGTTGAATATTATGAGAAATTTGTTAATATTCTTTAAAAACATAGTAGTAATAAATTTTGATATGGTCTATGTTGACTATGTCAACTTTTTATAATAATTATTAAAAATAGGCTTAGGGATAATAAGTGCTAATAGATTACATTCTAAAGCTATAGTTGAAATGTCATAATATTAATAAACAATGAATTAAATCATGATTTTTAATATTCAGCGGTTACAGTTGCTACTTGCAATGCTAGTCTTAATTTACCATCAGGAGACATCTGACTTCCACAAGTCAAGTCACAGTGTAAGATGATCCATATGTCTATGAAAACGTAAAACGTCGGTCCTGCACCTGATCGCTTCCCGTACGTGTCTGTTATCCGCTCTATCGGACTTTGAAAGTCGAGGAAGAGGGAGTGCTGTGTTAAATCTTGCGTGTGTTTGGCTGATGATATTGTCTTTGTACTTACATTGTCATGTAAACACTACGTCGATAAGTCAGCATAGCTTATTTTCAAGGCATTGGTTGAGGTGCAGACTAGTAAGTTTACATCTTAATCGGGCTAAAAGTAAATTTATGATATGTATATGTTTTACACATTAGCGTAATACTATAGCACAAAGATAATATGATTCCAATATACACCACAACATATAACACAAAACTATGTACTAAATATTTGTACTTAAGAATAACTAATTAATTTAACAAAATGTTATGTCTTTATTTATTTCTTTTTACAATACGATTAATAAAATTATAAATAACAATATAATAATCAATTATTCCTCACGATGAATATTGTTTGGCACGAGTAACCTGGGACGGTGCCAGCGATTTAAGTGGTTTCATTATAAAGACAGATGAAACGAAAATTGCTATTGCAATTTACATACACTGTTTATAAAACAATACATTTTCTGAACATCTGCTTCTCCAGTCTTAAACAATATTGTTCGTGAAAAATAGGTTATTAAATTTTTAAATACTGCAGAATTCACTTAATATAGTATTACAATGTACGATACCCCACCTAAATAAGACCTTTATTTGAACGATGCTATCGATAGGTCCATTGCGGCGTCATACGTCTAGCATTCTTATTGATCGATTGTCACATACATTTCAGCTGAGCATAATCAACTTATGTCAATGCTGTATCTATGAACTCTTTAACATATATTCCATATCTGTTTTAGTTAAGCATATACAGCCATTGTGCTATATCAGTGGAAATTTCCGTTAACGTTCTTCTGGAAAATTTAAGTGCTATATATACCATTGTTGTGTAAATAAAAATAAGATTTTGTATAGTGCTTCATGTGCATAATAATTATTTTCTATAAAGTACACATCAAATAGTAGCTGAGCCATGTAAATTTTCTCTAAAATACTACAAAACAGATAAGAAATAAAAGAAGAGGATGAAGCTTTAATACGAAAATTACATACAACTGTTTTAAAGTGGGTTTATTTAATTTATTAAAATAATGTCTTGTCAGAATATAATCTATGAAAGTAACATGAATGCAGCAAAGCGCTGATCACTAAAGAAACTGTTAAAGAAATGTTAAGATAAAGAGAAAAATATAAAAGAAACACTTTCTTATACAACGTACTTTAGATTGACTTGTTTTTAAAAGAGGATTACGAAAAGATGTTTATTATTCGTATTGTACAAACACGAATAATTGTTAAAATTGTTTGTTTATTTTTGTTACCTTTATAAAGATCTATTTCTCGAAATAATTTTTGTTTCAGTTTCATAGTTCAAATATACAAATAATTGCGATGAATTATTCTGACTTTCTGTTGTATGGATAAAAGCGGTACACAATATCAAATCCACAAATTTACGGATTTTCCGCGTTACTTAAACATATTTATTCCCAACGTTTCGGATTCTTTCCAGCATCCATGATCACGGGCAGACTAAGTTGGTACATGTCTGTATCTTAATGTTTTGGAATGACCGTCGGAGATATTATTTAAAAATTGACATATCTTTCGTACACGATTTTCTGATTCTAAAAATCATTTAATTTATAATAAGTTATTTACCAAGAAATGTAACATAAAATTATTCATAATCATTTAGTCATTACACATATAAAGTGCGATAACATGACGGAAGCTTCAAAGTCTAGAAAACGTAATTAGGATTTTTTCAAATCGTCATAAACGATCATAATATTTTGTTTTTTGGTACACTCAATTGTATATTCTCACTTTTTCTTTATTGAAAGATCGACAAAAATAGCTTTACTGGTCTTAATAAATCTTTCAGTGAGCTTTTCACTTCTTCCTTGAAAATCGCCGTGGCACCATAAAAGTTTCAACGACTGGTCATTCAGATAGATAAATGGACTTCTCTAGTGAAAAGATTTTAAAACGATCAAACTTTTGTCTCTATATAATTTTAATAACTTAGGATCCGTTTATCCCTTCTAAATAACAAAGACATTAAGTTATGAATATTATATGACATATTTTATATATTTATACTTAAGTTTATAAATCAAGACATCTTCAACAAATCTATTGCGTTTAATATTTCATTGCCTGATTGCTTAAGAATGGTTGTGCCTTTTAACAAGCTCTATTAATAAATTACAAACCGCAAAAGAATATTGCCAATTATTAACATCTGTTTGTGTAATATCCTCAACAAGTTTCTTTTCGACTGTTGTCGCAGTCCTTATTCAATTTCTTTTTGTTTAAGATTCCAGTTACCTATCCTATCCTATTAATAGTATGGATGCAATTTTTTTTAAGTAGGGATGTTTGTTACTCTTTTACCCAATAACAACCGGATTTTGATGAAAAAATGCATCTAGTGGCAAATATGATAAAATCATAAAAAAAGGTAAAAATAGCCTTCGGCACTATTCGGCACGCAGCGATTGTAAACTCAAACTACAATCACCACGCAGATGAAACCGTGGGTCGAAGCTAGTTTTACTATATAGTCACTGCTTTACAATTTTTACTACCATTTAATCCATTAATCTCTTACCATTTGGTACATGAAAATCAAATGACAATCGCTCTGCGGGAAAACCGAATTGGATTAGAAACCGACTCCGAATGATAGTCAATTCGAAAAATGGGAAACTAATCTTTACAATGCTACAAGCAATTTTTTTTTAACAGCTAATAGGCAATCAAGTCTTATCACTTCCGGTCTTGGTACCCGCCTTGAAGCACTTACCATCAGGTAAGTGATTCACCGCCGCCCACGGTCACCAGCGACGCCAGTGCGGTGCCTACCCTTCAGGTAAGAATATCCTCTTTTCTTGAATAACCCAATATCGCAGTTGTTGGGGAAACCGCTGATGGTAACGAATTCCAGAGATTTACAGTGCGCGGCACACTGTATTTATTTATATACTTTATAATTAAATTTAGGTCAAGCACAGAATAACACCATAACCTCAGGATACTATTAGTTCATCACTACATAGTATAAAACATGTCCTTTCTCTGTCCCTATATCCCTATGTATTCTTAAATTGTTCAAACTACGCAATGGATTTCGGCAATGGAGGCGGTTTTTTAATAGATAGAGTGATTGCAGAGGAATGTTCATATGTATAACATGCTTAATGTTGTAGGTATATTTTCTGTCAGAATAGCTCCCGTACGTAGCAGGGGTGGGTTACTAGTTTAGATTGAAATGCAATTTAATTGTACATTCAATTGTACAATATATCCATGTGGTTATAATTATTAAAGTTGTTACAAAATCCAGGGATAAACTATGACTTTTTACAATAAAACAGTAAATGAAAATTTTTCAATTTGTTGAAGTAAAGTATTATTAGAAATTTAGATAAATAAATACATTAATAACATTCAAAGTCAAAGTAAAAAAAGTGTATTTTAGGGTACAGTATATACGGTACACTATACGCCTTACTTGACTGAGCACTTATAAACGTCAAAAATGTACCGCGAGTTCTGACTAGAACCGGCAAGAATCTTTGCGTCCTTTTAAATATTCATGTAAATCATTAATTTAAATAATTACATTTACGGAATTTAATTACTACATCGATTAAACAGTCACCAGGAGCTATATTAGAGCAAAATTCTTCACTTTCGCAAAACTTGGTCCTAAATATATTTTTTTAAAAGAGTAGTCGCTTTTACTAGCTTTTGTTGTAGTTAATTAGTGTTGTTTTAGCTGCTCGTATAATTTATTAATTTATGTCTGTCGTTTAACTTAATATACAATTTTATGCTATTACACAACAAAGATTTTTTTTCCGTCAATCCCTAAAAACCTAGGTATATCTTAGGCCTCAATTTGTCCTCTACGCGGCCATTTTTTTAAACAAAAAGAAATTATTATCCCGTACATAACCATTATATAAAGATTCTTGTGAACCCAGATTATAGATTGCCCTAACAGCCTATTTTTGGACCCCAAATATTGTGCTAAAATTAGCTACAGATCCTTACAACAATAATCCATAAGAAATAAGGCGTAACTAGGTAAATTACGCAAAACTAACCTAGTTATGCAGTTGACACAGTCGTCACAGACGTCAGTGAGCCCTTATCATGTTAAGCGACTCATAAAGACCCAATCGATTAGGGCAATGTTGTTTACGTCTGGCTTTCAATATTGTCTGTGTTAACATAGTCGACAGATGAGCTACATCATTACACATCAAAAATTTTATGGTTGGTTTATTTTTTATGGTTTACTTGAAATTTAACTCTAATATTAGAAGAAAAAATAATTGAGTGATACTGTGAAAATGCTGAGGTAACATACTAAAATAATCAACTCGTTTTTTATTGCCTACGCAGCTAGACGAGCAATCGGGCTACCTGGTGGGAAGTTGTCACCGACGCCCATAGACATTGGCACTACCAGTGGTATCACCAACGCGCTGCCTACCGTGAGACATAAGGTATTAAGTCTCGTTTACTCAGTAAATACGCTGGCTACGGTGCCCTTCAAACCGGAACCCAGCAGTATTTTTACACTACTGCTTTGCGGCCGAAATGGGCACCGGGGTGGTACCTACCCAGGCGGTCCCCTTTAAAAGAGGGACCTACGACCAATAAACTCGATGGAGCAGTAACATTATATTTATATATTTTAGCTCATATACTCATTTGAAAAATCTTAAAAAGACAGTAAAGCGACAACATATTTTATGAAAAAAATACATTTAACAAGTTAAGTTATTTTAACACTACCATGCACTCTTCACCTTGACATGGTGTATTAACACTAGATTTACTAAACCAGTACTTTTGACCGGTTTAGTATGAAATTTACGTTAAAAAAAGAGCTGGTACGTCTAGTGTTAATATTTAAGTAAATAAATTCGTCATTAGAGAAACTTTTTTACTCAGACACAACACAGAGTGCGCTCGTAGCTCTCGGATCGACCGGACAAGCCCGCTCGATCCCCCCTGCTACCTGCGCCGTCCGCTTGGCCCACCCGTGGCCACGCCCTCCCCCCGACGCCGTCAAGTGGCAGAAGCAAGAAGACTCCGTGTTCGCCGTGCCGTGCAGTGACAGTGTACAGTGCTAGTGTGTGCCGGTGTAAAGTGTCGACGCGTTAGGCGTACGCGCCTGAGCGCAAAAAGCTGTGTAGCCGTCTGGTCGGGTGAGTCGTTTCGATTTTGCCTATCAATTTAATTTTCCCCTTTACAGCGTCCAGACACCCTCTGTTGAGATGTAGGGACCCTTTAACCTTAGTTTGTTCATATAAGCCACGTCACATCGTGATTATTAATTAAATTACACGCACACCACTCACGTGGTGATTATTAGAGTCAATTTAACGTCGCTTGCTGCACTAGGCAGCAGCGTAGGTATACACCTAGCGCTCCTAAAGCGCTAGAGTTTTTAATTACGTCAGGTTTACACCTCCCTGCTCACTGGGGCGGGGAGGGTAGGGCACACAACCCCCGGCTTCACCGGGGGTGCTTGTATGATAGATATTTTTTCATATTAAATTCACGCGAATAGCCAAAATGCCTACGCTAGACTATACGCTAGCCGACTTAGGCCTCAATTTCGATGACTATAATGATAAGCCCCCGCACGTCACGATTGACGCCATCCGCGCCGCTATCGACGCCCGCTTCGGTTCCAAAAAATCAAAGCGTAAAATAGTTAAGTCCGCCTCGTCGCGCGCCGCGACCCCTATCTCGACGTCCGCGTCGGAGCAGGAGCAGTCGGAAGATTCCGACACAATGACCGAGGAGCAATCCGAGGAATCAACCCCAACCCCGTCGTCCGAATCCGAAATGGATGTCGAGACAGAAGTCGAGGCCAACGAAGCCTACGACAGTGACGCAGGAGGCTTCCTTCCCGTCAAGTCGCGCAAGAAGCGCAAGAATAGGTCCCCCCCGGCGTCCTCGCCATCTTCACCTGATCCTCCCGTTAAAGCGCCGAAATCATCGGCCGATGACCATTCAGCCGCTTCCCGGCCTACATCAAGTGCTGCATCACAGCCCGTAACCTCCGCCGCTTCACGGCCAACAAGTGCTGCCTCACAGCCAACCCAAACCGCCGCCTCACGGCCATCTACCAGTGCTGCCTCACAGCCAACCTCTACCGCCGCTTCACGGCCAAGTGCTGCTTCACAGCCAACAACCTCGGCCGCCTCACGGCAACCACCAGTGGTCTCGCCTAGAGACAAAAAGCCGCCCCCGCTGTACATCCGATCCAAGGAGAAGTGGGCCCAACTAAGATCGGCACTTTCAAACAAGTATAAGTTCACGGCAACTGACTCCCTACAGGGGATCAAGTTGCAATTAGAAACGGTGGAAGCACACCGTAATGTTACGTCGTATCTTCAAAAGAACGACTATTACTATCATACCTACGCGCTCCCGGATGAGCGCGTCCTTCGGACGGTCGTCAAAGGACTGCCGAAGGAGATGTCCACACAAGACATCATAGATTTCATAAAAGAACAGGGTATACCGATATACTCTGCAATCCGGCTATACAACACTAGAACTAAAAAGCCGTACAATGTGGTCCTTCTGACCTTAGAGCGCTCCCCAGAGGGCAAAAAAGTGTACGACCTCAAACATATATGCGATATTACTCGCATATCCTTCGAAGCACCTCGCTCGAACGGACTCCCCGCGCAGTGTCACAACTGCCAAATGTACGGGCACTCGGCTCGTAACTGTCACGCTAGGCCTCGCTGCGTCAAATGTCTCGGCGACCACGGCACCCCCGACTGTCCGCGTCCTAGAGACAAGGACATCCTGCTCACCTTTGAGCCGCCGGCATGCGTTAACTGCCAAAACCCTGGCCACACGGCAAATTACCTTGGTGCCCCAGCACCCAAACGTAGTGCCTCCACCCCCATCCGTACCCAGGCGCCCTCAGGTGCCATCCCCCTTCCTTCCCACCACTCCGACCTGCTCCGGCGTGGCAATGCAACAAGCGCTCCGCGTAGCGCCCCACTGCCCGTATGGCAACAACCACCGCCTCAAACCGCGCCGAGCGCTCGCGTAGCGCCGCACTACGCGCACCACCTAGCGCCCGCGTAGCGCACCCAGATGCTAGCCATAGCAATGCAGCGCTGGGAGCAGCTTAGAGCAAGTAGCTCAAAGATCGACTTCGCAGGCCTCGATCGTCTCACCGCGAATTCGACGCCGCAATAGGAAACTCGAGCCCGTCTTGCCATACTACGCAAGTATAGGCAATTGGTAGACCTTATTACGGGACATAATGGATAATACACCATTAATGTTTCGAACGGCCCGGCCGTCTAAAGCCACGCGCAGTAAACATAGTCTTTTTAACGCAAACGGCCTCGCGATTTATAAAAGGCCGAAATAGCTAACTTCCTCCGCGAAAACGACGTGGACATACTACTGGTGCAGGAGACATTCCTAAAGCCCGGAAGAGGAGATCCGAAAATTCGTAATACAACATCATAAGAAATGACAGGACCGGCGCTGCACACGGCGGCACTCTCATTTATTATAAAAGTCACTGCACTGCGTAGCAATCGAAACCCGTCGACACTTAAGCATGTAGAAGCCTCGATCTGTAGGTTAGCAATGACAGGGCACGCGCCTATTACAATCGCTTCGGTTTACATTTCGTGTAAAATAACATCCCAACTCGCGAAATCCGACTTCGAGAAACTATTCTCATTAGGAGGCGCCGTCATTTTGGCCGGCGACTTCAATAGCAAGCACACCCGATGGAATAGTCATAGTAATAACCCGCGAGGCTTGTCATTAGACGCTCTGTCAGAAGCACTTAATTTCAGTGTCGTTGCTCCGTTGATGCAAACGCACTTTCCTCACAATGTGAATCACAGACCGGATGTGCTTGATATTGCCCTCCTCAAAATGTCAACCTCGCTCTCAGAGGCATAGAGGTCATCAACGACCCTAACTTCAGACCATAGACCCGTTATCCTCAAACTAGGACCTCTGACTCACCCAACATCACCACTAAAACCATCCTCGACTGGCGCAAGCTGAAGTCGCAGCTAGACTGCACTAGCTCACCCCACCTTGACTCCATTCCTACAGTCCTAAATAGCGCTGAAGACACGAATCTCGCTGCTCATGCGCTCACAAGTCATGTCCAAAGTGTCTGGGCCTTGCCAAACGACATCAAGGACCTCTTGCGACGCAAGAGGGCGGCGATTCGTGCCTACGATTGGTATCCGACCGAGCGTAACCGAAGGCAGCTGCGCGCCCTTGAACATCAGTCCAAGACGCGCATAGCTGAATTCAGGAACGATCGGTGGGATAACGATCTAAGCAATATGCATCCCTCACACGTCGCCTTCTGGCGACTTCCTAAAAGCCTGAAAGGCGGTGTCGGACTCGCTCCAATGCCGCCTCTCAACAATCCTAAAGATCCCAATGCTCCTTTAGCGTTTCTCGATGAGGAAAAAGCCGAATGCCTGGCCGACAGCCTCGAGGCCCAATGCACGTCAAGCACTCAACCGGTCGACGCCGCTCACCTCCGAAAGGTAGAGAGCGAGGTCGACCGGTTGACCCAAATCCCTCCGCGCGATATAACGTCACCGGTAACGGAAAGCGAAGTCAAGTCAATTATCAAAAACATTAAACCACGGAAAGCCCCGGGCACCGATGGAATTACAAACCGCGTAATTAAAATTTTACCGACTCACCTAATTAGCCTCCTCGTCCTCATATATAACGCAGCTCTTTCCAAGGGTATTTTCCAAACACTTGGAAGGACGCTGAAGTTATAGGGTTCCTAAAACCCGGCAAACCACCTTCCCAACCTACCTCCTACCGTCCCATTAGCCTCCTCAAAGGCTTTGGGAAGATCTATGAACGCCTAATCCTAGCCCGCCTAAACGAATTTATGAATTCGAGAGGGCTTCCTGTTCCAGTGCAATTCGGCTTTCGAGCCAAACACTCATGCACCAACCAAGTACATCGTATTACGGAACACATCCGAGCCAAAATGACACAGGGTCAAATAACAGGAGCACTTTTTCTCGACGTGGCGAAAGCGTTCGATAAAGTGTGGCACGAAGGGCTTATATACAAGTTATATAAGCTCGGCGTGCCCGACCGTCTCGTACTCATAATACGAGACTTTCTCCGGAATCGAACGTTTAGATACCGCGTCGAGGGCACTAAGTCGCAACCACACCCGGTCCTAGCCGGCGTACCTCAAGGCTCTGTATTGGGCCCTGTGTTATTCACCCTATACACAACCGACATCCCATCCTTCAAAACTGTAAACACCGCCTTATTCGCAGATGACACCTGCATCTATACTTCCGGTCAATGTCCTATCCGCTTATCCGAGAGACTCCAATCCGCAGCCAAGACCCTAGGGGATTGGTTTCGGAAATGGAGGATCGAAATCAACCCTTCCAAAAGCGCGGCCATTCTGTTTTCTCGGAAACGAAAGCCGATGCTTCCTTCAAATGTCCGCCTCCTTGATTGCCCCATCCCTTGGGTCAGCCAGACCAAATACCTCGGGGTAATCCTAGACCACCACCTATCCTTTGGCCCGCACATAACGCAGGTCAAAAACAGAGCGGCCTTTGTCCTCGGTCGCCTGTTCTGCCTAATCAATCCCAAAAGCAAGTTGTCTCTGCGCAATAAGGTGCTGTTATACAAGACGATCGTACGTCCTATCCTTACCTATGCCAGTCCCGTCTTTGCATATGCAAAACGATCCCATATAGATAAGCTCCAAGTCCTGCAAAACAGATTCATGCGCAGGGCCACGGGTGCGCCCTATTATCTGCGCAACCATGACCTGCACATGGATCTGGAATTGCCCACAATCCGCGAGTACCTTAAACAAGCATCCATCAGATACTTTGACTCGGCTTCGCAACATCCTAATGAATTGGTACGAAGCGCCGCCGCTTACGTACCAATCAATTCGCTACGGAAAAACAAAAAACATAGGCGAGCGCGCCATGTTCTACTTGACACGGACGACGAAACAACTGTCATACAAGCACGTGTGAAAGCACTGAGACGAAACGCACACCGCCCTCGCCTTCGGGGGCAACAGTTCACTCCGTTCAGTAGATATCGGCACGTTCCAGGCCGATTTTCGCCATCTAGATAGGGCGGTTAAAAATTAACTTCTCAATAATTAGTCCTAAAAGCGACCTATCGAGCCGAGGTTCGGCCCACCGGGGCACCCTCGATAAGTGTTGCTAACGGGTATAGGCATGGACCTGACCAGCGGCTGATCGAGCCGAGGCTCGGCCCTCGTGGGCACCCTCGATCAAGCACGCTTACGGTATATATACAGAGTGGCAGCCCGAGCCGAGGTCCCCCTTCAGGGGTCCCTCGGTGCTAAGCCACAGAATAGAGGTGAAGCCTGTGCACACTTAAAGTTGCACAGCCCCTCGAACCCGACGGGTTGTAGCGGTTAACTCCACCAACGTGAGTTCATCCGAAAAAAAAAAAAAATCATTAGAGAAAAAAAAATATTTCATTAACTAGTATATTTTTTTAACTTAACTCAATTTTCAAATCAGTTTCAATTACTGTCCTGCGTCTGAAAATTCTAACAACTTTCTGAAAACAACAGGTTCTGCGAAGTTTTCAAATAACAAACCTCATTATAAAAATACATCATTTAAAATGGTTACTTACATACAAATTTAATAAAACATATTTATTCAATGCGTAAAAAATTCTGAGGAGTAATATTTTACTGACAATGAATATTGTTAAAATAGAGATTAAAATATTCTCGCTCGTATGTTTTGTGTGACCAAATTCTTTTATGTAAAAATCCATTTAAAAAATTTTACTATTTTAAAATAACTTCCACTTGACATGGTGTAAAATTAAAATAAATCAAAATAGTGAAAATTTTAAAATATTTATTTTCATAATTCACTGAAAATTTTTTTTGTTCGAATTAAATTTTTTTTTAACTTAATTAGCTCGATATTCGAATTAGTTTTGATAACTGTCCCGCTTCTGTTAGTTTAAGCGTGATATTATATAGCCTAAAAAGAAAAAAAAATGCATATAACGAAGAATTTAGAATAAAAAAACTTTGAAATTAATGTAATAGAAAATGAAAATACTGAATCTAAAAACATTACCAGTTTTTTTCATCATTAGCAGCTCCAATTCGTCCACTGCTGGACACAGACCTTTCTCAATGAACGCCAAGGCGGCCGATCCTAGCTACTCGCAGCCAACTTGAGCCGGCTACTACACGGAGATCGCCATCCCACCTAGTCGGGGGTCGACCAACGCTCTGTCTTCCCGAACGCGAGCTAATCCTTTGCACTATGTCGGTGACTTTAGTTCTCTGCTGGATTAATTCATTACGAATTTTGACCGACAAAGAAACTCCGAGCATAGCGCGTTCCATAGCACGTTGAGCAACGGCAAACTTGTGGACCAGCCCTATAGTCAAAGGCCACGTTTCGACCCCGTAGGTCATCACACTAGGGGAGTACACATTGATTGAAGACTTTCATCTTCAAACATTGCGGTATTGGCGCCGACGTGAGAACGTGGCTCAGCTTCTTAAAAGCTGCCCAGCCCAACTGAATCATCCTATCGGCTTCCCTCTCGAAGTTGTGTCTTCCGCACTTCAATATATGACAAGGTACACATACAAATCGACCACTTCTAAAGTAACGCCATCGACACTGATTGGCCCCGGAGAACATGTTCGTTGAGCATGACTTTGTCTTGTCCAAGTTCATCTCGAGACCAACACGCCCGGCGGATTCATTTAGGCTGTGAAACATATCCTGCAAGGATAATTATCCACGCTGAGCAGGCGGATTGGCAAAGACTGGTTGCACCTGGAACTGCGGATCTACCGTAAGGCAGCGCTGCCGTCAAGTGGGCGGTGGGGTCGTCACATCCCTTGCCCTTGCCCATCGCCTTGACATTATAGCAAAATTTATTTAAGAAATTTATTTATTGCAAAAATTTTTTATATAAAAAAATGTTTAACGTATTGATTGTATATTTTAAATTTACTTACTAGAAAGTATATTGTTTTTGGTACCTGCTTTAATTTTATGAATATAGAAAATTTAAAGATTAAAACTAGGTTAGAGCAGCAGATGTTATTGAAATAAGAATTCATGAGTAGAGTTGGTCGTTCATTGAAAACCCGACAGCGCCTCAAGGAGCGAGTAAAGTTAAATGCAGTGAATTGCAGCTCGTTAAGCCTGGAAATTGCGAGAAAAGTTTGAAGATAAAGAAAAATAAAATAAAATACTTTTATCTTTCAGAGCATTTCTTCAGAGAGCATTAAAATCAAACCTGTATACCTTGCGGAGGTTTTGATTTTACGTATTTGTTTAAGTCCAAACAAATAGATAACCGCGTTCGTGACTTCGTTTTAAAAAAAAGTAGAAGTAGTGTAAGCTTTGTGATAATGTTATGCGATGAATAATGTATGCGATTATTATGCGTACAATGCTGTTTCTATAATTTCTGACTTTCTGTAATTTTCTTATGCCTTGTATCGTACTACTGGTGTTAGGCATTAGTTTTCTCGAGGGAACGGACTATAATGGTAACCAATATCGTCCGCACTCAGTGTTTATACATAGCATCTGAGATCTCTACCCCTTTACAGAGTAAACCAACGATTTTAAATTAATATTGCACACCATATGCAGTTTAATCCAACTTGAAAGATAGAATAGCTTACATTTTAATTTATAATCGCAATATTGTTTTACTGCGATTTATTTTTCTATTGTTAATTGATCCAAAATGTTTGATACAAAACGATTTGACAGTTGGCGATATCTAATGATTGCGTTGTGTGTGGCATAGATGGTGCTGTTTATAAGTACAAACTTTTCGTTGATAATAGAATAATTGGGACAAATAAAGTGATTGCTAAAATTTAATTAATTTTGGTCAGTTAATTTTATAATAATTATTATCTATCGTTTAAAAAAATGCAATTTCATAAAATTATTTTTTACCGGGCTATCAGATAAAAAAGTAAAATATAAATATTAGAAATGAATCTTCACAGAGCAAAATTAATGAAATTGATGTTGTATCCTATATAAAGGAAATATTTTTGACATATTCAACCGCGGTTACGATTTAAATTACTGTATATTCGTTATTGAAATGTATTATCCTTTTAAATATATACAGTTCCTTACGATTGTGACAAATGTAATCAACTTTTGTTCTTCGTTTTTTTAATAACCATGCAACTAAGACGTAAAATCATGATTTTGTACATTTTTAATAGACAACTAAGAATTAAAAAAAAAACAATTTTTTTTAAAACTAACTCTTTTGTACAGAATTTTGCATGATATCAACAGAAGGAACTTTTTGATAATTCATCTTCAGTCTGGCCACTCAAACCAATCGATTTTTATACCAGTGTTATTTTTTTCAACGTATTCAGGCTAATGTTCAACGGTAGCACCATCGAGGTCAACTTTTACAAATGACATTGATCTAATAAAACATGGTGGTCCTCATGACTGATATTCTCTTTCTGTTTATCTTAAGCCCTTAAATTGTTTTTTTACAATGTAAAATAAGTAAATCCTAGCCTCAGCAACGCGCGGCAAGGTCTGCTAGTTACAATTTAAATAATTAAAATATTGTTATTTAATCTAATGGTATTTCAATACTTAATGTATATGAAATACCTTAAATAATTAAATACTACCTAGCAGTATTTTGATCTTTAAAGTTCTAAAATTATAAGGATTAGAATTAAAAAAAAAACCTTTTCTTAGTATTTACTAATTTCTCATGTGTAAATTTTTTCATTTCATTAAAAATTAGCTAGAAAACATAGAAACTGTATTATATCGTAAAAATATTACTAACAGATATTCAATTAACGGATGATAAATTACCTCCAACACAGATGTACGTGTCAGTGTATAAAGAAAATAAATGGTTTATGATTATATACTATTAGTGCATTGGTCTGGAAGCATAACATCTTTAGTAAAACCAACACAAAAACAGTACCTATTCAGACACAAACGCGCTATTCACAAGATTGTGTGTTTCGTTTTATACTTAAAACCTAATGACTTTAAGATTTCAGTAAAAACACAATTTTGAGTCATCGAGAAGTAAAAAGAACAAAAAAAAAATTTCATGTTAAACATATTTTTTATTGAAACAGAATTAAAAGTTACTATGTAATGTTAATGTGACAAAATTTGTATTAATTAGAATATTAATAAAGGGTAGCTAATAGGAAAGTACCTAATTGCGATTTGAATCGCAATTCGCTCTCGTGTATAATAACCCCCGCGTACGCAAATGATAATTACCACCGCATAGGTATTGCAGCAATCAATCTATTTTGTATGTATTAAAAGCCCTTGAATTATTCATATCCGATTGACAAACATCATATAATAGTATACTATCCAAAAAGAGATGGAATTCACCTTATTATTGTCTTTTTGTTATACTTTTCGAAAGACACTTGTGCTTAATATAAGAATAAAATTTTTGTTATAAATATTTAACTTATTGTTAGCACTTAACTTCATTATTAATTTTTTTTAATAACTTTATTTTAGAAAGGTAATTAAATGATGGTAAAATCAAATTTTGTATGTATATGCTCATATTTAATTTTTAACTGATGACTTTGGCGATATGCAAATGACCTGAAACAATTTACTTTTGTATTTTTAATTTAATCATATTAAAAGTCTATGATTGCATAATAGGACCTCGCTAATAGAGAGTTAGTATTTGTATTTCATTGTTAAAATCAAATTTATCTTTGTTTTGCCTAATGTATCCATTGTATTGGTTTAAATATTTTTAGATCCTAAAAAGCTACAGATATTAATCCTTTTTACGAAAAAAATATAAATATTCATTATTTCTAAAAACGATGGCTGATTTTACCTTAGTATTCCTAAATGCGACATTAGATTTTTAATGGTTACCATTTTCTAACATAAAGGCAAACGTGAAGATAAGTCAAAGCTTTCTAAACTCTGCGTCAAACCACCTTAGATTTATCGACTGATTTATGGGTGCAAGCTAAATTTGTCTTACCAAAATTATTTCCTATATTTTATAGTTTATAAAAAGTCCATATGCATTTAAGCCTTATGTTATTAGAAAAAGTAACTGTGAACTTTTATCTAAATTTACAGTTTTGTACCGTGGACATAAATCCATTCTAATAAACTTTTTCTTGTTATTAACTACTTTGTAACGACTTTGTGATTGTAGATGGTTAATGCTACGCAGAAATCAAAACTTTTACGAAATGTATCGTATAAGTATTTTTATTTATATTTCTAGGACAAACAACAGCAGCAAACTGAATGACATAATTTGGTTGAAAAAGTTTAAACGTTTAATGCTTTCAGCCTTAAACGTTCGCCACTGGGACACAAAATTACAATAAAAATGGCATAAATTACAAAAAAACTGATTCAATAATTTACAAAAATATAAAAAAAATATATGAAACTATAAAATAAAGTCAAGCAGTAAAAACAGACAGGATGACAGGTGGTAGTGTAAAATGAGGAATTTAATATTATTGACTCAAAAGAAAATAGTACCGGAGTTCTCTGCTATTAGCAAATCAAAATGAAAACGAAAAGTAAGATTTTTTTAATATTTAGATTTGTTGGTAAAACAGAGGAGGGAAACAGTGGAGAAAGACAAGACTCGGGTCTGCCTTTTTACTTGCCCATTCGATGGATGGATCATTACTTTACAGGCATTTGATGATCTGATTTCTAATATAGGTCCGCAATCCTAGTTGAAGTCAACTTGGAGGACATTACTATTATTTATATTTTTATAATTCATAAACTGAGGTGATATTAAAGCTAAATCTAAACTATTTTCAATAGAGTTTAAACTTTTATAAAAATATTTCTTAATACTATTAATTATTTGTAGTGCTACGTCTAATTTAAAATATTTTTAAAACTATCCAAAGCATAAAATAATAAGACCATTTAATAATAAAAATCGATTGTACAAATGACATAATAAATCGAAAAATGAATGATACGAGGGCGGCACTGATAGTTTCGGGAATCAAGGAAGTGAAACGACATTAGTAATGTTTAAAAATGTATTTATTGCTTCTCAAACTAATCTCCGCAAAATAGGTTACATTTTTTCATACGATAGAACCAATCATTGAAGCAAGCATTCCATTCGAAAGTTTCGCTCTCCAAAATGGCCGTTTTGTAGGCCTCAACAGCTTCTTCAGGTGATGACAATTTCTGACTACGCAATTTATTCTTAATTTTAGCGGAAGTATAGAAATCATTAGGGCTCAGGTTGGAGCTGTACGGGGGACGGTCTAATAATTGTATGTTTTCTTGCTCAAAAACTCTTTTTAAACTCTCTCTACTGTTCTCTCTCTGTTCTTACGACAATGCGAGTTCTCACGCCGCACAGAATGCGCGGTGTGAGAACTAATGGAGGAAGGTGCGGCGGTTGCAGTTCTCTTTACAGAGTTCAGAAGCGACCAAATCAAATCACCAAAGCAAACAAATGCTAGCATACCATTCTGAGTTAATCGCTCTTTGTTCCTCTACAGGAATAGTCGCAATATAGCCGGTTTTGGAGAAAAACGTGGCCACCATTTTTTCGCAACACTCCGTGAACAAACAGTTTTTGTTGGCTTTAACTCATTTTCGAACACCCAAACTTGTGACTGGTTTTTTGTTTCGGGTTCGTACTCGTTCGTATATCCAGGATTCGTCACCTGATATGATGTTGTATACAGCATTTTAGGATCCTGCGTAGAACCTTTCGAGATTTCTGACGAACCAAGTAACGCGAGCCGCTTTGTGCTCTTCTCAGAGCGAATGCGATATCCATCGGAAAAATATTTTTTTTACACCTAATTTCTTATGCGAGATTATTTGTATTTGACTCATGCCAATGCCTAAAGTTGCCTGAATTTCGTGGTATGTCACATGTCTATCTTCCTCAATTAGCTTACGCACAGCATCAACGTTTTCTTTTTAGATGACCTTGACGGGGATCATCATTGAGCTTACCTAGTCCACGTTGAAATTCAGCAAATTTACCTACCTAAACTAAAAATTGTGATTTTGGATGGGGCTTTATCACCAAATGCATAAATTATCCGTTTAACCACTATTTTTGTGTTAAACTACTTGAAAGTCATAATAAATCATAGCTCTTGAATTTTCTCGAGTCAATTCCATTTTCTAAACGACTAAAAAAGTTTGATAAGACCTTGTGACAGGACCGAGAATCTTTTAAATAAACTTTCAGCTTGTATAGTGCTTTTTAAAATTATTGCTTAATCAGTTCTTGATATCCATAGAAGTATCTTAAATAATAAATATTATTACAATAGCATTATTACATCATTACACTTTATTGATTTAATATTTCACAATATAAATATTAAACGAATTGAAAATCAATCTGACAGAGTGTATAGCTTTCAATTTGGAGGACTTTAAAACGGGTCGCAATCCACTCAGTTTAATATGTTTGACATAAACAATGTTGTCGCTGATACGTAAGTTAAATTTAAATGATCGTTTAGTAAAATAAAATGATGCATCTTTGAACTGAAAAAACGTAACCACCATACGAAACACCAGTAAGTATATGTAAACAACAAAAATACTAGCATACGCTTTAACGTATTTATGCGTTTTTGCTTAAAAATAACACCAACAATATACATTTTTTTTAACATATTTTTTTACCGTTACTATTAAAATACAATAAAACGTCATCGTAATAAACTATAGAAAGTTAATGTCTTAATCACTTTTTAAATTAGACATTACTCAACAACGATACATAGAGTTATAACTAAACTGGTATGTTCCTACCTGGAAGATAGATTGAAAAACACTTTTATTATTAGATTGAAAAACACTTTTATTATCATATATTTATTTTTAGATACCTTTGCTCGTCTAATTATTTGTGAACTCTATTGTAAAACTTTAGTAGGTACTACCATTTATACATATAAATGTACTATAGTACTAAAGTAATAAATAAAAACGTTACTGTACTCATCATCATCATCATCATCATCAACAGCGTTTTACAGTCCACTACTAAACAAAGATTCTCCTAATGCACGCCACCGCTTCCTGTCTTCGGATATTCTCATCCAGCTCACACCGCTTACTTTATCGTCACTCTATATTTACTGTAGATGAGAAAATATCGCAATTAATTAGAGTACACAAAAACTGTTAACAAGCCATAAACCTTAACATTTCATAATTCCATATAGTTATCACATAATTTGTAATTTAAAAATATCAGGTAAAAGGCATATTCATTCCGACAATTTCACAAATAATGAGTAAGTACAAAGCATTTTTTCCAAATAGAATATTAAAACGGCATTAATAATCTTTCAGATCATATTAAAATAACTTATCACGGATACAATGTAATGCACAAAGCATGCCCGTGAGATTGGATTAATTACTCAGCCACCCGTGTTTAAACGCTACAAAGGAAATGCTCCCGTGGGCTTTCCACTATTTACCGGTTGTAAGAGTTTATGGATAAAATCATTGAATATTTAAACAAATTGGGATTATGTTCTGGCGGTAAACGCTGTATTTGTCTCATTTTCTACAGAGGTTTTAATCATTCTCATCTATATTAAATCCCATACAACATAATATTTTTCAATCATAAAATAGTTTCGCACGTCAGCAAACTGTCAGCTGGTAACTTAATTTATAGGTTAAATACCAATCGTGCTATTTTCTTTGATCTTAATCGTCTAAACAAGGAAGTCTAGATTATTCTGTACTCTAATTAATGTCACTGGATTAAGCTGGCATAAGCATATACCTGTTCTCTCTTCGTAACGGTTACGGTACAATGTCAAATTGCTTCACTCTAAAAAATATTTTTTTAGTACGCAGACAATATTGTGGGAATTAAATAAATTATAAACAAAAATAATTAGAATTATCTATAACAGTACGTTATTAAGTCTATTTTTGCCGTTAAGATTAGTACGTTGCGATTGTTCCTGTAATTATTTTTATCACTTTGCTTAATCAGGTTGTGTCGAAAATCTTAATTTCAACTATTATTATGACACAAAATGTTAAGAAAATATTTTTTTTTCTCGACAGTAAAAGCAACTCTTTAATAATTTTTATATTTAGTTTACGCAATTAACAAATAAACCCAAAACTTAGAAAACTGTGCATACTAACTGTATAGTAATTGCAAACATTGGCTTTGGTTTCTATAATGTTCTTCACATCAACCATACAAATTTATGCATCCTCACATAGTTTCTGCGCTTTCAACATTGGTATTGTAAAGCTTAAATCCGACACGGCTTAGAATAAAGTCAACGGTGTTAGGTTTATACATTAACGCAAAATGTTATTCTCAGTTTTTGCAGTTTAACTTTATTTAATTGCGCATATGATCGATCTGTGTCAATTTACTTGTATCTATTTACGACTTTTACCAATAACTGTTTTCCTGTCATTTTATATAACTCAATTGATTTTGCCTTTCTACTGTTAGTACTTTGCAATGGGTCAAATAATGATTCACTGTTCGTTTTTATAATTTCTCTTGACTATGCTACATGGCTAATAGGCCGCGGAAGGAGGATTACAAATTGTATACTTTGTCTATACTTCTTTCACCAATAGCTGGGACAACCTTTAAATGGAATTTATCTTTTGCCTGAGGTTGCAAAATAAAGTAAATTTTTTGCACATACGTAAATTTAAGTGTTAAAGCTATTTTTCGAGCAAAAAACAAAATTTTATATAAGAACAGAGGTCATTAGTAAGTTATTATAACTTACTAACTTATAATGGCGCTAGGCAAATATTATTTTCTTATGTTAATATGTGCCTGCATATTAACATATTTGCTTAACTGTGTATTGCACTTATGGAAAAATATATAACTGAAATAACTTATAACTGTTTGTATAAAAATATGCATAAGCAACCGCTTCTCAAAAGTATATTAACTCAAGAAAAGTTTACGGTAATATGACTGAAGCAATATGTTACCCATTAGATAACAAATTCGTAAGTTAGGCCCATATGTTTTCATTATATAGATTTGAAAAGACGCGACTTTATTGCTTTGAAAAAAGTAATTTCAGGTATATCATCATCATCATCATCATCAGCCTGTGATAGTCCACTGCTGGACGTAGGCCTCCCCTAATACACCCCTTTCCATTAGAGGGTTTTTGGACCGTATCCCACCACGCTGGTCCAATGCGGGTTGGTGGGTGGACCGACTTTTTACATGCCCATCCGACGCATGGATCATCTTACTTTTCAGACAATTGGGTGATCGGCCCAAATTGCCCTAACCAACTAGGAAACAACAATGAAAATTTGTTGAGTCCCCGCAGGATTCGAACCCACGACCACCGGTTTCTAAGCCACACGCCTATACCACTAGGCTACGGAGGCAGTTTTGGTATATAGAAATCTATTTAGCAGCCCCATATAATGAATATAAGCGAATGTAGTATTCGCGTAAAAACATTATTTTCTTTACGGAAAACGACACATTATTGAATATAAATTTCATTTAGATTTAAATTTAATTCTGATTTAAAATTGCCACAAATAACATAAACAGAATTTAATATAAGTAATAATAGATTTTCTGTCTACGATCCCGTCCACAATACGTTATAGTTATAATAAATGATGAGTGTGCCTAGACCACTAAGCCACTGAGGCGGTTAATTTAAAAAATCTTTAACATACACACGATCATTGGTGTTAAATTTCATGTAATAAAGGACGTTTTGCAAATATTGGGTCGTGTAATGGTAACAAGATCACTCATTTGTCAACTTTATTGTCATCGACAGTATTGTATTCGAACGCAAACAACATTGCCTTAATCGATTTTGGATCCTTAGATACCTACACCTAATAAACATTTACTTGTATAACAACAGATCATATTTGCATATAAAACATTAAAAAATATTACAATTCCGCAAAAGAGCAAGCTCTGTTGTTTGACAAAATAGTATTAATAGATTATCTCCTACCTCATCTCCCTCTAGATTACCTCAACATGCAATTTCAGGTATATAAAAATATATTTAGCAGCCCCATATAATAAATATAAGCGGTTTTTGTGCGTCCATAAGCACTGAAAACATAATTAAAATTTGTGGCTATGTACCTTATGCACATTAAGGTACTTGCTTGATCAATTAATAACACAAAATAAATGGGATTTATACAAAGTGAATAGTGTCACTCAAGTTGAGGTGCTAATAATGGAATAAGAGACATTTCCACTGATATTAAGGTAGTCTTAGATTCCCAAAATGCGTTAACGCAACTGACATCTGCCATTCCCTTAAACTTATTGGATTCTTGAGATTTATTGATATCTGTGCATATTCATATATGTAAACCTTCGTAGGAAAGCGTGAACAACACTCGTCACGTTAAAACAAGACAACAAGACTTCAAGAAAAATATAATCTTTTATATGGCAAAGTATACCTTTTTACAAAAAAAATCCCAGATTACGTGCAGCTTTTGTCTGTTAATAAATTTGAGAAAGTTGTTAAGAAACGATTGTGTGTGATAGCATATTATTGCTGTAATGTCAACATTAATTGCTTATTTTGCGTTATTCTTAGAACATAGATATATGTTATTTTTGATTTTATTGTAGATCAATTCAAGTAGTACAATTATTTAAGACAAATCTTTTACGGTTTTGACAGCATTTGTAATTAAATCGCAGGAGGTTGTGATTTTTGGTGCCGTAATTTTTTTTTTTTTTTCAAATATTTATTTAACTACTACTCACTACATTGAAAAAAATGAGATCAATGAGAAGCTAATTTTTAACATTTAAAAAAAAATTGAACGAAATATGAGCATTAGGAGCGGAGCTACAAGGTAACATATATAAAAAAAACAAACGGTTCGAATTGAATACCTCCTTTTGTTAAGTCGGTCAAAAATGGTCCCATTGAGTTTCTTACGTCGGTTCTTTTTAGGTCAGAGGCCTTCATTTTTGAACCGATGATAAATTAATTGACGATCAATTAGAAAGTGTAATGCTTTTACATTGAATAATATTAATTTTGGTTTTGATTATCGTGTTTCGGTATTACATAAGCAAACACTTATATCGCTATTTACGGCTGGATTTCCTAGACTGATCTAGATCTTTTAATACATTGAGTTCTTAATAATATGTTGTTTTGTTTTTGTTTACTGTCCTCTATGTAAAATAAGAATTTTGCTCTAGCAAAAATGTCATTTTTTAAAAACATAATCATGTTTTGTAAATTATATTTTTGTAACACAAAGAAGCCGTACCTTCACATTCATAAAATAAATCAAAAATATTAAAATATGCTCAGTACTTAAATGTTTTATTAAAATGGTTAATAATCTATTAATACTATTTTGTCAAACAACAGAGCTTGCTCTTTTTGCGGAATTGTAATATTCTTTAATGTTTTATATGCAAATATGATCTGTTGTTATACAAGTAAATGTTTATTAAGTGTAGTTATCTAAGGATCCAAAATCGATTAAGGCAATGTTGTTTGCGTTCCGAATACAATACTGTCGATGACAATGAAGTTGACAAATGAGTGATCTTGTTACCCATTACACGACCCAATATTTGCAAAACGTCCTTTATTACATGAAATTTAACACCAATGATCGTGTGTATGTTAAAAGATTTTTTATATTAACCGCCTCAGTGGCTTAGTGGTGTGGGCACACTCATCATTTATTACAACTATAACTCATTGTGGACGCGATCGCTAGACAAAAAATCTATTATTACTTATATTAAATTCTGTTTATGTTATTTGTGGCAATTTTTAAATCAGAATTAATTTTAAATCTTATATTCAATAATGTGTCGTTTTCGCGTAAAGAAAATAATGTTTTTTTCTCGTGAATACTACCTTTATATTAAACTTAATAGAGCCGAAAATATTATGGAATAATAGATGGTAACTAAATAATTTATCTCACATTAAGTAATAAATATAATAAAAATTGGATGTATTAAGTAAATTACTTCACACTTACTTATGTGATATGTCTTATTACGTTATTCATGAAACACTTTACCATGAGCATTATTATTTATAACATAGTGACGCCATAATATTATATTACTTTAGTCATATTTTCAAGTGTTATATGAAATCAACAATGCCGGTATAACTTATAATAGCTTCCAAGCATAGGATGAGAGAGAAATTTATAATCTGAATCTTGACAGCACATAACTATTTTTCGAGGTCGCATAAAACGAAGGGATTTGTAAGTGTACCCCTTGACAGTGTATTATCCTGTTACATTTATTTTTGGATATAGCATTTAACTTTTTGAAATCTAATCTAAATAATCAACAACGTGGTGGTTTCAGTCAGTGCAAGTCATAAATTTCCAAGGAGCAAAGAAGACATAAAATTGGTTTATTTTGCCGAGAACGGATACTAAATAATTTGGTTCTAAATCAGTCGTAAGTTTGGTTAAATTTTTACTTGTGTATTATTTTGACTTGACTTAATTGAGGGATGCTATTATTATTCTTTATTAGTGTTTATTGGTTCTAGATATTGCTAAGTGGTATATTACTGACCAAATAATTATGTTTAATTGGTTTTTCCCCAAAACGTATTTTTATAAGAAAAGGAACTATGTAAGCATTACAGCACAAAGCAGTCTACACAAGCTCAAAGCATAAAGCTACCACATCTTTATTTATTTAAATTAACCTCTATGAGGTTTCTTTTATAATATCATAAGTTCTTTCATAACACACTTTAATGTATATTAAGAACATCTTAAATAAATTTTAATCTTATTTCTTTTTTTTTTGTTTTGCTAGATTGTTAGTAAATTAATTTAATTTAAAATTTAAAATTGTGTTTAATACACTTGATAGAGATATGTACAATTTAAATTATATCGAACTTTAAATTATCTACGATTCCACCACGTGGTTTCACTCCAAAATATTACTTATGGGTATAAAACTAAGTCCATACGAAACTGGTCCTCAGAATCAAATGGATTAGATTCAACGAATTGTTTGTTGCTGAGAATTAACAATCAGTTGGTGCTAAATCAAGTGGCAATAGTATTTATAGTGGTACTTCATGCTACGAAACCTGAAAGGATGCTATTATTGTTCTTGCTATGTCAGCTAAATATTGTAGGTATCAACGACAAAGTGTCCAGATTAGTTTCCGAAGAAGACGATTTAGAAACTGAGGCAGGTGCAAATGCCTACAGGAACTCAAGTGGACTGCTGAACTACGCACACCATGGCATCTATTATTAGGCTGTGAGTTCTTACCTAGAAAACAGATCTGTGCTCCCTTCCCAAGTCCGACATCCTCTACACACAAGATAACTTCCATCCTTCTAGATGATAATTTAATTCACACACATCAATGCTGGTTTTTCATTGCAGAAAGTTGCAACAATATTAATGCAGACTAAATCTATCGAGCGACCAGGTTCTGCCAAAAGAATGCGTCCTACTTTGTTCAGAACGAAGGACATATCTAAACCAGTCCTCAGAATGGAAGGAGATCAAATAGTGTGAATTAAATCAGATTGAACTCAAGAGAACTATATAGGGTATTCACCCGAGAACCTAATCAGGAAGTCTCTGTCCAGAGCAAGAAAAGCAAATACACTAGTGCAGGTGCTATCGGGACGCTGTTTCTGGAAGAAGATGAAGAACCTGCGGCAGGCATGCAGGAAGGAGGCCACTAACTGAGGATGTCATCACTGCGAGAAGTGCCGAGGAATGCACGTGCTCCACTCGTTGAGCCTGCCTGAGCAGAGTAGCGAATTCATCCTTGCTAGAGACTTTTCCGAACGACCGTGGTCCATGTACAACTGTAGTAAGCGGACTATGGTGGACGGTGACTGCTTGAATACGGAATGGTCTCTCTTCGTCAAAGGACAGTGATGGTAGAACCATCGGGAAGTGCAATGAAAGTTGATCTCAAGGAGAACGACATGGTATTCACCGATACCATACATCCAGAGAGTCCGGACGAGAAGAAAAAACTGTGCGTGCTCGATCCGCACGCTCTTGACCTGCTGTGGCAGGAGAGAGCTATGGGTGTCATACTGGAGGATACCAGTCACCGTTGAGTCCTAATGAGTACCTAGAATGTCAACCATGCCGAAGTAGGTGCAAAGACCGTCAGAATAAAGGTCAGTGCTGAGTCTGACAGCTGGATAGTGCGTCTTTCCAAAGGATGGTGAAGGAAGCAATGAGACAGGAGACGATCCTCGTGCACTACCTATCCGTCTAGGATCGACTGAGGACGGCTGCTTCGATGCCGCCTTCTTTAATGGGTCTGGCATCATGGTCAGAGCTCATCACCGTTAACTACCACCTAGATAAACTGCAGTAGGTCAATAAACAAGTGAATAGTTTCCATGTAGTCCATCAACAGAAGATTAATAAGTCCGGTGTAGTGCGCGAGCTTCTGTGGCCCTTTAAAGGGTAAAGTGGATGTTCGATGTTTTAGTGTTATTCTGGCATCTAGTCAGTAGTCTATCACCTGAAACTAAGGCAATAAATTACATTCATCGTTAAATTAAGACATCAATTAGAATCCTTCTGAATTTGTTGGCTTTTAGTGTCAAATATTTTTCATGTTATCTATCAGAGTTTAATAATAAATATTCTAATTATGAACAAATTAGAACGCTCCTGATATACTTGTCAGAGATTTAGGCATATTTTCATGCGGATTATACATAGGAAAACTTTAATTTTATTCTATCTATAATAATAAAACCGCCCGATTACATAACTTTTTTAGTTTAGAGTATCATATGGAGCTTTTTCAGCAAAATTTGAATACTTTTGTATATTTAGTTTTGCTTTTTAAAATCAGCATTACTAATTTTCTTTTCTTTAGAGTAAATTTGAACTTTTTAAGAAGGTATTGATATTTTGTATATTTTGATTTGCTCTTTAACTGACAGCAGACCTGGAAATTCACTCAATTTAGTGAACATCTAACAGACTTTACTCATAGAAGGTATGATTTGAGTGCGGTTACAATGGATCTAATGCTGAATGCCGCATGACGTAGTTGGACAGCTAACAGTACTGTCTCAGACCTTAGATTTCAGGCTGTTACAATGGATCTAAACAGGAAAAGTCCATGGCGTAGTGACGACAACGTCACAGACCTACAGAGGCTGTTAAGCTTAAACGGAAGTCCTGTAAGAACCTTACAGAGTTATTATACGGCTGCTGTGTAGATGCTGGAGGCGGGTTGGTGCCTCAAGAAATGCGCGATGCTACTAGTCACCTTACACAAGGGAAAAGGAGACCGTGGCGATTGCAACTGTTACCGTAGGATAGCCCTTCTTAGCATCGTGGGAAAGTTGTTTGGACGTGTCGTACTTTCTAAGCTCCAACAATTGACAGATCGCATTTACCCAATAGCGCAATGCGGTTTCCAAGCCCAGTGATTCCACAGTCGACATGATATTCGACTGCTGTCAGGATATCCATCTCTACACAAGAACTGATGGGAGACTTTTAACATCGCCCTTCTCAAGTCTTAACGTTATCGTGAGGACTTGCACGTTGACGGTGTCTTGTTTGCCAAATGTCATCAATGAGAAAAAACGCCAAGAAAACAGTCGTACTGGTTCTGCATTGTGTCACACCACCAGCGGTTTTACCGGATGAGAAGCCCTTGAAAATAGTCGAGAAAATAGTTGCTACCTTAGTTCGACTGTGTTGAACAATCTCTCGCTCGATGCAGAGATCATCGTTCGTATTGGCAAAGCGGTGGCCATGTTTGGCAAGCTCCGTAAAAGAGTTTGGACCAACAAACATCTGACCACTAAGATCAAACCATGCATTTTGAGCATACTTCTGTACGGAGCGGAAACCTGGACAACGTACGCAAAGCAAGAACGCCGACTGAACACCTTCTACATGCCCTGTCTGTGTAACATTCTATGCTTCACATGGACGGACAGAGCGACGAACGAAAAGGTGTTGGAAATCGCACAGTTACACAGCCTCACCGCACTGCTCAAGCAGAAACGGTTGAGAGGGCTGGGAAGTGTGTATCGCATGCTACCTACTCGTTTGCCGAGTCGTGTTTTGCTTGGGACTATAGCAAATGCGAAGAGAAAAGTTGTGACACCGCTGCTACGATTCCAAGCGAGGCATGCCGGCATTTAGCATCGACAATAAAAGCAGGGAGGGGCTCGCGGAAAATAGGATTGGTGGCGTAAGAGTGTGAAGGAGGGTCGAGCTCACCACGATACAGCCTGGTTTCAATTACTGGTGGATAGGAGACATAAGAGACGCAGCGACATCACCGCCCTGCCTAATTCACATTTCTCCTGCCACTGGTGTCGAAGACAATGTCGCTTCCGAATTGGCTTATATAGTCATGAAAAGAGGTGTTCTTCTGACGTTCCTCAGACGCAAAGGCCTTTGATGATGATGATGATTCTTCTGTACCCTTTAAATGAGATGATGGATATTTATGAAGGTTAAAACTAAAAGTAATTGCTCTAGTCAAAATATGTAAAGAATTAAACAATAAATTTATATTATATACAGATTAAGTATCTGCTCTATGAGAAAACGTTATAAATTTAAAGAACATATTGTGTCTTGACGTGTAAATAAAGAAATTTTTTACGAAATTCCTGTACATGATTGACAATCGAAATATTTACTAACCATTTCGATCAGTTGCTTATAAATGATTTGAGAGAATATGCTTTTCACGATTTTTTTCATGTTTGGTTTTGGTTTTCATTCTAGACTGCCTCTGTTATACCTATATATCTAATTACGACTCATATATTTATGACATACCAAGCCTTATATTCACCAAATAATAAATTCAACAATTAAAAAATCCTCGTTATGAGCTAATTTATATATATGCTACACAAAATATATGAAGTTTTAGATAACGAAAGATTTTCATAGTATATATAATTAAAAGTCACAAAGCTTAATACTTATGTAATGCAAAAGTAATATTATATTTGTTCCTTATGTATCCAATGAATGAACAAAAAGCTTCTTTAAGCAATCCTTTAAAGAAAAAAGAAGATTTATCGTGTATCAATCATTTGGGTTTACGATAGCATCTCATAAAGATAATCGCTGAATTCTCTCAATAATAAATTGGGTTGATAAATACGATTAGGGTTTATTATGGCAATGTTTAATTTTTTTTCTATCGAACCAGCAAAGTATGTTATGCAATAGAAAATACTTTTATCTCGTAACAGCTGCTGTCGCTAATTATGGCTGCGCAGAACAAGCAGTATACATTTAGTTAGACAATTATATTGTCTCATAAATATCTAAAAGTATACACGATTAAATTAAAGATGAAATATAACATTTTATATATTATTTGTATTTTACTTTATTTAAAAAAGGTAAATTTAATTTAAAAAGGTAAAAGATTCTTTTTGGGAATATATTTGTTAAGTTATAACCATCAAACTATACATTTTGATACAGAAGTATAAATTTTGACCCAGAATATTACATAGGTTAGAAGCATAAGGAATTAACGAATATCCTAATAATATGTGCGTGCGAAGCTAGTGGTTGAAAGCTTATGTAAAATAAATATAATGCTTCAATAACAATGCATTATCTAAATTTGTTTCTATTGCTTTCGCGAATATTATACATTATTAAATAAAATGACTTTACGGATTTTATCGCGTTTATTTTACATTTTAAATTCCCGACGTTGTCTGACCACGGCCGCTGGATAGAGTTCGAAACGTCGGGAATTTAAAATGTAAAATAAACGCGATAAAATCCGTAAAGAATTTCTACCCGTGACCACGGCCGCTGGAAAGTGTTCGAAACGTCGGGAATTTAAAATGTAAAATAAACGCGATAAAATCCGTAAAGTAATTTTATTTAATAATGTATAATATTCGCGCAAGCAATAGAAATAATTACATTACCAATACAATTTGTACCAAAAACGTAATTTATACATTAGTTTATAGGTAACTAATTGATACAAAAACTATTCCGTAAATACATTTTGTTAATTGTTGGTATTGTTATTTTTTCTAAATTCTAAGAAATAATTCTACTACATAATGTATAAGAAGGCTTTCTTTGGCTTTGATTATTTGTATTAGATTCCTACCAACTCCCCGAAATCTGATTCCATATTTTGCTGAATTCACATAGTAAAAATTTAGCTTGGTTAATAAGAGATATAATTGCTCATAAATGATCGCTTTATGAAATAAAAATACGTTTAAAAATTATTTTATTTACTGAGTACAGTAATTGTATTTAATTTATATGCAATATGTGTTTAGAAAATGGTTTAAAATAAATTTACATATTAATATCCTTTTTCTTTTAATGTAAAAACATTGTTATACCGGAAAAATGGCTACGCATATCCGTCCTCACCAAGGCAAAGACGGGCTATGTCGGACTTGCAACAATCGGTTAATTTTTTTTAAGTTTCCGACCCTCCTTTTATCGCACGATTAAATTAAATTGAATTTTGAATTATAATTTTAATATTTGCGATCAAAATAGAAGTATAGCACTCGATAAATTATTGTCAAAAGTGATCAAATGTTTAGATATCATAATAGAATAATTATTAGTTATACCGTATTGGAAGTCTAGTCTCTTATTAAATGTCGTTAATTTGTAGGCTTCAAGTCAAAGGCGCTTTAAAACCGTTGGTCCTTAGGGTAAATAAAAGGAATTTCTGAATTAATGCATAAAACCAAACACTATAAAATTAAAAAAAAAAAATATTTAAATTCTAAAAACACAAAAGTAGTTTTATTTTTATTTTTTTTTATATTTTTAATGAAACTTGGCCAATGACAGTTAATAGTACAGTAAAGCAGTTATTACAGTACCTTATTATTACGTTTGTAATTTTAGTTTATGTTTCTTTTTTATTTTAATTTTTTTGTGCTTACCACCAGCCCCTTGTTCTGCATCAAACTCAAATAAATATTTATTTAAACTATTTTCTAATCACTAAAAGTTTTTGCAAGAAAATACTTTATTACATAGCAGAATAAATTGATAATCATTACCCGCATAAATCGCTCATTACCGCTAATTAGCTGCATCATTGACTCTTCGTCAGTCGAGGGTATTCTATACGAAACTCACTTACCCGTAATCAGATTTTAAAATGATTTCGATATAGAGCATTTAGCTGTTAATATACTCTGTTTTATATACATACACAATTATGGATTTATACCTTTGAATGATTGTATATCACAATCTATTTGATTTCTTGGTTCCATTTAATTACTTTATAATGAGTAAATACATTTTAATAACTCCCTCCGTAGCCTACTGGTGTAGGCGTGTGGCTTAGAACCCGGAGGTCGTGGGTTCGAATCCTGCGGGAACTCAACAAATTTTCATTGTTGTTTCCTAGTTGGTTAGGGCAATTTGGGCCGATCACCCAATTGTCTGAAAAGTAAGATGATCCATGTGTAAAAAGTCGGTCCACCCACCAACCCTCATTGGACCAGCGTGGTGGGATACGGTCCAAAAACCCCCTAATGGATAGGGGTAAATTAGGGCAGGCCTATGTCCAGCAGTGGACTATCAAAGGCTGATGATGTTTGATGATGTAAACAAAATAAAAATGTTAACTGATATATTGTCTTAAGATATTTCCGAATTTCAAAACAACATCGCTTAATAAAACGGGCTCATAAACGTTCAAGTAAATTTGAATAATATATTTACAAAAACATTTGACAGCAAAAATAAATCAGATCAAGTGATGCTTTGAATACAAAGATTCAATCTGATTACGAATTCTAAGCGGAATTACTTAAAATGTAATCTGCAAAATTTCTAGCAATTCCGTTCGATGAATATTTCAAATAGGACCGTAATAAGCTCACTTCATCTCAATCTTGAAGGAAATTTAATTTTATGTTGCTAATAATAAATATTCAAAATTTACTTTAAGAAAAATCAAACGTCTATTGACATATATATACCACATGTATGTGGTATTTTTACGTCGACTACAATGCGTAAATTGAAATAAAAAATAATTCAATGAAAAAATATAGGTGTCTCATTATAATAATATAAGTGTGTCATTTTTACGAGAGTTAATTTAAGAGAGACGTTTGCTTAAGCATAGGTTTAATAATAATTTCATTACTTAAGCTGACAATAATTAATTTGTCACTATTAATAATAGTTATCTGACTATTCCAAAATGTTATGGCAACTTATGGCCCATAAATGGCCATACCCAATCACAATAGGTTCCAAAGTTTTAAATTTTCAGCAGTCCCAACTCTGAAAAAAAATACAAAGTTTCTCTGTGGGCAACTTTGGTCACCTAGGATATATTTAGCAGTTGAAAAGGACATGTAGATGTAACAAGGTCATGTAGGGTGTCTTGATCAATAAATATATTACTATATAACTATATACTATATTAATAATAACTGGATTAAAATAGTAAATTACTTGTTTTAATCCAGTTATTAAAAAGTCTAAAAGTCTTATGAAGGGCTGTAAATGTACCTCCATATTGGAGGTTTTTTAACGATAACATTGTTTATGTACATATACATGTCTATAATATCGAATATTTACAGAGCGAAATCAGGAATATTAGGGAAATACTTAAGTAAAAAGAAGAAAATAAAAATAAAAAGCTCTTGTAATTCATATGTATATTACATACTTAGCAAATTGGTTCAAATGTTTAAATATTGATATATTTGTAAGCTAAGATCATCAAGTAAATTAGAATAATTTTACTTTTACTTCTACAACAATTTAACTTTATTTACTGATGATATGATTATTATTGGTCAAAGATTATTATCACTATTGATATTTTAAAGGAGGATATATAAAGCGGAAACATTGCGAGTAATTTCATGCAGCTATTAACATACTTTACGGTTGTAATTATACCTCTACGGTATAACATTTTTTTTATAAAAAGTGAACAGAGATGAAAAATAAACAAAAATATAAACACCACAATTTAGTTGATTTTTTTTTCTATAATCATTATTATAACTTAATAACGATTGAAGTTCCTCGGAATGAAGCCAAAACAAAATAATACGTACATAAGCAAAAAAATGTCAAAATACATTTCTACGTAGTTATTTTACTCGAGCAGAACATTATCTTGCCCACAAAATTTTCACTCTCTTCGAAGCTTGAGCTGTAGATATTAGAAATTGATGTTTTCGTTCAACAGAAATGAGATTTCCGTTAGCGCGCTGATATCTTTTGAATGTCATTTCCGTTTATAAAAGCATCTATCTATCCCTAAGAATGATTTTCTCTTTGGTTTGACGTTTATGTCATTTTGAAATACTTTAAATGTATATATCAAAATAAGTTCTATTCAGGTCATATTTATGTAAACCCGAAAAGTAATATTGTAATTTATTCTGTTTTAGCTATATTGATACTACGTTTATAACATATTTTCTTTTTTGCGTTGACAAAATTATTAGATGAATTAAACGATTATTTAACACTCTGCTGAAAACAAATCATGAACCCCATTCATTAGATGTTAATTTTTCGAATCAGTTTCATTTTATTGGGTATGAAATGTTATTATAGCTATTTAACTAATATTTACTGTGCCCATATTAGATGTATATGTGCCCATATTACATACATAAGTAAAGAAGGATTTAGAAATAAAAACCAGATTAAAATTAATGATTAAGTTTAAATAAATTTCCCTTACATTTCTTTTAAAGCTACTTACCTACCGGTGGTAGGTTCCTTTTACATGGGACCGTTCTGGTGGTCACCACGGTGCTTTTCTACCGTAAAGCAGTAGTGTGAAAACACCTACTGTGTTCCAGTTTGAAGGCACCTGTAGCCTAGCGTATTCACTGGCAAACGAGACTTAACATCCATGTCTCACGTGTAGGCAGCGCGTTGGAGAACCAGTCATTGCCAATGTCTAGGGTGTCGGTGACCACTTTCCATCAGGTGGCCCTGACTGTTCGTCTGCCTGCGTTAGTTATAAAAAAAAAAAAAAATACTTGTCAGAAAAAAATCACAAAATTTAAAGAGGAAAACGGCGATCACTAAAATATTTTAGAAAAAATATTATTATGTTAAATAATCACTATTAAATTTAGTTGCTGTATTTGTTACCTTTTCTCTTTTTTTAACTGATTAATATTCTTAAATATATATAGATAAACTATGAGCCATAGTCAGGCACTGTGCCTATAGCGTTTAAGGTCACATCAAACCAAAACAAGAAAATGGCGGCAACCTTCCAATCAAAGTGCTTCTGCGACATTCAGAATATTGTTATATCTTTTTTGGAACAACAAAAACTAATCCGTAACTAGGCTTTTAAGTTAAAAGTATAAAAAAGAATCATACAGTTTGTGTTATAATTCTTCATCATACATAGACAGACAGGTCTTCCCTTAATTCTTAAAAAAAAATTATTAGCTATGTGATGTTATTAAAGCAACTTCCCAATTACTCGAGCTACGACATTCAGAGGGAAAGAAAATCAATTATAAATAATGATATCACCAAAAAAACAGTTATCAACATTTATATTATAAGTCTACATATAATATAAATTTTGATAATAGTATTAATATTTGAAATTTAAGGGGGCTACTGAAAATAACTCTTACACCAGTAGGCCTACGCGCGTATTTTTTCTTCGGTCTGCCGCAAGGAGCACTCAAGCAAAATAAAAAGTAAGGATCAGCCGTTTGTGTAAAGAAGTGTGAAATATGTATCTCGTGCTGCTCATATATCAAGATTATATATGCAAGAAAGTATAAAGTTAAGGCGCAAGATATATATTTTAATAAAATGGTGTTATAAACCCCTTTTAATTGTGGTATATTTGTACTATGTTATAATTAAGTGATAACTTTGAATTCCAATTAACAGACATATGACGGTTATATTAATTTGAGAACAATGTCATTGATCATTGTTTTTATCTTACTGAAACTAAAAGAGCCGCAAATTATTTCAAAAGAGCACATTATTCATATGGTGAGAAATCGTTCGGATAAACATGAAAACTCAATATTCAAAAAAGATTTGCTTATAATAATGCTGTCAAGCGAAAATTTGATAAGTGTCGTTTTATAAGCAATACTTGGTTTGATTAAAATTATTTGGTCACCAAAGGTTGTTCATATAGCTACCGTTCCATTTAAATCGTAATAACCTAATTCCTATTGTGTGTTAACGCTGGATACTACGAAATTGTTTGTGCGAGTCTGTGGTTTATTAATGAACCCCAAACCATTGTGTCATTGAAAACAAATTATGTAAAGCGTTCAGTTATAAAGTAATTTATGTCCCAATTTAGGTACAATACATGACCTTAGCGCATTGAGCATAGGGTTATTTTTATTAAGGACAATATTGTTTTAATTATAAATTTTTCATTACTAAAGACTTTAACTAAAGGTGCTCAGTTTTTGTTGCATGAAATTCTAATTATAATTATTGTGATATTATCTGTTACCGACAAATTTCATTTTATTAATTTAGGTAACCAACAAAGCTTTAACCAAATAATATGATTAATATATAAATATATCGCTATTCCATAAATTTTAAGTATAAAAAGCTAATTATTTACTACATTCTTTCTACAGAGAAATATAAATGTCATCATTTATTGATGTCGCTAAATACAATATAATACTCTTATATATTTTCTTTTGAGTACGATTGTTGTTTGTGATAAGACGACGCTTGCTTTAGATAAATATTTAATAAAGCACAGGTGGATTCATAAGCACTGTGTCATAAAACTCCGACCCCAATAAGATGTGGGCTTACCACTTCATAAGTGGACAGTTGTCGACGGGAATCATATGTATTTTTAAATCGCAACATCCTACATCGAAGTGTGTAACACATCACAAACATGTGTGCATTCTAAAAATCATGCCACGCCAAGGAAACTGTTAAAAGTACATTTCGAAATCTGCGATTAACAGAGGTGTAATCTTGACGAGGGTCTGTAAACTCGTAAATTTTATGTAATTATCCCGTACTCATATCCTTACTGTAATTATTATATTAACTGACTATTTTAAGTGTGGTTTTTTGTTTGGCTTGTGCTTTAGAAACCGGAGGGGTTCTTTGAGTTCAAATCCTTCGAGGATTTAACTTCTTTTCGAAATTGTTTTAGGGTAGGTTAGCGCAATGCGGGTTGATTATCCGATTGCCGATTGTTAGGTAAGACGATCCATGCATCAAATAGGCATGTGAATAGTCGGTCCTGCGCCTGATCTCTCTCTGGTCGTGTCGGTTATCAATCGCATCGGACTTTGAGACTGAAAGAAGAGGGACTACACATGATTGAATAGGATCAGCCGCCGTAGTCGAAATTGGAACGTTATTTTCATATTGAATCTTCTTTTTTTATTTTTACAATATCTATATTATTTGTTTTGCAGTGACTTAAAAAAAATTTGCACTTTTTAAATAAAGAGCTAGTAATAACACCGATTAAATACTATATCAGATAAAAAATATATAAGATGCAGATTTAAAAACTCATTAAACTTGCTTGTTAATAAACATCTGTTTCGAAAATTATACGTTTACTTGATGTGACAAAAAAATAGCAAAAACCTTTGACAACAAATGAAATATACTATAATGAAATCCGGTCAATACGAATGGCGTTCAAATCAATGTGACATCACTAAGTGATTGACAATTTTGCTTGAGTTCACTTCTCAAACGCATGCCTTGCTTTTAAAAAAAGCAATTTCGTTACTGTACTATTTTTTTCCTCCAGGATAAAAAATATTTCATTATTTATTTTAAAACTTTTACTATGTAAATGTAATTGAATAACATCAAAGAATGGTTTAAAGTAGATTAGTAATATAAATACTAAATTTCCACACATCATAGTATGTTTTTTTATATAGTAGTTACTGCAATTCTGTGACAGACTAATTTTACCGGTCGCTATAAAACTACTCCAGTCCAGCTAATTTATGAACTAATAATACTTTAAATGTTGGTTTTCAACATTAACCTGTGCCTATAATCTTAAAACCGGCACTTTATAAAATCTATATCTAACACAAATATATATAAATTATCATTTTGCTTAAAGACCGGATTTTTTTAAAAAAGACGAGTTACGGTACGCCGTACACTTAGCCGGTTGGTTGACTCAGCTACGAAGAAACTTTGATTAAAAATCTTTTACAGGACATTTAAGTCTCAACCTTTTAATTTTTATAATAGGTCGGTTCTATAATTAACAATGAATTTAAAGTAAAAACGCGTCTAAGAGCCGTTTATTCGATTAGATCTGTTATGTTTTTCTCCAGCTTTAATTGTATAATAAATATTTTATTTTAGTTAAAAATAGAGATACATACTTGGTCCACTGCGGGACATAAGCAGAAGGCGTGCATTAGACCCCCTAATGAACGCCTTCTCCATAAGGGGGTTCTTGGACCGTATCCCACCACGCTGGTTACATGCCCATCTTTTGCATGGATTATCTTTCTTTTAAGACAATGGGGTGTTTGGCCTAAATATAACCTAATAAAAATATATAACCTAAACAACCAGAAAACAACGATAACACAAAGTTGTTTACGATTCGAACCCCGACCTTCGGTTTAGAAAACAAAGCCCAATGCCGCTAGACCATAGAGGCGAAGGACCCTATGGTCAAGAAAACGAAACCTTTAGTTCTATTTTGAAGGTAAAAGCACACTGAAGAAATAATATCAAAATATTTTACTTAATACTTCCAAGTTTATGATTTTTTTTTAGTTAAATAAAGGGAATACAAAATTACAATTGATTTTAATTAAAAATGAAATTATGCTATTCTAATAATAAAGACTTCTGAAAAGCTTTTTTACGCGTATCTACATGTTAAGTAGTCTGAACCTTTCTGATAAATATCTAAAGATCACACTTATGTTGACCTGTATTTTGAGCCTACTTAACTTTTAGGAAAATTGTCTATAAATTTCTTTTAATATATAATTTCTTTTTTTTAATTTGCATATTCTCATAAATCTGTCATAAACTCTAAGGGGTTGTTCTGTTTCATTTATTTTATTTACATATAAATAGCATCATAATGGTTTAATTAAAAGGATAATGCTTCAAAAAGAAATCCAAATTCTTTTTGAAGCATTATAAAGGGCAAAAGTTATACAAAGTTATACAAAGTTAAGTTTTGTAACAAGGCTTGAAGTAGGGTGAACTTTTAAATAAAAATTCTTTCTGCTCCGTCGTTTTAAGAAGGCACTTCTTAGTGTTAAATACGAAAATTTCAATTAGATAGAACCTATATATTTATTATGATATGATATGAAAATCCACATGTGCTTTTTAGCGCATTATTCACTTTAATAAGAAAAGAGTTTAATACTATATTTACTTCTAAACGGTTAAATCTAAAGGTTCTGCAGTGTTTAGTGAATGGGCAACATTCGGAATCCATAAAAGCAGGCGGAGATTATATGAGCTGTATAGTCAAAGAACATATAACCATAACAATAACTTTGTTGCACATGATAGCGCCTATTCTAAAATATTTAAAAAGTGTTTATCTGGCTAAATGGTTATACTTTAAAAATAAAATTAAAATTCATCAGATAAAGTGAAAATTAATAGCGAAACCGGAAAGGCCGCAAGGAGCAGCTCTAAAACAACTTTAAATATTGATGATCATTAAATTGAAGCTAACATAGATGTTGCCACTTATTTCAAGAGATTATTTTCGGACATTCCAGCTTCCACTACCAAGTCACTTTTGTGTTCTCCAATAGTTGCCAACTCACTTTTAAAAGATAATGTTATTGAATGTACTACAATGTTTAATTTTACTGATGTATTATTACAAAAACAAAGACATTATAAGTGCATGTAAACAATTGGATATTAAGAAAACCGCAAACCTTTGGGGGATCTCTGTTAAGGTAAAAATTATATTATGTTGTAATATCACCTCATTTAGCAACAATATTTAAAGTAAGCATCTAGAGGGACGAGTTTCGTGCATGAATGAAGTACTGTAGAGTTATACCGGTTTTTAAATCAGGGTGTAATTTGGACCCTAATAATTTTAACCATTCCATTTTCCCTACTTTTAGTAAAATATTTGAAAAACTATTATAAAAAACCAATTAATGAAACATTTTAACAGTAACTGTCTTAATTAAATAAAAACAGTACGGTTTCACTATAGGGGTTTGCCCACGATTGATGCTGGCGTTATGCTCATTAAGAGCATCTTTGAGGCTGGACGGTCGCAGGATGTTAGGGCATTTTTGTGATCTCAAAAGCTTTTGATTGCGTACAGCGGAAGTTACGTCCATGGTGTAAGAAACGCTGCACTCAATCTTCTGTCTTTGATTGAGCCACCAAACCGAGGGTTGACGTGAATGGTAAAAGATCCGGGGCCCCGGTAAAAGGGTGTCCCACAATGGTCTATTCTTGGCCTTTTCTTTTCTCATTTATATAAATGATTTACCATATGTTATTAATAAAAACGACGATAGTATTATTTGCTGATGATACTCCTTAATTTTAAAGTTAAAGACACACATCAATAAATGACGATGTAAATAACACTCTCTAGAGTGGCGACTGGTTTAGTGTCAATAATTTGCATGAATCGAAGAAGACAAAATGTATTAAATTTATGACTCCAAATGTAAGACCTGAGTAAATGTCAAGTGTTTATAGATGAGAAGATAGACGTTGTTGAGTCAACCGTGTTTCTGGAATAACAATAGATACCAGATTGCAGTGGGTCCTCATATAATAGACTGTCGAATAAACTCAGCTCTGCAGTATATGCTGTCAAGAAATCAGACAATTAACTGACGTGAGACGCCCGGTTAGTATATTTAGTATTTCACAGTATTCGAACGGTTTATAACCTGCAAGGAATCCCTGAGAAAATTGTTCAGAGATTAAAATACTAACTGTTACTTCTCAATACATTTCGAAACCAATGTATGTGCAAAGAAATAGAAATGATTTTCGTAGACATTGTGATGAATAACATAAATACTAGAATCAAATATAATTTAATTCTTCGAGCAACTAGATCTGGAAGAATAAGTAAAATCTTTATGGACAATTGTATAGCTTTTTACAACAAAATCCCAGTAAACGTTCAGAATTTAACTGTTAATAAATTTAAAAAGTAGTAAGGAATGTTTATGTGTTAAAGGTTATTATAAATAAATTAATTTATAAATGATTACACAGCTTGGTAATGGAATGCTCGCTCCAGGCTTTTTCAAGTATAATATACGTTGTTAGAACTGTATGTAGCTCATAAGAAAATTTATATGTATATATTTGATTATTTTAAAGATGACAAAATAGGCCTGTTGAGTTTTTCTCGCCGGTTCTTCTAGGTCGGAGGCGTCCTATTCGAACCGGTGGTAGCGTCCTTGACAATCAATAAGCAAGTGTTACACTTCTATATTGAATAAAGATATTTGAATTTGCTTTAATTTGACAATTATATTAATACTCTAAGTAAGAAACATGACTTATAGAATGGTGTTAAATTTCAAGTAATATATTCACAAACACGTCACCAGGTGTACCAAGGCTGGTCATTTGCTCACTACGTTGTCTCTGACAACATGGAAAGCGCCATACCGACATTGTTGCCTTAATAGATGGGAAATTTATAGCATCGGCACCTAATTTTAAACGCTGTATTAAGGAGTATTTATTAAGTAGTTAGTAGATATTTTGATTATTTTTTTATATTTTATGAGAATAGCTTTATATGTTATTTATTTTTTTCCAATTTTTATATTATTAAATAGAGCTTGAAGTTTAAAAAAATATTTTTATGTTAAAAACGCTGCTTATTTTTATAAACGTAATTTAATTGTAAAATCTTCTTTTATTAGTTACAGAAAAATCGGACACCGACGATAACGCGGTAAATAAATGTAAAAAGTTTTATTATTATATTATCTTAATAATAGTGAAATCGTAGGTTTTTTTCTAACGATATCTTTTTGGGTATTAAAATCACATTGAATATTACAATAAACAAAAAAAAAACAAAACTGAACTGAAGTCGAATACTGACATTAATGCGATACAAATCTATGTAAAAAGTACGTATATTTGACAAACATACATACATACATCATCAGCCTGTAAAAGTCCACTGCTGGACATAGGCCTCCCCTAATACACTACGCCTTCTCCATTTAGGGGGTTTTTGGACCATATTCCGCCACGCAGTTTCAATGCGGGTTGGTCGGTGGACCGACCTTTTACATGCCCATCTGACGCATGGATCATCAATAGCCAAAGTAATAATATTGTTCTCCAGTCGATTACGACTACGGCGGCTGATCTATTTTAGAGATGGCTGATCTCTAAAATAGATAAACTACGCAATAGATATTATAGTGCACAAGTGTACGCGCAAACAAAGGCGCACTCTCTGTTCCTTTATACTCTCAGAGCCCGATGGGACGGATACCCGAAACGACAAGAGATAGTAAGGCGCAGGACCGACTTTTTACATACCCATCCGACGCAAGAATCATCTTCCTTTTCAAACAATTGGGTGATCATAGAAAACATCAATGAACATTTGTTGAGTCCCCGCAAGATTCGCACCCACGAACTATGGTTTCTAAAGCACCCGCCCTTATCACTACCCTACGGAGTTAGTTAGAGTTATAACCGAAGTAAGGTAATCTGTTCGAAATATCTCATAATAGAAAGGAATCTGCTTTGTAAATAATATCCCTTAAAAGTCTACAAAATTGATAGGAATATGTTTCTGTAATTCCGATACTGCAAAGCATTTATCAATTAGTATTACTACAAATCCTTACAAACTATGTAATTGTGAAAGTAAAAACAGCGAAACTTAATACCTTTAGTCATATATATTCATGAAGCGAACTACGAAGCCTTCGTATGTAAATACAAGCGCTTAATACAAGCCTCAGAGCTCTGTTGTTTAAGTAAACATTAGTGAGTGTTCTGCTGTGAAATGCGTTATAGGTACTGAATTTGTAGTGTTCTATTAGTACATTATGTTTTAACATAAAGAATAGGTCATTAAATCTATATATATAATCGAATGCTTTCGTAATCCGGCACCTGCTCACTCGCGTATGGGTTTCGATCAAATCACTTTGATTTGATCGAACGTGATCGACACAGTTCTAATTCTAACCACTAATGTTTTTTTTTTACTGGATCTCGAGCTCTATGGAGTAAACCAATTAGAATATACCAGATGTGGGGACCCGTTGCTTCAGGCGCGTCTCCCCACCAAGTGACTTAACTCCACCAAGGGCCCCCACATAGGGAGCCTCGGCTTGGCCTCTCACTTTCTGGTACCCGTTAGCATGCTGAATTGAGGGCTGCCCAAGTAGGCCGACGCCTCGGCCCGATTCAGACGCTTTATTAAGGATAATTTAATAGTTAGAATAGCTCTATCTAAACTTTACTAACACTTCTTAAAGCGTTAGCGCTGGGAGATGTGGTGCAAGAAATTTCAGCAACGCTAACTAATATGGTGTTAAGCTACAGTGTCATATAGCAAAGGGTGCGTGAGTTCGATCTCACCGGTGGGGCCGTTGACGTGAATGTGTGTTTGCCCTACACTCTCAAACTTGTTTCCTTTGGAGCTTTGGAATATCTAATATAACATTATTATTAAGTATAATTTGTAAAAGTGTTTGACTACTGCTTGGGTTTCGCAACCTATTATGCCTTTAGTGCATTAATCAAATTCTTGTATGTCACAAGGAGTGAGAACCTAACCATAGAGTCAACGGCGGTGGCGGCGAATGCATCTACTGCTTGATTAAACTTGTATAGATTAAAAAGATTGAGCCATTTTAGAAATAACGCGTAGTTGTTGCCAATGCTGCCATTGCTATGGCTAGCATGCTGGCTATTTAAGGCAGCGGCGGGCTGCAGTGCGCTCAGAGTCGGCTTCGGCGCTGGCTGTTGCCACGCGGGGCGGAATTGCCAAGCGTTTGAAGGACGGAGGGGTGGAAATGCGGTGCTAGAGGATTGGTTGGGCGGTGGTCGCCTAGAAGAGGCTATCCTAGGGATTGCAGGAACTCTGCGTTTTGGCGCCTTCGGGCAGCCGAGGCAGTTGGCCGTGAGGCCCGGATTGTGGCAGTTCACGCACCCAGGGGACTCGTGAGTGGCGAGGCCTTTTATGTCCTTGGGTCTGGGACAAACGTCAGTGCCGTGATCTCCCAGGCATTGGGGTAATGAAGGTAATGGGGGCGGCCGAAACAGTTCCGCAAAGAGTTACTGAATAACTGGCAGTTGTGACACTGCCATGGGAGACGGTTGGAATGCGGCTGCTCAAAAGAAATACGACTGATCCCACACAGTTGATCGACATCATAAATTCGCTTTCATTCCTTTGAGCGCTCTAGCGTTACCAGAACCATACCGTAAGGGCGTGTATTAAAAGGGCAACCACATATTTGTTTGAATTTCTGACCTCAACCATAATACTAATCGTAAACAATAAAACTTCATTCATACTGAGTTTTTTTTATTTATTTCGAATACCTTCTACATTATATAATTATTCTACAAAAGTTTAGGTTTTTTATTTATCTATTGAGGCAGTACGAAGTCGGTCGGGTCAGTTAGTTACTTTTAAATATTCTGACTCTAAGTTTATATACTCCAAACAAGTTTATAGTAGAACTATTCTTCAATAAACTTGTTTCCTTTGGAGCTTTGGAATATATAATATAACATTATTATTAAGTATAATTTGGAAATAGTAATGAAACTCGTCTTACCCTAAATACTCAATTTAACAAAAACCTAGTGAAATTTTGACAAAAAAATATGATCGACTTTAAACAGCGTATATGCAGCAGTGGACAAGATGCTCTCTCTACGAAATAGTCTCGATTTCTGCCAACGCATTTTAAATCTATGATATCGTATAAAAATAATTTAATCAACCTTTAAACGACATTTTGATTAAATTAACATCTTAAATATCTTTCGAAGTGTCTGTTTAATCCAAATGTCATGTATGACACGTTTTATGTACAGGGAATGATGAATTTCTTCAATGCAATAACTCTTTTGTTATGTTTAAGTGTATTCTATTACATGATTGTAATTTAAGAATTTAACTTACTATATAGTTCACCACAGTTAACAACAGTTAAAATTGCTGGCTTGGACCGTTACGCGTACCAAATTCCATTGGCGTGTAGTAAATAATTTCGGCATGAATAACTAACGCTTATTTACATGCTTTGGACCTTACTGAATTGTTGTGGGACCAAAGACCTCGTGAAAATCCTTACTCACGTTCATGTTGTAAAAGGTATCTGAACATTGTTTAAATTATTGTGTTACTTCATAGTTGGGTCGAAGTTTTGGTTAAAATTACAAAGAATGAATAGAATAATACTAATATCGATGATGAGATTTCAATTCTAGTAACGACATCTTTTAAATTTTGTTTTCCGTACAACGAAGTGATCAGAAAAGTTTGGTATTCAACATATTATAAAATCGATCATGTTTCAACAGTTTCTGCCTCAGTAATTTGAATTACTTGTAAATTTTATATATTTAAGGTACGTACTGACTGTAAATTGTAATTAAAAATAATTATTAACAATAAATGGACAATGTGTAATATTTATCAAAAGAATAAAACCTTTCATGACCACACTATTCTTTTGATAAATATTTTTATATAGGTATAATTATTGTGAATCGTTCTTGGAAGATAGACGTTTATAGCTCGTTTTTGTAAATGAATACTATATTTTCTTTTTCTTTATCTTTTACGGTTCAATTTAATCGCACAGATTTATGATTTTCAATCACATTTTTTAAATATCTTGAAAATTTAGTCAAAAGTACTTATCATGAAAAAAATAAATAAAATTACAGTTTTTGCCTGTAAAACAGATGGAAAATAATATTTAATAAAGTTGTATTCAAATTTAAACGGTAACAATTGTATTTTATAAATAAAAGAAACTAATTTATGAATTTTGTTGAAAATTTTGCTATACTGAAAAAAATTAATAAACACGTCCCGAAGTCAGCTGGCATTATGCCTGACGCGTTTGAAATCACGTCGTGGCAAGGCAAGAAAATTGCGTCCTACTTCCAATCAATGCAGAGCCACGATATCATTGTGTATTCTTCAGATATTCTTCACAGCATTGAAAAAGAAATTCTTCGTGAAGCATTGATTATAAAAATTGATTATAAAAGCTATAAGAAGGCATTTGAATTTGATACGTCAACTTACAGAGATGAGATATGCTAGAAGTGGAGGATGTATAAAGCATTTGTGTGTCTATTTCGACTGACTTCCCAATACGGAGGGTATTATTTTTAAATATATATGTTGAATCGTTGCTCCGCTCTTAGCGCTCCAATTTTAATTAATCCTTTTTTAAATGGTATGCAGTAGCTACCGCGTGGTGCCATTTATTTAAAATAGTTTTGTGATAATAAAGCTTGATAGACCGCCTATAAAATGCGATTCCCATACATAAATGCTCGATTCATATTTGTGTTTGAAAACAAAAATATCATGTATATCACTTACTTAGTATGTAACGGAGTTTAATAGCTTCCGCCTCCCTGATGGTAAGGTAGAAGAATTCAGTGACAGAATAGGTCTACTTACCAGAGTAGGGCTCAATAGAACCTTATAATGATGTGCACTTAAAATCACTATGCTAGATTTTATGGCCAGGAAGCATCAAGATCGCCGACAACTGTTATACGATAGGTGCAATAATTTGTTTTTAGTTTCATTTAGGGTACACCCGTCGTGCCGTTTTGGTCAAGAAGTCATACATACCAAAGTCACTCGCAATATTCGGCCGTGAACTAAATATTTTCAACAGCAAATAATTTACTTTGTACAATGCTTTTTGATTCTTATAATTTATCCAGAGATATACAACAGAAGAAACATTTTGTTTCTTTTTATTTGCGAATAATGCATTTTAATTTTGTTATGCGGATACATAGATTTATTTAATCACGTTTATTTCATTTACAGTCTACATATCGAATTCATTACGGCGTTCGCGGTAATAAATTCGATTCAATGAAATCTTTAAATGTATTCTCAATCAATAATATAATACTTGCTTAAATAAAAGAAATAATTTACATTTCTTTTGCCTTATTCGTTCTTGTTTTGGATAAATATTAAATATAGCACAGGTGTGCCTATAAACTCTGTGTCCTATAACTCCGACCCAAATAAAACGTGTGCATACAAATTTCGGGTGATTGGTTCGGTAACATTCGATATTTACGAGGCATATTTTTTAAGTCAAAGTCAAATCTTTATTAAATATGGAAGCATTACACTTTCTTATGGATTGTCAAACAAACTACCACCGGTTCGGAAATGGAAGCCTCTGACGTAAAAAGAAACGGCGTAAGAAACTCAGCGGGACTTTTAATTTTTTTTACAATAAGTTTTACAAAATTTGCACAAGAAACATTACATTTTAATGGTTCGAAATAGCCTGGGGCGAACAGTTCATTACCATGGTGTGCAAAACAACACTATTCTTTATCACACAAACGTTCCTTTTCAACTGTTTAAATTTTTTCGTCGTAGGAGAGTATACATTGTCCCATGAAACATTTCATTGTTCTTCGAAGCCTTGTTTTAAGAATAACAAAATTTTGCTTATTCCTAGTATTTGTATTATGTGTGACACAATGTTTTAAAAAAATCATTTCTATGTTTATCAACGTACATAATATTTTCAAATATGTATTGAAAAAAAAAACAGTCATTACAATGATTTCAGTAAATACTACATCTAAAAATAATATTGGTAAGTACTGTTCTGGAATTAGTAAAGACGTGCTAAGATATCGTAACAATTTTATTATTACATGGAAGGCTTTACCTTTATCTACATAATTTCCGTGAATATTGAGGCAGAGCAGCCATAAAATCCACGTTGTTATCCCCTTATTTTGCGAACGGTGGTCTTATCTAAAAATGTCACGGCACATCCATATAACTTTTTGTACATAGATTTAGTATCTATACAAGTGAAATTTTAACAAAAAAATTATGAGCGACTTCATGTTTGGAATGTATATAACTAATATGCGCAAAATAAGCGACTAACAACGTGCTGTCTGTTACAATCAACGTTTTTTTTTTCAATGTTAATAAGTATTTTTTAACGTCAACTTTTATGTGAACGTAAACTGTATTGTCTTAAATGAGCTTTGAATATGTAAAGTTTACTTGTAAAGAACAAAAACTATTATTTGCTTTGCAGAGAGAGTACTAGTTGTTTTCCATAAACCCTAAAATATTCGATAAAGACCCACCAACACGCATTAAACAAGCGTCGTGAGATACGGTCCAAAAATTCCCTAATTGAGTTAGGGGAGGCCTATATCCAGCAGTGGAGAAATCTGGCTGATGACAATGATGATGATGAATAATAAATATATATTATTTTTGCTTAACTACTTGCTTAAGAAATTATATCTTGACTTAACGTGCAGGCTCTTTAACCAATTTTTTAACAAAATTATTCAAGAAGCTGGTACACCTAGGCAGTTACTATGCACCTATAAAATTGGTTAAAAGACAGAAAAAATGCAATTTTTAAAAAACATATTTTGGAAAAATTGTCTCTCTTTCATTCTCTCATTACTGTGTTCGAAAGAAAGAAAACAAATCCATTCAACATAGTCAACGAAACTTGTTAAAGAAAGAAAGAAAGACCCTTTGTCAAGTACCCTTTCTTCTCTTAATTCATGAAATGAAAACTTTTCTTATGACATAAATTTTTTAAACATATACATAAAGTTAAACATAATTGTGCTTCTTGAATTGATCTACAATCAAGTCCGCGATAGCATTGTTCTAAGAATAACGCACAATAGGCATTAAACATTTTTAATAATGGCAATCAGGCACAAAGGCATTCGAAGTTTATTTAAGATAATAATCAATATACAATTTAAGTTATTGCGTTAAAAATTCATTCTATGTACAAAAAACGTTTTATTTTAATTACTTCTGTTGTTAACGGAATACTATACATTATTGGTTGGTCTACTTCGTGACCACGGCCACTGAAAAGTGTTCGAAAAAAGTCCTTTTATTCAACAACGTTTTATTTTGATTAAATGAATACCTTAAGAACTATCAGAGATTTAAAATACGGTAGCAGAAAATAAAATTAAGTTAAAATTTCACCTTTTACGTTTCTAATATCTTAACACTATTATCATATTTTTATATATTCAGATTACAATTCTACTTTACAAACTAAAATAATAAACACATAAATACGGAAACGGTTACGGAAGTATTATAACAATTTTTTTTTATTTAAAGGAAAAATTATACCACTGGGTTTCCTTCGCCGATTCTTATTCGGTTAAGAGGCAATCTTTTCCGAACTTTGATAAATATAATCAAAATTTAATTTTCAGTTCGATTATAAGCTGATAAAATGTTTGAGAGGCAAACACGATTAAGAAAATTTCAATTATTTTTTTTAATGCATAGGAAAAAAATAAGAAGACAATGATGCCGCGGTGTTTCCTTCACTGATTTTTCGTAGGTTAGAGGTATCCTATTCCAAATCAGTGCTAACAATGTTAACAATCAATAAGCAAGAATTCTATGTTCAATTACTTCATTTTGAATTCCAACATGAGGCAATAGCGTTTTTAGCGACGTAAGCCTCGTATTAGCTCGCATGCTACCAAAATAGAAAATACTTCACATTACTGTTCTATTCCTCTTATGAATGTAAATTGTATTATAAAACTATACGTAATGTAGTCGATCCGATAGGTGTCATTAGCTACATATTTTATTCAATAATTAATAATGGTTATGCTGTTTTATGTTTGATCATGCTGTATTCGTAATTAAGTAAGTTTTGAGTTATGTTTCATATTTTTTTTTACATATTTTTTTATCGAAACTCTCATTTGACACATGTGTGGAATAAGCCCCTTAACTTTAACTACCTCAGAACTGATTCATAGTTCGCTTCATAGTTTTAATTATTGTTTTGAAACACTAACTCGATGGTGCAGTTTTAGAACAAGATAATTGTTACGACTTCGTTACGCAAACTTGTCATACCAGTTTGATAACTTAGGAAGAAAGTGATATAACTCATATTACTTCAATTACTAAGCTAATACTAGAGTTCACATGAAAGACATAAAAATTGATAATTACTTCGTAAACCTATGACGTTACGTACAGTATCATTTAAACCGGTATAAAGTATTTTTTTTAGTGTGTTCGCTACATTTTAGTTAGTAGAACTTCACGAGAGATTAATAAGAGAACTTATCCATCTTTATAAACTATACTATTGAAAACGTATACTCATTTCATATAAATCGTAAGTAGGTTTATATCTCCTAAAGTTCCATTCCAGAATCGTATTCAGTTAACCTTAACCTTGATGGTTCACTTTTTCAATTAATAGATATAAAATTCGTTGCTTCAGTCATCAGTCCCAGGTGTTATATTCAATACAGTTCAGTGACTACCTTTCTCTGTAGCCTATCGGAAACGTCCCATACTTTGCAAACCGAAGGTCATGGGTTCGAGTTTCGCGTCGTTTTCTCCCTAATAAGGGAAATGTGAGTAATTCACCCGATTAATAACGTACTTCATCAATTAAGAGTATTGAAAATGTGTTTACGTTTCCTTTTCGATTATAAATCCAGCACTCAGAATCTTTCATCAATCTTTCAATATCAGAAAAAGATCACCCTTGTTTTTAAAAGAGGGGTATAAAACAATTGAAGGGGGTTAACGATACATACTTGGGAGCGTACATGCCACTGAACAATACCAGACTCATCTCGAGATCACGTACGAGCGGTATTCGAGAGCGTTTCATACGGAAATTATCAAACGCTGAACAATGGCCGTTAACAATAACGATCATGCTTCGATAGACTTATTTGCATGATACGCCCGCGAACATATTAGCTTTATGTATCATAATTCATTTGTGTAACTCGAGTATGTTTATTATTTATACAACGACAACAATTTCTTGTTATATTTGCGTGAAAATATATAATTTTAGAGTTCGAAAAACATTTTGTGATCTACATAATATAATATAGATAATCATATTAAATTTCTAATATGCACATAGATAAAAAAAAACGTAAAGGTATTTGGCATTTTGCTTCAACAATTAGTAAATATTATTTATCATCATATATCTATCAAAATCTCATTATAACTGTTTAATTTAAAGATGTTTCTTATTAGAACTATATAAGGTAAAAGAAACTTGAGGCCAAACGTAATCAATTTGCACAAAATAATAAAACCAATTTGATCTCTCCCTTTTTATAATTAAATCTTCCCAGTCTCCTTTTAATATACAGGGAACGGCCCCAAAATAGGAACGAAATTTGAAACGTCTAAATTTACAAAGGCTGTCTTAGAAAACAAAGTCTAGTAGGAATTTGTTTATATGTAATTACGTATTTGGAAAATTTCTTTTGTCACATAATATTCCGTTCGAATTTAGGTGTTATAAGTAATTTGATGAAAATTAATTTCACTTATTTTACTAATAATTATTGAATTTAAAGTGAAACCTGCAAAAACATTACGTTGTTAAGCGTTAACATCAGGAAAGTAACAGTACAATATAAACCATTTGTAAATAAAATAAAGCTTTCACATTATTTTTTTTATAAATTCCAATTACATAATTACATTGAAATTAATCCAAAGGGACCCCTAAACGTTTGTTAGGTTACGTCGATTGCATTGTAAATTTAGGGAACGCTCACTATGCTGCTAACATAAACTATTTAGTCCGCCGTTACTTTGTTGTTATTAAAACTTCAATATTGTTTTTTTTAAAAAATATTTATATGTATATTTATTTTTTTTTTTGTTTCATACTTTTAACTGACACTTGACTTAATTGTAATTTAAAATAAAAGACCAAAATTATTATTTCACATTATTTTTTTCAAGAATTATTTCAAATAAGCGTTGTTCAAAACGAAGAACCGTTTTATGTAAGTACGGTTATTTTAGTACAAGTTAAAAATATTCCATAAACTAAACCAAACAGTTTTAATTTTTCCCGATCATCTCTCCTAATTGAAAAATTCCAAATTAATCCTGATATCGTACGTCAAATTTTGCATCCCAAAAGATCCCCTCACCATCATCATCCGCCCTTGATAGTCCACTGGGAAATAGGCCCCTAATCACCCTATCCATTAAGGGTTTTTTTGGGACCTTCCCACCACGCTGGTCCAATGCGGGTTGGTTTGGGGTTAAAGGTGTCCCAATCGAAAAATTTTCAAAACTGTAGTTTGTACCAATCAATTGTTTGCATTACCAAATCAAGGGTTATTTTCCCAAAACAGCAAAAAGGTCGTTGTGCCTGTCTTTGTTATAAACCTGATGCTTTTTAGAAATAGAACTTTCATTATAATAACAAATGGCCACCAAGTATCAATCGAATACAAAAAGGTGTTTCCTAATGTGGCAGACGAATTAATCAAAATTTTATAAAAAGTAAATATTTTTATTGTTTCTATCAAAAAAATTAAATATCGTTTTAGATCAGGTTTTGGAAAATTGTTATTATTAACGTATTTTTTCGCCTAAAAGTAAGTAAGCCCAAGTTGACCAAAATTTCTTTACTTAAAATTTAATTATAACGCCAAATATAGACATCAATTATTTACATTATATAAAGACAACTTTTTAATATTATTTATAATTCTAAATACTTTTTATTTAGAATGAAAAAATATTTAATTTTAAAATTTTCTTTACTCTTAGTCCAAAATAAAAATAACAAATATTTTGAAATAATATTAATAAAAGAAACCAAATAATAACGTTATAAAAAGGTAAATGTTGACATCAAACATAGTAAAAGGAAAACATTTCCCGAATATCTGGACTCTTTGCCTTAAAACCTCAAATTTTTTTATTCCTGCCCCCTTATTCAACTCTCCATCTTGTTAATTCCAATTGCAAAAAAATACACATTATCCTATTCTAGGACTTTATAAATAGCTAAATATTTTTTTTGAAAATGATTTAGTGTTTTTTATTATTTTTCAGTGTGGAAATATGAATTGTTTCGGTTAAAGGAGGTTTAACTCATCCAAAATTGGCTGATTAATGAATCTTACACCCATTTCCATGGTTTGAAGAATCAAACGCTGGAATAAAAAAACTCAGAATAATTTACTAAGATCAGCATCACTTAAAATGGAACACTTATTGGGGTTTCATCTTTTCAACTTCAAACAGTTTTCCCAACCAATTTTTATTCTTCGTGATATCTTACTACTTTGCTTTCTTTTTAAACGGAATCCCCGGGACAAAACAAAGACGGACTTTCGTCGGGTCCGATTAAAACCACCCACGTTGTTCTTTCCGTTCCAAAAGGGTGCGTTTTAAATTCCTCCTTTAACGCCAGCGCTGGTTGCCGGGGCCTGGCCTTCAGGGCTATCAGAGAAATTTGTTTAAACGATTATTCTTTGTCTTAACAAACTTTTCCCAACGGCGTTTCTAAAGAAATCACTTGAGGCTGAAATAGGTGAATATTTGCAATTTTAATAATTAATAATAACGAAAGCACCTATCTGTTTTAACAAAAAAATATGACTGACTTCAAACATAGATAATTATTCAAACATAGTAATTTTTTTAATATAAGCAATATTATATACGACTTAAGGATGTACAATCTTAAACTTTAAGGATATTTTACATTTCCAAACTTCAATTTAATCGCAAGGTTGTGATTTGAACTGAACTTTTTTTCTAAATATCATTAAACTCTTAACAATTTTTTTTAACCAAATACGACTAATACCTCTAGTTTAGAAAAAATCAAAAATTGGATTGGGTGTGGACAACAAGGTAATTTAAAAAAAATGAATACCTTTAAATTGTTTCCTTTAGGAAGTCCTCAATAAATCCTCTGTGATATAATACAATATCTAAAACGAAAATTTCTTTTGATTATTTTATAAAATTTTTTCTGTTATCCACCTGTAAAAAATATTACCAGCTTTTTAAATAATATAATAAAACAAAAAATACCTATTATTTAATCAAACATCCTTTAACAAAATGCATTAACCTAACGTCCATTTAAATTTCTTTTTAAATATAATGTAAAAGTTGAATAATAAGTTTTTATTTATGGATCTTTTTAAACCAATTAATTCTGAAACTATGTCTGCAGAAAGTCCTCTGTTTACTGCTGATTTTTTTGTCTTTTTTTTAAATTAAGGTCCTATTTAAATAATTTTCATTTCTCTGTTCTAAATGGCTTTCAAACTTTTTCCGGCATACTTTTAAGAAGGCACTTTGAAAAGTTTTGATGAAAAAAACTTCAATTAAGGGTCCTAGAAAGTTTTATTTTAAACTTTTTATGGGAAGTTTAAATAGAATTTCTAAAACAAAACTTGAAAAATTTTAATTTTCTTTTCGATTAAATTTTCTAACATTTAATTTTTTCTTTGGTCATAATTAAAATTATTGAATTTTTTGCCTAAATTATTTTTTTTTTAATATTACATTTTTTAAATAAAATTGTTGAATAAAAGAATAGATTTTTTCGGTTTATTTTACATTTTAATTCCCATTTTCGACACTTTCCAACAACCATTCGACCATCTTTTATTTTAAGAAGGTTATTTGATTTTTCTTCAACCTCCCGGATCATCCTTGGTAGGAATCGTGTTCTTTAGGGTTGTCCTAAACTGATGTAATGGTTTGGATTTAATGTTGGGTCCACACTGCCGACTTTTGGGTCTTTTATTTTGATGTCACTATATGTCCCTTCCGGGGTTCTTATTGCTTGCTTTGTTAGTCCAATATAAGAGGGGCCCAGTCACAATCTAGCTTTCCTCCCTGGACTTGTAGGGGAATATTGCACTTGACAGGGTTGGGGTTGACCATCTTCCCAACGGCGAAAAAGTTTTTGATTAAGCCCCCTAAAATTTAAAACCATTCCCTCTCCAAAAAGGTGCAGCATAAATTTCGCCCTGTTCCTTCACTCGGTCCGTTGGCGCCGGGGCACAAACTTTTGTCCCAGCCTTGAACATTGTGTGCTCACCGCCAGGTGTGCATCCCTCATCATAAAAATAAAAATAAACGCGATAAAATCCAAAGTCATTTTATTTAAAATGATAATATTCCCAAAAATAGAAATAATTATATTGAATTTTGTTTGACCCAAATGATTTGGCAATCATCAACATATAAAAACCTTACGATTTTGGTGATGATTGAATAAAAAAAACTTTGTTTCAAAAAAAAAAGAATTGAGCAGATAGTAAAATATATGCATTGCCAAGTATTGTTCAAAAAAGATCTCTATTTTACGGTCACATTTACAACTAAATCCTAAGTGTTTAATAGATAATCCAGGATAATTTTTTCGTTTCTGGAACTTATTGTGCCCTTTCTTTTGTTTCAACGCTAAGTGAGTGGAGTGATAAATGTTGATTTGTTTAATTTTATAACAATATTCGTAATTCATGGAATAACACTTTCATACAGTCATACTCGTATATCTACTGATGGAGCCAAGGTTCCGCCCACCTTGGCACCCTTAATACAGTTTTTGACGTAGTTGATAAAAATATAAATGGTGTTAAGAACTTTTATATAAATATTGCCATTAACAAAATGCTTGTTAATGGCAATATTTAGCGAAGATTAACCAAATAATTTTCCTTGCCTTCCATAGGATTTGAACCCTCAGTTTGCAAAGCAATATTCCACACCACTGCGTTCTAGTGGTGGCTCAACGAGTACATGTATTTCACATCTATAAAGAACCCCCAAAGGACATAATTTCTAACCCCTGTCGCATTAAGGTAATTAACAGTCCTTATCTTAAAATTCTATAAATTATGTGAGGTCGCGTAAATTCGAATAATTATTTGTTAATGACCCTAATAATATGCTTATAATAAGCAATCTGAACTACAATAGACTAAAATAAGTAATAGTCACTGACAACATAGGCTTTTATAATATATTTTATTACTAAAACTATGTAAAATGTTGTTTGTAATGGACTGTTTAACCAAACGTTATAATTTTTTAAAAGTTTCGTCGCATGGAATTTATATATTGTTAAGTAGATCCCCATCAATGTTGTATATCATTTTTTGCTTTTATTAGCAAGAGACTGGAGAGTAGTTTTATAGTCATTTGTTGGTAATTACAAAATTATTGAACAAAAAATAGCGCTGAGGTAGAGTCAGGTAATGAAATAAAGTATGTTTAAACACTACTGCTATCCTTTTTTATGTTAATATTAGTTTAATTAAAAGCAAATATTTTATGTACTGTAACGTGAATGTAAACAGAAACCCAGACAAACATGCTATCTATAATTTCAACAACAAATTAAGGAGTAAATTAAAATGTGGGACTGCGGAGTGGAAATAAATGAAACTTATAGTTTAAATACGTTTTTAATTAAAAGAAAACCATGAGCCGTTTTGTCGTACATCGCCATAGCGACACACGGAACAACGTCAGCGGTGCCAACTAAAATAGCTAAATTATCTCTCTTACGTTACTTTTCAAGCACTCATCGTTCTGACATCCTCAAAAATATTATTAACAACATTTTCAATCAAAGCCAAAGCAAATATCTTTAATCAATGTGGAAAGCAATCCACCTTCTTATTAATTATCATCTGATCTAAGAAGAGCCGACGTAAGAAAGTCAACGGATCTTTTTATTTCAACATACAGGTTACACAATCACTACATTTGGTAAAAATATAACGGTATATATTGTAGGTAACTTCTAATGAAGAGAAATAAAATAGGTTACTTATCCTAAAATCCGTTCTTGTACTGGTGACAACAAGAAATAAAAAGTGGTTTTCAGGGTAAAGAGTTTTTATAAGCAATAACCTTATAGATAAAGAAAATCTCCTGAGAAACACTATTTTTCTTGGTGTTTCCAACTGAAAATGGGGCAATCATCAATCCGACGTCTTTCACGCTATCACAAAAAGAATAGTCTAGCTAGGAGTTTGTGATGGTTACTCATAAGACATCGATTTATCTCAATTCAATTATGAGAAATCAATGAAACTATAGGTCCATATGAATATGAATTTTTGACTGCAATAGTACACAAGACTCAACGTACGTCGCAAAAGTTATGGTATTGAAATATTTTTGAACGCATTGATAATTATAATGAAACGAGTTTTTACTCCACTACATCGTTAAAATAAATATGTATATTTGAATTTCTCTATATATTTGTTAATACAGATTCAGTTGCCTCTTCTTTTCTACTAGTGGTTAGAAATTTTTCTGAATTTAATAAATTCTCGTCTGAATTTTTCTTCAGCCCTTTACTTAAATACTGTAAGTAGAAGTAATATAGTAAATAGTTTACTGTCTTCGTAGTCTAGTGGTATTGGCTTGCGCTTTTGAAACTGGAGGTCATGGTTTCGAAGAGGAGGCACCTGTGTTTAGTCACATTTGTGCACCATAATATCTCCTAGAAGTGGCTGATCTATAAAATGATCAGCCGCTAAGAAGACATTACTACTTTAGTAAACAAATGGATGAAATGGGCAAATGTATTGCATAAGTAGCATTAAATGTTATGATACACATGTGTAAGTGGTTCTTTACTTTCCTGCCAGTAATATATAAAGAGACCTTATATTGAAAAATTATTTTTATTTAAACTTTATGTACACAAAATTAGAAATGGGTACAAGGTGGACTTAATGCCGAAGGCATTCTCTCCCATCAACCTTTGGGTGGTGTAGAAAAATTTAAGGTAGGCGTACAATTAAAACAAATAAAAATAAATGTTGAGTATATCAGACCTATGCTAATAATATATATATAATAAAACTATATTGAACGTCATAATATATATCCAATATACACAAACATATACCATACTCAAATAAAAAAAATATTATACTCACATACATATATATATATATATATTATATATATATATCTACTGATATATATATTATATATATATATATATATATATATATATAAAATAAATATATTGGAATTACTCAAATAAAAATTAATACATAAATAATATAAGCTCTTACGTGTTAAAGAAACAAATAAAATAGTTGAAGCTAAAAAAAATCTGGTTGTTTAAATTTGTTTAAGAAGATATTTGAACTTTACTTTTAAACTCAAAGCGATTCTAAGCCATCCTTATACCTGAAGGCAGCTACTACAAAGTTATTGATTGAATTGAAAAAGAAGAGTGCGTAAAGTCAGATCGGTGAATAGGACATTGAAGAAGGCGGTTATGTGTCGATAAAAGGTTTTTGTTACTGACTTCACAGATGTACTGGAAATGCGAAGATATGTAACTAGGAGTGGAAGGAGAATCAAGAAAGAATAAAGAGTAGTGAGGCCCGTAACGAGCGTCGCTGGCGAATGGGTAGCCACTGCAATTGTGCACGATGGGAAGACACATGATCATATTTACGAAGGTTGAAAACAAATCGAATGCAGTTATTTAGAAGTCGGTCTAGTTTATTGAGTTGATCTGCATTCAGGTCAAAGTAGCAATGTCACCATAGTCGATGAGAGGGAAAATCAAAGCCTGTACGAGCATTGCTTTTTGGCGCCGGCGAAAGTTTTAAGCCTGTAGAGATGTCGCATGGAACCGGTTACTTTTGACTAACATTAGTAATATGCGAATTCCAACTTAATGTGCTATCAACGAACAGGCCCAAGTTTTTAAGGCTTTGCCTGATAGGAATAGGAGACTGTCGTAAAAATTCGTGGTAATTGAACTGTATTCAATTTGGCCAAAATTCTAGAACTGCCAAGAATAATAGCCTGGCATTTAGATGGGTTGACAGCTAACCCAAACCTATCAGACCAATCTTTGATAGAGTCTAAGTCTCTGTTGACTTTATTAACAGCCTCCGATACAGTATCGATTGTTGATTGGGCATATATTTGCAGATCGTCAGCATACAGATGATACGCACAGTGAATATTGTTAGAAATACGATTAATAAAGAGAAATAGAAGAGGGAAAGAATACCGCCTTGAGGACGCCAAGTTCAGTGTCAAGCCAACTTGATGAGGAGTCATCAACAACTACAGACTGTTGGCGCCCCCGAAGATAAGAAGAGAACCAGTCCAGCACTTCTTCCGAAACCATGAAATAAGACAGGACAGCTAGAAGGATGTCGTGACTGACGGTATTAAAGGCATTAGAAAAATCAATTAATACCAATACTGTGATTTTGGTATTCTTCATACCAGCTCTAATATCGTCAGTCACTTTAAGGAGGGCTGTGGTAGTACTGTGGCCAGGTCTGAAGCCGGATTGAAAAGGACTTAGTAAGTTATTACTAAGTACAAAATGAGAGATTTGTTTTAATACACATGATTCTAGAACCTTTGAGAGACATGGTAAAATTGAGATAGGTCTATAATGATCGAGAAATATTGGATTGGAGCATTTTGGGGCCGAATAAAAGCTTTTCGCCAAGAGGAAGGAAAGGATTTTGTGTCTAAGGAAAAATTTATAATATGAGTGATAGCAGGAAGTAGAAAATCTAGGAGAGGCACTATCATTCTTCGCCCTATTTCATCAGGACCTACGGCGGTGGATTTGATGGAATGGAGAGTTTTTTTTTTATTTCATCAGAAGAAACTGGAGAAAAACAAAACATATTCGTGCATGGACGCGTCAAACCATTTAAATGCGAAATTGTTTCATTAGTCGTTAGATGATCTAGTGAAGATGTGGTGAGAAAATGATTATTAAAATCATCTAAAGCAATTGAACTGGATATGGTTGACATTCGTGCCTTGCCGATACCCAGATTTCCAAGGAATTTCCAGATATGAGCAGGACTTGAAGAAGAGATATTATCAAGAATATGTCGGCGTTTGGCGTTGCGTATCATCTGATTACATCGATTTCTGACTGCTTTATATGTGGACCAATTACTGTCAGTACGTTCTTTTTTGAATTTTCGGAACTTGCGATCTCTAACTCTCATGGCCAGCCGGATGCCATCAGTCAACCAAGGAGCCGGTGGACGCTTAATTTTAACAGTTTTGACTGGGGCATGAATGTCATACAGTTTACGAATTTCAGTATAGAGGATGTTAACCTTCCCGTCTATTGAGTAGGCTTCCAACAAAGGTTGCCACTCAATTTTGGCAGCATCCTTGTAAAGATCCTCGGTATTCATCTTCGCAAAAGAACGCACGTCAGAACTTTGGGTTTGGGTTTGGGAGGTTTAAGAATATAGGACAGGAAAATTAGGTCGTGATGAGAGAAACCAGAGGCAGGATACTGACCGTGTGAAGGGATCATGGAAGGATTTGAAGAAAGGATTAAGTCTAGCCAAGTGTCTTCACCAGAAAGGTTGTGGTGGGTAGGTTGGAGTGGTAAGACATGAAGAGAACTTGACTTGACAATGCGAAGGAGTTTAATAGTACGAGGAGAGTCGGGTGTTGAAAGATTAGTATTGAAATCTCCCATGATGACGAGATGTGAATACTCTGAGCCCAAAGATTCCAGGACCAATTCGAAATCGGTGAAGTAATCAACGCTGGGGGGACAGTAAACCACGCCCAAAACGATCTTTGTACCACTCAGAATGACCTCGATGAATAAGTATTCAGCCGAAGCTGAGTAACTTTGGGGCGAAGAACATATTAAGTGATAAATAAGGTCATGCCTAAGGTAAATTGCCACCCCCCCACCTCTCCTATCAATGCGGTCATTCCGAATTAGTACAAAACCGGGAAGAGCGTACATCGTAGAAGGCAGATGTGGTTTAAGCCAGCTTTCCGAAATTAGGACGGCGTGTACATTACAACTTGAGAATGCATCGCACAAATCAACGAAGTGACTTGGAATGCTTTGAGCATTAATGTGACAAATGTTTAAATTATGGTTCGCAGTTGAAGAAAAACGTTCATTTAGAGACTCCCTTAATGAGTTCGGTAATGAGTCAAAACTATTGTCAGAAATACAACTAGCAGATTCATTCGCAGAGTAATAATATTCGTCTGAACTAAGAGACATTAAATTATAACCAAAATAATATATAATATAAAAAATAAATATTATATGTATATAAAAAAATAATATAATTATATTACAATCTAAAAATATTTATAAAATTTAATTTAACGATAAATTATTCTTCGTTCCACCCGCCAGCATACAAAAATATAGATTATAACTATAAAAGAACACTATAAAATTTTGAAACAAATCAAAATTTAAAATTAAATAAAAGAAACGATATTAAAAATAAAACAAGAATAAATTAAGTAACATAGAAAAAAAAAAAAAAAAAGAAAAATAATGAAATAAAAAAAGAACGCATCCTCTACGCAACATGTGCCTTTTTGATTTGACATTTGACACAGAACTGTCATTTGATAGAAGTCATTAAACAATTAATCAAAAACATCAAAACAAGCAACAAATTAAAGTTTTGTATGAATATAACCTACCTCCATAATAATAAAAGAAAACAAAGTGCTTAGATACTAGAATATGATAATAAAAACAACAAAATAAACAACATATTTACATTAAGGTAAGGATAGTCACACTGTTATCACTTACGAAACAAACTAAAATGGTATCTTTTTATTTTCAGCTTTTATTCCTGCCAGTGTTTGTGGTCTTCGTTAAGGGCTTGCCCGACATCTTTGGGTACTTATCTAAAAGGGGGGCAAGTTCCTCCTCGGTGGTTATCTTATGTACCTTGCCACACGACGTTTTTATAAAAATAACACCACCTTGGGACCAGACCGCGCGCATTCCGAAGTGAAGCCGAGCCTTAGTAAAAACTATTTGCCTAGACTTGGTCAAGAACTCCTTGAGAGAAAATGAAGAGCCTTTCAGTTTTGACTTCGCCTTCCATACGTCCATTCTAGTGTCATAACATGTGAACTTAACTAATATTGGCCTATGATGTTCTTTATTTTTTGACCCTAGTCGATGACAAGTTTTGATCGATGCACTTGTGATGTTAGCAAGACCAAGCTTATTATTGATAATATCGACCAATACCTCAGAGCAACATTCGGTGTCCTTTTCTGGCAAGCCTAATAACAGAAGCGACTTTCGGCGGCCTTTTGCATCTATGTCATCCACCTGCTTGACACACTCCTTAATTTGCTGCCGCAAGAGACTGAGGATCCCAAATATAAGCTCCCGAAAATTCCTGAGCTCTTCACCAATCTTGGAAACAGTGTCCTTTGAGGAACCAGCATTTGTGATCTGTGACTGTAGATCATCAAATCTCTTCGAAATTTTCTCTTCTAGTAGCAGCTGAGTGGAGATTACATCAGACAAGTTGGACATCTTTAATGCAAGTCAATGTGCTGTTCCAATAAAAAGTTTAGTGTCCTAATTTTGTGTATAGTAGTGCTGGCAGGTGAAAATGTCAAACAGTATGTAAACTACATAAAATGTTTAACAAATGCAAGTTACACTATATTTCAACTTTTCTAGACTTAATTAAATTATTAAAGACTTTAACTGAATAAGATTTTAAATTATTCTATTAAAAATAAAAGGAGTTAAAAATTTTACGTCTGCACTTTATTATCACCTACCCACGAAAAAACAACAATTATCACATACACACTTTGTTTCTTGGTAGAATAGTAGTTTAGCAAAAATGATCATGTATAACCATATCCATAAAATATTGCAGGTTTTAAGTTAAAATACATAAAATAAGAAACAGATTCATTAACACTCATATAATATTATTTAATCGACCTTCAAATTAATCTAAAAACATCTAAAATTATTCTCACTATCACTCCTGCTTAAATCTTTCTTCACTCCTTTCTAGGCGCATTCTTTAATTATTTTTAAACAAGGTTAAAGAGATATAATAAAGAGCTAGATAAAAAAAAGAGCTGTCAATAACAATTTTCAGGTTTTTTATAGTTATATATTAATTTATGTTATGTATATACAATTATATTTCATCATCATCATAAGTCCACTGCTGGACATAATGCAAGTCTTCTCCATTAGGAGGTTTTTGGACCGTATCCTACCACAGTGGTCCAATGCGGGTTGGTGCTCGGACCGACTTTTTAACATGCCCATCTGACGCATAGTTTATTTTACTTTTTAGACAATTGGGTAAGCGGCCCAAATTGTCCCAACTAAAGAGAAAACAACGATAACACAAAGTTGGTTCCCCAAGGACCATAATCGCTGGGCCGCGGAGACACTTTTAGTTACTATAAGATTTTTATAACCGACGCTTGTTTGTTTGAAACTGTTTCCAGCGACCATAGTCACGGAACAGGCTAACTTGAAATTGTCTACACCTCTTAGTTAGTCCGAGCTAAGGTCTTATTTTAATATTTTTTTCATATTTATTAATAAATTTTAAATTATACTTAAGTCAAAATAAACTAAAAGTGCCAGAATTTTCAATAGTTTTGATGATTGATGCTTGGGTGTCATTTTATAGATAATTGGATCTCAAGCAGATGATAAGTATTGGTCCAAAAAAGTCTCCAAATCTAAAAATCTATAGACAGCTTAGGCGATTTTTCTTCCTGCATATATTAAATAAAACCAGTGAAGACGTTTTAAAATTTATAAGTTTATTTAGAAATAGTAGGATGTGTACTTAAGTTACAATATGAAGTTCTGTCAATCACATACAAGTAAAATAAAAGTCATCATTTAACGGAAGTAGAATATCATTATATAAATAAATAACCATAAGCTAGTATCATAAATAAAAATATACATATAAATCGTAATTTGAGAGAAGTATTAGAGTACGCGCCAGTCTTTTAATAAGTTACTTATTTTTGCCATTATTTTCTCACTTAATTTCGTAGGTAGTACACCTACGCTTGTCCCCATGTGGCACGAGAATTTATTGAGGCAATTACTTTTGAAACACCGTTACCGAAAAGATTGCCTCACTGGTAATAGGACTTTTAGAAGGAATGGACATTTAGCTTAGTAGGTCACAAGCTTTTTAATTTATTTATGTATTAGTGAAATTAAAGTTAGGTGAGATAATACGATAAATACGGTAAATTGATTTTGTGTCATAATACAGTTGCAGCTTAATATATAAGCGATAGTTTTATTTTACGATAATTTGATAGAAAAATATACGCACATAAATCACGCACATGAACTTGAGATTATTTATTTAAGATTCTTAGTATAAACTACTAGGATATAGCGCATAAAATATAACTTTTTCTCCCTAATATTACAATTGTTAAGTTTAACTTTTGATAAAATTTGTATTCTCGTTTACTTCAGCCTGGTTAATTAATATTCGCTAAATCTTTAGCGTCATGAACAGTATTTCTTTAATTCCAAACTGATTCATTTATAAGTCGTATCATAATGTATAAATATTTAGTTTTTACAATGTGAGTCAATATAAAAAGTTTAGTGTGTTTAAAGGCCTTGCAACCTTACTGTAAACTTTAAGTTAAACAATTAAACTTCTTAGCGCAACACATGTGTTGAAAACACGGAAGAACAAAGTAGAAACTGTAACATTGCAAAATTATCCTTAATCAAAAAATTAATTTTTCCTTACGCTTGCTTTTTATTGCTGCCTCTATAATCTAGTAGTATAGGCGTTTGCTTTCGTGTGATCTATATGTCGGCTGGGCATGTTATAAAGTCGGTCCACTCACCAACCCGCATTGTAACAGCGTGGCGGGATACGGTCCAAAGAAAAACCACATATGGATAGGAGTACTAGGGAGGCCTATGTCAAGCAGTAGACTATCACAGGCTGATGATGATGAAGACTGTTTTTTATTTAGTATAAGGGACACCGGTCACTGATATCCACGACAATATAAGTTCTACCTCGGTTTGTGTGCTCTTATAACCTAAATATTTTTAGCTTCTTAACATATATTTTAAAAGCTATAAGATATTTAAGTTATATATGTTTTTGATCTACATAGAATCAACAATTTATCCTTTGTAACAAACTACACGAAGATTTATATTGTACTTATTTAAATGGCTTATTAAGTGACTCGTAACATTTTTGTAGTTTACATGCTAGAATAAAACGATTCCTGTCTTTCGGATCAGTACCTATGGCGTGGTAGATTCGCGGGGAAGTAAAGAGGAACCTGGCTGACCTAAGAAGTAAGATTTATGTGATTCCCTTTTTCTAATTTAAAGTTAACTATTTGTTTTCTAAAGCATTTGAATGTATGGATAATGAAATGCGGGCTGATCACCCGATTGCCTGTAAAGTAAGACGATCTATGCGGTCGTCGTGTCGGTTATCCATCCCATTGGGCTTTGGTAGTACAAAGGAATAGGGAGTACACCTGTGTTTGCGCGTGCACTTGTGCGCTATGATATCTCCTGCGCGTTTTGGCTTATCTCTTATATAGACTGGCTATTCAACTGGGAGGACATTCACTTATTATTATTTTTAATGTGTGTTAAAAGTTTAAGTGTGATAGAATATTTGACCTCCTTTTTAGGCTTATAAAATAAAAAGTGGTACATAACTAAATCAAACCATTATCATGTATAAGATTTTTACCTTAGTGGCTCACCTCATTGTTCTTTTTTATTTAAATCTATGTAATTAAAGACAAGACATTTTTTTTGAGAGCTTATAAGTCAATATTAAATGACATAAATTACATCGAAGCAGGTGCCGAGTAAACGAGATGGTACTCTAATGATTATTTAGATTTTAGACACTCAAAATTTGTTAAATAAAATAGTGCAGTCTTAAAAAAAATATTATATACTACATATACAGGAATAAGTGGTCATAAATATTTTTTTCTGATATTGCGTCGGATGGGCATGTAAAAAGGCGGTCCACCACCAATCGCATTGGACCAGCGTGGTGGGATACGGTCCAAAACCCCTAATGGATAGGGGCGTTGCAGGAGGCCTATGTCCAGCAGTGGATGGCAAAGGCTGATGATGATGTAAGAGATAATATTGACGGTTATGTAACATTAATTATAGTTACATAATAAATTACCAAATTATGTTATGCATTTAATTTCATGTTCCTATTTTCAGTAATATTATTGGTAGTTCATGTTCGAAGTTCGGTATTCTCCACGACGATTTACTGTTATTTAAAATTATTCTAATGGTGTGAATTATCTAATGTGCCCATACTTATTCATCCTTTTGACCTTTTTTTACTTTCGCTATAAGTTAAAGCCTTAGCATACGAAAGCATCGCTTCACCATCCATCAATTATGTCTTTTCTCTTGAATAGTAATTATTAATATAATTTCAGAAGATCAATAAGTACATTTATGACCATTTAAGCAAAATGTTTTCCCAAATTACATAGAATTAACGAGTCAATCATAAATACTGGAACAGTATTCTACTAATTGTGCTACAAAATTGTTTTTCAATATTACCGCTTGGCACAAGTGACTGCTAAATTGGACCAGTGCCAACCTTTTCAGCGGCAAAATTACAAAGGCAGCGATATTGCGAAAATTGCTTTCGGTTCTCATTTTTGTCACTCAATACAAAGTTGCCTCGTCATCAATGGTTGTGTCATACACACATTTTTCCAGGGAATCTACACATTTTTACACTTCAATGTTGTTTTTTCCTATTTTCTAGTTATAATCGTATAAGAACAACAATATATAAATATTCTTTTCCTAATTTACTTTAAAGAGAGATAGCCTACGAAGCGCAGAGGAACATATCACTTTAATTTTAATATGTTGGTATAAAATGAAGTCAAAGACTGATATGCAATATTCATTTGAAAAATGAATATTTATTTCTGTTTAATTACTTTTTAATGTTATAATTCTCCCATTACCAACGAAAATTTTATGCTATTAAAACAGCACCATCTATTGACATATACAAGCAAAAAAATTGATATTTCCAACGGTCAGTAGCGTCTGGAGCTAAAATGCGACTCTAAATAGTTTTAAACTATCCTATTGACCAAGTTGGACCAAAAACCACATGGTGAGCAAATATTATTAAAATGGATTAAGCATTTTAGTATTTTTTGGTTTATTGTGGGACAAAGACAATATATACATATTTAGATAATATCTTTTAAGGTACGCACAAGTGCGAAGGAGAATTTATGTATAGTAATTATTTACTGTTTGTGGTGGCACAGCTGAAGGCTCTCTCTCTGATGCGGTCGTGGTTCGTGGTAATATCAGTGAATTATGTAGAGCTTCTCACATGTGTGTAACATTACTCACTTCTCTGCTTGTTATGAACATTGGACGCAAAATGACGATAAAAAAGTATGTAAAGAAAATATAAGTAAATAGAATAGTTAAACATACTTAAACCGCTATTTAAGTATGTTTTTTTAGCTTTTTCGTATTTTTTATGTCATTGAAAAGACAAAGGTTTTATTTAATTATCAAATACATTCACTATAGTTAAAAACTTTATGTCCCCATTTACACAAAAACGAAGCAATACAAAAAATGGCAATAAAGTTTATACTTATAAATATCATGGACGTATCATTGTTGAAGTAAACTTCACATCAACGACTTCAAACGAAGAACAAACTTGACCGCAAAATAAGAATTTGACTTAGTTTTTGGTATAATATCATTAATCTTAACCATTAACTTTCGCTCACATAGTTTCTGGGCCTTTTGAGATTGGGAATATAAATTGCTTTCATATTTTATACTAATCGGAGGACTATAAATATAATATTAATAAATGAATATGGTCATTAATAATAACTGAAAAAAATAATATAATCTTGTTTATCAAAAATGATACCCTGATTACATTCGCAAGTCACGCCATCAAGTCACGTTTGGTTGACTACAAAGTTCGCCTGCTGGTACGTAATACGCTCTGGCCAGCGCCAGGAAACGCAGCGTAAGGCGTCAAAAATGCACCGCCGCATGACACGGAAGTTGCACCTCATTTACTAGGTAATTGTATAACACTGGATAAGGTACTCTTAAAATAGGAAAACCCTACTGTTTATACACAACTGCTATGCTTTTGCTGAAATAAGTACCGTTTTGGCCCAGGTGGTCCCCTGTTAAAAGAAGGTAGGCCACCTTTAAATATTATAAATACATAATTTTATCGCAATAAATGTCCAATAAGAAATATTAATAAGTAATTGCAGAGAGTAGCTTCTCATAAATATCAATTAACACCAGTTCTTGACTAATTGATGAAGAGCTGACCTTCGTGGCGGTATATTTTATACGCTGCGATGAAGTTATAATTGTTTTTGGTAATTAATTTTCTTTTCAAATGTTTCTTCGGGTCTTTTGCTTTCATTGAACTTGTATTATTTCTTAGAAATCGTTTACATTTAATGTTATATAATTGACGTACATTCATTTAACTTAGTTATGCTATATAAGTTCAGCCCAACTGTAGAAGGTTTCGAATTTGTAATGATTTTTGATATAAAACATTTTTTTTCAGTTATTATTAATGTCCATATTTATATATTTATACTATATTTAAAGTCATCCGATGAGTATAAAGTAAATTTTAAAATATTCCCCAATATGACCTCAGAATTTAGCAAAATTATAAAGATTATTTTCCCAATTTTTTAAATTGAATATCAGTCGGGGCCGGATTCTAATCCAACTAGATTTCCCCGATTAACAGATTTATACGCAGAGTAAAATATTTGATAATTGGCATCTGCTTCGCCCCGCGGTTTTAGCGCGTGGTGATTGTAATTTGTGTTTAAAAGCGTTGCACATGAAATATTTACACTTCTTCTGCTTCACGGCAATACCTTTTTGCGCCGAAGGCTAATTTTTTTCTTCTTTCATGATACTTTTTATCATATTTACCACCAGATGGACTTTTATTATTAAAATCCACCTGATCGTTACGGGATAAAAAAGTAACAAACATCCCTACATACAAATTTTTGCATGTATAACATTAATAGGATAAAGTTTGTCAAATGTTATATGGGTTGCTCTGTTTGCAAAACATACTTGATAAAGCTCTTTTAACCTACTTTTTATAACTTTTCTTAGTGTTTCTGGTATCTTTTACAAAAGAAAACTAAATTAAGACTGCGACTGCAGTCAAAAAGGAACTTGTTGTCAAAAAGGAATATTACATAAACAGATGTTAAAAGCTGGCAATATTTTTCTGCGGTTTGTAATAAAATTTATTGCGGATGAAAGTAATAAACTTAATTACGTTGTAAAAGAAAATGTTTATTTTATGTTTTTCACTTTATCTAACTAAAATAAATATGGAATATATGTTAAAGATTTCATAGATACAGCATTGACAAAACTTGATAGTCGCTGAGCTGAAATGTATGTGACAATAAATCAATAAGAACGCTAGACATATGACGACGTAATTGTGCTATCGATAGCATTGTTCAGATACAGGTCTTATCAGCTGGTGTATCGAACATTGTGATACTATATTGGGTGAATTCTGCAGTATTTAAATATTTAATAACCTATTTTTAACGCACAGTAATGTTTACGACTGAAGGAACAGTTGCTGAGAAAATGTATTGTTTTATAAAGAGTGGATATAAATTGCAAAAGCAATTTTCGTTTCATCTGTATTTATAATGAAACCACTGAAATTGCCGTCCCAGGTTACATGTGCGTCATTATTTAATTTTTATAATTTTATTTATCGTATTTTATCAACAAATAAATGAAAAAATAATATTTTGTAAAATAACTAGGTGTTTTTAAGTACAAATATTTTGTTCATAGTGGTTTGTTATATTTTGTGGTGTATATTAGAATCATATCATCTTTGCGCTAAAGTATTACACTAATGTTTAAAGCGTATACATAGCATAAATTTACATTCAGCCCGATTGAAATGTAAACAAACTAGTCTGCACCTCAACCAATGCCTTGAAAATAACCTATGCTGACTCGACGTAGTGTTTACAAGACAATGTAAGTACAAAGACAATATCATCAGCCAAATACACATGAGATTTAATAGTACACACAAAGCACTCCCTCTTTCTCGACTCTCAAAGTCGTATAGAACGGATAACAGACACGTACGGGAAGCGATCAGGTGCAAGACCAACGTTTTACCATTTCATAGACATATGGATCATCTTACACTGTGATTAATTGCTTATATCAATAAATTCATTATGATTAAAATAACGGCATTTCAAGTAAAGCTTTGGAATGTAATCTACTAGCACTTATTATCCTTAAGCCTATGTTTTAATAATTATTAGAAAAAGTTGCCATAGTATGTGTACCATATCCAAAATTTTTACTACTATGTGTTCCAAGAATATTAACAAATTTCTCACAATACTCAACTTTCATATGATTGAATTTGCTATTAACATGGTCTTTAACTATTATAGGTTTAAGATACTTTTCACGAGATACAGGTAGCTATTCGTAATATTAATTATGCTGCAATAATGTCTTAACATTACGTTAGCATAATTTAAATTACAATTCTAAAATTGAATAACCATGCTACATGGTAATGCTTTATTCTAGTGCTAAATGGTCAGACGCGATGACTTATAGGCATTTATCTTCATAAATCACGAGGAAACCAATAAGTTTCGGGGAATGACAGATGTCAGATACGACAAAGCTTTTTCAGGTGCAGACGTTCCCTCCCTTGGGTAGTTGTATATTCCAATTTATACGGTACGAGATGAGTGACATATCTTTTTGTAGTGACAAATGACTGTTCCTTTGCATAAAGAATCATAAATCAATTCTTTATAGTCCGTCTGCTAACGATCTTGTTTACTTCTTTGTTTTGAAATATATAGTTACATGACAAAGTAAGTAAACTACTTTTGTTTTACAAAAGAATTACGTCTCCAACACTAGTATCATCGTTAACATATTTACGTTATTTTTTTGAGGCTTAGCATAGGTAAAAAACAATATTTATTTAGTTTGATTTCGAGTTTCTCAAAATTCCATTACTTTCTAATTATGATCTATTAAAAAACCTACTATGAATTGAACCATTGGTGGATCTTTCATTAATCTAGAGTAGAATCAGCATGAACCGTCATAATTTTTGACAATCTTCCTAACAAGGAGCACAACAAGGAGTGTTCAAAACCTTGTATTATTTGTGAACCCTTTCTGTAACTTTGAACGAAACGTATTTGTTAGACTTAATATCTACAATAAAAAAGCACGAGTAATTATCTACATATTAAGAAAACTCTATAGTAATCATTCTAATAAAATGGATAATCAGTTCAATCAGGAAATACAAAATAAAACTTTTAAAGTATTTACATTCTCTTAGGTATTTAGTTCTAATTGCATAAATACATTATTTTTTATATGAACATCAAAACTAAAATTAAATATTAATTTGGAAAGATTAAATATGAATTGCTAAGAAGTTTTAGGTAATGTAACTTATAAAGGCAAACAAGCTGAGAAGAGGCATATCTCGCCGAGGTCGCGACAGTAATTTTAATTGCACTTATACCAATCACATCATCAGCCTGTGATAGTCCACTGCTGGACATAGGCCTCCCCAAATACACCCCTATCCATTAGGGGGTTTTTGATCGTATCCAACCACGCTGGTCCAATGCAGGTTGGTGGGTGGACCGTTGTAAATAACATGCCCATCCGACGCATAGATCATCTTACTTTTCAGACAATTGGGTGATCGGCCGAAATTGCCCTTACGAACTAGAAAACAACAATTAAAATTTGTTGAGTCCCACAGGAGTCGAACCAACAACCTCCGGTTTCTAAAGCACACGCCCTTACTAATAGCCTACAGAGGCACTAATACCAATAATATGTTGAAAACACTGCTTGGTTATGCAGGAAGTCTAATGTGTTTGTTAAATTTTTATTTATTGTATTACTTTTTTTAACATCTATATGTTTTAGTAAATATCCTTGGAAAGGTCAAGACGTTGTTCAGATAACAAATTACTTTACACATCTTGGAAAAAAAATTGCAAATTTTAAGAGATTTTTAACGATACAATTTTTGTGATTTTTACAAAAATTGAACCCTTTCCGTGATATTTGACTTTTAATTTACTTGAAAGATTTTTTTTTCATTCTGGTTTGAGTGAATCACAAATTTGAAAGCTCGTAAAAGCTTATTAAAAGTACATGTGTTATACACGAAGGAGAAATAATTCTAACCTTTTCGTTAAACAAATTATATTATGCAATAACTTTCGAAAACTGTAGATGGGTCGTGCCCGGCTAGTTTATTAAAAAAACTAGTTCAATAGGTTTTTATATAAGTATTTAAAAAAATGACATTAGGTTATTCAGACATATAAAGTCAAACTTACTTTTGTTTCCACGGCCAGATAATGTTTTAAGTGAAATAAAGTAACTTTACCTGTATGTTAGCAAGGCATGGAATTTGCGCTTCGTACAGCAATAAATTGTTATCCAAGAATGAATATTCGTCTAGCAATCAATCATAGAGATTTATTATATTATATTATATTATATTCCTATATTCTGAGTATTCGATAATTGCATCTGGGCTATTTACAATAAGGATATTACCAATTAACAATGGTCGTTTGAGGAATCGTAATATATTATGTTGTCTTAATACACCCCATATTATGTATTTCTACCTATTTATTTTGAATGTTATCTTCCGGATAGTTCTTGTATGAAAGGTGATTTGTGCGCAAATGTAATTTCAAAGATAAAACTTAAAAATTCAACTGTAATTCCTTTAGCATGGCTTTGAAGAAGACCGGAAAAAATATAAACCGATAAAACGCAAAAATTGTTAGATATTTTATTCCGACAAACAAAAACTGTTTTACGTTGAAATAGAAGAATAAAGATTGCAGAGTATTTTTTTTAATTTCAAGAAAATACGTGTTCTGATTGTGTTAGCTTAAATATTTCTATGAATTAAAAATATCAAAATGATTTTTAAACCATCAAATGAAACCAACTTAATTCATGCTTGGAATGTGCGCCTAAAGTTCATTCATTACTCATTCAAACGCTATAATGGCTAGGCGTTTTTTATTAGCATATCACTGGATTTTCAAATGCTTTTTTTTGCTTTTATTTAGGATTTACATACATATTTTAATAAATTTTAATCATTTTTCAAATATCTATCAGTTATTTTGGTTGTTTCTTAGGCGGTACAGAGTTTGTCGGATTGGTTAGGATGTTATTTCTTACTCGAAACGTTAATATCTTATTACATATAAGGGAATCAGATAACTTCACATAACAAATAAATAATAAATCGGAAATTTTGAAAATGACATTCTTGGCAGATCGGGCCTCCCGAAGGAAAGTGGTCACCGATGCCCATAGACATCGCAATACCGGGGTATTATCAATATGCTGCCTACCGTGATACTTTGAAGGTTACATCTCAATTACCTGGTAAATATCCAGGCTAGGATGCTTTTTGAACTGGTACACGGCAGTGTTTTGGCACGACTGCTTTGCGACTGAAATAGGCACGGCTGTGGTAGTGTATATTATATTGTTTACCCACTCTTTACCCCTGCAGATTTTGATATATAAAAATGAACAACCTGAGGGATAACTTCTGTGCAAACAAAAGGATATATAGTATTGTGCATACACACGCTAATGCTTTGTACCATAAATAAGTTATACAACAATATTGTTTGTTAAAAAATGAAAAAAATTACCTTTTAAAATGCAGGGAAGTAATGAAACTAAGCAAAAATCTTGAATCCCACTTTTTGGATTTTTCGCGTTTGTTCTTTATATTTCTTTTACTACGTCTAGGACTCTTTCCAGCGTCTTTATCGATAAGATGGGATATTCCATCTTAGTCTGCCCAAGATCACAAAAAGTGAATTTAATACGTATGCAATCGTAACCTATAAACTACGTTACTAGCAGAAAGTTTGGCGTGACTCTTTAATGATTTAAAAGTATTATGTTGTATGAGATTTAATATAAAGAGAATGATTAAAACTTCTATGTAAAATGAGACAAATACTGAGTTTACCGCAAAGTCAAAGTCAAATATCTTTATTCAATATGGAAGCATTACACTTTCTTTTGATTGTCAAATAATCTACCACCGGTTCGAAATGGAAGCCTCTGACCTGAGAAGAACCAGGCGTAAGAAACTCAGACAGGACTTTTCTTTTCCTTTTCTTCAATAAATTTTACAAAACTTTTACATACAACCTTACATTTTACTACTTTGAAGATAGCCTGGAGCGAACAGTTCATTACCAGGGTGTATTATCTACCAAGTAGTCATTACACAATAATATCCTTTAACCAAACGTTCCTTTACAACTTTTTTAAATTTATTTACAGATAAAAGCTGAACGTTTTCTGGTATTTTATTGTAGAAGAGTATACATTGTCCCATGAAAGATTTCATTGTTCTTCAGAGCCTAGTTTTTGAAAGAACATAATTATGCTTGTTTTTAGTTTTTATATTATGTGTGTCACAAAGTTTTACAAAATCATTTTTATTTTTATGAACAGACATAATATTTTCAAATATGTATTCAGAAAAAACAGTCATTACATTAATTTCTGTAAACATTTTCTCAGCAATTCTTTGGGGCCCAGGTTATAGACTCTCAATCAGCTCTTTTTGAATTATAAAAATAGTATTAATATCAGCGTTTCCCCACAGTAGAATGCCATAAGACATTTTACTGCGAAAATAACTAAAATATACTAAACGGGCTGTCTCAACATCAGTTAGTTGTCCAATTTTTGACTGCATAAGCCGCTGAGCTAAGTTTACTCTGCCAGTCTATGAATATAAGGGCCTCCATTGCAGTTTAGAATCAATTGTGATGCCGAAAAATGCAGTGCAATCTACGTGGTCTAGCCTTCTCCATCTACGACCACATCCACCCAAGCGAGGAACATTAGGAGTCCTAATAAACAAACCTTATACAATTAGTTTTATTTTGTTTAACAATCAATTATTGCACCAAACCAGTATTTTACTTTTGAGAGGTATTATTTTCATCGTCATTTTGCAAGTTACGTCGTTTTATTCTAAATATTAAAAGTATCATCAGCAAATAGTACAATCTCGTTATTGTTCTCAACCTGGTGTGGTAGGTCATTAATATAGACCAGGAGAAAAGGCCCTAAAATAGATCCTGTGGGACTCCCATACCTACCTGCGCCCGGAGATCTCTTGCCGTTCACGTCAACTCTCTGAGTTCGATGGCTCAAGTATGAAGTCAGAAGGTCAGATGCGGCATTTTGATACCATAGTGGCTTAATTTCCTAACCAAAGTATCATCTGTACACAGTCAAATGCTTTGGTTAAGTCTAAGAAGACACCTAAGGCATCGTGTGACCCTTCCCATGCCTCAAATATAGTCTTAACAAGATGGACACCTGCATCGGTTGTAGAACGACCCTGTGTAAAACCATACTGTTTGTTATTAAGTATATTATGAGAATTAAAATGTATTTGTAATTGGTTAATAATTATTTTCTCGAATATTTTATTAAGCGCAGGCAGTATACTAATAGGTCTAAAGTTATTGGTGTCTGTAGTACTGCCTGATTTTAATACCGGGATAACTTTACTGTGCTTCATAAGGTCTGGAAATTTACCACATGTAATACAATCATTAAAAATAGCTCCAAGACAAGGTGATATAATACCAATAATAGAATTTATCACCTTAACCGAGATCCGCCACAGATCTACAGTTTTTTTAATGTCCAGAACATTATCCCAAACTGTTTAAATATTCAATGATTTTATCCATAAACTCTTACCACCGTTAAATAGTGGAAACCCACGGGACCACTCCCTTTGTAGCGTCTAAACACAGGTGGCTGAGTAATTAATCCAATCTCACAGTCATGCTTTGTGCATTACATTATATCCGTGATTAGTTATTTTAATATAATCTGAAAGATGCAATGCTTTTTACTTACTCATTATTCTTGAAATGGTCGAAATAAAATTTTAATGTTCTCATCTAGAAATACAGTAAAGATGGAGTAACAACATACACAAAGTGTTACCTGTGTGAGCTGGATGAGAATAGTCGAAGATAGGAAGCGGTGGCGTGCATTAGGAGGTTTAAGTCCAGCAGTGGACTTTAAATATAGCGTTATAGCGATATGTTAGTATTTTTGTGTACTTTACCTACTCGTTTTACGTATGGTGGTTGAGTATTTTAAGTTTTAAAATGCATCATTTCAATTTCGCGAAACGATCATTTAATTTTAGATTGCGTATCAGCGACCACATTGTTGACGTCATACATATCAAGCGAAGTGGATTACGTCCCGCTTTAAAGTCCTCCATATTGAAAGCTATCCACTTTGTCAGATTGATTTTGTAAAATAATAAATCAATAAAGTTAATGAAAATATTAAATCGATAATAAGAATGTAATAACGCTGGTTTATTGTTTAAGTTATTAATATGAATGACTAAGCGAGATTAGTATCAAACAAGCTGAACGTAACTATGCAAGCGCGAACCCCTAAAACTATAAGAGTATGCATTTGATAATGTACCTTATAAGAATTATAGGGATACAAGCCTAACTTTTATCTTAAGCAAAATGAGCACATTTGGTTTCCATGACTCCTATGGTGGCGGCATTCCGCTCCATCTGAACTCCGCCTTAACATCTCACTCTATCAAGACGAGTGCAGTTAAGTTATATTAAGGATTTCAGATCCCTCAAATTTACTGTCAACTAATCCATCCTTAGTATATCGTTATGATAGGTGAGGTGTTAGGTGTGATATACTTTGTCGTAGTAGTGGATCTTTACATTTACTTGCGGACCAGTCCACCCGCCAAGAAAAACAAATAAAATAAAGATAAAATCCATCGGATAGTTTTTTAAACAAAAGAATAACAAACATACATCCATTCTTAAGATAAATGTATTTGTAATAGAATTTTTTTTTATTATTTTTTTTATGGCATACGCAGGCAGACGAGCAGTCGGGCCACCTGATGGGAAGTGATCACCGACGCCCATAGACATTAGCAATACAGTGGTATCGCCAACGCGCTGCCTACCGTGAGACATAGGGTATTAAGTCTCGTTTACCCAGTAAATACGCTGGCTACGGTGCCCTTTAAACCGGAACACAGTAGTGTTTTCACACTACTGCTTCGCGGCAGAAATAGGCACCGCGGTGGTACCCACCCAGACGGTCTCCTGTAAACAGGGGACCTACCACCGGTAAAAAATTAGAATTTACAACAATTTCTAAGTTGTATTAAGCAATTTAGAGTTACATCAACCTTATTCACTGCCTCCGTAGCCTAGCTTGCGCTTTAAAAAGCTTTAGATAGAGGTTTTACGTCAAAAACATGCAGTAACTCAACAACTTTCAATTGTTGTTTTCTAATTTGTTAGAGCAATGCAGGCTGATCACTCGATGCCTGTTAAGTAAGATGATCAAAGCGTCGTATAGGCATGTCAAAAGTCAGTCCTGCGCCTCGTCTCTTGATTCGGACGAGGAAGCGGTCACCGAGACTCGGGACCCAACGGGGGTCTCATCATTCAACCTTACACACCACAGAAGTAGGGATAGCATACACTCACCTGTAGTTCGTCCTCCCTTACGAGCACAGGGACGGTAGCTTCCCGAACTCTGTGTTAGATGAAGCTTACTAAAGACATTGGTCTGGAAGCATACATTATTGCTAAAAAAAAGTTACATTTCTATATGCTATTCACATGATTATATGTTTTGTTTTATGCTAAAAAACTTATGACTTTAAGATTGCAGTAAATACATAATTTTGAGACTTCGAGAAGTAAAACCTTTTAAACCTTTTAAACTTATTTCTTGAAGCAACAAGAATTACTGCCTCCTCGGCAACATGCATAGATAACATATTTACAAATTGTATCCCTATTAATAAATCCATTATTTATATGTTATCATCTGATCATTGTGGACAATTAGCTTCTTTTGTTTCTGATAATAGATCTCACAAAAATATTATGCAAAAAAAAATGTTTATTCCTATGTATAGGAAACGTATTGAGAAGTTTAGAAGTAATATATTAAATAAAATTAATTATTTGCATTATAATAATAAGCCGGATATGCTGTATAGTAAATTATTTAAATTAATAACAACTGAATTTAAGAGTATATTTATTTCTAAAGCAGTCAAATCAAAAAGATCTGCAGATTTCAGTGAATGGGCAACAGTTGGAATACATAAGAGCAGACAAAGATTATATGAACTATATAGTGAAAAGACTTACAATCACAATCAATCCTTTGTGACATATGTTAATGTATACTCCAAAACATTCAGAAAAGTGTGCTGGACTGCGAAGTCACTCTACATAAAAAGCAAAATTAAAGGTGCATCCGACAAAAAAAAAATGACTTGGAAAATAATTAATGGTGAATAATTACAGGAAGGGCTGTAAACAAGAACTTTGAAATTCAGCTAAATGTTAATAATAGTAAAATAAATTCTGATCAAGATGTTGCATCCTATTTTGAAAGTTTTTTTTCAGATATTCCTGTCTTTACCAACAAGTCACTTGTTTCTTCTCCAACTGTTGCAGAGTCCTTATTAAAAGAAAATATTAAAGAATGTAAAGATAATTTCTATTTTAGTAATGTAAGCGATAAAGATATTGTGTCCGCTTTTAAATCTCTGGACATTAAAAAACTGTAGATCTGTGGGGATCTCGGTTAGGTATAAATTCTATTATTGATGATATATCACCTTGCCTTGCAGCTATTTTTAACTGATTGTATTACATGTGGTAAATTTCCTGACCTTATAAAGCACAGTAAAGTTCTTCCGGTTTTAAATCAGGCAGTACTACAGACCCCAATAACTTTAGACCTATTAGTATACTGCCTGCGCTTAGTAAATTTTCGAGAAAAAAATTCTTAACCAATTACTTGTACATTTAACTCTCATAATATGCTTAATAACAAACAGTATGGTTTTACACGGGGTCGTTCTACAACCGATGCAGGTGTCCATCTTATTAAGACTATATTTGAGGCATGGGAAGGGTCACACGATGCCTTAGGTGTCTTCTGTGACTTAACAAAGCATTTGACTGTGTACAGCATGATACTTTGGTCAGGAAATTAAGCCACTACGGTATCAAAAATGCCACACTCGACCTTCTGACTTCGTACTTGAGCCATCGAACTCAGAGAGTTGACGTGAACGGCAAGAGATCTCCCGGGGCGCAGGTAGGTATGGGAGTCCCACAGGGATCTATTTTGGGGCCTTTTCTCTTCCTGGTCTATATTAATGACCTACCACACCAGGTTGAGAACAATAACGAGATTGTATTTGCTGATGACACTTCTTTAATATTTAGAATAAAACGACGTAACTTGCAAAATGACGATGTAAATAATACCCTCTCAAAAGTAAAATACTGGTTTAGTGCAAATAATTTTTGTTAAACAAAAATAAAACTAAATGTATAAGGGTTTATAACTCTAATGTTCCTCAAGCTGGGTGTGATGTGGTCGTAGATGAGAAGCGCTAGACCAGTAGATTGCACTGTATTCTCGCATCACAATAGATTCTAAACTGCAATGGGGCCCTCATGTTCATAGACTGGCGAGAGTAAACTTAGCTCACGGCTTATGCAGTCAAAAAAATTAGACAATTAACCGATGTTGAGACAGCCCGTTTAGTATATTTTAGTTATTTTCACGTATAATGTCTTATGGCATTCTACTGGGAAACGCAACTGATATTAATACTATGTTTATAATTCAAAAAAGAGCGATTCAGAGCAGTCATAACCTGGGCCCCAAAGAATCGCTTGAGAAAAATGTTTGCAGAAATTAATGTAATGACTGTTTTTCTCAATACATATTTGAAAATATTATGTATGTTCATAAAAATAAAAATGATTTTGTAAAACATTGTGACACACGTAATATTTTCGTCTAAAACTAGGCTCGAAGAACAATGAAATCTTTCATGGGACAATGTATACTCTTCTACAATAAAATACCAGAAAACGTTCAGTTTTATCTGTAAATAAATTTAAAATAGTTGTAAAGGAACGTTTGTGTGTTAAAGGATATTATTGTTTAATGACTACTTGATAGAATAACACACCCTGGTAATGAACTTTCGCTCAGAGCTATTTCAAAGTAGTAAAATGTAAGGTTTTATGTAAAAGTTTTGTAAAATTTATTGAAGAAAAGGAAGAAAAAAGTCCCGCTTGAGTTTCTTACGCCGGTTCTTCTCAGGTCAGAGGCTTCCATTTCCGAACCAGTGGTAGATTATTTGACAATCAATAAGAAAGTGTAATGCTTTTATATTGAATAAAGATATTTGACTTTAATTTGACTTTGAAAAAAATTGAAAAAATTCATGCAACATACTTTTTTTCAACATACTTTTCGAAAAGACACTTTGAGCTTTAATCAAAGAAAGGTTCTTTTTTAACCTTAACTTGTTGTTAGGAAATTAACTTTATTATTTTTTTTATTAACTTCGTTTTAGAAAGGTAATTAAATGATGGCAAATTCAAATTTTGTATGTGTATCTCTAATTTTATGACCTGAAACAATTTCTTTTGTATTTTTATTTAATGATATTAAAAATTAGATTTATAATTGGGACCTCCCAAAATGGTAGATAGTATTCCTTTTTATTGTTAAAATCAAATTTATCTTTGTTTTACCTAATGTATTCATTGCATTTGTTTAAAATATTTAGCTTACTTAACTCCCTCAAACCGCCTACCGATTTATCGGCTTTTCATGGGTGCCTTTAATTGTCAAAAAAATATACCCGTACTTTTATAATTTAAAAAATATTATTTATTATTAACTCATTTTAGCGACTCTGTGTTTTAGACGGTTAATGCTGCAAGAAATCAAACCTTCGAAAATGTATCGTTATTTATTTTTTATTTATTTTTCTAGTACAAAAACGGCCCAAACTGTATAACATAATTTTGTTGAAAAAATTTAAACTACAAAAGCATTAAGCCTTAAACGTTTGCCACTGGGACACAAGGTTATAATAAAGATGTCATAAATTACAAAAAAACCTCATTCAAGAATTTACAAAAATATTAAAAAATATTTGGAACTCTAAAATAAAGTTAAACAGTAAAAATAACACTGTTTCAAATTTTGTAATAAATATTGCAAAAATTGACGAGGCAGTAATTTAAAATGATGAATTTAATATTAATTGACTCAAAAAACCCATACCAGGTTTTCTGCCGTTAGCAAATCAAAATGAAAACAAAGCAAGGTTTTTAAAATATTTAGATGGTTGGGGTTAAAAAACAGGGAAGAAACCTGGAAGAGAGACAAAGGCTGGGACTGCCCCTTTTTTGCAGGCTGATCACTCGATCTGATTTCTAATAATTATGTCCTAAGTCGAAAGTCAACTTGGGAGGGCATTGGATTATTTCTTTTTATAATTCTTATAAAAATATATTTAATACTGAGGGTGAAATTGGGGTAAATCATACTTTTTCAAGAGACTATAAAACTCTTGAATGATTTACTTTTAAAAATAATTCCTTAATACTATAATTTATTCGTAATGCCGTCTAATGTAAAATATTTTTAAAATTATTTAAAATCAAAACAGAAAAATTAATAAGGACAGCCTAAAAAAAAAATCAATCTACAAATGATATTCATAATTAATCAAAATTAATAACACGAGGGGCGGCATAAATTTTTCATCCGATGGAATTAATCATTCATAAATTTAACTCAATCCCAAAAAAATACTCCTCATTTTTTATTCAAATGTTTAAATGAAAATATTTTTGACCTTTCATTACCAATAGTCAGGCCTAATCGTTAAACCGCAGACGGCAATTAATGATATCGTAGCTCCTGGCAACTCCCCAAACCAAAATGAATAATTCAAAGGCTTTTAATTACATCCTATACTCTGCTGTTACATTTGTCATTATTTGTTTCCAATTGCGTATACAATAAGAGTAATTGGGATGTCTCCTTCTAACCACAGGCTAAAAGGTGAAAATGTTGGGAAAAATATCAAGGAAGGAAAGCATTTAAAATTTAAAAATAAAACTCGGTTCTATAAATTAAAACGAACAACAGTTTTTTTAGTTACATTTTTTCCAGTTCATTGAACTCAAGTTAAAAAAATTGAAAATCCGTGTAGAGGGCGCTGAAGGAAGGCGGTCAACGAACTGTATTTTATGGAACTTACTGCCGGTGCCCTATTGCCGGCCCAAACCAAATTTGTGAACTCTGCTGTCTTTTTGGGTTGAAAAACACCGGAGCCAGTGTAATAAAGCATTAAGGATGTTTTGTAGATGTTTTTTGGGTGCTTTTTTAATATTTCGAGGAACCTCATGTCTTAGTAAAGGGTTAGAAGGGGCCCTCATGCAACAAAGCGCTTATAAGGCCCTACTTGCCACAGGAAATGACTAATATCGTTCAGGACACCCAATTGATATAAAGTCTTCCTTCACCTTTGAAAGATGGGATAAGCAGAGACGTGATGCGGCATTCCTTATTTTTGCCAAAATATTGGTATGCGGTGTTCGTAGACTTGATCAAATCGACTCTGGTATTATATAAAGGGTTTAAAGACCGTTTCCGTTTTTTAAAGCATTAGAGGCTGAATAAATTCCAAGAATCCTGAAGTAATGACACATTATACCTCAAGCTATTCGGATGTTGGTTCAGAAAAAGTTACTATTCTTTAACCGACGATACCTGCTGAAATCCCAATGGTTTGGCTTTGGGACTTGATGGCTGAAGGTTTTACCCTTTGGATCAGGGTTCCCTTGAAAAGGTTCTTAGGCTCAAGCTAAAAAAACTGAATTATAACAATTGCGAACATTTCCAGGAATACGCTTTTTATTAAAGGCGCCTTGCAAGTGAGTAGGCCTTCTTTATAATTAAGGAAGGGTTTGGAAATCAATGATCCACCAATTAACCTTGGCTAGCAATATTTTAACCAAAAAGCTACCAGCTTTGAGATTAACCCAAATTTCGGTATTAAGGTTACTCTTAAGGTCTTTTCCCTCATTTAAACAATTTTTTTTTAGTTACAGTATTTGATATTTCGATCAGTTGTATAGTGCTTTTTAAAATGTTTGCTTAATCAGTTTTAGATATCCATACCATTAACTTAAATAATTAATACATATTATTAAAACAGCAATATCACATCAGTACACTTTATTGATTTAATATTTAACAATATAAATATTACCGAATTCAAAATCACTCTGACAAAGTGGATAGCTTTCAATGGGGGGACTTTAAAGCGGGACCAATCCACTTTGTTTGATATGTTGAAACATCCCAACGATTTGTCGCGATACCAATCTAAAATTTAAATGATCGTTTGAAAAGTAGGGTGATTATGAAAAAAATGTAAGGGTATACGTAAATTACTTAAAATTGCTAAGCCAACGCGTTACATTTATGCGTTTTTGTTAAAATAACATCAACAACATATTTTTTTAAATATATTTTTGTTACTAATAAAATACTACAACGTTATTGAATAAACCAAAGTTAAAAAAAAAATTACCAAACAATCCTTTTTTAAATTGGGCGGTTACCTAACAACGATACAAGGATTATAACTAAACTGGTATGTTCATCCTGAAGAGACAAAAAAAAACACTTTTATTATTATTATTATTATTTTCAGACCATTTTCCAAGAATAACGAGTAAAGTAAACAAATTTGCTTTTTCCAATAAAGAATATTAAAAGCATTAACCTTCTTCCCGATCTTATTAAAATAACTTATCACGGATACAATGAATGCACAAAAAACATGCCCGTAAATTGGATTAATTATTCCAGCCACCTGTGTTTAAACCTACAAAAAATGCCCGGTGGTTTCCCAACCCGATTTAAGGTTTTGGATAAAAATAATTAAATATTTTAAAATTGGGTTAATTTTCGGCGGTAAATTCTGGGTTTTCTCTTTTTCTAGAATCTTTTAATCATTCTCAAAGATATTATATTTAAAAAAAACAAATATTTTTAAATCATTTAATTCCCCAACAAGCCCAAAATTATATCTTCAATAATAATTTCAAATAATAAAATTAAATACCTTTAAAGTGGAATTCAAAATTCCTTCTCTGTAATAAAAATTAAAAGGCTATTAAAAACTCAAAATGAACCAGCCTCTAATGTTTCCATTAGAAGCTGGGACAAACCTAGTGGTTCCAGCACTCTTCCAATTCCCTTGATCTTAATCATCTAAACAAAAGGAAGGTCTCGAATATTATCTCTTTAAATATTCACAGTCACTGGATTAAACCCGTATTTCCTTTCTCTCTGCTGGTTTACAGTCAATCTTTGGTTTCAACCTGAAAAATTATTTTTGGTACCCAAACTATATTTGGAAATTAAAAAATTTTTATTTGATAATAGTACGTTTTATGTCCTATTTTGCCGCTAAAAATTATTGGTTTACTTTCAAATCTCCTGTAATTGCCATTTTTATTTTTTATCACTTTTGTTAATCAAGGCTGTAAAATAATTTTTTGAAAATTTAAGAAAGGATTATGATGATAAACTTTGCTGACGGTAAAAGCAAGTTGTTTTAATTTTGTATACTAAATAATTTCCAACCCAACAACTAAAACTTGGCACTTCCGTGTATGGTTTTGCACACCTGGCTTTGGTTTTTTAATCTTTTTCACAAACACCAAATTTTGCATCCTTACAAAGGTTCCCCTTTCCAAGATTAGGATTAGAAAACCTTAAATCCATTTGACTTTGGAAAATGTCCCGGTGTTAAGGGTTTATATATTAAGGCCCGTTATTCTCTGTTTCTGCCAGTTAAACTTTTTAATTGCCACATATATTCAACCTGTGTCTATAAATTAACACCTTCCATTTACCAATAAATGGTTAATTTAATAATTTTTTGCTGTTAATTAATTTAAGAAGTTAATTTGCCCTTCCTCAATAATTGCGCCGTGGGTCCAAGCCATCCTTTACTTTTTTTTTTTTTCGCTATCCCATGGCCAAAGAGGAGGCCCGTGGAAGGAGGGATTACTAATATAATGATGACTATGTTAATTTTTTAATGGCCTGGGACACCCCTCAAATAGAAAAAATTTTATCCAAGGTAAAAGAACCAATTTTTGAGCAATTGGTAATTTTTTTCTTATAAGTTTTCGGATAAAAACAAAATTCTGTAAGTAAAACCCAAATCTTTAGTAAGTTAAAATCAAGTTAAAGTATTATTCTCTTATTTAATCTGTTTTACATATTTAACACAATTTGTTGGTTTTTTACCCGTGTTTTGAATTGGACAAATAACCACAAATTTATAATTTACGTTCCATAAATTAAATGCTATTTTTAAAACTTATCCGGTTAAATAATTTTATGGTTTAAAAAAGCAAATTTTTAAATATCTGTTAACTTATCATGATTACAAATTTCCGTATTTTTATAATTTACAAACTTTTCGTTGTTTGTTTATTTTTTGTAGAGCCGGTCCCAGCATCTATGTTAAAAATAAAATTCATACTAAAAATTATATAAGCAACAAACCGCTTAAAATTTAATTCCTGAAAAAGTTTCGATGATATGAAATTAGCAATATCATATCCATTGAATAACGATTCCGTGAAAATAGGCCCCTTATTTGCTTTGGAAAAAAAAATTCCGGTAAATTAATCTCAAGCGGCCCCAATTTCAATTCCTATAAGCGGTTTTTGGCGTTCAGGCCCAAAACCATAATAAATCCTAATGGCCTTTGTCTTATGCCCTCTTGATTAATTTATAATTCCAAAAATAAATGGGATTTATACAAAAAATGGCAGGTGTCATTCAAGTGGGGTGCTTATAATGGGAATATGGAATATTTCTCAACAATAAAGTATCCTGATATCTCCATTCCCTAAAAACTTTTGGATTTCTTGGAATTCATTGATGTCTGTGCATATAAATTATTAAAATTATAGTGTAAGAAAGCGGGAAACCTTGTCATGACAAAACAATCGAAATTCTTATTAAAGTATAAACCAACAGATATTCTTCACGCCGCCCTCCCGTAGCCTAGTGGTTGGGCGTTTTGCTTTTAAAAACCGGAGGTCGTGGGTTCCAATCCTGCGGGGACTCAACAAATTTTTTCAAATTTTGTTTCCTGGGATTTAGGGAACAATTTGGGCCGATCAAATTGTTGAAAAATAAGATAATCCAGCCGTCGGATGGGCGTAAAAAGGCGGTCCCCCGCCCATTGGACCAACTGGGTTTGAAGGGTTCAAAACTTCCTTAATGGATAAAATTGTATTGGAAATTTATGTCCAACCAGTGGGACTATTAAGGGCTGGTATTGATGATGGTGGAACAGAAACCTTCAATTTTCCGTCGATAAAATCCATTTTATAATTAACTAAGGTAAAGGCGGTGCCAGCAGTTTTCAGTGTGCCATTTTAATTTTTGAAAATATTGATTTGGCACCCTTACAATGGAATATTTTGTGATACAAAAACTTTTTAGAAAATAAAAACTTTCTTGGAAGCACTCTAACGATTTTAAGGCCTTAAAATATTAAATCCAAAGCACATCAACTGTTTCTTTTGAATACATATTAGAAAATGTAAAACATGCTCACAAATTTAAAAACTTATTAAGATTTTAATTACAGATAACAAAAATACTAAGGAATAACATAAACCGAAGGAAAATAAAAATTTTATCGGCAAATCACCTTTACAACAAAATCCCAAATTTTGCAGTTTTGTCTATTATTTTGAAAGTTTCAAATTTGTGTGTAAATTGGTTTGTTTAATTATTATACCAAAACAGATCTTTGTTATTAAATTTTTTATGGGTTGGACCTGGAATCAAAATGTTAAACCAACTTGTTTCCGTTCCCGCCCAAATACCCCAACAAAGTTGACAAATCCCTTAAATTAATTTTCCAAAACATCCCTTTAACTTGTTTCCCAATTATCGTGTGTTAAGAAGAATTTATTTTTGTTTTATATTAACCGCCACGGAAAACGTGGTGGGACCCTTTTATACAAATTGGCAGGTCTTAGGTTTAAATCCTGCGGGTTAATAACTTGTTTTTATCGTTGTCTAGTTGTTTCAAACCTGGACGGTCACCCAATTGTCGAAAAGGCCATTGATTTACCGTACGTCGGATTAGCATTTAAAAACATATCGATTTACATTTAAATGTATTATTTAGGTCATAAAGAATTTCAACTTTTTATTCTTTAAACTTTTTTAATTTCCCACGTTTTTGTAATATATTAATCTGTAATAATATTAGAAAAACTCACAGTTAATTTTAAATCCAAAAAAATAAGAGATCTTTTACAAGTATTAGTATCTTCTAATTAATTTAATGTACTTTAAAATGATAAAACTTTATGCAAAACATTATGAATAATTATTTAAATTGGATACGTTGCCAGCCCCTCCTCTATATCCCTTGTTGCAATCCCCCGGACCATTTAAGCAGATGTGGTGTCGAACGCCAAAGGCGAATAGGTTTTACATTACATTGTATCCAAAAACAACTTTTCATCATCGGTGGAAATAAGGCTGGTAACGGGGCCTAACAAAAGCCCCTTTTGGCGGCGGTAATTTATGTTCATGTAAACACCAGAACACATGCCCGCCATGGGCGCCTGGGCCGGCAAAAATCTTGGCCCCAAGGAAATGCTACGGGAAGCATACTTTTTTTTTACTTTGCTTTCCAGGAAGGGGCGTTGGCATTTCCCCACGTTAAAAACGTTGGATGCATTTTTATTCGGACTCCCTTTGTTAAAACCACCACGGTTCCTTCTTGGTTTCTTAAGTTGGGATACGGGAACTCTTTGGAAGTCTTCTGCGGCCCCACCAGCGCTAGCCGGCAAGCATCCTCGGCCCACCGGCCCATCTCTTGCCTTTGGGCGCGTCGGAACCTTCGTTTCGGCCCGTATACCAGGTGGCGGAACACCCAGGTCTGTCCTTAAGGGACCGTGGGGCCAGAAACGGTTAGGCCCACGCAGGGACAAGTCTCCCCCCGGTACCGTGGCCCGGCGTTTGACTTCGTTCTTGGTTTTTGAAGGACAGAAAGGGCGGCACCACCCTCCTCCCGCAACCCCCCTTCAAGCCCCGGCCCAAAGGTTTCTCCCGGCTTCCCCTTTTGAACAGGCCCACAAGTAACTGGAAACCCCACCACCAAAACCAAGCAAGGGAACCTGTTCGGGAGGACAAAGAGCATACTTTTTGGAAAATGCCTTGCCATTAAAGGGCAGAGGGTTTGGGGGGCTCCCCGGGAACAAGATTTGGCCGGTTTTCCACTAAAAACCAACGGTTATCCTTTCTATTCCCGACAAGCCAGGGGCCCGCGGGTGCTGAACCACAGTCTTCAGCGAACCCCGGCGCTAACCCTCGCCTCTCTCGGGCCTCTGCTCTCCGGGGTGTTGGGACACCCAGACCGTCCCTTTGGGCCCCCGTGCCGGAACAAACCGCCGGCACAACCTCTTGGAAAGCCCTTTCTGGGCGGCGGGCCCCACCTCCTTGTCACGCGGGGCCAATTCAGGAGGAATTGGGCGTGCCCCTCTTCCGGCGACCAGGCCTTCTTCTTTGGATGGCGGGGCGCTGTTGGTTTCCTGTCCCTTTGCGGCTTCCTTGACCATCACGTCCTCGTGAAAACAGGACAGCGCCCCCGACCTTTCGCTCTCGGCGTTTGTCGACCCAGGCGGGCACTCTTCCCGCGTGTTGGGCCGTCTCCTCGGCCTTTGCCCCACGGTAATTTGGCACCTCCAAGGGATCTTTTTTCTTCACCGTGGGGAAATGCCTAAAGCATAACATCCTCGCGGGGCAAAAAACGGGTTATGTCGGACTCCGCACCGGCCTTAAAAACCACCCGTTGTTCCTACTTGATGCCTTGAGATGGGGTCGGGAACCGGCGGTCTCCTGCGTCCCACCAGCCTAACCACCTAGCCAACTCCGTCTCTACCCGGAATCTGCCTCCCTCTGGGCGCGTCGGTTAACGCGTCCTTCGTCTCGGCCCCTGTATTCGGTTAACAGACTCCCCCAGGTCTGTTACTCCAAACCATAGAACCAAGGGGTTCCCAACCCACACAGGGACCTCCCCCCCAAGGGCCCGGATGTTAAGCTCCCCGCTAAACCCCTTTCGGCCGTAGAAGGGAAGGTGGAATGTACACATTATCCTTAATACTTACTAATATTGTACACATATAATAAGGTATTTATACTTTCAATAAAAAAATCTAAAATAAAGGTATTATTGAAAAACAAATTATATGGTTAAAAATAATTTAAAAAAGGCACATAAAAATTGGAATCAAAATTATTTACAAACTTGGTATCCAAAAGAGGTTAAAATTTTTGGTTTGAAACAAATTTCAATACAAGCTTGGCCGTGTTAAAATCCTACACAACAAACTAGATGTGCATTTATACAAGATTAGTTTCCCTTGGTAAAAATGTTTGGTTTTTGGAATTTTGTCAGGGCAGATAACGATAACTTTGTGTGTAACGTTAAGAACAACGTGGGTGGTTTCAGTCACTCAAAGTCCATAAATCTCCCATCTTTGCTCTTGGCGACCTTGCTCGTCCCTCAAAGGAGGCAAAGGCTTTAATTGAAAATATGAAAAGGGTTTATATCCCGGGAACGGATACAAATAACCTTTTAAATCAGTCGTGAGTTTGGTTTGAATTTTTTTTTGTGTTATTTTTCCTTGACCAATTGAAGGATGCTATTATTATTTTTTTATTATGGTTTTTTTTCTAGATATATTACTGGCCCAAAATAAATTTTTTCAGTTTGAAAAGGAACTTTATGCATTACAGCCCGAACGGCCTACGAAAACTAAAGCATAAAGCCCCAGGCCATTTTATCTTAAATTAACCTCAGAGGCTTCTTTCCATCATATCATACGTTCTTTTTATTACACCAATTCAATGCATTTTCTTTTGGGTAGATTGTTAGTAATTTTTCATCATCATCATTCAGCCTCGATAGTCCTGCTGGACATAGGTCCTCCCCTAATACACCCCTATCCATTGGGGGTAGTAATTTAAATTAACCAAAATTTACATTTTGCTGTTCTATTATACTTGACAAAGGTAAAATTATAAATTACCAACGACTTGCCCTGGGTTCGCCCAAAAATGGTTTTTAGTTTGGGATATACTAAAGTAACATATACGATTGCCAGACTTTTGTAGCCCTTTTAATGTTTAATACATTATTTTGGTTTATCTCGTGGGGGTCAGAGTTTTCCGAAAGCGTAAAACGTGTTAAATTTTCCATTAAATTAGAGAACCACATTTTAAGAATTAAATTTTTTTATCATAACAAGATACCTTGTATCAATTACAAAAAACCGCTATCCTTTGCCATACTTTTTTAAGTTAGAGCCCTAAGGGCAGATGAACCCAGCGACTTTGTTCCTATACTATGTAGTGATATTTTAAAATCGTATTAAATAATTTTTATTTTCTTTACAGTATTTTAAAGGTTTTCCTACAAAATTTGCCTTTAATTATTAATAATTTTCCTTTTTTACCCGGGGAAACCTGAAATTTACCTATTTTACTAAATTCTTATAAACTATCTATAAGAAGGTATAAATACTGTGGTAAATGATGGATATTTAAAGAAGAAAAACATCAAGTAATGTTTTAGTTAAAAAATATAAAGAGATAAACAAAATTTTTTGTTATTTTTTCAGTTTATACAGATTAAAAATTACTCTGTGAAAGGCGTTATAAATTAAAAAATTGTATCTTGACGTATAAGTGTAAAGAAATTTTTACAAAATCCCTGTACACAAATTGACAATCGGAAATAAATATTATAAAAATATTTATTATTTCTTTAATTCCTTATAAATATACAATAGTTTGATATTTATCCTCTTGAATAAAATAAAATAACCAAAATTCAACTTTCTAAAACATTTCCAGAACAATTGGGCCGTAATTCAACAATTATAAAAAAACTGGTAATTGGCGAAAATATTTCCTTTATTGATGAAAATTTTTTAAATTAACTGAAAGAATATTATTTCGGCTTTCTTCTTGTTTTTGAATTCTAGACTGCCCCTGTTTTACCTTTTATATATCTATTTGCAAAATTTTGGAATTCTAAATTCCCAAAATAATAAATTCCAATTAAAAATCCCCTCGTTATAAGCTAATTTTATATATATGCTAAGTTAAAATATTTAAAGTTTTAGATAACGAAAAATTTTTCCTAGGAAATATAATTAAAAACACAAAGTTTAATACTTATTATTACCAAGTAATATTTAATCAGTCCTTATGTAACCATTGGAATCAACGAAAATAAACTTCTTTAAACGTCTTTTATATTTCCAAAGATATTTATCTTTGTGTCCATCATTCGGGTTTTACGATAGCATCTCAGAGAAATTCCAGGAATTTTCTTAATAATAAATTGGGTTGGTTACGATAAGGGTTTTATTGGCAATTTATTAGTTTTTTCTATCGAACAAGCAAAAGTATGTTATTTTTATTCAATAGAAAATACTTTTTATCTCGTGGCTGTTCGTCGCTAATTTAGGCTGGCAAAACAAAGCAATATTCATTTAATTAGTCCTTTATTATATCATAAACATCTTAAAAGCAAACACGATTTAATTAAGATGAAATATAACTTGTTATCTATTATTTTATTTTTTTTTTATTCCTACTAATATGAAAAGGTTAAATTTTTAGGTACATATTTCTTGAGTTATAACCATCAAACATAGATTTTGATATAGTATTAATTTTTCCTAAATATTACATGGGTTAGAAGTATAAAGGTGGCAAACATCCTTAATAATATGTGCGTGCAAAAGTTGGTAATTAAAAACTTGTGTAAAATAAATATAATACTTCAATAACAATGCAATATCTAAAATGGTTTGTTATTAAGTTTTATAGTTACAAAAATACTATTATTAAATTGAAAACTTTATTATTTTAAAATTTTCAAGAAGGTCATTACGTCAACGGCGTCTACAAAAGCTTTCTATGCTTTTATGATATACCCATTGCCATGAATAAAATTATTACGTACTTATTAAGGCTCAAAATGTAATATCAATTTTATTTATTCTTATATTTATGATTTTATAAAAAATTTTTGCAAAAAAATTAAGAATTAAATGCAGACTAAAGTACACCAGATCATTTTGAAATAAAAATTAAAGTAGAGTTTGTCTTTCATTTCATAACGGGCACCGCCTCAAAGAGAGAATATAAATTAGTGCTGCCTTGAAGTTTTGAAACAAAGAAAAGAAGAAAAGATGAAGGAGAAAAGAGATAAAACACTAATCTTTTAGCATAGATAGAGAATATAATTTAAAATTGTTTACGCTGCGAAAGTCTTGAACTCATGATAAAAAATATAAAATTATTTTTATACCTATAATTGTGTGTATAATTGTATTGTTACTTTTTCTAAATTCTATGAAATAGTTCTACCATGAGAAATAAAATCTTCCATAGTATTCATTTCAATAATCCAGAAGATTTATTACAATAAGCTATTATTATTTCGCTTAGAAAGTTCTCAAAGGACTATAACGTAAGCTTCGAGTAATTGTATTAGATTCCTAGCAAGTCCCCGGAGTCTGATTATGTATTTTGCTGAATTGATCCAAGACCGGCTAAATTAGCATTGTTACTACAAGGTTGAAGATGTAAATTATGTTATTTGTGTTTTGTTGGACCATCTTATTTTTGTCATTATGTTACATTTTATTTGTTACTACTTTGGACTGTAAAATCTACCTGTAAACCCTGAAAAGTATGGATTCGTATTTAAGAACATATTTTAGCAAAGTAACACAGTGTGGTAAACAAATAATAAAACAGGGAAAAGAACGTATATAAATAAAGCTTTAGCTTGGATAAAAGAATATAATTTATAAATGATCAGTTCTTGAAATAAAAAATAGGTTTTAAAAAAATAAAATAAAAACAATTATAACAAATTAAGTACAGTAATTGTATTAGTTATATCAATATGTGTTTAGAATATTGTTTTAATATAAATACATTTTACTTTTTACTTTTAATATAAATACATTTTTTAACGAAAATACCCATCCCGTCTCACGAAAGGCAAAGGCAAGGCTATGGGCCCCTGCAATAACCAATTGAGACATTTTGCCTTTGCAACCCCCAATGCTGGATCGAAGGCAGCCCTCTCCTGGTCTGCCCCTCCCTCCATAAATGGGACAACAAATACAAAGATGAAGGGCAAATGGAAACGGACCCTTTTTGCGACCCTTGTACAGATTGGCAACAGATCCCCAATCCTTTACCCATGAGATATAAAGGGGTTCCAGCCCTCTTGTAAGATTTTATGCATATTATTTTTGATGTAGGCAGAAGCAATGCTTAAAAATTTTCTGACATAATAACTTATTTTTTGTCTGGGTGTAATTGTGCCGCGCTAAATAGATTTCATGAGATGAATGTGTCCAAGTCAGGTGCTAGGTTGCGGGTCTACGTAATTAAAAACATAATAAGACAACTAATTGGCCCGGACCGGGCCCAAGTTATATACTTATATAGGGGACGATATATGGCTGTTGATAATATAAAAGTTTAAAGTGCTTGGTGATACCTTGTCCCAAATAATTCTAAGGCTGAAAGATGGGGCGAAACTCATCTTTATTAGAAAAACCTCTGTTGTGTTGCCCCTTTCCTTATATACGAAGGTGGCACAAACTTGTCACTCCAACCATCTTTCCTCCTCGTCAACGTGGTGGTATGGGTCTTTGGCGCTGGACGTAGCTTTTTCAGGTTGAAAAGAAAAAAAAGAGGTCCAGAAAGAGCCGAGTTAAGTTTTCCTCATACCTGGTATAAACATTTAAAGACCAGAATGACAAAAAAACATTTTGTTCTCTGCCACGCGCAAGTGCCCACAATGCTTCAATTTACAGCTGATTTATAATTATTAATTGAAATAACAGTAAACAATGTTTTATATAAATGGTTTCAAATCCGTTAAAATATATTTTTGATAGCAGACATTCCTAATATTAATTCCCCTCTTAACAGTTTTTGACAATTTTAAATTTCTCGAAGTGTGGAAATAAAATTTTAAAATCAACATTTTTTTTTTTAAAACAAACCGTTTGGTACAATTTTCAAAATTAATTTCAAAACTATTAGAGATAACTTACAAATTTTTTAGCGATTATAGTTTAATATCTATAATTTTATAAAGAAATTATTTTAATTTTTGTAAGTTTATTATCACATTTTATTTTTACTTTTTAAATAAACAAATAGAAATTTTTAATGACTTCTCAGTCAGTTATATTATTATTATTTGTAATAATCTTTTATTTCTTGATTTTAAAAATAAAATATAATGCCCGGTTAAGTTTGAATAAATGATTTTTATTTTTGACGCAACGGAGGCAAGGTATAAGTGCGCATAAAGATCTAAATCTATCAAATCCTTTCCTTTCAAATTAATTGTGAACTAATGTAAACAATTTATATTTTTTTATATTTGCGTATAATAAGTAAAAATATTTTATAAGTTTGATTTAGATCTTACAGGTGATTAAAAACCTTTAAAATATAACAAATAAATAAATGAATCATTAATTAATTATGCTTCTTTTTTGTTTTTGTAAAGAAAGATCTTGGAAAACACTTTGCATTAAGAAGAATTTTTGTTGACACCTTCAAAAAAAATAATTCTTTTTGTTTAATATTTTAATAATTTTAAAGTCATTTTTTACTTAGTTTCCTTGGGAATCATCTGGTCTAGAAACGAAACCTAAAAATTTTTTTTTCGCACTATATATTTCCCAGCCAAGGTCTCTTATCAAAATCAGGAAAAGCTAATTGTCCACCATGATAAGATGATATTAATACAACATGATTTATTTATCTATTACAAAAATTTTTCCGATTGTCTTTTAAAAAGCGCATTAAATTGGTTAATTTTGAATAATAATTTTAATTTTGCATATAAAATGAAATATAACCCTGGATAAATTATTGTCAAAAGTGCTACAAATGTCTATCATAATAGAATAATTATTAGTTATACCATGGGAAGTCTAATATCTTATTAAACCCATTGCCTTTAATTTGTTTTTAAAACCGTTTAACCCCCTTAAGGGTAAATAAAAAGGAATTTCTAAATTCATGCATAAAAACAGTATAAAATTTTAAAAAATGCGTAATTATTTTTTCTTAAAACACAAAAGTGGTTTTTTTCATTATTTTTTAATATTTTTAAAAGAAACTTGGTGACATTTAAAAGTTAGTATAAACATAAAACCAGTTATTACAGTATTAATTTTACGTTTTAATTTTAGTTTAAGGTTTTTTGTAATAAATTTTTTGTGCTTATCCACAAGCCCTTTTTCTTTGTTTTGAGTATGAAACTCAAATAAATTTGAATTGGAAAACTATTTTCTAATCCTACAAATTTTTCCCAAAATAAGTTTTTATATGGCAAATATAATGATACTCCTTAGACATAAAGTTTCTTTATTTTTGTACTACATAGATCGCTCGTTACCGTTAATTAGCTGCATCATTGACTCTAAAAGGGTATTCTATAAGAAGCTCACTAACCCGTGATCAGATTTTAAAATGATCTTGATATAGAACATTTAGCTATTTTGCCCTCGAGTATATTAAGTCGAGGGCAAAATGTTCTATATCAAAGTGAATAATTTACGTGCTAATTAAAAATTATATATTTAATATTGTATGAGCATTAACAACATAAAGAATTACGGAATTATACTTTTGAATGATTTTATAACACGATCTTTGTTGATTTCTTGGATTGATCTGATAACTTTATAATAAGTAAACACATTTTTGCTCTTAAAAACTGAAAATAATGTTAACTTTTTTTGACATCATATATCGATTAATTAAAATTATTCAGCTATTTAAAACCATTTTTCTGAACGGACTTCATTGATCAAAATAAAATCAAGTAAATTTTTGTCGTCAATAGCCGAAGTTTTGGAAAAAAAAAAAAGGAATTTCGCTTTTTCTGGAAGATGCGTTACATTAAACCTTTACAGTTTATAATCTTAAACGTAACGAAATAATGGGTAACTGATATATTGTCTTAACATATTCCTGAATTCCAAAACATCATCGCTTAATAAAACAGGCTCATAAACGTTCAAGTAAATTTGAATAAAATATTCACAAAAACATTTAAAAGCATTAATAAATCAGATGAAGTGATGCTTTGAAAACAAAGATTCAATCTGATTACGAATTACCTTAAGCGGAGTTAATTAAAATGTAATCTATAAAATTTATAGCGATTCCGTTCGATGAATATTTTGAATGACACCGTAATTAGCTCACTCTTATCTCCATCTTGAAGGAAATAACATAATGAACGTGGTGTTTTACGTCGACTACAATGCGTGAATTTGAATAAAAAATAATTCAATGAAAAGTTCATTTAGGTGTTGCATTATGGATTACGAGAGTTAATTCAATTGAGACTAATTATTTCATCCTAATTATTTCATTTTAAACCTGATAACAATTAATTTGTCACAAGTTCACAGTAATCTGACTGTTCCAAAACGCCATGGCAACTTATGGCCCATAAATGGCTACAACCAATCACAATGGGTTCTAAAGTTTTAAGTTTCCAGCAAGCTCCCAACTCCAAAAAAAATATATAAAACTTCTCTGCGGGCAACTTTGGCCACCTAGGCATGATCCATACATTATTACTTAGCAGTTGATAAGGATAATCAGATTTAGGCACTTATCAGGCCTCAATAACTGTTTCACGGAAAAACATGCTGGATTAATGCATTGTGGTCTTGACCAAATTATGGTCAAAACTTCATAATTTTACCAAACTTTTATAGTAAACAAATTATTTCAATCCAGTCATTAAAAATTCTAAAAGCCTTATATAGCGCTATAAATGTAATCCCATTTTATTTCGAACAATAACATAATTTATCTACGTACACGGATGTACTAATATCGAATAATTACGAATATTTACAGAGCCAATACAGAAATAGTAGGAAAATACTAAAATGTAAAATAATAAAATATCAATTGAAAATAAAGTATGTAATTCATAGTAAATATATAATACATTTACAGACTTGTTTAAAAGTTTAGTAATAATAAAAATTATTTAAAATATTAATATTATTATTTGTTCAAAAGGTCATGAAGTAAATTATAAATGCCTTCTACTACAATTTTGCTCTATTTATTCACGATATAATTACTGGTTAATGATTATTATCACTATTGATGTTTTAAAGGAGGATATATAAAGTGGACGTCATTTATTTTGTTTTATTTAAATTATAGGCAGTAATTTTGTGCAGCTATGTAGCAAAAAACTAGCCCATGATATCTGTCACTGCATTTTAAATATCTAAAATATTTTAAGGTAATATCATAATATAATATTTAATTTATCAAAATTAATCACTATACGTTTAATGACTACAATAAAAAATTAAATGACAACTTTTGTAAACTTACGTAAGTACCGTAAGGAGCTTTTAATGTAATATTTTTAAGAATGTTTTGGTTGAACTGGTTTTGTGCGTTGTTCTTAAAACATAGCGCTCTGGACTTTATTTTAGGCCATTTAAAGAAGTCCAATTTCGTAAAACATACTTTAAGTCTATCTTTTACGATTGTCATTTATAGGTGTGGCAAATTTTTTATATCTCATATATCTATGACCACTTAGCAAAGAGATATTTAAAAAAAAACAAATGTCAATAAATACGTGTCAATTAAAATAGAATGTACAAAATGAAAGTGCTAGGAGCGGAGCAACGAGGAAACATATAATTATATATTATATTTAAACATACCCTCTGCAGTAATTCTTTTTGGAAATTGATCAAAAACTAAATCAGCTGCATGCTTATTAAATTAAATCATACATTTTTTTTACTTTAGCCACTAGTTTTCTTAATTTTTATACAATCATACGTTCCCGATTGAGTAAATTTCTTACTGTTCTGCGTTTGTGCGCCAAAGCGGCTTTCAAAATATATTATTACATTCTTAATTTTTGTTTGGTTAGTAAAAAATGGAATTAAGATCAACCATTATCAACGAGCGTATCAGGTTTACCCAGTAATAATTCAAGTATTGCCGCGAATCTCGATTGGTGAATGCTATCTAAACGACAGAGAAATGAATTATATTTTCCAACAACTCTTTGTTATTAATGTATTAAATAAAGCTAACGTTTTCTTGGCCATTGTTAGCAATAATAGACTAAGTTTAAACCATCTTAGTCTATCTGCGATCAGTTTTATCCTGTAAAATAGGTATTTGAGGGTTTCGGTACATACAAAAAAGTATTTTACCTTGTACTATATATCAAATACATCGCTTAAAAGACCTTATTATTATTAGTTTAAAAGACCATACTAATTAAGTTTTTTTTAATATTAATACAGAGCTTTCTATTTAAAGTTCTTTTCATCGTTGTGAACATATTTAATAGCAAAACAGTCTAGATATTTTGCATTTGCGAAAGTACAAATTAGAATCCCATACTTTAGATATACAATAACAGAGATAGGAAAGAAAACAAAAATATAAACATAACAATTTATTTGATTTTTTTTTTCTATTATCATTATTGTTACTTAATAACGATAGAACTAGCTCATCGTAATGTAGCGAAACAAAATATAACGTACATAGGCATTAAAATGTCATAATACATTTCTACATAGTTATTTACTCGAGTGAATTTTGAAGGCAAGATAATGTCTAATCTTGCCTACAAAATTTTCTTACTCGAAGCTTGAGCTGTAGATTTAGAAATTGATGTTTTGTTTAGCAGAAATGAGATTTCCGTCAGCAGCTGATATCTTTGAATGTCATTTCGTTTATAAAAGCATCTATCTATCTCAACAATGATTTTCTTTTGGTTTGGCGTTAATGTCATTTTTAAATTCTTTAAATGTATATATCAAAATAAGTTCTATCGAGGTCATATTTAATTAAAACCGAAGTAAATTTTAATTTATTCTGTTTTAGCTATATTGATTATATATATATATATATATATTTAAGATAAATAACTCATAGTCTCTATTTACAAAATTATTAGAAATTATAACATCAATTAAACGATTATTTAACACTATGTCGAAAACAATTATGAACCCCAATTCATAAGATATTAATGTTTCAAAATAGTTTGTCAATCAGTTTAAAACAAGTTAGCTATTTAATGAATATTTACTGTGCCCATATTACATATAATCGTGCTCATGTTACATACAAAAGTAAAAGAAAAATGAAGGATTTGCAAATGAAAACCAGATTTAAATTTACAATAAATTTAATTTAAATAAATTTCCCTTACATTTCTCTTCATGCTATTTGTAAAGAAAAAAATTCACAAAATGTAAAAAAGGAAGCGTGATCGCATAATTCTCAGAGAATATATCTAATTCGGCCGCAGTATTTGATATATTTTCTTTATTTTTAACTGACAGATATTCTTAAATACATATAGAAAAAATACTATACGCCATAAAAAACCTATAAGCCACAGTCAGGTGGCATTGTGCCTATAGCGTTTGAGGTCATATCAAATCAAAACAAGAAAATGGCGGCACCATTCCAACCAATGTGCTTCTGCGACATTGTGTTCTTTTAAGATATTATTATATCTTTCTTAAAACTGAACCTGCCGCCGCAGGATGAATTCTAGTATGGGTGCAGTGCTGCTTGTCCGACACGACATCTAAACCGACGATCTGGGTGGCCCAAAATAAAAAGTAAGGATCAGCCGTTGGTGTATAGAAGTGTGAAGTATGTATCTCGTGCTGCTCATATATCAAGACTATATATGCAAGAAAATAGAATGTTAAGGCGCAAGATATTAATTTTAATAAAATGGTGTTATAAACCCTATTTATTGTGATATATTTGTACTATGTTATAGTTAAGTGATTACATTGAATTCCAATTAACAGACATATGACGGTTATTTAATTTGATTACAATTTTATTAATCACTGTTTTTGTCTTACTAAAACTCGGGTAAACATGAAAACTCGATAAATGATAAGTGTCGTTTTATAAGCAATACTTGATTTGATTAAAATTAAACAAAAATTATTCATATAGCTACCGTACTATTTAAATCATAATAACCTAATTCCTATTGTGTGTTAATGCTGGATACTACGACATTGTTTGTGCGAGTCTGTGGTTTATTAATGAAACCCAAACCATTGTGTGATTGAAAACAAATTATGTAAAGCGTTCAGTTATAAAGTAATTTGACGTCCCAATTTAGATACAAAACATGACCTTAGCGCATTGAGCATAGGTTATTTTTTTATTAAGGGATTGTTTTCAATTGTTAGTTTTTCATTACATGATGAGTGTATTATTTAGAGACATATTTCAATAATTAAGTATAATTTTCTTGTCTCGGAGGTCCAGCGGTATTGACTCTTGCTTTATAAACCGGAGATCGTGGTTTCGAATCCCGCGGAGAAACAACTTTGTGTAATGTTGTTTTTAGTTAGTTGGTTAGGACTTTGATCATGCTTTCGAAGGGCAGTAAAAACTTCGCTGGTTCGCCCTCCAGTTCTGCATTGGACCAGCGTGGTGGGATACAGTCTAAATAACCCTTAATGGAGAAGGCGTATATTAGGGGAGGCCTATGTTCTATGGCCTATGGCCAGCAGTGGACTATCATAGGTTGATGATGTAGGTATTACACAGTTCAAAATTTAATTAAAAAAGTTTAAAGCAGCCTTATTTAATCAAGCGGCTGAAATGACACAAAACATTCATAACATTTATTATGAAAGTTTTATCGTAAGTTTAAGCCTTTGTAGGTGGTACAAATAAGTGAATAATAACAAGTATTACTTTATAACAGTGCCTCCTGTTTATAAATATTTGGTACGCTAAAATTTTGCGCATTATTCTGTATAACTAATTTTAATTATTTTTCACACAATTATGAAAGAATAAATGAAAAAAATATATTGCATTTTAAAATATTTTAATTTAAATGGTCAATTTACTCGACATTTTAACTAAAGGTGTTCATGGTATTATCTGTTACTGACAAATTTCGTTTTATTAATTTAGGTTACCAACAAAGCTTTAACTGACAACATGATTAATATATAAATATATCACTACTCTACAAGTTTTAAGTATAAAAATTGTAAATAGTTAATTATTTACTACATTGTTTGTTATAGAGAAATATAAATGACATCATTTATTGATGTCGCTAAATACAATAGTGTATAAGATTCTTAGACTTAGGCTTAGACGACGCTTTTTAGATAAATATTTAATGAAGCACAGGTGGATTCATAAGCTCTGTGTCATATAACTCCGACCCCAATAAAATGTGGGCTTACCATTTCATAAGTGGACAGTTATCGAAGGGAATAACTCGTGTTTTTAAATCACAACATCTAACATCGAAGTATGTAATACATCATACACATGTGTGCATTCTAAAAAATATATTGTTAGTTCATTTAAAAAAATAAAGCAATGTATACTAAAAAATATGTAAAGTTATTTTTATATGTAAAGTTCTTTTCTTCTCAACTAGTGTCAACTAGAAAAATAACTGTGTAAATAATAAAAGTAGTAGTAGAATTTAAATTTATTTTAGCTAAAAGAAATAAAACTCCTTGGACATATGTTGGTCTGTTACTATTGTCATTAGTATGTGTCATTGTTATTCATTAGAAGCTTTATGATAGGCATATCTTGATCTTAATAAAGAAAGTCAGGTAGATTACACACGCCAAGGAAACTGTTACAAGCACATTTCAAAATCTGCGATTAACAGAGTCGTAATCTTGACGATGGTCTGTAAATTCGTAAATTTTAGGTAATTAGCCCGTACTCGTATCCTTACTGTAACTTTTCCTATAGCTGTCTCTTTTAAGTGTGGTTTTTTGTTTTGGTTGCGCTTTCGAAACCGCAGGAGTTTCATGGGTTCGAATCCTGCGAGGATTGAACTTCTTTTCGAAATTGTTTTAGAGTAGGTTAGCGCAATGCGGGCTGATTATCTGATTGCCGATTGTTAGGTAAGATCATCCATTCACCAAATGGGCATGTGAATAGTCGTTCCTGCGCCTGATCACTCTCTGGTCGTGTCGGTTATCAGTCCATCGGACTTTGAGACTGAAAGAAGAGGGAGTACACATGATCGGATAGGAACGGCCGCCGCAGTCTAAATCGGCGCATTATTTTGATATTGAATATTCTTTTGTTTTGACTTTACAATTAATATTATTTGTTTTGCAGTGGCTTATTAATTTTTTTCCCTTTTTAAATATAGAGCTAGTAATAACACCGATTAAATACTATATCAGATAGAAAAAATAATAAATATTAATTTACTTAAGGTAATAAGGCGACCTCATTATAAGACGCAGATTTAAAAAACTTAATAAACTTGCTTGTTATTTAACACCTGTTTTGAAAACTAAACGTTTATTTTATCGGACAAAAAATAATAAAAATCTTTGACAACAAATGAAATATACTAAAATGAAATTAGGTCAATACGAATGGCGTTCAAATCAATGTTACATCACTGATTGACAATTTTGCTTGAGTTTACTTCTTAAGCGCATGCCTTGCTTTTAAAAAAAAAGCAATTTCGTTACTGTACTATTTTTTACCCCCAGGACAAAAAATATTTTATTATTTATTTTAAAAATTTAATTAAAAACTTTTACTACGTAAATGTAATTGAATAACATCAACGAATGGTTTAAATTAGATTAAAGACGGGAAATTTTTAAAATTCTTAAACAAAAGACGAGTCACGGTACGGTACACTTAGCCGGTTGGTTGACTGAGCTACGAAGAAACTTTGATTAAAAATCTTCTACAGGACATTTAAGTCTCAACCTTTTTATTTTTTTTTTTCAAAAAAAATCCGTAAACTTCATAAGTCGGTTCTATAATTAATAATGAATTTAAAGTAAAAACGCGTATGAAAGCCGTTTATTCGATCTGTTATGTTTTTCTCCAGCTTCAATTGCATAATAAATATTTTATTTTAGTTAAAAATAGAGATACATACTTGGTCCACTGCGGGACATAAGCAGAGGCCGTGCATTAGACCCCCTAATGAACGCCTTCTCCATAAGGGGTTTTTGGACCGTATCCCACCACGCTGGTTACATGCCCATCCTTTGCATGGATTATCTTTCTTTTAAGACAATTGGGTGTTTGGGCCAAATTAACCTAAACAACCAGAAAACAACGATAACACAAAGTTGTTTAGGATTCGAACCCCTTCGGTTTATAAAACAAGGCCCAATGCCGCTAGACCATTAAGGCGAAGGACCCTATGGTCAAGAAAACGAAACATTTAGTTATATTTTGAAGGTAAACGCACACTTAAGAAATAATATCAAAATACTTTACCTAAAAAAATCATATACTTGAAAGTACCAAGTATATGATTTTTTTTTAGTAAAATAAAGGGAAAGCAAAATTACAATTGATTTTAATTAAAAATTTAATTATGCTATTTTAATAATAAAGACTTCTAAAAAGCTTTTTAACGCGTATCTACATGTTAAGTAGTCTGAAGCTTTCTGATAAATATCTATAGATCACACTTATGTTGACCTGTATTTTAAGCCTACTTAACTTTTAGGAAAATTGTCTATAAATTTCTTTTAATATATATTTTTTTTTAATTTTCATATTCTTATAGATCTGTCATAAACTCGAAGGGTTATTATGTTTCATTTATTTTATTTATATATAAATAGCATCATCGTGGTTTAATTAAAAGGATAATGCTTCAAAGAGAAATCCAAATCCTTTTTGAAGCATTATAAAGGCCAAAAGTTATACAAAGTTAATAAAATTTTGTAACAAGGCTTGAAGTAGGGTGAACTTTTAAATAAAAAGGTTCTTTCTGCTCCGTCGTTTTAAGAAGGCACTTCTTAGTGTTAAATACGAAAATTTCAATTAGATAGAACCTACTATATTTATTATGCATATTTCTAACTGCTTTAATTTGACAATTATATTAATACTGTAAGCAAGAAATAAGTCTTATAGAATGGTGCTAAATTTCAAGTAATATATTCACAAACACTTGGCCTACTTGTTATATCCTATTTTAATTTATATTATCTAGTTCTTGTATTTATGCATCTTTTGTTTGTAGTCCATTCTCAGTATTACCTGAAACTATCAGGAAACGCAGCTTATTTTTATAAACGTAATTTAATTGCAAAAGCTTTTATTAGAGACAGAAAAATCGGACACCGACGATAACGCAGTAAATAAAAGTAAAATGTTGCATTATTATATTATCTGAATAATAGTGACATCGTAGGTTTTTTTCTAGCGATATCTTTTTGGGTATTAAAATCGCATTAAATATTACAATAAACAAAAAAAAACAAAACTGAACTGAAGTCGAATACTGACATTAATGCGATACAAATCTATGTAAAAAATACGTATATTTGTCATACATACATCATCAGCCTGTGACAGTCCACTGCTGAACATAGGCCTCCCCTAATACACCCCTATACATTAGGGGGTTTTGGACCGCGCTGGTCCAATGTGGGTTGAGTGGGTGGACCGACTTTTTACATGCCCATCCGACGCAAGGATTATCTTACCTTTTAGACAATTGGGTGATTGGCCCAAAGTGCCCTAACCAACTAGGAAACAACATTGAAAATTTGTTGAGTCCCCGCAGGATTCGAACCCACGACCTCCGTTTTCTAAAGCACACGCCTATACCACTACACTTCTAACATTGTTTAAATTATTGTGTTACTTTATGGTTCGGTCAAAGTTTTGGTAAAATTCCAAAAATTAAAAAAAAAATAAAAGGAACTTATTATAAAATCGATCATGTTTCAACAGTTTCAACGTCCACGACGACGAAAATCCAGCTTCGTCTGCCTCGGTAATTTAAATTACTTGTAAATTTTAAATATTCAATATACGTACTGACTGTAAATTGCAATAAAAAAATAGTTATTAACAATAAATGGACAATGTGTTTTATGTAAGGTTTCATGACCACACTATTCTTTTGATAAATATTTTTATATAGGTATTACTTCGAAGATCGACGTTTATAGCTCGTTTTTGTAAATCAATACTATATTTTCTTTTCTTTATCTTTTACGGTTCAATTTAATCGCACAGATTTATGATTTTCAATTACATTTTTTTAAATATCTTGAAAAAAAATTTGTCAAAAGGACTTATCATGAAAAATAAATAAAAAAATCAAATTACAGTTTGTGCCTGTAAAACAATTTCATAAAGTTGTATTAAAATTGAAACGGTAACTTTTGTATTTTATAAATAAAAGAAACTAATTTATGAAAGTTATTGAAGAATTTTGCTATACTGAAAAAAAAATAGTAAATATTTTTACAAATTACGTGCCGAAGTCAGCTGGCATTGTGCCTGACGCGTTTGAAGTCACGTCGTGGCAAGGCAAGAAAATTGCGTCCCCCTTCCAATCAATGCACAGCCACGATATCATTGTGTATTCTTCAGATATTCTTCACAGCATTGAAAACGAAATTCTTCGTGAAGCATTTTAAGTAAAATTTTATTATAAAAGCTATAAGTAGGCATTTGAATTTGATACGTCAACTTACATCGGCTAATCGGCTTGTTTTAAAAAATAGAATTGATAACTTACACAGAGATGAGATATGCTAGAAGTGGAGGATGTATAAAGCATTTGTGTGTCTATTTCGACTGACTTCCCAATACGGAGGGTATTACTCTGTAGCAAGAATATTAAATGAAAAATCTCATTGATATTTTAAAGCAAAACGAAATAACCTTCCAATTATTAACAATAACGAGGCTTTTCAAAAAATTCCCATACATAAATGCTCGATTCATATTTGTGTTAGAAAAAAAAATCATGTATCTCATTTACTTAGTACGTAACGGAGTTTAATAGCTTCCGCCTCTCTGATGGTAAGGTAGAAGAATCCCGTGACAGAGTAGGTCTACTTACCAGAGTAGGGCTCAAGAACCTTATAATGATGTGCACTAAAAATTACGGTTTGGGTGGCTTACATAGCTAGATTTTATGGCCAGGTAGCATAAAGATCGCTGACTACTGTTAAACGATACTTGCAATAATTTGTTTTTAGTTTTGTTTAGGGTACACCCGTCGTGCCGTTTTGGTCAAGCAGTCATACATACCAAAGTCACTCGCAATATTTGGTCATGAACTAAATATTTCCAACAGCAAACAATTTACTTTCTAATATGCTTTTGATTCTTATATTTTATCCAGTGATATACAACAGAGGAAATATTTTGTTTCTTTTTATTTGAGAGTAATGCATTTTCATTTTATTATGCGGATGCATAGATTTAATCACGTTTATTTCATTTACAGTCTACATATCATATTCATTACGGCGTTCGCGGTCATAAACTCGATTCAATGAAATCTTTAAATTTATTCTTAATCAATAATATGATACTTGCTTGAATAAAAGAAATAATTTACATATCTTTTGGCTTATTCGTTCTTGTTTTGGATAAATATTTAATATAGCACAGGTGTGCCTATAAACTCTGTGTCGTATAACTCCGACCCAAATAAAACGTGTGCGTATTTTGGGTGATTGGTTTAGTAACATTCGATATTTACGAGGCAAGTTTTTTAAGTCAAAGTCAAATCTTTATTCAATATGGAACCATTACACATTCTTATTGATTGTCAAACAAACTACCACCGGTTCGGAAATCGAGCCCTGACTCAAGGAGAACCGGCGTAGAAACTCAACGGGATATTTAAAAAAAAATTACAATAAATTGTACAAATTTGTGCAAAAAACATCACATTTTATTGTTTAAAATAGCTTGAAGCGAACAGTTCATTACCAGGGTGTGTTATCATTGGAATTACAAAACTATGCTTATTCCTAGTATTTGTATTATGTAGTATCACAATTGTTTTACAAATATTTTTTTAATTTTATCAACGTACATAATATTTTTAAATATGTATTGAAAAAAAAACAATCATTACATTGATTTCAATAAATATTTTTCTTAGCGATTCTTTGGGGCACAGGTTATAGACCGCTTTCTTGAAATAAAATCGAATTAAAGAAAGTCCTGCTAAGATATCGTAGCAATTTTGATTTAACATGAAAGCCTTTACCTTAATCTACTTTTCTACATAATTTACGTGAATATTGAGGCAGAGCAGCTATAAAAAAAGGACGTTGTTGTCCCTTCCAACCTTCCTTAATCAACCCTTCCACATCCAAATAACTTTTTGTACGTAGCTACTAAACAAGTTAAATTTTAACAAAAAAATATGAACGACTTCATGATTGAAGTGTATATAAACATTTTGCGCAATATGCGTGCGCAAAAAACGTGCTGTCTGTTTCAATGAACGTGTTTTTTTCAATGTTAATAATTATAATAATAACTTTTATGTGAACGTAAACTGAGCTTTGAAAATGCCTGATTGCAATTTTTAAAAATGTTGACATTGAATTGCTTATTGTGGGTTATGCTTTAATATAGATATTTAGTTCGCGTACTTTGGGTAGGCTAATTTAAGTAGTAAAATTATGTCAAATATAGTTTAAGCCTATCTTCAATAGTCGAGACAGCGTTTCCATTTTAATGGCGTGAGATTGTGATTTTTAACGCCGACATTTTCTTAATTTATTAAATGTCCATTAAACTACTTTTAACAAAACTCTCCACTCACACTCCGAACTGAGTACCTCCTCCTTTTTGAAAGCCGGTCAAAAAATAATAATTATCAGTTACAGAAATCATTTCTTATTAGTTATAGAAGAATTGAAGTTAGATTTTAGTAAAATTTCACTTGTAAAGAACAAAAACTATTACTTGCTTTGCAGAGAGAGTAGTAGTTTTAAAGTTTTATTCCGAGTTGCCCTTAATTCTTATAAGTTTCATCATCTTCAGCCTGTGTTAGTCCACTGCTGGACAAAGACCTATGCCCATTTAACACATGGATCATCATACTTTTCAGAAAAATGGATGATCGGCCCAAATTGTCGTTGCTAACCAGAAATCATCGATAACAAAGATCACTCTTGTTTTAAAAGAGAAGAGCATAAAACAATTGAAGAGGGTTAACGATACACACTTGGGAGCGCACATGCCACTGAACAATACACAGACTCGTCTCGAGATCTCATACGAGTGGTATTTTATAGCGTATCATACGGAATTTCTCGGACGCTGAACAATGGCCGTTAATAATAACGATCATGCTTCAATAAACTTATTTGCATGACATGCCCGCAAACATGTTATTTTTATGTATTATAACTCATTTGTATAACTCGAGTATGTTCATTATTCATCCGAGTACCACAATGTAGTGTTATATTTGCGTTAAATTATATTATAAAATTAACATTTTAAATTTTTAATATACACACATAGATAAAATAAAACGTAAATGTATTTGGCATTTTGCCTTGATCATTGATAAATATTCTTTATCATTATATATCTATCGAAATCTCATTACAAATGTTTAATTTAAGGTGTTTCTTATTTGAACTTTATTAGGTATGAGAATTTGATCTTTCCGTTTTTATTAATTTAATCTTCCCAGTCTTCTTTAATATACAGGAACGACCCCAAAATTGAATGAAATTTGAAACGAACTAAATATACAAAGGCTATCTTAGAAAATAAAGTCTAGAAGGAATTTGATTATATGAGTTACGTATTTGGATAATTTCTTTTTGTAACATAATAGTCCGTTCAAAGTTGGGTGTTATAAAGTGAATTTGATGAAAATTTAACTTTTAATAATAATTTCTGAATTGATAGTGAAAACTGCAAAAACATTACATTTTTATAAGCGTTAACATGAGGTCAGTACACAGTTTAATATAGTAACCGTATCATTTTTTTTGTGTAAATAAATATAAAGCTTTCATACTATTTTTAAAATTTATACAATTACATAATTACATTGCACATTTATCCAAAGCGACCACACAAACTGTTTGGTTACTGATTAGTTACGTCGATTGCATTGTAAACTTGGTAGCGACGGCGCTTAACTAATGCTGCCAACATTATTACACGTGTAGCTTTATTGTTAATAAAACTTCAATATTAGTTGTTTTTTAAAAAACTTAATATGTTAAATGTATATTTATTTTTTTTTTTCGTGTCATACGTTTTAACTAGACACTTGAGCTTAATTGTAATGTTAAAATAATAAGACGACTCAAAATTATTATTTCACATTATATGGTTTATACAAAGAATTATTTCAAATAAAAGCGTTGTTCAAAAACTAGAAGACACCTCATTATATGTAAGTACGCTTATATTTAGTACATGTATATTAATAACTCCTATAATGAATATTACACCGATAGTTTCGCCATTAATCCGATTAGAGTTCACAATTAATCCTGATATCGTACGTCAAATTTCTGCATCCCAAAAGGTGTCCTCACCATCATCATCATCAGCCTGTGATAGTCCACTGCTGGAAATAGGCCTCCCCTAATACACCCCTATCCATTAGGGGTTTTTTTGACCGTATCCCACCACGCTGGTCCAATGCGGGTTGGTTTGGGGTTGCAAAAGGTGTCCTAGCATCGAAAAATTCTCAAAACTGTAATCTTGTACCAACCAATTGTTTGCATTACCAAATCAAGCAGAGTTATTTTCATAAGACGGCAAAAACATTTGACAAAGGGCATAAATGTAACATCTAAATGGTCGTTGTGCCTGGCCGTATAGTTATTACCACTGATGCTTTATGGAAATAGATCGTTTCAGTATAATAATCAAATGGCCGCCAAGTATACAATACTTGTTACAAAGCAGACTGGTGTTTCCTTATTAATGTGTGCAGACGACATTAATATAAACATGTTATAAAAAGAGTAAATATTTTTTATTGTACTCTATCAAAAAATGAAACATCGTTTTTAGATCACGTTTATTGGATAAATTGTTCAATTATTATTAACGTGATAAATTTTTTCACCTCCAAGAAAGTAAGTAGTTTCCAAGTAGACTAAAATTTCTTTAGGACTTATAATAAATAAATTACTTTACGGATTTTATCGCGTTTATTTTACATTTTAATTCCTGACGTTTCGAACACTTTCCAGCGGCCGTGGTCACGGGGTAGACTGAGATGTCATGGTCTTGTTGCCAGTGATGAAGCGGGTTCAGATCTTAGTTTTTATTAATTATATTTAATCTGTACTCCGACCATGCAAAACGAACTGATTTTATCTTTCAGCCAGCAGTGGTATTATGCTTGGTTTAAATTTTAATTTATTAATTATGGGATCCCAAGCAGGTGGTAGAACCCAACCATCTTCTCTATTGAAATTTGGATGTTTTTAATCTCAATAGCCTCACGGATCATCCTTGGTAGGAATCGGTGTTCTTTAGCGAGGATTTGTGGTCGATCAAATCTGATGTAATGGTTTGGGTGATTTAAGGTATGGTCACACACTGCCGACTTGTTGGGTCTTCTATGTTTGATGTCAGCTATATGTTCCTTCACGCGGGTTCTTAGTTGCTGCTTTGTTTGTCCAATATAAGAGAGGCCGCAGTCACAATCTAGCTTGTACACCTCTGGGTCTTTGTAGAGAATATTGCACTTGACAGGTGGTAGAATTGACCAATCTTCTTCAGCGCTTGAAATAAGTTTTGATTGAAGCCCGCCTCAAAATGTAGCCAATCTTGCGTTACGCCGCTCTCACAAACGGTAGAACAGCAGGTACTCGCTCCACCGTGGCTGCTTTCACCCGGTCACTGTGACGCTGCCGTGGCGCAGCGAGCTTGTTGTGTCGCAGTACTTGCTTAACATGTTGTAAGCTCAGCCGCCAGGTGTTCATCATCACAGATCCCTCGTGCTCTCTGAAACAAAGATTTGCCCACGGTAGCTAACTGGGATGGATGGTGGTGTGAATTGCCATTTAAATATTTATTTGTATGGGTGTGTTTCCTATACACAGTATGGCTCAAGGTGTTATCAGGATTGCGAATAACTAAAACATCAAGAAAAGCTAAAGAATTATTACTTTCAACTCCATAGTAAACTGTATTTTGAATTAATGGAGTTAAGGTGGTTTAAAATGCATTTATTTTTATCATATGGTAAGATGGTAAATGTATCATCCACATAGTGCTTATAAAATCTTGGATGAATGGGAGCAGTGAGTAGGGCCTTCCTCAAAGTCTTCCACTAAAAATGTCAGCAACAATAGAGACACACCAGGCAACCATCCTACACCATCCATCTGCATGTAGAACTCATCTTTCCACAATAAATAGCCAGATGTTAGGCAATGTTTTAGTAAAATGCATATTCTATTGAGGATGTATTTTCTCTAACTTTCTTGTTACAATATTGATGCAATTCTCTATAGGTATAGATGTAAACAAAGATTGAACATCAAAACTAACCATAGTTTCATTGTCAGCAAAATGTAGATGTTTTACCTCACTAACAAAATGGTATGAATCCTTTGTAAATGCGCTTGTTTGTCCCCTGAATGGTAAGAGGACTTTAATTAAATGTTGAGCCAATTTATAAGTAGGTGAGTCAATTTGGCCAACAATAGGGCGCAATGGAGCATTAGATTTGTGTATTTTAGGCAACCCATACAATTTTGGGGCTTGGGACATGAAGGTATTATCAATTTAACGTCAAGATTAAGTTTTTCAGAGTGCTTTTTAATAAGATCGCTACTTAATTTGAGCGTTTAGTAGGAGGGTCAGTTTTGACCATTCTATAAGTATTTTCATCCGAAAACAGTTCTTCTAATTTAGAATTATAATCTGACGTGTCCATAATCACCGTAGAATTACCTTTGTCCGCTCGGAGAATTGTTAGTTCTTTGTTGTTGCGTAAGTTGTTAAGGCAATAAGTTCATCCCCTTAGGAAGAATAGGTTTCGGCACTTTGCTTCGACGCAACATTGACGAAATATCTTGTCGGATAGCCTCCAAATCTTCCTTTTGCAATTGATTTTTGAACAAACAATCCTCCACACTACATACAATTTGCTCATACGGGATTTTTCGCGGTGCAATTGCGAAATTTAAACCTTTTGATAATACTTTCAACGTCGATTCATCCAGTGATTGTTGTGACAGATTACAAACCGCGCGTACGTCATTACTGCTGTCACTTTGGGAAAGTTGCGTTCCGTTTGAACGTTGTAACGATTCTTTAGGCTTAGATTTGTTTAATAATTTTTCGAATTTTATTATTTGTTTATTTTGCATTTATTATAAGTAGTTACTTCGTTTATTTAAAGTATTAATGCAATTTTCAAAATCGAATGGCGTTAAAATTGATTTAATATCACTGGATGAATTTTCAATGTGGGTATTTATGACGCACAGATCGGATCGGTGTTGTTGGATTACCCTCCTCAACAATATAATACTTGCCTGGTTTAAGATCTTGGCGCTACCACGAATGTCCTTTTTAGGTGATATCCGGACACACGTGGGGACGAGCTCGTTGTCCCTGCATTTCTTCATGAAATTCAGTGATGTTACATGTCTTGCGCTTAGTCAACAGACCATCCAACCGGCGAATTTTGTTTGCGGTTTCCAGTCCGTACTGGTACACATAATTATTTCTATTGCTTGCGCGAATATTATACATTATTAAATAAAATTACTTTACGGATTTTATCGCGTTTATTTTACATTTTAATTCCGACGTTTCGAACACTTTCCAGCGGCCGTGGTCACGGGGTAGACTGAGATGTCATGCGTCTTGTTGCCAGTGATGAAGCGGGGTTTCCAGATCTTAGTTTTTATTAATTATATTTAATCTGTACTCCGACCTATGCAAAACGAACTGATTTTATCTTTACAGCCACAGTGGTATTATGCTTGGGTTTAAATTTTAATTTATTAATTATGGGATCCCAAGCAGGTGGTAGAACCCAACCATCTTCTCTATTGAAATTTGGATGTTTTTAATCTCAATAGCCTCACGGATCATCCTTGGTAGGAATCGGTGTTCTTTAGCGAGATTTGTGGTCGATCAAATCTGATGTAATGTAAAATAAACGCGATAAAATCCGTAAAGTAATTTTATTTAATAATGTATAATATTCGCGCAAGCAATAGAAATAATTATGACTTATTATAATTTAATTATAGGCTGCCAAATATGACGTACATCAATTATATTATACATTATTTAAGACAACTTTTTAACCCTTATTACTTTATCATTTCCGTAAATATAACAATTAAAACTTGTCTTTACAGTCTTAGTCACTAAAATAAAAATAACAAATATTATTATGAAATAATATTACCATAAAAGAAACGCAAATAACTAGACGTTATAAAAGAGGTAAAAAGTTGACATACAAACATAGTAAGTAAAACATTTCTCGAATCTTACCGAAACCCTTAATTTACTGATACATTGCACCTGCACTTATTCAACTCTGACACATCTGGTGTTAATTCCAATTGCAATAGTAAAGTAGCACATTATCCGTATTCTGAGCGACTTTTATAAATAGCTGAAATATGTTTTTTTTTTATGAAAATGTATTTAGTGTTTATTTATTATTTTCAGTGTGGAGGGCTACGAATTAAGTGTTTCGGTTAAACGTGAGGTTTAACTCTATGCCACAAATTGGCTACAGATTAATGGAATCTTACACTCCATTTGTCATAGGTTTGAAGAATCAAATGAACTGGAATAAAATGTAACTCAGAGATAAGATATTACTAAGATCAGCATCACTTAAAATGGGGACAGCTTGTTGTGTGCGAGTTTGTCTCATACTTTTCAACATCCACACTAAGCTTTTTCACAACTAATTACTTATTTTTTACTTTGTGATGTCTCACTATTTTGCTTGTCTTTTTAACGTGGGGAAGTCCTCGTGGAGACAAGCAAAGACGGATTTCGTCGGAGTCGCACCGACTAAAACCACCACTCGTTGTTTTTTCCATTCGCAAAAGGGTGCGTTTTTAAATTCCTCCGTTAACTGACCAGCGGTGGTTGCCGGGGCCCTGGCCTATCAGGCTATCACGATTCCGAAATTTGTTTAAACTGATTATTACTTTGTCTTGACACAAACTTTTCCGCAACGGCGTTTCTAAAGTAAATATCTAAAATAATTTTTGCGTCACATGGGGCTAGACATATTTAAGAAATTTTAATAAATATTGATAACATGAAAGGCTACCTATCATATTTTAACAAAAAAAATATGACTAACTTCAAACATAGATAGATATGCGCTTGCGAACTATATTACAGAAGACTTAATGATGTACAATAACGTTAAACATACTTAAAGTGTATCTTTTACGGTTTCGGCAGCGTTTCCAATTTAATCGCATGAGGTTGTGATTTGTAATGCTGAACTTTTTTTTATTTCTCAAATATCTATTAAACTGCTTAACAAATTTTTTTAATCAAATACGAGCTAATACCTCTAGTTTAGAAAAAATCAAAATTGGATTACTAGGTGCGGACAACAAGGTAGCACATTTAAAAAAATGACATACGCTTTAAATTGTCTTCTTTAGGAAGTCCGTCAATAAATCCCTCTGTGATTTAATACGTAATATCTTAAATACAGCAAAATTTCTTTGATTATTTTATAGCAATGTTTTATACTGTTAGGTACCCACGCGTGTAAAGAAATAATATTACACAGTAACTTTTTAAATATATATAATAAACAAAAGAAATCACCTATTATTTAATGGGCAAACATCGCTTTGACAAAATGCATTAACCTAATGCGTCCATTGTAAATTATACTTTTTTAAATATAATATAAAAAGTTGAGATATGCTTAAGTTTTTATTGTATGGATCTTTTTTAATACTCAATGTAGACTTCTGAAACTGATATCTGCAGATACAAGTCCTCTGACTATTACTGCTGATGTTTTTTTGTCTTTTTTTAAATTCGAAGGTCCTATTTAAATAATTTTCATTTCTCTGTTCGTGAAAGATGGCTGTTCAAACTTTTTCCGGCGATACATTTAAGAAGGCACTTTGAAAAGTTTTGGAGTGAACTTAAGAAACTTCCAATTAAGGGTCCTTGAAAGTTTTATTTTAAACTTTTTTATGAAGTTTGAAATGAGAATCTCTCATAAGAACAAAGAAAACTTGAAAAATTTTAATTTTCTGTTTTCTGTTTCTCGATTAAATTTTCTAACATTTACATTTTCTTCTGGTCATAATTAAAATTATTGACGCATTTTTTTTGCCTAAATTTATTTTTTTTTAATATTGACATTTTATTAAATAAAATGACTTTACGGATTTTATCGATAGGTTTATTTTACATTTTTTGAATTCCCGACGTTTCGAGCACTTTCCAATTCAACCATTCAACCATCTTTTATATTTAAGAAGGTGATTTGGATGTTTTCTAATCTCAATAGCCTCACGGATCATCCTTGGTAGGAATCGGTGTTCTTTAGCGAGGATTTGTGGCCGATCAAATCTGATGTAATGGTTTGGGTGATTTAATGTATGGTCACACACTGCCGACTTGTTGGGTCTTTTATGTTTGATGTCAGCTATATGTTTCCTTCACGCGGGTTTTTATTGCTCGCTCTGTTTGTCCAATATAAGAGAGGCCGCAGTCACAATCTAGCTCGTACACTCCCGGATCCTGTAGAGGAATATTGCACTTGACAGGTGGTAGAATTTACTTTAAGAGAATTTAATTAAGCCCGCCTCAAAATGTAGCCAATCTTGTCATTTACGCCTCTCTAAAGGTAGAACAGCAGGTACTCGCTCCACTGTGGCTGCCTTCACACGGTCACTGTGACGCTGCCGTGCGCAGCAAACTTGTTGTCTCGCAACACTTGCTTAACATGGTGTAGCACACCCGCCAGGTGTGCATCACCTTATCATAAAAATACGGTCACATTTACAATTAAACTCCTAAGTGTTTAATAGATAATCCAGAAAAAAAATTGGTTTCTGGAACTTCCTTTTGTTTCAACGCTACGTGAGTGGGTGATAAATGTTGATTTGTTTAATTTTATCACAATATTTGTAATTCATGGAATAACACTTTCATACAGTTATACTCGTATAGCTACGATGGAGCCATTATTCCTCCCATCTTGGCACCCTTGATACAGTTTTTGACGTAGTTGATAAAAAATATAAATGGTGTCAAGAACTTTTATATAAATATTTCACATGAATTTCACATCTATAAAGAACCCCCAAAGGACATAATTTCTAACCCCTGTCGCATTAAGGTAATTAACAGTCCTTATCTTAAAATTCTATAAATTATGTGAGGTCGCGTAAATTCGAATAATTATTTGTTAATGACCCTAATTATATGCTTATAATAAGCAATCTGAACTACAATAGACTAAAATAAGTAATAGTCACTGACAACATAGGCTTTTATAATATATTTTTATTACTATAACTATTTAAAAATGTTGTTTGTCATGGAGCTGTTTAACCAAACGTTATAATTTTTTAAAAGTTTCGTCGCATGGAATTTATATTTTGTTAAGTAGATCCCCATCAATGTTGTATATCATTTTTTGCTTTTAATAGCAAAAGACTAGAGAATAGTTTTATAGTCATTTATAGGTTTTTATAGGTAGAGTCAGGTAATTAAATAAAATATGTTTTAACACTACTGCTATCCTTTTTTATGTTAATATTAGTTTAATTAAAAGCAAAAGGTTTTAGGTACTGTAACGTGAATGTAAATAGAAACCCAGACAAACATGCTATCTATAATATCAACAACAAATTAAGGAGTAAATTAAAATATTATTAACAACATTTTCAATCAAAGCCAAAGCCAAATATCTTTAATCAATGTGGAAAGCATTACACTTTCTTATTAATTATCATCTGATCTAAGAAGAGCCGACGTAAGAAAGTCAACGGGACTCTTTTTATTTCAATATACAGGTTACAAATCACTACATTTGGTAAAAATAGTAACGTTACCCTACAATGAAGTGAAATAAAATAGGTTACTTATCTTAAAATCCGTTTTTGTACTGGTCACAACAGGAAATAAAAAGTGGTTTTCAGGGTAAAAGACTTTTTTATAAACAATAACCTTATAAATAAAGAAAATCTCCCTGAGAAACACTATTTTTCTTGATGTTTCCAACTGAAAATGGAGTCAATCATCAATCCGAGGTCTTTCACGCTATCGCTATAAAGAATAGTCTAGCTACCAAATTGACTTGATGGGAGTTTGTGTATTACTCACAAGACATGCGATTTATCTCAAATCAATTATGAGAAATCAATGAAACTATAGGTCCGGTGAATATGAATTTACACAGAGTACACCAAGACTCAACGTACGTCGTAAAAGTTATAGTATTGAAATATTTTTTGAACGCATTGATAATTATAATGAAGCGAGTTTTTACTCCACTACTATCGTTGAAAATAAAGGCTTTTCTTTTCTACCAGTGGTTAGAAATTTTTCTGAATTTAATAAATTCTCGTCTGAATTTTTCGTTTTTAAAATGCTCTTTACTTAAATACTGTAAGTAGAAGTAATATAGTAAATTGTTTACTGTCTTCGTAGTCTCGTGGTATTGGCTTGCGCTTTTGAAACTGGAGGTCGTTGTTTCGAAGAGGGAGGGCACCTGTGTTTGCGCGTACATTTGTGCACCATAATATCTCCTGTGCAGTTGGCTGATCTATAAAATAGATCAGCCGCCTTAATTGGTATCGACTAAGAAGACATTACTACTTTAGTAAACAAATGGATGAAACCAATGTATCGCATAAGTGGCATTAAATGTTATGATACACTTGTGTAAATGGTTCTTCACTTTTTTGCTAGTAATATATAAAGAGACCTTATATTAAAAAAAAATCACTTACACACTTTGTTTCTTGGTAGTATAGTGGTTTACCAAAAATTATCATGTATAACCATATCCATAAAATATTGCAGGTTTTAAGTTAAAATACATAAAAATAAGCAACAGATTGATTAACACTCATATAATATTATTTAACCGACCTTCAAATTAATCTTAAAAAAATCTAAAAATTAATCTCACTATCACTCCTGCTTAAATCTTTCTTCACTCCTTTCTAGGCGCATTCTTTAATTATTTTTAAACAAGGTTAAAGAGATATAATAAAGAGCTAGATAAAAAGAGATATCAATAACAATTTCAGCTTTTTATAGTTGTATTTTTTTTATGTTATGTATATACAATTGTATTTCATCATCATCATAAGCCTGTGTTATATTTCATCATCATCATAAGTCCACTGCTGGACATAAGCCTTCCTTATGCAAGTCTTCTCCATTAGGAGGTTTTTGGACCGTATCCCACCACACTGGTCCAATGCGGGTTGAAGTCTCGGACCGACTTTTTACATACCCATCTTACGCACGGTTCATTTTACTTTTTCAAATTACAAATTGTCCCAACCAACCACAAAACAACGATAACACAAAGTTGGTTCCCCAAGGACCATAATCGCTGGGCCGCGGAGACACTTTTAGTTACTATAAGATTTTTATAACCGACGCTTGTTTGTTTGAAACTGTTTCCAGCGACCATAGTCACGGAACAGGCTAACTTGAAATTGTCTACACCTCTTAGTTAGTCCGAGCTAAGGTCTTATTTTAATATTTTTTTCATATTTATTAATAAATTTTAAATTATACTTAAGTCAAAATAAACTAAAAGTGCCAGAATTTTCAATAGTTTTGATGATTGATACTGGTGTCCATTTTATAGATAATTGGATATCAAGCAGATGATGTTCGGTCCAAAAGTCTCCAAATCTGAAAATCTTTTGGACAGCTTAGGCGATTTTCTTCCTGCATATATTAAATAAGACCAGTGAGCTATCATTACTGTTTTAAAATTTATAAGTTTATTTAGAAATAGTAGGATGTGTACTTAAGTTACAATATGAAGTTCTGTCAATCACACAAGTAAAATAAAAGTCATCATTTAACGGAAGTAGAATATTATTATATAAATAAATAAGCATAAGCTAGTAATCTTAGAATAAAATACATCATAAATCGTAATTTGAGAGAAGTATTAGAGTACGCCAGTCTTTTAATAAGTTACTTATTTTTGCTTATTTCCACTTAATTTCGTAGGGTAGTACCTACGCTTGTCCCCATGTGGCACGAGAATTTATTGAGGCAATTACTTTTGAAACACCGTTACCGAAAAGATTGCCTCACTGGTATAGGACTTTTAGAAGCAATGGACATTGTAGCTAGGTCACAAGCATTTTAATTTATTTATGTATTAGTGAAATTAAAGTAAGGTGAGATAATACGATAAATACGGTAAATTGATTTGTGTCATAATACAGTTGCAGCTTAATATATAGTGATCGTTTTACGATAATTTGATAGAAAAATATACGCACATAAATCACGCACATGAACTTCTGAGATTATTTTTAAGATTCTTAGTATAAACTACTTAGGATATAGCGCACATAAAATATAACTTTTTTCTCCTAATATTACAGTTGTTAAGTTTTAACTTTTGATAAAATTTGTATTCTCGTTTACTTCAGCCTGGTTAAGTATTTCGCTAAATCTTTAGCGTCAAATTCAATTTTTTTCAAATTCAAATATCTTTATTCAATATAAGTGTAACACTGCTTATTGATTGTCAGGACACTACCACCGGTTCGGAATAGGACGCCTCCGACCTGAGAAGAACCAGGAAAGAAACTCAGCGGGCCTATTTTGTCATCTCTTAAAATAATCAAATATATACATATAAATTTTCTTATGAGCTACATACAGTACTATCATACGTATATTATACTGAAAAAGCCTGGAGCGAGCATTCTATTACCAGGCTGGTTATCATTTATAAATCTCATTTATGTCATAATAACCTTTAACACATAAACGTTCCTTTATACTTTTTAAATTTTTTAACAGTTAAATTCTGAACGTTTACTGGATTCTGTTGTAAAAGCGTATACATTGTCCCATAAAGATTTACTTATTCTTCGCAGTCTAGTTGCTCATATAGTCATGAACAGTATTTCTTTAATTCCAAACTGATTTTTATAAGTCTTATCATAATGTATAAATATTTAGTTCTTCATAATGTGAGTCAATATTATATTATATTATATTTACAAAAAGTTTAGTGTGCTTAAAGGCCTTGCAACCTTACTTAAACTTTAAGTTAAACAATTAAACTTCTTAGCGCAAAACATGTGTTGAAAACACGGAAGAACAAAGTCGAAACTTTAATATTGCAAAATTATCCTTAATCAAAATATTTGGCCTATGTCAAGCAGTAGACTATCACAGGCTGATGATGATGAAGACTGTTTTTTTAGTATAAGGGACACCGGTCACTGATATCACGACAATATAAGTTCTACCTCGGTTTGTGTGTTCATAACCTAAACTATCTTATAGCTTCTTAATATATGTTTTGAAAAGCTATAAGATATTTAAGTTATATATGTTTTTGATCTACATTGAATCAACAATTTATCATTTGTAACAAACTACACGACGATTTATATTGTACTTATTTAAATGCTTATTAAGTGCCTCGTAACATTTTTGTAGTTTACATGCTAAAAAAAGTCAATTCCCGTCTTTCGGATCAGTACCTATGGCGTGGTAGATTCTGCGGGAAGTAAAGAGGAACCTGCTTGACCTAAGAGTAAGATTTATGTGATTCCTTTTTCTAATTTATAGTTAACTATTTGTTAGCTACTTTTTAATTATATATATATCACACATTCGAAGGGCGTGTGCTTTAGAAATTAAAGGTGGTCGGTGAGTTCGAATTCTGCAGGACCTAAAACAACTTTTCATTGTTTGTTTTCAATTGGATAATGAAATGCGGGCTGATCACCGATTGCCGTAAAGTAAGATGTTCTATGCGTCGAATGGGCATGTAAAAGTCGGTTCTTAGCCTCATCTCTCGGTCGTGTCGGTTATCCATCCCACTGGGCTTTGGTAGTGACAAAGCGAATAGGGAGTACACCTGTGTTGCGCGTGCACTTGTGCGCTGATATCTCCTGCAGTTGGTTTACTCTTGCGACTAGCTATTCAACTGGGAGGACATTCACTTATTATTATTATTATTATTGTGTGTTAAAACTTTAAGTGTGATAGAATATTTGACCTCCTTTTTAGGCTTTTTAAAATAAAAGTAGTATATAACTAAATCAAACCATTATCATGTATAAGATTTTACCTTAGTGGCTCACCTCATTGTTCTTTTTTTATTTAAATCTATATAATTAAATACTAGTCAATTGTTTTTGAGAGCTGCATAAATCAATATTAAATGACATAAATTATACCGAAGCAGGTGCCGAGTAAACGAGATGGTACATTAATAATTATTTAGATTGTAGACACTCAAAATTTGTTAGATTAAATCGTGCAGTCTTAAAAAAAATATTGTATACTACATAAATATACAGGAATAAGTGGTCACAAATATTTTTTTCTGTTAGAGATAATATTGACGGTTATGTAATATTAATTATAGTTACATAATAAATAACCATATCATGTTATGCATTTAATTTCATGGTCCTCTTTTCAGTAATATTATAGGTAGTTCTTGTTCGAAGTTCGGTATTCTCCATGACGATTAACTGCCATTTAAAATTATTCTAATGGTGTGAATTATCTAATGTGCCCATACTTATTCATCCTTTTGACTTTTTTTTTCTTTCGCTACAAGTTATAGCCTTAGCATACGAAATCATCGCTTCACCATCCTTCAATTAAAATAGTAATTATTGTCATTTTCTCTTGAATAGTAATTATTAATATAATTTCAGAAGATCAATAAGTACTTAAGACCATTTTAAGTTTTCCCAAAATACATAGAATTACGAGATCAATCAAATACTGGAACAGTATTCTACTAATTGTGCTACAAAATTGTTTTCCATTATTACCGCTTGGCGTAAGTGACTGCAAATTGGAACAGTGCCAACCTTTTCAGCGGCAAAATTACAAAGGCAGCGATATTGCGAAAATTGCTTTTATGACCAGAACGGTCATCAATGGTTGTGTCAATACACACATTTTTCCAGGGAATCTACACATTTTTACACTTCAATGTTGTTTTTTCCTATTTTCTAGTTATAATCGTATAAGAACAATAATATATAAATATTCTTTTCCTAATTTACTTTAAGAAGGATATCCTGCTATGCGTAGAGGAACATATCACTTTAATTTTAATATGTTAGTTGAAATTAAGTCAAAGACCTGATATGCAATATTAATTTCAAAAATGAATATTTATTTCTGTTCAATTACTTTTTAATGTCATAATTCTCCCATTACCAACAAAAACTGTATGCGATTAAAACAGCACCATCTTTTGACATACACAAGCCTATCAATTGATATTTCCAACGGTCGGTATCGTCTGGAACTAACATGCGACTTTAAATAGTTTTAAACTATCCTATTGACCCAGTTGGACCAAAAAACACATGGTGAGTAAATATTATTAAAATGGATTAAGCACTTTAGGATTTTTTGGTTATTTGTGGGACAAAGAAAATATATACATATTAAGATAATATCTTTTAATGTACGCACAAGTGCGAAGGAGAATTTATATATAGTAATTATTTACTGTTTGTGGTGGCACAGCTGAAGGCTCTCTCTCTGATGCGGTCGTGGTTCGTGGTAATATCAGTGAATTATGTAGAGCTTCTCACATGTGTGTAACATTACTCACTTCTCTGCTTGTTATGAACATTGGACGCAAAATGACGATAAAAAAGTATGTAAAGAAAAGATAAGTAAATAGAATAGTTAAACGTATTTAAACCGATATTTAAGTACGTTTTTAAAGCTTTTTCGTATATTCATGTCAATGAAAACACAAAGGTTTTATTTAATTATAAAATACATTCACTATGAGTTAAAAAATTTTATGTCCCATTTACAAAAACGAAGCAATATAAAAATTACAATAAGTTTATACTTATAAATATCATGGACGTATCATTGTTGAATAAACTTTACATCAACGACTTCAAACGAAGAACAAACTTGACCGCAAAATGAGAATTTGACTTAGTTCTTGGTAAAATACCATTAATCTTAACCATTAACTTTCGCTCACATAGTTTCTGGGCCTTTTGAGATTAGGAATATAAATTGCTTTCTATATTTTATACTAATCGGAGGACTATAAATATGATATTAATAAATGAATATGGTCATTAATATAACTGAAAAATAATATAATCTTGTTTATCAAAAATGATACCCTTATTACATTCTCAAGTCACGCCATCAAGTCACGTTTGGTTGACTACAAAGTTTGCATGATGGTATCATCACGCTCTCCGGCCAGCGCCAGGAAACGCAGCGTAAGGCGTCAAAAATGCACCGCCGCATGACACGGAAGTTGCATCTCATTTACTAGGTAATTGTATAACACTGGATAAGGTACTCTTAAAATAGGAAAACCCTACTGTTTATACACAACTGCTATGCTTTTGCTGAAATAAGTACCGTTTTGGCCCAGGTGGTCCCCTGTTAAAAGAAGGTAGGCCACCTTTAAATATTATAAATACATAATTTTATCGCAATAAATGTCCAATAAGAAATATTAATAAGTAATTGCAGAGAGTAGCTTCTCATAAATATCAATTAACACCAGTTCTTGACAAATTGATGAAGAGCTGACCTTCGTGGCGGTATATTTTATACGCTGCGATAAAGTTATACTTGTTTTTGGTAATTAATTTTCTTTTGAAATGTTTCTTCGGGTCTTTTGCTTTCATTGAACTTGTATTATTTCTTGAAAATCGTTTACATTTAACGTTATATAATTGACGTACATACATTTAACTTGGTTATGTTATATAAGTTCAGACCAACTGTAGTAGGTTTCGTATTTGTAATGACTTTTGATATACAACATTTTTTTTCAGTTATTATTGATGTCTATATTTACATATTAATACTATATCTAAAGTCATCCGATGAGTATTAAGTAAATTTTAAAATATTACCCAATATGACCTCAGAATTTTGCAAAATTACAAAGATTATTTTCTCAATTTTTTTAATTGATTATCAGTCGGGGCGGGATTCTAATCCAACTAGATTTCCCCGATTAACAGTTTTATACGCAGAGTAAAATATTCGATAATTGGCATCTGATCTCCATATCCCAAAGGGTAAATTGCACGAGATTAATGGAATGAATGGTGGTAAAAATTTGTAAAGCAGTGACCAAATAGTATAACTAGCTTCGCCCTGCGGTTTTAGCGCGTGGTGATTGTAATTTGTGTTTAAAAGCGTTGCACATGAAATATTTACAAAGACTTCACGGCTCGTACCTTTTCGCGCCGAAGGCCAATTTTTTCTTCTTTCATGATACTTTTTATCATATTTACCACCAGATGGACTTTTATTATCAAAATCCACCTGGTCGTTCCGGGATAAAAAAGTAACAAACATCCCTACATACAAATTTTTGCATCTATAATATTAGTACGATAAAGTTTGTCCAAATGTTATATGGTTGCTTCTGTTTGCAAAACATACTTGATAAAAGCTCTTTTAACCTATTCTTTTCTTACTGTTACTGGTATCTGTACAAAAGAAACTAAATTAAGACTGCAAGTTCCTTTTTTGACTGCAGACTGCAGTTGCAGTGCAACTTAGAGGAATATACATAAACAGATGTTAAAAAGCCGGCAATATTTTCTGCGGTTTGTTATAAAATTTATGGCGGACTGGAAGTAATAAACTTAATTTCTTTGTAAAAAGAAAATTTTTATTTTGTTTTTCATCCTTTATCTAACTAAAATAAACATGGAATATATGTTAAAAGATTTCGTAGATACAGCATTTACAAAACTTGATAGTCGCTGAGCTGAAATGTATGTGACAATCAATCAATAAGAACGCTAGACATATGACGACGTAATGGTGCTATCGATAGCATTGTTCAGATAGAGGGCTTATTTAGCTGTGTATCGAACATAGTGATAATATATTGGGTGAATACTGCAGTATTTAAATATTTAATAACCTATTTTTTTAACGCACAGTATTGTTTACGACTGAAGGAACAGTTGCTGAGAAAATGTATTGTTTTATAAAGAGTGGATATAAATTGCAAAAGCAATTTTTGTTTCATCTGTCTTTATAATGAAACCACTGAAATTGCTGGCACCGTCCCAGGTTACACGTGCGTCATTAGTTTATTTTTTATAATTTTTATTTATCGTATTTTATCAACAAATAAATGAAAACATAACATTTTGTAAAATAATCAGGTGTTTTTAAGTACAATGTCATAGTCATAGTGGTTTGTTATATTTGTGGTGTATATTAGAACCATATCATCTTTGCGCTAAAGTATTACACTAATTGAAATGTAAACAAACTAGTCTGCACCTCAACCAATGCCTTGAAAATAACCTATGCTGACTCGACGTAGTGTTTACAAGACAATGTAAGTACAAAGACAATATCATCAGCCCTATCCATTAGGGGTTTGACCGTATCCACCACGCTGGTCTAATGCGGGTTGGTGGTGGACCGACTTTTTTACATGCCCATCCGACGCATGGATCATCTTACTTTTCAGACAATTGGGTGATCGCCAAATTGCCTAACCAACTAGGGAAACAACAATGAAAAATTTGTTGAGTCCCCTGCAGGATTCGAACCCACGACCTCGGTTTCTAAAGCACACGCCCATACCACTAGGCTACGGAGGTCAGCCAAATACACATGAGATTTAATAGTACACACAAGCACTCCTCTCTTCTCGACTTTCAAAGTCGTATAGTACGGATAACAGACACGTGACGGGAAGTGATCAGGTGCAGGACCGACGATTTACCATCTCATAGACATATGGATCATCTTACACTGTGATTAATTGCTTATATCAATAAATTCATTATGATTAATATTACGACATTTCAAGTAAAGCTTTGGAATGTAATCTACTAGCACTTATTATCCTTAAGCCTATGTTTTAATAATTATTAGAAAAAGTTGACATAGTATGTGTACCATATCAAAAATTTTTACTACTATGTGTTCAAAGAATATTAACAAATTTCTCACAATACTCAACTTTCATATGATTGAATTTATTATTTAACGGTCTTTAATAAATGTTACCTATTTTAGGTTTAAGATAGGTTTCACGAGATACAGGTAGTATTCGTAATAATAATTATGCTGCAATAATGTCTTAACATTACGATAGCATAATTTAAATTACAATTCTAAAATTGAATAACCATGCTGTGTGTTAATGCTTTTTTATAGAGCTAAATGGTCAGACGCGATGACTTGTAGGCATTTATCTCCATAAATCACGAGGAAACCAATAAGTTTAGGGGAATGATAGATGTCAGATACGACAAAGCTTTTTCAGGTGCCGACGTTCTTCCTCCTTGGGTAGTTGTATATCCGATTTAAACGGTACGAGATGATTGACATATCTTTTGTAGTGACAAATGGCTCTTCCTTTGCATAAAGAATCATAAATCAATTCATTATAGTCGGTCTGCTAACGATCTCGTTTACTTCTTTGTTTTAGAAATATATAGTTACATGACAAAGTAAGTAAACTACTTTTTTAGAAAAAGAATTACGTCTCCAACACTACTATCATCGTTAACATATTTACGTTATTATTTTGAGGCTAGCCTAGGTAAAAAACAATATTTATTTAGTTTGATTTCGAGCTTCTCAAAATTCCATTACTTTCTAATTACGATCTATTAAAAACCTACTATGGAATTGAACCATTGGTGGATTCTATTAATCTAGATGAGAATCAGCATGAACGTCATAATTTTAGACCACCTTCCTAACAAGGAGCACAACACGGAGTGTTCAAAACCTGTATTATTTGTGAACCCTTTCGGTAACTTTGTACGTAACGTATTTGTTAGACTTAATATCTACAATAAAAAAGCACGAGTATGATTATCTACACATTAAGAAAAATATATAGTAATCATTCTAATTTAAATGGATTATTCAGTTCAATCAGGAAATACAAAATAAAATTTTGTATTTACATTACCTCAGGTATTTAGTTCTAATTGCATAAATACATTATTTCTTATGAACATCAAACCTCAAATTAAATATTAATTTGGAAAGATTAAATATGAATTGCTAAGAAGTTTTAGGTAATGAACCTATAAAGGCAAACAAGCTGAGAAGAGGCATCTCGCCGAGGTCGCGAAGGTAAATTTAGTTGCACTTATACCAATCACATCATCAGCCTGTGATAGTCCACTGCTGAACATAGGCCTCCCTAAACAGCACCCTGTCCATTAAGGGTTTTGGATCGTATCCAACCACGCTGGTCCCATGCAGGCTGGTGGGTGGACCGGCTAATTACTTGCCCATCCGATGTATGGATCATCTTACTTTTCAGACAATTCGGAGACAATCGGCCGAAATTGCCCTTACCAACTAGGAAACAACAATTAAAATTTGTGGAGTCCTGCAGGATTAGAACCAACAACCTCCGGTTTCTAAAGCACACGCCCTACTATTAGCCTACTGAGGCACTAATACAATAATATGTTGAAAACACTGCTTGGTTATGCACGAAGTCTAATGTTATTGTAATAGTTTTGTTTATTGTATAACTTTTTAACACCTATATGTTTTAGTAAATATCTGGAAAGGTCAAGACGTTGTTCAGGATAATAAATTACTTTACACATCTTAGTAAAATTAAAAATTTTAAGAGGTTTTTAACGATACAATTTTTGTGATTTCTACAAAATTTAACCCTTTCCGTGATATTTGACTTGAAAGATTTTTTTTCATTCTAGTTTGAGTGAATCCGAACAAATTTGAAAGCTCATAAAGGCTTATTAAAAGTACATGTGTTATACACGAAGGAGAAATAATTCTAACCTTTTCGTTAAACAAATTATATTATGCAAAAACTTTCGAAGACTGAAGATGGGTCGTGGCCGAATAGTTTATTAAAAAAAACTAGTTCAATAGATTTTTATATAAGTATTTAAAAAAATGACATAAGGTTATTTTACAAATGGAATAACGATTTCACTATGTAAATAAATGGTTTTTTCAATTTATAAAGTCAAACTTACTTTTGTTTCTGCGGCCGGATAATGTTTTAAGTGAAATATAGTAACTTTACCTGTATGTTAGCAAGGCATGGAATTTGCGCTTCGTACAGCAATAAATTGTTATCCAAGAATGTTTATCCGTCTAGCAATCAATCATAGAGATTTATGATCCAATATTCTGAGTGTTCAGATAATTGCATCTGCGCTGATTTACAATAAAGATATTACCAATTAACAGTGGTCGTTTGAGGAATCGTAATATATTATGTTGTTTTGATACACCCCATATTATGTATTTCTACCTATTTATTTTGAATGTTATCTTCCGGATAGTTCTTGTATAAAAGGTGATTTGTGCGCAAATGTAAGTTCAAAGTTAATACTTAAAAATTCAATTATATTTCAATTAAAAATGAACAACCTGAGGGATAACTTCTGTGCAAACAAAAGGATATATAGTATTTGCATACACACGTACGCTTTGCACCAGAAATAAATTATGCAATAATATTGTTTGTTAAAAAATGAAAAAAATTACGTTTAAAAATGCAAGGAAGTAATGAAACTAAGCAAAAAATCTTGAATCCCACTTTTTTGAATTTTTCGCATTTGTTCTATATATTTCTTTTACTACGTCTAGGACTCTTTCCAGCGTCTTTATCGATAAGATGGGATATTCCATCTTAGTCTGCCCAAGATAAAAAAAAGTGGATGCACAACGTATAGCAATCGTCTAAATGAAAAAAGTATTAACAATAAATTGATCGTCGAGAATTTTTTTTTTCACTAGTCTACAAAATAAATCTTTAATCAACAAATTGTATGTAAGCTTATATATGTTCGTACTTCCCTGCTTTCTGAAATTGTTATGCTTTTTAGCACGTCAAACAATCTTAATTGGAAATAGTTTCACATGATCTGAAGGAGAATGGGCATGATATGTTTATAGCCTACTAAATGACCTCACTTGATTGATAATTTTATGTGCAAGAAGCCCACTATGTGCAATAAATTTATTGGAACTAACGATATATTTTTTTATCACAACAATAAATATCGTATTTTTAAGATTATTTTCTTAAGAGGCTTATAACCATTTTGGTGTCATAAATATTAAAAAAATATTACCACTCACAGAAGAAAGTCCAATACTTTTTTAACTTTTTAGAAGTATGAACTTTGAGAAGGCTGAAGCATATGCCTGACAAAATATACGTCCTTAAAATTTTGTACCTCCGCAATAACTAAACTATAAATTTTAAAAGCTTTTCACCACAATTTCTCTTTATAAACTTGCGAAGTTGCAAAGAAGGCTCATAATAGGCAAAAGCATTTTTCTTTTTATAGGGGTAATTAGAATTATTTCGTTGAATGTAATAAATGTAAAGGATACACTTAACTTACATTCTAGCAGCAGCTGCCGAATAGTCATATAATTTTTGAAAGCCTTTTCTTTCTCTTGCACATTGTAAGGTGCAACAAATTTCATAAAGTATAAATATAAATATATAGGCATATGAATTACAATCTCGTTTTCACGTCGTATAACGGCGTTTATTCAAAAATCATTAAGGTCAAAAATCGGCACTGACTATGAGTGTAACACAATGGTCCATTTCTTACTGCACATGAGGTGCTAAACATGATTTAGATCTGGGTAATGGGTAGAATAGCGTAGAGTCATGCGTAAGTAGCGTAGAGAGATGACGTCACACATATATGGCGTCTTAAGCTGAATTTGGAAAATTGGTAAGCACCTTTTTTGTGCAGAGGACCGTCTGTGGAAATTCTACCACGGTGTGGTATATGTGTACGATTGTCTTCGAGAATAAATGACATCGAAGCAGGTGCGCATTAAACGAGATTGTACATTAACGATTAATTTGACTTACCCTCAAAATTTGTTGACTTAAATTATGCAAAATAAAAAAAAATATATTTTTTTTTTCTGAAAGAGATAATATTAACGGTTATGTAACATTAATTATAGTTATATATTTAATTACCAAATCATGTTATAAATTTAATTTCATGTTCCTATTATTAGTAATATTATAGGTAGTTTTTATTCGAAGTTTGCTATTCTTCATGACAATATACCGTCATTTAAAATTATTCTAATAATGTCAATGATCCAATGTACACTTATTCATCCTAAAGACCCTTTTCGGAAAGCATCGCTTCACCATCTTTCACTTATTTCTTTTCTCATGGGTAGTAATTATTATATAATAAAATTTCAGTAGATCAATAAGTATATTTAACGACATTTAAGCAGAATGTTTTCCCAAATCAAGTAGAATTAACGAGAGTCAATCATAAATACTGGAACAGTATTCTACCAACTGTGCTACAAAATTGTTTTCCATTAATACTGCTTGGCGCAAGTGAGTGCTAAATTGGCCCAATGCCTACCTTTTCAGCGGCAAAATTACAAAGACAGTGATATTGCGAAAATTGCTTCGGGCTCTCACTTTTGTCATTCAATACAAAGTCGCCTCGTCATCGACGGCAGTGTCATAAACACTTTTTCCAGCGAACATGCACAGTTTTTTATGCTTTAATGTTGTTTTTTTTTCTTTTTAGTTTTATTCATATGAGAACAATAATAAATATTCTTTTCCTAATGTACTTTAAAATTATATAAAAACAACACTGCTATTTTTCAAAACGTAAACTTTCTTTATTAATTATTAATTTAAATTTTCGTTATTTATATTTGAGGTAAATGTTTTATCTTAAAATATTTTATTATTAACTTATACTTACTGAGCCTCAGTTTAAAAAAACACTTCACAAACTAAAAAAAAACAAACAACCTTTAAGCTCATCAGAAAAATAAAATTCATTAATAATTTTTTTTTTTAATAATAAAGGCGCTATCAATTACAACCTAATTAACACTGTGACACAATTCCTCTCTTAAAAATCTAGAGTTATAAATACCCTTAAATATACGAAGCAACACATAAATCAACTGTCGCATAATAATAACCGTGTAATCATATTGTTAAATTAACATTGCAATATTTAAACTGTCACATTATTACCGCCATTAAATAGCAGAGAGCCTATGAGAGAAGTCTTTCCTTTGTAGCGTTCAAGCGCAGGTGGCTGAGTAATTATAATATTATATTATTAATCCAATCTCGGGGATGCCGATTTGTGCATGACATTGTATTCGTAATAATTAAATACAATATGACCTAATAGCGTAATAATAGCCTATATTACCTTATTAAATAACTTCCCACTAAACAAAGGAAACAACATCGGAAATTAATACATAATTCATTCCAACATTAGATTTTATTTGTTACAAATAACTTGATATTTCAAATATAAAGTACATATATATAGTTACCTTTAATAAAAAAAAAGATTTGTTACTGAGAACTTCATTGCGACTAGTAAGTTATTGAGATATTTTGAATTAATACATCATTTTTTTTAATCTCTAGCAATTTTATTTTATGCTTAAATTTTGAAAATTATTATGCTTTTTTTATTCTCAGTTTTATATTAAAACCGAAAAAATAATTTTGATTTTTTATTTGCATGATTTTAAAAGAACGAAGAAGTTTAGTTTGATATCATGCGTCGCAAGCGTTGGGAAACAACTTACGCATGGACGCATGGATCTTACTTTTCAGACAATTGGGTGATCGGCCCAAATGGCCTTAACCAACTAGGAAACAACAATGAAAATTTGTTGCGTCCCCGCAGGATTCGAACCCACGACTTCCAGTTTCTGAAGCACACGCTCATACCACTAGGCTACAGAGGCAGCTGTTCTTGTAAAAATACTATTAATCTTATCAATTAATGTTTTAAATGTAAAAATGATTAGTGAGTTGCTTCTACTGTCAAGAACTAAAAATATTTTCTTAACATTTTATGTCATAATAATAGTTGAAATTAAGATTTTGTACACATAACCTGAAACTAATCTTAGCGGCAAAAATAGACTTAATAACGCACTATTATAGATAATTTTAATTATTTTATTTTATAATTTATTTAGTTTCCGCAATATTGTCTGCGTACTAATAAAAATTTTTAGAGTGAAGCAATTTGACATTGTACCGTAACCGTTACGTAGAGATAACAGTGATATGCTTATGCCAGCTTAATCAAACATTATTTAGAGTACAGAATATTCTAGACCTCCCGTTTAGACGATTAAGATCAAAGCAACTAGCAAGAGTGGTAATTAACCTATAAACTAAGTTACTAGCAGACAGTTAGGCGTGACTCTTTAATGATTTAAAAATATTATGTTGTATGAGATTTAATAAAGAAGAGAATGATTAAAACTTATGTGTAAAATGAGACAAATACAGAGTTTACCGCCAAAGTCAAAGTCAAAGTCAAATATCTTTATTCAATATGAAAGAATTACACTTTCTTATTGATTGTCAAATAATCTACCACCGGTTCGGAAATGGAAGCCTCTGACCTGAGAAGAACCGGCGTAAGAAACTCCGCGGGACTTTTTCTTCAATAAATTTTACAAAACTTTTAGATACAACCTTACATTTTACTACTTTGAAATAGCCTGGAGCGAACAGTTCATTACCAGGGTGTGTTATCTATCAAGTAGTCATTACAACAATAATATCCTTTAACACACAAACGTTCCTTTACAACTTTTTAAATTTATTTACAGATAAAAGCTGAACGTTTTCTGGTATTTTATTGTAGAAGAGTATACATTGACCGATGAAAATTTCATTGTTCTTCGAGCCTAGTTTTGAAGAACATAATTATGCTTATTCCTAGTATTTATATTATGTGGGTCACAATGTTTTACAAAATAATTTTAATTTTTATGAACATACATAATATTTTCAAATATGTATTGAGAGAAAACAGCCATTACATTGATTTCTGCAAACATTTTCTAAGCGATTCTTTGGGGCCCAGGTTATAGACTGCTCGAATCGCTCTTTTTGAATTATAAAAATAGTATTAATATCAGCTGTTTCCCACAGTAGAATTCCATAAGACATTATACTGTGAATATAACTAAAATATACTAAACGGGCTATCTCAACATCGGTTAGTTGTCTAATTTTTTTGACTGCATAAGCCGCTGAGCTAAGTTTACTCGCCAGTCTATAAATATGAGGGCCCCATTGCAGTTTTGAATCAATTGTGATGCCGAGAAATACAGTGCAATCTACGTGGTCTAGCGCTTCTCCATCTACGACCACATCACACCCAACTTGAGGAACATTAGGAGTCATAAACCTTATACATTTAGTTTTATTTTTGTTTAACAATAAATTATTTGCACCAGACCAGTATTTTACTTTTGAGAGGGTATTATTTACATCGTCATTTTGCAAGTTACGTCGTTTTATTCTAAATATTAAAGAAGTATCATCAGCAAATAATACAATCTCGTTATTGTTCTCAACCTGGTGTGGTAGGTCATTAATATAGACCAGGAAGAGAAAAGGCCCCAAAATAGATCCCTGTGGGACTCCCATACCTACCTGCGCCCCGGGAGATCTCTTGCCGTTCACGTCAACTCTCTCAGTTCGATGGCTCAAGTATGAAGTCAGAAGGTTGAGTGCGGCATTTTGATACATAGTGGCTTAATTTCTGACCAAAGTATCAGCTGTACACAGTCAAATGCTTTGGTTAAGTTACAGAAGACACCTAAGGCATCGTGTGACCCTTCCCATGCCTCAAATATAGTCTTAATAAGATGGACACCTGCATCGGTTGTAGAACGACCCCGTGTAAAACCATACCATAATTAAAATGTATTTGTAATTGGTTAAGAATTATTTTCTCGAAAATTTTATTAAGCGCAGGCAGTATACTAATAGGTCTAAAGTTATTGGTCTGTAATACTGCCTGATTTTAATACCGATAACTTTACTGTGCTTCATAAGGTTAGGAATTTACCACTGTATACAATCATTAAAAATAGTTGCAAGGCAAGGTGATATAATATCAATATAGAATTTATCACTCCAACTGAGATCCCCACAGATCTACAGTTTTTTAATGTCCAGAACATTATCCAATTTGTTTAAATATTTAATGATTTTATCCGTAAACTCTTACCACCGTTAAATAGCGGGAACCCACGGGACCACTCCCTTTGTAGCGTCTAAACACAGGTGGCTGAGTAATAAAACATTAACTTTCTATAGTTGATTACAAAAACGTTTTATTGTATTTTAATAGTAACGTATAAAAATTATGTTAAAAAAAAGTTATATATTGTTGGTGTCATTTTTAAACAAAAACGCAAAAATACGTTATAGCGTATGTTAGTATTTTTGTGTACTTTACCTACTCTTTTTACGTATGGTGGTTGAGTATTTAAGTTTTAAAATGCATCATTTCAATTTCGCGAAACGATTATTTAATTTTAGATTGCGTATCAGCGACCACATTGTTGACGTCATACATATCCAGCGAAGTGGATTACGTCCCGCTTTAAAGTCCTGCATATTGAAAGCTATCCACTTTGTTCGATTGATTTTGTAAAGTAATAAATCAATAAAGTTAATGAAAAATATTAAATATTGAATGTAATAACGCTGGTTTATTGTTTAAGTTATTAATATGAATGACTAGAGTGATTAGTATCAAACAAGCTGAACGTAACTATGCAAGCGCGAACCCCTAAAACTATAAGCGTATGCATTTGATAATGTACCTTATAAGAATTATAGGATACAAGCCTAACTTTTATCTTAAGCAAAATGAGCAAATTTGGTTTCCATGACTCCTATGGTGGCGGCATTCCGCTCTATCTGAACTCCGTTTAACATCGCACTCTATCAAGACGAGGCAGTTATATTAGGATTTCAGATCCCTCAAATTTACTGTCAACTAATCCATCCTTAGTATATCGTTATGATAGGTGAGGTGATAGGTGTGATATACTTTGTCGTAGTAGTGGATCTTTACATTTACTTGCGGACCAGTCCACCCGCCAAGAAAAAAAATAAAATAAAGATAAAATCCATCGGGTAGTTTTTTAAACAAAAGAATAACAAACATACACCCATTTTAAAATAAATGCATTTGTAATAGAATTAGAATTTACAACAATTCCTAAGCTGTATTAAGCAATATAAAGTTACATCAACCTTATTCACTGTCTCCGTAGCCTAGTAGGCGTAGGCTTGCGCTTTAAAAAGCTTTAAATAGAGGTTTTACGTCAAAATCATGCAGTAACTCAACAACTTTGAATTGTTGTTTTCTAATTTGTTAGGGCAATGCAGGCTGATCACTCGATGCCTGTAAAGTAAGATGATCAATGCGTCGGATAGGCATGTCAAAAGTCAGTCCTGCGCCTTGTGTCTTGATTCGGACGAGGAAGCGGTCACCGAGACTCGGGACCCAACGGGGGTCTCATCGTTCAACCTTACACACCACAGAAGTAGGGATAGCATACGCTCACCTGCAGTTCGTCCTCCCTTACGAGCACAGGGACGGTAGCTTCCCGAACTCTGTATTAGATGAAGCTTACTAAAGACATTAGTCTGGAAGCATACATTATTGCTAAAAAGTTACATTTCTATATGCTATTCACATGATTATATGTTCTGTTTTATGCTAAAAAATTTATGACTTTAAGATTGAGTAAATACATAATTTTGAGACTTGAGAAGTAAAACCTTTTAAACTTTTTAAACTTATTTCTTGAAGCAACAAGAATTACTGCCTCCTCGGCTAACATGCATAGATAACATATTTACAAATTGTATCCCTATTAATTAATCCATTATTAATATGTTATCATCTGATCATTGTGGACAATTAGCTTCTTGTTTCTGATAATAGATCTCTACAAAATATTATAAAAAATGTTTATTCCTATGTATAGGAAACGATTGAAAAGTTTAGAAGTAATATAATAAATAAAATTAGTTATTTGCATTATAATAGTAAGCGGATATGCTGTATAGTAAATTATTTAAATTAATAACAACTGAATTTAACAGTATATTTATCTAAAACAGTCAAATCAAAAAGATCTGCAGCTTTCAGTGAATGGGCAACAGTTGGAATACATAAGAGCAGACAAAGATTATATGAACTATATAGTGAAAAGACTTACAATCACAATCAATCCTTTTGTGACATATGTTAATGTATACTCCAAAACATTCAGAAAAGTGTCTGGACAGCGAAGTCACTCTACATAAAAAGCATAATTAAAGGTGCATCCGACAAAATAAAAATGACTTGGAAAAATAATTACTGTGAAACAGGAAGGGCTGTAAACAAGAACTTTGAAATTCGGCTAAATGTTAATAATAGTAAAATAAATTCTGATCAAGATGTTGCATCCTATTTTGAAAATTTTTTTTCAGACGTTCCTGTTTTTACCACCAAGTCACTTGTTTCTTCTCCAACTGTTGCAGAGTCCTTATTAAAGAAAATATTAAAGAATGTAAAGATAATTTCTATTTTAGTAATGTAAGCGATAAAGATATTGTGTCCGCTTTTAAATCTCTGGACATTAAAAAACTGTAGATCTGGTTAAGGTAATAAATTTTTATTAATGTTATATCACCTTGCCTTTGCAGCTATTTTAAACGATTGTATTACATGTGGTAAATTTCCTGACCTTATGAAGCACATGTAAAGTTCTTCCGAGTTTTTAAATCAGGCAGTACTACAGACCCAACTAACTTTAGACCTATTAGTATACTGCCTGCGCTTAGTAAAATTTTCGAGAAAAATAATTCTTAACCAATTACTTGTACATTTTAACTCTCATAATATGCTTAATAACAAACAGTATGGTTTTACACGGGTCGTTCTACAACCGATGCAGGTGTCCATCTTATTAAGACTATATTCGAGGCATGAAGGGTCACACGATGCCTTAGGTGTTCTTAGTGACTTAACCAAAGCATTTGACTGTGTACAGATGATACTTTGGTGAGGAAATTAAGCCACTATGGTATTAAAATGCCGCACTCGACCTTCTGACTTCGTACTTGAGCCATCGAACTCAGAGAGTTGACGTGAACGGCAAGAGATCTCCCGGGGCGCAGGTAGGTATGGGAGTCCCACAGGGATCTATTTTGGGGCCTTTTCTCTTCCTGGTCTATATTAATGACCTACCACACCAGGTTGAGAACAATAACGAGATTGTATTATTTGCTGATGATACTTCTTTAATATTTAGAATAAAACGACGTAATTTGCAAAATGACGATGTAAATAATACTGGTTTAGTGCAAATAATTTATTGTTAAACAAAAATAAAACTAAATGTATAAGATTTATAACTCCTAATGTTCCTCAAGCTGGGTGTGATGTGGTCGTAGATGGAGAAGCGCTAGACCACGTACATTGCACCGTATTTCTGGCATCACAATAGATTCTAAACTGCAATGGGGCCTCATATTCATAGACTAAGCGAGTAAACTTAGCTCAGTGGCTTAAGCAGTTAAAGAAATGAGTCAATTAACTGATGTTGATACAGCCTGTTTAGTATATTTAGTTATTTTCACAGTATAATGTCTTATGGCATTCTACTGTGGGGAAACGCGGCTGATATTAATACTTTTTTCATAATTCAAAAAGAGCGATTCGAGCAGTCTATAACCTGGGCCCCAAAGAATCGCTGAGAAAAATGTTTACAGAAATTAATAATAATATTATGTATTCATAAACATAAAAATGATTTTGTAAAACATTGTGACACACATAATATAAATACTAGGAATAAGCATAATTATGTTCTTCCAAAAACTAGGCTCCGAAGAACAATGAAATCTTTCATGGGACAATGTATACTCTTCTACAATAAAATACCAGAAAATTGAGCTTTTATCTGTAAATAAATTTAAAAAGTTGTAAAGGAACGTTTGTGTGTTAAAGGATATTATTGTTATAATAACTCACTGATAGATAAACACCCTGGTAATGAACTGTTCGCTCCAGGCTATTTCAAAGTAGTAAATGCTAAGGTTTTATGTAAAAGTTTTGTAAAATTTATTGAAGAAAAGGAAAGAAAAAGTCCCGCTGAGTTTTACGCCGGTTCTTTCTCAGGTCAGAGGCTCATTCGAACCGGTGAGATTATTTGACAATCACAAGAAAGTGTAATGCTCCATATTGAATAAAGATATTTGACTTTGACTTTGACTTTGAAAAAGAAATTGAAAAAAATTCATGTGCAACATACTTTTTTTTTGCAACATACTTTTCGAAAGACACTTTGAGCTTAATGCAAGAATAAAATTTTTGTTAGCATCATTTAACTTGTTGTTAGGAAATTAACTTTATTATATTTTTATTAACTTCGTTTTAGAAAGGTAATTAAATGATGGTAAAATCTAATTTTGTATGTGTATGCTCTAGTTTTTATGACCTGAAACAATTTACTTTTGTATTTTTTTATTTAATGATATTAAAAGTCTATGATTGCATAATAGGACCTCGCAAATAGTGAGATAGTATTCTGTATTTTATTGTTAAAATCAAATTTATCTTTGTTTTACCTAATGTATTCATTGTATTTGTTTAAATATATTTAGCTTTCTTAACTCTGCGTCAAACCGCCTTGGATTTATCGGCTGATTCATGGGTGCCAGTTAAATTTGTCTAACCAAAAAATATGTCCCGTACTTTATAGTATAAAAAAATATTATTTATTATTAACTCATTTTTAGCGACTCTGTGATTAGACGGTTAATGCTACGCAGAAATCGAAACCTTTACGAAATGTATCGTGTATGTTATTTTTATTTATATTTCTAGGACAAAAAACAGCAGCAAACTGTATAACATAATTTTGTAGAAAAAATTTAAACTACAGAAGCTTAAAGCCCTAAACGTTTGCCACTGGGACACAAGGTTATAATAAAGATGTCATAAATTACAAAAAAAAACTCATTCAAGAATTTACAAAAATATTAAAAAATATTTGGAACTCTAAAATAAAGTTAAACAGTAAAAATAACACTGTTTCAGAATTTTGTAATAAATATTGTAAAATGTGACAGGCGGTAGTGTAAAATGATGAATTTAATATTATTGACTCAAAAGGAAACCATACCGGAGTTTTCTGCCATTAGCAAATCAAAATGAAAACGAAAAGCAGGATTTTTAAAATATTTAGATGTGTTGGTTTAAAACAGAGGAGAGAGACAGTGGAGAGGGACAAGGCGCAGGACTGCCTTTTTAATGTGGGCTGATCACTTGATCTGATTTCTAATATAGGTCCACAATCCTAGTCGAAGTCAACTTGGAGGGCATTGTGATTATTTAACTTTTTTATAATTCTTATACTGAGGTGAAATTAAGGCTAAATCTATACTTTTTTCAAGAGACTATAAACTCTTGAATGATTTACTCTTTTATAAAAATAATGCTTAATACTATAAGTTATTTGTAATGCCACGTCTAATTGAAAATATTTTTAAAATTATCGAAAATCAAAGCAAAAAATTAATGAGGACAGCTAATAAAAAAAATCGATCGTACAAATGATATGTCATAATTAATCAAAAAATTAATGATACGAGGGCGGCACTGAAATTTTTCATACGATGGAACCAATACAACTCATCATCATCATCATCATCATCATCAGCCTGTGATAGTCCACTGCTGGACATAGGCCTCCCTAATACTCCCCTATCCATTAGAGGGTTTTGGGACGTATCCCACCACGCTGGTCCAATGCGGGTTGGTGGGTGGACTGACTTTACATGCCCATCCGACGCATGGATCATCTTACTTTTCAGACAATTGGATCGCCCAAATTGCCCTAACCAACTAGGGAAACAACAATGAAAATTTGTTACGTCCCCGCAGGATTCGAACCACGACCTCCGGTTTCTAAGCCACACGCCATACCACTAGGCTACGGAGGCAGTAACGTAGTAGGAGAATACAACCTCAATCACTTAAAAAAAATACTCCTCATTGAAGTGCCTACTTTATCAAATGTGTTAATGAAACATGTTGTGAGCCTTTCATTACAATAGTCAGGCCTCATCGTTAAACCGCAGACGGCAATTAATAATATCGTAGCTCCTGGCAACTCCCCAAACACAAATGAATAATTCAAAGGCTTTTAATACATCCTATACTCTGCTGTTACATTTGTCATTATTTGTTTCAGTGCGTATACAGTAAGAATAATAGGCTGTCTCGCTACACAACAGAGGCTAAAAGTGAAATTTTAGATATGTAATAAATATCAAGGAGGTAAGCCTTTTAAAAATTAAAAATAAATCTCGGTTCTATAAATTAAAACGAATTTTAACAGTTTTTAGTTACATTTTTCAGTTCATTGAGTTCAAGTTAAAAAAAAATAAAAATCCGTGTAGTGGCGTTGAAGAAGCGGTCAATGCTTTTGAACGAACTGTATTTTATGGAACTTACTGCGGTGCCTATTGCTGCCAGCCCAAACCAGTAGTGTGTGAACTCTGCTGTCTTTTGGATTGAAAGGCACCGGAGCCAGTGTAGTAAACGTAACATTGAGATATTTTTTATAGATGTTTTTGTAGATTGCTTTTAATGTTTTGAGAGACACTCATGTCTTCATGAGGCTACAAGGGGTCTCATGCAACAAGCGCTTATAGGCCTACTGTGCCACGAAATGACTAATATCGTTCAGGACACCCTGAGTGATATAAGTCTTCGCTTCACTTTGAAAGATGGGATAAGCAGAACGTGATGCGGCATTCATATTTTTATACCAAAATATTGAATGATGCGGTGTTGATGTAGACTGGATCTAAGTCGACTCTATTAGTATTATATAAGGGTTTAAAGACCGTTCGTTTTAAAGCATTAGAGCTGAGATAAATGTCCTAAGAATCTGAAGTAATGACACATTATACATCAAGCTATTGCAGATGTTAGTTCAGAAAAAGTTACTCTTCTTAACGACGATACCTGCTGAAATCTGAATGGTGCAACTTATGACTTGATGGCTGAAGGTTTTACCTGTTGCATCCGAGGTTCCCTTGAAAAGTTCTTAGGCTCAAGCTAAAAAACTGAATTATAACATTTGTGAACATTTCAGAAGATACGCTTTTATTAAAAGACGCTTGCAAGTGGGTAGGCCTTCTTTATACTAAGAATGGTATTAGAAAATGCAATGATCAACACAATTAACGCTTCAGGGCTGAACATATTTACGTAAAATGCTACCAGCTTCCGTAGATGTACCACATCTCCGTAGCTAGCAATGTCTTAAGTTCTTTACCTCATTAAAGAATTTACTTAAATAATAAATATTATTAAAACAGCAATATTACATCAGTACACTTTATTGATTTAATATTTAACAATATAAATATTGAACGAATTCAAAATCACTCTGACAAAGTGGATAGCTTTCAATATGGAGGACTTTAAAGCGGGACGCAATCCACTTTGTTTGATATGTATGACATCAACGATGTTGTCGCTGATACGCAATCTAAATTTAAATGATCGTTTAGCAAAATGAAATAATGATTATGAAAAAATGTAACGTAGGTATACGTAAATTACACAAAAATGCTAGCATACGCGTTACATTTATGCGTTTGTGCTTAAAAATAACATCAACAATATACATATTTTTTTAAATATATATTTTTACGTTACTAATAAAATACAATACAACGTTATTGTAATAAACTATACAAAGTTAATGTCTTAATCACTTTTTAAATTAGACGTTACTTAACAACGATACATAGAGTTATAACTAAACTGGTATGTTCATACCTGAAAACAAAAATAAAAAACACTTTTATTATTATTATTATTCAGACCATTTCAAGAATAATGATTAAGTAAAAAACATTGCTTTCAATTAGAATATTAAACCAACATTATTAATCTTTCCGATCATATTGCATCATGCATGCATGCATCATCAGGCTTTCCCTAATACACCCCTTTCCATTGGGGTTCGGAACGTATCCCACCACGCTGGTCCAATGCGGGTTGGTGGGTGGACCGACTTTTACATGACCATCCGACGCATGGATCATCCTACTTTTCAGACAACTGGGTGATCAGCCCAAATTGCCTAACCAACTAGGAAACAACAATGAAAATTTGTTGTGTCCCCGCAGGATTCGACCTCCGGTTTCTAAAGCACACGCCCATACCACTAGGCCACGGAGGCAGTTAAATATAAAATCGAAATCGATCATATTAAAATAAGTTATCGCGGATATAATGTAATGCACAAAGCATGCCCGTGAGATTGGATTAATTATTCAGCCACCTGTGTTTAAACGCTACAAAGGAAATGCACCCGTGGGCTTTCCACTATTTAACGGTTGTAAGAGTTTATGGATAAAATAATTAAATATTTTAACATATTGGATTAATGTTCTGGCGGCAAATTCTGTATTTACTCATTTTCTAAAGATCTTTATATCATTCTCAAAGATATTATATATCATACAACATGATATTTTTAAATCATTTAACAATCCCGCACGAGACGCAAAATTATATCTTCAATACCTTTAAGTGGAAATTCGAAATTCCTTCTCTGTAATAAAAATTAAAGGCTATTAAAAAACTCAAAATGAGACAGCCTCTAATGTTTACCATTAGAAGCCGGGACCGACTGGTGGTTACTTAGCACTCTTGCAATTCGCCTTGATCTTAATCATCTAAACAAGGAGGTCTCGAATATTATCTGCTTTAAATATTCACAGTCACTGGATTAAGCTGGCATAAGCGTATTCCTGTTCTCTCTGCGTAACGGTTACAGTACAATCTTAAATAGTTTCAATCTGAAAAATAATTTTTAGTACGCAAACTATATTGTAGAAATTATTAAAATTATTTATTTGATAATAGTACGTTATTATGTCTATTTTTGCCGCTAAAATTAGTTAGTACTACGTTGCAAATGCTCCTGTAATTGCATTTATTATCACTTTGCTTAATCAGGCTGTAAAATAGATTTTGAAAACCTTAATTTAAACTCTTATTATAACATAAAATGTTAAAAAAACGTTATGATGATAAACTTTGCTGACGGTAAAAGCAAGTTGTTAATAATTTTGTATACTAAATAATACGCAATGAACATTATACCAAACAACCAACAACTAGGGAAACTGTGCATACTAAGTGTATAGTTATTGCAAACACTGGCTTTGGTTTCTTTAATCTTTTCGAAATCATTCTTACAAATTTATGCATCCTTACATAGTTTCCGCGCTTTCAAGATTAGGATTGTAAAGCTTAAATCCGACACGGCTTTGAATAATGTCAACGGTGTTTAGTTTATATATTAAGGCACAACGTTATTCTCTGTTTCTGCAGTTTAACTGTTTTAATTGCGCATATATTCAATCTGTGTCTATAAATGTTCATACACCTCATTTACCTATGTAAATGATTGTAACCAATAATTTTTGCTGTAAATTAATTTAACGAAGTTGAATTTGCCTTCCTGCAGTAATTACTTTGTAATGGGTCAACCCATCCTTTACTTTTTATTTTTAGAATTTCTTTTGACTATGCCACATGGCCAATAGGCTGTGGAAGGAGGATTACTAATATAATGTTATGTCTATACTTATTTCGCCAATGGCTGGGACACCCTCAAATGGAAATTAATTTATGCCGACGGTTGCAAAAAAAGTCCAATTTTTTTAGCAACATAAGTAAATTTAAGTCTGTATACTGATTTTCGGATAATAACAAAATTCTGTCAGTAAGAACACAAATCTTTAGTAAGTTAAAATCAAGTTAGAGCAAGTATTATTCTCTTATGTTAATCTTATGCCAACATATTTAACACAATTTGTTAAATTGTTTACCGTGTATTGCAATCATGGACAAATAACCACAAAATATAATTTACGTTGCCATAAATTAAATGCTATTGTTGAAACTTATCATGATTATAAATTTACGTATTTTTATGGTACAAGCATTTTGTAGTTTGCTGTAAGATTTTGTAGAGCGGTCAGCATCTATGTGTAAAAGTAAAAATTCATACTAAAAATTATATAAGCAATAGCAACCGCTTCACAAACGTACATTACCTCAAGAAAATAAAATAAGTATAGAGTAATCATTCAATTAATATAAGCGGTTTTTGTGCGTTCATGACCACTGAAAACCATAATAAATCTGTGGCTAATGGTCTTATGTACCTGCTTGATTAATTTATAATTCAAAATAAATGGGATTTATACAAAATGGCAGGTGTCATTCAAGTGAGGTGCTTATAATGGAATATGAGATATTTCTACTGACATTAAGGGCCTTAGCTTCCTAAAATGTGGCAACGTATCTGATATCTGCCATTCCCTTAAACTTATTGGATTTCTTGTGATTTATTGATGTTTGTGCATATAAATTATAATGTAAATTATAGTGTAGAAAGCGTGAGCAACACTTGTCATGTCAAAACAATCGAATAAATTCTTATTAAAAGTATAAACCAACAGATATTCTGCTAACTAATTTTTCACGTCGATAAAACTCTTATTTATAATTATATAGTCTAAAAATTGGCAGTGCCAACGATTTCAGTGTGCCATTTTAAATATTATTGAAAATATTGATTTTGCACCATACAATGGATATTTGTGATACAAAACTTTTCCGAGTAACCTTTACTGAAAATATTAAATCGACGCAAAGCACTATCAACTGTTTCTTCTGAATACATATTAGAAAATTTAAAGCATGCTCACAAATTTAAAAACTTATTAAAGATTGTAATACAGATAACAAAAATACTAGGAATAAGCATAAACTCCGAAAGACAATAAAATCTTTTATGCGGCAATGGACACGCTTTTCAAACAAAATCCCAGAATACATGCAGATTTTGTCTATTATTAAATTTGAGAAAGTTGTCAAATTTGTGTGTAATAGCAAATTATTGCTGGTATTACTATTTTAATAAGCTTAAAGATCTGTTGTTATACAAGTAAATGTTTATTAGGTTCAGTGACCTAAGAATCGAAAATCGATTAAGGCAACGTTGTTTCCGTTCCGCATACAATACTGACAACAAAGTTGACAATCCCATTACACGATTCAATATTTGCAAAACATCCTTTATTACTTGAAATTTAACACCAATGATCGTGTGTATGTTAGAAGAATTTATTTTTGTTTTATATTAACCGCCACAGTGGCTTAGTGGTGTGGGCCCTTGTTATACAAATTGCAGGTCGTAGGTTTAAATCCTGCGGGTTAATAACTTCTTTTTATCGTTGTCTAGTTGTTTCGAAATACTGGACGGTCACCCAATTGTCTGAAAATGATGATGTACCGTACGTCGGATTAGCATTTAAAAATACATATCGATTTACATTTAAATGTAATGTTATATGAGTCATAAGGAATTACGAACTTTTAATGCCTTAAACATTTTTAATTTCTTACGTTTGTCTATAATAATATAATCTATAATAATATTAGAAAAACTTACAGTTCTTATTTAAATGCAAAGAAATAAGAGATCTTGTATTAGTATAAAACTTTACGCAAAAAATTATGAATGGTGTTATTAGAGACGGATACAGCCTATCCTTGTCCTCTGCTGCCAAGGAAGAGTTGCGTGAGAGGAGGAGTGGCAGGGTAACGCCGGCTCCTCCTGTATATCCCTCGTTGCAATCACTCGGACCGTATAGCAGATGTAGTGTGCAGACGCCAAAGGCGAATGAGTTTTTCATTACATTGTATCCAAAACAGCTTTCATCATCGGTGGAAATAAGGCTGGTAACGGGGCCTAACAATAAGCCCACTGCTGGCGGCTGGTAATTATGTTCGTGTAGCAACATAGAACACCCACCATGGCGCCTGGGCAACGGCAAAATCTGTTGCGTATATCTAGGAACTGCTACGGGGAGCATATTTTTTTTTACTTTGCTTTCGCGAAGACGGGTATGCGTTGGCATTTCCCCACGGTCAAAAATGTTGGATTCATTTTATGTCGGACTCGCACTGACTAAAACTACCACGTTGTTTCTTCTTGGTTTCTTAGAGATGGGGTTACGGGAACTCTGTGGAAGTCTTCTGCGACCCCACCAGCGTTAGCCGGCAAAGCATCTCGGCCCTACGGCCATCTGCTTGCCTTTGGGCGCGTCGGAACTAACGCGCCTTCGTTTCGAGCCCCACCGCTAAAACAAAGCAAGAACCTGTTCGGGAGGACGAAGAGCATACTTTTTTTTTTGCCGTTGGGAAAATGCGGCTTGCCGATTCCCCGCCGCCAGGGTGAGGGGGCAGCAGAGATTTGTGGGGCTCCCCGGAACAAGATGGAGTGGCCGGTTTATCCACTAAAAAACCAACGGTTATCCTTTCTCATGTCGCTGAAGCCGGGGCCGCGGGCGCTGAACACAGTCTTCGGCGACCCCGGCGCAACGTGGCCCTCGCCTCTCTCGGGCCTCTGCTCTCCGGGTGTGTTGGGACACCCAGACCGTCGCTTTAGGCCCCGTGCCGGAACAAACAGCACGGCACAACCTCTTAAGCCCTTCTCTGGGCGGCGGGCACCTGCCTCCTTCGGCGACCAGGCCTTCTTCTTTGGATAGCGAGGGCGCTGTTGCCCTCCCTGTCCTTTTCCGCGGCTTCCTTCCAGGCCATCACGTCCTCGTAGAAAGCAAGGACAGCGCCCCACGACCTTTCGCTCTCGGCGTTGCTCGACCCAGGCTGGGCACTCTTCCGGCACGTGTTGGGCCGTCTCCTCGGCACATACGCCACAGTGGTGGCACTCACGAGGAGCATGCTTTTTTTCTTCACCGTGGTAAAATGCCCCGCGAGGACGGTATGCACCGTCCTCGCGAATGGGCAAGACGTTATGTCGGACTCGCACCGACTAAAACCACCACGTTGTTCCTACTTGGTGCCTTAGAGATGGGGTCATAGGAACGCTTGGCAGTCTCCTGCGATCCCACCAGCGCTAGCCACCGTAGCAGCTCCGTCTCTACCTTACGGCCATCTGCCTCCCTCTGGGCGCGTCGAAACTAACGCGCCCTTCGTCTCGGCCCCTGTATTCAGGTAACAGACTCCCCCGAGTCTGTTTCCCAGGGGCCATGGGAGCCAGGAGTTCCCAACCCACACAGGGACGATACTCCCAGCCTCCACAGCGCATCAGCCCACCGAGTCCCGGAGGATAGGGAGAGCGGCCTACGATCTACCGACACTCCTCTTCCCCCGCGACTTCTCCTTGTTTGCGGAGGAAGAGCGGCACCCTACCTCCTGCAACCCATCCTCGCCTCCTCCAAAGGCGCATCCAAAGCGGGCTTCTGCAGCCCGTTTGGCTCTTTCTTTTCCTCCTCCACAGCCAGCCGGGTTCCTCTTAGCTTCCCCGCGGCTGACCCCCACCGCTACGACAAAGCGAGAACCTGTTCGAGGGGACGAGGAGCATATTGTTTAACCCGCCCTAAGAAGGATTTGGTCATAAGCCCGGCGTGAGACTTACTTGGCAGCCACCGTAGGGATTACAGAAGAGTGCGTAACCTTTTTATGTTTTTTTTTTATTATTTATCTAGACACAAACAGTATACATACATGATACAAATATAAAGTATAAAAAAAGGCTAAGTAACTAATATGTACACATATAACAAGTATGTATAGCATTCACAATAACAAAAAAATCTAAAATAAAAGGTATTATTACCGAAAAACAAAATATATATGAGTTTTAATAATTTAAAGAGAAAGGCACATAAATAATTAGAATCAAAATTATTTACAAAACTATGGTATCTAAAGAAGATTCAAAAATTTTTGATTTGAAAACTGAATTGTCAATACAAGCATTAAGCGTGTTAAAATCGCTACACATACAAACTAGATGTGCATTTATACAAAGATTAGTTTTAACAACTAGCGTAAAAAATGTTTGGCAATTGGTTTACGCGGAATTTTGTGGGGAACAGATAACGATAACTTGTGTGTACATGTCAGTTAAGAACAACGTGGTGGTTTCAGTCAGTGCAAGTCATAAATCTCCCATCTTTGCTACTTGGCGACGCTTACTCGTCCTCAAGAGGCAAAGGCATTTTCCCATGTGAAAATATGAAAAGGTTTATATCGCCGAGAACGGATACAAATAACTTGTACTAAATCAGTCGTGAGTTTGGTTAAATTTTTACTTGTGTGTTATTTTAACGTGACTTAATTGAAGGGATGCTATTATTATTTTTTATTATGGTTTTTTCGTTCTAGATATATTACTGGCCAAATAAGTATTATTCGGTTTGTGAAAAGGAACTATGTATGCATTACAGCACAAAGCAACCTACGCAAACTCAAAGCATAAAGCCACCAGGCCATGTTTATGCGTTTAAATTAACCTCGATGAGGCTTCTTTCATAATATCATACGTTCTTTTATTACACAATTCAATGCATTTTTTTTTTCTTTTGATATATTGTTAGTAATTTAAATTAACTTAAAATTTCCATATTGCTGTTCTATTATACTAAACAGAAGGTAAAATTATAAATTATAAATTACCAGCGACTTGCCCTGGGTTCGCACCAAAAAATGGTTAGTTTGGGATATACTAAAGTGACATATACGATTGCAGACTTTATGTAGCCCTTTTAATGTGTATAATACATTATTTTGATTTATCTCGTGGGGTCAGAGTTTTCACAGTAAGCGTAAAAAGAGTGTTAAATTGTAACATTAAATTAGAAATCTACATTTGTCGAATATTATGTATGTATTATACAAAGATACCTTCCTATCAATTACAAAAAACCACTCTAAAACCCGTTGCATACTTTTAGAGATTAGAGCATACGTAAGGGCAGATAGACAGCGACTTTGTTCTATACTATGTAGTGATATATTTAAAATCGTATCAACATAATTTTTATTTTCTTTACAATATTTTTAAGGTGTTCCTACAAAATTTGCTAATGTGTTAATAATTTATGCCTTGTTAACAACAGAAACCTGAAATTTACCTATTTTACTAAATTCTTAAAAACTATCTATAAGAAGGTATGTATACTGTAGTAAGATGATGGATATTTAAGAAGATTAAAACATCAAGTAATGTCTGTAGTTAAAATATATAAAGAGATAAACAAGAATTTTTTGTTGTTTTTTCAGTTTATACAGATTAAGTAACTACTCTGTGAGAAAACGTTATAAATTAAAAGAACATTGTATCTTGACGTATAAGTGCAGAAAATTTTTACAAAATCCCTGTACACGATTGACAATCGAAATAAATATTATGAAAAATATTTACTATTTCGTTTAGTTCCTTATAAATATACAATAGTGTTGATATTATCCTGCATGAATAACCAATAAAATAGCCAAAAATTCAACTTTAACTAAAACATTCAGAGCAATGGCGTGATCAGTACAGCAATTATAAAAAAAACTGGCTAGTAATTGCTTGAAAATATTTCCTTTATTGATGAAAATGTTGTTAAATTAACTGAGAGAATATGTATTTCATGACTTTCTTCATGTTTGGGGAATTCTAGACTGCCCCTGTTATACCTTTATATATCTATTTGCAAAATTTTAAAATTCGTAAATTCACCAAATAATAAATTCAGCAATTAAAAATCCTCGTTATAAGCTAATTTATATATATGCTAAGTTAAAATATTTAAAGTTTTAGATAACGAAAAATTTTCCTAGGAAATATAATTAAAAAACACAAAGTTTAATACTTATGTATTACATAAGTAATATTGTATCTGATCCTTATGTAACCATTGAATCAACGAAAAATAAGCTTCTTTAAGCGATCATTTATATTTCCAAAGATATTTATCTTGTGTCCATCATTCGGGTTTACGATAGCATCTCAGAGAGATAATCGCAGAATTTTCTTAATAATAAATTGGGTTGATAAATACGATAAGGGTTTATTACGGCAATGTTATTAGTTTTTCTATCGAACAAGCAAAGTATGTTATTTACCTTATTCAATAGAAAATACTTTTATCTCGTAACAGCTGTCGTCGCTAATTATGGCTGCGCAAAACAAGCAGTATTCATTTAATTAGTCCTATTATTATGTCTCATAAACATCTTAAAGCAAACACGATTTAATTAAAGATGAAATATAACTCGTTATGTATTATTTGTATTTTATTTTATTCCTACTAATATGAAAAAGGTCAAAGATTGTTTTTAGGTACATATTTCTTGAGTTATAACCATCAAACTATAGATTTTGATATAGTATTAATTTTTCCCTAGAATATTACATAGGTTAGAAGTATAAGGAATTAGCGAATATCATTGTTACTACAAGATTGAAGATGTAAATTATGTTATTTGTGTTTTAATGGACCATCTAATTTTTGTCATAATGTTACATTTTATTTGTTACTACTTTGGACTGTAAGTAATCTACCTGTAAACGCAAATAAGGAGTATGGATCGTATTAAAGACATATTTATAGCAAGTAACTTACAGTGTAAAGTAAACAAATAATAAAACAGGAAAAGAACGTATATAGTAAAGCTTTAGCTTGGTTAATAAGAGATATAATTGCTCATAAATGATCACTTCTTGAAATAAAAATAGGTTTAAAAAAAAAAATAAAAACGATTTTAACAAATTAAGTACAGTAATTGTATATTAGTTATATGCAATATGTGTTTAGAAAATTGCTTAAATTAAATTAAATTTAAATTTTATTTTACTTTTAATATAAATACATTTTTACACCGGAAAATACCCGCATACCCGTCCTCACGAAGGCAAAGACGGGCTATGTCGGCCTTGCAATGAGGCTCCAATTAAAGAGACGTTTTACCTTGTGCAGCCCCTCCAATGCTGGCAGTCGAGGCAGCCCCGTCTCTGGTCTGCTGCCTCCTCCATAGATAGGACGACAAATACAAAGATGAAGGGCGCATCGGAACTTGGGCGCCTTTGTTGCGACCCTTGTACAGATTGGCAACAGATCCTAATCTGTTACCCATGAGATATGGGGGTTCCGGCCCTCTTGTAAGATTTTATGCATATTATTTTTGATGTGGAGAGCGAAGCTTAATGCTTAAAGAATTTTACTGACGGTAAGTAACTTATTTTTGTCAACAGGTGTAATTGTACCGCGCTAAATAGATTTCATGAGATGAATGTGTGCAAGTCAGGTGCTAGCAGTGCGGGTCTACGTAATTAAAAACGTATAATAAGACAACTAATTGTTTCGGACTTTGAGCCCAAGTTATATACTTATATAGGAGGACGATATATGGCTGTGATAATATAAAAATTTAAGTGCAGGTGGTGACACCTTGTCTGGCTTATAATTCTGCAGAGCTGAAAGATGGGCTGACTCATCTTTATTAGAAAAACCTCTGTTGTGTTGCCCATTTCCTTATATACGAGGTAGCACAAACTTGTCACTCCAACCATCTTTCCGTCAATCGTCAACGTAGTGGTATGGGTCTTTGGCGCTGGACGTAGCTTTTCAGAGTTCAAAAGAAAAAAAGAGGTCCAGAAAGAAACCGAGATTAAGTTTTCCTCATACTAAGGTATATTACATTTAAGACCAGAATGACAAAAAAACATTTGTTCTGTGCACTCGCAAGTGCCCTGATAGCTACAATATTACAGCTGATTTGTGATATTAATCAAATAACAGTAAACAATGTTTATATATATGGTTCAAATCACGTTAAAATATATTTTCCGATAGCAGACATTCCTAATATTAATCCACAACAGTTTTTGACAATTTTAAATTTCTCGAAAATTAATGGCAAATAAAATTTTAAATATCAACATTTTTTTTAAAACAAACGCGTTTGGTACTTAACTTTTAAGAATTAATTTCAAAGAAACTATTAAAGATAACGTTACAAAATTTTTAGCGATTATAGTTTAATATCTATAATTTTATATGAAATTATTTTACATATTTTGTAAGTTTATTATCACATTTTTATTTTTACTTTTAAATAAACAAATAGAAATTTTAATGACTTCTCAGTCAGTTACATTATTATTTGCTAGTAATATGCTTTTAATTCTTGATTTAAAAATAAAATTTCTATGCCCGGATTAAGTTAATATGATTTCTTATTTGACGCAACGGAGAGCAGTATATGTGCGCACTAAAGATCTAAGCTGTTTAGTCTATCGATCGCTACATATTACACGATTAATTGAGAAATAATGTTAACAATTTATATTTTTTTCTATTATTTACACTTATTTTTATTACTATTTTATATTATTTACACTGCCTCCACTAGGCTACTAGTGGTATGGGCGTGTGCTTTAGAAACCGGAGGTCGTGGGTTCGATTTCTGCGGGGACTCAACAAATTATCTTTGTTGTTTCCTAGTTGGTTAGGGCAATTTGGGCCGATCACCCAATTGTCTGAAAAGTAAGATGATCCATGCGTCGGATGGGCATGTAAAAAGTCGGTCCACCCACCAACCCGCATTGGACCAGCGTGGTGGGTTACGGTCCAAACCCCTGATGGATAGGGTGTATTAGGAGGCCTATGTCCAGCAGTGGAATATTACAGGCTGATGAGATGAATTTATATTTATTTATATTTGCATATAATAAGCATAAATATTTTATAAGTTTTATTTAGATCTTACAGGTGATTAAAAAACATGTTAAAATATAACAAATAAATAAATGAATGCATTGAATTAGTCATGCTTTTTCGTTTGTTAAAGAAGATCTCTTTGTTGAAATTTATGAATAAAAAATACTTGCGTATTTTTGTTTATATTGTTATTAATTTTTATGTCATTATTTATGCTTAGTTTCATGGAAACATGCTGGTCTAGAGAACGAAACCTAAAATTTTATTTTCGCACAATATTTTTGTGAGGTCTCTTATCAGAGTCAGAAGAAGCTAATTGTCCACCGTGATCAGATGATATTATTACAACATGTTTTTTTTCTATTACAAGAATGTTTCCGATTTTCCTTTAAAAATCGCGATTAAATTAAGTTGAATTTTGAATTATAATTTTAATATTCGCGTTCAAAATAGAAATATAACCCTGGATAAATTATTGTCAAAAGTGCTACAAATGTCATGTCAATCTTAATAGAATAATTAATAGTTATACCGTATTGGAAGTGTAGTCTCTTATTAAGCCATTGTCTTTAATTTGTCTTTGAAACCGTTGATCCTTAGGGTAAATAAAAGGAATTTCTAAATTCATGCATAAAAGCAAACGGTATAAAATTTTAAAAAATGCGTAATTATTTAAATTCTAAAAACACAAAAGTGGATTTATTTTCATTATTTTTTTACATTGTTAAAGAAACTTAGCCAATGATATTTAAAAGTATAGTATACCACATAAAGCAGTTATTACAGTACCTCATTATTACGGTTTGTAATTTTAGTTTATGGTTTTATTTAATAAATTTTTTTGTGCTTATCACAAGCCCCTTTTTCTGTTTGAGTATCAAACTCAAATAAATTGTTATTAAAAAAAATTTTCTAATCACTACAAATTTTTGCAAGGAAATAGTTTATTATATAGCAGAATAAAATGATAATCATTAGACGCAAAATGTTCTATATTTTGTACTACATAAATCGCTCGTTACCGTTAATTAGCTGCATCATTGACTCTAAAAGGGTATTCTATAAGAAGCTCACTTACCCGTGATCAGATTTTAAAATTATCTCGATATAGAACAATTAGCTATTAATATACTCGAGGGCAAAATGTTTTATATCAAAGTAAATAATTTACGTGCTAATTAAAAATTATGTATTTAATATCGTACGAGTATTAACAACACAAACAATTACGGAATTATAATTTTTAATGATTGTATAACACGATCTTTGTTGATTTGTTGGATCAATTTGATAACTTTATAATAAGTTAACACATTTTCGATCTTATAAACATAAAATAATGTTAACTTTTTTTAACATCGTATATTTTCGAATAATTAAAAATTATTCGAAAGTATACGATAGCTATTTAAAACCATTTTTCTGAACGGGCTTCATAGACCAAAATAAAATCAAGTAAATTTTTGTCGTCAATAGCCGAAGTTTTTGAAAAATATGTATTTCGCTTTTTCTGGAAGATGCGTCACATTAAACCTTTACAGTTTACAATCTTAAACAAAACGAAATTATAGGTAACTGATATATTTTGGTAAGTACTGCTAACGGTGCCCTCCGTTAGCTGGACCACTGTCTAGTAACAAACGTTGCGAAGAAACTTGTTATTGACGCCTCGATACTACACGGTGTTACCACTCTTATCACATTCCGCTAATTGTTGATTGTAATATCAGCTTAATACAGCCAAAAATTGTTATTTCATCGATCTCTTATCATAAAATGATTTGGGGTGAAAGGGATTTAAATGAAACAAATGCTTTTACTAATTTTTGTAACTCAAAATTAAGAGATATTGACTTTCCAACTGTTTTTCAGAAATGTGCTTACAGTATGTGCTCGAGTATAAATCATGGTCAGGTGTTAGATGATATGTATAAAAATATTGTTAATATACTGAAGGAGGGTGCGCAGCACAGAAATAACATAAATAGGGTTAAAAAAGATCGCAACAAAAAACATGTCGTAAGATGGAACCGTTATGTTCGCACTACGCATGTGAAGGCTCGTCAATGCTATCGATATGGCTACTGCATGATAAGCCTACGTGTGGATATATCTACAGGAACAAGTATAATTATAGAAAGCATTTTAAATCAAAGCTAAAATTTTTGTCAAGATAATCAGTTTCGAATAAAAATGGATAATATTGCATCACATCATTCGAAAAAAAGGATAAAAACTTTTGGAAATCAACTAATAATCTCGATCCGAAACCGAATCTCCCTGTAAGCATTGCAGGCTTGCGAGAACCATCTAAAATCGCTAACGCATTTCGCTTGCAATTTAAAGTTGACCAATTTGTTCCTAGCATACAGAGAGTGTTCAGCTGTAAAGATGTTAATGCTGGTAATTTAAATGTAAGATTCACTGTTAAAGAGGTAGTGACAGCGATTCAACGCATGGTACTAGGTAAATCTCCTGTCCACGACGGCCCCAGCACCGAACATCTTAAGTATGCCGGACCTCATTTGGCGCGGGTTCTTGCATTATTTTATAATTTATGTCTTAGCCATTGTTATTTCCCTAAGGATTTAATGCATGCAATCGTAGTGCCTGTAATTAAAAACAAAACTGGAGATGCGTCAGATATTTCCAACTACAGGCCAATATTACTCTCTACTATTTTGGCAAAGGTGCTAGATAGTTTGCTATGACCCATCTGATACCCAGTTTGGTTTTAGGGCCGGACTTTCTACGGAAAGTGCAATACTTGTACTAAAGCAGACTGTTCAGTATTATACAATTAGAAAAACGCCTGTTTTTGCCTGCTTTCTAGATTTATCGAGGCATTCGATATGGTCAATTACGATATCTTATGGCAGAAACTTAGTAATGAAAATACAATTGCACCTGAAATAGTCTCTATCCTGGAGTATAGGCAAAAAAAGAAGACGAACAGTGTAAAGTGGGCTGGTGCTTACTCTAATATATACAAAATGAATTGTGGTGTCAGGCAAGGAGGTCTAAGCTCACCCCAATTATTTAATATTTATATTAATGAACTGATGGATGAACTCAGGGATACTACAGTAGGGTGTAATATTAATGGAGTTTGTTTAAATAACATAAGTTATGCAGATGACATGGTGTTACTGAGCCCATCTATTGGTGGATTAAGAAAACTTTTACAAACGTGTGAGCAGTATGCTCTTGCTCATGGTCTTAAATACAACGCTACAAAAAGTGGGGTTATGGTCTTTAAATCGATTACCGACACCACTTTTCTTCATCTCCCAAAAGTATTGCTATATAATATAGCACTCTCGAGACTGACAAAATTTAAATATTTGGGTCACTAGATCACTGAGAACTTCAAGGATGACAGTGATATAGAGAGAGAACGTAGGTCCCTGTCAATACGAGGTAATATGCTAATGCGCAGGTTTGCACGTTGTTCGATACAAGTCAAAAAAACGCCATTTCAAACGTATTGTCAAACGATGTACACGTGTAGTCTTTGGGCATCGTACACTCAGCGGGTATACAACAACCTACGAGTGCAGTACAATAACACGTTTAGGGCGTTGATGGGGTTGCCGTGGAGATGTAGCGCCTCTGGTATGTTCGTAGAGTTACATACTGATGGTTTCTTTGCGCTTATGAGAAAACGGTGTGCCTCTGCAATGAAACGTTTACGCTGGAGCACTAATAACGTCCTACGTGTATTTGCAGATCGCTGAGACTCTCCTCTTTTACATAGATGGATCCAACTCCATACAAATTTATGACATTACCACTGCTAATTGTTATTTATCTTATCTTGTCTTTAATAGTTTTTTATGTTTATATTATGTGAAATTTTTTGTTATCCTTTGTGCTGTATTAATTTTTACATTAAGAATTATTAACGAAATTGTTTTTAAATTAAGGTTATAATTACGAAAATGTTTTGAATTTTTTAATCAGAAATAAATGATATAATAATAATAATAATATTGTCAAAACATATTTCTGAATTCCAAAACATCATCGCTTAATAAAACAGGCTCATAAACGTTCAAGTAAATTTGAATAAAATATTCACAAAAACATTTGAAAGCATAAATAAATCAGATCAAGTGATGCTTTGAATACAAAGATTCAATCTGATTACGAATTCCCCCAAACGGAATTACTTAAAATGTAATCTGCAAAATTTCTAGCAATTCCGTTCGATGAATATTTCAAATAAAACCGTAATTAGCTGACTTTATTTCAATCTTGAAGGAAATTTAATTTTGAGTTGGTAATAATAAACATTCAAAATTTACTTTAAGAAAAATCAAACTTCTATTAACATAATGTACGTGGTGTATTTACGTCGACTACAATGCGTGAATTTGAATATAAAATAGTTCAATGAAAAGTTCATTTAGGTGTTGCATTATGGATTACGAGAGTTAATTCAATAGACGTTTGCTTAAACATAGCCATAATAATTATTTCATTATTAAACCTGATAACAATTAATTTGTCACAATGTTCACAGTAATCTGACTGTTCCAAAACACCATGGCAACCTATGGCCCATAAAGGGCTACAACCAATCACAATGGGTTCTAAAGTTTCCAGGAAGCCCCAACTCCAAAAAAAATATATAAAATTTCTCTGCGGGCAACTTTGGCCACCTAGGCATGATCCATACATTATTGCTTAGCAGTTGATAAGGATATTTAGATTTAGGCACTTATCAGGCCTCAATAACTGTTTCATAGAAAAACATGCAGATTAATGCATTGAGGTCTTGACCAAATTACGGTAAAACTTCATAATTTACCAAACTTTTATAGTTAACAAATTATTTCAATGCAGATATTATAAATTCTAAAAGCGCTATAAATGTACGCCCATTTTATTTCGAACAATAACATAATTTATCTACGTACAAGGATGTATAATATCGAATAATTACGAATAGTTACAGAGCGAATATAGAAATAGTAGGAAAATACTTAAGTAAAAATAAAAAAAAATATCAATTGAAAATAAAAAGCTCTTGTAATTCATAGGTAAATATATAATACATTTACGCACTTGTTTAAAATGTTTAAAATATTAATATATTTGTTCAAAAGATCATCAAGTAAATTATAAATGCCTTCTACTACAATTTTGCTCTCACGATATGATTATTACTGGTTAACGATTATTATCACTATTGATGTTTTAAAGGAGGATATATAAAGTGGAAGCATTTATTTTGTTTTATTTAAATTAAGTAGGCAGTAATTTTATTCAGCTATTTAGCAAAAAACTACCCCGCGATTTCTGTCACTGCATTTTAAATATCTAATATATTGTAAGGTAATATCATAATATAATATTTAATTTATCAAAATTAAACACGTATGACACGTTAAATGCACATACAATAAAAAATTAAATGTCTTAACTTTTTTGTAAACTTACGTAAGTACCGTAAGGGAGCTTTTAATATGTAATCATTTTTAAGAATGTTTAACGTTAAACTGGTTTTTGTGCGTTGTTCTTAAAACATAGATATATGCGCTCGCGGACTTTATTTTAGGCCATTTAAAGGAGTACAATTTCGTAAAACATACTTTAAGTCTATCTATTACGATTGTGATTTATAGGTGTGGCGAGTTTTTTTATATCTCATATATCTTTGACCACTTAGCAAATAGATATTTAAAAAAAAAACCAAATGTCATTAAATACGTGTCACTTAAAATAGAATGAACAAAATCAAAGTGTTAGGAGCGGAGCAACGAGAAAACATATATATATATATATACTACATTTAAACATACGCTCTGCGATCATTCTTTTGGGAAGTTGATCAAAAACTAAATCAGCTGCATGCTTATTAAATTAAATCTCACATTTTTTTTAGTTTAGCCACTAGTTTTCTTATTTTTTTATACAATCATACGATCCCGATTAAGTAAATTTCTTACTGTTCTGCGTTTGTGCGCCAAAGCGGTTTACATAATATATTATTACATTCTTCATTTTTGTTTGGTTAATAAAAAATGGAATTAAGATTAACCATTTTCAACGAGCGTATCAGGTTTACCAAGTAATAATTCAAGTATTACCGCGAATCTCGATTGGTGAATGCTATCTAAACGACAGGAAATGAATTATATTTTCCAACAACTCTTTGTTATTAATGTATTAAATGAAGCTTTCTTTTTCTTGGCCATTGTTAGCAATAATGAACTAAGTTTGAACCACCTTGGTCTATCTGCGATCAGTTTTATCCTGTAAAATAGGCATTTGAGGGTTTCGGTACACTCAAAAAAGTATTTAACCCTGTACAATATACCAAGGACATCGCTTATTACTTTAAAAGACCATACAAATTAAGTTTTTTTTAAATAATACTACAGAGCTTTCTATTAAAAGTTCTTTTCATCGTTGTAAGCATATTTAATTGCAAAGTAGTCTAGATATTTTGCATTTGCGAAAGTTCAAATTAGAATCCCATACTGTAGATATACAATAACAGAGATAGGAAAGAAAACAAAAATATAAATATAACAATTTTTTTTTTCTATTATTATTATTGTTACTTAATAACGATTGAATTAGCTCATCGTAATGTAGCGAAAACAAAATATTACGTACATAGGCATTAAAATGTCATAATACATTTCTACATAGTTATTTTACTTGCCTACAAAATTTTCACTCTCTTCGAAGCTTGAGCTGTAGATATTAGAAATTGATGTTTTCGTTCAACAGAAATGAGATTTCCGTCAGCGCGCTGATATCTTTTGAATGTCATTTCCGTTTATAAAAGCATCTATCTATCCCTAAGAATGATTTACTCTTTGGTTTGGCGTTAATGTCATTTTTAAATTCTTTAAATGTATATATCAAAATAAGTTCTATCGAGGTCATTTATGTAAGACCGAAAAGTTTTGTTTATTTTGTTTTAGCTATATTGATACAACGTTTAAAATATATATATTTTTAAAATAAGTAACTGACAGTTTCATTTACAAAATTATTAGAAATTATAACATCAATTAAACGATTATTTAACACTATGTCGAAAACAATTATGAACCCCAATTCATAAGATATTAATGTTTCAAAGTAGTTTGTCAATCAGTTTAAAACAAGTTAGCTATTTAACGAATATTTACTATGCCCATATTACATACAAAAGTAAAAGACAAATGAAGGATTCATTTGCAAATGAAAACCAGATTTAAATTTACAATAAATTTAGTTTAAATAAATTTCCCTTACATTTCTCTTCATGCTATTTGTAAAGAAAAAAATTCACAAAATGTAAAAAAGGAAGCGTGATCACATAATTCTCAGAGAATATATATCTAATTCAGTCGCAGTATTTGATATACTTTCTTTATTTTTAACTGACAAATATTCTTTAATATATATAGAAAAATACTATAAGCCATAAAAAATCTATAAGTCACAGTCAGGTGGCATTGTGCCTATAGCGTTTGAGGTCATATCAAACCAAAAGAAGAAAATGGCGGCACCATTCCAACCAATGTGCTTCTGCGACATTGTGTTCTTTTAAGATATTATTATATCTTTCTTAAAACTGAACCTGCCGCCGCAGGATGAATTCTAGTATGGGTGCAGTGCTGCTTGTCCGACACGACATCTAAACCGACGATCTGGTGGCCCTAAAATAAAAGTAAGGATCAGCCGTTGGTGCTGCTCATATATCAAGACTATATATGCAAGAAAATAGAATGTTAATGCGCAAGATATTAACTTTAATAAAATGGTGTTATAAACCCTCTTTATTGTGATATATATATATATGTTATAGTTAAGTGATTGCATTGAATTCCAAGTAACAGACATATGACGGTTATTTAATTTGATTACAATTTTATTGATCATTGTTTTTGTCTTACTAAAACTCGGGTAAACATGAAAACTCGATAAATGATAAGTGTCGTTTTATAAGCAATACTTGATTTGATTAAAATTATTTGGTAACCAAAGGTTGTTCATATAGCTAACGTTCCATTAAAGTCATAATAACCTAATTCCTATTGTGTGTTAATGCTGGATACTACGACATTGTTTGTGCGAGTCTGTGGTTTATTAATGAAACCCAAACCATTGTGTGATTGAAAACAAATTATGTAAAGCGTTCAGTTATAAAGTAATTTGATGTCCCAATTTAGGTACAAAACATGACCTTAGCGTATTGAGCATAGGTTATTTTTTTTAGTAAGGGACAATATTATTTTTAATTGTTAGTTTTTCATTACATGATGAGTGTATTACTTTTCTTGTCTCCGAGGTCCAACGGTATTGACCCTTGCTTTATAAACCGGAGATCGTGGTTTCGAATCCCACGAAAAAACAACTTTGTGTTAATGTAGTTTTTTTAGTTGGTTGGTTAGGACAATTTGGGCCGATCACCCAATGGTCTGAAAAGAAAGATGATCCATGCTTTGGAAGAGCATGTAAAAAGTTCGCAGGTTCGCCCACCAGTTCGCATTGGACCGGCGTGGTGGGATACAGTCTAAATACCCCTTAATGGAGAAGGCGTATATTAGGGGAGGCCTATGGTCTATGGCCTAAAGCCAGCAGTGGACTATCATAGGTTGATGATGATCATGAGGGTTTTTCGAACTATGCTTGAAATAAATGTACTAATAGGTATTACACAGTTCAAAATTTAATTAAAAAAGTTTAAAGCAGCCTTATTTAATCAAGCGCCTGAAATGACCCAAAACATTCATAGCGTTTATTATGAAAGTTTTATCGTAAGTTTAAGCCTTTGTAGGTGGTACAAATAAGTGAATAATAACAAGTATTACTTTATAACAGTGCCTCCTGTTTATAAATATTTGGTACGCTAAAATTTTGCGCATTATTCTGTATAACTAATTTTAATTGTCTTTTCACACAATTGTGTGAGAAAATAAATGAAAAAAATATATTGCATTTTGAAAATATTTTAATTTAAATGGTCAATTTACTCGACATTTTAACTAAAGGTGTTCATGGTATTATCTGTTACTGAGAAATTTCGTTTTATTAATTTAGGTCACCAACAAAGCTACTGAATAATACATGATTAATATATAAATATATCGCTATTCCACAAGTTTTAAATATAAAAATTGTAAATAGATAATTATTCATGCATTGTTTGTTACAGAAAAATATAAATGACATCATTTATTGATGTCGCTAAACAACTACAATAGTTTATAAGATACTTAGACTCTTATATGTTCGCTTTTGAGTACGATTGTTGTTTGTGATAAGACGACGCTTGCTTTAGATAAATATTTAATGAAGCACAGGTGGATTCATAAGCTCTGTGTCATATAACTCCGACCCCAATAAAATGTGGGCTTACCATTTCATAAGTGGACAGTTATCGAAGGGAATAACTCGTGTTTTTAAATCACAACATCTAACATCGAAGTATGTAATACATCATACACATGTGTGCATTCTAAAAAATATATTGTTAGTCCATTTAAAAAAATAAAGCAATGTATACTAAAAAATATGTAAAGTTATTTTTATATGTAAAGTTCTTTTCTTCTCAACAAGTGTCACTTTGACTAGTTGAGAAGAAAAACTAACTTAATGAATAATAAAAGTAGTTGCAGAATTTAAATTTATTTTAGCTAAAAGAAATAAAACTACTTGGACATATGTTGGTCTGTTACTATTGTCATTAGTATGTGTCATTGTTATTCATTAGAAGCTTTATGATAGGCATATCTTGATCTTAAAAAAGAAAGTCAGGTAGATTACACACGCCAAGGAAACTGTTACAAGCACATTTCAAAATCTGCGATTAACAGAGTCGTAATCTTGACGATGGTCTGTAAATTCGTAAATTTTAGGTAATTAGCCCGTACTCGTATCCTTACTGTAAGTTTTCCTATAGCTGTCTCTTTTAAGTGTGGTTTTTTGTTTTGGTTGCGCTTTCGAAACCGCAGGAGTTTCATGGGTTCGAATCCTGCGAGGATTGAACTTCTTTTCGAAATTGTTTTAGAGTAGGTTAGCGCAATGCGGGCTGATTATCTGATTGCCGATTGTTGGGTAAGATCATCCATTCACCAAATGGGCGAAGTCGTTCCTGCGCCGATCACTCTTGGTCGTTCGGTTATCGTCGCTTGGACTTTGAGACTGAAAGAAGAGGAGTACACGGATGGATGGAACGGCCGCCCAGTCTAAATCGGCGTATTATTTTGATATTGAATATTCTTTTTTTTTGACTTTAATTTATTTGTTTTGCGTGGCTTAAAATTTTTTCCCTTTTTAAATATAGAGCTATAAAACACCGATTAAATTAATAAAGAAAATAAAAAAAAGGTTTTAAAGGAATGGGGAAAAGAAATAAATTTTCTTTATTAATAGGAAATACCTTTTTTGATTGTCAAATAATCTACCAACGGTTAAAAGGCCTCTGACCTGAAAGAACCGGGTAAGAAACTCCGGGACTTTTGTTTTTCCTTTTCTTCAATAAATTTTCAAAACTTTACATAAAACCACTTTTACTACTTTGAAATATAGCGAACAGTTTTATTACCAGGGTGTGTTATCTATCAATAGTCATTACAACAATAATATCCTTTAACACACAAACGTTCCCTTTACAACTTTTTAAATTTATTTACAGATAAAATGAACGTTTTCTATTTTATTGTAGAAAATACATTGTCCCATGAAGGATTTCATCGTTCTTCGGACCTAGTTTTCGAAAACATAATTATGCTTATTCCTAGTATTTATTTATTGTGTCAAATGTTTTACAAATATTTTTATTTTATGAACTACATAATATTTTCAAATATGTATTGAAAAAAAACAACGCAATTTAAAAACTTAATAAACCTTGTTTTTAACACCTGTTTTGAAAACTAAACTTTATTTGATCAACAAAAAATAATAAAAATCTTTGCAACAAATAAAATATACTAAAATGAAATTAATCAGAATGGAAATCAATGTTACATCACTGATTGACAATTTTTGAGTTTACTTCCAACAGCCTTTTTTGAAAAAAAAAAACAATTTCGTTCTGTCTATTTTTACCCCAGGAAAAAAATATTTTTTATTTATTTTAAAAATTTAATTAAACCTTTTACTACGAAAATGTAATTGAATAACATCAACGAATGGTTTAAATTGGATTAAAGCGGAAAATTTTAAAATTCTTAAACAAAAGAAGTCACGGTAGGCATAGCCGGTTGGTTGCTGAGCTCGAAAGAAACTTTGATTAAAAATCTTTACAGGACATTTAAGTCTCAACCTTTTTTTTTTTTCATAATTAATAATAATTTAAAAGTAAAACGGTAAAAGCCGTTTTATTGATCTGTTATTTTTTTCCGCTTCAATTGATAATAAATTTTTATTTTTTAAAAAATAGAATCATATTTCCACTGCGGGACAAAGCAGAGGCCATTTGACCCCCTTTAACGCCTTTCCAAAGGGGTGGGATGGTCCGGCCCCACGCTGGTTATGCCCATCCTTTATGGATTATCTTTCTTTTAAGACAATTGGGGTTTGGGCCAAATTAACCTAAACCGAAAACCGATAACACAAAGTTGTTTAGGTTAATTTCGGTTTTAAACAAGGCCAAGCCGCTAGACCAAAAGGGAAGGACCTATGGTCAAAAAAAAAACATTTTTATATTTTTTGAAGGAAACGCACCTTAAAAAAATATCAAAATATTATAAAAAAATCATATACTTAAAGTACCAAGTATAAGATTTTTTTACTAAAAAAAAGGAAACAAAATTAGATTTTTTAAAATTTAATTATGCTATTTTAAAAATAAACCTTCTAAAACTTTTTAACGGTATCTACATGTTAAGTGTCTGAAACTTGATAAATATTATAGATCACACTTATGTTGACCTGTTTTTAAGCCTAAACTTTTTGGGAAAATTGTCTATAAATCCTTTTAATATATAATTTTTTTAAATTTTCAATTCTTAAGATCTGTCATAAACTCAGGGGTTATTATGTTTCATTTATTTTATTTATATAAAATACATCATCGTGGTTTAATTAAAAGGATAATCTAAAAAGAAACCAAACTTTTGAAGCATTATAAAAACAAAAGTTATAAAAAAGTTAATAAAAATTTTAAAGGTTGAAGTAGGGTGAACTTTTTTAAATAAAAAGGTTCTTTCTGTCCGTCGTTTAAAGAAGGCACTTCTTAGTGTTAAATACGAAAATTTCAATTCATAGAACCTACTAATTTTTACATATTTCTAACTTTCTTTAATTTGAAATTATATTAATAAACCCAAGAAAAAGTCTTATAGAATGGTGCTAAATTTCAATAATATATTCCCACTTGGCCTCTTGTTTATCCTATTTTAATTTATATTATCTATTTCTTGTTTTTTATCTCTTTGTTAATGTCCATTTCGTTTACCAAACTATCAAAACCAGCTTATTTTTTATAAACGTAATTTAATTGGAAAGCTTTTATTAGAACAGAAAAATCGGACACCACGATAACGCAGTAAATAAAAGTAAATGTTGCTTATTATAGTATCTGAATAATAGTGACATCGTAGGTTTATTTCTAACGATATCTTTTTGGGTATTAAAATCCATTAAATATTACAATAAACAAAAACAAAACTGAACTGAAGTCGAATATACATTAAGCGTAAAATCTTTAAAAAGGTATATTTTCCATAATCATCAAAGGATCCCGCGAACATAGGTCCTAATAAATATAAATTGGGGTTTTGGACCCCTGGTCAATGTGGGTTGGGGGTGGAGACTTTTAAGCCCATCCGACCAAGGATCATCTTTTTTTGACAATTGGGTATTTTAAAATTGCCCTAACCAACTAAAACAACATTGAAAATATTTGGTCCCCGCAGGATTCAACCCGACCTCCGTTTCTAAAGCACGCCTATACCCTAATTCAACATTTTTAAATTTTGTGTTCATGGTTCGGTCAAAGTTTTGGTTAAAATTCAAAAAAAAAAAGGAACTTATTACAAAATCGGTCATGTTTCAACAGTTTCCGTCCACGACAGAAAATCCACTTCGTCTGCCTCGAATTTAAATTACTTGAAAATTTTATATATTCAATATACTACTGACAAATGCAAAAAAAATAGTTATTAAAAAAATGGACAATTGTTTTATGGTTTCAGCCACACTATTCTTTTGAAAATATTTTTATAAAATTACTTCAAGATCGCGTTTATAGCTCGTTTTGTAAATCAATATATATTTTCTTTTTCTTTTTGGTTATTTAATCCCATTTATGATTTTTCAATTAATTTTTTTAAATATCGAAAAAATTTGTCAAAAGGACTTATCATGAAAAATAAATAAAAATCAAATTACAGTTTTGCCCGTAAAAACAATTTAATAAAGTTTATTAAAATTGGCGTAATTTTTATTTTATAAAAAAAACTAATTTATGAAAGTTATTGAAAATTTTTATACTGAAAAAAAAAATAAATATTTTTTACAAATTACTGCCGAAGTCATCATTTCCTGGCTTTGAAGTCCGTCTGGAAGGCAAGAAAATTCTCCCCCCAATCAATAAACGATATCATTGTGTATTCTTCAGATACTCTTCACAGCATTGAAAACAAAATTTTTTGTAAAAAAGAAAATTTTATCATAAAAGCTATAATGGCTTTGAATTTGATACGTCAACTTACACGCTAATCGGCTTGTTTTTAAAAATGAATTGTCTTACACAGGAGGATTAGAAGTGGAGGGATGTTAAAGCATTTTGTGTCTATTTCATGACTTCCCAATACAAACAATATTAAATAAAAAACTTTGATTTTTAATAAAGAAATCCTTCAATTATTAACAATAACGGGCTTTTAAAAATTTCCCAACATAAATTGATTCATATTTGTGTTGGAAAAAAAAATCATGGATCTCATTTATTAGTAGTGGAGTTTAATAGCTTCCGCCTCTCGTGGTAAGGTGAAAGCCGTGACAAGAGGTCTACTTAAGTGGGCCAAGAACCCTATAATATGTACTAAAAATTACGGTTTGGGTGGCCTTAATTAGATTTTAGGCCAGGTGCAAAGATCCTGACTACGAAACGATACTTGCAATAATTTGTTTTAGTTTTGTTTGGTACACCCCGTCGTGCCGTTTTGGTCAAGTCATACATACCAAAAGTCACTGCAATATTTGGTTTGACTAAATATTTCCAACACAAAAATTTACTTTCTAATATGCTTTTGATTCTTATATTTTATCCAGTATATACAACAGAAAATATTTTTTTTTTTTATTTTGGGTAATGATTTAATTTTATTATGGGATACATGTTTGCGTTTATTTCATTTACAGTCCATATCGAATTCATTAAGGGTTCCGGTTAAACTCGATTCAATGAAATCTTTTAATTTATTCTCAATCAATAATATGATACTTTTGCTTAAATAAAAAAATAATTTAATTTATTTTCCTTTAATCTTCTTGTTTTGAATAAATATTTAATATAACAGATGTGCCAATAAACTCTCGTGTATAACTCCGACCCAAATAAAACGTGTGCGTATTTTGGGTGATTGGTTTAAATAACATTCGAATTTACGGGCAGGTTTTTATCAAAGTAAATCTTTATTCAAATGGAACCATTACACATTCTTATTGTTTCAAACAAACCCACCGGTTCGATATGGAACTTCCGAAAACCGGGGAAACCAACGGAATTTAAAAAAAAATTATAATAAATTTTAAAATTGTGCAAAAAACATCACATTTTATTGTTTGAAATGTTGGCGAACAGTTCATTACCAGGTGTGTTATCATTAAATTACAAATATTTATTCCTAGTATTTGTATTTGTACCAAATGTTTTTATTTTTTTTTAATTTTTTGTACATGATATTTTTAAATATTATTGAAAAAAAAGCAGTCATTACATTGATTTAAATAAATATTTTCGAGCGATTCTTTGGGGTGGGTTATAGACCCTTTTTGAAATAAAATCAATTAAAAAGTCCTGCTAAGAATCGTAACAATTTTAACATAAAACCTTTACCTTAATCTACTTTTCTACATAATTTCTGAATATTGAGAGGAATAAAAAAGGACGTTTTGTCCCCTTCCCCCCCTCAATCAACCCCGTCCCATCAAAAACTTTTTGTACGTAGCTACTAAAAAGTTAAATTTTAAAAAAATATGAACGACTTCGTTAAGTGTATATAAACATTTTGCGTATGCGCGATTAAAAACTGCTGTCTGTTTCAATGAACGTGTTTTTCAATTTAATTATAATAATCTTTTACGTGAACAAACTGAGCTTTGAATATGCCTGATTGCAATTTTAAAAATGTTGACATTGAATTTTTGCGGATGCTTAAAACAGATATATGGTTCGCGTACATGTAGACTAATTTAAGAGTAAAATTATGTCAAAATAGTTTAAACCTATCTTCAATAGTCGAGACAGCGTTTTTTTAATGGCAAGGTTTGATTTTTAACGCCACCTTTTGTTAATTTATTAAATATCTATTCTTTTTTCACAAAAACTCTCCTCCCCCGAACTGGTACCTCCCTTTTTTGGCTGGTCAAAAAATAATAATTACCTTTCAAAATCATTTCTTATTAGTTATGAAGAATTAAAGATTTTAGTAAAATTTAACTTTAAAGAAAAAAACTATTATTTCTTTGCAAGAGAGTAGTAGTTTATAGTTTTATTGGTTGCCCTTAATTTTATAGGTTCCATCTTCAGCCTTTTGTCCACCCTGGACAAAGACCAATTTTGGATCATCAATTTTGAAAAATGGATATCGGTCCAAATTTCTGAACCAAAATCAACGATAACAAGTCACTCTTGTTTTTAAAGGAGAGCATAAAACAATTGAAGAGGGTTAACGATACACACTTGGGAGCGCACATGCCACTGAACAATACACAGACTCGTCTCGAGATCTCATACGAGTGGTATTCTAGAGCGTATCATACGGAATTTCTCGGACGCTGAACAATGGCTGTTAATAATAACGATCAGGCTTCAATAAACTTATTTGCATGACATGCCCGCAAACATGTTATTTTTATGTATTATAATTCATTTGTATAAATCAAGTATGTTCATTATTCATCCGAGGACCACAATATTTGCGTTAAATTATATTATAAAATTAACATTTCAAATTTTTAATATACACACATAGATAAAATAAAACGTAAATGTATTTGGCATTTAGCCTTGATCATTGATAAATATTCTTTATCATTATATATCTATCGAAATCTCATTACAAATGTTTAATTTTAAGGTGTTTCTTATTTGAACTTTAATAGGTATAAGAAACTCGAGGCCAAATGTTATCATAATAGAACCAATTTGATATTTCCGTTTTTATTAATTTAATCTTCCCAGTCTTCTTTTATATACAGGGAAAGACCCCAAAATTGGAATGAAATTTGAAACGAACTAAATATACAAAGGCTATCTTAGAAAATAAAGTCTAGAAGGAATTTGATTATATGTAGTTACGTATTTGGATAATTTCTTTTGTAACATAATAGTCCGTACAAAGTTGGGTGTTATAAGTAATTTGATGAAAATTTTATTCACTTATGTTAATGATAATTTCTGAATTTATAGTGAAAACTGCAAAAACATTACATTTTTATTAGCGTTGACATGAGGTCAGTACACAGTTTAATATAGTAACCGTATCAATTTTTTTTGCGTAAATACATATAAAACGTTCATAATATTTGAAAGTTTAAACAATTACATAATTACATTGCAAATTAATCCAAAGCGACCACATAAACTGTTTGTTAAGTTACGTCGATTGCATTGTAAATTTGGTAGAGACGGCGCTTCACTAATGCTGCCAACACTAAACTATTTAGTCACGCGCGTGTAGTTATATTGTTAATAAAACTTTAATATCGCTTGTTTTTTAAAGAACTGAATATGTTAAACGTATATTTGTCTTTTTTTTGTGCTATACGTTTTGACTACACACTTTAGCCAAATTGTAATGTTAACATAATAAGACGAATCAAAATTGTTATTTCAACTTATATAGTTTTTACAAAGAATTAATTAAAATAAAAGCGTTGTTCAAAAACTAGAAGACACCACATTCCTCATGTTAGTACGTTTACATTTAGTACACGTATATTAAATACTCCCATACGAATATTACACCGATAGTTTCGCCAATATTTTCACCGATCATGCTTTCCTGAATTAGATTAGAGTTCACAATTAATCCTGATATCGTACGTCAAATTTCTGCATCCCAAAAGGTGTCCTCACCATCATCATCATCAGCCTGTGATAGTCCACTGCTGGAAATTGATCTCCCCTAATACACCCCTATCCATTAGGGGTTTTTTGGACCGTATCCACCACGCTGGTCCAATGCAGGTTGGTTTGGTCGAAAAATTCTCAAAGCTGTAATCTTGTAACAACCAATTGTTTGCATTACCAAATCAAGCAGAGTTATTTTCATAAAACGGCAAAAAAGGTCGTTGTGCCTGGCCGTTTAGTTATTACCACTGATGCTTTTATGGAAATAGAACGTTTCAGTATAATAATCAAATGGCCGCCAAGTATACAATACTTGTATACAAAGCAGACTGGTGTTTCCTTAATGTGTGCAGACGACATTAATACAAAATTGTTATAAAAAAGTAATAATTCTTTATTGTACTCTATCAAAAAATTAAATATCGTTTTTAGATCACGTTTATTGGATAAATTGTGCAATTATTATTAACGTGATTAATTTTTCACCTCCAAGAAAGTTGACTAAAATTTCTTAGGACTTATAATAAATTAATTATATGCTGCCAAATATGACGTACATCAATTATATTATACATTATTTAAGACAACTTTTTTATACCATATTACTTTATCATATCCGTAAATATAACAATTAAAACTTATCTTTACAGACTTATTCACTAAAATACAGATAACAAATATTATTATTAAATAATATTACCATAAAAGAAACGCAAATAGCTAGACGTTATAAAAAGAGGTAAAGTAGTTGACATACAAACATAGTAAGTAAAACATTTCTCGAATCTCCGGACTCTTATTGCCTTTGGGAAACCCTTAAATTACTTCGATACATCACTGCCCGCACTTATTCAACTCTCACACACATCTGGTGTTAATTCCAAATGCAATAGCAAAATAGCACGTTATCCGTATTCTGAGCGACTTTTATAAATAGCTGAAATATGTTTTTTATTTAGTGTTTATTTATTATTTTCAGTGGAGGTCTACGAATTAAGTGTTTTGTTTAAACGTGAGGTTTAACTCTATGCCACAAATTCGCTACAGATTATTGGAATCTTACACTCCATTTGTTATAGGTTTGTAGAATCAAATGTCACCATTTAAAAGTATCAAGTTGTTAGTTTTCTACGAGCTGGAATAAAATGTAACTCAGAGATAAGATATTACTAAGATCAGCATCACTTAAAATGGGGACAGCTTGATGTGCGCGAGTTTGTCTCATACTTTTCAACTTCCAAACTAAGCTCTCTCACAACTAATTTCTTATTACTCACTTCGTGATATCCTACTATTTTGCTTGTCTTTTTAACGTGGGGAAGTCCCCGCGGAGACAAACAAAGACGGCTTTCGTTGGGGTCGCACCGATTAAAACCACCACACGTTGTTCTTTCCGTTCGCAAAAGGGTGCCAGCGCTGGTTGCCGGGGCCCTGGTCTATCAGGCTATCACGATTCCGAAATTTGTTTAAACTGATTATTACTTTGTCTTGACACAAACTTTTCCACAACGGCGTTTCTAATGTAAATATCTCAATTAATTTTTGCGTCACATGAGGCTAGACATATTTAAGAAATTTTAATAAATAATAATAACATGAAACACTACCTATCTGATTTTAACAAAAAAATATGACTGATTTCAAACAGCTATGTGCGCTTGCGGACTATATTATATACGGTATATATTATATACTTAAGGATGTACAATAACGTTAAACGTACTTAAAGTGTATCTTTTACGGTTTCGGCAGCGTTTCCAATTTATTCGCATGAGGTTGTGGTTTGTAAGGCTGAACTTTTTTTTATTTCTCAAATATCTATTAAACTACTTAACAATTTTTTTTAATAAAATACGACATGACAGCTAATACCTCAAGTTTAAAAAAAAATCAAAATTGAATCACTAGAAGCGGACAACAAGGTAGCACGTATAAAAAAATGACATACTCTTTAAATTTTCCTCTTTTAGGAAGTCCGTCAATAAATTCCTCTGTGATTTAATACGTAATGTCTTAAATGCAGCAAAAATTCTTTGATTATTTTATAGTAATGTTTTATACTGTTAGGTACCCACGCGTGTAAAGAAATAATATTACACAGTAACTTTTGAAACAAAAGAAATCACCTTATTTAATGGGCAAACATCACTTTGACAAAAATGCATGAACCTAATGCGTTAATGCGATTTGCTTAAGTTTTTGTTGTATGGATCTTTTTTAATGCTCAATGTAGACTTCTGAAACTGATATAACTTATTATCTGCGGATTCAAGTCCTCTGACAATTACTGCTGATGTTTTCTGTCTTATTTTTAAATTCGGAGGTCTTATTTAAATAATTTTTCTTTCTCAGTTCCTGAAAGATGGCTGTACAAACTTTTTCCGTCGATAAATTTAAGTAGGTACTCTTAAAAGTTATGGAGTGAACTTAAGAAACTTCCAATTAAAGGTCCTTGAAAGTTTTATTTTAAACGTTTTTATTAAGTTTGAAATGAGAATCTCTCATAAGAACAAAGAAAACTTGAAAAATTTTAATTTTCTATTTTCTGTTTCTCGATCAAATTTTCTAACATTAACATTTTTTTCTTGTCTTAATTAAAATTTTTGACGTAATTATTTTGCTAATTTTTTGTTTTGACCCAAATGATTTGGCGAATGCATCAACATAGTACAAAAAAACTCATGTACGTATTTTGTAATTGAATAAATACTAAAATTGTTCAAAAGCAAAAGATATGAGCAGAAAATATGTACATTGCCAAATATTGTTACTTTTTTAGCAAAAGTTAAATTCGGTAGAGATATTAACAAAGTGACCCATACCTACAAAGTGGCGTCTTACCTTGGTGTTGTTATTAGACTGTAAGTCAGTAATTGACATCTCAGAGATAATTTATCAATAATAGAGCTAGATGAGTGTCAACACATCTTTGTCATTGTCATTTTGTCATCATCAATTCCAAGTCTTATTCAGATAAACTATAGTCACTTACAGCTATACGAACCGTTTTTTGGGATGAACATGAAAAGGCTACTATCGATTTACAAATCCATCCTTTTCTGTGACCCAAATCTGAATTCCCATAGACCTTCTACCCTACGCTATAAGCGTTAAGTAAACCTGCTTTATCATCATCATCATCATAATCAGCCTCTATTGGTCCACTGCTGGACACAGGCCTTTTTCAGCCAAGATGGTTGATACCATGCTACTCGCTGCCAACTTGAACCGGCTGCTGCACGGAGATCGCCATCCCTCCTGGTTTGCGTCGACCAACACTCAGTTTTCCTAAACGTAGCCTCCACTCTAGATCCTTATGGGCCCATCGGCCATCCGTTCTTCGGACCACGTGACCGGCCTTTAGAGCTAATCCTTTGAGCTATGTCACTAACTTTCGTTCTCTGTCAGAAGAATTTTATCCAAAGGAAAAACTAAGCATGGCGCGTTCCCTGGCACGTTGAGCTACGATAAACTTGTGCACCAGTCCGATAGTCAAAGGCCACGTTTCTGCCCCGTAGGTCATCACGGGGAGTACGCATTGGTTAAATACTTTTGTCTTATTGTTCTTAACCGACACGTCGGGACGATTCATTTAAGCTGTGCAATATCTCCTGCAAGCTCTCCAACGACTCGGCCAATATGACGATATCGTAAGCGAAACAGAGGTGTGAAAGATACTTGCCGTTAATGTTTATGCCACGACCAGTGCAGTCTAGGGTCTTAAAGACGTCCTCCAATGCATTAGTGAACAGTTTAGGAGATATTACATCCCCTTGCCTCACTCCTTGATGGAACAGGATTGGTCTCATTTGACCTCCCGGAATCAGAACGGACATAAACGCAACACTACACAGACCAGTCAACACCTCGACGTATGGATAATCGACCTGAGATCGTTAAAGAGCTTCAGTAGCGGAGCAAGTTTCTACAGACTCAAAAGCTTTCTCATAGTCCACTAAGGCAAGGCACAGTGGCTAATTGTACTCATAGTTTTTTTGTACAACTTGCTATATGGTGAAGATATGCTCTATGTTGCTAAATCCTCTTCAAAACCCAACCTGCTCTGGTGGCTAGAATCTATCAAGCTTGTCGGTGAGGCGATTCGTCATGACTCTTGAGAACAGCTTGTATATGTGGCTCAAAAGTGAGAGAAACCTGCTTACTATTTCAAAAAAGATCTCTATTTTACGGTCACATTTACAATTAAATCCTAAGTGTTTAATAGATAATCCAGGATAAATTTTGGTTTCTGGAACTTATTGTGCCCTTCCTTTTGTTTCTAACGTTACGTGAGTGGACTAATAAACGTTAATTTGTTTAATTTTATAACAATATTTGTAATTCATGGAATAACACTTTCATACAGTCATACTCGTATAGCTACTGAGGGAGCCAAGGTTCCGCCCACCTTGGCACCCTTGATACAGTTTTTGACGTAGTCGATAAAAAATATAAATGGCGTTGAGAACTTTTTCTTAATATTGCCATAAACAAGCAGAGAGCGACGATACACCAAAAAATATTCTTTGCCTTCCATAGGATTTGATCCCATGACCTCCAGTTTGCAAAGCAATGTCCCACACCACTACGCTCTGGTGGCAGCTTAACGAGTACATATATTTCACATCTATAAAGAACCCCCAAAGGACATAATTTCTAACCCCTGTCGCATTAAGGTAATTAACAATCCTAATCTTAAAATTTAAGACATTTGTTGGATATTACCAAATTATAAAACAAGAAATAGCACTAGGGTAGAGTCAGGTAATGATATAAAATATGCTTTTTTTATGGCATTCGCAGGCAGACGAGCAGTCGGGCCACCTGATGGTAAGTGGTCACCAACGTCCATATATATTGGCAGTACCGTGAGACATAGGATGTTAAGTCTCGTTTACCCATTTAAATAAGCTGGCTACGGGGCCCTTCAAACCGGAACACAGGACTGTTTTCACACTACTGCTTCGCGGCAGAAATAGGCACCGTTGTGGTACCCACCCAAACGGTCTCCTGTAGAAAGGACCTACCACCGGTGCATGTTTAAACACTACTACTATCCTCTTTTATGTTAATATTAGTTTAAATAAGAGCAAAAGGTTTTATGTACTGTAACGTGAATGTAAAAAAAAATCTGACAACTATGTTATCTATATTATCATCAACAAATTAAGGAGTAAATTAAAATTAATGAAGGTTACACCAATATTATTAACAATATTTTCAATCAAAGCCAAAGCCAAATATCTATATTATTATCAAATAATCTGCTACCGGCTCGAAAACGAAAGCACCTTATCTGAGAAGAGCCGATGTAAGAAAGTCAGCGGGATTCTTTTTATTTCAATATACAGGTTACACAATTTCACATTTGATGAAAATAGTAACGTTACCCTAAAATGAAGTTAATAAAATACTTTACGTATCTTGAAATTCGTTCGTGTACACGTCACAACAGGAAATAAAATGTGGTTTTCTGGGTGAAAGAATTTTTTATAATCAATAACCTTATAAATAAAAAATCAAGTACTGTAAGTAGAAGTAATATAGTAAATAGTATACTGTCTTTGTAGTCTAATGGTTTTGTACTATGTTGTCTAATGACTTGCGCTTTCGAAAGTTGAGATCGTGGTATGTGGAGTTCACCTGTGTTTGCGCAAACATTTGTGCAAAAAAATATCTCCTGCGCAATTGACTGATCTATAAAATAGATCAGCCGCCGTAGTCGAAATTGACTACGAGGACATTATCACTTAAGTAAACAAATGTCGAAGATCTTATAAAAAATGTTACAATTGTGTAAGTCCGTATTGTGGTATTTATAGATGAAAAAGACCAAATAGTTCAAAGTAATTCAGACTGGTTCTTTACTTTTTTGCAAGTGTTATATAAAGCGACCTTATATTATAAAAATTATCACTTACACACTTTGTTTCATGGTAGTATAGTAGTTATGCAAATCTGATCAGGTATAACCACATCCATAAAAGATTGCAGGTTTTAAGTTAAAATACATGAAACACTTAGTAACAGGTTAATTTTTACATTAATACTCACATAATATTATTTAACCGACCTTCCAACAAATCAGCAGGGAATAACTCCTAACCCTTGTTGGATTAAAGTTATTTACAATCCCAATCTAAAAAGCTCGGGAACTGTGTGAGGCCGCATTAATCTTAAAGATTGATGAAATACCGGTAGAAGAAAAGAAAATTAATTTCACTGTTAACTCTGCTTTAAACTTTCTTCAAAACACTCTAGGCGCCTTTTTTAATTATTTTTAAACAAGTTTAAAGAGATATAATAAAGAACTATATAAAAAAGAGCTTATTTTATCTTATTTATATACAATTATAATTCATCATCATCATCAGCCTGTGTTAGTCCACTGCTGGACATAAGCCTCCCCTTAAGCAAGTCTTTTCCATTAGAAAGTTTTTGCAGCGTATCCGACCACGCTAGTCCCATGCGGGTTGGTGTTTGGACGGACTTTTTATAGGCCCACCCACGTATGGATCATCTCACTTTCAAGACCCAGATTGTCCTAACCAACCAGATAACAACGAAATCACGTAGTTGTTTCCCCAAGGGTCAATACCGCTAAGCCCCACTGAGACAATTATAGTTACTATAAGAGTTTTATTACCAACGCTTGTTTGTTTGAAACTGTCTGCAGCGTCCATAGTCACGAAATAGACTAAATTGAAATTGTCTACACCTCTTAGTTAATCCTAGCTACGGTGCCATTTTAATAATTTTTTACATATATAAATTAATTTGAAATTATATTTAAGACAAAAGTAACTAAAAGTGTCTGAAGGGTCTATTGTTTTAATAATTAGCTGTCATTTTATAGATAATTGGATTTCAAGCAGATGATAGGCATTAGTGAAAAAAGTCTCTAAATCTAAAAATCTATAGACAGCACGGGCGATTTTCCTACCTGTTTTAACATGTGCAATATATTGCAATTTTGCAAAAATTGCGTTATTTTATAAAAAATACGTACGTACGTTACGTATCATATATTAAATTAGACCAGTGAAGCACTGTTATATTTAGAAATAGTTGGATGTGTTTATAAATTAAAATGTAAAGTTCTGTTAATCAAATACAAGTAAAAAAAAAGTCATTAAAACGGAAGTGGAATATTATTATACAGATAAATATCCATAGCATGTAAGAAACTACAAGCATAAGCTAATATCTTAAATAATACAAATCTAAATCGCAATTTTGGAGATGTATTAGAGTACTCGCCAGTCTTTTAATAAGTTATTTATTCTTGCAATTACTCTCTCACCTACTACCTACGCCTGTCCCCATGTGGCACGAGAATTTATGGAGGCAATTACTTTTGAAACACCGTTACGGAAAAGATTGCGTCACTGGCAATAGGACTTTTAGTAGGAAGGGACATTTAGCTTAGTGGGTCATAAGGTCCTCAATTTATTTATGTATCAGTGAAATGTAGGGTATAGGTTTGAAAATACAGGAAAATTTGTTTTGTGTCATAATATAGTTGCAGCTTATATTACAATATATAACTATAATTTTATTCAAAACTATAGACAGTTATATTACAGTTGTTCAGTTTTACTTTTGATCAGATTTGTATTCTCGTTAACTTCAACCAGGTTAGTTTTATTACTCGTACCATAGTGTACAAATATTTTGTTCTTACAGTGCGCGTCAAGATAAAAAGTTTAGTGTTTTCAAAGGCCTTGCAACTTTACTGTAAACTTTAACTTATACCATTAAACTTCTTAGCATATCACACCTTTTTACACAAAAGAATAAATCATAATTTTGATTTTGCATAATTATCCTTAAATCACTCTGTGTAAAATTTGATTATTATTTTGTATTTTGCTTTTTATTTTGTATAATAAATGCCTGTCACTGATATCCCCGGCGACATAAGTTCTACCTCGGTTTGTGTGCACTCATAATTTAAATATCTATATGTTTTGGTCCACATAGAATCAACAATTTATCAATTGTATTATTTATATAAGTGTCTCATAACATTTTTGTAAATTACAAGTTGAAATTAAATTAAAATAAATTACATATACCTAATATGTACTTTATTATACGATTATTTTGAACTACCTTGCAAGATTAAGTTAGTGTTTGAAGTATATTTTTGGCATGTTGCCGTAATCCATTGTGTTCAGATGACAGTCACTCTGCGTAATCCATCTGTTGGCTGTAATCCATTCAAATTTACCTTAAGTTTTTACGTAGAGTGACTGTCATCTGAGCTCTGCATCCGAAAGAGTTAGCTTCATTCGATTGATGAATCAGGTGTAAGTTAATTCGAACGCGCTGACATGCAATACAACTGCTAAAGATGGTCTTGCCAACCGGAAACAACTTTTCATATGCCCATCAAACGGACAAACTTCCTTATATTTTTGCCACTTAAGTGATCGACCCATATTCCACATTGGGCTAAATGACTAGAAAGCTACTATAACCCGAAACTGTTTATCCCGCAGGATTCAAACCCAAGACCTTAAATTTCTATAACAAGTAAGACTTGTCCACCGAAAAGTTTTTCTTTTCCTGCATTTTAAAAACTCATACTTACTAAGATATTCAAATGGTTTCCTCACGCCTTCGGAAATTTTATTCCTATAAATTACAATATAATTTCTTCAATTTACCTATCAAAGGAGTGCCTAGATTCTGAAACTCATTAAGTTCATTTTTATACTAAGCACAAATTTAATAAAAATCATGTCACTGAAAAGGAAAATTTATTTATTTTTAATTTATTTTCAAATCATAAATTAACTATCAGAAGTCGTATTTTCTTTATTTAAAAACTTAATATAAAACATAATAACATTCATTATTAAACATATAAAAACTCAACATATTCTAATAAAATATTTTTCACACCAATAAAATGACAAAAACGGTGATATTCTTATTTCATTCAATTAAAAATAAGGTATCAAATTCATTAAAGAGACTACTAAGGCCTAAATCACCGGGTTTTAATTGTAAAAGAGCAATTTTTTCTCTAAACCCTTCTTACTGTTCCAGGCAAATGAGTAAATTACAGCGATACATCTTGTGGCCCATTTTAAGTCTGTCTCGTTTGAAGATTTCAATCGTTTGGTTATGTTAACTGTAAGAAAAAATTATCAAACCGACAGTAATTATCCCTCTATTTTCAAAATTCTTATATCCTTTCTTTAAAGCAGAAGGGTGAAACGGTACTGCGTTCTGGTTTAAAAAACATTTTAGCTACTCCCCGATCAAGTCCTTACTTTATCATATAGGGGAGATTAGTACCGTGACCTGGTAGAGTAACGGGAAAGTAAAGAGGAACCTGACTGGCCTAAGGGGTAAGATCAGCCTTGCAGGCAGTTCAAGCCGACTTAGGATGCACCCTGGATGATACAGTGGACGGATGGAACGTGGCTAGCATACAACCATTCTTGCAAGATAACGCCTAGAAAACCGGTTGTATTACACGCTATATACGCTACATATATTATGAAAGGGGCCGTCGCTTAGCATTAGTTGAACGCTTTATCTTTTTGGTAATTTCTGGTCTCTGTACTTTATTTTACATTTTTCATACTTTAACTACTACTAAAACTTTATTTTATTAAAAACAAATTATCCATTTATTATTACGTTCTGAACGTGACGTCTACGTTCATTAAAAAAATATGAAAGTTTTTGTTTAGAAATGTCATATATCAAAAAAAGATGACATTCAATATAATCGTGCACGTTTTTAAATTAATTTGTTATATATTTTTCTTGGAAAAAATATATAACAAATTAATTTCTTAATTTCTTTCTGGGAAGTATAGTAAAAATAGACGGTTTACATAAGTAATTGTAAAGATAATAAAGAAATAAACATACACATCATACTTACAACCATTTAAAGTCTATTGAATAGTCATTAGGGTCTATTGAAATTGGCTCGTTATTAACGTTCGTTGGTCAATGTTTGAGAAAATTCTACTCTTTCATATTGTCATGACAAGTCCCTTATTGTTAAATTGCGTGTAAGCTACCCAGTGTGTATCATTGACCCTTTATTTTTTGTTTCTTTTCCCTTTTAAACGAGGGTGACCTTCATTTGTGTTATCAGACATGGACAAAGGCTTTAAATAAAACTAGCATCCAATAAATTAATGGGAGATGAAATACGCCTAATATAATCGCTTAATAAAACAAAACGTCGTCGTCAGATCGTCTGCCGCCATAACGTAAGAAAAGCGTTCCAAAATAATTGCCTTTTTTACCTTTTGGAAAGACAATAAAAAATTAGAACATATGCATATTTGTATCAATATATTTTATTTTGCACACGGAAATGCGAGCTTTATCACGTTTAATTACTTTAAAATAACCCTTCCAACCAGAACATACTAAGATGCCGAGGGTTGAAATATAATAGTTGATTCGACTGCCGTCAATTTTAATTGTTACCTTGTTTAGTACGATTCATACACGTTGAGACGACTGTTGACATTGTACATAATAAATGCGATGTCGCTTCGTTCCTGTTTCAAATCACATTATTTCGATTGATATCAAATCTAATTTTGGTTTCCACGCAGGCCTTTGTCGCACCGTGAGTCACCATCAGAGAGCACAGGAATGTATGTGTGAATTTAGCCGCGGGAATTCCACACTTAAGTGGTTTCGGGTTCACTCAGTAATTTATCATACTGCTCATTTGTATGCACGCACTTTAGCAACTTAGTATTAGTGGGTCGAAGGGATATTGCTAATAAGGGTTTGTTTAAAGACAATATACGACAATATATAGGGCTGTAGTTACTAAGGCACACGATTTTATTATTATTATTACTATGGGAAAAGACATGGTAGTTATAGGGGTGCCTATAAACAGTCAGTCGACGTAGTACAACCCAGGATTAGGTAGGTAAGATGGAAAAATACTGGACACGACTATAATTTATTAGAATTATTTTCACAATTAGATCGATTCTGCTAATGTTGTAAGCTATATAACGAAATAGCTGACAGTTATATTATTATTATGACGAGAAATTTCAATAAATATGCAATAGTCTTTTTAGGATAAGCAATATCCATAATCTGTATGTATTATTTTATATCGACCGAAAAACATAGGCGTTTTCTTACTTTTCGAAATGCTGATAATGGTGAATAAAATTCTTAACGTATTTTTTTTGTAACTTTGTCTGCTGTCAGAATGTCATGGGGTCGAATCGTATTGACATGTGACTTTCTTCGCGTTGTGATTGACGTTTTGAGACAGGAATCAATCGGAGCACTTCACGTTTTGCTGCTTTTACATTATTACATTACTTTATTTTGTTAAACTGAATTCCGTAAATTATTGAGTGAAGCGCTGGTATAACATAAAATTTTATTTGCGATAAAATTAAGCGTTAAATATTTTGAGCCATATTATTGAAAATTTTGTAGAGAGTGTAATGCGCTAGAATAATTTTCCAGTCTACTTTTTATATATGTAATAAATTATATTATGAATGAATATATTAAATACATTCTTAACAAAAGTATGACCGACTTCAAACGGCGTAAAACAACAATGAACAAAATCAAAACTCTAAAAACGGATCACAATCAAATTAATTAAAAAGAAATCCACTAATTTACGGATTTTTCCGTTACTTAAATATATTTATTCCCGACGTTTCAGATTCTTTCCAGCATCCATGATCACGGGCAGACTAAGTTGGTATATGTCTGTATCTCTGTGTTTTGGAATAACCGTCAGAGTTTTATTTAAAAATGTGACATATCTTTCGTTTTCTTAATTTTTAATGTTGGTTTGACAAAAGTATTTATGTTGTCCTTCGGTTTTGTAGTTTTATACTCTGCGTTTAATTTTGAAATTATTGGATCCCAGGAAGGTGGAAAAGAACAACCATCCTCTCTATTCAAAATTTAGATATTTTTAATTTCTATTGCTTCCGAATCATCCTTGGTATAAATCGATGTTCATTAGCCAATATTTTTGGTTAAAACTGGATTTGATATGTATAATAATCGCGTAAATAAAAGGAATAATTATATAAAAAAGAAACTTTAATACTTTCGTAAATGCTCGACATTGTTCAATTGATATAGATGATAAATTTATCTAAAGAATTTTTCTTGAACAATTCTAAGGCTAACTTTATCTGCATTATTATAAGTTACTTAACACGTTGTAAAATATTTATTATACACAATACAAATAATAATATATAATCGAAATCAATTTTTGTTGTCTTTAATAGACATCTTTTTACATTTACATTAACATTTTAATTCTACTTTAGCTTTGTAGTCAAGCAAACGTGACTTTATAGCCAACAAAGTTTCCGTTTTACTGTAGGGAAAGATCTACATTGCGGGGTCCATGTCGGCCATAAAGACGACGAGTTTTAACTGGATGTGGTTTAAGACTCTATAAAGATATATATAATATAATGAATGTATTATACTAAAAATAACTTATAATTAAGAACACACAAATTAGTTTTTAGTATAGACTCGTAAATAAAAGTTTTTAAAGCATGCCGGAAACAGAAAATAAAATAACTTATGATTATAAGGTATTTTTTCATATTCTTAATAAATGACTCCGAGCGCCACAGATTATCATGGAAAATCTATTTTGAATTATGATAGTAAATTTACTACTATCTACTTCAAAAACAAACCTTGGTGGCGTTAGAAAAACTATGTTTAGCTAAACTTCGATTCATCAACGTTATTATGTAGGCATGTTTATCAATATATATATACTTATTAATAAGTATATAATACATCAAACACGACAGATTCATAGTAAATGTATAGGTATTTCTTAGCCATAGTACAAATGCCATTATTTAAGCAGATTTTAAAGTATATATGAACAAAAGTAATATTAAAAAAAATGTAAGACAATTGGGTGATCGGCCCAAATTGCCTTAACCAGCTAGGAAACAACACTGAAAATTTGTTGCGGTCCCGCAAAATTCGAACCCACGACTTTCGGTTTCTAAAGCCCACGCCTATTCCACTAGGCTACGGAGGCAGTTAAGATAAGTATGATGATCCATGCGTCGGATGGGCATGTAAAAAGTCGGTCCAACCACCAACCCGCATTGGACCGGCGTGGTGGCATGCGGTCCAAGCCCCTAATGGATAGGGGTCTATTAGGGACGCCTATGTCCAGCAGTGGACTAACACAGGCTGATGATGTGATGATGTGTATGTGCATTATATAAATAAAAAAATTATGGCCTAGCGGAACAAAATCAGGGAGGATTTAAAATTCAAATTCATATTCAAATTTAATTCAGATATCTTTAGTCAACATAGGAATGATACACTCACTTACTGATTGTCCAAAATGTAACACCGTTTCGGAAAAGGACGCCTCTGACCTGAGAAGTACAGGCAAAAGAAACACAGCGGGATTTTTTTGTCATCTTTTACAAATTTGAAACAATAAACAAACAATTGCAAGCATATAATTATTATATTATTGAAAAAAGCCTGAAGCGAGCCTTCCAATACCAGAGTGTGAACTCATTTACCTTTAACACACAAACGTACCTTGACAACTTATTTAAATTTATTAGAGGTTAAATTTTTAACGTTTCTCGGGTTTTGTTGTAAAGCGAAAACATTGTCCCTTAAAAGATTTAAATATTCTGCGCAGTCTAGTTGATGGAAGAATTAATCTATAATTGTTTCTAGTATTTATTTGATGTGCATTAAAATGCCTTAAAAATTCTCCTTCTTCTGTAGTGCAATTTAATAGACTAAATATCATTATTTCATGCAACAAAAAAACCGATATTAGTTTTAAATGTCATTTGTATCGAATTATTTGTAAGAATCTGAGTTTTTTTGGCTCGCGTACTCTGCACGTTCTTTAGTTTTATTCAAGCAACAATCTCTTTGAACATGAGCTAATGCGACAATTTTTTAGCTTCGTCTAGCTATTGCTACAACTTCTTATTCGTGCATTGAATATATTAATACCTAAAAGAGCTCTACCAGGCAATTTATTGACCAAATTCACCCAAATTTAAACATCCTATTTCATAATTTTCAACAAGAAAAAAGTATTGAATTATATAAGTATAGCGTTAAACAAAGCAAAATTATTTTATAATGTAATAAACGTTTACACGATTTATAAAAATGAACAGAAACATTATTTTTGGAAGTAAGCACAGATTACCTAAATGTAATTGCAACCGTAAAATAAAAAAATGCAAAAACCCTCGTTAGAGTGTGCTCATTACGACTAAGAGCGACCAACATTTATAAGCTCTTGAGGCGAGATCGCTTCATTAAGCGTACGAACGCATTGCCGCTACATTTAAATTTTTAATTAGGGCGAAATGAAAGTAGCTTCCGGTGTCATATGTTCTAAAATGCCGGTGTATATTAGATATTATAAAAATATGCAAACTGTTCTGTTACGTGGCGTTTATATTAAGAAATTGATATTTTTTTTAAACATGAAATCTGTTTATACATAATCAAAAGATTTGAATTACCGATGATCGAAAGTTGCATGTTGAAAAAATTGTTGAAATCAATAAGCAGTTAAAATGTTGTGCGACGTAACAAAAATAAGGTTTTAGATTTAGATAGTTTACGGTGGTAGGTCCCCTGTTTACAGGGAGACCGTCTGGTGAACCACCACGGTGCTCTATTTCTGCCCCGAAGCAGTAGTGTGAAAACACTGCTGCGTTCCGGTTTGAAGGGCACCGTAGCCAGCGTATTTACTGGGTAAACAAGACTTAACACCCTATGTCTCACGGTAGGCAGCGAGTCGGCGATACCACTGGTATTGTCAACGTCTATGGGTGTCGGTGACCACTTCCCATCAGGTGGCCCGACTGCTCGTCTGCCTGCGTATGCCATAAAAAAAATAGTAATATCAAAAATGTATTTTTTTCTTTATCACCGTTCATCACAAATTGCAAAGAAGTACAGAAATCATTAAGATTCATCTAATCCAGTCGCTGTCCGTAAAATCTGTTATTTAATTAAAAAATAATAGATCATAAGCTTAACCCGTGATAGCTCGAATAAACGTCTTAGAGGGAAAAGGTGCCGTTTGATAAAGTAGATCGAAATTAACTCGTAAAATTTTATATTTCAATTTTCTACAACAAAAGATAAATTTTCAAATGTAATATTTTCTTATTATTTTCCAGGACAAAATTTTATTCATGATTTTATTTTATTACTAATTCAATTATTTAAATGTTTTTTTTTTTTTAGGAGGAAGTTCATGTTGGTGATTCAACCGGTTAAAGGTAATCGTAAAGTTCATCACCAACATATGTATATTCGCATCACATCGCATCATCAGCCTTTGTTAGTCCACTGCTGGACATAGGCCTCCCTAATACACCCTATCCATTAGGGGTTTGGACCGTATCTTTTTATATGCCCATCCGACGCATGGATCATCTTACTTTTCAGACAATTGGGTGATCGGCCCAAATTGCCCTAACCAACTAGGAAACAACAATGAAAATTTGTTGCGTCCCGCAGGATTCGAACCCGCACCTCCGGTTTCTAAAGCACACGCCCATACCACTAGGCTACGGAGGCAGTCGATATGTATATTGCTACTGGTCTATTCGAAAAGTAGTTAATGATTTTATTCGAACTTCATAACTACTTGTGTTTTCTGTGATTCCTGAATAATGGTTTTCAATAAAAGAAAACAGTTCTCTTACTAAGTAGTAAAATACAACTAAATAAGGTTAACGATAGACGCTTATAAGCGCACAAGCCGCCGAACAATAATAGACTCGCCTAGAGATCACATACTAGTGGAGTTTAAGAGCATTTCAAACAGTAATTTTCGAACACTATCCAAGGAACGTTTATAATTATGATCGTACTTTAATAGACATCTATAGTGTATTAATAAAAATAACTTTCTAGATATTTATTTATGCATCTCTGAAAAAATATTGTCTTCACTCTGATTACATAGGATTTAAATAAAATCAGAACAATGAGTTGTGATAATAAAAATATCCGCCGTTGCTATTATAATTATTCCTGCCGTTTACTACATGTACAAAATTAATGTTAGAAGTTCGTTAAAAGTTGTTAATTTTAAATTCATTAATTAACTATATTAACATACATTTTTAAAAAGGAACTAATTGCAATAAACGTTAAAACTCGTAAAACTAACTTTGTATAGCGCACCTTGAAATATCATCAGAAGTTTTGTTGCACTCAAATGTCCTTATAATACAACAATTTAATGTTCTTTGTTAAGCATTTAATAATCTCGGCCATTAAAGACGTCGCCTCTAGGAATTGTTTACCTTAGAGCGACTTTAATATGACAGGAATAGTCGAAATATTCCATTCTCGATACTTTTAGTGCAGCCTCCGTAATCAAACCTACTTAACGGCACATTTCTGAATACTAACACTATCGAGCGATCGTGCCGAACCCTTGTCCAAGTAAGCAATAGAACCATGCATCATGAGTAAAACAACCACAAAAGCCAGGGAGAGTCCTGTTCGCTTATAGCATGTTAGATCTCCGTAATAGACTTCAATATGTTTGGAAATTCCAATTGATTATTGCTATTCAAGGTTATTCAAACCAACGCTTTTTTTTTTTGCCGTTGGAAAAATCCAGCTTACGTTAGATTGCCCGCCGCCAAAGTGAGGGGACAGGGGGATATGGGGGCTCCCCGGACCAAGATGGAGCGGCCGGTATACCCACTAAAAACCAACGGATGTTCCTTTCTCATGTCGCTGTAGTGGGGCTGCGGGCGCTGATCACAGTCTTCGGCGACCCCGGCGTGACGTGGCCCTCTCAGGCCTCTTCTCTCCGGTGTGTTAGGACACCCGAACGTCAGCTTTAGGCGCCGTGCCGGAACAAACAGCACGGCGTTTCATCTTGAGCCCATCTCTGGGCGGCGGGCACCCTCTTGCCGGCCGCCCAGGGGCTCAGTGTCAGGGGAAGGTTGCGCGCGTACGCCACTTTCGGCGTCCTGGCTTTCTTCTGCGGATAGCCAGGGCGCTCAGGCCTCCTGACCCTTTCCGCGGCCTCTTTCCGGGCCATCACATCCTCGCAGAAAGCAAGGACGGCGCCCCACGACCTTTCGCTCTCAGCATCCTGCGCACTGGCAGGAACCCACAAATCGACCCAGGCTGGGCACTCTTCCAGCGCGTGTTGGGCCGTCTCTTCGGCACATACGCCACAGTGGTGGCACTCCTCTGTAGGCTCCCTACCGGCCACGCGGCACAGGTACCTCCCGAAACAGCCGTGTCCCGAGAGAACCTGCGTCGCGCGGAATGTTAGGGAGCCGTGTCCTCTTTCTAGCCACCACTTAAGAACGGGGCGTATGGCTTCTATTGTTTGACGGCCGGCGCTGGGGTGCTCCAGCCGCAGCTCCCACTCCTGTATTGCAAGGGAGCGCAATTCGTCTCTGCGCCCCTTATTTCTTCCGGGGCTGGCCTACAGCCCCGAGACCTCGCCTCCTCGCGCCAGAAGAAGAGTAACGCGAGGATTTCTGCGTCTAGGATTTAAACCAACGCTATGTCAACTCAGGGAGTTAACTATAGGAAAGGAAAAACGTCTATCGCCAATATTGTAATAGAGCTTAGGGCAATCAAAAAATTTAAGTTTGCAGGAGCAAACTTTTTAGGACGTTCTCAAAAGCCTGATTCCCCTGGGGGCACCGAAGTCTGACATCTAGTGTACCTGTATTAATAATTTAGGGCCCGCCGTGGCCAAAAAGCCATGGGCAACATACCCTGCCCACATTCAAGATATAATGACGGAGATTTATTCTAAGAGCGACTAAGGTGAAAATCTTAAATAACATTGATAACGATTTGATTTAATTACGTATTACTTTTTATTTTATAATCTCAGAAAGGAGGTCAAATGTATATATCTCGATATTCTACCACACATAAAGTTTACACATTAATAACAATAATTAATTAATGTCCTCCTAGTTCAATAGCTAGTCTATATAAGAGAGCAGCCAACTGGGCTGATCTCTTATATAGACTCTCTTATATTATCGCAAGAGATATTTTAGCGCAAAATTTACGCGCAGCCTGTGTCGCCCTTACACTTACTCTCACTATTCCTTTATACTATCAAAGCCCGGCGGAACGGATTACTGACACGACCGAAAAGAGATAACGCGAAGGACCGACTTTTTACACGCCCATCCGTCTCATGGATCATCTTATTTTACAGGCAATCGGATGTTCAGCCCGCATTTCACTAACCAACTAGAAAACAACAATGTAAAGTTGTTTAGTCCCCGCAGAATTCGAACCACGACCTCCGAATTCTGAAGTATTCCTTTCCTTTACCACTAGGGTACGGAGTCAGTTTACACATGACAACGCTTTTTAAATGTCAACTTACTATAATGTCTTACCGATTATAATTTAAATAGAATAATTTCACAAATCAACAGAGGTTAGTATTATTTTCTTTCGTAACTTAATAATTAATAAGTATTATACATTATCATAAATTATAGAGTTAGTTGATTGGAAGAACTTAATTTCAGGTATGGGATTTAAATTATTGTATGTTATTCTGTGATATATTTTAATTAAGTGCAAAATTTATAAATATAGAAATAAATAATGTCGGACTATATGGGTGTATGGTTATACTGCACATGGCAGACTAAAAAAACGCTTTAAGCCTTATTTTTGAGACTTTCAGAACATATATTCAATAAAGATTTTGTCCTCCTACATAATTAACCTCTATTAGCTAATACACGTTTTTGCTATCTAAAGGATACTGATGCTTAGTAGTTCTAGAAAAATATCTGTACGTTGATGTTATCAATGTGTATTTTTTGTGTAAGCTGAGTTGAGTTTAATCAAATAAACTTTTCATATGAGTTTCGTTGAACAAGAGCAGGAATGCGGCGAAGACTGTACCTACTTATTTGTGCTGCATAAAGTTCATCCAAAGTTATTCACGCAGATAGATAAATAGCTTTCTTTTTTCAAATTCTTTATAGGCTTATAAATTTTCGCTAGTAACATTTTTATGTGATTACAATGACAATATTTTTATATGATTCCCTTTTTCTAATTTCCAGTTAACTCTTTGTTTTCTCAAGCATTTGAATGTCTGTTTGGAACATAACCACATTTGGGCCGATCACTCAATTGTCTGAAAAGTTAGATGATCTATGCGTCGGATGGGTATGTAAAAAGTCGGTCCACCAACCAACTCGCATTGGACCAGCGTGTCCAAAACGATCTAAACGGTTCAAAACCCCTAATGGAGACCCCCGATGGACCCAGTACACTGCTGGACATAGGGCTCCCCTAATGGTGGCGTGCCTTAGGGGATCCCTATGTTCAGCAGTGTACTTACACAGGCTAATGATGATGATGATGATGTCACAATTTAAAATAGCTCGTCTTATTTCTGAAAGTTGGCTCAGACCACGCCTTTCGTCACGCATTTTGTTAGTCGACTACTAAAGATACATAAATGCAAACTTTGTAAATTTCAAATTGTAATTTTGATTAAAATAACTATTAATAATTTTTTTTTAATTAAAATATTTTTATTCAACGCGTAATTAGTATGTACGTAAATAGATTCTTCTTGGATGTTATTTTATCTAAAAACCTTTGTAAATTAAAACGTTTTGAATTTCAATCTAATATAAGGGCCTTTTGTTGTAGAGTGGAAAGAGGTAGGGAAGCTTTAATTAACAGAACGGTAAAGATCGTTTTGCTTTGAGAAACATAATAACCTTTTAATGGAAATTACAACAATAATTACAAACCGTTAATATTAACTTAAGATTGTTAACATCATTCAAGCATCTATTTAATAACGTTTTATTAACTTGACATTGGATCGATTTAGAATGTATCAATACATAATTGATAATTTTATTAGGTGATAAAACATCTGTTCTCTTGAGTTTCTTTCGCCTGTCCTTCTCAGGTGACAATCAAGAAGTGATTATAATACTTTCATATTGATTAAAGTTATTTGAATTTGATTCGCTGATTTATTACCTAGAGTGCTCTTCATTTACTTTTTAGAGTGGTTTTGCTTGGATTCCGTTACTATAAATGCCTTTATGCGTGTTAAAAAAGTTAAAGATTATCTATTTAAAAAATTACCTAAAGTCCATTACTTCGTCATTACTTTATTAACGTTTTTTATATTTGTATTTATTATACACACACGTATGCGTATTTTTGTATGTATATATACTTTTGTTTATTTACGTTACGGATGTATTTTAGTAAGTCGTAATTTTGCTTTTTCAATGAAAAACTGAGGCAAAGTTGACTGTTTTATTTTTGATCAAATGTTTACTTATACTATTTAATATAAAACCGATTTCTTTAATAAAATATATTTTTATTTTATCATTACAACACATATACGATTACAAGAACACACCTAATACGTGTCTTGATAAACAACATGCATTATTTTATAATATTCAGAAACAATGCATTAACAATCCTTTTTCAGACGCTAAATATCGGATTAACACATTTTTTGCTATATATATTATTGTGTTTATTTAAGGGATTACGCCCCTTTTTAAGACGAGGCGACTAGTGTTCTAACTAGATACCAAATGGAAGATTTGAAAATTACTATCTTCCGGTTGGAAGGCCACCGTACCCAGTGTAGTCACTGGGAAAACGACATGTAACAAATTATGTTGCGGTACGTTGAACGGACTTGCAGCATCTCACGCAGCACTTCCAATGGATTCATAGGAACGCTTATCAGATGATAAGCGATATAAGAAGGATGTATCGCCCACCATCTGTTGGACGTCCAACAAGAAAAACATTATTGGTAAATGAGTATAATTTAATCACTTGAATGAGAATATAATTTATAATTGAAAACATTTAAAGTACAATGATTTTAAATTTATTTAAAAGAATCTACAAGGTGATACTAAAACCAAAAACTAAACTTGGGATACGTAAAGTTTACTGTAATAAATATTACCAATTATAAACATTAATTAAGTTGTTACATTTTAGAAAATAATATATGAAATAAGTAAAATCATAAATCATTTTCGTTTTCATTTAACAAATACAATATTATAACTAAAGCATGATTAATAAACATTATTTACTTCTCTACTTGTTTTTTTTATGAAAAAATCCTAACAGTCTATCTCATTTTTTTCTATCAATACATGTTTGCTAATTCAACGTAAGGTATATTCGGGTAACGCTAATTTCTTATCCGAATATACTGCATATATAAAGAATAATACTGCTTGATAGTCCGAACTATGTACAGTTGATTCCTCTTACAAACCATATTTAATTTTTTACAAAAAAAAGTAATATTTTTTGTGGCCAAATAATTTACCCAAAATAATATATAGTTATACAAATTAATTCGAATTTATAAATACAAACACTGGTAAATTAACGTATATCCAAGAATAATAAACTTATTTGTAATTATTTTGAGATATGTATGTTCATAAAGCTAAACCCGTTTTATAATTTTTATTATATCTAGGTATACGTAGATCATTCTTCCGATAATCTTAATAGAATCTGGGGTATCCTGCTGTTATTACTCCTGATCTTTTATGTTTGGCGTAGACCCAGCATTTATGATCTTTTCCATTAAACCTATTATAGCCAAAGAAATCTAAAAGATAATAAAAATTAATTAATAAATAAGGATGACCACATTCCAAGACATTATCATGATACGCAGATCAGTAAATATGAATCATGAGTAAGTTTGTAAACTTAAGATGCATATTTAGTTATCTTTAAGTCTAACTGTAACAACAATATTTGAGGTTTAATCACATTTGTTTCTAAAATTTAGAAAAAAAATATTAGTGAACTTGGCGATCTAATTTACTGTGTGCAAATATGCCATACACGGCAAAGGTTATGAATCCTTGTCCCCCTTTACCCGACAACCCTGCTTTTCCTAATTGCGGAAACGTTGGGGAAAGGTGCGAAAAGACTTTCGCTTCCTGCCGTTGTGCGCAGGATGTTAGAGAACGAAAGGTCGTGGAGCGCCGTCCTTGCTGTCTGCAGACGTAACGTCGTAAATGACCCAGAAGGAAGCCGCGGAAAGAGACAGGGAGGCCTACAGCGCCCTGGCTATCCGCAGAATGCCAGGGCGCCGAAGGTGCACGACGCGTGCAAGCCTTCCCCTAACACTAAGCCCGGCATGTTCCGGCATGGCACCTAAAGTGACGGTCTGGTGTGTTGGGGCACCGGACCGAAGAGAAAGGCCGAGAGGCGTGGGCCACGTCGCGCAGGTCGCCGAGACTGTCAGCGCCGCGGCCCGCTACACCGACATGAGAAAATAACAACCGTTGGTTTTAGTGGGTATACCGCCGCTCCATCTTGGTCCGGGAGCCACATATCCTGTGCCCTCACACTGGCGGCGGGGAATCGCCGTGAGTGAGACAACAATGACTTTAGAGGGTTGTGGTCATTGACTGTCAAACATATAAAAAGCTACGTCATTTAGAAAACTATCGCAGTGTTCGATAACTCTCACAAATTTATTATCCGTACAAAATTAAAGTATGGAATGTCACATTTTCATAGTGCAGTCTAAGAAGCAAGTGGTGGATATGGAAAAACACTCAATAAAATTAAAAAATATAGTATAATAATTTATCTATTACTATTTATGTAATTCTCTCAAGATAGAAAGTCAACATTTAATTAATATGAATGTAAAATTATCTAAGGTTTATTTCAAAATGAAGATTTCTCAATCCTTATGATTTTATAAACCCTAAGTGACCCTCATAGTAGTCAAGGATAATATGGGCCAATAAAGATTATCGCGTTAACCCTGCCCTGAAATATAAGGGTTATGTAATCCTTTATTTATTTGATTATTTCCTAAGCTACCTAATATTTATACAATGTCATAGAACATCCCTTTTACGATATCACGCGAATTTAGTATCTTCTGCAGCGTATTTTTTGGATAACAGTAAACAAAACAAAAAGTGGGGCGATACCAATGGGGCTTTACAAAGGTAAATTTCATCATTTTTCATTATCACAAAGCTCATTATAAGTTAGGGTATATTTATTTTAAAGATATCCTATTTTCTCTTACACTAACATTGAAATTTGTATTATGCTAAAATAAGAAAAAAAAACAATCTGAGTGAAGCCGAGCCAAATCACTAGTATTAAATAATACGATTTTATTAGTGAAAAAGAGGTAGAGCGTGCATTTACAGAATTCCATTTACTTAAAACTGATCAAAATACATTAATTTTATATACTCTATTGATTGTTTTAATAAAATAATTGAAAATTCATTATTTATTTCATTACTAAGAAAAAGTCGTGAAAACTATTTTTATAATTAGTTGTGCTATTAAATTACAGAATACAATATAAAAATACAGAATTACAGAAGATCCTCTAACGTCATAGCTCTAATGGTCTAGAAAACCATGATGAAAAGTTGTTGAGCCCCCGTAAGAATGTACACCTTATGCAGAACTATATAGTTAATAACTATCATACATTATCATAAGTAATAATGACTGGCCTAATATGCTTAAAACTTTAAAACTACTAAACGTATTTTGATGCGGTTTTTGTAATAGACAGAGTGATTATAGGGGAAGTTTTATATGTATAATGTATGTATTATGCATGCATTATACAGTGTAGAGAAACGCTGATAAATTTATATATGTTTCCATTAATTTACAAATATCAGTATTACAACCATAAGGAGACGGGACGGGTCGCTAGTATATATATATATATATATATTTACTGTGTACGTTTTTACTAGACCAAACATATGTTAACAATTTTTTGTTTTATAAATTATACATGGTACAAGCCTTTTTTCACATTCCTAGTACTTTCAAAACAACGTTGAAGTTTGTAGACACATAGTCTGTAGAAAGAAGACTTGCTATCTGGACTGAAGCCAAATAAAATGTGCCTAACGGATATCGAACGTTTTTATCCGTCCGATTTGCCCGACATCTTTCGATTGGGCGTGTGTAAATGTTGAGTCCAATGGAATAAATAATACGTATTTTAGATCAAAGAAAACTGATAGATAGTTTATCCATCTAAACATGATTTACGTATGTACTATCGATAAGCTTTTTACTTAAATTCATTTACGAGAGAAAAAAACTATGCTAATGCATTCAATATAACTTAGGAATAATTAATCAGATACCTCAATGTACATATCGAAGGGTTACTTATAGGTAAGTATCTCGTAATATTATATCAAATATGTAAAAATGCGTGGTAATAAATAAATAAATTGATCTTTAATTTGCATTAGCTAAATGCACTTGGAATAATTTAACACTGCCATTATATTCAGTTCAAAATAGTAAAACATTAAAGTACATAAATCTGATTCCAAAAGGGTTCAAATAAATATAACAAATGCCCGCAAAGGGCTCATTCTAACCCTTTTAATAATTTACATTAGTAATAAAACGAGAATATTTAACGGTTTCGGAACAGAAATTTTTAATTTTGTGATAATGCAATAACATGTATCAAGGTTGATCAAAAATACTTTCGTTTTATTAATGAATATGGTTTTTATTGGCTTATTACAAAAATGTTTCATTAAAGGAAAATATAAGGAAATCCTTAACAGATATAAGAATAAGAACAACTGACGAGCAAGACATTTTGCTAAATATAATCAAAAATTTGGGCATTTTTTTAGAGAGGAAGTCCCTTTTTAGGGAGGGCCGCCTCTGCATGAACCGTCACGATACCTATTTTTGCCGCAAAGCAAAGTAATCGAGACGTAACTTCATATGTGTCACGGTAGGCAGTTGGTGATATCCTCGGGAATGCCGATGTCCATGGGTGTCGGTGACCACTTTTCATCAGGTGGCCCGAGTGCTCATCAGTTTTTATCTCTATTTTCTAGGTTCTTTAATAAAAATTTATAATATTGCTTAAGAAATAAACCTCATTATTTAATAACTCTGTTATTTACTTAAATAACTAAAACATAATAAATAAACATATTTTAATTCTCTTACTGTTTTTGAAGTTATACTTCTTTAGGCGCGTTATGAAAAAATGATAAGAGTGAAATTTTAAGATGCGTGACACAAAATTAACAGTTTATAATGAAAACGGTGAAAATGTAATAAGGTCCATATTACATAGTGATAAGGTTGATTTTTGTGTAGTGATAATGGAGTTGTCGTTTTTTATTTGCGATAGTTGTTGCATAATGTGCTCTATGAGTTAGGATTAAGGTTCGTTTTTGGTTATTTAAATTTATATTAAATATATATATTAAATATATTATTATATAAATATATTAATTTTTGTAATGATGTTTATTCAACTTGATATAATGGTAATATTTTTATTCATTTAATATATCAACATTGTGATTTATCTATGTAATACGTTTTAGATAAGCGCCATCTAGTCACACATAATCAAAGCTTCTGATTTATAGTACCGCTGTACAAGTAAGCCAACATCTCTTAGGAATTCTACATTTGTAAGCAACAGATGGCGCTGAACTACCAGTTATATGATATATCAAAGTACGTCTTGTGAATCCATAAATTCTTAATCGAATTAATTATGATTAGTTCTTGTAAATCTATCATCTTTAATTATCTTAATTATTTTTGATTGATATTACTTACTATTTGTGAATATTAGTGAAAAAATTGTGCTTATATATTTTTACAAGTGCTCCAATATAATTGAGGTTAACTATCCGTGTGTATTATTTATTGATATAAATTAAAATACTTTTATTAAATATAATTAACACTAAATATTATTAAATTATTAATGTTAAATACTTATTTTGGTTATTTAATATTCACAAAATAAAGAAATAAATTAAATAAAACATTTAATAAAAGTTTGTGATAAAATTAAAATTGAACATCAAATTATAATATTCATTTTTAATATTTGCTATTAAATTGAATAAATAATAAATATTTATAAAAATAACTAAATAAATTTAATGAAAACTTTTTGATAAAAATGATAACTGAAGTTCCGATTCAGACATTACGGGAAGATACTATGGAAGTGGACATCATTTAATTAAAAATACAATTCGAATAATAAGACAATTTATGTTAGACTTAATGTAAGAAAATAAATATTTATTTACTTAATTTTTCAAATTTAAACTGAACTTTGTTGATTGTCCTTTTCCAATCCTTCTATTATTTTATTGTAATTAATTATTTGCATGCAATTAAAACTATTTTTAATGATGCCAAAGAGTATAACTTCTCACGCGCGTACATAAAGTGCACCACATTTTTTTTCTAAACCAAAGTGTAAAAAATTTGCGGATTCCAAATTTTGAGTTATAACTATGCAAATATTGCAATAAAATATGGCCAAAATTACGTACAATTTATATCACTTATAACAAACTCGAGCACGATGTTATAGTTATTTCTATAAATATTTAAGAAATTACCAAATATTTTAATTTAAAACTTCTGACACATTTTACAAAAACATCCAAAGAATTAATGACTCTTGTATTTAAGATTACTCAATTATGAAATATATTATTTTGTTTCCATAATGTCAACCTTTTTGATGGATAGTACATCTCTAAACCCTTTTTGCAATAATACAGTATCTATACCAGAGTTTCCCAAACTTTATTGTGGCGTAGACCCCTTGCCAAGTTTTTCCTTGTTGGGTAGATCCTGATAGATACTTACCTGATATTGATTTCCTGTAAATTTCTAACTGTAGTGAAGTTAAGTGTTAAAAACGTAAAGTATGTTAATTTATTGCATTAATTTATGCATGTTAATTTATACATTTACTAATTGAATCGCTGAATTCTCTTTTCCCTAGGTATGACGATGAAAAAGAAATTAAAATTTTTTTCGCTATATTCCATAATACGGGATAAGTAACGCGGGTACGTTGTTATCCGTTTTTAAACTGAACTTTCAGTTCTTCGTTTGTACTTAGTTCGGTCAGTTCCTCTTCTATTATGACATTCGTTTCTTCTATGTCACCATATGAATTAATTATCCACGATAGTATATATGACATACCATAGTCAAATATCCTCAAACCTAGATTCAAAATCTGATTACAGGGTATTTAAATGTTGAACGTAAGTTGAAACGTCGTCTTCCTGGCAGCTTGTCTGTGACAAATAGGGGAACTTAAAAAATTCGCCCCGTCCAATATTATGCTTCATTAGTTTAACTCTGGCAAGAAACGCAGATAAGATGGACTTTGTTATAACAAAATTTAAACTTTCGCCTAGTACAAAATAGTTATATATATAGTAAAAATTAGCCATATTAAATTTCGTAAACAAATCTGTTAAATAGGCGATGTCAGTTTTTCTTTTTATTAAATTTTCTTTTATAACTTTATCTTTAGTATCCAAAATTTCTAAAATAGTCTCAAAAAGTGCAAAAAATCTTGTCAAACATAAGCTTTTCGACATCCAGCGCACTTCAGTGTGAAGGAGTAATTGATGAAAGTGTTCGTCATTTTCTTCACACAACTGCCGCGTATCCAACGCGTTGCTTCGGATTCGATTTACTGTATCAATGACTAAATGAAGCGATTCATGCAATCTAACACTCAATTTTTTAGCAACTAAATGATGATGGATGACGCAATGTATTGCTTACACCCCTGTAACATTTTGTTTTAAATAGCTTATAAATCCACAATTACGTCCAACCATGGCAGATGCACCATCTGTAGCTACTGATATTATATATTTATAAAAGAATTGCTTTTTCAATGAAGTTATCCTTCAAAACTTAAAATATTGATTAACCTTTAGACTCGGTTAGCAAAGTTCTCGCGAAGAGCAGAGAGTTCTTCGTAGATCTCTTGATTCATAATAAAACGAAGATATGCCAATAATAATGCTGCATTATCAGGTAAAGTTGACTCTTCCAGTTGTATAGATAAATGGGTCGTTTGCAAATAGTTACATAAGAAGCTTTCAATATCAGGACTCATTTCATCAATACGTCTTTCAACATAATGCGGTTTTTAGGATTTTGCTTTAAGTGACGCCGAAGCGAACATTCTGTCCGGTGCAGGTCTCTTTGGAAGTTTATCTTTGAGTGTGTGAAAGTATTTCAAATCTTTCTTATCATCTTCTTAGATGATCTTCCAGTTTAGATAGTTTCATAGCGTCATTGCCCATAACTTTGTTGCATGAAAGGCACATAAGCGATTGTTTGTCCGGCAGTGATGGAATGAAGCGAAATTTCAAATAATCAACACTGTACTGTCTACATTTCTTTTTAGATTCGGACAAGGCATCAGTCATCTGTGCAAAATTAAATTATTTTAATAAGATAGAAAATCCAGCAGTAAAATATATTTTTTTAATTTTCCGAAAACATTCCATAATTCGAACATCTTCTTGCAACAATTAGCTTGAATAACGGAGATTACATTGTAATTATAATATCGATTGCTAAAACTTTCAAAAGAAACTAATGAGGAGTACTCGTGTAATTTTGCATGATTGACCAATAAACTACTGATAATTAAATTCATTATTGGCGTAATGTATCTATAATTTGCTAAATACGAGTACAAAACTAAATTTTATTAAAAATAATGTACTTACTTATCTCCATCATTCTCAAACAAAATAACACTGGCTCCCCATAATTTGTGTGATATACTATCTGTTTATATTTTTTAAATACTTACTTAGCACTTTCCTTTTCATGCTTCAGGAAACGAATAAACGTATTCGTCCTACATTCGTATTTATAGAGTGACGAATTAAACAAGTCAGTGCAATGTTGCTGAGACTGCGACACTCAGGTTTCTACAAGTTCAAAATGTATTGCGACCACAAAGCGAATACCAATATTCTACAACTTACATAATTTAATAAACATAAATAATATTTTTTTTACTTCATAGGTACTTTTATAAATAATGTATATGTTTTGATATTATAAGATAGTATGATGTAAGTAAATAGGTACTATCACTGTATGTGTTGAGATCCACTATCGTGGACCCCAATTTTTATTTCATGGCCCCCAAATTTTTTTTCGCTGACGTAGACCCCTTGCAGGTGTCATAGACACTTAGGAATCGATATATACCACTTTGGGAGTCACTGAGCTATACTATCCGTAGGATAAATTCCTGATAATCTTAATAGAATCTGTGACCGTCCGCCGTTGTTACTCTTTGTCTTTATGACCGGGTTTTACCCTTATTTTACGTTCTTTACGTTTCATTAAACTATGTCAGTTCATTTAATTCAACTGTTAATACAGGCAACAAAATTTTAAACTAAATTTACATTAAATTTAATAAGATAGCACCTATCATGTATCATTATTTAATTTAATTGAAATATATAAATTAAAATATTGATGCGGTTGGCAATCGGATTAACTGAGTTGAATATATCTCACATGATGAGGGTTATGCGCGTCCCCCTGTCTCTAACAAACCTGCTATTGCTAATTACGCCTACGTAGGGGCGGGGGGCTATACGACTTTTCACCTGCCATTCAGATAATAATGCCACTACATTGTCGTGGTCTCGTACTGTTATATTATAAAAAAAACTACGCCTATCGCTATAAATTAATCCTAACATTATAGTGGTATAGGCGTGTGCTTTAGAATCCGGAGGTCGTGGGTTCGAATCCTGCGGGGACTCAACAAATTTTCATTGTTGTTTCCTAGTTGGTTAGGGCAATTTGGGCTGATTCACCCATTTGTCTGAAAAGTAAGATGATCCATGCGTCGGATGGGCATGTAAAAAGTCGGTCCACCCACCAACCCGCATTGGACCAGCGTGGTGGGATACGGTCCAAAAACCCCCTAATGGATAGGGGTGTATTAGGGGAGGCCTATGTCCAGCAGTGGACTATCAAAGGCTGATGATGATGATGATGATGAACATTATAGTTGTTTATTTAATTTATTGTTCGTGTCTTGAAGGCTATTAATTGAAGCAAATTAAGAGAGATATGTAACATCTTACAAAATACGTTAAAACAAAATAACCCAAATGATAAGTGGACTTATAGTCTACTTCTCATTTGGGTTATTTTGTGGCTTAGTATTGGTGGGTTAAAAAGGGTATAGTTAATAATGGTTTGTCTAATCGTATTCAACAACAACCACCGTCGTTGTCGTTGAGGCATATTATACAGCAAGGAAAGACATAATAATTACGGGCGAGTACCTATACGGTAGTTGTGATACTACCCAAGATAGTTGTTTTTATTATAGGAAAGATGGAAAATACTTAACACGACAGTGATATATCAAGATGAATTTAACAATTCGTTCGTTTTCGCAATTGTTCTGAACATATTGTTTACAACATTACATACAACAACACATACAATATCGAGGTTTTAGCAGATTTTCAATCAAATCAAAATGTAACAAAAATGAAACAAAACTAAATAGAAAAAACAACTGAGCGTGGGAAATAGTATTAAATTTACGGTGTATCAAATGATATCCGCGTTATTAGTGCAGTTTAAAAACTAAACGTGTGATTTATTAGCGTAAAAAGTTAAATTGCTAGGTAAATCTAATTTTGCACATTATTTTAAGCAACAAAAAATCTATATGAGTTTTAGATGTCTTTTGTAAAACATTATACTGATAATCTTAATAGAATCTGAGTATTTTTATGGCTATATTTTATGTCTGTTTTGGACCCTACATTTACGCTCTTTAGTTTTATTCAAGCAACTTACTCCTTCAACATGACCTAAAACCATGATTTTATTAGCTTATTCAAGCTATCGCTACTGCTTCGTATTACGATTACTGATTGGCTTGCATTGAATATATTTCTTACTAAAAGAGCTCTATGAGGCACTTAATTTATCATATTTGCCCAAATTGAAATAATTATCATCCTGACTACTTTAATTACTCAAGCGTTTCAACAAAGTAAAAACAGAGCAATGTTATTATATAATATAATGAACATGGCCAAGATTTTTAAAAATTGACCGAGAAAATTTAATTTTGGAAGTAAGCACAGACTACCTGAATGTAATTGCTAGCGTAAAATAAAAAAAATACAAAAACCCTCGTCAGAGTGTGCTCATTACGACTAAGAGCGACCAACATTTATAAGCTCTTGAGGCGAGATCGCTTCATTAAGCGAACGAACACATCGCCGCAACATTTAAATTTTTAATTAGAGCGAAATAAAAGTAGCTCCCGGTATCATATGCTCTTAAATGCCAGCGGCGATATTTTCTGGTATTATAAAATTATGCAAAATGTTCGATTACGTCGCGTTTACTTTAAGTAATCGATTATAAAACCAAAAGGAGATCCAAGTTAATATTACAATATTACTACTCACTTAAACTTTAAACAACAAATACTTTTTACTTATTACTCAAATGCAAACTTTTAAACTATTTACCAACTTTCTAACCATTGGTTGTACATAATATTCAATTATCACTTCAACAAATCAAAGGTAACTAACTATCACGCGTAACTTCCGGTATTCCGATAAAATCCTAAATTCCCGAAGAAAAATAATTTCCACTACACCGATGAAGTAGTTTAATAGTAATTGAAAAAAAAAATACAGCACCAAAATCACAATCTCGTACGATTAAATTGCAAACGCTGCATGAACCGTAAAGACTTAAAGGATGTATTACATAGCTGTAGTTATTAAAACGGTTTTTAATTAAGTCAACAATTGCAAATAACTATGATTTTAGAATAACCCTAAAATAACCATTGTAATGTAAAACATTGTGACAAATTGCAATGAGACACAAATAAAGCCCATTTAAGGTTATAATTTTACATAAAAGTCAATCCATTAAAAAATTTCTTCTTATATGTATATAAAAATAATTTTTTAATTTTTAATCAAAACGTCATGACACTTTTAATGTATACATTCTTTAAAATTATTATTCATATGGGAGATTTGAAATGCTGTGGCAGAAATTGTGGTAGTTTCTCGCAGAGGGCACGTTGTCACCGTCTTACAAAGGGGGTTTCGGACCGTATCCCACCACGCTGGTCCAATGCGGGACAGTGGGTGGTCCGACTTTTTAAATGCCCACCCGACGCATGGATCATCTTACTTTTCAGACAATTGAGTGATCTCCGGTTACTAAATCACACGCCTATACCACTAGGCTACGGAGACTACATTGACTAAAGATGCATATTTAGTTTTTTTATGTGTAATGGTAACAAACATTGTTGAAGTTTAAGTTATTTTTGTTTGTAAAGTTTCAAAAATGTCTATTACTGCGATTAGCTATCCAAATTACTGCGTAGGTATCTTTATGCCTAACATGACGAAGGTTATGAATCCTTGTCCCCCTTTCCCCAACAACCCTCCTAATTACGGAGACGTTGGGGTTAGGGGCGTTAAGTCTATGTCTGAGATTGAGACAACAATAACGTAAGGGGGTTGTGATCTTTAACTGTTCAACATATAAAAATGCTACGTCATTGAGAAAACCATCGCTATGTTATACAATGGTCACTGGTTTATTATCCGTGCTAATATAAAATACCCTAAAGGTTTAGGTTATACAATTTCACGTGAATATAAAGCAGTCCAAGGATGAAGCAGAGTAGAAGGTTAAAATATATAGATGATGAAGGATATTGAAAAACACACATAAAATCACCAAAATTATAGTACAATATTTATATTTTATTTATAATTCCTTAATCACAGAAAGGCTACCCTTTTTTTATGAAAGTGAAATCAGAATAAAATATTTTTCTAAACCCTTACTGGCCCTCATAATAGTCAAGTAGTCAATAGTCAATAGTCACTCAAATTATCCCGTTAACCCTGAACTGAAGGGGAATTATTGTAAACAATACCGAAAAGTAGGCCAAAGACAAATTTAATTTTTTTTAATTACTAATATTTTAAAGACTAATACTATATGTTATTTCAAATAACGAACAATGTATAAACCTAATTCGGTGATATCATTTTTAATAACAAATGTTCATTATAACTTATATTTATTGTGAGAAAAAAAGTAAAACTCCTTAGACATTTCTTCTTATACCAACGGCGTGTGCTTTAGAAACCGGAGGTCGTGGGTTCAAATCCTGCGGGGACGTAACAAATTTTCATAGCTGTTTCCTAGTTGGTTAGGGCAATATGGGCCGATCACCCAATTGTGTGAAAAGTAAGATGATCCATGCGTCGAATGGGCATATAAAAAGTCGGTCCACCCACCAACCCGCATTGGACCAGCGTGGTGGGATACGATCTAAACCCCCTAATGGATAGGGGTGTATTGGGGGAGGCCTATGTCCAGCAGTGGACTAACAAAGGCTGATTATGTGTATTATGTGTAAACACTGACACAATATTTTTGCCGCGTTGCGGTTTGAAGGGCACCGTAGCTAGGGTATTTCCTGAGTAAACGAAACTTAACATCCTATGTCTCCTGGCAGATAGCACGTTGATAATGCCACTGGTGTTATCAACGTATATAGGCATCGGTGACCACTTTTCATTAGGTGGCCCGACTGCTCTGCCTTTCTAGCCAATAAAAAAATGTATGTCCTTATTAATAATTGTGTGTAACCAAAGCTATATGGTAGGTTCAAGAAAATAATTGAAAATTCATTATTTAGTTGATTATTAATGAAAAAACGTGAAAACTGTTTTAATGTTTTATTTTTATTATGAGTTAGAACTACTACAATCAATCTAGAATCACCGAATAAGAAAGTTTAAATGGTATTGGGGCGGTTTTATAAGAGTTGGAAAGTTCTGGAGTGTAAACCGAGGCTCGACAAACGAAGTGTAGGACGCCCTGTGGCCAGATGGATTGACGATATTCGCAAAGTGGCTGGTGTGGTCTGGGTGATAATAGCCGAAGATCGGAAACGGTAGCGTGCATTAGGGGAGGCCTATGTGCAGCAGTGGACTGACACAGGCTGATGATGATGATGATTATTATGATGATAAGTTAGTTGTGCTAATAAATTACAGATCAGCTATTTAGAGAAAAAATAATATAGTATACAGATGTACGCGCAAACTCATACAAACACTCTCATGCTCTTTTTTGGCCGGACAAATGTCTGATGCGGGCCGACTTTTTACATGCCCATTCAACGCATCTAACTTCATTGCTCTAAAGATCTAGCAAACAATAAATAAAAGTTGTCGAGTCCCCGTAAGAATATATATGTTATGCAGAACTATACAGTAATATTTATTACTTTTGCATAACATATATATTTTACTCTTCTTATTGACGTGCCGAATTTAATTTACGTATGAGAAATATATAAATGCCGTCCTAGTATATATAAATGTACTGCGTATGTTTTTACTTGACCAAACATATGTTAACAATTGATTGTTTCATAAGTTATAAACTACAAGCCTTTATTCACATTCCTAGTACTTTCAAAACAATGTTGAAGTTTATTGGCACGTAGTTTGTAGAAAGAGCTTGTCTTATCTCCATGAACGAAACAACAGCCTTGCTATCTGGACTGAAGCCAAATAAAATGTACCGAACGGGTATCGAACGTTTTTTATTAATCCTATTCACCCGACATCTTTTGATTGGGCGTGTGTAAATGTTGAGTCCAATGAAATAAATAATACGTATTTAAGATCAAAGAAAATGGAAAGATCCATCTGAACATGATTTACGTATGTACTATCGATAAGCTTTTTACTTAAATTCATTTACGAGAGAAGAACACCTTGCTAATGCATTTAATATAACGTATAAGTGTAAACTCTGGATAAGTATTTAATCAGATACCGCAATGTACAAATGGAGTAAGGTTACTTATAGTAAGAAATTGTCACGTAACATTATAACCAATCTTTTTCCAAGCAGAAATATCAAATATGTGAAAATGAGTAGTAATATAAAAATAAATTGATCCTATTTAATTAGCAATAGCTTAATGTACTTCAAATAAGTTATCGCTGCCATTATATTCAGTTAAACATAGTACAAACGTTGAAGCACCTAAATTTGATTCCAAAAGGGTTCAAATAAATGTAACAAACGTCCGCAAAAGGCTCATTCTAACCCTTTCAGTATTTTACATTTGTAATGAAACGAGAAAATTTAACGGTTTCTAAATAAAAAAATTTAATTTTGGGATAATAATATATCTCAAGGTTGATTTAAACTAATGCCGTTTTATTAATGAATATAGTTTTTATGGGCTTATTGCAGAAATATGTTATGAAAAGAAAAAAAAAGGAATCTAAGAGAAAAGAACAACTGATGGGCACATCTCCGTAGTTTTGCTTAATACGAACTCACATGAACTCTAAGAGAGATTACAAGCATCTGGACTTATTTAGGTCAACTTTCTAACAGAGGCCGTCTGCAGTTGTACCACAGCGGTGCTTATTTCTGCCGCAAAGCAGTAGTGTTAAAACACTATTGTGTTCCGTTTTGAAGGGCACCGTAGCCAGCGTATTTGTCGGGTAAACGAGACGTTACATCATATGTCTCACGGTAGGCAGCGCGTTGGTGATTTCCTCGGTATTGCCGATGTCAATGTTGTCCGATGAAAGTGATAACCGTCGCCCATAACTGCTGGTCAGCTTCTTAAACGATAATAAAATTGGTGAATGAACGTTATTAATCGCGATCAACCTCTTTAATTAATATTTATAATTTTGTTCAAGAAATTAACCACAATATTTAATAACTATCTTATTTACTTAAATAACTCAAACATAATTAATGAACATAATTTAATCATTTTTTTTGACTGCCTCCGTAGCCTAGTGGTATGGGCGTGTGCTTTAGAAACTGGAGGTGATGGGTTCGAATCCTGCGGGGACTCAACAAATTTTCATTGTTGTTTCCTAGTTGGTTAGGGCAATTTGGGCCGATCACCCTCCTTTTTCTCTAATTCTCTCCCTTTTTTTTCTCAAAACCAAAGTCTAAAAGACAAGCAAATTGTAAACTTCGTATTATTACTATGCGAATATTGTTATAAAATGCAGCTGAAAACTACGTAAAATTCATATCACACATAACAAATACGATAAACACGTTGTAATAGCTATTTCTATAAATAATTTAGAAATTATCAAATTCTGACATTAAATTTTTCTGACACATTCAACACAAAACAATCAACAATTTAATGACTCTTATATCTAAGATTACTCAATAATGAAATCTGTTATTTTGTTTTCATGATGACAATCCTATTAGATGAATAGTATATCACTATACCCGTTTTGCAATTTTATATTATCTATACTATCTGTAGGCTAAATTCTTGATAATCTTAATAGAATCCGGGACCGTCTGCCGTTATTACTCTTTGTCTTTATGGCTGGCTTTTATCTTGATTTTACGTTCTTTATTTTGCATTATACTATGTCAGTTCATTTAATTGAACTGGTATTACAGTCAATAACATTTTAAACTAATTATACATTAAGTTTATAAGACAACAGCTATCACGTATCATTTAACCCAATTTTTCGCAATTGTAACAGAACTAATAGAAATTGATGAATGTTAAATAAATAAATTAAAATATTTATGCGGTTGGTTATCCGATTAACTGAGATGAAATATAGCGTGTCTTGTAAGGATAAAATAGCAAATCAAGAAAGATATATACAAAATACGTAAAAACAAAATAAGTAGCCTATAGCTACTCAATTTTTTAATTGAATAAAAAAATCCTACACCCTCATCAGAGTGCGCTCATTACGACTAAAAGCTACCAACATTTATAAGCTTTTGAGACGAGATCGGCCTCATTAAGCGAATGAACATATTGCCTCCACATTTAAAATTTTAATTAGGGCAGAATAAAAGTAGCCCCAGTATCATACACTGTAAGCTGCCGATCTTTTTTTTATTACTGCATCATATTATTTCAATGTTTTTTCTGATGTATACATTTCCTACTTTAAATTTTCTTCCTGAAAAGAATCAGGTCAATTATAAAATCAGTGTTTTATTGATTTTATTTCTTCTGGTAAAATTAGCTCTTCTATTCTTATAGACTTAGGACTGTTTTGTTTAGTTTATTTTTGCAATTTAAAATATTGCAAATATTGAAATTGCATAAATAAGGTAATTTAATATAATATATTATGTGGTATTTCCTATTTAGTTATAATTGTGACAGTAAATGTTTTTTTGATTGGTAAATGGTAACTAGTTATAGGAATTAAAAGGTTAATAAAAGCGTAAAGTATTTATTTAAAAAAAAATGTGTATTATTTACTTATTACCTACGTATAGGATTAAATATTGTAAAAAATTCTCTTTAGTCTTTTGGTAATTCTGGTATTGGTTTTTACCTCCTACCTCCCTTACCCAACAAATAGCTCATGCAAAACTCTCATATTAAACTTCAAAAGGGTTTTTGAACCCGTTGTGACCCTCATAGTAATCAAAAATATTATGGACCAATAAGGGTTATCGCATTAACCCTAGCCTCTAACATAAGTAAAATTAATATTGTTAAAGGTTTAAGTAAACCTGGGTTCTTTGACGATAATATTTTAAAGCTTCAGAAAATATTTATAATGGAACAACCAGCTCTGTAAAACGCAATTCATAGTGTTACGCTTTGATGTTAAACCTTTGTATAATTGAAAAATAATAAAGATCAGGCTGACTGATAATTTTAAAATTGCTTTTATTAGTTAAGGTGTGGAAACGATTCGAATATTAACCTTATGGTACCTCATACGCCATGTCTATTAGTCTCCCAATCCTAAGATATTGGATATTATGTTTTGTTTCCTCTTCAGCCTCATAATTAACGATACCTTCGATGTAAAACATAACAGCGTAAACACTAGACCGGTTTAAACAATTTAGAAATTAAAGAATAATTTTATTTGCATATAAGTTTTATTATTATACAGCTAGATTATTAAAATTTATTAAGTCGTCCCAATGTATGTTACCTTTTTCATAAATCTCAAACTACAGTCCTTTATTCCTATTCTTAGTACCTTGAAAATTGCTTTGAAGATTACAAGCACTTAGTCGTAAGAAACAGCCTTTCTTCTATAAACCAAAAAAACAGCTTCACTGTCTGGACTAAAAACTACAAATAAAAAGTAAACCAAAGGAAACTGATAGATAGTATATCTAAACAGCCGTAATAGCCGCCTTCATGGCCTAGCGGTATTGGCCCTTGCTTTATAAACCGGAGGTCGTAGGTTCGAATACTGCGGGCAAACAACTTTGATCGATGTTTTCTGTTTGGTTAGGACAATTTGGGCCCATCACGGCCCATAGTTTAAAAAGTAAGATGATCCATGCGTCGGATGGGCATGAAAAAAGTAGGTCTACCCACCAACCCGTATTGGACCAGCGTGGTGAAATACGGTCAAAAAACCCCCTAATGCAGAAGGCGTGCATTAGGGAAGGCCTATGTCAAGCAGTAGACTAACACAGGCTGATAACGAGGATGATGATGATGATGATATCTGAACATGACTTACGTTTGCACTATCTATAAGTTTTTAACTTCAATTAACTTACGAGAGAAGGCATGCGTGAAGCGATGACTATACCTATGCATTCTATATAACATTTTATTGAAAACTAGACTTTAACTTAACTTTTTTTAGAGTAACTAATAAGATAATTCAATGCACATCGAAAGCTTACTTATACTGCGAAACTTTAACGTAACATAAATCCAAATCCGTCTTCTAAGCAGAAGAAGCAATAATAGAAATAAAAGTAGCTCCCAGTAACATAGGCTCATAAATGCCGGCGTATATTTCTGGTATAATAAAATTATGCAAAATGTTCTGTTACGTCGCGTTTATTTTAAGAAATGGATTATAACCTTCAAAAGAAGATCAAATGTTAATGTTACAATATTATCCACTCCACTTAAACTTTACACAACAAATATTTTTTACTTATTACTCAAATGTAAACTTTTTAAACTATTTACCAACTTTCTACTCATTGATCGTACATAATATACAATCATCACTTTAACAAATCAAAATAAACTAAACTATCACGCAGAACTTCCGGTATTCCGATAAAAATTCTAATTTTCCCGAAGGAAAAAAATTTCCACTACAACTATGAAGTAGTTTAATAGTAATTAAGAAATAAAAAAAATGCAGCACCAAAAATAACAATCCCGTGCGATTAAATTGCAAACGCTGCATGAACCGCAAAGACTTAAAGTATGTATTACATAGCTGCACTTCTTAAAACGGTCGGACGAAAAAATAACCATTGTGATTAAATAAACAATGTGACAAATTGCAATGAGACATATTGAAGGTTACAATTTTACATAAAACTTAATGCATTTTAAAATTTCTTTTTATAGACATGGTCATGACGTTCTGATTAAATAAATACTTTAATATTATTATTCATATGGGAGATTTGAAATGCTGTGGCGGAATTTGTGGTAGTTTCTCACGGAGAAGACCAAACTCCGTGGTTACACTTGTTATGGTACTTATTAAACCTCGTTTTAAGGAATTACGCTCCTCTTTAAGATGGGGCGACTAGTGTAGTACTAATTAGATACCAAATATCGCAAATGAGAGGTGTGAACGTATTTATGTTCACACCTCTCATACAAATTACTGCGTAGAAAGATACCTAACATGACGAAGACTATGAATCCTAGTCCCCCTTTCCCCAACAACCCTCCTAATTATGGAGACGTTGGGGTTTGAGGGTTAAGTCTACGCGTGAGATTTAGACAACAATGACGTAAGAGGGTTGTGGTCTGTAACTGTTCAACATTTAAAAAAAGTACGTCATTTAGAAAACCATCGCTTTGTTATATAACGGTCACTAGTTTATTATCCGTTTTAATATAAAATACCCTAAAGGTTTAGGTTACGTAATATCACGCTTCCATAAAGCAGTCTAAGGATGAAGCAGAGTAGAAGGTTAAAATATACGGATGATGAACCATATTGAAAAACACTTATACTCACTCATGAGGGGCCATATATATATATGGCTAGTAAGAACAGTAGAAAGGGCTTGTCTTGTCGCCATGAACGAAAAAACAGCCTTCCTGTCTGGACTGTAGCCAAATAAAATGTGCATAACGGGTATCGAACGTTTTTTATCTGGCCGATTCACCCGACATCTTTCGATTGGGCGTGTGTAAATATTGAGTCCAATAGAATAAATAATGCGTATTTTAGATCAAAGAAAACTGATAGATAGTTTGGATAAACTACAGATGGATATCTAAACATGATTTACGTATGTACTATCGATGAGTTTTATACTTATATTCATTTACGAGAGAAGAACACTATGCTAATGCATTCAATAATACGTATAATTAAAAGCTCGGGATAATTAATTAATCAGATACTTCTATGTCCATATGAAGAAATTGTAACGTAACATTATAATAAATCTATTTTCCAAGCAGAAATATCAAAAATATGAAAATGAGTAGTAATATAAAAATAAATTAATAGTCTTAAATTAGCATTAGCTTAATGTACTGGAAATAAGTTAACGTTGCTATTATTCTCAGTTAAACATTCAAGTACCTAAATCTAATTCCAAAAGGGTTCAAATAAATCTAATAAAAGTCTGTATTTGTAATAAAGCAAGAATTTTTAACGGTTTTGGAACGGTAATTTTTAAGTTTGTGATAATAATATATGTCAAAGTTGATTAAAACTAATGTCTATGTCTGAACAGTAGTTTTATTATTGAATATAGTTTTTATGGGCTTATTACAGAAATGTCATCAAAAAATAAAAGGAAATCCTAAAAAGAAATACTAAAGGGTGTAAGAAAAAGAACCACTGATGAGCACGTCCCCGTAGTTTTGCTAAATATGAACTCACATGAACTCTAAGAGAGATTACAAGCATCTGGGCTTTTTTAGGTCCACTTTTTAAAGGGGGCCGTCTGGAGTTGTACCACCGCGGTGCTTATTTCTGCCGCAAAGCAGTAGTGTGAAACACTACTGTGTTTCGGTATGAAGAGCACCGTAGCCAGCGTATTTGTCGGGTTCACGAGACGTAACATCATATGTCTCACGGTAGACAGCTCGTGGTGATATCCTCGGTATTTACCACTTTCCATCAGGTGGCCAGACTGTTCGTCAGCCTTCGAAAGCAATTAAAAAAATGGTCATTGATCGTTTTTAATCGCGATCTCTCTTTAATTAGGATTTATAATTTTGTTTAAGAAACCAACCGCAATATTTAATAACTCTCTTATTTACTTAAACAACTAAAGCATGCCTCCGTAGCCTAGTAGAATAGGCGTGTGATTTAGAAATTGGAGGTAGTGGGTTCGAATCCTGCGGGGACTCAACAAATTTTCATTGTTGTTTTCTAGTTGGTTAAGGCAATTTGGGCCGATCAACCAATAGTCTGAAAAGTAAGATGATCTATGCGTCGGATGGGCATGTGAAAAGTTGGTCCACCCACCAATCCGCATTGGGCCAGCGTGGTGGCATACGGTCCAGAAACCCTCTAATGCATAGGGGTGTATTAATGGAGGCCTATGTCCAGCTGTGGACTATTATAGGCTGATGATGTTGATGAAGAACTAAACGTAATTATTAAACATAATTCAATTCTCTTACTAGCTTTTTCCTCAAAACCAAAGTCTAAAAGACTAGCAGATTCTAAACTTATTTACATAAACGTTTTATAACTATACCAATATTGTAATAAAATACGGCTGAAAGCTACGTAAAATTTATATCACACATAACAAATACGATTAGCACGCTGTTATAGATATTTCTATAAATAATTTAGAAATTATCAAAGACTGAAATTAAATTTTTCTGACATATTAAACAAAAACAATCAACAATTTAATGACTGTTAAATTTAAGATTACTTAAGAATGAAATCTATTATTTTGTTTTCATGATGACTGATGAATAGTATATCACTAAACCCGTTTTGCAATTTTATATTATCCATACCAACCGTAGACTAAATTCTTGATAATCTTAATAGAATCCGGGATCGTCTGCCGTTATTACTCTTTATCTTTATGACCGGCTTTTATCCTGATTTTACATTGCATTAAACTATGTCAGTTCATGTAATTGAACTGGTATTACAGTCAATAACATTTTAAACTAGTTATACATTAAGTTTAATAAAATAACACCTATTTAACCCAATCATCATCATTTAACCCAATTTTTCGAAATTGTAACAGAAATAATAGAAATTAAGGAATGTTAAATAAAAAAATGTTACTATTGATGCGGTTGGTTATCCGATTAACTGAGATGAAATATATCTCAGATGATGAGGGTTATGAATGCGCGTCCCCCTGTCTCTAACAAACCTGCTATTGCTAATTACGTCTACGTAGGGTCGGGGGGCTCTAAGACTTTCCACCTGCGATTTAGATAATAATGTCACTACATTGTCGTGGTCTCGTACTGTTGTATTATAGAACAATCTACGCCTATCGCCATAATTTAACCTATTGTTCGTCTCTTGTAAGGCTATTAAGAGCAAATCAAGAAAGATATATACAAAATACGTAAAAACAAAATAAGTAGCCTATAGCTACTCAATTTTTTAATTGAATAAAAAAATCCTACACCCTCATCAGAGTGCGCTCATTACGACTAAAAGCTACCAACATTTATAAGCTTTTGAGACGAGATCGGCCTCATTAAGCGAATGAACATTTTGTCTCCACATTTAAAATTTTAATTAGGGCAGAATAAAAGTAGCCCCAGTATCATACACTGTAAGCTGGCGATCTTTTTTTTATTACTGCATTTCAATATTTTTTCTGATGTATACATTTCCTACTTTAAAATTTCTTCAATAAAAGAATTAGGACAATTATAAAATCAGTATTTTATTGATTTTATTTCTTCTGGTAACTTTACTAACTTGTGACTAAGGGCTGTTTTGTTTAGTTTGTTTTTGCAACTTAAATATTGTAAATATATAAATTGCAATAATAAGGTAATTTAATATAAAATATAATGCGGTATTACCTATTTTGTTATTATTGTGATATTAAATGTTTTTTGATTGGTAAATGGTAACTAGTTGTAGAAATTAAAAGCGTAAAATACATATTAAAAAAGTGTGTATTATTTGCTTATCAACTACGTATAGGATTAAATATTGTCAAAAATTCTCTTTAATCTTTTAGTAATTCTGGTATTGGTTAGTAATAATACCTCCTTACATTTACCCAACAAATAGCTCATGAAAAGAGCTCTCCTATTAAACTTCAAAAGGGTTTTTGTACCCGATGTGACCCTAATAGTAATCAAGCATATTATAGACCAATGAGGATTATCACATTAACCCTAGCCTCTAACATAAGTAAAATTGATATTGTTATAGGTTTTAGTAAACCTTGGGTGTTTGAAGATAATATTTTAAAGCTTCCGGAAATATTTATAGTGATACGACCAGCTCTCTAAAACGCAATTTTTAGGGTAAACACTTTGATGTTAAACCTTTGTATAGTTATAATATGATCATGCTGTATTTAATGATGAGGGCATGGAAACGCTTGAACATTCTTTCAGTCAAATTATATTGTTGCATTGTCTTACAATCCTGATATTTAGAATATTATGTATTGTTTCCTCCTCTACCTCATAATTTACGATACCTTCAATGTATAGCATAATAGCATAAAACACTTCTGCTATACAATTTAGAAATTGCAGAATAGTTTTATTCGAAGATTAGTTTCATTATTATGTCAGAATTTAAGAGAAAACGTTAAATTGATTATATGTTGCATTTTTAACTCAAAAAACTTACAAGACAAATGTTAGAGACATTCTATTTAGAGCGTTCAATTTCCTTAAAACGATACATTCGTTCATTTGTAAAATTCGAAAATTTAATATAAAACCCCATGTTATTTGTGTTGAGAATTGAAGTCTCGGTGCGCGACCTTTTAACTACCTGCGTAGCCTAGTTATATCGGCATGTGTTTTAGAAACTGGAGGTCATGGGTTTTGAATCCTGCGGAAAATTTTTATTGTTGTTTCTTAGTTGGTTAGGACAATTTGGGCGGATCACCCAATTGTTTGAAAAGTAAGATGGTCATCTTACATGTGTCGAATGGGCATGTAAAAAGTCGGTCCACTCATCAACCCGAATTGGACCAGGGGTGGTGGGATATGGTCCAAAACACCCTAATGGAGGAGGCGTGCATTAGGGAAGACCAATGGCCAGCAGTGGGCTAACACAGGCTGATGATGTGATGGCCGGCAGTGGACTAACACAAGCTGACCTTTTAATAATAATATTAAGGGGGTGAGTGTTTTTGACAGAGTTTTTTCTCGTGATTAGGAAGATATTTTACTTCGGGTTTTAAAGATAAAAAGCTGTTTTTTTTAACTGGTCTAGTAAATACATTACAAGAAACAAGAGGATAAATATTTTGACAGAGTCAATTAGTAGGTATTTCGTAGTTTGGCGCTATTATACTATTTTGTTAATTTTACTTCTTTCTTACTTCCTACCTATCTTCTCTGCTTCTGAAACAGAAAGTCGCTACTTACTGTTTTGAACTAACATCCCAAATTATGTTTTTTTTGTTTTATACATGTACGTTATCTTGTTACTTCGACCGATATTAATTAGAGCGTTTTCGGACGTTGAATAAAACTTGTCATTTAGCCTCACTTTTTTAATATTTTGAGATAAGCAAAAAAAAATTACATCTTTCGATAACCATAACATTGTGTAACGATCTTAATAACTAGCAGAAACTTTCGATATGGGTTAAAACTGTGTCACTTTATTGCATGTCTTGAATTTAGGCAAGATTAACCTCGCCAAGGACGTCAAAAGTTGCCTAAACTACTCATAAGTAATTTGTTCCATTATTTTTTTAAAACTTAATAGTTTAGATTTACTGGCTACACTACACACGTTTATATCATTGCCTAGTGGTAAGGGCTTGTACTTTACAAAACGGAGGTCGTGTCAAGGTTTCGTTAGGGTAATGCGATCACACGATTGTCTATAAAGTGAGATGATCCATGCTTTGAATGAGTATGTAAAAAAGTTGTTCATGCGCCTGATCTTTCTCCGGTTGGGGTCGGTTATCTTTCCCATCGGACGATGAGAGTGAAGGATAGAGGAAGTGCACCTGCGTTTGCGCGAACTCTTGTGCATTACATAGTTCGGCGGCCGTTGTCTCAATCAGCATTATATTTGAAGGCCTTACGATCTTTTACTAATGAATTGGATTTTAGGCAACTGACTAATACATTTTTTTTGAGTATGGTCATGGGCGCGTACTTTGAATGACAATGTTCACCATTGTTATAAAGTAAGTTTTGGGAGTTATTTATAATAGTATTTTAGTAACTGGTTCAAAGGATCTAAGAAAAATTATTAATAATTGTTAGGCCAACACATTATGGAGAATATAAAACCCAAATCTTTAAGGTTAACAAAATATCATATAATAACAATCAAAGAACTAACAAAACTGAACAGCAAGTATGGTGTAAAAATAGATAACTATTTGAAAAGAAAACAACATTTTTTATGATCAAATCTTTTTTCATATAAAACACAGAAATTTTTTTAACAAAAATCAGTACTAAACAGAAACAATATTGTTAATAATAATAAACTTGATATATATATCAATGATTATATTTATCATACGGATATATGAGATCAAAAATACAAACAAATGATTGCTTGATCTTGTGCTCTAATACAAATTTAATTTACCGTGCTTTCATAAAATTACTTTAATGGTTAAAATACCTTACATTAACTTTAAAAACTACCTTAGTACTAAATGATATGATTGTGATTATTGTTAAAATTGTAATATATTTCAAAATGACACCTAAGTAATTACTACTGATTGCGACTTTAAACATTACTTGCTAATTATCTAAATTAAACCACTGAAAAACATATTAAATATCGAAGACATATAAACTATATTTGATTAATTTTGATTAAAGATAAATATTTAATAATTTGACATTATAGTTTAAGTAGAAATTGATGCATGTCCAATCTACGTCAATGGTGAAAATATGAGTTACGAATGTAGAATTTTTACTAACAATAAGAAATTCTTTTAACTGTTTCTGTTAGGAGGATAAGATTAAATAAAGACGTGACCCTAGTAAATATAAATGTGCATTGGTTTTGATCAGTCAAAGTACAGAAATCTATTTGTTGGCAGTAACCGTTTTTTTTTTAAGATACAATGCATCTTAACCTAGAATACGGAACGGATTAAATTTGTTTATTCGATTTGGCGGCTGCTTAGGCCTTCTAGATCTCATTGGTTTTTGCAGTGGCTCATTAGCACCAGATAGTAGAGGTGAATTTAAATCATCTATTTCTTCCAAATCATTAGTTTTATTCTCAAGTTCTTCTATATTGTCAGAAATATTAAACGCGTCGGATGGACCGTAACTGGAGTATGTCTCGTGGTCAATGGCTACATTTGCATTAAAATTATTTGATACATTTGCCGATATTATTGTAAATAAGTCTTCATTTTCAGATTTATTAGAGATCATTAATTGACAGCTCACTATTGACTGCTTCAGAATAGCGATGAGTTTAGATTTATTTGTGTTACGTCATATTTAAATGTAGTAGCTTCATGCTGTGTATTTTCTGTGGTAAAAGTTAGATCTCCTATTGGACTACTACCTTTAACGTCTACGTAACTGTCAGTAACTAAAGAAGAGGAGTTGTTGAGATCATCTTTAAAAAGAGGCATTTTTGTTGTTGTGTCTTTAGTAGTTAAATTATCGATAAAATTAACACTTCCATTAATAACAATATCAAGCATTAAACCATCTGTAGTAAAAGATACATCAACATCAGTTTCTTTAAGCCTGCAGTAAAAGAATTATTACCTCTATTCATCTGATCTTGATTTAATTCGGAAATGTTAATATGTGGCTTCTGTTGAATAATTTCAGAGGATGACTCATTTTTTCCAAATTCTATATTATCTATGTTTGTTTTAATTACACTGCTGTCATTTTCCGCTTTTGACGACAAGTTACTTTTCTGATCCACTTCTCGGAATGTTACTGTTAAGTCTATGAAATCATCGTTTTGAATACCTTGTACGTTCTGTGCGGTAGTAGTTGATGCGTTTTCTATTGAATTAAAATATTGAATTAAAGGGGTGCTTGCATTTTCTTTATAGATATCCGTTTTCAACTTTTTTATTTTAGTCTTTTGAAAATTATTACTTTTCAAATCTTTATACAAATATTTCTTTTGTGAAAGATGTTTAGCATCTTCCTTTTTCAAATCATCCTTTGAAATTTTAGTTCTCTCGGTACCATTTACTTCCTTGACATTATTGACTTCGCTTGGCGCATTAGTGGATGTAGCACTTTCATTAATCACAATGTTTTGTTCCTTAGAAATTTCATGTTCCGTATTATGTTTTCCAAAATATTGAGCATGTTTTTCTTTTAGAGACAATTCTGTCATATCATTATTGAGTCTTGCTTTTGCAATTACTAATGGAGGCACAAAATGATCTGTAGGTTGCGTAAATATAGTCTCAAAGTTTCCTAGTCTTGCAAGTTCATCGTGTAACTTTTTATGCTGCATAATGTCTTCTTCCTCCAACTTTTGTTTTCGATAATTTGTTAAAAAGTTATCATTACGAACTAGTTTGGGAATATCATTACTTTGTAGATTATTGTTATCAACGATATGAAGATTGATATTTTTTTCCAATATTACATCGTTCACTTTTTCATATGTTGGCTGTACAGCAGGAATCGTAGGCTTAGTAGTAAGTGGACCAGGCGAAAAGGTTGTTGAAACAGCACCAAAAGATAATATATCATGATCAGTCGCTAGACTATCCTCTGTATTGATGCTACTAGTTGTTACTATAGTTTCATAAGTTGTTGGAGCATCGCTGATAACACTACTGGTGGTTAACGTATTATTCAACAAATTTGTTGACTCGACCTCCTCTACACAAGATAGATCTTTTAAAAGGTCTTCATGTTTCTGTTGAATAAAAAAATTATCTGTTACTCTTGCGCTATAATAAATAATGAATAGGATCATATGAATCAATGTATTAATATCATACCACATTTCCGGTGCACTGAAGCCGTTTTACTCCAGCTAGTCCACAGTCCGCCGTGAGTTGAACTGCTGCACTCTCGGGCAAATACAAGATGGTCAGTGCAGGCAAAGCTCGTACCATACACCCTTCGTTACCAAGTGCCCATTGAGGTACTGTTTATGAAATTAAACTGGATATAATTATGAATCATACAAAATTATTAGTCATTATTATCACATAGCACACACTTGAATTTTATCTTTATATTTGTTCCTGTCAACATTGGAGCAAAATAATAGTGATATAAACGTGGATATTCATTTAATCTAAACTTGATTTAGTTCTCTTCGAATTAAATGCCACACATTATCTTGAATAATCAATAAAACTAACTGTAAACATGCAATTACGTGAACATAGAACTTTTAATCAAAGTATTAAACTTTATAACACACTGTAAAGCTTTATATTTTGAAATTATGTAATGTTTTCAAACCTGGTAATTCGCAGATAAATGAAGCCACGGTTGGACCGCCGCAGGCGCGGGCCTCCCAGCGATAGTCTGCAGTCGGGTCGGCGGCGGCACAGAGGGGAGCGATGCGTGGATCAGGTGCAGAACTCCAGTAGCCATCACCACTCAGCCCGCGATAGTCACTAACATAAATGTAAGGAATATGTCGACATTTCTGCTTTTCCTGCTACTAATTTTGGTTATAAAAATTGCGGGTTTAAGACGGCGATTTGCATTCAATATTCTTAAAATATCTAATAGGGGGAAGTTTCTCCAGCTACAGGAAAATACTAGAAAAGTGCCTATTTCTGCCGGTACTGTGTCAAGGTTTGGAGGGCAAACTGATAGTGCGATTACTGGGTACAACACCGAACTATCTTAGTCACAGGGCCGTAAGCAAATTTTAGGCATCGTCAGCTGTTTTTATTTGACAATGGTGTATCGACTATGAACAGGTCAACAACCTGCTTATCGTAGACTAATTCTAAATTATGTCTTTACATAAGTTTTAAATAAATCTCGTTTATTAAGTATTAACATCCGCTGAGAAAGACTTGTAATAGTGATAAATTTATTCGGTATACAAAATTATTAAATACTTCTAACTTACGTCCAAGTAAAGTCTCCTTCCGGATTGCTCCTAATTAGTCCAACCCAAACAGCACTAGATATATCCAACTCACGAAGATATGCTCTTACTGCATCGTATTGGGCTGTTGTGTCGACTGTTAAAGGAAATAATATGCAATATAAAACGCGTACTGTGTTAATCAATTTCAATAGATGTAAAATATTGGTTTTATTTATTTCTTACATATTTAAATACAAATTTATACGTTTTAATTAACGATCATCCAGCACGAAATCATCTAATTAACGGATTACCAGTTCTTTTTGTAATAAAACGTGAAAACGATCGATATCAGGCACACCTTTGTGTTTAGTCGTCCCCTAACACAATGACGTCAAAGCCACACCTAGCCCATCGCTTATGAAGCGATTCATTACATTAGGTAAATGAAACCAATCTACCGTAATTGGCCAACAGGGAACACAGTGTTTTTATTATACGGTATCTATTTTTTATTTAAAACAAGTGTAACGGAAGACCATCGCTGTCTTACAATATGACGTGTTTGTTAAAATTTATAAATGGAGCCGAATAATTTAAGACGTACACGAGAAAAAACTAACCGATACTAAACGAAAATCTGTAGAGGAAACGAAAAAAACGTGTTTTAATTTTTTACACATTTTATTAAAATTTTGCAATGTATTAACACAGATCACGGAAAAAGGGAATGGTTAATCAATTTCTTTACTTTGCTGTGTACTATATTGTGTAATTTTATATAAACTGTGCTTACTGTTCGTAATTTAGCTTAAACAATAATGTTAAATATAATTCCCTCATATGACAAGGTATAGACTGAGATATAAATATTGGGATAAATATGGATAAAACATCTTATTTTATCTTAATTTGAATTACTAAGCTACTTTTAATTTACTTATTTTTTATACAGGTACATGAAATTAATAAATTTTGCTTAGCACAGTAAAACTAAAGAAAAATATTAGCAATGCTTTAATGGTAGTAGATTTATATCAACCTGAAAGAATGTAACGATAATAAAAGTGTCCAAGTTATGAGGCATTCACATGTTCCTGACAGGGGGCTGTTTAACTACTTCTGAACTTTGCCAAACTTTGCGATATAGAACATCTGAGATAGCTAAACTTTACGTCACTAATAACAAACATATCAACTCGGATATCTCAAAAGAATATCTAGAAATAAAAAATAATTATTTACAAAAAAACAAAAAAAGTACAATAATTGTCCAAAAAATATAGAAATGTTTTAAACTTTCTTAAGAACAATTTATCTCCGTAGCTGTTTAATGGCGCGTTGTTACCGCATAATACGTAGTCGTTTTATTCATGCCAGAAAGGAAGGTCATAAAATTACTTTGTTAACATGACGTTTATCGTTACGATAACAATGAAATTTGAAGTCCTGGAATGATGTGTAATGTAATCAAAAAGGCTACAAAATGTAGGTATAGCATTTATCGTAACTAGTTCAACGTATTCAAATTTTTCGGGAATCCAACTTTACTAAAGGAATAAGTGGATCAAGTCGTTTTATAACTTTAGTTTTCTCACCATAAGTTGTGATAATATATTTGTATATATATATTATAAGTTGAAATATTTTTATATTTTAAAACACTAAAAATTACAAAGATTATCTAATTTCGCCATAAAATGAATAAATGCGTTTGACATGTCAATAACTTCGGATCTGTTTCAAACTTCTGACACTATAACAGATTAGGGCGAAACTTTCCAAAGTAGTAAAGTTTGCTATTAAGTTAGTTGTGGAACAGCTAAATCCATGTTTTGAAGTATATCAGATATGTATTATTTTGTAACATTATTACATAAAATCTATGTAAATTGCCATCGCACACACCACGAGATAAAATTGAATGATTAGACAAGATAACGCTTTTTATACAAGTTACGAGCTTGATTACAACGCAAAATGCTTCTTCCCCTAATTGAAACAAAGTATTGCTCTCGTTCCTTTAATTAGGAACAGAAAGAAACATTGATGGATTCATGTGAAAATAATAAAAAAATAGATATATGAGTATTTACCAGTAACCAGATTCGCATGATGAAACTGACAAACCGCATCAGCTTCATACCAAGAGATTCGATCCCTAAAGTAGCGGTAGAAAACTGGGAAGCCTTCCTCGGGCAACACCCAAGTATTGCTGATGTTCACCTATAAACAAAATTGAAACGCATTAAATTTATGTAAAAAAGTAACAGCTTTTGTATTTAATAATCTTTTAATTATCTTTTGGTTCTCTTCTAAGTGCCTTTAATAAAAATAGTTTTATTATTTTATAAATTATCTATTAGTCGCTCAACGATGACTTTGTGAATTGTGCATAGATAATATTTATATTTTATTATTTAATTTCAAATGTTAACTTAATTGCACATTACCAAGAATAAAAAAAGGGATATATCATGCGTATACATGTAAAATATATAATCGACTATTCAATCGCTTGTATAAATAGTAACAACTATCTTTCATTACGTATTTTGTTTACTTTATTGATCATTACATGTTTTTGTACTTGACTTATTATACGAAAATACCGAAGCATCTGTACTAAAAGTCAAACTGGAATTTGCATCTACAATTGCGTGCATAGTTTCAGAGAACTTTGATACAAAACGGTGCCGAGTTGAATGAGATATTCGCTGCCGGCGTGCCCTAACGAACGATCCCACTCGGTGCAAAGTTCACTCTAATAAAAGTTAACAAATTAGAACTCGGAACGTGAACGTCAGTTATTTAGAGATGGTGAATTGTAATAATTTCGCGTATGTGTATTTAAAGGAACGGAAATTCAAATTGAAGCAATGCAACAACGTCAACTGAATTGTTTATTATTTTTTAAAGTCATTTTAAAAATGCACTACCCGATAAAAATGCTGTATTTTGACTTTACATACAAATGTTTGATATTGCCATCGACATTCTATATCTTCTTAAATATGCAGAAATACCATTTACACATTTTTATGGGTATCAGCTCTTACTTATACATGAGACCGACTGGGTTAAACAACGGGGTCTAATAGTGGGTAAACACAACAGTCTTCCAGCTTGAAGGGCACCGTAGCTAGCGTAATTAAAAACAAGATGTAACACCCCCCGTCTCAGGACGTCTTACGCATCTCTTATTACCAAAGCGTATCACTTACTAACAGGGGAATAATCTTCTGGTCGATTTGAACTATGAAAAAAATTTAAAATCTTTAAAATTGTATCAGTCTTAGATAATTTTTAAAGTATTAAATAACTACATAAATTTTAATAAAAAATACCGAAAACAAAACAAACAAGTCAAGAAAAAATATATTAGTTTTACCTATAAGTTAAGTTACAAGAACTTATAAATTAATAAGAAAGGTTTTTTTCACTAAGACGTATTTCTTTCTCTAGTTTGTCATTTATTGGCAACACAATGTTTATGCAATTTGGAAAATTAAAAATCCATGCAATTCCATTTTCAATATTGTTACATGCCTTTTTAACTATGTTTTTTTAAAATCATTTTACACATTTTAAAGTATGTTATTGAGCTTTCTCTACTAAATGAACCGTAGCTATATGACTCGAAAAACTAATTACGGTTTACAACAAATATAGTAAAATATCATCACATGAAATTTTTAATAGTTACGTATGAAAATTAGGTGGTGATTATATTAAAGTTTATGTTAAAACCATTTTCTTCGGTCGCATTTATCTTTATATTTTGTTCCCGGCGTTTCGGACTCTTTCCAGCGTAACTGCCAGTCTAACAGTCTGCCCGTGATCATTGATAGGAAAATTGGATTTGATATGTAATCGCTTAAATAAAAATCTTATCATATATTTAAGTTAACATTTGTTTAATATATTACAATAAATCTAAAAAGGAACATAAATCTACCGAGCATCGCATATATTCTTTACCCTTTACTTGAAGCTAGAAATGGCACGTTTCGAACTAATTTGGTTAAATAATCCGTTACAGAAAACGCGCTTTTGTTATGAACCAGTAATAAACAAAAACATGTGCATTAGAATGAAAGTAGAATAAAACAATTTTTAATAATATTTATTCGTTCAAAACACACATACACATCACACATCATCAGCCTTTGTTAGTCCACTGCTGGACATAGGCCTCCCCTAATACACCCTATCCATTGGGGTTTGGACCATATCCCACCACGCTGGTCCAATGCGGGTTGGTGGGTGGCCGACTTTTACATGCCCATCCGACGCATGGATCATCTTACTTTTCAGACAATTGGGTGATCGCCCAAATTGCCTAACCAACTAGGAAACAACAATGAAAATTTGTTGCGTCCCGCAGGATTCGAACCACGACCTCCGGTTTCTAAAGCACACGCCCATACCACTAGGCTACGGAGGCAGTTATATTCGTTCAAAACATATAATTTTAAAACAAAAAATAATATTTTATTCTGTTCTGAACAAATACTAGTCGTATTTGTTGCTATTTAAAACATATTACTTTACACTATTTATATCAATCAATGTTTAACCATTCATTTTCAAACTTATAGACTTTGAAAGCATAAATAGAATCAGAAAAAAAAAAATACAATATATCAGTTGCCTTTTTGTCCAACTTCATTTTGTCTTATTATAAAACTCTAGTCAGTTCATGATTTATAGAGACACTAATAAAAATAGTACCTTTTAAAGCAAAACTAAAAAAATAATACCTCCTATTTTTATTGTAGCTATATATGTATTTGTCCAACAAAAATAATTACTGCTTATTTGAAGTAAAAATATTTGGCAATTGCATTTTATTAATTATGCAAACTAATCTATGAAATCATACAATACGATAACAATATATATTATCAAATTGTTTCAGTTTTTAATGTAACTATTTCTATAACATAATTCAAGTGTAATTACAAATCAATTTTTACGTTTCAATATCCAATAGAATGTTTTATCACATCTTGACTTTAAACTTAATGGCAAAACTAAACCGAGCGCAAAACATATTTTATACCTTACTTTGAATCACTTTGAGCATAAATACTTTTCTTTATTATCAACATTTACATTGCAACAATTATTCAATATTTAATTAAATTAAAACCCAAAAATGATACAAATCAATATAAAACTTACCGCACGCGAATCAGCTGCGGCGAGAAAGGCCAAAAATATCAGGAAATGCATCCCGTAGACGTAACGACTGTAGACCAGGCAATTACTGCTACGGCGTAGAAGAGCACCGTAGCGCGCGGCCGCCGTCGCGTGACTGCCGCAAACTACGAGCCGCCTTGCGTGCCGCGCTCGCCTCGGCCCCGACACTCGGACCTTCGTTCATTATGTAAACAAAATATTTGACAATAACACCGAAGGAAAAAGGACGGGGCTCCTTTTTTATTCAAGCCGAAGTTTCCCCTTCACTGGCGTAGGGTCAGGGTCGATTTGCAGCGATCCCCGGATTTATTTGTCACAATACATTATAGGCCTCGACGAGTTTGGCTTGAAACGTGTTTTTTTTTTGTCAAAAAAAGGTATTTCGTGTATTCACAACGGCGAATCGTAATCAATGGTACAATGGTCCGTGCTTCCTATCAGTGTATTTTCAGGTGTATCTAAATTAAAAAAAGCACTGAGCGAGCGAAGATCATTTTATGCGCAATGAACATACATCAAGTGCGAAACAATGGGGAATTGAAGTGCCTCATATTTCATGCTCGCGTTGAAAGAACCCCACTGACAAGAGAGTACTTTCCGCTGTACTGAGCATAAACGACACGCACACGTACATCCAGTATTCACACTTTACTGCAGGGTTGTTCAACCTTATAAACCCCTCGGGCTGCATTGAAAAAAAAAACATTCGTTGGCTGCCACGGATAGTAGAATATAAATGTAAGTAATATTTATAGAAGTTGTAGATAGCCCTGAATATATTATCTCAACAACGGGACTAAATAAGTAATAAGTATGCAAAGAGCTACCCGTGACATCGTAGCACAAAGTTTACGTTTACGTGTATAATGTAACATATCTTTTACGAAAAATACGGTTTTAGGCTAAGTAGAAAGTTGGTAAAGTTTTAAAGTGCTTTTAGGCAACTTCGAACAAAGAAGCGTGATAGTTCGTTCGTATTTTTATGAAATGCTTTATATTCTTGTACACATATAATAAATTGTTGATTATTTTTTTGACTTACAGTCCTGTTCAAAATAAAAGAAAAAAATTGTTTCATGAGATAGAAACAGTTTAATAGTTAAATTTACACATATTACGGTAATATTTTTGTAGTACTTCGAAATACTTGTTTAATTTGTTACTTTATTCATACATAAAGATTTAAAACTTTTTATAAGATTTTTTTTATATTTACAGCATTTAAATGATAAATAATAGGCAAATCCGTTTTAATATGCTTTTGTTAATATTAAATGATCAAATAAATTTTCCATGAATTATCAAATAAAATATCCAAAAATAATTTAAGCTTGAGTTTGGCAACGTAAATCTGTTAATCGTAGTTTATATTTGTAAATAATTTAATTAATGATATTTAACAAACCTCATTAATACTTGACAAAACACATAAAAAACCAGATAAAAGTATATTAAACCATTAAATTACTTGTAATATCACGCAAATTTTATAAAAAAAAGATGTTTCCTGGAAAAGATTATCTATCAGAGACAATCATCCTTCTTTAGTCACGTTTCGTAAACGCAAACACAGGGATCGACTTACTTCGACCGAGTATACAGAAGGGATTCAATTTTCCGATTGATAAGGATAATTGAATGAGATTGTTAAAGGTCACGAGGAGAGGGCTGACGAACGCTGTAGTAATTTATTTAAGGAAAACTTTGTTTAACTGCTCATAGGCCATCGACGTTACCGTCTAAGTTACACTCAAAAGATTCAGAGATGGAGAAAGTTATAGGTGCTAATTTTAAATTCATTACATTAAGTTATTTTTAACTGGCAGAAATGTGTCAAAATGTAGAGTGCACGAGTAAAATTTTCATAAATTATTATCTAGCTGTGGACTAAAACTGTTATGACGTACTCGGTGACGTAAGCCCATCTCAGCTCGTCTGCTACAATAACCCAAATAAGATTGCTCATACGAAACGCACGGTAAGATGCCACAAAACACTAGCCGCCCTAAGACATGAGATCTCACGTTTACCCAGTAATTACTCTAGCTACAATGCCTATAAAACCGGAAAACAGTAAAGTTTAAACTCTACTGATTTGCCGCAGAAATAGGCACCGCGGTGATACTTCTCTTCTAAATAGTGACCATTAAAAATCTCGTTAACTATAACTACCTTATACATTTTTGTAAATATTTGTAAGTGGAATAAGTGTCTGTAGAAAGGTGAGTTATTTTCCGGTTTAGCTTTAGTTATCACGCCTGTCCTGCGTGTTAAGAATTTTAAAACAGAAGCTATTTTGTGAGAATCAAACATTTCTTCTAGGTTTAAATTTTAGGTAAAAATTCCTTGTTCATTAAATTTTCTTTCTATTTAACTTTATGAACTTTTAAATTTGTTTAAAACAAATAATCTACGCCATACCTTTTTTTTTTTGGATTTCGTGAATCTCGTCTTTAGCTGATTTATTAATAACCATGATTCTCATTTCAAGTTGATATCTATCCTTATTGATTGGTTGATGCCTGGAAAACGGAAAATGTTGTGCTAGTTTATAAATCCGCAGAAAAACGGTTAATAAATAATTATAGACCTATTTTGATTTTGTCAACCCTAGCTAAACGTAGCTTTGTACGTTGACGATCTAATAAAAATGTAGACAATAATAAACAAGTTACGCTATCTATCAAGATTTTTGTAAAGCATTAGATGTCCTGATTAAGAAATTGCATGATTATGGATAAATACTCAATGTATGGCAATGGCTGGAATCATACCTTACAATCGATTTTTTAATGCCGTTATCAATGGATTTACTTCTCAGATGTATGCTGTTACATAGGGGTACCTCAAGCCTGGGCCCTGGAATCTTTTTCATTATTCTTCTGTACTGCTTGCTATAAGCAGGCGATCTGAAAACAACTAGATCTATTAACTCATCAGACGATGTTTCAAAGCTGCAGAGGATATTGACTGAATGAAATGATGCTTAATATTAACAATTTATACGTCTGTAAAAAGTCGTTAAATAACTTTATCTTCTATTACATACAGCATAATAAGCTACAAGAAGTTAGAAATATAAGAGACTTGGACGTAATAATTGACGAAAAGCTGACTTTTATTCCTAATATTGACTACCCAACAGGAAATGGTACTAAAATTTTAGGGTCTGTTTTAAGAAACAGAAAGGCCTTTAAGAGAATTAACACTAAAATTTTGCTATTTAATAGTTACGTACGTAGTTTTATAATATGGCAGCCTCATTATGCAGCACATGTATTAAAAATAAAGCGGATACAGAAAAGGTTCGTAGGATATTAAGAATTTAGATCGAAATTTTGTCTTTCATATAAAAGTTATTCACTACCGCTGCGATTAAGTCCAATCTTATAACAACTTTAGATAAACGCAAGGACATGTTAGACCTAGTTATATAAAATTTAAATTATTGGACATAACCTAGGTTCTCCTCAACTTTTACGCAATTGCAATTCAGGGTCATTAAGAATGCCTTCTAAGCCTATCCTACCACTGACGTATCCGTTTCACAAGAAGCTTTGGGTGCTAACTCCCCAATTATTAGTATAAGCAAAATCTTTAATACCTATGTGCGATTATTTTTGTATTTATACTGAGACGGAAAAAAACATTCAATGTCCATAACAAAACATTAATTTAGAGTTAAGAGTAATAAATAAATAAAACTAATGTATAAACAAATACTTATTTTAGTTTGATTTTTAATTTAAACTTTTGCACAGTATTATTTCTTTGAATGTATGCATATTAACTTTTTTAGAAAGACCCATGCTAAACAGAGTCAATACGAGACTTGTGAGGAACCCCCGCTGACCTTCCTAAAACGCAAAATGCTTGTACAGTAAATCCATTTCAGGGACTTTCTTCAACTCGGACGTGACATGAATACAAATAGCTGCAGATATATGGGTACGCGAGGCAAGGGATTGTGCCAACAACTCACTACCTACGCAGTATAACGCAATTTTTGTATTTATACCATTGACAATGTATGAAAACCTATTTATTATCATCACGAAAAAGCCACAAAAAGCAACAGCAAGTTCAACCCGTAGACCGTAGATGTGATGACTATATTTTTCTAGAATATACAAATGTATTTTCGATAAGACACTTTTATAAAAACGATATTACTCAAATTTAGAGCCTTGTGTAAAAATTTGTTGGCGTAACGGAAAAAACGTCGAATTAGTATGTCACTGTATACTAAAAAGCTTTTGCGTTCACAATATATTATATAAATAAATAAATTTGCTACTATTAGGAACACAACTACGAAATGTTATTCGATATTTGTACTCTTCGTGCGATGCAATTTAGTCTAAAAATAATGACGAAAAATTTTTGTTGGCCTCGATTAATCTAATTTTATACATATGTTTAACAGAAAAGTAATAATAATCCGTCTTTTCCTCAAATTTATTTTATGATTTATAGCACTTAGACGTTTTAGTAAAATCTGTTTGATTTACCTTGTGTAAAATTCTTAACTGCTTTGTACCACTTTCCACCTCGTATTAAAAACGCACCGGCAAAATAATTCAATCGCAAGTTTCGCAAGATAAATTTACTATGGATATTGCAAACCGTTGTTGATAGTATTCTAAAGTTATTTTAGAAAGTTTTAATATAAAATATGCAAAAAAAACGTAAATAATTATAATATTACTTAAATTTTAGTACCAAAAAATTAATTTTGGTGGTGATCTATTCTAAACAATCACCCTTGTTTAGCCACGTTCCGTAAACAAAAAAGGGGGATCGTATCATATCGGTCGTGTCTACATAAGAGGTTCAATTTTCCAATTAAAAATTGTAAAAAAATTGGATGTTATTAAATATATAGTTAATTAGCGTATAAACGTATGTCTTAAAATTATTACCAACATTAATTTTGCTCCAGCATAAATTATACAAATTGTTTCACCGTTCGACTGCCTTACATGCACAATAAAGATTTCTCAGATTTAGACCTTTTTCAACTTTCGTACAATGAATTTAAGACGTGTCTGTACAATAATTTATTTGTTGATTAATTATATAATATACAACATTTATACATTGCATTTTTTTTTGTATACATACTATATTGTGTTCGTTTTTAGTACTAAAATCTTCAAAAAATGTTTCAAATGACTGTTTGTTGCCAAAATAAAGTAAAATTAATTTCACCAAGAGTACTTGTAATTACATTATAAAGTCAATATTTTTGTATCAAGTCGAAATATTAGATCACCTTTTCATCACCGATCACGTTAGTTAAACAAAAAACTACCCTTCATCAATACAGCGTAAAATGCCCCGCTAATATAACGTCCTGTTTATAGTGATGATGTATGTTCGGTTCCCTTTAAATTAAATCAGAGTTGTGTCTGCATACGTCTTCGTAACGGAAGTAAATACTGTTGTAGACCTAACTCAATTAGTCTCCTTCATAATTATTTCTATTGCTTTCCAGCAGTCTACCCCGTGACCACGGCCGCTGGAAAGTGTTCGAAACGATCGGAATTTAAAATGTAAAATAAACGCGATAAAATCCGTAATGTAATTTTATTTAATAGTCTCCTTCATTTGTAAAAATTAATTTTACATTCAAAATTTTATTTCTTATAAAATTAAAAACTGTTCAGTTTTTGGTAAAAGTTATGTTATTTTATGTAATATATTTAACATAATATAATATATATTATGGAATAAGAAAATGGTATTTTAGACCATTTTAGTTTTTATCTTAGAAACGAAGAGAAATATTAGATGTTTATGACTTTACAAACTATGGATGTAATTTTTTATGGTTATGGGTCAAATCTGTAAAATTTTACTTTGAAATTAATAATTGTAGTAAGGACGCCTACATGAAATAAAAATGCCAATAGAATTAGGGAATATAATGTTAACTAGAAATTTCCAAATCCTTTTTGCGTGCTATGGTCTCGGTGCAGTAAGTTAAGAGTAATGATTCGATTATGAATATTTTATACTTCAGGTTTTGTTTTATGTAGAGGAATGCCATGTGCAGTTTTGTAACCAAATTAAAATATTAAAAAGAAACAAAATACCATGGTAAGTTAGCTAGTAGCTAGTAAGCTTAGCCGCAAAAGCTTTCTGCTATGCTTCATAAGCTTGCTTGCTTTATATGGTGACTTTTTGGCATGTTTTATGAAATAAATTACATGGAAAATCAATATTAACAGCGGCAATAAAAATGAAAATAACCAACTCTAATTTCTACAGACTTAAAAAAAAAGTTACTAGGTGTTATAGAAAAGCGAAACTAATGTTATAGTTTGACCTATTTATGTAGTTTTTCATTTAAAGAAAAGTTTTTTATATATTTTTTTTTTTTATAAATAAAGTAAACAACGGTACGTAACACGAATGCATTTTTGTATAAGATATCTACTAAATGTAACTTCTCCAGTCAATTACGACTACGGCGGCCTATCTATATTAGAGATCAGCCAACTACGCAGGAGATATTATAGTGCACAAGTATACGCGCAAACACAGGTTTTCGACACAGGGAAACACAGGGTGTCGACTTTTAACATGCCCATCAGCCGCATGGATCTTCTCACTTTTCAGACAATTGGGTGATTGGTCCAAATCGCCCTAACCAACTAGAAAACAACAATGAAAATTTGTTGAGTCCCCGCAGGATTCGAACCCACCACCTCCGGTTTCTAAAGCACACGCCCTTACCACTCGGCTAGGCAGTGAATAACTTGTGCATGAGGCATAATAACGAAATACGTTATTTAAATATAATAAATTTTTACAACTTTAAAGATATCCTATTTAGTTATGTCGCAATAAATTGACATTCTTAACTCCATGACACTATGTAAAAACTATTGGTACCGAAGCCCATTGGAACATTGTAAATATGAACCTCTTACGAAGCTCCAGTGTCCTTGTTAATACGCACAATGCCATGAGAGTAAATTCATTTCAAGGACTTCCTTCAACTCGGACGTGACATGAATACAAATAGCTATGGAATATATTTGTAGGGCAGAGAAGGCGAGGCATTGTGCCAACAGCACCCAGCCCACGCGAGATATCGCTTTATACATTTCTACGACTGAAAGCTCTTTATCTGGTTCCTTATCATAGTTTCAGGTTCCTATTTATGACATTTTATAAAAACAAATATTGGACAGTGCACCGGGATGTTGTTGAGAGTTTGTGCATTTATGTCTTGCTGGCAATAGACCAAAAGCCTTTTGAAAAACAAACCCTAGAATTCGCAGAAAGGTGTATATAAAATCGAGAAAAAAGTATACACTATCTAAATGTGTGTTAGTTAATATTTAACAGTCATTCATATATGTGTTATAAATATGTGTTGATTTAATTTTCTGCATTTAATTTATATAAAGCCATTAACGACGATACTTATTAATATAAAAAAACAAATAGTCTATGCTCAAATAACAAGCAAGCGTAATGTCGAAAATATCTGCTTTTATGAGAAGCTCTCTCACCAAGCTGTATAATCCATTATAGTTTTGCTAACTATTTAAATTTATGTATTTACTAATAATATCTTATACATCCTTTGTACAAGAAAGTTTTCAAAATAGATAAATCTATATACTAAACGGGAAAAATAACCATACTGTTTAAAAGAATACCTTCAAATAATTAAAAAATTATCTTTACCACGTAAACTTTGTATAGACATTTTAGAATGGTGTTCAAAAGTTAATACAGAAATTGAAATTATAAAGTAAAATATTTAATGAAAACATCAATTGTATGTATATTTAACAATTTTGGCATAATTAAAATTAAAAAAAAAACTAGAAATAAACTGATTTCAAACTTTTAATTTAAAAAAAATTAACAAAAAGTATTTACCTGTCAAATTACTTGTCAAATTACTAATCTTAATATTTAAATCAGGTCACGATGTTTGTCCACGATGGACCTTAAAATACTTAACCGATTTTAAAAATAATAACTATTAAATAAAATTACTTAAATGGGTAAGGGTAAATAAGTTTGAAAGGTTGAAACGTCGGGAATTAAAAATTAAAATAAACCGATAAAAATCCTAAATAATTTTTATTTAATAATGTATAATATTTATAAGCAATAAAATAATTATATAATAACTAGCCATGTGGGAATCCAAAAGAATAGAATAAGCTTTATCTTAATTTATAGTCCAAATATATTTTATTTCCCATTTATTTTTTCTATTATTATTTGATGCAAAATGTTTTGCTAAAAACAAGGGAAGTTAACGATATCTATCCGTTATAATAGGAAGAATTGGGACAAAAAAGTAATTCCGGAAATAATTGTTTTTGTTATTTCATTTTTTAATGATTATCTATTGTTAAAAACAAAATTATGGACCATAACCCTTTATATTATACCGGAAATTAAATAAAAATAAAGAATTCATAAAAATAGCTTCCCTAACAGGTGTAAAATTGTAAATTGAATGATTTTTACAGAGGTTTTCTATGATTTTTTTAAATAAAAGTGATGTTGTATCTTATATCTTATGTTATGTTTTTGTTGAAAGTTCTCCATATCCATACAAATTATAACATTTTTAATAGAAAACTAACAAATAAAAAACAATAATAATTTTTAAAACTAACTCTTGTATAGAATTTTTACAATAAATCAACATTCCTGATTAATCGTCTTCAGTCTTTAAATACCTTTTATTTTTTCATTGTAGGTATTCCGGTGTAACGGAAGCATCATAGAGTTTTTTTTTGCAAATTAATTTATCTAATATAAAAATGGGTCCTCCGGGCTGAGGCCTTCCTTTTATAAAGGCCCAAATTTGTTCATTTAAATGTAAAAAGTAAATCCTGGCCCGCAACGGTTGGAGGGCATTTTTCTATAGCACTTTAAACACCTGGAAATTTAAAATTTTAATTGTTATTCCTTTCCAAAACAATATTCTTTCCCTTACAGAAGATCGAATTATTGACGCTTGATTGATTGGATTATTAATTAAGATTGTTTGGGCCACGGGTTTTGGGTTAAACAAAAGGGCTGGAAAAGGGAAAACTTTGCTCAACGGATGGTTTTGCAGGTCCTTAGCGGTCTCAGCCGATGACGATATCGTCCGCAAATCGAAGATGTGAGATGTACTCGCCGTTCACATTTATGCCGTGTTCTTTCCAGTTGAGCGTCCTGAACATGTCCTCAAACGCGGCGGAGAACAATTTCGTAGACATGACGTCTCTTTGTCTCACACCGCGGTGCAGGGGATAGGCTCAGTCTGCCCACTTTGGACTACGACAGACATAGTCGCGGCGTTGTACAGACATCTCAGCATCTCGATATATCGCCAATCAATTTGGCACCGCTGTAGGACTCGAGGAAAGACCAGGTCTCGATGGAGTCAAAGCCTTCTCATAGTCCACAAATGCCATGCACAGGGGCTGGTTATACTCCTGTGTCTTCTGATAACCTGCCTCACTGTATGGATGTGGTCTATGGTGCTGTAACCCTCCGAAACCCGGCCTGTTCTCGAGGCTGCGCTTCGTCGAGTTTTCGTGCAAGACGATTCGAGATGACCCTCGAAAACAACTTATAGACATGACTCAGGAGCGATATTGCCGATAGTTCTTCAAAAGGGTTTTATCACCTTTTTGAAGAACAATACGACAAACCCCATGCCATGCCTCAGGAGTTCTCCCGGAGAGAGGGCAGAGTTAAATAGACGGCGGAGTCTTTTCAGCACCGGTTTACGGCGGCCTTCAGAAGCTCCGTCGTGACTCCGTCCTCTCCGGGCTTTTCCATTTTGAAGTTGCTCAAGAGCCCCTCGATTTCGTCTAGGCCGATCTCTGGAAGATCCTCCGACACATGGCGGGTAAGAGTGGCTCGAGAATCCTTCTCATCCGGCTCCGGGTGTGCTGAATGCGACGCGATAACTGGCTGTAAAGCTTTCAACCTCCGAGAGAACCCTGGTCTAGAAGCGACGACTTCTCCGTTCTCTTTGGTCAACTTCGTTAGATGGCTTCTTCCAAGCTGTTGTACGAAGACTTTGGAACCCGGTTTTGCTCAATAGCTCTCTGTATTGAGAGCGTATTGGATGATGGAGGTCCGCCTTACCAGCTTGGAGATGGTCTTGTTAAGAACCCGCTGTTCTAACGAAGTGACGGTTGGATCATTTCGTTGCTATGCCATGAGATCCAGTGTTTCTCCCGAAAGTTTAGACTTTTTGCCCGTACGTTGCAGACCGCAGAGCACCCGCAGAGTTTTGCACCCTCGTCCCAAAGAATTTCTACCACTCGATCGAGTTCCTCGTAAACGTCCACGTCGATTGTATTTTCCAAGGCAGCAAATCGATTTTCCAGATTGATCTGAAATGTGCCAGGATCAATGATAGGCTGGACGATTAGGCCGGGCGTAGACTTCATCAATCGGGACCGTTCAAAGCTTCAAATCTATATTCAGGGTGCCTCTTAGAAGTCGGTGATCACTTCCGGTCTTGAACCTTGTGATCACTGAGACATCCTGAATATGCGCTTTTGTCCGATATAATGAAGTCTATCTCATTTTTGGTCATAGTATCGGGCTCTGCCACGTCCATTTCTTGGGGCTGTTTCTTAAAGAACGAGTTCATTAGAACAGCCCTCCTCGCTCGAGGAATTGACGAGCATTTGCCCCTCAGATTTCTGCTCCCATAACCATATGATCCCAGCATCGATTCGCTGCATGCCTGTACTCCTACTTTGGCGTTGAAATCCCCATGACGACGTTGAAGTGAGCCTTGGTGGTGTTTGATAAGGCTCTTGAGATGTACTCGTACGTGTCTTCGACATCATCGTCCGGGTATGTCGACGTTGGTGCGTACGTTTGGATAACTTTTAGGCTGTATCTATTGGTCAGCTTTATCACAAAGTACGCAACACTCGCCGACACACTGGATTCTTCAATTATATTGTCAATGATGGATTTATTGACAAGAAACCCGACTCCGCCCTGTGATGGATTTTATCCCTGCCTGAAGTCCAGAAGATGGCCCGATTCTAGGGTTAGAGTATCCTCGCCCTCTCTACGGACTTCACTCAATCCCAAAACGTGTCATCTTATACACCTCAGCTTCTCTTCCAGTTGGGCCAAATGAGAATCTAGCCTAGCGTGCGTCCGTTGTATGTTGCGATAGTCAGTTGGTTTTGGCGGCCTACGTACTCCGGATTCTTAGCACCCCCGCCCTGCCGTTACCGTGGCCCCGCCTTGGCCAGGAATAGCAAGGTTACCGGGAACTGGGGGCCGGGCGTTTTCGTCTAACCATTAGGGGTTTTGGACCGTATCCACCACGCTGGTCCAATGCGGGTTGGTGGGTGGTTCGCCAGAGCCTCGTTCGTTGTTTGGCAGGGTGCACCACGTGCAGGTGAGGTTGGCTTGGGTTCCGAAGATGTTGTTAGGATCCCTTACACCTTACACCTTGTGTAAAATTCTTAACTGCTTTGTACCACTTTCCACCTCGTATTAAAAACGCACCGACAAAATAATTAAATCGCAAGTTTCGCAAGATAAATTTACTATGGATATTGCAAACCGTTGTTGATAGTATTCTAAAGTTATTTTAGAAAGTTTAATTATATGGCAATAAATATAAGCCCTTCAAAAATAAAAAAAAACATGAAATAAAAGCACGAAACATAAAGTAAAGTTATTATTATCTTCACATAAAAACGGCCTATGTAAAAAAACGTAAATAATTATAATATTACTTAAATTTTAGTACCAAAAAATTAATTTTGGTGGTGATCTATTCTAAACAATCACCCTTGTTTAGCCACGTTCCGTAAACAAAAAAGGGGGATCGTATCATATCGAGCGTGTCTACATAAGAGGTTCAATTTTCCAATTAAAAATTGTAAAAAAATTGGATGTTATTAAATATATAGTTAATTAGCGTATAAACGTATGTCTTAAAAATTTTAAAACATTAATTTTGCTCCAGATAAATTATAAAGAAATTTTTCACCGTTCGATCCTTTTAATGTACAAAAGTTTTCAGATTTAACCTCTTTCAACTTTCGTAAATGAATTTAAGACGGTCTGTACAATAATTTATTTGTTGATTAATTGTATAATATAAACATTTATACATTGTAATTTTTTTAATATATATTTTATTGTGTTTTTAGTACTAAAATCTTCAAAATGTTTGAAATTACTTTTGTTGCCAAAATAAAAGTAAAATTTTTTCACCGAGGTTGTAATTTACTTATAAAGTCAGTATTTTTGATGTTGAAATATTCGATCACCTTTTTCAATAGATCATTATTAAACAAAAACTACCTTCACCTAACAGCGTAAAATGCCCCGTTAATATAAATGATATGTGTTCGGTTCCCTTTAAATTAAATCAGGGGTTGTGTCTGTATACGTCTTCGTAACTAAATAAATAAGTTTGACCAACTCAATTGTCCCTTCATAATTTTTCTATTGCTTTCCACAGTCTCCCGTGACCATGGCCCTGGAAAGTGTTCGAAAGTCGGGAAAAAATGAAATAAACGGATAAAACCGAATGAATTTTATTTAATAGTCTCCCTTTCATTTGTTAAAATTAATTTTTACATTCAAAACAGTAAGAAATAAAATTAAAAATTTTCAGTTTTGGTAAAAAATTATGTTATTTTATTAATATACTTAAATAATATAATATATATTATGGAAAAGAAAATTATTTTGATCATTTTACTTTTTATCTTATAAACGGAAAAATTATTAGATGTTTGAGTTACAAACTATGGATGAATTTTTAGGTCGGGTCAAATCTGTAAAATTTCTTTGAAAAAAATTGTACAACGACCTCAAGAAATAAAAAATCCAATAAATTGGGGAATATACTGTTAAAAAATTTCAAATCCTTTTTGTGTTATGGTGGGTCATTAAGTTAAATAATGATTCAATTAAGAATATTTTATAACCAGGTTTTGTTTAATGTAGAGGAATCCATGTGCATTTTCGTAAACAAATTAAAATATTAAAAAAAACAAAGTAAAGGTAAGTTTCAGCCGCAAAAAGTTCCCTTTTCCTTAACTTTCTTAAAGCTTATTTTGCTTTAATTCTTGTTTATATGGTGACTTTTGGATGTTTTATGAAATAAATTAATAGAAAATCAATATTAAAGCGGGCCAAAATGAAAATAACAAGTCTAATTTCACGCTTGAAAAAAGTTACTAGGTGTTATAGAAAAGCGAAAAACCTATGTTATATTTAACCTATTTTATTTGTTTTTCATTTAAAGAAAAAAGCCCATTTTTTTTTTTTTTATAAATAAAGAAAGGTACGTAACAGAATGCCTTTTTGTATAAGATATCTACTAAATTAATTTTGCTAAATGTTCTCCAGTAATTAGACACGGTGGCCATCTATATTAGAGACGAATACGGGAAATTATACAAATTACGCGCAAACACGGTTTTCGACACAGGGCACAGGGTGACTTTAACACCCATCCGAGCATGGATCATCTCACTTTTAGAAATTGGGTGATTGGCCCAAATCGCCCTCCAACTAGAAAACAACAATGAAAATTTGTTGAGTCCCCAGGATTCGCCCACCACCTCCGGTTTTTGCAAGCCCCAACCACTAGGCTCAGAGGCGTGAATAACGGGAAGAGGCATAAACAAAACGTTATTTAAATATTTAAATTTTTACAACTTTTAAAGATATCCTATTTAGTTTCCAATAAATTGACATTCTTAACTCCATGACACTATGCAAAACTATTTAGGACCCATTAGAACATTGTAAATAAGAACCTTTACGAAGCTCCAGTGTCCTTGTTAATACGCAAAATCCTGAGGAAACATTTCGGACTTCCTTCCTCGACGGACATGAATACAAAAGAAGGAATATATTTTAGGGCGAAAGGCGAGGCATTGTAAAGGACCCAGCCCCGGAACGTTTATGCATTTCTACGACGAAAGCTCTTTTATCTAGTTCCTTATCATAGTTTCAGGTTCCCATTAATGGCATTTTGAAAAAACAAATTTACAGTACGGGATGTTGTTAATTTACATTTATGCTTTTGGAATAGACCAAAAACCTTTTAAAAAAACAAACCCTAGAGTTCCAGAAAGGTGTATATAAAAATGAAAAAAAATGCACTTGTAAATGTTGTTAGAATATTTAAAGTCATTCATATATGTGTTATAAACGTGTTTTAAAGCCTGAATAGGCGTTTTCTTTTAATTTATATAAAGCCATTAACGACGATACTTATTAATATATGAATAAAAAAGACAAATATTATGCTCAAATAACAAGCAAGATGATGTCGAAAATATCTGCTTTTAGAAAGCTCTCTCAACAAGCCCGATAATCCATTATAGTTTTGCTAACTATTTAAATTTATGTATTTAAAAATATCTTAAACATCCAAGAAAAAGTTTTCAAAATTGATAAATCTATCAAACGGGAAAAATCCCATGCGTTTAAAAGAAACTTTAAAAATAATTAAAAAATTATCTTTACCACTAAACTTTGTATAGACATTTTAGAATGGTGTTCAAAAGTTAATACAGAAATTGAAATTATGAAAAAAGAATGAAAATATCAATTGTATGTATATTTAACAATTTTGGCATGATTAAAATTAAAAAAAAAAAAACTAGACATAAACTGATTTTAAACTTTAATTTAAAAAAAATTAACAAAAAGTATTTACCTGTCAAATTATTAATCTTAATATATAAAATCACGTGTCACGATTTTTTCCAGATGGACTCGTAAAATTAACCATTTTAAAATATAATTACCAGCCCTGTGCAGTTTAATAACGAAAGATAGAAAAACATCTTAATTTATAGTCGCAATATAGTTTTATTCCTATTTATTTTTCTATTATTATTTGATCAAAAGTTTGCTAAAAACGTTGTGACAGTTAACGTTCTATCGTTGAAATGGAGAATTAGGACAATAAAAAGTAAATTCGAAATGGGTAAGTTTTGGTCATTTAATTTTATAATAATTATTATCTATTTTAAAAATGAAATTTGGACTTCAAACGCCGTTATATTATCCAGGCCATTAAAAAAATAAAGTAATTAAAAATAGCTTCCTAACACGCGTGTAAAATTGTAAATTGTTTGATTTTTACAGAGATTTTTTATGATTTTTTTAAATAAAAGTGATGTTGTATCTTATATCTTATGTTATGTTTTTGTTGAAAGACCCCAATCCAACAAAATTTAAATCTTTAATGGAAAAACTAACAAAAAAAAAAAAATTTTTAAAACTAACCTTGTATATATTTTCACAATATCAACAAAAGGGACATTTGATTTCGCTTCAGTAAAACACCCCAATTGATTTTCATACCTGTGTTATTTTTTTCATTGAGGCCCGGGTAACGGAAGATCAAAAGTTTTTTTTTTGCAAATGACATTTATCTAATATAAAATGGTGGTCCTCATGACTGATATTCTCTCTCCTTTTATCTTAAGCCCTTAAATTGTTTACTACAATGTAAAATAAGTAAATCCTGGCCGCAGCAACGCGTGGCAGGGCCTGCTAGTTTTCTATAGCACTTTTAAAGTTCACCTGGCGTTAAAGTTGTTGTAGAAAATATTATCTTTACAAAAACAATGATCGTTAACTCATACAGAAGATCGATTGATTCGACGCTTGATTGATTGGGATTATTAAGTAAGATTGTTTAAGGCCACAAGGTTTTGGCTGACAAGGCTGGAATTTATTTGTAACTTTGCTCAACTGCCGATGGGCCATCAACACATTAACGCCTAAGTCACTCTCAAAAGCTTTTAGAGATGAAAAGTTCTGGGTATTAAACTTAAATTACTTTAGTTAGTAAAATCGTGTGAATCTAAGCGAAATTGACAAGAAAGTCTGATTATTTTCTTATAAAATGAAAATTGTTTTGATGAACACAATCTATGCAGCATTTTAATTAAAATAATAAGAAAGCAATTTTTATGCAATAGGTACACACATTTTATAATCCAGTTTTGAGTGCATAAATACAAAAGCGTATTTCATAATTGAAGTAAGAATTAAGTTGATAAATCATTGCATTTTAAGTGTTTTTTAGTTTTTAAGTTAATACTAGAAGTGTGTAATCAGAAATAGTTGAAACAGCTCGATAAAATGTTAAAGCCACTACAGTAGGCTGTAGCATTAATCCAATTACGAAAATTTTTAGGGCCTGTCTTCCGAAAAAAGTTTAAGGTTTTATCACGTAATACATTTTTCAAAAATATACTGAGAACTATCAATTATTATTTTAATTTTAATTATTTTATGAGTAATTCTAGTAAAACTTGGGGTGAGTATAGTATTTCTAGGTTTAGATTTATCACATTTTTTCTTCTTGTGGTTCAGTAGTAAATAATTAACATTGAAACAATGCGTTTTTTAGAGAGAGTGCTATTAACGTGATAGTTACTGTCTTACGTATAAGTTTAAAATTTAAAGTGGTAAAATCCGCAAATAATATTATCTCGTTTTTACTGTTTCTTACATATGGTAGGTCATTTATATATATGAGGAATCGGTAACCACATAACAGATTTTAGTAAGATACCCGTATTTACCGGGGCCCCAGGAGATCTTGTAATATTCACGACAGCACTATGAATTCTTTAGCTCAAAAACGAGGTCACAAGATCGAATGCGGCATATTTTACACTATAGTAGCGTAATTTCCTAACAAGATTTTCATGTTCAACACAATAAAAGACATTGGAAAGGTCACAGAATGCTTTCCAAATCTGGTATATACATTTGACGAACCGATCAACTTCCTCAGTTGTCTAGCGACTCCGAGTAAAACCGTACTGCTTCTTACTTAACACGTTGAACGCCACGCGGCTCACCGTGTGGGCCGCGTTAGAAAAATCGTTAAAGCCAAAGCGAAAATTATATTTATTTCAATTTTCATAATAGTGTTTTTTGTATCTAATCCGTAAAAAAGATGAATTTATATGTTATCTATTCAAATATATACATTATTGCGCTATAAATATTGCATTTAATTGTAATGGCTCACCGGTGAGCCGCGTGGCCACATCGGAATGAAACGAGTTGTTACTATTGCGGGGGCCGCGGGGGTCACGCAGTGGCTCACCCGCCCGCCACCCGCCTGCATGCAGCAGTCGCCCGGCATAAATTCAAATCAGTCGACCGTTTGAATTGCAACAACGAGTAACTCATGCGCAATTTCTTGCCATATTCTTCATTTTGTTTACTAAAGTAATTGTTTTTGCTATTGGTTATAATGGATAAAGATATATTTGAAGATTTTATTATAACTCAAGAAGATTTAGCAGAAATAGAAAAGGTCGAGATAACCCTTTTGAGCAAAAGTTTTACTTTGGCCGAAGACGATGACGATGATGATTTTAATATAGTTACATCTCAAAAAAGAAAACGTCGACTTATTCTGCTTTCCGAGTCAGAAGAAAGTGACAGCGAGAATAGGGTGATTCCCGATATCTCAGGTAAGTAGGTTTTATTGTATTTATCGAAAAGTACACTACGTATTTTTGTCTCTATTAAATTAAATGATATTATTACATACATATTTTGTTTGGCTTTAATTGGGTTTGGCTTTAGTTGTGTGGTTTTAATAAAATTTGATAGATATGATGGTTAGCTAGCTAATTTATAGAATCAAGACATTTGCTTATTGTTTTAGGTTGTACGCCGACCGCTAAGTGGACTTCACCAGTTGGTAAACAGCGTAAAATTATACCATATACAGAATTTCCAGGGCTTCCGCTATTTTATCGTAATACAATGACTAACAAATCTCCTGCTAGCTTCTTTGAGCTAATGGTTTCGGACGAAATATTTCAAGAAATTGTTGATTGTACTAACCAATACGCTATTCAAATTGCTATATCTAATGAAGCCTCAAAATTTGCACGGCTTAGAAAATGGTATCCAACTAACCTCACAGAAATTAAGACATTTTTTGGATTAATTATATTTATGGGAATAGTAAAACTACCGCGCATTGCAGATTATTGGTCAACAGATGAAGTAATAGGTCACCCATTTCCACGTACTATAATGTCACGAAACCGTTTTGAAATTTTGCTTCAGATGCTCCACTTTTCAGTTAACGATGAGGCTAATAATAAGTGATAGACTTCATCGTGTTCGCCGTCTTATAGATATGTTGAACAATAATTATCGAAATCACTATATACCATCTGAAGACTTGTGCATTGATGAAAGTCTTATCCCGTTTCGAGGAAGAATAATTTTCAGGCAGTATAATAAACAAAAAAGACACAAATACGGTATTAAAGAATTCAAACTTTGCACTATGCCTGGCTACACGTATAAAGTCTATGTGTATGAAGGTAAAAAAGGTGATACTACTGCCAAAACTACTCCTACCAATGTGGTTATGGACTTATGTTCTGAACTTTTAAATAAAGGTCATACTTTGTATACCGACAATTGGTATACTAGTGTCGATTTAGCCAAAAAATTATTGAATAATGAAACACATTTAGTGGGAACTCTTAGAAAGAATCGAAAAAATATTCCAAAAGATGTTTTGAAGAAACTGAAGAAAGGAGAATGTATAGCTAAGGAAAATGAAGATGGCATCACCATTATGAAGTGGAAAGATAAAAGGGACGTGTTAGTATTATCTACAAAGCATTCTACGAAGTTGTGTAATATTAAAAAGCGTGGAAAGGTATTAAAAGCCGGCAATAATTATGACTACAATAAAGGTAAAGGTGCTGTTGATTTATCAGATCAGATGACATCATACTGCAGTCCTTTGCGAAAGACTGTCAAGTGGTATAAAAAACTGGCTATCGATTTATTATTAAACACGTCAATTGTCAATGCTTTGACATTGTATAAAACCACGACAAATAAGAAAATCCAGATAGTCGATTTCAGAAAAGAAATCTTAAAGCACTTGTGTCACAAAACCCAAGAAAATGCACCCGTGCAAAGACCAAAAAGGTCAAAGCATACCCTCTCTAAAGCAGAAGGTCCTGCGAGAAAGGCTAGACGTACCTGCCAAGAGTGTTATAAACAATATGCCAAATTATTGGGAGCAAAAGCTGCGAAAACTAAAGCAAAAAAAATTGTGACTTACTGCGCATCGTGTCCAAACAAACCTTGGCTTTGTTTGGAATGCTTTAATAAAATTCATTCTTAAATCTTCTTTTATACTTACATAAAGTCATTAATACATACATTATATTTTTTAAATGTAAAATTGTTCTAGATAAAAAATAAGACCACGAGAAACTTGTGCCATATTAATTAAGAAAAATTGTAATTCCTTAATTTAAATTCATTTATTATTAAAAATACATTAAAACCTAATAAATAATTGTTTTGTTGCAAAAACCGTATAATTTTAAAGCTAACACATTTTATTTGTTAGAGTTGAGAATTACCTACAAAGTACAGAAAACTGTAAATAAATTCTAAGTCTTTAACAGGATCTTCAAACCAAGTTGAATGTTGTGTTGCAGGGGGCCGCGTGGCTCACGCTTCAAACATTTATGTACGATTTAAGTGCACAGTGGCCTGTAAAAAAAGTTACAGTCTAAGTCGTCGCGTGGCTCACCGGTGACCCGCGTAGCTCCAATGGTCCAGTAGGGTTTGGCTCACCGGTGAGCCACGTGGCCCCAATGAAAAGTAGTATATTTTAACGTGGCGTTCAACGTGTTAAAATATTTTTCCTATAAAAATGTTTAAATAACTGATGTAATAATAATTTTTCGAATATTTACTTATGTTAGGCACTATGAAAAATATAAATATGATAGATTACCATCTTGGTGAAAATTTCTTTAAAAACGGTAGAACGATATTTCTCTGTTATGGGTTACATCAATTTCGATTTTTCTTTAGGTTACGTAGGTCAGATATATCAGTACATGATTTAAGAACAACTTATAGATCAGGAAAAGATTTATTTTTTACTGATAGGTGATGCCTTTGCTTAATAATCCTCATGGAGAAATATCGGTTTATTAGTGATGACCTTATTCGGTGCCAGTAGTATTACGTTCCTTACTAATACAACTTACTCCATCTTACGCCCATACTGGCGAGCTAGTCGTCTCTGCCTGCATAAACACACCTGAATCTTTGAATGCTAAAAAACATAAAATCCTGGATACATGCCACATCTTCGGCGTTACACTGGATAAGTGTAAGCCTGGGCTAATAATGTTTTACGCATAGCGTTTGCATTAACTGACGGGCAGATGATAATCGATAAACCCTGCCCTTGATAAATGCAGCATATGACGCCGCTCGCCAATCTGCGGTATAAGACGAGGCGTATTTTTTACGAAATATTTAAACTAACTTTAATTTTCTCAAAACGGAAACACATCATACTTTACAGACTACTGTTTTGTGGCGGAAATAGGCACCGTTTTGGTAGTCAATTCTCCGTAAACATCTTGCAACAGTAAAATGTGGTAGTTTTAATTTACCTTTTTGTATTATTGATAGTAATTATAGAGATAAATATGCCTTGTGGGTATTTTTTTCCATGTACCGTTTTATCGATTGGGTGAATTTATTTAATGATTTATTGAGTTATTATGGATTTCTTCATAAAATATTGGTGGATTTAAAGATTATTTACTTAATGATTGACATTTGGCCAATACTTGATTTATTTTATTACATCACGATTTTCTCTATACAGAACGTGCCAGAACTGCCATCTTGCCGTTGGAAGAAAGTCAATAGAACTATTTTTACAAAGCCTCGCCGTCCTTCATACAACGCAAAACCTTCAAAGTAAATCTATTTAAATGCCATCCTTCAACTTTGACGTGAATTGAATACAAATAGCCACAGTAATATCGGCAGTAAGGACATCATGCCAAATGTACACCATTTATGCGGAAGAACATTATTTGTTGCAATATATGGATTTCAGCATTCGCAACCACATGTAAGAGTGATTAATGAATTTATCATAAACACTGAAGTGAAACTATATCATCTTTTTCATGCTTACAACAACTCTTAGATGGAACACAATGAATCTGTATCCCAACTGCACTTTGGAACATTAATAAAAGTTTTATACACTCATACATTAATATGGTATGTATATTTATTTTATATTCATTGCGCAGTATTTAGACGTGTACCGCCCGCGGCTTTATTACACGGCTAAAAGCAATCTCAGCTATAAAATACGTATCTTTTGGATGTACTTGCAACTACGCGAAACTCGCTCACGGAATCGAGTTAACTCCGCCATTAAAATTCATATTTTCAGCGCGATGATCACGTAAGTATGGAAATCTTCTAACCTAATCTCAGTTCGCTTGCATAATTCTTTTTAGGTTATTTGGTTTTAGACAAAATGAGAAATGTCCGAATAACTATTCACTATAAAACGTTATAATAATAATGTAAAGTAATTCAAATATAAAGTTCTTCAAAATACTATTTAGTTACTTTATGTTATTTCTCTTTTAATGCAATATTGATATATAAATTATTTGTTATAAAACTGACGTAAATGCGCTGCACGTTTCTTTAAATAAAATTAACAATTTAAAATTTCAATGAAGGTCATTTATTTTTATATGGGTGTCTTTGAAATGTTCGTAATTTTTTTATATTCCGTTTGTGCTCCTTCGAGCTATTATGAATGTCATATTTTTTCTCGTTCGACATTTAGACCGAATAGATTCCATTAGATTAGTTCTATTGTTTAATAAATAATACTCATCTCTTAAAATATTAAGTTGATTAATATTAGAAAAAAGGCAAAATCTTTAAAAGTTTGATAAAGAAAATGGATACAGTAAAAATTACGTTTAATGAAATTTAAATAACAACTTATTACACTAGCGCACATCATTGAAAAACACCTTGTTCTCTCAAATAGCTTAATATCTATGAGGTCATTTTGGTAGCAATATTTTATATTATTCTCTAAGAGTCCAAAATACTCTATAAAAATATATAAAGACAAAGACACCTAGATATAACAACTTTATATGCGAAAAGGTATTAATTATGTTTCAAAATTTGGTCAAGACAATCTAGGTTATAATAAATGTTAGACGCCAAGTTTATTTAAGCCCAGACTCGCTTGAAAGTAATGCGCACAGGATTTACAACACTGAACATCGTTAGTATGAAGACCCCACGGAGCCTCGCTATGTTGGAGTTACGGCTTACATTATTCCTCTGTGGATTATTTTCCTGATTTTACGTAGCTACATCTATCTAGGAGATCTATCTAGTATATACTAGGAGTTTATTTACTTTCTTTTCTTGCGCTACCAGATAGTCAGACTGACAAATCAATTGTTAACAAATTTATTCCAGCTATCGATTAATATAAATTCTTTCTTATACTTCTATTTCAGTAAATAAGTAGTCGTTATCCAACACGAGGATCGTTTCTGAGAGTTGATCATCCGATTTTACACGACAAGTTATTAGACTTCTTTTGTAATAAGCATATTTTAAAAGAGAAACTTCCTTTTTTTCCCTTTTACTTTTCCCTGTTCTGATAATTGCTGTATTAAGTGAGCTACCGCAGCGCTTTGTAAAATTATCTTAACGCGACTCCGTTCTTACCAAAGTGATAGGAATTTTGATAACTTGTATGTATATAATTAAATAATAAATATGAATTATTGATGATTCACCTTTAAATTATTTAGTTTAATCATTTAAAGATGATCATAAATCTGAGTATATTTATGCCTAAATTGACATGTCTTAATATACTATTCAGCATTTGTACTACAGATATATGGACAGGGAAAACGAAGCATTGTGCCAATAATCCACCACTTACGCAGAATAATCTTTTGCACTTGTATTATTAGCAACCTCTGATAAGTTTTTATTGCCCACACGTATCTGTACTTGGAAGACAGATTGAACGATCATTAATAAATGGTAAGAACATTTTCTACCTTAAAAAAATGCTTCTTTTAATATAACTCTTAAATATGTAAATGTTATAAAAATTTTAGGCGTTAAAATTAAATGTATTTTTTGATCATCATACATAATTTCTGTGTGTGTCTCAAATGTTGTATGAAGCATATTTTATTTTAAATTTTAATCGTTTTATTCAATAATGTGTAATATTCACGTAAACAATTAATAATATTTTTTTTTTATTTTTTCAATTCGTTTACTTTAAATAATTTACAAAATCTACAAAAATTACCACTAAAACTTTGAATAATTTAATGATATGTTGTTTTATTGACAAACTACATTTTCGGCTTTTAACGTTGTAATTTTTTGTAATGTAGTGACGTGACAGGACAGGTTTAACTGTTGGTAACCGATGTACGCTGCCCATAAGAATTGCTACGTATGACGTCGCACTCCCCTAAATTCCTTGAGATATAGGTTGATGATATCTATTTTTCAAATAATAAGACTGACAAACCGTAATGCTTCATTACAACAGAAATGTGCACCACGCAATTAAAGTTTTCTTAAATCAATTATGTACATAATGTCTCATTAGTTTTCTGTCTCTGACATTTTAAGGTATTTCGTTTTATTAATCGATCATAATTCATCTTTTATTGTAACTAAGATAAGTTACATATATCTCTGATTTTATTTTTTAACATACCGTTGTATTGATTGCTTAATAAAATACAAACCATGAATTAGTTGTTTCCTGAGGAATTTTTCGCATTTAAGAATTAACGTTGCATAGCGCAGCTTAAAATATAATTGGAAGCTTTGCGCACTCAAATGTTCTTATAATACAACAATTTAATATTCTTTGTAAAGCATTTAATAACTGCGGCTTTATTACACAAGTAATCTCGGCCATTACAGACGTCGCTCTAGGAATTATTTGCCTTAGAGCGAAACTCAAAATCCAGTTAACACCGACATTAAAATTCATATCTTCAGCCCGATGTTCGCGTAAGAAGGTATCTTCTATCTAATTCTCAATTAGTTCTGTCTATATTAACTAAATTTCACACTATGTATAGTATGCGACTAAGACATATTTATATTATTATATGTCTTAGTCGCATATTATACATAGTATGAAATTTTAAATAATGCCTGTAATTGTAATTTACTTTCTGGACTTTTTATAAAAGTAAATATTACGGTTGTAGCATAAAGAAGTTTTTTTACAAAAAAACTTTCTTTATGAGGCAAGAATAGTTTTTTGTTACATGAGTTCTTTTAAGTTCAATAAAACTTTCACACGTGTATGATGAAATGCCAAAATCATTTATTCCGGCAGCTATTTATTCTAAAACGTAGCGTATTATCCGAAAAAGGCCCCAATGTTTGATTAAACTTAATTAAAAGTTCATTTCATAGATATACAATTATAATAAGCTTATTCTGCCTCAGCCTAAAATTTATTACTCAAAGAGAGTATTATAAGTCAAAAAAGTCCGAAACAAGAGAAATGTATTAGAATAACATATAAACTTGAATATTGTTCAGAGCTGAGCAAGCAGACTCCTAAACTGCCTCCGTAGCCTAGTGGTAAGGGCGTAGCATTAGAAGCCGGAGGTCGTGAATTGGAATCCTGCGGGGTTGTTGTTTCCTAGTTGGTTTGGACAATTTTTGGCCGATCCCCCAATTGTCTGAAAATTAAGATGATCCCTGCTTCGGATGGGCATGTAAAAAGTCGGTCGACCCACCAACCCACATTGAACCAGCGCGGTCCAAAAAGTTAAAGTCTAGATTCACGTTTTATGTAACTACGTCTTTGACGTCATATCTCTGCAATCTTATAACAATACAATTTTCTACTTTTATATTTCTAATTACTTACAATTGGATTTTGTTTATATTTAGTTACAGTTGTTTTGTTTAACAAACATAAGTGAAATGATAGGCAAAGTATTTTTATTAAAATATGATCAAGTCATAATTAGGAAGAAACTCTCTCTTATGTACCTTTTGGTTGGTGAATAGATATTTAGGTTTAATTCTGCTTATACATAAAATAACATATTTCCTTGATGCAAATGTAAGTAAAATAAATAAGATTAAGTAAATTTGAACTGCCTCCGTAGCCTAGTGGTGTGGGCGTGTGCTTTGGAAACCGGAGTTCGTAGGTTCGAATCCTTGGGGGACTCAACAAATTTTGATTGTTAATTCTTAGTTGGTTAGGGCAATTTTGGCCGATCACCCAATTGTCTGAAAAGTAAGTTGATCCATGCGTCGGATGGGCATGTAAAAAGTTGGTCCACTTACCAACACGCATTGAAAAAGCGTGGTGGGATACGGTCCAAAAAATTTGGATTGTTTTGGTTCGTTAATATTCATATTAATACAACCACAAATTAATGTTGCCTGTTGTTACAGCTAAAGATAACACATCTCCTCCATGTCCGGACTCGGAAAACTGAAAGAATTTTATTATAGTTAAACATGTCAATTTTCTTAACGCGCTATAGCGTTAAGAAAATTGAATTTTCTACCGTTTACACGTGTATTTCGTAAATATGCTAAAGACGTCGAGTCTTCCTTATCTCGAAATAAGAAGAGTAAAATCACAATTCGTTTTTATTATTTTCTCCAAGGTGAGAATTTTTGAAAACAAACAACCAATGTGAAAACCAAAATTTAAAAATCAGCAAGACTCTTTTTTGGTATATGTATACTGATATATTAATTAAAATGAACGTAATGTTATTGGATTGGCTTTATTTCATTTTTACTGCTTAGTTTAAAAAAATAAAATGCTAAAAAACAAAAAAATGTAGATTATCAAAAATTATTGCACTTAATGTAAATGGTTAATCAAGTAATAGTGTATAATGTAAACGAAATTATATTCAGTGAACGTGACAATATTGTTAGAAGAATTCAATATTCCACGACGTTTTTCATATGCAAAAACTGTCATGCCCCGACCCCAGTCCGTCGGAACAAAGTCAATATGACTCTTATTACAAAGCCCGCCCTACTTCATAAAACGCAAAACGCCAGCAAAGTAAATCCATTACAGAGACTTCCTTCAACTCGGACGTGACGGGAATACAAATAGCCGCAGAAATTTAGAAGGGGGAGGCCAACGTGGCAACTACACGCCACCTACGCGGAATATCGCAATTTCTTCCATTTACACGACTGGCAACAACCAAAAGGTTCTTTATGGACATCGCGAAAGGAGCTGTTTCGCAAAAATGACCCTTGACACTCGGAAATACGCTCTAAAATATATAGTTCAATGGTAATATACTACTGGATATCTTAATACATGCTCGAAACGACTCTTTCGCGTAAACAGTAAAACTCGGTATCGGCAATACGGCAGCACACAGTGTTATAAACACTTTTATGTACTTGTATTATAATGCATTCGTTTTATAGTCTTCGTACCGTATTGCCATGTTTATATATTCGTATGCGACTTTACTACAATACCCAATGTGATTTTTATTTCGAAAGACGTCTGACTATTTATAAAATATTTTGCACGATGCTGAACTAAATCAATTAATTGCGGTATTATGTTATATACTTTCTGTTCAATGATCATGTAAGTATCTTATTCAATACTATTTTGTGATCGATCCAATAGTTTTAAGTTTTTTACATGCTTAGAAAGAGTTTTCGCTTACTCTTAACAGTTTGTATCATATGTAAAGGTCAAGTAAGCTAAGTATAATTAACTTTATTGTGAAAATAAGTTTGTTAAAGGGGAAGTAAAAGTAATGAGTTTTTTTTTTATCAAAATAAGTGCGCAGGTTGTTGAGCAATACGCCCTGCCCACAGGTCTTCACCATCCACCGTCCTATAACATTGACTACTCCCCGTATCTCTCTTGTTATATTACCGTTAAGACTAAAAATTACTTTGTCATAAAGAGTTTACTTGCATAATCTGGAAAACACAACTTTTAAAGTTAATAAGACTATTTTTGGATATTGCCCTCAAAGCTAATGCGCTTGAACCCAAGGACCTTTATACTTCCTTCCCCTAGTAACACAGAGTTACTTACATTATTTCTTAAATAATTATAATCAAATTGTATGTACTATTATCTATTTTCATGTACATATGTAATTAAGCTATAAATGTAACATCAATGCTAAAGACATGAATAATAAAAGAAATGCCTTTTTTATGTTATTCTTTTTGTTGAAAGTAAAATATTTGTTCCCTGGCAGCTGTAAACTTAACATCTTTCTAAACACTCGTCGAAATAGGGAGGAAAATAAATACGGGCGGGGAAATCTCCAGGGCCGATAATTTAATCCTGCAACATGAGTCGGGAACCTTTGAATTTTCTGTTATATTAACCATTTGGCAGACATCTTAAACTTTTGGAACCACGTCTCCTTTGTTAACATTTATAATTTGAATGGGGAATGAATGAATTAAGTAGATTAAGAATCGTTAAAAATATGTTTCTTTAAAGATTTTTTTAAACTAAATAATTTTATATGATAACTGCATTTTTTTGTTTTGTTTATAAATTTTGTTGCGTTCAAGATTTTTTGGCAATAAGGTAAAATACAAACATTATTATTTAATAGCATAATTCAGATTTCACAGCCTTCGTGGCCTAGCGGTATTGGTCCTTGCTTTATAAACCAGAGGTCGCGAGGTTTGAATCCCGTGGGGAAACAAAGTTAAATGTTAAAATTATTTAATATCATCTATTACAATTGTTATCGCTGTTTTCTGGTTTATTAGGACAATATGAACCGATTACGCAATTGTCTGAAAAGTAAGACGATTCATGCGTTGGATGGGCATGTAAAAGTTGGTCCCTGTTGTCATGACGATCTTTGGCAGTCGTTAAGGAAGTCTTTATCCTTAGAATACAGTTTACCCTTTGGGTGGTAGAGGTCAGCTGTTAGTCGCTCTAGGTAAAAACTGTTATTCAGGTTAATCTGGATGGATTTTCTAATCCAAGCCCATGATAACTCGGGAAAATGGCTAGATGGCAGGTTCAGACTTATGTAGCAACTCATCTGGGATGATTTTTATATGCTGTACACCTCAATGATCAAAATTAATCAATAAAATAGCATTTTTATACTATCCCTACACTGGCATAATTTTCATATAATTACCAAGATTCAACCTTACGACTACAGAACCTATTTTTTCAGCCTTCGCCATTTGCTGCTATACGTGCCGGTTCTGTCATATCGCTATTTGCCCCAGCTAGAAACAGCATGGAACTCGAAATGGGGGAGCGAGGTCGATCGAAAGTATGCCCCCAATATAACAGAGTTACCTTACCACGTTTTGATTATATACGATGGCCTCTTCTGCTCCGGAAGCCTGATCAGCAGTATAACTGTCGTCACAACAGCAAGCTGCTTCTGGAAAATACTGATGAGAATATTATCGTTAAAATCGGAAGTAATTCTTTATCTAAAACGATAAACACGTGAGTATATATATACTTAAACCATAGCAAAATTATAAGGTGCCGTTCGTCTTTGTCGAACAGAACTAGTAAACTTTCCTATACAGAACGATCCCTCCGTGCGTTTAAAGATCCAACGTATTTTGTTGGATCTTTAAAATTGAACTTGCATGCTTTTCGCAACTACCCGTCGGATCTGTACAATTTACATGGTAAATAATAGAAAAAATTAATATTGATTTTTTTTAGGCAGTTACAAGACTATGTAGTCGCATTTTATTATGAGTATGGTATAAAATATACGAACAAAAAAATTGATACAAAATCTTTCGTTGGTGATTTTGCTATCATGCATCTTAATAACTTCACCTTCACCAAAAATAAAACATAACCTTTGTCTTATTTTTCTACTACTTTTGTCAAATTTTTCTGTTATTAAGAAGTACAAGAAGGCACCTGATAACTACAGTTACGATCAAAGTGATACATAGACTTTGATTCGATATTTTAATGTGTTAAAAGTAAATTTTAAATTATTGTATGTAGATCAGGTCATAATTTTAAATAATGATACCCGTTTGTTGTGGTAGAAAGTATATGTTTTTTGAATTATTTATATTGTAATAACAAAAGGAACGATAACGTTATCGGAATTAATTTATATTTTTACTTTTCCAAGTGAAATATATTTTACATCAATACCCTTTTGTCTTTTTTAAGTCAAGTGCCGTTATCGAGTTACTCGGAAAGGTAAATATTTTATAAGAACTCACGAAACGATGTTGAATTCTCCGAAAGTAATTGATTGTAATTGTCTCGGTAATATAATCTGTTCATATTTTTTCTTTTCAGCAACATTTATTTCGTAGACGCGGTTAAAATTCACGAATACTATAAACATCTCAGCGACACGGATAACGATATAGCTCTAATTCTTTTAAAGGTAAGTTTACGTAAATCTAAAAGCAAAAGCAATTGATCAAAAGCTCTGATTAAGACTGAAATGGATGAATCAGGCAAATTACTGGAAGATAATCTAAAACTTAACAAGAAAAATATATTTTCTTCTACGATGAGGGCTCGGACTTTTATCTGAGTCATTCATTTCATTCGATTACCCTACTTTTCAGCAGCTTTTTGTGCAGTAGCAAATTGGACTATCATTTATTCTTGGGATTGAAATGAGGCTAATCGTTCCTAACAAGGGTTATTTCGAAACGGATTGCTTATCACAAAATTACATTATTGTTTAGGTTCTTGAAAGTAATGTTTGATATCTTTACATTTTTATGCAACATATGATAGCAATTAAAACTAATAATCATATATGTGATAGTATAAATGGCTTTAAAATAAGTAACCATGCAAAAATATTTTATTGGTGTGTCATATGTTCACATCAACGTTTTAAGTGGCCTATAAAAAATTGAGTATTAAAAATATTATAAAATATTTCTGCGTGAGTGATCGCTGTATTGCTGGTATATTAACTATTGTAATTCACCAATTTCATTATTGGCTTATTTACCAACGCGTCCATCAGTGTGCGGTTACATAATTGCTTACAACATTCTGGTTTAATTAGCTATATAAACCTAAACCTAATTGGTTTAGGTTTTAGAAATTTCTTATTAACACAAGCAAAACATAGTCACTTACGTAATAACATAATTTAGAAAACATTTTTAAATTTGTTCGTTTTCGCTTACACTCTTATGTTTTACCTGAACTTATGTTTTGAAGGGCAGTTATTTACTTGTAAACTTTACAAAAAAAATTCTGGGATTGAAGGCCAACCTCACTTACATGCACTTCAAAATTATATATGAACCGTAAATAATTCACGATCCATATATAATTTTGCCTTTGATTTCTTAAAAGCTAAAGATAACTTAACTTCTAGTTATAAGCAATCTTTCTTGTTTTCAACTCATTGACAGTTTATAAACTGCCTGTCCTCAAAGTTCATGGTAACGTTATCACATACACGATGCCTTTGATTGGAAAGTCACGAAATAATTAATGCTTTAACGAGGATGGATGTAATTAAACAGTGACAGTTGATAAAGCATCTGCTTTAAATCACTAATATTAATGAGGATCATATAGGAGTTCTGCCTTTGAAACGCATTAATACTGTTGTCGTAGCTCTACACATAATTATTGTATGCTACACGAAACTTAAGGTATACAAGATTGATTTTAAACCGTTAATCAGTAGAACAGTAATAAATACCAAAACGGTGTAAAGAATTCATACTTTTATAAATTCATTATAATCATCTTTATTTATAAATATAATAGTTAAATGTATAAGTCTCTTTCTATCGAAGATTTTGAAAATTAAAAAACCTTTTATATTGGAGGTCTTCCGATGAAATAGAAATATGTATCCATTATTTTATTTAGAATTTATATTTAATATATTCTTTATAGGGTTGTCTTCTGACCTCAAAACTGCAATTCATTTAGTTAATTTAATACCATTAAAACCGATTATTTTTGATTTCCAGACGCATGTGGTATTTAGCGAGGCTGTTAAGAAAGTGATTCTTGTGGAACCAGAGACTGCAGTACGGGAGGGAACTCCAATCACTGTTTCAGGATGGAGCACTTCGGTAAGAGATTAAATAAAATAAGGTTATAATTATATATAGCTATAGTATTACGATAATGATTAAAATTCATCGCAAAGAATCTCTTCGAGAAAAACACTTTATACTTAGGGCCCAGGACATTTTTTTGCTGAAGGTCACATAAAAATATGTCTGTTAAGGCCTTTTATATATAGCAACATTATTATGTCAAATATTGTACATAACAAACATCGCTCCTGGGTAATCAATTTATCTAATATAAAATCGACTTTATGTACTAAAATAAATTTTCAGCACGGTTGTTGTGAGAGCGTACATAGACAATTTATGGGTCGCCGATTTCTTATTCATTGTATTATCATCAGCTTGTGCTAGTCCACTGCTGGACATTGGCCTCCCCTACTACACACTTCCATTTCGTTCATGGGTTTCTGGACCGTATCCCACCACGGTGGACCGACTTTTTACATCCCCATCCGACGCATGGATCATCTTACATTTCAGACAATTTGGATCGGCCTAAATTATCCTAACAGTTGGTTAGGATAATTTAGGAAACAAAATCTAAATTTTGTTGTGGTCCCTCAGGATTCGAACCCAGACCACCGGTTTCTGAATCACACGTCTTTATCACTAGGCTACAGAGGCAGTTAGGTTAGAGTTCATTACATGTTTTGAGTTAGTTTATCGCGAAGATTCTACGCTCTGAGAGTTTTATTTCTGTGTACTTTTATATCGGGAATTGTACATTCCTTATTAACAATGTCTGTCACTGTGCGTTCAACGCACTGTCTCGTGAATTATATTATAATACATGAAACAGTGCGCTCTCCATGGATCAATCAGATTTAAGAGTAGTGAGATTGGGTTTACTTTCAGATGATTTTTCTAGAAATAATCGTTATATTCATAAACAAGTTTATAATTTAAATTTCGAGCGGAGGAACGTGAGAACTTAATAGGATTAAGTTCTCATGTTAATAATAATTATCATAATTCAAAAATTTATTAGCTTGATAAAATTTTATGCCCAAATAAGTCTAAAGGCGGCTTAATGCCTAAGGCATTAAATACCAGCCAACCTTTGGGCGGACGAGAACAGAGATGAAATTTGTAATAAGTTTAGAGGTTATATGAAAGTAAATAATATCATATATATATACAAATAAAACTGTAGCAAGACTGAATATTTCAGCATAAAAAAATTAAAGTTTAGAATTAAAGTTCAAAAAATCTAATTTTATAACAACGCCATCTAGCACGATCGTTCTAAATTAAAATCTTTGATGGATATTAGAAACACAAATGACAGAATGACTTACGACTGTTTAGTCTAGATGTCTATTTTGTTCTTTCAGAAACTGAATCCAAAGTTTGGAAACGTTCTGTTGTGGTCAGAAATGTTTGTTATAAGCAAAGAAGATTGTGTCAACCAATATGGCCGTCTTATCACGCCATCGAATTTTTGTGCGAAGTATGATTTGGTGAGTAGTTTTTATTTAACTTAAAAGATTATTAAAAATGATAAACAACACCTAAACAAAACTTGTAACTAATGTAAAAAACTAACGATAAATAGCAACAGATGTCGTACGTATGCAGTAACTATTACCAGTTTGTCTATAATTAATTGAACTATCCCTCAACATAATTATTTCTCTTGTTTACGCGAATACTATACATTTTTAAATAAAATGGTGGGGCAGACCCGTGACCACGACCGCTGGAAGGTGTCCGAAACGTCGGAAATTTAAATATTTGATAATTATTATAAACTCGATAAAATCCGTAAAAAGACATTTTATTTAATAATATCCCTCTACAGTCGACAAACAGAGCTAGATCTATTAATTATAAGTCTAGGATAGTACTAGGATAACAATATTTTGTAAATTATGTAAATAATAAGGGACAAATCCATAGAAATTCAAAATGTTATTGTTTAATTACTTTCTAATTAAAAAAAACATTTATAACTTTTTTACAAATATACTAATCAAGACATAACCACAAATAAAGGATTAATAAATCTTATGACCTACTTTTAACAGTTTTAATATTTTATTAAAGAAATATGGATGCTAATATTAAAAATTCGATCAATTCTTCGTGTATATGTGTACTTCTAACCTATTAAATTCGAAAAATAGAAAGTCTATGCAAGGAATATCCTTTCGCTCCTATAGACCTGCTCTTGATATTTTTACTTTTTTCTTTATTTTCCCTTATTTTTTTATCGGTTTAAGTTTTTATTCTTTTAACGTGTAATGATATGCTAAACGATAAATATAACTATTTAAAAAAATATATAATCGTAGGTTTGTTCCTTATGGAACGATATTATTATTTTTTTCTTTTAAATAATGGTCACATTGTCCATTTTGCAAAGCTGTAGAACATATTTTATTAAAAGTAAATAAATTTCAGGAACGGCGTTTATTTGATAATGGAGGGCCTGCGGTTTTTCAAGATTTTATAGTCGGCATCATGTCCTTTGGAGGAAAGGACCAAGAACCTCATGTTGCCGTTTTAACAAACATTTCATATTTTTACCGGTAACTAAAAAAATGTTTATGAAACAAAACAAATTAAAATAACACGAAAGTAATCAAAATATTACAGACCAAAAAAGGCGAATCTCTATTTTGAACTTCGGAAAAGTAAATTTTAATTGTTAATTATAAGTTTTAGTATCATTGTGTTAATGACTTGAGTCTCTTTAAATTTCTTGGATTTTGATTTCCATATATTTAATGATTGTGCTCTGCAGCAAGAAAGTACATGTACATGTTAGTTTTCATAACACTAGTTATATACATATGTTTTCAAAACAAAGCTACATTAAACTTTGAGGGTACTAGCAAAATTAGTAAACGTCTGTATGCAAGTAAATAGACTAATCAGTATATACTCAAACAAATTAATCAGAGCCTATACTCACTTTGTACCGATAACTAAGCACCTTAATTAATCATTAGAAACATTGTTTGACAAAGCAGTAATTGGCCTGCGCTAAAATGGTTATCGATTTGCACTAAAAACGTTTTGAGTTCTGTATTATAAATACCGTAAACAACGCACCATTGAACTTTTCTTCGTACTTATTGTATTTAAAATTGTTTAAAATATCATGTTTCACATAAAATTTTACTAACGATTTCTAAGCAATAAGTCGTTACAAAGCTTTTCGCGATAAATTTCATCTCCAAATTTTTTTTATGCCATACGCAGGCTGACGAGCAGTCAGGCCACCTGATGGGAAGTGGTCATCGACGCCCATAGACATTGGCAATCTAGTGGTATCGTCAACGCGTTGCCAACCGTGAGACATAGGTTGTTAAGTCTCGTTCACCCAGTAAATACGCTGGCTACAGCGCCCTTCAGCAGTGTTTTCACACTACTGCTTCGCGGCAGAAATAGGCACCGCGGTGGTGGTGGTGGTGGGTGGTAAATGTGAAATGTCATTGGATGATAATGGCTTTACCTCATGCGTCAATTGTTATTAACTTTTATTTTTTAATATCATGGCTTTCATAAAGCAAAGTTTTCTAATATATGATAAAATATCTATCAAGGTCAGTTAATATGCCATGATTAAACAGTAAGTGGAGCGATAGGGAAGTTTTTCGCATTCAGTTACAATAAATCGCGATAAAACGCTACAATATTGTAAATAATAGTGTTCATTTACTAAAAATAATTAATTATTTTATGCACGAGATGCTATTAGATCCACAGATTAAATCCACAATATTTTGCCAAAGTTAAAAATACAGACAGAATTGTCCAGTTTAAATTATGACGGGTATTTGAAACATTTAGATCCCATCTAAGTCTGCCCCGTGTCCGAAACTTTGAGAACAGAATATTGTATACATTTACTTAATTGAAAGTGGATTGAATCTGTGCAGTAACGATGTTTTGTGTTGTATTATATTGTAGGAGTTGCATTTGGGCATGTAAATAGTCGGTCCACCCACCAACCCGCATTGGACCAGCGTGGTGGGATACGGTCCAAAAACCCCTAATGGATAGGGATGTATTAGGGGAGGCCTATGACCAGCAGTGGACAATCACAGGCTGATGATGATGATAATGATGATGAGTTGCATTTATTATCATTGGAACGAACAAAGCGTTAAGGTTTGATTTTTAAACAATGTTTTTTTTATTATGTGGTATGGCCACATTTTCGGAATTAGTCACATCTTGACTGGACACTCTCCACTTGCTTTTTTAATATAATAAACCCTTTTCAAAGGTGGATAATGATTAACACAAAATATTTTCACGAAAAACGTTGCCTCGAAAATCAAGGATCCGAAGAAGAGGTTTACTCGTACGAATATGAAGAATGAAAATCGATGAAAACAATTCAAATATTATTTTTCGTTGAAATCAACAATAATGATTGTTATTTTATACAGTAATTTACCAATTATAGCGGTGATGTGTTTATTTTTATTGTGTGTCGTTTAACTATTCTTTAATGTACTGTATCCCAATAGATTCGGTTCAGTCAAAAGACCCTAAAAACAGTGTCCGTTATGAAAATTAATGTTTAAATTGAAAAGAAAACGCTTTACATAGCTTTAGGAAATTTATCTGCTTTACCAGATCGAAATAAGATTTGAAATAAATCATCATCTGTGTTAGTCCACTGCTTGACATAGGCCTCCCCTAATGCACGCCTTCTCCATTTGTGGGTCGCTGGTCTAATGTGGGTTGTTGGATCGAATTTTTACTTGCCCCTCCGACGCATGGATCATCTTACAATTGGGTAATCGGCCCAAATTATCCTAAACAACAATTTTTTTTTTGAGTCCCGCAGGATTCGAAGCCGACCTCCGGTTTCTAAAGCACATGCCCTTACCACTAGACAACGGAGGCAAATAAATATAAAACACAACAATATCGCAGCGTACATACAGCGTTCTTATTAATATACAAAATCTTCATACACAATAAAATAAGACGAAACTTCGTTGCTATGGGATACATTGTTTATATTAATTTCAACTCTGTGCTTTATCGCATTTATAACAATATTATAGAACGTTGTTTCTGTTCGTGACAAAGTTTTCTCGCGAACTGGCTTATTGAAGACTGGATCCAATTACTAAAGTACCACACGTTCGAGTAAATACTAGGTTTGCCTTCTTTTGAGCAGCCGTCGCCGTGGGATACTATGCCGACTATCATACTGCAAAAGTTAATTATGACATTGAAATAATAATGGTATAAATGACATAATATATTTTTAAGAGTTTATTCTTTGACGATAACGTTCTCTTTTGTTGTATTTTAAGGGTTTTTATGCTAGTATGTAATATATACATACAAATTAAATAAACACACTCAAAACATATAAAATAAATCACAATTGATATCAATATATGGATGTGTGTTAATGGAATTACTAGAATACTAATATTTTAAAGAAAACCACAATGATCCTTATGAATAAATTCAGAACCAATCGTTAAAAGTTATGTGTGTAATGACCAAATTAGATTGAATTTGAGGTTTAACAGATTTTATCTCGTTTATTTACATTTATAATTATTATGTTTAGTGGTCATGGGACTGACTGTCCGTTGTGGCGAAATGCTCGAAACTTTAAGAGGTAATAAAAAAATATATGTAAATAATCACGACAAAATCCGTTAACGTCCTTTAATTGAATGTTGTGTACTATTCACCTGATTAAAAGAATTAATAACCAATTATACTAACTCTCTCCATAGCACTCCCGCCCCTGAATCTCCTTTGCATGTATCCCGTACTCCATCCCCGTATAGACAAAACATGTCATCTGTAAGGTTTGCTTGATGCATTTTCTCACACTGCTTTTTTGGAATGAATTTTAAATGTGTCATCATCAGACCGCTGTCCGATATATGGCCTCCATACTGGAACAATAAAAAATTATATAAATGTCATTTACATACACTGAATACATAAATGTTATACATACAAGTAAAATTTTAACAAAAATATATAACCGACGTCAGTCAGCGTCTAACCATTTTGAGTAATATGAGCGAGTGACAACATGCTCCCTGCACGAAACTGTACAACAAATTCTGCCACTGTATTTTAAATCTTTGCTATCTTTTAAGGAATTCATTTCATCAATATATCAATGTGTCGTATGTGATACATCACACGAAGAATTTTTTAATTTATTACCTATTTTGTAAACTCACACTGATTTGCCTGAAATTAGCTTTGTTGTTCTTGAAAATGTTGTTCTTAAAAATTTTAACATTAAAATAGTTCATCATCATAATCAGCCTCTATCAGTCCACTGCTGGACATAGCCTTTTTTAAATGAAAGCTAAGTCGGCCGATCTTTGAACAAGATTTGCAGAAGCTTTAGCTAAGGTTTGGAATTTCTATGTTGCATTTGCATGGAAGAGACTGCAATGAAACGTACAAACGGGAAAACGCTTTTTTTAAATGAAAACTTCTAGAACAGGTGAAGAACGCCAAATGAAAAAGAAAGTAAGAGCAGAAACTGTATAAAACACACAGGGTTTTTGGCTTAATGACCACCATTAAAAAAACCTGAAAAACCAGGGTTTTAATTAATCATATTTAATAAAAAACAACAATTACAATTCGTCTAAGACTTTACAGCTTTGTATAACATATAACAGCTCTTTGCAAGATGTGTCAGTATAAATAAATACTCAAATGAATAATTATTCTTATTTTTTTTAACATTACGAACCTAAACTATAAAAAAATAACTTGCTTTATAAGTTAACATTCAAAATTTATTTTATTTTTATTTCACATGTTTATATACAAGGAAATTTTTGTTTTCAATATTATTAACTATTATTAATTATTTTGTATGGATAGATTTATTTATAAACCTGTAAAAAATGTTTATCGCATCATTATTCAATCTCTTGCCACATATATCCAAGAATCTAGCTCTACGACAATTTGACCTTCTATTGATGTTACCCTATTAAAGGCCACGTATGCTTAACCCTCAACAAAGAGCTTCGAGCCCTAGTATATGACGACATAGTAGGCAATTCTATTTTTTATTCTTAGCTCTGAGAATTTTATATAACGACTAAACTTATGTAATATCGTAGTTGCGGACTGCGTGGTAAGGTCTACTTCACAAACAATTCACTCTTCCCAATGAAGGGATTCCGAAGCTCTGAAACTAGTCGACACCGGCACCAATGTGTTGTGAGTTTTGCTGTTAATAAAATTTATTTTCAGTCAAATGTCTCGCCAAATTTTTTATTGTTAAATTACTACATTTTGATATCTAAAAACTGATTGCACCAAAATCGAAAAGAAAGGATCATATGTCATTAATATATGCTTTATTAAAGCAGGCCGCTTTTTAAAAATCATCCACTGGCACCACTGACCAGATTATAAAGCAAAAGATATTAAGAAGAATAAAACGGACAAGTCAAAAAAAAATCTTACACAGAACGAATTTTTCAAAGTTTTAGTGTTATTGTCCTAGGATACACTGATAATAGCATTTTTTTAAGACTATAGGTTTCATAGATGGTTTTAAACTTTACGGAAGAAGTTAAATCAAGGACCAAAGCTACGGTGTATCAAAATTCAGATAAATTGGTGTTTGGTCGCAAAAGTTATTCTATTGCAACCTTAACCTGCACCTGGATCTAAATTTGGCAACCTTCCCAAATATAAGCTATTTGTTAATTTACTTATTAATTTTGATTCCCGTATTGTAATTAATCTAAAAACCGTATTCCGCTATATTCAAAAGTCAGACGTATAAAATTTTTGTCGAGTCACGTTTTTGTATTAATCTTAGTAAATCTTTTCTGACGTCAGCCATTTTGTGAAAACCGCCACGTCAAATTTAGAGTGATGTCATTTAATTATCTAACTTGCTTGTTTTCAACAAGCACTTGTATTTAATGTCTATATTGTAGGCGAGTATTATAACCAACAAAATTACCATCTCATCTCATTTAATACCTATATTATAAGTGAACATTAAATATACCTAGTAAGCCATATTGAATATTCTACCACGGTAAATTGTGGCTGGTCAATGGCAAAAGTGTTTTTCAGTTTAAAAAAAACACATTATGTTTCTGTTTGTTTGTCTTTTCATTATGACATTCACTACAGCCTTTCTGAGTTTTAGAAAGCCGTTACAGAAGATGTTTCTTTGTTGAACTATGAGTAGAGACAAGTGTTGATAAAAATCTTACTCTGCTGCAAAGGTTTTGCTTTCAGAATTTGGAAAGCGACTTCGATTTGTAGTAAAAGCGAAAGATGGAATGGCGTAAGTAACTAATTACTTAAAAAGTTAGTTAACCAAATATAGATCAAAAGGACTGTAATGAAATAATAATAATAGATTTTCGACCCATCATCATTAAAAGATTTGACAAGATTCTAAAGTATACACGAAACTTGTTACAAATCGCCTAAAGCTGCAATAAAAACAATACATCACCCTGGCACTTACCCCAACCGATTAGCACTTTTGCGTGGTTTTTACAATTGTCATGGAATTAAAAATTTTCTTTCTAGGAAGCAGCATATTTTGTCGAGCATATTCATAAGCTAAATATTTATTGTAAACAATGCAACCAATAACAACGAAAACTAAAACTCACAACAAACAAAAAATAATAAAGAAAGGAAGGACTTCGGAAGTGCACGTAAAAATCGGTCAAAGCTTAACACCTTGCAAAAATAGCTACAAGGACAAATAGGTGAAAGATAATTCTAGAAAGAACAACACAGGTATTCAACAGTTGTAAATGCACAACTAAATTTATAAGAGCTAGGAAAAAAAAACTCACTTTAGTCCAACCCCAACCGGCCACAAGAAATCTTTTTTCCTCCTTCCTCATCCAATTACCAATATTGACTAACGGAGCCTTCTTCACCTTTGTTCCGAATTCCATTTGATGACTCACAAAAACTATAGCAATATCGCAGGCAAAGGTCATTGCTCTGTTGTAGTCTTCGTGAATCACAAAATACCACACCTCCAATATTTGACCTTCGTCATCATACGCAAAGCGAGCACCTAAAAACAATGCTTTGGTTAAGTACAAGTTATTGTTATATACATCGCACGTCATAGCTCGTATCCTAGCTCTAAAGAGCTGACTAGGAAAGCTACAACTACAAACACGTTGTTTGTTTTTACTGTAATTCGTTACTGCTTCTATTATTTATGTTTTATTACTGGATAACCGAGACCAAAAATGCATGTCACAGGGTCGTCAAATAAATTGTAGTGACTTACACTTTCCTCATCGGCAGGTCCATTTTTATCTCGGGACGAAATCATTAATAAGTTAATAAAAATATTTGAACGTAAACATTTATAAAGTTCGCCTACAGAAAATATTAAAAAAAAATAGAATTTACGAAGATATCTTAGATAGAACTATGTTGGCACCTAAAGATTCGAATGCGTATAATGTTCGAACATTACGTAGGGATTCAATATAGAAGCTTACGATCAGAAAGCATGCGTTTACTACAAGCGCCATTTGTGTATAAGTTGAGGCTTAGTTATATTCTCATATATTTTCTATAATGAGTATGTTACATAAATTCATACATTTTGTTACTTGTATAATTGAAATAAAACTATCACTCCGTTTAAATAGCTTAAATTTTAAATATTAAGGAAGGTTCTATCCTTGAGGGTACACCAATTGTGTAAACGCTGTGCTGCAACCAAGGGAACACTTTTTATTCTCTTAAATCGCTATTTAAAATAGTAATTTATTGGTTGCATCGTCTAGTAATTTCGATTTCTTTTTTATTTATTTTTTAATCTAGTGTCTTTAGAGTCAAAACCTTTTTTCGTGTAGTATGAGTTTTCTCGATGTGATGGGACATTGGTTTTGGACCATTGTTCCGAGATATCGGCTGTACATTGCTTGACCAAACCAACTGTGACTAATAACATCATAAAGACTCTATGAAAGCTTTTCTATATCTTTTATTTCTTTAAGGTTTGCATTTTGCATTTTCCTTTTTTTGCCAAATATCACTAATCTAATGCAAAATGCCTTTAATAGTGTGCTAATCGAAAGGTATTAGTTATATTCGATGAATTCGCTTTTTAAATGTCACCGGAGACGCTATATTTTTGCTGTTTTTATTAGATATTTAAATTCAAACTCAAATGACTTTATTTAATATAAAGTTGTCACTTGATTATTGATAGTCAAACACGCTACCACCGGTTCCGAAAAGGACGCCTCAGGCCAGAACCGACGAAAGAAACTACGTGTACCATTTTTTATGTCATCTTTCAAAATAATTTATAAACAGTTGTGACATAACATTGAAATTGCATGCAATATTGAAATAAAACCTGATGCGCATTCCATTACCAGGCTGTGTTATCATTTCGAAATTTAGAAACTCATTAATATAACAATAACCTTTAACACATAAACGTTTCTTGACACCTTTTTTAAATTTTTAATAGTTAAATTCTGAACGTTTACAGGGATTCTGTTGTGTAAACGTATACATTGTCTCATAAAAGACTTACTTATTCTTCGCAGTATAATCGCTGGAAGAACTAAGTTATATTAGTTCCTTTTTTCTATGTCACGTGCATCACAATGTCTTAGGAAATCACGTCTATTTTTTGCACATACATTGGGTTTTCAAATATGTATTGAGAAATTAACTGTCAATATTTTAATTTCTTTAAATAACTTTCTTAGTATACAAATAATTAATAGCTTATTCAATAATTAATACCCTCGATAAAACCGTAGTTAAATATCTCACTATTTAATAGATTCGTATCGTTGATCACTAAAAGTGACTTTGCCGCCGATTTTGAAACAATTATCCTAATGTTTTAGCACAATCGTCACATTTAAAAACAAAAACAGGTTTTCTACATTTTATGTCAATCAGGTTCGGTAATTTTACATAAAAGTTAATTTCATACACTCAATAAGATTTAATAATGTAAAAAAACATTACAGTTATAAATGATTAAATACTAGGACAACGTTACGCAGAAACAATTAATAAAAAGCTGCCTTTTTCGATCGCAACTTATTTCGGTATTTTGTCATGTCACTCAATTATAATACCGGCATAGTTAAACAGGCAATATAAATCAAACGGTGTCACTAGTAAATCCCTTAACCAAGGCTGGTTCATTATTTAATTTTCATGAATACTTGAAAACGTCTCTTGGGGTGAATTTATTACTTTGCTAATTATAAGATATTTTACAATTAATACGTTAAATGGCATTTCCAACTCTGTAAAATATTCGAGAAACCCAAATGTTAAATGAGACCTAAAAAGACAAAGATAAATAAATCAAACCCATTTTTTTCGTACAAAAACTTCGTTCACTGTTGTTCGTTTTATTCTGATGTAAAGAGAGTTAAACTTGGTGAGTTTATATTTACGTTACTAATACTCGCCTTGTAGTTACAATAGAAAAAAATTGTAGAACCCTTTAATTTTATTCAAAGACCATTTTGTCGTTTTGACGATGATATTTATAAATAACAGCTAACCCACTTTTTATAAAGCGTATAACTAGTAGAAACTTGACATACATTCACATATTAATGTCTATTTATTTTTTAACGTGTTATTATTATCTTGTGTAATTAGTTTACTCAAAAAATTAAATAATGCTCAAACAAATAATTTTTGATAATGGCAATTTATTACCACAGAAAACCCAGCTATGAAAGCAAACAGTTACAAGTAAACAGTTTTTACGAAATAACGAACATGTCTTTTGGATTTTTTTAAATTATACATATTATATTACAGACCCGTGTTTATTGAAGATAAGGATTATTCGAATAGGAAGTCTGTTACTAAAGAAGACCCCGAACGAATATTATCTATTCGTTTATTGAACAAATGTCATGTTACCTTCGCTTAATGTTACTCACCGAATTGCACGATCATATCAGAAACCTCTTTGTTGTTATCAAAGCAATGGGCAGCCGTGAGAACGGACCAGCTGTTTATTATTGTACCGGAGCACATAGAGCCGAAATTGTAAAACTGCGCAGCAAAAGGGAACTCTTCTATACTAACAGGATGCCCCTCTATAATCTTACTCTCTTGCAGCGGCAGAAAGTTTTTGTTTAACCCCGACACGTCATTATGTTCAACACAACTCACATGCAAAAAAATTATCTCTATTGTACAATATATAAAAATCCTTGTAAACATACTACCGACACGTAACAATTAATTAACATGGATGTAATTAGAAACGAACGTAAACATTACAAACGTAATAACATTCTGATAGCTTGCGAAGCGATTAATCACTACACGAGTACATATAATTATGATTAATGCGCGTAATCGTTTCAAAATGGTCGTACTTTATTGTTTTATACACGTATTTACATGTGTCCGCAAATACTGGTCGTGATTACATCGGGTCGAGTTAGGTCATATGAAAGCGACAATAATTCTCGTTCAACTCTATAACAGTTGCCTGTATCCAATATCTGAAATAGAAAACGTTTGTGTACATCGCTGGGGCCACCGCACATCCGCTGCCATGTGATACGATGCCAACGATGACGCTGCAAAAACGATATTCTAAATAATTGTTATTAAATGTTCTATAAAAGCATATTAGAGAAAGTGTTTATGTATTACTTTTTCCACAATATTCCACCACCGGAATCGCCACGGCACGTGTCCCTCACGCCATCACCATACAAGCAGAACATGTCTGAACTCAACACCGCCCTGTTCATCATCATGCAGCTCTCTTTTGGATAATAACGTAAATACGTACGCATTAGTCCTCTATCGGAGATCTTCCCTCCGTGCTGTTCAGTTCAAAATAATTAATGATAAAAAACAATTATTGCTAATTCAAATATCACTTTACATTTACCTTAACCTCCCCCCACCCAGTTGCTTCGAAGAGCTCTTTCTCGTTCATCCATTTGTCGTTATCGCAGATTATACCCCTTTTTACGGTGTCATTAAAATTGAATTGGTCGTGAATCAGTATGACGGCGATATCGTTTGAGAAAATGATTGTTTCGTTGTAGTGTTCGTGGATTTTAAAGTCCCATACTTCGTGAGGTTGTGCTTGTACATCGAAAATGAAACGGGAATCTGAAATGATAAAGTTTTAATCTGTACTAAAAAACTGTTTGACTTAGTTTCTTTTCTAACAATTGCCTATTCCCTAGCTTATAATATTTATGACTATTCCAAAGAAAAATGTACCAATACCTAAAAATTATATAAATGAATGTATATGTATAATAATATATGTATAACAACTTGCATACAAGTGTCAAAATGTTTTGCGATTATATTTCCAGCACATCGCGTGATATTTACCATTAAACGGCAGAAACCAATAATAAAGCAAACCGTTTTGGTAACGTTAAAGCAACATTTATGTTTACTATGTTATATAAATTGCAGTGCTCATTTCACTTTATAATAATCACAAAACAATGACAAACATTACACGCTTATCTTTATAAAATAATTAATGTCTCAATTCCGACGCATAATATTGTTTGAAATCAGAATAATATAAAAACGTAATATTTGATCACACGCACTGGATAATACAGTCATGTCGGCAATATTACGATTGTGATCGAAGCAATGGGCGGCGGTTAGCACGGCTTTGCTTGTGAGGATTGTGCCGCTGCACAATCCGCCGTAATTGAAGAATTGCACGTTGAATGGATACAGTCTCAAGTCTGTGGGCTCACCGCCCATAATTCGATTCTCCAGTTTACCAATCCAAGTCCAGTTTGTGGTCACTTCGCCCATATCTTTCAAATGGCATAACACATATGCCAATAGTAAACATTGCAATATTAAAAAATGCTTGTAATTCATCGTCTGAACGATTGTGTTGAACTAGTAAAGTTTACTGTTTCACGTTTAATTAAGAATAATTGATTGCAAAATTACACGTACTAACACATCAAAACATTTTTCCGTTTGTTATAAATTTGCAAACCAATTTTTTTAACATTAAAAATTAAATGTACAGGTATATCCGAGATTTCCCGGTCTTGCACCTACGGAAAAGCAACCAAGTGAAATTTTCGCGAATGAATCGGTATTTAGACAGTACAGCGCGTTATTCGAGTAAACCCCGATACGAGTCTAGTGTTGTAAGAAGTATCGTCGTTCCGTTCACGCTTGGAGAACTCGCGTAAGGAGTTGAGAGGGATTGAGAGAAGCGAGCTGCATGAAATAGGACTGTGGCTCTTGCCGCCTTCGTAATACGAAGTTCGTATTAGTCGCCCGCGGCCAACAGCCCTGAGCGCTGTGTCCCACGCACCCACCTCCGCCGCTCCAATTTCATATTACTTATCTGACAAATGAAAAAACATCCAAATCTTACACAAAACAAAATTTACAGTAAATAAATTGCTTGATCATTTAACAATTTAAAATCAGTCAAATGTGTGTTGATGGAAGTTTAATAAGGTTAACATTGATTTCGTGATTTAAAACGCTTTATATTCATAACAGATAACGCACGAAAAGGTTATCGAATTCATCTCTATTCGGGGTGAGTATTAAAAATTAATCGGAAAATTATTTTGTCTTACTTTTTTATGTGACACCTGTTTGAATGTATCATTTCTTAAACATGTCTGCGTTATCAGCGTTACATATTTATGGTACAACAGATAATTGTTAATAAGAATTAATATAATGACTTATTATATGATAATAACGTAATTATATTTTATTTATACTTAATGTGATTTCCATTCTTGTAAATAACGATTACTAATGTAATTCATGGACATAAAAACAATGTGTTTGTTTATTTTTTAAGTACATGTCAGGTTTTTCTTTTAGTATTGCTGAAAGAAAACGGTCAGGCTTACAGATAAGTGAATAATATATTGTATAGAATATATTATTCAAGAAAATACAGACTTCCTTCATTCCACTGCATTGCAAATCACGTTTACTTACACGTTTTAACTGAATCTATATACGATTAGGGAAAAATTTTAGTTACAATAAAAGTTTGTGGTATAACTTTTTTGTGGGTATTTTAATATAAGCTTGCCTTCTTCATAAAAAAATGTCGAATCTCTGTTGCAACATTTTTTAAAAACAAATTAATATTGCAGTAAATCTGTTTATACAGAATATGTAAGTATGTACAATGCAATAAACATCAATTATGTTAACTCATTAATTCAAGTTAAATTGCGTCAACATTCCTATGTTATTTACGTTTTAATTCACGCTTTCAACACTAATGAAACATTTTCTGTGAGTCATAAATCTTTTATTTATATGTAGGCACAATAAAATTAAATAAAAGATTAGATTATTTTATTTATCTTATCGCTCTATATTAAATTACTTTCGTTATAACAATTAAAAATTTTACGGTATTTAATATCTGTTGCTATAGTATAAAAACAACAAAACATGATAAAAAAACAATATATTGTGACATATCATGTCGCACATGAACAGCGCTAATTAATAATTTCAAGGTTTAGTTCAATAAAAAAAACACTAATAAACGAACGTACGGCGTCAACAATTGTTTTTGTTTGTAATTATTGTTAACTAGGTCATCTGTTAAATAATATTTTACTAGAGACTGATCCACCTACCTACATACTTAAGAATTATTAAAATTTATACGAAGAATGTAAACCTATATTTTAAATACTAAAATATATAATTAACATACAATTTTCTATTCGGTTTCTCAAAACAACATAGCTGTTTTGATTATTGAAATCCATAATTTATTTCTGTAGCTTTAGCGTAATACACGTTATTAATTATTTTAATAACTGAAATCAGGCCTGTCGTAAGACACATACATTCTTTATATAAGACTACGCATTTTAAAGTATTATATCAAAAAATTTCACCTTCTTTTTTTCAATTCACTTCTGAATCAAGCGATTTTAACTGAAAACAGAGAGCCTTTAACTTAAATTATTTAAAATTCATTAGATACTTGTATTTATCATTGGCTGTAAATAGCACTTTTGATCTATACATAACACATATGGACAATGCGTTAATAATTAGAAATACATAAAAAATTGAATGTACTTAATTAACTTGCAACTTAGGCGACGCGTTACATTCTCGTGACACCCATTTATATAAGAGTGGTGACTATTTTATGTTTTTAAATATTTTAAAACCTGTCGGTCATACTGTTTGTAAAATTTTTACGAATAACAAGATCGTATTCAGTATATATATATTTTTGTTAAGAATATAAATTTTAAAAATTCTCAGTATACCGTAGTTACAAGAAAATGATTTTACTCAAAAATTCGGAAAACCACAAACCTGACGTCAGTCTTTGTTTTTAAATATGTCAAATCATCATTTTGATTTTTATCTCCGTCATAAAGTAATTAATTTTATTTTTTACGCATCAAAACCTTCTATTTCATTGGTAGTATTTCAATAAAATGTAGGATACTAATTCTAGCAATCCTTTCGTACTTACATTTTAACAAATGTTATTCCCTTAACATTTTAAACTTTTTTTTACTCACTTCTATAATTAATAAACTCAAACGCAAATTATAAAACACATTTTCGTTATTAAATATTCCGCCACATTTATAAAACGAGTGCAACAGATTGCGCGGAGTAATGTTAAAATTCAGCAAACAATTTGCGCGGCTCTGCCGAGTGAGCTGGGGCCAATCAGCCGTTTATAATCACGTTACTGCTGTGTCCACAAACACGACAGGGCTGCTAAAGTAAAACCTTTGCGGCAAGCAGATATTTTAAATTGTTTTCTATAGGAAAAATGCATAAATTAGGCAAAACCAACGAAAAATATTATTTAAATATAAAAAGAGTATTTTTAAATAACTAAATCCTAAATTGAGTTAAGTAATTTTTTTTATAAATATTTGTTGCAAATAATGACCGACTCAAATTTAGACAGCTCCTAATCTAATAGTTTCCTGCACTTACCCGAATACAGTTCAAAATTTAAGGAAAAACGTTTAACGTAGCAATATAAAGTCCGAAAAGCTTTATATAAAATTACATGCACCTTAAGTGCATAATCGCCAAGATATTATTAATTACTCAAAAGATGAACAATTTTGTTTATTCATGTTTTATTTGCAGATAATCTTTTATTTTTCCTGTAATTATTGAATAGTTTATATTTTTTTTTCATATTTGTTTATTTTTTTAAACTTGCTAACTAAATTATTGTTTTTTGTAATAATTCAAACTTTTTTTTGGGCAAACACAAATGAAAAAAAAGAAATGCAGATAGAACTACTTAAATACAAAAAATAATACTATTCAATAGGATTCTAATCTCACAATAAATTCATATGCCATATAATGCCATAGACACAATCGATTGCGTGGTATTTTAGAAATACTTTAAAATAAGCATTGACTTAAAAGTAACCAAAAAGAAGGCTTAAATATTGAAACATTTTTTTTATTAATTATATTTCCAAGCCTTATCACATCTTGACTATTCGCACGAATAGAAAAAAAATTATTCTTACAAATTAGCCTATAGTGACTGTGTGATCTAGTATCACAATACAATGTGGCCTAGTATATTTCATTACTTGCATCTTCTGATGTATTAAGGCAACCCTATAAAATTGAGACGTACTCGTAATATGCCTTGACGTTCACACCTAAATTGTCTGAATATTGTATCGACAAGCATCGCTTTGTGCGCCAACTGAGCGTGGCGCTATATCTCGACTTGAACAAAAATATTGTCTTCACCCTATTAAGTTCTAAACTTCAAGTATTCTCAGAGCTAAATGAACAATAAAATTTATTTTTTTTACTTTACAATATATCGATATCTCCATAAAACCATTACAGACACACAGTTTTATCGATTAATTTCCTTTTGTTTATTATTCAAACTAATATATCATAAGTTCTCAATCAAACGCGAAAATAATTAAATATAACGACTTTAGCGTAATAAACACATTTTATGAACTAAGCTTGTTAGTTTTTTTAACATTTAAAAATTTTATGCTTAAGTAGAGTGATTAACTGCTTTTTAACAATTTCTAAACGTACACTGGCGATTACTAGAATTAAGATTAAAAGTTAATAGGAATATAATTTAAACTTTAATTATATTCAGAGTTTACTCTAAACTTAGTAAACCCTAAGACGATCGTTTTCTTAACTCTTTGAATAAATTACAATAATGACTAAATATTAAACAACGATAATTCATAATATTTTAAAGCCAATAAAATAACGAAACCTGTCCGAGTGTACTGCTCCGTGAGGAACGGAAGTAAACTAATCAGACTGAATTAACTAGACTGGAATTCGCTGGGCGCAGATTCTTATTTCGAGGTCTCAATTGGTGAATCGTTTCGTAGTATATGACGCAATGTAAACTTATGTAATAAAGAAATAATGATACATTCATATGCCACTACGGTATTAGTTTCCTCCTTTGAATTTTTAGATTTAATGAAAAATGTATTATAAAAAATAATAATGTAATATGGATCGAAATAACAAGTGAAATTTTAACTAGAAAATAGTACTTTCACTACTACACGACATCCAGCAGTATATAATCATTTTGCGTAATATAAGCGGGTAACAACGTGTCCTCTGCATGAAATTACCCCGCGATTTCTGCCACTGCATTTTAATTCTCTAATATCTTTATGGTATACATTTAATCAATATGTCATGTATGACACGTTTTAAGCACATAAAATATTTTTTTAATGCATTAACTTTTATATAAACTTATGCTATATTACCTTAAATGAGCGTTGATTATAATTCATTGTGATTTTTAAAAATGTTTTACAATAAAATTTTATTGTAGGTTATTGTTAAAACGTGGATAATTGCGCTCGCGGACTTTATTATAGACGTAAAACATACTTTAAGTCTATCTTTTACGGTTTCGGCAGCGTTTGCACTTTAATCGCACGAGGTTGTAATTATAGGTGCCGTTTTTTTATTTCTTAAATATATATTCAACTTCTAATCACATATTATTTTTAAAAATGGCACCAATTGACAAGTAATATATATAATTATAAAAAGAATTAACAAACTCGTAGCTCTAAGAGCGGAGCAGCGAGGTAACATACTATCATTATCATCATCATTAGCCTGTGTTAGTCCACTGCTAGACATAGGCCTCCCCTAATACACGCCTTCTCCATTAAGGGGTTTTTGGACCGTACCGCATGGCAACATATATATAAATAAAAAAAATAATATAGTTAAGAAAATATAGAAGAGAACTAAATAGAGTTCTATAGAGAACTAAATAGAGTTCTATAATAACAGTTTTTATGAAGTTTTATTTTTTTATTAAAAATAGTAACACGAATTATATTATTAATTACGTGTATACATGCATGCCTTTATAATATTTTCTAATATTGCTAATTGCCACTGGAACTCGAGAAAAGATTGTTTTTGGCTTATTATTGTTTTTCCCGGCTTATGTTTAACTTTTTTCCTAGTTAATTTTTACAAGTGTCACATCCTTCGGGTAAAATCTTATCATGTTATATTTTTTGTAATATTAACACAAAAGGCTTACACGTAACATATCTAAGCCGATCAAATTAACTACTCAATCTATACTTTAGTGATAGAATGGTAGCCGTGTGCCAGAAGCAAACGCCTTTTCGCAGGTTAACCGCGGCTATGTTCAATCTTCTTGCGGTGTTTGACCAATGAGAATGCCTGGTTTTACGTTTTTAAACTATAGTCAACAATGCCAAATGTGATCAATTTAGGGATCCCTGATGTATCAGACCACAAAACTGTCGGTCCGCTCGTTACAAGTGTATTACTAACTAACTGTTGCGCACGATCTTATCGGCGTGGCAATATAAAAACAAAAAATTCTTTAAGATTTTTTTGAAGAAAAATAGTCAAAATTACGCAGCCAGTTACATTAGCTATCATCCGGTAAAAGCCTCGTCTAGTTAGATAGATTCCAGAGATTAGACAGAACGAACAAACAGACAGACAGATAGACATACGTTTGAAAGAGATGTTGCTTTGTCATATGTATCAGTTATATATGCCAATGTCAAGTTAAAAACGATTATTTTGATGCAACAAGCAGACACTCCATATTTATTAGTATAGATATAAGTATATAATAAATATCAGCGTGTATTTATCGTTATCTCTCGATTTCCCTTTAATGTTGTAATGCGTATCCTTTGATACAACCTTGTCCGCATTGCTGTTTGTGGAATATTTACCGACTGGTCGACCTTCTACGCATTGAGGGCGATCCTTTCGACAGCAACCATCCAAATAAGGATAAATAATAACAAGGTGCACTCAAAAATCCTTGTTAGGTAATCTCCCAAAAGTATGAAATACAAGAAATGTTCCTTATATAACATTTAACCTAAAAATAGTTGGTTTAAAATTACTAAAAAGCGGAAATAGAATTAGTAAATCAGGAGTAAAATGTAAGATTGTGTAAACAATAAGTCAATATATCACTAATTCTTTATCGAGTTTTGTGAATTTTATTGAACATTTAACGCAAATGTAATGTATTACATATGAAATAAACAAGATCCGTCCTACAATCATTTACTTGTTCGCATTGAGGATTTATCACAATGACTGTTAATTCACTTGTAACAAAATCATGTAATACTCAAAATTTTGCATGAGTTAAAAATCATCTTGATTCCAAGAAAATTATTCAAGAAATTGAACTGGACTTTTTTATCTTCGTCTTAAAACCCCAATTTTTTAATGATCTATTACTGGTACATTAATACGATAAACTGAACATGTCTATTATAAAAATCAATTTTGATAGCCCGATTGGAGTAGTTGGTCTAACCTTGACTGTTTCATAATTGTTGAACATAAGTTCGAATCGATGGGTGTCAAAGACAGTGTTACCTGCATCAGTTCTTGTAAAATATACTTTTATGTATAAAACAAAGGTAATAACGCTTATTTATTTCAAAATGGCAAATTGATGTGTGACCGGGCTATTTTTTCATTTATATCACAAGTACAAAAATGTACTCATTATCTTCATTTATCTAAATTTTCAGCTTGTGATAGTCCACTGCTGGACATAAGCCTCCCCTAACGCACGCCACCGCTTCCGATCAACGGCTATTCTCATCTAGCCCGAAAATGTCCTTAATAAATCTACTGTTAACTACATCTTGTTCTAATAAGCAAATTTAAACACATAATGGAAGTTATTTCACCCTGTTTTCATTAACAATCAAAATAAATCAGTTTTCAGCATCACAAAGAAAACATTAAATGGACGCGTAGGAGTAAATGATACCGTTCAACCCAATAACATTTCGTTGTTCACATCGCGAAACGTTGATCCTTTTTATTGAAAAAGCGGTAATTACGCTCATTGTTATATTCGGCTTCGGGTAATACGGACTTTTATTAAAAACGAACCCGTTTCCATTGATAAATCGACCTACAAATAAAGTATTTGATTTAACAAATCGAAAGTTATATAAATAGTGAGGTAAATTCGAAATATCGATGCTTAAATAACGAAACGTTAATTGGCATATAATACAAAGAAGACGCGGTAATATAAAACAGCAACCATGTTATTAATTACTAAAAACTATACTTTCATCATAGCCAAGTTTTATTATTCTATAAACAAAATAAGATATCACGAAAAAGTTGCCTTAAAAACACATTCATCATTTCATTCTACCATAAACGGTTTTACTTCGAGAAGTCATTAAAAATAACAAAACTAATGTTACGTAAGAACAGCATTATACAAAACAAAGTATTCACACAAAGGTATTCGGGTTAGCGATAAACAGTAGCCCTGTAACCCAGTTCATATTAACAGACTAGCGGTCAATAACACCCGCGTCTGTTACGACGCAACCACTCGAGTAAATACAGAACAATCGCGTTTCCGAGTGACATTGACAAGGGAAATATATTATTCATTCGACGGTATGAAAGAAACATCGAACTATTTTACATAAATTATACTTATAATGAAGTTTTATGAAACTTTTTAGTACAACAGTTGCAATCGGCTATTCCTTGACTGCTAAAAATAATAACAATAAGTAACTATCTGTACAACCTATAACGGAGAACAATAAAGAAGATAGGTCCCTTATTACAGAGACTATTTCTCACTTGTCTATGACTATTTTCATAAATACAATTAACAATTTTATCAGTGACGGCACTTGCGACTATAGTCGCACCTTTCAAAGCAAAGCACTAAAACCCCGACGCTTCGTTAATGCAACTCGAGTGTAATTACTAATGCAAAGCTATTTAATAGTATGTACTACAGGAATTCGAGCATTTTCTTCATAACCTAGGCTTCTAATATAACCTATATTATATTGGACAACATAACACTATTTTTGGCATCGTTGTAACCACTCTTAACAACTCTTACACTTACCGTGTAAGAGTAACATTATCCTAAGTAATTAATTGGTAAAATTCTGTTAAAAAACAATAAGTTTTTAACGAATTCCTTAACTTCAATGCAATGCTTATTTAGAATAACCATTTAAAAAAGGAATAAAATATATTACATACTAACTTTCAACATTAGTAATTAGCAATGTTGTAGCTTTATACACAAAGTACTTTAATATTTACCTTTGGCCGCGTAAAGTCTCACTAATGATGTGCTGTCGGAATCCGAACAGAAGGCTATGTCAGGATTATCCCTAACTGACGCCCAAATGAAAAAGACTTGTGAAAAATCATGACAGTACAAAGAAATCATAGAATACAAAAAATCTTTTCTTATTTATTATGAAATACTTGTAAGTACGAACAGAAGCTATGAGTTTCTGTTCATACTGTGAGTGATAATTTTTCTAAACTGTTTTAACTATAGGTCGCAAATATACATCGAAAATTATTAGGCTAAATATCATTACATTATCAACATAACGAACTATTTTTATTCAGTACTGCAATATACCAAAGAAAGTAACGCTATTTTGTTTTTTATAAACATTATTTTGCTTTATTCTGTCAATAAATTATAATAAAATTAATTTCTTTATGTTTTTTTTCAATATCCAATCTTTCGTATTGAAAACACAAACTTGCTGTTTGCTTCCCTCTAAACATGAGATAAGATTTAAACTGTAGAACATCGTATTCAAATGAGAGTCTTGAATAAAAATCATCAAAAAGGCCTTTCTTAAAAACTTTGAGGCCAATGTTCTCTTAGAAAAGTCGATTCTGATATGCGGTATTCCCAAAACGAAATTCCGTAAGATACGACGCCTTAATTAATACAGTTAATTTGTTTTTGTCAACAATTTTAATATGAAAAATGTAATGAATTAATGCATTAAGAAAGCAGTCCCCTTCGCTTACACATTCATGAGCGAGTATTGTTGAAAGTAAAGAGCTATGCGGTAAGTGCCACAGGCGGCGCACGACACCCACCCCAGTCTAGCCAGGAGTGCAGGGTAATATCCGGAAGCTACCTACAGGAGTTTCTAGAATATACGTTATACACCCCGAGCGGATTTTCATTACATAGGAGGGAAGATTTTCAGGTGAATTTCATGATTAATCTTAATTATACAGCGCAAACTTCGTTTATGCTGCTGCTTGGTCATCGTAAAAAAAACGTAACAATATAATATTTCTACGTTTAAAGCTTTTACTTCTACTCTGTTTAAATCTATTATTGGACACCTGCCGATTGTTAATCTTTATTTAAAATAAGAAACAAAACGTCAGATCATTATTATTATAAATGGGAACGTATGCCGTAACTATTATCGAAGTGAATTAGTAACTCATTGTCCAGCAGTGATTGGCGTCCGGAAGTAGGGAACAACCAAGGTAGCGAGGTAATTAACATGTCGTGTAAGGTGTTCGTCCATTATCTTGTAAATTTACAAGATTTTATGAACGAATCTCGGCGCACAATGGCCTTTATCTCAGTTTTCGTGAGCGCAACATTTGTTTTCCCGCTTATCCGCTATTTTCGTTGTCAGTGACACGGCGGCCGCGGGCGCGATACGACGCATACATCGTCCAACACTCCCCGCACTGCGTCGCCCTGTAGTGCAATACGACAACTCGCAACATCTGAGTGAACAATTCGTCCGTGCCTTTTGTTATTTTATAAACGCATTCAACTCAGTAGCAGCTCTAACTCACCGATAACGCGTAAGTCCTGTGAATTGTTTTTAGCTGCAGTAATGCATAAACACTGTTGCACGCGACGCCAAATATTATTTTTGGTGCGACACCTTTAGGGTTCGTTGCATCCTCATATTTTATGATATTTATTGCTCATAAATTATATATTAAAAAATACATAGTATAAAAATATATGAATATATAAGATTGGTTAGTGCAATAAGAGTTCTTCAAAGACAAAAGTAGGTAGAAATAGGAGTGCTTCACTTGTTACCAAATTCATGGGCTATGTTTACTTAGGTTGTGAAAACAAAGACCCAAAACATTGTTCGCCGCATACATTACATACCGATATATTGGCCATATTTGATATACCATGACTCACTTAATTAATTGAAGTTTGAGATTGTGATGAATGTGAACAAATAGGAGATCTAGAGCAGTTAAATGTTTCTTCAACTTAACTTTTGTACTGATGTACCGAGGTCATAATGCGTTTGGATGTCCCCAATTCGAGTCGTTGATCAATTAAATGAAAGAAAAGGATAAAAACATTATGATTTTACTCATTGTCAATGACTGAACAACAAGGCAATTGACAAACCATTTACATTTAAATTAGTTTAACGATGTCGCGCATTTAGTTCTAATTTACATAGTCTAATAATCATCATTATTATTTCACTCAATGAGTTATCGGATAATTATATTATAATTACCTAAATTAGATGAAAGCAGGAGTTCATAATTAAAACAAGATTAAATTTTAATGTATGATACCTAATTACTTTAAAAGAAAGAATAAGTATTCAATAAATAATAAGATTTTTTTATATTTATTCTAAAAAAAGGAACGAGAAAAGCGTTTTAATTGTTTTTGTGGTGATAAAATTCATCAAGACCTAAATTTATTTAACGATATAGACCATACCTGGATTACTTATAATTCTTATGTATTTATATTTTAAGCATCAAACATATAACACTTACTTTTGTAGTTCAGTAGTAAATGAATAATTAATGTTCGTAAAGCCGCGGTAGACAAAAATGGCTTAAGTATTCGGTGTCATTCAAGTAATCGCTACTACCCTGTTCCTAAAAAAACGTAATTTAAATTATTTTTTCTATTGATTGAATTGGCGTAATAAGCTGGACATTTACATGCTCATAAAAAGTGCTTGAAAAATTTGATCTTACATTAAGTTTATCCATTAATTGTCCTGACTACGGTACCATTCAAACCGGAAGAAAGTATTGCTCATACTCGAATGGTTGGCGGCAGAATGGCACCGAGATGTTCCTTCCCCAGGCAGATAGAGGCACCGGGAAGTACTTCCCCAGATGGTCTCGTGGAGACGTTTAGTGTATGGTACATTAAAAAAAATATACTTTACTTATCTTTTGCAAAAAAATAATCAATGTTACTATTTCTGTTATTTAAGAGACACTCCGACGATATTTAAGATTCTGCTCTTCGCAGTAAGAATCCATAAGAATACGACTTTGCTTACATAAGTAGATAAATAGAGTTAAACCTAACAGATCAATGATTAAGTAACATTGTATGCAAACTCTAAAAACATTTCTTTTGCAACGGCTCTTTTAAAATAACATAAACGAGAAAATATGTACATATACGGTACTAACAAAACGCCGACAAAAAATAGAAATTTCTGCATTCCCGACTTCTCTTCATGTCAATTTTAATCCCATGTAATACAAATGTTTTTTTATATCATCGAAAGATAATATAAAAAAAACACTTGCTTTTCAATTTTAGCAAAGACGCCTTGCAAAAAAAAACTCATAATAAAGCTCAAATACAAACATAAAGTGCTGTATGATTATCAACTAAAAGTGCATACAAGTGACAAAAAAAATCTAAACATGTTTAAACTTTTAATTTTATTTTAAATAAAGGTCATATACAGGCACGTACAAAAAATATGTACAACTTACTAAACAAAGATGTTTAACCTTTTTAAATGTTTGCCTTCTTTCAAATCCGTTTTGGTTCGATGCATCAACGAGCAATGACCAAAAATCACAACAACGTTTAATTATCGGAATGTTATGAATGATATCTAAACGTCACTATCCAATTGCCCTTTCTTATTACACAATAACCGCTGTGACTGTTGTTCACGGCACATAACATGTCACAAATCGATAACCTTTCATTAAACGCTGATAGTAAAACGGAACATTCAACGTAATAATTATCCCTTTTATCAAAAGTCATCGCTAAAACAATAAAGTTTAAAGCAACTCGTTATATTCTTTTATTTAATACATTAGATTGATGCGAAAACTAAATATCATTGAATGGAGTTTCCTACAATTTGAAACTAAGTCTTTGTTTGAACTGCTTAGGATTATTTCAGAAACGATAGTAGTATAAAATCATTTATGGAAAATCAAAAATTGTATTATTTAAAAATTATTCTTTAATACTTTCAGGCATAATCTTAAATAATTGTTAAGCAATTAAACGCGATAAAATCCGTACAACCGTATTATTTATCCATTTCTATGTTCAATGATTTCTTATATACTAACTATATAAAAAGTAACTTACTGATTTTGTTACAACTTCACATTTATAAACTTATAGACAGAATTAACATAATATTTGATTTCAAATCCAAATGCCCGTGATCACGGATGCTGGAAAGATTCTGAAACGTCGGGAATAAATATATATAACTAATGCGAAAAATCCGTAAATTAGTGGATTTCAAATGTATAATAATCACGTAAATAAAAGAAATAATAACATTATTTGATGTTTGTCAAAATTTTATTAACGCGAGCGAAGCTGGGGCTTATTATTAAGTATAGTGACTTATGGAAATCATTTACAGTGCTGTGCGGAATGGAGTTGCAATTTAATCATTGCATTTGAAAAAAAAAATTATCAACTTTTTACATACAACGTAATACGTATTCAAAGTAAATTCAATTAAAGGCCAGATTGGCAAGGTAACTGACATATACAGTATATATAACATCTAATGTGGCCAATATCTGTATCGAATCTTCATTGAATGTGCTATCTGCCATGCATATGAGTTTAAACAGATTTCCAAAAAAAAATAGCAATGTATCGAATCGCTTTACGCCATTATAAATAAACAGTACCAATGCGCGATGTATAACTATTTCATGCACGGAGACACTGTATCTACACGCGCGCCATGTTACGCATGTCAGATGACAATAGATATTCATAAATATCAACGAGCAAATCACTCGAACTACCTAACACTTATCTCCGATATCGACTGGCTCTTGTGGTGATCGATCATACGTACTGTTGTGACATCCGATAGAAAAAAGTTTGCTTAGAAACGGCTGCATGGTCAGTTAGTCAATATCCGTGCGCTATCATCACATCCAGGGGCATGGTTATCCAGATAGCGCTATCACGATCGTGATACTTGGGCAATGTACAATGATATGAAAAGAACTTCATCTATTACGCAATACAGGCGTCCATCCTACCACACCAGTTTCTGAGCCCTATACCTGATTATATTTTTAATTAATTTACTGACTGATTGACTTTTGTTGTGTCCTCACTTGCATACAATCCCACGAAAATAATATGTACTTGATTTTCTGTATTCTTTGAAAACTTACATATATAGCTGGAAATTTAGATAGTATTTCATAAATATTTTAACCTAAATATTTATGAAATACTAATATGTTTAAATAAACGTAAAATAAAATGGAAAATAGGAAGTTTTCTAAACATGAAATGTTTAATACACGCTTAAAAATATTTTATTTGTTTCAGGTTGATTGATCACGCCCCTAAGGAAAATGAGAATACGTGGAATGGATATGAAAAGCGGTACAAGCTGTAGATGATAACAAAAGAAATGTTTTATGTTAACAGATGAGAGTATAAATAGGCTGCAGTCACTATCACTAAAAATCGCCCTTCCGAAACTAACGCAGCTTCCAAATCATACCTCTTAACAGCCAAAGAATTCGTACAGACTTAAAAAACCAAGTGCCTCAAGTACAGTACATAATTTTACATAAAACTTTATATAAATTATCTAGAATCGGTAGCGAGTAACGTAACTCTCATATCTTATCGACAATATTCTATACACAGTTAAGTACGTACAATACAAGAATGTATATTTTGTTAAGATAAAGATAAAAAAGAACTAAAATAAATAAATCACAGAGCTGTCTTGCTAAGTCTAGCGATAGCTAAGAATAGATAAGGGTGTTTAAGGAGAAACTACAATGTCTCACGGCGTGGTTAAGAGTTCGAAGAACGGCAACAATGTACAGCCATCTGAGTATTCAAGAGAGACCTCCCAGAGTCTACCACCGCCCCCAGACGGAGGCTGGGGCTGGGTCGTCGTGTTCGCCTCTTTGATGATCCACGTAGTCAGTGAGTACATTTACACAATATGCTACTTCATCATTATCATCAGCCTGTGATAGTCCACTGCTGGACATAGGCCTCCCCTAATACACCCCTATACATTAGGGGGTTTAGGACCACGCTGGTCCAATGCGGGTCGGTGGGTGGACCGACTTTTTACATGCCCATCCGACGCAAGGATCATCTTACTTTTCAGACAATTGGGTGATTGGCCCAAATTGCCCTAACCAACTAGGAAACGACAATGAAAATTTGTCGAGTCCCCGCAGGATTCGAACCAATGACCTCCGGTTTCTAAAGCACACGCCTATACCACTAGGCTACGGAGTCAGGATGCAGGCAATATGCGACTTACTCTTAAGTAATTGTACGGACTTTTACCTTACATCTATTGATCTTTATGTGTTTCTGATGCTATCAAAATAAAAAATGTTAAATATGATATATAACACGTATTGATTGACATATCGGTGGCAATCCATCAATCATCATCATCTATTCGTTGCTATGGGTTCAGATCAATTCCGTTTTTCATTTGACTCAAGAATTAAATGCTACACATTGTTAACTATAATTAAAACGTATTTAAAATTGTATGAAAAATAATTGCGTTTAAAAACATTACTTTTTACACAAACCTATTGTTACCTTTCTTTTTTGCTGTTTTTTTGTGTTTGAACACTCTCAATAACATATTAGTAGCATTAGTAGTTTATTGAGAGTGTTCTATAGTCCGTAAAAGATTAAATTAATATCCCTCAATCATTTTTATTCTGTACCGTAATATTATTCAAGTAAAGATAATAACAGAAATATAATACGTAGTCTAAATTTGAATACGTGAAGAGTAACTGAGAATCTGAAAAAAAACTAATTGATTTAACATAATATTTATTCATGTCTGACGTAGTTACTCTTTTACCGCGAAAAGGCCGTTAATTAAACGCTCATAGGTAGATTTTCAGCTTACCTTAAACAAACCAAATTAATCTTACTTTATACTTGCCTGTTAAATAACAAAATCTCAATAAATAAAAAGATAAGGTACAAAAAACTGCATTCAATATGTCTGTGGCGTAAGATTACTTTACTGCAACAGGTATTAGTCGAGCAAATAAAGACATCATATTATGTCACTGTTTACATACTTTTAAGATAGGAAATGTCAAAGAAATGTGCTAAATAAATTTGCTTTACGACAATAGCATTTCTTTATTAAAATCATTTATCAAAACGTAAACAGATAAAATTCTGCCATAAATATCTTCGTGGAAATATTAGGATAATTTACAAATGTTTAACTTTTGTAAACGTAATCTTGCCAGTATTATATTTTTTGATTGATGAATGAATGTTCCATACCCTTTTGAGTATATACTGAGATTTTAACAAAATGTTATATTGATGTATGTTGTTTCCAAAAAAACATAATATAATTTGTCAAAATACAAACTCAAAGTTAAAGATTGCTTTATATAAAGCAATGTGAAGTGCGATACAAAATATTTCTTGAACTATCTTGTTATAATTATTTCTTTTATTTACGTGATTATACATATCAAATCCACTTATTTACGGATTTTTAATCGTTATTTAAAACATATATTATTCCGATCGTTCAGATTCTTTTCAAAACATGGATGCTGTCTTGTTATTTTATTCGAAAACATGTCACATTAGTCTTAAATTCAATAAATATCCTAAAATCCTTTGCGCTATATTAGACCTAAATAACAGGTTAATAGGATTTAACTAAAGCTAGGTCATCTCTTAAAAACTTTCTCAACTTTACGGAAAGGCAGTAGAAAGTTGAAAACAGATTTACATGATTTAATATATTATATGTATGTATATATAAGTATTGAGAAAAAAACGTCTAGACCACGGGTCTAGCAGTATTGGCCATTGTTTTATAAACCAGAGGTCGTTGGTTCGAATCCCACGGGAAAACAACTTTGTGTTATCGTTGTTTCCTGGTTGACTCGGACAATTTGGGCCGACCAACCAATTGTCTGAAAAGTAAGATGATCCATGCGTCGGATGGGCATGTAGAAAGCCGTTCTACCTACCAACCCGCATTGGACCAGCGTAGTAATATACGATCCAAAACCACCCTAATAGAGAAGCCGTGCATTAGGAAGCCTATGCCCAGCTGTGGACTACACATGTTGATGATGATGATGTTTAAAAAAAAAGTTTAAATAATTATCTATAACTATAATCCCCACCATAGAGGAAAAAATTACGGTAACAAAAAAACAGGGAATAAATAACATTGTAATGGGCATTTCAACACTTTTAAGTTTATAAAAAGTATGAACTTGTTCCCTCTATAAACTTGAATTTCCTTAATTTCATCAAATTTCATGGATTTCATCAAGTTTAATGTTGTTTTCAATATTTTTGATTTGTAACGTTTGGCACGTTAAACAAGGTTTATGACTACGAGAAAAACTTACTTATATAACAAATTTGTTAAAGTAAATGTTTTTTAAATGCCTGTTTCATATCAATAGCCTTGAAATGTAAATTCTTCTACAGAATTTGTCGTGTACTTTGATTCTGTTAAAGCAAACATGTCAAACAGTTTGCTTGTAAAAGATCAGACAACCTTTGTTTTCGCAACATTCACATAACTTCAGTTTCCTTGATTTTTATTTAATTATATGTAGATAATATTTGAATAAAACTTATCAGAGACATCAGTTCTATGATATGAACATGATTTTTTTTGTTTGTTTATACACGTTTTGCGGGAAAGAAATTACAAGAATGGGACATAATTATCTTGTTATTCGGCTATGCAAATATATATGGAAACTTTAATAAGTCTCTAAGTAATAGAACACCAAAAATGAGAAATATCTAAAACAAAAGAGCTATTTGTATTTCAAATAAGTGTTACATAATTCATCTTTTATATTTTCTGCATATGAACATATTATAAATAATGAAAACATATTAATTTCTATAACCACAATTTTTGTTGTCAAAAATTGAGTAGGTTATAATAATGAATATAGTCATACGATATTCGTAAACTGAGTAAAGCTTTATCACGTAAATTAAATTAGTCTGTGAAGCAGTCGATCAGTTTCAGCTAACTAACACCAACTTTTCTCAAAGAAATGTGATATTTATCACGAAACGAAATATAAAATATTCTCACCCTAATTGAAAACTTTGTTCAAGGAATTTTTATTTAAGGCAAACAGACAAACAGTTTTACAGAAATAAGATAAATTATGCTTTTAAGGGATTTGGGCTAATGATACATGTAAAGCCGAACGATACATGTATAGATTTTATCGTTTGGAATTGCTTCAAAAATTTTGTCGTTTATATCCACTTTGTTCTGGAACAATGAGACGACGCTACAAAAGCTGAGCCGTGAAAAATATCAAAAAGTAATAAAATAAGAACATCTATAAATAAGACGTTGTTACGTCGATAATTTTATGATAAAATACTTTAATAAAATCAATACAATTTACTTATAATACAGATTAGGTCGATTTTATTTCATAAATTAGATAAAAACGTCATTATACAACAATAAATCAGAAATTAATCCCAGATTACGGACATAAAGCCGTGTATAGGGTTGTAAGCATGTTTCGGGTGTGTAAAGGTGAATTTAAAGAAGACTTATAACATTTTAATTATATTACGTGAACTGTAGTAACAAAGTTCATTTGTTTTCGCAAAATTAACCTAAAACATTAATCTCATTTCCCTATTATCTTTCGACGAAAATTATATGACACTCTTATCATACGAAACACTGATGGATTGAAGTATCGATTGATATGCTATATTTATTGAATAACTGAAAATATTCCTATGCATTATACTAAGATGATCTCAATGAGGCATAAAAGTATTTATTTCTCTTAACGTTGTGAGTATGCAGTTTGTAAGCTAATACCGCAGTTTTTTTTTATACGAATTTGAACACAAACACAATATTATAATATCTTATGCGCTAAAATAAAATATGGTTTACAAATCGTAACTATTTCATTGTATTTACACTTATTGAATGTAAATCTTATAGCACAAGCTTGTAAAATATTAACATAAACTTAAAACTCAGTAATTTTCAATTTGAGTATATCGATAGACGTCTTTATTGGTTGAGATGTTTTGACATTTTCGTTTCAGTGCCCGTACGATATTCTCGCGGGTATTATATTATTTACGACAACACGTGACGCAGAATAAAGACGTTACTCCAGTGATCCGTAAAATGGATCGGAAAATTGGCATGGTATGGCAACATATCAATGTTTAAATGAAACTAATATTAAGAAGATAATCGCGTTGATATTTATTTAATTCTCGATGTTTTAATCTGTATTTATCGTACGTGAAAAAATGTTTATTATTGCTCGAATAAAAATCAATAAAAATTTATAAGACAAAAGTAGACCTTTATATATTGGCTTTGACTAATGGTAACGGGAAACATTACTAATCTCATTTCTCCTTAGACGTAATGTTATTAGTACCATGAAGCATTAGACCCTTACACGCTTTTAGGAAAACAAAACGTTTAGGAGGTCTAATAAATTTGTGTTGAAATCAATTACATCACATTAAGTATTAGGAACTTTATAACTGACCATTATTTAATTAGAGTATTTCGTATAAGTATATACAAATATGTATTGGTCGCATTTTTTCAATATCCACTGCATAATTACATTTTCAAAAAAATTCAATTTTAAACTTAAGTAATTACTACGCACGACATTCATCTTTCGGTATCAATTTAAATATTTGATAGTGCATTTATTTCAATTGTTTGTGAATTCTAAAATGTGTTTATTCCTAGACTTGATTACAGTGTAATCAATGAAGTAATTGTTTCTTTGATTATAATTAAACGTTGGTAATTGTGCGGTAACGGAAACCGCACGTCATAAATATATAAATATATATATATATATAATGGTTACTGGCAACATTGAGGATTATTCCATGGCGCGCATTTGTATTCACGTTTAATACAGTTAAAATGTTTTACCAACACGTGCACAATTATTCATTTATTGTTTAGCTGTGCTATTTAAATGATACAATAATTAAATGTAGTTAATAGTTTATTTTAAAGTTTAAATACATCTCACGATGCTCAAAATTGCGTATAAAGTCATCGAGATCTAAAATTTTATTTTTCATGGGCTACTAGTCTACCCAGATTTACCCCATCTTTATGCAGTTTTAACGCAGAGCTACTGGCATGTAATCCCCTTGACCTAAAGAGTTTACTGCACCCGATAGATATATTAGTTATCGATTCGAACCAGCGACCGCCAGTGTGTAAAGCCAGGACCACTATCACTATTACAAAGGGGGTATTCCAGCGGCCATGGTCTCGGGACCGATGGAAAGGGTCTGGAATATTTTTATGATAATTGCTTAGTCATTAATCGTCACACTATCCGTAAAACTGTATACTTTATTTATCTTGTGTAGCTTTTGCGTCACCAACAGAAAGTACAGATTTTTATAATTATTTCTATTGCTTGCGCGAATATTATACATTATTAAATAAAATTACTTTACGGATTTTATCGCGTTTATTTTACATTTTTAATTCCCGACGTTTCGAACACTTTCCAGCGGCCGTGGTCACGGGGTAGACTGAGATGTCATGCGTCTTGTTGCCAGTGCTGAAGCGGGGTTTCCAGATCTTAATTTTTATTAATTATTTTTAATCTGTACTCCGACCTATGCAAAAAGAACTGATTTTATCTTTTACAGCCAGCAGTGGTATTATGCTTGGGTTTAAATTTTAATTTATTAATTATGGGATCCCAAGCAGGTGGTAAACCCAACCATCTTCTCTATTGAAATTTGGATGTTTTCTAATCTCAATAGCCTCACGGATCATCCTTGGTAGGAATCGGTGTTCTTAGCGAGGATTTGTGGTTGATCAAATCTGATGTAATGGTTTGGGTGATTTAACGTATGGTCCACACTGCCGACTTGTTGGGTCTTCTATGTTTAATGTCAGCATATGTTCCTTCACGCGGGTTCTTTTGCTCGCTTTGTTTGTCCAATATAAGAGGCCGCAGTCACAATCTAGCTTGTACACTCCTGGGTCTTGTAGAGGAATATTGCACTTGACAGGTGGTAGGAATTGACCAATCTTCTTCAGCGGCTTGAAATAAGTTTTGATTGAAGCCCGCCTCAAAATGTACCAATCTTGTCAGTTACGCCTCTCACAAAGGTAGAACAGCAGGTACTCGCTCCACTGTGGCTGCCTTCACTCGGTCACCGTGACGCTGACGTGGCGCAGCGAGCTTGTTGTCTCGCAGTACTTGCTTAACATGGGTAGCTCAGCCGCCAGGTGTTCATCATCCAGATCCTCGTGCTCTCTGGAAACAAAGATTTGCCACGGTAGCTAACTGGGATGGATGGTGTGTGAATTGCCATTTAAATATTTATTTGTATGGGTTGGTTTCCTAATACAGTATGGCTCAAGGTGCTCCCTTCAGCACTGGCAACAAGACGCATGACATCTCAGTCTACCCGTGACCACGGCCGCTGGAAAGTGTTCGAAACGTCGGGAATTAAAAATGTAAAATAAACGCGATAAAATCCGTAAAGTAATTTTATTTAATAATGGATTTTATGTTTCATTTTATGATACCTACATATTTATTGCCGGGAATATCGTAATGTTTGTGTTTTTAGCTTTTAACGGTCGTGATTTTACAAGCAACAACATGGCTACCGTTTTTTTTATATTATAAAATGTTCGAAAATTTTTGATTATCCGAATACTAGATAAATGACTTAATAACACAATTTCAAAACAAATGAAAGAGAGAGGAAACGACTAGTGAGTGTCTCTTGATCAATGTGAATAAAATTTTATGTTTGACTTGATAATAACGGATATATTTAGATTATAATAATATCAATACAATCAGATTTACTTCTTTATTTTACACGATAGCTTCAAACATTACGTCCACTTTTTATAGATTTTTCGTGTATATTGTATATATTTTATTCCCGACGTTTTGGACTCTTTCCAGCGTCTACGATCACGGGCAGTCTTAGATTGATTATCCCACTTTCAAATGCCGGAAAAATATGAACGCAGTTAACGCAAAAATCCGTAAAAAGTGGATTTAATATAAATATAAACAGAATTAATTTAATCACATGCTTCGTATACAACATTTGAAGCGATTGCAGTCGGTGTGTAAACCCTTATCGCAGAGCAGATGGTCTGACCTAACATTGAAAGTACACAGTATCACCATTTTGTTGTCATAAAAGTATCAACATTACAGTATTCTGTAACAATACAAGTTGTACTGGCAAAATACTGAGTTTTTAGACTTAAAATAAACATAGTTTCCGCCTACAGTATACATTGCACTTATTTAAATAGACGTCTATTAGAATGGTTCATCTTTTACATATACACCGAAGAAATTGTTTATGGAAAATTACAGCTTCAATAGTCGATGTACCACATTCTTGTAATTAAGCGAAACATTAGCAGACCTGCATATCCGTGATGTAAGACTTATTACAAAGTCTTTGACTTTGACTTTGTAAATTAGACCAAATGCATTAGGTATGGTTAAATACAATACCATATTTATACTTACCTTACCTAATAATAATACTGTCTGTTCGTCAGGATTCTTTTTTTTAATGCTAAGCTTTATAAAAATGCTTGGTTGGGCAAATCCCTCAATCGTTATTTTCTAAATGTACATTGAAGAAGTATATTATATCGTATCTGTTACGAAAGTTATTAATAACAACAGCATTTGCTAGCAAGCTCTCACGTATTCGACATAAAAAAGAAAGAGCAGATAATGCCAGGAGTGAAAAATAAAAAGGACGAACGGAGGTGGATATTTATAACACTAAGCCGACAGGTCAGTGCGTTATTGCTTCAAAGCAAACTATGCTAGAAATCTATGAACATAAAAACTAAGTGTAAAAGTTATTTTATCATAAAACCTCCTGTCCAAATTTACACATTTGTCAAGGGTTATCTAACAATAAAACTAAATTTCAGTCGAAATCAGCATAAATTTTCTGGAATCAAATTATATTTAATGCTGGAATACTCGCAATATTTTCTTTTAATATACGATAGCAAATGTAAATTACAATCTTTCATCATCATCGTCATGTCAACCTACCCAGGACCGCTCGCCAAGACATACAAAATTTTATGGCAAAACCTCCTTTACCATCCTTACACCTCCTTACCAGCTTTACCATCTATTTTATAAGTTGACAAGAAAGATTAGCAAACATACTTCAATACATTCGCATAGCCACACATTTATAAATGGCATTTTAAACGTTAGGCAAATCACAGCGTAGGTTGCCAAAGAAACATTTTATTGACTGAGTCTTAGACTATCATGATAGATACCTGAGTTTAAGCGTGATTTTTAGTAAACCACGTTTTACTCTCGTGCTAGACACGCACTAGACAATGTCGTCTAATGTTTATTAAAGTAAATACGTACGTAAAACAAAATTGTTTAAACTTCGACGACTCGAACTCAACTTCGTTGACTCGAATAGATATTTTAACTATATTATTGAGTCAATCATTGCCACAGAAACTGAGCATAGTAACACCACTGAATAACAATTTCCTTGGCACGATATTTGCGTTGCTGGAATATTTGCATAACGATTTATACTGCTACACTTTAATTGCACTCGCTTAATTACTAAATGTCAACTAGAGAAAATAAATGAATATATTTCATTCGACTCTTCGTGTGCTTTTATTAAGTCTTATGTATCTGTCCGTTGACTCTTAAAAGAGGTTAAATAGGCTAAAAAAATAAGTAGAGTTTCCTATATGAAATGAATTGTTTCTAATATCAATGTGTTTTACTTTATAACAATTAATTTAATATGTTTCCAAGATACAAGTGCTTCCTTAACTCACTCTATGTTAGGTCGTAGGTGTAGTTGCGTTCAAACTGAAATTCGTAATTCACAATATCAAAATCTGACAGTACTATTTGAAAACTTACTTGGCCACATTTTAGGTAAGGTTGTAAATTTGGTGGATAATTTTTAACATTTGACGCCATAAATTTGTTAACTTATCCACATATCCCCATTTTTATACAGGCGGCACAAAACATTCGCCTGCGGTACATAAAAATGATACAAAAAAAATGATGCAAAAATATTATAAATCTAATCATTACTAATAGTGAAAAAATATATGTATTATACATACATAAAACAAAACATTTTAGTACCAGACCAGTAGTTCCTGGCAACGTACACGAACAAACAAATAAACTTTACTACGCCATTATTACAACCATTACCATATATTGAAAAACGTCATACTCGTATTATAAATACGAACAGATACTATTCAAAATATTTTTCACGAATTTTATGTGTATGAACTTTATAAAGCGGAATAATTTGACGGATTTAAATAAAGCTTCAGAGCAATGTTGCTAAATAACCTGTAGTTACAAATAATAATGTTTTTTGTACATTTAAGCCAGGACGTGACGGAAAATTAAGAAATGAAATAGAAAATCATTGTCTTTGTGACAACTGTCTTTGTTGTGAGAAGGTTTACTTTACTCTAGTTATTTCTTTATAATCTTCGATGTTCAGCATACAGGCGAGATATAAGCATATCTTTATCGATATAACATGTCAGACTTGCCTTCTTGATAAACTGATGTCAGCGTCCTGACTCCGCGACCCTACGTCTATCTTATCGCAGGACTCGTAGCCGAGTGCCAATAATATGGTATCATTATGAACTATATTCGCGAAATATCGTCGTTTCATTGCCTCCGAGTAATTTGTTCATTCAGTTTCGTAAGTTGTTATGATCGCGACATTTTATAAGTGCGTATTTGAACATTAAATTGACATATTGGTCGCTTAAATACCAAAACTTTGCAACATTTTGTTTTTTTTTTCATGTGCAACAGCTATATATTTTACTCTTTATGAATTTACCATTATTCAATAATGAAACAAGCCACAATTTAGATAAGATACCTAGACAAATAAACGACCATGTCTGGAAGCCGAATAAAAGTTGGAATTAAAAAAAAAAACAAAGTTTAACACCCAACTATTGCACCAAAATGTAGTCTTTATATTAGTTGCATCTTATTTAGTTCTAATTACACCTATATTACAAAAAAATAATTACAAAGAAAATACTGCTACCGGAATACCAATACTGCAGTAAGGCGTAAATATTTAAAACTAGCTTACCTTAACGAAAGAGACACAATTTAGATATGATATATTGGTAAAACACTACTAAAGTTTAAGTCTTATGATAAAGTTAAATAATGAAAAACCTCTTCCTTCTATACGCATTATAGGTTTTTGTATACATTTAAAAGAAAATAAAATTATACACTGAATGCCAACGATATTGTAAGCTATTTTTAACTTCCTCGTTTCACATATTCTACTTCTTTGAACTGTTTTTATGTACGCATAGGCCAAATCCACTGGAACAAAATAATTATTTAACTGACCCTAATGATGCGTAAACTTCTTGTTACATTTTCAGTATCCTTAGCTTCTACTATACTTGACGTGATTAATTACTTTTATTAAGCAGAGTTGTTATAAGGTCTTTTAGTCGATATTGTTAAGGGCAGCTATAATTTGTAACCCTAACCTAGGACGTTCATTTCCTAGGAAATAAACCAAGTGCACTATTGCACTATACTCATTTAAACAGGAAGCAATATGTTATGAATAGACAAATGTATTTATGTATAAAACTGTCAACATATTATTATCTTACTATAATATATAAATATAAAGCTTATTTATATGTTATTACTTAATACCTTTAAGGTATTTTTAAAAAAAAAAATTGTTTTTACTCAAAAAAATGTATTTTGTAATATATTACTTTTATTTGTTACATAATTAGTTGAACATAGCTAGTACTTACTTTTTTTTTAAAACACTACATTATAATTAGTTATGTAGTATTTTCTACTTTTTTCATTTCGATTTCGTAGAAATAATGGTATCGATGTTTTTTTGTTAAAATGGTGTTAAGTTTTTAATGTTTATGAGCGCTCAGTGGACCTTAAAATTTCTAAATATTTTTTTTATAGTTTATTGCACTATTAAATACTGAAAGAGTATAATTAAAAAAACTGCCAATTTTTCCATTGCCATTACTTCTCTAAATACGTAAGACCAAATTAATTGCAATCGTAAATAAACAATAATATGCAAACGTCGCTTGTATTAAGCGTGTCCGCTTTCGATATGCGCTATTATTAAAGCGTCCCATATTAGATCCGTTCCATTCCGTCCTTCGTCACTCCGCTGACAGAAATACTGGCGCTAGTGTCGCAAAAGTTTGGCTCAATTTATTTTTAAGCGGTAGCGAATTTCGGCGACTGCGATAGTCTTTGATCCGAGACTAGGTCAGTGTCGCTTATAACGAATCATGCATGTGTTCCGTGTGCACGTGCTCGGTAAGTCGCGTATACACTATTTACGAACTAAAAAAGATACGAAATTTGTGTGATAGCTTCCCTTTTTCTCTTATGGCGCTTAGATTAGTCAAAAGCCTAATACACACATAGTTTAAAAGCATTACTTTAGTAGACAAAAGATAGTAAAGCTAGAGCACGTGTTGTCAGGCATTTGAGGCGTACCACAATCTGTCCGCTTTGGCGACACCCGAGCTTGATATGGGACATTATTTATATGAATTCCAGTCTTATTTGGCATATAACTAGTATATGTTAGTAAGTTCTTTATAGTATTTAACCCCAAAAAATAAAAAAACTAGCTGTTGTTTGTTAGTTGACGATTTACCTTTGAAATTTAATTTCGTACGTTAGATAACATGCACAGCTCGGCTCGCTAGTGTATTTACACCTTTAAATTGGAGCACATATATAACTCAATCGATCAAAAGTATTGAGTAGTCCAAAATCAGACATAATCTCGAGCTACGTGTTCGAAATTTTGTTTTATTTATACATTTTATTCGATCTCATCAATTCTTCAATCTAAACGTTAAATTGAATGCAAATATCTTCATTGAATTAAGCTGACAGATTACAGTTTATTAACAATAACTATAACTGTTTAAGTCTTTTATGATTGTCACTATTACATGTATTGTTGAAATTAAATATAATTAATATTCTGTTAGAGATTTATTAAGAAAAGAATAAGAAGCGAGCGTGGTCTAGTACCGTAATCAAATGTAATTGATAGATAAGGCAATTATAAATTGCTAACAAGTATTTTTTATATAATACAAATTTTTTAAGGAATATTTTCTAGTATTTACAGCTTTTACTTGAGAAAAGTGAATGTTCCGAAAAAGATAATATAAATGAATTTTCAATCATAGGAAAATTAAGTATTAATCTTAAGAAAGTCGTAATTAATAAAATTTAACGCAACAAAATACAGCCCAGAGTAATCGCATAAAAAATATTATTATTCACACAACTTAAAATTATTTAATCAAAGCAAGTTTTTTGTATAAGCGACCGACTAAGTTAGTTTTACTGCAATAAAATTTTAGTAAAGCTGTAGTATGCAAGCACTTATCAACCGCAAAGCACTAGTAAATAAACATAACTGTATTCCGGCTCAAAGGACACTGAAGGTAAACGAGGCTTATTATCTTACGGCGGAAATAGTCGATCAGATTCTTAGCTTTTTACTTTGTGGATTTTATGTGGGCCTATCAATTATTGTCGGGAGAAAACATGAAAAAACCTTAAAAAACGCACAACAATTGAAGCTAGTAATTTAACGTAAATATTTACATGTAACGGTTTAGGCGCCGCAGCATTAAAAACTGTATGTCCGTATAAATTACGTGTCGAAGCGTGTCTAAAATATTAACAAGAATTTGTTATAAAACTTTCAGTTAAAATCTATTGAAAAGTAATGAAAACTTATTTAAAAAATCACGTTGTTCTCTTACGTAGCAAAGTTATTGTTTCTCGCTTCAATAAGCCTTTGATGTCTCCAGTCTTTTGTTCGCGGGAAATAGCCCGCCTCTATTGTCCTCAAGAATGTTGTAAAGTTCCCCTGTCAGGTACCATTGATATGGCATTTTTACCTTCGCATATGCCCATCATGTCAACCTACTTCGTTAGAAAACTGTGACAGTTTAAGATAAGGGCTATCAGGTAAATCAACTGGCACAATCTTTCAAAGAGTAGGTACTTACTTGTCAAATAATGTAGTAATAATAGAAATATTCGCCTAATACGTGACTTACTTCGCTATTATAGAGTAAGACCACAATACATACGACATAAAATGTTACACGTTTCTTCACTACAGTAACACCGCATTAGTGACATAATGTTGTAGGCAATGGTTTACGGCGAAAATGACATATAGGATTTCAGTTAACCAAATGTCATGTCAAACATTTTTTGCGCCAAAATGAATTGCGCTTTAATGGTTAAAAGTCGATATAGTGATTAACTATGATGGCGGCCCAACAAATAGAAGCCTAAAGTTTTGTTGCATAACATACATAACATAATACATAGTCAGCCTTTGTTAGTCCACTGCTGGACATAGGCCTCCCTAATACACCCTATCCATTAGGGGTTTAGACCGTATCCACCACGCTGGTCCAATGCGGGTTGGTGGGTGGACCGACTTTTTACATGCCCATCCGACGCATGGATCATCTTACTTTTCAGACAATTGGGTGATCGGCCCAATTGCCCTAACCAACTAGGAAACAACAATGAAAATTTGTTGAGTCCCCGCAGGATTCGATCCCCCGATGATCTCCGGTTTCTAAAGCACACGCCCTTACCACTAGGCTGCGGAGGCAGTTTTGTTTTTGTCACCATTTGTTTAGTAGGCCCACCATCTTAAATTAGTAATCTGCACAGATTGTCTAAACAAACGTATCTTTTCTATGTGGATTCTTTCAGTAATGTTCAGTAAATCTTAAACTTAAAGTTAATCTTATTACAGACAATCAAAAATAAAATGGTTTTTAATTTGATAATTATTAGATATCGGTAACTTGAAATCAGAAATAAATATTAACTCAATTTTTTCTACATACTTATACCGTTTTTTTTAAATCGCCATTTAACCGGTTTTAATAAGCTCCGTACAATAGGTTAATTGAAATGCAAGTTCAGTTAAAGTTAAGGCTAGGATAAAAGTTTGAATTTTTTTCTAATTTTCCTTTGAAAATGGCTACAGATATTTTGCAAGTTTACATAATCCGTGTTGCTTTATGCACGCAATATAACTTAATAATCGCAATTTTCTGTTCCAGCCGATGGCATGACCTATTCGTTCGGAGTGTTCTATGCAGAGTTCCTGACCTACTTCGAGGAGGGCAAAGGCAAGACCGCTTGGATCGTATCTATCCTCGTCGGAGTTACGCTTAGCTCGGGTATGTTACATTTATTTATATTATTTTATATTTTATCAGATATTTTTATTGCTTACGAGAATACCACAAGTAATCATTTTATTTTATATTATGTATTATTTATACAGTACATGATGTATTCATAAAATAATTTAATACATTTTATCTATTTAGCCTGTCTGTCCTTTGATCATGGACTCTGAGAATGGTCTGAAACTGGTGGTATACTTTTAAATTTTAAAATACTTAATACTGTAATATTTATTGTAGAACTTTTATGTGTTACTCTATTTAAACCGTTAATAATTCGAAATGTAATATTAATGCTCAAAAGAAATTTTTTGATGGGTTTCACGCGGTAATTATATGGAATTATATTTCGCGTTAAGTCGCCAATTTTATTACGCTGTAAATTACAGAAGTAACGCAGAATTAAGTAAACAAAAACAGTATTATGTGACAATACTATCCAAAAGTAACCTACGGGATGTGTCCCGGATCGGATTTATTCTTATCTATGATTCTTTTACATAGCCATATGTAAACTTATTCATAAACAAGTGCATATTACCAAAATAATCTATTGCAACAAGAGATCAAAGATATATCAATAAACGCAGGTTTAAACATTCTTTTATTATCAAGAAAAGTATAACGCAAAGAAACGTTTGATGACGAGATAAGATTCTGATTAACTAAAAAACTTGTGCACAACGAATGCTACACAGACAAAGAAAGACAGACAAAGAAAAAGAAAGATTAATTACATTTAAAAGCTTGCTAATAAATACTATACAGAAATTACATTACATAAAATAAATATTGATGATTCGGAGGTCAAGTCATGATAACGCGTTAAAGTTGCCACGCCCATTATATGACACAAACATAATAAAGAGGTATAAAAATGACATAATATATAATAATATGACATAAAATGAGTTCCAACTATCACTGCCCTTTCTGCTTTTAACTGAGAAATATTAACTAAATAATGTATTCAATTAATTGCTGGTATCTGACCTACATTACTCCAAACGTTGGAGCACATTTAATGGACAAAGTATGTATATAAAAACCGATAATCCGATAATCTATTGTGACAAGTGTCAGAAATTGTTTTTACATTTAAAGCTGATTTTTACATACGACTTTTTTTATAATAAGACCCATCGCTTTTGGTCAATAAACCTTCGTTTTAGCATATAAACCTTCATTCGTAAAGCAAGACTTCTGACGGCAACCTATAATAACTTAAGATATTCAGTACATATATAATAAATTATAAATACGTGACCCGCGATTTTGTACCGCACTGAAAATTTACTAGAATATCGATTATTTTATTAAGCTACAGTGTAAAATGTTGCCATCAATCACTATTACCGTTAGAAGCAGCCTCATTAATGATTTGTTGATGACTTTTAATGAACATGCGATTACACGGAATCGGGTTAGTTTACTTCGACAGTCAATTAGGCGCATTCAGTTTGAAACGATTTTTTTAAACCCATTTATTAGTAATGTGCGCTTATTTATTTCATACTAAATCAAAATATGATTATAGTTTACTTTTAAGTTCAAGTTAATTTAGTGTTACGTTAAACTTTGAGTAATATGCACCACCATGCTATAAACAATAGCTCTTAACCAAGTGTATATTATTTACTGCTAGATTTTCTATTTAAAGCGGTGTTTTTTAAATGTTATAAACTACAATATAATGACTTTATACGATTATTTTATTGTTTTTCTTTATGATGTAGTAACAAACCATAACTGCCATACTATAATTAGTTACCGATAAGTAGCCGACCGTAAAAACCGATTGCAGATTTTTAATTTTTTATAAAAGCTTGAAAGAATCTTTTTAATGCAGGCTGCGTTAAAAAAGATTGTTTACACTCGCAAAGATATTGAAATTTAGTAAAAATAAATGAAATCCATAAAAAAAATATAATTAGTTTTTGATAAATCATAATAAATAAAATATAATAATAACCTACAATATAATAAATATACAAATGCGAAATATTATTTTTATAATATCATAATTAATTATTCCAGGACCAATTTCAAGTTCCTTCGTTAACCGCTGGGGTTGTCGTAAGGTGACGGTAGGTGGCGCTTTACTGTCTGCCGCCTGCATCACACTCTCTGCATTCGCTGGCAACGTGTTCACCCTCATCGTTACGATTGGGGTGGGTGCTGGTCTAGGCTTTGGACTTATTTATTTACCAGCAATCGTCAGTGTCACAGTATGGTTCGAACAATACCGGAGTCTAGCAACAGGTAATAAAATTGCGATTTATCTTACTAAATATCGTTTTGGTCAGCTGCTGGTATAAAAGAATATTTTTCGGCTAATTTATGTTTTAAAATAACACCTTTTAAGTGAAATAAACGAATCTTGTTACATAAAAACTACCTATTTCACTTATTCCTATTTAATTTTATTTATCGAGTTCATATGCTTTTCCAGGTATTGCTGTTTGTGGATCGGGACTGGGAACGTTTTTATTTGCACCAATAACTTCTGCTCTTATTAACAACTACGGATGGCGAGGTGCGATGGCTATTATGGGAGCTTTAATTTTGAACTGCGTGCCTTTAGGCCTCATGTTCAAACCAGTGCCCGAGCCGCCGAAAACGTCTGCGTCGGAGCCTATGTTAGTCAAGAAACCAAAGTCCCCGTTGAAAGGCTCCCAAAGTACTGAAAACATAGCGAGAGCCAATGGAAAAGTTGAGGACAGTGATTTCGCAAGACTGACGCTGTCACAACCAGCACTAAATAGACCGAATGATTTAAAGCATCAATCGCACTCTCGGAATGGCAGTGGAATCATGCTGCGACCAGATGTACTATATCAAGGGAGTGTAACAAGCCTCGCGAAATTCAGGGGGACTTCTCCCGAGAGAATACAGTTGAAAGAATCATCCGAAGATTCTACACAAACATGTGGGTGGCTGCCGTGCTCGGAGGAGTCTAAAGCAGCTTTATCAGAAATGCTAGACCTGTCTCTTCTAGTCGATCCAATATTTATTCTATTTTCTCTGTCCAATTTTCTGACTAGCATAGGTTTTTATATTCCATATGTTTATACGGTTCCTATGAGTGAAAAGTTAGGAGTGGAGAACCCTGCCTATCTTATATCGATCATTGGGGCATCCAATCTTGTCGGAAGAATTATCCTTGGTTATATTAGCGATAAACCTTGGGTGAATCGACTGTTGGCTTACAATCTATGCCTTACAATTTCGGGTATAAGTAAGTATCATTGATGATGTCAACCGATTATGTAATGTAATTTAAATTATATGTTAATATATTTTTTGTGTTTTGTTTATAGGTACGGCTCTAGCAATGGCTTGCTGGGAATTCTGGGGTTTGGCTATGTACGCGACTACGTTCGGTTTCACGATAGGCGCCTACGTTGGTTTGACATCGGTGGTGCTAGTAGACCTGCTTGGTATAGAGAAACTCACCAATGCTTTTGGTCTGTTGCTGCTATTCCAAGGAATTGCTTCGCTGTTAGGTCCACCTTTTGCAGGTAGATAAAATAAATATTTTACAAACTGGTTATTATAAGGTTTTAAACATTATTTAACCGTGTATTTAAATGGTTACAGGTTGGCTGTATGATCACCTTGGTTCTTATGCACCCGGCTTTTACGTTGCTGGTGGCACGATATCTTTGAGTGGACTCATCCTATTCTTCATCCCCGTCATCCAGAGACGTAACGACAGGAGGGACGGGAACCAGGTGACCGTCTTGGAGCAAATATAGCAGGACGCTCCCAGGACTCGACACGACTACCCAATAATCGTGCTCAATAGTCCTTCTACACCGTCGTATACAGGTTCCACTGACGACACTTACAGTAACAGGGTATATACAACATCTGTTGTGAGAGACACTAGGGGGTATGCTTGTGAAAACTATTACAACATTGATGATCATGATAGTGATGATGAGGAGTACGGAGAAATATTCATTGATAATCATCAAACTCATTCCAAAGAGTGTTAAAAGAGTTGATGAATGATTGTGTGAGGGGAGCAAATTGAAAGCTCTTGACCTTCATTCAATGATTATATTTTAATTATAAATATAAGAATTTTAAGTTTACATTTATATTATGTTAATTAGATTCTAAAGATTATACAGTTTTGTTGTACAATTCACGTGATATATTTAAAAATAAACTGTGGATTGCTAATAATTTATCTAGTCGGTAATAATTAAATAATGTTTGAATAGGTGCGAAACCAAAAAAGCACAATATCCTTAACAACTTCAGTACTTTCGTATTTCCACGCCGCACTTCGCCGCTTTAAAAATATGCCTATTATAAAAGGATTTTTACAAATTTAAAAGCGATCCTGAATTAGTAAAATAAAGGTCATGGAAGACAGCCCATCAATTTTGAATGAATGTATTATATACTGTCCTAGCGTCCGTAAATTTAATATTTGTAAATAAAATAATTGTAACTAGATGTTTGTGAAATATATACAGTTTATAACTGGCGAATATAAATACAATAAAATATTGTGCAATTAAACAGAAACAAGTAATTGAAATACTACAATAAAACATAAATTGATACGGAAATAGCACGGGCACTGTTAATAATGGTTAAATATGTAATTAATTTAATAGAACTGGTTAATTAAAAGACTGTCTCTATTCACATTGTAGACACATTGCTATCGTCTTTCTAATATTTTTTCATACAATTTCTTACATTATAAATACTAGAAAAACATCATCGTTGACTTTTATAATACATTGAAAACATAAAAATATACACTTTTCTAATTACAAATTGCCTTATAAAGGACCAATTATCACCTAGTTGATCTTTATACCACTTTTAGCTAAACACAAAACACCAAATATCGAATGCACCATACATATTTCATTAGAAAAGAAAAACTACTTTTTTAATTATTTACTTTTATGATAAACAAAACTTAAATTCCTACGTAACACTTGTTGCAATAATTATCTTGCCATTGTTGTATCTATTTCTTTGTATTAACGTTATTAAATTATATAGTGCTTAGAAACATCAGCACGGGACATTTAATATGTAACATCTATTATTGTATTATACTAAATATATAGATAAATATAAAAAATATATATATAAGTTTAAGAATGAAATTTAAGTCATCAATGTTCTTTGCTTTTGTAACTTTCAATACACGAATATAATTAAGTTCACACATTTATAGTTAAAATTGTTCAAATATTACATTTTGTTCGTTAAACGTAGACATATAAAACGAATTTAAACACTGTAAGTGAAGCTTAGTTGTAAATAATACAAAAAAGTCGTTGCGCTCTTTCCTGTTCATAGTAATAACTCTAAGCAATATCAAGTAAAGGACATGTACAAATTTATAATATGTATAGAAAAAATAATAATAACATTATACTATTAGTAAATAAGGTTTTATATAAATAAAAATGCCATTTATTCTAGTAAGAAAAAATGTTTTAAACCTTCCCCTTATTGTTTTTTCAGGCGGTAACAATACTTTATTCTGTTAGATTATGTAAGTTAAAAAAAATATTATAGAATGTACATATCTTTGTTTAGTTTATGGTTACAATAAGTTGAATTAAAATAAACAAATAAAAGAATATTTTACCTTATGCTATGTATTTCTTATTCAAAATGGACACTTCAATCTGACCAATGAATGCATCAAACGTCCTTTTCGTATACCTTGACTATTTCATCTTCCGTTTTGTCGACACCAAACATTTTTGCGCGCAGAAGATGATCTACATACAGCAATGTCAATGTGATAACTGCAGGTGTAAACTAAAAAGGAAATAATAAGTACATTGTTTTTATAAATTAATGCATGTTACCCGCGACTCCATTCGCTTGGAATATCAGTGTACATAATAATGCTCTGCGAGCCGATTTCGCCTACGGCGGCCGATATATATTAGAGATCAGCCAACTACGCGGGAGATATTATAGTGCACGAGTGTAGGCACAAACACAGATACTACCTCATGTTTCTAGTGTTAACTCTTCCCTCACCTTCAAAGTTCCAAGGGACGGATGACTGACAAGACCGGAGACATGTCAAGCGCAGGACCCGCTTTTAACATGCCCATCCGACGCCTGGATTATCTTACTTTACAACCAATCGGGTGATCAGCCCGCATTACCATAACTAATTGTGAATATGCTGGCTACGGTGCACTTCAAATCGGAAGACAGTAGTGTTCTCAGATCCTTTAGAATTGATGAAAATCGACCAATAACAACGCAACGCCTACAGCGCCCCTTCGTTACAATGAGCTTTGAATATATGGAATCCGAGTCAAATTTGGCAATATAATAATATAAACAGTAAATTTTAAGATTTGTGGTTTTTAAATTCCGATGCGATATATTTTCAACATATTTCATATATAAAAAAAATTATTTGTAACTTTAGTGCCAAAAGAAGGAAGAGATTCTAAGTCCTTTAAATGCCTTTTATTAAATAAATTCACAAATCTACTCAAATTTATCCATCATCAACATTATAAATTATTCTAGAAACAAGACAATAACATTTTGGATATAAATATGCGGAACAAGTTTGCATACAATCACAGAACACTGTATCAAATTTTAACTTACCCATTCAATCCATATTGCCCACTGGACAATAGTAACAAAATAATCCATCTTTAAATCTATTCCAACAAAATTTACCAAGATTATAACAATCCCCCTCAAAACAGTTATGGGAGCCCAACATGTGATACTTGAGGTCGTAATTACATCAACAATCTAAAACAAAAGTATTTTTAAAGACCTTATATTCTATGCAACGTAGTTTTGTAGAAACACTGCAAAGCAACAATTTAAAATCGAGCAATAAATGAACTGAACAACTTACATGCGCAAATCTGACTTCTTTCCATGGCACGTTCTTCTCGTCGAATTTCCCTTCCATTTGTTGAGTCCAAAAACGCATAATCATCCTGAAATATATATTATAATAAATATTTCTTGGTTTCACTAAAAACATAATATTGTCATCATAACATAAGATCTTATGACTTTTTAAAAATTCTTTTTAATTTACTATTTATAATATATATGGGGCCGTTCAAATATTACGTAAGCAGATTTATTACAATTATTTACCCCCCTCCCCCTTGTCAGCAAAAGTAAGCAAAGCTTTTACCCCCCCCCCATGCTTACGTAAACATTTTTTCAATTAAAAATGTACTTTTTTTTAATTATAATGTTATAATTATAATTTTAAAAATAAGAAAATTGATTTTGAATAGAGATGAGATTTTACTGATGCAGTAATCAACATTAGAGTAAGGGACAAAAATATTATAATCTTACGAACATAACTTATTTTAAATTTTTGGTACACATATTAAATTCAAATTAACAGTCTTCAGTCCATGAAACCCGAATCCATGACTCTAAGTTTTCGATGACATTGGATTGCTCAGTGTTGTGAGTCTGCTCACTTTCATCCGATTTTGGAATGTCTACGTCGTTCTCATCGAGCCATTCAACATCATGGTTCTCTAAATTTTGAATAATGCACATCAGTTCATTAGCACGACGAGCAGCGACTCTTACAGGTCTAACTTTCCTATCAGTGTGCGTGTTCAAAAAATTCAGTTTTTAATCTGTAGATCAAAGTTGATACTTTTACTAGATCGCCTATGTAGAATTTTTTTTATTATTTTGGACGAGGCAATACCATTAACCTTAAACCACCACACCAGACGTCATACACTGACTTTTCGTCTATTATCATTTTAAAGCACTATATTTTTCATTGAAATTGATATGCGTACCTTTAATCAGAAACATGCATTAAAATATTTCCCAAAAAGCGTTGAAACTCAAAAACCAAAAATTAAAAAAGATCAGTTTCTACTTTTTGTTAATCAACTATTCCTCGGGCTGCCTCGGGCTGCCTGTCGCTCTTACCTACACACCTACTACTCTTCGCGCGTCGCGATTTATATTGAAATTAGTATTAGGTACATACAATTTGCATTTCCGTAAAAATGCTATTGACAAGAAATATTAAAAAAGGCTTAATCTTATTATTATATCTTCTTCTTTACTATTAATTTAATATAGTTTAATTAATATAAGACTCAAATCAAACTAAAGATATAAATAATAAAGTAGTTTAATGTCCTTGGTTCTTTCTCTCTCTCTCTCTAGGAGACAGGTAGGAAGAACCTAACTGCCAAATAGATGGACGAAACGAATTCGGTTTTAAAAGTACCTAAATTAGTATTACTAATTAGTAAGATTATTCGAATAAGAGAATTAGTATACTACTAATTTGCTATTCGAATCACAGGATTAGTAGTTACTAACGATTCGAATTGGGATATTAGTCATAATCGCGCATCGCTAATTTAAAGCCATAGCCCGCCATTTGGCAACTTCGTCACTCACCTTGGAAAAAAAATGTAGTAGATTAGATTTATTCTTAGTCGCCGCATGCAGTTCTTCTTCAATTCTCTTAGATACAATGATATCTAGTTCCTTGTCGGACTTTGCTTGTAATTTATAATTTCGCCACACTTCGTTAACTAACTTTTGTACATTTTGTACTTTCGTACTTGTATGAGATTTTTTAAACTTTCAAACAATTCTTGGTATAACTTGGATTTGTCTATTTGAAACGACATCTTATTTAAACGATAAACTTTGGCTAATGGAATCAACGGTAACACAAATGTTGAATTGCTTTGCTATGCTTACAATACGTCTACTCGCTATAGTATCCGATAGACAAGTGAACAGCGCGCGGTAATTCCCCGAATTGATTCTAAAGCGAGTGCCTAAACGTATACGTGTATATTTGCGGGAATCCCCGAAAATGGGTTTCGTTTTCAAGCATAGACAATGTGAGGGTTGCCATTAGTGTAAAAAAGTAAATAACTATCGATGACGTAAGCACCATCTGGACTCCCCTACCCCCCATGTCATCCAAAATAAGCAAAACAAAGACCCCCCCACCCCCCTATAGTGCTTACGTAATACTTGAACGGCCCTATATACATTTTTATATAATTCCGGAAAAGCTATTTAGCCAACGCATGGATTATTTTACTTTATAGGCAATCGGGTGATCAACCCGCGTTGTTACCACCAACTAGGAACCAACTATGAAAAGTTGTCGAATCCCCCGCAGTATTCGAACCCACGCTTCCAAGCGAAAAACTCATACCATTAAGCTAAGGAGGCATGATAATCGGCAATACCAGAGATATCACCAACGCGCTGCCTACCGCAAGACATAGGATATTAAGTCTCGATTACCCAGTAAATACGCTAGCTACGGTGCCCTTTAAACTGGAACACGGCAGTGTTTTTACGCTACCGCTATGCGTATTTCTGCCGCCCCAGACGGACCCCTGTACAAAGGGGACCTCCCTTGCTAACTGCCTCCTCTAATAACATTCTATGTTAATAATATTAAATATTTTGCGCAGAATTATACTTACATGAATAACAGAGGCTTTACGCTGCGAAGGAGGAATATGGTCACGATAACGTACCGCTCCCACGTATCAGGTAGAATCATGTTGTATGTGCAAGTCAGACATGAGAAATCCTTCACGTAACTTCCGATCCCAAACAGGGGTGATAGGGAATAAAGGAGTGAAAAGAACAGACAGAGGCACGGATACAGAATATAGTGCCATCTTTTAATAGGCCAACCTGAAATGGATTAAAAACGCTGTTAAAATGGTAGTCTAGCAATTGTGTAGGCGTTTTTAAGTAAATGTACGCTTCTAGACCACTTATAATTTGAAAAGTTCATTACACAACGAGCCCGAAGGACCTATTGTTAATATATATCATATGGTTATAATAATGCAGTCATTATTAATAATGTCATGATTCAATAACTTTATAACCATTCGATCCTATATTCTTTACTTTTACAGCAATTGATGTTCTATGCTATTATTCTTATTCAAATTTAATGTTATTTCATTATTTTCATATTTTAATATTCTATTCCACTTTCACTATATTTATAATATTATGATTTTTACATTGCATTTTAAGGTAACGGTTTTATATTCATTATAGATAATTAATATCAATTTAATATCAAAATCTTACCATTTGCGATGTACTTCGCTACAACGTATCTCTCAATACATACGTGAGTCAAGCTTTCGACTTCGTAAACACCCAAAAACGTGTCCAGAAAGCCGTAAGTGCTACAGTTATGAATATCAAGAAACCTAAAAAATAACAAAGATATTAAAAGATTACCGTAAAACAATTACACCGTAATACACCGCTACTAATACACTTCAAATAATTAACAGATTGAGTACTAAAGATATCTTATAATAACAGTAAATTAAATAATACAGTAACAGAAATATACTTAAACGAAATACCTACCAATCGTATTCCATAAACCTTAAGAAATAAAAAACATAGTGATATCCACGTCTGATAGTCAACACTGTTGTAAACGCAGCCAAATTTCGATATTTCAAATCGTACCTTAAAGGCGTAAACCATAGATTAAGGTTCAACCAAATAACCATAAAAAAGGCGATTCTTCCTGAAAAATCAATAAAACTAAAAGTTAAACATTAAATTTGACATATAAAACAAAATACACGTAACGGAACGTAATCACTTCTTGTCAGTGATAAAGCTGCAAAATTAAAGTAGATAAACAAAATCACCTGATATCACCCATCCGCTAATCAACAAAGCTTTGTCCGCTTTAGTGAAAATGCCTTCCCAAGAACAGTTCTCGGTGTCTATCGATTTGCCGTACATATTTCTGATACTCCTCGCCTCTACCTGTTGCTCGATGTAATGAAACACAAACAACTAGCCGACTCGCTATACGCCTGCGTACAAATCACAAGCCCCTAGGAAAACGGAGCCGGCCCCCAACCAACCATTTGATCTGACGTGCTTCTAATTCTCATGTTGCATATCCTACGACAAATGAAACTGGTTTTTACGCTCTGCTTCCTTCAGTTATTGTCTCATAATATGATCCCGATAAAAAGGATCATTTTAATGTATAACTTGGAAGTGATTTGTTTACAAATCTCAAGTTACAAAAGTATATATATATAAGTCTATATACGTGCACAATATCATTTGAAATAACTAACCATGTATAACTTGTTTAATATACAAGCTTTAAGTGCTGTAAAATTTTATCAAATTCTAAAACATTTCTTTTTCCTGATAAAGTATCAAACATATAAACAGAGGGGTTACCAACTTTCGCAAATATAATATTATTTATTGCAAAATAAAACTACGTAAAATAATTTTAAACGCACTATTTAATTTGTTTGTAAACTTATTTCATTAAATGCCTAGTTTTAGTAGGAATTAAAAGCTAGTTTTTTACATGCAGAAAACAAAATATTTGAGAAAACTTTATTATAACATTAAGTTAAAGAAAAATATTTCGTATATATATTTAAATTACAAAGATTCTCGTAATCTTTTCAGGTTGAACTATATTATGAACAAAAAACAAATGAGGGGATCTTCAAAATCCAAATTACAAAAACAGTATTTAACCTTTATTGTCGTTTATGGACCTATGATTTTTTTATTTAATATTGGATGACACGACAAGCATGTCATCCATTTTAGTTTACATGAGAGCTAGCATTTTTAGTTAGCATGTAATTAATTTTTTTGATAACCAACATGACTTGAAAGCAAAACGAGATCGAAGGCAACAAGATAACTGATTTAAGACAAATATAACGTAGTCATACCTATATAATAATAAATAATTTAAACCATTCACAGTCACAAATAGAATACACTAATCAAAAACATACAAACATTTATTAGCTTAAATTAAAATTGACTTACCTACTGTACTGGTGTGGTGAATGATAAAGGATGAACTTTTGAATCTTTTTACATATGAAAATATGTATTATCATAAATATGTTGCTTATAATACAGCAGTTATTGAAATATTAAGCTATTATTGAGACAATAATATAGTGAACAGGCACCAAAGAGAATTGTAAAAAAAACATTTACTCATGAGTAACTAAGAACAAGCTCCAAAGACATTTGATTTCATTAAATATTGAGAAAACAATAGAGCATTCGCAGTTTAAATAAAATCGCCAAACAAACAACCACGAAGGGCAATTGACAATCAATATTATAGTATGTTCATAGTAGTGATGTAACCCTCAACCGTTATCGATACTTACTTTTGTAGAGAAATATGATTGAAAATCGCTAATAAAATGAGTTCACTGTAATGTTTACACTTTAATTATACCTTTAGAAAATATACACATATCTGAAGTCACAATTCTATCGTAAAATTCATACAGCAGTCGTTTATTCATTGTTAAGATTTGCTACTATAGTCACGCTCTGATGTATCGCTGAGCGCGGTCTGGTCTGAGTAGCCCGTAGTGTTTGCGCATGCGTCCTAACAAAGCTGCCCGTAGCCTCTCATCTCCAGACAGATAACACAAAACTGGGATACTGGTCGCTGCCTGAGGAAATACCAGAAAAAATATATAAAAATAAAGAGCAAACATTTATATATACGCGTAACGTATCAAAATACATAATACCAACGAAAAAATGAATACAATTAAACATTCATGCAGGGTCGATTTAAAGGTTATGTTGGCATAAACTATATATATACATATGACACACGATAATTAATCTTGTCTACAATATACGCAAAGTTAACATGGAAAAAAAAATTGTATTTATTGTAAGAGAGCCTGCGATGATAATGAGTTTGTGTGTGCTAGTTTCCGTTTATGTTTTGTTTGTTACTTTAATTTACAATCATGTTTTGTTTTTGTTTAATATTTAAATGCATAAAAGTTAACCTCGGATGCAATCGGCGCCAATAACGAAAGCGTCGGAGGTACATGTGCTCTGTAGCCATAAATAAGGAGTGGAACCCACTGCCATCCTACTAGCACTCCCGCAGGAATCCATAGCGTTAAAGTTGCTATACAAACTATGTGGATATTCTGTTAAAAATAATCCAAATTTAATCGACATAAGTACAGAAAATGATCACATCACGAGTTTAAATCTGTTAATGAAATTTAAATTTACATTAAAATTTTATTAACAGATTTAAATTACAAATTAATTAATTTACATTGGTATAAAATACAAAAATTAAATAAATATTAATTTCCATAATATATTTTAAAAGATACCTTTGTCAACCTTTTCTCTTCTCTCAACTGTTCATTCCTATAAAAAATGCGTTCTAAACGTACGGCCTTTCCCATAAAGTGGAATCTATAAATTAAAAAGCACAGTACAAATAATTTTTTATTGCTAATCTATTTAAAATGATAATAATGTTACTACTAACAATCCAATCAATGGAAGCAAGCCACACCAAATGACGTACGGTATGCAATAGCCCAATTGTTTCGCTCCCGAAGATAAAGAAGGCCATAAAAGGGAACATATTGTACCCGTTGAATCACAAGAATATACTCCATAACCAAATAAAGGCGGCGTTGCAAATATCACAGAGTTGATCCAACAGACTCCAACAATAATCCAGTAAAATCTAAAGTACAACTTTTTTTCTAAAAAAGTAAAACAAAATATAAAGCAAACAGTTTATTGGCTGCACAGATAAAAATATCTTCATATAATTACCTCGTCTTAAGCGCCTGGCTAATAAATATCTCTCCAATACTAATGAAAATAATGCAGTCATTTGGAATATACCAAAGAAATTATTTAAAAATGCGAATAGCTGGCAGCACGCGGAGCCAAAAATCCATCTGGAATTTAATACAGACTTATTCGCTTTATCTCATTTATAAATCGTAGTAACCAAATTAACTTTTAACTATTAGCGAACTTTTATTTGTGATCTTGATATTAATTAAATCCATGGAAAACCGTACATTAGGATTATTAGCGATACAATGGCTCATGATGTATTTACGAAAGAATTTTGTTTAAATTGCTTTTAACTTTTTTAAAGTCTTAAAATTTTACTTCAAACAATAAAACTTATGTCTTTTCTGTTTGTAATTTATTTTCACGCTTTTAATCGGGTTCTGTTCAAACTATATTTTTTCCTAACACAAACTAACTTTATAAAACTCTAGTTGTACAAAATTGGGTCTTTACATCTCAAGTATTTATAATTTCACTATTTAAAATTAATCTTTTGATCAATTAATTCAGCTTAGCTCGGAAATTTCTTTATTCATCCTTTTTCTATTTTGCTAGAAACAACAGATGCTAAAGAAAATAGCAATCAATGGTAAGTACCTAAAAAACGTTTATTGCTATGCACTAGTTTTTCCTGCGACAATATTAAAAGATATGCGTAGGAGGGGCATAAAAAGTCACTCCTTGTAGCCAAAGCTCTCTTTTGTAGTTATAAAAACCTACAAGAACGCATTGTTTATTTTTTCATAGCCATAATTGTTCATTTTGATCTTAAATTGGCATATATTATGACGAATCTAGGTTGTGGCGTGATGGTTAATTAAATTCTATACGATTAACAATTCATGGTGACTGCTGAAATTGGTTTTATTGGCATTTTCATTAAGAACTTGAGGTTGTGGGTTGCTACCCTACACGGAAACCACATTGCGTCATTGGCCTTGATGGCTAAAGTAAGGTAATGGTGCGATTGCCTGCGTGCCCAAAAATTTTGGTGACTCATGGGTGTGTAAAATGGACATAAAGTAGTAAAATTGTAAAAAAACGGGCAACAGTTTTAAATATTCCATATCGCATTGGATCATTCCGCATTAAAACACCCAATTACAATATGCAAAGTAGCTAATTTCATTCGTTTTGAATTCAAAAACGAAAATAATAGGAACATTTTGTCCAATAAAAATCACGTACCTTTTAGCTATGGCCGACGATCCCGAAAATGGGAAACCGAGAAGATTCCTCCCAAGCGACGCGGAACAAAGATTGAGTACAAGTATATGGCTCTTAGATATGAGTAGGTGACTGTGGATGAACGTGGCAAATAGCCAGCCATTGAGCAGCACCCCAAATACACCTGACAATAGTTAGCATCAATTCAGAAAGTTTATCGTTCCGATTCACAATGTCATTGGCATTTAGATAGTTAATCTATTTGTGTTTCTAATCACTATGTTTTGTTTCTGCGTGCTACATTACTGATTCAGAGTGCAGTGACGATTTTATCTGAGGTGTCAACTTACCAAAGACAATGAGGCATGCGCCCAAAAGTGTCTTATATGAGCTATCGAAGTACCATGTACACCCATCCTCATGGAAGTCGGACAATGCTGGCATCCTCCGGGACCTATCAATTTGATAACATTCGCCTTTTGCACCAAATAGAAGCGGATCGTACTTTTCAGCTGAACGCTTTGTTGATTTAACATTTAGACGTATTACATGGACGTCCACGTAAGTGCCGTATACACACAGACTGGACAGGTTGTCAAACTAATGCGGGCACTTACCGCACAAAAGATGGGATCGTGTTACTTGCTCTGGTTCCACTTTGTGTGCGACATCGGGGGCGTGAACGTCCTGCATCAGGTACTTTAAAATGTTGTCAAACAGATTTCACTACTGAATCACGCAGTTACGCAGCATACATACATATACAACAATTATGAAAGTATTTAAGCCATAAACGCTTATGTAATCGACAGAATATTTATAAAAACCACTATGTAACTTTTAATAAACGAATAAAATTTATGTATGTCGTTATGCAGCAAACCCGTAGTAACTAGACCCGCCTTCATCACCGGTTATTGCTAATTTTGACTTGTTTTTGTAGTTTATATGCATTATGGTATTTTCACTTATGCACCAGCTTCTCTTTCCTGCTCTTTTACCACCAAAAGTAACACTACCTTGGAATATTGATAAGCATATATCAAAAAACCATCATCAATCGATTTTCGTCTGTCATTCCATAACATATCTATCAATACGTTTTTGTTGATAAGCATATATGACTCCACTTGCCATGAGATACTTTGTATACGTCTATTCCTAATCTAATTTAGGTATAGTAATGCTTGCACCATTTTTATTTACTTTTATTAAATAAAAATGTTTTCTAAGTATTCTTAATTAACTAAAAAATATAAGGGCCAAGTTATTACACGACGTCATCCAAAAGCCTTCCTAACTTAATCTGATGGCACAATAACTTGATAATAAATAATCCAGAATGGTTTGTATTTATGCTTTGTAATGGTACTATTTTAAACCCAACTTCATACATTTTGTTCCATAATTCTCAAGGTCAGAATTTTTTTCTTACACTTATATCTTATCACTAAGTGAATATATAATAATAAGTCTGCATGCTCGTATCTATTTATAAAGGCGATTTCTCCACAACTGTTTTACTTATTGACGGCTATATGTCATATTTTTTTACTATGGTTATTATTTAGGATTCACTCTTTTTCTAATTAAAATGATGTTAAGCCTACAGTTCTAGTAATAATACGTCAATAATTATAGTAAAGAAATATTGTTATAGTAACAATCAAATACGTTATTAATTTATTTATTTAATGAAAGAAACTTTAATGTATCGTTTACTTATATTAACTAGGTAAGTAAGGTACTTCAGCGAAAGTTCTATACATTGGGTTGCTTGTGTAATTCGTTCAACTGAAACAATTCTGTGTTAGTATAGAATTTAACAAATATCATAAAACCTTTACATAAGTATATATTAATCATGCCTAAGTTGCAAATTACAAGTACTCCTTGTCAAAACTTACACGACGATCAGTAACTATAAATCTTAGTTCATGCCCTACATTGGTATACCGCTATAAATATTCATAGACGTCTTTTGATCTTTGAATATTCTCGATATAGTTTCCCGACGTGCCATCGGTTAGTAGCTAATACATAACTTCTATACACGCGACTGCCATTTAAAAATAACCAGCTGCCTCCTTATATAACACTAATTTCCTCGTTGCCTCATAGGCGTGTTAAAAAAACGTTGGCACGATGATCTCAGGTAATCTGCGAGCGCGCCAGACGCGGGAACACATTTATCAGAGTAGTTCGTACGCAAATTAGCTGATAAAACCGCTACTGGCTACACTCAAGTGGAACACGTCAGGTGCGCTCAATGTTCGACTCCGCAGGCGGCACACGTCTATCGGGCACAGTCATTGCGGTAGGATCGCGTATGTTTTCGGCAATGTAAAACCGATCGCGTCCCAGCGGATATTATCAAACACGCTGATGTGTAAATTAAAGTCGGGCTCTCGGTCCAGTGCCGGCTCCGATCGGGTCGCGGGAGGATGTTGCCGATAGAACAATTGTCACTAAGTGTCCAACGACACCTAGGCTTGGCCAACGGCAGTCATGATTCCAAGTGGACCATCGCAGAGTCACATCTTGCCGGTCGAGGCCTCTTCGCAACGACTGATATCTCATCTGGTGAAGTGCTGTTCGTTGATCATCCCCTGATCTATGGTCCACGGTCTGGAGCTCACATTCCACGAGGCTGCACAGTATGCTACACATTAACCACTGACAATTTTTTCAAATGCCACAAATGCTCGCTGTTACTATGCTCGGAGGAGTGTCAAAACAACAGCGTTCATTACGACGACTGTACAATAATATCCGGTTGGCGCAATAAAGTGCCCATAGAGGATGTTAACGATAAGTTGTTGTCGCGTGCGTTAACAGCTATAAGAGCGCTATTACTTAGTGAAGATCAAAAACAATTTATGACTTCCCTTCAGGCACATGTGCTACCGCAACATGGCACGGAAGTTAAAGATTTACAACAGTACTTTGAGATACCAATAGAGGATGTACAGCTCATGATTCTAACCTCCTGCATACTAGATGCCAATGCTTTTCAAATGGCTACACTTTACGGTAAAAAGGAAATGGGCAAACGAGGCCTTTATCCAGTTTCATCGTTGATGAACCACAACTGTGTACCAAATACAAGGTACAGTTATAACAGCGACTTACAGATGATCGTAAAAGCTGTGAAACCTATACCGATGGGGTCTGAAATATTTACGTGTTATACAGGACTTTTATGGGGAACACCGGCTCGTCGTATTCACCTTCATAAAACTAAACATTTTTTGTGTAAATGTGAACGATGTGCAGATCCAACTGAACGGGGTACGCTTTTGGCAGCTCTTAAGTGTTTTTCGTCACAGTGCCCCGGCTCCTTGTTACCTATAGAGCCTTTGAATTCCTCGTCAGCGTGGCGGTGCTTACAGTGTGGTATGAGAGTGCCTTCAGATAGCATTCGTACTTTACAAGGTGCACTAGGCGGTCTTATGGGCTCGTTAGATTTCAAAAATGTAACCGAACTTGAGAACTTTTTTCTTGCCCGTGTAACAAAATTCATTCCGAAAACAAATCAAATAGTGGTCGATTTGCAATGTCGTTTAATTTGGGAGTTGGGGGAAGTGGAGGGCCTTCGGTGGCACGGTAAGTACACGATAATTAATTCAAATATCTGTACTTGTCACACTAACAATGTCTTCATTCAAGTAATAATTTATAAACATTAGTGAGAAGTAGCTTAATGTAACAGATCGAATAATTTTTTTAAGTTGTAATACGTTGTAATAATTTTTTTAAGTTATATTAATAAATAAATGTATGAAACTATCCGGTTACACCATCTTTAATTATGATAATTGGAAAATAGTAATTTTTATACTGGCACAATTAGTTACCAAACAATTTCACACCTCTTCAGCGCAACTCTTTATAAATATACACTCATTTATACACAGCATGGAGCGGTACTAACTATACTATTCGACGCTTTGTCATTGTCAGGAAGAATTTGCGACGAGGCAAATCATACATTAATAGTTTGTATATTCTGATTAAATGTGTCATCAAAGCGTTATCATTACAAATGACAAATTTATTTACAGTTCCTGTGATTCAATCATCAATAAACAACTGTGTTTTTTAATGAAATATCCAACAGTTTATCAAAAGAAAAGGTTATGCGTTCGTCTGTATGTTTGTTTAAACTAATTTTTTTATATATTGTTAACAGATGAAACTTACTGTATATACAAAAAAAATACTATTTGAATTGACATGGTTAATTTATGTGTGTGTCACATTTTTGTGTTGTAAACTTATTTATTTAAACATAATTATGTCAATCATAGCGAAAAGTGGATGTTCTCATGTGATATTATAAATGGATGTTGTATAATTGTTTTTTGCGCTTGCGCCGAGATTTGTATTTATTACAGTAGTCACATTGAGTCAAAGCGATCGCGTATTCACTGAGCTATCGCGACAACTTTTTATTTCCTCATAGGATGTACGACTATGTAATAAGAATTCATTTATAGTTATGTTCTTTTATACTTCAGTTATAAGGAAGTCACAATTGCAAACACAGCGCAATGACTATATACTACATGCACAACTGACACTTCCTAAACCATAATTTTTCGTAATTGATAATTAGTGTTGTATGAAGCGGACTGCGCACAATTTGATGACAAAATTGTGATATCACGCTTGAATGGTTACGCAAAATGAACGATAAGAGATAGCTTATGTTTTCAGAAACAATCCAAAACTGTGCGATATTAGTTTTTAGTATTAGTTTGACTACCTACGTAGCTTAGTACTATGGGCCAGCGCTTTAAAAACCAAAAGTGCATTTAAATACTACGGATAATCAACAACGATAATGGAAAGGTGATCAACCCGATTGCTTGTAAAGTAATATTATCCTTACGTAAAATATGCATGTTAAAGTATGATATGAGCATTATTATTATGCGGTCTCCCCGGAATAAAAAAAGAATAACTGAAGCACCTACTTTTGCGCGTTATGTTTATAAAAGTCACTGTTAGCTACTACTATGCGTCTTTTTTTTTTAAATTTAGTCAGGAAATGAATGTAGAACTTAACAAGCGAATGTTCTAAAAATCTTCTTCGCGTACCGTATTGTTACCAATTAGATAACCATAAACATAACCTTTTCAGTAAACGACTCTGCATAAAATCTGTAAATTTACTGAACCAAAAATAAAACCCAATAATTTTATAAAAAAACCTTATCCATGGTAGAGATGAGCGATGATGAAGTTTATAATAAAAAGAGTTGGTTGCTTCTATGTCTAGTCAAAACAATAAATATATTGTAAAATAATTTGATATTCCAGTTTATATTTAAAGCTCTAAATAGGACAGTTCGTGGCTATTAGCGTATTGATTTGCTCTATTTTAACAAGGATGACATTATGCAGACTCTGACAGTGTCTACTTATATCTGAGCTAATTCGTTACAAATAATATTAGACTTGCTTTATCTTTTCAACCGTCTTTCTACAAATGGGTGGGATTCAAGGGGGACAACGTAAGTCTGCCATAACTACTCATTACTAACCTAAAACAAACCAAAAAAAAATATGTAGATAATAATTTCAATGAAGTTTTAATAACAAATTTGTCATACTTTTTGTCGCTCATGCCAATGCCATACATTATAAATAATATCCATGGTCCCGAAGCGAAGGTGTTATTCAAAATGTCTATAAAGTAATTGAACGCGATAAAATAAAAACTATTGCATTATTTTGCATAAATCAGCTATGATCTTTTTTGATTTCGGGAAGTGCATAACTAACGTCTCGCACCGAGTAAAATCACTTCGTTGTTCTTTCCTTGCGCGTGAAATGACGCATGAACACTATAGCAATCTTCGGTGTCCCACCAGAAGTTTCAGGTCTATGACCTACTCTACTTCTGGGCTCGTTGGAATCAGGAATACAAATCAATATTGAAATCTATGTCGTGTTTGTTTGTATTGGAAAAAGAGACCCAGCACCTTGCGGCGGCCGCGGTACAAGAAACCGCCGCATTCGGGAAATGGGAGAAAGAGAGATCGAAGACCGCGACTTAGCAGAGCTACACCTCAGATGATGTTTATGATATGATGATGAGTGGTTAAGGAGAAAGGCTCACTTGGGTATATTGTAATCTCTCTTCCTTCCACGGTCCAAATAGGGTTAGCGGAAGCGCTGTTACCCGAGGCCACTGGGACGAAATACGGGCTAGTTCAGACGCGCCCAAGGCTGAAGTAGACCCGAATTAGCCCTGCCTTAGGGAAAACATTCCTATTACCTTATAAACAACTTGCTACCTTAATATGATGCAATAAACAGTTACCCAAATATGCATGATGCAATGAAAAGTAACTAGTAACCAAGTTATTGTTTTAATTTGGTGTAACAAAGATCTCAAATATTTTTGTTCGAAGACTTATAGCCAACAAATTGCATGCAAAAGAGTTCGTTTGTCTGAGGTACCAAAAACATTAAAATATTTCAGACTTATGATCGAAACTAGCCCATAAAAGAGAAACAAGCAAGTTAAAGAAAAAAGTGCCATTTATTACAAAGCACCCATTTTTAAAGTTGCTCTATGGATTATTGTAGCAGACTATTTAAAGAAGGCAAAATTTCTGCGGCTTACTTATTATTAAAAGACTACATATTCACAAAATAAAAAATGGCGTTAAACTCGAACTAAACTATTTATAAGTGTGACTTATTAATACAGTTTAGTTCCCGTTTACGCACTATGGCGGCTATTCAAGAAATTGACCGTGATAGTCGATTAGGGCGTACCTTTCTCACCAAATTTAGCTCCAAGATATTACAATTTCATCTTTGGATCAAATAACACATCTTATGTTGATTACAAGTCATACGACGATTAGTGCTAGGATGGCATATCAAATTGTAAAGTTTGCAATATTTTTTTTAGAATTTGAAGATTAAAATAAGATTGAACAAATTATTTTTGACTCTCTGAGAAACATTGTACAAAAATTATGTTGTTATTTCGCTATATGCCCTTTATTAGAGTACTTGAATGCACTGAATACCTATAGTTTACTTTTCTTATGTATTGTTCTTAATACTTTAGATTGTTCTGTGGTAAATAATAATATATAAAAAGGATTTATCTAAGATAACTGATGATTTTTATATAGGTTAATGTTTCGATGCACTAAAATTGGAAATAGGTAACATTGCAGGAATGTCAAGCGAACAAACGTGTCGGTGCCAAAATTTATAAACGAGTAAAACGCTCTGTACCAAAAATTTGTTTTCTGATTTAGACCCAGCTATAGAGTACTATCACCCAGCTATACCTAGATATCCTTAGGCTATCTAGCTGTAGCTGGTGGATACTACTCGAAAACAAAAACTATTACGTTATTGAATAAATATAAATTCACACAAAGATTTTATCGCCTATTTAAATGTTATTAACTCCTAAAGTCCTTTTATCAAATAACTAAAGTGTAGTATCGCATAAAGAATGCATCATAAAATATTATAATGATTTTTTTTATTTCAGAAATCAGTATTACATTTGTTGAGCAAAAATCGAGTTATAAAATTCTTTATATTGAACATCTTACAAATCTGTATGTTATTAATATAAAATAGAACAAGACGTAAACTAAAGTCTCATAAACCTAAACACACGGTCCGATGCACGCATGTTGCGTCAGAATCTACACGTAAGTTACTTCATGAATCAGATTAGATTTGAATTTTCCAGTCGCTATTTTAAAACCGGGTTATACACATCAACGTGAAGTCTTGAAAGCTAACAGTTAACTCCGAAACGATGGCATTAAAACATGTCGAGCTCTAACGCATTTCAAAACGGAAGTGAAGAAGTAAACAGCATTGCAGCTGTTCAGGTGCTCCTTAAAACAGTAATTGGATGTCAAAACGAACCTGCATGGATTTTACAGAAGTCCAATACTGGAGGCAGAGGATTGTTTGCTTGCAAGAAAATCATAAAAGGAGATTTAATTTTTATGAACGTGCCGATTGCCATCGGCCCAAGGAACAATGAAATTAATATAAATCGGTGTGCTTACTGTTATAGAAAAGATAAACATTTGCGAAAGTTGTGAAAAGTGTCATCAAATGTTATGCATTGAAAATTGTTACCCATCACTAAACCCATTTTGCAGAATGCAAATTTATCACTACTAATTGGAAGCCAAAGTCCAGTCCTGTAAACATTTCAGAAACCCTCTGGTGGATCCGTATTTATATACAATTATTTGTTGCTGCAAACGTACACAAACACTTACTGTTCAATTTACAACACGGCAGCCCAAGTATGTTTAAAGATTTGGAACATCTCCTTAGATGTTTTGTTATACCAGACGAGCATGTTGAATTTATGAAAAGCATGAACTCGATTCTTAAAATAAACTCTTACAGAATTCCATCGAGCCCTAGTGAAAAAAGGATAAATTTACGTGGTTTATATCCGTTAGCAGCTTTTCTGAACCACAGCTGCGTGCCTAACACCAGAAACCTTTTCAAAAGACAAAACGATGATGGTTTACGCATCACGGGATATCGAGAAAGGGGAGGAGATATTTAGTTGTTACACAAACATGCTATGGTGCACTCAAGTAAGACGATGTCAACTGTATAACTCAAAAAGTTTTTGGTGCCAATGCCATAGGTGTAAAGATCCTTCGGAAATGGGAACAAAATTATCAGCATTACATTGCTTTCAACCGGATTGTTCCGGGGGCATTTTACCAAATGAACCATTAAATCCATCTATAACGTGGTTTGTGATACCTGTAATACAAAAGTTTCTTCCAAACAAATCAATTCTCTGCAGTCTATTATAGGAAGCTTAGTGAAAGTATTACACAAAGAAGAAGAAATAGATCTTGATGGTGTGGTATTGAAAAGATTGAAGTCATTCTTGCCGCAGTCAAGCCACATATTTACGGATTTGTATTTCAGATGGGCTCTCAAACTGGGATACAATGATGGAGCAAAACTAAAGGGTATAATGGAAAAGTTTAAACCATACATGTTGTAAAGCCTAATGTTAACATAACTAACATTAAAGCAAATGGATTATTAAAGAACGATAATGTAAAAAATTATATTGCTAAACTACCGCAATTTAAAGCAATAACCTATAGCAGGTAAGAATTCATTTCCACATGTATGGCATTTATAGATAACCTCCTACTGCAACAGTGAAATTAAAATAACTTTAAATTTACATTAAATAAGGTCGCAGGACAAGATAACAACCCAAAGTAGTGTGGAAAAAGTTTCTCTACCTTTTTCGCTCTAATATTTTTATTACTAAAGTTCGATACAATAGTATAGACAAGCAACCAAGGAATTATATTTTATAACACAAACTATGAACAATTTATAGGCGTTATAAAATAAAACAAGTATAATTTTAACAAAAAATGTAAATGATTTGGATACGATGATTCTGAAGATATCAATCGTTGGTTGTGATCTCCTTAATTCCTCATATAAGCCCCATCATTTCGTCTTTCACCATAGCTTTAGCGTCTTATAACAGAAATATTTTTACGTAATTGCTTATAATGTGGTTCATACTATAAATTATCTGGTTTTAATGTTAGCCAATGGCATTAGATTAAATATTTTACGTATTTAATTATTTAGTAAGCGACAACATTTTATGATACATAGCAATATTAGATTGATTATTGCTATGGTTTTTTTTAGAAGATATACATATACTATAAATAGGTAATGTTTGTAGATTTACTTGACATGTACTATCTCAAATAAATCTACAAACATTACCTAGATAATCTATCAAATGTTATTTTGGAAGGTTAAGCGTTAATCACAATATTGAATAACATTTTTTTCTCTCGATACTGCCATCCGTATTCTGACGCCGTATTTTTAATGAAGCGTTTATTCTAATGTATACATTTTATTAATATGCCTTTAACAACAATTTTTGTTTTCTTAATAATAATAATTTTTATGATAAAAATGACAACCGCAGAGTTTGTTGACGGTTCTTCTCTGGACAGATCAAAAGTTTCAAACCGGAGTAGATTGACGTTCATATTACTCGACAGAGCCGAACGTGCACTTGCAAGTTTTCATTAAGACTAACCCATTGTAACCTAAAATTGTAAATCTGTTAAAAAGCAATTTAAGCGGATCATACTTTGTAGATCAAATCAATAAAGGCTAAGCCAGCGTTTTTAATTTTTTCACGTATGGATAAGATTTTCGAAATCGTGATTATCCTTACGTTTGTTATATAGTATGAACAGGTAAATCAAAGAGGTAACATAAAAAGAAATAATCCCACATTTTGAAATTTTAATAAATATTTTCTAGCATTTATTTTATACCTCTATTTAAAATCTAAAGCATTCGATATAGGTGTTAAATATAAACTATCTACTTAACGCAATCTCATCTCCAGACGTCTTAGGTTTCTAGGACATATTGTGGTTCTATGTATGCCAAGGTTCAAAAACATTGTTTTCTAGTATGCGATACAATATCTTAAAATATGCCCCAGCATTCAAATATTTTGATTTTTTTTTAAATTTATAGCAATGACGTAACTTTTAATGCTTTTATGAGTAATTAATAAAACTGAAGTGATTTTCAATAGATTTTGCCTTAATTGTTTCTACAAACAGTTTTATGAAACTTTATTTGCAATGAGTTATTTTTTTTCTAAATCGAATTTTCAAACGACTTCACAGCAATAAACAACTAGAAAAATATTAACAATTTTATACTTTAACCATAACCCATTTATAATTTTAACATTAACAAAATAGGCGCCGTCTAATTGCACAGAATTACAAAGTACACAAATCAAAATATGCAATCGGGCAGCGTTGTTTGCAGAGCGTGACTGGTTGCGTAAATTAAAAAGACGTCCCGTTTCTAATATATGAATTATGCAGGTATAAATTCTTTCAGTGATTAACCAATTAGTTGCAAGAATTGCGATTTAGGTTACGCTAATCTAAACACACCGGAACAGGATTCGATAACGTTTTTGCGTCCTAATTTCATGATTTGTAAAATGTTTTTTGTCTTAATAATGTTTAATAAGACTACTAGGTAAAAATATTTAAAGCAAGTTGGAGAATTTGACGAGGGCATAAGATTAAATGCTACATATTTCTTCTAGATATTTAATAGCAATTCTACAATTGACGTCAGGAAAAGATAATTGTTTTCATTTGCAATATTAATATCAAATTATAATCAGCGTCCCTTATGAGTTCAAACAAGTTTCCTACACGATCTATTTCCATGTTCCATATATGTATAACCACAATAACAAAGAGTTGTTAACAAAGCAATGAGCTTATTCATAATAATTGGCTCTTGTCTCACACGTGATTATCACATAACGGACGGCATTCATAAAACACTCCAAACGAAAATAGTTCGGCCGCTGCGTTCAAACGACACGAAACTGCGCATTTCCACAAACGTGCAAACACAACATAAAGAGAGGAAAGGAAATTAGCAATGCGCTAGCGAGACCTTGTATAAATATTAAAGACGTTCTACAACGCATTGTTGCTTAAGTGAGCAGTCAGCTCGGGTGCGAGTAGGCCGTCACGTGGAGTGAATAAAATCTGGGGCAATTATAACGATTGGGGCAGTTGTTCGATGATTGTTGACATGGGTGCCGCGGCTAGGAACGCCCGACCACACGTCGTCACCAGATGGATCTGCGTCCCTGTACCGTTAGTAAAGAATGTACATTCGTAATGGACAAACGTTTTCAATACATAAGTTAAAAACTTGACCGTGTTTTTAATGCATTGAAGCAGTTTGAGATCATCTACTGTAGACATTAGTGACGAGTGTGAAGAAATAAGCCAATTGAAATAAGTGATTTGAACATTGTTACACAACACACGCAGCATTTGTCATTTGTCTTGTTTTGATCGTATTTTTCTTGCTGTATTTGTTATTTTTTGTTTACCTTGTTTATTAATTAAGCATGTTGAAAACTCAATAAAAAATTAAACTAGTTAAAATCTAAATAGCTGAAATCCACCCTTCCAAATAATTTCTCTGTTCTATTTTAGCGCCATGTCTAACATTTAAAACGGGCATAATTATGTTTTGTTCAATAATACATCATGACAACTAAATTTCAATTAGAGTTAAGAGCATCCTAATTTTAAGTTATTTTAGTTAAGTAATTTTAATAAGCTTCTACATACAATTCAAATCACCTGACTTAAGAAAATAAAACAGAAGTTTCTATAAAAATGAGTTCCCCATTTATAAACGGTCACGTAGGGATGTACAACTATTGATTATTTTTTACATAAATTAGAAGTATTTACAAAGAACACCATATATAGATTGAAATGACATCAAGTGTCTACTGAAATAATTAAGTGAACGTAACTTAACAACCAACCTTTCAAGGCTACCAGCGTAGTTGTCTTTTGCTCCATTTCTAACGAGCGAGTCGTGTACTAGGTACCCACTTATTGCTACATTTAATAAACTGTAAGAACAATTCTCTGCAACCTTACAGAGCTGTCGGAGTCCCGTCTGGCGCTGAAAGAGAGCCTCTGCCGCGGAATCCTGCGAACGGCGGCGGCGCTGGGCGCGGGCGACGCGCACCTCAGAGGGCTCATGCTATACCACCTGCACGCCGCATTGGCAGAACGCGCCCGCCGATTGCCCGACCTGTATGAAGTGAGTGCAACAAACGCTACCGTATTCCGGTTTAAAGGGCATCGTGTAACGTATAACTACGCTGGCTACAGATCTACCTCCCTTATACCTATCTTCCTTCCCAAGCCATTAAACCGGAAGACATTAGTGTTTACATTACCCCTAACCACTGATTTCCACCGAATATAGTGCAGGTAGTGCGTTAGCACTACTACTATTTTATGATTTTATACACAACATGTTCCGTTGTGTTCGATGTCACATAGCAGGTTAGTAAATTTTGCTGTTGTTCGAAATGAGTCCTAAAATTACTAAAAATTAAATATGTAAGTATAGTAGTTTAGGCAGGTCACCCTTGACATTAAAATAACATGCACAAAATACAAAAATAACATTTTATGTCCTATTATATATCATAGTTATATGTAAAGTTAAGAGACATATATCTTAACTGTAATGAATCTTACAAAAAAGATTTATATGGACACTGGATAGACTTAATAACAAATAGCATAAAATAGAAATTTAATTTTATTATAAACTTTTATCTAAAATAAAAGCAAACCTGGATTTCTAATAAGCAATATGTTTTTGATTGTTTTATTTTAATTTGCATTAAATAAAAAAAAATATTTGGCATGTAGGTAAACGCAGATTTAAGTATTATCTTACTAAGTAATAATATTAATTATAAATTACTCTAGCCTTTATTATTTAACATAGTAAATACCTTTCGCCTTTTTGCATACGTCTATTCGGATTAAGAAATTATATATTAACAGTAAAACTAAAATCCGACACTTGAGTTATATATATATAAATATGATATTTAAGTCCCAAACTGCTAAGTAAGATACATTTAGGATTTTCTTATTCAACCGAACTTTTGGTTTCAGGAGCTGAAATCTGAAATTGAAAGTACTATAGATCAAGCTTATAACATACTACAAGGAGACATATCAGCACCGCCGATTTGGAGTTACGACATCGCTATCTGGGCCCCTGGCTGTGATAAAACTCATGAGGAGAGATTTTTATTCTTGACACATCAGAGAAATTGATTAGCGTACGTTAGTACCTAATTATTATCGCCTTTATTTATTACAATGTGTAACATAGTTTAAATTCAAATGCAATATTTAAGTCATACGCTTTCTTTTTCCTAGTGATATATCTTAATTAAACAAAATGAAGAAAATTAAAAGTCTAAGTTACTTTTTTCTGTTTATTTCTTTTAACCTTTAAAATAATATTATAATATTAACCTATTCCGAACCGGTGGTAGCGTCCTTGACAATCAATAAGCGAGTATTACAATTCTATATTGAAAAAAAGATATTTGAATTTGAATTCAATTTGAATTTAAAGGGTCTGCTTCTAAGCCAACTTCGATAAAGCTTGTGGGATCCTATATGGATCCCACAAACTTGAAACTTCCAGTTTGTAAAGCGATAGTGTAGGCTATATATACCAGAGCCAAATATGACCTAGATTTTACGTAAACAAAGTCTTATATCAATCTGTAATGGTGCCAAAACTAAAAGCGTTTTTATTTATTTCTGTCAAGAAGTAAGTTTAAACCCTTTCAGAACTTAAGGATTAGTTAATACCACTCATATCTTCTTTAATACAAGACATAGGGTACCCACTCTTGGGACTTAATTCATTTAGAAGATACCTGAGCCAACGCATGGATCATCTTACTTTTTCGACAATTGGGTGATCGGCCTAAATTGTGCTCACCTACTAGGAAAAAACTTAAAAAAGTCCTCGCAGGATTTGTCCCATGACCGGTTTCTAAAGCACAAGCCCATACCACTAGGCTACGGGGCAGTACATTTTTTTTAAATTATAAACATTTCTGGTAAATTATAAATTTAAATATAATTGTTAAAGAAACTATGTAAGATATCTTTAAAATAGCAGTCTATATCAGTCCACTACTGGACATAGGCCTTTTTCAATGAACGCCAAAACGGCCGATCCCTTACTACTTGCTGCGAACTTAAACGGCTACTACACTACACCGGTTACTACTATAACTTAAAATGAAATATTAAAATTATATAAGCTGAATATAACTCCAAAGCTGCTGCTTGGGGATAAGACTTTTGTTCTTGTACGGGCATGATTAGGCTCGCAATGTCCTGGGTAATAGATTCAAAGGATTTTACTACCTCGATGATATGTGATACCTAAAGATGCGTCCTTAGCTGAAGTGGATGTGAGGCCAGGATGCCGTTTCGTTGGAACCCAGTGTAAGGGCAAAATTTCAATAAAATTATTTAAAAGCCCGGTGGTAGGTCCCCTTTTTACAGGAGACCGTCAGAGTGGGTACCACCGGCGGTGCCCATTTCTGCCGCGAAGCAGTAGTGTGAAAACACTGCTGTTTTCCGGTTTGAAGGGCACCAGCGTAAAGTAGCCTGGGTATTTACTGGGTAAACGAGACTTAACACCCTATGTCTCACGGTAGGCAGCGCGTTGGCGATACCACTGGTATTTCCAATGTCTCATGCCGTCGTGACCACTTCCCATCAGGTGGCCCGACTGCTCGTCTGCCGCGTACGCCAAAAAAGTCTCTTCGCTTAAAGGCCCTAAGCCATAGTACCACGGCTAGAAGTCAGCTCAACCAAAGCAACATCCAAATCGAAAACTCGGCGTCCGCCCAGCGGATTTTACCTCCGCCTAAAACTGATAGTGCTATAAACCCAGCGTAGTTTGCGGTGGCCTCCATCGAACTTCTCGGTTTCTCGCTTGTTCTACCGGTGGGGCCGCACCTGCGACCTGGTTCTTAAAACTTGTCCAACGATATCTTCGAAGTCGATTTTGTTTCTGATTCTCGGCACCCATCTTGGGAGACTTTTCTCATATTCAAAATTTGTGTCAATATGCGTTGAGTACCTCTATATAAAATGCTCGTTTCTTGGATTAGGTAGATGGTAATTCTTTGATCGCTAAAAACAGTTTTTTTTAATATGGCAGCATATTCTTATTGTTTCTTCTTGATTACTAGCTTCGATGGGCGTCTGCAACCTTTGTTTTCCGTGTACGTTCCCCTACTCAAAATAAGAAGCTCCACTTTGCGACAATTCTTTATTTTAGTGACAATTATGACAGAGCAGTCTCTTCTCATGTCGCCTTTGAGCCGCAGTAAATCTCTTGCGTTGTTAAATTTATAACAGTGGTTTTAATGACAAGGTCGCACTTGGGTTTTCTCTTTTTCGAGAACATTTTGCCACATAGCAAAACAAATAACTATCTTCAGAAAAAGTAAAGAGACTAGAAGATTTTTTATTAACACAACAAATATCTGAGCTATACTTTCCAGTATTATTTGTATTTATTTTTGGTTACCAAGGAGTATATATTTTGTTCTCACTACTATTTGTTCCTCTCGTCTTTCTAGAAGAATCATCAATTTCTTTGTCAAACTTGGAATGTTTGTCTGAACTAAAATCGACTGATCTGAGCAATTTTGATATATTTTAAAATTGAAAACACTTGAAACCAGTTTCGGTTTCGGCAAAAGTTTCACTAATTTGGCCGAAACCGAAACTGCGGCCGAAACTTGATTTTTGGCCGAAACTCGGCTCGAAACCGAAACCGAAACCGAAAGTTCGGTCGGACACTAGTAATTACCTTTCGCCTTTTGCATACGTCTATTCGGATTAAGAAATTATATATTAACAGTAAAACTAAAATCCGACACTTGAGTTATATATATATAAATATGATAATTAAGTCCCAAACTGCTAAGTAAGATACATTTAGGATTTTCTTATTCAACCGAACTTTTGGTTTCAGGAGCTGAAATCTGAAATTGAAAGTACTATAGATCAAGCTTATAACATACTACAAGGAGACATATCAGCACCGCCGGATTTGGAGTTACGACATCGCTATCTGGGCCCCGGCTGTGATAAAAGTCATGAGGAGAGATTTTTTATTCTTGACACATCAGAAAAAATTGATTAGCGTACGTTAGCACCTAATTATTATCGCCTTTATTTATTACAATGTGTAACATAGTTTAAATTCAAATGCAATATTTAAATCATACGCTTTCTTTTTCCTAGTGATATATCTTAATTAAACAAAATGAAGAAAATTAAAAGTCTAAGTTACTATTTTCTGTTTATTTCTTTTAACCTTTATAATATTATTATAATATTAACCTATTCCGAACCGGTGGTAGCGTCCTTGACAATCAATAAGCGAGTGTTACACTTCTTTATTGAAAAAAGAATTTGAATTTGAATTCAATTTGAATTTAAAGGGTCTTTCAAGCCAACTTCGATAAAGCTTGGGATCCTATTGGATCCCACAAACTAAAACTTCAGTTTGTAAAGCGATAGTGTAGGCTATATATCAGAGCCAAATATGACCTAGATTTTACGTAAACAAGTCTTATATCAATCTGTAATGGGCAAAACTAAAGCGTTTTTATTTATTTCTGTCAAAAGTAAGTTTAAACCCTTTCAGAACTTAAGGATTAGTTAATACCACTCATATCTTCTTTAATACAAGACATAGGGTACCCACTCTTGGGACTTAATTCATTTGGAAGATACCTGAGCCAACGCATGGATCATCTTACTTTTTCGACAATTGGGTGATCGGCCCAAATTGTGCTCACCAACTAGGAAATAACTTAAAAAAGTAGTTTAGTCCTCGCAGGATTCTAACCCATGACCGGTTTCTAAAGCACAAGCCCATACCACTAGGCTACGGGGCAGTACATTTTTTTAATTATAAACATTTTTGGTAAATTATAAATTTAAATATTATTGTTAAAGAAACTATGTAAGATATCTTCAAAATAGCAGTCTATATCAGTCACTACTGGACATAGGCCTTTTTCAATGAACGCAAAACGGCGATCACTTACTACTTGCTGGAACTTAAACGCTACTACACTACACCGGTTACTACTATAACTAAAATGAAATATTAAGAATTATATAAGCTGAATATAGACTTTCTCCAAAGCTGCTGCTTGGTAGATAAAGTACTTTGTATCTGTACAGCGCATGAATTGAGGCTCGAATGTTCCTGGGTAATAGATTCAAAGATTTTACTACCTCGATGATATGTGATACCTAAAGATGCGTCCTTAGCTGAAGTGGATGTGAGGCCAGGATGCCGTTTCGTTGGAACCCAGTGTAAGGGCAAAATTTCAATAAAATTATTTAAAGCCCGGTGGTAGGTCCCCTATGTCTCACGGTAGGCAGCGCGTTGGCGATACCACTGGTATTTCCAATGTCTATGGCCGTCGGTGACCACTTCCCATCAGGTGGCCCGACTGCTCGTCTGCCTGCGTACGCCAAAAAAAAAAAAAGTCTCTTCTCCTTGAAGGCCTAAGCCATAGTACCACGGCTAGAAGTCGGCTCAACCAAAGCTCACATCCAAATCGAAAACTCGGCGTCCGCCCAGCGGATTTTACTCTCCGCCTAAAAACTGATAGTGCGTAGTTTGCGGTGGCCCTCCTATCGTACTTCTCGGTTCTCGCTTTGTTCTACCGGTGGGGCTCAGCACCTGCGACCTGGTCATCCACGGGAAAGCTAAAAGGGAGGATCCTCCTCCTTGCCCAGCCTAAAGAGAAAGGCAGGCCGAGGAAAAGGGTTTTCCAAGCTGGCTACATAAGCCAGCTTTGGATGCCCCCTGCACGGTGTGGAGGACGGGTTGAAGGTGGTAGGCGCACCGTTCTCCCGTGTGTCCTCCGCAACCAAGGTAGAATCACGAGGGATGAAAAGTGTCGCTAGTTCGAAGGCCGAGATCCCCTCCCTACGTGAATCGAATCGAGCCTCAGCGTTTATGTGGCATAGAGGGGCCGTAGGAGAAAGGGACATTCGGCATGGTGTCCTCGATCTTTCGAAGGTCGCGTTAGTTTCGATGCGCCCGAAGGTGCAGATGGCCTTAGGGCCGAGATGGGGCTGCTTAGGCGGCCAAAGCTGGTAGGTTAGCAGGAGACTGCGACTCATCTCTAACGCGCCAGCGCCAGCAACACAATGTTCCTTGAATTGTGTTACAGAAAATAAAAACAGTGTTGCGTTTAGACGGTGCGAGTCCGACATAACCCTGCATGCCCTGGATTTCACCATGTAATAAATAGAATGCGGTGGCTTGACGAAGGACTGTTTCGGTGGTGTCAACGGATATTGCCTTGGCTTTCTTACCTGCTCAGAGTATGAACAAAGATAATTCGTTTTATTGAGTGGCTACCGACTGGCAGCATGTCAGGTGGGGGGGCTACCTATAACATACTCAAAAGAAAAGCATTTCATGAATAAAGGCGGAAAACGAGGCACAATAAAATGGCATCAAGTATACGACCCGTGTATCCCCACATACCATAAAGACCGTATGTTCCGATTAAAAACAGTAGTCACACATCTGCCGCTCTTAGCGACGGGTAATACTAAAACTGATTTTTTAACGGAAGTAAAAGGTTATAAATTGGGCAAGTTGTATATACGTTTGTGTATTTACTTGAGACAAAGTAGTACATAATTAGGCCATAAAATAATAAGTTATTAAAAAATAACCTACAGTCGGTAACTTTTGTACAATTTTAAAAAGTCTTATTTTTAAGTGGCAAATTGCTAATGCGACTGCTGTATATCGGTCTGAATTGCAGGAGCTTTTGAACACAGCCACGCAAGAAAAGATTGCAAAATTCTTCAAACCATTGCCGAAGCCTTAAGATAATTAATTAAATTGTTAAAAAAACTTCAATTAATTAATGTTTTTAAGTATTTGTTTTTTTTTTTGTCACCTAGGAACGTATCCTCTACAATCCCATATAAATTACCATTCCGTATTCACGGTTTCTGATACCCGGGAATAAAGAGCTTTTACTGTACTAGTGTCATCATTATCCCCAACAATAAAGTATAACTTTTCAGGCTTTGAAATTATTATAGCCTTAATTTCTTTATTACTAGAGCGGAGTAAAAAGGATCGAAGGGTTGTGTTTTTTATATACAATCTAGTCCTTTTTTTTAATTAACTTCATTATTTAATAAGCTGTTTAACACCCACTATCAGCAATATGAGCATAATCTAAATCTGTTATCGTTCAACCCATTCCACTCACCTTCACTCCCAATCAAATGTCATAGGAAGATCAAGAAAGAAATAAGTTTTTTACTTTGTTCGGACAAAATCCTTGTTATCCTTGATACATATAAAATAAAATAAATAAGATATACAGAATAAAATAACCAAGTTATCAACAGTTATAAACTCGACACGAGTCAAAACATTGAATTCTCTGAAAAATAATCGCTTATCAATATACTCGCGATAAGATGAAATATTAATCTTAGATTTTTTATAAATGTGGTTACTTCATTTACGTTATAATATAAGGGTAAAATTATTAAATCTACATAAATTCTTTGATTTCAAAATGTCAAGCACTCAAGCATTACTACTTTCTTCTTCCAATTGCCATGGGTATTCTATGTTGGAGTTTGCTAAGAGTGATATTTGCAGTCTTCTTAATAAGTAAGTAAAATTTTTATTGTGCCTATTTTATATAACAAAGTCACATTGCTGTATATTTTAGAAATCTGTATTTTCCGAAAAATAACCTTTAGTTACCAGATGTTATGTTTCAGGAATAACATAAATGAATTAATCTTTGTGCCTTACGCACAAAATAACTTTGACGAATATACAAAAAAAATAAAAGATGTTATTGACCCCTGGGGCTTTACAGTGAAAGGCTTACATACATACCCAGAACCATCTCAAGCTGTTAGCAACGCTAAAGCCATTTTTATTGGTGGTGGTAATACATTTCTACTACTTGAAAGATTGTATTCAGAGAATTTAGTTAATCTAATTAGAGAGAGAGTTTGCAGTGGTAAGTTAGTATACATAGGTAGCAGTGCTGGTACTAATGTAGCAACCAAGAGTATTCATACCACAAATGATATGCCTATTGCATACCCTCCATCTTTCAATGCTATTGCATTAGTGCCTTTTAATATTAACCCACATTATATTGACTACAATGAAAATACAACTCATAAGGGTGAAACACGAGATCAGAGAATCAATGAATATATGGACATGCCATATGCCAAAACAGTTTTAGGGTTAAGAGAAGGTGCTATTTTATATATTGATGGTAACTTATTAACACTAAAAGGTGTTGCAGGAGCAGTTTTATTCAAAAAGTAAGTAAAATTTGAGTAAGTACTTACTAAAGTTACTTGTAAACATTTTGCTAACATTATTCTTTTTTTAGGGGAGAAAGAAAAACAGAGTTTGGAGTGGGTGAAAATGTATCATTTTTATTGGAAGAATAAAGTTTATTAAATAATTAATGTATCTTTTTTAAGCATTTTTATATTTTATTTGGAATAACAGAAAAAATAAAATATATGTTCAAATTACAACATGGAACATGTTTCTTTCTTACAAACATCATATTACTGCTATTAAGAGACATTCCTAAAAACAAAAAATTACATTATTGTTTTAAATACAAGCTGATATTTCAACAATGGAATATTCACCATTACTCAAGTTCATTGTATCACCACACAAGTCACCAAAATGCACTACAGCACAGTATTTGTCACATTAAAAAAGTTTAAAATAGAATTCATCTCTGATTGATAACAAAAAGTTCATTAAACTGCCGTTTATGTTCTATGAACACCAAATTGCAGTTTTACTGTTGTGTATTTAGTTTCTGTCAGCCACTGATTGGTTCCTGCATTAGCAAAGCTTTTGCAGCATGAAATAATGAAGGTTGTGGTGCGATACGTGATTGTCCAGTGCGTTCTGCTATAGGCAGATGGCACAAGTATCTACGTAAAGCTAAGTCACGCCTCGCACTCAATCCACGAGTAATTTCACAGCCAGTACCGAAGAGAACTGCTCTCTGACGTTTTCTTTTTTCCATAGCCACCTTTAAAAGGAAGTACCACTTAAACAATTAAATAAAACAAAATATTGAAAATGTATTCTTAAAGCATCTTGATCAATAGGGAACATTAGCTTATAATGCAAATAGGTATTTTCTTTTACATGGCTCTGTTCGTGTTATTGTTAAAGTTTTGGGATTGATTTTGGGGTCAAAAGTAGTCTGTTACTCATGAATAATATAGCTTTCTAGTAGTAAAAGAATATTTCAAATCGGTTCAGTAGTCCCTGAGCCTATTCAAAACATACAAACAAGTTTTTTCTCTTCTTAATATGAGTATAGACAAACCTGTATTGATGCAACTGGGTGTATGGATTCTACATCTGGTACATCAATTTCTCTTTCCTTCTTTTCACAATCACCATTCTGGACCACTGCTTTTTCTTCACTACCATTTGCTGCATCTTTCTCATCCTCTGTGGTAAGAGTTTCTGCATTTTTTCTTAAAATGCTTTGTACCGTTTCTTTGCCAGCCATTTCTATAGATAATCCAAGACGGGCCAAAACTCTTTCTGGTCGCCATCTGTCACGAGCACCGCCGGTAGAAGGCACTTGTTCTCTACGCCGAGCATCAGCAACCAAACTAGCCCAGTCCACTCCTAATGCATCACCCAATCCAGCTAAAATAGGCAAACACAATTCAATTTTCATACCTGATAAATATTTTATACTCATAAATTAAATTACTTCATTACAATAAAACAACTTGCCATAAGGTGCCATGGAGTTAAAAACTAGTCCAATTTATAATTAATAGAAATAAAATTTTCAGTCAGGTCAGTTAAATAAAATTTTCCATTAAGGAAACAAAAAAAAATATTTTTCAGAGTTATAGTAATCTACCTCTAGTCCTTTCTTCTTCAAGTTCTCCATCTGATATCTCTTCAAAATCTAAATTAGCCACATCCTCATCGTCTTTACCTTCTTGTGATTCTTTCTCCTCACCAGCTCCGCTAGTGTCCTAAAAGAAATATATATCATTGATTACTTGTTTTATTTAATGCTATATTTAATAGATAAATGAAAATACATTCACCTGTGTTGATTCTTTCTCTGAAACATCTGGTTTAGATGTAGCTTCATCATTTGTTTGTTCTACCTGACTATCTTCATCCACATTTTGATCAATCATCTAAAAAGAATTTAATCAGATGTAACAAACAAAGTTATTAAATTCTAATTTATCTCTAAGATTTGTTTTCATAAACAGAATGCATATGCTGGTTACATTAAATATCAATTTCCATTAAACCTTAAGCGGTAAAAAATGGGTGAGTATTTAAAACTAATTTGTGATGTAAATAATTTTGTAACATATAGTTATTAACAGTATACTAGCCAGTCTGTTAATGCCTTATACATTTTCATGTTATATGCATTACATTTAAGTCAATAGCACTCATTTAAGTTGTTGTTACCCTAACATCAAATTTGCTCTGGTAAATTTTTGAGAAGGTATATACATTATTTCATGCCCTAGCCATAATAAAATACAACTTGTTATATGTTGAGAATACTGAAATATATTACTTTATACATTTTTCTTATATCTGGCATGTAAATTGTACAAAAACAATGATGGTTTAGTTAAATGAAACAAACCTTGAATTGCCAACCATTCAATGTTACAAGAACTTACATGGGTGGTAATGTGATCAAAAGTAGATTTAATGTTTAGTTATCATTTTGACTTACATCTTCCCTCTCTAAAATATCATCTGGATCATCACTTATTTCACTTAAATCATCTGGCACCGGTTTATCTTCAGTGTCTACTTCTTCTGTAGCAGTAGCTGTAGGAGCTGGCTGACTTGATGCTGGTGTTTCTTTAGCCACTGGTTCTGGCTCGTTTCTAGGACCACGACGTTTGCTATTGTCATTTCTACCGAGATCCATACGCATTCCACGATTATAATCGTCTAAAAAAAAATCACCGTATTATATGAAAATATTCTACCTTTTTCTGCATATATTAAGGCAAATATTATGATCCCACCATGTATACGACCACGGTGGGGGCCAGAAGGATGTCCGCGATGGTGCCAGCTCTCCATGTCGGCATCTTTGTCACCCCAATCAGGCATCTAAAATGATACAGTGAATTATCTCTTAAATAGTTATTTCATCTTGTATCAATAAAATTATGACTATTACAATAATATGATATGATTGTGCATACCAAAGTGAGGATAAGGACAGCCAAGGAATATGTGTGAAAGGATAGGGCAACAATATTTTCGTTTGCGGTAATCAATAGGCTCATACTGGTACAGTTTTTGGTAGAAATCTTTGCCTACGAAAGAGAACATGGAGATAAACAAAATATATTAACTTCAAGCAAAAAAACACATTAAAACATACTTGCGGGTCGTGCAGCGGCCAATGTCTTTCCCTTCCCCAATCTCCCGCACCGCGATACTCTTCGGCATCCCAGTCTTTATGAGGGTGTATATAAGCTCGATCGCGATCTAAGGAATCAGACCTGCCTTCCCAAGAATGGTCACGATGCGGCCGACGATCATCATAGCCTGCAGATGACAATAATATTTTTACCTATATATATATATATATCTATATATATATATATATATCAATAATGAAAATCGCATATCAATGTTATTTTCACAACAATGGTGTTAACATTGATAGAAAAATTCTCGTAAATAGTCTCAAAGTCAAACGTTAATCACCGCCTAACGGATATGTGGAAGGTATGTTTTGGCGCTATAATAATATCGGATATTATGAACATAATATTACATACATTTTTGGCTCTGATTTGAAACTACATAAAATAAACTATTACAAAAATAACTTACCCATGTCTACACGGTGATCAGCCAATGGTTCGCCGTACATTCTATCCTCATCCTCCGGATATACTCGAGGAGGTCCAGCCATATCATAACTGGGATCATAGTGTCTTTCTCTTCCTTGTATATAGCTAGGTGACCGATCGTCATCTCTAGGTCCACCATCAAAGCGATCGTCTATTCTATCGTAATGTTCCATATTATGACCGTGATCGTATTGACGATCCATCCCCATATCATAATCGCCAGGTTCTCTTTCAAGGCTATCTAATCGATCCCTCTTTATAGACCGATCTCTTTCCAACCTGTCCTGTTTCCTACCACCTCTATCAGAATGAGTGTCTTGACGGTCTTTGGAAGTTGTTGAATTTTTGTCACTTTCTAAATTTCTATTGGAGATAGCAGCAAGAGCAGCCAGACGTTCTTCTGGTCGCGGTAGTAGCCTCTCCATTGGTTTATTCGGTTTTTCTAAGCCCTTATCTGCGCCACCCCTACCACCTAGGCCCCGTTCACGACCTCGCCGTTTATTATCATCCCTTTTGACATCTTTATTTCTGTCTCTTCCTCTATCTTTCCTATCATGCCTATCTTTTTCGTCGTGTTTATCTTTTCTACGTTCTAATGATCGGTCTTTGTGATCACGAGTTCTATCTCTTTCTCTACTCAAAGATCGCTTTCTATGTCTCTCAGAACTGCCATCCCTCCTGATCTGTTTCTTTGGCGAAACAGGTCTACTTCTTTCGGAGCTTTCTTTTCGCCTCGGATCTTTCGGATTAGAGCCATGTCGTCGAGGTGATCGAGATCTGGCCTTCTTAGGAGACCTACTTCTCGCTCTCGTTCGATCTCTTTCTTTCTCTCGCTCTTTTTCCCTGTCCTTATCCCTATCTTTTTCTTTGTTTCGGTCCCTGTCTTTGTCCCGATCTCTATTTGAATGAGGCGAAACAGTTCTATTTCTTTCTCTTCTTTGAGGTGACTTTGTATGCTTTGTAGTGCTTTTAGTGACAAGGTTTTTGGATGTTATTGGTGGAGTACCCCCAGATTTCTTCCCAGGAGATAAAGATTTTTTGCCAAGTGCTGCCTTTGTAAGAGTTTTCTTTTTATTTACATCATTTTCTTTAATACTCTTTCGTCTTTTTTAAGGGGTGGTTTTTTTGATTCGCTTTTATCCCTTTTCAATGTGTCAGTTTTGAGTAATTTCTTTTTAGATGGTGCATCACCATCAGATGAAGAACTGGAATTTCTCTTCAGTTTACCCTTCTTAATTTTTCGTTTCGCATCTCTAAAATAAAACATTTTGAAAACTTATTATTCTAATTTAGATTTAAGGTATTGTATCTTATGTTAGTAGTCTAGCAGTATGGGCAACAGTAAATGTAAAAATATTTTTTTCATTCCTTGATTTGAGTGAAACTTTGATAAAAATTCAACCGGCAATAAGAAACTAAGAGGGACTTTTTTTATAATGGTTAAAGCCTCCAATGAAACTACCATAATGATGATTTGCTGATGGTGTCATCAGCCAAAAGAAGGTGGGTCACATATTTTCCATTAATGCTTATGGGTCATCCTTTGGAAACCCTAAGTACAAAAACACTTTCCAATGTAACAATTAAGAGTGTCAATAATATAATGTCACCCTGTCTTACACCCTTTACAATTGGATGGACTTCATTCCATTGGATTGTAATTGTTTGGATATTGTAACTTTACTGTATTAACACCTTAATATACCAACTAATCAACTTGGCTTACTGTAGGGACCGCAGCATAGCCAATGCAAATTCAGATTTGCAGGTTAGAAGAGCAATCAGCTTGTAGGAGGCTTTCATCACTGCACTGCATTACCTAAATTCTGCACACATTAAGTTGATTCGGAATCCAAAAAAACTCTTAGACATACGTCTGAAATACCTTTGGAGTTGTGCTGGATAAGCATTGCTCATGAAATAAGATGGGATGGCAACCTGTGCAAATGTGTGGGAAGTTGCAGGTTGCAGGCGGCTCTTGGCAACTTACAGGAGGCCTATGCAGCAGCCGTAAGCTCATATTGGTTGATAAGATAATCAACATACAATAAAATATAGAAAGCATGCTTTATGTCCCAAGACACTTGAGAGAAATTTCTTCCTTAATGACAGCTGATTTTTTTTTATTTGAGGTTAAACAACATTTATGTATAATCCTAGAGTTAAGAAAATAATTTACAGGCAATTATACCAAAAGTTTAGATTCAATATTATAGAAATACATTGATTAGAATAGAAGTTTAAATGAAACAAATTAAATTTGGAACTAATCATTATTCATTAAACCTAAGAGAAAAAAAACAAAAAGGTCAATTAAATTAGAAATCTTAGGAGTATATGTTTTATTCACAGGTCTGATCTATAAGTGCTTAATCTATCAATAAAATCAAAATTACACTTAATTTAGACCATCCTACCAACATTACACAAATAGGTATATTCTAATACAATGCAAATTCAATATACAGGCTTTTTATGATAGCAGTAATATTCATCATCATTTATCAGGCTGTTATAGTCCACTGCTGGTCATAGGCCTCCCTTAATACACCCGATGCATTAGGGAGTTTTGGACCATACCCCACCATGCTGGTCCAATACAGGTTAGTAGGTGGCCCATCCGATGCATGGATCATCTTACTTTTCAGACAATTGGGTGATCAGCATGCCCTAACCACCTAGGAGTCCCCGCTGGATTCAAACCCATAACCTCTGCTTTCTAAAGCACACGCCCATACCACTAGGCTACGGAGGCAGTTAGGTATATAGGCATTAATATTATCCTTATTTTATTTCTTCTACTATAATAGTAGTATAATTTAAATGTATTTTTAGCATAAAACATTATTTGAAATGTTTATTACAAATTGCACAGTTTATTTGAAGGTTTTTTATTTTAATATGTTCCTATAATAATAATAATAATAATGTCCTGGCAGCTAATATTTCATAGAGATCAGCCATGGAGGAGACATTACTGTGCATTACCTCTTCCTTCTTTCTTTGTACTCTGTTGGGTCAGATTACATACATAGAACAACATTTAGATTATGTTAATCATAGACATCAAGAAGATTCACTGCCATGTTGAAATTCAACCAAGCTTCTTAAGCACCCAACAACAAGGCTCCTTAAGCACCAAACAAGGCTTAAATGAATAATCATAACAAAATTAAGTCTATATGTATAACCCATAGTGCAAGCTGCATAAGAAAAAACAATAAACATGGTGTCATCATGACAAAGAATGCTTATTCTATATGAAGCTAATTCAAATGAATAATAAATACATTATTTTAAGCTTAAACAAACTCTGTTAAATTTTATCACCTATTTATTGTTGGATAAACTTTTTATCTGAGAGGCATGTATATGCAAGACTGTTGGATTGTCTTAGGGTGTAGATAAGCATTAGGTTTTTTTTGATAATATAAACTTAAGACTATATCAAATAAAACAAAATTTTTCATCTAAGAAATAAATTGCATAAAAATATAAAAGTGTGTTGCATGTTATTAAAAAACATGAAATTTTACCTGCCAGATGAAGAAGACGATGATGTACCATCCGAGGAGGAAGATGAAACACTTGAAGAACTAGAGCTTCTAGACGATGACGAACTGGAGACCATTTTCTTTTTGTCCTTTCGAACATCTTTATTTGAATCCATTTTTAATTGTATTTCTAATTCACGTTGCAATTGCAGCCTTCTTTTCTAATACGTCAGTATCGGCATATTCTAGGTCATTTTGATCCCAATTATCGATTTCTCCTTCGGGACTGCGGCCCGTTCTTACGACGACAGTTGAATGCAATCGACTTTTAGGATCATCCTTCACTACGCGTTTCTGTTCACTGTCTTTGTTCGCAGCTCGTTGCTTTGATGGACTAATTAAAGTATGAGTAGCAGCAAACTTGCAACTTTTACCGTAAGCGCAACTGCCGTGCTGCGACCACTGTCTACAATATTCACTTGTTTTTTTACCACTGCTGTTCGATGTTTTTTTAGTACCGAGACGCTCAAAAACACTAGGTCTATTTGCTAGGTCTTTCGATTTTGGTAATTCCACAGTTATTTTTCTTTTTCCTTGTTTTGACATTATAAAGGAAAAACATTGGTCTTACCAAGTTCACAGTCAATACAAAACAACACGCATTTGGCAAACAGTACAAATTGTTCGAAGGTTTTAACTGTATTAAAGGGTACATATATTATTATAAAAGGAACGCGCTCTACAATACTACTAATTAATTATTTTCATTCATACACGGAGGCTAGGTTAGCATCATTCTAAAAAAAGTTATTCAAAAGTTCGCCATTTTAATTTTGAATGTTCAAGTTTAGTATTATTGTTCTTTAAGAAATCGATGTAATATCGATTATTGACAACTAAAATTACGAAAATTGTATTTATAATGTACTTTCAGGTCGTATTATTTACGGTTCCATTTTTCATCTATTAGTAAGATATTTTAAGAATTAAACATCCATGATAAGTTTTAACATTCCAAACCTACAGGTAATTAGTCATTCTCGACTTAATACCATTAAGATAAACATAAGCAAAACCGACCTCTTATATGCTTATTATATGTATGAGTCTCAATAATTCATAGATAATCATTTATTCAGCCTATGTTGATTTAGGTAAATCTACCAGTGGCAACTAAAATACAACTACCAAATACTAATATAATACCAAACTCGAACCTACATTCCCTGGTTCACTAAGAGCAATCGTCGTTGAGGCTAACAACGTCCTGAAAAATATAAAATAAGGTTACTTGTTTAATATATCTATTTTAACCGCAATACGAAGTGTAACACTAATACTGTCTTCCGATTTGAAGAGCAGCGTAATTAAACGCGCAGGTAAACGAGATTTCATGTCTCAAGGCGGTGAGCGAATTTGTGGTGTCTTGTGCTGCTTTTAATATAGACAAGGCAGGTATCACTTACTACCAGGTAAATTTCCTAATAGTCAAACATATGTGTAATAGCAAAAGTATAAGTGTGACATATACTTTTTTACCATTATTCAGTTTGTAACGTATAGAAGACTAATGTTATAGTTTAAAACTAGTTTTTTTTTTTTAAATTTTATATATTATCACCACATAATTTATTATTAGTAACTATTTAAAATCGCAATAAATCGATTGAACTAAAAAAAATTTTTTATTTAAACCGTTGATGTTTACAGCTTGTGTCTACTCTTAGTGTTACGAAAACCGGGTGCTTGTTTTAATATCTAGGGAAGAACTTAGACCAGCAGATACCTTGTCAGACAAGGTTTACCATAGTCGGCTGTTTAGTTACCACAGCAATGATCGACAAAGTGTGAGACTATAAATAAAAGTTAAAGTTTATAAACAAAGTAATAAATTGACTCATTACAGGGCTCGCATAAAGAATAATACGATTAATGCTTTTATAAAGACTTAAAAAAACACCAATAATTTAATATCATTATTCTATGTGTTTAGGGTACATATGTTCGTATTAATATCAAGAAGTGTAGACGTCCAGTTTGTGTTTATGTGCCCCGATTTAGAGCAAATCCTACTATCCTACTTATATTACAAAAGTGCAAGATTGTGATAGATGTTTGTTCCTCGTTCACTCAAATACTACTTGGTGGAATAAAATGAGATTTTGCGATATGTAAGGACTGTTATATTCAAGATATAATAAAAATTGTCATGTATGAAAAAATTCTGCATCGGCGAGCTTTTGTCACGAACAAAAAAAAACATTTGGTGTTATAAAAATAAAATACCTAATAATTATTATCTCAAATCACAATCACCACGCGGGTGAAACCGCAAGGCAAAGCTGGTACTTAATATATCTGAATCATTTTATCGATTCAGCGAGGCACATATTGTATAGTGTTTAAAAATTCTATTCAATTAGGTGTATTTTTATCGTGTTATAAAACAAAGTGTGGCTGCAATAGTCCTGAACATATAGACGTTATCTTCTACTTTTAAATTTAAATGGGATTTAATGCTGCCACTTGATCTGCTTTATATGTTCTCAGTGTTTATATATATAATATTATATTTATTTTTTACGATAATAAAATAGCCTTAAACTAAGTTCAATATCAGTTCGTTCAGTTAATTGATATTTATAAGTTCTCTTTGATATAACTAAAAATCGATTAATTTGTCTGCTCTGTAGTCTATTCAATCCCTAATTCATGTCATATTCATAAGTCAATGTAACTAATTCGATGAATAAATACAACTTTTTTTCGTAAAATAACCAACTCTTGGTTAATTTTTAACTTTTCACTGATTTCAAAGAGTTAACACAATATAATTAGTAACAAATTAATATTATTACACGAAGCTTTATTTCATAAAATCTAATTATAAGTATCATAACAGTCTTGAAATTAAGGCTTATTTTTATTATAAACCGATCTTTTAACACAAACAATAATGCCTTTACTGGACGGAAAAGAAATTGAAATATTTTTTGTAAGTATATGTTTTGTATATATTGTAAGAAATAATAAAATTTGTAGGTTAGAAGGTGTTTACTTGGGATATAACAAATAGCTATTGCGAAGTTAACAAGATGTAAAATATTTAAACATACTAACTGTTATTTCATACTTATCTAAAATCTCTCTTTTGTCTCCATTTTCGATCTGATGTTGGTTTCTTATTATACTTAATGTATTTTCAGAGTGAAGAAGATTTACCATATGAAGAAGAAATTTTAAGGAACCCCTACTCTGTGAAACATTGGTTAAGATACATTGAGCATAAAAAGGCTGCCCCCAAACATGAAATTAATATGATTTATGAGAGAGCACTAAAGGAGTTACCTGGATCATTTAAACTCTGGTATAACTACCTGAAAATAAGAAGATCACAGATTAGAGGTCGCTGCATTATAGACCCTTGTTACCAAGATGTTAACAACTGTTTTGAGAGGTCATTAGTATTTATGCATAAAATGCCAAGAATTTGGATGGACTACTGTACATTTCTAACAGATCAATGTAAGATTACAACAACTAGAAAAGCATTTGACAGTGCCTTGCGTGCCTTACCTATCACTCAACACCACAGAATTTGGCCACTTTATCTATGCTTCTTAAAAAAGCATGACATACCAGAAACTGCTGTGAGAGTATTCAGAAGGTATTTAAAACTAAGCCCAGAAGATACTGAGGAGTATATTGATTACCTAATTTTAATCAATAAGTTAGATGAAGCTGCTGTAAAACTTGCACAGATAGTGAACAATGAGAATTTCCAATCAAAACATGGTAAATCCAATCATCAACTATGGAATGAGTTATGTGAGCTGATTTCTAAAAATCCAGATAAGATTCATTCCCTAAATGTAGATGCTATAATAAGAGGTGGTCTGAGAAGATACACTGATCAACTAGGTCATTTGTGGAACTCTTTAGCAGATTATTATGTCAGGAGCGGCCTTTTTGAGAGAGCTAGAGATATCTATGAAGAAGCTATTCAAACTGTTACTACAGTAAGAGATTTCACACAAGTGTTTGATGCTTATGCACAATTTGAAGAGCTCAGCTTAAGTAAAAGATGGAGGAAGTTGCAAAAAAGGCAAGTCCTACTGAAGATGATGACATTGATTTAGAGTTAAGATTAGCAAGGTTTGAATACTTAATGGAAAGAAGACTTTTACTCCTCAATTCAGTTCTTTTAAGGCAAAACCCTCACAATGTAGCTGAATGGCATAAGAGAGTAAAATTATATGAAGGAAAACCTCACGAAATTATTGACACTTACACTGAAGCAGTTCAAACAGTCGATCCAAAGTTAGCAGTAGGGAAGCTGTACACATTGTGGGTTGGTTTTGCAAAGTTTTATGAAAGTAACGATCAAATAGAGGATGCTAGACTGATCTTTGAAAAAGCAACACAAGTTAATTATGCTAAAGTTGATGATTTAGCATCAGTGTGGTGTGAATGGGCTGAAATGGAAATAAAACATGAAAATTATGAAGATGCTTTAAAGTTAATGCAAAAAGCTACAGTTCTTCCAAGTAGAAAGGTTGCATACCATGATGACAATGAAACTGTTCAAATGCGTTTATATAAGTCTTTGAAAGTTTGGTCTATGTATGCTGATCTTGAGGAAAGTTTTGGGACCTATAAATCTTGCAAAGCTGTCTATGATCACATCATTGATTTAAAAATAGCAACCCCACAGATAATTATCAATTATGGTCTTTTTCTTGAAGAGCACAATTACTTTGAAGAAGCATTTAGAGCATATGAAAAAGGCATTGCTCTTTTTAAGTGGCCTAATGTATATGACATCTGGAATACTTACTTAACAAAATTCTTAAAAAGGTATGGTGGTACCAAGTTGGAAAGAGCTAGGGACCTGTTTGAGCAATGTTTAGAAAATTGTCCTCAAGAGTTTGCAAAAGCTATATTTCTTCTTTATGCAAAATTAGAAGAAGAGCATGGGTTAGCGAGACATGCAATGGCAGTATATGAACGCGCTACAACAGCTGTTCTTCCAGAACAAATGTTCGAAATGTTTAACATTTATATAAAGAAAGCTGCTGAAATTTATGGAGTGCCGAAAACACGTCAAATATATGAAAAGGCTATTGAAACTCTACCAGAAGAAAAAGCTAGAGAAATGTGCATTAGATTTGCGGAAATGGAAACTAGATTGGGTGAAATTGACCGGGCCCGTGCCATTTACTCCCACTGCAGTCAAATGTGTGATCCAAGAATAACATCAGAGTTTTGGAATACATGGAAAGAGTTTGAAGTAAGGCATGGTAATGAAGATACAATGAGAGAGATGCTTAGAATTAAGAGAAGTGTCCAAGCTACCTATAACACTCAAGTTAATATGATGTCAGCCCAAATGTTAAGTTCTGCTGCTCAAGCAGCTGGAACAATTTCAGATCTGGCACCAGGTATAAAGGATGGAATGAGAATGTTAGAAGCAAAGGCAGCTGAAATGGCTGTGCAAAGTAAGGGAGGTAACATTATGTTTGTTCGTGGTGAAACACAAGGTCTAAAAGAAAGTGGGGATAAAGTTCTTAATCCTGATGAAATTGACATTGATGAAGAGTCGGATAATAGCGGAGATGAAGAAGAGGAGGTTGCACCAGTGCAAAAGAAAGAAATTCCAGCAGCTGTTTTTGGTGGCCTTGTTCCAGAAAAAGATGAATAGGAGAAAATTAATTTTTAATAATAAAGAATTGTTCCTCTTATTGAAACTACAGTTTTTTTTTAATTATAGACAATTACCTATATTTGTAATTTTGTACAAATTGTATGTGGTTGGTTTAGCAAAATAATTGTTATAATGAGTACAAAAGATTATCAGATTACTTGGCAGTATCTGTTGCTTTATTTCTATCTTATACATGTATATAGCTTTCTGATTAATTATTTTTGTTTAAGCATATTTAATATCCAAGCTAGCATTCATACAGCAAACCTGTTCACAAATATATTGAACATTTGTGACTTAATTAATTTATGCAATATATTCTTTCTCATTGTTATCGAATACTACTTTATATTCAAATACATAGGTCATAATTCATACAGGAGTGAGATAAAGTTAACTATCTATAATAGACAGACATATGTATTTTACAAAAAAACAACATTTATATGGCAACTTATAAGTAACAGATACATAGTTATTTATTAACATTATATATGCATGATTATAAATAAGAAGTTGGTGGATTAACAATCTTTAAATGTGTTATTTAAATGCTTAAAAGTACTTCTGTTAATAACTTGAAATAAATGTGTACACTGTATTCATTTTAAATGTTTATTATAGATGAACCATGCTTATTTTTGCCATTATATATATTGTATGGGTTTTTTAGCTACATTTGATGCATAAAATATTTTGAGAGTAAAATACAACATAGCAGCAATTACAATATATTCAAATAACAATTATTAACACAACATGGAGACTAATGTAATTTGTCTGCATTTACCCTTTATATGGGTACATTAATAATATAAGAATATTATTTTTCTTTACCAAAAATATAGAAATTTTTTAATTTAAGACAATCATAATGCATTTACAAAAATAAGCTGACTGCACAAGTAGGCATTAGTAAAACTTTCCAGTGGTTTGCAAATATATGTAATAACATACAAATCAGTAACAAATTAATAATTTACAGTTTAATTTATTTTATTTTTTACACAATATAATCAAATGTTAAAAAAGAAATATTAAAACTATTTGTGTTATGTTACTAAAGCATTTTTAGTTGATGCTTAAATACTTAAATGCAGTATTTGTTGGTATTAGTATAAAAATAAAACAATGAAAATCAATTATGTACATGCACTTTAAATTAAAAAAATATTATACATTTATGCTATCATATCAACTTAAATAACATCCCTTGGTGGTGTAATGAAGTGTAAAGAATTTGAATACATATTTTGCTGTTCAGAATAATTTAAAATGCTTATATCGTTGTGAACACCACCAAACATAATAAGTTCACCATTTCCTTTGACCAATGAATACATAACTAATTCCTCTGGGGCTCCATTCATTTCTCCCAAACGAGGACACAACCAAGATACATAATTCATACAATTTCCATTAAGAACAGAAGAAATATCAAGTACATGCATTGTAAGAGTATTGCGTTTCACTTTTTTAGTTGCAGGTTGCCTATTTTGGTTATCTGGAACTGGAGGATTAGGTTCTAATCTGTTTTCCAAATGCGCAATTTGCCTTTGATTAATGAGATCATTTTCATTAGGTGTATTATTACTTGAAGAATCACATGCAAACGCTGCCATCCTATATTTATTTGCCTCTTGCAGCTGTCTAACTATTTTCATTCCTTTATTCTGAAACAAAATAAATATCTCTTAAATTAAAAAAATATGTTATTTGAAAAATTTACAAATAAAATTTTTATACCTTAATTTTATTTTTTCGTGAGCCCATATCCTTCTTATTTAAATCAACAGAGTTGTTAATATCCATTGTATTCAAAGAAGCACCAGCTATATGATTTGAGTCATCACTAGAATTTTTTATGGACACAGCAACATTGTCAAGCTCATTACTTGGTCCGGCTATAGGCTCGTTTATCACATTAATAGGAGCTTGTCTATTTACCGGCTGCCTAGGCAGCACTCCGCGCCTGCCATTTATATTTTGATCTCTGTCCAAAGGTCTCTGTAAACACTGCTCTATTCTTACTGAAACTGGAGCATTCTCTGGCCTACTTAAGGCTGAAAGACGTACTGCTGAAGTTACCAATGGTTTAGCACCATTCCAACCATGCCTACTTCTACTAAGACTAACCACTTTATCACCAACTCTGCAAGCAGGATTACACCATATATTAGCTGCCGCCCATTCTTTGTTTCTTACTGCAATTTCTTTCCATGTCCATGTAGGACCATTCATAGTTAGTATCCAACAGTCACTGTAGACAAAGCGATTGTGCAATGTTTGAACACCTCCTAGGAGCATAAATCTCTCATGATCTAAACTAATCATTGATTGGGCATATCTTGGTGATGGTCGAGGTTTAGTTGTCTGTTGTTTTCTCCAATTAAAAGTAATTAAATCAAGTACCCATACATCATTACAGCATTGTATTTGATGATTTTGTTCTGTAGGCATAACTAAGCCTCCAAACACTATCATTTCATCTCCTACAACACATGCTGAATGGCCTGCCATTGGTGGTGGAGGGTTAGTGGCATTGATCAGAATCCATTTATTTGTATTAACACAATAAAAATGAATGTCATTGAACATAGTAATATTTTGGTAATATTGAGAGAGTGAAGGATACGCCCAACCTCCAAATACAATTAGACAATCTTTGTAGTTTACCATAGATGTGTATGCTTTTGGTACAGGATAGGTTCCTGTTGCTAAAGGCCTAACCCAACGTCTTTTAGACAGATCAAACATCCAAAGGTCATTAAAAGATGTTGCATTGGTGGTGCATCCTCCAAATATGTACATGTTGTTTTCGAGAATACATGCTGCATGCGAAAATCTTTTGGTTATCGTTGGTACAATATCCGTTGAAGTCAGATTTTTCCATAAAATGTTGAATTCCGCAATGGCTTTGATGAGCTTAAAAGAAGTTTTACGTAAAACATCTGCAAGAAAACAGAAAATAGTAATCATATATATTATATAAAAGAAACTAATCGTAGTTAGCAGAATAGATAAATCAAGAAATTTATTTATAAATAATCATTAGGCTGTACTTACTTTCAGCACAACCGCACCACCTCTTGCAAACAGCCATACAATTTTGTAAATCTTTATAAGGTGGCAAAAAGCTGAGAATAAATTCTAACACTTCATCTGGAAGATCTTCTACAGTAGTTACCAATAATTCATGCCGCAGTGACCTATGTATTAATTCCATAATGAATCAAGGAAACCTAGGGTACTTAGTGAACAGGTCTATGGAATCATCTTTATGAAAAAATATGGGTTACTATTGATACGATTAAATATTGACTGCTATTGACAATAGGTGTGTAGCACCAATTTTAAAAATTGTTGTTGCTGCATAACGTGAAGTTGACATAATAAAATGTCACGCAGATTAATTTTCAAATTTGCGGAATTTTGACATTTCTCAATGATGCCTAAAGAAGATTAATTAAAAAAAGTCTGAAGTCTGTTTATTATTTTAGATTACAAGTAAAAGTTTAATACATCAAATTTGTGTCCCTAAATGTTTTAATTTATTCTTTAATGTCTTGAAAAAAATAGTTCGGTTAGTTGATCTGAATAGAAACGTATGCAATAAGTGGACAAACACAAACAAAGCACTTAATAATGCAAGTACAAGGTAAAATGTAAAATAGTTTCTTTAAAAAAAATTATACTATAATATTTTTATATTAAGTACTTTTATTGTCTAATAATATTGACAGCAACAACTTCTAAATATAATCAAGGCAATAAGTTAATTTAGAGAATAATATGTTTATAATGTTTGAAAAGTTAGACATTGGTAGTCGTTACCTTCTAAGTTTCAGAACGAAGTGAATTAACCCGCGAGTATTTGAATTTACACAATTAGTAAGCCTCAGACTCTTACCATTTTTAAAAAATTAACAATATTTAGGCTTTGTTTTTAACGAAAGTGGATATTGAGTGCGTTTTGTCTCAAACAAATTGTAAGAGATTTACACAGTATTGTTATTCATGCAAAGATATGTTGCGTCACGTAGACTTTTGACGTATAACCTTAACATTAGAATTCAGTTGCGGGTTACGTACATGTAAATAGCAACAAATTTAAAATTTATAAATAAAACTCTTAATGATGCTGCATCTAATTCATACTATTCCTATACTTGATAAATTGAAACATATACAACAAGCATTATCTTATAAAATTCAACTATCTACATCTCAGAAGGTTAGTTTCTGTTTTGATTAAATTTAATTAATGTTTGAGATTGCATTTACTTTTTTAGTATCAGAACTGTAACTTTATTTTGGATAGGATTAAGGACAAATTTTCTGTCTATTTGTGTCACATTAAAATGAGACAAATACTTTATATTAGATTTTGATGTGTAAGACTGAAAATCTAATAATTTTCTTTGATAAACTCCATATAATACACAAAAACGTTAATTTTCTTGTAGTTATTTATTTTGATGCTCTAATATTTATAAATTATTGTAATAATACATCACATTGCTGTAATAGCATTAAAATATTTTTGTTTAAAATTTTAGGTGGTATTATGGAGTATAGGAGTTGTTGGTACAAGTGCTATAGTTGTTGGAGTGTTGTCTAAATATTTAGCCAGAAGACGGGCCAAACCAATCCTAAATCCAAGAATTCAAAGAGCATTAAATAAAAGGATTTCTAGGATGAGAAGTCCAAATGGAGGTTTGGAATTTACTGAACACAAATATTTCTCAATTAAATGTTACTAAGTATCAGACTGGATGCATTTTACAGTCAAACTAAATAAAGATTATATAGAATATGATAATTTTAATTTGATTTTCACTTTAAACATTTTTTGTAGATGGGATATGTGTCCTAACATTTGCCCGTAATATTCAATTTATTTAAATAGTAAACTGTTAAAGAGAATCTACCAGCAATATTCAATGTACACTTATAGGTATGGGATCAGCAGCAAGCAGCTGTGGTCGTAGCAGCCCCTTAGGTTTCAGTGAAAGACTCTCATTAGCATCTGGTTCTATTGGATCAGGGGCAGGTGACGCCGCACCTTTGTCACCGCAGCAGCTAGGTGTTATGGGTAAGTTTTCCAAAATTATTTTTATTGTGATAAAAGGTATAAAGTATTTATTTGATTTTTACATTATTTAAGCTCACAATATTCCTATTCGAATTGTGATAACAGCGCCATCTCTTGGCCAATAGCATAAAGTTAGCGTTGTTTATTTTATGTTATCTCTGATCACCAGAGATGATGTTAAAAGTAGGCTGTGTTCTAGTACTATTTATTTTTGTAAAACCGACGATGTATTGAAGTCTAAAATAATACTCTGTATAGGATGGTTAATTCCTTATGTATTTTATGCGCAACTACTTAGTGTTGGTAGTCAAAGTCATTTGTTTACTTTTTCACCTACGTGGAAATGTAGTTCTTATTTTGCAGCGCCATCTATTGGCTAGTAGCCGAATATTACAAAAATTTAGATACGCACTTAGTAATTTAGTTTTACATACTTTTAACAGATGGCAGTAATCTATTAATCGATATTGTTAAAATCTAATAAATATATACGTTCTATTACATAACTAACGAGATACTATTCAGAAATTTGTAATGTCATTTTTTTAAACAGCACTAGCTTATTATTTTATATGTAACGATATAGTTGCGGTAAGAATTAAACATATGTTATAATGTTTAAATTACTTTATACTTCCTGGTATTTAATAGCTATTGTTTTATAAATTTTTAATAAATTCGATTTCGATTGATCTGTTGATTGACCCAGATTTTATTTATTTGAAAAAATGTAATATAAACTTTAATTGAAAAATTTAAAAAAATAATGTTCCACTTTAAACATCAGTTTTTACGCGAAAAAAAAGTAGCTTCCCAAATATGAAAATAAAACCTATGATTATTTTTTCCTTAACAAAAATAAAATAAGATTTGAGTTTACTTTTACATGTAAGTTTAAAATTATTTGATTTATTAAAAACTGACATAAGTGAAATTATAAAAAATATAAATAATATTATACAATGTTAAATCATAAAATTAGTTTTAATTAAATATTATTAATACGGTATTCATTTATGATTTCAGATAGTATGGCTCGTTGGTCTAGGGGTATGATTCTCGCTTTGGGTGCGAGAGGTCCCGGGTTCAAATCCCGGACGAGCCCAATCTTTTTAGCTAAATTTTATTTTGCGATGTAAAATCATTAAAAATATTTTTCTTATCAAACGAATAAATAGTTAATATGATAGCTTAATTATTTTACATAGTTTTGTTTTTGCATGATGCTGTTTTCGTCTGACAACGGGTTTTATATTATTTCTTATACTAGGCACTTTATCATTTTTAAATTGAAATGGGTTCTAATCCTTCCTAATGAAGACGACGTGACCTATTTCTGAACAATGAGAGATAGCACGCATAAACCTTCCTATGGGACTGCTTTAGTTTTCGTGACACGTACTCAACGACCTAGTAACCCGTTGTATTGGCATAAAAGCGAACACCTATGTTAACCTGTAACGTTATCTATTATTACTTCGAATGAGAATCCAAAACTAGATATCTGTATAAAGATTTCCAATAAAAGACGACAACCGGCAAAAAATATTATTTTTAAATTTGTCAACGCTCAATCTTTATCTCTCAATGTGTGAATAAATTTGCTTGAAATACACTGACGAGTAGCCACATAGTTTTGATGACACAGTTTTTGTGGTTAAGTTTTAAGTTTATAACTAGCTTAATATACAATAAAAATGTTTACTACACCTTTTTCAGTCTTATTGTCAGCGGCTCGTTGGTCTAGGGGTATGATTTTCGCTTAGGGTGCGAGAGGTCCCGGGTTCAAATCCCGGACGAGCCCAACGTTTTGTAGTTTTTTTGTTTGGAATTTATTACATTTTTAATTATTTTGTAATTTTTAAATAGTTATTGTATACATTACGTACCATTGTAACGTTAAATTTAAATAATGTATTTATACTTCGTGCGTGTGTCTTACCTCAGTTAAAATGTGTTTTAAAGCAAATTAACATAAATCAATATATTAATATTTAGTTTATTAATATTATTATCGTATTGATGCTTTAATATAGTTTTCAATTTATATTTTGTTAATTGTTGGAAAATTTCTTGACTATAAAGGCAATATTTTTACAGCAACACTCTAAGACGTTGTGTCGAATTTATTTCATACGTTGCATATTTTTGACATGAAGTCATAAATCTACAACCAACAAAGACCGACGTTCAGATTATCATCACAATATTTAAATGACTCCTACTTCAATAAAACTTATGGCATCGTTTTCAATCTAGTCTCGGTCTGCCTAGGCGAACTCGGTGCAAATCCAGCCCTGATTGGCGCGCCAAACGAAGGGTTAGACAGCAGGTTAAGGAGCGCGTACTCCCTTCCCCCATTCGGGAATAATTAAAGCTCTTCCAGTCGCGTGGCTTTCATCCAGACGCCACAAAGGGACGGCGAAGCGTCGCGGCTGAATGGATCACTTCCCATTTGTATAATGCTCCGAAAGTGCGCCACAATTTCGCAAAGTGTCGGAATTCGGCGCTCCGACTGCATTTAGTCGGATTGGCGCGTTTTTGTGTTTTTCATTACCACGTTTTTTGGATACGGGGTTCATTTTGGGCTGGTAATTTTAAATGAACCATTTAAAATGTTCTATACAGATTCTATTGATCGATTGTTGTGATGTATGTCGATATTTAAAGATCTGAACACATATTTTTATGAAATATAAGGATTTTAAACGAATTGAGTTGCGTTTATTTACATATTTTGTTGAGTTAAAATTTAAATCGGTTAAATTATTTTTAATCAATAATGTATAATCATATATGAAAGAATAACTTTTTGCTGTACGGTATATTACAATACTCTTTGAGGTATAGGAATGTATAAGCATCGTGGATCGCGGCGTCTGAACCTTAATCCATTTAACAGGGTATTAATTATGCTAATACGCCAGTGTTATGGCTAATAATCATCTTAATAGTATTTAGTTATGTGTTCTTCATCTGACATTAAAATTTCGGTATTACATAGCATATATCTAACGGTTTGGGATAAAGTATTAGTTATGTACAAGGTTAATAATTCATGCATTTGTACATCCATTATTATTCACAATGTGAATACATTGAACACAAATAATAATGAAACGATTGTTTTTAATCGTAGGTTTTAATTACCTAAAACATTTTGTAGTTAAATATTGAAAATCTCAATTAAATCGCAGGATGATACGACTTGTTTAGTTAGTCACATTACAAGATACAACCTTATCAATCTGGCAAACTTTTTGGCAATATCACAATCTTATGATTTCGGCAAAACGAAGTACCGAAGTCGTGCTACTTTCCTTCTCTTTTAAGAAAACCTATAAACTCTAAAGTTTATTTAATCCTTATAATTTAAGTTATATAAATAATAAAATTTTATATGTTATGTTTCTCTCGGCGTTATGTCCTTACATTTTAAGTTTGAATGGATCTTTAACCCATCGTATATTAGGTATAAAATGTAATTTTCCACAAATTTAAATTCAATAAGAAATTCTTGCTCTCGTAACCTTTCTTTTATTTTTGCATTCAGTGCCTGTGCGTCGTTGGCGCCGGCTGACGGCGGTTATAAATAATCCAAATGATAACATTATATTACTGGGATTGTCTGTTAGTTTGTTCCTCGGCAGTTTCGCTAAAGCTCTTGAGCTACTGAAATCATGACTTGGCCCGAAGTAATCTTAGCGGACGGATATACCGCTTTTTAACTCCATATTTGATGTGATTATTAATGGTTGACCGGTTTTCTGGGAGGTTATCTTTCTTTTGTAGATTTAATGTCGTATTTTTATTTTCTGGTATGGTATATAATGGTAAGCAATATGACCCTATTCGTCCCACCCCGAGAGCAAGGATGTTATGATTAATTCATTGTTTTCGAAAGAACTTTTCAAGAGTCGTAGTTTAATTATTTAAAGCATTTGTAAATCTAAAATTTTTTATAGGCATTTATTGCGATGTAATATTGAAGTTTTATTACTGTCTTGATTTATTTATTCGAAAAGCCCATTGTTATATCTAAAATGATTATAGCATATTTCAGTTTAAAATTCTAATTTATAAAATACTAGCTACCCGCAACTGCTTCGCACGGGAGCTATGTTGATAGAAAATATACCTACTATATTAAGCATGTGTTATACATGTAACCCTATTCAATCACTCTTTCTGTTAAAAAAACCGCATCGAAATCCGTAGCGTAGTTTCAAAGTTTTAAGCATACCTAGGAATATAGGAACAAAGAAAGCAACTTTGTTAATCGTAAGTATTTGGAAATCTACGTTTTTCACCATCTTATCGATGCCTCTTTGGTATGATTTCGTTGCATTTTCATATGTGTGTTCTGTGAAACTTAATCTTAAATGTATAAAAATAAAACAAATTCTGTTTCAATTACACTTTAATGAATCAAAACAAACTTATGTGGAACAATCACAATTATGCTTCGCAAAACAATATTGATGTCAAAAAGGTTCATTCTCATAATTAATAAAGTTTCATTTGATATACAACAACATATGTCTTAACATTACGGCAATTATTCACTACCTATGAGGAAATAGAAGCAATAATAGACGAAACATCTAACGCAGCGGCCACCGACAGTTTTATACAACAGAACGTATGAATATATTGGAAAACATCGACTCGGTTACACTTGTTCCGTTAATATACGCCAAATGTTTTGGAAAATATGGTCGAACACATAATTTTCTTTGTATAGTTTAGATGTTAGAATTTATAGAAACATTGTAACCCATGGCAACGACATGTCGTACATCTAGCGTATTATGGATATAATGAGAAAAGATTTACCTTCGTAATTTTTCGGAAAAGTTCGTATTCATCGTGCTCTTTGAAATAGTTTTAGTGCCTAAAGATCGCTATATTATACACTGACATATTCATTTTCACATTTGACACTAAACATATTCATTAAGTTTCATGTTATTGGATTTGAAAATATCGCTTATTTAATACGATCATTCATTGACAGTTCGGGTGTCATGGTGTTCCGATGAAGATCCGAGTTTTGCCGAAGGAAAATAATTCCTCACTACATCTATACGTTCTTATGGATGAATTGTCACCGAGATCTTAATCCCCAATTAAAAGTCGTCGTTGCTATGGGTTACTTTGTTTATCCAAATCAATTTTTTTAGAGAGCCAACGCAGCTTGCGTATGATATCTGAAAATATTACATTTTTAATTTATATTGCATATAAAACCTAAAACTTACACAATAGATATACTTCTAGGTGGGATTTATCATTCATAATTAGAGACGTTGTGAGATTACTCTTTTTTTATAATAATAACTCTAACATGAAAACACTAAATGCTAGTTTGTGACGAAATACTGTAACGTTATAAGCGAATTACGAAAATGATGCTTTAATCATGACTACAGCTTATCATGGAGCGAACCTTATATAGTATGCCCATACAAAAATATCATTCATTTTTACACATTGCTAAGCATTACAATAATTATCATTAATATACCAAATCTAATATTTTTTTTTACTAATAAACGGCTCTATTTGGGTTAGCGTGAATTTCGACGGAGGGATTGCGAATACAAAAATCGTTAGTAACATTTTCGAAAACGACTTTGGCATACTAAAACTGACAATTGAGATTTCATTTAAAGCGTACGTAAATACAATTGTACATCTTGTGAACTTATCGTAAATGAAAGTTAAATTATAAACAAAATAAATATCATTAACGCTAGATGCTTTAAAATAGTAATATCTCTCGATTCTGGATTTAAACTCTCGTAACTTAAAACTAAAAATAACAAATTAAAAGTAAAGAACTCATGACTGGAGGTACTAGGGAGATATGCACGTTGAATTGTTTTTTACTTCTTCAAAATACTTCTCGGACAGAAATTTAAAATGTTTAACCTTTCGCCACGAATGCAATGAGCAACCTTATTAATATCCACATTATAAGGTTTATGTTGATTACAGTAAGATGTATCTATTTAAGATAAACGATTACTGACGATATTTACCAGTACATATTTCAAACATAACATGTGTCGCTTGTTTATATTATTCAAAATACAATTACAGGTAACATTCACTTTATTTAAATATAGCTTTGTATTTGGAAATGTTGTCTTCTGGTAAAGGTTAAGGGTTTATGACTAATGTGTTTGCGGGTATGTTCATCTCATTTTGTATTGGTAACAGCGATTAATTCAATTCTATTATCCGTACCAACATTAGCATTTGTAACGTCCAGGTTTAATTCCGTCGCTCTGCGACATATCTATTTCACTTAACTATATACAAAACATTTATATACACTCATCTGTTAAATTTTGGCTCAATATTTTACATATTGGAATGGATATATTTAACAGGAATGTCTAGAAAACAAAGTCAATGCCTATATACAATACCGTCCACGTAGATTACTCACATATGAAGAATATCTCATAATATCAAATAACAGCAAAAGCTTACATGTGAAATAACTACCGTATAAACTTCAAAGCAACTAATTCATGATAATTTTGTTCCTTTAACTATATACAACGAATACTGTAATCAATGGACTCTGATGTTTAAAGTATTAGCGCGAATACGGGGATAAATAACGAGAGGCAGATTGCTTGAGTTGATCCTAAATTGTTGGGTTTGCTGCCCAGGCCTCCTACTACGGAGCGGTTTATGTTGTCCTCCTTGGCTGCCTTAACTGAACCCTCGCTGCTGTCTCCCTGCATATCGTTGCTTTCGATTTCGCCGGAACTTGCTTTCTTCATAGGGCTGGCAATGTCGTTTTCTTCTGGTGCGGGTGGAATCGTCTCCGGTGCAAGCGTTGTTGTCGTCGTAGTGGTGGTCGTGGTTGTCGTTGTTGTTGTCGGCACCAACGTGTTATTAGCAACATAGTAGATCTCGCCGTATATCGCCTCCACTTCTACCGTGTTCTCTATCCTCTCACCTCTCATTGGCCGCGATCGGGAATCGTGCTCTTTGTAAAAGGTTACCAGTTTGCCTGTATACTGGATGTCTTTGTTGGTGTAGTTGCCTCTGAACGTGACGTTACAAGCTGTGCCTGGTTCCAGGTACTTTTCAAGTTTGTACAATTCCTTTTTTACCTCGGTGTACGGATTGGCCCATTCAATCTGGGGCAGTACAGTTCCATCACCCAGTATTATAGTGGTGTTCAATCCAATAGCTATGCCGTGGCCGTGACCCCATGATACGCTGTAATTATATTTGTACTCTATTTCTGTGGTCACCGTAGCAGCTGTTTCATCGTTGTTTTGCAGTATGCGCTCTTCAAAAACTTCCGGGTCCATTTGACGTATATGCTCGGTATCGGGATCGGTTTGGACATTTTCAAGTTTATAACTGATTGGTTCGATCTCTACTAATATTTCGCCGCTGTTCTCGACAAGCTCGTTGTTATCTTCATCAAAAGTTATCAGATGGCCTATGGTGCTTTCGTAGTTTATCCTTCCGATGTAGTGCGAATATGGGCCGTCCGCTTTCATTCGACCGATGAACACGGAGTCAAGCGACGAATCAATTTTCAGAGCGCCGCTTGGCTTGGAATGGTATTTGAGCCATGGTTTCCATATGAGTAGGGATGCATTCTCAATATTTTCGAGCACGTCGAAAATTTCGTAACTCTTCGATCCAGCAACGGCGCATTTGTAGTCGGGTCGAAGTTGTCCTAGGAGCATGTCACCTTCGTGTCGCGTTCGGCAAAGGTAAACTGGTCCTGAAACAAGCCGTTTGTTAGCATTCAAGGTCGTATTTTATGATCGTTAATTATTGCTATAGTGATCAATAGTATTTAACCGGCATTATGGCAGGACCCGTAGCTTGAACGTTACTAAAATTGTCAGAGATTGAATAATTATTGGCTAAAATGACTATCAATGTTTATTTCTTTGAAATATTTGTGCTTTTCACGTAACTATTATTGAAAATGGAGGCGTTAAATAACCTTAAATACTCAATATGCAATAACCTAAACATAAATTAATAATGATTACTACATTCCTTAAAAAGTACTTGTCAAGTTTTTGTTACCTTCCGAAGAGTCGGTCCCAACGACAAGGTTCTCCATGGCTTCCTTTTTTAGGTTGGTCCACTTGAGTGTGCTGGACGTGACGATTTGCTTCAACTTCGCATTGTAGAGACTAACACCTGTGTCGGACTGCGCGTACGAAAGCAGCGTGGCCCCTATCACCATCATCCACCATCCCCTCGCGTAACTTCGTATCTCCATCATGTTTCTATCTGCAAACAAAAGTAGCAATGTGATATACATATCAGTAACCTTACATACATTTGTAAGTGGTTCTAATGTTAAACAATCTTATACGATATAAAACGACTTCTTTAAGCTTTAAAATTTTAAATTGCCTTCTGATATGAAAACAAAACATCGATATCATAGAATAAAAACAAACAAACTCTACGTAAGCATTATTGTCGTCGGAATTTTCTACTTTCCGTGTGTTATCTACATCGCCCTCCTGTAATAAATTTAACGTTAACTCCGCCATTTTATCTTTCGGAGTGTATTAAGGGGGCTTTTGACCTCATCAGATACTGAATGGGTGCTGAATATTTTCTGTATTTATTTTTGTATAAGCAAGTATAACCAATATTCTAAGTCAACATAAACTTATGATTTAAACTGACAAAGTTTGAGAAGCAAGGCGCGGCGCATTTCCCCTTCAAATTCGATTTACCCGACGAAGTTATCGAAGCTTATTTTAACTCCGCGACAAATTGAAGCATTTTGACGTGACCTTTTATTAGATTTATTTCAGATTCAATTTTAGGAACTGAATCGTGCTGGAAGGGAATGGAAAATACGTTAATTATTTTATGTCTTTAACAGCTCCAAATTAACACTTTTCATAGATCCGAAGTCGAATTTTAAAAATAAATTATTATCAATTTCAAAATAAAATGTAAATTATTATAGCAATTGTTGTGTTTGTTATAATTAAATATTTATGTGATGTTAGAAGATGACTACAATAGTAGGTGGTTTAATTGGTGCACTTGTAGACGCTGTAATAATTAAATTAATTATGACCCGCTGGGATATTATATAAAACCGTATCCGTGCATAGTAGCAATTAAGTTGTGACGGTGATATACAACCTCAACCTTGGCAGAAAAGATGTCCCTCATTGCCAAGAGATTTTCTAGTTAAAATTCAAATAGTTTCCTTAGATGTCCTTATGCATAAATCTAACAAATAAGGACTTTCTATTAAGTTACTCGAAGGGAAGTCAACTAAAGTAAGTGTAACGACCTCATCCAATTTATGTCTATGCGGGACATGTCAATAACTGACTCGTCGCCTCAAAACTCAGCTCGTCGTATGGGATATACTTTCACCACATTCTTAAGTGATTGGCAGGGAACTAACTCGAACAATGGTGCTTCATCTACTTTTGACATATAGATATACTTTCGTTCGTTATTACGGTCATCGAATCTGTCATGAGCTTTAATATTTCTCGCAATAGTGTTTTGAATAGGCAGTAATCTGTTTTTAAAGTTTCTTTGGCATTTATCCGTGTTTAAAGCATGACGTCTACTTCTTAATGTCACTCAATACCTGTTATAATTGTAACAACAAGTGCAGACTCGGTACAGTCTGCTCTTAGTTGTTTGTAATTAATGCGTGCCTTGAATTTAATATTATAGCTTGTGCCGCCCGATCGCCTCCGGCAATAAACATTTTAAATTGCTCCACGACCATGGCTTAAATTCAACTATTTTTATGCGAACATTTTAAATTTCATTAGTTACAACTAAATACAGTTTGCGTAAAATGAAAACCAATATAAAGACAAAAATTCAATTAAAATCCCGCACGGATTACGAGACAATCTAAATATTTACTAATGCGTGAAGCGAATCTTTATATAAAAAAAGATAATAAATTAATTTGCGCTAGTTTTTAAAAACTTTTAAACGATTTCGGAACCTTGGCATTTACGGCACGGGACTGACTACACAAACAGGACAGGACATAAATAGATTAATCAGACAGTGTATATAAGACTCTTCAAATTCCTCAATTCACAAAGTAACTTTTAATCTAAGGTACACAGTTAAATCAAAGTACTTTCGGAAAATGGTATGAATCATCGATACAGTTAAAGCCGCTGCTGTAGTCAATTCGAAAGTAACAATAAATCACCGTTATAGATAATAGAGTGGATCAAATATAAAAAGTTCAAACATCGCTCGCGATCGAATCCAGTCGGCCCGTTCGTTTGTTGTTCGATTAAACGGCAATATTTTAGTTTAAGAGATAATCTGACTCAGTGTCATGGATAGCGGTCACAGTGGGTCTATTGAATTTGGTTTTAATAACGGTCATTCATTATGCCTCTTTAAATTAAATGAACGTTTGTTCCGACAATACGTGACGTCACAGCCCGCTCACGGGTCGTCCAGGCCTATGTCATAGGTTATCGTGACATTGAATTATTACACTGCGTCTTACATACTCGCTTAAAATAGCATTAAACCTGTTCTATAAACATTATTATTGAATTCGCTTAAAAGATTTTAATCAAATCACTGGTATACGTCATGTTCCCAGAAAAGATACTTCATACAATACGCAAGGGTTTGCTTTGCCACAAAATTTTATCCAAAAATAAAAAAAGATACTGTAACAATCTGATACCTTTACTACTGATATATACCAGAGCAAAACAGCTGTAGAATTACCCAAATAAAGAGTAATGCTAAACAATAATGGGGCAAATGTGAACTTGTTCTTCTTGATAGACCTCGATGCGTATTTATATCAATAAAGACGGCCTTGTGTTACACTGCTGACTAAATTGGACGCAAGACGAAGTTTGTTTTCGTCAATAGCATGTTTTATTATACAATTTTAATCTGTCAGATTTTCAATCCACGGAGAGTATAACAATGTATACATTGATATAAATGATATATGTATATCACGGAAGGGCGTAAATTCATGAAAGTGTATATAACACTTTCTTGAATTTACGCGAATACTACACATGATTAATAAAATACTTTACCGATGGTGGCCGGGTAACTAAATTTTGAACAGGCGAACAACGCCTCAATCTGGCCGTGTCCATGGATTCTGTAAAGTATCTGAAACGTCGGGAAGCTTGTAAAACTATTTATTGCGATAAAATCCGTGAAGTCTTGATTAAGTCATACTAACACATTGCTATTTCTGGAATGGTAAAATATGTCTATCCATAAATCGGTTGCGTCGTACACAAGCAAACGGTGAGCGTTGTGTTAGTGATTCGGATGTGCCGCGTACCTCCCGAAACAATGGTCTCCGAGCACTTGTCTGGCACTCGATGCGAGGGGCGCTTTCGCAGAGGGGCTCCCGTCTGAGTTTCCCATCGCCCATTCAGCTAGAACACCGTGTGTGTGTACTAATAAATGTTTGCGGTGACGGATAACTCGATGGCGCACCGCGGTTTTTGTTTCTACCCTCCCTCTCTGTATGCGTGTATGCGTCGGTTTATGTCTGTGTGTATATTGTATTGTTATACGTATCTGGCTGTGTGCTACTGATTTGTGTTTACAAGTAAAGACAAACTTTGTACTGCATTGTTAAGGTATCTAGAAAGTGTTCAGGTATCGTTGTCGTTGTTTCGGTTCGTTTAAGCTAATATTAATCTGTTATGCCTAACCAATTGAAATGAAAGAATTAATGTAAACTAGTAACCCAACAAATCCCCACTTAGTTGCTATGATTTACATTGTTCAAATCAATTTCGATGTTCTTTGACTCAAGTATAGATTTGATAACGCTTAGCTATAAGATATATTTTCGGAAAAGATTGATTGAATTATATAACTTTTATTATATAAATACGCTAAGAGATTCCCCTAAGGGACTTCCCCCTATTTACTGGGGAATGTTTGGGTGGTACTATCACCCCAGTGCCTATTTCTGCTGCAAAGCAGTAGTGTGAAAACACTACTGCGTCTCCTGTTTTAATCGCACCGTAACCATCCTATTAACCGGGAAATGAGACGAATTGCTGTGAGACGTCCTATGTCACACGGTAAGCAGCGCCTTGGTACCCCTGGCATTGCCAATGTCTATGGGCGTCGGTGACCACTTTCCATCAGGAGGCCTTACTGTTCGTCTGCCTTCGTATGCGATACAAAAATAACTGATAGCTATGTTATCTACACTCTATACAACTATTGTAAACAACACGTAAAGCAGCTACATAGTTAAAATTGCCGAGTCTATTGGACAACTTGAATTCCGTTTACATATATGAACATCTAAAAGCCGTCCGCTAGTGAAATAAACACAACCTGTACTATAATAACTGTAGGCGTCGGATGGTGTTTGCGTATCGTAAACAGATAAACTCTTGACATTTCAAGTGCTTTTTAAAGGTAGATGAGACGCTTGTTAAGTTAGCATTAATTAACGCCACATGGTTTGAATGCTATTTATAGAGATATTGAGTGATTGTGATGTCGTGGTGTATTGACGTCATGTTGAGAATGAATATTTAGTAACCGGGGTTTTTTTTTTCATTTGAAATATTATTACATCATGGAAACTATTGTATTATACTATTTTTTATATGATGTGTATTTATATAAAAGAAGCGTGTTTATTTCATCAACAAGTTTTGTATTATTGTCAAAAAATATTCCATTATAAGTTATATAATATGTATATTAAATTTGTTATGCGGCACGTTATTGGCATGTTTTTATTAAAGCGACCTTTCGACGAGTGTAAATTACGTCATTTCATTCAATCAACGGCGATAACAATAAAAAATAATTCGGCCAATGGGACATGGGGAAGTTCCTTTGAGTTTGTTTTATAGTTTGTGCGATTATAATTCTATGACATAAGACCTGTTTGGAAAAAAAGTCCTATATTATATCGACTCACTAAATTAAGCTGGTTATGTTATGCTCGCTCCAGGTTTTTTTAATAAGATGATTAGATAATTGTGTAATTAAAACTGCTTGTTGATAAATTATTGTAAAAATTTCCATAAAATTGTCCCAGACCTTCTTTCGCCGGATCAGAAGTGGCCTTGTAGAAGAAGCATTGACAATCAAAAAGAAAGTATCACTTCAATGTTTTATAAAAAACACTTTAATTTGACATTTTTGCAAAAAAATTAATAAAGAACAAAGATAAAAAGTAACGGCGTTAAAAACCCATTTAGTTTATTTTTGTTTAATATTATTACTCCTTGAAGTTTGACAACAGTCTACTAACAAAAAAAGTTGTAAATGTGACGCCGTTTTATTGTTTTGTTTCTAAACTATAATTTTTCTTCCAGCTGTTATCTATTAAAAAAACTCTTTAACTGTCCAATTAACTGTGTAGAATCTGTGATTACTGTCGGTTAATAGGAATGCTGGCGCCGTGCACTTGTAGGACCTCTATGTATTGGTGATAATTCGATGCATGGACTATGAATACGAACAAAGCAACGTATATCTTCACGCAGACATTTAGAAACACGCCTTAGCTTTTAACCCAGTTGTTATGTTGAGTGTTTTACCTATAATCCTTTAACTGAATCCTGAACACTTCTAACAATAATAATTAATTTATAAGCTCATGAAATTAGTTGTATAAAAGAACAAAATGAACAGTTTCTAAATTGTAGAGCAGATGGCACGTTTGTTCGTAAAGAATACTTGTTTTAAAAATATCAAGATATTCAATTTAAATATTGCAGACGGAATGGCACTTGACCCCTATTAGCATCGCATTCTGTTTATATCAGTGACCTAAATCTGAAATCCGAATATGCTCTTAACGTTTCCAAAGTATGTTTATAAACGAATTAGGGTAACTATTCTTTTCCTTGTTAACGAAATGGACGTCAATGTCGTGCGGTCTAATATTATGTGTTATAACCTGGTATCAATGCTTACTGACCCTTTACTATAAAATCTTTTCGTAAAGAGGAATTCATTGTTCATTTATTTTATTTAACGCAGACACTTATTTAATAATTAAAAGGGACACTTATTCGAGGACTGAAAGGAGTTTAAAGGATTTAAACTGATGGTAAGCATGCTCTCTGCACGCCCAAAGTGGATTACTTTGCAATTTCACTTCCCATTTTACGACACGATCTTGTTTACTTAGTAAATTTTCAAGTTTCGAACTCAATTGAAAACATAATGCACAATATCATTTTGCTCCTAAAGAAATTTCTGATACAAATACAATAATAATAATACACATTATTATTATGTAAACACTGTTACTCGTAGCAACATAGCGGGATACATGCAGCTTCTCCATTGGTAGTCAATCGCATAAGTAAGACTAATAGCGATTAAGTATCCAAATTTCCCGGATTTAATTTATCTTAACCATGGCTGGTTCCTGTTTAAGAGAATTGATTGCGCCCTGTCTAATGTGAATCGAATAAGGTGCGGCTGGGGTAGGGCGCGAGGAGGCAGGGTAGAGGCAATTATGGCGTAATGGCATTGTTATCGGACGCCTTCTCATCTATCGGCCGCTAATGAAACCAGACTGTGTTCCACTTTCTCCGCGCCATTGTGCCGTGCATCGTGGAAAATATTTTTCTTGACATTCATCGGACTCTATCAAATATATACTCTGATGCAATATAAGGAAATATTTTTTTGTTATCTCAGTTATACTGCCTCCTTTAGAGTTGTTTTACATCTGTGGTACACAAATACATTTCAAAATTAAGAGTCGAAACTTTTTCATTTAATATTTGAATTGCAGTAGATATCTGCATTTGAGTCTGCGTAATGGAATTACGGGTAGGGCGTGCCTTTACACTTCTTATGGTTAGAACGCTTTACTTTGTATTAGAGTAACTATCATTTATCATAACTGCCTCCGTAGCCTAGTGGTATGAGCGTGTGCTTTAGAAACCGGAGGTCGTGGGTTCGAATCCTGCGGGGACTCAACAAATTTTCATTGTTGTTTCCTAGTTGGTTAGGGCAATTTGGGCTGATCACCAACTGTCATGAAAATATGATGATCCGTGCATCGATGGGCATGTAAAATCGGTCCAGCCACCAACGCATTGGACCAGCGTGGTGGGATACGGTCCAAAACCCCTAATGGATAGGGTGTATTAGGGGAGGCTTATGTCCAGCAGTGCATATCACAGGCTGATTATGATAACTAATATCAAAATACTAACTAACTCTTTTTTTCTTCGTAAATAAGGTAACATTGTCAATGTGAAAGACTAAGCCTTGCTAATAGCAAACTAGTGTGACAGGCTTCAGCATTATGCGATGATGAACTATCATTTGTTTGATCAAAATCCACGTGAATTCGAATCTCAATTTTGTTCGTTCTTTCATAAATAAATGTAGAAACGTCAATGATTTTCACAAAGAACTAAAGCTTCCTAGCTCTAATCTGGCGCAAACATAATGTGACAAGGTAGATACATAGCCTACTTATAAACTGATAGGGAATGCAGTGAAAGTTCGAGCAATGATCCGTTAACTTATCTGTCGATCACAAAGCCGTTGCGTACAATGCATCGGACGGCGCTAGCGATCTAGTTTTTTTATGCTGTACAGTAAATTGCTTTCCCGGGCGCCACCGCCTCTGGTTTACCGGTGCTAACTGTCCATAAATCATTTTGTGGCGCAATGGCCCGCAATGTGCCTTCTCTACCGTCGCTATTTCGAGTACTGATACCGTTTCTCTTTATTACGCTGCGTTTATCACTTTCAAAGCTTATCATTAAATCGAGAGAAGATAGATGTATGAGAGATATGTTGCATTAGTGTGGTATAGATTGCGTATGAATGACGTAAAGACCGAAATATAATTTTATTTCAGTTTGACCGACACTTCTGAAATGAAGTACGAAACCTTGTGTTTGAACTGATCGTTTTAAAATTTCATTCTGCTTCGATTAATATACAACGACTGAACTCCGACCAATCGGTGTAAATGCACTAACACAAAGTCTGTTCAACTGTTTAATGCTTTAGCATAACCTTAGATCTGCTGTAAAATGCCATTGTTCACGCTTCGAACGTGAACGTTGAACGTTCAATTAGAACATATGTGTCTGCGTGGCTTTATTGCGTTTTTATGTTATTCGTCGATCCGACTGTGGTGTTTAGCGGTTGCTGGTGACGTGGCATACGTCACGGGTTGTTGATCAGGCGCACCGGCGCATAACTCAGCTGATGTCGTGGGAACACGTGTCTCGATTTCAATAGCGCTATAATATTGCGAAATCTCGTGCTCTATTATAATTTACTGAGGATTTCCCATAAAGTGCTGTTGAAAAGGATACATAACGTATGTTATGCGGACGTCCAAACCGTTTATCTTTTATGGCCAGGGTCTATGTGGCTGTTATTATTTATAATTGTAAAGTGTCTTCTACGGGAAGTTATGTATGATTACGAATGTCAAGGAAGTTAACTGCAATAGAGAGATGCGTTAAATTGTACTTAAAAGTGATTATCTTATAACAAGCCGATAATAAAATATAAAAATATAGTAAATTCTAGCAGAAATTAACATCAAACATCGATAAACTTAAACTACTATCTTTCAAAGATATCATCGGTAACGGTTACCGAAAATGAGTATCATTAAATAATTTATACAATTTAGTATTTGGTATAAATCGGAAGCTATCAATCTTTCCAAAAGAATTTTAAAAGTGTGCACCGGATTGGTGGAATTAATTTGAAATGAAACTTTGGTCACGGTCCGCTCGTCAACTAATTTGCCTCCACCGGAAGGTAAAATTCCGAAACACCATGATATAGTTTATTACGGCACGCAAAAAAATTCTTACAAGTAATTTAATAAATTGAATTATCAACGCGTTGCATTAGCGATGTGAGAATTAAGGTAGTTAAAAATGTTTCCACGAGTCGATAACAATTTACCGACGAATTGTTGAAAAGATTAGAAATGTTAAACATTTTTAGCTCTATAGAAAAATTATCGTCCTACGATACAAACTAGTAAAATACCAGTAATGATTACTGTATGGGTGATATCGGACTTAAGGGCATAAAGAAATTGAAGGTTTAATAACAAATAATTTACGAAAATTTGACTTCTAAGGGCCTAAATAGAAGTTACACCGAATAAAACGCAAAAGTATAAAATCAGCTGTCAACTTGTCGCTCATTAAATCTTCACGGCTTATGAATGTGTCCCCACGAAGTTAATTACTTACAGCGAAAATGTTATAACGCCCTATATTTTCAACCGTGACCTGGGTCATTGCGTTAATTGTAAACCTATTAATATACAGTACAAGCTCGCTTTCAAATATACTAAATGGTCGGTTTAAAGGTATTAGAGTAATGGCCAATCTGAAATGGAGAGAACGCTTCGCCTCCGGTCATCACGCGATTGTTTCACCGTGTCCTACATATCGTTAGAATGTTAATCCATTAGTCCAAACATTTATCTAATATAATCCCACTGTACCAGAACTGTATAGAGGTTTCAAATCAACTTTTTTCCACGATAGTGTGTTGTGATTCACTGCTAACGCTATATTCTAGGGATGGAATCATTTTCGTCAATATTTATTTCGACAATTTCGTCAAATAGGAGCAGCGTAATATCAATTGATAAATTCGTACTATGCTAATAAAGCTATGTAGCAAATAAATAAAAAGTATGGACAATTCTAACGTCAAACTAAATACACTCTATTGGCTCCAGCCCTCAATCGACAAATATCACGTGATCTTTCACAAATACGAGAACAATTAGTTTTGGCGCCATCTTGGTGTCACATTTATCGATGTTTATTTAAATTCAATACATCCGAGATCATGTTAGCTAATAATACAAGTCAGCTGTTTTTTTATTATGTCTGCAGGTTTTCATTTACATAACAAATAGAACAGAAGCCTAGATTCACACTGTTTGTTATCATATCTTTAAAAAATTCAACATTTCATTAGTCGATAACAAGATAAAATAACTACATCTAACATGTATGTTTTTGAGCGTACATATAACATTGAAGTGTTTTTTAATTCCAATACCTTTCAATTCACTACATTGGACGAAGTTTCCACCGTTTTTTGTTATTCCAGGATCAGTCATGACTGAAAAGTTTACAGCCTATTGTGTATTTTGTGGCCGAGCGTTTACATTGCCATTGTGCTGTCATTATAGCACTTGGAGGTCACCTTGATTCGTATACTAGTTACAAATACGGTTATGTTTTTCAATTATACGAGAACCAAACTTGAAATTAAATGTTTTATGTCTATATTTCCAATATAACCCATAGCAACAAAGTAGCGTTGTTCTTATGGCTTAGTTATTTTTTTTATCACCTAGCGATTTACACCTCAATGACATGCATTAATAAGAAAGCTATGTGCAAGGCTTCTTCGTAGAATAAGTTCCATTGTTTCCATTAATTCAATGTCTTGTTTGGATAATAATTTAACTTAGATTACCGTAGCAATATCTTAGGCATACCATCGATAATTTATATGCTGTTTTCCAAATAGAATGATATCACTTTTTCGCCTTTTGACTTTTTTTCATTATATCATATTTATCGTTCGTAGGTTATTTTTATACTAGATAATGACCGAAAATTTAAATGTTCAACCTAAAATAGAACAAAGCTTTTAAGATCTAAATTTATCAAGCAAAGTTGTAGGTTTAAATAATATTTACATATGCCTGTTTTAATATATTTTGTAAAATTTACGCAGTGTTTTATGCTATTAACTTACGCCAACGTCATCGCACCCGAGCGTCGCGTCCCGTTGTTTATACGTCGCGCATTTTTCAATCAATTGCATACACAATCAAATGCGTTCGCGACGCGTGACGCTTTTTTTGATTCGCGGGATAAAATCGTTGCTTCCTCCGTTTAATGACTGAAAAATGCATGACTGTATTGTCTGTTTAGTCGCTATCGCGTTTTAGTCGTTGCACTCTGACGACCCCGATAGTGATGTACCGTTTACCGGAGACAAAGCGACGCGATAAATTAACCGCGAAGCTAATTATCCAACGGAAAGGATTGCACCTGCGTTAATGACTTTCCGGACAGCTTATAAATACGATTCGCACGGCTAAATAACGCATTTGATAATTTACGTGCATCGCATTTATGATTACGGCCCTATTATACGCGCTTATTTGTGGATGTAATAAATAACCGTTCGCTGATAAGCTCTCGCTATTAAACTGTCCACGATCCGCCCGAGACTAAACACGGACCTCTCGAAACGTCAGTAACATGTATTAATTAAATAAACATTCAAATTATATTCAGTATAAAATAACGGTTAGTCGTACTCAAAGAAAGTAGTTGTTGTGTTTAAAATATAATAACGAATAAGCACGTATCGCGCGTCGAAAGTTCCCAAAAGTTTTTATTCGTATTCCTTTAAAGGTATCTCGCATTTTCATTATAATTCGGTTGCCTGTTTAAGTGCACGGACAGGCGCATCCTTCACGAGAAGTGCTCGGAGCGCTTTTTCCACACTGCAATTAATATTAAACAAATTTCACAGTCTCCTTTGATGATTTCTCTCCCCTCGGTGACGGTTTTTACCCGTAATCGTTTCCCATTTAAGAGCAGTGCAATGTTAAGACTTTACGAGGGATACTTTAATGTAACCCGCTATTCGAAGACGCATGTATATAGGAATGTACGGGTGTACGGCTTTCGTAGGAAGTTGTGCTGATAATTCAATAAGGCGAAGACAACGGCGAACTCTTCGTCAATTGTATTCAATTGAACGTCCAATAAGGTGCGCGACGCAATCGCCATATGCGTCGCAGCATGTATGCGAAAGAACTCGAAGAAATGTCGTAATTTTAATCATAGAATGTTGGTGTCTAACATCAATCTAAACGGTCTAATAATAGCTACCAATTTCTTGTCTATCTGTTAGTATGCTAAAGTACCCATATTTTGTAAATACTCGTGACCTTATCGCATCGTGTCCTTATTACCCTTAAAGCATCTTAAAATGTATATTCGATATCCTTGAAAAGATGACGACGATTCTGTTCCTTGTAAATTATGCGCATATTACTTACAGGTTAGAAAACTATAACAGATGCAGAATTGCAACATATGAATATTTGCCATCAGCATACAATTGACTGTCGCTATCTGAATTTCAGATCAGACTATTAAACGCAATTAGCATTATGCCGCGTCGAATAGACAATCCATTCTTGATGGATTATCAACCTATAACAATTCATTCGTTATTTTTTATTGAACGGACGAATTCTGGTCTATCTATTAGCTAGTGTTTTAATATTTTTATTCAAGCTAAAACTATAATACCATATATTACTCAGATATGACGAATCATATACTAAAATAGCATAAAGTATGATGTGGTAAATAGATAACAAGTTGTTACTTATGCTGCTGAACAGATGCTCAAATACGACGTTGGGTTGATACAAATCCTAAGAAGCAGTTGACGTGTCGCTAGTTACATAATGGAAGTGCACGTAAGCCGGATGCCGGAGTGGAGGATGGCAATCTACTCCCCGCGATTTGCCCCACAACGAGCGGCAAGGTCGGCGTCTGATTGCCGATAATGACGCCCGTTATGATACACCGGCACACTGGCCTAGTTTGATGGGGTGATTTGTAACACTTTCCCACTTTTTCATAATTCAATTTGTCTGTTTTACGCGCTCCCCGTTGTCTTGCCAACTATTTATTTATTAAAATATTCCGCCCAAATGATCGGATAACCTTGGCCGATGTGCTTCGTACATTTAATTTTTTTCACAATATGACTTGGCATTGACTTGCTAACTTTGCTAATTTGATTAACGCCCGTTTTGCTTTATAGGTAAGCTCAGCAGGGGATTTTCGGTGTTTTTGTCATAAATTTTAAATTCGAAAGAAATATTTTTTTTACTTATAATTTCCTCTTTATGAATTATTTCATTATTAGCATTTACAACTTTTCATATCTCTTCTATACTAGACTTACAGAATTGTGATGGTTTTAACAATAAACAAACTTATTAACTGGACGCGCTATAACTATCTGGGAAATTTTAAATATGAATATTGTATATTGTACCTGTGTAGTGCTAGTTACTCATGGTATGTTCACTTGATGTATGGTTAACTTTTATTTGATAAATATTTAAATGCCATTTCCCAATAAAAGCGAACTAGATATAAAACAGACTTCTGAATAATAAATATGCTAGTAGTTAAAGGTGCACCCACTATGCACACGTCTCTGCACAAACAACGTCATTTTCCTTAGTGGTTTTCTTCCGTGATTCACGACAGTCCATCCCGTCTCTTTAACAGGATGATAGTGGGCACACTCTTTGGAGTCGGTTGCGAAACATAACTATTTTTAGACCACTGACGACATCAACTGAGAATCCCATTGAATTGACAACGTTGTCGCTTTTTGCCCGAGAAGGCTAGTTCGATATTTTTAATTTCCTGTTTGATTCGACATCGTCGAGGCCTCATTGCTTTTTTGTTACTTAATTAAATTATTACTAATCGCGGTGCGCGGTAGCCAAGCAATACGTTCTCAACTAACCTTTTCGTATGGGCTCTCCTAATTATACCGGTTTCACAACAATGACTCGTACAATCTGAAACAATATAAAAAAAATATTAATCGATGTTTCCAATTAGTTAGACAGTAGCACGATTTGCTGTTAGAAATTAAAATAGAGGTCATATCCATATATTACTTCACCTTAGCTAAGTTTTTAAGCGAATGTAGTAAACTAGTTATTTTTTAATTTCCCATAAGCATAACGGGTTTTGGCCGTTCCGTTGTGCATGGGAATAAAAGCAACTTGTTGCCTAATTGTATTTTGCTTTCCTTCACAGAACCGTGACCTTAATTAGCTTGGTAGGGCCGTTGATTGGCATTTGTTCGAACACATTTAGAACTAAACTTTGCCACGCAATTGTATTAAACTCAATTGTATGTATAAGAACATACAGTCAAAGGTGGAACCTAATACTAAACAAAAAGTTATCGAAATATTTCACTATGTCTACGTTGAAAACTCTGCATTTTATCCTCTTACTTAAACATATATTTCATGTACTCTACCAAATGCCTCTTATAGAGTTTATACATTGCACATATAACAAGATTAAAGTAGCTTAAGTCTATAAGCGATGACTCTATTAAGTACTCTAATGAACGAGTTAGCCCGCTGCCGAGACAATGTGCATAGTTAAGTTGCAGCTGTCTAAGTTAGCGTCGTCATTATTGGGTTATAGCAACTTCCGTTACAGAATAAAGAACTAATTGTTATTTTGAATTTATCTCGAAGTATTGCTACGATCATGATAGAACTTTACTTGTGGTTAACCGAAATATTATAACAAATTGGAAAGGTAATCCGCACGCCACAAGTTGTGGTCTTAATGCTAATACATTGTCCATGCGTCTAATTGCTTTGAGTTTATTGAAGCTTATTTATACACTTATTATTGTTGTGTTATATATTATAGAGTACTTTTTTGTTCTCCTTAATAAGTAGCATCTGTATAAAAGCAGCTAACGTTAAGTTTATCTGATTTTTTTTTTAAACGTTTCACGTTTATATTAATTGTTTATTGTCGATGTTAATATTACATTAAACTATATCCACCACCACTTATGTGATGTGGTATTCTATTGCATAATATTCAGAAAACAAAGTTAACTAACTCATGCTTACAAACATCGGTAAAGTTGCTTTGTCATTACACAACACACAAGTATATACTAATCAATCGCCACATATTAATTATACTATATTAATTCAACTGTCAACTGTCATGTTATACCATATATTTGCACTCATGAACTATCTGCAATTATGACTCGTTCATATAAATAAATGCGATCTTAAGAAAAATAATTAAATACTGGAACCAGCAGCGTTCTAGAAACAGCGATGTGATTTTATTTACCGCTCGGTTATTAAATAAGCTGAGGTCGTTTTAAATTGCAGTACACGTACAGAGATAATAGTAAACTCCTAGTCTTATATATTTATTTTTATTTATGACGCAATATGAATGTTATGCTGTGATGGGTCGGCCTTCTTCACGGCACCGGCTTTGTCTCGGTACCTCACATTGAATGCCTAGAAATTGGATATCGTCTTTGTCGTTGCGGCTCAAGTAATTACATCGCTGTGCGCTTATGACCCAGATATGCAGGCTCTATCTTGTATGAATTTGCCTTTTGGAAAGCGTTTCTTGTCGACTGTCAAATCCGCATATACGAAAACAATGATGTCCTCCTTCCCACATGTCTGTAAACTGATATTTGAAAAAACTTCAAGGGATTATTTATAATTTTTAATGATTTGTTAGTTGTGTTTTAATTTTTTTTGTTGAGCCGATTTATGCTAGGTAAATAATAAAAACGAGAGAGTAAAAAGGTTTAATCCGTTATACGGGTGTCCGTGATAAATCGATTAACATAGTAGTATCGATTACGTACGTTAAATATTTTTATTATTGTAGTACTCAGAATTGAATTGTGGAGCGAATAAAGTTTTATTAGAAGCCCAAAAGTTACCAATTCGTTATGAGTCCAATTGAAGATGAACACAATCGGTATATCTCTTTGATCGATTGGCCAATTACTTTTACTATTAGATTCGCCGACAGACGGATGTGGCGATTATTGGCAATCAGCGGCTCATTACTCCAGTTGATTATTAACTTCCACTGTCTTACTTTCATTGTTAGGTGTCCTGAGTTTTTAGCCTCTCCCTATATGTATACAGCTGCATGGACACATTGCGTCAATCTATATATCTACCTATCTGTGGTTATAGCTGTATAGACACGCCGCATTTTACCGGTGGTAGGTCCCCTTTTTACATGGGACCGTCTGGGTGGGTACCACCACGGTGCCTATTTCTACCGCGAAGCAGTAGTGTGAAAACACCTGTGTTCCGGTTTGAAGGGCACCGTAGCCAGCGTATTTACTGGGTAAACTAGACTTAACATTCTATGTCTCACGGTAGGCAGCGTGTTGGTGATACCAGTATTGCCAATGTCTATGGGTGTCGGTGACTACTTTCCATCAGGTGGCCCGACTGCTCGTCTGCCTGCGTTGGCAAAAAAAAAAACACGCATATAACGTTTAATAAAAACAATATATAGCACTTAAACGCAAAAAAGTCTTACATATGTAATCAAGTTTATTTGCTGAATGTTTTTTTTAGTTATTATCATCTTATTAGACCGTTTGTACCATCCATGTTCAGGGCACAGACTGGAGGACTATAAACACGACGAAATCCGTAATATTATTCATCACGTGTACTGTATAGAAGCATTACGAAATAACATTACCGCTGTAACCCATTTATAAATAATCCCATATTAATCCCCGTCGTCGCGTATTGAAAACGGCGAGCTCAAAGCGTATTAGCGTACGCGATTTGCGGTGGCACACTCACCTAACAGAATCATAGAGTAAACCGCACATGCGAACGGCAACGGGATTCCCAATAACAATGGGGGAATCTGATGGGTAAACACGATTGTATATTGACAGGGATCAAATGGCTACAGTGGGGAGGGCGGACTGAGACTGGCCAGATAGGTTCGTTATACATTACGCGGTGTGTGATCACTAGAGTGTTTTTGGTTAATATGGTATACGGTTTGAGTTGCGACGGTGAATGTATTATAGAAATATGTTTGACTATATAAGCACGTATATACGTTTTGCAATGAAGCATTTTACAAAAATAAATACAATTGATATTTTATTATCAAGTATAGCGGAATTCTTGACCTTTGTCTTGTATTATGACGGTCATGAAACTATTTCTAGAGTAGGAGAAACTAAATCATTTTCGGGAAACAACGACGGACGCGGACAATTTGGCGCAGATTTATTATTATTGCACACATAACACTCCACCCAACGCATTCGTTTATTCCGAGATAATAACGCGATTCGGACGCCCTCACACTTTACAACCCAAATCGTCCAGCACAATCTCGACGGTCTTTTGTCCGGTTCAGCCATTGTTATGGGTTGTTAATTCCATTAGTAGGTCATTATTAAATGCAAATATGTTTTTGATTGTACAATAAATCATTTGCAAGTTTAATACTTTGCTACGATCCATATACATATGTATATTACTTAGGATAATTCAAGTTGTTACGTCTCTCTCGCCTAGACCCGTATAAATTTAGTAGCGGAACCGGGGGGGCGGTAAACGACGTAGTTTTCCCGGTTGCCATGGTTACACCCCGCACGTGGTCCGGGTTTTCGCGCAGTCCGCTTTCAAATTGGGCCTTCGTGCATTCGCAGTCCGTCCCCTGACTTAATGCGATTATGAGAATGGTCACAGGAGTCCGCTTGGAGTTATATCAATTGTTGCTCTATACACTAGTGCAAACTATAACTTGAGAGGTACTGCCTCATAAACTTGTGCACTATAATATTTCCAGCATAGTCAGCTGATCTCTACTGGAAACTGGACGCCGTAGTCAAAATGTACTAGGAAGACATAAGTGCAAACTGTTTTGTAGAAATCATGACGTCAATCACACAGCACCCCCGCGATATTTTTATGGCTTCGACAGATTTCGCCGTAACTCAGCGGGGTGCGATTATGGCGCTCCCTATTCCTAATTGCATTTTATTTATTCAGCACTGTACTACTCGGGTGCTTCCGCGAAACTTGCCAAGGGATCGGCCCCAGCTCATTAGTTCGCTCTGTGCCGCACTCGCGTCGAAATTTAATCGGCGAATTAAGTCATCACGCGAAAATATCGCCCGCTTAAGTTACTTCTAACCGAGCGAATTATCGCTCCTTATTAAACTGTTTATTTAATAAAGCCCGCTATTAACGTTTTGAAAGCGGCTTAATATAGATTATTTAGTGAAAAAATGTTAAAAAATATATTTTAGCGTTAGATTATTGTTTAAAAGAATAAATTATCTTTATTACCCCTTTAAAGAATACAATTTAACAAATTGTTGCACTTTAATATTTTTTATGGTGAGTTTAACATATTGTGTGAAGGCGTAATGTTATGAAGTAAATATCTTTTACTTTTTTGTAGAAGTATTATTTAAATAGACACGTTTTACGCTATCTAGACGAGTCAATGCCCCCTGCATTGAACGTGGTTATAACAACGTGTTTCTAAAAATATTATTTCTGCTGGGACCATAATTAGTTCAATTGTTACGCCGATCCGCATCTCTTCGCTCTACATCCAACTCAAGCTGTTACCGCCCCAGTTTTATTACTATTTTATTTACTTACAATTTACGGTGTATGCACAAAAAGATTTTTTTATAATGCTTAAGATATAAGTTGGTTATCTATAATACAGTCGATTGAAGCATTTACTTAAAATAGCATGGAATGCGTTGTAGCGTGTGTTGCGTAATATCTTCTCTTGATTTGAAAAAAATTCAATGACTAAAAAAGCATTCTTTATGTGATTAGAGATGAATATTATGACATATGTGAACTAGCAACATTGTAATAGCGTCATCGTGTTATTTTATGCTGATGTCATACCTTGCCAGTAATAAAAACATTCCCCTTGCCTTGTGCAATCGATAAGGGGTACCCTACATTAGAAATTTATTACTGCCAGGGTACCGTTGCTGCGTCGAAATGGAAAATTCCAGAGCACTCGGGAAGTGCTTCGCTTAAAGATTTTCATTTTAACACTAATTGGGCTAAAATATTCGAAGCTATTATAAAAAAAGCCTTTAGCTAAGAAAATATTGTGTTTTTTATTCAACAGTTTTAGTTTTTCGAAAAACGTCTCTCATATTATAAGTGTCATCACATCATCATCAGCTTGTTAGTCTTTCATTCCAAACAATTGGATGATCGGCCCAAATTGCCCTAACCAACTAGAAAAAAACAATAAAAATTTGTTGACCCCTCGCAGGATTCGAACCCACGGCCTCCGGTTTCTTAAGCACACGTCCTTACCACTAGGCTACGGAGGCAGCATTATATTATAAGTGTAGTGCAGAGTAATAATTAGGCCAATAGGTATTGTTTTTGCATGATAATAACGCTTTACATCATCAGCCTTTGTTAGTCCACTGCTGGACATAGGCCTCCCTAATACACCCCTATCCATTAGGGTTTGGACCGTATCCCACCACGCTGGTCCAATGCGGGTTGGTGGGTGGCCTGACTTTCTACATGCCCATCCGAAGCATGGATCATCTTACTTTTCAGACAATTGGGTGATCGGCCCAAATTGTCCTAACCAACTAGGAAACATCAATGAAAATTTGTTGCGTCCCGCAGGATTCGATCCCACGACCTCCGGTTTCTAAAGCACACGCCCATACCACTAGGCTAACGCTTTGTTAAATATTATTATTTCAACATGATTTGATCAGTTAGTTTTAAAAATAGAAAATCTTTAGTTTATCTTTTACTTTGTTACAAAACAAAAGTAATCTTATTATGCAAATGTTATGCATGAAACTTAATCTACTTAGTAGTGATATAAAAGTGAGTTTACGTGTACTAATAATCGGATTACTTTAAATACATGTTTACTGGTTGCAAGTATATTTGTTAAAAAAGAGCACGTTGGCCTGATTTTCTAGTAAGGATTTAATTTACTCAGTTATCTTACAGCTTTCATTTATTTTACGGTTTAAATCAAGGCAAGGGTTTTATATTGAACAGTTAATATTTTTTCATTTTATTCTCAGTTCTAAAGCACTTGATAACAATTGGCGTACTACAAAACCTACAGGATACTCTTACACGAAAAAGCCTAACAATCAACACTTTTATTTTTGAATGCTACAATACAATGCAGTACTGCAATCAATGTAATGTAAATTATCATTTGCGATATTCTGACAATTTAGTTCTATATTCCTACTACCTATCCAATTCTTGGTGTGATTCTTATATATTTTACCAATAATACCGTAACGCCGTTTAAATTGAAGCGATTTTATATACCGGTACTATATAAAATTGAGCTGCCAACCCTACAGCACTTTTGATCTCGATTTTAATTGCGGCCAATCAATTTTACCCTCTGAGTAAACTAATAAAAAAATCCTTCGTCATAATTTTAAGTCGCCTACGATCGAATTGTTCATACATTGTTTATGGCCGAAAAAAGACAGTGGTCACAATATGCCTCGCTTAACGATGGCGCCAAAACATCATTAGACAATCGTGGGTCGCTTTATTAATGATGAGGCATCGTTACACTGGCTAATGATATACGAATTTTTGATAATGCTTTGATTATCCGGAAGCGAGTTTCTGGTTTGGCATGTTCATAAAGACCTTTAACCGGCTAACAGCATTGACAATACTTTTTACAAATATTAAAATAAATATATCAGATTAGGAACACCGCATTTTTTTAATTCGGAACATGTTTCACCAGTTTACTCATAGGCCTTCATTACCATTACTGGTTTTTAACTTTTAAATATTACCAGAATTAGTCATCTGTAACAACTTTTACTAAACGTTTGAGAACCAACCGACTCAATGTTGAAGCTGTTAAGGTTATGCCGTGACTCATCCGGGCGAGTGGTTGCGATCCTCTCGGTTACTACGGGTTGCTCACTATTAATATGACGTCACTACTCAGCCGCTTTATGAGTCAAACCATATCGGGATGAATGAATCAATAGGCCGTTTTAAGTTAAATTCGGAGCTGTGATGAAATTACTGAAAATGTTCATTGTCATGTGCTCACCTGACGCATGTATTTAAAAGCTATTATGCAATGTATTTTTATATATTTTCTTTGATGTTCTTGTAAAGGGTAAATGCATAAAATATTGCTGTGGCAATCAGTTCGTAATTTTAAAAATATATTTTAGTTTTCTTTCTTTCCAAAGTAATCGTCGACTTGTCTATAGTATAATATATTAAACTCAGCATAAGGTTTTAATCTCATTTGTCTTTTGTCTTCATCGTATGGAGTGGTTAGAAAAGCACTGGCCACTAACAGCCAACAAAAAACAACTTCTTCAAAACCAGTTTCGTACTAACACATTAACAGATTTTAAAGAGCAACGGTTGTTGTAAAGGCAATTTTCCGGCACAGCACAGTTTAAAACAGTTACTTGCCATAAACCCAACAAATAAACGGCATCTGTAAATGAACAAAGAAAGCTACAACACCGAGCGCGCGTCCAAAAACGAATCCGATCGGCGGCCATTGTTGTTTTTTTTTTCCGCGCAAAATAAGAAATTCCGCGCGAACCGACAAAAAGTGCAGGCTTCATGAGCTTGCAAGCGATAACGGCGCCGCGAGGGTCGACGCACGCCGATGACTCACCGGTCACCAACGCCGCATCTTCACTAAACTCGAATAAGCCCCTATAATACTTGAGGCGAAATCAATGTAGCCAACTTATTCCGTTTTCACTTACTTGATCCAAGAAGTCTTGACTAAACCCAAGCTAGGTTTGGTTTGTAAGGAATGTATTGTGAATACCTTACTCGAAAGAGAAATAAGGTAATAAAATAAAATTATAATTTGCTTGATTAGTGATTTTATACCTTCCTAACACAATTTTATAGAATATTCAAATATTCGTTTACACAAAATATTGCTTAACTGCTAAATAGTATCCTTACACGTAATCACATATTGTTATTTTATGTAAAAAAAACCCCTACTATCTTGTGTCTTAAACGCAGAAAAGTTGTCCCATCCATATATGTTTACGACTACTCACGTTTCTAAATCCACACAAACGTAAACCGCACACGAACGCGAAACGCCTCTTCACACGTTATTTAATTGCCACTATGTTTTCCTCCGCCGCAGTCAACACATCCTTCAAAACGCACTTTAACTCGACATCTGAAGTGGTCTTAATTGAAGTGCTCGAACTGCATCAGGGTAAGCTCTCGCGATGCAACAAAGCCTCCTCATTGAATATTCATCTTCGGAATATAATTAACATTGAAACGGCTCGTTAATTGTACTTCGCCCGCAATGGAAGGGAATTTAAGCGCATACAGATATTACGATGCATCGTAATGGTACATTCAATTGTCACTCACAATGCGTAAATAATAAATCGTATGTGGTTTTGTTGGTTTAAAATAGCGTCGTCGGTGAAGAATGAATTCTCATTAAAAAATCACTACTTCGCGGAACAACACTTATTGTGAACGACCTATATTCAATAGCTCGATTGTCGCGAATACTAAAGGTTTTCTTATCGCCGTCAATCTGAGTGTGCGTACGGAACGAACAATCACATTTCGTTCGACTTTTCCGTGCTATAAATAACTCTTGAGCTTAGTCGCAAAACTGTTATGTTTCGCTCCATATAAAATGTACAAGACACAATAATAATAATAAGCAATGATATATATGTATTATACCTAAAAATTTTATATTGACTGTCACTGAGAGCTTTGTTCAATTATTTACGTATAACAACATGCGCGAAGCTTCAAAGTTACGTACATTATTGCAAATGCTATTTGTCATAACGTAAATTGAATTTTAAATGCGGCTCGGTATGAACGTACATTCATATATGTGACCGCTTTAGTGGCGTTTAACATGAGGATAGAGCGTATCCTTTGAAGGGCACCTAAAGACGTTCCTACAGGCTCTTCTTACGAGGCGAGGATCATTAAAGTGCGCGTCGGGAGCGGGCAAACTGACATGTTTTTGTCTACTAACCTATCTCTACTAAAATGCGATACTCGGAGAAGAAACTACATATACTACGAAAGCGCCAATTTTATAATCTTATTTATTTGTTAATTTGAGAATTAGAAATTTAAAAGATTCACAATTTAAAAAACACTTTTTTATACCTGTAATGCATTAGCTTCAATGCACTGCTTGACTTGAGGGTCTTAGTACATACAGGTCTCAGGACGATTTTCTCTTTAATACGTTGTGTTAACGTCACAATATCATCCCGCCTTCAACATATTTTTCTACAGATGTTTCTAGCAGTGCTATTTCAATAATTAGAGCGTGAAATTTTGCCATGTTTTTCGCTACTATTTAAAATTTAATCCTGTTTTAAAAAAAATACGCGTTGCATGATTCCTGCAAACGCGCGTAGAATTCTACGACTTAGAAATGTAGAATACATTTTCCGCCTACAGTCATTAGATGTGCGACGTTGCAACGGATGAAGAGAGATTAAGTCACGCTTTGCATGTACATATGTTTGTGCCATAAACTTGCAGACTTGCCAGCGTACTTTACCGCCTGGAATAACAACTTGCATACAGCTCTGTTATTAAGCGTATACTTATTTGAATTGCGTTAATGTTCCTATCTGACTGCAATGTTAATCTGTAATGATAAATAAAGCTGAGGAGTTGTTTGTGTGTTTGGTTAATATATTAAACTTTTAAATTTATTTTAGTTTTCAAAAGTATTTTTATAAGGAAGGCTACGTCAGATCTATTGTAGCAGCCATAAGAAAGCTTTTAAATTTCTTTATACGAACATTTATTCTATATAATGTACTTCGAGCGACTAATTTAATATAAAATTAACTAACTAAATCGTTTCAGCAAACGTTTGTTCTCTGCGTACGTATTTTGTGTACAACATAGTTATTACTTGAAAGAATTGGGTGGCTGATTAATATAATATTCAAAGCGTAGTCATGAAATTACAGATGTGCCTAGGTTATCGAATAATGTAACCAGAGCTACCATTAGTGGACCATGAACTAACGGCAGTCACACTCGGAATCCGAAGAAGATAAGAATTTGATATAGGGAATATCTCTAATGTCGAGTTTTCTTTCACACTCTAGAGTGGAATTATTTCATTCCAACAACTGTAATCATCCGTTTAAGTAATGTTTTATACTTACTGTGTTGCTTACATTATTAAATTTTTAAGGTTAGTTTGAGGTTTGTTTAAAACAATTTAAAAATTTAAGCATTCGAAACAAGGCCTCTGTACGTAGGAATTGGTCTTAAAAATTTAAAGTGACGTAAAACTTGATACGTTTACACTAAGTATTTGCGTGTCTACTATTAATAAGTATACAAAACGATGAAACCTTGCAAAGGTTTGGCGTAATAATAACCAGTTACGTTATTGGCCGTAACAATAAAGCGTACGCTTTATGACAACAAACGCGCGCGACCTTTCCGACTTCTAGTGGCGCAGTTTTATTAGTCTCTAATAATAAATCACGTTTATAACTCGACAGACGCTCCGTTGTAGAACCTTTATCCATAAGCATATGCATAAACATTATATAAAGATGCATCTATTGTTTAGAAACCACAAAGTTACCAATTGGTTTATTATTGTAATGTTAAGTGCGTTTTTGTTTAGTTAATCATTTTGCACGAAGACAAAGTAAAAGAAAAGGTTGATTTATGACTTATGCTTAGTACTTCATTATTTGCATTCTTAGAGATGGTGCTGAGATTATTTGAAAAGTACATTAACATAACATAGCATAATAGGTTAATCGATCATCGCATCATACTTTATATAAATAACACATTGCAACATTAAGGGTACATGTTTTCCTGAAAGTGATAAAAAGTAAGCAAATACGACTATTCTCATATAGTTGTAGTCCTAACCATCTTTCGTAAATTACGGTGTAGCTGATGCTTTGTCTTCAATAAGAAGATCAAGTGACACCATCGTTTGATTACCTCAAAAGGCACTTTGTTTCCGAAAGCATGTAGAACTTATTGCAACCGTGAGTGTAACAGAGTGCTTGTTAAACGCGTCTCCTGTGAAGATGCAGCGGGATCATTCACCTGGCTACCATTCTCACAGACTACTTAGCTACGTGCCACCCCGCGTTGCATTGCGCCTTCTCTCACCGAATTTCTCTGACAGGCGCAAGTGCTTTACTTTCTTGAGTCCCTCCCTCCGTTTACCTTTCTTGCTCCGACAACCGCTCCTTTGTTCGCTTTGAGCAATCGTTTTGCTAGGATGCTTTATGCGGAATAGGTTTTTTAAAAATTGAAACGTTTGTGTTGTACGAAAATGTATATTTTATCGTTCAATCGTGCTCTACGACCTTCTACTGGTATGCTGGAATGTTTGTGAAAGGGGATGGATGTGTGTTTGTTACCCTTTCACGCAAATAGTACTCGATGAATTATACTGAAACTGCACACTGACATAATTTATTAAATTATACGTGAATTATTCTAAATCTATAATTATTTTAAGAAAAAAATCTGCCATCAACGGCCATTTCGTCGTGCATCGCAAAAGACTTTAACGTATAATGTTTTATAATCAAAATCATAAATTGCCTCTATTACTCCGAAGAAACCGTGGTGTGAATCTTGTGTTATTAAAAGGAAATAACACACGGTACACTTTTGAAGAAACTATTAAAACGTGCCTCCTCACTTTGCATGTCAAAATGTTGACATTGACTTTAGAGCTCTTACAACTCGTTTACATAATTCTCCTCAAGGACCGAGTGTTTCGCGCTGACGTCACTTTTACGCCCACAACAAAGACCCTTCCCTGTTTTCTTCAACGATTCAATGATATGTACATAATTTGAGTTGAGTAGTTTTTAAACATTCAATTGATGATACTTGCGATATGTTTACAATATCTGCAATAGTCGTACGATCTGATTTGTTTAAACGAGAAACGATAAATCCGAACGGTTCCGAAAAATTACGAAGGAAAATGTTTTCTCACTATATCTATAACTATATTATCACAGAGACAAGATGTGTTATTTGTGTTTATGAAAACAACGTCTTATTTCTTACTCTAAGGCGTCAAAACAAAAATTGTTCTAATTGGTTATCCACCGCCATAGTCAATTATCACGTGATGTTGAACCAATAACAGTGTCAACTTTCTGGCGCAATTGTAACTTGATAATATTGCTCTTAACTATGTATCTAATACACAGTTTAAATTTTCTAAAATGAAAAAAGGCTTATGTTGTCAGGACATACTTTCAAAACATATGTGGGGAATAACTTAAAGAACTTCGAACAAATACAGCGGTAATCGTATGTAAAAACATCACAAGTGCAATTACGTTGATGTTATTATTAGTGTATTCATAACGTATTCGTGTACAGATATAAAATGGTACGTGATGTGTTGGCAATTCGTGACTAGAAATTGTGAGCCGCGCGCTTATGTCCAACTCTGGGCACGTCCGCCTTGAGTTACGCAGACATTATTAATTTGCTCTCCCAAGGATCGCGTTTACTGGGCTTCCTTCAACTGATATGAGGTCGTATAAATTCGTTGAGGGAAACCGTCTGGGTTTTTTAAACGTGCTAAATAAAGAACCGTAAGGTTTAGGAGACAATTCGGCGTTCATCAAAGGTTTGTAGTGAAGCTTTCTTATGTTTACATGGTAAACGAACATTGAAAGTTTTATTCTAGTACGAATATACTGTTATTGGCCAGGGTTAAGCTATTTTGAATTTTGATGGTATCAATGACGCTGCCTAATTTTTTGTATTCAACTAAACTGCCCAACTTTCTTAAAAATAAATTGGTTTATTTATATGACGTTATGAACTAAGCTGGGATTACGTTAGTTAGATTTTAGAAGAAAATAATTTCGAAGATCAATGGTTGTTTCTAAAATATGGATGTTAAACTTTTCTCCATATGAGCAAAGAGGCACCTAGTAAATCAGTAATTAAAAGTAAGTAAATGCACTTTCAGTGTAGTAGTAAAATCGAAGATCTATAAGTTCTCTTTGATGACACAAACTTAAATCAATTGTCGTGGTTGTATTCCCAAACTATTTGGTAGTCATTAGACAAAGAAATCTGCCTGGCAGTAATCGCGTTTTATATATAAGGCAATCACGTCGCCTGCTATTTTGTAAAACTTGCTCAAAAGACGTGGAGATATAAGATGCAGGCGATAAGGCAATCATGTCTTCCAAAGTACAGGTTACAACAGTGAGCTGAATAAAACATAACTTGTTTAATGTTATGGTACATTTGTATAACAATTTCGCTACACCAATTTAGTTAACGGTACCCAGATTCTAGGAATTAACGTTCCAAGAATTCTTACCGATATACAAAATAGCAGGAAATCTGTAAGCGGCGTATTTGACGCGGATTTTGTATCAAATTTTGAATTACCCTAAACGTCAGACTGGACGTCTACTAACGCGTTGTAATATATCATCTTGACACTGCATAATGAGGTGCTCCGCCTTGATCGTTATTGAGTTGGCTAATGCATGTTTTCATGTGCCGTATTACGCGTCCTGTTATCGGAAGACCTAGTGTTCAGTTCACAATTAGTGCCGCGTCCCGTTACCTAGGCATTGTTCGCCCCAATACATCGCTCTTTGTGCTGCGAATGGTCGCCTCTTGTTGTTTGCGCACCGTTTAGTGTTTCGCCATTGTTCGGGCTAATGAAGTTGTACACACGGCACGGTTGCGAGAAACGATCGAAGGAGTCTATCGCTAATGTTTCCTCGTTAAATCGTACATTGCCGGTTTTAGATTTTCACGGTTTGTTTAGACCTATCTCTGATCCGTAATGGACAATCCTGAGTGGTTTAATACTTCAGACAGGTGTTTTATTATGTGATATGTAATTTAAATGTTGACTGCCTCCGTAGCCTAGTGGTGGGCGTGTGCTTTAGAAACCGGAGGTCGTGGGTTCGAATCCTGCGGGGACTCAACAAATTTTCCTTGTTGTTTCCTAGTTGGTTAGGACAATTTGGGCCGATCACCCAATTGTCTGAAAAGTAAGATGATCCATGCGTCGGATGGGCATGTAAAAAGTCGGTCCACCCACCAACCCGCATTGGACCAGCGTGGTGGGGTACGGTCCAAACCCCCTGATGGATAGGGGTGTATTAGGGGAGGCCTATGTCCAGCAGTGGACTATCAGAGGCTGATGATGATGATGATGAATTTAAATGTCTGTATCTAGTCGAAACAGATATATGTTTAGAGTGAAAGAGAAACAAGTTTTGATAATAAACAAAATAAATGTGCAAAAATGTCAGGCGCTCGTATTGATGAAACATCGCATATTGATTTCCATTCTACGGTGGTCCACTATTCAGAATCTTAATGATTAACGCTACTAGTTGCTTTGTTTACTCGGATTTCAGATACTATTGGACTCTGATGTAGTTATCTATTGCTTAGACTTCGATAAGATTATACATCATTTATGCAGCCTTATGTATTATTATCGCATTAGATATATTTATTCGTGTTGTAATTCAGACGGTTATCTCGCTAATGCTGTCTGTACATTTTTATGTTATTACGCCGTCGTCAATTTGTCGTTAGGAGTCTATTTAGCAAGTGCGTTATTAGCGGGTTCGTAATTTGATGCGATGTGAAACCGTTAGCGAACGGTCGGCCTCGTAAAGGGACGGCACGCCGGAAGTGTAACACCATGAATTGTACAGGCTTCCGGAATTTTCATTTGCGCTCATTGACAAAGTTTCGGGGCGATTATTTGTCACAATTTGTCGTGACCAATGTTTTTGGGTCCGCCTTGTGTCGGCCGCAAATTTGTTATGTGACGTAATATAAGTGACAAATCATTGGTTATTATAGTGATCTGTAGGTTAGTAAACATCAATGTCCGGGTCAATATTTTCCGTTCGTCAGTTAAGAATATATTAAATTTATCCGTAGCTAATATTTTACTTTTTGAGGTAATTTAAAATAGATTTGATTTAAATTGTTATGTGTTCCATATAATATGTCAATAGAGTCCTTTATTAGTTTCTTTTATTAAGATATCGATAAGGAATCTGTAACATACAAGGTCACAGGCCGCGTTCAAGCAAGACCTTCAAACGAGCCTTGTCCTCGTATGGCGAACCCGTCCTTGAGACGTCGATAGTATTGCCTTCCACGAATGTTTGTATTAGACCCGAATGTCATGCTATATTTGGATACATTTACTTTACCTTTTTGGTACTTTTATATATTTATGACGATATCAGTTCGCAACAAGTACAAGATATGTTGAATAATATTTGAAATATCTTTAAGCGTATGTTGACACAATAAAATTGGCAGCTACAACGATAACATTTATTATTTTTTATCGTAACAACTTAAATGGAATCATATAAAACCAAATCTTTATTGCTCAAGAGCTATACCTTTTAAGAGTCTTAATAAATGGAACGCTTCTCAGGAACATAATATCGACCGCGACATCAAAGCGCCATACATCACCAGCGTCGCACAATTAACGTCACCACAGCGAATAAATCACCCATATTCGATTCACACTTTTCTAACGGATCTCCCCGTAAGCAATACGTCAGCCTGCGCTGGAATCCGCTGAGCGCCTTTTACGCTCACGAAAGCTACTCTCTACTTATTTAGGGCGCGCTAGTGGTACTACGTGCGCTCGTCGATTGTTGCTGATGCTGCGTTTAATAGGTGACTTGGCTCGAGGAAATGGGATTAGTTTCGGGCGGATATTAAATTATGAGACGGTGAGAGTAGACGGGCTGCGGGCCCTTTCGTCGATCTTTTATCGTGGTGACGTCACGCTATCAAAATTATTAGATTTATATTCAAATATCTTTTTTTAATATAGAAGTTTACACTAGCGTATTGATTGTCAAACGTGTTACCACCGGTTCGGAATAGAACGCTCAAACCTGAGAAGGCCCAGCACAAGAAAATCAGCGGGCTATTTTTTGATGTCATCTTTTAAAAAATTGGTTAACAGGCTGTGTTATCATTCAAAAATTCGTTTGTATTATTATAACCTTTAACACATAAACGTTCCCTGATACTTTTTTAAATTTATTAACAGTTAAATTCTGGATGTTTGACGTTTACTGGGATTTTGTAACAAAAACGTATACATTTACCCATAAATGACTTCCTTGTTCTTTGCAGTCTAGTCTATCGGTAAGAGTTGACAGTCACTGCTGACTGTGTAATCGTTCGACACGTAAGACTTATGTTAACTTGTAGCTATTTATCATAGGTAATTGGAATTAGTTCTAACAGTTCTAACACAGTGCATTAATAAGTGACAAACGTCGACATGCACTGTCTCACTTATAATATACACAGTATAACCTTGCCGTCGTGAAGGGCAGACGACGTTCGGTATAAACATTGCGCGTTACTTAGAAACTAATTCATAAGTCTTCAACACCTGTTGACGCTTCCTGTCGTCGTTTGCCGCTCAATTACGGTACAAAAAAGCGGCGACTCACCTACGGACACCTGGTTGGACTCGTGCCACATCATCACGGTACTAAAAATCAATCTATTATCAGAAGCAGCGCAATGCCTCTATATTTGGTAGTGCGTGTACCTACTTCGCAGCTCTGGTCAAGTTTTGTGTTCAAAATTCACGTGGAGCAGAACAGCGGGTTGAAGTATAATACGTGAGCTTTGTCACTTTGTTAGCTGTATATTTAATAGATGACACGAAAGAGAAATTCTGAAACTAAGTTAATGATTACAACCCGAATAAATTTTATAGAAAAATAACTCATAACTCATCAACAAATAACTCATGTTATGGGCCCCGACCTTGTATATATATCATGTATAATAATTTATATACAATGAGTTAAACTAGCGTTTATTTATATTACTATAAAGCTTAATTATAACTTATTTATTACTTCTTGAGTTATAGGGTAGCACACACCCTTACCAACTAACTTTCGCAGTTATGATATTATTAGAATTAATCATTACTCTAATGCAGAAGTTGAAGTTACTATTATTTCATCAGAATAACTTAAATATGCCAACATGAATATAGCAGTAGCGCTGTGTTGTTTGTACTAACGCAGAGCCTCTAATACCAGTTTCCCGTTTGTCATTTCCGCTTCCATGGAAATACCTTCTAGAAATGTCATTTCCTCGGCTCGCACGCCCACGAGAAAAACGCGTCCCGCCACAAGACGGGCGCGTGTTTAATTTCTTCACATTGACCGCGATAACCGCTTGTTGATTCGACGCGAGTAATTAATTTAACCGAGCCTCGTAACGTGCGGCCGCGACGGCTTAATAACACCTCAATCGGGCCGTATTAGCGCTTGAATGAGAATTTCCTTACGATTTCCATTTCACTGAATCCGGCAAGCGGCGTACAAGGTGTATCATTCGCTGAGAAATAATATAAACAGACGATAAAGTTTCGTTTTATGTCTTTTATTCGGTTTAAAGTTTATGCTACTTTAGTAAATTCCACGGCATTAACCTTTAGTGTCTCATTTGTGCAGAATTTTTATGATCATCTCAAGGCTCGCAACTTTCCTAACCTTGACTGAAGAAGTGGCATTCTCTTTTGTTTTGTATACAGTGAGCATTGTTTCAGCTTTAAGCTGCGTCGCTTCGGAACAACGGCTTTTAAAATTGGCCAGAACAAAACAGTGGCATGCGTTAAATAGCTACAACCAACGCTGTGCAAACAAGTATAAATTATGTATTTTATTTGGCTTTACGTTAACTGTGCTTACGTAGTTTTCCGGCACAAAACTTTCTTGGCCATTGATGATAAAAATAAATCGAAAAAGAAAAAACCAACACATTATTTTTTCCATTGTCGATGAAAATCAAAGCGTTGCGAATATATTTCTCCACGCGGAACGTTTCATTAAAGCAACAGCGTCGCGGCGCACGGCCGGTCGCTCGCGAATTCCCCTCAATCGATTGTTCCAGTGGCCATGAACTCCACGCCGCCTCTCGCGTCGCTCCGTATTTCACGGAAACTGATTCGACTTGAATAACATCACGTTTCGACACAGCTTTAAAGCTTCTCAATTACACGAAGCATTCTTATACTCGTGATTTGTTGTCCTCTTTTGATACTGTGGAGCAAATCGCCAGTAGTCGTGACATAGAAACTTCTTGTAGCCTGCTAAGATGACACCGGTATCAAGTAGGCGAGGCAGAAAAAGTTGTCCGCTAAAGCAAGGCGGTTTCAAAGCTTTCCTCGTTGCATCACATTTTAAGTCAAGTAGCGTCTTGGGTCTAGATGCGGTCTAGTTTAACTTTCAAGTCTGAGTCTGATTATCAATTTATTAGAAAGTACTGTTGTACACTGAGGTCACATGGGCAGTGTATTACGTAAGTCTTTTTTATTAGCAAGACAATCCTCTAAATCCTGATATAATCAATATGAAAATATTTTATATATTGTCAGTGTTACCTTCTTTAAAAATGCTATTGATACTAAGTTTTTTTCGGTCCGTTTCAATAATAGCCAGTGCAGAATGGATTGTATTGTAAAGTATAAAATGTGTATAGAAGATACCAACCCACGCTTTCCGAATTTATAAATATCAACATTTTTCCCTCACATCGGGCTATTTCTGCATTGATATCCAATTCGCGGCAAAAAGCGTAATCTCAATAGAAATGAGCAGCTGCATCTGGTTCCCCTCGCTCTAGCCATTGTCATGGGGTCTTCCGAATTTGTGAATGGTCGTGTTTGAAAAAAATAATAGAGGACGTAATCCAGGTAGGTCGGACAGGGTTTGGCACTGTTTGTTAGACGATCGATCGATGCATAAGTTACATTAACCTACTTGAAAGCAAACGTAGGAATACTATCTAAGTAAACCTTTGCCCGATAATAATACTCATTTAGTAAGACTATTTTATGGCTATTTTGGAACAACGTGTGCTTTTTGGTCGTAGCTTAGGTTAAAGAAGGCAAGTATTAAAATAGCTTCCATGTGGTGAAAATTGTATTAGATTTTAAAATTAGCCATATAGAAGTAATTATACTAAGTCTAATATCAAAATCTTGTAGTGTCATTACGGTCCCATATCATTTTCGATCTATAAGATTCAACCGACCGACCGATTGAACCAATAACAATGCCTTACGTTTGACGCCAATCGTGTTAGAATTAGATTTTGTTAATACAAATTTCGGATCCTAATTCGCCCATGTATAAGGTATTATGCACAACGCGATACCGCTGCAATGAGTTGCATAGTTTACAAATTTGGCTTGTGTATTTGATGTAAATTGTATGGCCGTGTGTCACGGGAGTCGGTGTCCAATAGTCCCCCTTTGATTCACTTCCCCCCCAGTGTCAGACGACCGATCCCTGGAAGTGCATTAAGCTATTAGCCGCCGTTAGTGCATTTCGTTACCTATACGGGCAAGCGATGGACATCAATCTGTATAGTTTTCATTCCAGTAACAGATTTTGATGAAAAATAACTGTTGTTGTATAAATATATCTATTGTAATAATGTATCATTTTTAAAAGCAAAATATTCTTGTTGGTTTTTTGTACAGCTTATTTAATGTTTCATAACGCAATTTGTACGAGACGATCGCTACTGGTTATTTAACTAAGGCTAAGTTAAAAACATGTTGTACTTATTTAATAATTATTGGGAGAAAAATCTCTTGCCCCCCGAGCCCAATTCATTAATTTATTTCGAATTAAAATTATATACTTTTTTATTAAAACTTATAGTGTATTTAAATCCTAAACTGAATATTTTCCTTACCCGTAGATAATATAATTTTTAAATGAATAAATAACATCACGTGCAAAATTACGTACAGCTTGTTATTCAAAATAAAATTGCAAAGTCACGATGCGTACTTACTTCTAACAAATATTTCCATTACCAACATCGTTATAAATACATTAGCCATTATTATTGTGGTATGATATATTAGCTTTTATGAATTCAATAAAAAGAACGATAAATAGCTGGTATTTATCAACGTGGTGCGTAAAAGCGTCGGTTCCTTCAAGATCACGGCTAAGCGGTCACTGGCCGGTCCGAACTCCCCGCTTTGCCTGTCGACACGTTTTTTTTTTCTCCCGGCGTCGGTTATGATGTCATCGTTTACACACGTTTATCGTGTTCACGGTTATTCCGTTACGTGCGTTAATTTTGAAAATGGAACGGTTACTTTCGTTATAGAACAATTAAAAATAATTTATATTACATTAAGTTTCTTTTATTCGGTAAAAGTTTTTTTTCAAGCTAGTTTTACAGCCGGTTAATCGAATTTCATCCATGGAACTACCACATTTTTTTAAATACGATCAAATAGTGGCGTGCATTTGTGCCTCGGATTCGAAAGCTGTGAATGATATCGTAGTTCCAACTGCATTAGCCAGTCGGAGTGATGCTTGATGGCCGGTAAATAATACCCTTCGTTCTACTCGACACGGCATAATGTCATAGTTAACGGTAACCTATAGTAACAGATTGCAATGCGGGAATGCTGCAGATACACGATTAGATAGTGTCAGATGCCTTGTCTCCCTAACTGTGTATTTTACTTCGATCCGAATTCTGTCAGTTTGCATGTGACTATCGGTCGTTGAAACTGTTAGTTCTAATTATAATAACTATTATGTTTATGTAAGCTATCGAAACCGTTACCTAATACTTGCGTCTGTGCCAATATTATTAATAAATTTTTGATCTACTGGGTAAATAGACTGTGAAAATACAAAATATTCGCAGTTCGCTTTTATAAGCTGACAAATATTGCATCGCTTCTTTCGTTCTCGCGCAATATCCGTTCAAAAGCGCAAATATTTCGAACGAAGTCGAGAAAAGATAACATTGGAGTCCAGTATTGTATCGTTTCCGGTCGGTGACCAAAGGAAGGCGACGGACTATGTGGCTTATCTGATAGGAAAGAAAGCACCTAATAAATATTGAACTTATTTATTTTAGTAAACTTTAAACCCCGAAGACAAAGTCATAAATACGTATGCATACGAAATAGGCTATAAAACAGTGCCGAATCACATCGACGAGATTTACATATCTCGGAGGATCGGAGTTTGGAAGTAAATTTCAAAGTTTTTCCTAACGCGTTGACATTTAAGTGCGGGATTCGATTGGTTACCGGCGTGCGTCCGCCGGCTCGCGAGGGCGTCGTCGCGCGGGCGCGTATCGATCGCCACTCGCACCGCTTGCATACGAATATCCCTCAGCCCCTCGCCTAGCTCCGGAGGACCTTCGCCCTCCACGCTCTAGCCCCATTCAGACGTCCCAATTTTCCAGTTCTTACGACCTTGTCTCGAGTCGATGTTAATCAATACGATTGTTTTGTATTCAATCTCGTACGGTCCGGTTATATTAGGTGTTGATGATCGAATGCATACTAGAGTTTGATTTTCATTACCGTTAAATACCGTTACGTTATGAATGCTCATTTTAAGTTCGCTTAATTCAACATTGTATAATTATACGAAGAGATTTTCCCAAGTCGATTGACATACGCACCGAACGACCGTAAGTCCAAACAGCACCCCTGTGGCCTATACCTGAAACGTCTGTATTACGAAAAGCTTTCCCCAAATTGTCTCGGCTCGGGGGAGTCGACCCCGTTGCGTCGAAATTGCAAGACTAACATTTGCCCCGACCGCCCAACGGCCGATGATGTCACAACGATACAATTTACATAACACACATTACTACGGCGACGCTCAATTAATTCAAATGAAATGCACGTTTTATTACTTTGCACGTTTACAAAAGTAAACAAGAAGGCATCTGGCATGTAATTTAACCTGGAATTTAAATTAAAAAAGTTTCCAACGGGCAAGTAGTTTTAGTAAACGTAGCATTGTTAGAGTATCTCAACTTTACCCCTTGAAACTATATTGAACTCACCCACTATATATTGAATTCTTTTAATACCGCACACTCGCGACCGCGTCGGTTCGAGATAGCGTTATTCCTACGCCTTGCCATTTAACTGATTACCTTCAAGGGGGATCCCCTTTAGAATTGCCACAATTTTCCGGCCGACAACATGCCTGCTTATTACATCGCGAAATGTCGCCGCAACGCCTGCCCCGGACTAAGTAGGGCGCACCCCAGGCCGGTCTTATGACGGATTTATACGCGATTTAATTCCGCCAGGGTACGAGGGCGACAGATCAGATTTGAAAACAATTAATTCGTTACCAAGTGGTTTGACCCGTTAAATCTGTGTCGACTTATAATAGCCGTGGTTTTTTGGCAGTTCGTTGAACCCACGGTCAGTGCCAATCGAGGTAGCACCGTCCGGAATATTGGCAACTCGCGGATCGGAAATGGGCAACTGGTAGAGCGTTCCGTGTCGCTCCGATGTACGGAATTCGTTTAAGCGACTGCAATCGTATTTGTGCGCGCTACGTTTGTGTTTATAAAAACTCTATATAATAATAAACCTAAGAAACAGGACAAAATATTATGATTTTAACGTTTTATTAAGAAAGCATTACTGATGAAACGAACATGTAAAATAAACTTGCCGACTGTAGACAGTATATATTTTTTTATATTATTGTGTATTTATGTTTACTCGTTGCGTTCGACAATTAGACAAAATATGATATGCCATTTTACCATTGGGTGCCTTACATATGTTTTTAATAAAATGAATAAATACGAGTTAGACTATTAATGACTATCTGTATAATTTCTGTCATGACTTTACCAGATAATAACTTTGTCAAGATTATTGACATAACAAAAGTTATATCATATTCGACACATGTCCCTGTGTTTCGTGATTAATGGACAATGATCCTAATTTCGTTTACGCCGCCGGTCGCAAACTGATCGATATGGCGACGCCAAATGGTCGCTGGGCTGGAGACCGTATACAAACATTGGGAATAGATCGAACTTAAAAAAAAAGATAAAATACAAGGCTAACAGAAAAACCTTAAAATCGTAATAATGGTGTATCTAATGTATTACTTGTATTATTTTATAATAGCAATTTCCTTTTGCCTTTTTATTACACTTTTCAATGCAATTTCTAATAATAATCTTATATTAATTTCCAACGATAACAATCCGATAATATCTTAACAACTACTTCGTAGTTAAAATGTTCTGATTACGAACTCCAACGTGCGTTTTTAGAAGACTTTTTACACTACTTTTGTATCTCCAACTTAAATTTGTTGCTACCAACGTTACCCATACGTGGTAGCGATCATAACTTGCCACGTGGGTATAAGCAGCTGTGGCAATGTGCTAAATCATCACTTTTTTTCGGGGCAGATGTTCTACAAAGAATGCACTCGTGCCTTCGGACGTTATCGCAGAGAATGACCAGATTCTCTGATACTTTGTAAAGAGCGTATACCGTTGCATTGTCTGCTACAATATTGACACTCCAACGTGTCCCGGTCGTTTTATTTCAGATATCTGCAGTAAAAATACGATACTTTGCCAAGTGCTTAAAATGTGTTTGTGAAATAAAATAAATTGTATCACATTCCTACATTCCGCTGATAGCGTTATTGCAATCGCAAGTATTTCTTTGCGCTATATGAAATAGTTTGTAATAAAAATTATTAACAACGTGTCCAGATTCGAAGACCTCATGTTATCAAAGATATTATTACCCTCTCTTTTGGAAATGAAGACAGAGGTACACGAATTCTTCTGTGGGTTTGTATTTGAAGATCCATTTTCCCATTGCATAAGTCTTGGCGGCGAAACAACGTGTATCGAGCGAACCGGTTTATAAGAAACGTGTTAGGAGGTCCTTTTCTATGCACGCTAATGTTATTAAATTTGATATGATCAAATAAATACAGAAGAGCAATATGAACTGAATCTTATATATACTGTTGAACATCTAAATCCATTGAAATAGGACTAGAAATTTATATCGCAATGTTCCTTTTGACGAAACCAAAACGGAAAAGTTTCAGAAAATCGATTAAGATGTTTGTAGTTTCTCATATTAAATTCGAATAGAGCTCTTGAATTACATTCGATCACTGGATCTCGCGAAATCGTAACACAACAAATCAAACAAATCAATACCGAAAAGATATAAGAAGCACGGTTACGTTTCTTGTCGAATTTTATGTTTCCTTTGGCAAATTCGTTTTCTTACCTGTTATCGAGATAATCGAGAACCGGCGTGAACGAGCGCGGTATGTAGTGATATGAGTTTCACAATTTGGGTGAGCACAATTCGATATTTCACAGTAACAACACACGGTTATACACGGTTGGGCCGAGTGGCGGAGCTGCGAGCAGTGCACCGTCGCAGTGCGGAGCTAACGATGGACTGAATGGTTAGACGCGCGCCAACACTACGCCGCTCTGCGCCCCGAATGTTCGCCCGTTAAATTCGAACCTTGCTCTCTACGGACCTTCGTAGTTTTCTTTAACGAACGCACGGACGGTTTTAATACTCGTACATAGAATGATCGTATTAGATAGATATTAAGTTGGTTTTTTGTTGGTATATTGATTAACATTCTGTCTTTTTTATGATGAATTTTTATGGTGTTTTGTCATTCGGTATTTTTTAGCGTTCTAGATGTAATAATTATATGCTGCGAAGTAGAGTGCAAATAATCAGTTTCTGTTATAAAAAACTTAAAATTTTGGTATTTAATATACTTATAAGCTTCCGTTTGCGTTGGTCTCTGAAGAAAATTATATAATGACTAATACCGCGGATATCGTACACGTGTATTTATTACCGCGCGGAAATAACTTGTCGAAGTTTTAATGTTTAAATTTTACAACTTTGACCTTGCATACAAAGATAAAATGGGTTTTAGATAAAAAAAAAACGATACATGTAACCTTGAAGTTTTAGCGCATTTAGAATTTTCATTAAACGGTTTCATACCGTGGCCTTATTTGTTTTATATTTGCCGCCGTATCGATTTTAAAGATGTCCTTTGCAAGGAAGCGGTTAGTTCCGATTTCCACAATGTTTTAAAGGTGTTACGTTTCTGATGATTCTTAAAGAAATAAAAAAAAATTGAACCGCAATATCCGTATAGTGGTAGAGCGCTTTTTAACCAATTTCAAAAACATAGAAGGTACGTGTTTGCCTTTATGTTGTGTTTATGTTGCCTTTAGGTATTGTGTCTATGTAGGCACAAGGAATAACTTAAGGGTTATTAAAATTTATTTCTCCAATCTAAAGCTGGCCTTATTTGCTCAATGCTGTTATGTTATTCCGGAATCATAGAGAATGATGGAAATTTCAGTTTTGTTAAATGCATTAATATCGGTAATTTTTAATCGGTAGAGTTTTAACAACAAAACAGTTGCTGAATTACCAAGTGTTGTTGTGAAATAGACTTATTGTCGAATAAAAGTGTTATGTAACCAACTTAGAGGTATTGGGATTAACATTGCTTTTTTATTTTATCTTATGTTGTGTATTTAAAACACGTATTGCGTGAGCGCACCTTTTTGTGCAAGCACGCTGGTTATCAATGATGAAATATGCGGCGGCGCGTGATTAGTATTGAATAAAAAATCAGTGATCCCTATAAAAAATTTGTACGCCTTAAATTATACGCAATCTTTTTAGTTTGGATACAACGCACAGTTCCACTCGTATGTATGAGTGGAGAGCTTAGTTTGTTCCGGTTTCTTTGATTACTTAAATAAACGTCTTGGTTAATGTTTCTCATCTCTAACATCCACTAAATCCCATTTTTATAACGAATTACAGTTTACTGCTACAGATGTATCTGCGATAATGTTCACAGATTTATGTATTTATTTCTTTTTTATTTTTTGACATAAAACAGCAACTTTTTAGAAATTATTGAGCTGATTTTTTAGCTTAAGAAAGAAAAATCCACATAAGAAAATGTATGACAGAAGTTTGATTATTTGTACGTAGATCACTATATATCAGTATAAAAAGGAATAGCAGTATCTATGTTAAATAACTTAATTCTTAATCTTCTATTTATGTAAATTTTCGGATTAATTACACTTGACAATACGGTAGGGAATGTGGTGTTTATTGTGATATATTTTTTATTATTTTTTCCTTGTCCTGAAGAGTTCGTTGCTATGAAATTGTTTTAATTTTGATGTTTAACATTTTCTTTGTACTTTACAATTTATTTTTCTATTGCAATATTGTATGGCTTTTTTTTAATGGTGATCCTTCAATTAATTATATTTATTCGAACCGGACCATTCCGAACCGGTGGTAGTGTGTTTGACAATCAATAAGCAAGTGTAAACTTCTATATTGAATAAAGATATTTGAATTTGAATTTGAATTTGAATTTGAATTTGAATTTATTCGCCTGAGTATGTCGTTGGTTCAGTCAATGTCAAGGTTAAGTGAAGAAGATGCCTTAAATATACGTATTAGGGTTTCAAAATAAAATTTAACCATTAACATCAATGTTGATTAAATTAACCAAAAATACAACAGATGTCTCGGATTTAAATTAGTATCACACTTTTCGTTACTGGGGTACTTTGAAGCTAGAGGGCAGGCTTCTTAGTGTTAAGGTGCTGACGTTATTTTTTAAATTTGTAATACTAATTTGAAAATGCGAAAAATTTTTTTTTGTTTGTGACCTTATTTCATCTGCACAGATAAACTAATATTTTGACATAAATGAATGTGACTCGGGCTTGAAGGTGCTATAATACAAAACGTTAAAGCTGTTATCGGGTAAAATTTTGTATAAGCTGCTATATTGCATTTTCTGTTTAAAACTCATTTTTCACCTTTCACTACGGGCTATAGAAGTTATAAAAATAGAATTGTGCATTTGATAACAAACTGTATCAAAATATATTTTCCCGTATTGAATGTTTCAAGAATTTTTGAAAACGCCATCTACTGGTGACGCTGAAAGACTCGGAGCTTCATTGCGCTATTGTCATATGGAATGTCTAACAATTCGATCAGCCAGTTTTCAATGTTTACGATACGAAACGTCAAATAGAACGTCGCCATTACATATCACCTATGCGATTTCTGTTTCTGAAAGAAATTACGTGTGTCAAATAATAGCGCGCGATTTGTATTTATTTTGATTTTCACAAGTGTACTTAGCGGCACAAGATATTACTTTTAAGTTCTGCAGGTAAGTAATGTGGTCATAATGTCGACTTATGTTTCAAAGAGGTTAATATAATGAAATAGTTTCTATTGACTTTAAAATTTAGATGGCACCTCCAAGGAGAATATTACGGCAACAACTTGAGATTCTAATGGATTTTTTGGAGGAAAATAAAGACATGTCCAAAGGTTTGCCTCCTGGTGCTCCTATCTCTCACCAGGCGACTAGGCAAAAGTGGGCAGCTTTAGCTAAAAAACTTAATGCTGTTCAATCCGGCGCTCTGAAAACACCCGATGGATGGAAAAAAGTATAAACACTCGATATATATTTATTTTTCCATGTCCAAGACCAAAAATAATTGTTGATTATTGTAAAATTCATCATAAATTTTTCATGAATTTCTTATCATAAATATCTGATAATATTTTATAAAATATAACTAACCAGCTATGTTGTTAATTTTTTTTGGTGCACGTAATACGAAATATTCTTTTTTAATTACGATATTTTTTAGTACTGGTTTGAATGGCGACATAAATGCAGAAGAAAAGCTGCTGATGCCAGAAGATTTCAATCTTCATCGAGGGTGGAACAAATAGATTTGTACCACTGAATGATTTGGAAGTAAGAGTTTTAGAATTAAGTGGGAAGGGATCTGTTATGGCTGCTGTGCCATCTTCAAGACAATTGGATGAGTTTATGGCAGAAGATTCTGAGCCAGAACATACAGCACTTTGTGAGACATCAGTTAAATCTACAAAAAGGTCAAAAGATCCCTAAGCCTATCTAAAACAAATACTGGTAAATATAAAGAATTTAGTATAAATCTTTCCTTTTTTTTCTTTTATAATTTGCTATTTCTTTATAACTTTCAATGAACAAAGGAACATATATGAACTTAAAATGTGCCCTATGAACAGGAACATTTCAAATTCATAATGATCTTTTCTTACTAATAAGATTGTATACTCTTATTGCATTCTGTAACTCAGTTTTACAAAATTTCCTATTTTAAAATATAAATACTAATAATGATAAATGTCAATGAAAATATTATGGTTCAATAAAGTTTTATGTTATAACTTTAACTAATCAGTAAAGCCATTCTATTAAACTATTTGAATAAATAACGACTAAATTTCTTAGCAAAAAAATTTAATTGCCTGAACATATATTGTATATATATGACACTTTGGTATCTTTAAAAAAGAATCTTAGGTCAATATATATAATTTAACAAAGAAATATATTAACCCAGCTTCTTTTATATGTAATGGTTAATATCAACAATAAACCCCTAACTTTATCTAACAGATGATGACATGGAATCTGTTACTCCACCACCCAAGTGGGCTCTGGAATTAGAGGAGAGGAGAATAGCTGCTGAAGAGCGAATAGCCGAAGCTATAGAATCAATATCAAATGTAATGCAAGCACAGGAAGAGAGAAGAAGTTTGTTGGAGGTCAGGATGGCAGACGCATTGACTGCAATTGCCGGCACAGTACAGGATCTCAACAGCGGAATACAAGATGCATTGCAACACATGCAACAATTCAACCATCAGAACAATGGACCTCCTATAAAAGATGATGTGTTCTTATAGGACCCATATGTATTAAACTAAGAAAGCTGTAATGAGTACAATTATGTAATTATATTGTTATTTAAAAAAGTCATGTATAAATTATATTTTGCTTGTATTAAAAAGTATACTAAAAATTTTGCTATAATAAGTCTAGAATATTCTGCTTATTGCAAAGGACAAGGATGGGCAAATATTTTTCACTGTATAAGCTAACAAAACAATTTACAACTTTATTCCTGCATGGAAACTTATTTGGTATAAAATAAAAAATAATACAATATGTATCAACATATTTTTTTTACCATAAAGCAACCTTTGATTATTCTGCTGACTGCAGACTTCGTCTTCGTGGTACTATATAAAAAAATTCGCTAGAATTTCATTTAATAAAAAAGTAGCCAAATTTACTCAAGCTTACATCAACTATCTTTAAATGAAAGTCAGACTTGGCATTACAGAGATTAGCTAGAGCAAACAGACAAAAAATGATTTCGTATATTTACCGTTTATGTAAGGCGTTTTTTCGTTTAGTACAAACCTGAAAGTAGTTGGTTCAGAATCAGAACATATTTTAATGAACTGATTTTTAAATTAGGTTTTTAAACAAGACTAACATTTGTCCTAAAACTCAGTCAATATTATCGCTGACACATTTGTGCAAGAAATAACATTTGTGAAAGCTTTTTCAGTTTTAAACTGCTTCCGTAGCCTAGTAGTAACGGCGTGTGTTTTAGAAGCCGGAGGTTGTGGGTTCGAATCCTGCGGGGACTTAACAAATTTTTATTTTTGTTTCCTTGTTGGTTGAGGTAATTTGGGCCGATCACCCAATTGTCTAAAAAGTCGGTCTATCCACCCACCCGCATTAGACCACCGTGGTCGGAAAACAATCCCATATCCCCCTAATGGAGGAAGCGTACATTAGGGAGGCCTATGTACAGAAACCTCCCATCCAGCGGGGGGTATGAGCACTTTGGACATGAGTTCGAAGATGTTTCGTAATTTTAGGACTAATTATAATACCTTACCTGTATTAGCACTTATTACTGCTAGATATATACGCTCGATATGTTTACAATAAAACCTTCATTATGATAAAAATTAAAGTTTTATTACTTTATTATCATTTATGTATAAAGTGTCTAATGGTCATTTAAAAATGGTATTTTAATGTTACAACAGACACTTCAATTTTATTTATTTCTATGGATTGACTTTTTGATTGATTTCCTGAAAAAAATAATATAGCACTTTTATTATATATTATGTGAATATAGTTGTCAGTTGAGTATATAAGGTTTACTCGCCCATCGTCTCAAAATTTTTGTCGTAATTTTTCCCTAACGCGCCAATAGAAGTATAACTTCGATAAAATCCTCTATATGTAAACAAGGTCTTGTATCCATAGCTAATTACTCTGAAAGGCATGGCTCTGGAATTGGCAAATATTGCATGCTTATTGACATCTAGCAATGGTAACCAATCGCACAACTAACCGGAGTTCTTCCAGTTTCGTCGCTAATAGGTTTTAAAGCAGTGAAAGCTAAATTGAGCTACAAAGTTAGCGATCCATAATCGGCCTTATCTATATATAGGTAGAAAAACTATCCACTACGAAGGAATGAATATAAATTCATGATATTGTCCTCAGGTATGGAGGCATTAGAGACGAGCATAAACTACTGGGAGGATGCCCTGGCGGCGTTCTCCTTGGGAGCTCGAGGTGGAGTCTCCGGTACTCTTGCTCTCACGTCACCCGAGGAGGCCGAGTTTTGTCGGGAGATACAAGAGTTGCTTCAGAATGCGTATCTTTTACAGGTACGTACGCACACTGTCACTAATATGATAACGTTATGGGGCATTATTTAGTGATAATCAAACAAAGTTTCTCCCTCCCCCTAACTTACGTTCCAAACAGACTTCCACGCTTCTGTCTTGTTATAATAATACATATAATACATCTCCGTGGAGCTTTAAGCTCTTTCCTCTGATTGGCTTTTTTCTTTAGGAACGTTGTGAGCTGCTGTTCTTGGACCAGCGCTCGGTGCTGTTTCGTTCGGAGAGCGGCGAAGCAGCGACGGGGGCCAGGTCGAGGTTGCTCTCGCATGCGCATTCCACCTCGTCGCACACGCGCAGGGAGCTACATTCCAGTGCGGAGTCCTTTGCTTCCGCGGAAGACCAAGTGGGTGACTTTACTATTTATGATGAAATAGGGCAAACAGTAAAAAGCTTTCAAAGACAACCAGTTTTAAATTTGGCAAAGTATCTCTTAACTGTAGCATTTAAGATGATAGTATGCACTTAACAGAATAGAACCTATAGAGATTGACAGGTATTCAGACTGGTCAAAGTAAAAATAATTGTATAATTAATTGACAGTCAACTATCGCTGATAGATGCGGCTTCAGAAATTTTAACATTACTCATAAATGTTAATTAATGTACAAAAGATTACGTCGAGGAAAAAATGTAAGGAAATAACTTATTATCTGCACTTCTAAGCACCCTTGCAACTGTTGATCTATTAAGTCAATGTTTGTGTTAGGTAATAATTACGACCGCAGAATTTCTAGCTGGTTCTTCCTCGGACTGATAGATTTCCTGCACCGGTTGTGGATTTTATATTAGTATGAGCCAGTACAAGCGAATACAATAATTTAAAGGTATGATAATGTTTCAGGTGGCAGACTTAAGAGAATTGGACGACTTCCCAGAAATCTCAGCGGAAACGGACAATTTGGAGTTGTATCAGATGGCCGTCAAACAGTTGGAAGTTGGAATTCCATACAGGTATATTTATTTAATCTGGTTCGTTAGTCTTTTATTCTATGTGTCTTATTATTCATCATTTTTTACTTAACTTCTTTTTTAATCGATTTAATTATTATTATCGTAATTCATCATCATCATCATCATCATCATCATCTTTATCACCCTGTGTCAGTCTACTGTTGGACAAAGGCTTCCCTAATGCAAGCCTTCGCCATTAGGCCTTTTTGGACCGAATCCCACCACGCTGGTCCAATCCGGTCCGGGTCTGGGTTGGTATGTGAACCGACTTTTTACATACCCATCTGACGCATGGATCATCTCACTTTCCTGACAATTAGATGATCGGCCCAATTTTCATAACTAATGTGTTAAACGCATACATACGTTTTGGTGAATTTCGAGTACATTCACCACCAAATGACATAGGAGGGTTTTTCACGTTTACCCAGTACACTTTTACGGTGCCCTCAAAACTATGTAGTGATTACGCGTTTGACAATAGACTTATTTAAATTCAATATCTAAATTGACTGGAGCCATAGTATGAAACAATCTAGATTAGTTAAATTTTACAGGACTTTAAGGACTGAGGTGGTGCAATGCGCCACAGACTCTGAGTTCCTGTGCAAGCTGCACTGCCTTCGGTTAGCGTTCGCAAAGGTGTTCCGCGACGCCGCGGTGTGGGCGTGGTTCGTGGACGCGGGGAGACAGGTTCTGACTGATCTGCTACTTTTTGCGGACAAGGTATGGCTTAAATATATTAATGTTTATAAATTTAACTGAAAAATTATCACATACAGACATATACCAACATATACCAACTTAGTCTGCCCGTGATCACGGATGCTGGAGAGAATCCGAAACGTCGAGAATAAATATGTATAACTAACGCGAAAAATCCGTAAATTAGTGGATTTGATATGTATAATAATCGAGTAGATTAAAGAGATAATTATGAAAAAATTACTTTGAATTGGCAATGAAATACAAAATTGGTTAAAGAGTGGAAACAAAATAGATTAACGGCCTTAAAAATGAGTTCGTTTATTTGTGAACCGTCGACATCTTTATTGTTAATTATTGACAGTCAGAGTCTTCGTTTTTACGCCAAAAGAGTGTAAAGTAAGATTGTGTAAATCACTCGTCTTTTTTGGCTTAGCAAATAGAATTCAATCAATTTTATGTTAATACTATTTAACAATATAGTAATAGTTTAGACAATATAGATAGATGGTTTACCTTCAAAGCTTAGAGTGTAACAGTAGAGAATAAACAGAAATATGATATGTAATTTTTTAATATTGCAAATCAATTATTTCTATTATTTTAGGAGCCAAAGGAGTTTTTGGTGGCGTATGAAGAAATGGTCTCATGGGCAACGGACGCTTCGAATTGGGCCGTAATCGAATCTGAGCTCACCAGCAAAGGAGTTAAGGTCGGTTACCAATTAATGATTCATATTTGACGCGCCATATAAACTTATCGAAACAACACAACTGTTACTAATAAAATAAGTAAAGGTATAAATTTCTATACTTACTGTGAATTGACTTATTATTTGTTTTAACTAAACGAGATTCGGAATATATATATATATAATGAAAGTGGAATACTTCTAACATTTTCATTCATGTCATGCCACATGGTATAACGCCGCTTTGTTGCTATTATTTTTTTTTTCATCTATTCAATTATTCTTTGAGTCCAGTTAGGCTAGATTTTGGTTAATATTTGAATTTTATTATTCGTTATTTTAGAACCGCGGCAATTTTCATACACGTCTTTGACGAACTTTCATAGTTTTAGATGATTGGCTAAATTACTTTAAACAAGGGAAATCTTTAATAGTGATAAAACTGAATTTGTATTAACTGCCTCCGTAGTCTAGTGGTAAGGGTGTGTGCTTTAGAAACCGGCGGTCGTGGGTTGGAATTCTGCGGGGATAATTTGGACCGATCACCCAATAGTCTGAAAAGTAAGATGATCCATGCGTCGGATGAGCATGTAAAAAGTCGGTCTACCCACTAACCCGCATTGGATCAGCGTGGTGGGATACGGTCCAAAACCCCCAATGGATAGGGGTATTAGGGGAGGCCTATGTCCAGCAGTGGACTATGACAGGCTGATGATGATGATGATGATGATTGTATTCGCGCAGGTGCTATCTTTCTACGACGTGGTGCTGGACTACATTCTGCTGGACGCCTTCGAGGACTTGGAGGCGCCTCCCTCTTCGGTGCTGGCGGTGGTTCGCAACCGATGGCTCTCGGACGGTTTCAAAGAGAGCGTATGTATCATTCATTCACAACTAAATATATAATGTTCATAATTGCCTTAAATTTAACTACTCTTATATGTAGAGTATAAAAAGTTACTATTTTTTAGTTTCGAGGGAAAAAATGTTATTTTTTGATGTTTTAAGAGCCCTCTCAAAAGGATAGCTTTTCGAGTTACCTTTTCGAGCTACTTTTGAACATAGACGCATTGGACCAGCGTGGTGGGATACGGTCCTAAACCCCTAATTGAGAAGGTGTGCATTAGGGGAGGCTTATGTCCAGCAGTAGACACAGGATGATGATGAATAAAGGTTTTATATCTGTATGTTTTGTGGTCGAAAGGCGCTGACGACGGCGGTGTGGTCGGTGATAAAGGCGAAGCGGCGCTACCTGCGGCAGCCGGACGGCTTCATGGCGCACTTCTACTCTATCTCGGAGCACTTGCTGCCCGTGCTGGTCTGGGGCTTCCTGGGGCCCAGCGAGAGGCTCAGGGAGGTGTGCCTCGCCTTCCAGGTATAGAGAATTACTCTAACCTTTACTACTATACCAACTATCTACCTTTACTGCTATACCAACTATCCATCACTTGGTGAAAAAAATATCACTATATGTTTCTTTTTGCTTTAAACAACGTGTTTTATAAGCTGTCCCAAATAATATGTCATTATATGTGTAATTTTAAAACATGCTTGAGCTATAGATGACAGACTATTTAAATCTGAGAAAAATATGTTTATATTTTGTAAAGGATTTATTAAAAAATGGAGAAACGTCAGTCCCGCTGAGTTTTTTACGCCCGGTCTTCTCATCTCAGAGGCTTTCATTTCCAAGCCGGTGATGGATTAATTAACGCTTAATAAGAGAGTGTTACACTTCAATGTTCTATTTAATAAAAATATTTCACTTTGACTTTTTGATACTGCTATCGGACCCAGACGTACATATGTACTCGTCATTTTTTATACCGAAACGATCCTATAAATATCAACTATCCTTTACTCTCATTGAAACGACCCTGCGCGTGCACGTGCACTAGTAATGACTTTTTCGGATGCATATTCAAACAGGCGGAGGTGGTGGGCTTCGTGGCGGACCTGTTCAGCTTCGCCAAGTGCCGCTACACGACCGTGGAGGACCTGGCGGAGGACGTGATGCAGCACGCGCGCTCCAGGGCCGCCAACATCACCGACCGGCTGGCGGACAGGGTCTAGACCTGGACCTGACCAGGACCTAAGGAGACCTAGACTGATTGATGACGTCAGTGATAGTATTGCTATCTTTGGTATTTATATGATGATGGATAGGATGGGAGACCTAGAAAGGGATCGTCGATGACGTTAGTGATAGCTTTGGTATTTTTTTTGGTTTGGGTTTGATGTTCAGGTCACTGTAGATGTAGTGAGAAATTGTTTTCTTACGGGATAACTTGGATCTTCGTCGGAATACACTGACACCGGATCGTTGATAATGATCGTATTGTGACATTTTCATATCCATTAACATGGAGCTTTAATCAAATGTGGTTGTATAGTGTAGAAATGTATGGGTACTGAAGCAATTTAAGAAAGCACGATAAATACGAAATTTACGAAGGAAAACCTTTACTCACTATATCTGTAGTTCAATTTGTATGACGGGTTTTGAGGGTTGGTGTATATGTCTTATGCATGTCATGTAACCGATTAATTTCGTGCCGGATATTTAACCGAGCTATAGGCTTGCTGATAGAGGGGCTTAATTTATAACTTCCATTGAATTAAAGCTGGTTACGTCTAGATTCTAATTACATTTGAGCACAGACGGAATTTCGGATGGATAACAGTTACGCGTAACTAGAAACAACGCTCAAAGAAACTTTACCATGGACTAATAGGATTTCAATTATTGGCGCTCGTAACGTTCTACGTAAAGCACACTAGACCATTTCGTCACCTTTTTAAACAAAGTCAAATGACCCCATTTGTCGATTAAACTTAGAACAAGAGTGATTAACGATTTCTGTTACAACGAGGTGTTTTACCACCGTAAAGGGTTTCTTCATCATCATCATCACAATCACTCCACTGCTGGACATACGCTGCTGGCGTACTGCAGTTGTGGCAAAAACAGGGTAAAATCCCATTGTGGCAAAAATGGGTAAAACCCTGTTGTGGCCAAAATTGGACTGAAACCATTTGTGGCCGAAAATGGGTAAAACTCTGTTGTGGCAAAAACTGGGTACAACTCGTTTGTGGCAAAAACTGGGTGCAACCCTGTTTTGGCATTATTTGATTTATACGTAAGACTTTGTTTACATAAATTCCGAATCTTAAGCTCTGCTATAATTTGGGTTTCAATTATAACTTTGAGATTAACATGTTGGTGAATTTTGATCAATCTGGACTGCTCGACGTATGACGTTACTGCATTGCGATTGGGTATATTTATTATTTGGATTCTGCATTTTATTTCGTTTTGGTATACTTGACAGATTATTACATTTTCAGCTATTCAAAAGCACAATTAAATACTTGAAGCGTAAAATTGCATATCCCATTCGCTGTACCCTAATTAGATCTTACTGGTAAGTTATCAATGTATTGAGCTTAATTTGTATCTATTACTTATTAGGCTATATTTGAAAAAGTTCGTATTACTCTAAAATAATCACTTTTCAGGCAATTGGGTAATCGGCCACTGCCTAACCAACTATGAAACATAAATGAAATTAGTTGAGTCTCCGCAGATTCGAATCCACGACCTCCGGTTTCTAAAGCGATACCTGTCCGGATATCCCTTACCAGGCTACGGGCCTCCGTACTTTGACTGCCTAGTCAAACTAGATTGGGATATATAAGAACGACAGTGGCGTTATAATTCTAGCATTTTCATTCATAAAATGCCATCGAGATGTCAATCACTAAGTAATAGTCGACTGACAACAACGCCATTCGTAAGACGCCGCTTTGTTGCTATTATTGCTCGTATTATTCTACGTTTTCATCTATTCTTTAATTTTCCAAGTTTAGTTAGGCTGGTTTTGGTTTTTAGTTTAAATTTGAATTTTTCAATTCGTTACTTAAGATCGCTCAATTTTGTTACACGTCATTTACGAGTTTTCACTTTTAATGACTAAGTTTTAGATGATTAACCAAATGCCTTCGAACATGGAAGATCTTTAATAGTATTGAAACTGGATTTGCATTCGCGCAGGTGCTATCTTTCTACGACGTGGTGCTGGACTACATTCTGCTGGACGCCTTCGAGGACTTGAGCAGCCTCCCTCTCGGTGCTGGCGGTGGTTCGCAACCGGTGGCTCTCGGACGTTTCAAAAGAGCGTATGTTATCATTAACGCAGTATTCAAATATATAATACTCATAATTGCCAACTGATTACTTTTATATGAAACTAATAGTCAATATAATACAGGTCAGGTACATATGTACTAATTATTTAGCATCAAAAGGGAGTAAATTTCATAATGAGACCACGATTTGTTTTCCATATGACGATTAATTTTGATTGACAGTCGCTAGTTGTATCGAAATTAAATAAAATTATATTTAAGTTTAGTGGGCTTTAGGCACTTGTATATTCAATAAGTATGTATTTGTTCATATTGATATTACAAAATAAGGAAAGATTTTTTTGTCTGTATGTTTTGTACTCGTCATCATCAGCCTGTAGTTGGTCCATGCTGGTCATAGGCCTTCCCTAATGCACAGCCTTCTCTATTAGACGGTTTTGTGAGTAAACGCAAAACTGCTGCGTTGATAAAAAGAAATATTCCACTAATATAACTTTGAGGAACATACCTTTTACCCAGGAAAATCCGTTTCAAAAATCAAAAAATAATACAGGCAGAGCGTGGACAGAATGCTAGTATGTAATATTATAGATAAATTACTAGATGGCAAAAGTCAAACTGACTTTTGTTTCGATGTATTCAGTCACCATTACTCTAATGTGCTGTTAAACTAATATATTGGTCCTAATAAATACTAGGCCAGTAAAGGCTCGTCATGACAATTACTATATTATCTCCTAATACAATAGTTCACTAATATAAACTTCTTTCTACTTCTTTTAACGAATACTGGACTGCAAAAAGCTCGTTAATGGCTTTATACAATATAATTCCGCAAAGGAAAATGAAATCAATGAAAGGTTATACACATAACTGCCTCCGTAGCCTAGTGGTATGGGCGTGTACTTTAGAAACCGGAGGTCGTGGTTCGAATCCTGCGGGGACGCAACGAATTTTCATAGTTGTTTTCTAGTTGGTTAGGGAAATTTGGGACGATCACCCAATTGTTTGAAAAGCCCATCCGACGCATGTATCATCCGAGGCATATAAAAGTCGGTCCAAGGACCAACCCGCATTGGACCAGCGTGGTGGGATACGGTCCTAAACCCCTAATTAAGAAGGTGTGCATTAGGGGAGGCTTATGACCAGCAGTAGACACAGGATGATGATGACGAAAGGTTTTATATCTGTATGTCTTATGGTCGTAAGGCGCTGACGACGGCGGTGTGGTCGGTGATAAAGGCGAAGCGGCGCTACCTGCGGCAGCCGGACGGCTTCATGGCGCACTTCTACTCTATCTCGGAGCACTTGCTGCCCGTGCTGGTCTGGGGCTTCCTGGGGCCCAGCGAGAGGCTCAGGGAGGTGTGCCTCGCCTTCCAGGTATAAGAAACTACCTTACTGCTATACTAACTATCCATCTCTAACTGAAAAATTATCATAATATGTTCCTTTTGGACTTTAAATAACATGCTATCATGCTCCCAAATAATATGTAGTGTAATTTTTAAAACATGCTTGGCCATAAATGACACAAATTAGTAATGAATATTTCGCCCCAGACTATTTAAATTTGAGAAAAATATGTTGTACGATTTTTATACTTTGTAAAGGAATTATTGAAAAAAAGGAGAAAAATCGGTCCCGCTGAGTTTTTTACGCCGGGTCTTCTCATCTCAGAGGCTTTCATTTTCAAGCCGGTGATGGATTAATTAACGCTTAATAAGAGAGTGTTACACTTCAATGTTCTATGTAATAAAAATATTTCACTTTGACTTTTTGATACTGCTATCGGACCCAGTACATATGTACTCGTCATTTCTTATACCGAAACGATCCTATGCATATCAACTATCCTTTACTCTTATTGAAACGACCCAGCGCGTACACGTGCACTAGTAATGACTTTTTCGGATGCATATTCAAACAGGCGGAGGTGGTGGGCTTCGTGGCGGACCTGTTCAGCTTCGCCAAGAGCCGCTACACGACCGTGGAAGACCTGGCGGAGGACGTGATGCAGCACGCGCGCTCCAGGGCCGCCAACATCACCGACCGGCTGGCGGACAGGGTCTAGACCGGGACCTGACCAGGACCTAAGGAGACCTAGACTGCTTGATGACGTCAGTGATATTCATATGATGATGGATAGGACGGGAGACCTAGAAAGGGGATCGTCGATGACGTTAGTTATAGCCTTGGGTTTTTTTTTTTGGTTTGGATTTAATGTTCAGGTTACTCTAGATGTAGTGAGAAATTGTTTTCTTACGGGATAACTTGGATCTTCGTCGGAATAAACTGACACCGGATCATTGATAATGATCGTATTGTGACATTTTTATATCCATTAATATGGAGCTTTAATCAAATGTGGTTGTATAGTGTAGAAATGTATGGGTATGCTAACAATTTAAAAAACAGATAAATACAGAAATTTACGAAGGAAAACCTTTACTCACTATATCTGTAGTTCAACTTGTAGCGGGTTTTGAGGGTTGGTGTATATGTCTTATGCATGTTATGTAACCGATTAATTTCGTGCCGGATGATATTTAACCGAGCTCATAGGCTTGCTGATAGAGGACTTAATTTATTACTTCCATAGAATAAAAGCTGGCGGGTATTTAAAATAGTATTGAATATCAAAATTCCAAAAGGAAAAAAAAGAAAATCATAAAGATATTGAACATATAATATAAAGATTCTATCTTTGCTTAAGATAATTGTTTGCTTCATAAGCTTAATATCTCAAGTCACGATGTTTTTCTTTCATTAGAAAACTTTAGATAGAGAAATGAAAATAGTACAGAGCGATGCTTTCGTCTCAGTCAAGTACACACATTTAAGAGTTCTGATATAAGCTTGTTGTAAATCGATAATATATACAAATAAATGAAATTGTTGTGTCTGTTTGTAGCATCAAAATAACCGTTTTTTAAATGAGAACATTGTAAAATGTAAGCGATACATATAACATAACATTTTGTAAAATTTTTGTTTGTATGGCTAATCTCTGGAGTGGCTGGTTCTATTTAGCGAAATTTCACTAGAAAATAGCTCATGTAACTAAGAGTAACTAAGGCTATTTGACAAAAAAAAAACTGAATATTTTGTTTCGATGGACGAAGTCGCGGACAACAACTAGTATGAAAATGCAAAAAAAAATATGTTTTGTTATTTGTACCGGTTATATATCGCTATGTACTCATTTATAAACGGTTATTTCAATATTACAAAGATACACCGGTTTTATTTATTTGTATAGACTAGACTTTATTTATCTATATTTCAGTTTTTGTCGTATTTTGCACACTTTTAATATATAAGTACGATATTCCCTATTACCAATATGTAAAACTACGTAGAGCTTGCGTAATTGTACTGCTATAATGCATTTACAGCTATTGTTCATGAAGCGTGAATGCAGAATTTGCAGCGTATATAATAGAATAAGTTTAAGTGTAACAATATATAAATTAGTGTAACCGAACTGATACATATTAGTTATAGGTACATACAGATAAAAGTATATATAGACCTTGATATATAATCTATAATATTTGTTGTAATATCTCTCTCCGGTCGTGTCGGTTATCCGTCCCATCGATCTATGAAAGTGATGATGAAGATGGAATAGGGAATGCATCTGTGTCTGCGTGTACAATTGTGCATTGAAATATATCCTGCGCAGTTGGCTGACCTTTAATATATATTGGCCGCTTTAATACTAATCTCGGAGGACATTATAATTATTTCAATTATAGAGATTTTTTGTTCAAACAGAATCCAAAATGTTTTACTCCAAAAAATAAAACAATTGTATTAGATTTTTAAATTTATAATTGCCTAATCGTTTTAGGATAGAGACATAAGTTTGGCCTATGTATATCGTGTTTGAGTATTAAGCTTTTTCTTAAATCATGTACACACAAAAAGTTGATAAGTAATATAAAAATAAGGGTATTAGGTAGTTACCAGCATTAATATTGTTAAATAGAAGAGATGATTTAAATTATAAAAAAGGAATAAATCGATTATTTATGTTTATATCAACTTTTTAGCTACTGTTTCTGTTTATATTATTGTGTTATTCTGAGCATTTTAACTATCATAAAACTGAATCAGAACTAAGTAATCTTGCCTGTCCTTTATTGTAATATTGTTATTTTATTACTAAAATAATGTTGTCAAAATGTAATCAGTCACTTGATGATAAAACGCTGTTTCAAGACGAGTGGGAAACAGAATATTTTGTTGTGCCCAAGAAAAGCGAGCCAGCTACTTGTTCGACGCTGATTTGTTTTTGACTATTTCAATAACCTTTATAATTTTTGTTAATATATAATAAATTGCAACATTTGAGCAAAACCAGTGCTCAAAAAAAAAAAGCTTGCTGACGAAGCTGTGGAAGACTGAAGATGGATGATAAGAGGAATGTTAGCGCTTTGGGAATGTTAGTAAAACTGAATGTCATTATAGTCTGGTTGACTCCTGAACTATAAGTCATTTATAACAATAGAATTTTCCTTCTTCTGTGTAACATTTGATATGTACAATTCATGGAGAAGCTACGAGAAAATATATTCTAATAATTGCTGCATTTGCTAATGGCGGTGAACTCAGCTCCGTATCCGTGTGAATTCACGTTCTTGTGATCACTGTGTCAAAGCGTGGGGCTAGTTCTGTTTGTTACCTTTAATTTTTATTATGGTAATTCTTCTACTGATACTATACATTACCAATATTGGAATTGAAACGAAAAACTCTGTAGAAAAGCCTGAACATCAATCGAATCTTCAGAGCAGGCTTAACAACTTTCAACCTGCTGAACATGCCAGTTTCCGAAAAGGTTAAAGTACAGGTACAGGTACTGCGGCAGATTAAGCAGAAGACTGAAGAGTATAACTGCACACTACGCTTAGCATCCGTGGACTATATTAAACCTTAAATTTCGCCGGAACTTTATAGTTGTCTCCAGTGATGCTCATAGAGTAATGAAGTATTTCCAAAATAATGCTTTTATGTCGGTTTGGGAATAGAAGCATTTTATGAAAGATATTATGAACTATAGAGAAAAGTAAAACCCGGGACCTCTTCATCTCCAGAGTTGTTTATCGCGACTCTGGAAGACTCTTTTAAGCATCTGGAATTATAAGGACTTCGCATCAACATCAATGGCGAATAATTTATCTACTTTTTATTTGCCGACCTCGTAGTTATCTTAAAATACACATAGACAAAACAAATGTTATGTCTAAGTTAGGCCAACCGCACTCTATATTAGGTATTCTTATCGTCGTATTGCTGACAAATACGCACAATCAATCGTCTCTTGGTGGTTATTAAACTACTAAGAATTGACAAATTCTTTTTCTTCAATTTCAAAATTCGCGAGTACCTAAGAATTTTGTGACTGTTTTGTTGCGGCTACGCCAGAACTTCCATGACTGTGACCCTTTAAAAATTTTCAGTATCGCCGGCCTTTATTCTTTATACATCATCAATCAATTAATCAATTATTATAGTTTATTGTGTTACATGATACATTTTTAAAACTAATATAATAATGCATTTTAATAAAATGTTGTTGCTCTTTGGGCTTTTAGCGATTTGAAAATGTCTTTAACATTTAACTCTATTTAACGAGAACATAAATCAATGGCTACCTATATTTATAGTTTTGATTTCAATAAATAATTTGTAGTCACGTTATATTCACAAAATCTTATTTTTTTAGGATTAAGTCAAAATGATTGTAAACAACGCAATTAGATTGTGTAACTAAAAGTTTAGGAAAAGCTCTACACTATTTTTTTTACGAAATAAGAAATATCTGATACCTCATCAGCAGCTTATTCTTATTTAATGTGATGTTAATTAATATTTTGTTGCTGTCGCTTTTAAGGTGTATGTAAATGAAAGCCTTTTTTGCAAATACACATTGAAGAGTTAGAAACATTATCCATAATGGCAGAGCATACAATGTTGAACGTATTTTAGAAGCTTGCCTTATAATATTGCAAGTGTATACGCACGTTTATTGTCTAATTTGTGATTGTATTGTGCAAATGTCTTACTTTAACGTAAAAATATAAGAGCTCCATATTTGGACAATATGCATTCCTTGAGAATATTTATTCAATGTCCACAAATAAATAACTTATAATATTATTGTAATTGTATTGTAATACTATTATCATTCGATGTTATTCGCATTATTAGCGTAATTTCAATTAATAACAAAATATTTTAAACAGTTCAAGCCATCTACTTCAAACTATCTTGATGAGTATGCACGTATCGATTTATTATCTGTTTATGTACTTTGAGTATTACTTTTAAACGGGTTAATATTAAGTGTTCTTTTTCAAACGTGCAATTATAAAATAAATAAAATGCATTTAATAAAAATGTATCTATAGGTTTTGTTGATTGCAAAAATTATTATTTTGTAATCAACGAAACCTTGATTGCAATAGGTATTGGCTCTGTCCGCATTTAGAAGTTCTATACACATTTTTTTCGCTTGTAATTCCTTTCAGTTTGTTAAAAATGTATAAACTATTTGAATATATCTATGTAATTATAAAATATGTAAATGTTCATTCTATAGAAATAGAGTAGTCTTACGATAGTTAAAAAAATGTTGCTATTAAAAATGCGCTTTGCAATAAATTGTATCCAATATCAATTTCTTAATCAAATTAATTTATTGTAAATCTTTATCATGTAATATTTTATCTAAAACTGTGTAGTTGATACACATTATTTAACGTATGTATTTATTTAACTCAATTTGTAAATATAAATTATAATTGTAACTAGTGCTATATTGTGTTATTTATTTCGACCCCATGAATAAAAACAATTCCAGTGTAAATATTAGAACGAAGCTGAGGCGGTTTTAATAAGAAAAAGTTGCTTGCCGTTTTGTAGGATCGATTTTAAAGTAAAATAATGTATTCTACTATTTTCCCTATTTAATAAAATGTATTCTAATACATAGTATCCTATTACAATTTAATTACACCGACGCCTATAACGGTCATCAAAATTTTTGTATTTAACCGAGACCTAGATTTTGCTTATCCAGTTAACGCTGGTGATTTTACTATTCGATTAACCAAATAGAAAAGTAAATCCTTAAATATCCCAAACCTCTCATACCAAAGCAACTGGCGGCCACAAAATTTATAAAACTTAAAAAATGCGTAACTTTTCTATTTTCCATGATTTGTTCGATGTATCTCCATTAAAAACCTGTAGGGATTCTGTAATATAATAAAGCGTAATAGTATATAAATCCGAGCGGACAATGTACAGGAGGAAAATAATAAAAAACAATATTATGTTCATTAGAAAATTTAGTATGAGAAACATTTACAATAAAGGCTAATAATTAAGAAAAAAAAACAAAAGTATAAATATTCATTTAAAATCAACGAAACATATCTAATAATTTCCCAAAGAGCACCGCATTTTTTAGTCTTTAATATTTTTATAAATTTATAGCTTTTCATTAAACGTTTGTTTACAAATGCTAAGTAACATAGATAAAAATTGTTTAGTGTCGTATTTATACTTTGGTCATAATTACACTTTTGAATCAACAATAAATATACTATACCAAATTGGCTCAAAGGTAAATTTTGTAAATATCTTTTTTATTCACTTCAAATGAAGTAATATATAGAAACAGTCTTTAAATAATTATACTTGGTTTTTTAAAGTTTTACGCTCAATATAGTTAACGAGCAAAGGAAGCCTAGCAAAACTTCATAATATTTATTTGGTTTAAGGCACAGCGATTTATATACGAAACTCTATATAAAATAACAACTCAGTTCCTATAACAATTAAAATATCAATATTCTCAAATTAAATTGTATAAAAAACATTCGTCCGCGAGGCTTCCTAGACTTCTCTGAAAAATAAAAGCTTACAGAGTAGTGAGAATCAAACACCTACGTGACAGGACTAGACTCTATATAAATATTGATGAGTAAACAATCACACAGAGAAATGCACGCATTCTTCTTATATTAAATGGAATCCTTCTATGACGATTGATAAGTCAATATTTACATCAAAAAAGTTCATTAGGACATTTAGATTTATTCGAATTATTTAAGCATTCACATAAAAGGATCTTCAAATAAATATTTGTTCTAAATCAATATTTATATAATATAAAGTAATTAAGCATGTGAACGTACAATGTGTTGGGACAACCTAATAGTGTTGTGCCCCGAAATTACGGATTAAAAATATCTGCTATTTAATCAGTGAAATGTAGGTAAATATAGGCAATACATTATAGTAAAGCATTATCACAATAACCATAGATTCACATCCAAATTGCATGATTATCTTTTAAATAATTAGTCAAAGTACTATATCAATGATAAAAAAATTTAAATATTTTGGTGAGCTAATACTTTTAGTAATTAAAGTCCGCTAAATTAGTAAGATAAAAAGCGAAGTTTCATTTAAAGACGGCTGCCAAAAGACATTAATATGTCGATAAAAGCCATAGCACATTAAATAAAATATAGGCTATGACGTAATATGTCAAAATTATAAATTCAAAATACTATGCTCTAATATAATCAAATAGTAAATGACTAAAAAGTTTTAGTTGCCTCTGAATAAATCTCTTTTCAAGTCGTTTTAAAAACATTAAAAATCGCCCGACTAATGGCTAGTATGCATACAAAATATAGTGAAGATATCATGTGCATATAGTGCAAAAGAATAACGAATAAAAAAGCGGTCTGACGACCGTAAATGACTACCCTTTTCTCTAAAATTATCCTCTATGAGTTGCTAGACCAACGCGGTTGAGAACCGTATTCAATTTCAATAAATTTTGTTACCATCAAATAAAACTTATATATATCAGCTGCATATGGCAACATTTTAACCCAATCAGAATCTTAAAACCCATACACAAAAACTGACATTGACAGTCGCCGACCGCTGACAAATGTATATAAGTGTCAAGTGCCAGTGGCAGTAGTCGGGCGGGAAGGGGCCGCGTTTACTCCGGCTCGGGCGAGTCCGGCGCGTCGAGGGCGGCAACCGTGGTTGCGGCCGCCGCGCGCACTTTCTTCAGGTAGCTGGCGCTGTCGAACTCCAGGCAACTCTGTCGATACCACGCTGCTTGTTATTGCGTGTTTATACTTAACTTTGCTCGTCATATATTTACCGGTAAATACAACGGTTTATTACTTTGTAATATTGATGTTTTAAGCATAGTTGTCACAAAATTACTTTGAATGTTTACATTAACATTTTATAGTCGCGGAGTGGACACGAATCGTTTGAAATCGTCAGGAATTCATTGGAAAGCTAGGAACCGACAACTTAAATAACATTAGAAGCACAGATAGATCGTATATGCGTAGGTAATGTGACAAAGGTGAGATTTTTGATGATATAATAGAAAAAGTAAGTAAACACACTGTTATGGCTTATAAAGAGCGAAATTGTTTCGTCTTTATTTTTGCAATAAATGGTTCAGAATAATATTATATAAGTGGCGTCAATAGAATAACGAAATACTTGAAACATTTATCATTTAATTTCTTCCGATTAATTGAACCACAGAACTATCATTCAGCTTTTAATTAAATGACACACAGTTTTTACCGATATAGCAAGCGAAATAAGCCATATAATTCTCGCTATACACATTCTTGGTTCGGGTAAAGTGATCGGAATGAAAAACTAGTAAGTAACAAATTTCCTCATCACATTTTGTAGCATCGTATAACACCAACATGCAACATCCAAAACGCATCCCCTCACCTTGTGCGTTTTTACGATTTGTTCAGTAGATTTGAGTTTGTTAAAGAAGCGTGTAAGGCGTCAGAACATTTACATGCAATTGCAATAACGTTAGTTAGGAAAGCGATTATACAAGCAAAGACAAATGGCTTCGAAGATTTTATTTAAAAATCAATTTGAAACAATGGTAAATAACACAGTAGAATTTAAACAATCACAGTAAATCCAAATACAATATCACTTCGATACATATAAGATCAACATATATTCGAATCGCCGAGTACAAACCCTCTACCTGTAGTGAACTTCTCTCGAATACCCATTCTATCCAAGCGGCGTGAACAAACAGTAACAATTTTTAGGAACAATCCCAAATATAAATAAATTAAAAAAATTAACAAAGTACGACAACAACAAAGACGAAAAGGAAAATGTTTTTTTCCTCTACTGGTAAGATTTCAATTTAATCGCGTCAAAAATTATAACCTTTAAATGTAATTATGCATTGTAAAAAAAAAGCGTGTTAAAAATCACGTACGTTTTACTATGAAATAATCAGTCACTCATAAATTTAAGTCAGTAATTTTAAATTAGTAAATTACTAAATTTTAGTCAGTCTTATCGATAAGCTACGTTAATGAGATCAGGTATATTTAAGAAAGTAATTAATTTTAATTGTTAATCTTTAAGAAATGTGTTGCACTAAGGACATTTTACCGAAAATCACAGAATAACATTGTTAGTATAAATTTCAAATAAAATTAAAGCTCTTGGCCACAGCACAATGCAAAGCATAAAGAAAGCAGCAAAGAAAAAATGGTGCAAAAGCAGAACGTGTAATTCAGCGTGACGAATGTGTTCGTTTCGAAAATATAGAAGTCAAAGTTGATCGCGATTACATTCACTGAATCGGATAACTTAAACAAGAAAATAAACAAAAGTTTTCAATTTTCAAACACATTCGTACACAAAAGCAGGTGTAGGGCGACCACGCCGACTATTTAGACGTCAATAGCCAAAGTCACTTTGACCAGCCATCAAAGAGACCGGCGCGATCGCCTCAAAGCGGGTCGGATAGGGGAAGGATGTGTAGCTGTCTCCTAGGGATGCTCGGAGCCGCTGCTCCCGGCCGTCGGCGCCTCGCTGCCGCGTTAGTGGTGCTGGGAAAGGAAAGGTTTCCGCAAGGATCCGCCATTATTTGAGTTGCCGCGCTATAAAGCTAGCCGTGTCGCCGCCAGTGCAGCTTCGGCAAGGCGGCCACTGCGAGCGTCACGCAATAGACGACAATCAAGAGGGAGAGTTGGGGTTCGCGTTCAGTAGAAGTTGCGGCAGAGCAAGGCGGCGAGGTAGTTGGGGTGCTGCATGGGGGGCCAGACGCGGAAGGGGGCGAGGATGCGGTGCGAGAGGGGCGCGAGGGGGGCGTGGTGCGCGCGGTGGTGGGGCGGCGGGGGGCGGGGCTCGCGGCGCGGCGTTACCTTGCGCGCCAGCTCCGGCGGGAAGGCGGCGAGGCCGGCGGGCGGCAGCTTGCTCAGCGGCGAGTCCGCGTACTGCACCAGCGTCTCGTACGTGTACGTCTGCCGCGCGCCGCACCCGCCACCTGCCGACAGGACAACGCTGTAAGCCGCCCCAGTGCTTGCTGGACCACGACCGTTGCGACGTCGACGAAAGCGGCAGCACACATTCCGCACGACTTCTCCGCGAGCTCAACAGTTAAGTCATGCACGCAGCGCAAACGATAATAAAGCGTTGAGATATAAATAAATCTTCGAATCGTCAGGATAGATATTAGGTAGCCATGCTTTATTATCTTATCTCTTTTGAGATAAAGAAAAAATACACATATAGAAATGATATTATACTTCTATTGTTTTATTTATTTAGCAAATGCAATAAGTAACAAGTTAACAATAACATCACATTCGGATACAATCGGGCAATTCAAACACGCAAATCATTGTTAGCGACTGTCTTCTGCATACTACATGTTACATGAGCCGGTATATTAGTAATGAAGGTAGTAAAACAAATGATGTTGCCATGCTAGTGACGTGATACAATACATGTAACAATACTGACAATACATATAGACATTGGCATGGTGTTTAACCAAATATAGAATATTAAATTAACACGACTGTTCGTCGGACAAGTGCAACAAATATATATATATACCAGGGGACTCCTAGTGTAAAGTGCCGATTAGAAGGATTTTTCGTGACGGGTCATCTCGTCTTACCTTGGCTCTTGTCGGTGCTGGTGGCGCGAGAGAATCGCGGGCGCCGCGGCGTGTACTCCCGTCCCCTGCACCAGCGGCTGCACAACGCATGCGCACACGTCACACCATGACATCCCGTCACGTCATGACAACATCCCGTCACGTCACGACACGCATACGTCACGACACGTCACGACTCGTCACGTCACGAAACAAACTTAAATCCCGTACGGCGGCTGAGTGTCGAGTCATCGCACACGACACCGCCCCCATCAGCATATAACAGCCGTTTGGTTCGCCCACTATCCAATTCCTATACAAAAGCAACTGCCAAATATTGTAATCATCTATTGATAATAGTAAAATTATTTTTACCAACAAAACTACATATTTTTGTAATGCAATATAATTTAAGTTTGCATTTAATTTTTGAACTTACAATAAATGAAAATTGTTTACCGTTACATTAAAATGGCTGATATTTAATTGTATTTTATATAACATACAAAAAAATAAATTAACAATTTGACTATGGTAATAGACATAATTTGTTTTATAATCTGTAAAAGTATCAAAATTTTGATTTTACAACTGAAACTCACCTCCATATAGTCCTAAACTAATAAAAGCAATTCTTGATATTATTTCATATAATCTCTTCTGTTACTAATTAAAATGTGGTAATATATATTTTTATTGTATTATTTCGTATGTATTTTTATAGTTAAATTGCAATAACTTGGCAGTAGCTAATGCATAAAAATGGAAAAGGGATAGTAAGTATTGTTGGCAGGTGGAAAAATTAATAATCGGTTTTGAAGAATGCAAAAATGTTGAGTAAAATTTGGAAAACACCCAGCCACAACCGTGTATACATATTTATAGATAAATATAAAAATACAATAGTAAATAATGAAAAGTGATAACACATTATACATAGACATACAATAAGTAATGGAAAGTTGTTTATATGTAGAATTTTTACCTTAATGATTCTAAGAATGTGATGGCCGTTAAACTATTAAAGGGTTATCATTCCAAACCTCCAAGGCCTCATGTCAGTCTCTACTGCTTTTATATATAAACTAATAATACTAAAAACCGCACACCTGTTCCTTATCTTCACACCTCCATGCTATTCAACTCAAATTATTAGCTCCTACTTGTCAAACATGCTATTAAATAATAGGGATGCAATTTTTTTTCATTTCATTAAAAAAACTAATTGAAAATAAATATGAAATAAATTGTCTATTAAACAAGAAAGGACAAACTCGTTTAAAACTTAACGCACATGCATGTTAAAAAAAATTGTTCAACAGAAAAATTTAAACTTACACTCTAAAGTGAAGTATTCTTTTTATCATAAAAAGAAAATACTGAGCATTTAAATATAAATAAATTGGAATGCTAAATCTATCAGAAATAATATTATAAAATCCATCAGAAATAATATTAGTAATAATATGATAAAATTGTATGTTGTTTAGCCCTCCACAGCATTACAAGGATAACAAGTTTTTCTTTACATTTGGAGTGTCTACCGTTAGTCAACATGTTTGAGTACAATTCCACTGTCTATCCGATTTGTATAATAATACATTATCAATGTTTAAAGCAATTTTCTAGGCCACCAACACAGACAATTTCCTAAGATAAAAAGTTGTTTCTGTCGGACTTGTACATCACAAGATGTTCTTCGCTAATCATTCAGAGAGGTCAGCTGATTGGTCAAGAAGTCGGGCCATGTTTACCAATCAACCAATTAAAGGTCCGCCAACGCCAGACCACGATATCCGAGACTAGATATCAGAATGTACCTGTTCTCTTGGATATTACCTTGGAGTCGTCCGCAGCGTGAGTGGGAGCAAACACGTCATCGTCGCCGTTAAGCGTGTCGTCGCGAAGCAACAGCGCTGCGCCGGGACGCTGAGACAGAGTGAAAAAGTCCCGGAGCCAGCCCCGAGAGCCTCCAAAGCGCCAGCACTCTCGAAGTACTCGTCCAACACCAACTTAGCCGTCTGGCCAAACATTTTAGAATACAGCTAATATTTAAATAAGTTTTAATGCTAGGTGAAGAAGAATTAAACCTTTTTTTAAATTTAATAACACTTATCATTCCAATAAGAACTCATCTCAAAAAGGATGTTACCAATAAAACAAATAAGTGTTATAACTGAGTTTACCTTAACCAAATCCAAATTACTGCCCGTGATCTTAATGGAATGTTGGCCAAAAGTTACAGTGTACTTATACTCTCCTAGTGCAGCATCGTTTGTAGAAAAGCTATGAAGCAAAGCACGATTGTGTTGAGGTGATTTCTGCAAAATAATATTTTTTTAATTAAAAATTTGTAATTAAATAAACAGAACTTGGAGTCAATCCTAATAGCGCGAGAAGCAAACATCTGTTGGTGGACTGAGCTACATTCAATCCCCACTATTAAAAAATAAGCGTTTTTTTTTTATGGCTTTCGCAGGCAGACGGGCAGACGGGCAGTCGGGCCACCTGATGGGAAGTGATCACCGGCGCCCATTGACATTACCAACACCAGTGGTATCGCCAACGCGCTGCCTACCGTGAGACATAGGGTGTTAAGTCTCGTTTACCCAGTAAATACGCTGGCTACGGTGCCCTTCAAACCGGAACACAGTAGTGTTTTCACACTACTGCTTCGCGGCAGAAATAGGCACCGCGGTGGTACCCACCCAGACGGTCTCCTGTAAACAGGGACCTACCACCGGTAGAAGCGTGCCCGAAAGTTGGGCGCAAATGGATTTTTACATAAGATAGCGTTTACGTCAATTCTTATTTGGCTGATGTATAGAGCTTGACAAGACGCGAAAATAATGTAAACTAATGTCATGTACAACCAATAATAATATACATTAGGAGCATATGATACCTCGCGTTGGAGGAGACGCGGTGCTTCGTCCGATCCGTTAGAGTCGAGCGAGGCGCGTGAGCCAGCCAGCGCGCCGTCTAGCGCTCCCTCAAGGCGTACTGGTGACGCGTTGCGACGGATTGTGTCTCCAATCAGATGCTTGGCATGGCTGCAAAAATATCAATGTAACACTAAATAATTATTTTAAGCCCTTTCTACATACAAGAAGAAGGCGCTGCTATAGTTGCAGTGAGCCCTTTGGAGGTGCCACAAGTAGTCACAGAAGACTGCCATAGGATCCCTTTTACCCCAGCTCCAAGGCATCAGAAGAAAACCTTATTATCTCACCACCACCCAAAGGTTGGCTGGTAGACAATGCCATCGGCATTAAGTCCGCCTTGTACAAATTTTGTGCATGAAAAATAAATAAAAGCCCCTAAAAGGGCAGGTATGCATAGGCTTTGCCCCACATGAAAAACAAAACGCAGGCCCTGTACAAAGTTATTTCTACAAACGGTTTATGTATTTTTTCTTTGTACTCCCCATAGGTGAGTTGGGTTATTTAGTACGAGAACAAAAAAGGAATCAGATATCACACATAACTTACTTAACATTTTCTTCATTTGGGCCAGTGATTTGCACAAGCCTCTCCTTGGCACCTGGACTCACTGAAATAAACACATTTCTTGTTAAATTTCATACAGACTACATTTTATATATTAGTAACTGAGGTGTTATAATTTGAAGAAGCTGAAAGCTAAATGCAATTAATAGACTGTGATAGTATAAACAACACAACTATCTATTCTTAACCAAAACCATTATTGAGATAACTTTGTAAATATTTTTTTATTAAGTCCTATGTTACAAGTGTTAGTATTATACCTAATGTAATTAACAAGTATGGTTCTGACAATGAGAAATAACACATGTTAATAGACAAAGCATAGTATTATAGGCGAGGATAGATTGAACCCGCCACACCATGCACAAGCACCTCCCAGTCAGCACCGTGCATTCATACCTCTCTGAAACGATATAATCGTGTCACTTATCTCCTCGATCATGTGCACCCGTCTGCCCTTGATACCCATCACTGTAACACCACAATACAAGTTCAACACACTGTATATTCTTCAAGTCCAGCATTCCATTTACTATTGTATCTTCCAAGATATTCATGATGCAAAATATTATATATTAAGTCAATTGACAATGTCTATACTCATGTAACATTATAACAAACCCCACGTAATTTAATCAAATTAAAATAACTAGACATGGCAACAAAATCTAATTACATGCAAGAAATAATCTACTTGAGTTATGATAATAAGGTAACAAGTAAACTATTAACTCCTACATGCCTTATATGAATAGTGCTTCAGTTGGTCATAAAACTAAAATAAAACAAATTTAGAAAAATAACCTTTTCCGGAATCAGCATTCCTTATGACAACCTCATCCTTAGAATAGTTTTTGCCTGGGATTTTTGTGGGCTTTGGGAATTTTCCAGAAGGCTTAATGACTTCACCCGGGCCTAATAAGGTGGGCGGCTCGGCAGGCGCAGCCAGCGTGGGGGAGACCGAGCCACCCGACCCTGAACCCTCCATTGTTGGTACAAGCAATGGCTAAAAGAACAATCAAAATTAAAAAATAAACACAAACACATAAGAACCATTGCGAAACAATAAACTATCATACCTCAGCATGAGTACCGCGGTGTCTATAATATTGACTCATATAATCTGATCCTTGCCAATGTTTGGCGCGCAGTTCTATCAATTCCAGTAGATGTAGTCTAGTCTTTTTGTCCAAACGCTCATCTTGTGACCCATTACGAAAAACTACAAAATATCTAAAAAAAGAACTTAATATTAGTAGAATATTTTTTACTTATGTCAAATTGTTAACAGAATATTTAATCTACCTGTCAAGAAATTCCTTATAAAGTGCCTCCAGCTGAGCCCCATAAAGCTTTAGATTTGAGTACATAGTAGAGACGTTGCTTTGAAGTGCACGGTCAAAATTGCCCTGCATCATTTGATAAGCCACACCTTCCGTCAACACAATTAGGTCATCAACTGTAAATTACACAAAAATAGAACTGTAAAATGTTTTACAAAATTTACTAAAAATGCAAATCTAATTAAATGTATTATGCAAAAATTTGATTCATAAAGAATATTGACAAAGAAAATATATTCTGTGAAATGTTATTAATCAATTTAAATACAAGATTGCGCTGCAGGTTCCAGTGTTAAAAATAATTTATTAATGTAATGATAAATCTATGATTAGTTAAATTTAGTTGTGTTTCATCAAAGAATTTTAATTTGATGTCTCAGTTATTGGGTAAAAATAAGGATTGCACATACAAGCATTACTATTAGCACCTGAGTTTGAAATTGCACTTTGTTATTATTTATTATATGTTTAAATTTTAACATTTAAATATTTTAATAGCTTGGATGATTCAACAATTTAGGACAGTACATCAGTTTACATGTATTTTAATATGCCCCAAAGTTAAATAAGAATATAGATTCAATGTCTATTGTTCAAATCGGAAAAACAATAATTTACAAAAACTCCATATATACAATGTCACTTTGCTATTGCAGGTTACATTCTTCAAATAATTCCCTCACAGAGTTAGATATAATAATACCTATAGCCGAACTTTCAATACTGCATTCTGGTTATGCTGACACATTAATATTAAAACCAATGAGATTCTTACCAGAATTTATTTTCACGTCCAATACAGAGTTGCGGTTATGTGCGGAACTGGTCGTCGATTTTAGGGGTCTTGGCACCTCCAGTTTTTTAACCGTGCGGGTCATTTTCGTTAAGGTCGACATGGTGCTGCGAAATATAAATCGAAACACATAATTTTTTTAAATGTTAGCTACGCGGCAAAATATAAGGCGGCTGTGACGTTGAAATTACGATACATACATTTTGTCGAAGATGTTAGTAACCTTGTCTTAATTTATTCATGTGAAACAATGAAACAGGAACATAACTATCAACAAATTGGGTAACTCACTCATCCATGGCGACAGCGAGTATGCAGTTAATGCACACTAAAACCCACTAATAAAGCAAAAGCGTGAAAAGTGAAAGTGATGACAATGATCCTAGCGAATAAATTCGGAACAAATCCAATACGTGTTCATTACTCGTAGATTAGTTTTTCGTAAAATTAATATAGTTTAGCTGAAAAAATTTTGACTTTGGAGAGGATTAAAACTATACTCGTCAAAAACATTTGGAGAAAACAATTGAATACTATGGAACACAATGAAATAAGAAATAAACAAGAACACTCACCTGGCTACGCCATTAATTCGCAATAAAAATAAATTCGACGTAGGGATGTCCAGTAGAACGTAAATGAGTAGTTTTAAAAATATATGTAATGTTATTTTTAGATTTAGTGTGCTTATTTATATTATTAAATATAGAAAAAGTTTCAAGAAACTATTAATCAGTAAAAATAGAAATAACATTTATCGGTTTTTGTGTATTTAATAAATTTCACACAATAACCTACTGCAAATAAGCTGAAGCTCCAGACAAATAAATATTATGCTTTTAACTTATTGTGCTCTTTTTAACGACATAATACAACATACTATGTTGTCACATTTTGTTATACAAACATTTAATTATTTAATAAATCATACGAAATAAGATGGTAATACATAAAATGTCATTCAACCCGAAATGTCACCCGTCAAACGGTACGCAGACAGAGTTGCCGAAGGTGGTTGTTTTGGTTTGTCAATTTTACTATGGTGTAACGTAAAATGTGTCCAAACTTTACAAATCTTTTCCATCTGCAGCTGAATAGACAATTTAAGTGGTTGTGTACAATTAAAGTGATTTGATCTTGTAGTACATGTAATTTTGCTGTTACGGAAAAGGTACGTATTTCATATTCATATTTCTAAAATAGCCGGGTATATGATTTAAGTTTCGAAAGCTGGTAGCATAACATTATAATAAAAGTTAGTCCTTTGGTATAACCGATACAGAACAATGGTATACTGTATACAGTACAATATTATCATAACAGAAATATTTAATGAGTATAAATATTACAATCGTAGGGTTTTCTACTTAATTTTGTGAAATTCCTATTAACTTGTAAAATTTAATAAATATTATTTAATCGGTACTTTTTACTAAAAAACTAAATCAACTACTTAAGGACTATTTGAAGGTTTTTTTTTATTATGCTCTAACAATAAATGTAATAATTTTATTGTATTATTACTTTTTGCAGATCACAAAATGCACCAATACTATCTTTCCGTGATATTGGTGAGGTTGGTGTTGCCGGCAGGGCTTTTATTAGGTAAGTGTTTTTAAAATATGGTTGAGAAAGTTATTATTTTTAGTCATGACCCTAATGGCAATTTTATCAGATATACATTTGTAATATTTATATTACGCACCCAGAATATCATCTCCATGTAATAATTTAATAAATGTATATACGAGTATAAATATTCAATAATACAGTTTCAGAGTATGATCGGATTTTTATCTTTTTTATTTACTTAACATAGTTATTAGGCATTACTTTTAATAGAACGTAAATGGTATAATCTATGGCAGCAATCTCACGTGAAGCGTATCCTCATTTCCATTAAAAATACATTCAAACTTCACACGATTATAACGAGAATAAATTCTCATCCTCGTATCAAACTCATACCAAAACACTGATTACGTCATCGTCGCGCCAAAGGTAACGCAACGTGGTTTTGATTGTTTCCCCAAAACGTTCAACGTATATATGCTGAAGCTAAAAAACAAAAAATTTATAAATATTAATTAAAAGTATTTTTTTATGTTACAATCCTGCCATACCGTTTAGTTACGATTTTCCTTTAATTACGTGTTCATTCACAAATTATCGACGACTAAAAGTTAAACTATACTACAAGTAAAAAAAAAAAACATCACAATCAAAGCAATGTTGGTAGACATAATTTTTGTTTTACTTTTATGTCGTCGCATTGCGGTCGAAGGGTATAACAACAAAATATATTCCCCTGGGTGTGCCGATTTAAGGGTGCGTCTTGGCGGTCCGTCGTGTGACCTGTTGACCGATATGCCTTGTCACCATTGTGGAGGCCTTTGATTGCTTTAATTTCGCATGTCCTTTTACGACACGCGATGCCCCCGACCAGAAGATACGATAGAAATCGGATAACTGGCAGCGATCTGTATTGAATGTGCGGTTGTTAACGTGTAGGTTCTTAACAGTTATTTTATCAATACGAATTGTGTGTTATGTATAACAATTTACTATTTACAATTTATGTAATGAATATTTCTTTGTTATGTAAAAGGAACAAAATTCATTACTTATAAACCTAATAATATTTTAATAATTTTATGTCTTAAGTAGTATTGTAATATAAATTAATTATTATAGTGATCTCTGTCTGACCTACTTATTTCTGCAAACAGTTAACCAGTTTGTTAGTTATGAAAGCTTGATAAAATGTTAAGGTCTCGATGTCAAGGTATTATTTAAAATTTTACATTGTAAAAACAAAAACTAGGTTTAACTTTTGCGTATACAAAAACTTATTACAAGAGTATGTATATGATTCAGTTATAAAAAGCTCATAAAATTAGCCCATTCGCCCGAACCTTAGGATTGTTTTTCTATGACGCGTTGTAAAAATTCACGAGCCGAGACCTGCTATATTCGAAGGCAACTTGGTGTCTGACCCTAATTCCTGTGGCCCATAAAGCAGACAATTTACGAAACGTGGGTAGGCCCTTTGTTTACACCCATACCTATCCGCCTGTTTCGCGTGCACTATTAAGCTATTTCTATAACGTGTGTTATTCCCATAAAATGTATGGCGACTAAATGTATAATCACCACACTATTGAAAGTCGAGTAAAAACTAAATTACTAATATATAAGGTACAACATACGTAAATTTGTAGCATTGACCTAATAGGGGTACACTATCCAAATCTTATATGGAACAAAAGAAAACAGTGTAACCTGCTATAAAAAAGTGGTGGTGTATGCTTATAAAATCGTTAATTTGCCCTCAGCGCATAGTTATAATAACTACTTCCGTAGTTTAGTGGTATGGACGTGTGCTTTAGAAACCAGGAAATCGTAAGTTCGAATCCTGCGGGGACTCAACAAATTTTCATTGTTGATTCCTAGTTGGTTAGGCTAATTTGGGACGATCACCCAATTGTATGAAAATTAAGATGATCCATGCGTCGGATGGGCTCGTAAAAGTCGGTCCACCACAAACCCGCATTCGACCAGCGTGGTGGGGTACGGTCCAAAACCTATTAGGGGAGGCCTATGTCCAGCAAGTGGACTATCACAGGCAGTGAAGATATGATGATGATGATGCATAGTTAATCGCTATATAGTTTGTGAAAAATGTATGTAAGTAGATTTTTACAGGGAAACATCTTTAGCCGTGTTGGGGACTCTGTACGAATGTTACAGGTTCCCGCCACTAACATGATGAACGTAGCACAGCGGTCTTGTGTCACATACGCTTTAGATGAGAAAAATCTTGTGCGTTCGTGTCATCGATATATATATCGCAAATTAAAATTCAAATATCTTTATTCAACACATGAAGTGTCACGTTTGCATTCGATTGTCAACAGTACTACCATTGGTTCGAGTAGGACACCTCTGACCTAAGGTGAACTGACGAAAGAAACTCCGCAGGACCATAGCAGTATATTTGAAGGAGTAATGATATGCATTAGTGCTGTGTATATTTAATTAGTAAAATTTGATGGATTTAGTAAAAAGTCCTTTGGAGGAACCTATACACTGTGCATTGTTAATATAGTACTTCATCATCATCATCATTATCAGCCTTCGATAGTCCACTGCTCATTCGGGGGGTTTTTGGACCGTATCCCAATTTAATATAGTACTTTGTACATCGAAATTAATCTGAATACAAATGTTGCCACAAGTCATATTATTGTACATTAGCTGTTATATCGTACTTAAATTCATCATCCATCGTTAAAACATGGTACGGTTGGCGAAAAAACAAAACGTTTTTCTTCTATAATTCATTTCCATCTTTTGCCATTTCAGGAGCATTTACTCTTCCTCTTGGAGTCCATCCAACCTTTTTGTTGCTTCTCACTCTATATCTTTAATTCATTCATTGCACTATTCTTATCACATTCATTCAGTTAATCTCAGTATCCACACTGGCCTACACTTTTATTCCTATCGATCGTTCCAATTATTATTTAAATTTCCCGCAGAAACTGATCCTTTATCAATATCGTGACTGAAATAAAAAAAAATATGCAACTGTTATTTAAACTAAAGTATCTGACATTGGTCTTATGCAGTTTTTTTTAACGGCAACTATTTTAAGCTCTTGTTCACGTACCCATCATTTGTTGTCACTTTATCTATTTTGTTGATTTGACCTCTTCTGAGCAAACTAGTTAAGTTAAACCACGCTGCTTTCGTTTAAATTGGACTAATAGCAATATTTACAGAACATGTATTAACAAATCAACAAGATATATAAAAGCCCCTATTCCCGTCTACTTGCGGGTTATTACAACATAATTGCTTAGTTTTAGCATAAAACATTGCCAACTTTTTATTTCCTTCGTCGCTGTTTACTTTATATTAAAGTAAAATTATTTAACAAACAACAAAACCGTATAATTTATATGTTAAAAGTGTCAATCCAAACAGCTCTACTAGTTATTTTGTCTACGCTTGGAAAAATTTAATTATTAAACTGTCTTTCACATAATTTAATCTCAATACACATTGATATTCTTTCTTAATTTTATACCTTCCACTAACTCATAAATATAATTTCGAAGTATTTTATACAGGATTTCACACAGAAAGCGTTTAAATCATTTTTATTGATACTATTTCCGTACGTAATAAAACAAAATCCTGAACTGAACTCGATGACATTTGGAACCGGGAATTCAAAACACCCGCGTGTTTTTGTTAAATAATTATTTGAAATATGTTGCGTTCTTAGAACACACTACAAGAACATTTCCTAGGGTTGTTTAACACCGCCCAATGTCCATTATTCCTGTTTTCAGTTATTATTGTGTTTGAATTATAAAATAGCTCTCCAAATATAAATAAGCATGAGTGGCGGCTAAATGTTTCCACTGAACAATCGTTATGGCTAGGGTACAGATAATTCCTAAAATTAATAGGTCTCTTTTCTTTAGGAGACGACTGATAATCCAATAGCCGTCTGCCTATTTATCTATTATAAGTACCGAAACTTCTGTGTTCTATTCTAAGGCTTCTGAAATAATACCTACTGTAATAACTGTATAATTAGACGAGATCGATAGACAAAGCCTTCATCATCACATCACATCAGCACATCATCCGAACACGTTCCGCTCGTCACGTCACTTCATATAATAAAAAACAAATGAAGTTAAGTCTACTATCACTTTATAAAATTCCGAATAAAGCAGGAATTGACCAATTAATGTGACGCACACCGTAACAGCTTTTATGGCCACCATAAAGCTGAAACTGGAGCTGTTTGGGTTATTAATGGGCCGTGCCCTCCACGGGTACGGTTTATTAATTGCACAATTGGCTTCATCCAGTACAGATTTCAATCCATCACCGCACCTACCTTTAGGCTAATTATTGTGGTTTTTTTAGTCGTTGGTAAATAAGTGTTAAATCTAGTTTAATTGAAGCGCTTATCGCCTGGTATAGTAATGGAATTCAAAGACATGGCCATGATAGTAGTCCTTGTTTGCATTTGATCTAAATGTCTCTGTTTACATTAATTGAAGTTATATTTGTGTACTTTGCAAGACTCTCAATATGTATTTATTAATTGGGCTGAAAATTTTATTATTTTTATAGTGTAAAGTAAACAGAACTTCAAAGGATGAAAACACTATTTTACTACACAAAACTGCCAGTGTCCATGTCGTTCCAACTAATAGTTTGTACTGCTTTCAATTGTTATTATAAATATTATTTAATTGTACACATTGCAGTTACAGTCATTTGACATATATATATTTATGTTTGGTATTATTAATGCTATGTATTTCATAAATAACTAAAACTTTTATTTTATGAATCATTGCGTTTTACACGATGCGTTTGAAGTAGATGTCTGGCCTTTTTCAACATTACTAGGTTAAGTATATATGAATTTGTATTTAAGTTCTTTAATAATAATACTTAGCTTTAAATAGATAGTGTTAACAAAGTTTAGATTTATATTGGTCATTTTATTTTTTTATTTTAAGTTATAACGGTTTTCAACTTTTCAATAATGTGTAGTATTCGCGTAAACAATATGATGAATTATAAACCTATACAAAAACGCGCAAAAAGTAATCGAAATCCAAAATCTGATCTTACTTATTACAGACGTTTTCGAGGTTACAAATCATAAATGTATGTAAAAAAATATCTCATTAAAGCTACAATTATTACAGCGATAAAAATTGTGGGTCAATATAACTTATTGGAGGTTATTTTGACTAAAGCTTGCAAACAGGATAATCTGTTGAGATAACATCCCTCACGCGTATTTTTTATTGTTTAGAGATTGCTTAAAGTCATTAAAAAATAACGAGCAATACATTTATAAATTGTTTTGAACTTGATTCGATTTTTACAACTTTGAACAAAAAAATAAATATAGGGTTGCAATATAAAAAAATTTTTTAAATTTATTACAATAACTTTAACAGAGCTTATTTATGTAGAGGCGATAACAAAAAACTTGTCGCCAAGTCGACCGTCAGCATAACTATTATTTAAAATTAATTGACTGTGCCCAGGCTTTCAGTTTTCTAATTAATTAAGTGACGGCACTATTTGTGTCACGCGAAGTTCAACTGTTTCTTTTACATTTTGCCCATATACAAGCTTAAACATGTACCATACATGTCCTCTCCCCTGTGTAATCACATGACACACGCACAGAAACAAGGGCACCACAGACTAAACTCAATCAAACTAAAATTATAAACTGTCACATTTTAAAACACATTGTCCATCTCTCGTTTAATTACTTTAGCACGCGAAACGCTTTCAGCGAAATGAAATCAACATAATTCACACGTATTAAGTGAACCGGTGCAGTCATCCAGGGCACGGATGGTTCGGGTGTGGTTTTATTATAATTGCGATTAGATGGCGTACGCTATCTGCTAATGGTTTAAATGTTGTTTACTAAAATGACGTTGTTGACTGTTACTCTATTTAGCAAAGCACCGATGGAATTATCCCTAACCAAACCCTCTTAGAGTTGCAGACTAGTAACTGACGGTTGCTATATTTCTTACCAAATTTTGGTAAATGCAAACTTTAGTGGGAATCTTCACTGTTATAAATTTAAGTGATGATTAGCTCTGAATCAAAGTTGCTTTTTAAATATTGATTTAAATGCATAAGAGCAAGTATTTAATGAGACTTATTTAAATATGATTACAATGTTATTGTAAAATTTGTTAAATGTATAATATAATCAACGTATGTTATAATAACTTTTAATTGTTAAAACAATAAAGTTTTAGCTATAGTTTGTTACTACTTTGTTGTAGTTTCTTCAAGTCGTCAAAAGACTTCATAGAACACAATCACATGCGATAATTGTAAAACAATGGTGGTATTCATTCATGGAACTGCAAATGCAAATTGGCTAAAGTACGAATCGACGATGCGTTGGGAAACATTCGGTATACGCCGTCGCCTTATCGTGCGTCTGATTCACAAGGTCACCTCGCAGTTCAACTATTTAGTCGACAGCCTACATTAAATATGACCTCATCGTACGGAACTTACACGTTTTCAACACTACACACGGCTCCGATATATGTTGTTGCTAAATTTAATTGTATTAAATATTTCCGATTGGTAAGGACACTTTGCGAATTTGATAAGATAGCAAGAGATACGAGGTGCGTTGCGTTTAAGTTATAATGCCACGGGTGCATTTCTATTTGATAATTATGTTTACAAAACATTTAAAGAAGGTGAATTACTGTCTGTAATGAATTTAATTAAATTAATACTAAATTAGGAACGTGCGATAGCTTGGTTTCTTTTCTTGCAAGTTACACAGCCGTGATTTCCGGTTACACAACTTTGTCCTTGGTTTTGGAACATTATATTTAATGGTCTCACCATAGTTTTCAAGTGCCAGGTTTGAAGACGAATGGAAAAGAGACGAACGACTCATCTTTACTTCGAGTAATCGAGTTTTAGGTATTTCATTATATAGTGGATATTTAAGGTAACTTCTGAGAAATTATGCAAAACAAATGATGGATTTATCTTTAATGTTTTTGTTTTAGCATTCGTTTATTGTACATTTAATGTTGGGTTTTATTAAAACCTATTCGATATAGAGTTTTTCTCAATTAGGTAATGGTTTTTCTTTTACTGCGATATTACGGAAATTAAAAAAAAAGTGAACTTTTGTATTATTTTTTTATCAAAATCAGAAAGGTAGCAGATATTTTAACCTAAACTTAAGTATATTCAAAAATAGATCAAGCGTAATTTTCATATTAAACTAGTAATCTATAAATAAGAGCATGTTTTTTTTAAGTAAGGAATTAATAAAAGACGTGCAAGATATCGCAAAAATTTTATTTTTGCATGAAAGCCTTAATCTACTTTTCTACATGATTTTCGTGAATATTGAGAGACTTATAAAATTTTTCCCCGCCGCCTGACTTGTTACCCACTGTATCCCAAATGTTTTGACTTCGTTATCGTCTTGAAGACGCTGACCACTCAGGTGTTTCTTTAAGAGCAAGAACAAATGGTAGTCGCTGGCTGCCAGATCAGGGCTGTATGGAGGATGATCTAGATAGGAGATGGTGCCACGTGACATGTGCCTCAACATTCACGCAAATTATGTAGAAAAGTAGATTAAGGTATAGGCTTTCATGTAAAAATAAAATTCTTGCGATATCTTTGCAAGTCTTTTTTAATTCCAAAAAGGTACTTACTTAAAAAAAATATGCCTCGTATAAAACACTGATTTCAAAAAATCTTTATGTTCCTGTTGCGGGAATGGAGTTTCTAAATGGTGTATAAATATACAACGGTTTAAAATTAGTAGGTTGAGCATTTCCTCATCTGTTATTCAAAATTAATGCGTAGCCCAGATACCATCGTCTTCCACCATCGTTAAACTATTTATTATCATGGGTCAGACCGAATTTTAAACACTTGCCTATACCGTTGATGTCTGCGGTAACATTTCGCAGGAAAAGCATAAAGCTTTTCCGTGTGAATCCGTACTGCCCGTTGCTGAAATTTTTATTTTTCCTTATTGCCTTATATATCGACGTTTCTAGCGTACATTAGAGATATTATTTTGTTATAATGATAGAATAACTTCCTTGTCTTATTAATTAGACGCAATGAACTGCTTCAATATTTAGTTTGTATTCAACTTTAGTGCGTCGACCCAACTCTGGGAAAGGGCTTATAAAAAATTGTAAATTAAAAAGTTATTAATAGTTTAACTAAGTAAGGCCGACCGTACAATTCAATTTCCAAGTTAAAGTTTTACTAAAATGTTCATGTAGCTCTTATAACTTTGTTCTTCTATAGATGCAATAAACGGGAACCGACCAGCTTGATAGCGCGCAATTCCATCAACCTCAATCTTAGGTTATCGTAACACATTTACTTTATAAAATAGATTTGCGGTCGTGCTGAAGTATAAAGCCGGTTTATACGCCCTTTCTCCCGACGTCCGGAGTCGGGAGACAGTTCGCTGTAATGGTTCCTTTGCTGTTAGGTTTTATGATTTTAGCGCTTGCTTGTTTAGATTCGATTGAATCATGAACTATACAGTCCAATTGATGCTAAAATAACAGAGTTAAAACGCGTTCACTACAAGGCATTCGTCAGTATCATATGCAGTCAAAGTTTTGTATCGTTAGATTTTGCGTTTATATCTGATGTGTTGCATGTGTTTATTTATATTATTCCGCTTGAAATTCTATATTATATAGGATATTTTATAAATGTCAAGATCTATCCTTTACGCTGTTTTTTTTTAATTTAATGATTTGTAACAAGTAGAGCCCTACGATACGGCGATTACACTTTTTTGGATTTCATTCAAACCAGACGTAGCCGACAAATTACATTATGATTTGAATCATACTCATGAAGTAATTCATTTTTCTCTATTTTTTTTTGACGTGTGTTTTAACTGAAGAATATTTAAAAAAGTACATTTAATTTGTGTGTCATAATTTTTTATTTATCACGATCAAGGAAAATAAAAATACCTTTATATTTTAAAATTCCGCAACGTAAAATAAACCTTCATTCGGTTTATGCTGTACTTAGGCTGTGCGTTAAGTTGATAGTATTTTTTTTATCATTTATGCAAACCAAGTCACGTTTGTCGGTTTCCGAGATAAGTCGGGTCAAGCTTAGTCATATTTGTTTGTATTTATAAATGCATTTGATCATGACCCAGGGCTTCTATGATGCTACAGATTCATTTTATTACAATATAAGGAACGTCATCACCCTTAGTTCAGGAATGTATTTATGTTTGCATCTATTTTAATTAAAATATTAAAATACCTAAAGCACAACTTTAATTGGCCTCATAAGATTTCAACTCGTGGTATTCATTAGCGTAAAATATAGAGGAAATAATTTCATAAAAGTACAAATCAGTTCGAACTATAAGCGTGAGCCTTACCTATTGTATAGTTTAGACAAATTTGAATCAAAATTCAGGTAAAGAACCCATAGCAACGAAGAGGCGTCGTACATATGGTATTGTTATTAGTCGACTTTTACTCAGTGATTGACATCTTTGTAAGCATGAACGCCGCTTCGTTACCATTGGTTACAATTTTTACATTAATTTCGAGTCTAAATTGGTTCCGATATATACTAGTACAAAATCTTTAGAGTGTAGCTATAAATGAGCCTTGTACATAGTGCAACTATGTGTACGGACTATCCAAATGACGCGCTTTCTGCAAAACCTAAAACAGTCGTTCTCGCTGTCTGTATGTGTACGCGGCCATATTGCGTCCGTGATGTCATTTAAATATACATACTGGCGCTAATAAATGTTTATCACCACTTAGTATAGAACAAAGTCGCTTTTTCTGTCCCCAAATCCCTATGAATGTTTAAATCTTTAAAACTACGCAACGGATATCGATGCGGTTTTTTAAATAGATAGAGTCATTGCAGCGGAAGGTTTGCATAATAACACTGGCTTAATATTGTACCTATATTTTCTATCAGCATAGCTCCCGTACAAAGCAGGGGCGGGTCGCTAGTATATATTAAAATAAACCAATATTTGCGAAATTGATAGTATCTTTCAATTTTACGAACGTTTTTATCGGTTTATCGGTCGTCATGCAGTTTTTATCGATTCAAAATCATGCACACCGTTACATTTTTTATATGTACCGATTATTAGATAGGTCATCGCGTTTATTTAACGTTTCGAAATAAAACGCCGGAAACGTCGCGTGTTCTGTATAAAAATGTTTATGCTGTTTATGTTCTTATTCCTGCATAGTTTTGTGCAACGCGTTCGAAGACGGCGGTGGCATATTGACGGGAAGTATTTTTATTTTACGCGCTCAGCCCACGCACGGCTGAAGGAATCGACTCCGATTTAGAGTGTTACAGCTTCGATTTTAGTTATTGTTGTAATGTACCGAGTTTGTTTTTGGATATGATCTGTAGACGTCTGCCCACTGTCTGTTTTTTCACATTTGATTTTAGAATTATTATTGATTTCTGTGATTGTTCTTAAACGGCTATTTATGTTTTTTTGCATAAGTAAGATTATTATGAATTTTATCCCTTTACTCTGGCTATGATCACGGGTCAGGTTAATAATTTCTGACGTTTTGAGGTTGGTAGTTCGCTTTGTAAAAATGAATATTATGTCTCAGAGCGGTGACCGGTCAAACGATATTCTACGCAGTTTATAAAAAATCATATCTAATTTAGTTTAGGAATTGTCAGTATTTCTTTAAAATGGATATATAAATATAGAAAATAGAGCAAAAACGACCACCTCGTGTTACTTTATCACATTCATGGATAAATTTAGATCTATGTATAAACGTGTCTTAGCACGTATTATCAAATGGTCTGGAAGCGTTTGATGTTTGTTTCTAATATCACAACTAGATGACCCAATGACATGTTTGTGATTCAATTATAAAGTATGGATTTTACAGTAATTCGGAAGTGATTATCACGATTTTCTTTTCAAATATGTAAGTAGATCGGTATCGGTATAGAAGAACAAATTTGTGACTAAAATGACACGAAATATCACACATGACAAGAATTGATGATTATAATAAAGTTTACAGTACCCAAATGTATGAAAAAAGGCTGCGCTCATAAATCGACTATATGAATTATTCGTTTCAAAACTTTTTAGTATTAAAAAATTAGTAAATGGTTTAATCTGAGCTTGAAAAATATTTAATATCTTTAATATTAAAACTAATATTGAAAAAATCTTTAAATTCACTCTATGTAATATTAATATTTGAGCATTATTTGAAATATGTTCAAGCACTACAAACAAAAACGCGTTAGGGAAAAATTATGAGAGTAAATATTTAGGATGCGCGCGAACACCGTCACCGAACACATCGTCAGCCTGTGTTAGCCAACTGCTGCACATAGGCCTCCCCTAATGCACGCCCTCTCTGTTGGGGGTTTCGGACCGTATCCTACCACACTCTGGTGCGGCTGCCATTTACTTTAAATTCGAACAGGAAATGATTCAAAATATTAATGTGACCGATAATCAGTAACGTGGCGAATGTTGTCATCATGTGTAATTTCTTTAATAAGATTTGACTCATTAAAGATCCGTGCGAATCTTTCGCATCACAACCTAGTGTCTAAACCACTTGATACAAATGTAGTGCAATTAAATTAGCACGGATAATCTTCACTAAACACCGAGTTGAGCAACGCTCATTTGCACGTTCGTTATAATGACGATGACTACCGAGAGCGAGTTACTCGAACCATGCGGGATGTCATTAAATATGTACATCAAAGTGTACGAGTGTTTTTATCGATGTAACTCCCTTTGATACATCGATAATAACAAACCGCTTTGAAGAATGGAGCCCCCCACTAAGTGGCCCGGAACGTGTTCCCGACTGGTGAAATGCTACCGTGACATTTGGTAGCCGAGTCCCCGAGGAACACGTATTTTGCTTCGTTCGTGCATCTGGGTCGAAAGCGCTTGGAATTATGTAGTACGCTGACTATTTTTGGAGTTACGAGTATTGATAACCGATTTAGCATTACTGTGTTAATGAATTTTATGGCCATTCATCTTTATATGGTATGGGGATGCCCTCGTTTATCATTACGTTGAGTCAGACAGTCCCTTAAATAATTATAAGAAACACTTTTAATTGTTATAGGTGATTTGACCGAAAACAATTGTAGATGAGAATAAGACAAGTCGTTATTAGTTATAATAATAATTTAGGACGATTGACACAGCGTCATCCAGACCTAAACTAAGCAAAGCTTGTACAATGGAAACCAGACGAGCAATGAATACATAGATTTACTTTTCTTTAGTAAATTAATACGTATTATATTAATATAAACACCTTGACACGAGAAAAACACTATGTTTAGGTCACAATATCTTTCCCGACGTTAGAATCGAACCCACACCTCTAGCGTCAGGGTCATTAGATACTACGACAAGCGGTTAGTTTGTTAGTTTATTAACAAAACTGAAAAAATTCATCTAAAATATTTCATCGGTCAATTGATGTGATTTATGTATCGTTATAAACTGATTGGATTAGTCTAAACAGTTACTTCTTTAAATCTCTAAATCCACCGGCTTAAATACTCCCGAAAGATTTTAAAATTTATTTATGACCAGTCGTTTTCAACAACCACGTCGTGGGAACGTTATTTCCACGACCCGTTGTGCTAACAATTCCCTAGTGGCCGATCACGCTCGAAATAGTCCACGTAGTGCTAAGGTTCTTTAAAATTACACATGCATTACACAACACAATCGGAGGAATGCGTATTTACTGACTAAACGTATGAAAATGAAATCTTTTTGTTTCCATAGTATGAATATCCAATAATTGTATTCGTATTCAATGTAAAAAGACAATGCAGCAGTAGGTACTAGTCAAAATAAACTTTGCAGCGTTCGTGTGCGTTGACTCAATGCGGTCAAGGTTACGTCATAGTCAGACAGCCGAATGAGGAGTTTGCCTTTACGAAACCCTGCCCGTGTATAGACACGAAACGGTGGCCGCTATAGACTTGTGAATTTTCAGAATCGATTAACAACGGTAACGAGTAATATCACTAATTATAAAAAGTCAAATTATGTACCCCTGTATTAACTTCTTCATTGTACAATTTCTTTTGGTCTATTAATATAAAAGTGTATTACTAGTGTTGCGTAAAATCAATAAAGAAATAAAACGTGTATCAACATATTTATATTATGAGTAGTATACTTTCAACGCAAAGGAAGACTGAAAAAAGCTTGATTTTCATCAACAATTTTTTAAAGATGATATTAGCAAGTTTTATGTTTTAAAGATTAAAGCAAATCTAGGTCATATATGTACAGTCGTGTTTTAAAATTGTTTTTTTTTTGGCCTGAAGTTTTTAATTAATTTAGTGTTCAACTCAACAATCGTGTCGTAGTGATCGGGCTGCCTTCGCTTGGTTCCAAATTTGTCATTATGATGCGACTTAGTATATGCGGTGTGTTCCATAAAGATGTAAGAGAAACCTGACAGACCTAAGACTAAATTAGTTCTTAGCGAGCCTCGATATTGGTGGAGGTTGGTAGCCACACTATGTAACTCAGCGGGGCCCCACACATTGGCGGTGTATACTGACGATAGGCAAAGGAGACTTCCTGTAGTGGCTGGAAAGATATTTTTGCGAATAAATTATGTTCATGGAAGCAGCAGCAGGATACAATTAGTAAATTCTACCGCACAGCTTTGTACTATAAAGTAAGGGACGGCAGAAACAACGGCTTGAGTCGATACCAAAACATCCTAACAGTATCGCGATAGTTATCAATTAAAATAAAACATTGATAGAATTCCATTACCTTGACTTGAAGTAACATAGTGCTTATAGGCGTGCAAATTACAAATTAGAATTTATGTGTTAACATTGTTAAATAGTATGGTTTATGATTAGTTTTCAAACTGATAAGGCAATAGACTAAACAGAATACGACATGATGACTGGAACGCGCATATTACGAATGTGACGTTGTTCTGGGAACTTTTAATTTTTTATGTTGTTTTAAATGATTTGATGCTGAATCGATATATTTGAAGCAAATCGCTGTAATTAAAATATTGTAATTTGAATGAACATTTTTGTTTTCATCTAAACCTAACACTATTAGAAAACTTTTACTAGATTTTTAATATTAACCAAGGTAAGTTTAATTTTCATATTGCGATATTACTAGATTAGGTTTAAAGTTTACTCTGAAGAGGTTCCACATGATTTATTGATCAAGGTTTAATAATTAGTGCTACAGATTCTTCTATTCTCCGTAATACAGCGATTAATAATCACTTGTTATCTTAAAAGTTTTAATTTAAGTAATATAGGTGCGCTTTCGAACGAGTTCCCGCAATTTAGCTTAAGATTATGCTCGTTCTGAGACTGTACACTTTGGAGTGGGATTAAAACATCAGGACTGGTGGTTAGTAGACATAGAGGTGTAAAAAACGCGTAAGAGCCGCTCACCTGTACAATAATATTTTACAGAAAAACTTTGTTTACGCTGTTCAAAGCCCATTTTTAATATTTATGCGACAGTGGGTATTAAATGCAATTATATTTTAATGTTTGTAAAGGTATTGTCCATTCATTTAAGCAGCGGGACCCAGTATCGAAACAACTGATTTTTCACTTACTATGCTATGTTCATACTGCTCCTACTACGAGGCGGTTGGTCCCCTCATTACATGGAACCGTCTGCGGCGGTACCACCACGTGGCCTATTTCTGCCGCAAAGCGGTAGTGTGAATACGCTACCGTGTTTCGATTTGAAGGACACCGTAGCTAGCGTACTAACTTCGTAAATGAGACTTAATGTCCTATATCTAACGATAGGCACGTTGATTACACCTCTGGTATTGCCATCATCATCAAGAGCTCGACTGCTCGTTATTCTTCATTATTTTTGTTATTCATCGTAATCTCCTTACACCGCGATTTCCTTCAGAAATGAACAATAATATTTACACGCTACTGTAAAAGCAACACTAGCACTAGACGCTATAACCGGGCCTAGTAACGTTTGGAATTTATGTTACCAAATACTAAAGTGGAACTCACGTGGCCCCCATACAAAACCCTTGCTTATAAACCGGAGATGGTTTGTTCGAATCCCGCAGGGAAAAAACTTTGGGAAATTTGGGCGATCACCGTATTGTCTGAAAATCCGATCCATGCGTCAGGTGGTCATGAAAAAGTCTGTCCACACACCAACCCGCATTGGACTCGCATCCCAGTGTTGTGTGACACGGTCGGAAAACCCTTGGAGTAGGCCTGCATTAGGGAGGCCTAGGTCCAGCAGGGGACTAACACAGGCTGATGATGATGATGTCTTAGAAAATCAGCTAATTAGACCGACATACGTTTTTAGCGCCTAAACAGTTGACACTAAACTTTGTTTATGTAAATTCTTTCTCTTATTCCATGACTCGGATACAGTATTTACCTGCCAATAACAAATGTGTGTTAATGTTGACGTGTACCAATTTATAAAATTGCTTTTATTCAAGAAATATTTCTTTGTTCTAGCCATTGGTTTGCGCCCGTTTGGATTGTCGTTGATTTATCTTCTGCTGTACTTGATAGCACCGTTGGCACAAGTTCCGGACTCCAAAACCTTTAGCGGTAAGTCTTTTTTGCGGTATGATATTTTCGTATATTTTATAACAAGTAAATTACAATAAGGTTTTTTTTACAGTATAGAATCGTGTGTGTTGAAAAAACCGTATGGAGCATACAAAAGGCGCTTGCCTTGACTTTTGTAACTAAAATGTCTAATGGCGCGTAAAACACTTAAACTTGTACTATGTGACATTAACAGCTAGCTAGCATATAGTATTTAATCCCTTATGTATTTAAATGTATTTAATGATTGTACCTACATAGGAGTATTTAAAAAAAATTATGTTTTTTTTATTTTACAGCTTCTTACATTGTAATGATATCTATATATGTACGTAGTTATGTCAAAGGTGAATATGATTAGATATTAGCAAACAGAGAAAATATAAGAACTAACTTTGTAATTGAACATGTCTTTTATTAGTAATAATAACAAACAATTTATTGATAGCACGCACTATATCGTAAGGCGGATGTTGCTGGATAGAATGTTGACAACATTTATTTTTATACTATTGCTTATGGAATAAGGTATCTCATTGGACTATTTCTAATTACCACCAAAATAGTCACAAATTGATAGAAGTAAAAATTTTTGATGTCAAATGTTTTTGCGTTTTATGTTCCAAATGTATACATCACATAATACAAACAAAATTGTAGTCAAAAGAAGTTATCTCTCCGATATAACTTTGACACCTTAACTGTTATTCAGATTTATTAAATTTTCTACAACAACGATTTATTATATAAGCACAAATATTTTCTAGTACCAATTTAAATCTATTCATTCTAGGATGGAGGGGAAAATACTTAGTGCTGAACTTTGTCGTATCACTAATACTGCTCCTGGTACATGCGGTATGGCACAGCGTGCTCGCGGCGTTCAGCCCTTACGGCTCGCTGCTCGACGATCATCCGTTGGTGCAGTTGATCGGTTACAACTTGGGGCTGGTCTCCTACGCAGGCATAGAACCGCTGATGGCCGTCCATTACCTGGCACCTGAGGTTAGGACTGTTTTGTTTGATAAGTGATAGTTTATTTTTACGTCAACCATCCCACAGTGCCTCCAATCGAAAGATCAGTCCGTCGTGACATACGGTACCAAGACTTGAACACTTTCTTCGACTGGTTCACAAATTGAAAGTTTATCGGCTATTTATGCTCGAAGTATTTCTGAAAGACCGTATCGGAAATGATGTGATCCATAAGAGAGGTTTAGTTAATTGAAGTAACAGTGGGCCGGTCACATTAGCCGCAAAACTGACGACCGTTGGAGCCGGAAATTTCTGGAGTGGAGACCGAAGATCGCCAACGTAGTGTGGGACCCTCTATGGCAAGAAGGAGTGACGACATTCGCAAAGTGGCCGGTGTGGGCTGGACGAGAATACCCGTCCAGCGGTGGACTGGCACAGGCTGATGATGATGATGTTATTTTTTAGTTTATGAAGTTCGCCCGTCCGCGTAAATAGTGGGATGTTGCGCATTGTTTATTAAGTTATTACACTAGATATGTTAACCATTGAAACGATAGTAATTAAAAGCAAAGTAACGTTTCACACTACTAATTTGTAGTAGATATCACCCGGTGATTCATATCCAGTCGGTCCGCTGTAAAAAGTCAATTATTAATGTGTATTTTGCGACCACAATTTTTGAACGACTTTATGTGACTGTCTTTTATTATTTATTAAAATAACAAACAACTTCTTTATTAAACTAAGCTTCATTAAATTAATTAAGATATCAAGAAGAAGATAATGAATAACATTGGATTTTTCTATGCTTTATTTTTAGTTAATTTCTACTGGAACGTCGTTTACGGTGTTCCTGATAGTTCGAAAACTACTCAGAGAGCCGAATCCGGATGACTTGCCTAAGAAGGACTCGAAACATCAGCAGTATCCTTTACTCACTAGTGCAGGTATGGTAATTGTAAATAAAAATAAAAAAAATTATCCAATAGTAATGCTTTTATGTTGTGAAATACAAGTATTATTAACACATTAACTGTATGTTCTACATAAATCCTATTAGTTATAATTGTAATATTATTATAAATGCAAAAGTTTGTAGGGATGGATGTTTGTTAGTCTTTCATTGGAAAATATAGTGTTGTTTTTTCAAAACATAACAAATAGTGTCATGTTACCAAAAGAAAAATTGCTATAGCTAGGCTGTGTCGGAACCTTTTGGCTTATGTAAATATGTAATGTGTAAATAATATTATCATAAATGTAATAAGTAAAACCGCGAGGTGCTACTAACGAATAAAGAAATGTATTTGAAATCGTCTTAACCCGGTGAATACATCGAATACGATATTCTTTCAATCGAACAAATTATATATATGACCGGTATTGTTTCCAATATAAAAATTTTTTTCGAAATAAGAGATAAGAAAACTCTTCGATTCGACAATATACTCACATGATTACCTGGATAACACATACACATTTTACATCCCCTTTCACAGAAGGCCGTCAGGGACGGCACCATCGCGGTGCCTATTTCTGCCCCAAAGCACTGTATAAAATACTAGTGTTTTCCGGTTTCGTAGAGCACTGTAGCCAATATTTGTTAGGTAAAATAGGCGTTAATTATATGTCTTACGTATTCAGCGCGTTGGTGATACTCCTGGTTTTGCGGATGTCCATGTGCGTCGGTGACCACTTTCCATCAGGTGGCCCGAATGATTGTCTGCCATCGTTGTAATAAAAAAAATTCTGAAATAAATCACTGTAAGCTCGATAATTATTTAAATGTATAATTATTTTTGTAACAAGCTTTATCAGTACTGCAAATTTATTGCTTGTTAAAATGTTTTTTAAGCACAATGCTTTAGGGTTATGTAAACAAGGCGAAATCGACTTATCTTTTTCGTTCCGCACTCGACCTGTACTATATAATGATAACTTTTACGCTCGAAGATATCGCTCTCCGCTGCTGTTTATTTTAACGGCTAAATATAAAACGCGTATGACTCACAACCGAACGAAGCTATAGGTAAACCATCTAACTTGCAGTCGCTATTGAAAATTAACTTTCTAGGTAATAAATATAGTATTTGTATTCAATAAGTGAATATAGAAATCTGTTATCTATGCCATGCCGGTCTGTTATCGGTCATTCATATTATGCCCTATTAAGTGATAAATTCGATTATTGTATAGAACTGTTTTCCCTACAGTTAACTCTCAATTGGTTTCATTTAAATAGTTTTGTGGAATATTTTCTTGTTTTAAAAGTACAAATGTACATTATTAAAAAAAATGTGAATCTTTATTTGTTTATTTTATTTTTGTTAAAAGCCATCAAGCTTACAAATGAAATAACAAAAAACAAATAATGTGATTATACTTACCTACAACCTACACTTAACGTCGTTTTAAAAGTAGGATATATCTGGATTACTGTTCAGTAGCGATTAATCAAATCTTTGATATTACGCTTGTTAATTTAAATAAAAATGTAATATTTCTTGATACGATAATTGTAGTTATTTTTTTTAAAGTTTATGTTCTGCCGTCAGTCGTATATTGTAGCCGTAAATAATCTTACGTTCGCGTGTTTGCATGTAAATGTCTAGCTAAGAACTGTAAATTTAATTCTAGCTCGATTAATTTTAATATTTACAGTTGTAGTATCAGATATAACTTCTGAATTAAATTTATTAATAAATTATTAGTTAATTTTATCCAAACTAATATTATAAAGTTGAAACATTTGCTTGTGAAACTATTTAAAATATTCTTTTAATGTAAGAAAGCTATATTATCCTTGAGTAACAAAGGCTACTTTTTAACTTACGTTTAAAATAACACGGACAGAGCCGTGGATGGACTGCTAGTCGTCAATAATTTATGATATTAAAACTAAAATGAGATACATAGAATTATACACGATAAATTTTGCGTTCACAGAAATAAGCATGATTTTGTGATATACTTTGAATCAAATGGTTTTGTTATAAACTTTATAGTATATTTCTAGCTAATCCTATTATACCGAGCTGACTGATATGGGGGTTGGTCAAGTATGACGCAAACAATCACACTAATTAAACGACATTTTTATAAAAGAATACTTTCCATGAATAGGAGACTACTGAAAATTAGTTTGGATTACTTGGAACTACCGTCTATTACTTTACTATTTTCTTACTCCGTATTTGTATGCTCTGACTTAAGTATTACAAGTATGGTATGAAGCTATCGTAATGCCTCTGTTTTTTATACCAGTTACAAGTAATCCAAGACATGGTCTATAGATAATCTCTTACTCAGACCTGTGTCAAAGAGATGGTACTTTTGTAAATTAAAAAACCTACGTATAGTTTCCTTCTTAGTATACTTAATCGCTAAGGAATTGACGTGCCGTAACATAAAATAATGCCGTAATATAAAGCTTTTATAATTGTTTATAAAAGCTTTATATAAATGAAAACCTCTATGCAAATGATTTAAAAAACTGTTTTAATTTATATTCTATACTTAAAATTTTCAGGGAAGTACGTAGCGTTATTCCTGATAATGTTCTCGGGGATAATGCGGCCTAGTGTTACCTCTGGGATCTACTTTCTGGTGTTCATGGGTGCGGCCACGGCGTGGGCGTTAGGGCGGCCTTTGGAGCGCGGCTTTGCGGTCATCAGCCGGTGCCTTATGGCCATAATGGCTGCACATATTGGCGTGTTACTGGTGTACCAGTGCTCCTGGCTTATTGACATATATCCGCCCGATGAGAACTTTGCCAGGTATATCTTGATAATAAGTCTTGAGCAACACTTTGCACAGGTTACGAGCTTATGAGAAAAACACTAGTTCTGCCTCTGAATGGTCCGTCGCGCAGTTGTCATGGAGTCAGCTACTATTCGACATACTTTAGCAAAAGCGGTGAATTTTAAACTTTAACCACACAGAAAATAAAACACAGAAGAAGTTTCGTAAGAAAACGAAACATCTGCTTTCTGTGCGGCATCATATTAGGCTTGCTTTACGGACCCATGCAGAATCATCGTCATCATCATCAGCCAGTGATAGTCCACTGCTGGACATAGGCCTACCCTAATATACCCCTATCCATTAGGGGGTGTTTGGACCGTATCCCACCACGCTGGTCCAATGCGGGTTAGTGGGTGGACCGACTTTTTAGATGCCCATCCGACGCATGGATCATCTTACTTTTCAGACAATTGGGTGATCGGCCCATGCAGAATAACACTAACATTTTCATTGATCTTTGAATGGTGTGCTTTATGTTTATAATAGCTGTTTTTATATCAAACACAATGAACTCGTTTATTTTTCTAGGTGTTACCAATTCCAGCAAGGTTTTTAGTGAAAATAAACATGATTTCGGCGATTAAGTATCAATGCCGTTTCATAAACCTTTTGCGTTTGTTTTTGTTTTTTACCGGTTCTGCTTTTAAATAAAAAAATAATAATTATATTGTTTTGATAAAAGTATAATTTAATTTATTATTTAAAAAATGGATTGCTGCATCAGTATTGCATTCGTTATTTATGTTCATCATTATCATTCAATCACTACATATGCTACTCGAAATCTCGAAATTTTCGTATTCAAATAACGTGTATTTGTGATAACTCATAGTCAAGTGTTAAATAATTGTAATTATTTACAGATATTTCGGCTTAACAAAATTAGTGATTTTAAACGACACCAACGCAATGGATTTCACATACGAAGTGACCGAAGACCACATGTGGGCAACACTAGCCAGTCCCCTAGTCATACTGTTCACCTACTTCTTCCTCGCAATCGAGAGCAGGGAACTATTCAAGCCGAAGGTAAATACACGCTCAAATTTTCTCTAGTATTTTTTTAAAACAACTAAACCTCTTTACTAACACGAACTAAACGACATGCGCTTCTAGTCCCATCAAACGAATTGGCTGCAACACTGACGCCATGTTGAGTAGTAGTAGTTGCGTCACGTATTATAGTGCGTTTTTGTTTCTGTGCAATGTTACTGGGTTAGCCGAGGAGGAAGGGCGCCCTCGGCGTAGAGGCGGGCAAAGTGAACGGTTCGTTGGTGCGGGGAGTTTCCTTCCACCGGAGCAGACGGCTCGCGCGCGACAAGTGGAAGAGCGCAACTAAAAAAGTTCGAGTAAGCGCGCCGCGTCGCTGTAGTTGCCACTGTATTGTCGATCCTATTCTGTACTTATTAAGGTCGCATTTTGAACGAACACTTACACCGTTTTTTTTTTCAGTAGCGCACGTATGTTGCCAGTTTCGTCACTGGTTGTAGATAATTTCGTTAGATTATTAGTTATAACGGTATGCACTTTGATAGTTTAAGTTTTTCACTGTTAGTTTGTAAATGTTAGTTCGATTATTAGTTACGGTTGTATGCACTGTTATTATTCGCACATTATTAACGATTTGTGGTATGATGGCATGACACGTGCTAACTGTTTTGGTAAAAAGTTTTTTTTTATTTGGCGTCGACCGTACCTACGTACGTAATTTTTTGTATGTCGTGTTTTGCAACTTGCTTTAATTCTTTTGTAGGTTGCATATTCATACATAAATTCCCAAGCACTCCGCGGGGACGTCACTGAGAACACACCTGTATGTATTTACTATTTCTTTTCGTTTTATTTAAGTCTAATTCTAACTGTTTTCGAACCGATTGAGTGACATCGATATCGTTTGCTTTAATTGCTCTTTTGTTGTATGTTTTTTATTTATATATATTTATGTATTAACGCTTTCAATACGCATCGCACCTCATTGTCTGTTTTCGCAAAACCATTAACATTAAATGTCTGTATAAAATTATATAATGTATATGTGTTGTAAATGCTTTACAGCTTAAATATGTTTCAAATTTGAACACCAAATTTTTGTTAGCTGATACGATCAAAAAGTAACTTATAAATTTTGTAAAAATCAACGTAAAATCTCTTAAAATTTACTAGATAATTTAATATTGTAAAATATTCAAGCATCGATGTAATATATCGGTATACAATTAGTTTAGTTATTGCTTCAAGCAATTATTTGTGAAACGTTAACTAAAATGGCGATGTGTATGCTAACAGCTGATCCGCAATCCGAGCGGCGGGAAACGATGGCCGAGCGTCCGTTCGAGCTCCAATTCCCGCCAATTGCACCAGGACTCTACCGGTTCAGTCGTCGTACCGGACGATGGTATGATATTCTCAAGAAAAATAACATAAAAAGCGTGGATTATTAGCGTTACAGTAATCATCATCATCAATAAGGAAATGACGCCCGTTTAAAATAAAGAAAGCATACTATTAATGCCTTAGCTCAATAAGCTTTCTTAGTTTAAAGGATTTTTTTGGCTTCGTGTAACACAAAAAAATCCTAAACTATGCCCTGTCCAAAAGAAACTGATATGTGAATGTTTTGCTACATATATAAGCAATAGTCATAACTGCATATGTATGATACTGAATTACGGGCAGGATCTTGATCTTACTGTTTCATTTAGATTTAGATATGCATGGAAAAACGTCTAGTACTTAAAGCTATTGGTTTCACCTTCCATGGAGGACGAATGCTTGATAACAACCGCCGCTCTTTCATCGCATTTTTTTTATTAATTCGAGCGATGAAGCGAGCAGGACGCCGCACTGCTCACCGCCCTGAAACATAAGATGTTACGTCTCGTTTAGTCTGTAATTACGCTGGACAATGCGCCTTTTAAACCGGAAGACAGTAATTTTCAATACTAATAAATTGCGCCGGAAATAGGCATCGCGGTGGTACTACTCTAGATAGACTCTTGTTGAAAAGAGACCTATTTACCTCGAAGTAAATAAATAAAGCTGTTACAATTTTTAGGCCAAATAACATGGAAGTGATGTTAATAATGTGACTCAAGGAAAAACAGTGACGTCATACAATTGTGGTTTTTTTATTGACGAAATTAAAACAATTTTATTTTCGTGGTTCTATGATAGGTTAGGGGCAATATATGCTGATCTACTAATTTCTTGACAAGTAAATGTGTCGGATGGGCATGCAAAAAGTCGGTCTACCCACCCACTTTATCGGTTGAGGTGGCCACATGTTCCTCATTTAGTACTTCGTTCGCTTAGTACATTGGCTTCAAAGACATGGTAGATTTGATAATCTGGAAAGAGTCCACATGTGAATGTAGTTTTTTTAAAGTAATCATTTTTTGTTTTTTAGCAGAATCTATGATTCAAGACGAAGAGCCTACGTTGATGGATGACGTCGTGGCGGCCATTATCGACTTTTTCCAGGTTTTAATAAGGTACGACATTTGTTCTAAAGTACAAGTAAATAATAAAATTTATAAGATTTTAATACGCTAAAAATAGTATCTCGTAACGGATAAACGACAGTGTTATACAATATTGAATTGACTGTCATGTCACATCGCTTTAGTCCTAATCGATATGCAAGTAACGGTGTCTTATTCAAGGCTATCCTTATTTGTAGTAGCGCGGACATTGATTATTATTACAAATTTTATAAAATAGTTACTTGCAACTATTTTATGTTTTTTAAATTATATAAATAAATTGATGTGAATAACGTCGCGTAATATTTAAATGTACTTTCAATTACTAAGGTTTCTGTTAATTTGTTTATCTTGACAACTTTAATGAAAAACCACCCGTGGTGCAATATGTTGCATAAAATGTTAGTTCAATTACAAAAAACTCAGTGGAGGCTTCGTGTTTTTGAAGTAATGAACATAATTTGCTGTTTTCAGTTATAGTGTGTATGTATAACCAATCATAATTTTACTTTTAGTAAGACTATTAATGAAACCAGAGCTATGTAGATCTGGAATTATTTTATGGCCCTAGTATTGGCCGTTAGGACTTAATTATATAATATATAAACAATACACACGGTATTGTTTATTTTATTATTTACCCCTTGGTTACAGAATTTGAATATTATTATATCATTACAATAGTTAATTCATATTAGTTTACGATTTTATTTGACTATTGTATAGGTTAAAAATGTATAACCTGACAGATCGTCATACATCGCGACAACGATCACGATGATGGCGTGGAGCATAATGTTCCACTCGTGGCTGACGTTCGTGTTCCTGATGTGGGCGAACGTGAGTTGCGATGCCATACCAGACGCTCCTTCATGCTGAAGACCAGCCCGTAGCATAGGTTGCTACTGCTGAGCTGCTGTCTCCTGCAGTACATTACGGCATGAATTTGTAGAGGCGAGCTGCCTCAATATCACGGTTGTTTAATCTGGCAGTTATTTAGGCACTCAATAATGTTTTTTCGACGTTCGAGTATTGTAGAAATATATAGTGGATAAAAATGATTGTATTATGAAAAAATAATCATGAAAAGACTGTGAACAGATATGTATAATTTTTATATCTTGTTGTAAAAGTTAGACGCAGCGTTTATATCTTATTTTAAGCTTGTTAAAAATAAAATTAGGGACGATCCAGTCTTTCTAATGCAGCCTTATAAAACCCTTCAAAGGGTAAAGGCTATTTTTATATATTTCTTTTATTTACTAAAGCAAGACAATAAGCAAGATGTCTTTCTAATGGTAAAATTCACGTCCTGATCATAGAAAATACTGCCAACACTCAAATTGCCGCCTTGAGACGGATATGCTCTTTTACCTAACAATTACGCTGGTTGCGTATGCCATTTAAATCGGAATAAATCAGTGTTTTCACATTACACTCATGGCAGAATGCTACGTAGCTCGTATCGATGCATAAAGTGGACTAGACTTCAGGATAATATAGTCTCATATGGCGGAGGTACCTGGATGCTTGCCGTAGCGATGCGTGCCATCGTCGCTGTCACGCATTCGGACGCCAATGGTGGACCTCCGGTGAGGACGCTTCCGTCACGGCCACTGACATTCAACTATAATCTGTAATATGTCGATGCATGTAAGCGGCCACCCGGTGAACCAGTGGACCCATGGAAGTCTGGCTTTCAGGGACTCCAGCGTGATGATGAATAAGCATTGAGACTTGAACATTAAACGTTATATAAGATACGTGACGAACCGCTACTATACAAGATCATTTGTCTGTTCACGTGCATCGTTCTGGTAATCGACGCTGCCGTCAATTGAGGAATTGCACTGGAGATAGCCGATGAAGGCTAGACACTTGTTATTTAATTCTCAAAAAGCATGTCGTTTATTCCATGGCAGAGTCCGCTGACACTACGTGTCCACCAGCCAACAGCGTGACATTTCTATACTTAAATTATACTTAATTAAACTGCGTCGATGGCATGTAACAGGTCCTATTGGACGAAACTATAATTGGAACGATGATCATATTAAAATAATCAAGTATATTTAAAAGTGTCAATAAATATTTTTAGTACGTGTATTTTATTTTATATATATTAAAGTAAATATAAATTTTTCATTTCAACATGATCAGGATTAGCCAATAAGGGTAACTATGATAATAACAAATGAAGTTTATCTTATGCATTTTTCTTAACTTTATTAGTTCTCGATCTGTTTTCTACAACAAACTGATACTTCATAATTTTGCACAAACCCATACCAAGACCAGGAGTTAGCACAAAACATTTCTCTATTATGTTTTCACACGACCAAAGGAGATACTTTTTCTGTGTTTATCATTCCTATTTTCAAACATTTTGATTTATTACACTAGTACACACGAAACCTCTACAAACTCAATCTATCACTTTACACACACATGATGTAAATATTAATAAATTTAAATTTCAATTACATCTGTATAGTGTATTTATATAATTCTTATTACTTGTATGGCCAGTTATACAACCCTAAAATTATAAAAAAAAAATAATTAAAAGCAACGTGCATTACGCAGTGTTAGAGGGAGCGGACGAGCCGCGCTCGCGGCTGCTGCGCGCGGCGGGCGCGTGGCTCCGCGCCGCCTGCGCCCGATACTGGATCTACGTGGTCGTCATCATGCTCTTCGTCATCGGCGTCACCGGCGAACGGATGACCATCTTCCGGATCATCTACATGTTCCTATTCCTCTCTTTCATATTAATGTTCCAGGTAAATTAACGAACACTTTAGCTAAAAGTAGGTTTAGACACATAACATAGTCGCCAGTTATCACTTAACACCTTACACAGCTTCTACGACATTATTATCTGTCTCGTTCGATTCTAAGGTACATCCCGCATTGCTAAGGTTCTTTACTGAACCACTTTCAATTTAGTATTTTTAAAAAAGCTTGTAGAGTTTCACCGCTATTCTGCTTTACGATCCTGTCTCGCTCTGAAGTTATCCCACTCGTCCTGATGAAAGACCTCCGATAGGTCCGAAACTAGTCGGCTCCAATATCGATTTCACGTGAGTTTAGCCGTTTATACGTACTCTACGTTATTAGTACAATGTTTTAAGAAAGTTTTGATTTCTTAACGTTTTCTCATTAAATGGATAGCCTAATTTTGTTTGATTATTAATTGCCTTTCTCACAGATAAGCTTCTACTGGTGGCGACGACTGATGTATGTTTTCTGGATAACTGTTATTATATACTCGATGATAAATCTTATACTCATTTATATATATCAGTTCGACAATTTCTCCAAGATGATCGAAACATATCTTCTGATAAACGAACGATTGTAAGTACAATTTATTATACCTTTTTTTGATTTCATAAAATTAGAAATATGCTGGCGAAAAATAACAATTTGGAATTTATAGTAAGTAGTATTTTAAACCTGTTTGTGATTTTTCGTCAATATTAAAAAAAAGAATATTTTGCTATCTAAAATGATTTTTAATTCTCTATTTATTATTTTCAGACAACACGATTTGGGATTGGAACCATACCATCCCGCCGACTTGTTTGTTAAATTGTTAACGCCTACGCTATTTTTGATAATCACTATAATGCAAGTTCACTATTTCCATAAGGACTTTATGGCGCTTTCCGATCCAAATACAGTGTAAGTTAAATTTTATTATCTCGTGTCTTTCTTGTCTATTGATTATTATTTTACTGAGCATAAATTATATTGTCTGTGCCTTTATTTTTATTAAATGCAGACCAAACAGTGCCGCCAGGGGATCTAGCCGTCCTAGCCAAGCCGGTACTTCCACCATTAAAGATGACGTAAGATGTATATTAGATTAATTATCTGTACTTGTTACATTTTTATTGTAGCTATTTATTAGAAAATATTTGTTTTCTTTTTTTTAGCTACCAGCGTTACCGTTAGAAGAAGAACATGCAGATACTAAGAGTGACACAGAGGCAGATCATTCGCTTGATACTTCTTCGCCAAATGCTAGGCGTTCATTTTATAGGTAATTTTATATTTATTATAACTTGACCTTTTTTTACTAATTTCTTGAAAGGTGAAATTAACTCGGCTCGCCGTGTTTTAGAAATTAATTATTTGCATTTTTTTAAACATTTTTATTATATACATACAATTGTGTATCATGTTGCATGCAGAAATTAGTTGACTCAAGCTCAACATTACTAGCAATAAGTGGCTGTATTTCTTTTAGAGTCCGACGAAACTGTTTTTCCGGCCGAAACCGAAACCGAAACCGAAACTCACGTGATCAAGTATAAAATTCTAAAATACTAAAATATGGAGCTTTTATGGCTATTATTTTGCTTTATTTTAGTATTGGAATGGAGACAGTATATTAAACGTGTGGTAATCGTTTATTTCAGTTGCTAATAATATTTTATGTAACAAAATATTAAAAATATATTAATTTTTTTTCAAATAAATTTCTTATAACAATATGAGATATTAATAAAAAAAATAATAATTGTGACTGTTGCATTAAAGACTTAGTATTGGTATTTTGAAATCTTACTAATTAATACTTTGGTTTGTATTTGTAGTTCCGAGGGGGGATCAAAAAGTAATAAATAGAATATAATGATTATGATAGCTTAATTATTTATTTTTCTACATAATCTCCGAGTCCACCTACACACTAAGTCCAGCGTTCCAAGTTTCCAATGCTTCAATTCCTTTAAAAAAAGGATTGTCTTGGTCGTGCAAAAAGGCCACCACGGCATCGTTTACTTGTTATATATAGTTTTAACACATGTTTCCTCATAAGTATTGTATCAATTTGGAGAGAAGATGAAAAATAGCTAGGCACCAGATCTGGTGAAGAGGGGGATGCTCAACCAATTGTACGCTAGCATGCTGAACGGTGGCTATCGCTAATGCCAACCTATGTGCCAGTACGTTGTCAAGATAAAACAGCTTGCCCGTTCAAAGTTTGCCTCTTTTTTATCATTGACGGCATTTCTTAACCTCGGTATTAAAGCTGCATTATCTGTAATGATGGTTCCATGCTCCAGGTAATCAAACAACAATATCACTTCTGAGTCCTAAAATATTGAGGCCATACCCTGGCCAGACCATATACCACGACCACGGCATGAAAATCCTTCGGATAAACCGTGTTTCGTCCACTGCCAAAAACTGATTTAAAGTTTTTATGTTAGTGAATCTTCTTAAAACTTGTCCAAGATACTTGAAGTCCATTTTAATTTGATTCTTGCACCCTTAAATGGCAGACTTTTCACATATTGTGTCAATATGCGTTAGTACCTCTATATGAAATGCTCGTTTCTTGGATTAGTATCAGATGGTAATTTTAATATATTAAAAATTCTGTCTTGTTAACTTTTATACTAGCAGTGGTTTTAATGACAAGAGTCGATTGGGTTTTCTTTTTCAGACATTTCACCACACATAGCCAATGACTACATTAGAAAAAAAGTAAAGACTCTAAGATGGTTTATACACACAAATATCTGACTCACTTCCAGATTTGATTTATTTTGGTTTCCAAAAGTATATTATTTTACTCACTACATTTGTTCCTCCTCGTCTTTCTAGAAGAATCATCAATTTCTTTCAAACTTGGAATGTTTTCTGAACTAAAGTCGATTGATCTGAGCTCGATTGTAGAATGATACATTTAATTTTCGCACTATTTTGATTAAAACATCTTTGAATCAGTTTGGTTTCTACAATTGCTGCGAAACCGAAACTGCAGAAATTAGATTTTGGCCAAACTCGCAAACCGAAACCGAAACCGAAAGTTCGGTCGGACACTATTTCTTTAAAATTTGTTGATATACCATAAATTTGTATAATTGCCTTTAAGTTGTTTATTTTTAGTGTTATTTAAAAAAAATAATGCGTTGAAATCTTTACTATTTTTTTTATATTTATCTATTTTATCATCAGTCAAGGCTACACCGGTTTTTATCACTTTTGTGACAAAAATCCGATTCTTACGCCTTCTTTGTCCGTCTCATTTATTATGTTAAACTATTTCGCATATAAAATGGGAAATGTTCCCTTTTATTTTCTGGATTTAGAATCAAAGTAGGTCTTTCGGTTGAATTCATGAGGCCCATTTCAGAAAGCAGTCGCGCAGCCGCTCGCTGCCCACGGAGCAGGGGTCGCGCGCGTGCGGCCCGCGCCGCTGGCAGCCCTGGCTGCTGCGGCGGCTCTCGCGGCTGCGGCGCGCGGCGCACCTGGCCGCCGACCGCGCCTTCCTCTACCTGGACATACACCTCGTCAAGGTCATCTTCGTCGCGCTCATGCTGCTCTGCGTCATGAATGTCAGTCATTATTTTTATACTGTTTGAATTTATACTTTAAATGATTGAGGTTTTGCAGTGAATCGTATCATATACATTTGTTAAAGTATTATCGCTTCAGGAGGTCAAATGTGGCAGTGCGGGTTGCGTAGCGGAAAAGCGTCCTATGTCTCACGGTAGGCAGCGCATTGGTGATACCAGTATTGCCAATGTCCATGGGCGTTGGTGACCACTTTCCATCAGGTGGCCCGACTGCTCGTCTGCCTGCGTAGGCAATAATAAAAGAAAGTTTACGATTTAATTGAATTTTATAGTATAGAAATATATTGAGATTAAAATACAAAGTGAAATTATTGTTTTAAATGTTGAGTGTTTAGAAATGAAAACTACTATTCTATTTGAAAATTCAAATTTTCGTTCAAATTCAAATATCTTTATACAATATGAATGTAACACTCACTTCATTGATTGTCAAGGACGCTACCACCGTTGGAATAGGACGCTCCGACCTGAGAAGAAGAGCAAGAAACTCAGAGGCCTATTTTGTCATCTTTAAAATAATCAATATTATCATATAAGATTATTTATAGAGCTACATACGTTCTATCATACGTATATTATATTGAAAAGCCTGGAGCGAGCATTCCATTACCAGGCTGTGTTACTTTATAAATTCATGTTATAATAACCTTTAACACATAAACGTTCCTTTACTACTTTTTTCAATTTGTTAACAGTTAAATTCTGAACGTTTACTGGGGTTTTATTGTAAAAGCGTATACATTGTCCCATAAAAGATCTACTTTTTTTTGTAATGTCAATCGCTGATCGCGGCAAAAAGGAACGCATGCTGATTAATTGACGCTGGATGTATTTACCTGTACTATGTACTTTCTTGTCTTATTCAATCTAAAGTTTTGCAATAATTATAAATAAATTTTTACTAGCTCCATTTATCTCAAGTAACTAAAACTGTGCTTTACTTTTTTATATGTTTACAATTCTTTCAGGTGTGCGCAATGCATGTTCCAATCATGATAATAATTGCTCCTGCGCTACTATTAAATTCCCGGAAACAACGCTTCTGTATACTTCTCATTTCGACGCTGATCAGCATATACTTGATGGCAAAGATGGTCTATCAAATTGAATACATAAAGCATTCAATATTTGACGTCAACTGCACTTCGGTAAGTTCCAACACACTATATATATATATAAGTTTGAATGTTTTTTGTTTATTTATTATTTAATCATGATTTTGAAGGTAGGAGACAACAATACTGTGAATATAACCACATACAACAATGCGGAATGGGTCGGCTTCTACAAAGCGACGTACGACCGACCTTTGGTGGTGTTGTTGAAAGGCTACATAGGACTTATTGCCGTTTTTACCTTTTACTCTCTGGTTAGATACCGTCAACAAAATATCAGGTATTATTTAATTTGTATCAACTTTTTTTTTTATTATCGTTCAGTTGATTTTTTATTATATTATAAAGTAAACTTGATACGTCAATGTTCATATTATATGCTATTATTTTAGGGAAAGAGGTTTACTGCCAAGAGGGGCAGATAAATTAATGTTTCCCGAAATCACACGTAAAGACGCCGATAAAGACTTAATTCATTGCATTAAGTATTTGGTCAACTACGGCTTCTACAAATTCGGAGTTGAGGTAATAAATTTTTTAAAGGCTTGTTTCTAACTTAATCTTTTCTGTACGTATAGATATTTAAATTATTTATTTATATAGACCACGGGTAAAAAAACTCGTAAACAACGCTTTCAATTTTTTGAAAGGAGTATGTTCGATCGCTCTGACTGAATTGCCTCCGTAGCCTAGTGGTATGGGCGTGTGCTTTAGAAACCGGAGGTCGTGGGTTCGAATCCTGCGGGGACTCAACAAATTTTTATTGCTGTTTCCTAGTTGGTTAGGGCAATTTCTGCTGATCACCCAATTGTCTGAAAAGTAAGATTATCCATGCGTCGGATGGGCATATAAAAAAGTCGGTCCAGCCACCAACCCGCATTGGACCAGCGTATTGGGATACCATATTACCGTCCATAAACCCCTTATGGATAGGGGTGTATTAGGGGAGGCCTATGTCCAGCAATGGACTATCACAGGCCAATGATGATGATGATGACTGAATTGACTGCCAGGTCACTTGGTCACCAATAAAAATAAACACAAAAACCGCTCGGTCTGTCTCAAACCTCCTCACTCGAGTGGCCGCGTGGCAGGTGTGCCTGATCTGCCTGATGGGCGTGATCGGGTCCCGCATGGACGTGTACGCGGTGGTGTACGCGGGCTGGTTGCTGGCGCTGGTGTCGTGCGGCCGCGGCCTGCTGGCGCGCCTCTGGCCCGCCTTCACCGGCTGCGTCACGGTGCTCGTGCCGCTGCAGTACATGCTCGCGCTGGGCTTCCTGCCGCAGTTCTGCGTGCAGTACCCGTGGACGGGCGATACGCAGGTGAGATAACGTGCTGTAAGTAGAATAATTTGAACGAATCAACTGTGTAAGATACCAATGGATAGGCGAACCGCAGGTAGATAATTTAGCATAAGTGGTTTACGCCTTCGTATACCTGAACGATTATGTCGAATGATATCGAGTCGAATATATATAGTGGCTTGCACCACATAGTACTTTAATGATTTAGAAACAGAATAAATTATTTTAGAATAGTTGCAACATTTGATATGCAGCTTGCATTGCAATTTTCCAATGTATGGTAACCTGAAATATGTTACTTAGAATTTTGTGAACTTATGAGTGTTTTTTCTTAAACAACCTTTTACTATACTTTAGTAAAGGCATCACACCCACTAAAGTTACCGTGCAGTCACTTTTTGGAACTTGAAACATTATAATGATCCCGCGCGCAGCAAATGAAGCACGTGCGTACGTGGCTGTTCCTGCCGTACGCGCCGGAGCCGCCGCACGCGGTGAAGCTGGTCTTCGACTACCTGCTGCTGGTGCTCGCGGCGAGGCAGCTGCGCGTGTTCGGGCTGGAGGCGCGCCACGGCGACGCCTACGCCGGCGGCTCCAACCGCGAGGACGTGGCGCGCGACTGGGAGACGCCCGCCTTCGTCAACCCCGTGCCCGACTTCCTGGGATACGTGGGGTGAGATGAGAGTCTTTATTGCTAGATAACTACATCATCAGCCTGTGATAGTCCACTGCTGGACATAAGCCTCCCCTAGTACACCCCTATACATTAGAGGTTTTTGGACAGTATCCCACCACGCTGGTCCAATGCGGGTTTGTGGGTGGACCGACATAACATGCCCATCCGACGCATGGATCTTCATACTTTTCAGACAATTGGTCGATCGGCCCAAATTGCCCTAATCCAACTAAAGGACAAGCAATGAAATTTGTTGAGTCCCAGCAAATTCGAACCTATGACTTCGGTTTCTAGAAGCATCTGCCATCACCACTTGCAAGGCAGTTGAGATTATAATTTTGCGTGTTATAATTCTGCAACGCTTAAAAGACTGCATCTGTTGCGTCACGCTTCAACGAGATTCGTGGGTACAAATGACTAGTTTATTTTATCGGTTTATCGTGTGACGTTTAATAAAAGTTTGACTATTTCTTTACTATGCTATGAAGCATGATAATAATATCGTTATTGCAATGAAATTGACGTTAGCGGTATTATTTTGGGAATACCAGTTTTGTCTTATATCCAGTATTGCCTGAGAGACAACTATTATTTTTAACAAAGTATCTACTTAGATTAGGCACAATTCGGAAAAAGAACCTATGTATATTTCGTTTATTAATTTTAAATTACAGTTCGTGGCTGGATGTGATCAAACGTATGATATTCCTGGGAATGCTCTGGGTGACGCTAGCGATCATGTTCATGACGGGCACGAACCGCGTCAACCTGTTCTCTATGGGATACCTTATCGGCTCCTTCATATTCCTGTGGCAAGGCACCGACTTCTATCTACGACCTAAAGAAGCAATTCTACAATGGTATTGTTTTATTTTCACTGTGTTTTTAAAATACTAAATGTCGAAAAACACTAACAATTTGTTGCGAAGTTTACCTTTTTACTAAAATGTTTTGGATCTACGAATAAGAATTCTGTGTTCTATTGTATCTGTATTAAACGTGACAGGGAGGAGAATTTTACGTTATATTTTGAATAAATAAAATGAGAATATTGCAATAGCAACTGAAATTAACGCAAGAAACAAAAACGACATAAACAATTCTCAATGCAATGCCCCAGTTCTAATCAAGTGACCGTTGTGGCAATAATAAAACATTGCGCCAAAACCAAGTAAAACCTGTATTATATGTAAACAAAGCAAATTAAGTAAACTTAAAGCGATCCTATTAAATGACTCCTGCCTTAAGAAAATTTCCATGCTGAAGCATCAGCGGTACGAGCGCTATGCGTTAAACTCAATTGTCAGCGTCGATTACAAAGCTGCCAGATCTTATTTAGTTTCTTTTTATAACTTATCTATTTATAGTTTATTTAGATCTAGTTCAGGAACAATGACTTGATAAACCTCCCCCAGGTGGTCGTGGCTGCTGCGCTACAACGTGTGCGTGGTGGTGGTGAAGGCGCTGCTGCAGATCCCCGGCTGCATGTTCAGCGCCGTGATGCAGCGCCACGCCTGCTGGCTGGTGCAGCTGCTGGGCATCGGCTGCGTGGACAAGTTCGCGGGCGGCAACATCGCGCGCTTCCTCAAGATGCAGTACGACAAGGTGGAGGGGGGTCGGTTAAGCCTGATCAGATTTAACTAAGTAGTCCACCGTCACTCAGTGATTGACATCTCTGGGTCAAATCATCAATTGTATTGGAAATATAATCGTTGTAATTGGGTAAGTTATTGTGTATGTTATAAATTGAACATGACCGCATTTACAACTAAGACCACGTTTGTCGCTGGAGCCGTTAGTCTTGTCGTTCGATTTTGTTCACATCAATTCTTTCCCTAATTTATCTAATTTTAAATTTAATGGAGCAACTCTGGCTATGTATAACATTGTGATGTCGAAAAATTTTGTTAATGACAAACAAGTGTAATCAGATTAAGAATAGTATGTGTGTGGATTTTTTCATTGGATGATGATCGCGTGATTGCATAGTTATGCTCTGCTATGTCCTAAAACAACTCTAGATGATACTCTATTTGAAGATTACGTTTTCTTTTTAAATATTATCCCTAATTTAATTAGTACACTAATCCTTATTCTCTCAGGTACAGTTATTCTTCATTCGTATTTAAGTGCACTTGTTAATGTTTTTTCTTTAGGACTCTGTCTGTTCGGTGCCTCAAGAAGACATCGGTCTCGCATGGGATGGCGTCTGCTTCGCCTTCCTTATTCTTCAACGACGACTGTTCCATAGCTATTACTTCTATAGAGTAATTGATGAAAGCAAAGCTACCACTGTCCTAGCCTCGAGGTATGTTTTGAAATTTGTTATGTTGAAATAAAAATTAATTATTTGTCGAAGATATTGGAAAAATCTATGAATTACAATTTTTCAGGGGAGCTGAGTTGATTGAAGAACTGCGACAGAAACAGATGCTAGTACAAGAGGAACAAGAGGTAAAAATATTGGATAAAATCAAGGTCAAGATGGAGAGAATCAAAGCCAATCAGAAAAAGATTCAAGGTGCAATGACTAAGGAGCCCTGCAAGCATGACGCCGGTAAAATAGTTAACATTTTTTCCTTAAGTTAATAACTTACTACAGGTTGATAAAGATCTTTATAGTGGATACATATTTTGTCTTTTTTTGTATTTAGTAGACAAAAAGATATGTATTTTAGTACTAAAAACCTTTTAAGTATTAATTAAACGTAAGTATTAGTTAACTAAAGGTAGTATTGTATCATGTTGGAGAGATGTAAATGTTAGGAGTAGGATTTGCGAAATACAAAGGTACAAATTTTAACATTCGTCGTATATCTTGCATTCTTCGGTGATTATATAAAGTTATGTGAGAAAAAAATTACAAAGCAACAGGTAACATCTAGCTCGTCGACAAATTCATCATTAAAACGTATAAATAATTTTGACGTATCCGTGGCGTTGCTAACGAGAAGCGGACGAGGACGAGGTGGACGAGGACGAGACGCGCCATGGCGAGTCGGAGCAGGTGCCTTTGGTGCGCGGAGACTCCTCGGAGGCGTCGCGCGGCTACCACACGCCGGACAGCGCCGCCTCGCCGCGGGGCTTCCATACGCCCGTCAGCGAGCCCTCCGCGCCGCCCTCGCCCTCGCGCACGCCCTCGCCTCCGCCCTCGCCCTCGCGCACGCCCTCCCCTCCGCCGCCGCAGCCGCCGGTCTCGGTCCTGGCGCCGCTCTCGCAGGGCGGGCCCCCTCCCTCCTCGGCCCTCATGACCGTCTCGCTGGACGCGTACCTGGAGCCGCGGCGCATCTCGTTCGAGTCGCCGCCCTCCTCCGCGCGCAGCCCCGAGGAGTCGTACCCGGTGTTCTCGCCGCCCCCCATCCGCCGCAGGCACACCGTCGCCAGCCCCAGCGTGCAGCGCACCTCCCTCATATCGCAGTCGAGCCGCGCAGAACCCAACTCCCATCATACCTGTAATTGAACAGTATACGCGCACCATTCCGACAATGCATTCTAGATGTTCTCTGAATTATACACGGATCGCGATGTTTCTCATTGTATATAGTGTAAAGCATATTTATTCTCTATCTTTTTTTTGATTTCTAAATGTGATCTCTATTTATTTAGGAAGCGAAACGACTCGTGCGCCTAGACGACGAGTTTACACTAAACGACACGAAGGTACAGTCCACATTAACAAAAGGGCTGGTGTGGGCGTATTTGTTATAACGTACATTACGACGTATTCGTTCTTTCATCAGGCATCGATCTTCTGAGTCTAAAAAAAATTGTAATGTTCCGTCTTAATGAACCAGGAAAATCGGAGAACAAGTAGTTTTCATATTTTCGTGGTCCACATACATTGGAGCACCTAAAATTTCGTCGCAAACATAACCAAGATGACGCTGAACTGTACTTACTAATTGCGAAGGTGACGCTTATAACAACTGTCTAGAAAGCTGCGTGGGCCAGATACCTTTACATATTGCCGCGGCAGCTGTTAACAAAGTATTATTCTACTGGCTTTGTTCTCTGGTGTGAGATTGTGGTGTTGAGCTGTGCATTGTTTCTCTTGTAGCACGCGACAGGCCGCCGTATAAGCCGCCCGCCAGCCATCAGAAGGGTAACGTTGAGTCTCGAAATTCTCGCGCTAACATTGTATGGCGTTACTAACAGTCGCTTTTATAGGTGATGGTAATTAGGCAAGTTGGTTGCATACTTTGGCGGGAGCTGTCTTATCGTGATACGAATTGATTGGATCGTAATTGTTTTGTAAAAATTTGTACATATTCCAATGTCACGTGTGAAAAACTCTAAAGACAGAATACGCCTAATCACTGGCTGTGCGTTGGATGCTTGCTTCTGGCTCTTTTTGCACATTCACCCGCATGTGTATGTGTTAGCATGTTTACTTATTCATATTGTAAGGTCTTGTGTTATTTACACCTTTTTGGCACACACTGGTATATTGCATACAAGATATTTGTCTTGTGTTTAGTTATTTACATTATAATATTATAAAAAAGTTACGTTAATTACAATAACAGTACTATTTGGTTGTAAATAAGTTTATATTTCACTCGTACTGAAAAAAAAAACAATTAACAGCATATCAAATTTATAAATAGTAACAGCTAATCAGCCTCAAATATCATTTCGATAGTTTATAAAAAATATTTTTTGTAATATATAAATATTTTTCACCGAAATGTATAATACATTAAATAACGCTAATAATCAGCTTTATTACTACTATTGCCATAACTATTTTTGTTTATGCAATGTTTTACTATAATATATTTATTTATATACAGCGGTCCGCTCCGGGGACTACTACATGTTTGATGAGTTCGACGATACGGATTTGCATCTGAAAGACGACGAGTCAAGCTCCGACGAAGACGCACCCAAGGAAATGGGCTTCGGGAAGGTTGGTGAAATAATAATTGGTTGCCTGTAAAATCTGTATACGAGCGAAAGTTATACGTGACAACGTCTTTTAGTGGTAGAATGATTCTAATGTATATTCATTCGTATAGTAGGAAGAAGGATCAACCCTCTTTCTCTTTATCTCTGTCTCTCTTTCACTTAAGCAGGCCAACTGCGCACGAGCAAGAGAAACGCGTGCCTCTCACTTTCTCTTGAGGTTGCTTATGGAAAGCGGTACGTGAGCGGCGCTGTGACACTGTTTTTTAGAGTGCCTTGAACCAATTTATAAGACGTTGTCACGTCAATAATTTGAAACCGATATTTCATTAATATTATGTAATTATTAATATGATAATAAGGTACGCATGATAGAAGGCGTGGTATTCAGAGGTGTCCATTCTGGATCAGCATGTTGTCGATAATACATGTAGAAATGTGAATAACTTGCAGATAAATAAAAACATATTACATAATGATGGGCTGGGAAAAGATACTTTGGTGACGGGGCTTAAGCTTCAGGATGCTTAGTGACTAACATAAACCTAAATGATAACTTGCTTAGACTCGTATTGTTAAGAACATATGTCGCTTCCCGCTAATACATTGTATCTGTTAGAACTCGGAATAAATTATATTAGGTATTAAACATTTTTTTAAAAAGTAGAAAGTTTATTGTGCCTGTCCTGTAACTTAAGTACTGTTAGCTCTAACCAAGTAGAAAATAGAACTAATTTCAGTTATGCTATGACGACATTAATCTACAATAGACTTGAATTATGTTATATCAAAATTTCCTATTTAAAACACATATAAGGAAATTAGAAGAAAGAAAGTAGTGATTTTAAATTTTTTTAAATATTCTCTAAAATCTTGGTAAACTGTCATAGATTTAAAGGTTGACTGGTAGACAATGCCATTGGCATTAAGTCCGCCTTTGTACATAATTTGTGCATAAAGAATAAAATAAATAAATAGATTTCGTCAAGTAAAAAAGAATAGCAATCTACAAAAAGTTCTGATATGAGGTGTTATTAACTTTGTTACATGTTAAATATTTACCAAAAATTTGAACATACGTACGCTTCCGTAATCATCCTACAAGGATTTACCTAGTCATACACTTGAACGACCACCAAAATAATTTCTATTATGGCATCCCACTAAAAAAAAGTCTGAGACCGTAAATAAACAGACTAAATACGGTCGGCACAGTAAACTTTCGTAAATATGCCGCGGCTTAAAACATCGCGGGAAGCGGCATACGTTGGGCTTAGCACGTAAACGCGGTGGCAGCTGCTCTCCACGGCGATCAAGACGGACCTGCGGCGTGCGGTGTCCGCGCGGCGCTCCTCGGCGCCCGCGGTGCGCGCCACGCGCCACTTCTCGCTCGGCAGCTACCCGCACTCTTACCCGCATCAGGTGATCTTAGCGACCAATAATGGAGTCTTCGTTCGGCTATGTTACCACTATACCAGTTGTGCACAGTAGTTTTATATTTGACTGGCTGATGCCCATGACTTCGTCCGCGTGGTATTATATAAAAAATATCTTTTTCAAATAATATAAGTTTAAGTTACTCACGGATACAACTATTTTCCATTGAAAGTTCCATCAAAACCGACCTTCCATTCAGAGATTAACTACAACAAACAGATAGACATAAGTTAACAAAAAAATTCTTTGTTATACGCATCTGTTCTGTATCACAATGTAATCATTTAAAATCTGTTATTTTGATGTTTCAAACAGACATACTAATTTTAATTTACTTTTATAGATAAAGTGTGCATAAGCTCTACCCTTACATAAAAATCCTGTAAACGGCACTGTGAGTTCATTGTCATTGTGACCACAGTTTGAGTTATCGTAGAAGAGCAAAGTTTATAATTTTTTTCAACAACATATGCGAGTCTACTGTGCTCGTGTAACCAAACTGCTAGCAATACCACTTACTTGCACACTGTTGTTTTTATGAGTTGTTCCCTCTCCCTAACATTTAAATCTTGTAAGTGAGATCGCCTATTGCGAGCTTTGCAATGACACTGGTCAAAGTTATCGTAGAAGATAGAAGTTGATGGATTACGTTAAAAATAAATTATGCGAGCCTTTTTTCCCCGTGCAACTGTACTGCCAACACCATCACTTGCACAGTTATTTAATGATTGATAATGATTGTTATACTCCACGTTACATCAATATCATATAATTCGCATTGAAGACCCTGGTCTAAGTTGAGCATTAGATCAATAGGTTAAAATCCATAATTTGCTCCGATGGTCTTGTTTCGCCAAATCTTTTTCTATTCAAATATTTTTAATTACTTCGAGATGCTCTCTATGGCAACCATATATGCATATACATGGTCTGAGGTGAAGAATCTATGCTAATTATATTCCGCTGAATTTCCTATTACTTGTATCATACTATCAAATGATGGATGCCCAAAATCTGACGGACTATTATGGATGTTGATTGAGTTTGTTCAAATGTAATAATTTTGGAAGTATTTTTAAAAAATGAGCAAGAATGGCCTGCTATTCATTATGTATATCCGGCTCTTTTAACGTTATATTACTTACAATGTAGTGATAAGTATTCAAAGCTTCCTTACGACCATCATAGAGTTGATTTATAATCTGTGGTATCCAAAGTCACAATATGATTCCTGTACTCCGCTGTACATAATGACTTATGGATACTGCGGCAGTTTTGCATTCATCACACATTCCATTAGAATTCTGGCTGTTTCTAGAAAATTTAAATTAACGTTAATATACATTCAATTCAAAGGTGAGTAAAATTATTATGTATCATACATAAATGTTTTTTTTTGCATGACAGGAAAGCTTGTATTTATTTTGGTTGCTGAAATAACTGGATATGCTTGGATCTGCCTTCTATGTTGCATTATTAACAATAATTGTTACATCTTATTTTACCAATTTCTCCACACTTTTTAGGTTTTACTTTGTTTACGAACTGTTAATTTTCAGACTCAATTTAACATTTTTCAAGTACTTAAAAGTCAAGTCTTATGCACGCACACCTTTTTTTTTTCGAATCATTGCTGTCTATGATCTATTTTTTGTGTTTTATTACTTCAAAGTGTGTTTTCTAAATTCAAAAAAATATCCTTACATATTTTCGACGCTACTATCAAAAGCTGATATTAGTTGAGCCATTTTATTTACTTACTTTCTATTCCAAATTTGTTCAGAGATGTTCTTGCGTACTTTTCTGTATTTTCTGCCGAGACAAAAATATTAACTTCTACTTACTCTGATATAAACTAGAATATAATTGAAATTAACACGGTCTTAATTTAATCCAGCTGCGATCGCTATCGCCGTCGGCGGACCCCGAGGCGACACAAGAAGGCGACGTGCAGGTGACGGAACGTGAACGGCAGCCATCCGATATCGACGAGTTCGCTCCACCGCCTGGTATAAATATTTCTTTTAAAAAGCTTACCAATATGTACGTTAAAGCGTAAAACCGTTACCAATAAGCGCGAAAAGTTAAGAAATATATGCATTTTAATCTAAAACAAAAATAAATATTAATTTCTTTTTTAACGCGAAAGTTAGCTCCAATTTATTAATTCGAATTAATTTTACTGATTTTATCGTGTTTGCTTTTAATTTTTATAATACTGAAAATTTTGGCGATCGCGGTTTTAGGGCGCTGCTAAAAAAGGGTCGAAATCTGAAAAGAAGCGCAATATAATCTGTAAAACTGTTGCAGATGATAAAGAATCCTCGTTGGACAAATTCAATTGCTACCTGGAAACCGCTTGGGCGTTCATATCGAGCCTGTTGGTGTCGATGACGCGACACCTGATGAAGTACTCACGGGACTACAGATACGTTTCGCGGACTCTCTCCGTTGAAAAGAAAATTCTGAAGGTAATATTAATATAGGCTTTAACTGAAAAGGAATTTTACCTGGATTTAAGAAGAAAATTCTGAAGATATTATTAATATTTCAGACTTTTGACCTTGTCAGAAATTTGTTAAGCTACCTGGTAGAACTTCCTCTATGGCAAAATTAGGCATCGTGTTAAATATTCACAATTTCTTCGCAGTGACTTTTAAAAATGGATGATATGATTCACCCTTTTTTCTTTCCATTTTATTCTTATTCCTAGTCCTAACTATAGCCTAAATAAAATAACATTACATTTTTATTCTATAATACTTTCTTTTTTTGACCGAATATTACATATGATAGTCTATCCCGTGACCATAGAGTCCGGAAAAGTTCTAAAACTTCGGATATGAACTTAAAATAGTTGTGGAGTAATTATAATGAAATCCATAATAATGAGTTCTAGAATATTTATTTATCAAGCTTTTTCTGTTCTCTTTTTTTAGGAAAAAGAAGGTTTCGGTATAGGACTTCGCGAAGGTTCTCAGATGATTTGGGAGCCGTTGCCGGAAACATTGGCTCTACAGTAAGTTTAATATATTTTATTCCAATAGGTAATCTTTTTAGAATTATATCAATTGTATGCATGAGTTGCGTTTTAGTGAAATACCTTTTGAGTATTGGTAGTATAATTTAAAATTCTTAACATTAGTAGAAGCGAAGTGACATATTTTAGTGAGATTAATTTGTTTTACGATTAGACTGTTGTAGTCTAACTAGAATTAATATTATCTGACAAATAAGTATATACTCCATACCAAAATGTCAAACTAATATATGATATATACCTAAATCAATAAAAAATATGACTGTAAGAAGGTATACTGGATGTAAAAGAAAAGTAAGGTTTCAGTTTAAAAAAATAAATACAAAATTATTAGAATATCACGATATAACTAAATCTTGACCATATTTTGGTATAGAGCGTATAAATTTTTTCTACAATTACAACATTTTGCTTAGCAATTATAACCTTAGATGCTGTAGACTGTATTGACTGATAAGATGTATTGGGAAGATTTTTTTGCTAGTTTAGTTAAAAATTGTTTTCGCATGCCGCATAGTATGCTAAAGGATAAAGAACAAGCTGAACAACAACTACGGGTGCCTTCTGTCGAAATGGGGTTTGTTTTTATTTTTGTGACTATTAAAAAAATATGCTTAACTTGACGTAAAATAAAAAATAATACAAAAATTGTAAGAAATAAAAAATGACATGGTGAAAGTACGGCGATGCAGATTGGATGTGGTAAAATAGATGAAATATAATATTGTAGTGATATTTTAAATTTTTTAACTATTTTCTTTGCTGACATGGTAAGATGATGAACGGCGTGTTTGTGTGGTTCACGTAGTAGTAGACTAGAAAATTAGACACATTTAAAATAGAAAAATGTCATCAATTCTTTCGTTTACTATTTAATATTTTGTTCATTTGTGCTGAATTAAACCTCATTTTATCATTTGTTAATAGAAACTGAGCTTTTTAGACAAGTAGAAACAATAGAGCTTAATCCATTAGTTACGACGGAAGAGTATCGTTTATATTATTCGAATTAATTAAACACAAGATCGCAAACGGATATTATGACAAAGTGAAGTGTCATATTACAAACTACTCTATTTGCCCTCGAAAAACCTATGACCACATGACGTCACAATATATTCGAGGTGTCGAGTTATGTTTCGCGTCACATCATATATATCAAGTAACGTGCCATATATGTCAAGTGCAAAGTCATATATTTCAAGTGCTACCGCACATATGTCTCGCGTCACATTATATATGTTAAATGTCACGCCATATATGTCAACTGTCAGGTCACATATGTCTAGTGTTACGTCATATATATCAAGTGTCACTGCACATGTGTCAAGTGTCACGCCATATATGTCAAGCGGTACGCCATATATGTCAAGTGCCACGTGATACACGTCAATTGTCACATTTATCAAGTATGTGTTCCGTATGCCGTTTGTCACGTCACATACGTCTCGTCACGAAAATATGTCAAGTGTCACGTGACACGTCTCGCCGCCCGTCGCTCTTGTCGGACAAGCGGTCGATAGCTCGTGACCGGCTCGGTGGTCGTTGCAGCCGTAAGTTGAGCGCGATAAGCGTGCCCGAGATCCGCATCCTGGCGCCGAGCATGGAGCGCGGGCTGGACGCGAGCCCGCGCCACTCGCCGCCGCGCGCCTCCACCGACGACACGTCGGAGCACGAGAGCGCGTTTAGCTTACAGACTACCGAAAGGTCGGCGGGCTGATACGGGTGTCCGAGTGGAACTTAGGCTTAGGCCAGTTAATCGGCTTTATTCGGTACACAAGAGCCAAGTAAGGGCTGGAATTAATGTTATTGAAGTATTGTATAAAACTTGAATGACCTCTGAAACGAATGCCGTCGTATTGGTCTAATATCCGATTGGTTTCTAACAATTTGCTTTACGTTTTATGGCCATAAGAGTTTGATACAAGGCTCACTTTATGCAAATTGCAGGCATTACTTGGCTGTGGAAAAGCGACCTATAAAGCGTGAAATTATATCGCATTATTATATGCATATTTTATAACGATTACAAAATTTTGTGTTCCTAATTAAGATATATATTTAATGCAATATAAATATTGTAGCTAACCATGCAAAGTTATTATAAACACACAGTATTATGATGCCTAAGTTCCACTCGAAACTGTGTAATAAATGTCGTCGCATGAAGATGGGCTTTTATCTTTCTAATGATCGTTTTATTCTTGTTTTCTTTATTTAAAATTAAATATTTTTGGGCACATTTACTGTTGACGAGCTATCAACATATCCGTAAGTATTTTCTTCAACATCAAACTTCAAGAACTTTCTATAACTCTTTATAAAACAAATTACATATTGTATATAAGCATTTTCTTGTTTTTACTATTTTTATCGTTTTCAGCAACGTCTCGTGGCATTTGTTCGATATATCGATGTATATTGCACGTTTTCTCGTTTTATGTGCAAATTTTCTATGAAGCCACTCTCTTAGATTTGTTTTCAATTTTTGCAGTAAGGATGTGACCACTTTGGAAGAGCAGGACGACTCTATGTTCAAACAAGATAAGTCGCCGTTCCTGCATCTCGCGTACGCTCTTTGGTACGCCGTGCTGGCTCACACAGACATCGTTTGCTACATAATGGTCTTTATAAACCAGGTAAAATCCTTCTATCCGTAACATGTCCTGTATCCCGTTTTCAATAAGTTCTAATAAGCGCAACATTAGATACCGAAATCTGTCGTATGTGAATAATCTTATCCGTCGTAAAATAGAATATGTTGCATTTAGATTTGACACTACTTCTTTGGCCACTGTTGTGAAACACTCGTAGGTTGGCTATATATAAAGAACGTTATTGAAATCTTTAATTTTTTATATAGATCCAATCGGCGACCATTCTCTCTATTCCGCTACCGTTGATGGTGTTCTTGTGGGGAACACTGACGATACCGCGACCGACGAAGACTTTCTGGGTTACACTCATCGCTTATACGGAGGTAATATTCGTTTCATTTGTTTATACTATATAGCCTATATATCTAGAGATATCAAAGCAAATTCGAAAAATCAGTAATGCCCAACGACTGTCCTTTGAATAATGCCCTCAAATTGTTTTAGTAACATTTCGTTGACGAATCTACAACGACAATTTTTAATTAAACAACCATAAGTCGAGTTTTATTTTCTACAGTGAATTAATATCAAAATTTCTTCTCATAGTGAATCCACATCTTTAAGTGCCAATTTCATATATTTTTATTTATCTATCGTTCTCTCGTCGTAGGTGATCGTGCTCATAAAGAGCATGTTCCAATTCGAGATACTGCCTTGGAATCAAAAGGCCATTCCCGCCAACATGCCCTTCACGGCTCCCAGGATCATCGGCATCGAGAGGAAACACAACTACGCCTTATACGATTTGCTGCTGCTGCTTATCATATTTTTACACAGGTATCGTACCATGTTTATATATTTTGAAATATTACAATTGACATAGTTGCGCTTTATAAAGCTTTTTTCTGCACATAGGCTCAAGAAAAAAAATATTTATTGCTATAAAGTATATAAAGATTTTGGATATATAAGATTAAAAAAAAATATTCTAACTTGATCTTATGATGCAAACATAAACTGTGAATGACACCCCTTTTAAAAAAAAATCGGACTAAAATTTTGTGTTCGTTGGCAATTGCAAATGTTAATCCTAAACGTTGTTCTTACATTTTGTTGAAATAATTATTCTGTTATAATTTTATACGCTATTATAATTTCAAAACTTCACATTATAGTTAAAGATTTTTCTTTTAGATTTCATATACAGTAGATTACCTAGAATAATTAGTTTACCTTAGATTTTTTGAATGCACACTTGCAACAACAATTAATATTTTATTAAAAATATGCTGTACGTTAACCAAAAAATATGACCTGGTACATGCCATAAAAGCACCTAAAAGCGCCGTTTTCAGTACGCCACTGCCAACGACAAACATTACGCGTTTTTTTTCTAATTGTAACTATATACACTTTCGTGCTATTCATCATCATCATCAGCCTGTGTCAGTCTACTGCTGGACAAAGGCCTCCTCTTATGCACGCCACCGCTTCCGATCTTCGGCTATTCTCATTCAGCCCACACTAGCCACTTTGCGAATGTGCTATTGAGTCTCAATAATTTTTTATTAACGTTTCTTTGGTTCACGTATATTTCCTTACCTTATCGTCATCAACATTACATTTTCGACGTTATATGTCAATCGTAGATTCATGCTGAAGTCCCTTGGCCTGTGGAAGGAGTCCTCGCCAGAAGTGGAGCTGCGCGAGGACATGGAGTACTCCTTAACTGCTGAAGACACGCGTCTGATAGTCGAAGGCCGCGGCGCCGAAGTCGGTCGCAAGTACATCAAGCTGCACGAACAAACCGCCCCGTTAGTATATTTCTTATTTATAATTGTCATCACTAATAACCATAATAAGAACTTATCACAAATATACCTGAAGGTAGATCTTTCTTTTTCATTTATTTTTGATTGTATGAAACAAATTATTATTAGTACCGTTCTATATTTTCTTAAAAATAGTGTTTACGTTGGCTTTGAGACATATTACGTTTTCTACAATTTTATTTCGTTTGCTTTTTAGATTGTGCTATGGCATGATGTTGAAATGTTACATCGGCCTCATAGATTTCGTATATGTCAAATTACGATTGTAAAATAAAAAAAAAATATTTAAATAAATTCCAAGATAATGCGTACATTATTAATAAAAATTAAATCTTAATCAATTTAAACTATTAAAAAACTATCAATATTAACCTTGAATCAACAAAAACAGTATAGATATATGTACAATATTTACTTGCCCTTAAGTTAAAGGTCGAAATTGTTCCTACTCACGAAACAACAAACTAAAATGCAATAAAACCTCTCCCTCGCCAATCCGCGAACCATGAGGTCACAATCTATATCTATAGATAAATAGAAATATGCACAAGCGCCGTACGAGGCAGTACACACATCTATTACTCAGTACATGACCCTACGTTATCAAGAAACGGCAGACCTATAGTTAACCCATTTTTATGACGGATTTTACGTAAAAAAATCCTCGTACTTTACGTAAAAAAATGTCCAACTCGATTGGCGCCAAAACTTCGAGCACGCTTATGGATTAAACATTGCGTTAAAATTAAAAATGACTGCGATGACCTGATAAGAAAGCGTTGCTTTTGTCAACTTTAGTGTATGACATTGGATTTTGTTCCAAGTCCAAATTGGCTCGACTATAATTTGCGTACGAGCACTGTACTCGACGGTACGTCACACACGTGCACGATAGTACACGCTTGCTTTGCGGACCAGACAGTGGTGTGCGCACGGCGCGGCTGCGTGACGCGTTCGCGACCGCCCGAAGACCGCACAACCGGAACGAATCCACTGCCAAAGTCACTCGCGCTACGCAGGTCGCCATGGACGAATACGAGAGATTACATTTCGCACGCGTCGCCTCGTTGGCCAAACTACTATGGAATCGGCGATTAATCGTCCAATCTCAAATGTACTGTGGAAAATATCATATGTGTATAATAAAGACAAATTATTTAGTCGTAGAATGTTTACAAAAAATGTATAATTTTAAAATATTAAGTAGCTCTTGTCATATTGTACGTTGCGTGTTGCCTTTGAGGTAGCAAAGTAAAATTTTAATCGTTAAGGTTATTCCTTTGTAAACATTTTTAACTTTATTTAGCTTAACAACAGATTAGCAGTTTGATTTAGGTGGCTAATTCAGTAAAGTATTTCGTGATTATATGTAGATTAGTTGTTATTAAAACATAAATATGTTTTTGGTCATTTAAGTAGACGTTTGCTCCCGTTATCTGTAGTCTTGTAGTGTTTGCGGTTACTTCCATTGTTCTTAGTTTATTTTTCGGGCCCTGCTGTTACTCTCTATTACTTTTACCTCCTATCTAATTCATTTAACCTCCATGTTATTGTCCTTATTATTCTTTTAATTTTGACCCTGGATAATTTTATCTCTTTTACCTTAGAATACAGCGTGACTTGTTTAAAAATTCTAGTTCAGGTTTTATATTAAATATCTTTTATGTTAATTAGTCAATCGGGCGCCGACTCCACCGGCGGTAGTGGACAAGCTGGCACGACTGTCAATACGCTACCGGAATTGGACGAACGACCTGAAGACGAGGCAGGTCCCTCTAAACCGACCGAAGATGACCATTACAAGTAAATATTGAATGAAATATGTTATAATAATGTGTAACTAAAACACATAACTAATAACATTTTGCTAAAAATTTCGTTTATTTTTATCGTATGTCAAAAAATGCTTTTCAATTATGAAACGCGATACACTTTTACATCAATATACAAAACAATGCTGTTATCTTTCTTCTCAACTGAAGTATTGTAAGTGAACTAAAAAAGATTTGTTTTTATTGTACTTTATTTTATTTACGAAAGAAAAATGTGGCACGAAAATTTAATAAATTTTTCAGAGTGAACGATGACCAAGAACCGATAATCGCGGTCACCACAACATTGGAGAACACGTACGAGAATTATCCACAAGTGCTTATGCTATCGTGAGTATTAATAGCCTGCATACATTACTTAGGTGTACTAAAAAAAAACAATAAAAAATATTTTTTCCTATGTCTTTATATAAACTAACTCAGTTCATAATTTCGTAATCTGAATACAAAACAATTTGTGAACTTTAATCTAAAAACACCGCTGATTAAAGTGTCTTTCATCTGTTCTTTCTTGTACGTTGCAACAAAGGAACACAACAAAATATACTTTATTTACATACGTAAATACATACATTATCAGCCTGTGTTAGTCCACTGCTGGACATAGGCCTCTCCTAATGTACGCCTTCGCCATTAGGGGGTTATTGGACCGTATCCCACTACGCTGGTTTAGTCCATGTATAATCAAATCCGTCTTAATCATGGATAGGCAAAGTATATTTTAATAAGTTAAACTTTTATTTCAAGTTTTTTACGTATTAAAAAGGTATTTAACCTGGCGGAGTCAATATAGGTGCCTTAGTCCATCTGTTTATTTATTATTACATAGAGCCCAATAAGACCTGAATTCTATTTGAGTAATGTCTAATATTATTGACGTATTTACCAGGGATATTATTAGTTGAACTTCCCACAGTACTCGCCTATGTTGGCTTACTTATAAATAAATAATAATATTTGTGTTTGGCAAATTTCTGTTGTTTCTTACTGTCGATTATGTGTTTTGACAGCATAAAGCGGTACCTGCGGCCGACGCAGCGCTTCTTCAAGCGAATGCTCGCGCCAGGGGCTCGTGTCACCGCCGACGTTTACGCCTATATGTTCCTCTGCGATTTCCTCAATTTCCTCGTGGTCATATTCGGATTCGCCGCCTTTGGGGTGAGTGCTTCTACCTGGGGCAAAAAATACAATTGCCATAAGAATTGGGCATAAGAAACTATACGTTTAGAATTGTATTTTTACCCCTTATTTTATAAATAATATAATCGTTATTTAGTGAGGTGGGCCCCTTAGCAATCCAGAAGTCGAGGGTTTGACGCCTGCGAGGAAAAGCTTTATGATGTTGATTTCTGGTTAGATAGATTAATATGTGCAGTTAACCCAATTTATAAATAATACATAAATTCTGCTGCTGTAGAATACTTTTAAGTGGTCATAAGAAGCATAGGGAATAAAGTTAAACATTGTAATGGTGTTTAATTATAATACTAAAAATGTTTTATTATAACTAGAGTGGTAGCAATAAAGAACAAAATAACCCTAAATAAGTAATGAAAAAACAAAAGCAACTTAAGACGCCACAAATCCGCTCGCCGCCCTGATAGATATTACTCAGTATAATCGGTGCCCTCCAAACCAGAATACTGTAGTGTTTAACGACTACTGATTTGCGGTAGAAATAGACACCGCAATGTTACCAACTCAGACGGCCTTATTGAACTGAGGACTGATGATATTTATATTTACATTATTTTGATTACAGACGCACCAAGGCGACGGTGGTGTCCAGGCGTACCTCGAGGAGAACAAGGTGCCGATACCGTTTCTCGTGATGCTAATACTGCAATTCGGCCTGATAGTGATCGACCGCGCCCTCTACCTGCGCAAGTTCATGCTCGGCAAGATTCTGTTCCAGTACGCCCTCATCATCGGCGTGCATATCTGGATGTTCTTCGTGCTGCCCTTTATTACGGAAAGGTAATGAAATCTTTTGTGGGACAATGACACCTTTACAACATTATCATAAAAACTTTTCGGAATCGATCGGTAAGAGTAATGATTTTTTATTGAAGGTAGATATTTGACTTTTCCTTTTGTATGGCTAATTAATCTAAATTCTTTGAATAATAAAATACTAAATATAATAGGTATAAAACTCAAAAATTTCGTGTACATTTCGACGCGTGTAATTGCATTACTTAATTTTTTAGATTATACTTTTTTCTATCTACTGTTTTATTAGATAGTCAAAACCAAATACGAAGCGGAATTTAGTAAAATAAGAATAATTGCCAAACCCTATATCGCATAAAGTTAAAAGCCTTGGAGTGCTTATTGACGTTTCCACACAAAAACCACTTGCAATTTTTTAGGATTTAAGTGGGACATGCAACTGTGATTATGACATACTTGCGATTAACGATTTTTAACCGACTTCAAAAAAAGGAGGATGTTCTCAAATCGTCAGTATTTTTTTTTTGTTTGTTACCTCAGAACTTTCGTCTTTTTTTTTTGGTCTTTCGATTTGGATGATTTTTCTTTATTTAAAAGCGGGTGATTCCCGTTTGGTCCCATAGCAATTGGTCCAGTTCTGACAGTGGTATCCGTGAAAAAACTGAATAAGTCTGAAATGTACATTAATACAATAGCTCAATATCACGCCAATCAATTTGAAGTCGGTTTGTTTTTTGCTAAAATTTCAGTTATATTATAAAATGTGCATTCGTTAACACAGGACCTTCAACACCCTCCTGCCGCCGCCGATGTGGTACATGGTGAAGTGCGTGTACCTCCTGCTGTCCGCGTACCAGATCCGCTGCGGCTACCCGAGGCGCATCATCGGCAACTTCCTCTGCAAGTCCTACCACTTCCTCAACATGATCTTCTTCAGAGGGTGGGTTGCTTTCGAAACTAAAATTTTTATATTAATTATATAAAAACATTGTAATTGTGTGAGTTAGTTTCATAATAATTTTGCAAATTCTATCAATACATCCATTTTTATATTAAAATTTAAAATTTCCAACTTTATATTATGAAATGATATAAACGAGAGTTCGGAAGATGGTAATTTGGTAAGAAGAGGTCAATTAAAGGACAGCTAAAATCTCGTAAAATTTACCAAATTTGACCTGCAACGTGAATGGCGGTAAACCAACAGAAATAGCACATTGTAATATATTATTTGAAAATCTTGCGGTCATTTTAATTTTGTTTCATTTAGCTGTTAACTTTGATGCATAATAGTTATGTTTTATTTCTACAGATTTATGGCAGTGCCGTTCGTTTTCGAGCTGCGCACTCTAATGGATTGGATATGGACGGACACCTCGATGACCCTCATGGACTGGTTGAAAATGGAGGACATTTTTGCAAGCGTTTTTTTGCTCAAGGTAACCTACAATCTTAAACATATTCAGTAACAATATTGTTAATAGAATTAAGGTGACACACAAAACAGCTGTCGTAAACTTTGTCACAGTTATTAGAGTCAATGAAATCAAACTTCATATACAATTTTTTATTTATGTAGACCAGAGTAAACCTGTTTCTTGTTTTATTTATATACAGTGCTCTCGGTACGTGGAAGACGAGTTCCCACAACCACGAGGAGTTAAGAAATCCAGTACATCCAAATATCTGTTAGGAGGTGGCGTCCTGGCCTTTGTTATTGCCATTATCTGGTTCCCGCTCGTTTTCTTCGCGTTTGGCAACACGGTAAGTAAAGGAGATTACCGAATCCTTTGGTAATAAAGAGTTATTACTCTGTATTTTGTTCATTTCGACAAAACTATTAAAAAGAGTGAAATATTATAACGGTGAGCTTTAAGTGACCCATAAGTGATAATATAACAAATATTATTTTTACGTGTTTCATGTAACTCTTCGGAAAAATCAAACATTACTACAATTTACTTCTAAAGCTTCACTAAATAGCTTTAATATAATCTATATTAGAATCACATTGTTAATTATTTCCGATACTTCAATAACACAAAAATGTCTCAGACAATTATGTAAAGTTAGGGGAGTTAATTAACTATTTTCGTTCTTTAGGTTGGCCAACCGAATCCCCCAACCGACGTGACAGTGAAGATCCGCATCGGGCCCTTCTTACCAGTGTACCAGATGTCCGCACAATCGCACAATATCGATATGTAAGTTAAAACTACACCGAATGTGATACTCAATGTAGTAAATGTTTTCATAATAAAGGCCTTTACATTGCTAGGAAGAAAGCTATATAAACAGCTCTTTAAAAAGTAACCAATAACAATAAAAATCATAACAAAGCACTCACTGATAATATAGAATAATTGTTCCATTCAGAGTCAAAATTGAGGTAAGCGAATCTTCGCTTTTTTATATATTTATTTAGTTTTAGGACATTCAATAGCAGTAAACTGAATATTAGCTTACACCCTTTAACGTTTGCCACTGGGCCACAAAGCTTTACCGAACATAATCCTGAAGTTAATTTCCACAAATCTATTTATTTCTAATAATTTTCATCGACACAATGACTCCCGTATCATTTTACTAATAAACATTGTCGCCCCAGATACTCCGAGCAGGACTACACGCAGCTGAGCAACCTGTACGCGCGCGACCGCACCGCGCAGACCTTCCTCTCCAACTACATGTACAACGACGTGGCCGTGGTCACCATCAACCCCAACTCCACCATGAAGTGGGAGATCTCGCCCCCCGAGCTGGCTAGGCTCGAGCTGGAGGCCGCTTCTAGTGAGAGCTTGTTTAGTTTCATTATAACAAATTAAATGGAAAGGTGAAAACTGAAAAACTGCCTCCGTAGCATAGTTCGAATCATGCGGAGATTCAACAAATTTTTATTGTTGTTTCCTAGTCGGTCAGGGCAATTTGGGCCAAACACCCAATTGTCTGAAAAGTAAGATGATCTATGCGTTGGATGGGCCTATAAAAAGTCGGTTAGGGAATTTGGGCCAAACACCCAATTATCTGAAAAGCAAAATGGTCTATGCGTCGAATGGGCATGTAAAAAGTTGGTACATCCCAACCAACCCGGATTGGATCAGCGTTGTGGGATACGGTCCAAAAACCAACTAATGGAGAAGGCGTGCATAAGGGAAGGCCTATGTCCAGCTGTGGACTAACACAGAAATAATCTTATATTGAGACGATGTTTCGATACTGCAGCTTACCATCTTAGTACTATACCATTTCTTTCTTAAAACCGAGATCGGCTTTCGAAGCGTGGATCAACTCACAAGAGCCAATACAGTCAGCCAGTACCCGTATTACCTATGCATATTTACTAATGAATTTCTGAAATAACCTTGCCCACGTCCAGACTCGTCGCTGACGGTGAAGTTCACGTACGTGATCACGCACCCGAGCAACAACGCGCAGAACCCGCCCACCATGGAGGACCACCGCGAGGTGGAGCTGCGCGCCTTCGAGGGCGGCAGGCCCAACCCGCAGCGCGACACGCTGCTGCGCCTGCTCACCGGCACCTCCACGCCCGACACCTGGTGCGCAGTCTTCTTGTTTTATTCGTCGAGCCCGAGGTCGGGGGTTCGAACCTGCGGGGACTCAACGACTTTCCTAAGTTGTTTCCTAGTTAGTTAAGACAATTAGGGCCGATCACCCTAACGTCTGAAAAGTAAGTTGATCCATGCGTCGGATTGGCAATTAGAAAGTCTGTCCATCCACAAACCCGCGTCATGGGATACGGTCCAAAAACTTCCTAATAGATAGGGGTGTATTTGGGGAGGCCTATGTCCGACAGTGATATGTATGTATGCATAGAAAATCCGGTACAAAAAATAGGGCATCTGCGCCACATACAGGTTATATTGACCTGTTTGTATGCGAGTGGTTTAGCTTATACCTGAAAACGACCAACGTTTTGGTGTGCCAACGGTGTTGCATAGACACTTTTACAATATCCGCCTCCGATAATTTTTTTAGGTAAACAATTTCTTTAACCATTATTACATTAATAACTATTTTAATTTCATATACAATATATATTTTAAGGTTACACGTGAAAACGCTCTTCCCGAAGTTCGTCAAAGTGTTCAACAAAGGAGCGGCGAAACCGGCTTACCAGTTGATGCCGCCGACCACCGATGAAGGTAATTGCTGCTCTACTACATTAAATATCTACTTCCGATCGTAATTTGAAAGGTTTTGAAATCGATTTTAATTAATGATATAACGCTAATGACCTAATTAATGTTTAGAAATGTTTTATTTTTTAAATATTACAGACGAGAACGCACGGCTGTACCGCAACGTGGAGCTTCGGCTGGAGAGGGAAGCGGGCACCATGTACTGGCGGGTGCGGGAGGCGTGCGAGCCCAGGGTGCGTTGCCTACATAATTTTCTCTATACTTCTGTCTATATCTGGGCGAAAAAAGACGAATTTATTGTAAACAATAAGGTTTGCATTGTAACGAACGTCAAGCATACTTATTGGTGAATTGTCGCTGAGCAAAACTGCCATCTATATATGCTGCCTTGACTATGTATTACATTTTTTACACTAATTCCATCTTATTTTGGCTTAGGTTTTTGCTAATTCTTTTTGTAGCTACAATATGAAATTCTCTATTGTTACTATGTTAAAGGTCGTCTAAACAGTTCGTGTATACTAAAGCGATAGTTCATATAGATGTTATTTTATTAGTTAATGGGATAAGAAAAGATTTTAATTAAGAGCCTAGACAAGCCAGCACAACAAAGCAAACATCTTTTTATTATTTACATAACTCACACCGAATGGGATGGCCAGTAGTTTTCCATTAATAAATTTGAAATTCATTAATATTGAATTTTAACTAAAACAAAACGTTTTCAGGATCCGATTGCAACAATACCGATGAACAATTGCGATATGCTTGTCATGTACACGTTCAACGATAAATTGTTCAGACGTGAACTTTATTCCGAGAGAGACTTGTCATGACATCTTTGATAATCATATCGCAGTATACAATGTAAAGTCCAAAAACCAACTTTAGAGGTGGTAGGTCCCCTATTTACAAGGCCGAGTGGCTGTACCACCGTGGTGCCTATTACTGCCGCAAAGCAGTGGTGTGAAAACACTACCGTGTTCTGGTTTGAAGGGCACCGTATGCAGCGCGTTTACTAGGCAAACCAGAAGTATCAGCCTGTTTCACGTAGGTAGCGTATTGGTGATACTCCTGGTTTTGCCAATGATGTCCATGGGCGTCTGTGACCACTACCCATCAGGTGGCCCGAATGCACGTCTGCCCTCGTAAGCGATAAAAAATGGTTGATGATTAAAACAAGTCATTCGCACGTGTTTGAAGATCAAGTTAACTTTATCCGGACAAATAAGAGATACAATTTATTAAACAAAGTCTACGTAAATAATATCTAACCTAACCGTTTTAATTGTTGGACTGTCCCCATAAGATCGCACTGCCTTTTTGCGCGTAAACAGTTCGACGTGTGACTTTATGTATCTAAATTCCACCTATTATTTGGTTCGGGTACAACGAGTCGATTATTGATAATATAGGATTATGTGAGAGAAATTAAATGTGAAACTTTATTAGACCAACATATCCTTCAACTATTCAGTTGAAAAGGTTACAATCAACCATAAAACAGTGCTTTTTATCACCCGAAAAACTAAAGTTACGTTAGCATTTAACTATTAATAAATTTTAAAAAGTGGTCAAGGAACGTTCATGAGTTAAAGGTTTTATTAATAGAAATGAATTTTAAAATGATAATACAGCCTGATAATGGAATACTCGCTACAGGTTTTGTTTAAATTGCAAAACATGTATTTATTATTATATATATTTGTTTTATATATAATAATAAATATTTATATATATATTAATAAATATATATATATTGTTTTATTATATTTATTATTTTATATATATTTGTATTTATTATTATATACATTTGTTTGTTCATTATTTTAGAAGTTGACAATAAAAATAGGTCTCTGAGTTTGTTCCGCCGGTTCTTCTCAGGTCTGAGGTGTCCTACTGCGAACCGGCGATGACGTGTTCAACGATCAATAAGCAAGTCTGAACTTGTATATTTAATAAAGATATTTTAATTTGAATTTATGTTATGTTGAACAGTATCATTGGTCTGTACACAACATTCGTGTTCCTCGCGTCGCGTGTGCTTCGCGGCTTCTTCTCCGGCATCTACACAAAGATCATGTTCGACGATCTGCCCAACGTGGATCGCGTTCTGCAGCTCTGCCTCGACATATACCTCGTAAGTATCTCGTATCGACCATCATCTACTCCATCTATATGGTAGTGTATATATCTGGTATAGGCTTGCACTTTATAAACCGGAAGTCGTAGGTGTGAAATCCTGTGGGCATTCAACAACTTTTCATTGCTCTTTCCTAGTTGGAGCTCAATGCGGACTGATCGGCATGTAAAAAGTCGGTCTTGCGTCTGATCTCTCGGATCGTGTCGGTTATCCGTCCCATAGGACTATGGTAGTGAAGGGATAGGGAGTGCACCTGTGTTGTTTGTCCCTACAATTGCGCGCAGTTGTCTAATTGGTTATAAAGATCGGCTGCCGTAATCGGAATTAACTAGGAAGAAATTATTTTTATTATATTCAAGTTAAATATGGTCAGCAGCTTTCGTAAAGCTATTACTGGTAAAATATTGACATGGTGTTTGATATTTCGCTGGGTACATTTTCGCAGCTAGCTTTTTTTAAAATTATTATGTTATGTTACACGACAACCCCTTCGCATAAAAAAGTAGCATAAGAAATGTGCTGACATAGAAGTGTTCGCAAACTACCGACTTGATGGTGACAAATAAACTATAAGACGTAGCAATATTAAAGTTTTGAGCATTTTAGTTATGCGTCTATTATAACTAATATTTTACGTATTCAGGTTCGTGAGGCGTTAGAACTGGCGCTCGAGGAGGATCTGTTCGCGAAACTGGTATTCTTGTACCGGTCGCCAGAGACCATGATAAAATGGACGAGGCCTAAGGAAGAACCGGAGGAACAAAGGGCTTTGCCCGCACCGCAATAAGCACTACGCTTTTTTCTTATTTAATTTCCTTTTAACCGCACAGGGAAAGAAAGTTTTTCGAAATAAATTATTGTCTGTGGCGTCAAATATTAATACTTAATATTAATAAGATCTATGAAATAATGTCTATTGAACGCTTGCATTGCACTAAGTCTACGGTTTGGATAGATACGTAAGTTGTACAGTAAAGGATAACTAGGTTACGTAAGAGTAATAGTGGTGCATTTTAGTTCCAGCCTGATCGATAAATTATTGCTGTTTTATACAAATTTGTGACAACTGCCAATTTTTCTAATAATATTGTTTTATTTTACTAATTATGATCAACGCAATATTTTAAGTATTTATTTTAAAACATTCTTCTTCCTTTAATGACATTTTACATGCTCTCTTTAAAATCTTAATATTTCATTATTTTGCACTAGCAAACTATGAAATTCTTTGCCACTGCTAATTTTTAACTAAGTGCTTTCCTTTTTTATAAAATGATGTCTGTAAAATATTTATTATTATCTATTTCGGTCATGTTGACTAGGTGTCTATTTAGATTGTGAATGTTTGTATTTAGAAGCACTAATATTTATAATAAATGTTATGAAAAATGAAATAAAAGAGGTTACATGCAGTGCTACTGGTTATATTTGATTCAAATATATATCTCATACAATGTTATTGATTGTTGTGATAAATTTTTCATTGAATTTTGTGTTAATATATATATAAAAGTTTATATTTATTGTGGCAGAACAGGCGGGTTAACTCTTTTTTAAGTCTCTATACCTCATGAGTATGCAGGAAACAACTGCACTTTATATAGATTTACCATAATAAATTATTAAGTATGAAATAATTATTGTACAATTTTATATTGTAACTGTTATATTAAGCTGCATTTAATGTTGTCAGTTTGTCATAATAAAACATTGATAAATATATCATAAAGTATTTTATTCAACTGCTTAAATGATCAAAACATACACATTATTACTTAACTAGTTTACAACCATTAACCTAGGTGCTATATTCATAGACATCAGTTCCTGGAACAGTAATTTTGCTGCATAAGGTAAACGCACTTGAGAAATTTGAGTCTTATTTTTGCAACCTTTGCATTCAAACGTATTATTTCTTAGAATGGCAATGGCTATTAATCCACAGAAGTTGCAGACATGTATGCGGTAAGGGTCTGACACTTCAAATAGACGCTCCCTGAGGAATTGTGCTGCACCGTGAGCTATTTGACAGTCTCTTTCCATCTCACCAAAACGCAAACCGCCATCACGAGCTCTGCCTTCCATAGGTTGTCGTACCAGAATTTGCACTGGTCCTCTTGCTCTAGAGTGGATTTTATCGTCTACCATATGCTTTAGACGCTGGTAATATGTTGGACCTAAGAATACCTGAGCGTTAATTTTGCGTCCTGTGTGTCCATTATACATAACTTCGTTACCACGTAAATGATATCCGTATTCTTGTAACAATGATGATATCTTCTGCACATTAACGGCATCGTTAAAGGGTGTTGCGTCACCGATTTCTCCTTTGTTTGATGACACCTTCCCTTGAATACATTCAATCAAGTGACCAATTGTCATACGAGATGGAATGGCGTGTGGATTAATGATAATATCGGGTGTTAGACCTTCGCAAGTGAACGGCATATCTTCTTGTCTGTATTGGATACCGCAAGTACCTTTTTGACCATGGCGAGAGGCAAACTTATCTCCGATTTGCGGAATACGTACTGATCTGACGCGGATCTTACAAAATTTATATCCTTCACTATTAAGTGTTAACATAACTTGATCGACGATACCAGTTTCGCTGTTACGCAAAAACGTTGATGCATCTCGCTTAGAGTACCTTTTGGTCGTACCTTCTAACTCGTCATCATTCTCCGGTAACGTTATTGTTTTACCAATTACGACATCATCTCCCGACACTCGGATGCCTGGCGCAATAATGCCATCATCATCTAACTTGTCATAAAGGGCGTTTCTCATTCCTTGGCAAGTTTGTCTGGTTGGTTTTTCAAACTGTTCTTCTTGATCCCCAATCCTTTTCGATTCAGAATCTTTATATGAACGGTAAAATACGGATCTGAAGAATCCTCTCTCCACAGCTGATGCATTCAAAATAACACTATCTTCCTGGTTATATCCAGTGTAACACAAAATTGCTACAATAGAATTAATTCCAGCTGGCAATTCTCTAAAACGCAAGTACTCCATAGACCGGGTAGTAACCAAAGGTTTATGCGGATAGTATAAAACATGAGCAAGAGTATCCATTCTTACATGGAAATTTGTGATATAAACACCCATAGCTTGTTTACCCATAGCACTTTGGTAGGTGTTTCTTGGACTTTGATTATGATCTGGGAAAGGAATGATTGATGCACAAACCCCCAGTATCATTGCAGGATGAATTTCACAATGTGTGTAGGTTGTACAATATGCATACTCTTTTACCTGTGTAAGGTCATCAGGACTCATAGCAATCATAACAGTCTCCTCTTCCAATGTATCAATATATTCTACAACTCCATTGGCCACTAAATTTTGCCAACCATAATTATTATAATCCCTTTCTTTTAAGTTGTCAATGTGTTTCTTTTTTAGCAACAATGCCCCATTTTCCACAATTAAAAGGGGCCTACAAATTCTTCCAGCATCTGTATATATTCTTATTTCTCGATCTCTTATATCACGAATCATGCTCACTTCTGATACAATAATATCCATCTGTCGTCTCAGTTTTCTCAATGTGGCCATCAATTGTTCAGGATCTCTGTGGATGCCAACCCAGCAACCATTCACAAATATTTTTGTTGCATCAGCTATAGCAGAAGGTGCAATCTCTTCTAAATTTTCCATAGACCACTCCTCCAAGAACTCCAATATAGGAGATGGTTGACTTCCGACAGAAATATAAGCCATTAGTGCCAAATTTTTTACCAATCCTACTGCAGCACCTTCTGGTGTTTCTGCTGGACAAATCATACCCCATAGAGTATTATGTAATTGACGAGGCTTAGCAAGTTTACCATCCCTACCAATAGGAGAATTGACACGTCTTAAATGTGAAAGAGTGGAAGCAAAAGTTAATCGGTTCAACACTTGGGATACTCCGGCTCTAGCCTGATGAGCTTTCTTTTGGTCTCCCCAGTTTCCTGTAGCCAATGAATAACGCAAACCATCAGTAATGATCTTTGTTTTAATGGCTAATTCTAGATTGAAATCCTTTCCCCTGTCTATGAATTTCTGTGCATACATTCTGACTTCTTTAAGTAGATTTTTGAATAGTCCTCTGAATAGAAATGCTAATAGAGGCCCAGCAAGATCCAATCTCTTATTTCCATAGTGATCTCTGTCATCTAATTCACGACGTCCAAGGGCAGCCAACAATAATCTGTGCACCATGTATCCAAGAAAATAAGCCTTTTTGGTTTCACAAAAGTCAGAAACACCAACATGTGGTAACATTTCTTTTTGTAAAATTTCCGAGCATACTTAATACGCCTTTCCTTGGTAACACCTGGACGTGCTCCTCTCGCCCCAATAAAATTCAAAGCAACATTCTGCTCTTGTATGACAAAAGCTTCATCTAAGGATGGCTTCACCATTTCCATCATTTCAGGGTCATCAAAGTCATAAATAATATGTTCCAAAATATCTCTATCAGCCACAAAACCTAAAGCTCTGAATACAATCATTATAGGGATTTCTTGTTTAATGTATGGAACAATAGCAATGATCCTCTGACCAATGGCAGATTTTTTTATGCTTTGACCACCACGGGCCATCATGTTTACCCACAAGGTGGATGTAGGTCTGGAGCTATGCTCCAAACATGAACGGATTTCAGTTTTATAAGCATATTTTCCATCTTTCATGCTAAATACATATACTGTATTTGTTGCCATTTTTTCTTGAGCAATCAATACTTTTTCAGAACCATTGATTATAAAATAACCTCCAGGGTCTAGGGGGCACTCATTTAGCTCAGTCAAATCTCTGTCTGTTAAATTACTCAAGAGACAATAAGTAGATCGAAGCATAATAGGAATTTTTCCAATGAAAGTTTTTTGATGCTGTGTCTCTATGGGATCTTCATTTTCTTTTACAATGGTTTTCGTAATATCTACATACAAGGGAGCAGAATACGTTAAGTTACGAAGCCTAGCTTCATTGGGCATCATGGGTGATGGTGCGCCATCTTTTTCCCAGTGCGTCGGTTTCGAAAGATAAATTTGGTCAAATTTTAATAAATATTTTGGTGGAGTTTCGATTTCACCGGAAGAGTGCTGAGCTTCTGCTTGCAATTCAATTGGAGGAGAGTCTTCAACGATACGTTGCACCGACATCTGAATAAATTCATCGAAACTATCAAGTTGTTGGCGTACCAAACCTTTTTCGTCAAAATATGCGTTTATCACAATCCAACAAGCCTCCTGCCATAACTCCGATGAAATTTCCTCATTATCTTCTTCTTCGAATTGATCATCTTCTGTGTCATACATTGTTAAGTCCCTTAATGAAACCTTATATTAATCGTTTAGCAGGTATATATTATAAAAGTTAAATTTTATTCAATACAACGAAGTGCAACAACCAACAACGTCCACACTAAGTTACAAAATGGCGTCACGGAGCCATCAATATTATTAATTTTAAAAGTGTCATTAGCTCCGAATCTTTCTGCCATAACGACCAAGTATTAATTTAAGCAAAATAATCTCTATTGACTTAAACTGTGGTTTTTAAATTAAATAATATAATAAAATGGACAAATTAAAATATTTTTACTTAATAGCCAATTTCATTAGCTACTTACTTTCAAGAAGCAAAATGGCAAATAGAAACGCTTTTACAATGCTGCTTTGCTATTCTAAAAAGAATACTGGGTGCTATTGAACTTGCAATCAAATGTATAAACTAGAATTTATAATAATTTTATGAAAATGCTAAAAATTTAATAGGTTATAACAAGAACATGTACAAGCGATGAACATGTATTTTTAACCAATTTTTTTTTAATTTTCCCACGAGTTTATTTATTTTTAATTATTTACCTTGTTAACTGGACTATTTTTTTTTTATTAAATAGAGTAAAAAGCATAAGTCATAACAATGCTGCGCATACGGCTTAAACTTGTTTACAACAAATTAAGTTAGGCTAAGGAGGTCCAAGGAACATCACTATTATTGTTTTTATAATCTTTCATCCGTTCGGTTGTTGTTTTGTTGAATTTCTCATAAGATAAAAATTATGATTCATATTTGTTTCTTTATGTAATTATAAGTTTTTAAATAGAGTTAGGAATATATCACTGATAGATATGGATCCTTCAAGAAGAGGCAACGCAGACGATCAACGCTGCATTCTTGGATTGCAAGATTTAAAAATATCTAACAAAAATGAAAACGATACTGAGCAAGCGCACAATGCTTCAAGTTCCACTGCAAGTACTATAGGTAGAGCAAGGCCTGTGGGAGCTATTGAAAGCTTAACGTTGGACAGCGCCCAGCCTAATCGTCAAGATTATAGTTTTTATGAAAGATCCAATGTGATAGCATCATCAAAATTTGCAACTCCAAAACGTGTAGAAACTATTGCATCAATAAATAAATCGGATATCAATACTACTGCATTGCCCGCAAGTCCTACACGGTCAGTTGACAGCATATCGCAGAGATCTCTTAGCTATCAAACTGACGATCTCTACGAAATACCCGGGAATACTAATACACAATACCCTCCACCTGTTTATGAAAACATAGATTATTACGGCGAACTCAATTCACCACAGCCGCCTTATTATCATCAAATTTACCAACAAGGACCACCCCTTCCAGTTTCCGATGGGTATTACGACACTCGAAATAGCAAAGCTCAACCACAAGTGCCAGTGAATTCAAAAGCCAAGTTAAAACAGTCTGTTTATGAAAATATGCTTTGCTCAGATAATGATAAGAAAAACGACCATAAGCCTCAACATATACAAGAGCAGCAGTTTGTGCAACAAGGGTCTATGCCAGGACCTCAAGTACCAAATGTAATAAATAACAGGAATATTTTGCACATGACACATGAAAAGGCAAAAATTGAAAAAGCACTGCCCCCACCCCCTTATAATAAGACCCAAAACAATCATAGTGGTGATTACACTATAATGAAGTCAGCACCACCAAAGTATACAGATGTCAGTGCCCTCTTAAAGACTGATAATACAGTCAGTTTCGATGACAAAGTGGTGACAATTCCATCAACAGCCATATATGCGTCAATAGCACCAAGTGCACAAAGGCCAAAGGCTAATATTGCTACTGAAGTACAAACTTTGACTCCCGCTCCAAAATTCTTTCACCCAAAACCTCATATTGGAAATGGTCTTGGAAAAGACAAGTTAGTAAACTCAGTACCAGTTAATGATAGTTTCAATGTGAAACCTACTTTGGCAACCAGGATGCAAATTGTTGATGATACCAATGGTTCAGATTATGTGTGTATGACTGGAGGATCTTCTGCTGCAGCTGTTGCGGCTGCTACAAGGGATAATGTTTCAATATTGTCTGAATCAATGGGATCCAGAAATTTGGTGTCAGGCTTGACATCTCTTTGTTCACCAGTACAATCTCCCGCACCCAGCCCGACACCAAGTTCTGTGTCTCAAGTGTCGGCAGGATCTAGGGGTTCAGGTGGGAGAGGAAAGAGTCTTTTACCTTACAGTATAACTCCACCTCGACCACCAGGTCCTAGTGAGGCACAGAGAAAAATTGAAGAATTGACAAGGCAGCTAGAAGAGGAAATGGAAAGACAAGATGAAGATGGAGAATATTTTGGTATGATTCTAATGGTGCTATTATACTGATTTCTTTTTTGAAAAATTTTGTGTTAAGGAAAACTTCTTATGCTACTTTTTATATTTATTTTATTATTAAATATTCATTACATATTATTTTCTGTTTACATCTGCTTGATATGGGACATTTAAGCTTTATCAAAAATCTTGTTATAAATTCCCAATTTGATTTCACTATTTGGAAAAAATGTTCTTTGCTAATTTATATTGAAATTTGACAATGTATTTTGTTTAGGTATATGTCACACATGTAGAGGTGGTGTTACTGGAGCTGGTCAAGCTTGCCAAGCTATGGGAAATTTATACCATACTAATTGCTTTATATGTTGCTCATGTGGGCGGGCATTAAGAGGCAAGGCTTTCTACAATGTACATGGGAAAGTTTACTGTGAAGAAGATTACTTGGTTTGTATAGAAATTCTACATTTAATTTATGCATATATTTATTCTAATTGTTACATTTATGAATAATATAACTTTACACTAATGATTTATAGTACTCTGGATTTCAACAAACAGCTGAAAAGTGTGCAATATGTGGACATTTGATAATGGAAATGGTATGTGTCTTCTAATCTAACCATAATATGTTTATTACAAATTTTACTAAACAAATTTTAATGTCTTTTATTGTGTCAGATTCTGCAAGCCATGGGGAAGTCATATCATCCTGGATGTTTCCGTTGCTGTATTTGCAATGAATGCTTGGATGGTGTACCATTCACTGTTGATGTGGACAATAAGATATATTGTGTAAACGACTACCACCGCATGTTTGCACCGAAATGCGCCAGTTGTGGGAAAGGTATTGTCAGCATTTTATTTACACCACTTTGTTACCCTTTTCTATACTTAATCATTTAATTATTTTGTAATAACTAGTGATAAATAGAATAGTACTATATAAATATTTTTTTATTGTTTTGCCATGTATATTCAATAAGACTAAGGTCTTCAACCAGTGTGTGTTAGTAACAATGACCTATGGCAATGAGACATTGTCCATCACTGCTGGCCGCCTCAGGAGGCTCTAAGTTGCTCAGCAAGCTATGGAGCGGGTTATGCTTGGAATTTCTCTGTGAGACAGAGTCTGTAATGCAGACATCCGCAGCAGAACAGTGTCTGACATAGCTCTCAGAGTAAGCATGCAGAAGTGGCAATAGGTCGGCCACATGCCAAAAGGTTCTCAAGTGGCAGCCTCGTACTGCATCAGCAGTGTGGGACAACCCCTCACGAGATGGAGCGATGACCAATGCATGTGTGCAGGAAGTTGATAGATGCAGGTGGCACATGATCCTACTTCTTAGCGGCTCATGAGGGAGGCCTATGTGGACTTTTCTAGGCTGATATGATGATGATTATGATATATTTAATTATGCCAGTATTATATTATAGAAATATATAATAAAGTAAGCTTAATAGAACCTTTTAAGAAATGCTTGCTTTATTTTAATTTAGGTATTACTCCAGTGGAGGGTACAGATGAAACTGTGCGTGTAGTTTCCATGGATAGAGACTTCCATGTTGACTGCTATATGTGCTGTGTTTGTGGGATGCAGCTGACAGATGAACCTGACAAACGCTGCTACCCATTGGCAGGTAAATGGTCTATGGCATTTATTAGAAAAAGCTATCAATTTTGTGTGGTTTTGTTTTTAATTTATATGTTACTCTTAAACTTTTTATATTTATATATCATACTATATCACAGATGTTATCACGGTTTAGCTAATTTAGAAACGAGTTTATGAAATAAAAGCTATTGGCTCTAAACAGTAAAAGCAGAGTTATTTATGCAATACTTTATACAGTAAACACATTGATTGGGATTAGAACATGGCCGTGGTTCACCAATAATATGCCTCTGGTGTCATTCATATTTGTCTATACTTAGGCAATTCTTTCTTAAATTTGGTTATACTATAGTTGAAATTGTTATAGTCATAACCATTAATTCTATGCATGGTTTTTGTTAATTTAACTTGGATTTTTCTTATATGATTTATGTACTGCCAAATTTAATAGCCAATGTTAAAATTATATTGACAAACATGTAAGTAATGAAATACATTTTAATTTTATTAATTGTTGCAATATAACCAAATTTACAGGAAAGCTCATGTGTCGGTCATGTCACCTGGCCACCATCGGAGCTGCAACAGGTCCCGGTATGCCACCAGCACCGCACTTGTCTCCAGCCTCATACAAATACATGGGTTGATAGATGAATTGTATGCATTTCTTAATTTAAAACGAATAAGTATGTAGTGTCTAACTTAATTGTAATAGTGCTCAACAAATAATCATTACCAATTGAAATTTTTCATGGTTACAAGAACAAAGTGAATGTACATTTAGTAAATAATGGCTTTAATGAATTCAATAATGTAAAACGAAATGAATGGTGGGGTGTCTTTGCACTTTATTTGGGTTAGTAGATTTGTGGCTTATAATTTAATAATGAATTAGGTTATTATCTTCCTGTTGAAACTATGTAACCGAAAACAAAGGTTTCATGTACTGGTTCCTTTAGGGTTTCATAAAAAATTATTTTTAAGTTACTTGTTTATTATTTAATAAGGGTATTAAATGGATGTTGAGTAAGTATTACAATTGTGATTTTTGAATATTAAATATGATTGCTTATGATACTATGTGATATTATTAGACAATACTTTGCTTGTTCTGGTTAAATTTGTTTATCACAACTTTTTTTTTCAAATAAAGATAATGAGTGCAAATTAAATAAGGTCAAATGCCATTTTAAAGTCATTAAGTACGGTTATATCATTAATACTTTGTAATAAGACAACTTTTATCTTGATTTGATTACCTTTAAACATATTTTTTTCTATGAGAGCCAAATAAGATGTCAATTTTAAGTGAACAAAGTTGTGGCGGAAAAAAATTTGCTAAATAAGATTTTTATTCAGAATATTACTAAGAAATTATTAATTTATTTTACTAATTACAAAAGAAACTTGAATCAATCAAATCTTATTTGGTTCTGTATAGATAGGCCCACACTGTCTAATAATGAGAAATATAATATAGAAATCAGTGATAATACTATACCATAGTATTGTATACCCAGGCTAATGAGTAACAAATGAATAATTGCAATCAGGCAACTACTCATTCTATTATATTTGGTAAGTCACAAAATTAGTTTTAGTTAATTTGTTAAATGCATTTACTAATTTAACATTAGCAATCGTGCATAACATGGCAGCACACCTGGCGGATTGCTTTTACTAATAATTATTTATAAGGCCTTCATTAAATTACTCCCATATGAAATAAACATTCCAGTTTTGTGCTGTCTTGTTTTGTAGGTACTTAAAAGTAATTTTCTATATCTGTACATTTTGATATTTAGTATGTGATTGACAATGGATAACTATGCATTTTGTTAAGGGTTACTTTTATATTTATACTGCGGTTAATAAACTATTAAAACAAATGTAAAACATTTCATTTTTATTTATTTTTAAAATTCCTTGCAATTTTTTTAAACAGCCGATTTGAAAAATTGCTTAACACAATAAAATTTAAATTAAATATCTATAACAAGGTATAAAATTCTAACTATTTACATTTTTTTAACTTTATTTTTAATATTGTTCATTTCTGTTTTATATCTTTTCATTTCTTCTATGACTTGTGTTCGTTTTTCTTTGATTTGAGTCTGGTAATGTTGTTTACTCTCATGTATTCTACCTTGTAGATTATCTTTTTTCTCCTGAATCATCTCTTTAAGTTGTTCTCTTGAAGGAACAGGTTTAATCCAGCCTAATACTTGTAGTCTTCTAATGGCAAAAGTAGTTCCACCTGTATAGATAAAATATTGAAAAGGACCATTAAGAATTCATAAGGAAGCTTCAAATTACTTTTTCTTAAATGCAGGTGGTAGGGTTTATAAACTGCATATTGCGTTTCATTGGCTTCTCATGTTAGATCTGTCTGTGGACCATGTGCGAAAATCCATGTCCAATAGAGAAATGAATGTGAAGTTATATTAAATTTTCTTGGGCATAAGCATACAGTGATAGCTATTCTAAGAGAGCATTTATTCTTTATCTATACCAGTACATCATAGGATGACAAATTTTGTTAAAGACTACTAGTACTAAAAGTAAATGCTTAACTATAAAAAGACCAATGCCATATACAATTTCGGACAAGTATAACAAATAATTGAGTTTGGACACAATCTTATTTGATTTTGGATTTTGGCAAGACAAATTCTATATATTCTAAATCTTAATTTGATAAGATTTAATCAGACATTTCGTGCTTACTCTTAAACAGAGTTAACACATGAATGTTTAATGGAAAATAATACATGCAATTAATAATTACCAATTGTAACAGCATATCTTAATGGTGTTGCCAATTTATAAAGAGCAAAGGCAAGAGCAAAGTATCCTGCACTTGAATCTCGCAACGGTGTCACTATCTTCTCACTGACACTGAAGTATTCTAATAAGCTAATAACATCAACACCACTGAAAAAGAACGAAAATTAAATTAAAAAAACCATACATTATCATTCATCGCCAAGGTAATGTGCTATTTCAACCAAACCTTTTAAAAAATATTCAATATAATAATTATTTTGACATTTAAATTAAAATTTATTTACACTTATATATTATTATGTTAGTTAATATAAAATTTCGTAAACCTTAATAGGAATTTAATGTTGCTAGAAATTTGAATAATTACATTCTTATTTTTACTTAATGGATCAAATACAATGGACACTAATGACCATAATTTGTCACATTGATTGTTAAGAATTGGTAATAGAAATTGAAGTTTCAGACAATTATTCTTATATGAACTATTCTTATTATGCACAAGAAATAAACTGTAAGTTTTATTTTATAATGTTTGTCCAAAAACACAAGTCAATATAAAAAACTCTAAAGCAACCTGATATAAATAAATTGTAGATACTAAATTACATTCTTATTATGATTGCATCATAGTCTTACCATCTCACTGCATAGTAGAAACTTCCAAACCAAATTGCTGAAGTTGTCATGTGGACAGGTAACACTACATACCAATAATCTCTATACATTTCCTTAAACCTCTGAATAAGTCCTTTTTTAGGTTCCGGTTTCTCAGGAATTTGGTTATTATTGCTGCTCTGTGTGGTACATGGTCGCAGTGGAGTAAATAGCCTAGGTTGACCATTTTGAAATAATCGATTTTGCGCATCTGTGTTTTGATAACAAATCCCGCTAGCCAGAATCCGAACAGGATTCGGTCTTTTGCAGCACAATTTCGTTGTAGAAAAACTTACTTCGTTTATAATTCTAGTATTTCTACACATAACTTTATAAATGAGAGCCATTACTAAAAAAATACTTTTGTTACTTTAATACTAGCTTTTACTTTTACATATTTTGTATAAATACTGTAGGTACGGTGTCGCTACAGCTACTTTTATTTGACAAAATTTGACAATTCGTTTTCTTTTGACAGGTGCAATTTACGACTTAATGCTAATGGAAGTGTTACCAGTCTGTTTTCATTTATTTATGTTTAATTTTCAGGTACTGGTCTGTGAGACCAGCCATATTTATTCACTTTTAATTCGTTCATGTTTAACATGGTTCTCTAAATCAAGAGCTTTTTAAATTTATGATACTGATTTATTTAAGTACCTGAGTAATAAATATGTAATTGATAAATGTTCATGATTCATTCATAACAGCCTAACAAAGTTCAACGCTGACCGTAGGCTCCCTCTTGCAGGATGTATAATTTTTTTTTAAATATTTTAATAATTTGTTATCTTATTAATTGTTTGGGAATATTTTACCACCATGACCGCGCGTTGATAGATATATAAAGCTGTTGTCATAGGTATCAAATTATTTTTGTTACTATACTTTTGGTAGAGTTAGGCCCGATCAATATTAACTAAGCATATTTACTAAAGACGTCCCCATGGACAGTAGAAAAAAGAGCCATCTCTTTAATATAGTTTAAATAAAAACTAAAGATTTTTATACTTATCTGAGACTATGTGTTGTCTGTCTTTACTTTTTCTTGCAAGGTTTAGTTTTATATTGATATTAGTGCAACTAAAGTGCGTATTTAAATAAAAAAAAGGTCTGTGCAGTTATTACTGAAGATCTTTGACGCTGTCTACGTTACTTTTTACTCTTTTTATTTAAAAGTACACAAGAAAAGAATCAAAAGATATAATACGCCAAAATATTTTTATTACAATACTTTTTAAATTTACGTTTCTTTCTAAAACTAACATGATTGCTGCGTTAGAAATAAAGATATTTACGTATTAAAATTGAGTTAGTTATTTTTTTTATAATGTAAATACAAAATTCATAAATAATGTAATGACGCAAAACATTTTCATTTAAGTAAATAAAGAGTTTTCAGGTATACGGGATTTTGAATTATTCAATTTACCTTTTTCCCAATTAATGCATTTAAAAGTATTTTCATAAAAATGTACTATTTGAATAATTACAAACTTTTCTTGCCTTTTATATATATTTCAACAGTCTTTCTTGCACTGTATATATATATATATATATATATATGTACTTCTTTTGATCTAATCCCTGCTGGCAATCGTAGTAAAACAACTTTCATAGTTCCTAGCGCTCCTGTGCTAGCCTTAGTACAAGACTAAATGAACTGTACTAATTCTACTCCGATCAGATTTTGAGATATTTTTCACTTAAATTTTAAATAGAAACTAGCCATAATTTCAATAGCGGATTGATTCATGGATTACTGTTAAAGATATTCCGAGTTATTTTTAGACAAACCTAGGAGTATTAGCAGAATTATAATTTTACATTAGAATTTTATTTTACACCAAGAATAAGTTTGCAACGACACAAGCCGCAAAACTTATGCAATATTTAATAATTACTTTACAATTTGAAAATACTTTTACTCTATGATAGGAGTTTTAACAATGTGTTATTTCTTGAGTTGGTATTTTTATGGGCTTTTAACGCTGCATGTTGTTTGTACTTTGTGTATTTTATTAGAAAAATATTTAACAATTACATCTTATCTCTTGAAGAAAATATGCACCATTCATGTTTCTGTTTTACAGCTTACATACCTTACAAATGACATCGAATGTTGGAAACGTGAAATTGGCTAGCATAATATAATAAACAATTGTATACTATCACGCACAATAGCAATAAAGCTTAAGTTGGTAGTTGTGTATACACCTACTTTGATCCCCATATAGATTAAGTCTACTGACAGTACCAGCGAGGGCCCAGTCTTGATCACTTTGACGAAGGGTTGCTTCAAATATTCCATTACCAGGGGTTGTACGCACCGTCACCATGAACTCACGCCAACCAACTTCGTCCTTGTTCGGCGATCCCACATCTAATTCGGTTACGTCTATAATTTCGGCAAGCATGAGTTTGGCACATTGTAATTGATTTTGTAGTAAAGCATTTAAATGGCTAACTACATGTGCAGACGCTTGTAGGGCGTCGATACTATCGAGTGGCAACTTTTTGTCTTTATGACATGTACACCAGTGATCATCAATATTTGCCATATTACAGGTTCTGTTATCAGGTACTGGTAGGAAGAGGCTAATACCTCTTTTATTGGCATATGAACTTTTAATTCGGTGTCTCAGTTTGCTATTTTCAATGTTTTTCAGGTTTACTAAGTCATTTAATGTTTCATGTAGATCGAACGGCGTTGTTAGTCTACGGCTATTAATCCTTAAGTTATTGTAGGCTGTGCTATACTTTTCTTGAAACGATTGTGGCGTCAGAATATAGACGAATGGCAATCTTTCTTCTAACCTTCCTTGTTTTGTAGATCTTATTTTACCCCACCTGATACCGTGATCACTTAAAAGTATGAGAATTGTTTTATCTAAGTACTTAGAGGCCTCTAGTTTGTTCAAAAACATTTGATAGCTACTATCCATTACCATGGGATAATTAAGATAATCATGGCTCATTGTTATTTCCCAAAAGAATCCAAAGAGTTTTGAAGATTTCAGTGTTGTTGTAAGACTTTCTATATAATCCAATAACACTTGATAGAAGTACTTATCGTTCATGCACAGGTACGAGTTGAAGTCTTTCACTTTCCCTGCGTGCCTTTCTGCTTCATTAATAAATGTGTGTATGTAATAATCTGTTGGAGTGTTACTGAAACCTACTCTTAAGTAGTTAAAAGTTCCAATTCGTGAAGAATCCTCTCCAAGTGCCGTGTAATAACCGGCTTGCTTAAACCACTCCCAAACGAATGGGCAATTATCGAAGGTAGCATCTTCATACGGAAGGCAAGTTGTTTTTATTTCACTTTCTTTTATGCCCATTAGTAAAGGTATAAGATTTGGAAACGTGTTGTCACCGACCTTATTATAGCCACTCAATTCTACAGCACCTTTGCTTTTTAAATATCGCACAGTTTTTGGCATAGTTCGGTAAAAATTTTGCCTCGAAACGGCGTCTATTCCCATTACTATAACGTTATAACCAACTTCTTGGTCCGTGAGTTTATCGGTTCCATGCGATTTAAATTCTTTTATGGGAGCAAATACAAAGAACTGTTGATATATTTCCGTCTCACCTAGATGACAAGAAACTCGAACGAATTCGTCAGTGGCCTCGATGAAATTGTTAAAAATTATGCAATCACTATATCGCACCCGATCATCGATATCGGGTGAAGCGATATCTGTGACAGCGGATGGACGATTGAAAGCCTTGTAGCAACAGGAAACGTTATCTTCGGAAACGTTATAATGTTCTTTGTTTTCGTACAATATCCATATGTGAGTTCTGTTGTTGTTTAACAACGGAATATTCGCCCCAGGACACGGTTCTATGTCTCGAGGGTACTTGACAAATTTCTTTATACTTTCATCGTAAGGATTAAGCGCTGGAATACTGCAGCCTGGCGTTCTTATAGTAAATCTGTCGCTGAATGAAGATTGAAGCTGTAAATCCCACAAAGTCCCTGACAGGACTTCGTTGTCAACAATTAAAACATTTGAGTAGTTACTCAATGATATGATTATGTAGCCGCCACCGAAGACGGTTGCCAAGAGAAATATGTACCGCAAACGAGCTGACAGAGCGGCGTTTGCGGCAGTTATGGATTTTATGTTGCCTCCACCTCCCCCGGCCACGATTCGACCCATACTGAAAAAATAAATCATTTGCATTGTAATTTATTTACATATAGTCGACAGTTTGTTCCGCTTTACGGTTATGAAAGCACTTGTCAATAAGTTATGGGCAATATACAATTTCAATTGTTCTTTGTGGACGTGCGAAAATATTTTGCTTCTGATTTGAATGTACATAATTGTTATGCTTTGTAAGTATGGTATCGTACTGTTGTCTTTTAAGTTTTTTTAAGTGTTTAAAAAGTTGAGGTAGCGATCCGGCTCATGCAATGACGGTTCAGAGTAGTGAGAAGTTAAAAATTCGAAAGATATTATACCTATTTTAAAAACCGATGCAGTAGTAACTATTTACTACTTGTACTGGGGCGGTACCACCTCGGTGACTATTTCTGCTGCAAAGCAAAAACTTTGCCGAATTCCGATTTAAAGGGTAGCCAGCGTATTTACTGTTAAGTATTTCAATTTCATTTGTTATTTCAATATAAAAGGCTGGACATTACGTATGAGTTCACTGTATGTAAAGAGATAGTAAATTAGTATTTTCTTTATGTTTTAATTAAGATTTTAAATTATTAAATGAAAAGACTAAACGATCTGAATGCAGTTCGCATTCATTCTTCTTAAAAAAAAAGTACCGCGCGCCAATAAGTTCAATAAAAAACTTAATAAGTAGAAGTTGTGGGTTTGTTTATTGCCTATCGATGACTTGTGTTGTACCACTACAAAGCACTATTGGTCTCTGGTTTGAAGGGCACCGGAGCTTAAGTAAATGAGATGTACCTAACATTCAATGATTCGAGGTGGCTAAAGAATTTATTTAACACGCTTTTAAAATTATTAAGGACATGGCACTTACAATCGAATGAACGTTATCCTCATTTCCAAAATAAGTCATTTTAAAAATAATACTTATTTAAAATCTATGCCCAAGCCAAGACACTTATTATAAACATATATATAATCTTTCATACCATGGCATAGATAACCTTTATAAGAATAGCATACAATTTTTTTCAAAAAAGCTGATTGTATACATAAATATAAATAATAATGTGCAAACGTTCATGTCTCGGTTTTAAGGGCAGTACCTTTTTTGAGTATATGTTATTTAACATCTTCTCTATCATTTGTCCAATCGGTGGTAAGAACAAGTTAATCACATAAACTAAAATTACTAATTAGCGAAGTCACGGGAATAAAAAAGCCGTTTCTGTATTGGAACACAGAAACTTTCTATTTATGTGCCTGCTGGGATTGGAGGGGCACTTCTGTCATTTTTATCCACCCCAGATTCCAGGGCGTATTCAAAACAGGCTTCTTTAACACGCTGAGAAGATTCAGCGTTAAGCCATTTCTATAAAATACTGGCTATGTTTTATCTCAGGCTTATTTCAAAGACTTGCGCCACACAGCGTGTACTGAGCTAAACCACTAATAAATAATGTCCGCTAAATCGATTTAGACTATGGCGGCCGATCTATATTAGAGATCAGCCAACTGCACAGGAGATATTATAGAGCACAAATATACGCGCAAATACTGGTGCACTCCCTCTTACTTTTTACTTTTATAGTCCGGTGGGGCGGAAAATAACGCAAATAATGTACAGCATAATACGACCGAAAAGGGATAAAGCGCAGGACCTATTTTTTGCATGCTTATCCGACGCATGAATCTTCTTACTGCACAGCCAATTGGGGTGACCAGCCTGCATTTCCCTAACTGACTAGGCAACTTGGTAAAGTAGTCCCCGCGGGATTCAAACCTACGACCTCCGGTTTCTAAAGCGCAAGCCCATAGACCTTCGAACTTACAAAATTTATTCGAACTTCTTCACGACTTTTATGTTGACTGACACACCAAAACTAAATAAATAACGATGTCATTGATTTTATGAAAAGTATGGTATGGTTTATAGTTAGATTTTGTTTGATTTTGTACAAAAATAATATAATAAGGACCTGGTCTGATGCGCATAATTGTAACAGATTAAAAAGTTAACGAGAAAAGTGTCTTTGTTTTATGAGTGTTCCAAAAATGTAAATTTTCAATTATATCGTTGATTGCTTTTGGATTAGCTACGCAGACAATATACTTTTCTTTTCATTGAGCTACAAATAAGTATTGGTACCTACTAATTATTTTGTACCTACCTCAAAGTATTTATAAAAATGATCTACAAGTTATCGTGGTTAGCTGAGTTAGTTAGTTAAACTCCGTAAACTATTCTAAAAGTTAATAACGTATTTATTTACACGATAAGGCATTACACGCTAAGCCTTAAAGTATGCACAGGTGTTTCTTAACTGTCAAAGATAATAGAAAAGCGTAGAGAAAAATTTAAATTATAATCAACGTCCTAGGACCTATTGGTTACGCTTTGCCGTTACACTCGAAACACGCAAATGTTATTGTCATTTTTCACAAGACCGTTTACAAAGTACGTCATTGGCACAAGGTCACATTTCAGCAGTGATTATTAATGACGAAAAATTAATCGACGTGTTGGTTAGTAGTGATGAAATAAAATATTTTCGTGATGAATTCAATTTTGACACTGGACCGTTAGTAAGCCGACTTAAGAGTGCAGTCCAGAAAAGAGCTGAAGAGAAAGCACCGATCTATTTGTTTGATCAAAGCGTCTTAAATGACTTTTGATGTCGACCAATATTTCACATATTTATGTATTTACCAAGGATACATTTTTTTTACGACAAATAAAACATACGGTAAAAAGGAACATTAAACTAAAGAACAGTAAAAAAATTGATTAAAACTTTAATATTTCTTTTTGTCGGATTTATAGGCAGATATTGAAATACTATGAGATTAACTAACCGGATGGCCCAGTGGTTTTTACCTTTGCTTTATGAGCCTGCGGCAGTCAGTTTAACTTTTAACCCTATAGCGAAAGGGCATTTAAAAAGTACCCAGCACCGATCGTCTAACTTATATCTTAACATTTATTGTTTGTAGCAGTAAAAGTCAAAATCTAGTAAATAGTGTTTATGATAACTTGAATATAGACCTAAAAGAAAAAGAATATTAAAATTTAATTTCAGTTTATTGTCAAGGTATTGATGATTATATGCAATTGGAACATCAACTTATTTAAGTAAAAAATACTTGATTTCAAACTTAAAATATTTATAAACATTAAAATAATACAAAATGTTGTTTAAAACTATATCTTATTCACTAAAGTGTAAACATAAACAAATAACAATGAAGAGCACTAAAACAGAAGCTACTCCACGTAATATCGTATTAAAGCTGAAGAATTTTGATAAACTACTTGTACTGAAAATTAAAATCTTTTAAAATCACTATTCTAGGTCGTTAACATTACTACTAGCTTTAATCATGTTTATCTACGATCAATTAGGCTTGTTACAATGTTAGAAAATATATAAAAATATATATAAACATTCGCCTATCAGCTACGACAAAAAATACTCAATAGCAGTTTGATATGAATGGATATGAGATGTTCCTATTCTTTAGGGTCAATACTCAATAATTTAACTCTGTTTATAAATCAATATATATGTATATAATTATTATAAATTTCTTTTTCCATGTCACAAGAATTATAACTTATTTTGGCACAATTTCGTGGTAACATTATATAAAAATACTACATCAAAAATAATGTTACGTCTAATTTTGAAAATAAAAATTTTCGACCAAATCGATTATAATTTGGTATTTTTAATAAAAGAGAGTAGATTTTGATATGATAATTGATATGTCAATTTATCAATAATCGCGTTTTCGTTGGTATACTATTGAGTGACCTAAAATCAAATAAATATGAAAGAGTTAGCTCTAACGTTTAGGCCTATTCTTATACTTATTAAACAATGTTGAGCAACTTATTAATACAATGATTAAAATAGAGACTACAACAATTACGCACTATACACAACAAGTAACAATATCACAAACTTTTCATATTGAATTTTAGGCGATTTATCTACAGTAACAGTAAAGTTTCAATTGATAGTCGTGGATGCATCGGCTTTGTTCGCCGTAAAGATTTAATCGGCTTATAGTACCAGTTAAGGTCCATCCGTTGTTATCTCGACGTAATGTTGCTTCGAAGATTCCACCACCAGGCAAGGTACGCACCGTTATCATGAACTCCCGCCATCCTACTTCTTCGTCACTCGGTGTGCCAACCTCCATCTCTGTCACTTCCAGCAATTCAGCTAGCTGCAGTCGCTCGCATTGTGGGTGATTGTGCACTATTACATTTAACCTATGCACTAGAAAAACCGCTGCGTCAGTTGCTACAACACTACTTATCGATAATTTCTTTCCCTTGTGACATGTACACCAGTGATCGTCAATACCGGCCATTTGACAAGTTCTATTTGTCGGTATCGGCAAAAACAAGCTAATACTCTTGTCTTGCGCATACAGCGAGGAAGAGCGTTCTTGTATTTTATCGTCCTTAATTATATCTATGTTAACAAGGTCTGAAAGTGTTGCGTACAAGTCGAACGGTGTTGTCAGTCTCTTACTGTTTCGTTTTAAGTTATTGTAAGCCGATGAAAAGTTTTGTCGAAATGACGACGGCAACAAGATATGCACCAGCGGTAATCTCTCTTCCAGGCGACCTTGTTTAGTATATCTTATGTCACCCCAACGAATTCCATGGTCGCTGAGTAATATTAAAATTGTATCATCCAAGTATTGTGATTTGTCAAGGTTTTTTAAAAACCTTTCATAACTACGGTCCATAATAACAGGATAATTCAAATAATCGTGACTCATAGTTACTTCCCAAAAGAAGCCAAACAATTTAAGGGATTTTAAAGTAATCGTTAAGTTTTCAATGTAATCTAATAAAACTTGATAGAAATATTTGTGTCCCATGCATAGTAACGAGTTCAGGTCTCTGTTATTTCCCACCTGTAGTTCAGCTTCGTGCATAAATGTATGGACGTAATAATCGGTGGGAGTGCCGCTGAATCCAGGTTTTTCAAAGTTGAATGTTCCTAAGCTAGCGCTGTCTTCTCCAAGCGCTGTATAATAACCAGCTTCTTTGTACCAGTCCCATATAAATGGACAGTTATCAAATGTTGCCCTGATATTTGGCCAGCAAGTTCGTTTCAAATCTGTGTCTTTTATGCCGAGAAGCATAGGCGTTAAGTTAGGAAATGTATTGTCACCGACTTTATTGTATCCAAATAATTCAATAGCGCCTTTCTTTTTTAGGAATGCCAGAGTTTTTGGCATCGTTCTATAAAAATTCAGCCTCGAAATGGCGTCGATTCCCATCACGATCACGTTATAGCCCGATTGATTGACAGAGACATCAATTGAGTCTTCTTTATATGACATAAGAGGTTTTTTGAGAGCGAATAAAAAAAACTGGTCGTGTATGACTTTTTCGCTGTTATTGCAAGACACTTTCACAAATTCGTTGGTCACTTCAATGTAATCGGTGAAATAAATGCATTCATCATATTTAACCCTTTCGTCAACATCGGCCGAGGATATGTCTTTGATAGCTAAAGGTCTAGAAAATGATTTGTAACAGCAGCTTATGTTTGCGACGTAGGAAACATTTTTAGGCGATATCCAAATGTGGGTATTATTATGTTTTAGTAGTGATGATTTGGATGAATTGCACGGCTTTATGTGTTTCGGCGGTTCGATGAACTTTCGAATGCTTCGATCGAACGGATGTAGACCTGGGATAGTACATCCTTCGGTGTTGATGGTAAAAACGGCGCCAGAATCGAAGAGTTCATATCTGCGCGTGGAGTACCACGTCGAGCTTGCTTCATTCTTCAAGTAAAGGACGCCTGTGCTTTTGTTGACTATAAAGATCAAGAAGCTTCCGCCAATAACAGTTGCAAGAAGAAATACGTAGCGAAATCGATTCGGTGTTATTCTCCCTATGACGTTCTTTACGATCAGGATCATCCTGAAATTGTGTTCAAAGTTTAAAATTACTATTGTGTCACTAAAATACGTGAGAATATTCGCAATGTTACAAGAAACATTTCTTAAATACTATATTTATAAAAAAAAAAATAATTTATTTGTATGAAACATGTTACGACACTAAAGTAAAAATCCAATCAATAATTTATGTTCGTAAAAAAAATATATGTACTAAGTGAATTTCTGTTCGCTTACCTGAAGCGTTTTTCATGTTACATTACACAGCGCGAAGAGAGCTGAGTAAACAAAGCACATTTTGAGAAACATTCGATCACATGCTAAAACATTGACGATTCAAGCTCAATGTACATGTTTTAGAGTATATAACGTTAACTGAAAAACGTTGTTACTTTTCATTGTATATAAAATAGTTAATTAGCCCTATAAGAGTGGGGCAGTCGTGTCGAAGTTAGGGGCTAAACTGCACGCCGCGAGCAGAGGGCCCTTGGACCAGAGGCTGTGGGCATGCGCGATCACTACCGCTTTACTCGTTTCCATTATTTAATACGGCACGATATTATTGTATATATATTTTATTCGTAATTTAATATTTTTCTTTTTATAATAACAGTATTATGAGAGTAGCGTTTTGATATAACTAAAATTGCTAGAAAATTAATTTACTGTTTATTTCTTTATTTTACTTAAAATAAATGACACTAAACTATATAAAACGTTTTTATTCAATATGCGTGAAATATAATTCTCATATTTTTAGTAGACTAGCGTGGTAATATAAAAAAATAATAGAGTTCGTTTTTTGTAAGTTAGTTTTCTTGTAGTGATATGCTCACCATAATCGGCGGAGCCATTCCAAAAATTCATCATCATAAGCCTGTATTAGACCACTGCTGGACATAGGCCTCCCCTGTTGCACGTCTTCTCCATTAGGGGTTTTGACCGTATCGCACCACGCTGGTCCAATGCGGGTTGGTGGGTGGCTCCAGAAATTAGCCAACAACCAACAGACGGACGAAAAATTTTAAAAATGTTGTTTTGTTATATTTATCGGTTATATATCACAATGTAACCATTTATTAACGGTTATGCTGACGTTACAAACAGACACTTCAATTTTATTTATGTATAAAGATTATAAATTTTTATGTATACCAGCGATATAAGAAATTATTACTTTGGTAAAAAATTTACTGCCAATCAGATTCTTGTATTGTAATGCGAATAGTTTATGAGAAATATTTTATATTTTTGGAAAATATTATAAACGTTTAATAACATAAATAATATACGTGACCGCTGGGCTATTCAAAGAGTTTCACAAAGATTTGCTACTCCTGTAAACATTGGATGTTTTTTAACCGGATAATTCGCAGGGGGCGTCGAAATGTCAAATGAATCGCAATCACAAATGTGAATAGCGTTACTTTTATCTGATCAAGAAGACATTTAAGAATAGAGTTAGAGTTGTTATACCCTGGCATATGCAGAACTAGATTCATTCTTTTAATCATTTAAAATTGTCGATATATTAAAACAAATATTTCAAATGGATTTTTCAGTATTTAATACTAATTGTACTAATGCATGGTTATTGTTTATCAAATATTTTCCTTCGAAAAAATATATAGTTCCATGTGAATTTTATTTAAAAAAAATGTCACACACGAATGCTCGTTTTCAGCATTTTAATTACTTATTTTTGTGCTACGTTTCACATTGGGTATCGTTAAAATTCTTAACGTTCATCAGATAAGGCAAAATAAGTTATAAGTGGGGAAATGTTAGGTAAGTCAAGATAGCGAATAACAACCGAACTCAAAATAAAAAGTAGTGTATTTATATCGTTTTTACGTCTTCAGCGACGTAGTTAAATAAATTAAATTTCTCTCTGGATCAATATAAAATTGGCAGTATACGTAATCAATACAATAAGATATGTTACATTTTTGTGACACACACTTGTTTCTGTACTGAAATATTTCTTCGATGCATTGTTCAAAAATAAACATATATTATTGACAACGTGATTTTTTGGATTAAATCTGTAATTTTTATGCTTTGGAAAAGCGAAATATAGTACTTATCGTTAATCGAAAATCATAATATTTTTGTTCTGGGTCACTTTATAAAGTTTTCTTTCAGCATGTATACCTATGTGCCTAAATTATTAAGCATTTTCTAATAAGTCTGAAAAATTACATTGAAGATATTAGGTCTGTTATTTATAATTTAAATATAATTTAACTTTTCTTGGTTTAGTTAAAATTTATTTTCGCTGTTCTGAAAGTAATCTAATGCAGCTGTATTTATCAGATGCTGTATTAATATCTGTTTGGGCTTTAAAATTATTTGTGTTTAACATATTTTGTGTTTATCCATTGTATTTTGTGATATTTTTGACAACATATAGTAGAAGTATAAACAGAAAGATGTTAAAGATACAGTGTATAAGCTAGCTTGAAAAAATGTTTCGATACTGGTTTTCTTGCGCCAAAGCGTATGTCGCTGTTATTTATTAATTATTTGCACGATAATGGTCTAACAATACGAACGCAATAAATATTGACCAATGACTCCAACATATAAAATTATTTTTTAAGGTAATACACTAAATCAAATTCTTAAATCATTCATTCTAGCGATTTAAGTTAAAATTTCATTGGTATACATTTTTATTGTTTATTAAAAATAAAAAAGGTACCTCGTGAGTTTTAATTTTTTATCCTAAGTTCTTTATATTAAAATAACATTAAACTTCAAAAGTATAATTGCTTATTTCATAATGCTATATTTTGCTCAATGTGATTCATATAATATAATCTAAGAACTGACCTCTATTATCAAAAGCCGCTTAAGTAAGTCGACCGTGGCAGTGGTGTTAACGTAAGTGACATTTCACGGTTCAAACGTTCGTTATCAAATACCATTGTTACGTATGGCTAATTGTTCTTTTATGGCCTTGTTAGTGTTTAGTAGACGTTTGCAAATTTAAAGGTTTTTCCACATGCTGACTGACTGCTTCACAATCGAACGAACACATCAAGTGCAGTTAACCAAAAATTTATAACAATTATTATGTAACAGAACATTATTGACAATGTAAATATATTTTTAATAATAGAACGCACTGTACGGTACCAGCAGTGTGCGCTATGTTGACCTACTTTCAATAAATCAGTAAAAGCATGTCACTTAAATTTTTTTTAAACGTTACGATATTATATCTACACTGAATAATATTAGATTATCTCTTTATATTATTGAAACAACTATTTTTACTTAGTACATTTAAAATGTTTTATTTAAAAAAAGTGTCGTGCTTACTATATGAACAAACAATTTTACGTACACATTTGACTTTGCAGTCTAGGTGCTAGAAAAATTAGTATATATTTGTTCCTAGTATGTTTACGATGTGCATCACAATGCCTTAAGAACCGTTTTTGTTTTTCTGCGCAAACATTATTATCAACCCAATTTTCAAATATATATTAAAAACTAACGGTCATTGTTTTAATATGATGTATAACTGGTGTATATACAAAATTATTTTTAAAAATTTTGTCTGTCTGTCTGTTTCTTCTCGCTAATCTGTCGACTGAATAGGCTGATTTAGATTGGACTTCATGTGTGGATAGCTGATGTGATAAGGAGTACCTAAGGCAAAAATGGATCTTAAGAAAAATAGAAATTATGAAAAATTTACATTATTACGTTAGGCATGAAAGGATGAAAAGAGAGTAAAAAGAACTATAGATTTCTATAGTAGTTCTTTATAATGTGTTAATAAATAAACATTTAGAAATATGTATTAAACGCCCGGATAATTTTGATTACAATTAGTAAATTGCATTAAAAGGGAAAACTACGACTCAATTGCAACAACGTAACTCATAGTAACGTCAAAGCGTACGAACTTATGATATACCTACTTTTATTAATATAATTGTCTGTAATTCCTTTATACATAATTCACTACTAAGAAAATATTGTGTACTAGATCGTAATGTCCCTTTATTTGCATTTTTTTTATTGCATACGCAGGCAGACGAGCAGTCGGGGCCACCCGATGGAAAGTGGTCACCGACGCCCATAGACATTGGTCATACAGGTATCACCAACGCGCTGCCTACCGTGAGACATAGGATGTTAAGTCTCGTTTACCCAGTAATTACGCTGGCTACGATGCCCTTCAAACCGGAACACAACACGGATTGCATAGATTTCATATTTAATTTTGGCGAGCAATGAAGAAAATATCACACATGTTGTATTATTTTATAGAAACAATTTCTAAATACATTGTAGATATCCATAATCTTTGAATAAATATATAATAATATTTATGAATCAACTAGCATTTTTTTAAATATAAACATTTTTTCTTTCTTTCTTTCTTTTTGGTCATGATAAATTAAATGTCATATTAACTGTTTACCGCGACATTGTGTATGATATAGTTCGGCTGAATATTTGGTTTCGGCGACTTTCGGAATCAAAATCTAATTTCAGTTTCCGGACCGAAATGTTTAAACTGAAACTTTAGTATTCGTAAATCATAGTGTCTTATTGTCCGGAAACTGATCTCATTATTAGAAAATAGCACTGCTTCTAACATTCAATTATTTTCTGATCAAGTCTATTCTCTAGTAAGAGCGAATTTTTATTACAAAGTGATGATCGTCAATCCTATTATTAGCAGACCTAACTAAATCCATCCTCGCGGGACGGGTCTGTCGGCCTCGCACCAGCTAAACTACCACGTTGAACCCTAGGGCCCAAAAAGGGGGGTCACAAAGACTGATTTTTACCATTCTAGTGACCTTACCAGCGCTGTTTGCCTTAATAGCCCATCTCGGGCATAAAGCGCCACCTAGTTGGGCGCGACGGAGTTAACGCTCCTTTCGTCTCGCCCTTTTTACCTGGGCAACAGACTTCCGCGAATTTGTTATCCAAGGGTCATGGGAACTAAAAGACCAAGATTCTTCTATCCTCTAAATCATTATATACATAACAAAATATTAAATGACTAGAGTCCGACCGAAACTGTTTTTCCGGCCGAAACCGAAACCGAAACTCACGTGATCAAGTATAAAAATTCTTAAAATACTAAAATATGGAGCTTTTATGCCTATTATTTTGCTTTTTTTTAGTCATGGAATGGAGACAGTATATTAAACGTGTGGTAATCGTTTATTTCAGTTGCTAATTATATTTTTATGTAACAAAATATTAAAAATATATTAATTTTTTTTCAAATAAATTTCTTATAGCAATATGAGTTATTAATAAATAAATTATTAATTGTGACTGTTGCATTAAAGACTAAGTATAGGTATTTTGAAATCATACTAATTAATACTTTGGTTTGTATTTGTAGTCCCGAGGGGGGATCAAAAAATAAAAATGAGATAGAATATAATGACTATGATAGCTTAATTATTTATTTTTCTACATAATCTCCGAGTCCACCTACACACCAAGTCCAGCGTTTTAAGTTTCCAATGCTTCAATTCCTTTAAAAAAAGGATTGTCTTGGTGTTGCAAAAAGTTTACTTGTTACATCACAGCATCGTTTACTTGTTATATATAGTCCTAACACATGTTTCCTCTTAAGTATTGTATCAATTTGGAGAGAAGATGAAAAATAGCTAGGCGCCAGATCTGGTGAACAGGGGGATGCTCAACCAATTGTACGCTAGCATGCTGAGCGGTGGCCATCGCTAATGCCAACCTATGCGCCGGTACGTTGTCAAGATGATACATCTCGCCCGTTCAAAGTTTGCCTCTTTCTATCATTGACGGCATTTCTCAACCTTGGTATTAAATCTACACAATCTGTTATGATGGTTCCATGCTCCAGGTAATCAAACAACAATATCACTTCTGAGTCCCAAAATATTGAGGCCATACCCCGGCCAGGCCATATACCACGGCCACGGCATGAAGATCCTTCGGGATAAACCCGTTTTCGTCCACTGCCACAAAACTAGATTTAAAGTTTATAGAATCTTCTTAAAACTTGTCAAACGATATCTTCGAAGTCGAATTTGTTTCTGATTTTCGGCACCCATCTTGCGGAGACTTTTCTCATATTTAAAATTTGTGTCAATATGCGTTGAGTCGTAGACCTCTATATGAAATGCTCGTTTCTTGGATTAGGTATCAAATGGTAATTCTTTAATCGCTAACAACAGTTTTTTTTAATATGGCAGCATATTCTTATTGTTTCTTATTGATTACTGGCTTCGATGGACATCTGCAACCATGTTCGTCTTCCGTGTACGTTCTCCCTACTCAAAATTAAGAAGCCCACTTTGCGACAATTGATTATGACAGAGCAGTGTTAACTTTTTATAACAGTGGTTTTAATGACAAGGTCGCACTTGGGTTTTCTCTTTTTTCGAGAAAATTTCGCCACACAACAAACAAATGACTACATTCAGAAAAAAAGTAAAGAGACTAGATGATTTTTTTATTAACACAACAAATATCTGAGCTACACTTTCGAGTATTATTTGTATTTATTTTTTGGTTACCAAGGAGTATATATTTTGTTCTCACTACTATTTGTTCCCTCCTCGTCTTTCTAGAAGAATCATTAATTTCTTTTGTCAAACTTGGAATGTTTGTCTGAACTAAAATTGACTGATCTGAGCTTGATTGTAGCAATGATACATTTAACTTTCGCTACTATTTTGAAATTGAAAACACTTCTGAAACCAGTTTCGGTTTCGGCAAAAGTTTCGGCCAAATTTGGCCGAAACCGAAACTGGGGCCGAAACTTGATTTTTGGCCGAAACTCGGCCGAAACCGAAACCGAAACCGAAAGTTCGGTCGGACACTATAAATGACAAACCTGATTGGCGCCATATATTAAGCACTATTACTGAGTAATCATCGCGTGGAAATTATAAGTCAGAGATAAATGTAAATTACTGGCGCTTTATATACTAGAGTAAAGAATTTAGAAATTAAGGACGCAACAGAATCTTTGAACAAATAATAACAATTTTGCCGAGTGTGTATAAACTTGTTGGAAAGGGATAGTTTTAAAGCGCGTATACATTAGGCCTTATCTCTACCGATATATTTCATGTTTTATTGCAACAGGGGTGCGTGAATATAGGGAAACTTTGACGCATGCGCAATTCAACCCCTGTCAACCCTTGAATTTCTACTGCTGTGTAAACTAACTCCAAGTGTCTTTAGAAAAATTCTATTGAAAAAGCTTTCATAAATATAAGTCGACTACAAGATATGAATGAGGACCACGTCGTTTTCCCTCGAGGTATGTTACAATTGGCTAATAATTAAGTCGGTTTTTGGATATTTTCCGTGAATAAAATCGATAATGCAATAACACAACCATAACCTAGCTTTTTGTATGTAATGATTTCCGCATGGGACTATCCTCATTCACCGATATAATTAGAATTTGATTAAAAATTGTTTAATTGTTTTGTTACTTCTGATTGTGCGATTTTACTTAATGGATAGGTTGCTTTATTAATAAGCGTAAGTTTTTAAGTATAATTCTAACGGCTCAGTTTACAAAATAAGCCTTTTGTAATTTAAGTCATTCGTTTGATATAGTAGCAAGTAATATTCCAAAATTAAATGATTTTACATGGAATTAAAACAGGAGCTTAATACTAGGCACCGTTTTTTAAAATACTTTAAAAGTAATTATTTTACAATTTATATATGTAGTTTGCCATTTTGAGTCATTTTTCCTAATATATAGAATTTAAAATGGGGTAAGGATTAGGTATGCTTAAGCAGTATTATAAAATTATTGTTTCTAGGTTCTGGCCCTGCTCTTCCTTACACTGATCCCTTGGCCGGGACCGTCAGTTTTCAAAATAACTTGTTCACGTGACAACTCTAAAATTGTACGGAAAGTGATTCAAAACAAATGGATGCCGGTCTTAGAAAGATTTCAGGTGAATATTATTTATATTTTAAATAATAGGTAGCCGCTGATATATCATTTAAGGTTTTTGAAATATCACGACCGGTAAATGTATAGGACAGCTAATATAATATGTCATTCACAAAACCGACTAGTTACACTTGGTTATGTGTTGTTTGAACAATATTTTATAGGCAATTTTCTTTCTTCTGAAGACTTCGCATTTGTGGTTGTGTATTAATAATATATAACAATTGAGTAATGGCCTTCAATAAGGTGAAGTTATGATGTTACTTTTAACTAATTGCATTGTTTGCAAATGATACATATCTTGTTTGACCTACGGAAAATATGATAACCTTTTTTTAAATAATTAACGTATCAAAATTAAAAAAATAAGACTTAAGAGTTTTATTTTAATATAAAAATAAGTAACTAAGTGCGCGTTGCGGGTGTAGTTGTTATAGATTTTTTTATATCATTAGGTGAAGCTTCCATTGGAGTGCCCATTTCATCCAGCACGGGACATATTTGCACCACAGCATGCCGCAAAACTGCAGCACAGACCGTCCCAGTGGACGTGTGCCTTTTGCGGCAAATCATTTTACGAAGAACGACATCTTGACACTCACTTTGACCAGCGCCACAAGAATCAGATTAACAAGGTATGTTTTTATTACATTCATTAGGAGATGGTTAGTACCTTCGTGGCAAGTGGCAATGACCCTCGATTTATAAGGCACAATTCATAAGTACGAATCCTGCGGTATTTATTTCCAATTTTTTTTGATTGGTTAAGGCTTCTCACCCGTGGCACTCAATTGTCTAAAAAGATAGATGTGTCGATCGGCCATGTGCATAAATAACTGCCTTTTAAATCTAATCTTATGACCTCTAATCTTTCTAACAATTACTATTTGAACTAGCTTTGACTTTGCTTAGACACCACTCGCTCTGTGTAAAAGCAGATATCCAGATCCGACTAGATAAATAAAAAACCACCCACCCTCCTTCGATTAAAAGAAGTTGTGGATAATTGTTCATTATCGTTTTCACATCTTACCCCTTGTGGTAGTATCAAGTGTTTCGTTGCCACTGCCCATGAATCTAAAATGCAAACACTTGTTTACTTCTGTTTCGAGGCAAAAATAGAAACGGCGACGATTTGTCCTTAAAAATGGAAAAAATACCAAAATAAGTGACTCTAGAATATAGAATGAATAATAAATTTTAAAATAACATAAAAAAAAATGAATATACAAAGGACAACTTTCAATCTTTCCAGGCAGAGGACGCTGTGTGTCTGGCTGACTACTGTGACATAATGCGCTGTCAGGTTCTGGTTGCTCACGGCTTGCTCAGCGGTAGCGGGAAGCCTGTGACGGACGTGGAAGTATGGCGCGACTTGGAGGCGGCGCGTCGGGCGCTGGCGCCGGCCGGGGCCCGCGGCCTCGTCAGGGCTCCGCAGCACAGACGGAGTCGTCCACGCACCCATGGCCCACCAGCGCCCGATTGCCCCAAAGCCAACCCGGATTTGATAGATCATGGTACGATTAGACTCTTTACCTGTTTTTTGGCGTTTTAATGAGACTCAAGTAATTGGGTGATCAATAGAGTATTTTCTTTTAGTGTGATGTTTTTATAGCCAAATTTATGCTTTATATGATACAAACACAGAAGTAGATGAAAAAGCGAGGGAAGAGAGCGAAGGTGACACAAATCAAACGGCAGAATTGTGTGACGCCGATACTGTGGAATCTTCACTGCCGCCGGACAGCAGGCAAAAAAGGTTAGCTGACTTGCAAGATGAGCGCGCCGCGTGCGATCCGGGGAGACTACAGGGTCTTAAGGTAATTTTATGACATATTATATTCAATTCAATATAAAAAATGTAACCGACTAGCTGAAACAACCGGCCAGAGTGGTAAAATAGTAAAATGTTTATTAAACATGGTAAACGGTAGTTGAGAATGGGGACATCTGTATTCTTAATCAAGCTCCCCTTGATTGTGAATTCGGGGTTCCTCTCATAAGCGATATTTTTTCTTTTAATAGTCTGAGGCAGAGTCTATAATCTGTGTCTTTTTTATGTAAAAAATAATTGTTGAACCACACGAATATTCGTTTTTCAAAAATCGACAACCGTTAAATTTTTTTAAATAATTAATTAATTACGCTCAGCATCAAAATTTTCAGCCAAACTCCTCGAAATTAATATTTTAATACAATAAATTATATAAAAATTATTTTCATCCCGTAATACTGATGGGTGATGGTCTTGACTATGTACCTGGTGAGTTCCATAAGCTTTGTGGTTAGGAGCATTCGACCAAAGTTCCATATTGATGTAGCTTAAAAATCCTTGTCAAAATAGGAAACGATGGCCAATGTTGTAAAATGAAGACCATTAGAATTAGCGAGGCTGAACTGAAACAAGTAAAGAAAATTTCGCTCGTTTGGAATTCTGCAACGTTTAGTGATTCAGAGATCGACAGAAGGTACAACATTGCCTCTCTAGTATTTTATAAGCTAAGTGAACATTTTAGCATTCGGTTTCAGTTCGGTGACTAAAAGCTAACTATTAGTTTTTGATAATATTAAGCGGTAGCGATAGAGGCATGAAAATAGTCGAGGATCGGAAGCGCCGGCGTGCATTTGGGAAGGCCTATGTCCAGCAGTAGACTAACACAGGCTGATGACGGTGACACCAAAAGCATCCGAGACCAAAAATCAATTGGTTACATCATTATCATACGACATTTATTAATTACATTGGATGTGTTTATTAGGTACGATGTGAACGAGTCGTCCACTCATGTATTGCCACTCTTCTCTTGCATTTGACACAAAACCAGTTCACGGAGTTGGAAGGTTAGTCTTTAGTTTTAATACAATGAAGCATGATATTATATTAATCTAATCCTGAAAATATTTTAATTCCTACTGAGTGAACAAGAACTATATTAAAAAGGTTATTTAAGCCTATAAAATAGCTTAGATATAATGTGCTTTAACTCGCACATTTTACTATAAGTCTGCCCTTCTTAAAGGCAGGAAATTGTAAAAGATACACGTCATCAATATATTCTACTATTGGCATTTACGACTACTTTATTTATGATCACTTGTTTGTTGTTCAGACGAGATGCAGCGCGCCGTGTGCTGGTATTTGAGCTGCGACAGGTATTGGGAGGACGCTGCGCCCGCCGCCCGGGCCTTCCCCTGGCCCCTACTTCTAGCGCTTGCCACGGGGCTAGCGTTGGCGTTATGCATGTGCTACTACATCATCTGGATCGTATTCGAGTACATATATTCACATTAAGCTATAATTAACCCCTTATATTTATAAAATTGAGATTTGTTCGGTATCCCAGCCGAAAAAGAAATGAAATTTATGCTTAAACAACAAATTGTTGTATATAGGTAAAACGTTGCAGTACTTATAAACTGTGCCAAGTAGTAGTCTCTGACCTCTGTCCTCTACATTCAAGGTGGTCGCGGAGACGAGTAATGTCGGTATTCTGTAGGTCCTTTTTTTAGCCATGATATTATGCTTCCAGACTCATGTTTCTAGTAAGCTTCAGAGAACACAGAGTTCGCGGGATGTTACCGTCCCCACGAACTAGGTGGCCGACACTTTTTGCTAAAAGTGAAGGTCACACGTACAGAAGGTACGTAACTTTCGCATTCTTTAGTGTCTCTCTGTCGTGTAAGGATCGGTACGGTTCGTGATCGTTCCCTATCGTTTTGCGATCTGGGACGCCGACGATCTGACAAACTGTTTTCTTTTTTCAATTGCTGGGGGTGGTGAGAACCGCTCTGGACCACGGGTGTAATTTGTATACCGGTTGTTCTTAAGGTTCCTTTTCTATCTTTGCTTGGCCAAGTTGCTTTTCAGATGCTGGGTGGACAGGGTGTGGGAGAAAGGGGCATTTAGTATGGTGTTGTAGATCCCTCTTCTTTCCACGGGTAAACGGGGTTAGCAGCGGGTTTTTGAGTTAACAGATACCTTAGGAACAGGTTCAGGGTAGTCATTCGGTTATGTTTCGTTCACAGTCAAGTTATATAACTTAGTTCAAACTCATCGAGGTAAAGCAGACCATAGAAAAGGGTATGACTGGGCGACAAGCGGTGGTAGTGTCGAAGAAGACCCTAAAGCATCATTGGTTACTGGTACTGGGTTTTATTCGAAGTAAGTCCTTCATAATCCATTCTTGTACGTAAAAAGGCGAGAGGGCAAAGGTGAGACCTGAAATTTATGTAAACTTATTCACTTAAACCTATGACACTCTTGATGGGAGATTATCACGTGACCTTTACGGTGATCTTCTATTTAGTCTAAATCTGCTGGCTGTTTTATTGAGAAAAATGATTGAAAACATGATCGATATTTTGTCAGTTCGGAGGAGGGCAGCGTGGCGGGGAGCGCTTCGGTCTCCATGACAACGCACTCTTCACCTACCCGCGGCGAACGGCTCGCGGGCGATGACGCGCTCGACGACGAACACGACGACCACTATATCTACGTCACGTACCCGCCCGAGCTTAAGCGCCGCCTTCTGGAGAGGTACGCCAACAGTCGCTTCACGCTTATAATACTAGCGCCGTTTTTGCGCCAGACCCGTGTCGATTAAAAGCATTAATTTTACGGGTCGTCAAATAGCTCATAACTAATATCTGTATGCCAAATCATTATAACGTACGCCGCATGTCCGTAAGTGCGCCGTACGACATGTTGGCTAACTTTTACAATTTCAAAACTAACTAAATAGTACAAATTTTTAAAATATTTGCATTAACACGTATTATAATTTCAATCGGTATTTTGGGTTCAACGTATTCACTGCCATTTCACAACCACCGATATTGCCATCATTTGTCATGTTTTGCAATAACCCTTTTTATTTATTATTTATACTTATGGTAAACATAAAACATTTTGGTTTTCTGTAATTATATATTTTATTTTCTACTCTAAAATTAATAATATAACGTAACTCTTTATTTGTTAATAGTTTTTTACCATAGTACATTATTAAATTGAGATTTTATTAAATTTAGTTTTTTTTAATTATTTATTTAAAATTAAATATGTTTTCTTAATTATACTTAATGGTCTTATTTTTTTATTATTAACTAATTAAAGTTATCAGTGATTTCAATCGCAAAAGCATAATTTTTTAAAAAGTAGTCATCTTTTTGGTCATCATGATGTCGAATTTCGATCATTATTTTGGCGCGTTACATTTTTATCATAGGATTATATTGTATTGCTAAATGTCCTTTAGAATATTTTACATTACCATACTAGAATTTTCTTATATACCCTCCATAAATAAAAAAAATCTACCCTCACCCCATACTTAACATTAGTATTACAAACTTAATAGATACTTTTGAATCTTATAAATATGTTTGCTAGTAACTAACAACGTTTTATTTATTGTTTTAGCTGCTACAATAGAACAACTCGACTTTGAAAGCAATAATGTCGTCCAAACGCGTCGTGCATGAGTTGTATAAAATTTAATGTAGATCTAGAAGCAACTGACACAGTCTGATGTAGCCAAATATACGGTCCATTATGCGGCACAGAACCTTATGTCGAAAGTAAAGGTTTCGAGTTTTCCCATTTGCTGTTGTAAATTGTATGTTGAAGAGGTTAGTGTGTTATAAGTAAAGCCAAATTGTATTTTTAAAAAAAAATGAAAATTTGTTTTTTTTAAGCATACCTATATTAAAATATGACGACAAATATGATTCGGCCTAAAAGTAAAAAATACTAAAAATTAAAATGTCGTTTAAAACATTCATGATGCTGAAACGAATGGTAATATAAATTTTGAATAATTTAATATAACAATGCAGATATATCTGACATGGATATAAAATAAATAAATGAAATGCACTTCTAACGATTTTTCGTCATACATAATTTACTTTCGATGTAAGGTCCGGCGTATGTAACAGGTTCTGTAAGAGATTTCGGCACTCTAATATAAATGAACAGAGTATAGACTGTAAACTGTAATGAATAGTTTATAAAAAAAAAACTTTGTCAATGATTTTAATATAGCCAATAGATAGGTTCATTTTAGAAGTAGTCCGCTTTATACAGAGAGCCTGTCAGTGTAATGTGCTGTTTTAAAAAAAGTGTACCTCTTTTACAGTATTTAAGAGTATGTTTCTGTAGTAAGTCATAGAGAGGTTATATATAATAATACAAATTAGCGTACTCCATAACAGTCCAATAAAACTTAATAAGCAACTAAAATGAGATGATATAAAAAAAACAGTTTTAATAGAAGATCTATAATTAGTTTGTAAACGGAACAGTAATGCATATAGCGTATTGCTTTTACAGTATTTTCTTTTGAATTGTGCCTTTTGAATATAAATACGTAGATGCAAGAAAATACATAGTGTTCGTGCTAATGTTATTTTGATGTTTTAATTAAGTTTTTTGCATAAATAATGGCGTTCATGATTATTGACAGACGGTGATATTGTTGCACAAATTAATATTAAGTATACATATATTGTTTAAATTGCCATCGTTTCTTTTGTAACATATTTGTTTGTAATAATGATGTTGTTGATGCGTTTTCATTTGTAAGCCACTTTGTGATGTTATTGTTAATATCTCGTTTCATAAGTATTGTAAACAATGTTTTCCTTCCAACTGGTGATGCACAAAGCATTAACAAATAAAAATATATATATTTCATCCTACCAACATCTGGAACAATTGTAAAGATGAAATTTAACTGCGTTATATTGATAGACCTTAGCTAATGTAATTCAGTACGTGATTTTTCCCAATTTAAAACGTTTACATGTCATTTGTTTTTTTTTTTCGTTCTGTCTTATTCGGCATAGGTTTAATTAATAAGATTATATCCTAATATGATACGTACAACGATTAATGCTTTTGAAATGTTTTAAATTGTATTTATGCATACAGCTCAAGTCCTACCTTTATATATATATAATTTAGCAAACGCTTACAACATCTTTTGATTTTTGAGTTTTAACTCTTAAAAATAATGGCAGGTGGTTGTGGTATTATATTAAAACCATTCATCATTTCAATAAGAAAATTTAATACTTTATAGTGCACTTTACATGGTGTAATAACTACAAATGTTGAAATTGATAGGAATACTGGCGTCACAAATTCCAGCGAATTTTTGTGATCTAAATTAAATGTGACGCTTTTTAATAAAAACGAAAATTAAAAAGTTAGTAAACGAATTATTTTGTTTTACAATGCATTTTAGTGTGTGTGCGTAAAATTTAGAACGCTATTTCCTATTTTCAATACTTTTCGATATATTAAATTGATATATTTCAGTTGTTGGATATATTAAAAAGAGTGACAGGCGAATTATAAAATATTTTATTACTTAAATTTTAATCAAATTGATTCTGTCACGGTACATGCTTTGTGAATAGACATTTGTTAAATATCTCATAATATTTTCAATTTTGCAAAAAATATATGCTACAATACGTATTAGTAGAAATACTATGTGTTGAATTTTTTAATGCTATACTGCAAAATAGACTGCCTGTAGTAAAAATGCGTATTTTTGAAATGTAAAATTCACACATCTATCGATAAGCACATGCACATTGTTTTTTATCTAAATCTAAGTTTGTTAAATAAACAAAAGAATTTTATGCATTTGTTTAATTTAAAAAATCTAGTCACCCAAAATATGATGGGGAGGTAATATCGAAAAAAATATAAATCCCTTTAGCGTTTTCAAAATAAACCGTATTTGCTCTATAGTATAACAATGTTAAATTAAAAAAGGCAAATACAGCTAAATTGTTTTGCAAAACTTTGTTAAAATATTTGCAGGCGTTATGCACTCTAATGAATATTTAGAATCAATATAATTTTCCTAAAAAATATTGTCATTTCATAATTTAATATCAATCAATCAATCAATCAATCAATCAATCATTTATTCGCTTAAACATGGTATATAAATAGATATACATACAGTCTAGAGTCTCACATGTTTGCCTAATTAGGCATGCGAAAATTAATAGAATAATTTAAGTTATAACATTTTAAATAATTAGAACAGTATTTTATTACAATAATTAGGAATCATTAATATTACCTAATTACCTACATTAAACAATTAAAAATAATTTTATAAAATTGATTACAAGTAACTGAAGTAATTAAATGACAAATCAAATTGTTATAATGATCATTAAATAATGAATTAAAAATAACATATTCATTCTTCAGCATCAAACAACAACAATTAAAAAGTGTAATAATGAAATGAACAGTGCAGATAAAATATAAAAGAATTATTTCTCATAAAGATACTCTTTTACATCATAGAAACATCTAGCCAGCAACCATTTTTTGAGTTTGAGTTTGAATTTAGAAATATTTTTTTCTTTTTTTATCTCAATGGGAAGTTTATTATATATGTTAATGCTCATAGCGTAGCAGTTTTTATGAAATAGTGCCGTTTTTGGTATTTTATCTAGGACTAGTCTATTTAAATTTCGTGAGCTTCGAGGGAAGATTTCAATAGCTCTTTTATACATACTTCTATTTTTTTGGACATGCACACATGTTTCAAAAATGTATAATGACGGTAATGTCATAATATTAAGAGCTCTAAATAATGGTTTACAAGAGTCAAACCATTTAACTCCACATATTGCCCGGATACATCGTTTTTGTGCCATAAATGCTCTATTTATGTTCGAGCTATTGCCCCAGATTACTAATCCGTATCTTAAAATTGTGTCCACGTACCCATGATACGCCATAACAGCAGTTCGATGTGAAGATATTCTTCGTAATCTGTTTAAAACATATACAAATCTATTAGTTTTGTTGCAGATTTCATCTATATGAGCCTTCCAATTACAGTTTTTATCAATAATTATTCCTAAAAATTTAATTATTTCTTTTTCTTGTAGTTTGTGATTATTAAATGATATAGTAAGATTAGGTTTGTTTTTATTTGTACCTCTAAAATGTACATAATTAGTTTTAGAAATATTCACAATTAAATTATTCATCTCCATCCAAGACACGACATCTTTAATAGCACTTTAATATCATCTTCATGTTTTATTATATTGTTATTGCATTTGCTTCTCACAACTAATGAAATATCATCTGCAAACATTATACATGGGTACTTTGTTGAGTTAGGTAAGTCATTAGCATATATGATAAATAATAAAGGACCAAGAACGCTTCCCTGAGGAACTCCAGAGCTTTTTATTAATAATTGGGATCTATGAGATCTCATAATATTTTTGTGGTCCAGTCGCATAATCTCAACATATTCCGGTCGTGATGTTAGGTAAGATTTTATCCAATTCAGAGTTACACCTCTAATTCCATAACAATCTAGCTTTTGAAGTAGAATTTCATGTGTGACAAAGTCAAAAGCTTTTGTCATATCGAAGAATATCGTTGTAACATTATTTTTGTCATCAATAGCATGTATAATCATCTTTATTAGTTCGAAGCATGCTAGTGAAGTTGATTTATTTTTGAAAGCCAAACTGTTCATTTTTTATGATATTGTTTTTGTTAAAAATTTCAGAAGACGTTCTTGCATAGCCTTTTCAAATATTTTGGAAAAAATTGATAATATAGAAATAGGACGGTAATTGCTTAAGTCACTTTTTTCACCTTTTTTGTAAATCGGCTTTATTAGAGATAACTTCAGTTGTTGTGGAAATACACCTGTTTCAAAAGAAAGATTTATTAGGAAGGCGAGAATAGGAGCTATTTCGTTTTTTACAAACTTAATAACTTTAACATTAATTCCGTCATATCCTTCTGTCTTGGTATTTTTTAAGCTCATGAGTATATTTTTTATTTCTGAAATCGTTACTGGATGCAGAAAAATACTATTACATGGGTTGGGGGAAGAATTTAGTAAATTACTACATTTTTTATTGAGTGGACATGCATTTAATAAATTTTTATAATAGTCACTAAACGCGTTTGCAATATCTGTAGGACTTTTTATAACCTTTTGGCCTAGTTTGATTAAATTAATTGTATTCTTATGAGCCTCACCCTTAGATTCAGCTTTGATTAAGTCCCATGAAGATTTTCCAACATTTCTGCTGTTTTTTATTATTTGTATGTAATTAATCTTTTTAGATGTGGCGATACAATTTTTTAATATTTTGGCGTAGGATTTGTATTTATTCTTGTTTTCTTCTGTATCCTTTCTTTGTTTAAGAATACCCAGCTTTCGCTTAGTTAAACTACTGATTCTTAATCCTCTAGTTATCCACTTCTTGTTATTTGTACAGATGCTTTTCTTTATCTTCACAGTTGGAAAGAATAAATTGTAGATTAGAAGAAAAGTTTCTTCAAATTGTTTGTAAGCTGTGTTTATATCTTTACAGTTGAAAATTTCGTTGAATGTGATGTTTTTTAAACTCTCACAAAATCTTTTAATATTACCCGAATTATATTTTTCCTAAATTCCAATAATAAGATTTGTTAAATTGCACATGCGTCCTAAATGTAAAAAATTGGGCAGTTTCATGATCGGACAGATACAAAGTTTTGACATAAGAGGTAGAATTTTCAATGTTACTTAATATGTGGTCAATACAGCTCGATCCACGTGTTGGTTCTTTAACATGACTTTGCAAATTAAAACTATTTAGAATATCATGAAACCTATCTTTCGATGAATTATTATAATCTAAAGTGTTAATATTTAGATCCCCAGATATAATAATCTTTTGTTTATATTGTGAGTTAGTTTTGCAAGTAAATTTGAAATTTTTCGAAAATATGTCCAGGTTTGATTTTGGTGTCCGATAGAGGCAAATAACATAAACATTATGTAGTGGGACCTCAATACCGCAAACTTCGAAGTGTTCTGATTCCGATATATCTGAAATATAACTCATGTTATTCCATTCCAAGTTTTCTTTTGCCATAATACAAACACCTCCCCTGTTTTTATTGCGACCAAAGAAACTAGCTAATTTAAAACCATTAATAATATAATTTTTGCTGTCGCTAATCCTAATAAAAGTTTCTGTGAAACATAGAATATCAATTTCAATATTTTTATTCTCCTTTAGTTCGTCTAGAGTCAGTTCCAAAATATCTTTTTTAGAATTTATACCTGCAATATTTTGGTGCATTACAGTAAATTCATTAAGATATTTATTTTTTCCTAGTTTATATACGAAAGGAATTATTTTGTTCTTTTCTAAGAGATTTAAAATAGTACGGTATTTTCCCTCTTTTTGGTCCTAATTGTTCATCTTCTTTTGAAAATTTACATTTTTCCTTAATATGTACTTCGTTTTTTAAGTTTATTAAATTGAAATAATAAAGAATAGTGCCTTTTATTGTATGTAAATTCTTAGTTTGGTTTGTTTGCTTGTTTGCCCAACTTTTGCTTGTTTGAATAATTCTATCCTTTAATTTTTAATGGATAAAAATTCCGAGTCATAGTCATAGCAGTCGATATTAAAATTAATTTTTCGGCCAAATCCTCATATAATTCTTAGTATTATAAGGATCTAATGACAAAACGTACAATTTTAAATAGTTTTATCAAGGAAGCTATATTGTCATTTAGAGTCTGTTTATGCAAATGAGGGCTATTTATAACATTTAAAACATACACTTTATATTTACTAAGCCTATGAAGCACAACACCAAGATCATTTAAAATTTTAAAAGGATTTGTGTCATTTGCGCCTATAGAAAGTACAATTTTGTCTTCAGTGTTTATTTCTTTAAGCAGTGATTTATAATAGTTCAAAGACTCACTACAATCAGAATTTGGTTTTAAAAAAGATATAACTTTATATGGCAAATTGTTAGTCTTTTGTCGGTCTGTACGCAAAATATTTGCAAGTCCTATTGCCTGTTGGTCTCCTAAAATGTGTATAGTTCTGTTATAAGGTTGCGGCAATGACATTTTTCCTATATGTATATTACCTTTTATGTCATGTTGATTATTAGCAATCTCCAGATCTACGACAGCTTCATTAGGAGGACATATTTTTAAGCCGCTTTCGTCATTTATTGCAATATTTTCTTGTTCTAATGTGATTTTGCTAGATTTGGGTGTTTGTTCCTCCAACGTAATATTCTTAATACTTTTTCTATTTTTCTTTTTTTGTGCAGAAGACCCATAACACAGGTTATTGCATGTATCTTTGTTGGGCTATTGTTTTTCATGCTCTAAATTTGTCTTTTAAGCGAACTGGTTTCGAGTAAAAGATTTTCTATTTCTGTATTAGCACTGTTTAATAAGCTTTTAGTTTTTTCTAGTTCTTCTTTTACAATTTCTAGCTCGAAATTTTAGGCTGTTGATATATCAGGAAGGCTTTAATATCATATTCTGAGTCTGATGAAGATCAGCATGGTGTACTAGACGGCTTCGAACTTTTATTATTAGGTCTTAGGGTAACATTTTGTGTAACATGGTGATTTTGTGTGCATTGTATTTCATGTCTTTGCTTCACTGTATGTCCCTCAGAATAGAGTACACTAGGAGAATTTATTGAAGCATCATCATCAGCAACACACTTCCATTTTTGTTTCTTTCCTTAGACATGATATTAAATTTTTTAAAAGAAATATTAGTACAATCTAAATCAAATGCTTTGCTACATTTACTACATTTTAGGAAATCAACTCTATTTATTTTTTTGGAACACTTATAACATACTTTTTCTTTGGATAGTGAATCCATATTTATTATTTTAAGGTGTAAAGAGATTTGATTATTTCAAGATTAACAGAGAGATCTTAACGTCCAAAACATCAAATTACTAATTTCAGTTGTTTAAAAGTTATATTTTATCTGCAGCTCTTTATTCATTAGTTTATTAGTTAGAACTGTTAATTTATTATTAATTATTTAAAGTTAATTTTAAAACATGGACCAATTGTCACTATATACGTTGTGTTTGAAATTCCGTCTATGTAAACAAAGAGCAATGATAAATAGGAAATTGCAGCAATGTATATGTACATATAAAGTTGGTAAGAGCAAAGTAATTAAAATAATTATTATCGACAAAACAGAATTATAAGGTTAAATGTTATTTGTAATTTGTTCTAATTTCCAAAAAAAAAAATGTAAAATAAATTATTAAAAGGAGTCACTATTTCTTCACCAAAATGTATACATTATTCACCAAATAAATAGACAAAAAAATTTATAAACAAAAAAGTTGACAATGTTTTACAAGATTTCATATAGCGGTACCGAACCCAGGATGCGCGCGCACGTAATATGTATTTATAGTAGTTATTCAAGACTGATACCACAGGGCTAGCGCATTACTTCAACAGCGGGACGAAAATTTGGTTTCATTAGAAGCGTAGTCTGCTGCGAAACGTTGATCTTTTAGCTTCCAGAATAGGAGGTACACAAAGATAACACACTCAACTTAGTGCCACTTTTTGAGATGTTTTCGTTAATTTAATTTATTCTTCATCTATGATTTTTATTTGAATATGGGACACTGACATCACAATCATGTTCATTGTTTGTTGACAAATTTATTTTCTTTCGTCGACTTCACTAAGCTTGTTGTTATTATAGTGGCACTTATTCACTAAAGACTTATTTTTAGTTTTAATACAGTACTTTTACTACTACAACATATGTCCTTGTACACAACATAAACTTAAGTAAAAAGTTTTGAATTTCTTGCGTTAAACACTTAAGATATTATTTTTTTTTATTTTTTACTCCGTAGTACGTCCGTCCGTTGACGTCCGTTCGATGAACGTCGATTGTCACGATTCAAATATATATAATAGAAAGTAGTTGCAGGACATTTTTGTAAATAAACAATTTATTTTAAAATATTTCTCGAAAAGATTTTCCTGCGCTTTCAATCCTAATCTTTAGGGTTAACATAATTCAAACAGGTGAACTGTATAAATCTGGATCTACAAATTGATAAAGCACCCCAATTGGCTCGACCTGAGATCTAAATATTTGTATTCGATTAGTTTTCAGTCTCCCAACTTCAATGGATATGTTATAAACCAGCGACATTTTTACGAAACCTAACCACTCATATTCCTTAACTCTCCTTCTACGCCATCCCATCATCATCAGCCTGTGATAGTCTACTGCTGGACATAGGCCTCCCCTACCACGCTGGTCCAGTGCAGGTTGGTGGGTGGCTATGCCATTCAACAAAGAGTATTTTTCTCTTTTGATTAAAGTGATGAGAGAAGCAGGACTTTCATATGATGGTAGGTTCCCTTGTCCATAAAAAAGCAGCGTAAGACGCCACAATTCCTCTTACGAGACACATGATGTTATTTATTGTTTACCCCGTAATTACTCTACTCACAGTGCCCTACAAACCAGAAGATAGCAGTTTTACACACTACCAACACTACGACAGACGATAGCTTGTAACAGTACGAGATCCGGCCGCAAAAAGTTACATGCGTCGCGTGTTTGCTAAAAACAAATATTTACGCAATTTCATGACTAGGAGAATGTATATTTACCAGGTTGCCTATCGAAATGTGGTCGCAAATATTTTAAATTAAATTATTGCAATTAAATTTTTGAAAAGCAATTCATTAAGTTGTTTTTTTAAATCAACTTCACGGCAATATACATAGAGTCTGAAAGTGACGGTTGCCGTTGCGCACTTGTCCGCACCACTTCGCAGCCATAGATAAACGGTACGATCTTGACACGTCTATACGTCCCTGCAGCGCATTTAATTATTTTTTTATCAAATTAAAGCATTTTTTTCTTTATTATGGTTTACGGTTGCTCAATTAATCTGGCCGCAAATAGGGGTTGCTGGCTGTTAAACATGGCAAATATGTATATAAGTACGACGCTTTAGGCCATTGAGCGAGCGTCGACTGTTAGTGTTCTTGTGTGATCTTAGACCCTATAAAGACCCACCATTTAGATAAGTTTTCGATACAATGTCATAACAGCAACAAAATTATTCGCTAATCCGCGTAATCAACGTATTTTCACCTGTACCCATTATATCATTGGACAAGACAATAGAATATTCTACATTTTAATGTTTAACGATTGGAGCGACGGATAGAGCGATATATTATCTGTAACGAACGAAGTAACGAAGCGCCTGTTGGCATTTATCTGTCAGTATAGTCCATGAAAATAAAGATTTTTTGTGAAGAAATATGCAGCTTAAGACGGAACATTACAGTATATATGCTATTTAGAAACGGGTATAAAATGACATAAACACAACAAATACATTGATAGGTCTTTTTTATAAAGTATGTCTTAATAAATATCCGTGTCACTTTAAACATATTTCACGCCTTTCCACGCTGATGTGCCTTCGATAACGCATTTGCATCCGCACCCAGTGGGACAGTTGTCGTGATGTGCAAACCTAAAAAATGTTAAATTGATAACAAATAAAGAATTTTAAGGGATCAATAAAAATAATTTAATCAAAAATAAATCAAAGTTGCATTTAAAATTATAAAATACGCTGATTTGATTCATCAATTTTTTTTTAGCATTTAAAGAAAGATATCAACGAGGTAAAATGATCTAATAGTATAGAATCTCGCTCGGTTCAGTCAAATTAGTATTAGTGGAAATATAATCAGGCCATTTAAGCTACAGACTAATTTACCTATTGGTTCGGATGGCTTTTTTAAAAGTGACAGTCTTCACGAGAAGAAATGGCGCCAAAAGCGAATGCGTTCTTGTTATCATGTAGGGGCTGACGTTTTAGCGCCAAATATGTTCGCCATTAGACTTTGTTTCGTACGAAGGCCTCACCACTTGAGAAAATGGTGCGCGTGCCCCGCGTGGCCGCAGAGCGCGCACGCGACGGCCATGCCGCGCACGCCGAGCGCGCACACGGCGCAGCGCAGCGCCGGCCGCCGACACGCCGCGCACGCGCCCCCGCGGCACACGCGCGCGCACCACGCGCACTCCCACACCGCGGACGGCCCGGAGGGGGACTCGGCGGGCTCGTTGCGGCCGCGGACCAGTTTCATCACCTGTAGATTGGTAATATAATATTTACATATTGGTCATTCCGAGTACGACGACCGCGTTACGTTAGTGGTCAGACATCTGCGCTGGGAATATTAAAATATAATTCACAATTGTAAACGCAGTACTCTTTCTATCGTCGATGGGACAAAAAAAAGATTAATTAAAAGAAGCGGCTAAAATTCTGCGGTAACTTAATATTTTTCTTCAAATAGGTAAATTACAGAATTATAATTGAATACAATCATCCTTAAAATAGAGCAAGTAGTTGTAAGTTGTCAATATATGCTTGAAAATTCCTTTTAAATACAACAAAATATTTGGCTTTGGATTATGGAAAGCTACCTCGGTTCTTTTATACAACAATTGGCACCGATGCAAGATGTCCGCGTACACGCGTTTGAAACAGTTGTACAGGTGAACGGTGGCCTCGTCCACTACGCAGGCGGACGCGGGCTCCGACTTCGATAGAGTCGAGTCGGTGTGGAAGTTCTCCGCTTCTGAGCAGGAGTTGCTGCGAAGGATTATTGGCAGGGTCCATCCGTCTGCGCTTATTTCGCTGTACTGGTTAACCGTGCTATACGGCGACGTTCCGTTACCCTATTAATAAAAAAATAACGATAAATACACAAACAATTTAACCTACACACTTCAATATTTGATCAAAAAATTCTGATGCCAAAGACTCGTGGTGTCATATTTAATGCGTTATTTATGCTCAACAACATCACAGTCGATGTCTAAACGATGTTAAACCTATGAGTGCTCTATGAATTTGCTCACATCAATTTCATATCTTTTAGGCTCGGGTCAGATACTAATCGTTCAATAGAGTAAAAATGAATATAATGATGATAGATTGATAGTGATTCAAACGCCTAGACAAAAGTAACTTGCGACAAAGTTTATTTGTGCTCCGCTTTCACCTTTCAGTCAACAATCGATAATCGATCAACAAGACCTACGCGCGTATTGACGTCATTCTGTTACTATGGTTAAGGTTATTTACAAAGTTTATATATCACGTCGTTTAAGCGTAAAAAGTATATATGACCGTCTCTTATCACTTAGTAACTTAGCAAAAAGAGATAGTGTTTCCAAGAAGTGTTTACGTAAGTGTGCGAAAAAGGAAAGTAAATCGCTAGTCATCACGACTTGAACTCGAGACATTGGGCCGTTATCGAATGTCGTTAGGTCGTACGGTATTAAAAAAAAACTTAAAAACTTGCAACACCTTTATTATGTATACGGCTCTCGAATATTCTTGAGTTTTTTTTTTTATATTTAGGGTTAAGTTTCGGTTACGTGTTATCGACGTGTATGTTCTGCTGTTATGTAATATTTGTATTCAACTATTCATTGTAAAGAATATATTAACAAAATGATCCCACTAAATATATTTCACAGGTTATATATGAATACATGTCTCTTAATAAAGAGTGATCGGAGAGTTTCTATTAACTTTATAGCCGTAAAGCAGTAGTATGATATTATTGCTGTTCTCTAGTGTAGTAATTACTGCGTGACATCCTATGACTTGTGGCGTTTTACGGGAGAGGGACGGGGGTATCCCTGATTCATATCGGCTTAATTTACACAGTAAATAAATAAAGTAAGTTAAATAAATAATAGTTGTAGGTAACCAAAACATTGTTGTATCACTAGTGTAAATACTGTGTAGAAAATATGTTATTACCGATGTCACAGGGTAGGTAATGGAGGGATAAATGTAGAATTATACATTGTTTTAACATCGTGCTGGCCTCGTCGCCTTTGTAGAGAATATAAATACCTTATGTCGACAACTTGACATGTTGTAGTAACATTAGGAATTGTACAATTTATATTGATTAATCATCATCATCATCATCATCTAGTCTACTGCTAGACATAGGCCTCCCCTAATGCAAGCCACCGCTTCCATTCTTCGGCTCCAGCCCACACCGGCCACTTAGCGAATGTCACCAATCCATCTTGCCGCAGGGCGCCCCACACCGCAGAGATGAATTGCGCTCCCTTGCAATACAGGAGTGGGAGCTGCGGCTGGAGCACCCCAGCGCCGGCCGTCAAACAGTAGAAGCCATACGCCCTGTATAAAGTGGTGGTAGAAAGAGGACACGTGGTCGTGGGCGCCGTCCTTGCTTTCTGCGAGCCCGCTGCCCCTCACTTTGGCAGCGGGAAACCGTCAAGCTAGATTTTTCCAACGGCAAAAAAAAATGGGCGCCCATCCCACGTTTGCCGAGCCTTGCGAAGCTACTTTAAATTTGTGGACCAGTCAAACCGTAAGTGATTATAATTATATGTTGATTAAACTATTAATATACATACACAGCTTGACGTGCTTATAGTTGACTGCGAACTTGAATTGTTTGTATCGTTGAAGACAGCAAAGGCGCACGCTAACATCGACGCCATTTGCACATCCGACGCCTTAGCGTAATGTGATATTCTGAAATTACATAATAAATAATATAACACAGGTAATATTTTAAGAAAAAAATTACCTACTTCAAAGAGTGTATAACAATTTAGCGCACTATATGCGGATAGCAACGTGATCTTTGTACGAAAATCATAAAATCTCTGATATCTTTTAAGGTATTAATTTAATAAAAACGTCTATGACAAATTTTAAGCACACAAAAAAAGTATTTTTGAATTGTATTTACTTTTATAAGCACATAACACAAAAATTTCAAAAAAATCCACGCTTATTTCAAGTAATGTACTTGAAATCAGCGTGGAATTTTTTGCAAATTTTAATAACACGGCATATCGTTGTTTTTACATTGTTTCGCGTCAATCGCAATTTCTTGCAACGAAACGTGATAATTCAGAATGTCAAGAAATCAAGGATTGTATTTATAAAAGTTTTAATCGATGGAGTGCGGGACCGTAATCAACGGTTGTGACATTGTCAAGTTTATCGCAAAGAATAACAAATAAAAAAAACAACAATGGTGGCCCGACGTTATATTAACTAACCGCGTGATATTTAACCAATAAGGGTGAGCGCTTGAGAGCCAATTGACTTTGAGAGATAATTTGTTAAAATAAATTAACGACTCTAGGTATGGTATAGATATTTTGCGCGGGAAAGTTTAAGTATGGAACTTATGGAATAATTTTTTGTCATTGTTAATAAAAATAACAGCCTATCAAATCTACGCCATAGCCATATATCAAATGTATACAGATCATTGTTTAAATTTGTACTTAAATATTATGTGGAAAATGGTTATCTAGGTTAGGTAAAACCCGATGCTTATGCATAAAAACAATTAAAACTGCTTAACAAATTATACGTAAATTTTAATTTTAACTGACTTCCATATAATCTTTGACATTTTCTGCTAGATTGACGATTTTAAAACATATCTCTTTTGAATTTCTGTAAGTTTGTGGTATTTTTTTAAAGAAAATATATATTTTAAGATATTTACATAATAGATGCAAAAATATGAACATTATGTTAATGTTTTATGCAAGTTGCAGTTCAACCTATGCAAATTTTACACAAACTTTGCTTTTGCATAGCAACTACTCGGACTTACGTTAAAAATATTAACTGTTTTTTTTAATTCTTCCAATATTATCAATGCAAAAGTTTGTAACAATGTATTTGTTTATTACTATTTTCACGCAATAACTGCCAGGTGTATTTGAGACCTTGCTGAAAAATAAAAAATAGTCTACTTTTAATGCTAAATCTATGGAAATTGACAGATTAATTTTTGATATGACTGCTTTACAAGGCCGACCCTTTAACATTGTAGAAGGCATATGGTTTAAGCGATTTATGCAGCTCAATGTGCCGATTGATCACTTAGGGAAAGATATTTTTTAGATTTGCACCATTTGCCAAAAAATTGAGGATTTGACGAACTATTTTATTTTTTCACAGTTCGTGTTTTATTTCAAAATCAAAATTTTAGAACTGCATAACGTTTTTTTTGATCCTTAAATAAAAAAATCTCTTTCCTGTCTCCACTTCTGACCCTTCTTCCTTCGCCTCCAGTTCCGAATCCATTAAATGAAACCTAAAAATTCCTACTCTGCCTTCGGTTCCGATAAAATTACCCTCGATATAACTACATCTATGGTGTGTATGTATGTTATATGTATTTACTATTAGTGATTTGAATTTTAATTACTTGTACAATTTAATAACTTTACATTCGTCTTTATGGTGACGATCCCACACCAAAGGGTGTGGGTCCGATTCCCACTACGGTATAGAAAAATTGTGCGATAATTTAGAACTAGATAATGCGGCGTTATTCGTCCGGAAATATTGTTATTTAAAAAATATTATTAATTTAAAACTGACAGTGCTTGCACGAGGTTGCAACAAAGCGGGTGTCCCACCCAGCCCATGCTCTCCTCGCTGGAGACCAGATGGTCGGTGAGCGGGCGGAGAGGCGACGTGGTCGCAGGCGGCCAAAGGCCCACGCGTGGCTATGTCCCCTCCCCGTCCAACGGACTATCTTCGCGTTTCTTTCAAACATATTCTGACAGTGAGATCAACAAACTGTTCACAGCAGTAATCTTGAACAGATGTACGTGAGGAAAAAGAGCACCTGTACAGGGGATATAATAGGGTTCATCAATCGGATGCTTCCCTTTCATACTCTTAGAAGTCCGAATACGGAAGAATGCAGGCATTTCAGAGATTTACAGTACAAGAGAAAGGTCTATTAGAAACCACAGAGATTTTTTCTAAAGTAATATTTCGCATTTCCTCAAATTAAATACTACTAAAATATGTCACAGTACATATGAACCAGGGTAGTGAAAGAATGAACTTCCCTTGCTTTATAAACCTGAGGTCGGGGGTTCGAATCCCGCGGGAAATAACTTGTGTTATCGTTGTTTTAAAGTTGGTTAGGACTATCTGGGCTGATCACCAAATTGTCTGAAAGTAAGATGATCTATGCGTCGGATGGACATGTAAAAAGCCGGTCCACCCACCAACCCGCATTAGAACTGCGTGGTGGGATACGATTAAAAAAAAACCCGAATAGAGCAGTCGTGCATTGGGGAGTCTATGTCCAGCAGCAGACTAATGCAGGCTGATGATGATGATATAAACTTACCTACAGGGTCATCAGCGTTTATAATATACTTTTCGGCGAGTGACCGATTCAGAGGGAATAAATTGTTAGCGGCGTATAACACAACACGAGGGGATGTACAGCCTGATATGCTGCCACGACTTCGTATGTTACCTGCTCGGCGACTTTGTGCTTTCTGTTGACAAATACAATTAAAATTAACAGGAAATAATTACTATTATAGTTGTGATTAAGTTGAATAGACAGAATCACAGAGTGTGGAACTAAGAAAAGTAAATATTTGGACCATAAGATAAACAAGTATCACTCATCACACCTTGTTAGTCCACTGTTGGACATGCCTCCATATAAATACTCATTATGGCTTTGCATTGATTCCACAACTGAAACAAATCAGTAGTAGGACCGACTTATACAAGCCAAACACAGTCTGAACATGATAACCATTAATATTTAGTATATCTGTAGGATATTAAAATAGCTCATATACCCTTTCATTAGATTATGAATAGTAAAACAAAGTAATAAGACAATAACACGTAGAACCGCCACAACCTAGAAGAATGTGGATCGAGTTCGAGGGTCTTGCAGACAATTGGGGAATCCGAAGCGTTTCGTTGGAGAGGCCGTTGTGGTCGCGACGGCCGAACCTTGGCCACCAGCGAAGGTCCGGGCCAAAGACAAGACGCATTGGACTGGGCTCCGTTGACTCGTTTCGGACTACATCGTCAGCGTTCGAGCCGATTGAACACGACCAATGTATGAACGCATCACTTCTGCGCACTAAGAGGGAACGGTATCAAGAATCGGGCTATTCTCACTTTCGATTGACTAGTCGAATTTCGATGTCTCGAATTCGTCGTTAGATTGTTCATGTATTATAATATCAAATTTCAATGTATTTAGGTACATAAAAAAGAGGTAAGGTAAATAAAAGAGGTAAGGTTACAGCTTATATTTGTGAAGCTGATAACAACTTTGTGCATTGAGCAAATTTCGATCTGTACGTGCACATTTTTTTAAACGGTTAGTTGTTCCATTTATTTTAAGGTAAAATAATCCAATGATTCAAACTGATATTAAACAGTTTCAGTTTAGGTTAAAGGAAGAGATTGCAATTATATCTTGTCGTTATGAAAGAGTTTGAGTAAAAAATATATACAAGATTTAATAGTAATGGTTACCTGAACAATAGTCTTAATCGATCGAGATATTTTAAAATTTAGCTTACCTCGTCAATCGACGTCGCTAATGTTTTTAGGCAATGCAACAAACATCTATGCCCCTCTTTCTTTTTGCGATAAGCTGTTTTATTAATGGCCTGTAGGATTTTTATTGTGGTTGCGTAATCAACATTGGTCCCAGACAGCCAAGAGAATTTGGGTATGGTTTGCTCAGTAACATTCCTAGGGAAGGTAACTTGTAAATTTGCCACGTAACCATTGCGTTCCGAATGGATCTGGCACGTACGTGTCTCTATATTCATATCGGTCACTTCAATGTTTGCCATTTCACGTATAGACTCGAACTCTTCGTCTATAGATGCTACAACTTTGTGTGAGATTTTTTTCTGAAACAAAGTTTTGAAAAGTATTTATCGGATCTGGTAACATAAATGTGGTATGAACGTAAGAGTTACGTACCATTTGTATATCTTGATTTTTATCAATTAACGAGAGATCATTAACCGAGCCAACCGTTGAGGCATAGCTAACTGCTGAAATTCATTTTAATAATTTTATCTTTTGTTACCACTACATAATTTTGCACAAATATTAAAAATCAATATTTTTTTTAAAAACATTAACTAAAAAATATCTCCGAAATTAAAGTAAAGAGAAAAATACACATATTAAGCATGTAAAAGCAGTTTTTAAAAATATGCAAATAAAATAATTAAATAGATTAATTATTCTTAATATACAGAAATTAAATTTAGTAAACTCACAATCACTGTTATTTTCATCATCACCATCAGCATCATCTGGTAGATAGTGTGAGCACATTTTCAATAGAGACGGGTGCATGGTCCATATCCTCAGAGACTGATCTCTTCCCCAAGTGACCAACTGATAATTGGATGGTGAGGTATTAGGCCTCCAGACCATAGTTTGTACAGTGTCCGTGTGGCCAACTAATCTATGAGTTAAAATTCCTCCTACCCAAATACCAATCACACCAGCCTGTTCTACTCTGGGTAGCCCACCCCATCCAACACCAATTGTGAGTAAACCACTTCCAAATGGTGTATAAATAGCCCTCCATACTGGAAAATTTGTCATAATAATGTTCTCAGGTCTTCTCGCATTATTGATATCAAAGTATTTAATGCTACCATCATGGCTTGAAGTTACTAATTGGTACTCATGATGTGGACTCCAGTCTACTCCATGTATTTTACATAAATGTGCGGATATATAATGAATTGGTGAGGCTGGTTTACGGTAGTCCCAGATTTTTATATCACCATCATGTGCAGTAGCAACTACATAAGTTGCTACTTTATTCCATTGTACTTGAGAGGCTCCAGCTGGAATACATTTTTTGTTGCTTGAGATATATTATCCATAAACATATAGCTTTAATTAACACTTGCAGATATTAAAAAAATATATTAAGATATAAATTACTGCTACTATAATTTTACATGACTATTATTAAAAACTTAGTGAAACAGTAATAATCATATGCCTTACCTACAGCACATAAGGAAATGACTGGCTTTCTAGCATCTCTTAAATCCCATAAGTGTGTAAATGTATCTATAGAGCAAGTAGCAATGAGATTGTGATCTTGCCTGTGAAAATGTGTGTCACTCACTACACGGGTATGGCCCCTCAATGAACATATGCATGTCAAGTCATTGCCAGCTCTCCAATCATACACATCAACACGTTGATTACTCTATAACAGCAGATAAAATATTTTAAATGTGTACTGACAAATGTTAAAAAAACAAGATAGATTAAAAATTATCCTTACTGCTATTGCACATAGATTTTTTCCTTGGTAGGTTTGACACCATTCTGCACCAGCAGCGTCATATTTACTATGCCGTGGATATTTCTTAACAATATCTCCTCCTGACCCATCTTCTAGACTTATGTGTTTTATGGCTAACCATCTGCGGCCTGCTAATAAAACATTGTTGCCTGAATAATCTATAGACATAGCAGTGGCCTGCAACTCTCTATACTCCCATTTCATTATCTCGGAACTCCAGTGTACTGACATTTTTGGATTATAATATTATCACGTTTTGTTATGAAATTTAAAAACACTTATTCATAAGTTTAGCCATTAGCCTAAACTACTGTAAAAAACAATATAAAATTACAAAATGGTAACAAACAAACCAATGCTTTATTTACGTCATGTTGACAGTCAGCTGTTTCGGGTGAGTTTCACTTCACGCAATTGCGGTATAGAAATTTTTAAGAACACAATAAAATAGCTTCTTGCAATATATAAAATAAAGTATTATTCTAAAACCAAATGTAAATTTTAAAGTTATCATTTATGATGACCGTTTTGCACTAGATAATTTAATGCTCACAATTTAAGTTTCCGACTTGGTAATTTAGCTTAAATAAGTGTCAAACTGTCAAAGCGAAACTATGAAGGTTATGGGATTGGCGCCTTGAACCATGGCGGGAGACGTCAATCAATTGTTGTAAAAAGAAAAAAATTTAATTCTAACCAAAACCAGAGTGTGAAACAAAATGGTTTCATGTAATTTAAAATAGCTAAGTAAATATTAATGATATAAGTGCAAATTATTTAGAAATGGATCTTGTGCAGTGCTAAATTAAATTAAGGTGTTGTGGTGTTGTTGTATATAATGAACATATTTAAAATAATGGCGGATACTGTTATGACTGTACTCCCCGGACTTACCTTAACATCGGATATGTAACAATCACCTGGAAATACAAATTTTGTTTGGATACTACTATTATTGCTTATGGATTTGACTTCGACCATTTTTGACCAATCAACATCAAAGAAGTGGCTTAGGCCTTATGATCAAGAATAATAAGACAAGACATGGCTTCGGCCTTAACATCAATAACTATGAAGACATGGCTTCGGCCTTTAAATCTATAAAAAATTGCAAATATTACCAAGAACAAGACCTGGCTGTATGGACTAAAGTCCTTTGCCTTTCCCATTAGGGATAAATTAAAAACAACAACTATGAAGTTTATATTTATAGCCTAATATTTTAATATAATTACAGTTTGGATATTCTTTATATTATGAAAAGAAGGACACCAGTTTTTACTGCACATTTCATAGTCCTTGTTAATTTCTCAATAAGATTACGTAGATCTCGTTATAAACGATAATATATAATGAAAATAAACCTAATTAATTGGCGCCTAATGAAGCAATTTGGTACTGTTCCTTGCTTTGTTTTAGGTTTATTATTTATATATATTTACTGCGAGTATATTATTTACTACGTTACTCAAATTCAGGTAAATGTCGTGCAAGATTTATATTGCTATACCAAATATTATAAAGTAAATCTTTTAATGTTTTATAGTGCGGGTGGCCTGCTCTTAGTCAAACGCCTAGAGATAATTTAGAGCCAGTTAGTGTAATGATTCTCGCAGATACTCACTTATTAGGCTCTAGAAATGGACACTGGTTTGATAAGTGGCGCAGAGAATACCAAATGCACAGAGCATTTCAAACAGCGATGACTCTACATAAGCCAGAACTTGTGTTTGTTCTAGGTATCTTAAAAATTATATTTTTAATATATAAGTTATTGAGAATTAATACTTTACAACAAAACAGAAAAATTTGCATGCAGCAATCTATAACAAACTATTGAGCTTTTGTGATTAATGACCTTTTCTTAGGTGATTTGTTTGATGAAGGAAAGTGGTGTTCGCAACAGGAATTTAATGAATATGTTCAAAGATTTTTTGAGTTGTTTGAAGTCCCAGAAGGTACCAAAATGTACTCTGTTGTTGGTAATCATGATATTGGATTTCACTACAGGTAAATTATTAACCAAACAATTAATAAAATATCCTTATTATTATTGCCAATTTTATTATTATTTCTTATTTTTTTAATTCAACCTATTACTGGAGAAACTAAATGCCTTGTGTTTTTTTATATTAATACTTAAAATTCAGAATAACACACTAATTGCAATATAAAGAAAACCTTAATTAATAATGTAGTTGAAGTCTCTCTAAACAACAAGGTCTTATTGTGGTGGTAATGAAAGTGTTAATAGCTCTGCCGATTTATAAACCTTATTTTTGCGGCTTCATTCTAGGAAAAAAAAATGCAATACATATGTTCACTTTAGAATATGCTTTGGATTGTATTTGGTTTTAATCAAAGATTCCACCTTAAATGGCTCAGGAAAGCCTATACTTTACCTTATTTGCATACGAAGGCAGACAAGCAGTTGGGCTACCTGCTGGAAAATGGTCACCTATGCCAATTGACATCGGCAATACCAGGTGTATCACCTACGCGTGACTACTTTGAGACATACAATGTTCCGTCTTGTTTACTTAGTAAATACGCTAGGTACGGTTCCCTTCTAACCGGAACACAATAGTGTATTACAATACCGTTTTGCGGCAGAAATGGGCTCCGCAGTGGTACCGCGCCAGACGGCTTATGAAAGCCAACTTACATGTAGAATCTTTATTAACATAATCTATACTAACTTCATGGTGTTGTACATATGAATGTTTCTTTAGGAGATTGAAAGCTAATCAGCATAGCAATCCACTAGAAAAAGTAGTTTACTTATGATATACTGACTTGTACCTGCATATTCGTAAAATATATAAATATATAACATATTGCGACCTAAATAAGGTCTATTAACTGTCTATAATTAGACACTAAGTTTCATGGTTCTATCCTTAGCAATGAAGAATTTTCTTATAACCTTTTATCCCATTTAACCATTCGCATTTTGCGTAAACACAGCCTTTTTCGAATCTACTCTACGTATGTACTAAATTTCAACAAAATCGGATTTAGTGACTGACGTTCAAGATGCACAGACAGACAGAGTTACTTTTGCAATTATAATATTAGTATTGAAGTATGGATTTACTTGCTAGGCACGACGGTTATGAAGAATATTTCATGTCTTATTAGTCTGAAGTATGTGTGACTCATACTTTGTTGTCATGTTTTTTTAGGATTACGCCACAACTGGTGAATAGATTCGAGACCCAACTAAACGCGCCTCCTGTCCGCCTCTTGAGTCTTCGTGGCAATCATTTTGTGCTTATCAATTCCATGGCAATGGAGGGCGATGGATGTTCGTTGTGCGCTCGAGCCGTTACCGAAATCGATAAAATTTCTGGTAAGTTCTTAGTTGTTATATTAATTCCTTTATTGCATCTAAATTCGATGTATGGTGTAATCGCTCAATGTCATTAGATACTTCGCAGAGGTCTAGATTATTTTTTAAACACCAAGTTTTTCATAACTATAATATTTTTTAAGCAATTGTCTTAACTTACAGATATTTTAAAGTGTAGCAGCGGTTCCGCATTGTGCAAGAGTCAGACGAAGGTAGAATATTACAGCAGACCGATTATTATGCAGGTATTGTGCAATAATTTTGTTTTACTCTTTTTTTTTTTGTACGACCCTAATTAAATTACTATACACTGAATTGAGTTTTTCCTTAACTCCGGGCCATTCAATAGGTAATATTCAACACCAATAATTTGTGCTATGCTAATTCGATGTTTAGGTAAATTAGTTTTTTTTTGATTTGTCACTTTATAAATAATAAAAAGATTAAGTCAAATATAAATAGTACCAAATCACAAGTCAACATCTTTATTATATACGTATGAAGAAGTACAGTGCACTTTTCCGTGCCAATTTGCTGGTGTCGTATTGACCGAATTTACTTTCTGCTACAATTTCATTATTCGGTTGGGCAATTAATGTACTCCGACAATGTGTTCACTAAGGTCTCGGTCCGTGTATTGTTTAAGATTCTTAATATAGTCCAAGTCAATTAGATCGAGCTAAAAATTCTTGTTCTATATTTATATTTTGTCACCTTTTAGCACTACCCCCTGTACAGGGAGTCGGACAGTGTGTGCACTGACCCGGACGCAGCGCCTTTGCCCGACAGGCACAACTTGTTCGAGGAGCGTTGGGACTGCCTCTCTAGGGAATCCACCGAGTACTTAGTGGAGAGTCTGTACCCTAGGGCAGTGTTCGGTGCACATACACATCATAGCTGTGTAGTACGACACAGCTTTGTACCGACCAGCAACCACAAGGTCGAGTTTATTGAGTACACGGTGCCCTCGTTCTCGTGGAGGAATAGACCGGATCCGAAGTATTATTTGGTAAGGTATAAATTTAATTGTTAACTTTGCACTTAAATATATTATATACTGCTTGATATTTGAATTATCTCGGAGGGGATTTTATGTAAGACGTGTATATCTTATGTACATAATATACGACCTTCCACAAATCCTTTCTTTGGCTTATATTAAGTGTCAATCGATTTTGTGTTCAAACTTTATTCAAGATATATGTGGTTACATTACTGATTATCACATGAGATGTGCTATATATGCGTTTAACAGCCGTCGTCTGCGCATTTGCAAAGTCAATAAATGCTAAGCCTAGGTGGCCTCCGTGGCATAGTAATAGTATAGGACTCTTGAATCTGGTCAGGGGGTTAAAATTTTGCTGGGAAACATCTCTATATTATCGCTGATTTCTGGTTGTTGAGGGCTTATGGGCCGATCGCTCAATTGATTAAAAAATGATGATCCTTGCGTCGGACGGGTATGTAAAAAGTCGATAGAGAGCCAGAAGGTTCTCAATACCATCTTTGGCAGCCGTTGCAACTAATTAATTCACCGAATGCATTTTTAATTGAGTTTTGACTTGTGGAGGTCAGATGCCAGTCGCCCTGCGTAAAAACACTTATTCTGGCAAATCTACAAAGACTAGAAAAACCTTGAATCCATAGTGACGTGGGAAGGCTAAAAAGATTTAAACTACCTATATTAAGCAGGCCGTATCCAAAACAATTCTAGAATAAGACATAAATCGTCATTATTTTAGTTAACATAATTAACGAAACACATGTGCAAGTCCTTTTTCTGACGCATTTAGTTTTGTCGCAAACTTTTCTTTAAGCGTGTGATATAACAACAGCTTAATTTATTTTTTTAAATTAACCGTGTTACTGTCATATTGTTTTAAATCAAAGAATTTTCCTCGCATTAAAACTGGTCACTCAACCTTCGAAAAAATAAATATGTATACTTGCATGCTTGGTCGTTGTCTATAAAACGTCATTTTATTCCCTTACTTTGTAGTTGTTATTTTAGTACCCCGCATATTGTAGAAACGTTGTTAGAGTAAAGAACTAAATTATATTTTAATGAATAGTCAGTTTTTTCCTTGCAAAAGATAGAATAAGTTTTAAATCAGTTGCCTCACAATTCTAACTTCATTTATTTACTTGTATTTCTCATGTTATTTTTATATTTATGAAGATCTGCGTAAACTTTGCTTAACACACTTTTATTTACAAAATAAGTTAATATTTATGACTTTTACAGATGTAATATTTTAACATTCCTTTTATAGGTAGGGTTATCATTGGCCAATTTTTTTAATATATAGGTATGCGTGGGTGTTACAAAGTTACTTGTGAATATATGCTTAAGCTTAATTATATTTTCATCTAGATGTTGCCCGCGACTATGTCCATGTGTATAATATAAAAAGGCCTAAGTTACTCCCAGTTACTTCAGCTATCTTTCAGTAGAAGTTCTGCCAAAATCGTACCACCCGTGCAGACATTAACCAGAACAAACAGAAAGACATAAAAAATAATTAAGTTATATGTATCACATTTAATTGCAGTTATTTTTATGTTAAAAACAGACACTCCAATTTCATTTATTTGTATATATGAGACGTTAACGTTAACAGATCTATTGTATAACTGTTGGTGCAACTGCTAGTCGCTCTTCATAAACGCTTCTTAATCGGCCTTGGCGTATAATACTTTTTGTAACTGTATTCTTTATATATATAAGCACGGGTAAAGTATGTTAGCGTTGTCTGCAATTTTTTTCGCTTAGCAATTCGTGCAACGGCACAGTTACGAACACGAGATGTATCCGTGACTTTAATTTGTCTTTGCTAAGCAAAAACCTCGAAAACGGCCTGTTCGTTTGTTTATTCTATAGTTTTACATTTCTTTTTATATAATTTGAGTAATGTTGCTGTTTTAATTTATTGGTTTATGAACAAATAGTTTTTCAACACCAGTTACGCATGCAGTTTGCTGCAAATTCAAAATAATTGTGTCTTAAGTTCTTTTTAAAAACGATTCATAGATAAGCATTAAAAAAAAAGGTTAATTATTTTATTTACGCGAATACTACACATTTTTCAGGCATTAACGCATTTCACTCGCTTGTATTTAATTTAGATTATATTATTACTTCATAAGTTTCGTACATTTTGCGGCGGTCGTGGTTATGGGACAGACTTCGTGTGTCATATAATGTAAAAGAGATGCTACATAATATATTATAATGGTTTCATGAAATTCTTTTTGAAGTGTTTTTTTTACAATATTTATAATATTTTTTATAACTAACTTCTATTTATTAGCATAACTTATTGTTCTTTCACACACACCATCAGCCTGTAATGGTCCACTGCTGGACATAGGCCTCCCCTTATGCACGCTTTGTCCATTACGGGGTTTTGGACCGTACCCCACCACGCTGGTCCAATGCGGGTTGGTGGGTAGACCAACTTTTCAGACAATTGGATCGTCGTACGTTTCAGACAATTGGGTAATCGGCCCAAATTGCCCTAACCAAGTAGGAAACAATGAAAATTTGTTGAATCCGCAGGATTCGAACTTACGACCTAAACCGGGTTTTAAAGCACACACCCTTACTACTATGCTACAGAGGCAGTTATTCTTTATAAAATAAAAAATTTAAATTTTATTTGTGCCCAATATTGATTTAAAAGTAATAATGTGAGGAATCTATACTAGTTAATATTAGATTCCTCCTAGATTCATTGAAGGAATTGATACACATATACAATGTAACTGGCGACATATGAGCACATTTATAGTTCTCAGTAATGTATTGTCACCGTGATTATAAATCGATGATGGATACTATTAAAATAAATTTATAACAACGCTATGTACTATGTCCCGCCATTGCTATGGGTACTATACTGGAAATATTTAGAACAGTGAACTGCAACAGTTCACAGCAGGCTTGTAGATTTCTTCGGTTCTAATCCTGTGGGGTCTCAATAAATTTGCTTTGCTGGTTCTAGTTCGTTAGGACAATGCAGGCTTATCGTTCATTGAATTTGTAGTTAGATGATGCATGCGTCGAAAGGGCGTGTAAAAAGTAGGTTCTGCGCCTTGTCTCTCTCCGGTCTGGTTGGTTCGGTCCCATTGGACTAGAAAAGTGTAAAGGAACAGGGGACCGGTATTTTCACGTACATTTGTGCACTATAGTATCCCCTGCGTAGGTGGAAAAAATATATTATTAATATTACTTAAGTGAATCCTATCGAGCGGATAGAAAACATTCATAAAATTCATCATCAGTGCCATTATTTAATATTGTTTTCTTTGTTAATTGTTTATAGTGTAATGTCTTTTTTGAAGTAAGAAGAAATATGTGAAGTTAATTTTAGTAATAAATATTTTTCAGGATTCTTTTACGGTAACAAGTGATCTTACAAAATATTTGTAAGATCACTTGTTTCAAATGTATGTAAATAAACTATGATAATCATTGGAAATAACAGTGTCAACAGTCTATTAATGCAGATTGCTAAGTCCGAGCCTTGAGAGGTCAAGTACAACAGTAAATTATAAACAATAGACAACACATGAATGTATCGATTTGTAATATAATATCAATACCATATACAATATTAATGATATCAATGTTATATCTATCTACTATAAACTTGAGTACTAACGCATTTACTGGTGTTTAGTTTTATTTAATTTTGTTTTACGAATTTACTCAGGTAGGTGTATTTCTTGCAACATATATCGACGGAAGTAAACAAAAACATCGTAACTGACAAAAAATATTTTTTTTACCACAGCCGAAAAACAATTTAAAAAAGTTGATTTTTGACCATCTTTTATGTAAACTAAAAGATATTTTATTTGTTATATTGTTTTATTAATAAAATTAAATAAAATCAAAGTTTTAATCAAAATATAAATTTTTTGAATTGTTTTTCGGCTCGCTTTATGTTTTCTTCCGTCTATATATTTAATTGGTTTCTCTAAAATGAAGTCCTAAATTATGCCTAAGCTATAATGTTTTATTCGTTTTTCTATATGTTTATTCGTTTAGTTGTATGTTAAATGTAAGGCGGTTCATAATCGTTCTATTTATTTTATCAGAATATAAAGCATTACGTTTTTTTACATAAACGACGAGACTGTTGTTTGCAAACACTACTGTCACATAGTTTTATAAATATATTTATTCAATATCGAAGAATAAAATAAATATACTTCTTATCTGTTGGTCAACAAATGATATTACCATTTCTTGGTAAAACCACCAATCAAAAAAAAATCGGACGGTGTATTCCACAATTTAGTAATTTTTCTGCTTCGTAACAAACGATTGTAACATGTCTTTAATCTAATTGTAAATAATTGTTACCAGATTAAAATATAATTGATATCATTATAATCATCATAATTTTGTTGTTATAAACTTTAACACAAAAACGTTTCTTGACCACCTTTTTTTTTATTTAACGTAACTTAAAGTTATTACATTTTTATTAAGTATTTAAATAAAAAAAAATATTCTTAATTGTTGTCAATTATTTCTAAAATAGCAAATTAAGCGTTGCCTTAGTTTATTAGGTATAATTTCATGTATTCCTACGTCACATCTACTTAATATATATAATTCACGTGTGACGTTGTTTGTCCACGACGGACTCATAAATTACTTATCTAATTATAGTAATATTTGAAACTTTATTTAGTCGCAACTCTTTTGTGTAGACTTTCTCTTCATATAAACAGATAGAATTTTTTGATCAATCGTATTCAGTCAGGTTCGAATCCCCGGGAAACGACTTTGTATTATCGTTATTTTCTGGTGTTTAGGACAATTTGGGCCGATCACCCAATTGTCTGAAAAGTAAGATGGTCCATTCGTCGGGTAGGCATGTAAAAAGTCGGTCCACAAACCAACCCGCATTGGTCTATCGTGGTGGGATAAGGTCCAAAAGGCCCCTAATGGGGAAGGGATTAGGGGAGGCCTATTTCCAGCAACAGGCTGATGATTCAGTCAGTCCACTTCAATTCCCAATCGAAATGATTTTTATACCAGCGTTATGTTTTTTATTGTACTCAGGAGTTAATCATCGAGGTCAATGTTTTTTTACAAATAACATTATCTAATAAAACATGGTGGTCGTTATAACCGATATTCCCTTTCCGTTTCTCTTAAGGCCTTAAATTGTTCATTACAATGTAAAATAACACAATCTTAGCCACAACAACGCGTGGTCGGCTAGTCCTTATATATTTATTCATTCTATGTGCATAAAAAGTGTCATATGTTGACATTTTGATTAATTGATTACTTTATAACATATTAGAGATTTAAAGTGCGATAGCAATAATCACGGGGCTGTTTCGAGCAAAGAGCACGAGCGCAAAATAGTTATGAACTAGCCGAAGATCGGAAGCGGTGCCGTGCATGTCCTATGCCCAGCAGTGGACTATCACAGGCTGATAATGGTGATCAGTTATAAACTGTTTGAAGACAGACATATTTCTTTCTTATAATTTTAAACGTTTAAATTATTTGTTAATACAGACTAACTGTATTATATATTTCTCTCGTCGCAAGCGGAACCAGAACCTGTTTACTTAACCGTTTTATATTTTTCTTACTAAACTTTTTAAATGCATATTATCATTTTATTAAGGTTACTTTCTTATATGCCTTAACTATCTGCAAAAAAGGTTGGCAATTAAAACGGCGAATTTGGTAATCGATTGCAAACCCGATTACCAAGGGCACAAACTTGTTTCAAAAGCATGCACATTTTTGAGTGATAAGTAAATTTTATTGTCGCATATACAGGGTGTCTTATAACTAACGTGTATACTTAAAGGACCATCAGGCCTTCGGTTAACAGCTAATTTGTGAATGCTTTAACCAACTTTATCCTTTAAAGTGTCATAAGTCAAAATACGAGATTTTTATACAAATCCTGAAATCCTAGAAAAGCTCCTTCAGTTTCTCTATTTCTGCAACCGCATAACTAATGTATGGAATAAATGGTTAAATTCTAATTTATTGTATTAAATCATTAAAAGTTGTATTGATGATAACGTAAAAAAGTTTTTGAATGGTTGTTGTGCAAGATATTTTTTTTAATTTAATGCCATGTTTTTAATTCTTTTTATGTTTGTGTCTATATTATAAGAACACTATAATACTAATCTTGAATTAATGTCACCAATAAATATAACTGTGTTTATTAATGACCCAAAAATAGATAAGTTCATAAAAACATACTGCAAAAATTTCATATTTTGTTTAACGGACAGCCTGTATAGTGAGTGTTATAAGCGATGTGAAAACACAAATGACCAGTTTATAAACACGATTTCTCTCGACTTGATTTCGCGGTCAATGAAAAGTTCGATCTTTCGTATGTTGAATGTTGTTTTGTTTTATTAATTAGTTATGTTGTCGACGAAAAACCTTCCACCAAAATTTTATTATTTTTTTGTTTATTTTGTTGAAGCCATCATTTTATTTTATTAAGTTGCATCAGGCCTATGTCCAGCAGCGGACTAACGCAGGCTGATGATGATGATGTTGCATTGTCTTGATACAGCTACTATGACAGTTCTACTATTAGTTATAAGTTGTTTTCTGCGACGTTGTTAGCGTCCGATAAATATTTTATTCCTCTCTCTTATTAGTCGTTGTGTCTAGTAATATAAATCTTTCTACGCTAAAATGGCCCTTTAACACTAAGATACTCTTAATTTTTAACGAGTGATCGTAAAGTTTAACTAAATAAACAAAATTCATCCAAATAACGTAAACAGGCCTCGAATAAGGAAAGCGTCTTTTATATCTGTTTCTTAAGGAATAGTAATTGATAATAGGCGGGAAATGATCTAGCCATCTATGAATGGTCACCAACTAGATATCACATAAAGAGCAACGTATGAATTGTGGTTTATGCTAGAAGTACATTTCATTAAAAAATATGTTTACTATTTTGTTTTACTTGTACTTAAATCCCGTCGTCTGTACCAAATGCAACAGTCAGATAAATATCTGCAATTTTAAGCTTCGATTTACTGCTTGCAATGCGGTAGAGTTAAACATCTAAATATGGGCCATTCCGCTATAGACGATTTTCGACATGTTTTTTTCAATTACATTATTAGTTGATTTTATTAATATTTATGAAAAGAAGATAGTATAAATTTATTAACCGTATATTTTTATGTGATTTTATCTAACACCTCCTTTTTTGTCGCGTTTGACAAAATTGTCATCCGAAGTATTGGTGTAAGTTGTAAAATCAAGACTTATGGAAGACATGTTTTAAACGGTTCGAGGCTAGTTTTACCGTTTAAACGTGAACTAACATTATTCATTTATCTTTTCGTACCAAAAAATTTAAGTATATGTTGTTATTTATTGAAGATTATCGCCTACCTAGAATACAGTGCTAACTTGTTGCACCCGCGATGAAAAAGATATAAAAGTTTACTTTTTTCCCTAAAATGAAGAGCTAACGTTCTGAAACTTTGCAAAAGTAATAAGAAATAAAAACCAAACTTTATGTTTTTGTTTTTAAGACCGTAATGGTTGTTAGGTTAAAATAATCGATTAACTATTTGATTAATCGCGGGTGCAACTGTTTTTTACGTCGACCTTTTTGTGTGATTCCTTATACAATTCGTTGTTTTGATATACCTTGACTAATTATATATGTAAACTCTCCCCAAGATCTTTAAATTTGTATAAAAAAAAGGGTTCAAGAAGAGATAGCCATCCTAGATAATCAATGAGGAAGGACTAGGATATACCAGGTATTGAATCCAAGCCTTTCTTTTAGTTTGGAGACGTTCATAACATGGCTGTTATGGCTGGCATATACTGTGGCCCGCACATCACTGTCTTAAATAAAATGCATAATAGTTGTGTAGGCAGTAAGTCTTTAAAATCCACCGCTAGTACATATAGTGATTGGGACGATTTGGAACCTCTTACAAATTATAAAACATTATTCCGGGTCCTGATCCCTCAGTTTCTGATCAAACCTTTATTGCCTCGTAAAAAGAGGTTACGCGTTTTTAAAGTGTTCAGTTCAATGATACACATAAGGAATGTATAAATGACAAAACACCATCAACGTCTCTTCAAGCTTAATAATTATCACCAGAAGCATGTCTTAAAACTGCAAATGACCATGCTTCTCCCTTACCGAAAAATATTTGCGCTGGTGTGTATGTCCTCGTACAATTGCTCAGCAGAACCGGCAAAAGAAATATTTAATATCGTTATGAAGGATTGTATCAAAGTGATAAGTCAGAGTTAAAGTTATGACGACGGTTGATGGCAAACGATTCATTCGAATTCTTCAATGACATAGCAGAAGTGTAATTTGAAGACATAATTGCGATATTTGAAGCGGGAAAGAAAAAAACTGATGGAAATAATATATTTTTAGAATTTTCTTCAGATGATTGCGTGTTTTAAAAGAAATAAAGACTTAAGCAAAAGAAATAATTAATATAATTACCTATAAAAGTGTAATTGTACCTAATAAGTATTATTTAATCCCAAATTTAGTTCCTATCTAATTAAAAATCAGGTTTATGTTCACTTAAATTAGACGGGTTGCACCCGCCATAATTCGGAGTTGCACCCGCGATTGATTAAAAGATTAATAAATCACTGGTTATTTTTAATTTTATTTAAGTTTTTATTCTATGTTCTTTGTTACTTTATTGTGTTTAAAAATATTAAGCCACAACGTATTAAACGTATCAAAATTAACAGAATTATGTGTATGATGTTTGTAATCTGGAAAGGTTGGGCCAAATCTGTTGCACCCGCGAAGGTACTTTGAACGTTTCTCCTGGCTTTTTATATACTATTTAAAATTTTGTTAGTTCATATAAAGAGAACATATTAAAATGTAGTCTTTCAAAGACAAATCTCATTAAAAATGTTTATTATTTAATAATGATAAACTAAAACAGACGTCTAAACGTTGCACCCGCGATAATGGAATGGCCCATATATAAAATCCATTGCTGTTTGTTTGTATCGCTAAAACTCGAAAACGACTGAACCGATTTGGCTTATTTTGGTCTTGAATTATTTGAGGATGTCCAGGGGAGGTGTAAAACGTAAACAAATATAAAAATTGTCGGAATTGAAAAAAAAACAGTTATATTCTTACACCTACATACTTTTCCTCAAAAGGTAAAAAATAAACTTAATTCCGCTTAAATACAGTTAGTACATTTACTACAGTTGTTAACTAACTAATGATTTTTTTTTAAATGTAGATTGATAAATCACATACGAAAGTATAGATTTGTTATTACCGATTGAGGTAGTACGAAGTATTCCGGGACAACTAGTCGTCAATATATCTTAAACGACAGTAAACAATGGTCTTGGCGATTGGAACCGGTCTATATATCATTTGAGGCTTGAATCGTCTTAAATTTGAGTAAAACTGGTGATTTTCCCCATGCCACATTAAAAAAAATTAAATAAATAACTAGAAGCAACAGAAATATGAAGATGTTTGTATAAGATATAAGGACTGCTAATACAAAAATTGTATTAATGTTTTTAGTATAATTGTTCTCAAATATATAATCATAATTTTCTTCTGGCTTCATTAACTTAAAATATTAAGCAGGCCGTTACCACTGTATCGTTTAAATATAAATACACACATCTTTATTTTTAATAAGGTTGATTAGCTTCGAATAGAAGTTTCTTGGCAAAGCTTTTCGCACACTAACAATAGCATTGTAACTCTCATATTGTCCATATTGGGGTTACAATGTATTCAGTTCAGTTCTTTGGCTTGATGGCGTTTCCTGTAGATTTCGCCAACGTCATACAATGTATTATCGAACCCAAAATGACAACTGACAGTTGGATATGTCACTCTGACAGTTGGATGTTTTCTCTTTGACAGTTGACAGTGAGCCCCGACGAAGTGAAAGTGACGAGGTGCGGTATGCCGCGCGAGCGTACAATGCAGGTCACCGCGATAGCGATGTTGCTAGCCCTCATTGTCTACTTGAAGTGTTGCACCCCACGCCCCGCCGCCCGCGACTACAAGCTGTGAGTGATCTGTGCTTTGTTTGTTTTGCTAAACGTCAAAGTGGCGACTATTCATGATAGTGACGTCATCTTCACGCTAGCAGTAGCACGCAAGTAGACTACCTTGCGGCAGAATGAGGTCCTCAAGCCGATTATTCGTAATTAGGTGAGCCTCTCACCTTCAATATGTTTTGATGTGGTATAAACGATTTTTGATCAATTACTCTCCATCATATACCATCGATGGACAGCTCAAAAAGGTTATGGCCGCAGATGCATGATCTCTGACTTGTAGATCGTCCCTAGCCACTCGTTAGCTTAGTGACAATCTATCAACAAGACCGCTAAATGTGCACGTTGCTATGATCTACGCTTAAGTTGTTTACAAAATATTGTCCATATCTTAATTTTCTTAGTTAATAACATCCAGTAAAGTTCAATTAAGATTATTGCCATAGAAAAAATGATTTACTATGTTATTATAGAATTGATAAAGTACTTAGTCACGTTTCATTGTTGGTTTACCACAATAACAAATACATTAGTCGAATTAAACGCTTTACAAATAACCGTACAACTTTCAGTCAATATTTTACTACACATACTATACTTACTTTAATTTGTGATTGTCCTATTCTAAGCGCATTAAATATTATGTCTTAGTTGTATTTGATTCAACGAAAGCAATTTGTTAATAATAGGTATATTTTAAGAATAAAATTTATGTAACGATCTGTACAAAAATGCAAACGAACTTGTTGAATCTATCAGATATACAAATATTTTTTATGTTAAAGCAGGATAAGTTTAAGGAGAAAGCGAACGTAAAAACGATTATATTTCTTTCAAGTCTTAGTTCAAAGGGTCTCCTATATAGTGACCTTGGCTTGAGGCTTAAGCCATTCTCAAGCACTCCGTCGATAGTCCTGAAGATTCCTTCACTTGATTAGATGCTTATATTAATTACTAGCTGTCGTCCGTGACTTCGTACGCATGTTTATATGTAAAAATAAATCTTTTAGTTTTTTTTCAATTAGTCACAAATTACTCCCAGTCAAATCAACTATTTATTAAAGTAGGTATGTCCCATCGATATAAAAATATAGCTTTCTTGTAGCGAAAGAATATTTTAGAACATCAAAATATCTTTTCACTTTATAATATTAGTATAGATGAAATAAAACTGTTTAGCATATAGTTTGTGGATATGATTATAATATATCGTTTTAGTTATGCTATCAGTTGTATTAATGTTATGAATTTCGTAATTTTATTAACAATTATGTTATGATCACTATTTTATCCTGATGCTATATAATAACTGCCTACGTAGCCTAGTGGTATGGGCGTGTGCTTTAGAAACCGGAGGTCGTGGGTTCGAATCCTGCGGGGAAGCAAGAAATTTTCATTGTTGTTTCCTAGTTGGTTAGGGCAATTTGGGCCGATCACCCAATTGTCTGAAAAGTAAGATGATCCATGCGTCGGATGGGCATACAAAAGTCGTCCACCACCAACCCGCATTGGACCAGCGTGGTGGGATACGGTCAAAACCCCCTAATGGATAGGGGTGTATTAGGGGAGGCCTATGTCCAGCAGTGGACTAACAAAGGCTGATGATGTGTGATGTGATGATGTGATATATAATGTAAATTTGAATATATGTTCGCTACTATTATATATAATAATCAAAATTATAAATTATTGTAGTGAATATATTTTAATTTATTTGCGTCTTGTGCAAAAGTATAAATCAATCGTATAGAAATGGTAATACTTTTTATATTATCACGAATTTTTGTCTAATATGAAAAGGATATTGCATTATATGAATGGTTAGCGTTCTTAAAGTATATTATTGGTACTGTTGAACGTGCTAATTAGATAGTTATATGTTTTTTCTACTTTATTTTTAATAATGCTGTCGAAGTATTAAAAAATCTCAGCTTGAATACTTATATCGAATAAAAAAAAAAAAAAAACTTTACTGTACAAAGAGATATCCAATAATCTACAGATCGCTAATAACGAAGTCAGTGTCAGACAGTCGACCTACATCTTTATTAAAAGTTAGGAAACTGCTGCTTTAACCAGTTATAATTGGTGTGATCGATTGAAGGAAACACGTAATAAGTGATAACGCGGTAGCAGCGAGGACTTGATAATAAATTATATTGAATACGTAACATTTACAATGTCACTCTTTTGTAGGGCAGTTGCATATAGTTAAGAGTTAGGCGCGTAGTTCAATCATCTACAGTTTAACTTGATTGTACTTTGAATGTATGAAAACATAGTAACCTATGGCAACGAAGTAGCCACATACATTTAGCGTTCCTAATGATTTTCAGCAAGATGAAAAACTTGATCGATCACTGAATGACTTCACTAATAACAGCACTATTTGATGAACAGATGTAGTGAGAAATTATTTTCATTCAGTAAAAATCAGAATACGATGACACCCGAACTGTCAATGAATGATCGAATTAAATGAGTGTCATTTTCATATCCATTAATATGAAAATTTATTGTTTAGTATCGAATGTCAAAATCAATAATGTCATTGTATAATATAATGATACATCAGTTATATGTATATTATACGTATAGGTGCTAAAGCTATTTAAAGGAGCATGATAGATAGAAACTTTTCCGAAAGATTACTTTAAAAAGTCTTTTCTCGTTATATCTAAACGTGAGACACCTCTATGTAGCTTAGAGCTTCTTTGTATATCTCTCTTTTGAGTCTTATTTGACTGAACTTTAACTGAAGTTTAAAAAGAATAACCTTCTGATAGTACTTTAAAATATTAACCAACACTTTTGTTTTGAAACATGAATTAATCTCATTTTGTCTTATACGACTGTTTTTGTTGACATATCACCTATACACTTTTAATGCTTTGACGTTGTTCGCAAATACTTGTAGAATTTGTTTCGAAATATATTAAACAACATTTTAATGCAAGCTTCCTGTTATACACTTTTAAAGTACCAAAAGTTGCCTACGTCATTCAGTATAATTACATACAAATTTTTTCGTTACAATACGCATCAATGAATGCGTTTTAAATTCACTTTTGATAAACATGTCTGACCTTTGTGTAGATAACAGATATGTCTAATTGATGGATTCATTATTTACAAAATTACAGTACCGAAATGTACAAATTATTTCATAAAGAAGATATTTCTTTACGCATTATGTATATTGTAGAGGTAGAGAAACTTTTCATAAAAGCTTTTCATACGTAAATACTATTTACACGATTTTGTTTGAAAATTTCTGTATTCACCGACCCTTAAGAAAGTTTTGGAAAACCAAATATGTTTTGGCTGTTGTGTTTATTTACGGATAATTTTCGTTATAACCATTAAGTTTTAGTGCGATCATTATTATTGGCAAGTGATGATGTTGATGTTAGAGCAAAGTAAAATCCTCCTTATTAATTACAATAAACTTTTTATGCATTACTGTCAAATTTTTCGCGCCAAGACAGCCTGATGATCTCAAAAATTTGTCAATTTCCTGAAGGTCATGCATACTTGTTATATTAATATTATCGATCTAAAACTGTGGAAAAATTCTAATCATTTCTATATATTTTTTCAGGAGCGGCAAAAAGGTATGAGAGAACGATTTTACCAATTTATAGTCATTGATTTGCGTACCTGAGAGACTTTACTCGTTTTATTATATAAGTAAACTTAAGTTATTTGTCAGTCAACTTAAATACAATACAAACAACAATGTTAATGTCTATGCATTTTGTATAATTTTTTTCATGACAACGAAGACGTTTATAGATATAGTAAGAAAAGATTTTCCTTCGTATTTTTTCAAAAAAAATTGTATTTATCGTGCTCTTTTAAACAGCTTCAGTATCTTTACATCTCTATATTAAACAATGCCATTGGACACTAAACAATAAAGTTTCATATTAATGGATATAAAAATGTCACTTATTTAATATAATTTTTCAGTGGCAGTACGGATGACATCGTATTCGGTTAAGATCCGAGTTTTTCCGAAGGAAAATATTTTCTTACTATATCAATACTTTATATGAAAGCTTTACATATAACTGATGTATCATTTTTATTTGTCATTTACTGTGCGATTAAACTCTCTAGTCAGTAGTAATTAATAGTATTGTGTAGTAGTGTGTTGTATTCTTGTCTCCTTTTTTAAATTCATTTAAAGTTTTTTTAATTATGTATGATAATGAATTCCTTTTCATATCTTATAAGGCTTAACGTATTATAAGGAATTCCATCAGCGGTAACTAGTTTATATGTCAATGTTGACTTTCTTAATTTTAAGCAAGTGTTTTGAAGAGCATAAGTAAAATAAACTTTCTCTCTAAAAACCTCTTTCTTGCTCAGTATAAGTACCAAAAAGAAAAAAAATATCAAAAAAATACTTGTAAAGGTGTTGCACTTACATTTGTAAACATTGAAATACGCAGTATAAGAACTTAAGCAATCATTTCTCAATTGATGTTTCTTATTAAATATTATGTTTATTTTTTATGGTAACTTTTAAGTAAAAGTTGAATTGGACAAAAACGAATCAGCCTCAACTCTAGATTTCACTTTTATGTTACCGTTATCGCCTAATTAACATCATTGCCCTTTCTCAGCGTTCTTTCTTACACTTTAATTTATTTCTTATTATGGATAAGTAGATCATTCTGGTTTTAATTTACATATTGTATGGATTTCGTGTATTACACTGAATAAAAACAATTCGTTAACAATAATTGTAGTTTCATTTCGTTGAAATTTCGTAAACTGTAGCCCTCAACAAAATTGGTGTTATTGGCGTTGAATTATGTCCATAAAATAATACTCGATCGTGTAAGAATTATTCATAAGAATTGTTCAAGTGAAATAATAATACGGTCATAAAATAATAAAGCATTTATTAAATACATAAAAGGCTTAAAAACTAAACATCAGTTTAATACTGAAATAATAGACATTAGGAATATATCGAAATAAAAATGGAATACATAATAATAAATGCAGGAACTTCTCCGCTAAAAACAACGGATTAATACTTTCAAGTATTTCACTTACGGAATAAATCTTAATTCTTCACATAACTGAAGAGAAACTGGTAAATATAAGTCTTAGAGTACAGTTATACGATATTCTATTATTTTAATAGGTACGGTAAGTCATTGCCTCTCTCCACGGAGCAAAGCAATCCTAGTTATTAAGTTCTTATCATTAATATAAATAAAATATTAAAGTGTCCGTCTTATTCGGGTATATCACTGAGTCTCATGCCGCCGGGTCGTCGGTACATTCGCTCGTGCATCGGAAGTTCTCCGACCAAGAACCTTTCGAGGGCCTTTGCAGCCATTTTGGAGTGACCGGAGCTCCTAAAAGCGGTGCTGGCGTCGCCCCCAGCGTATTCCAGCATTATATCCGCCCCACCGGGGTGCTAGAACAAAGATAACAATACGTTAGTGCTATAGTTAAGAAGGATAGTAATAATTATTTCTTGTTTGTACGCGATTACTGGACGTATTAAATCTACTCACGCGGGCTTATCGAGTTTATTGCATTAATCTTTTATATTATTTAAAGAGAATAAGTATAAATTGATGAACTGAGTTTTTGTTCGGTAGAAAATGCTTAAACTTGAAATAAAACTTGAAATTAATTTGAAATAGTTTAATGTACGAAACATTAAACTATTTTCAAGTTTAAGCATTTTCTAGATAGCATACGTTTGTTGCTATCTAGAACATGCATGGCAGCTTAAATTTAAGGTCACAAGATGTCAAGGTCGTGTGTTCAAATTACTTAATACAATTTGGACGTTTTTATTGTCCTATTTTTTATCAAATAAGTTTTGAAGTAGATTCTTATATCTCACCTCATCAAGAAACGTGGATATATCGTAAACGCGGTCGTAAATAACGACCCAGCAGTCACGTGGTGTGTCATGTTGGGAGACTTCAGCTAAGGTCAGTATGCGATCTTTCGCTTCCGGTGTTCCGGGTTCAATGCGGACTTGCCATTGATTCTTGCTCTCTATACTCCAGGGGTTCACGAATCGCAGGGCGGCCATCGTTATCGCGACCAAGTCCAGGTCCGTGGAGTTCTGACGCGACAGGGGCGCCGGAGCCAGGGTCATATCGTGGGCCGTTTGAACGGTAGCCATTGTATCGAAGTTATAATTTAATCTGCTAACTCTTATTCAACTTCACTCTCGGATATCTTCTTCCGAAACGCTTCGGTTGAGTTCTGCGATCGAACTGTCACAGTTGAACGCTCTTGTAAATCTTCTGCTTCGTGCTAGTTTTCTGGAAAGATAAATATTTTGTTAGATTTACCGTTATTTTTCTATTAAGTCATGTTTAACCCGCCAGCGCGCAGTGTTATTAGGGAAGCAGGGTAGTAGCAGCGACTTGTTTTGCCACTCTATTAAGCTTGTTAGATCGGCGGTCGATTGTTACAAACGAATTTCGAAGCGTGTCAATCATTACCGGTTTATCAGCAGTAGGCACAAGTGGAACTTTGACTTAAACTTGCAAATTATTACAATCGCCAGTTCGTTATCGGCTGTTGACGTAAACGAAACATCAAAAAAGATAATTTGATGACACCGTCTGACCTCGTATTTGTTCGGTTGCTGTGTCACTTCAATCGCTAGCAGAGTTTATATCAAAATTTGTAGCGGACAATAATTTTTACCAATTCAAACTATTGGACTTGGATCTGTATCAAGCTAAGGCCGGCGTTTATAAACAGCTATAGTTTATATAACGTACATAATATGAGGTCATTAATCAATAAGATCTAACCAAAACAAATAATATTTACCCCTTAAACGGTGCACTCGATCGGGTATCGTGTTATCTCTGCTGATGCTCGAAACGCGGGGAATGACTGTCACAACAATTGTCACTGCGCCACCACTGTTCGTAATTGAGAAAGGTACAAGATTTAACAGAATGATGCATGAGATAGTAGAACATTGCCACGACACTAATATTGACTTGACATCTATGACTTGTGATTTGTGAATGAGCCGGACGGTGCCGTAGCGTGGCTTATATAGGTGGTTGGGCACGCGCCGCGATCTGATGTAACAATTCGCTTATCTTGCCCGGCCGGTCGTCTAGCGCCGCGCGGCGTTAGGCCTAAGGAAAATGTACAGGTTTTGCGTCACCGCTGTTTTTACCGAAGCGTGTTGTTTTTTTTTTATTTTCCCTCGAATTGTTTTTACGTGACGACAGTGCCCGCGCACGTTTTTTAATTATAATTCGGTAATGTTCACGTGGTAATGGCGTCTGAGAAAAAAATAACATAATTAATGGATTTTGTTATAAATATATAATCGTTGGCACTTTTAAGCTCTCTACGTCAGACGCAGTGGGTTCGCACCTTCTAATTTTATTTATAGGTGTATATTTATACGATTGTCGCAAGGACGTCATATAAAATTGTAAAGTTATTAAACTAATTTTTAATTAGGGTGATTGTTTCTTTATCATTAAGGAAAATAAAAGTTTCCGAAGTAGTTACTAAAATAATGTTATTTACAACAATGATGTAACAATGCTTACATTTTAAACCACATGGAAATGACATGACAATTTCACATGTCCAATCATGTGTTTATTTTTCGTTAGCTAAGAAACATGTTTTGGTAAACGTTTTAAAAATCTAATGGTAAGAATTTTAAATTATCTAAAATTATACAAAAAGCTTACAATAACTTTCAATTTCTATGCAAAACTTTAATTATACACGAAATGGATTCAAAATTCGTTAAATGTTATTAATAACCCAAACTTAATGATCGGTTTTAGAATTATTATGTCGACATGTTCGTTCTAAAACCTTTTTTTTTTGTTTGTACGTTTTCCTATATTTATTAATTGGTTTAATGACGTTAGTTGGATATTTTTTGTTTGCGCCTGAAGAATTGTAAACTGGTTTTTTGTTACTCAAAGATTAAGAACCGAGCGAAGGTTGGTGAGATTTCTTCCTAATTAAATAAATCTTGAAATTATTTTAATTCTGCATTTTGTATTATGATTCTAGTTTCTTTTTCTTACTATATTTAAAAAGTGATAGTCGACTTTTTAGAGGACTGACAAGCAGTAGGGTAAAAATTCTGCTTTGTTCCGGTTTTTAGGGACACTTTAAATATTCCAAAGCGGCAAATAATTTGTGGCGTAATGTGATTATTATCATATATTTGATTTTTTATCATCATCACCATCATCATCAGCCTGTGTCATTCCACTGGTGAAAATAGGCCTTCCCTAATGCCTGCCACTGCTTCCTAATTTCGGCAAATCTTTTATATATTGAATTTATATATCACAAATGCACATGCGTCGGATGGGCATGTAAAAAGTCGGTCCACCCACCAACCCGCATTGGACCAGCGTGGTGGGATACGGTCCAAACCCCCCAATGGAAAGGGGTGTATTAGGGGAGGCCTATATCCCACAGTGGACTATCAAAGGCTGATGATGCATGATATCATAAATTGTGTTTTTTTCATAATTATTAATAAGTTTAAAAACAAAAGCAACGAGGACTATCGTTGCGTTCATAGGCTAGGTTAATAACATATTTTTCATTAGTTTCAGTACGAGAAAAACAAACTTCGTAAGAACCGACGTAAGCACGACGAAATACGTTTGCGTATACAATGCATGAAAAACATAATGTACGGCAAATAACTTATCGTAGATCAATCGAAATGTACGCATAAGTTTAACGACATAATTGACGTCATCGTAATTTGTTGTTCTAAACAATGTTTCGTCAATGATTCAGGGCATTATGAAATTTGTATAACAGTAGTATAATAACGATTTATTCATAGCCTGTTTAACGAGTTAACCTGCCCTTTTTGTCGAATGTATATTATTTAGGCTAGACAAAAGTAACGCCACGGATGAAGTCCTCAATTAATATTATCAATCTATATATATAAAAATGATTTGCTATTCGTTAGTCTAGCTAAAACTCGAGAACGGCTGAACCAATTTGGCTAACTTTGTTCTTGAATTATTTGTGGAAGTTAAACTTCGAGGGAAGGTTTAAACGGTGAATATAGAAATTCTTGAAATTGAAAAAAAGAATTACAAGTCTCTACCTACATATATATATAATATTCATTTCAATTAAGTTAAATTAGTAAATTTACTACAGTTGTTAATTATCCATCAGATTTATTTTTATGTTGATGGATAAATAATCTTTTAGAAAAATTTAAATTTTTTTTATCGCTTGAGGTAGTACGAATTCTGCCGGGTCAACTAGAAATTTCATAAAAGAGTGTTTTTTTTCTTTTGTATTGCCTACGCAGGCAGCCGAGCAGTCGGCTCACCTGATGAAAAGTGGTCACCGACATTGGCAATACTAGTGGTGTCACCAACGCGCTGCCTACCGTGAGACATGTGTTAAGTCTCGTTTACCCAGTAAATACACCGGCTACGGTGCCCTTCAAACCGGAACATAGCAGTGTTTTCACACTACTGCTTTGGGGCAGAAGTAGGCATCGGGGTGGTACCTATCCAGACGGTCTCCTGTAAAAAAGGGACCCACCGCCGGCATGGTAGTTTGTTTCTTACTAAACAAGCGAAAAGACAATTCATTGCAAAACATGCATTTGCTTACATGAACATTAAGCTGTTAAAAGAAAACGATTAAAGCACTTAAACAAAAGAATTACTTACTAATGCAAAATTTCTATAGATACTTTTAAAATATATGATTGCAAGCATAGATATAAGCGATGCAACAGGTAACAACTGTTTTTAACAGTAATTAGAGACGCACAGAGCTCTTCGAACCGGAACATAGTAGTGTTTTACATCATTGCTTTGCGACGAAAATAAGCTTCCCTTGTTATTACAAATAGAAAGCAACCTAATCTTAAGACGTATAATATACATAATATACATCCAGTAGTATTATAAAATTGAATATACAGTTGTATAATATATTCGATGTTGCCTCTCTTCAAAGCATCCGTATATTTACATGGTGAGACTGTTATGACAATATTCGAATCGTCGTCACTCACGTACTAGGATAACGTATCGGCACGATAATTTGTTTATTAAACATCACGATAACTTGCTCACACCTCCATTTTTTTAATAAATCGTAAATGTTTACATAAATGTAAATCATCAATATTGTTATATATTTCTGCATAAAGATAACGGCGTAACGTAAGCTGTATTATGCGGTTATTGGAACCTTGCACATTCGGTGTCCTGGATATCAGAAGCAATGTGATATGTTTCTATAATATCTAGTAGGTACTAGTATATCATAGATCAAGTGTCTTATTTGACCTCACCCTAAATCTTTAGTAGACTAGTAAATATTGGATTTCTCATTGGCTTTCAGGAGAAGGGTTGTTAGGCTATTGACCCTATTAAGAACTTGCAATATATTTTTTAATTCTTCAATGTTCGCGACGCCGTGAACTTGTTTCAGTAACTTCGAGCGTTGTATGCCGAATATATTACTGCATAAAATAAAACAGCTTTTTTAGTTTGTGTACTTTATAATGGCAACAAGGACTGATGAACACTTGATATCTGAAAAGTACGATACCAAAGTTTCTCTTCTCTGTTACTTTTTTTCCAATCATCTCGGTAGAGTAATCAAACCAGAATAATTATTAATTTATATGTCGATTTAAGGGCTTCCGACCACGGCAACTTAAACGGTATACTGATTGGCAAATTTAAAGCTGTGGTTTCCTGTAACAACTGCCAAAAACGTCGATAGCCGACTTTGTACAAGCAGGACCGACAATGGATCATCTTACATTCGTTTAAAAAGTTTGGTCGGTTAATAGGTCCTTATTGTTTTAACTAGTTAGATCAGTAGTAACGAAAACAACAATTACACAATGTTGTTTGCTTCATCAGGCTTCGAACCCAGAGTGAGGTCGTTACACGTTTATCTGACAAATAGATAAATAGAAAAGTCTCTCTGGTTATTTGACATAATCGCTTTTATGGTTTTTTTTGCGATGCCGATAAATCTTTACTGTTACTGCCATAAATGTAGAATTTCCTATTTGGATAAGAGTTTTAAATCTGTTTATAAACAAAATATTTAAGAAAGCCTAAAAAAGTGCACATCTTCAATTATTATAATCATGAACATTTTAAGTTACGACTTTTCTTTCTATTGTGAATTAACCTTATCGAAAAGAAGATTGTTAAATGTTATATACCAGTTATACCTATAATAATTTCACTTCATAATTATAATATAACTAGTAATCGAGATACGATATATAAATATGTCACAGAGACAATATGCAACTGGTTAACGTTAATATTTTAATAGTAAAATATGATTCTCTATCTCGTTCAAACCAGTTTAGTTCAGCTAAGGTCATGAGCAGAATCTATTGAATGGAATCTAATGTTACAAAGATCAATGACTGGTTGTCTTATTTTCTACCTAACGTAGATTCATCATGATCAGCCTGTGATAGTCCACTACTGGACATAGGTCTCCCCTAATACACTCCTACCCATTAGAGGGTTTTGGACCGTATTCCATCACGCTGGTCCAATGCGGGTTGGTGGGTGGACCGACTTTTTAAACACCCATGGTTTCTAAAGCACACGCCCATACCACTAGGCTACGGAGGCAGTTCATATAGGTGCTACTTTAATAATTGCCAATATGCCGTTTAAGTATTTTTTAATTTTGCCTTTTAAAATTTTTAGAATAGAATACATTTACTATGTTAAGTGAATAAAAAGTTAAATTATTATAAAAAGTGGTTTATCTATTTGTGTCAGGTATTTTTTTAATATTTTGTTTTTTGTTTATCTTCACAATAAAATCGCTGCGCTGTCACAAAAAAGCATACCTGCATTACGGTCGGATGATGCAAGCAGACGACGCCATAACGTTAGAATGTCATAACCGGCAACGGACGAAGCGTTTTTGGCGTGCAAAATCGGCGTTCTAATTTTGAAAATTATAGTTTTTTTAAATTATTGGTACGCGCGGCTTGCGCTTTTGCAACAGAGCTATAGAAACATTTAGTTTAAAAATTTAAAAGACCCCTTTTTTGTAACAACTTTTATTAAATATCGGTCATCGAATTGTCTGTATTAAATTATTATATATGCAACCACCTGAAATAAGAAGTATCAGTTGAAATATTTTTTTTCAATAGAGATTTATTGTATTTATTAAATATGGTAAAATAATAATATGATATTGATGGAATCTAATAAAAGGTCAATGGCTGGTTGTTTTAATTTCTTTCTAATATGAAATCTTATATTTTTTCAATTTCTAGTATGTTAAGCATTTTTTAGAATTTATTGCTATATTTTTAAACATTTTAAGTTAAAAGTTTTATTGGTTTAATTTTTAAAAAAAGTATGGCGAATTATATGCGTAAGTTTTTTTTATAATATTTTGTGATTTGTTTATCTACTCAATAAAAACGCCGTCATCATAAAAAAAGCATTACGGTCGGATGATGCAAGCAGACGACGCCATAACGTTAGAATGCTAGAACCGGCAACACACGAAACCTCGGTGTACAGAAACGTCATTATGAAATTTGAAAACCGTAGAAAAATTAAATCTATTTCCTTAAAAGTCTCTTTTCAGCTTTAAACTACTTTTTATAAGTATGCGTATTACATTAGTGTCTGTATTATATTCTTATTTATATAACTGCCTTAAATATGGATAGGTTTAAACGATATTTTTTTAGGTGTAGAATTGTTGTTTTTATTAAATACAGTTCAATATAAATCGATTTACAAAACAACATCTTTAAACCCACAATAATTTTTTCCTTGATCAAGTATTAATTGAATATGTTTACCTTTATTTAATAAATTATTTACCTGCAAACATTTGCATACTCTTAAAACAGGTTTAAAATGCGAACTGGCTAATTCTGTTTACCGAATGTGTTGCAAAATGAAGCGTTAGCTTTTGGCGGGAAATCTCCGCGCGTTTGGATGACGCAAGTTTCAATAGCGTTTTCGTTAGGGGCACCTGTTAGACGCTACAGCTATTTACGTAGCACGTGCTCTACCGACGCGTGGCTGTGTTCGCTTTTATCGCTCGCGTGGGGTATCATCTTCATTAAGTGTTGTATAACCACATAATTAGTTTTGCATGGATATATGTATGGATAGTGAATTTTATTATTCATCTACAATTTTAGAATTCCTGTTATTGAAAAGCAAACTAAAAGCTATTTTGTTCGTAGCTGTAGAAGTTTTAAAATATTTTTTATGCGCAATAATACTTGTAATAAACAAAAGTATTTAGGGCACCATAAATAAATAATTTAAATCTTTATAACTCAAAAACGCTCAAAATATATTCTAATCACATTTTATAGCTAATGAATTAAATAATTGTAAGTAAGTTTTTATTGCAAAAGTTATTTATGTATTTTGTGTAAAATATATTTTTAGCATAAATTTTAAAAATATTTTTTTCGACATTTAAATGTTGCTTTACATCTTAACGTGACGATAGCAACTTACACACATCAGTTTAAAAAAATAAACATATTTTTTTTAATAGTTAAAATGAATGTGACTTAAAAAAATTGTTTGTTTTGGTAGAGATAAGACAATGAACAGAGTCAATTTAAAAATATGTATTTAAGCTGTAATTAAATAACTTTTTTAGTTTATGAATTGCAATCGCGAGATTTAATTATGAACATGTAAACCTACAGTTATACCTACTTCTTTGGCGTAACAAGATGAAAATCTTGTAAAAAATATCTTTCGCCCTATTCTCGGTTTACAAAAATAAAATAGTTAATAAAATTGTCAGTTGGCTATAGCTAAGTTCGGGGTGTCGGATTTTCATGACCTTGTACGCGGGAATTTAAAAAAATAAACTCTCGTAATTTTTCTCTAACGCACTGAAAGCGTCTGACCTGAAAAATAACCAAAGTTCCTATATTTAAAATCCATCGACGAAGAAAATACACGAAACCGTGGTCACTCTACAACTTGTACGAAATTTACATGAAGGTGACTTGGATTTGTGTTTAGTTGCGTCAGACGGAAGTAGTCGACCATTTTCCTAACAAAATATACCTAATATTATTTGGTATTGCAAATATAAAATATCACTTTTTATATCTCTGCTATCGTATTTAGAAAATAAATGGGAGAAATATAAAAATGATTTTCGCAGGCATTGTGATGCACAAAACATAAATACTAGAAACAAACATAATCTAGTACTTCCAACAACCAGAAGAATAAGTAAACTTTATGGGAAAATGTATACGCTTTCAATAAATTTAAAAAACTATTAAAGGAACGTTTATGTCTTAAAGGTTATTATAACATAAAATAATTTATAAATGTTAACAAAACCTGGTAATGGAATGCTCGTTCCAGGCTTTTTCAAATTTAATAAACGTTTGATAGAAACGTATGTAGCTCAAATAAATGTATATTTGATTATTTTAAAAGATGACAAAATAGGCCCGCTGAATTTCTTTCGTCGGTTCTTCTCAGGTCGGAGGCGTCCTATTCCAAACTGGTGGTAGCGTCCTTGACAATCTATAAGCGAGTGTTACACTTCTGTATTGAATAAAGATATTTGAATTTAAATTTAAAACAATAATTATGCATAGTATTTTTATATCATGTAAAGGTATTGGGCAATATTCAAGTAATTCTTTACATAGAAATTAAAACAGTGATTAGCTTTGTAAATATGAGAAACTAACCATATAACTGATATTTCTATCAATAGTGCACTATAGTGAAACTTCAATGATTTGTTCGTTGTTTGATTATCATTCTTATGAACGAAACGTGTTAGACAAACATTCTTTGCTACAATGTCATCAATCTGTATCTCAGATGAAACTTTGCCCTCTACTATCCGGATTCACTTGTTTTTTTTCCAAATAGCGATAGTTAACATAAATCACTAGTATAGCTGCGGTTAACATAATTTTAGATAACTCTCGGTTTTATGATGCGGATATGTTTCAGTAGAAAATCTTTTGATGAAAAAGATTGTTATGTCTAACTTATTTAATTGATACAAAATCTTCGAGCAATGTACCTCTTGTCTTAACTTGTTAACTTAATAAAGTAATAAAAGGAAACCTTGCCTTCCGATAAGTGATTTTAGTTCATTATTATTTATTTAATGATTTTTGTGTTTGTTTTTAATAATGTTGCAACACAGGCTCACGTATTTTTTGTAGGTAAACGGCTATAACTCTTGTGAAGAATCGAGGCCGTCACGATGTATGTGGCGAACTCGAACGTTTTGTGTTGTAAAATTTAATTAATTAAGAACTTCAAGAGCGAATAAATCTACCGTATAAGGCGAATTCTGTAAAATGATTACGTATTTGAATTCAAGGGTCATTGGCATTTAGTTTCATATATTTGTGTGTTTAAAGTTCTCTTGTCTGAATTTGTTGTAATGGTCATTTACTTTTGCTAAAGGTGAGTGACATGCCAGTCCTTGCTTAATTCCCAGCTTTTATTGCCAGGATCTTTTTTCGTACTTTAAACAATCCATAAAGTGGTTTTAGTATCATGGTGTTAGTGGATTAGGTCTTATGCTATATTCACGATGTCTTATTCTTGCTACGTACGCGACACAGAGTAAATAGTAATTTATTTAAGTTATAAAAAATGAAATCGTGTTATTATTATGACAAATGCGTAAAATTATACTTTACCTGAACAAAATTTTCAAGAGCCAGATTGATCTAGGGGCTAACCTAGGGAGCTATCGATTTTAGAAGTCTTAGTTTAGTGGCAGCTATAATAATACCTGGCTCCTTTTATACAAAACGCGATGATAATCGAAAGGGCCACAATCATTGCTTTATTATTACACTAGCTTTTACCCGCGACTTCTACTGCGTGTAATATCGAAGTGTATTTAAATAAACCGATAGTAATTAGGACCGATCAGATCACTTTGATTTGATCGCAGCCCATGCGCGATAGCGTCGATTTCGAAAGATCGATTAACGGAGATACCGCACGACTACATCAAGCAAGATGATGTATTTGATAACCCTTATATTTCATTACATGTCAAAAAACTACCGAGAACCCGTAACTTTCTTTTTCTTTTTTATACCAATAGTAAGGACAGGGACTGTGTCGATCGGGTGCCGGGGTTTTTTTTATTTTATCCTTGAAGTTATGCTTCTAGACTCATGTCTTTAGTAAGCTTCATCTAACACAGAGTTCGCGAGAAGCTCCCGTCCCCACGAACTAGGTGACCGACATTTTTTGCTAAAATGAAGGCCACACGTACAGAAGGTACGTGAGTTAGGCATTAGTTTATGTCTCCTAAGGATCGTCGACGATCGGTTTACGGACTGGGACGCCGACGGTCTGGCGACTGTATTAATCGATTTCTGGGGGCGGTGAGAACCGCCCTGAAACGCGGGTGTATCTAGTATAGGCGGTGTGTGTGTATCGCTGTGCTCGTAAGCGAGGGCGAACTACAGGTGAGTGTATGCTATCCCTACTCGTGTGGTGTGTAGGGTCTGATGTCGGAACCCCCGTTGCGTCCGGAGTCTCAGCGACCCCTTCCTCGTCCAGGTCGAGAAGAACGTTTCGCGGTCTACGCTTTTGACTAGACGCGTTTGGATCGGCCGTATACGTTGTGGTTGACTACTTTATCTATGTGTTTGCGAGTTAACTTTTTAAAGTGCTCGCGGAGTGTTGGCAATTTGCAGTCGCTGTGTAAATCTACGTTTCATTGGTACCACTGCGCCCCGGTGGCGCGGCGGATGAATTTGTTTTGAACTACTTGTGTGTTGGAGTGTGGAGGATGCGTGAGCGAAAGTTTGGCATGCATAAGCCATGATTGGTCGTATGCATACCTTGTATAATAGAAGTTTATGTTTGAGTGACATTTTACTGTGAGAATTCGTTAGGTGATAGAGTCTGGTCGAAACGAACAGAGCCTTTCTCCTAACGTCCTGAATATGACTTTTGAACGACATGTTGCAGCCGAAGGTCACGCCTAGGTATTTGGCCTTCCTTTCCCATGGGATCGGTTGGCCGCAAAGTTTAGTTGCCATAGTGTCTGGTGTCGGCTATCGCGTGGCCATATCCTGACGCCTGGGTTGAGGACCGGGGGTATTGTGTAATCACGACATAATCTAGACCGATGAAAGTGTATTGCTACACTTTTTCGGGATTGACGTCGATTCTCCATTTACGAAACCATTCGCCTAAACGATTTATAGCGTTTTGGAGCTTTTTATAGATATAGTTTGGTCTAAGCGACGAACAATAGAAAGCGGTGTCATCGGCGAAAAGTGCCAGATTGACATCGTCGGCATCGAATAATAAAGGTGATAGGACCAATCCTTGAGGGACGCCCGCTTGGAGCGGACGGCTCGTGGACAGGGTGCCCTCGACTCGATATCGAAAAGAGCGATTCGACAAGTAGGCTTGGATGATGTGAACCAGTCTATCCGGCACTTTGAGAAACTACAGCTTGTAAATCAAGCCGTTGGGCCAGACTTTGTCAAATGCCTTTGCGACATCGAAGAAGACGGCCCCTGTGATACGGGGTTTGGGTTGATGAAGGCCATTCAGAATGAATTCCGTCAGGCGATAAATTTGGTCGGGACACGAGTGCTTCGGACGAAAACCGAATTGCTCGTCTGGGATGAGGTTATTGGAGAATGCGTGGTCTTTCAACCGGAAGAGAATTATGCGTTCATATAGCTTGCCCAAGCAATTGAGCAAGCTAATTGGACGATAACTCGTGGGTAAGTTAGAGGGTTTGTTCGGCTTGGGAATACCGATGACGATGGCTTCTTTCCAGGCATCAGGAAAAGTACATGTTGATAGTAAAATATGGAAAATGTTGACCAACACAGACAATAGGGCCTGGCAAGGATTTTAGAGTTCTATTTGAGATACGGTCTGGGCCAGGTGCCGACCGGGGTTTAAGACCCTTAATAATATTGCGAACCTCCTCCGAGGTCACTGGCTTTAAATTATCGCCCTCTGGTGGTTAGGCCGCCCTAAGTTCGACTAGACGGTCCACCTCCGATAGGTGGGCCGCGTCGGCGTGTGCGCGATGGCGATACATTGCTCTTCTAGCGTATCGGCTAAGCATTCGGCATTTTCGAAGTCATCGAAAGCTAACAAGCCCGTGGTTGGTTTTGATAATGGCGGCATGGCGTCGTGGGGATCCGACTTCATACGTCGCGCCAACTGCCAATAGGCAGTGTGCGATGGCTCTAAGTCTTCCGTTAGACCTAACCACAATCCTTTGCGGTGTAATTGTATCCTGTCTCTGACCTCTAACTGAAGTTTCCTTAAGCGAAATCGGTTTGACTCCGACGAATAGCGATAAAACGCCCGCTTGAGTGTATTTTTCTCTCTTATCAGACATCGAATACTGAACGGCAAGCCAAAGTTGCGGTCACCCGAAACCTTGACTGTCCTTTCGGAGTCGTCGATGGCTGATGAGATATGCGTTGTGATACTGTCAATGGCAATATACGCTTTGTCTACACTATTAATAACCTTCGGGAGGTTAGATCAACTTTGGGGGTCCTTAGCCTTGAGTTTGCGTTCAAGACAATGCCAATTTGTTACGGTTTTGGTCGTAGGGACCGCACCGGCGCCTTGGCCCAATTTGAATAAGACCGGCAAGTGGTCAGAGTCTAACTCACAGAGTGCCTCCATCGATACGACATCGAGCGAGAAGTCTCTAACTAAAAGCAGGTCTATAGTGCTAGGAGCGCCTATGCCTGAGTCTGAGTATCTAGTTGGGGTCCCGGGAGCTATAATGTTTATGTTGAGTGGCTCCTCGAGTTCCAACAATTTGTTGCCATTTGTGTTTGACCTAATACAGTTCCAGCCGGGATGTTTGCTATTTAAGTCGCCTGCGATAATGGTTGATGGACCTAGGCCGAGAAGCAGCTCTAGGTCGGATCTAAGTAACTTCTTACTTAGGGACAGATACACGGAAACAAGTACAAGCGGCCTGTGGCCGGTGAGTGCAATCTGACACGCTGTCCCCTCTAAGTTAGTTAGTGTAGGTATGTCTAATGGTGCGATATGTAGTGACCTCTTATAGTATATCAGTGTACCACCCAGCGGTCCTGATAACCTATCGTTTCTTATTATGTTATAGCCACTGATTCTAGGATTGGCTATTGATGGATTTAAAAAGGTCTCTTGCACTAGAAATAAGTCTATACTATAATCCTGCAAGTATTTAGCGATTTCGGATCGCTGCTTCTTAAGGCCGTTTGCGTTAAAATACGATACGACTAGAGAGCGCGGTTTTACCCTACCTAAGTTGGTAGCCATCTTATACGGTTAACCTACTTGTTTGTGTCTGTTTTGATTCTTATTTAAATTTACTTAGTGCGTCTAAGATTTCGGCGTGAGCGAGCAAGACGTTTATTTTTTCAACTGGGCTGATTGCCAGGTGCATTTTATGGTCCAAATCGTATAATTTAGACATGTTTTTTTGTGCGAATTCGAAGTATTTCGAGATTAAGTCAACGGGCGGCGAACGGACGTAATTACCGGGCCCTTTGTGTGACGTGATTTGCGCGGCGGGCGCAGGTGCGAGTTTATTGCTCGCTATTGTGGGCCCACCTGGTCGGTTCCCTTACTGATTGTTGCCGCCGCAGCATTAGGGACGGCGGCAGATTTTTCAATTACGACTGGCTTTGTCTATGCACTAACTGCTGGTGCAGGTGCAGGGACAAAGCTCGGCTTTGTAACCGCGGAATTCGAGGAGTTCGCGAAACGTGAGGCAGATGGCAGCGATTGTTTTTTGGGTGCTCTCGAGCAACCCCTGTAACTAGCTGGGTTGCGAAAACGTAGGTCACGTTTTTGCAATTTGTGCACGCGGGCGACTCGACCGAATGTTTTGGCCTTAGGCACTCCGGAGTGCTGTGCTGGCCGGCACATTTCACACAACGTGAACGCGCGAAGCAGTTGCGCATTGTGTGCCCGAAATGTTGGCAGTTATGACACTGCGCGACTAGGCCGGTCTTGCGTGGAGTTTCGGGTGCCGGGTTGCGTACTGCGTCTGCGGTCCGTAAGTAAAGGACGCCGCTGACAGAGGCAACACGGCGCGCGCACGTGTTGCACATGTGACGAGGCTCGCGTATTTTTGATTTAATATTTATTAGCGCAGTTGGTAACCAATGAACAACAGTTCAATAAATACGAACTAAGGTGAATTAAAATAATTTGGTTATTACGCAATGTTTTCTGTAATTTGGTTTATGTAATAGTATTCACAATTAGAGTTGTATACAATTTGCCTAAAACTGTGAATTTAAAGAATTGATAATATTGATTCATTTGCCTAATAAAAACGTGAATGGACAAAATAATTTTAATTCTAATATTAAAGTATTGTACATAATAAAAATCAATTGGGAGCTTATGTTTTGAGTATTTAAAATGATGTTCTAGTGAATGTATGCGATACGAGCCCCTGCACGTGACGTACAATAACACCCGCGATCGTTGACTAGCACAAGTAACTCAATGACGCGTACACGACCCACGACTTGCTAGACGATCGGATCACAAATATCGACGACGGTTACTTCGAATCGGGTTGCAAAAAACGATCGACTGACACAGCCGTAATAGTAATATAAATGCGGTGTTATAATTGCAATACCCATAATCAGACACAAAGCTTCATGTCTTTATCTTAAACAATGACGAAATGATATTTTGACTTTCGGCAACATTTTAACCCCCTTTTTTACCGTGGGGAAATGCCTTCGCATACCACCCAGTTGTTCCTTCTTTGCGCCTTAGAGATGGGGTCGCAGGAGCTCTTTGGAAGTCTTCTGCCACCCCACCAGCGCTAGCCGCCGAAGCAGCACCGTCTCGGCCCTACGGATGGACGCCCTGAGATAGTCACATGACTGCGTGTTCTGGGCGCGTTGGAACTAACGCGCCCTTCGTCTCAGCCCCTATACATAGATAACCGACTCCCCCGAGTCTGGTACTCAGTACTGGGAGCTAGGAGATCCTAGCCCACGTAGAGACAAGACTCCCAACCCCCAGCGGCGGCCTTGGTGTTGGGCTCCGCCTCCTGAACCGTTCCAGCTGCACAAGGAGCTGCGATCGACGACACTACGGCCTACGAACTACCGACACTTCTCTTCCCCTGCGACCTCTCCTTTGTTGCGAAGGACAGGACCGCACACCTACCTCCTTCAACCCATCCCTCGCACTTTCTAGCCCGCTTGGAGCAGCGTCATCCACAGGCCGGTCAGGTTCCTCTTAGCTTCCCCGCGCCTGATCAGGCCGCAGGTGCTGAGCCCTACCGCTACGACAAATCGAGAAACTATTCGTTGGGACCATTTCAAACCCTAGTTCATCTCCGTAAAGTTATAAATTACAAAGTATCTAACCACCAAATTTCATCGTTTTAATTTTCATGTTTAAAGCTTTCAACCTCAATGTCCTTTCATGGAATCTATTCTACAAATATAACAAATTTAATGGAAATGGGTTGAATACTTTAGACGGTAAAGACTGACGGTATACATATGTATACGTTACTCGCAGATAGATCTATAGAATGTTTTTGTTCACTTTCGGCGAAAAGAGGAAAATCACGAAGGTCATTGTCATTGTTTTTAAAGATGTTTTATATAAATTATTCTTTATCATATTATTTACTGTTATTTTTTCCAGATATCGAACCGAACGAGCGTCTTATTACGTAAGCAAACGATAGCTTGCAAATGCTTAGCTTCTATATTTTAATGATTGATAAAGAAATTCCGATTGAATTACAAACATATATATTTATTTATTTCGCTAATTAAATTAATTAATTAGCCCCCGTGGCCTTGTGATGGTTGTACCTTTACAAACCGGAAGCCAAAGATTTGAATCCTATAATAATGTAGCCCGATCATTAAAATCTCTTAAAAAACAAGCGGATCATCTATTTTATTTTATGCATGGGATGGTGCAAAATAATGATGTAAAAAGTCAGTCACGGTTGTTAAGACCATCTTTGGCCGTCATTAATCCGTCTATCAAATACGGCTTACTCTGTGGATTGTGGGGATCAGGTGCCAATCCCACGCGTTAAAATTGTTATTTAGGTAAGTCAGGGTGAATTACAAGTCGATCCCATGATAACTTGTTAAAATAGTTAAAAAAAGAAATGTTTTTTTTTATTTGGCTGCATACGGTGCAACATCATGTAGATGATTTAGGAATTGTGGACTAAATGATTGGCTTAGTATAATAATAAAAAACGTTACTAGGTCGAAAAACTAGCATCCGACCTCTGCGACCCAAAGGCATCCACTATATTAAAATGATACATTAGAGATGTTTAATGACATTTGAGGCGTTTGTTATTCTGTTTAAAAACTGCGATCGACTTTTGTCCTACTCAATTTTTGTTAAACCTATCAGGTGATTGTTTTTAATCTATATTTCCCCAATCAAAAACTATCAGTAAAATATTAGTTTAAACGTAGCGGCGTCAAAGTTTTGTTTTTTCTCGAGTTATAAGTCGACTGTCACTCACTGATTCACATCTTGGTGATGATTCATCAATAAGCACATTAGATTAATGACACCGCCTAACCGCGGGTTGTTTCACTGATTCGGAGTCCAATTCTGCTTATATAGCATGCTGTTGTTTTTCCACAAAACCTCTTCATTGCTTGCATAAATATTTAAGCGGGCAGTCATTTTAATATTAGTAAAAAGCTATTGAACTTAATCATCATCAGCTCTTAATAGCCCACTGCTGGTCATAGGCCTTTTTCAATGAGCGCCAAGACGGCCGATCTCCTGCTATTCGCTGCCAACTTGAATCGATTACTTATTGCACGGAGATCGCCATCATCTGTTATCACCTGGGATCAAGTAATTCTGGACTCCTTTTGACACTTGCTGATTTTTCGACCTTCATCTTCTTTTTGCGCTAAAATTTTATTTAGATAAAAATCATACTACGAATCTAGTTAATATCGTAAAATTGGGTACGTGTCGCGTAATCTTGCGACGCGCTATGTACCGCTTTGCGGTTAGAAAAACGGCATTGTTGTTCTACCTTAGTTAAAGGCCTGTAACTATATAACCAATTGGTAGTAGGGGAAGCCCGGGCAAGAGGCATATGTTAAAGGAAAATGTTAATAAAACCACAATCTGATAATCAATAGAACTCTTTATACTTTTAATTTTTACTATGTTTAATCATCTTTGGAAAATAATCACATAAACAAAAAACTTTAACTATTTCTATATTAATTATGAGCATTAACAAAAAGTGTCAATTATCCGTTTTACCCGGTGGGGTCGGGCAAAATGGATATGCCCCAAGGGCAAAAAGGATAATGTTGAAATAGCTAAGATCAGTCTTCGCATTCATTACAGAAGTAGCTGCCAAATCCTGCATAAGAAGTGCAGTCTTCATGCGCCCAACTTTTGCATTGATTTCATTGAATCCAATCTTCGGCTGGTGGTTCAGTGTATTTGTCAGCACACACTAAACAGTAAAAATCTGTGTTCAAACATTTGCTCTGTTGTTTCACTGAGGGTCTTAGTCTTCTTTTAGTTTTAGTCTTACTGGGGCCAGCTAACTCTGAAATCTTGGTTTTTTTCTTATTTACCTTCTGAAATTTCAATGCTTGCTCAGCTTTGACGGGAGTTCACGTCAAAACTCTGATTTCTGCCTCTTGTGTTTTCGACCTGTATTAGGAACAGCCATAGTTTTGATAGGTCTAATTTGACACGGTGTAACGCTCGTTGCAGACTCGATGATTTTCTGCTAGTAAATAAGCTGATCCTTCTTCCAGTATATTTGAATTAGGCAAAGGCCTTGAGTATCTATTTCTGAAATGATTGACTGTGTAGAAGTTTCAGCTATAGCCTCCTTCGCAGCCACTGTTGTTGCTGGAGAATCATTTAAAGCGCAGACGGTCACAGTAGACGTTGACGTTGACGTTGATGGTGCATCATTTACAGGACCCAGACTTACCGACTGGGTGAATTACAAGTCGATCCCATGATAACGTGTAAAATAGTTAAAAATAGAGATGTTTTTTTTTTATTTGGCTGCATACGGTGCAACATCGTGTAGATGATTTAGGAATTGTGGACTTAAATTATTGGCTTAGTATAATAATAAAAAACGTTAATAGGTCGTCGTATAAAACTAGCATCCGACCTCTGCGACCCAAAGGCATCCACTATATTAAAATGATACATTAGAGATGTTTAATGACATTTGAGGCGTTTGCTATTATGTTTAAAAACTGAGATCGACTTTTGTCCTACTCAATTTTTGCTAAACCTATCAGGTGATTGTTTTTAATCTATATTTCCCCAATCAAAAACTATCAGTAAAATATTAGTTTAAACGTAGCGGCGTCAAAGTTTTGTTGTTTCTCGAGTTATAAGTCGACTGTCACTCACTGATTGACATCTTGGTGATGATTCATCAATAAGCACATTAGATTAATGACACCGCCTAACCGCGGGTTGTTTCACTGATTCGGAGTCCAATTCTGCTTATATAGCATGCTGTTGTTTTTCCACAAAACCTCTTCATTGCTTGCATAAATATTAAGGCGGGCAGTCATTTTAATATTAGTAAAAAGCTATTGAACTTAATCGTCATCAGCTCTTAACAGCCCACTGCTGGACATAGGCCTTTTTAAATGAGCGCCAAGACGGCCGATCTCCTGCTATTCGCTGCCAACTTGAATCGATTACTTACTGCACGGAGATCGCCATCATCTGTTATCACCTGGGATCAAGTAATTCTGGACTCCTTTTGACACTTGCGGATTTTTCGACCTTCATCTTCTTTTTGCGCTAAAATTTTATTTAGATAAAAATCATACTACGAATCTAGTTAATATCGTAAAATTGGGTACGTGTCGCGTAATCTTGCGACGCGCTATGTACTGCTTTGCGGTTAGAAAAACGGCATTGTTGTTCTACCTTAGTTAGAGGCTTGTAACTATAAAACCTATTGGTAGTAGGGGAAGCCCGGGCAAGACGCATATGTTAAAGGAAAATGAAAATAAAACCACAATCTGATAATCAATAGAACTCTTTATACTTTTAATTTTTACTATGTTTAATCATCTTTGGAAAATAATCACATAAACAAAAAACTTTAACTATTTCTATATTAATTATGAGCATTAACAAAAAGTGTCAATTATCCGTTTTACCCGGTGGGGTCGGGCAAAATGGATATGCCCCAAGGGCAAAAAGGATAATGTTGAAATAGCTACGATCAGTCTTCGCATTCATTACAGAAGTAGCTGCCAAATCCTGCATAAGAAGTGCAGTCTTCATGCGCCCAACTTTTGCATTGATTTCATTGAATCCAATCTTCGGCTGGTGGTTCAGTGTATTTGTCAGCACACACTAAACAGTAAAAATCTGTGTTCAAACATTTGCTCTGTTGTTTCACTGAGGGTCTTAGTCTTCTTTTAGTTTTAGTCTTACTGGGGCCAGCTAACTCTAAAATCTTGGTTTTTTTCTTATTTACCTTCTGAAATTTCAATGCTTGCTCAGCTTTGACGGGAGTTCACGTCAAAACTCTGATTTCTGCCTCTTGTGTTCGACCTGTTTTAGGAGCAGCCATAGTTGGGATAGGTCTAATTTGAAACGGTGTAACGCTCGTTGCAGACTCGATGATTTTCTGCTAGTAAATGAGCTGATCGTTCTTCCAGTATATTTGAATTAGGCAAAGGCCTTGAGTATCTATTTCTGAAATGATTGACTGTGTAGAAGTTTCAGCTACAGTCTCTTTCACAGCCACTGTTGTTGCTGGAGAATCATTTAAAGCGCAGACGGTCACAGTAGACGTTGACGTTGACGTTGATGGTGCATCATTTACAGGACCTTCAGTCATAGGAGAGGGTGGTTCAGGAAAAGGACGGTTCGTCATCGTTGATGGAGCATAATCTTCGTCTCCAAAAACATTTGGATAAAAAGGCCAAATTCCCGGTTTTCTAAACCCATTAACTGCATTCTGAACCGAAGCACTTTTGGCGTACGCTCCCCCAAATAGTTTTGCTATGTCGTACTGGTTTACAATACGGCCTGGGTGCCTGGTAACTCTTGTTCAAAATATTTTTAAGGGGTCCATACATCCACATCTAAGGGCTGCATTCGGTCAGTTGTATGTGGGCAAATGACAAAAAAATATGTGATTATTGATGCAAATTCTAAAGCTGGATAAAATTTATGCGACTCGTGATTATCGAGCAGTAGTAACACTTTTCTGTTTTCATTTGGACGATCCTTCTCCGCAAAATATTGCAACCAATTCAAAAAAGCTTCTCCATTAACCCAACCGTTATCAGTCACGGTGGCTTGTGAACCTGGTGGGGCATTATCTAGAAGTCGTTCTTGCATACGTTTGCGCGCAAATATAAAAAAGGGTGGAACAAACGTCTTAGCTGCATTAGAACAACATATAACGGTGGTTAATTGACCTCTTTCTGCACTGCATATTACCCCGACTTGCCTCTTGCCTTTGATAGACAAAACCTTGGGTGGTTTAGATGTACTGCTCTTTATTCCAGTCTCGTCCATATTATATATTGTAGTTGCATCGAAACTGTGTTTTTCTATTAAACTCCAATAATTGTAATAAAATAACTCCACTTGTGGCCGATTAAAGCCACTTGTTCTACGACTAAAAACTGATGTGAACCGACCTTTCTTTCACATGTCTCCGTAAAGTTGTAAATGGAATTCCATATTTCTTAGCAGTTGAATTAATAGATGGTCCAACACAACAACTCTTACTGCTTTATCGAGTGTTTCTTCTGACCATGCTGCTCGATTACTTTTGCGTTTATAATTAAACACGATCTAAAACAAAAAGTTGCCATATTATATTTATGATTTCATTGAAATGAAGTACCGTTAGTTAAACTTGTCAAAATACTGTTAATATTTTCTCACTTATGTGAGATAACAGAATAAATAAACGGGCAAAACGGATATTTTGCCCAACACACTCATAATAGAAACAAGTAAAGACATGAAAATAATTTTAGTAGGTAAATAAAAAGTAACGATCACATCTAATACTTAAATAAGCGTGCATTTGGATAAATAAACATTTCATAGATAACTATCAAGTAATACAAATAGATTATTTACAAACCTTCACAAAAATCGTGACAAATCAAGGATTTTTCTATTTTTTTCTTTACACAACAAATGCACTCGTGTATTGTTTTAGTTGAACTGTCATGGCGTCATGACACGATTAGAAAAATCTGTGAAAGAGTCATCAAACAGAAGAAAGAGTCGTCAAACTGTTATTCTTCTTACCAGCACTATGCTTCTTGCCCGGGCTTCCTCTACCTATAGATTAGAAGAATTAACTATTTAAAATAATTATAAATAATTAGTAAACGAATGCATATATATTTTTAGTATTTTTAATCATCATTTTTATAAAATGTTAGATACCGGGCAAAACACCTCTATTGATTAATTGCTAGAACTTTTTCGAAGTATTTGCCTGCGTAGCTCTGTTTACTTTATTCAATATTTATTATGTGATTTTTTATTGTTATATTATAATTATTTTAACCATAATGTTATATATATATTCTACTTATTTTAATCAAATTTCAGAGAAAATATGTTTTGTTTATTTTTAAATAAATAATTTTCAGCACAGGCATACAATATTGTTTTAGGGCAATTATCTGCTTTTTTACGATTGTTAATTGGTTGAAAAGAATATTTTAAAAATGAAACAACAAGGTATCTAGATAACAATATATTTTTGTCACCAACGACAAACTTAACAACAGACTACAACATAGATCAAGTCAACCTGCGCGAAGTGTAAACTCGACTTTGAGATCCAGGGATTCTTCGGGACATATACTAATACATAGTGCCACTTTTTCCTTAGCCAAATAACCGTAGAAATTTTTATAATTAAAGTTTAATATCAAGCTATCATTGTGTCAAAACTTAAAGCGCTTCGAATGATTTCCGCCGCCAAGCGGCATAATTTTTTTGATGTTACAAAATTGATTGTGACGTTTTCCCGCCATTAAAGTCTGTCACAACACTCTCCTTATTTATAGTCTACGTGTTATTTGGCTGTGGCATAGCCAAGAATAAGTAAATTTGAAACAGACTATACGCTTGCGTGCCGCACAGATTTAAAATAAATGCAAAAAAGTAATGGACGGCTCGGAAATTCTAGTGTAATAGGCTGCCCAGAAATCTGTTTAGGAATTATCCCCAAAAAAATAATAATTTATCGCAAACGAAACTTTTGTAGTCAACTTAAGTAATGTCTTTAAACTGTACAATTTACATAAATAGGTAAATATATTCTTGTTATATTAAAACATTACATTTTTTTATTCCTACATTAACATTGCTTTAAGTTATATTCATTGATAAGTAGACAAAACAATTGACTCAAATATGGCATACAGCCGATTTAAATTAACGATAGATTAATATAAGTTTTAGCATAACTATAATTGTATCCCGAACATAAAGTTAATACATCCATTCATTTATATTGTAATGTTTATCATTTTACTCGATATTCAAACAGCGATACTTACAGATTCTTAGAAAAGAAAAACTTAACCATAACGGTGCGCTGAAGTCTTAAGAAGTTGAAACAAGAAGTTGAGCAGAATGCTTTATTCAAATTATATTTAGTATCAATTTATGATTAAAAGGCTTTAATGGAAACATTACGTTCACGTTTCACAATTAAAGTATAAAATATTGACAAACTTTAATATATGTATATCTGATATTATTAATATTCGAAACATACTTGTATCAAATCCTTACATTAGAAGCGCATTCCGTGAAGTCATAGTACAAAGTATCTAAATACAGAAATGTCAACGCTATGAAGATGTTTCATTTAAATATATTCCGGCATTAAATACAATAGTCAAGGGATTGTTAAATGCTTTTTGGCACTAACTTTTATTTAAACATTTGTATAAATTCTATTTTACAATATATAAGATATTTACAGCTGATGAAGATAATGAAAAGACATTGTATGATATTTACATTGTCTTAAACGATACAATATAAATGATTCACTATGATATAAATACACCACTATATATTTAATCTTATATACTTGCGGGAACGTGTACAATATCTACAGCTTTATGTATATATTAGTAAGCTATAGCGACAACCACATAATTATATATTTGAATTCGAAGTTATATTTGTGCATAGGAATATTGCAGACAACGAGTAGTAAGATGTATTTCGCTTATAAGCGATATTTGCATTGAAGTACGTTTCCATTGTCTACAATATCTGCATCGCATCGACTAATCTAACGTAACATCGATTATATTGCACACATTCATTAAAAATACTATGTATAGATACTTACTATTATAATAAAAGAGCGGGCTAAAATCCCTCTCCGCCATAATATCGTTAACTCACCGCAAACCTACCAATGGAATGACATGTTTGGCGCTTTTCTGCTCTTCATTTGACTCACTAAGCTGACTGATATCGATAAATAAATAAAAATCGTTTTTAAAAACTTTTAAACAATTGCGTGGCATGCTTTTTCTAAGATGCACTATTGCAATCTCTAAGACAGCTGTCGATAATACGGAAACTATGTCATCGAATTACCAAAAAGGTGTTCTTAATGATAAACTATTCGTGAATATTATCAGGGGTTAGGCAATAAGAACACCCACTATTTTATTATCATGAGTTGATATCGTTTTTAGTTTACACTAGAAATTACCTCGATCCAACTGACTGTATAAAAAAAAAAAATTCTCTCACATTTTACAATGACTCGATAGAAATGTAAAATAGGTGTTATTTTTAAGTAAATCTGTAAAGGTTGTGCAAATGCCAACATAAAAAAACTATAACAAAACAGTCCGCTCAGGAGCGCGCCGCGTGCTTCAAGCTCTGCTCTACGTGTGACGACAATGAAACGGCGCAACAACCGCCGGTACAACGACCCGCCATGAGACGCCTCAGCAGCCCCTCTAGGGCCCTCAACCCTAATGCTACCCGTGGCACATGACCGCAAGTGAAGTGAGGACGCATGAAATCGACGCATGCCGATACAAGCCCCGACTGACCCCAGTGAAATGCTAGAATGAGAATGATTCGACTGAATTTTGCAACTGATCTCCGATTATCCCCCATAGCACCAATGCCAATCTATCCAATATTAGCACAATTCGTTTAGTAATGAACAGTAAGATCTATGTTATCATCACCTTTTACAACTCTAGATCTATTCAATTAAGTGCCGAATTCTCCCTACGTATTATTGATCTACCCGAAAAAGTGTTTCAGCTTTAGTGATTTTTAAAGTATGTTTAATTTGTTCGATTAAAGTTAGTAACGAATGATGATTATTTTTTACAATACTCAGTCATCGACTACTGTTAAATTTGATGGGTCGCTAGTTTCTAGGAAAAAAATGATCGAAAATTTAGACACTACCCGGGAATGACTTCCCGCATTTCTTTGGAATGTTTTAGTTCATATTTTAATTTACAGTTGCTCATTGGGCAGTGTATTATACAAAGGTTTTCTCATAGTTAGAAAAGGTTGAGTTGAGTTTTATAAAATTCAATTGCCTCCCTTGTGCCATTGATGTAGCCGTCTGTTGCCTGCTCTAAAACACCAACATAATTCTCATATCAGTCCGTTGCAACGTCAGGTTAGTCATCGTAGATTCACCGTCCTATAGTCTTCTGTGTAGAGCCGAACGCTCTTTCACCCGTGAGCTCTGACGTCACGCACATCCGGCATAGTGTGACGAGTGACGTCACCCATGGTTTCTGGGGATGGTGATGGCGTCTGAGCGGTGTTGGGTTCGTAGAGTGCGTTCAGAAGAGCATGTGGCAGCGCAGGTTGGAGTTGGCTATTCCGTGGTGTGCGCGGTGAGGTCGACCCCCGGCGTCGCGTTGCCCAGCGCGGCCGGCGGATCGCTGGCGGGGAGGGAGAGTAGATGTTAGGCCTCTAGGAAGATCAGCGCGGTCGGCTTCGGCTCCAAGTTAGACTTCTTCGCTTCCACCACGAGGAACTCGATCTCCTGCGATAAAACAATGTTAAGTATAAGTATCTGTTTTCGATATAGGAATGACACTTGATTATTCATCATCAGTTAACGGTATCACCACCATATACCAGTTCGAAAAAGGAAGCCGTCAATAATATAATTATGTAAAATTGACCGGCAGCTCAGCTAGCCTTCTTATTTATATTTTTGGATCACTTTACGAACAAATATGAAGGCTAAAGTATATAATCTGATTAAAATCTGTAGCGAGCATATGGCTGCGTTTCTTATCAGTAGAAAGCTATAGTTACAATGTGCAAATAACTGAACAACACTCAAGCGTATTGTTATCGAGGCTTTATTGCTATTTAGGTTCGGTTTAGTTTCATTTTATACTGTAGAACCTACTACATGATGGTCTAATGCTTCTCCAACTTATGCCACTCTACCTTTTGACATTGATACATATCGATTGAATGTATTTGTTTTTCATTTGATCAATAGAAAATTATTTACACTTAACCAATGCGCTATACTCAAGATTGTATTAATAACGTCTCTATTTACTAATATGTTTTTATTTAAAATGGTAGAGATATCGTCTGCAAATGATATTATGTCCTTGTTATTATTTATTGTAAATTGGGCCAGGTCATTTATTTAGTTAAGGACGCATGAGAAACGTATGGAACATCCATTTTCACTGGGCTTCTAGAGTATTTTACCATTCACGTCAACCTTCCGAGCTCGATGGCAGTACAAAGCGTGACGGCTGCGGTATTTACTTTACTATAGTGCCGTCATCTTACTAGATTCGTTCTATAGTCTATCGAAAGCTTTTATAAGATCCCAGAACTGGCGTAAGTTATCCTGAGATAATTCCCAAGCCGCAAAAATTTGTTTATAGAACTAAAACTTTGCATAAGATGTAAGCCCTTGTAAAAAACAAAACTGGGTCAAAAATATATATTGTGTGCGTGCGTGTATGCGTGCGTGCGTGCGTGTGTGTGTCTGTTATCATAAAAATATACATAAATATACATTGTTTTTATAATAAGACTTAATGGTGTTGAGAGGTTTATTCTAAGCTCGAGTTGCTTTTAATGGAAACAAATAGTTATATTATTAATGTATGTACATTTGTCTGTGGTAAAATGCATTTTATTTAGATCTTGGTAACTTCACGTATGTCTCACGTAATTGCGTAATATATAGAACGTAGTGGTATATCGACCTCCATTCACTTAATCAGCCTATTCTGACCGCACGCACAAATGGTACTTAATATTAACGGTGGTATTTCATCGTGGATATAGACCTTGTATTCCTAATAATAATGCAACAGTTTCGATAATTATGGCTTCTAATCAGGAACAATAATGTCTTAAAGAGTTGCTACTATTATTATATGATGACAAATTAATAAATCAAGAATGCAATATTATTTGATGCAGTGTATTTTTTATTTAAAAAAGAAAAATGTAAGTAAAAAACAAAATGTTTATCAGGGTTGTGTATAATCGTTTAAACGCGTCATAATAATTAAAATTTTTCATTGTCTTATGTTCATGATATTACGATTTGATTACGCTTACAAGGTTAGGGCATCGTATTCCACTAGATCAGACGCAAAGTTGATATCATATAGCATTAAAATATATTACATGTAAAAATCTATGCATCATCAGCCTTTGATAGTCCACTGCTGGACATAGGCCTCCCCTAATACACCCCCTTCCATTGAGGGGTTTGGACCGTATCCCACCACGCTGGTCCAATGCGGGTTGGTGGGTGGACCGACTTTTTACATGCCCATCCGACGCATGGATCATCTTACTTTTCAGACAACTGGGTGATCGGCCCAAATTGCCCTAACCAACTAGGAAACAACAATGAAAATTTGTTGTGTCCCCGCAGGATTCGAACCCACGACCTCCGGTTTCTAAAGCACACGTCCATACCACTAGGCTACGGAGGCAGTTCACTAGGCTACGGAGGCAGTAAAAATCTAGCTAGGGAAAAAACTAAGGTGGAGTGATACCAGGTGAAGACTAGGGATATGCACTATGGAGGAGTGGTAGAAGGACGTCGTTTTCGATATTATGTTAACAGCCCGAGGACCATCATTTGCTAAATGCCATAATTCTGTGAAGGGCTACTTTAGCCTTCAGCAAAAGTTAACCTTTTTATTCTGAGGGAAAATAAAGCGCTTACAGGTTTATCTCTCTGAGCGAAGGACTCCGCAATAAGCCGTGCCACGTCCTGGTGTTGCATGCCTTCCACCCTGTGCCCGTCCACGGCCAGGATAAGCTGACCCACCTCTAGCCCCCCGGCTTCATAAGCTGCACCATGCTCCTGAAAAAGGTCATTATCAACATTACAATTCCGTAGTATTTATCAGCCGAACTTCTAAATGCAAATTCAAACCTGTCTATTACTTAGGTTCCTAAAAAAATATGAGATTTTTTGCAATAGTTAATAACTACATCGTGACTTACCGTAATAAAAACATGTTATTTAAAAAGATCAGTGTGGTTATTATCCGAACTATAAAACACCTCTCGTACTCACGTGTATATTAATTATCCTTGGCAATGGGTGCTTTGTGTTAGCACCGCCTTCTATGGCGATCCCTAATATGGGCTTCGTCTTCTTCACCGTAATGTGAAGATTTCCGTGGTGGTCGGGAACCACGCGCGCGGCCCTGTTCTCGTCCAACTGCGTATCTCCATGTTGGAGACGCTGCATGGACTGGTGTCTGCGCATACCTCCCCGCTCGTCTAACAACGCACCACCCTCTTCCTTCATATCGAAGCTTCGCGACAACTTATGGGCCAACTCCTGGAAATTCAAACCATTGTCTTTCATAATCACAAAAATTATTACTATATGTATATTTAAAAGGCATTTTATTTGGAATGTACAACTTAATGAGTGTCTACTATCCGCGTGTTCCTGACCTGAACTTTACAGGGGATATCAGATGACTATAACCTAGTTTCTAACTATACCACATCCATACTAATAACTGGTAAGCTACGAGTCTAACAACAGCAAAAATTTTGATTCAGCCTCTAATTACGTTTGTGTGCTCTAAAAATAATTGCGGACAGTGTAGCTGGGTGGCATAGGGCGGCAAATCGGATCACGAACGGTGGGGACTAGGACGCGGCCGGCGCTCTTAGGACCTTGTGCCTCTCAGTTACGATCGTGTGAGTGATTTTACTCGAATGTGTCGAGAAGCTGTTGGTGAGATGTCGGCTGGAGGCTTGGGATCATGCGTTTCGATCACTCGGTGGCGTGGTACAAAGGTATTTGACACAAGTGTGCGCAATGTCATGAGGGAACGTCGCCCCGACGCTTGGAGGGTCTGTACAGGTGAACGGTAACGCAACAACGAACGGTAATCATGACGCAAAATAAACACCATATATAACAACTCAAAGTAACGCCGCGATCCGATACATATAAATAAAATAAGTTTTTTTTCGTTTAGTAAAAATATAAAAATTGCGCAAACGTATACATGCAACATCTCTTTAATGGCCTACGATAATTGCTTGGGGTATTGGATGGAACAAGTCATTCGCGATGGATTTTAAGACTACACTGAAAGTATTCAGTCATGCAACACGTTAGCTGGACCCAATAATTTTACTTCTACAGACTAATGAAGTAACCAGTATGGCTAAATTTTGACATGTGCTATCTACTCTTTTAATTCGTAAAGAAAATGAATAAATATCGAAAAAAAACGAAGCGTTCAATAGAAACGAAACGTCAAAACATAGTGCAACCGTAATCAAAGTGAATAAACATATTAAGACAAAAAAATATTAATACTATATTCATATATATATATAAACACCAAGCAATAATTTGGTTTGAAGCGTATAATTCCAATCGTAACAAAAATGTTCTTAATCCAAAAAGAATATAAATAATAATAATAATGAAATTCTCATCAGTAAACATCGTGCAAAAGTAAGAATCGTCAATGTGCTAGGTCAGATTGCCCGTTGGCTCCGGGGCCACTTACTAGAGGTCGTCCCCAGTACCACGATTTTACTCTCTGCGTCCAGCCACCGAGTGAAGAGCGCAGGCCCTCGAGATAGCCGCACTGAAACATCACTCTCGCTCAGCACACCAACTTCTACCGAAAGGCGAGCGTCGCACAACAGAACCTAACGCGTCTTGCCAATTCAACAAAAACGCACAATAACCCTCAACTGACAAATACGCTGCGGAGATAAATTATACTGTACAAACTTCAACTACGGGGACACTAAACTCGCACTAAACTCGAATCGGGGCTCCCATCTAATACTTTAATGTTTCTCATTTAATGTGTATGGGAAGTAGCAATAACTATAGCTAGCTACCTAGAAACTCTCAAATGCGTTCACAATTTTCTGCGAAGCTGCTGGTAGAACTCGCTATCGATACTTACGGCAGACTTACGGACTACAATGGACGGTAACTAATCTAGAGTAGAGGATTTATGTTTTACACGTGCTCAATGTTTCGATTTCCCTGAATACTGCCCTTAACTATATACATACCTGGTCCTATATTGATGATAGATAAGCATGTAAAAAAAATTAAGTGCATTAGATTTAGATGGTTCAAAAATATAAACTACCATATAAAAGTACAGCAATTAATAAGGACTAGTAATGTACATATATTAGCTAACCTGCGCAATTTTATCTTATAAGTTCCTTCAACTTTGTATGTTTATATCTTTAGTGTCCATCGTAATTAGGAATTTCGGTCACATATTCTGGTAAATATAGATAATGTTGAAAATTTACATATTTTGATGGCCTATTTAATTATAAAAAGTGATGCGTCACTGTTTGTTAAACATATAAAAGTTCCTGTTTGCTTTTGAATTCTTCGATAAAGAATTTTTATGTCATAAAACTTTAGCTGACATATCGCGATGATTAAGTACATGGGTAGTTAGCGAATCTCTCATTTTGTAACATAATAGCAAATACGTAAGCCTCAAGAATGGTTTAATTAAAACGCTTCGCGTGTTTTAAGCCCCTTCTTTTTTAAATAAATTGCACGACTAGATGTACCGTGGACGATAAACGCTTGACACTGAATTATAAAAAATGCGCAATGCTTTAACGCGTTCATTATTCCGTACAGCTCTGCCGATAATCTCTTCGCAGCGTTAAAACCGCCTTGTCAGTATTCACAGATTATATAGTTTGCATTATTCAGTTTACGCTCCATTCTGTATCTATTTATGTTTTTTACGGCAGTCGTTTATCGGTTCGTTTTAGACGTAGCTATAGTTTATAATCGATGTTTTCTTTAAGTAAGAATAAAATATGTAAAACTACAAAATTTGGGTAGATTATTTATAAATTTACTAATTAATGTCAGAGAGACTGTTATATGACATGGACATATAACAGTCTAAATAATAATAAGAAGGATTTAATGGCTAAATAAGACTTCAGCTTACTTATAAGCACATACATCCCATAAGTACTGTCAATGATAGACTATGATATACTTGACAGGCGGAACCGAAAAGCCCATGTGACGAATTGACAAACTTTTTGGGCAATTAGAAGATCAGCACACAGACTCCTAACCAAACAGGTAATAATAAACTTTCAGAACGTACGAAATCTACACCTCCAGTGGTAAATTAAGAGCAATGTTGCCAAGGGGGACGATAAAATAAAAGTAAATTATAAAACTAAACATAAAAAAAAAATAAAACAGTGCACCTAAAGCGGATTAAAAAATCCGTTCTATAATTAGTGAGCACATAAATGTTGTCTGCGGCTTTGCTCGTCTTCTATAAATAAGGAGATAATCTCTGTTATCGCACAAACACAAGCACCGGTCCTTGATATTTATGAACGCGGTAACAATACACAATTCTAGTAGAAAGCGCTCGAACAGTACCTTTTATTATAGTAAGCACTAAGGGTGTTGAAAAATTTTTGTTGAAGAAAGTTTTATTAAAAAGTAAAGGAAAAGACGATAAGATACGTAAACTAAATGATAGTTCAACTTTATAAATTACTTACTATTTTAAAGAGTTGATACAAATTTTTACATTATTTAACTCGCATATAAAAAGCGAGAGATTTTTGTACTAATTGTTGATCTGATTATAATAAACCATTAAATAATATCGTAAGCAGAATTCCTTTTTTAATATCAGATAATATTTAAAGACAAATTTTCATAAAATTGAATGTTAGATGTAAAGGCTTTATGTTTTTTTTTATTACGTCTAGCCTTCTACTAGTTAAACGAATAAAAGCAGGATGAAAGACCTTACTAAATTTATTTCCTTTACTTGTGTAACGGGATATTAGTATGTACTTTTTATACATATTTTGTTATTTATCTTAACGCAACATCACATCATCAGCCTGTTTTTAGTCCACTGCTGGACATAGGCCTCCCCTATCCATTAGGGGGTTTGGACCGTATCCCACCACGCTGGTCCAATCGGAGTTGGTGGTGGACGACTTTTACATGCCCATCCGACGCATGGATCATCTTACTTTTCGACAACTGGGTGATCGGCCCAAATTGCCCTAACCAACTAGGAAACAACAATGAAAATTTGTTGCGTCCCTCTAGGATTCGAACCCACGACCTCCGGTTTCTAGCCACAGCCCATACCACTAGGCTACGGAGGCACTTAACGCAAAGCAATAATAAAGTATCAAATGAGGTTTGAGTTTACTAAAATTCTAAATTCGTAGGTCTTTTTACAGAGTTAATCGCGTTTACATTTTTAATTCCCAACGTTTCCAATGAGAAATATTAGCGTAAAAAAAAATGATTATTCTAAATTTGTATTAATACAATCGCGAATTAATGAATGTGCTATGCTATATTCGGTGAAAATGCGTTTAAAATCTCTCTTGTATTTTAATTTAATGCGATTACCGATTCAATCGCGAAAGTTTCACGAATGGGAAAGGAAAAGGAATGGTCCGATTCATAAATAGCAACTTCGTTCGAATCGATATCCGTAATTGGTTTCACTTTTACCCGCCGTCATTTAGAGCACACGCCTCTGCGATCATTACAAAAGTAACTATTAATCATTGACTTTCTGCAAAACGAGAAATCGTGACTAACAACGGTCACAAATAGGTACACAAAGTATTGCATCGCGTAGAAAACAGGATAGTAGTGCTGTAAAGACTAAATCTTTACGCTTACACACATAAAAACTTGTGGCGTTTTAAAAAACAAGATTATTGGTTTATACATAAATAATTTTCCAGATATTAAAGATTTTGAGATTTTTGATAGTGTCATCGAAAATTTTATATCTAACAGGGTTCTGTTCCGTGACTGTGAGAATTTAAATCAAAATAAACTAGATAAATCCATAAGATTTGTTTTATTAAAATTTATAAATTATTTAAAAATAGAATCTTTTTTCTTTTTAAATGATTTCTATAATTGTGCTTATTAATGGGCTTTTGATTAAAACAAATAATCTTTTCACGTAATATAACTAATGTTCTTCTTTTATATTGAATCAAGTTGTCGTTTTTAGGACGTTCCAAGTTTCAGGTCTACTATATCTCAAGAACGATTGTTCCATAAGATCACTGGCAGTTGTCACTTTGTATGCATAAAACCCCAAGCCACGAAATGGCGTGACATAAAACACTTCTTTAGGCCAGCGGTCCTGTTTCGATGCGAATTTATGCAACAATTACGTCACGCGCCGTATCCGCGTGCGACGCGATTTTTGTGTCGGTTTCGTTATCTAACGGAGACATTGTAATGTTATTCCACGTTCGACACCTCGTTGTCTTGCTACGCGTGTACTTAAAAAAGTGGATTAATTGTACACAAAACAATTTATAATTGATGTTCAAACTGCTTGTACTCAAATTGTAGTAGACAATTTAAATGTAATGGTAAAGCTAATGTACTTTGATCATGTTAATGTTTCGCGCGTCTTCGTCTGCGTAATAATATACAAGAAATCTGTTATTTTTTCACATAAGTTATTAGATAGTGAAACTCCCATCAAAATCGGACCAGCCATTCCAGAGATTAGCCAGAACGAGCAGGCGGACGGAGACAATTATAAAATGTCATATGTTACGGTTATTTAACGCAACGTAATAATTTAAAAATATTTTTTTTTATTTGTATAGATTAATGCAACCGTATCCCATCACCCATAGTGGTGGGCTACGGTCCAAAAACCCCCAATGGAGAAGACAGGCATTAGGGGGGGCCTATGTCCAGCAGTGGTACCACAGGCTGATGCAATGCATCACAATACTTTTTTTTTCTGAGCTGATGTTTATCAGCATACGACGACGCTTTATAACTTTAAACATTCATGCTTTATAATATTACAATATATTATAGTATAATACTTTCTGTTGCTTATTTTTGTTTCTTTATATTACTTACTGTTGAAACTACATGTATAATTCTAAATAAATGTAAAATAATTAAACGCGATTAAATTCCGTAAAAATTGTATTATTTATCATTTAGTCTAGTTACATATAGTTTAAGTAAGCTTAACTTTTACGTAAAGTCATCATCCCGTTCCACGCTACTTCTAGTATTATGCTTTTAGTCAGGTGTCCAAGTAGCTTTAAACATATTACGATACAATACTATAGCACAGATCTATACTAAATTACACCCGATGATAGAGAGCATTATAACCTCAATACATCACCGCCCTAAATTGCCTTGGACCAAACCGAAACGGGCTAAGAAGCCGTCGTCGTACACAAACGAAGCTCGCTTCAGGTCGTTTTCGTTTTATAATATCCGGTTCGCCCGGTTACGAACGGACAGATGTTCATCCGAGCCGTGAGAACTAACGGGGGTTATTAACTTACAATGCGCATCTCCATTCGTTACTGCGCAATTTCCTTTTTATCCAAAAAAACTTAAATGTTCCCGTGCTCGTGACTCATTCGTCTCGATCGAAACGAAGATACGTCGAGTGAGTTTCGTTTCGAGTGTTTTAGGAATTGATGCCGGATAGTATGCGGGCGATAACAGACGCTAATTAAAATGATATACGCTGAGAATGTTTTGTACTGTTGAATTTTTAACTGTTCTCTACCATTGTAGTCTTTACATTAAATAAAATATGAATAAAAAATCTACTAATTCACGGATTTTTGCGTTACTCAAATATATTTTTTCCCGACGTTTCGGATTCTTTCCAGCATCCATGATCACGGGCAGACTAAGTTGGTATATATATAGAGTTTTTATTTAAAATTGACATATCTGTTGTTTTCTTAAATAAAAACTCTGACGGTTATTCGGAAACATTGAGATACAGACATAACCGTGATCATAGGATGCTGGAAAGAATCGAAACGATCGAGGAATAAATATTTGAGTAACGCGGAAAATCCGTACATTAGTGTATTTGATATGTATAATAATCGCGTAAATAAGAGAAATAATTAAAATATGAATTTTGTGAATAATACAAAAATGACTATATCACTGTTTTTAATACGTTTAATACGTAGCTATTACAAAACGATGAAAGTTCACAGAATATTTCCATTTTTTAAGAATGAGAAAAAATGTACCCATCGATTTCAATTCTTAATATTTTTTCTTAAAATTAGTTCAGCTTCATTCTAAAATAAAGCTGAATCGTGTATTTGATTAAATAACAATAACACTAATTTGATTAAAATACAAGATTAGCACTGGTTATGTTGACATTTCTAAATATGTGCAAACTTTTTAATTAAAATTTTATCTTTTAACTACACCAGAGCCAAGTCAGTTTCGAAATTTATGTTAACCACGTATAATGTCAAACATTGATAGGGTAATGATAATTTTCAAAATAAAAAGTATTTTCTAGGAATTAGCTAATAGAGCTAGAGCTAGCCAGCGTAGGTATATTGAAATTGTCAAACCAACAGCAATTAAGCGACAGCATAAAATAGAAAGCACAAAGAAAAGGCGAAGTTTATAGTAATATCGGTAGACAAGTATGCTATCAATGCAACCAAGAATTGCCTTATATAAGACCCATTGTCTAAAATTTCAATTTATATGTTAATATAAAAATAATTTATGCAAGAGCAGGTAGTCTTGAATATATTTCCGAATGGGCGATCAGCAGTACCGTAATCCTTTCTCTGAAGCTTCTAGCTTACCTTCACAAACATTTGCAAACTCGATACAAATATAGTCTAGTGAAAGTGCCTTATCTGACATACATAACAGATAATTTATTATTCAAAACATATGTTTCAGCAGTTAATGTTTCAGTTTGTATTTAACGCAATTAAATGAAGCTGCTCAATATAGCTTAAGTAATAAATAGTGTCTATTTATTTATTTTTTGTTTTGATGTCTAATGTCGTAAGGTTTTGACATTTTGCGTAGCCATTGTAAAAACAATTTAAAAAAATCTCGACAATGCAACCGCGTGGTCGACCATCTAGCGTTTACTATTTAAGGTAAATGTGTTGCAAAATCGTCGATCGGCACGTCGAGATACTGTTTTTGGACGGCTGTTTGAAAACCTTGGTACCTACATACATCGCGATGAACTCGATTCGCACGACGGCCGAGCGAGCGACGCGACGCGCTCAGTCTGGTACGGCCAGTCGTTCGAAACGTTCCGTTTTACTGTTGCCTCCATTATTAAACATTGTTTACATTTATAAACCGGTGTGATTTACGCATTTGACGAAGAAGCCCGGTGAGTAAACATTTAGGATTGATTTATTATATATATTATATACATTATTTTGGTATTCCGGTCGTGTTTCACGACCGACGGTAGATTCGATGGCGGGTATTGTAGTGGTTAAACATAAAGCCTGCCGCTCTTTATGTTTACTCGCTGCCGAAAACTTGTTTGATGAATTACTTTTTATATTTTGTCACGCGGTAATAATACGGGGTGACTGGGAGAGAGTGGCCAATGGGATTATATGAGCCCCTGTACAGCTTTTCGATTTTTGTGCAATAAAGCATTTTAATAATTATCAGAATTTACGTTTAAATTTATTAAAATGGTATGTAGATAGTACATGTTTATTTAGATGTTTTTCACTAAATATTAATTTACGTAGATAAAAAACAGTGCCTTAGGGCTTAGCAACAATCCAATGTTTTTAAATAAAATTATAACTGATTTCATATTATATATTAGTTCTGCTGCTCATTGCAGCTAATCCATTGATATGTCAAAACAAAGCAAAGACAAAAATTAAAATAAATCATAATTTAGTGTTCAGTAAAACACATGATTTAACAGTTATTTTGTAGTAATTTGATATATTTAATCACCTTCCAGTAATGACTACGAGTGTCTATTTCAATAAAGCAGTATGAAATGAGGTTAATGTTACAACATGAATCTGTGTACAGTAAGCTCGAGATGGAAATCTGCGATAGCCTTTGCGGGAGTTACTGTTTTTGCTGTGCAATATAATTTGTGCAAACACGCAACTTTTCTGCAAGTATCTATTGAAAAAGATTATGTTCCGTGAACCGGTTTTTATTGTAGATAACTTGCCAGCATAAGGGCAACGGATCGATAAATAATGCCTTCCAATAACTACGTGAAAGCGGTTTATCGTTAAAGTAAATTGTGACCCGTGGGTCAACGCGAGCACGACCAGCTAGGAGAGATTATATCGGCCCCCGCTAATGACCTCAACCACATTCAGACGGCGGCTCTTGCAGACGATTCTTTTTTTTTAATTTAATAAGTCGTAAAAAGGTTACATGCCTTTTGTGCCTAATTGTGTATTTATATATTTAAATAAACCAGTCTCCCCAGAACTAGTTGCTTATTTCGGACACTATTTGTAAGTAAGTAATATGCTAACGGAAAACATCCGATTGATTTAGAGTATTTCCTGAATATTGATACTTGACAAGCAAGATTTTGATCACCCGCTTGGCTAAGGCGTTGATTAAATTATATAATTATATTATTATTCATATCAACAGTCCATATTTCTTGTATTAATTAACATAAAACAACAAGACGAGATTATAAACGGCGGCTAAACGGTTGCGAATTCTACTTTTACTCGCAAGCACAGGATACTGAAATAAGCTGTGACGCAACGCATAGTGTATATATATACTTACAAGTACTTAAACGCAATTACCATGCACGCAATGTTCTTGTTTGCGTTGAAATAACAATAAACATGTTTAATATCCACTTGAATTTTATATATGGATAAAGTAGACAATGGGGGAAATAAACCGACCCACGTATGCACTGTTAAGGCAAATTTCTACTTTACAAGGTGTGCGTATATCGAAGCAAATGTGGTAATGTATGGAGAAATAGATTTTATGTATATTACTGTTTTTACGAGATATCGATGCGCGTCGCAACACTATATTTCGATATATTTTGTCATGACATTATAATATAAGTAATGGCGATTACTTGAATGTTAATTATTATTTTTATCACTCTTTGACATTGTAAGATTGCTTGTTCACTGTACTATGATTTTATTGATATGCTTCTAAAATGTTGTGATCAAATTTTGACACTCTAAATATTAATTAATTATAAAATTGAGTTCGATTTTTATAGTGACGAAATGATTAAAACACAGATTATTCGTTTTATCATTAAATTATATTTCACTGCCGTAAATACAATATGACAGCACACATGAAATATATAATATATAAAGATATAAATGATCACTTATCTCTGTCATCTTATCTGTGTATATCTATCACTATATACCCTACTTGTCGTATTTTCATCGTTTTCAATTTTTGGATTACGGTTTTCATATGTAATGTATAGGCGATGCTAACTATAACACGATTAATTTAGAGTAGTAAATTTACATTTATTTTTAAGTATTTTTAACAGTTCAAAAAAAATATAGCATTTTTCAATTTAAAAAAAGAATTTAAATTCAATTTTTTAACATGTTTCAATTTTTGTGGTATAAGTACTAAAAATTATGTAATGGTTTTACTACATTATATATGGAAAAGTTATACTGATTTAGATAAGTTGGTGTAACTCAATTTATAACAGATTTAGTTTAGACGAACAGAATTACGATATAACTCCGCTCAAATAAGTGAGCACCTTAACTAACAAAAGCGTAAAGTGAGAGTTGCCGGGTAAAACGCAATTTTACATGTAGTATATCAGTATATATGTGGTCTTATTTTTAAAATTGCCTGCACAATCACAGACACGCTGAAATAATTAAATAACAGTTCACTCATATTCTCTTAAATTTATAGATTTCAAAGTAAACGGAGGCGGACATACGATACATTTCCGCTCAAATAGGCAAGCACCCAACAAGCTTTCGCAATATTGGCCGAAGTAATAAAATGAACAATAATTTAATTTCGTAATTATATAAACGTTTACAGTTTTCAAATACCGGTCATGTAGGCGAGTAGCCAATAAGTTTTCACTATATTAGACACGCTGAGCGAAGTATAATAGTTTACTTGTGTAACTTTTATTTTTGTTAGAGTTACCAAATCGAATGAGGTGAAGATACTATATATCTCCGCTCGAGTAGGCGAGCACCCTTACCGGCAATTAGTGCAACGTGAGAGTAGTCGGGTGAGACGCCGGCTCACGACGCACCAGTCCCGCTAACTAAACACGGCGGCCATTCACCGACAACCTCCAATCTCTAAAATCCACGACCTACACGACTATAACACCTGAACGTAATCTGGCACCCCTATAAATGACAGAACAAAGTAAAGTAAAAAGCCCTTACGTCGTCCTCGTCCGCCGACAAAACGTCATCATAGATGAATCATCGATAACGATCCATCATAAAGGATGCCACAAGTTTTGTCGGTTACCAATGCTATTTTTAATACAGTCTAGATCTTTTTCACCTAAAGCGTGATATAATCTGGACGTTTTTTAATCTGGACGAAGATATTTAAATTTATTTTAGGTTTTATCATAACAATTCAATTCAATTTAATCTGTATTAAATTTTACGTAAGAAATTGATAGGAGACAAAATAGAATAATCTTTAAAGCGAGTTCGAACACTATTGAAAGTCGTAAACATGTTATGTAACTTCACATTAACTTGAATTTGATCGTATATTTGTGATACTATAATACCAGTATAGTACTTCTGGACGTGATTGAAAGATTAAGTTGCGTTTATAGCTTACGATGATTAAATTTTGCTTAGATAGTATCAAAAATCTTACATGAATTTTTATGGTTAATATGTAATATCTCTGAATGAATAAGAACTTTATGGGAATTTCTTAAGTGCTTTAAATAAACATGCAATGCAACAGATACTTATGAAAACGTGTTAATATTATTAATTTCGTAACAGAAAGGTTTAGCAATGTAGATGGTGTTGCATTCTCTTATGTAAACGAAGATAACATTTTGAATAATAATTATAATTACAAAGCCTTCCTTTTTTCGTATATACATTTTCATAAGTACGTTATTAGTTCAGAAGCGTAAATTAGATTGATTAAAAGAAAAGAAAGTGCGTGAAGTAAGTCCGGAAGCAGTTATATTAAGGAAACATTCATTTACGCCAGTCAAGTGCTCAGGTTACCTGAACTCGATTTTAGTCGTATAACACTTCATTACGTAACTTGTAACATTTTATACATACACTTTATAAAATATCTTCCGAGTTCCTATTGTCCTATAGCAATGGCAAAGAAAATTAAAATTTAATAAAAGCTTTTGTAAAATTGTTGTTGATCTCTTAATATATTAAAGTGCTATTTACTACTACGTAATAAGTAATTAACAACACGAAGTTTTTAATCTGTGCTACATTTTTTACATATGTTTAACTATTTCGGTAAAAAATTTGTAATACTTAATATGCGAGAAACCTTTCTGCTTATTGCGTACATGACGACAGATTTATTATTGTCATTAGTTTACGTGGCCCACGCGAATCTATGCCAGGGAGAGTGTGGCAACGGATTTTTTATCGTAAAACATAAACAACAACTGGAATAAAATAAATATCACATAACGGCGAGTAATTGATTGTCTATGCCGCTATACGTCCTCAAACTGCATAACACTGATAATGTATTGAAATTATTGGTTAAAAAAAACATACATTTTTGATTGATTTTGGTCTTAGTCTCTATCATTTTAACTTAATTTACATTGATCGTTGCCTTTTAAATTAATACTTCTTAATACAATATTATAAAAGGTGACATAAATAGCCAGTTTCATTCGCTTGTTTTTATAAGCCTAATGGCATCCAATTCTAAACCTTCAGTAGTGTTTTTAATAATCAAAAATCAAACGTAATATTTAATAAGGATATTTTAAATTTGCTCGTTTATCCGGTCCTTTGAAATAACGTTATGTATCTCAATAACTACGCTCTCCGTAATGTATATGCACATTAAAAAAACGGAATTCTTGTTTTATACACTGAATTTGCTAATTTTAGTAATCACTTAAGTTCAAATTAAAAAACAATAAAATTAACAAAAATCTCAAAGTTAAACTAGTAAGTAACTAAGCCGAAAGATCCTGAGGATACAGTAATATTTTCTATTTTGTAATATTATTTCTAACTTTAAATGTTAATATTGATATTGATATAAAAGAGTAAATTTCATTATCATAATCAGATACAGAAACTAATAAAGATTACCTAGTTTTCATTTTATTTAACGATAAGATTAGGATCAAGTTTAAGGAAAATTTATTATTTAATATGAAAGCCATGTAACAATTTCTTAGTAATCTATTTTTATATTTTATCTATGTATGTTATAACTGCCTCCTTAGCCTAGTGGTATGGGCGTGTGCTTTAGAAACCGGAGGTCGTGGGTTCGAATCCTGCGGGGACTCAACAAATTTTCATTGTTGTTTCCTAGTTGGTTAGGGCAATTTAGGCCGATCACCTAATTGTCTGAAAAGTAAGATGATCTATGCGTCGGATGTAAAAAGTCGGTCCACCCACCAACCCGCATTGGACCAGCGTGCTGGGATACGGTCCAAAACCCCCTAATGGGAGGATTAGGAGAGGCCTATGTCCAGCTGTGGACTATCACGGGCTAATGATGTGTGATGTTATAATAATTTTAATAGTAATTTTAATTCAATAAAGCCGAGTTTTGCGATGATGTTTTTATGAGACAATATAAGACTGTTATTTACTTGAAATAGACAGTTTTTAAGATTTATGAGCTTATAACGCATTACTACATAAACACTGCACAAACATTGTAGCACTATGTTTAGACATAACTTAAACGTACAATATACCAAAATTAATATATGAATTAAAGCATTGTAAATCGAGCTTTTATTCATACGCAAAGCGATTGATGATATTCTTTCAAACGGTTCATCAAAAAACAATAGTTTTTGATGCAGACCGACTGTGTATAAATGTAAAACGTATTTTAGTCAAACTTTTCAATACAACGCTAATGAAAAGCTCGCGATATTTCTTTTTTATATAGTGTTATTTTAAATTGAACAATGTTTTGTCGTATATTACTCTTTTCAATATGATACTCACGTTAATCAGTCTAATTGAATAAAATAAATTAAAATGTGAAAAAGACAGCGCAACTATAGTATACGTTTACTTGAAGTAGTAAGTACATGAAAGGCTGTATATCTCATTCATAGCTAATGCCCCTTTTTGAAGCGAAACCATTAAAATTACTTTCATTAATCAATCTACTAAAATAGAAAAAAAAATAAAATTTGTTCTGTATCAAATCGATCACTTAAATTATTTTTTCTAAATCGAAAAGTGATCTTGAAGAAGTCACGATAAGAAAATCACGGTATCATAAATTCACTGCTATAAAAGTAATGCTCGTCTTATAAATAGCGTTAAAGGAGCGTCAACGAGAAATCACCACTAAAATCCCGTGCACTAATAGGGAGGTATTTATATCGATAATATTTTGATATCGATGTCACGTACTCAATGTTTTCTTGGTACACGTATTGTGCTACATTTTGAATTTCACTACTGTATACAGAAGTGAAATCTCAGAGGCATCTTGGTCGTTAAATCACTTTTCTAATCGATTCTTCGATTACTTTGATGGAATAACGTGAAAGTACAATACACCGTAATTGTGGAACGCTCGTGTGAGATCCGGGTTATCGTGGAGCTGGGAACATTTTCATATATATATTTATAACAGTGTTAGCTTTGAAATGTCAATAACATTTTATGGTATAGTTAGACCTAACATTAGACGATATTGAACTTTCTATTTGTGACATAAAAAATAATAGGCTAGTACTATATATATATATATACTATTTATAACTATTTATGCTATCTTTAAACTGTTAAGGCTGTGTTAAAACTCCTACGTTTTGGCTTTTTACTTTGTAATAAAGTTTAACTTACTTCGTTACTACGTAATCTAAAATTCACAAATCCTTAAATGGCATTGGATATGTTAAAAGCGAGAAGTGACTATAATTTTCAATGATAATACTTTGTGTCAAAATATTGGACCATTCACCGCTATTTAACCCAACAAATTTCACTAGAGCATAATATAACAGACAAATCACATTAAAAAAAAACAATTGACAATTTACAACGACAAGAACGTAACTCATTTAATAATAAGCATATCACTTCAAGTTATGACTAAAACTAAACAAGGATTTTGTAATGACATATACTGGCTGCCTCAACTTCGGTGAAGTACGTATATCTACGCACTTGCTTCAATAATGCTGTATCCAAGCATTGTTGAAGTGCACATCAGTAGTCGTACACGTTTGTTAAGAACGCGAAACAAAGAATGCACTACATTAGCGTTGGCATTTACGCATCAACAGTCTATCTGATCTTTCATCGTGCATGCGGGAGAAAATCACTGATATAAGAATACTTTTCTGAACCATTGGGCGTTGTGGTTTATTGCTTTTTAATGACTGAAAGTACGCAATAATGAATAATAAACTATATGAAATAATTGACAAAATGTTAAATGTATTGTTAGATGTACCTCATGTACGCTATATACTTAATATTGTTAAAAAAATTTTGATATTGTAAATAACAGTTTCGACCTAAAATTGGTTTAAATATAAAAAGAAAGTAACAATGTCTCAGTATATAATTGCTTATAAAACTCGTCTGAAATATTTAATAAATATACTTCTATTATTATACCATATATTTTTGGCACAAAGCGTAGTTGAACTTTTTCGGAAAAAACTGCCAGAAACAAGAAGATGGAGCCTTTGTTTTAGAGATTGGTTTTAGTACAAAACTGAAGATAGTTTTATGAATTCATTTTAAAGTTTATTCATAGCAATTTTGAGAAATGTTTAGCATTTATTCAATAGTAAGATAATTTTCAAATAAAATCTCTGTGTAACTATTCCAAAACTTACTTTTATATTTATACAATAATAATAAAAATGTGCGATGTGCGGAATGCACAAAATTTTAATAAAAAAAAACATTCGGGCATGACGTAATAATCAAAAAGCGTTAAAAGCGTAATTAGCGTTTGGTCGTCAAACTATTACGAGGTATTATGCAGATATGTTTTTCGTAATGCAATGATACATCTGTAATATGCGTAACAAAAAGAAAACAAGACTATCTGCATCGAATGGAACGGTTTGTCTTTGTGAAATGAAACAATGGCCGCTGTTCAGCACTTTCTACTTGTCAGTGCGCCATGTTTAATTGCGAAACCAACATCGACGGTGACACGACAAGTATAGTACAACCAAAAGTTGTATAGCGATATTTAAATATCGAACACGACTTTTTTTTGTTACACCAATAGCATGAGTAAGAACAATTTAGTTTTAGTGTTATGAAGCGTATTGTTTCTAGAAAGTCCTATTTCACAGAGAGCCAACAGTTGACAAACTACTAAAAGTTTTTTTATCCGATGGTAAGTGATACGCCGTGTAAATACTCGCATGACACATATCTTAAGACTACATAGTCATAGTACATACTATCCTTTTGTACTTCTGAAACGCGATGATTCGTTTCAGTAATATCAACAACCTTGCTTCAAACCGGAAAGTAGTAGTTCCTTGTTTACACTAATAGCTTAATAGTTAGTACAAAATTTAAAAAAAATCTAGACGTAGACTTTCCCTGTTTAAATTGTAAAAATTTAAATTCTTTACAAACAAGAAAAGCTTTCCAATCATATAAAATATACGTTTAAACAATTTTTATGTATCCGCTTCCATATAAATTAATCTTGATTAAATCCTGCATCGAATCGACGTCAGATAGATATTACGCTCGAACCGCATTAAGCGTGTAAGAGCTTACCGTTTAGTACTACATTGTGATATTAAATGCGGTTGCCCAACTACAACCAGTCGAATCGGTTCCCCATAAAAGCTTGTTGCGTCGGCTTACGTCTGTTTTTGCTGATCAAACCCACGCTCGCGTTCGTGACTCAGGCGCTGTGAGCGAACTAAACCAGTACACGGTATGAGCGCACCTTATTTATTTTTCTGACAACTGACAGCCGGGCTTTCTCGCGCGACAGTAACAACTGCATCTTGCCTCTGTGCGTTATTACTTATATGTAGTCGGTTTAATTTTTTTATTTATAATTTCGTTTACTTTTGACAGTTTTTATAACGGTTTTGGTATTTTCAATAGCTAATTGATCTAAATATAAAATCAATATTTTACTTTTTAACTCTTCACATATTTTAGAAATCAACATTTTTATTAAAATATTTTTTTTTATTATAATAAATAAAATAAAATATTATTAAAATAAAACGCAAACATTAGTAAGGTTTACTGCCGTGAAAGTTCATAAATTTCGTTATGATGAAATATATAAAATAATAGAAACAGTAAAAAATAGAACATACATTTGTCTTGAACATCTGAAACTTCATGGTTCGAACTGTTATTTAATTTCATACAATAATCATGTATGAATGTAATAGAATTTTTTTAGGTACATGTGCTACAGTACACACACGTTATGTTACATTAAATAAAATATTATATTAAACGGGCCTGAATACATAAGTTCTTACGTTTATTAACTTTTAAGTCTCCCCTTTTTCATAACAGCACAATTAACAACTTAATTCACTGTTAAAGTAAAAGTATACTAAATAGTTGAATAAATAAAGTTTGCTTTAATTCTTAAAGTAAAATAATTTCGATCATTACCTAACTTAAATACTTTCTCGAATACTTTGCCCGACTGAGTTTATTTGTTACCTTTCATTAGCGTCAAATGAAATATCAGTTTTGTATTTGATTTTATAAAATGAGGTCATGATTTTTCGTGTATATTTATTTTTAATCGAGTATCTTAATTTTGTAGGCTGTATCAATATGCTACAATATACTATAATTTCCATTTAAACACGCCAGATAAAATTAATTAAGCTAACTGCGCCGATCATTGTTTCTATTGAATACTGAGTTTAATATAACTTTTTCTTATATAAATGTACATAAATCAAGTATATTGTAAAGAATCGTCGGGAGTTAAAATGTAAATAAACGCGATAAAATCCGGTGAAGTATTAATTTTCAATTTAATCAATAGTGTACTATTATTATTTTTCTTTAGTAAATCAGATTACCATTAAAAAGCTATTTAACTCATTAGCAATAGTTATTGCTTTTGCTTTTTGCTAAACTTTCACCGGGAGAAAGTAAATCGCGGATACATTTTTCCTTAGCCGTTATACACCATTGCTCCCGACACTGTTTAACATATTGAAATATGTAATTAACTAATACAGAAGACGCTTATAACTAGTACGAATAAATTTACAATATTTATGATATGAATACATAAAAACAATCTAATCTGATATTTGACGTTATTATCAATAAATTTACTTTGGACGTTATGTCACTATTTCTTATTAATTTTGAAAAGATATTGCTTTGAGTGGTTGATTATACAAATACATAAATTATTACATTAATATCAGATCAATTTGAGATGTGGTATTAGCCATCATAAAGCGCTTATATCTAGTACGGTATTCATATCACAAGTTAAATCTACGAACACAAATTAAAGCATCAAATTTTTAACACTACATAGTATACAACAAAATAATTTTCTCCGACCCTAATCATAATCTTTCAAACTATCCTTTTTTCATTGATAGAGTGATTGAAGAGGAAGTTTTATGTGTATAACTCATGCCTAAATTTGTAGAGAAACTATGGTAAATTTATATATTGTTCCATAGTCTTTCACCCGCGCGGAGCCGGGGCGGGTCGCTAGTCAATAATAAGTTTTACTTATGCCAAGCAAAAGCAAGCTTGTTTTACGACAAATGAACAAAATTCCAGTGGAGTTAATTAATTATTGTAATAACCAGTCACGTGGATCGTGAAATGCTGACACAGATATCCGAGTTGCGAGACAATCGAACGCGTTTTTCTGCAACCGTGACTTGTCATTGGCACTCATAGGCATTGTATAAAGCCGCTCGTGGCTCGTGGCTTTGAAAACGCTTGTAAATTTTCTACCGACTTGGCGAATATTTTCCCAACTCTTTGCTCGTTTTGTTCTTTATTACGTTTCGTAATGTATTGTTCGTGACCCAGTTAAGGTTGAGATTTAATAAATGTGTGTTAAAAGTAATTCGAAATGAATCTTGTTGTGTATACTTCATTTTATATCTGAGACTAAAAAATATCTTAAATTTTATTGTTTGGAAAACAGAGTCTAAGGATTCTGTTTGGGATATTACCACGGCGGTGCCGCGGTTTTTGCCGCAAATCAGTGTTGTGTAAATATTAGTGTCTTCTAGTTTGAAGGGCACCGTCGTCTGTCTGTCTTAAAACGGTGAGCTTACATGTGGTGTCTTGCGCTATGTTTCTTATTGGCAGGTTGTATCATTTACCATAAAATCAACGTCCACACGTCTCATCGTTGTAATGAATAAAAAAAATTAAACAAGCATAACTAAATTGTGATATAATGTAGGCGATATAATTAATTAAGCACGTAGTGGTTGATTTTTGACGGCTGTTAACGATCTCATCGGTTACGCCTTACGTTTTTACGCCATTTTGTTTTGGTTTTAACCATGTTTCTCGATATTTTCAGCTAATAGCGCGAAAAATGATTAAATGTTTAGATATCTAATAAGTCGTTAAAGTTATTAAATATTTTATTTTCCGTTTACATTTATTTACCAACATTGCATCTCCAAACTATATATACTGCAATTCGATTAATATGCCCACGTAGATTATTTGTTTAAACGTTTTGTGCTTTCTGTTACTTAAAAGACTTTTTATTATTATAGGAAGATAGGAGAGTAAAAACACATCAATATACAACAAATTGAACGCGCAACAATGGAGAGCTGGTTGGACGATGTCAAACGCGTACGCATCCCTCGTCCCAAATTCGGCAGCAAGTATCCTGCTGAACCACCTAAGGACTATCTAGAAGACTGCAGCGACCTGAGTGGGAAACCTAGACGTCACGGCAGCAAAGACCTGAACAAGGCTACGGAAGATCTGCGCAGGGCCCTCCAAGAGAAACTATGACCTATTGAACAGATAATAAGGTTTAAGCTTTAATGTACCGAGGAATGATACTGTTTATATTTGAAATTAGCCGTAACGTTAGCTGGAATTTGTATGGACATTTCCATACAGCCTAAGCCGTATTAATTTTATACATTCTATTACATTCCTAATAATAATAGGCTAACTAGTAATTGAGCCAGGATATCTCTATAAACAATCGCGTAAAAGTATGTATAATTTAACTTTATAATATTGCAACACTAATTACAATACTATTCGATTGTTGTGTTGTACATCACATCCGCAATAGTTTTAATAGTATATATCTTTTGAAATTAATTATATTTTATATTTACGTAAAATTTAAATCATGTAATGAAAAAAATTAAATCAGTGATACAGAAAAGGTTCTGCATAAAATACGTAAACATGCGCTGCCACAGGCGAAGTATAATGCAAAAAATTACTTGATAATATCATTACCTTTAGTTTTTAGGACGTTTTAATGTACAGTATTAATGTAATTCTATCACAACCCACTTAGAATAGCTTCTGTGACTGACAAATGTAGATTAGGTTAAGCATTTGAATCTCCGAGATTTCAAATAAATAGTTAACATAATTATAATATTAGTTTGTTGTGTTTTATTCAATTCTTTTACCTTTTCAGATGGGAAAATATTTTATCTATTAAAATGTAAACGAAATTAGAAACTTATATAAAATCATATTTTACGACGTTTTGGATTCTTTCCAGTTCAATTTGGTATTTGTATCATATACGTATGTGTATAATTAGTGGATTTGACACATTTCTATGCATTATAAAGTTTTAGCGGTTATTTGAAAAAACCAAAAAAAACTAATAAAAAAAAACTTGTATCAAATTTATTCTTTTATATCTATTTTTTTAATTTATCAGGTTATTCATATAACGTCACGATACTATCAACGTGTGGGAGGCACTGTTTTAAATAATTACAATACATGTAATGAAGACCCATACACGATTTAATAAAATATTATGTAAACTAAATCTTATGTAAAATTCTAACTGTGCCAAAAATAATGATTACAATAACAAAGCCAAAAGCACATGGAATTTACATAAGATTAATGTTAGAAACAAAAAATCGCCAATAGTGACGTGTTGTTAATGGCTAACGGCTACTACATAACATATCCGCGCGACATTCCACCAATAAAAATAACCGGGTTTAGGCGCCATTACAGTCTGAAATTCGACTTTGTTTAAAATAATTATCCTGTGCCAACTAAATATCGTTATATATTAAATTAAATATCATATATATCCAAAAACCCCCTAATGAAGAAAGCGCATTAGGGGAGGCCTATGACCAACAGTGGACTAACACAGACTGATGATGATGAAGAAGAACTAAATATTATTGAACATTGCCTTAGTCTACCATCACGCGATGTATATCCTATAAGAGATTCACACAATGAGGTCCGAATAGAGACCGATTTTAGTCTGTAATTACAGAAACCCCACCCCATATTGTACTTTATACGGACGTAACGATGGCACACACATACACACATACGATGCATCGTCGCGGGTGACTTAAGTAACCAAAATTTAGTCAAGAAAACAAAAGGAAATGTAACGGACGGTCCGTTACATTTCATTTTGAAAGTAAATTGATTTGGTATTTTTATAATTTCAAATACGCCACTACGAATTTTATCGCGTTAAATTTTGTTTACAATTTCCCTTGTCGGATACTTTACATGATCCATGGTCTGCCCGAGACCATAATCGTAAAGTCTTTTAATAAATAATGTGTAGTATTCGAGTAAACAAAAGAAGGTATTATATAGTAGAAGTTACTTTGCCCATAACTCTTAATGCCAAGTTCCATGGCTAATAAAAGATTGAATTTAAAAACAGGTCAAAAGTGATTCAGGCTCAAGGTCTACCCGCAAATTTTAATTAACAAATGGGTTTTCGTTTTTCTAAGCATGATTCAAATTAACGTTTTCGCATCGCCCCGTATAAGGCGATAATTACCGTGTCCATTCGTGACTGCAGCACTTAAGTATTGTACAAAATTGTATCAAGTCAAGTAAAGTTGGGGTTTTAATTGAAGACTGCTTTATGCTTTATTACCCATAACAAACAGTAATCTAAAGAATAAAACACCTTAATATCAGGTACTATTTTATAACAGATTAAAAATCTTTCATCCGCTTAATTACGACCTAAAAGCCACACGTTACAAGCATACAAGTCATATCTTAATTTCAAATTTAAAATTTATAAACTCTTTAAATGAATACTGCTCTATGATTTATTGTTTATTGCTCATGGTATTAAGTAATATATATATTAAAACTGCTAAGATACCACTTTAATAACAGATTAAATACCCTTTTACACTTTATTATTACCCAAAAAAAAATCGTCAGAAGCATAAAAGCGCCTTTTATTAATAAGAATCAGCTGACGTTATCCGTTTTACACATTGCAACCGTAGCAACGACGTCGGACTCGGCAAGGGAATGATTCTGTCACATTTGGCCTAAAGCCAAACACTACAGTGACAGATGAGAAAAGTACCCGCCAATCTTTTCCAGAGGATATATACATACATATATGTATACATTTCCCTATATGGTTCCCTTTTCACAGCAAACCGATGATTACACACTATGTAAACATTGTATATCAAAAATGCATATTTTCAGAAAATAAACGACGGTTATTTATTCAGCATTTTTTGAAGAACTCAAAAATATGCAGTGGATTTCTTAATTAGAAAATAATTTATAAATAATACTCTTTTCTGTATTTTATGCAGTTTTTAAATTCGGTTCTTTACTAAGAAGGCAACGACACTACCATAGATAATGTTTAACGGTTTTAGTATAACCATAACTACGTTAAAACAAAATGGCTTATCAACTTAAGTAACTCAATCTATATGATTAATGTGCAACTATGGCCTGTGTAACTTAGACTTGATTATTTTAACATAAACCTCCTTTCTATATGATAATAAATTAAAAATAAAAATTGTTACACAGTTCGAGTATGTTAATCGTCTCTTTAAATGAAACTTGGTAAACGCCGATTTAATCTTTCCATTACTAGCTTTGTGCATTTCTTAAGCTAAACGAAAAGATGATATCTACTAATTTACGTTTTGGATACATCTATGTAGGACTTTAAACACTTCCATACAACTTTATTATTTATTTTGAAATTTACTTAACCACGATGTAATGGAAAAGACTTTCTTTGAATTTGTATTTATAATTCAAACAAGTTACGGTACATTCTTCCAATTTTCATGGTATGTACACAATAAGTTTTAAAATTCGCAATTCTTATAAGAGTGTAAAAAAGTTAGCTTTTAATTTGTAAATATAGCTATGCATTAAAATTTACTGTTTATTTATGCTTGTATATTTGTAAAATATTTCCAAACGCTGTTTGCTTCTATTAGTCGCATTGTGTATAATTCTAATTCAGTTGTCTATAACTATTTAACATTTAAATTTTCGGCACAACGGTTTAGCGCTTACACCAAACTCTTACTTAATAATTACAATTTAAAGACTACCGGCACATTATATAAATAGTAAACATATTAAATGATATAATTTTCATTACATTTAATTACTGCACAATCACCCCTTCCAATGACCATGGGCGGGAAAACAATCGAAATATTTTGGAATATTTGTACAAATTATTAATCGCGATAAAACGATAAAACAATTTTATTCCACACTACCAGTCCGTCCACGGTGTTATTTATTATTTTTATTAGTAGTACTTTTATGTTATGTTAAAAGTAGCCTTTGTTACTAAAAATTAATCTAGCTTCCTATTGGTGAAATATTTTTTGAAATCGGCACAATAGTTTTTTAGTTTATTCTTTACAAACATACACACAAAAGTACAATATTTTTTCTTTATTATTTTAGTGCCTATACATATATTAAGACTTGGATATTGTGAAACAATTTAGTACACTGATTTGTATTTCAAGCTAATCGAGACGTGGTCAAGTATCGAGCTCGGTATCAGGCGAGTGGCTTATGCAGCATTTGGCAGACGGCTTCGGGCTTAGTAAGGCACTCGTTTTTGGCCCCTGCTATCGCTTCTAAACAGTTGATCAACGTAATGAAACTTAATTTGCGGACGAACATAATATTGGCGTGATGGATGGTCCAATTTGCCAATCTCGGGGTTTGACCTTTCGTTCGTTTTACTTAGGATTAATTTCACTTAGCTGGGCCAACAGGAAATGTACGAGGAGAAATTGGATACGTTGTTTATTAACTTGATGTTAAGGCTTCGTCTTGTTATGTTATGGCGTTTTTATTTTTAAATTAAATATATAGCAAAAATAGAATGGTTGCATGTACTTTTCAGTTTCTTTTACGTTATCGGGTTGTTCTTAACGTAAGTAAAGTAAATATAAACAATGGTGATTTCAGCAATTTTATTCCATATTCGGATATGCTTTTAAATTTCTATTCAACCAACCGGTTTAAGCTATATATTTTTCTTCCAATAAGTAATTATCCTTTCACAAATATGTTACTCATAAATAATTTGACTACTTGAAATGTTTATTCTAATTGCAAATTACTTACAGTGTCGTCGTAGGGTTGCGTGTGTAGAGCAGTGGTGCTGCCCTCTCTGGAGTTACATGGTGACGAATGCCTCCGCGAGCGACGGCCCTCTTCCTCGTATTCCTAAAAATAACATGTTAATATTAGCTATTACACACCTTAATTCAAAATTGTTCATATTGAACGAGAGAAAAAAAAGTATAACAGTTTTCATACACTGTCATTGTTTGGGGCATTTGCGGCATCCCTAACAATGAGTTTATTCATAAAATAACTCAATAGTAATCACCAGAAGCTCGGCTAAATATAATCTTTAAGTTTTCATACTGTAGTTGTGTATGAAGGTAAGTTTTTTTACAACGAACAAACGCCAATTAGGGGCCATCAATTTTTAAAATGAAAACCAAACCAAGCCAAAACAAACGCTATAAAATTAGTTTCATTTCATAAATGCTTTAACCTCGTAAATAAAGCAAATAACCATGTACCATACTAATTACATTAGGAAGATTAATAACAAAAGCTTTCGATCACAGTGCAGCATTAACACTTAATTGATATCTATAAGCACATTAAATAGGTAAACAATTTAACACAACATCAATTCATGCAAACGTCACTCATAAAAGCAGGAAAATTAAATTTTGAGGCGAACAATAATAGAACCGGCGCGTCACGTTCGTTGCCAGGCACTTTTATCAATTAGATATTCCTTCCAGGCAACACCGGCCTTGCGAAGACAGGATGTATCCTTATTGTATTATTAAAGTAGCCTTTATTATCATATTTTTTCTTTGTTATCATGAGATGCGAAGTAGACAGAGATCGCGGTGAGACTGCAGCAACGATCAGAATTGCAGATTCAATTGATTTGTCGCGCTATTTTCGAATCTAGAACACTGAAAACCTAGGCAGGTTATATCGAAACTGAACACAAAGTTTTTTCTATGCTAGATTAGGCTCTAATGTAGTTTATAAAGTTATTGTTGGTGACTTTTTTTACCAATGTTGATATTTGACCATGTCTCAACAGACGCAGTTACGAAATGCTATATTATTAAAAATCGCGTGCAATTTTTTTTACAAAAACCAGTTCATGTCCATTTTGAACCTGTTAATAACTAATTTATATAAATAATTTTCATAATTCTTGAGTCACGCAATAATTACGAAAAAAATATTAATAATACTTTCAATGAACCCAAACCTTGGGGTTTCAGATTGTTCATTGCGTGATAGAGAAAAAATTGCTTTATTTTAATCTTGTTTAGATTGATGCGATTAATTATTTCTATTGCTACTTATAACTACAAACTAACTGAATGTCATTTAATCTTATTTTAGAATTTACGTGAAATGACTTTAAAAAAAACTACGACTTTTTATATACATGAAATCAACACAAAGAAAAATTACTCACTAAAAAGTGCTTTTTCAAATTTAAGCAATTTAGTACTCCATCCATAAGCATAATTATATATAATTCAATTTTAAATACGAAGAAATAATTTAGAAAACTGTCAAAAATTTGTTAGGTAATATACCTAATATGTAGATATTAATTTTTACTTGTACATAGTTTTGACAAAAAAAATTAACCGTTAGTAGGTATTTCAAATAATTTCATGCAAATGTTTTAGATGCATTACTCAAAGACATTTCTTCTTTATATGGCGAAGACATGTATTTGATTGTATCAAAAGGATGTAATGTTCATATTAATTCAAATTTGCGGAGGAACAAGTATCATACTTGGTACAGTAAAAGAATATGCACAAGCAAAACAAACATTTTTGTTGTTAGAAGACCACTAAGAACTTACTATGTTAAAACTTAAAACAGAATTACCACGCTGCAGAACTGTATATGTGTCAAGATTCTTTGAGAACGTTTCAAATGTTTTTTTAAAGGCATATTCTCCAGAAGATATCATAAGCAGCTATAGTGTAGTTTAAGACATATATTTCGTTATCATTAGCTTGTTTACACAAGAATAAAATATTTTTTAACAAGAATAAACATATTTTAAAGTTCAAAGCTCACTGAATGCTTCGAAGATTTTCTAAAGTGAATGTTTATGTGATTTTATAACTTTGTGCAATAATAAAACTAAAGCTAATATGATTTTACACTTTTTTAAACAAAAAAGGCTCCAATCTTATTCCTCTAAAATATTTTTTGAACGACAAATATCACGCTCGGTAAATTGCAGTTAAAATTAAAACAGGCGTCATGATTGTAATTGGCGTAAACTTTAACAAGCATTCTAATTTGTGCTAACTTTTTATAAAATAAATGGAATTTTAATTTAAGCTTCAGTTATTTGGATAAACCCTACGATAAATCTAGAATATAAGTTTTATTACATTAGTTAGACTTCACCGCAATTTTTTTATGTTTATAGAATTATTTATTGCCTATTTTTAAATGTAACACAAGATTTAAATTATGTATTTTATGCAAGAGTATTTTTGCCTTTCGTCAAGTTACGTTATTGCCTCCTACAAAAATTAAAAAACACACAAAATATTCTAAGAACGTAGTATTGGCCACTTTCGATATATCCATAGCCTCTGTTCACTGTCTTATTAATACTAAACGGATTACCAGATATTAATGCCCTTTCAAGACAATCGACTATACCTTTGCCATGGCGCGAACATCCATTGGCATGTAGTCGCGAAAGGCGACGCGGCGGCGGCGACGCGACATGACGCCGGCACACGTGTATCACGCGATGCGAGTTGCCGCGCACTGACTGACGTTTAGCTTGTTACACAGACCGAAGTTCGCTAAGGACGCACCCCATATTAAAACTCTGTTTTATTACGCTCCCCCAAACAACCCCAATTATAGCAAACCGTACGTTATACGAATTATATTTAAGACAGAAACTTTGATACTTTTTATACGATTTATTGGTAAGATTTTGATATTTTTACTCATGAATTTTCTGAGCATGAATTTTCTTAAGAAACCAATTTAACTTATAAACTATTGCTGGGGTTACAACAATTGTTAGAAATAGCTAATGATTAAAAATAAATATAAATTACGCCAGGAAGCATTAAATATCTTGTTTATAGGAAACCTAATTTAGAAAATGAAATTTAATTTTCGTTAAAATGTAATTTAGCTAAGTAGCAAAATATAATAAATGGTCACATTCAACCTCTTGGGTGCTCGGTCTTTGTACTTAAGCCGAAATTAATCTGTAGTTATGGGGGCTCTTCAAAGTTCGTTTACCTTAGAGTGAAGTAATGAAACTTGAAAGTGGCTATCTTGATAATTTATCAAAAGGGCTGAACTTCCGCTTGGAAAAGTTATAATAAACGACCAGTTATTTCGGTGACTTTACATGGAAAATAAGAATACATTCAGAACTGAGGTTTATTACTTTCGATTCAATTTAGATGTCGCTCGAGACTTTCGTTGTAATATATACAACAAAATTTGGTTTAGAACATATGAATGAACATTAAGCCATTTAATCTCGTAACCTTTGGCGGTATGGGCTCTTGCTTTTTAAATCCGAGGCCGTGGGTTCGAATCCCGCGTAGAAACAACTTTGTGTTTCGTTATTATCTGGTTGGTTAGGGCAACCTGGGCCAATTACCCAATTGTCGGATGGGCATGTAATAAGTCGGTCAACCCAAAAAATCCAAAACTCCCTAATGGAGAAGACGTAAATTAGGGGAGGCCTGTGTCCAGCAGTGGACTTACACAGGCTAAAGACGATGATGATGATTTAATCTCGTAGATAAAATATAAATATTACTATTGTACGTACAATGTTGTAAGTACATGTATACGTGAAGAGGGTGTATAATAAATAGGTTGAAAGTTTGTTTAGGAAGTTGGTAATTTACATGGTGTTGCACACAACTAATATATTACTAAGTATGGAGAAATTCATCGAATATAGAATCGAGTCATGAAAAGAACTTATTTTTTATTTAAAAATTCTGACTTGTTTAAAAGTTGATATCCAGATAATGAAAATATATTAGCATTTCAAGTTGGAAACAGATAATAGACATCATCATGAAACCTAAGCAAAATTTTATAAATACGCTAACAGTTCGTTTATCGACTTACAGTATGAAAATATATATTTCAATTTGCCACAATTCAGCATTAACTTTAGGCAGATATAGTACAGGTTCTTATACACTCATGAAAAATCACTTGTGTATATCAGCTTATCAAGTGTTATTATTCTTCGTTGCCACAGATCCAATATTAAAAATTGATACCTAATGGCCGCAAGCAATTCTCTAGGAAATTTTTCACTTTATATTCTTTTGAAGAAGCGATTTACCGAACTGAATCGCTCCTAACTATTAATAAAAGAGACGCGGCTGACAGTTTCATTATATCATTTGTAACTTTGTATTTTATTTGCGCCATAATTTATATTGTCCGTTAAATTTGTACATCCATTTTCATCAATCATCGGTTCCACTTCCTTTTTATTGGATTTATAACCAACGAAGTAATGTAGTCAAGTCAACTTTACGATAACTTCAACATTATATAATTTTGGTTTGTTTTCGTTACATAGTTTACATATAAAATAATTATGGTAGATTGACGTTCACAAGAGCTTGACGGGGTATAATTGAGTAAAGATTTTTTTTAAGTGCTAGGAAAAAGCCTTATTTAAGGTTGTAATGTATCATCTATGTGTAAGACTACATCAAGAATAAGTATAAGAGTCCGATGATTTTTTTTTTTTTAGGTCAATCTTTATTTAAAAAATAAAGGTGTGTGTGTGTCGACTTATATATAGGCGTTATTCTTTGGCGTAATAAGATAAAAATCTTTTCTAAAATTTAAATCTTTCGAAACAACGACACTAACAATAAAAAGGTTCTTAGTACAATTACAGTCACCATTACAGAAAAAAATTAATTTTGACTATAGCTAACTTCAGGGTATCGGTTTTCGTGACGCGCGCCAAAAGAAGTATGACTTCAAATAATACCATTAACAATTAACGCAATAAAACGTGCAGCTTAAAATCACAGAGAATATCATATTGTTTCCTAAAGTTTTTCACTTAAATATACTATAATTTGGCCGAACCGGTCTCGGAATCATAAGGATTAATTATATTTAATATAACCATGGTAACGTAGCAGCGTCGAACGCATAATGTTGCTGTTACTCGACTCTCACTCAGTAATTGACATCTGAATGATTAAATGAATTATGAATTCTTCAATAATGCTGTCTCCTTATCATAGATTGCACAGTTTACATTAATTCCTAATATCTAATATCTTCGAAGTCCGCCGACAAATGTTAGGCGATAACGAACCAAAATGAGCCTACGTTTTGGCGCCACTTACGTTTTACATTACTCTTAGCTTAGATTTCGCCTTGGTATACTTATGTTAAAATAAATGAATGACTTAATAACCTTTAATTTAAGAGACTCTACGTTACAAAAAAATCTCATCACTGTTTATTACATGAAAGCTTGGCGGTAAATGTATAAAAAGTTAATAATAAAACGAAAACAATCTAAAAGCTGAAGACCCGCCTGTTAACATGAGAAAAAGTACAAAATTATTGGTCTTTATGACAAATAACTAGCTTTTAAATAATGGCGCTTTCTAATATTGTTATGTAAAAAACGATACTAAAATTTAGAAGCTTCTTGTTAACAGGGAGGCATGTCGTCTCGTCAAGTATTCGTCTACGTCTACGTAACGAATTACATGTATGTGATGTAATTCGTCTACGAAATAGTTAACATATACAATATGAAGTGAAACAGTCACCTAGTGCCTAGGATACAAGTATTGCTTAGCCCAGAACTAGATGGCATCACCGTTAGGAAACTGAACAATAGTGATTGTAGTATTTTAAACGGTTCAGTATGGCAAGGTTGTAGTTAATAAAAAGAAGTACAACTAAGATTAAATAAAAACGCAGGCTTATATGAAATCGGTAAAAAATATTTCTGTTGCAATAAAATTTATATTGTTAATGTATATCACAAAAAGCGGTTTTTAATTATAATTTCTACTCCTTTGCCTTAACTTTTGATACGAAATAACTTTATTTTAGGGTTTATAATTATCAGATAGGGTATTTATTTAAGACTTACACTTGAAAAACCATCGGAGGAAATATGTATACAAAAATATAACAAAATTTTTATAGAAAAACATTGTAGAAAACAACGTTGACACCTCATATTTCACTGTCGTCCCCGAAAACCTTCTAATCCATAGGGCGCTTTCTTTAATATTTTTTTTAAATACGCACACGTTCAAAGAAAATAGGGCAATACATGGAAAAAATTGGGAACGCAAAATTCCTACAAAGCAAATCTAAGGAAAATCGATTATAGAATCGATCTTCCTCAGATTGAACGCTTCCCGCCGTAAAGAATGTGAATCTTTATATTAGTAGTAAAAATTTGTTTATATTTCACATATTCGAAATATCTAAAGATATTTAAGAATATTAAATATACCTATTGTGTAAATATAATATAGCAAAAAAACGAAACCTATAAAAGCAAATAGAAACTTATCTCTTAATTTTGTTGATTTTGCAGATCTTTCCTTTTAAAATTAAAAATGCCCATATTTAAAAAAAAATGTTTTCAAAGGGAATTAAACAAATAAAATTCTTCAAATTGCAGAATATAACCGACTTCAGTGTATAACTATTTCGTGCTATGTAAGCGGATAAGAACGTGCTCTTTGCATGAACTGCCCAGTGATTTATGCCCGTGCATTTTAAATCTCTAATGTGTTTTAAGCTATCGTTTTTGTTTGTCGTCTATGTGTTATACACAGACAGAATGAAGAATTATTTAATACTTTACCAAAGTACTCGAAATGTTTATCAATAACCCACTGTATTTTTAACAATATATAAAATATGCATTTGCGAACTTTATTGTGGTTTAATTCATAAGTACAATTACGTTGAATGTAGTATAAGTCTATCTGTTAAGCCAACATTTGCAATTTAATAGCATAAAGACATTAATCTATATTTTTATTTCTTAAATATATGAGTCCTCCTTCGTTTGTAAAGCCAGTAAAAAAGTTAATTATAGTTAATCGATATACAGACTGTTACAATCATTTAGTTATGACGATCATGTCACAACAATAGAAAAACTTGCAATGGACCATTTAAAATTTTCAAGTTTATAATTTGCGAAGCGAACTATTTTCACACAAATTACACGTTTTATTTAATAAATGTAGCATTCCTGTGTAAGCGATTTAGGCACCGCTTTAATTCAAATAATCTAAGACCACAAATACGTATATAATGCTTGGCCATTGAGGCATTCGGCCTTCGAAATATTTAGTAATAAGCAAAATTGACAATATATCATTTATATATATGTTGTTCCGATAAAGTTTCATGTTTAAAATTAAATAAAACAATATGCAGACTAGACTTCATAAAGTGTAACCAGTTTTATAATAAAAGTAACGTCTTAGTTTGATTAAAATCTAAATCATATCCAGATCTGTAGTAGGTATTCAATATGATTTATAGCTACAGATAACAAAAATGTTTTTAATAAGAGATACTCAAAGTAACAAAATATATTTTAAACGCATAACAAAGAATGTTAAACAATTTCTAAGTTGGCAACGGACGTAAAAAGTTTATGCACGATTTATGCACTTACAAGATTAAGTCGCCGAGATAAGAAAGGAGCATGAACATTAGATAACAATAAACTAGTTAAATTGTTTCTTATAGTGTAGTAATAATGCAGTATTTAATTATTATTTTTTTAAATATACAAAATAGAATATTAATTTTATTTAATATATTTAACGTATTTTTCATTAAATTACGGGATGAAAAATCCATCTTAGTAGGTACTATTGAGAACATCTGTGATAATCTGCACAAAACTGACATATTTTCATAGGTGTAAATCCATTAATGCAACCCGGCTTTTTATACAATATGGACAGGCACCCTAGATGAAATAGTAGAAATTAATCATGAAATAGAATGAAGTTATTTTACGAAAATGAAATTTTTTCATGCATGTTATTTCGCGATAAAAATGAATATTGTAAAATCACACAAAACTTAGAACATAAAAACATATATTTAGGAAAAAGATTGGGCTCGTCCGGGATTTGAACCCGGGACCTCTCGCACCCGAAGCGAGAATCATACCCCTAGACCAACGAGCCGTTACATGACGTGGCTAAAATAGGCAACTAGAGGGCAGCGCAGTAAACTTTGCATTAGTGACATCCAGAATTCATTGCTTAAATACATCCTAATTCATATACATACATTTAAAATAACTTTTCTCCTTTATATCGTAAAAGCAGTCCGTCCACGACTCTGTCCGTGTTATTTTTAGGGTAATAAGAACCCATTTTTCTCAAAGATAATATTTCTTTCTAGTTGTGAAAATATTTTAAATCAGTCCAGTAGTTTCGAAGTCTATTCAAAACAAACAAACTAAGTTTTCCACTTTATAATATTAGTACAGTTATATAAAATGCATTTATTGAGTTTATAAGGTTAAAACTTATATAAAGTTAAAATCTTAGTAATAACAGAATTTCAAGCTTAAATGTTACAACAAATTGGCCGTTATTACCAAAAAAGACGCTATTAATAACGTCGCCAATCAACTTAACAAAATTTATGTGATGAGACATTGAAATTTTGCCAGATTTACCTTTGTACTCTAACAAAAATATTTCAAGGGAATAACGGCCACGACGTACAAACTAGCCGTTACAAAATCATGCAAGAAAGTTAAAAAAGATATAATAAACGTGGGAGTGAAATGCCACTGTCTGCGTATGTTTGGTAGCAGATGGCGTGAGCGGGAAGAAAAACTAAAGAGGTAAGTATATCTGAAATGGTCTGTCAGGGTTTTTTTTAAAAAGATTATACTTACAATACGAATAATGACCGTCGTTATATTGGATACAAGAGCTATTCTAATGATCTACAGACTAATGCTATAAGAGATCAAAGAGATATTGCGAGCGTTCCGTCCCTAGTACACTTCGAGTAGCGTCCGAGATACCTAGAGATGCGGGGAGCTGAATGTGGTAATAGTACATTAAGAATGATAGGTAACTCTGGCAAAATCACCTCGTTGGGTGGGTCCAGGTCGTCTTCGGGTGGTGGCGCGTCTGCCGCCCGCCATTGCCTGCCGCTCCTGCCCCATACAACACTAAGTCACATTCACCGCAACTACCTCATTCTTGTACTGCACCTCCCTTATAACCGTCGCCAGCTAATGTTACTCAAAACTAGCTATATCTACGTGTTGCGGAAGTAACCAGTTATTAATGATCTTGTGTTACTTGTTTAACATCCAAATACAACATAAATTGCACGTTACAATCGGCGAACACTGAATATTTCTTATAATCGCCATCGAGAATAGCCTTTAAACCGGTAGTTAAATTAAAAGAAACCCTTCCTGATGCGGGATCGTGACATAAAACTGACTTTGATGGTGGAATCGAACGTTTATGTCGCAATAAAGCAATCGACCCCAATGCTGAATAAAAAGTGGGAATGTTGGCAATAAGCCAATGAGGTATTCGCAGGGGACCAACGTGTAAAGGACTTGGAAAATCTAAGGTTATTTTTGCTGCGAAATGTAAAGGAGGGTGCGAATGCAAAAGGCTTAAAATGAACTCACCCTTTTTACTTCTGCTTTCGCGCTTACAGGGTACTTTTTTACTTGGAGCTGTGTAAGTGTCATTAAGGATTTGCGCTTTTCAATAGGCAGTGGCACACGGATTATATTTTCAGGTACTAAATTTTTATTTGTATTGTATAATCTGTCATTTTGCTTTTTTATTGTAACCATAAAATTGTTGAACTCTTCTGACAATGATAGCCTCCCGTTGTTATTTAAAATAACAACGGCAATAGAATTAGATCTAAAAAAGAGTTTTACGAGTCAATCTTATCACAATAAAGAAAATAAAGTTAGTCTTCAAACGTATTTATTTGTATCTATTAAACAAAATGTCGACATAACTGAACGATGACGCGGCAACGTTATCAGTTCATTTCCTGTTCTCAGTGTTTCCACATCGGTCCGTATGTCCGTGTGTACGTTGTGTGATACCTGTAGGCGTGGTCGTGTGGTGGTAGCCCCAGACCGGAGTCCTCGGAGGGTGAGCGGTGTTCCACCACAAGCGGTGCCTCCGGCGGCCCCTCCTACAACAATAGCTTTCCACTAACCCGACTTTGTATTCACCCTATTAACCCTCACCGAGTGATATCACGCGAAACTAACGATTATCAAAGTTACTAGCATTGTTGTAAAGTCATACCGTGTTCAATCGGCTTTTCCATTCAATATATATGTAGTGATCTATAGGTCGCCTCGTGTAATCAACTTAAACGATCGATTCAAATCTGAACACAATCAACGGTCTACAACTTCCAGAATACAGAGTTATGCACAACAACATCATCTCACATTGATCTTCTACGCATGTAACACGTACTGTATGCAACATTACACGAAGCCTCAAAGCCAACAGTACACATTGATGACACAAAGCTCAAACGGTCAAACCTGTAGGTGGCATGCGATGCGGCACGCATGCGACTTACCGGATCGTGCAGTTCGTGCATGGTGGTGGAAGGCAGCATGTGTCGGTCGGCGCCGCGCTACGGGGAAATTCAGCCTTCATTTTTGTCACACTACTCTTGTTATTACAGATTGCACACCCTTATCTTTTATTTTTATTACTCTACCTTTGTAATTTAATGAATAGACAAACTTGGCATACAAGAAACAGCCCGTCGAGAATGCAAATTGAACGCTTGAACTACTTTAAATGTAAATTCAACATTTTGTCGTTCAGTTGTTTCCGAATTTTCGGGCAATGAATTGAAAAAACGAAAAAAAATTTTACCTTAGTGAGACCTATAGGTACACAAGCGTGATTGTGCAGTATGAAGAGTGCATTGTGTGGTTTTAGATAAAAGTTCATTAACTTTAAATACTTTAATCTATTTTGTTACAATAGTTGTAATTAACCGCGCAAACTTCAACGAACTGAAGTACGAACTCTAAGAGCCTTTTCAGCTACATTTGTGCTCGCTCGTGATACAACCTGATTCAGCTAATTGAGAAATGCTGAGCAAATACACTATCAAGCTGTGTCGGACAGGGGCGTACTTAACGGAGCGAAAAATTCTAATTAGTGCTTTCAGAAGGGAAGCGGATTATGAGATAGCGCCGGGATCCTCGGCGTAATGAACTCTGCAAGTTTTTATATGTAGCGAAGTTCGTCTATATCGCTGCGCTACTTAATGAGCAAAGTACGTATTTGACAAAGAACTAATTAAGGATCAAACGATGAGTCTCTTTCTTAATTAATTATTATGATAAAATATTGTTAGACAAACTTATCTCATACGTAAAAATTAAATCTGAATAATTTAAGTGTACCATGAGGTTTGAACACATATTTTTTATACCAGATATTCCAACAACATGAACCGATAGACGAACGTCTAGACGACGTTTATTGCTTTGTTTACTAAGATACTACATTTTGTATAGATCATCAAAAGTAAATGTAATATTATCTATAAGTTCTAGTTTTCAAAACGTATTACGTTACTTTATTTACGTTGGTAATTGTTTATAATTTTCAGTGAAATGTTATACCTTTATATGGTGCTCCGTTGCTTCTTCACCTCGCCTGTATACCAGTTCATCGAATCTCGGCCGATCTTCTGGCAACATGAACTCCCGTATTTCCGTCAGGAGTGTATACTGTTAAATAAAGAAAATATTTAGACAACTATCTATGATTTAGGTAAATAAGACAGGATAAATTAAATAAAACTAAATTCATATCACGTTAACTTTTGCTAGCTAAATAATGTATGCTTTAGATATTATTCGGTAATTTAAAAACAAAGGTGGAACTAATTACAATAACTTAACGCATAGCTTGTTTCTTCTACCGTTTCTTTTAAGAGATCAACACTCAACAAGGTATCAATCAGAGAAAAGTAAATAGGGTGTATTAATCGACGCTATAACGTTCTCATGCGTTAGACTTACAAAAAGAGTATCTTATATGGTATTAAATTAAATGACTTTACGGATTTTATCGCGTTTATTTTACATTTTTAAATTCCCGACGTTTCGAACACTTTCCAGCGGCCGTGGTCACGAGGTAGACTGAGATGTCATGCGTCTTGTTGCCAGTGCTGAAGCGCGGTTTCCAGATCTTAATTTTAATTATATATTTTTAGTCTGTCTTCCGACCTATGCAAAACAAACTGGTTTTATCTTTACAGCCAGCAGTTGTATTATGCTTGGGTTTAAATTTTAATTTATTAATTATGGGGTAGAACCCAACCATGTTCTCTATTAAAATTTTGATGTTTTCTAATCTCAATAGCCTCACGGATCATCCTTGGTAGGAATCGGTGTTCTTTAGCGAGGATTTGTGGTCGATCAAATCTGATGTAATAGTTTGGGTGATTTAAAGTATGGTCCCACACTGCCGATTTGCTGGGTCTTTTATGTTTAATGTTAGCTATATGTTCCTTCACGCGGGTTCTTATTGCTCGCTTTGTCTGTCCAATACAAGAGAGGCCAGTCACAATCTAGCTTGTACCTCCTGGATCTTATAGAGGAATATTGCACTTGACAGGTGGTAGAATTGACCAATCTTCTTCAGCGGCTTCAATTAAGTTTTGATTGAAGCCCGCCTCAAATGTAGCATATTGTCAGTTACGCCTTACAAAGGTAGAATAGAGTACTCGCCCACTGTGGCTGCCTTCACTTGGTCACTGTGACGCTGCCGTGGCGCACGCTTCTTTCACGGAAAAATGTAGAGAAACGTCGGAGTTTAAAATGTAGAATAAACACGATAAAATCCGTAAAGTCATTTTATTTAATAATGTATAATATTCGCGTAAACAATAGAAATAATTATCTTGTATGGTTTATTTATTTCAATTTTATGGGATTCATGATGGGATATAATCAAGTAAGTGAAATCACGTTTTCTTAATTTCAGTCAAGTCCAAATCACATTGATTTTTTGTGGTACACTCAATTTTTAAACATCTTAGTGTGCAATTCACAGACCGATAAACAGCTAAACACACGTATAGCCATTACATGTACACAAAAACTATCTTATAGTTTGAAATGTTTATAAAATTCGAGAAATGTTCACGTTAAAAATACAAAGTTGACCATTTACTTAGTAGTAATCGCTCGTAAATATTCCAAAGTTAATAGCTGAATAGCGATAAAACGTTCGAGATCATTTTATATGCAACGTTGTTTTATCCTAACAGAGATTTATCCTCCCGTAAGAAACCGTTTATGGTGGTCATAAACAAACTCACATCAAATAAACCGCTCATTTGTCACCGCGAATAAATTTTCTATTGCTGCTTTGTTTTATGTTCCTTTTTCAAATTACACTTACCTACTGTGTAACTATTTTCTTTATTCAATGTTAAACGTTATTATTTTAGTTAGTTTATTGACGTTTAATGTAGAAAAAGACAAATTAAAACAATTTTTTTAGATAGTAGATATATAAAAAAAAATTAAATGACGTTAAAAGGTAGTCTGCGAGATTTTGATGCTATTAAGTTTAATATGATGATTTCATCATTAATAAAGACAAGCTTGGCTAAACCTTACAAAGATTGACATTATGTCATTGATAAGAGAAATTTATCAATTAAGATCATGTCAAAATGTGTTGACCTTTTGTTGTATCTGTTGCTTTATAGTCAACCTGTGCATTATTTTCAGAATTCTAACTTAACTATAAACCAGGACGGTGAAGTGTTAATAAGTAAGCCCTTGCTCATGAGAATTTTAGCGTAAATCAATACAAATATACTGTATACATTAAAAGTTTCCTTTGTTTCATAATTACGATAACTCCGCTGCCCTGAACACCACTAATGTTTGTAGATTACTGCATAAAAGTAGTGACCACTATGTATTTAATACTGTGATGGCACACCGCTGGATGATCGACTGATCTAACAAACATAAAACCTACTTGCCGCAACAAACTGAAAAAAAAATATAAAAATAAGCCACATATACCTAAAATTCACATTAGTCAATTTCATTCGACCTGAGTTAGCACGGATATAATTCTTTACTTCAAAATCTTTAATTAGGAGATCTCTTTCATGTATAAAATTCTATTATTTACCAAGATATATTATTTAAACGTTACTTTTTGCGGAGTATCCAATAAATCCCGTAGCACTGTGAGGAAGGCGTCAGGAGTTAATCTTCTCGCGGCATACTCTTCCATATAGTAAGCGAGCGCCGGTAAGTCGCTGGCTGGTAGCAACGACTTCGCCTTCTGTTCCACGGCCACCGCTGCCGCCCCACGCCGTTTCCCCCAACCGCTTATTCTGTGGTAAGAAAAATTATATGTATTACAGTTACAATTACAATGTTTAACTCAATATGGTTTGAAAACCTTAAAAATTTATTTTCTGTAAGAGAAAATGCGGGCAGGACAAAAAATAATTAAACTTTTAATTATTCAACAATAATTGTTCAATTTAGTCTTCCCCATAAAGTAAAACGAAGTAATACGTATATACAATAATTTGAACAAATTTCTGTCCGTTTGCAATCAAAATTTTATTCTGGTCGTGTAAAAATATGTAACGAGGAGTTCAGAGGCGGCCGCTGCTTTGTTCAAACTCTCCTTACCACAAAAAACTTTTTAAACGGGAAACACAGGACCAAACAAATATTACGTGCTAAACAAAAGTAAAGTCATATTAACCTGGGTGCTGCATCTCTTTCCCCGTAGGCAGTGCACGCGTGGGGCACTTTGCCCACGTCGCGGACTAGCAGCGACATACGCTTGTGGTATTTCAGCTGCGCCACGGCTTCATCGTGAGTTACGTCGACGAATGACTGCCCGTTCACCTCCAGAATCTGGTCTCCTACCTGAATAAGCAATCTACATGGCATCACAAATTTTAACTTTTAAGATTTTTTTACATGTATTTAGGTCTATCTTTTACAATATTTTATATAATAACAGGGTGGCCAGACCGTGAGCGGCGATTTCGTGTGAAAACTCAAGAATGAATGTGTTTCTCATGTATGAATGTATTTGTCTCACTCAAATTTCTTTACGGCAAACCGTCTCGTCAAAAAACGTCTGTCTTAAGTCCAATTTAGTTGTAGTTTCGATTAAGTTTAAATTTTTTTGACAGATTTTGCAGACTAAAGACCTAAAATTAATTAAAAGCATTTCGTAACGCACATAAGATTTTATTTACTTAATTCGCTTCCGTTCACAAACGAAAAGCACACAAATAACTGTAAATAACATAACGGACAGACGAAAAATGTTATTTGCAGAGCAATCCACAATTTTCTCTCAACGATTTAGACGGATGTTCAGTTTCCAACTTGTATACATATATAAAACTGCCGCAAAGCTATATAAAACATTTCGGGTGGCGCGGGCGATCTCATAAATATCAAACGCTACGAGTGTAAATGTAAACACGACCCGTGGCAAACGCGTGATACGGTATCGCCATTTAACAAGACTTATTCGACATATCTACACTTACGTATTAGACGAAAGTATATGAGTCATCTTATAAAAATTTAATAAATTAGAAAAAGCAAAAAAATGCCTTTAGAAAGTTTAGTTTACGTCATATAAGAAAGACACAAAGTTGCTTTTGAACAAGACTTCTAAACCGTGAATTTAGTTCCAAGTATACAAGCCTTCATATTAGAACAGCTAGGCGATCGTTTTATTTAAGTTTTTGTTTTGTATAGCGTCCAAGTCCAATTTTATTGCTAGTTTCATTTGTTTTTATGGCATAGCAGGCAGACGAGCAGTCGGCCACCTGATGGAAGTGGTCACCGACACCCATAGACGTTGACAATACCAGTGGTATCGCCGACGCGCTGCCTACCGTGAGACATAGGGTGTTAAGTTTCGTTTACCCAGTAAATACGCTGGCTACGGTGCCCTTCAAACCGGAACGCCGCTGTGTTTTCACACTACTGCTTCGGTTTACGGTGGTATCCACCAGACGGTCTCCTGTAAACAGGGACCTACACCTGGTCATTTGTTTTACTATTACATATTTGGTGAAATTAAAATTTTAATCAATAGACAATCTATTACCATTAAACCAGCCCTGTCCGCCACGGAATCTTTATCGACACCGGTTATGTAGATGCCGAGGTTGTACTCCAGACCTCCCCTGATCATCAACCCCAATGATTGACCCGGCTCGATGCATAAGTCCACCTGCGACAAAAGTATTAGCTGATATTTAATGTAGCTACAATAAAACCAAAGTTAATATTTTATTTATAAAAAAAAATACCTATTAATTGTCCGTTAACCAACAGTTCAATTGACGATTTCTTTTAACTTTACATTTCGAATTTCTTGTTATTTTCTGTGCTGCAGAGATATATGCATTAGTTATAGATGTGAATCAATGAATAGCAAAAATACGAGCATAAATATCTGTTCACTATAAGCGAAAACTTTTGAAAAATAATCGCTAGTGCCACAATGAATCATTCATTCCTTTTAATAGGTTTTGAAATAAACGAGTTTTTGAAGCATAATTCTATTCAATTACACAAACTACATACGTTACTGTTGTGCCGAAATAATTTACAATCGTTTTTCTGTTCTAAATTGTCACGGCACATATGACGCAATGGATAGAAGATTACTTATTTCGTACACTTCTAGAACAAAGTAAACCTGAACGCTATATGAACATTGTTTGGATGGCATAACTTCATTCAATGAATGTTAGTAATTGTCTTTCGTAGCAACGATCGATGACCAGTTTCAGGCTTGCCATTACAACCTCTAACGTTGTCATTTAATGGCCAATGGACGTCGATTTGCATACCATCGCGTCCCGCCATTTTGTGCGGTCTCGATTTAAGGGCTAGCATTTAAAGGTTTATGAAACATAATGTTTATTGAGGCTTCATAAATGGCTATTACTGTGAGACATTACGATGTAATCATGCAAATTGAAGTAGCAAAATTTAGGATTCATGAAACCCTTTGAAAGCTTACTACGACGAACATCATCTTTAATGAAGTTATTATTCAGAAATTAAAATGAATAAATTCATACATTTTTGTTATTGAAAGACCATCTATAGGATAGAAAGGTTTTCTTAAAAGATTTATTGTTTAAATATTTATATTAATTTTAGATTACATTAACACGATTAACGAATAGACACCATAAAATAATAATTTATATCTTTTGATAGCAAGAAATAAAAACAATTTTAATCTAAATACAGCATTTAATGCCGCTTATAAATAATACAGCTAAACATAAAAATTCTATTTGATCTCTCTATCTCGAATCCGAAGAACACATTTAAAAGTAGTAAAGTACGCGTAAAAGTTTGATACTGGTCTTAACGATTACAAGTAAAAATATATTATAAATGTGCACTATATACCAATATAAAACATATTTCCTAATATCGTAATCATAATAGCATTGTCATAAAATTGCGTTACAAAATCACTTACTAAGCAAGAACGCGAAATTTTGCTATAGGAACCGGATATTTATTTATAAAGCCAAAGCAAATCGAATCAGTAACTCATCTGCTTTTAAAAATTGCCTTTTTACATTTGCTTACACTAAAGCAGCTGAAAATGGCGTGCAAGCTCTTTATAACGAAATAGACTCTCTTTTTAAGGGCTCCAAGTAGAGTTGTTATTAAAAATTTACTAATATTTAAGAAAACTGTGCGAGCCAAATGTTGTAATCTACCTCTAGCTATCTCTTCTAGGTATCGATACTACTTATAACTTTTCTATTGTCATATAGCAATAAAATGTGACAGTTTGTTAAACTGTCTAAACATAGTTCATGGCTATTTAACTCAAGGTTTATAAACTCTATTGGTTGAACTATAAAACTGGTACACACAAGAATTTAGGATTTATGGATATATCATGAAATACCCTGCGTATCGAGCGATCTTTGCTGGCGGAGCGTATGGGACGTTGTGGCGGCGGAGAGGCAGGCCTGCCGTATCTATCCATCCAGGAGCAAGAGGCGCGCCCCACCAGCGCCCCCGCAGTGCGAACTGTCATCGTCAGCTGTCTGCACGACTTGAGCATCTGTTGTGAATAATTTTTTTATCTGTTACAACATTACGTAACACAATATACGTCGTAAATATAATAATATTTTTAAAAACGGTACTGAATTGAATTGTGTAAACTTTGAATGATTTATGTTACTTGAAATAATATATTTTAAGACACAGAGAGAGAACGAGTGGTTTAGACATAATTGACTTGTAATAATATATAAGTTAATAAATAAGTATATTAAAGATAATATATTAAAAGCATTGTCAAACAGATTTTTTATAGGAGACGATTTATCATTTATACAATCTAATTATAGTGCATTTGCGGTTCAGTATTTAAATTATGCCTGCTGCGAGCTCGTATCGTAACTTTATACCCAACCAACGTGACATTTGTTGTTATAACTTGATCATTAAAACTCAATAACAAAAATATCAAATAAAAATGAATTAACCAAGATTTAATTTTTTTATAAATATTTTTTAATGTGTCAATTGATACGATTTTTAATACTTAAATGTTATGTATTTTTTAATTTTCGAACTCTGCTTCGTTATTACTTAAGTTTTTTAAAAATATTACTACATATTTTAAATATTCCCTAAAAGCTATACATTAAACATATTTTTTTAATCAAAGTTTAAGAATTTTTGTCACTGTCATGATTATCTTTGTGTAATAAATCGCTTTGATAGCTCTTAATATCTCTATCTTTTTATTATACACTTCCAACAGAATACTCTTATATTAAATTTGCAGCGTTCTAATTAAAATAAATGGTTGAAAGTTTATAATGAAACATTGATTATGCGTTAAGCAATATGTAATATGTTATACCAGCTTAGGTGCTAATTTTTATATTGATACATGTGTGCAGAGCATCGGTGGTTCAGTGGTAGAATGCTCGCCTGCCACGCGGGCGGCCCGGGTTCGATTCCCGGCCGATGCATTACATTTGCAGCAACAATTTGGTGTTTTTTTTAACCTAAGCAAATCTTATTTAACACAATTATCATTCCAAACTCAACTATCAATTAAAGTACAATATAACTTGAGTTACTTTTTTTTTGTAGATAGATTAAAATTTATTATTAAAAGCATATTTATCAAAATTTGTCTCTAATTCCCAGTCTACTATAGAGAGCCATCATCGTCGATTGATAAATTGTAACAATTTTACTTGGTATTATTTTGCGTTTGGTTGGAGTCAAACCTACAATCTGTGTTCAAATTTCGCAGATGCTAGAGCTTTTAAAAGTCCGCCACATGGAGACAGCATAGGCACGGCGAAATTTTGTTGCAAATAAAAAAAATAAAGCGAAAACCAACCAACGTTTGTTTATAAATTCACAAGGTAATTTTTTAACTATGAAAATTACACTTAAAAATTTAAAACTGCTGTTTTTAGATTAAACATCGTGGCAATGTTTAAAATATTAGGTTTTTAATTTTTTTATGTCGCATACGAAGGGAGGCGAACAGTTAGGCCACCTGATAGGCAGAGGTCTCCGACGTCCATTGGCATCGACATTGGCAACACCAAGGGCTATCTATCACCAACGCGGTGCCTACCGTGAAACAGGATGTTCAGTCTCGTTTACCCAGTAAATACGCTGATAGCTACGGTATCCTTCAAACTAGAACACAGTAGTGTTTTCACACTTCTGCCTACCGGCAGAAAAGGCACCGCTGTGGTACCGCCCTAGGCAGCCTCCTGAAAGAAGGTAACCTAAAACTTTTAAAATTCATCACCTCTAAGTTATTGTTTTTAGTAATATTGTCTTACAAAATATTTCGTTTGCTCAGTCAAACATTTGGACTAATTTTGAAAATTTTAGCACTTCACATATTCAAATTTGTATTTTTCTACAGATTAATAAAAGTTACAAGTCGCGGACAATAAATAAAATTACAAAATTAATTCATAAGCAGCTACGAAAGTACGCAACAGTCTTTTTATTACAGTCGCATGAATAAAATTCACACATTTAAGCCCTCCTAACTTTGAATGCATCTCTCGTTACGGAACAAATTTCGAGGCCCCGGGGAAAAGTCAGTTAATAAACGTAGAAAGTTTCACATGGTAATTTTATACCGGAATTATATGTACGCTATGAAGGCTTAACTTATCTGCAAACAGAAGGGTATGTGTTCCATGAAATTAAATTAGCCTCCGTGACTTACTGAAACCTAGTTTTTTTTAATCAAGTTAATTATTTGAAATGTAAAGTCAAGATGACCTCACAATTCTAAACGAATTTATTTACTATCGTCAATAGAAACCATTTTTATAATTTGCTCTTTTTTTTTAATATTACAACTATTAAATTATTATTTATTTAATATGCATTAAGAATTAATTTGTTACTATTTTTCTTTATAATAATTCTAATTTCGTACACCTCTTTTATAAAAATAAAACTTAGCCTAGCTCTAAAAATATATTATACTGACCGGCGGGGCTTCAATTTTTTACTGTCAACGGTTTAAACATAGGCGACATCTGTACCATAACGTACCCTAGTGCGGCACGAAAGGTCATGTTTTAACGTCTAGGGTATTTAAAATAACAATAAAATCGTTTTATTATTAAAGAAAATTATTAGAATACTGACCAATTTACAATTCAATCTTCCAACTAAAGTTCAATAAGCATTCGCTGGATGTATTAGGTATCGGCAAATTTGAAGGAATCTGACATACGGGACTTTTCTATTTTAGGGCATATATGTAGTCGTCCTATATTGCCCTTATCTACTAAAAAACAACGATACTACAAAGCTGTCACAACTGTAACCTTGATAAACAGAAATTGAATAAATAATATATTTTTTCTTATTTATTATTTCTTACCTAATCAAAAAACTCCTAGCAACGGTCATGCACCTTTATCTACAATCTATAAATAATTATTTTTCTAAATAAGAATTCAGTCCGCTAACAACCACAAGATTGCGTGTAAATGGCAACACATGTCGTTTACGTGTCAAACTATCATCGTTGCTCCTGCTCTGGTGGCATATATTAATGAAAAAGTTAGTATGGACAACTCTTTTCTTATCTATAGAGTCACGAGAACTACGTGCATGTAAATAAGTTTAAAAAAACCTATTAACTGGTTTGTTTATTGTAAATTCTACGTATGTCTATATATGAAATTTATTTTTATTATAACTGTAAACTGATATTTAAAAGCTATCGCTACCTCTCTATAATATATATATATACTTACTTTAATTTATTTATCATCCATACTAATATTATTATAGTAAAAGTAATTTGTCTGTTTGTCTGTCTTTCTGCTTGACTGTAAACTGATATTTAAAAGCTATCGCTATCCTTGAATTTATGCTTCCAGACTCATGTCTATAGTAAGCTTCATCTAACACAGAGTTCGCGAGAAGCTCCCGTCCCCACGAACTAGGTGGCCCACATTTTTTGCTAAAATTGAAGGCCACACGTACAGAAAGTACGTGGGTTAGATTGGTTTAGTCTCCTAGGGATCGTCGACGATCGGTTTACGGACCGGACGTCGACGTCGAACGGCTACTATTAATCGTTTGCTGGGGCGGTGAGAACCGGCCCTGAAACGGGTATCTAGTATACGCGTGTTGTGTGTGTCGCTGTGCTCGTAAGCGGGGCGAACTCAGGTTAGCGTGTTCTATCCCTACTTTGTGGTGTGTAAGGTTGGGTCGGACCCGTTTTCCCCGAACAGGTTCTCGCTTCAGTCGTGCGGTGGCTCAGTACCTGCTTGGCGTCAGCGGGGAAGCTAAGGAACCTGGCCGGCCTGAGTGTAAGGCCGGCGTGAGGAGGATGCCCAAGCGGGCTGCAGAAGCCCGCTTTGGATGCCTTGTAGAGGTGCAGGGACGGTTGCAGGAGGTAGACGTGCCGCCTTCCTGTCCTCGCAACCAGGGTGGAGTCCGGGGAAGAGGTGTCGGTATTCCGTAGGCCGCTCTCCCTATCCTCCGCGACTCGGGAGTCGCACCGCTGATGCGGGTGGAGGACCGTGGGAGGGACATTCGGCATGGTGTCGTCGATCTCTCCTCCTTCTACGGCCGAAATGGAGCTAGCGGGGAGCTTAACATCAGGCCGCGCTGGGGCTGGAGTACCGTCCCTGTGGGTTGGGAACCCTGGTCTATGGCTCATGAACGAGACTCGGGAGTCTGTTACCTAACACGAGGGCCGAGACGAAGGCGCCTAGTTCCGAGCGCCCAGAGGAGCAACAGATGGCCGAAGGCCGAGATGAGCTGTTCGGCAGCGCCGGTGGGTTGCAGATGAGTGCAAAACGTTCCTGCGACCCCACCCAAAGGCGTCAGGAAGGAACAACGTGGTGGTTTAGTCGGTGCGGTCCGACATGACCGGTCTTTGCCCTCGCGAGACGGGTATGCGTAGAACATTCCTCACGGTAAAAAAAAGGACCCGTTTTGCACTACCTGTAGTTGGTTTAGGAGTGTGGAGGATGCGTGCGTGAAAGCTGGTGTCTGGTGTCGGCCTCAGGTGGCCTTATCCTGACGCCTGGATTGAGGACCGGGGGTATTGTGTAATCACGACGTAATCTAGACCGATGAAAGTGTATTGCTACACTTTTATTGGGGTTTACGTCGATTCTCCATCTACGAAACCAATCACCTAAACGATTGATCGCGTTCTGGAGCTTTTTAAAGATATAATTTGGTCTTAACGACGAACAATAGAGGGCGGTGTCATCAGCAAATAGTGCTAGATTCACATCGTCGGGCTTTGGTAGGTCACTCTTGTAGAGCGTGAATAATAGTGGGGATAGGACCGATCCTTGAGGGACGCCCGCTTGTAGCGGACGGCTCGTGGACAGGGTGCCCTCGACTCGATATCGAAAAGAGCGATTCGACAAGTAGGCTTGGATGATGTGAACCAGCCTGTCCGGCACTTTGAGAGTGTACAACTTGTAAATCAAGCCGTTGTGCCAGACTTTGTCAAATGCTTTTGCGACATCGAAGAAGACGGCCCCTGTGATACGGGGTTTGGATTGATGAAGACCGTTCAAAATGAATTCCATCAGGTGATAGATTTGGTTGGGACACGAGTGCTTCGGACGAAAACCGAATTGCTCGTCTGGGATGAGGTTATTGGAGAAGGCGTGGTCTTTCAACCGGAAGAGAATTATGCGTTCCTATAGTTTGCCTAAGCAATTGAGCAAGCTAATTAGACGATAACTCGTGGGTAGGTTAGAAGGTTTGTTCGGCTTTGGAATACCGATGACGATGGCTTCTTTTCAGGCATCAGAAAAAGTACATGTCAATAGTAAAATGTTGAAAATTATGACCAACACACAGAAAATAGGGCCTGGCAAGTATTTTAACATTCTATTTGAGATACGGTCTGGGCCTGGTGCGGCGAGATGGTGTACATTGATCTTCTAGCGTATCGGCTAAGCATTCGGCCTTTTCGAAGTCATCGAAAGCTAATAAGCCCCCGGTTGGTTTGATAATGGCGGCATGGCATCACGGGGTTCCGACTTCATACGTCAAGCTATCGCTTCCTCTGTATATTATATATATACTTTCTTTTATTTATTTATTATCCATAGTAATATCATCATCATCATCATCATATATATATATACCTCTGTATATTATATATATATACTTTCTTTTATTTATTTATTATACATAGTAATATTATTAATGCAAAATTAATTCGCCTGTCTGTCTGTCTGTCTTCCTGCCTGACTGTCTGTCCGCCTTTACTGTATAAACCATTGAACCGATTTGGATGAACTTTAGTACATACTTAGAATAGATTCCAAGAAAGGGTTAAAATAGAGGATGAAATTTTTTATAGAAATCGTCTCTGTTTGAGAAATAACTCGACATAAAACGAATTGTTGTGTCTAGATACTCGAAACGAGCCATAAGTGGTGTTGTTTTTAGCAATTTTGTAGTTTCAAACTGCACGGGGATAAACTATGGGTTGAAATAGGGATGAAATGAAAATTTGTTATCGTCAAAAGCCATAAAACTTTGTGTCTAATGATAGTAACATACACAAAAACATCTCATTTAAATTGTACTTTACAGTATATTCCAATACTCCCCGCGGATATTCCAAGTGGACAAAGTCGCGGGTAACAGCGAGTTGGTAGTAAATAGAGTCGTGCGGGAAGGAACAGGAAACTGTATTTTCTTAACTCACTTTATGTTAAATAACGCCTTGGATTATAAATACATAACAACTTTCGATTAACATTACAAAATGATTGTTAAAATTAAACCATTTTTATTTATAACCCATACTTATAATTTAATAAAATGATTTACGTGATATATACATATATTACAAAAAGTAATATTTATTTCTCGACATCCACGGCATTCATACGTAGCAAAATACAGATATATATAGCTTCAACATAAAATATTGTAGACGTAATGACACCGGGGCATAATAATGGCCGTGCGGAAATAACTACGCTCACATGTCAGTATATCGTTTCCATTCGTCCACGTTCCATTACATGTTCCATTCGTTCGTATGCAGTGCGCTTCTATTGCAATATCGCGATGAATGAACGCTTATTGTTTACGGTAAAAAGATCAGAGTTTTCATAGTTTTATAGTAACGAGTTTTTTTGTTATTTTGTGAGCGCTGTGTTTGATGTTAAAGAAGTTAACGTATTCAGTTACTTTGGAATGTCTTTAGAGCTTATAGAAAGGGTTGATTGTATGCATTTTTAGTATATTGGTATAGGAATAGTCAAATAATTTAGAACAGGCCTGCAGTTTAAGGAACTTTTCCCTAATTTTTAAATTAAGTTAAGACTTTTAAGAAATATTTTAGAATAATGCGCTTAAAAATAGCTTGTAATGGCTTACCACCTTCTTACAGGGCGCCGTCTGGGAAAGTACGACCGTACCTCAAAAGCGGTTCTTTCCAGACGAAGTACTAAGCAAAAGTATAGTAAACATATTGGGCCCAAGTAAACTAGAAACCTTTCTAGAACATCTCAATCTCTATTATAACATTTCGATCGGTCGGTGCCAGTAAATCATAGCATTTACCAGTAAAGCAGAGATAAAACGATTTTAAAATTACTTTTGAATAAAATGTGTAACACAAGATTACTGACCAGATCTTATAGGCATTCAAAACAGACGCGCGTGTGTCTTTGTTAGCTAGTACCGAAGCAACTAATAAGACAAATTTATTGAATTTAAATTATTTAATTCAAAACACGCCTAAAATCGTATTATTTTACTAATATAGTTTGTCTTCATTTTAAAATATCGTGTATTCACAGCCCTGCATCAAAATCCTGCAAGGAGTACACAACTACGCTTGATCCGACTTGACACCAATTCCCGCACTACCCTTCTTGTTCTTTAAGTGCCATCAGGACAAGATGTTAGATCTAGGCGTAGTCTTATGTGAAAAGGGTTGCGTCATCGTTTCTTTTTTTATTATGAATTACGCCGAAAAATCTTACCTTATGATTATTGTCTAAGTTACGGCGGACCTACAATCAAATTTAATATGTTTATAACAATATTTACAAAAAAATATATACGTTACCAAGATATATTTAGTCATTAACGATATTAGCAGGACTTATGGGCTGCCTATTATTATGCATATGTAATAAAAACAATGCAATTAAGACATGGTGTCCTAAAAAGCGAAACATGTACATGTACACACGCTGCAGGTTTGTAACAAATAACACAGCTAACGTTATAAAACCTCTTTCTATCTATAAATTTATGCTCACGTGCTCCACTTTTACAAAGTTGAAATTAACACAAGTAATGCTGGACTCGTAATAACGGGAAAGCTATAAGAAATGCAAAAGTTGCACGAGAAGCTTAAAAATATCTTTTTCCTACAATGGAATACGCTAGGCTGAACGCGAAGAATGCCCCTGATGGCTAGTGATGGAAATGTTCCTTTTGAAAAGTTTGGCTTATTGTGCTCATGTACATAATATAAATAGAGCTTAGATTTTATTTTTCATTTTTTACTATTTCTATTAAAATACTTCTAATACAAATATGTATGTCGTTAAGTTACAGGTTTTAGTATGTATTTCAATTACTTTGAATATTGTTATTTTAATAGCCAATTATTTCAAATAGTCCTGATGTAGAAACATGGTAAATAACCGTCGCGCAATTGTAGAAAATAATACGTACGTTTTAAATATCCTATTTATATTAAAAATTTGTAAAGTTTGTAAAAAGTGTTTTACTTACATTACTACAAAAAAATACTTTACAGTTTTCTATAAAAATTTACGATAACATAGCACCACATATAGACTATAATTATTATGATAAAGGGTGAATAATTGAAAATATGAATGTAGTTCATGTACATTTAAAAGATCTACTATCTGTGAGCTATTTTAGCGGTCACCGCAAAAACTTATGGGCTTGGAAACACATATATATTGTACAATCAACATTATCAAAGTAACATCACAAGCGAGTTATAATACAATGTTTTCTTATAATTAAACCAACAAAAGGCAGAGACTAATAAAAATCATTACTGTTCAAACGTATATAAAATTACGTTCGCACGTAGTACTTGATATTTCAACCCCCGTAAGAAAGTCAACAAGTACTGTATTAATAAATTATAGCAACGTTAAAGCTCTGTTTGTTTCCGTTAATTATTATTTTCTGTTAGCAAATAATGAATCGTAATTTAGAGCTAAAACATTTGGCTTGTTATAGAATAGGAGTAGTCTATCCTAATAAATGCCATATTTTACAATGAGTTTGTGAACTTCTTACAAATTTTGAAAACAGCCTTTGAAAAATATTCGTCTTGCTAAAAAAAAGTTAAATGCGTTTTTTTTTTATACATTAGATTTAATAGTCAAAGGTATTGCAAAAAAATTGGTGTTTTATTAACTTTCCATGACCATCATGAAGAAAACAAAACATATTCCAGTACACCTTAATATAAATGCTACATAATCAAAGTAGAAACATAATTAATTTATGTATCTACTTTGATTACATTGGTTATGCTATCAAAACACTCAGGATTAAAAAAAATCGTTGACACTTCGAAAGATTCCTTTAATTTTTTGTACTAGGAAATCTTAAAATTTCAATAAAGTAATTTTATATTTATATACAGTTATATAAATATAATAATTGTACATCTACAATTGTCGTTAAATTTATAATTTACTATGACCCAATTTACTTTAAAACTAGTCAAAATATTAAAAAAAAATAAAACCAAGTAAAACTTCTCCCGACGAGCATCAAATACAATATTCCTTTGCTATATGTATCAAATACATTATTCCTATGATATTAGAAAAAAAAAACAACGGTTATCAATATTCGAGGCGTCTACAAAGTAGTACAATTCGATACCTTTAGCGCGTCCTCGTGGGATATCCCCGAGAAAGGCGTGCCGTTGACCTGCAAGATGGAGTCCCCGGGGCGGAGGCCCGCCCGCTCCGCCACCGAGCCCTCCTCCACACGCGATATGTACACACCAACCCCTACAACAAGTTCAAGATGAAACAGACCATCCGTCTACGAAACACGTTCGTAATGAAGCAGCTGTGATACTTTCAAAATAGTAATTGCGATTACAATAAATAAGATACGTATAAAATAGTAATTACGATTACAATAAATGAGATACGTATAAAATAGAAATTACGATTACAATAAATGAGATACGTAAAAAATAGGAATTACGACTGCAATTATTGTAATACGTTTAAATTCGGAATTACGATTTCAATAATTGTTATACGTTCAAAGTAGACATTACGATTACAATTACTGCGATACTTTCAAAACTGAATTCGATTTATTTTAAACTTAATTTATTTTTAAACGATGCTTATTTTCTATAAGCATCGGTTATTTAGTGATATTTCCTTTAAAGTTTTGATAATATTGTCCATGCAGATGGTTTGTGAAATACATGCGTTTCATGTATTGATTATTAAGAAGCTTTTACAATGAATTTAAATTAATGGGTAATGCTTTATTTCTGAAAACAATTTGATTATTTATAGCCAAACAACGGCAGATAATTTGAAAAATATTTGCTAAATATTTTAAAGTACTAATAAATTTTTAATTGCGTCACGTGATTTAATTTCCTAAGTAGTATTAAATAAAATACAACTTCAAATATGCCTGCATCTATACCTACATTGTAATAATTTATCTATAAATTATTTATAATTATATAACAGTTCTATTTATGTCAAATTTATTATCTATGGTCGTAGAAAGTGAAATAAATTATCGAGGCAAACAGTGTGTATTAATTGTGTTTATTTAAGGTACAATCCAATGATTAGTTCGCCTTGTTTGATAAGTCCCCACTCCGCAGTCTATTTATATAACATCCATTTGGGCCGGCAATCGATAAGCCCCTGTCTGTTGCCTACCTCGATTTTATTTATACCTACACGTGGAGTGAAATATCTACATTGAAATACGTTATATTTATAAATAAAATACGTACGACGTGTAATTCTTATTTTTATAAATATGTATGCCTATACAAGTTAAGCGTTAGTTATTCATAAAATTTTAAAGGAACTTTATACTATTATTTATATTGAATTCCCTAGTAATTATTTAATTGGTAATAATAATTAATAATATTTATCAAAATATTTGCTCTCCATACCCTAACTCTACGCATGTCTGTAGTGGTAGGACTAACAAGTACCATAAGTAAGGTCGTTGGACTTCATATGCTTTCGGCCTTATTTTGTTAAATGAAATTCCAATAATCCTGCAACCATTATCTATAGATTAATATTTTATTTTCTCAAAATTCGTTAAAAGATTTAATATAACTCTTCTGAGGTAAAAGCAAATTATGTGCATTTATAGAATATATATATATATACGTCTGTCGAAACATCTTTTAGTCTTTTTTTTTAAATATGACGTAACCTTAGTTAAAGTGATCGCGACTGTACCAAGCTGCCTAAGATTCTGCTGTAACTTGTCTTGATTTGACAATATAACACGTAAATATTGCAATATTAATTAATATTTATTACTTTTGCAAATTTACATTTCTATGATATATAACTGATCTAAACTATTTAAACAAATACTGTTTTAGGAAATTATTAAATTCAAAACACTTTGTCATAAACTTTATTACTTTTTAAGACATTTCTAAAAGCTAACATTTTTAGACTCGCGCCACCTATGTTCTTTTTTGATGAAATAAACCGTGTGTTCACTAGTTCATCCATTCAGTCAATCTTAATGGTTATATTAATTATATTAAATATGTTTTTATATTCTTAAAAAATATTTTAAATACAATTTGTACCAAAAATGTATTTCATAAAGACAACATTTTTGCAAAAAAGACGTATCAGTCATTCACCCTTCAGCCCTAAGAAATTTATTCTGAGTAACTTTTTCTTTCTTAATAAACAAATGTATTATTGTCTGGTCAATTGAATGCTTTCATATGATCCATCAGAATGTAGAATAAGATCATATATAAGGAAAATTCGCACAATTTATCGCAAGCTCGTAAAACAATTCGTCATTTTAGGCCGGCAACTATTGAACAATTACTTCATAGAGATACTATAAGAGATTACGTAATTTTTTTTACATAATGAAGTGACAGAAAAGTGCTTCCATAATAAAGTTATTATTTTCTCTTACAGATTATTATTAAAGTGCAAACTCTGATGTATATATTAATTACATAAACGATTACTATATACGATTATGAAACTGTATGTTTTCACAAATAATCTGAGCTTTTTGCGCCATAAAATTGAAACTTTAAGTGTTTCTACCAAAATCTCCTATGCAAAGAATAAACCTCATTAATATTGATTACTATTCCGCAAACTGTGACATAGGGTGCCTCATTTCCCACTTTCCCGGATGCGACGTCGGAAGCGTACATCCATAACCCAGTGTTATTTAATTTGGCCTAAAACTATAGCTTAATTTATATAAAGCTTACAATAAAAATATTACGTACGTGCATATTTAAAGAAAATTCCTCAGCAAAGTCATTCAGTCTCCTTCATACATCGTCTATCTGTTGTCTATATATATATCTATGCGTCGTACATGCCTATACACTTTTGTATCTATACAACAGTTAGCACAGCATAAATATAGACGCATAAAAACGTGAAAATTTGCGAAAATGTCGTAAGCGACGTAAATATATACACAAATATATCGATAGACGTACTAAAACTATATTGTTATCAGCAACATATATTCTAAGACTTTCTTATCTTAATTAATTTGTTTTTAATTCTCTTTGCAATTGAATGCTTACCAGCTTCCTTCCCGCCCTTGACGCAAATACCGAAGCCGTGGGAGTCCGCAGGGTCCCTGCTCATAGTGACGGTGCGCGTGGCGGGCTCGGCGGGCGGCGGCGGAGCACCACCCGACGAATACGGCCGCTCGCGCTCCCCGCCGCGGTATATCGCCTGGTTTAAAATAAAAAAGCGAACGACTAAAACCCTCATCCCCATCTAGGTTAAAGTTAATGCCGAACAATGTCGCTGTACAAGCATAGTGTATAAATACCAAATAGAGGAGCTATTGAGAACAAGATGTCTCACAGAGATTATTTATTTTTCAGTAATGAATACGTTTTTAAGTCAAATGATAATCTTTTTTATACAACACCCATCGTCCATTTGAATTTAGAATCACGATGATTATCTGTTGTTTTCCCAGATGTTATGCTTCCAGACTCTTGTCTAAGGTAAGCTTTCAGAGGAGGTAGGTCCCTTTATACAAGGGACCGTCTGGTCCGTTACCACCAGGTGACCAACCTGCATGTCTAATCACTTTAACCAATAGAAAAAAAGCTACATAAAAGAAAAAATAAAAAAATTCATTCGAACAAAAGTTATATAGTTCTTTGGTGACGCTGCTATAAAAACAAGAAATGTTAACCTCTATTAAAAATATAATCAAAGTCAAAATGAAATATATTTTTTTTAATTACATCAATTAATTTTAAGAGCCCACCACCACACTGTCCAATGCGGGTTGCTTTAGATGCGTTGGACAGCGTGGTGGTTGGTATATGGTCCAAAAACCCCGTAATGGAGAAAGTGTGCATTATGTCCAGCAGTGGACTAACACAAGCTGATGATTGATGATAATTTTCAAGATAATGATTTTAACATTCTTCGAAAGAAATAATTTATTTGTAAAAAAACCATCCATTTGACTACATTTAAAAGAAATCAATTTACACTGCTATAAAAATAATATTATTAATATATTAAATACTCACATTATATTCTTTAATATGTTTATTCAGTATTCAATATTATATAATACAACAACATAATAGTCGTAGTAAAAGTGGAAACAAACTTAAAGAATAGTAAATATAGAATACGTTATGAGCTAGAAGTACCTCATATTCCCGATGCGAATCCAATTTGGCACCAATGCTAAACACAACTTTTCTCGCAACACGGTACACAAGAACATAACTCAGAACTTATTCAATTAAGAATTCTATCAAACTATCATTTTACTTTAGTATAAAACGCCATCGATCTTAATAAAGCTGACAAAAACCACGGACTGCGGTAAAATATCGCAGATCAAAAAGTGCCGACACCACAGAAATAAACGCAGGTGATATTTCAGTATCTCACAATTGTGCAAAATTCAAATGCAAATTTCACAGTTTCTAAAGCGTTCCCAATCATGAAATACGCAACAAATTGTAAAAAAACAATGGCGTAATAAAAATATAGTGCCAAATACTTCGTGAACACTGAAAATGTTTCAGTATTCACAACAAATATTTTTTTTCAGCGGGCGACTGAAATGATACACGGTTTTCCGTACCGGTACCCGTCGTCGACTGACAATGCTTATATCGCATATTCATATTCATACGGGACCGCGAATCGTTGGGCATAACATCGACATGCCATCGCAACTTGAATTAAAAAAGCATACGCTCCGAATTGAGTCCTTATTATGTATGCAAATCGGACGAAAATGTGCCACCGAGTGACATCTGATCAAATAAATATTCGATGTTTCTACATATCGATAATAAATATATTACAAGGTTGACAATAAACTAATAATTTTAGCAAGACATTAAATTGCATCGCATTTTCGTTACGTTACGATTCCTTCCACTACAGTAACATTGTCTCACAAACCGATTGATTTCATCGGTTTTAAATTATCAAATAAGTTTATGACGAGAACGTTAACCCACTGCCCTGATCTAAGGTAACAAAGTTAAACAAATTATGACGGCACCGACCATTCCCTCCCTTCTAAACGCTTACCGCAACGGTCATGAATAAAGTAGTGATATCGACTCGGCTCGCCTCACCCTAGAATTATTTACACGAATGACAGGGCCCAACGGAGTTACACTGGTCACGGGTTGTATTTTTGGGTCATTTATTTTGGTCGCTTTATTACAATGCAGGCTTTTGATTAAGCTGATTTTATACTTACAACTAAGGAAAACGCGTTTGATAAGAAAGAGAGTGGGTTTTTCAAATACATTTCATACATACGCCGAATTAAGATTTTTATAAAATGTTATTTTTCATAAAACATAGATTTGCAATATTTGATGCTATATACCGAATTTCTTTGTCGATCATAAAATTTAGTTTTGTATATCTTTTTTATGGTTTGCATTTTGGCCTGATTTTGTTAAACACGTAGTATCTAAAATGTTTAAGTGGCATGTCTATACGTGTGCTTGGAGTTTCTCTTCTTAACTTCTTAATTCTCCTTTAACAATTATAGAATGTACAAAACGTATTTTATTGTGCAGGTTTTTATATATTGTTTGGCAGATGAATGAATGATGGAACTGCCTCCGTAGCCTAGTGGTATGGGCGTGTGCTTTAAAAACCGGAGGTCGTGGGTTCGAATCCTGCGGGGACTCAACAAATTTTCATTGTTGTTTCCTAGTTGGTTAGGGCAATTTGGGCCGATCACCCAATTGTCTGAAAAATAAGATGATCCATGCGTCGGATGGGCATGTAAAAAGTCGGTCCACCCACCAACCCGCATTGGACCAGCGTGGTGGGATACGGTCCAAACCGTCTAATGGATAGGGGTGTATTAGGGGGGGCCTATGTCCAGATGTGATTGGTAGATGTGCTTTCCAAAGATTATTTAGTTTATGTTTCGTATAATTTCTTCTACCATTTACCTATCTTTTCTTAAAGTAACATTGAAGGCTATTTTTATTCGTCCCTGATAGATAACATTTAGTGGTATTTCCACAAGTAGGAAGACAAATGTGTCAAGTTGACTGCTACATCATACATATGTATAAAAATTAAAAATAAATTAATTAAAGTAAAATTAAGACACTGCGATAATTGGTCTTTAATAATAAATTTTTAACTTTAATAAATAAATTAAACGTAAGATATCCCTATAGTCTTGAGTAAACAAAAACTAAAGCGACCTTTGTTTACACCAACAATGAACTTTACATCGTTTTTACAAATAAATAAAGACGCGATAATAATGGATTCGTTTGCATTACAAAGTTTTGCGGCGAACCCGGCTGTGTCTCATAATTACAAAAGTAACTTTAAAACTTCGTAAGCTTCCCGGATACCTCCATTGTATTATATTACTAACTTTAGACAAATATTTTTGTGATAGAATGGACTTAGTTTCCACTTTTGAATAAATAATGAAATGCGTAGTATACGGATAATAGTTATAAGATAAACAAGACGTTGTACTTAAAGAACTTTGTTGAAAATTTACATCTCGCTAAAGAACTTTTTATCCAACTAATTTGTAATTTCTCTACAAAGCTTTTTTTTATTTTCAATATTATATGAATAGTTCTTTTTGTTGTATTTTTATCTATAAAAAATCATTATCATTAGTTGTCAGATTTCTTTGCTGTCCGTATATTTTCTTTTTTATTTTTGTTTTCAAAGGAAAATACGTGTGAATAAATCCGTGGCGAGACGCTAGGCAAATGTGTGACTTGAAATACATTATACAGGTAATAAGCTTATTATTTCAACAATGATTATTAATCAAAAATAACATTTGTTAATAAATTAAATATATCTTTACTTTAATAAGAAATGTTGATAAATTAATAATATAAATTTTTTTTCGACTTGCGACAACTTAATCCTTTTAATCAGTAAATTTTAATATTCGATTAAAATACACAGTTTTAGGTTTCTTCCAAATTTATAGTTTCGTTTTATATCTAATAATTAATAAATTTTATAGTTCTGCATCTACAGTGGGTTTATGTCGATATTTTTTAGGTTAATTTATATTTTATTTTTCCACTGTTTTAAGTAGCTGTAGACATGAGCACATTATTTTAATTTCACCTCGGTACGTAGCCATGCCATGTGCTTACTACGTTCTCGAACAAAGTCTGTTTACGGACAGATAACCTTATAATAATCTGTTAAAGTCTTTTACATTATCAGATTATTATCCGTCGCATACTGGGTCGCATTATATCTCTAAAATTAGGTCTAGCCAAAATGACACAAGGTGGATGAATCTTTCTAATGGTGAAAGATTTCTTTACATCGGCGCATTAGTTTTTCAGTGTACTCATTACAAACAAACACACAAAAATAAAAATCTTTCCTCTTTATAATATTAGTATACAATATTCGACTCAAAAAATATCCAACTCGAGAAATTTTCAAAGATATAAAATGTTATTTTCTTACATGATGCGTTGTGCTACTAGGGCTGCTTGCTGGCGAGTGGCGCCTGGCTGTTAGCGGCGCTGGTAGAGGGGCAGGTGGGTGCGATGGAGGCAACGCCTTGCCCAGGGCAGCGGCACCCCCCTGGCCGAAGAGACGGAGCACCTGCTCTGGAGAGATCGGCCGCTTCTTGCCATTTGTTGCGCTTAAGTGGTTTGTGCTGTTCCTTAAGCTCGCTGCGCCTGCTAGACCAAGGGTAAGGAAAGTTTTAAAGCTTTTGTACGTATAATAAATATTTTCTTCGTAACGTTTTATGATGGTGCAATTCATTCATGTGGTATTTCTATAAGTGTGCCGGGAATTTCTCTTGTTACCGACGCAAGAAATAGCATCACACCGTAAATTGTACTGCCTACAAACGGTGAGATTAAAGAATTAAAATTTACTGTTTAACCAGGTCAACAAGTAATTTTTTTTTGTGCTGACCTCTCAAAATAAAACATAGCAATGATCAAAAAAGAGGCTGGCAAGCAAGCAGTGAATTCGCAACAACTCATAACAAAGAATCAGAGATACTTTAATGACCTTTATTCGCACCTTTACAAAATAAAAGATATAAATAAATATAATTAACACCATCAGTATATCATAATATATTCAAACCTGCACTATTAGCGATCGTTGTGGAGCCTAGGTAGGGTGTTCTAGACAGTTTCCCCGGATAATGGTGGTGGGAGTAGGGCGCGTGGTGTCCGTGCGAGGAAGCTGGTCGCTCCACTATCGTGTACGAGGTCCCTGGAGGGGAGTAGTAAACGCCGCCGCGGGCCCGACCCCTTGCATCCTCGGCCTCGAAACTCGTGTGCCGGTTGTCCTGCGAATAACTTATATTGTATACTAGCACTCCATCCATAACCATGCCCGTGTTATTTTTAGATTTTGTAAATAGAATTTCCTGGATTAAATATAACCCATGTTACTTGAGGTGAATTTAGCTTTCAAATGGTGAGACTTTTTAAATAGAATTAAGTTTATTCATTACAAACATACACACAAAAAAACAAATATATCCTCTTCATAATCTTGATATGCATTAATCACGTGTCACGTTGTTTGTCCGCGAGTCCTAAACTACTTAACCGATTTTAAAATATAGTTTCACACATTATGCAGTTTAATCCAACTTGAAAAATATAATAGCGTAAATCTTTATATATAGTCGCAATATTTTTTTATTGCGATTTATCTTCTCTTATTATTTGATGCAATATGTTTGCTACAAAACGATTGTGACAGTTGGCGATATTTATTGATTACGTTGTGTGTGACAATACACGCTTTTCAAAAGTATAAACTTTTCGTTGATAATAGGATAATTGGGACAATAAAAAGTAATTCCATAAAATTAATTAGCTTTGGTCATTTACTTTTAAAATAATTATTATCTATTTTTAAAATCAAAAATGCAACTTCATAACGCCGTTATTTAATACCAGGCCATTAAATAAAGAAATCTAATGAATAAAATGCCTTCCTAACATGAGTGTAAAATTGTAAATTGTAGGATTTTTACAGAGCAAAATTAAATAAAAGTTATATATCCCATATAAATTTTTTGAAATATTTTGATGACATGTAATGGCAGATACAATTGCAGGTACTGTAAATATTCGTTATTTATAATTTTATACTATAGTTGTTTCCTCACACTTTACTGCTTGGTTTTTTAATAACCATGCAACTAAAACGTAAAAATTATGTTTTTGGTGGTAGTGCTCCGTGCCCATAAAAATATTAACATTTTTAATAGAAAAGTAAGAATTAAAAAAACGATAACATTTTTTAAAACTAACTCTTTTGTATAGAATTTTGCACGATATCAACTGAAGGAACAATTGGATTAATTGATTTTTACACTAGTGTTATTTTTTCATTGTATCAGATGTAACGGTAACATCATCGAGGTCACTGTTTTTTTACAAATGACATTTATCTAATATAACATGGTGACTGAAGTTCTGTTTCCGTTTATATTATATTTTTATATTTAATACTTGACAAGCAAATTTTGATTTCAAAAAGGTATCATAACGACAAAGTGCTATGTAGATTAATTAAGAAGTTGCATAAAATAGAACAGCTACATATATATATGTATATACATACTAAAGAGAACGAGCGTATCTAAAAGCCCTTATGCACTCAGCGTGCTCTAGAGCGGACAAATACTTAATCTCTCTGCACGATAGATTTCGCATTGCAGACATCCGATTTTGCTGTGGAACAAAGGCAACCGATGAAGCATAAAGTATTAGCAAACTAGAGCTAGAGAGGACCAGCCATAGCCATTAAATAGCGAAAAGGTTCTCGGGTAATGTATTAGATATCAATTTATAAGACAAGCTAATCTTTACAAATATTCCAAACTGTTGGTTGGTATTGGTCCAATTATGCTGGGTTATTGGCTACTTACATGGCATAAGAATTGTACTAACCTTTGAATTAATGAAAGCTATTAAAATTGATTTTGTCATGCCACCGTAAGGAACAGAGAAATTTTACACTTATATCTTTACATAGTCTGTAAGAGTTCTTGATTAAATATATTTTTAGTAGCTAGCTGCGCCTGGCGGTGACTCGCTCATCTTTCATTGTAAAGTTTTCTAATTTTATACTCAACCGTTTAATTTTTTTTATATAAGAAACTTCACATGCAAAATCGGTTCAGCTGTTCTAGAGATTGGTGCTTAATAAGTCATTAAGCGATTCGAATGGACGAATTGTTCTTGATTTTCTTGAATTAATTTCACTAAGGATATGTAACATTTTATATTAGTGGTAAACTTATTACTTTTTATTAAAACGTATTTTAACCAACTTCCAGAAAGATAGTTGTTATATGTAATTCAAATATAATAATAACATATTATGTAAAAAATTATAATTATAAGATCAGCATTTAATTTTACATTAGTGTTTAGCGCATTGAAATTATCGTAAATTTAATGAGAACGTGTTATTTAATTGTTTCGGTGATTGCTTAATTCGTTTGAAGTGAAGTAAAATTTTTGCCGCTAAAATGTAAAACAAATTAACAAATAGTTTGCTCATTTATCTGAAAAACATTTCAGACTGAACATGATAATTACATAAATAAAATAAATAAACTTGCTCAAAGAAAATGTCACTTCTACGCTCTATGCACGTAGTACCTCCGAACTAATCCTTTCGTGGTTTTAATTTAATTGCCTTAGTTACTTAGTTAGTCTGATTTATGTACGTGCTATTATTACTTTTCTATTCGAAAACAATGTTTTAGTTAGATTGAACCTCGGACGCCGATAAATTGAAGTAATTAAAGTTCTGTATTTAAATTAATTCATAGATTTCTGTCTTTCTTAACGCTAAACACAAATTGACCGAACAAAAATATTAAAGAAAAAGTTTTGTCTAAAGACTATAGCCAGATTGTACTTTTTTAAATGTATTAAAAATTCCTACCGAAAAAGCAATAAAAAAATATATATTTTTCTCGATAATACTTTAATTGCATTTATAGGCTAGTTTTGAACGCTTTGTTTGCCTAAATACTAAGTACAGCTAAAATTAATTTTTAATAATTGTTAAATTTTAGTATTTACCGACGATAATCTTAACCTTATTATAATATGGTGTTTTTAAATAACCTTAATAAAACTTTACTTTTTGTAAGAGCTGAAAGTTCAATAAATAAGGTTTAAATATGTAACTAAAATTATAATAGAAACCAACTGACTTGCTGCGAAATGGAAATGTAAACAAATGTACAATACATAGAACTTGAGTTTTCTTTACAGTACTAATCTCTATAGTTTTTTAACATTTCATGAAAAAAAATTACCTCGACCGTCTCCGAAGAAAATAAAAGCGTATAACATCTTAATACCTTTATTTCTATTTTTATACATAATAAAACCTTCCTGAAAGGCCACGAATAGTGAAACGTCGTGCCATCATCAATCGCATTGATACCTATGTATGTCTAAACGAGGCAACTAGTTGTGAAATGACATTCCCTTATCTTGCATTATTAAGAAATATTTTAGATGTTACACGTCGTACCTGCTGCGAGCGCGAATGCCTCGCGAGGTGGTGCGCGGGCGGGTGCTGCGGCGTCGCGGAGCGCTGCCAGCCGTAGCCGTGCGCGTAGGGCGGCGGCCACCGCGCCCCGAATTCCGCCAGCTCCGAGCCCTCGCCCGCCTCCCCCGACCTCATGCCGGGGGTCGCCGCGCCCGCTGCACACAAAAAAATCGTTTCAACACGTCAATTGATTTTATTCTTTATTAGCAATAGAGCGTCTATTGCTCCCCGCCGCCGTGGCCTTGCGGTATTGGCCCTTGCTTGATAAACTGGAGGTCGTGGGTTCGAATCCCGCGAACTTTTCTGGTTGGTTAGGACAATTTGGGCCGATCACCCAATTGTCTGAAAAGTAAGATGATCCACGCACGGATGGGCATGTGAAAAGTGGTGGGATATGGTCCAAAAACCCCCTAATGGAGAAGGTTTGTATTGCAGGCGGCCTGTGTCCAGCAGTGGAATAACACAAGCTAATAATGATGATGATGTCGCTATTTTGAAAACAGCTGCCCCTATGGCCTAGTGGTATTCACCGTTGCTGAGCTATGAGCAGCAGTCAATACCTGAAACCTTTAAGGGAATGCTTATGACGATATAGACTAAACAACAAATCGATTGGAATGAATCTGTACGTTAGGCATGCAAACGTTCCGATTTTCAAGATCGTCCTTTAGCGTTTAAACTGGGCGGTAAACCTTTTTATATATAACGACATGAAAATGAAAATGAAATCCTCCTAGTCGATTCGAAACAACGGCAGCTTGTGTAGACAAGAAATATTATAGCTCTGGTTTTCTTCACTTAATTGCCCAATGTTCCACCACTGTAAAGGCAGGTGTAACTTTTAAAATGGCCATATTTATTTATTTATTTATTTACACTTTATGCACAAATCTGGTACAAAGGCGGGCTTAATGGCAATAGCATTGTCTACCAGTCAACTTTTGGAGTGGTGCAGAGATAGCATTGTGGGTGCACAGGGATATGGCAAATAAGAAAAATAGCGTTAAATATACAAAAAGTAAAAAGAAAAAACAAAAAGTTATTTAAAAAAAAAACATAAAATCCTAATATGCATATATATAAATATAATGAATACGTATATATATTATACATACAATGCATTTTTATCTATATTCTTATAATTAAGAATATAGATAAAAATGCATTGTAAGAATTTTTTCTTAATTATAAGAATATAGATAAAAATGCATTGTAATGTATATATATGAAAGCTATTAAAATTGATTTTGCAAATCAGGTTAGCGTTATACTGTATATATAGCGCTATATATATATAGCGCTAACCTGATTTGCGGAGGAAACCCATTTCACAGAAGAATGGACTGGATGAAAAAGGGGAATGTGTGAAGTCAGAGCAATGGGTTGGGCATTGCAGAAGAAGGTTATGCGTTGAGCGAAGATTCTTACTATTAATTGAGCAAAGCTATTGAAAGTGGGAGATCAAGTAAACAGGAGTATCAGAAGAGTCAAGAAATGAATATAGCGTCGTTAAAGCTCTTAACGAACGCCTTTCACGTATGGATATTTACGGAAATTGAAAATGAATCAAATGCAGTTATTTAGAAGTCGGTCAAGTTTATTGAGTAGATCTGCATTCAGGTCAAAATAGCACACGTCACAATAGTCGATTAAAGGGAAGACTAAGGCCTGCACGAGCATTTCCTTGGTGTCACAAGGTAAGAAATTTTTCAGTCTATAGAGTCTTCGCAAGGTATTTGTGACCCTATAACTTACATTGGCTACCTGGTCTTTCCAACTCAGAGTTTTGTCAAGTATGAGTCCTACATTTTTGATATTTTTACCAATATAAATGGGAACATTGTTTAACCTTATTGCTGAGAGATTAAGCCCATCCACTTTATTAATATTTCGCGAACTACCTATTATGATAGCTTGACATTTTGATTCGTTTATATTTATCCCAAATTGACCGCTCCACTTTTTGATAATATCTAAGTTTTCATTAATTTTTTGAATTGTTTGCGGTAACGAATCAATAGCTGACTGGGCGTATATTTTTTTTTATGGCATACGCAGGCAGACGAGCAGTCCGGCCACCTGATGGGAAGTGGTCACCGACGCCCATAGACATTGGCAATACCAGTGGCATGGCTAACGCGCTGCCTACCGTGAGACATAGGGTGTTAAGTCTCGTTTACCCAGTAAATACGCTGGCTACGATGCCCTTTAAACCGGAACACAGTAGTGTTTTCACACTACTGCTTCGCGGCAGAAATAGGCACCGAATGGGTACCCACCCAAATGGTCTCCTGTAAACAGGGGACCTACCACCGGTATAAGTATATCTGAAGATCATCGGCATAAAGATGATACGCACATTGAAGTTTTTGAGTGATAAAGTTTATGAAAACTGAAAATAAAATAGGGGAAAGAATACCGCCTTGTGGGACACCACTGGCAATGTCTAACTAATTTGAGATTGAATCATCATAATAGACCGCCTGTTGGCGTCCTCAAAAATATGAAGAAAACCAATCCAGTGCTTCCTCGGAAACCATTAAGTGCGATAGGTTAGCTAAGAGGATATCGTGACTGTCGGCATTAAACGCGTTAGAGCAGTCAATTAGAACTAACACAGTTACCAATGTGTTTTCCATTCCTACTCTAATGTCGTCAGTTACTTGAAGGAGAGCAGTGGTAGTACTGTGACCAGGTTGTAATCCAAATTGTTACTACGAACATAGTGAGAAACTTGCTTGAAGAGCGCAGGACTCAATTATCTTTGAAAAGAAAGGCAGGATAGAGATAGGTAGTTAATGAGAAAGAACGGTAGGATTGGAAAATTTAGGAAGATGGCGAACCAGAGCGTTTCGCCATAACGACGGGAAAGTACGGGTATCAAAGGAAAAGTTTATAATATGGGTGATAACAGGAAGCAGGAAATCAAGGATAGGTATTATCATCCCACGCCCGATTTTGTCACAGACATTGGCATTGGATTTGGTGGCAAGGGTGCACTTTTTATCGTCGTCAGAAGTGACTGGAGAAAAATAAGAAGGTTATTAGTAGCGCGCTTCAAACTTTTTATATATGAAACCGTTGAAGGTATAATTATTTGATCCAAGGTAGAAGAGGTAGTGAAATGTAAATTTAAATCATCTAGATTGATTGAGGATGGAAGGTTTGAATGTCGCGACCTTCTGACACCAAGAGTCTCTAAGAGCTTCCGTATATCAGCAGGAGAAATAGAAATATTTTCATGGATATATCTATATATCAAATATTCATGTATCTATATATACAGGGTGTCCCATTTAGAATGGATAATCCTTGAACGCCGCAAAGCACAGCTACCCGGCACTCGAAAAAAATACACAAGAAAAAATTCCAACTGGTACTCAAGTTATGATTTTTAAACGAAAATCCATTTTATGATGTTATTGTCAATTTATGTGTACAGCGACGCCAAATTAATGAATTTGCTTACGTTTTTGGTGTTATATTACTCCTCACAGACTATACTATTACAAAAGTAATAAATAACATGAGTATCTATTGTACTTTTTAACAAAAATATATCAATTTTAATTTTTAGTATGAAATTTGATCACAAAATAATTTTGACAAAGTTTGAGAGTGTTTCATATTGGCATATTCTTGTGCCGTGTATTGAATGCGTGGCATTTTGATTCACAGAATCAGCCCAGATACAAGCCAAGGCGTCGTAAAATTACCAAACAAAGTCCAAATCAGTAAGCAAAACGGTAGTCCAATAAAGTAGCCAGAAGTCGTCGTTATAACACGGAGAAATGAGAAAGGAATGCACACATGCGTTACCGAACAAGTCGAGAGACGCACTAAGTAAATGTCTTTGCTATGTGCCTGAAACCGATCCGATGATGACCAAACCGGTCTACAGTGTAAAATGTTTGAACATAGTACTCTCCTCTCACTCACTCATACTCTACAAAATCAACCTATCCTTGTCTCGTGTAAACAAAAATGGACGGCTTGGGCCATGCTCAGGTAGTAAATAGTATTGTTACACCGTCCCTAGTGCAATAAAAGTGACCCTTTGTTACTGTTTAAGACTAGGTAATTGTTTTTCAATTTTCGTCTTAGGTACCCTTTTGCATCTCAATAGCAATAAGTTCGTAATAGTATTAGATAAAATGATGTATTATACCATTTTGTAAACTGTATTAACTGCGATTTATTTTAAATACTTGCCACTTGGTTTCCATACTTTTTTTACATGAAACACTCTCAAACTTTGTCAAAATTATTTTGTGATCAAATTTCATACTAAAATTAAAATTGATATATTTTGTTAAAAAGTACAATAGATACTCATGTTATTTATTACTTTTGTAATAGTATAGTCTGTGAGGAGTAATATAACACCAAAACGTAAGCAAATTCATTAATTTGGCGTCGCTGTACACATAAATTGACAATAACATCATAAAAATGGATTTTCGTTTAAAAATCATGACTTGAGTACCAGTTGGAATTTTTTTTTTTGTATTTTTTTCGAGTGCCGGGTAGCTGTGCTTTGCGGCGCTCAAGGATTATCCATCAAATGGGACACCCTGTATATATATATATATATATATATATATATATATATATAATATATATAATATGTATCACCTTATTACATCGATTTCTACAAAGTTTATAATATGACCAATTCTCTTCATTCCGCAGTTTTTTAAATTTTCGAAAGGCACGATCTCTCCTTCTCATGGCTATGCGAATTATTTCAGACAGCCATAGAGCCGCACTACGTCGTATTTTAATAGTTTTCAAAGGAGCGTTGTCCACGCTCCTTTATTACAATTAATTATATTTTGTTTAATATACTTTTCTTGGCGTCAATGTTGTCCTCCTTAAACAATGGGCCCCAGTCAACTTCAGCGGCATCTTTTTAAGGTGTTCATAATTAATTTTCGAAAAAGAACGCAAGTGCAGAACCCTAGGTTTAGTTTTGGGAGGTTTTAGAATACAGGAAAGGAATATAAGGTGTGCGCGTGATGTGAAAACCCAGGAGCAGGATGATGTCCATAGGAGGATATTAAGGAAGGATTAGAGGAGAGGATTACATCAAGCCAAGTGTCTTCACATGAGACATTATAATGGGTTGGCTGGAGAGGTAATATGTGAAGACAGCTAGACTCGACTATTTAACACCATAATTATTCTATAAAACAATTGGAAGTTCAGCAAAGGATACAAAAACTTTTTTACACTCCCGCAAAATTTGGAACTCACGACTAACCGTTTCTTAAGCCCATACATAAAATTAAACGCAGCTTATTCTTTGGCTTAATTTGTTAGGTTTGAAGCCAGCGACTAACCAAAAGCATAAATAATGGCTTGTAATCAAATTTTGATTTGATGAATTCAAGGTAACGGTAAGGTACAATAATAGCAATACAAAAGGGATAAAAGTTAAAGAGACAAAACAGTGATATATAAATAATGAAAAATTTTGATGCAGGAGAATAACGAATTTGTCCAAAAGTAAACGTACCAGGTAAATTTATGTCGTCACATAATATTTATGTGCACTAAAATTGCGCAAGGTGCTCTCTTTTTATGTGAATAGGATCAAGGATACAACGATATTGCGTCTCCAAAACTTTTAGTATTCCTTTAAGAATTTCGAAATAAAAATGTTGAATTTATGCTTTCGCTTTATTGCAAATAAAATAGAATTAACATTAAATCATTTATGTATTCTGAATGTTACTTAAGAACGTAATAAAAAATATCTGTTTCTTTAACCTCTAAAGCACCTAATAAAACTTTTCAGTTATGTATTATAATTTATTGCAGATGTTGGTTTATCAAAAACTTTCCCGCCAAATACGTTCCCACGTTGTCGTAGTGGTGGGACCCAATACCTATGGCACGATCCAGCCGCGGGGAAGTTAAAAGGAACCTGGATACCTTAAGGAATAAGGGCGGCTGTGGAGATATCTCCAGGCCCTTATTGCGTGCGCTGTCTGTGATGTTAGTCTGTAGTCATTACACTTCGTAGTTAAGCCTTCTTCATAGGTAGGTAATAAATATTGTTTGGGACCACCCTTCTGACCAAAGGCCAGACTTTCAAACTTTGGAATAAGTTTTCACCGGTTTCATCCGTTACTTTTTGGGGATATCATCCATCCATATTGCCGCCTTGCTTTTTAGGTGCCGAATTGCCGCTATAACTTAGTTCTCCAAGACATTAGGCTCAGGTTTATCGATTTTATTTAAGATGCATAGGTTGTTTGCTGTTAAATTATTTACGAAGGGTGATTTGCAATAGTATTTACAGGCATTTACCATGTCTCAGTTCTGAGTATTCTTCACACCTGCGTTGCTCTCTATTGGCCGTGTATTAGTTTAATACCAGCGTGTGTAAAGCTGCACCTTATGATGTAAATCTTCGCGTAATTGTACAGGCTTACGTTCCAGTTTATCAAACATTTTGTTAAGGCATAGTGATCGCGTCTGCAGGCATCTTATAGAACAGTCTTTTTTGCGTTTAGTTTAACACTAGATTTACAAAACCAATCTTTTGGACTGGTTTAAGCAGGAGAATTACATTAGATGAAAAAAAAAAGCTGGTATATCTAGTTATAACGACAGCTTTCAGCTTCTTCTGTTCTGCTACATATTGACAGTTATCTTTTTTCATCGAGTGTTGTGTCGCGCAAATACTTTTCTTGTCTGTGATTCTACTGTATTCAATAACTGTCTCAAGATTTGCTGTCGATGTCTATTGCTATATAAACACACGCTACTGAATTAAGGTTGTAATTGCTAACGCGATAGTTTTCAGACTTTTAAACCATGATAGAAATAATTTCTTCTGAACAAAATCTTATACATAAAGGTTAACAATTTGCCAACTGTTAGTTTTTTATTAAAAATTTTCTCGAATAAACAAAATATGTTTTATTTACGTAAATGCGTCATCGTTGCTATCTTAAAAGTACTTAGTAGTAGTTTTAGTACGTAGTGTTGTTTCACTAGTTCGCGTGTTATTTCTGTCAGCAATTGTGTTACTTGTAAGATAAAAATAGGTACATATTCCGTGTCTGCAAAAGCGGTCGTATAACATTCACTATGCAATAAAGTGCCGCGTGGAGACATTTATCCTATTTTCCAATTGCAACCTTCGCGTTCCTAACAATATAATATAACTTTTCGTTTTATATATTTTAAGCAAAATCTATGTTTCCTTTTTCTTTTATTATGTTTCCTGCGTATTGTAGAAAAGGTCGTATTATTAATTATGAATTATTATTTTTGTTCATATATATTATGTTGCTATTTTTATGAGATAAAATGGATTTATAACCAGAATATTGTTATTATACTTACCTTGTAAATTTATGAAACGTACATATGATAGATGCTATATAATTATTGTTGTAAAAATTGTGATTTGTTTGTGTCTTTATGAGACGTATTGATTTACACGATCAATTTTGTTTGGGATTTAATTAATATATTTAATTATATTATTTTCTTGTTTCTACAATAGTAAGATTAACCATATATGTTATAAACTAACTAACATTTTTGTAACTTTGTTTATTCAATTGTTTATTATCGTGGTATCAAAACAAGGTTAGACTAAGAACACAAAGAAGAATTACGCTTTTATGTAATTTTACATATATATAAGAATTACTCTGTCGTTATCATGCCCCATAGATGTTTAAGCTTCCACAAGATTTATCAATGGATCCATCCATGTGAATTTGCTTTAAGCGTATTTTTTATCGTGCTATTTTTGTACCGACTGATAGAAAGATCTTTCTGCGAGAGTTTTATACAAGAATAAATAATATTTAATGCTAGAATAATTTACATTATGTACAGATAATCTTCTGTTCTATTTAATTTTTTACTCCCCCACCTATCATCGTCTAATAGTACGTTATTGATAATTTTAAATCGATCCAGTTCCTCATTTCTAGCGAAATCAAATAAACAAATTCCCTAACAAACCATTAGAACACATTTAGTATTCGGGACATGAAACACAGATTTATATATAACAATAACTTCGTCACTTTTTTCTATCGTCCAAATAAGACTTAGACGCGTATTCGAGCTCAATAAACTTCTGATCTATATAAACAAAGTCTCATATCAAACTTCGACGGCGCCACAGAAGTAAAACCCCCCTATTGGTAGTTAATTGCACCAGTAGACAATCATTGTACGATGTTTAAGCCTTAACAACGAAGGAGTGAAGTTTTTTGTTAAACCAGTGATATTATCGACGTTTCATTTATTATTAATTCAAGTGTTACATTATTATTATTAATGTTACAAAAAGGGAAAAATTATTAAATACCTATTATATTAAATTTAAGCGTATACTGACATAATTTAATAACAGTTTGTGGATTTAATCGCATTTTATTTAGCTTATTAATGGCTGCAGAACATATTGCTCTTGACCATGGATAAACAAATTCGATTTGAAACCTTGGAAATATTGTAAACTAAATATATTAATATTATTATAATAATATGATTTTATTAACTTATCTTTATACATTCGTACAGTGTTGTATGACGAAACTGGCAAGTAGCTTATAATTTGCTACTTCATAGTGGAGCGGCTGACATGCAATTTAGCGAAGGAAGTTGTAACACCTGAGCCAGGTTGGAATTACGCTGTCTCCTTAAGCCCTGACTGCGACCACGATAGATTACAATGCCCACGTAACAGTCGTAATCATTACCAGTGGCTATTTAAAGCCCGAATCAACATTTGATTAGACGATCTTTAATCTTGAATTATAGTATTAAGATACATTGTAAAACTAAATTAAGAACAATCTGTAATGTTCAATTATATAATTAAGAGATATTTTATGCTATTTCTCAGGATAATCAAAAAACTATTTTGAATTTTAGAGGTTATCTATAAATATAAAAACATATTTCATGCGTAGTTATGAAGAAGGGCTTTCAATCCTAGATTAGATATAGTACGTTCAATTAGTTTATTCGTGTGTGTGTATGTAGTTTTTTTAAAGATATAAAGATGAAAAGAATAAAAGAACGTGATCATGACATCCTGGCTGACTGTAGAAATGCGGCTTATATTAATACAATTTTTCTTTATGAAAAGAGCGTGATTCGGGCAGTCTATAACCTGGGCCGCAAAGAATCTCTGCAAAACGTTTTCTCCGAAATCAATGTAATGTCAATGCTATAATATATGTTCATAAAGATAAAAACGAATTTGTAAACCATTGTGATACGCATCTTAAAAATACTAGAAATAACTTTGAAATGTTTAAGCTTTTCTTCCCTTTTAACTTTTTTTAGGCATAACTTTGTTCTTCCAAAAACAAGATTTCGAAAAGCTATAAAATCTTTCAATGAACAAAGTATACTATATCAACAACAAAATTCTTGAAAACGTTTAGCTATTATCTGTAAATAGATTCAAAAAAGTTTAAAGAAACGTTTGTGTGTAAAAGGATATTATTGCTGTAATGACTACTGAATCGATTACACACCCTGGTAAAGAACTGTTTGTTCCGGGCTATTTCAAATTGTTGAATATCATGTTGAAAAAAGGAAAATAATAAATCCCGCTGAATTTATTACGTTCTTCTCCGGCAAGAGGCTTCCATTTCAGAACCGGTGGTAATTTTTTTGACTACCATTAAATAAAAAGTGTAATGCTTCCCTATTGAATTAAAATGACTTTGACATTAATTCGACTAGTTTTTAAAAAAGGAACTTTTGTAATAGTTTAAGTTTTCAGTTTTAGCTAATAAGATTTAGACTGCAAACAACAACATGAAAATAGGTAAAAAATTACCATTGGGACTCCCTAATAACGGAGAGCAAATGTATGAACACAGCGTGAGAAGCAGAGGCGGTTTTCAAATAGCTACTCTCATATACAATCTATATAATAGGAAATGTTAATATCCTTATAAAATTTTACCTCGTCGGTGTTTCGTATTGCACGACCCAATTTACAACAGTTTACACTGATTGTCCCATTACCAGAAACATGTACGGACCAATGTAGCGATAAATCAAATTAAAAGTGGTAATTCTGAAAATTTGACACTTAAAATATTTGTCTGTCCCAGGGCCACGTAGCCTGAAAATTGTTTGGGTATAATTTAAAATAATTGTAAACACGGTAAAGTCCTTATAATATATATATATGACATAGCCCTACTTAAAAGAAACGCAGCGCAAATCTACTGAACCGCCCTGAGAAAAGAAATGTTACGTCTTGTTTACTCAGTAATTAAGCTACAATGCCCTACTGATTTACGAAAGAAATAGACTCCGCGTTAGTACTACACATACAACCAACCAATAAAATATTAGATTTAATTAAATAAGTGTGTATCTTACAAAAGCAACTTAAAAGGTAACTTTCATCTAAAAACCTATTAAATTGTACGCAATTAATTTTCTTATGTTTCCTAAGTCTGTGCTCCTTAAAATAAGAGCCCAGATCCTTTTAAGAGTTTCCTCGTCTGTTTTCGGTTTGTTAATTAAAAAAGGTTTTTTCTGTATTCGCTTAAAGTTGGATAACGCGTGGTTTGTTTAATCATACTTCTGGTTTTACTCAACTTAATATCTACAAAAAACAACCTGATATGTTTTTAATCCGAATAAATAGGTATAATGCAAGACGGGCTTTATATTCAGCAGAAAGACGCTGAATATATAACATTACAGCGGATTTTCTAAGTAATCACATTAGCTATAATAACCATGCCAACCGAATCGCAATAGTTTCGGACTACTGGTGATTAACGCACATCACAAGTCCTGCTTATGTAATCATTTACTATTATTATGCATATTTTACACGGCATGAAACTGCATCGAATGAGCTAAATCATATATCGGCTATACAATACGGTGCAATCTGTATTGATGCGGTATTATCAACAAGCTATTGACAAACATCAAGGGAGGCGTCGCCCGCAGTGCGGTCAAAAACATCACACTGTATTGTTTAATGCCAAGCCGGCGATGTCGCTTGATGTTACAATCCAACATATACACAAGTTATGTAACGGATACAAATTTACAAATATATATTTATATGTCGTGATGAGAGCCGAACGACTTACCCAATAACGTTTTCTGTTAGCGAAAGGAATTAAAAAGGTTATTTTGCTTCATTACTTCCGAAACCATAAAATTTTCTCTTTATCATTCGTTAAAGAAAATTTTATAGTGAAGCTGAGAGATGTTTAAGTATTCTCAGGAGCAAACATATCACACATATCTTCTGCATGCTTTCTAGTAATGACAAAGAATATTTAACGTTCAACGATGTTTAGCTTGTTAGTAAATATTTTCAGTACCTTCAGTAATCCCTATCACAAATATTTTGCCAACTAGTAGTGATTTTAAAGTGCATGTTAATGTTAAACAATTTTGGTAACGCATAATGGTACTAATAAATATTTAAAAAATATAGAAAAAGTACATTAAAAACTTGTCATAATGTTTAGTTGATTAAGTTGTTACTGTATTGAAAGTTTATATATGCCATATAAAAGTTTATAAAAATTCTCTTTTTTACGTCAAAAGATGTAAAAATATCAAATGAGATACGCAATGCGTATATGAGAAGAGCAATTCCATTTTATTCGCCTTTTTTCGGTGGATCTTTTTCTTTGGACTGACATGAACCGTATCGTTCCGCCTCTGACAATTGGCTTTCAAATAAAAGGAATATCCAATTCTGCAAAGTATGTAAATGTATATAAAATTTAACTCATAAATCTTCAAATTACGAACAACCAACTTCCCTTTGGCACTAAAATTAAATTTCACGCGGTCAAAGTTTTGGCCAGCGGCTAGTTATATATATCCATAAATTTCAAAACTTTTTTTTACAACCAAGTTAAAGCTTCTTAACTACCATCTCAGAACTAAATAGTAATAACATTTAAGGATTTTTAATTATATAAACAGTAGTAAATCTTTCCCGGCCCGTATATTTAGCTACAAGTTTACTAATTTTAAAACAATTTTTTTTCTCTATAAAATGTTATAATTGCAACAAAAATGGCATACTCAAAAATATTTTACTTTGAATCAGCTTCCTTAACTTGCTGACATTGATACTCAAATATTGAAAAAACTCTGAATAAAATCATAGGCATTATAAATAAGTGTGAATTTAAATGTACCTAAGGTAGTGTCGCCGAAGATGGCCCAGTTCCTAGGATAGCCCACTTTTAAAAAAATACACTTATGATAATTCGAAACACTTGAAATTTCGCTGGTGTATGCTACTAGTACCATATACAAAAGTGCAAGTGTATTTAATTACCCGCGCGTCGCCATTTTGAAGACAGATGGCAGTTTGCTCGTTCATATCAAGACGATACACGTTTTATAACCTCCATTATCTAAATCCTTTTGAAAATTAACAAATTTAAAACAAAACTCTTTACTCTAAACTGTGAAAATTCATATTTAATCTATTTATTAGCCAATTACATAAGAGTGTTATTATTTTACTTCGTTTTTTGTAATTTTTCAAGATTAATCTTAATCCGAGTGTAATTTCCTATCATGGCCCATAGTATAATTCCCAAAGATAGCTCGTGCCTTTCTAGGGTTATTCGAATATAGTGTTAGTATATTTTTGTGTTTGTCTGGTTGTTATTTTCTGTATGTCTGTGCACGTTTCGGACACTATATTGGAATGCATTAAATCATGAATTAGGTACCTATAGTCCAACTTAAAAATAGGGCAATTTTCAACAAAATCGCTCAAGTGGTTCTTGAATATAAATATGCATGTATTAATTTTGAAGTCAGCAATTTTATTTTTAAATAACTATTGGAGGTACCAGTTTTTTCTTTGTTTTACTCTATTTTTTATCGCAGATTGAAATGGAACCTTTTACTAAGAAACGGCGTAGGGAATAGACCGAAACACAGTTGTTTGTTAGTTGTTGTTTTAAAAGTATATTTTGATTGATCTCAAAGTTAATTTTCAGTATTTCTTTGATAGCCCACCTATGAATGGCATAAAAAAATGTATTTAAGAAATAAAAATAGTTTATTTTTATTTTTGATAAATTACTTTCAAAGTTGATCTCCAAGTTAAATTTAATTTTATTTAGTAGTTTGTTGTTATTTTATAATTGATTTTTATTTTGATATATATTTAAGATAGCCCACATTAAAATTTTTGGTTGATTTTATTACCTTTTATGAATAATGTTATGAGAAAGATGTGTTTTTATTTTGATGTTTTATGATTAAAGTGTTAAAGTGCTTATAATGCATATATTTTCGTTAATATTTTTTGGGCCATCTTATATATTATGTTATTATTATGTTATTTCCTATAACAAACAAAATACAACTTCGCAACTAATTCAGCTTTAAGAAAAATAAACATTAAAACATAACACTGACATACATTATTAATAAATTTCTCTTCTTTTACAATTTAATTATGGAATAAATAAATATTATAATTTCAGAGGAAAATTTTCTTAATGTTTTGCAATCAAACCTTATTTTGCCTAATGTGAATAATGAACAATACAGGCAACAGCCTAAAAACTGATTTTATTTAATTAGATACATATAATTGATCTATATACATAAAAAGGAAAAAGAAATAATTCCTCCTTTAAATAAAGCCCAAGTTTACATTACGCATGTTTAGCTTTTATTAAATTACTCTAATTCTTACACAAACATTGTGCCGGTTTGAACAACCGATTAGCATACGATCAACAAAAGCCGAGCCAAGGCATTAAAGTAATCGGAAGCCTGGTTTATATTATCAGTAGGCCGTTTTCATCGAAAACGTCGAATACGTCAGTGATAAAATCACAGGACGCCCAAGGGCCGACGATTGGCGCGGCGCCAAACTGACTAGGCGCTCTTCCGATAGTTACGCGTCCTTCTTCTGATTGTTATGTGTGGCGTTTCACGCACTATCTATGCATCTTAAATGGCGTATCAAAATCTTTTATAGGCAAAATTGTAAATTATTCAACATAAAAACGGATCAATGATGGAATCCGTCAGTGGAGTCCGAGGCTCGGCAAAGTGTGGTGTGGCACCCTGCGGCACGACATTCGTAAAGTGGCGGTGCGGGCTGGATGAGAATAGCTAAAGATTGGGAGCGGAGGTGTGCACTAGGGGAGGTCTAAGTCCAGCTGTGGACTTTCACAGGCTGATAATGATGATGAAAAACCATCTTCTCCATTTTACGTCACAATTCAGCACACACATTAAATAGCCCATTTAACTATTTTTTCTGCTATATTTGTTAATCTTGCAACATCGAAGCAAAATTTCCTTTTCACTTTTGTTACCTTTGACGTTTTTAGATCTTTCTCTCTTTTTATTCCGAAAAGTATTTTTAAATACCAGTCTGAAGAAATAGATCTATCTTTAAGTCACTTGACTTCTCTTCATAACTTGAGCTATTTTCAATTTAAAACTTTCCGACGAATACGCTTCGTAATAACGGATATTGAAACATTTACTGGAACAGCAGAGGATGCTTTCGTAAGCAATAAAATTCTTTCCATTTTCTCTTATATCATTCTTTAGTGTCGTTCCGGTCAATATTTGAATAGCGTATGTAGATTTGATTGAAACCACGAATTCTGATTATTATGATTTTTATTAACACTTCTACCAAAACAATAACAGAACTGCACATGTAAATTTATAAATGTTTTATTACCTTTTAACTGTTTTATAAATATCTTTTCCTATCTAATTGACTCCTACTGCCTATGCAGTGACGCTTTAAGCCTTGATATCAAAATGACTTAACGGTCTTTAAATTGTATCATTAGTAAAAATTATCAAATGGTTGCTACTTTTAGTTTATTCTGATAATTATTTGACATCATTATTCATTATTATTAACAAATCTATAATATTCACGTCTAAAAGAAAAACATATCATGACAAAAAATACTACTTTACAAAGAAGTTCTATGTGATTACAGCTGTAACATAATTGCAAACCTCAATAACCCAAAGCTCTAGCTTGTTCCGAAACAGTTTTAGTGAGCGTAACGAAATTTTAATGCTCTGATAGGTTTAATTCTCATTAAATATTAGTAATAAGCGCTTTAAGGATAAATACTTGTCATCGTCATAACAACAAGTCAATAGGTATTGATGTCTTTTATTGACGGAGATCCTTTTATCCCAATTAACGCAATAAATAATAATAAAGTAATAAATCTGTAAGAAGTGGATGTTAAATCTTTGCATTTATAATTTTTATAAAAGTACTGTTTACCAAAATCTAACTAAGCGTAAACATTAAAGCACTATAATTGTTAAAAAAATGTCACCATCGTAAATGTCATGCATCTAAAAAAGCCGTTGATTCGGAAAATTAGATGAGACCGTGGACAACCGAATGGAAAATTTGCTTGACGGCACATAAGCCAGTGAACCTGAATTCATGCACCCGCATTAATTAACATTAATTTTCATCCGAGTACGATATTATCATTAAACACATCCATTATTTCGTTATTATGTTAGAAAGGATAAGATTATTTATATTTTTTGGTAATAACCGACTACAAAGATCATAATCTATTCCCGTTTTAAAATACTATAAATTAGATAACTGTAACATGTTATCTACATGTACATTTAATGAAAGTGTTAGCGAAAAGACTATCGGTAAAATCTGATTCCGTACTAAACAAAGGTCTTTGCTGGTATCAATAATAACTGACGTTTAATGATATTGTCCATTTTATTAGTAATTATATATCATCACTAAACGATAAAGATTGTATTAAAACTTTTTTCTAAACGTAAGTTAAAGCATATTATTTGAAAGTATTTTACATTATGCTAGCGAAAATTGCACCATTTAAGAAGTGGAGATCTTTTGAGTAAGAGCGAAACCATTCGCGTCTACCGGATTGTACATCCCTTTCGCAAAATTCCAAGAACATTTAACCCTTGTAAGAGTGCTAAAACATATCCAGTAGTAGTACAAGTTCGATGCTAATAATAAAGTTCCATTATATTTATGAACTTAGCAAATAATATAGTAATAATATATATATCTAAAAAAATAACTAGCCTATGGTACTCCCAGTTTCATCATTCCAGTGAAAGTCTCATAAAATCGGACGAGCCATTTCAGAGATTTACCATCACAAACAGACATACAAAAAAAATGTTGTTTTGTTAAATGTATCGGTGATATATAAGCAGGTTCATCGTTTTAAAATCGTTTTGTGATTATCTGTGATATACAGGTGTCCCAGAAGTCACGCACTTCCTTGAGGGATCGGAAAGAAAATTATTCTGAGACGAAAAGTCCTAACCATTTTTTAATCAGACGCATAGATAATTAATTATTAATTGATGAAAGTGACCAATCAGGAGCGCTACAGAAGAATAAACAGTTGAGGCTCTGGCGGGTGTGACTGAATTTTATTTTATTTGGAAAATTGAGGCAATTTTTAATAAAAAATTTAGTAGCGAAGGTCAGTTAGAGGCACCAGTGAAGAGCACTGGGCGGCTGTTACTGAATTTTTATTTTGTTTTATTGATGAAACAATACCGATGGACTCGAGACGAACCGAGAGGTTCCTGTCAGTTGATTTATCATGGTTACGCTTTGTTTTGCGATTTCATTGTTTCTTCCTTCTCTTGGCTTACTGTTTTCGTTGTCAGTCGTTTCTGAATTTTCTGTCAACGAACAACTTTATAATAGTTTACTTCTACTGATTATACCGAGATGCTTATTCTCTGATGGCGAGTGTAATCGCAATGCTGTATTGGCTGCACGCGTTTTATCGAGAGAGATTTCCGAATCGTGACAGCTATCCGGATAAAACGTCATCCTCCGCGCGATTCATCGTTGTCGCGAATCCGGCAATTTGATGCCCAGCGACGTCGAGCGAGTCGGTCGACCTCGTGACGTTCGGAACGTTCGCATTGAAGAGCGCGTTCTCGCTGCTATCCGTCAGATCCCAGTAAGAGTACGAGACGGGTTGAACGTAGAGATTCACATTCCACGCTCCACAGTCAATCGTATTATTCGCACTGAGAAGATGCACCTACCACAAAGAAAAGTGCAAAAGTTAGAAGACACAGATTATCGCTTGCGAATGGACTTCTGTCAGTTTATTCTTGACTCTAACGATGCGGATCCAAATTTTTAGGGGAATATTGTGGACTGATGAATCACTCTTTACTCGGGAGGGTGTTTCAATCAGCATAATAGCCATTGGTATGCAGAAGAAAATCCCACATGACGGTGGACCGTAACTTCAAAAAAATGGAAGATTAATGTTTGGGGTGGAATCATCGGCGACCACGTAATTCTTTACGAATTACCGAAACAATGGACGTAAGTTAAGATTTGAATACACAAGTAAAATCCTTGAGTGTTAGGATTTGAATTGAATCTTTTAGAAATTAATTGAGAGCTATTATCATTCATAAACATTGAGCCTGTTTACGATAGTGATTTTGTATTTTAATGGAATCATTTGCTTTTCCATAGTTAGTTACGTCGTCCTCGTCGTCCTCGTCGTCCTCGTCGTCCTTAAATATTCCTTAACTCAATTCACCACTTCCATGTACCTAGTTCCTAGTTTCCTACAACAAACCATGAATTCTCCTTATTACAGAGCACCAAATACCCTAACATTCCTGCGTGACGAACTTCTCGACTACTTGGTGAAGTAAATGAGCAGCCAACATGGTTTCAGCATGATGGAGCACCGAGTCACTATGCTGGAACAGTGCAGATATCTCAACGAGTTTACCCTCAGTGTTGGTTGGAAGAAACGGACCAAGGTGCCCCGAGATTCACCTGACTTGACGCCACTGGACTATCTTTGTGGGGAAATCTCAGAATGGTCTGCTCATGACCCAGAACAATGGAGACCGTCGACTCGAATTCATGCAGCTCAGACAACAGTCACTCGGAAACTGCTGAAACTGTCCGGAACAATCTTCTCAATGATCCACTCTGCTTCAAAAACGACAACATTTGAGCATTTATCGATTGAAGACATATTCCATTATGTTAGCTAAAGACCTAGACTTATTTATATTTTGTAATAAAATTTGTCTATATAAAATAAAATCAAATTAGCCATGCTATAGTGACTCTGTTTGACCTGCTACTTAAATTTAATCAAGTAATTTAGTCTACATTATTTTAATAAATAAGATTCAGCAGAAGACCTTAGACTGATATCATACTCATCGTTTAACTAAATCAAAAGTCTTCAATTTCAAATAAAAATAAAATTTATTCACGTCCTGACTCTAATGACCTTTGCTCCTAAATTTTATTAAATTATTCATCAAATGAAAATAAAGATTCAGTATCACCAGACTCAACTTTTTTACTGTAGCGTCCTGATTGAGTCACTATTATTGAAAAGTATTTTATCTATGCTCTGATTGAAAATTGCAACCTTTCGTCCAAGAATGGAGATCTTTTCGACTAAGAGGAAACCATTGCGTACTACTGGATGACATCCCTTATATCGCAAATTCTATCAGTTAAAACTTATAACACTATGTACGGATTTTAATTACTACACGATTATTAAAAATCATAACCGACGTTTCAAACCCTTCCCAGGGTCCATGGTTACAGAACCGATTAAGATGTTGGGCGTTGAAATTTCAGTGTTAATTCGGCTATTGTCAATTTTTAATGTAAAAAGTTATGTGATCCGGTGTATGCACACTAGAGCTGACAGTATTATAAGATCTTACAATATTTTTGTGCTTCATTTTAATATTTGGGAAATTCGCGCAAGCAACAGAAAGTATCGTTTAAAAACGATTATTTTGATGTTACCAACAAGCACTCCAATATTGTTTATTTTTATAGATAAATACTTGTTAAAACAATATAGTGAAATAATCCTTTTGTTGCCAATGTTTGTTGAACAGTTTTCGCAAATCAGTGGTATAATCTTTGACAATCAATAATGAATAGTAATGCTGTTGTTATGAGCAAAGATATTATTTTTTGATAAAACTAACAACGAAATAAGTAATGGGTGCAAATAAGTAAGTACAAAACTAATTTATGGCCATGCAGTGGTTTATACGCAAGTAGCTGAACAAGGCAGTAAATGACAAAAGATGCGAAGGGTTTTATGACGTCACGGGAACGGGGCGAGGGGCGGGGTAGGGGTTCAAGGCCGGGAATGTAGGTTAATGGGACACGGGCGAAGTTGGGCCACGCGAGTTACTACAGATCGTGCAGTCTCACAAATTAAGGCAATCCCCTACTTATAGTTCTTTATCATCTGTGGTATTAGCAAGTGTTACCCGTTGACCTGTTTTTTTTCTAGCGTGCTTTTATTTTTAATATTACTTTTCGTTCCGAATGTGGTAGATATATGACCAGGATGAATAGAACAAGTTTCAATGATGTTATGCTTCTTTTTATGTTTTAACTCGTGTTATTTTATTCGGTATTATTTTTTTTATTTAACTTAATCCATTGTCTCTCAGTCAATCTTTAGGTGGTAAGGAAAGTATGAGGTAAGCATAACGAAAAATAAAAAATAAAGAAATAATATTACTAGATGATACATAAAGATGAAATATGATTTGTTTATACGAAAAAAAAATTTACAGTATTTAATTAAATTTAAACAACACTACTAATATTTTTAGTACTATATATTAAATATATAAAATGGGGTATTTCAATTTGGTTTGGAACGTCGAAAATGACCTGAGGCAAGTGAGAATAAATGCTATACAATCAGTTTTTTCCTTAACTCTTTTCTTTTGATTTACAATTGAAATATCATATAACGTGCAAGCCTCCTGCAACGGAACGTTTCAGTGGTCACTAAAACGAACGACAGCTCCGCCCAGCGCAACAAGCTTCACCTTATTTTGCTACTTCGCATTAATGGCAACCCGCGGGTGTATAAACATAGGACAGAAAACGGATTCATCGTTTCTTTTTTCGGTGTAACCTTGACCAGCTGAATAGTTAATGGAAAACTCGACGACGGAGCCGAATTGAAAGTGTCAGTCAAGGGATTCACAGACATGCGACGTTTCGCGTGCCCCGGTGGCATGCAAATCGTCCATAAAGAAAAGCTAACCGAATTAAGTAGAACGCGAATCAAATACATTATAAAATGATTAGCATTGGTGATCATAATCATACTAAAAACTTCATAGTTAATGTTTCTTGATTCGCATACCCTGCAATATTTATATATTTAAGATGTTTGACCTCTATTTTATAACTCCAATTAACTGGGAATAGGTTAGTCATCTGGTTCATAAAAAGAAATTAAGATGCTTCTTCAATTTACCTCATCCTTAGGTCCACAAATAGTAAAGTATAGCACTGCCATATTGTTCTTAAGTTACTTGATAGAAAAACCTTGATTCATGTGTTTAAATCGACCGATCATGCACATTAGTTCGTTCAGCCCCTACTATACATTGATATGCGCTTCATTTAAACAGGTCTAATAATAGTTTTGTAAAGCAATCCCTTGATCTTGACCGGCATTCTCGGATCGCAAGTAACTCCATTGACCTTTTGCCATTTTAACGAGGACGCTATGCGGTATTGAATGGTGCTATTCCCCCTGAACTATCCAAGGTAGTTCCGAGATATTCAGTTGAATGTACCGTTTGCGTCGTGGAACGAGCTGGCTGAAACAGTACATGGTTTCTGCCTAATTAGGATATTTACCCTTCATTTTCGAGGTTTTCACTTAGACTTCTTAAAATGCTCTCATAGTAATACGTACAGCTCGTTATTGTCTTTTTTATGGCACTTTTCCCTTATTAATCAAATGAAATAGTAAAAAAATATATATTGTTATTACTTAATATATTGTTACTACTTATAAACCTTTTAGTACATATTTATCTACCTTATATATCGTATCTTTAGTATATAGCCACATAAATTTATGCATAGTATTGAATATATTTATATATGACATTTGTAAAGGATAAATCAAGTCTCAGTGGACATAAGCATGTATAACGTAAATTAAATCCACATATTAAAAAAATATTAGTAACATCTATTTCTGTCTCGTCTTTGTTGCTACCAGTCTTGTAAATTATATCAAAAATATCTATTTATCCTACAGTAAACCTTCTCCATTAGTCATTTTATAATTTTTGGTTATTGACCTTTACAAATAGATCTAGTCTATGACTGCATTTACAATATATATGTCAGAAATTCAATAAAAGACTTTTAGCTCTTTCGAAATAAAACCTTTATGTTTGCGTTTAAATTTTAATATTATATTGGGATTATACATTTAGGTATACTCGTTATAATCCTAACTGTTCTGTATTTTTTTGTCACAGAGCAGACATAATCCGTCTAGTTAATCTGTACAGCTATGCTAAGCCAGTTGAACACTGATCATTAGGCGTCCAGCCTGTCACATGACAAGTGTAAACTAACGCTTTCAACTATCGTGACTACGCCTAGAAAATGTTATTTATATTCTACTATTACTGTCGAGCACGCTTTAAACAATCTTAAATGTGAGGTTTATTTTCAAGTATGTTCAAAAGGGAATGGAGCCGGTAATGGACGATACGAAAAGCTGTAAAGAACACATTGGGGTAGCGATTTTCATGAAAAAAATATTGTTTTAACTGCGAGTATTTTGTGATGATATGTAGGTAAGAAGATCGGTGTTTACTTTTCTAATTTTTGTGTGAAAAAATTAAACAGTGGCTTTTTTAATGCAATAAATGATGACTAGAGCATAATGTCAACCTGATCAAAAGCGATACGCCCTCCCCATAAGAAATGTGGCGACAGTCACGACACGATACAGACTAGAATGTCACCGGGACACAAAGAATATTACGTCTCGTTTAACTAATTTAATCATTACGATGTCCCTTAAAACGGGACATAGAACAATGCTTAGCGGCAAAATAGTGACATGTTTATATCCCTCTTTATTAAAATAAGATGGTTGCATCCTAATACATAATAGGGTGCAACCGGCAAAATTACCTATACTTTAAAAAAAAGTTAAATCTAGTGGTCAAAGTTGTATCAAATCTACAAATGCATTGCCGACTTTCCGAGAATCAATAAAGTATTCTATTATAGCTTTCCTTTTTTCACTTCAAAAATAGTTTCAAAACTTATAAACATTATAAGTCATAAGTCTAAGTTAAAGCTAGCCTTAACGAATATGCGTATTATGATTTTATTAACTCACATTATATGACAAAAAAGCATTGACCAGAAAAATAAACCTACTTAAATATAAATCTTTAATATTGAAGCAGGTTTAAGTTTCTAAGCAGCTGCGACACTACGCATAGTTAAGTCTAGTTATTTAACATTTCTTATATCAAGTAGTAAATACGGATAATTCAATAGATTTATTTAATTTTATTAAATTTCACTGATCGTTAGAAATAAAATATATATAAGTAAAGTAAAGACAAATTAATTATATAAAAGATTGGAATATATATTACTAATATTCTGCTTTAATACTATACTCTCTTTCTACCCCAAAGTAGCGGTTAGTAACAAAAATAACTAAACTATCCGCAAACGTTTTACAAAATAAACGTATTTCGTAAAAACAAAACAAGCGCTGTATGCAAAAGAATCAATAACGCGTGCTATATTCCGCAATTCTATTTTTAGATCACCACAGTTGTATTGGTCATAAACCGAGCATAGGGAAGTTAGTTTCTGCAACGTTTGCTTAATTATTCTTTCAATTTAGGAATTTCAATATACGTTGTATTACGTAAAAAATCTTCTTTAATAGTAACAAGGTGAAACGTTACAAGAACCATAAATAAAAACATTTTTATATATTGTTAATAAACTATCCTCTAACCGGATTGTTGTACGATTTAAAACTTTTCTAGTATAATGGGGTATTCATTTCCAAAATATATTAATACGTCTAAGATTTAATTGGTTTCTACGATTAACGTGTTTAACCATAAAACGTCTTTACTTATTTTACACGTACGTATTGAAGCATAATCATAAAAGAAAAACAATTTAAATAGTATATATAAAGATATGTCCATACGAATTGAATGTCCGTTAACAGACAAATAAAATAATAACTTTAGGACATTTACAATAGCATATTATGGCATAAGGATGATTTTACGATCGCCGTAAAGTAAGCTGCACTCTCTTCATCCCATTTTCAATTTACGGAAGCCATTTACTTCCAGATCCAGAGTAAATTACTAAAAGAAATATGTTATTTCATATTATACTAGCTGTAACCCGCAACGTCGTCCGCGTGGAATAGGAAAACTATCCGCGAGATGTATTGAAACATACAGTATAGTATAACATAACTGGTTTATCCGTTTCAATTAGCTAGACACAAAACTTTTTCGTTTTATGTTTAGCAGAGACAATTTCGATAAACTTACATCCCCTTTTTTAACCCTTTCGACCACATTTATCGCAATGATTAATAGCCGGTTCAAAGGTTTAGACAAACGGATAGACAATTTATTACCGTGTGTTATGTGTTTTGTGTGATGGTAATCATCGTCATCATCATCATAATAGACTTTGAGTAGTCTTTCTTACAACATATTAAGGGAAAGCGAGGCGATATGTGCATTAACATACAAATATATCAGTAGTATCAAAGTTAAAATAGTTAAATTTCTATTACATTTGTTCTTGGTGTCGTTTTAAATTGCCAATATTATATAATCAAATTTACATGTTCTACAATAATAGTATATAAAAGTAACTGTAGTTCGCCACTTCTTCCGCTTCGTAGTAAAAAAAATCTTATTATTTAAAAAAAGCAACAGAGTTACTCCGAGTTATATCAGCTATCCTTCAAAGAAAGTCTTGCCAAAATAATACCAGTCATCCAGAAATCTACTAGGTTCTAGCTACAACAAAACAAGTCTAAAAACCGTTATGTCACTAACAGATACACGAATTATATATATTTGAATACATAAAAATAACTCCTAAGCTAAGATCATACAAGAAATCTTAACTAGATTATTATTAAATCATTGTATCGAATGATTCAGCCTTATTATCCTTCAAAACTTTCTACTAAACTATAACATAATATCTAACTTTATATCCATGTTTTGTTAAACAGAATATTAAAGCGTTTCAGATAGACGAATAGGTAGGTAGGAACTTCGATCGGTTTATTTTAAGCACAATATCATGTCGAGCCAACGAGGGGATAATTCTGAAAGATAAACTTGTGTACGTAATTCAAGAATTACTCCGTTCGTGACGCTTAACATTTTCGAGTTACGCTAAATGTAAATTAAAGGTTTGTTTAAGGGACATTGGTTGTATAAGTTTAAAAATAACTTGTTTTAACGCCAAGATTGTTGTCTTCCACATTTCAATGATTTTTATCTGTTTTAAGCTTACAGTGGCATATGGCATAGCTTTTTTGGGGGCTCTTAGCCAGTGGCCTAATCAAGAAATTCTGTAACGAAAATAAAACCTAACTCTCAATCATCCCAACTCCTTCGGGAAAACTAGGATCTTTATCGGAATGCAAACTGATCAATGATCGATATACACCGAAACTGAGAATGAATGATCGTCTTATATAAGTTACATTTTCATATACGTTAATTTGAAACTTAATTGTTTAATCGTCAAATGTGAAAATGAAGAATTACTGAATAAAAATATGCAATAGCTTTACCGCGTCAGTCCCCGACTTCCACACTTTTTTTTTTATTTAATGATTAGACGAGTAATCCTTACCAACCTGAGACATAGGTCACGTCTCGATTACCCAGTAATTACACTACCTAACGCGATTTAAACCAACCTTCGAACCAGAATAGTGTTTGCACGCCTTATTGCTATAGCTAGCCTCTAAACACCAGAAAGCTAATTGAAATTTAAGTTACCGAGAAATTGTTATATACATTCAATATTTATTCTAGGCTTTCAGTGCGCAAACCAAAATACCCTTCCGTAGAAACGTTACGTTCCGAGTTCCCCGTCGTAAGTAAACCTATAATTAACACAAATCACAAACTACGCCAAACCACTTTGCGTGCTCAAGCTGTTTTAAATTGATCATTAACGAAGCTCTCATTATGAAACGGAACGCAAAGTGAACAAAGGGGTATAATATTTGCTTTAAGTTTTTGTAAATGTTTATGATATTTATTTATTAAGGTTCTCCTAATACATTTTTTATTTTCTCCCTAGACTATTATTATTACTATTCTAAGACTTTAGACAAGAAAATAAGACTAGGATACAGCTCCGCAGGAGATACTGATGTTAGGCTAAAATTTTGAGCTGAATATTTATAAAATATTTCATGATAAGCATAAACTAATGGATTATAATTTTTAAAACAAGTTGAATCAAAATTTTATTTACTCATATTAAAACTGAATTTACAGTATTTTTCACCGTATGCCGATAAATTATTATACTACCTATTTCCCGAAGTCAATAGACCTATATTATTTTCTCGCATTGAAAGTGATTTTTTATTAAAAAAAAACAGGAGCAAATTTCAATGAAATTTTCGCTCATGCTCTTATTAGACATTGACTAATTAGCTTGGTAACCTTTTTCTATTCTTCTTTAGATGGATTGTTTTATAATATGCTTATTCTAACACATTCTTTCTTTATAAGTTCTTAGAAGCAACATATATATCATTAAGTTTAACATGCATGTCAAGTTACTCAGAATAGATACATCCTACTCAGTTTTAAATTTAAAAAAATAGAAATTTAACTTTATACTGGATATTTCTTCGAAACAAAGGAAAAGAAAAGAAGTAAACAAAATTGCATTGACTAATGTCAAAAAATTAAAAGATACCAAGAGCAGTAACCATTCTTACCTAGTATAAAAAATAATATATCAAGATACTTTTATACTCAGTGACTTAAGTGTTAAACGGCCGTATACAACGTTGATTCAAATTCTATAACTGGCTCTTGTTTCTTTGGCCTTTTAGTTCAAGAGAGCATGAAAAGCGAAGTGCACTTCAAACAGACCCAGTACCATTTAACTCTTTTAAAAATATTTCTATGCGCTAAATATATTAAGATATTTAACACTTAGGTCTAACGTGAGATTGACAGATAGACGATTTTTTAACGATTTTTAATCCTTAAGAATAACTTACTACAATAGAATCAAAATTTTTGCATTTTCTTGCGAAAACTATCCAAAACAAAAGATTTATATTGTCGCTACAATGCAAAGGTTAAAACAAAGGCATCTTTGACCTTTAACAGCAGACATTCTTAGGATTTAATATCCTTTATTTTAATTTGTAACGCGAGCTAATATATATAACTTTTATATTGAGTAAGATATTTATGACATAAATTTAGAGTCAGCCAAAGTTTTCTGTCACATTGGTGCAAAAAACTTGCTGTCGGTGCCAAAAATACCTGATTCAACAGTTTTTGTTTTCATTTGCGATGCACGTTATTATTATATTTCCTTATAAAAGTTCTTTGAAATTTTTAAAATGTTTATACATAAAAAGCCTATGTTCTTGAGGTTGCTTTGCAGGTTTACTTGCGTATTGATTTTTTAGTGTTGCAGAGTTTCACATTTAACATTTGAGGTTGTGTTACAAGAATGAGTGATACTATTTATAAATGTATTGTATTTTATATTGATGTTTACAAATTCCTGTGTTCCTAGTCTTATTTTGGATTTAGCTTTAAGGGATTTTTAAATGCTAAATTAAAATCACAATAGTTAATACAAGTCCAACCGATTCGGAGGAATTTGATTCTTAATGAATGGCAATTTATTGTTAGACAATGTGCGAAGTCTGTAGACTACTCCATCTTATTATTAGGCCCTAATTGAGTGCTGAAGGATCACGCTTAACTACCTTCTTTCTGCATTGTACTAGTCATAATAGTGAATACAGAAGTGTCTCTGGACTGAAGCAATATATGTTAAAATTTAACAATTTGAACTATTCAACATATTATGATGAATAAACAAATTACGATACCTATTTCTATTTAAGTTTTCTATGGAATTGCTAAGCAAATAATGCCATAACCTCTTTTCAAATCCATTTATATAAACGTGTTTGAATACTTTATCGTAGAGAAAAGACGTTAAATGGATACAAAATACTGCATCATTAAAGTTTTGTTCCACTCCGCAGAGCTCGTTATGGTAAAGCGAAAACGTAAAATAAAAGCTTATAAGATTTGCAAAACTTTGTATTTTAAACAACCTAGCATTTTTTAAGTGTATTCAGGTGCACTTAATATATTTGATGTTTTCAAAGTATTGTTTAGATTTACCTAAAAAACTTTTTAGAATGACTTGCTAATTTTTTTTTAATTTGTTCATTTTTAAAAGAATAATGTTTATTATGATACTTAAATTAAATTAAATTTTTATTTTTTTATTATTATTTTTCATCATTTTAATAAATTGGAAATCTTCATAAAGGATCATCATCATCTGACGACCGACGTCTTGGCGGAATAACCAGATTTAGTACATACGGTTAAGAAAATGCATACCCGTATATGGATTAAGACCAAACATCCACGGATTTTCCTACTCCAAGTGAATAAGTAGGTTTTTGTACGTCAGATGGCAATCGGTACAGGACTAATAAATCCAAAACCGCCAAATAATAAAGAAAGACATGGCAAGGTTACCAAATATACCGAGGATAACGAATAGGGCGTCGCCGAAAAACGACGCGCAGACACATCGCCCAACATCTGACAACAATATGCGAGGGCTTCCGAGTCACGGATGGGCTCGAGTAACAACGTTAGTCCCAAATTGTAACCAAAAGATCCGCTTCGCTTTGATTAACGTAGGAACACTAACTGGGAAATCGAAGGAGCTGGCCTCTATCTTATAGGAAACTCAGCACTGCAATTTTCCATCCCCGGAAAACGACCTAGAGGAAGACCGAAGACGAGGTGGAAAGATGTAGTGCTGAGGGACATGAGTGAATGTCAGGTTTCTAAAAGCCGACATCAGGGATAGAGCGAATTGGATGAGAAAAACAAGAAAAGCTGACCCCACCACCATGTGGGATTCATAGCTAGGAAGAGAGAGAGAGAGAGAAATTAAATTAAATACTTTTCTGCTTCATAACTTTTATTAAGGATAAAACTTTCAAAAAGGTTAAAAGAGTTTCCTTTAGTCCCTTTTAAAAAGAAATTCAAATTATCTAAAACTTGACTTTTGTTTAGTTTCACAGTTATTGACGTGTTATTTTAGCTTTTTTATTTATAGTAGCGACGAGACCAACAAGATATTCACCTGATAGTAAGTGATATCCCTTACCTATAAGAAACGTAGCGTATGAAGTGACAAGAGGAAAAACAACGTAGTGTTTTCTCACTACTGCTTTGCGGCGGAAAAAGGCACCGCAGTGATCCTGCCTCAGATGTTCCCTTCAGAAAAAGGGGACAAACCACCTCGCTAAGTTTCATAAACGAAATTAAAATACTCATCATCATCATCAGCCTGCGTAGAGCTCACTGCTGGACATATGCCTCCCCTAATGCCCGCTTTCTCCATACTCAACTCCCCTTTTGTTATCTATATAAGCCAAAAGCTTATGAAAGAATGAAAACTTAAGTAGTAATCTCTCTAAATAGGTGCAATCTAACCTAATGTATCATAATAAAATAACTAAATCAACTTTAAAATGTACCTAACGTGTCATCCGACCGCCCAGAGTGAAGAGCGAAGATTAATTGCATCCGCCAACTAACTAATTGCATTTGTGCGCTCACTTGTAACGGTTCAACGGTATCATTAATTGCTGGCAATCAAAAGTTATAAGCGAATCAGTACGTTCAAGAGTATATTTACTTCTTATTAATTTATATTGCAAGTATAGTTTCACACAGCATGGAAAATCAATAAATTATGTTACATGCATGATATTATTAATTCAATGTAATAGATGCAACATAACTTTCCCTAAAGTTTCTTTGCCTTAAGTGGAATACTAAGTTAAGCATTGTGTATAATAAACACACAAACATCTGTACATCTTATTATAATGTAATACTTGGAAGTCTTAAGATTTTATATTACCACCAGGCACGTAACATACATACACTAAAAAAATCCTTTTTTGAAATTAATAACGCCATTAATGTGCAAAAGTGCATAATGTCCGGGACATTATCTACCACGACGTTTTAAAAAAACCCTTATAATTCACCAAGTAAAGTATAAGCATATATATTTGAAATCATATAATAAATACTAAATTGCGTTAAGAGCCAACTTTACTATCTGGGTTTAGTTGAGAAATTATTTTGAAATATCCAATCAACTGAAAATTTCCGAGATTGCTTCTGCAAATTTATCAGATTTGGGTTCACGAAATTCTGAAACATTTTACACAGATTGCGCGTTTACCGCCAAAGGCCCTTTGTAATGCCTTTTTTTGAACTTCTACCAAAATCGGGTTGCCATTCGGCACATTACCCAATTTAATGGCCAATTCGAAAGACAAATAGCCTCGAAAAATTTAAACTTTTTTATCATTGACAGAACTGAGATTTTACAAAACTGGGTTATCGTTCGTAACATTTTAGATACCGATTTTTTTATCTATTAATTATTGCTGAGAAACACGTCTTTTCTTGCAAAATAAACTTTATATAATATAACTACTAATCCATTATTTGATTCTTCAGTTAAAATAGGCTTATATAAATTTCAAAACGAAAAAATATATTAACGTCGAATAATAAAAATAATTATTAAATAAAATTACTTTACGGATTTTATCACGTTTATTTTACATTTTAAATTCCCGACGTTTCGAACACTTTCCAGCGGCCGTGGTCACGGGGTAGACTGAGATGTCTTGCGTCTTCTTGCCAGTGCTGAAGCGGGGTTTCTTCACACACTGCCGACACGGCAGTGTGTGACCATACATTAAATCACCCAAACCATTACATCAGATTTGATCGACCACAAATCCTCGCTAAAGAACACCGATTCCTACCAAGGATGATCCGTGAGGCTACTGAGTTTAAAAAACATACAAATTTCAATAGAGAAGATGGTTGGGTTCTACCACCTGCTTGGGATCCCATAATTAATAAATTAAAATTTAAACCCAAGCATAATACTACTGCCGGCTATACAGATAAAATCAGTTCATTTTGCATAGGTCGGAGTACAGATTAAAAATAATTAATAAAAATTAAGATCTGGAAACCCCGCTTCAGCACTGGCAAGAAGAAGCATGACATCTCAGTCTACCCCGTGACCACGGCCGCTGGAAAGTGTTCGAAACGTCGGGAATTTAAAATGTAAAATAAACGCGATAAAATCCGTAAAGTAATTTTATTTAATAATGTATAATATTCGCGCAAGCAATAGCAAAATAATAACAACTAAACTAAAAAAAAGAAAGATTTTTATCATCTAACCACAGTCAATTTATTTATTGGCTGTGGTTGATCACAGCCAATATATAATCGAGAAGCAGATTAACTCGAACCCCACCTCGAAACTTGTCCAATTATTTCGGACTCATTAGATTCGAGGGAATCGCGGTGATAGAATGCTCCATTAATCCAATTACATCCAGAGCATTGGGCCTACTTTCTTCGCCTACATATATTGTCGTCCTGATTAACTAATTGGCCGGCGAGTTTTTATTCAAACTCCGATTTATTTTTCGATAAGGAATTAATGCCTGTGATCGAAGTCATTGCATTGTTTTGCTTAGGGTGCGTGTGTCCAGCCGTCACGCGAGCAAGACCTACTAAGATATGGTTGTGTAGTGCTTACATTTTGTTAATGTTCATTGTTTTATAAAGAAATGCAACGCTTAATATGTAATACTTAATTATTATTCTTCTTTCGTATCCTCGTACTTCAGTAACGCATGCATACAAGGTCTTCGATTTTCTTATTATTAATAGAAAAGTATGTTGCAGTTTCAGTCCGTAATAAGGAACAGTAGAAATAATTCTTCAGATATAAGCCAATCATAATTTGGTATAAGTAAGCAAAAAGAAATGTGTTTTTGTGATTAATTAAAAATGGCTTAAAAGCTATATCGAGGTATATTGAAATTCTTATTAAAGCTTCCGGAAGTGCAAACAAAGTTCAACGCAGGGTCAGAGTGTATTAAAATAAGCTCTCAAGGGAGAAATAGTTCCAACTTGACAAAAGCCTTTATAAATGTCACTTTGAGTCACGTCAGAATTGTTAAGGCATTTAAAATATTTTTATATGTTAATTTTTTTATTCAAATGGAACGAATTCAAAATTAGTTCGTAGACTTTTGTGTTGTTATTTTTATGCTTTACATAAATTTCAAGTTTGTCCTTACAAGGGTATGAGCACTATAAATGGTTACATATAATGTGTTAACGAAGCAGGTAGCGTTGAACGATAAGTTCAATTTCTGTAGCTCAGTAGGTGTGCCATAATCAGATTGCGGCAGTCGTAGTGCTTCGGTGTAGACTCCGGCCGCTCCCACCAACTAACCGTAATCATAAATATAGGGCAGCCAATAGGTTTACGTTAATCCCATTCAAATGGCTCCATTCACAAGCGTCCGATCACTTAACTTTGCAGTAAATTAGCACACTCGAACCAGTTACATCAATTGGATCACGATTGTGAGTGCGCATCGATGTCAACTTGGAGTTTGCACTCACCTTACTATTACATTTCGGGGGTGTCACCATCGCGTGGTAGAGTATGAAGCTGATCACATTTGTCGTCCCAGGTGTCGGTGAGTCACGTGGCGCGGGCACAACAAGCAGCCGGCACTCAGCACGAGCTCGATGTAGTCAGTGCGATGTTTTTGTTGTGAACGGCGCGGTGCTGTGGCACCGAGTGTAGGTGTGCTCTGGGCGGGCGGCGGGTCGCGACTGCGCGCTCAAACGGCCGCCCGCTCGATACGTTGGCCATGAAAATTTCAGCCGAGCTGTCAACCGGTGGCGGCACGCAGGTCGCGCGTCACGCGTACCACCACCCCACCCGGCATACCACCATTTCTCATTAACGCCACTCCGCTATTACATTCCGCTGGCATTCCCTCTTTGAATAGGCAATGGCATCCTGGAATTGAGCTCGGCCGCGTTAACGGCTAATAGAAACACCTTAACTCCTATCAAACTTGACGCCAACTACACCAAAACGTTTCGCTACAGTTTTGATGTTTTATTACTGTTGTGGTTACTTCCATATAAGTTAATTATAAGTTCAATAAACTATAGTTCTTATTTTGTGATAATTATTGACGAATTGTCACAAAAGTTAAATACTCTTTAAACCTTCACTTCAATGACGTCCGGCTTTCACGTATTCAAAACAATATTAAGCTCTTTAACTATTTTTGTTACGTTTATGAGTAACTATTTTACAACAGAAAGTGTATATTTTTAATCACTAATACAATAACAAAAAAAAAAACAATTTTTCGAGGCAGACTGCCAGAAAATAATATTATTTGGGCACTGTTCCAGCTTAAAGACCTCTATTTAACTAGTTGTACGGAACATATCTTATTATACGACAGTACCCGAGATGCAGTTCTTGGTTTATTCGGTACTCTACCTCTAGGACTAGGTCAATTTAATCACTGGGGTCAGTGAAATTATTTCATTATGTAAATTGGCTAACAAACCAAACATTTTTATATAAGTTATGCACGGTATACGGGTAATAAGGTATGTTTTATGCATCAATATTTTTACACATTTTTATTAGCAAATCCTCATAACTTTGCTATATATTATTACTTTCGATTTAATTGTTCATTTTTAAGCTTCTTACAGAAATAGTACCGTGGAGGAATTTTTGTTTATATAATTTATACCAGTCATCTTTAGGTCCCCGCGTGGCGTAGATAGAGCTCTTCTAGCTATTAAATTATCCTTAAGAAAGCGTCAGAATCGAGCCGAGGCGTCGGCACACCTGGGCAGCCCTCGATTCAGTATGCTAACGGCAGCCAGAAAATGACGGCCCACGACGAGAGACGCGCCTGTGGCAACGGGCCCCCCACATCCGGTATGTTCTAATACGTTTACTCCACAGAGCACGCGAGCTAGTCAAAAAAATCACCGTTGCTTGTTTATGTCTATTGAGAAGGGTTGTTGTTAATGTTTTGATCGTTCTTAGTAAGTTATTTGGGTTTTTACATAGACTTTAAAACCACCTTTATCGAGCATCCATGGACTTGCTGCATATTGTCGATCAAAACCTATTTAATAGAGGGAGCGTCGATAGAATAACAATATTTGCCGTTTTATTAAAACATTTTTTTTTTCAAGAATGTTATTAAACACTTTTACATGTTTTAATGAATTCTCATCTAAATTCCATCAGACTCAACCAATCTAAATAAATTATAACTAGCAATAGACGTAATGAAATAGGTTTTTATCAAATAATGCATCAAACAATAAAATGCTACGCTCTCAGCTTAGCGACTACTAGATCATAAAGGGCCCAGTTTAGTAACATTAATCATTGATGCTCCGCTGATATTAAAATTCGAACAAGTACATGAAAAAATCTATGTTCCGAAAAACATATATTTCAAAAAGAAAAATCTTCTGGTTCAGGTTTGTAATAAAATAAAACTTGAAAATTACTATCGAAGCGGTACAGATTACTTGTGTCATAATAATTGTATTTTATGTTATGATATGTGGGACCTTTTTATAAAAATAATAAAAAAGTCTTTTTTCCCCAAGCCATTTTCCCTAGTTCATCTGCGTAAAAACTTTTAACAGTTTTTGCGCAGCGCGACAGGCATCTGACCTCCACGTTGTTTTTCGAATTATTCAGGAACTTTCGATTTATTCTAAATTTCGAATAATCCGATTCGAATATTCGGAACAAATAATTCGTAAGTTCGAATTATTTGCACACCCCTCAACTTGCGTAATAACAATTAAGTTTTTTTTTTGGCAACAATTTTTCAGTGTGACACTGACAACAAAAGTAATTATAATTAACATCATTGTAAGCTCGCAAAAAGATGACATATTTTTCTACTTGAGAAGGTCTAATACGCGACAAGCCCAAATAGAGATATTTAATTCAGAGTTAATAAATTTTAATACGTAATTATGATTTACCTTTTACAATCACGCATCCTGTGCAGTCATGTAAAAATTAAACAAGATACAAGTATTATATGTTTTATTACACAACTATTATGTTATTTAGTTGACACTGGTGGAAAACTAGAAAAGTACAATTATTTACAAATAAAAAGTATAGAGTATAAATACGTTAAACCATTATAAATTACATGCAACGTTTCATTAACGACCATCCGTACAAGCCAGTTTAGTTTTACGGAATGATATAATACAAAACCAGTGTCTTTGATACAGACAAAATATACAATATTAACACAATAGATATTATTATAGGCACATTGTTCCTCTCAAACCTTGTAGGCAGTTCAGTTCTTATTAATGATGCAACATTATCTAGTTTTTCCGATATCGTATTGTAAAACACATCCCTTAGTGACGTTAAATACCAATTGTTACCATATGCAAATTCGAATATTTTAAGAGTAGAATTAAAATTAATAATATCATAAGTAAGGTAATGAAAGGATTATTTTTTTAATGTGGATTCCAAAACACTTTTTTTTATTTTTCCCAACATGCTAAGAAAATAACAAGAGTTGACAAACTTCAGATGCGCGATTACCAATTTATTTTTAATGATAATAAATAATATAAAAAAATCTTTTTGATCTTGCAAGAATGATTTTTTTCTATTGCATTACTCGTAACAACACAAATACAAATATACATACAAACCATTATAACATTATTTTATGAATAGTCGGGATGATTAAGATATAATCCCATCGGTGAGTAAAATTTTAATCTAAACTTTTTTTTATTTATTTATTAATCAATACATAATTTAGTACCTTAATATTTAAGCACCTACGTTAATACAGTACCTCAGTAGAACATCATAATCTCCGTACGTCTGATAGGAAATTCGGTTTATCAAGAGTCCAATTTTAAAGCTTCAAAATATTCAGTTTACAAACGTGAGACAGCACCTCTCTAGGGCATAGTAACTTGCCTTTGGCTACATTAACGAATACCTTAACTACCGTGAGATTCTTAAGACATTTACACCGTTCCTTATATACATACTGAGTTCGTTAAAACAACAGAAATATCACGGAGGTAATATCATAACATTAAAAGGTGGAATAACATTATTATTTAATATATACAGTAGATCAAAAGGACCAATACATCGTAACAAGTAAATCGCACATTGTAAGTACACTACGAACACATTTGAGTTTTAATTCAATACATGTTTAAATACAAGCTAGTTTCACATCAATTTTTAATACCATTGATTATTATTAAAGTAAGAGATTTAGCATATACCAATATTATTTATAGGTAAAATTGAAGATAACAGTATAACCTCCCAAAGATTATTTTAATAGCTTAATCACTTTATATATGTGTTGCCTGTTAGAAACGATACCCGATTCAAATAAAATCCGTAATTTAAACAAACAAAGTCTAAAGTAAAGTCTATTTAGCACCAAAACCTTGATAGAAAATGGCGTAGGTTCTATTAGGACCCTCAAGGATGGGACACCATTAGAATTTGGCTACACACTTTGCTTATTTAAATTCGATTTCTCTTTCGCTCTTGATTAGTGAAGAAAGTATATAGCGAGATCGGAATAAACTTAAATTTCAACTAAAGAAATAGAATACAAATTTACATCAAGAATGAATGAAGGTGTAACTTAGCTTTCTGTAAGTATATCTCATTGTTCAGGTACTGTTATATTCAACATAGGTTATATAAAATATTGTTAATGCTCTATTGATTTCTATTGAAACTATATGGTTCTAGACCTCCAAGCGAAATAAGATCTAGGAGTCCATTTAATAAGATATTACAGCCAACTCTTTCTCATAATGATTGACTAATAGTTATAATGACGCGATGTTTAAGAAATTGAACCATTTTAATGATTGATGTCACTATTTCATTTGATAATTTAGTTTCCAGATCTTATTTGGCTGAGGTAATGTAAAAAGAATGCGTTGGTAACTACGTAAGCGTCTTCAGTTACGCTTATTCCGTGATTTTCCATTAACCACTGGTTCGGCCTGGATGGGTTTCCGCGGACGCAGTATGAAGTTCAGGTTGTATGCCGTGTTCACCGCGTAGTACACGTTCGCGTTCGCTGGAAGCACCATTTCTGTAACATCGATAAAAATAACAAATTTAGATATTAAATAAAACGATAAATATTTTTTTAATTATTTAATACGTAGTTCATTAGACCTGAATAGTTAAGATAGTAGGACCATATATTAATTTGATATTTGTTTGTTGTAATTGCATCCGTAGCCTAGTGGTAAGCTCGTGTGCTTTAGGAACCGAAAGTCGTGGGTTCGAAACGTGGTTGAGGGACTCAACAAATTTTAATTGTTGTTTCCTAGTTGGTTAGGGCAATTTGGGCGATCACCCAATTGTCTGAAAAGTAAGATGATCCATGCGTCGAACGGGCATGTCGGTCCACCCACAAAACCCGCATTTGACCAGCGTGGTGCAGTCCAAAACCCTCTAACGAAGAAGGCGTGCATTATAGAAGGTCTAACACAGACTGATGATGATTTGTTTGTTATAACGTATGTGTATATGGTATTTTATATTACAATGAAGTCTAAAAAAGTCTCGGAAGTATATGTAGACCCTTTAATCTCTGGTACAGAATGAGACGGAAAACAGAATTACATAATTACAATTAAGCACAGTTATTTTTCTATATTATTTAATATCATATGTGTGAAAATGTAATGAAAATTGCAGACTAACTCAACAGTTGACAAATCGGAAAAAACAATCAATTTTCATTAAATATTACTTTGATTGTTCGTCTTCGCGTGTTAAGAAAACTCTAAGACTAAAATCTATTATAGACAAATCAAGCAGTTTTATCTGTCTTTTTACTAGTTTTTAGTAGTATCTAATATATATTATGTAAATCAAACGAAAAATATCCAATTATAAGAAAAAAAGAACCATATCAAATACCAACCTCGATCGGGTAACACTTGCGCCAGCGTATATATATCAGGATCACCGTCGAGGTTCAACTTGAGCATCGCGTTCCGTATGACCTGCGGCGTCCGCTCGTTGTTGCTCAACATTATAGACTTGTAAAGCACGACGCCCTCAGTCTCGACGCAGTCCGATTCGTACGTGACGCGTATTATGTAGAAATCGGGGCCGTTACGAGTGTTCGCGTACGCGGGGCTGACGGCGGCTTTTCCATTAGCCTGCTTCTGGCCGCTGTTAGCGCTGGATAAGGACACATCCAGCGAAGGCAGTGATGACGACGATGATCCGTGTGACAACCTGGTAGGCGAAGACCGCCTTTCAAGACTATCCCGCTTCCAAGCATTACCCGCTCCGTCAGTCTCGCAATAAAACTGGGAGCTGTTACTGGAACTGGTACTAGCTATCGAATCGTTCTTCCTATGGCCCTGGTTGTTGTTCTCCGTGATCTTCCTAGGACGCCGCTCCTTCGGTGGGTTAGTCTGCGGCTCTATCTGACACGAGATCTTGAAAGCTTCGCGGTCGTCGAGGATTATCACGGAGTCGAACCACCTATCAAACATGGCATCCGGTGGCAAATGGTATGCGTTCGCGGCGCCTTGCAGCAGCTTTATCTGAGCTAGCACCTCGAACTCCTTTCGTCGTTTGTCGAAATTGATCAAACCGTCGGCAACTGTGTCGGGAATCGCAGTATCGATCATTGTTAAATCCGTAAGGAATGTTCCCAGGTACGGTATGGTGCCGTGGCTGACGCCCGGCGAGCCCCGCTCGTGCAACAGCTTCTGCAGCTGACGATCGTTCTCACCAACGGTGTCTGCAAACTTCGCAGTGCCCTCGCGCATCAGCAGCTCCCTTTGCGCCCAACGGTTGTTGTCCTCGCTGAATATTCGCGCAAGCTCCTCGAACAGCTCCGCTTTCTCCTTTTGTAATAGAGCCCACGTCTTACGCAACCTGTACACTGAATTGCTCTGTAGGCCCGATATTATGGCTTTTAGTGAGGAAAAGTTCTTGAGCACCCTCAATTCGCGAGCTATATCCAGCCACGCGGATAATATTTCCGCACGCTCTAGTGGCCTCAAATTGGGCTCAACGAGTACCGTCGATATAACTCTAAACGATACCGCATTGAACTGGTTCACTGTGGCTAAAACGGTGGCGGCGTCGTGGGACCGGTTCTTGTCCCTCCTCGACCATATGGCGCCGAGGCATTGGTGCGGCACGAGCTTCTTGAACAGCTCCATGTCCATCCGGGTGAGTTGTTCGGCGAAGTGTCGGTGGGGCACATGCGGCAGGCGGTAGGTGCTGGTGTGGTGGGCCGAGAGCCGCATCCCCGGGGCCAAGCATACCCCGGCCCCGCCAGCGCCATCGCCGCCGTTTCGTTCCGCACTGAAGACTGCTAACTTCTGTAATACCTGTAATTAGTAAAGATTACATATTGTTATAAAACACGAGTTTAATAATATGCGACCGGAATGAAAGAAAGTAAGCACCTTCATATGTAGCTCCGAGCCAGGCAGGTGAAGCTGGGTGAAGGCGAGTAGCTGCTGCAGTGCAGGGTGGTGTGGAGGTTGTCGAAAGTCCTCCGGGTAAGTGTCCAACCAAACGTGGAGACATGCCACCAGAGTCCTAACAACGAAATAATATAGTGAACTCGTATCTCCTTTTTACATCGTAATATTGAAAAATATTATCATGCAAAAAGTGAAGTGTATAAAACACAGGAAAAATAAGCAAATAGCAAACAGAGGTAAAGAATTTCGTATAGGCAATAGCATAAACAGTCGCATACTTTCGATGTTGTTGTGAATTGTCGATAGCCGTCGAAAGCACATCCTCCGACGCCAGTCCCTCATACCGCCGTAGGAGCAAATCCAAGACCCGGCTGCATTCAGCAAACGAGCTGGAAAAATATCAATTTATATGTTAATACAAGAATACAAACATCGGTTCTTAATGTTAAGAAAAATATATTTCTTCTGTCAATTTAGCCAACATATAGTATTTTTTTAATTTTAAGTAGATATTACTTGTATATAGAGGCCTTTTTTTTATTCGTGCATTCATACTTTTATGTATATTTATCATATAGCAATGCTCCACCAAAAGATTAGCTCATTACCTCGTCTCTCTCATATACACTAACCACCGATTCACACTACACGCGACATCGACGGGTCGATTTGCTTGCAACTTCTTATCAAAACCAAAGCAATTTATATTAAGATAAGCATTAAATGAACTTTATATTAAATCTAAAAAATATGCTAATCGTGTAGTTTTATTAAAAAGGATAGGATAGGATTTAAAAGTAGGAAGTATTTATAAAGTACGTAGGGAAGATTATTAATAAAGACGCGCAATTTACAACAGACAAATGTTTTACTTATTAATTGTTTTCCATTTTTTTTCAAATTATATTGAATTTAATTTTTCAAATCAAGCAAAGTTTGATAGGAATTTATTAAAGTTATTTGTATCAAATCCACTAATTTACGGATTTTTCGCGTAAACTTTATATATTTTTTCCCGATGTTACGGATTCTTTCCAGCATCCATGATCTCGGAAAGTTATTTGTTATCTGCCTTTTCATTACCTTTAAATGGTATTAAATTATTTTACATGGACCATAAAGAATAGACAGAATTAGCGATTTTAAACAAAAAAAAAACATGCGATAGTTAAACCTACGACATACCTAAATGAGCCATCACAAAGAAAGAAGAGATTAAAGATTCGATCATTTATAAATTAAATTAAATGCAACCTCGAATCGTAACTGCAGGCGAGGTTTATACAAATCCAATCATATAATTATCTATTTAGATTGATGATAGACGAGACTACTACTATAGAAATTGACAAATAGCAAAACCTTTATCACGAATACCTAAAAAACCAAATACAATTTATTTATACTAAATTGCAAATTCTTAACAATAGTAATGTCGTCCATAATTATCGAGCTTATAGTCACAACGCAGTTCATTATATATTAATATCTTTTGCAATGATTTAATTCATTCACATTTGTAAATAATCTGCGACGCCTCCATTCTTCAATCGTCTATTATATTTGACACTACTTTTTTTTACCTAACTCTTTCTTTCAATATTTATTTATAAATTACTTTGGAGTGTCCGTATCCAAACCAAGCACTTACATAAAATGTTCTTTCTTACTGACGCTAAATAAAAGTAATTATCTGTGACATACTGGTACGTACCTTACCCTCTTAGTTCTAGATTTAATTATCTTTTTGAATTTTTCATATCCAAACGTACGTTTAATTTTCTATAGAAAAAAGAATCAGCCTTGACATACCGGTACGTGGCGAGGAACACGTTGACGTAGGTGGACTCGAGCTCGCCATCATCAGTAGCGAGGGCTTCCACCAGCCTCTCCACAGTGCCGGCCTTGACGAAGCGCACGCGAACAGTCTCCCATTCCAAATGCGATATTTCGTCGTCAGATTCCTGAAATTGATAATAAATATATTAATTGAATACAATGATCTGAGTGACGTCTACGACCGTCTACGATCTAAATCGAAAAACTGCCGTCCTTTGACTTTATTGTGCAAGAAAATTGTAAACCAAGCCCAAAAAAGACGTGGTGTTATTCTAACCAACGTAACCTATAGCAACTAAGATGCTTTGTACTAATAGTATTGCTATTAGTAGATGGTCTCCGCGCTTGACATCACAATTATAAATCAAATGCCATATGTATGTCTCCACTTCATTGCCAGTAGGTATTATTAATTATTAGTATTATTATTACAATTATATTAGTATTATTTAAGTCTAAAACAGAGAACTCCTTGTAAGTTCCTTGCTGCTAATCCTTAGGATTAACGTGATGTTGGATCAAATAGTAATTGTATAAATAGATTAATCTAAACTATCCAGGATTTAACTCTGCCGCTTTGATTGTATACGCCTTATATTAACAATAAAATTGCGGATGCATTACAGTGGAGCGTTCAAGTTAAATTGATCGATACCGCAATTGATTGCAATCAAGATGGACAGCATTATACGGAAGTATAACATTGGACACCAAGCTGTAGAGTCAAGTGGGTGGTTACTCTACGGTTACCGTTCACTTGACTCTAATTGCTATTTTAATTATCCATACAAATATTATAAAAAAGAAAGATTTGTACTTTTGTGTGTATTTTTGTAATTAATGGAATTATAAACGGCTATGCCGATTTACAATATTCATTTACCCTGAGAAAGCTAGAATCACCTTGAGCAACATAGCCTACTTTTTACCCAAGAAGAATTTATTGCCGGACTCTAGAATTCCGGCAATGAATGTTCAGCATAAGAGGCTTTGGACAGCGTTAACTTATGTAATTTTTTTTACATATATTTATCAAACAACGCACATGACACCTATACACACAGCACTTGTAAACTAATAAATTTTAAAACTACGTCGGCAAATATTATTTTACAAAATATCTTTCTTCTAGATTTACTTTTTAATAACAAGTTTTTTAATTTTCATCAGGGTTCAAACGTTATAACGTAAAATAAAATACACAGGCCTTTAACTAAGCGTGAGAATAGAAATCAAATAATGTCTTCGTTGCTGTAATTAAGTGATTCGCATGCCAATTATATTCCCAGCTCGGTATCCGCGCAGTTATATAAAATATCGATTCATTACGAAATTGCCGCACAATGCGGCTATACTTTCTAGCAATCGAGTTGTTTTTAGCAAGACTAAAAGTAAAGTGGTCAAGGCACTCAACATAAATATTGCTGCATTCACTCAATCTGAATTGACAAACATGCGTATATATTTTTTGCCTGAAACGACAAATTGACAGGACGTGAAGAAATTAACCGGGTCAGAGGCCATGCTCAAAGAAACTGTTTTAATATAAGCAATGTTAAACGTATAAATGCAAAATGTTAAGAAAATGCTTAGTCAATTTTAGTATATATATGAAATCTAATCACAATATAGGGCCTAAGGACAGAGACATTGTGATATAGCTGTCATGCCTGAGCCGTAGAAATTATAAAATTGATGTTAACAAGTTGATAAAAATAATGGACACTTTATCGCCTTTACAGTAGGTAAGATTTTGTCTGCCTCGTAGCCTAGTGGTATGGGCGTGTGCCTTAGAAACCGAAAGTCGTGGGTTCGAATCCTGTGGGACTCAACAGATTTTCATTGTTGTTTCCTAGTTGGTTAGGGCAATTTGGACAGATCGACCTATTGTCTGAAAAGTAAGATGATCTTTGTGTCGGATGGGCATGTAAAAAGTCGGTCCACCAGCCAAACCGCATTGGACCAGCGTGGTGGGATACGGTCCAAAAAAACCCTAATAGATAGCTGTATTAGGGGAGGCCTATGTCCAGCAGTGGACTATCACAGACTGATAATGATAAAGATTTTGCCTTACTTTTAAGTTTATTACTTTAGTACTTTTAGTTTTTTTTTTAATTTTGGCCCATATTAATAATTAATTCTGGTTTAAAATTGTTTAATTTAACTAAACTAATTTAACGTTTTATACCGTGTTACTGGCAAGTTGTAACATTACACATTAAACAAAAAACAAATACATACACTCGAAGCGCTCCTGGTGGGTCGATGGTATCGGACTTTCTTCAAATACACGGTGTATATAGCACCATCCACACGCTCCTCGCCCCACAACCGCCATGTCGGCTGCTAGAACACATTACAAATTGCTCAACAGATGCCACGAACAATACAAAGGCAGGGTTATAGGTTAGTGAATGAATACGGCATATCGCATTAAATAATAATAATATATCTCTACATAGTAACGGACAAAACATTTTAATGGGTGACGACATTGACTCAATGGCAAATAATTGCTTTGTTTAAAGAACATGAAATCCTATAATTTATTATATAACCATGTGTGTAACGAATATAATTTCTGCAGTAAGTAACATGAATAACAATGAATTTTGCTAATTGGACCTTATTGACCTATTATGAAAAAATCTAACACGATCACATTAAATACAAAAATAGTTTATTGAAACAAGCGAAACAGTTATCAAGCATTTACATAAATATGGTACATTAAATGAGATGCAATAAAATGGCCACTATTAATCAAATCTTATTATTATTATTATATAGTTGCAATTCTTCTGCAAATATCCAGTAGAGAAATAACGAGTTATCAATTAACCGACAAAATTAAATTGTACTAGTTAGCTAACACAGAAGGAAGTGTTTAATATCAATTTACGTGTTCACATAAGTGCAAACGGCAAATTAAGTGACTTAATAACTTGCATCACGTGTAATTATGGCAATGAAAATGATACCGGGACTATTATAAATAGAAACGTGGCCTGAAATCAATCCCCGTTTTACGTTATACGGTAACGTTGCGGTAAATGATCAAGGAAATCGTTCGACATGTTAAATAAAAACTTATTTAAAAATACAGTTTTCCCACGTCTTTACTGCTGTTGTCGTATGTACGTACATATAGTGATTTTTAATTGTTTTCGTGAGACAATTTTGGTTTTCCTTGTGAGTCATAATACCTATTTAATATCATTGAATTCGTAAAGTAGTTACGACAATAACACGTTTAAACATGGGGTATGTCATTTCCTGTGTTTCGATAGAATCTATGATGAAATTAAATTCACGGTTACCGATTAATAAAACACCCAAAACAAATGATGTCATAAAGTTAGACTGCAATGTATGCTAAGAAACTATCGGCCCGCCTTGACGTTATCTATGTGCATGCTAAAATTAAAATTCCTAATCAATATTAATATTAATAAAGTTTCATAAATAAAAACATTTGGTTGAATAATTTTTTTTTTACAAAACTGTCTTGAATCATCGATTTTACTGTCATAATAAAACTAATCGCTCTAAACCCGTACAAAAATTGTTCTAGCAATTATATACAGTCTCTTCTCTGTCGCTACACTCTTGGCAGAGTGGTCGTGGTTATCATGGCGTACAGTAAAATGCTTATAAAAAGCCTTTTAAGTATACACTGTCTTTTAATCAACAAAAACATAATAGTATTAGAGTCGGTCTCCTACTCCTTCGGTTATTCGTACCAAACAAAAATAATTTTTCTTCACGGCAACATATGAAAAGATTACGTTGCGGCCAGCATTAGCCATCGATCATCCCTTACATAATCGTCGTCGACGGCGACCGCGAACAGTGCACGCTCGGCCTTGCTGACGCCGCAAATCCTCCACATCGCCACTGGCCCATGTTGCGCGACAATTGTCACAGCTGGTACCGCATCACTAGCACTTTCACTGAGCGACCGGTTCAAGATTCGAGATCTGGGCGGGTATGCGCGACGCGAACGTGCGTGACGCCGGTGAAATCTACGCGACACACTTGAAACAAGGCATCCGGCACGGAATACTTAGCTGTCGCTCTGGTCGCACGATTTCCACTCAAAACTAACGAAACGACCGTGTTATCGAGACCAGTTCGCACATAACTCTTGCTGGAAACCTCTGACGCTGTCTACATATACGAACTCGTTTGCTTACAATTATTTAAAACTGTCAGACATTATTAATAAGTATAATTTGCATAAAAATACTCAGCGATGACAAAACTATTGCGTAATAATAATTAAAACGCGAACGAACTGGTCTAACGGTATGTTTGTTATGTGTATAGGGAAACACCTAATACCTAATATGGCCGAAGACGCGATCACTATGGCGCGAACGGAACACGACTGCTCTCTCGCGGTGAGATCGCGTGAAAAACACAAATACGGGTAACGTCAACGCCACATAACGCGCTACGTATCACAACAAGAACAGACACGGTCGGATTGCTTTTCTATTTCGCTAATTAATCTCCCGATGATTGAGTGACAATTCAGTTGTACGCCGGCGCTGATGTCGTATTCAATGTTACAACTAGTTCAAAGTAAATCACGCTTGTGACTAAGTTATAGGTGTTATTCACGAGTATGGACGTTACATTCATTACGGTTAACATGCTGACATGTGATTCATCATAGAGTTTATCTTGTTGTTAAAGCTGTTTCAGGTTATGCTGGTTGAATTTAAAGGCGAACTATACGAATTAAGAATCATCAAATTTTATGGTATAGGCATAAACCATGAAAGGTATACAAATCAAGTCTTATGTTAAAATTTGATGACCGAGAACTGAAGCGCTCAACTGTTTTTTGTCAAACACTACGCAGTTTTTGATAAATATGTACTTACTCTTTAATTTTACATAAGATTTAATTTAAACTATATTTAATATTATGCTTGAGTATAAGCGGGCATATTTAACTCAATTTTAAATGAAATGAAGTAAAAGGAGTAAAGACAACCCGAGCGTACATATATATTTATTTTATTAACGGCTATTTTCATTACTGTAGCCTGAAAAACAAATGTTTAGTTTCAAGATGTAAATACATACAAAAATGTCTTATGAATTATTAACAGCAATAAATATAAACATCATATCGCAGCAATATTCGAAGAGTAAAATAAAATTATTGTGAAAGACAATTTGTCTTCTGGCGCACTTGTAGCCAAAGTGGCGCCGCGTGAACTTCTTTAACCTTTTCAACCAATACAGGGTAGCCATTAACGAAAACAGATCTGCGATAATTATCATTGAATACAAATATAATATATTCATATTATTAATCATAATGTAAAGGTACAACTTTAACTGCAAGATTATTACTATTACAAGGACTCCACCAAAATCAACACGCAAGGTGATGACACCATGCTTAAAAAATAACGCAATAGGTCTCAGGCACTTCTCCTAAATTCCAACATTCATTTACTAAACAATTAAAGCATATGCTTTAGCTTAAATTTGCGACGCACTCGAAACATTCATAAACGTAAAATGTAAAGGTACTTTAAAATATATTAAAAAGTATTTCAAAATGTATTGTTTAATACGACTTAGTTGTTATAAGATTAATAAAATATTTAACACTTGTCAGTAACAGATTAAAAACAATAACTAAAAAGGATACAAAGTACTGCTTAATTTGAGTAAAATATTAAGTTTAGTAAAATATATTATTCAATATATATTTCGATTGAACCATTTGAACATCGTAATTCCCAACCACCATCAGTTCTACGCAGCAGAATTTTTATATTGCACAAGGATTCAATATCTAATATCGATTTAGCTATGAGCGTAGCTACGTCATGAAATTCTAAAAATAACTGCAGAGAAAATTGTCTCCGCCCCGACTCCGCCTCCCGCTTCTTATGAATCCATTTATCCAATTTCATCTTAATTTTTATTAAATAACCAAAGCGTAGTAAATTTTGAAATACCTTTTCTATATTAGGACTTGAAATTGTATTTTGAGATTATATGTCTCTGAATGACAAATATACATTTATTCGCAATAACATTTAAGAGTTTAAAATAAAAGTAGTTAGTATTGGTTACGATAGTTGGTTCTTGATAAAAATAACATAGAAAAGAGAACCAAAGAAATATCATTTAGAACGTACTTAGTGTTAAATTTAAAAATTAACATGTGTTTATTTCACAACTTAACTAAAATATTTTTAGAATTTTAAACAGTGTTTTGTAACAGTGCAGCGCTCGACAACTGAGTAAACAAAGTGCATGATCGCACAACAGTAACCACCGGACCCCTTTTTGATGCATACAAAGTTTTTTCTATAGAGGGTAACTTTTCGTCAAGGGTCATTACGAAAGTGGGTCTAACCCCAGTGCATGTCTGAGTTGAAACAGTTTAAAAACATACTATGACCATTCGTAGAAAAATTTCTGGTAGAAATACTTATCGCAGATTATATCACTGTGTGAAAACAGAAATAAGCATTCTCATATTAGCTTTTAACCATTCTCATGTTCATATTTCGCTAGATTTCTACAATGATAATATTCTTCGAGAAGATTTCGCTTATAGCGTAATATACAACGGCCATCGGCATAGAAGAGAGACATTATACTGCGCAAGGGAAAGCGCCGTCATATTACGTACGCTAACTCTTCTTTTAATCACATAATTCTATGGGTTTAGATAGGAGATAAGACGCAGGAAGGACATTATTAATCGTTTACTTGTCCATGGGTCATATCTACACACCTAGGCTAACTATAAAACAACAAAACTGTAAGTAATCACGTAATTCAAATCTTATCTTATAAAGTTTGTAATACGCAAGACCATTTCAATAGGCAACGCAAACATACAGTACTACCAGTTTTATCCAAAATACGTTTTTATTACAGATAGAACTAGATCTTGTATTTGTCATGTTTTTTGTGTACAGATAGATAAAGAAATTGCGCATTGGACTCTCACTGAATTTGAAGAACCTCATAGATCGAGGTGCATTGAAGCTTGGTTGGTGATCAACACGCGTGACCGACGCGCTCTGACGCAGTCGCGCGCCCTACGGACAAGTCGCCCGGAAACAACGAACCTACCGTCCGCTAACAATGCTCGTTCGTGGCACTGTGAAATCGGACGTTGTTTATTTATACAAGTACCCACATTGCATGTAGTTAAAGATTAAATTTAACGTTCTATTTTTAAACTTAGACCTTAGATTATTCTGATATACGCAATATTCTGATATACCAATAAGAGAGTCTATTTTTTAATCACATTGCCTTATATTATAATTTCATTTAATTACACGCAAGAAAACATGTTTTCTTATCTTTTTCTTCTTGTTATTGTTGTAATCTCTCCACCAAGTTTATGTCGGAGATTCTGTTTTCATATATACCGAGCACAAATTCAAGACTTAAATTATGTATATGAATATAATAAAAATATTGTTATCAGCACATTTTGATTGAATTTTTGTTAATCATTTAGCATTAAAGCACGCCTGACATAATCAAGATACGTTACACACACTTAAAAGCTGATTTGCATGTCGTTTCGTAATACTATATCCTACTTTCTACCAACACGTGTATTTTACATTTTATATAAGATTTGCATGTTTCCGCGTCGAATGATAATTAAATTTCTGTGCAGTAACCAGGAATTCTTAAGCCTTTGTTGCCTAGTACCCATACTAAAGTAATGCCATTTCGTCAAGCGTTTACTTTATAATCTGACTTCTTGATAACATTCAATATCAATGTTATCTCTAAGAATTGTTTGCGATAACGGATTGAGTCTTAAAAACTCTATCTTTATTATTTGAAAAAAATACGCCTAAGTAATATAAATTAAGCGCAACGATTTGTTCGCAGCACGTACCGATAATAATCTCCATAATAAATTCCATTTAAAACCATTCAAGCAGTGCAATATGTAATTGGAACAAGCAGATTTAAATACAGAAAACATACAACGTTTCACTTTTAGGTTAAACTTTGAAACAATCATACAACATAATTTAACCAAATATCTATTTTTTTTAATAATAATATTCATATAGGTTCTAATAAAAGAGGGTAAATTAAAAAATCGTCTACATCATCCTTGACCACTGAACACGTGTTAAGGCGACACTTAAAATTACAAACTCAATATCAGGTTCATTGACCCCGCCGCGGGTGCCTAGGTAGGTGCCTTCATACATTCGCAAACGAATATTCCACGACTTTATTGCATCGTTGAACATTTACGTTTATTTATTTCATCAAACGAATATATAAAAGAACTATTATTAAAAGAAACGATCTCAGAGACTACTTCTGCAAACTGATGTAACGAGCCTGCCGCTCAGTCTGGCGAGAGGGTAAAGGGTTCGTCGCCCCCGATACCTCAGCAATCGATAAGCCAAGCACCAACCTGAGTCTCAACGAGCACTTACTCAGTCGGGGACCCCGGGCTTACGCCGAGCAATTAAAACATTAACCTTTAACGTTTATTAAATAACATGCAAGCTTTTTAATTGCAAGTTATTCCCTGAATCTTTGATATCGACTCGTAAAAGCTCTTTTTTGTACATCGCATTAAATATATATTTAACTTTTCTGTGTTCAATTAGCGGATATACTACTTATTGAATACATAATCAGATAACTTTTAATAAATGTAACAATATCTGTGCATTAGGAAAATTACCTTCCGGTGTTTTACATATATTAGTAACAATGTGTTATGATTCACTCATTCATCACATCTTATTAAACGTATAAATAACAAAATGGGACTGCATAACAAAGAAAATCCAACGCCTGGTACCATAGTGGGGCAATTAGCACAGCTGAATCATTCGTGAAGCGCGTAAATTCATGCCAAATCACGTATGCACTGTAATGGTGAGTGAGCTACCGAAGTTCCAAACAAATATGACTCACCGCACTGAAAATGGAAAAAATAAAAGCCTTGTTTATGAGAATATTTCTTATGAATGAAAAAGAAATTGGCAGAAAAATGTTATTCGAATTACGTAATATACCTATTAATAACCTCGTATCTATTTTAAACTAAAAAGATACAATAACAAATGACAACTGTGATAGTAATTATATTCACATGACACGATTTATGTCCTTTACAAAAACATTATATCGCAACTCCCATACTAAAACAGAAGAAAAGAAAAATACAGGCTAAACACAGACGATTTATACAGATGGCATTTACGTTGTCGGCAAATGAGCGGCAGTAAAACGAATGTTATGGCTTAGTAAACATAGCCAGGACTATTCTATGCCAGGGCCGGTCGATAGCGCCGTCGCGTTGTACCCGCTCCGAGTGAACAGATGTACAGTGCACATTAGACGTAATAATGCCCTCCTAGTCGAATCCGACTACGGCGGCCGATCTATATTAGAGATCAGCCAACTGCGCAGGAGATATTATAGTGCACAATGTACGCGAAATACAGTTGCACTCCCTATTCCTTTATACTCTCAAAGCCCGATGGGACGGATAACCGTCACGACCGGAGAGAGATAAAGCGCAGGACCGACTTTTACATGCTCTAGGCATTTGGGTGATCGGCCCGCAACAAACTAGAAAACAACATTGAAAATTTGTTGAGCTCCCGCAGGATTCGAACCCACGACCTCCGATTTATAAAGCACACGACTTTACATTAGACCTAATGCTAATGAATCACCAACGCAAAGGAGCAGACTAAAAATACCTCTTTGCGTATTCAAACGGCAAACATGTGAGACAGCAAAACGATGACGTGTCGAGATGTTTGGTTGTTTGTCAATAGTGATCGATTTGTATGACGTTAACTTGTGTGATATGAAAATTTAAGCGCTAAAGCTATCTTAACCCTTAGTAATACCTAGAAAATAAGTAGGAGATATAGACAACAGAAGCTGATACAAAAATGTTATCTTTTGTCTGTATTTTGTATTATTCATAAACAAGTTAGTATTTAATATTTATCATAGTTTACATTTATGCGTTTCAAGTGTGTGAGTGTGTGTATACATTTTAAAAAACAAACATAATGTATTCAAATACTGTTAAATAACTAATGTAACTCCAGTAATATTAAATGCTTATTCATATTAAATAGGGTTCAGCTTTAATTGAATACTTGCATGTTGAATGTCATTATCGAAGTGAGCATAAAATAAAATTTATAATCAAGTTCTTATATTAGAAAAAGCAGGCCAGACTTAACATATATAACATATTAAAGCTTCATACAAAAGCATTTTAAAAGGTTTTCTTTCGAAATGCACGTCTGCAATATAATAGAGAAGCCATCATCAAGTGCACGGTACAATATGCAAATCACACTGCAACCTACAAAACTGACAGAATGAGAACTATGTCAAAAGTCTTCATTTAAATCAGGGACGCCCTATTTCCGCTTGCCCTGCGTTGTTCCGGCGTTGTTGACATAAATACGTACGAATGTTTTATATCACTTTTTTATAAACATTTTCGCTTATCATCTTATCTATATTGAGCTGTAGAAGACCTAAAATTTATATGAACAATGGATTTGAGCAACCCTCATGGCACAAAGAATAACGAGGGCTAAGTACGTGCAGCCAAATCCAGCCGCTTAGACAAACCATGAAATAGGTTTTTTCAGCTGGATGAATTACCCATGTTCTAAATGCGATCAGAAGATTGCGGGAGTTCAGGTGTAATTGCGTGGTATTCGTCCAGGGAAACATGCCGTTTGCCCCGCTCATAGAAATGCGTTGCGCAGGGCGGTGGATAAAAGGGAATATCGTTATGCCGTCTTCGATATCTATTTCTTTCGCCTCCGAAATAGTAATAGCAACGGAAGGAATCCTTTTTCTATAAGGGATCTCCTGGATTGCATGGCTCATTGGTAACAGATTCAAAGAGTCTGTTGTTGTTGGTATAAGGGCTTCAGCAAAGAGCGCTAGTTCCAACGCGCTCTAAGGTGGGTTCCGTTCCTGTAACCCTACTTTTTGAGCATCAGGAAATAATACCGTAAATGTAACAATACTGGTAAAAAATTACCTGCCTTTGCCTCCGTGAGAACAGATTTAAACTGGGCACTCTCCACGTAATCAAATGCTAGATGCGAACACAAACCAATATCGAATTGTTATCTAACAAACAATATTTAAAATTAAATGCCAAAAGCGTATGCTAATAACTATTAAAGTTAAATTCTTAATGACGCGTTTAGAATACGGGGTCATGACGTAATCGTCAATATTGCATTCTTTTGCATATATCAATAAAATTAAAGGTTCGTATAACCTAAGTCACGTTTAGAATTATAATCGATTTTCTCTTACGTTACGATTTATTAATTGAGTAAAGAAAAAAATATAAATTGAGTACTTGGTATGATCTCGATATAATTTTTACCGAAAATATCATCCATTTTTGGTTATCTCCAAAATTAAAAATGTTTGAGTGTTTACATAACTTTCATCTATAAGGGATCATTTAGTGCAGGGCTGTCCAAACTACATGGGACCCAGGGCCAACAAAAATGACTCAATACATTTGCAGGCCGCAAAATAATTATAAAAATAAAATATAAGTATAATAAGTATCATTATTTTATTATCTACTTTATCAATTATTTGTCTTTTACAATTATCTCAACATCAACCTCAATATACTAATATTGTATTAACCTCAATATATTAAAATTGTAACTAGACGTAGTGCATGTATCTCTGTCAATGAAGACCTGTATTTAGATTTTATAAATGTCATTGTTTTATATGCACTTTAAAAAGGTAGGTACTGCCCATCATCGACCCCATTTTTAGCCAGAAATTCGTCAGTTTTGGGAAACGTTTATTAAGGAGCTTAAACATTTCGTCGCGTTGAATGACAATTGACAAAGCCCAATAAATGAACAACGCGCGCTGTCGGGTGTACCTATTATACGTTCGAGGAATTGCCAGAGTTTTCGAGTGAATAGTGTTGTGTGCGGCATATTCGAATGCATATCTAAAACATTTGAATTTCCTCGCAAGATAATAATTTACTCAGTTAATGTATTTAAACAAAGAAGATAAAAAAGATTCTGCGGGCCGCAATAATTCATGCCGTGGTTTGGACAGCCCTGATTTAGTGCATTGCAACTTTTCTACGAATTTCATGATTCATTATTTGTAAAGTACATATCTATTTGTCAATGTAATCACCATTATTTCAAGCGAGTCACTGATTCATTAACAAGGTCAATACAAATATTATTGAATTGTATCTTAAAGTTAAAATTTAAAGCCTAAAGGCATTCTTTCGCATGGTACTAAAAACTTTATAAAAATTGTTATTGTAACAAAAATATAAGTAGTTATATTGTTAGTTATTAAAATTTCAGTAGTTGTTATCTCTATCTTAAAAAAACCATTAAATGCATTATCATAAACGAAACCTTGTCTAAGTTTTACATTATGTTTATAGCATTTAAAAAAATGTATTCATTTTCTAAAAAAATGTCCATTACATAGTACACATTAATCGCTTAATTACAATATATCACCTAGCTTAACCGTTGACTACGAAACACATAAACTATCATCATTATCATCATCATCAGCCTGTGATAGTCCACTGCTGGACATAGGCCTCCCCTAATACACCCCTATCCATTAGGGGGTTTTGGTAAATGAACAAACAAAAACATAAACTATGCGCTCACAAAATAATTACCATGTTAAGAGCGAAAGAGGGTTTAGATTAGTTCGTGAAAACAATCTAATAACCTCCTTGTCTATTATTCCAATTACAAACAGTTTCCTTTCAAACTAAGTACCAACATAACCGCTAAACCCGTGCGTAAATTAAAGATAAAATTTTCCAAACCCAACTAGGGTTTCTTGTCGAAAATCGTGCTTTATTCACGTCATTTTATCAGGAACCACTAGTAATCTGTTCGAATCACATGCTCTACGGTCCTAAGCAGGAGCTCAACTCACCTTGACGTACCAACGCGTCTGAGACTTGCGGTGCCTAGGACGGTTCCGCTCGACGCTGCGAGACTCCTCGCGTGCCGGCGAACAAAGTGCATGGTACTTTGCCGCCAGTGCCTTCGTCCTCTCAGCCAACGAGTGCCGAAGTTCGCCGCCGGCGCAACCGCGCACCAACATCCCTCCTCATCCACCCCCCACCTCTTTTACCGATACCTTCTCTTTTAGCACTGAACTCATGTCTCGACAACACTCCCGTCGCACTTTACCGATAAAATTTACGCTCAATGCCGAGTTTAAATGCCTGAACAGAAGTACCAGTATCCGGTCAACAAGGGCTATGCGTCACAACGCAATGAAGTCACGGCAAGTAATCTCACAAACTTCATTATCGTTCGCGACCACTCAATTAGTCAACGGTCAGGTCACGGTATAAATTGCAAATTCTATTTTAGGCTTCATTAATGTTACGCTATAACAGCCAATACCAATACTAAAAATATATCGTCGCAAAAAGTATTTGCTTACATTATTTGATAATATAGGTACAACTAGAATGTCAAATTTAGTTATAGCATAAAAACTTAAAAAATGTTTTGTAATAGACCTCTCGATCTGTATAAACCACAACACCGTACATCAAAACAGACAAAGATTAACCAATATCCAACGATAAGGGGGATATCCTCATTTAGAGCCGGTCGTCAGATCCTCACAGGACAAGTGTACGTCTCCAAAGAGGGAACATTCAGAAGATTAAAGTTAAATGATACTAAAAAAATCGACCTTGAATATAAATAAGCTGACGCTAAATTGAATGTCAGAAAAATTACGTATAAACTTAAAACTGGTATTATAGTATCTGTTTTATGCTGTTGTTATAAAATTGTAGTTATTTGAATACCTCAAGGACTATTAGTATTTTAATACAGTTAACTAGGTGGGAGTTATTTAAAGTATATATTCAAGAGTTAAATTAAATCTTAACTTCGTTATTAAAATCGATATTACTATAAAGACGTAATTTAAAAAAATCTTATCTTTAAAAATTAAAAAAAACATCAGTAGACGCCTTGAACTCGGGTCTTGTCGCTTCGTTTATCAACAGTGACGTACACTGTTATATTATATATACTATATATATATAATATAACATATATACACAATGTTATCATCACATTATTGCAATAAATGTTTAAATCATCTCTAATCTCAACCTCTGTTTGTACTTAATCAAAAACAGAGAAAAATTACTAGTTAATCTTCCAGATACCAAAAATGTGAGAATTTTAAACATCACGGAAGCGACCATTGTTTAAGACAAAATTCAACAATGAGGTTATATTTGCCACAGTCTAAAATAATGTACATTGGAACACGGGTGTACATTATTGAGGTAGGTACCCAAACAGATGGCAAGCGGAACGGTTCACGCACCTGACGAATATTTTAACTGTTTTCAAAAACTACTATCTACCTGAACCCAAAAACAAAACAATAGCCGCCCGCTTTACACAAAATTTCGAACAAAGCTGAACTGAACGTAACACTTGTATCATAGTCCGGTAAAAAAAAGATATGTTAACAACATTCGAAGCTTAAAATAGAATTTTAATTTATTTTGTAATGATTGACATTGCATCCCGATAAACTGTACTTAACCAGAATATAATGTAAATGAAATACGATGATTTAACTGAGTATGTCTATCAAACATTGGCGCCTCACGTCATTTGGGAATGATTGATTAGCTAATTATTTTCTATGACAAGACGTTAAACCGAAGCAGTTATATATCACCTTAATATAGTCAGTATACGCTTTTTACCAGAACAGGCCAATTATTAAGCTATCAAAATTATAATATAAATACTTCAAGTGTATGCACCTTTATTTATAAAGCCAATTACGATTTAGTTTTTAATTGTATAGCTTGGCAGTAAAACCAATGACAATACCTTGCGCTCAAACAAATGAACGCCGTATGATGTTATCTATAATTTTCGAACCTGGCATTGACTACATCCTGCGATAGTTGAACCCTAATTGATGTACCTGACAGTTAATTACCATGCAAATAACCTGTGAAATATTAACACGACGGCGCTGTCAACTCGAAATATCCTTCAATATTCTAAATCCGTCTTCCAAGATGGAAGCAATCTCAAAGTGTACGTATTGTCACTAATAACGAATTAACTTTTCAGCACTGTTATCACAATTCCCTCGCGTAATATATTTAACGGCACGGAGGTGGCCCAACCACGCACTTCGCCCGGCGTTGTACGACTGAGACATGCCCCGCGACAAGGCGCGTTGTCATAGGTACAAGAGGCGGAGAGCGCATGTGCGGAGCCCTGGTTGGCCTTTCCGAATCGTCACTCTGATGTCATTGTACTACGCAAGAGTAGCAGCTAGCTCTGTGACGTCGCCATGACAACCGCCAACTGATGTGCTTAGAGCACATGTCTTACACGGGCTGCATATGACACGCGTGACAAAGTTGTACGCAAATTAAGGATTAAACGCGGTCGAAGAAGTGAGATTACTTATATGACGTATTTGTAAGACCGTGTGTTTTATATTATTGCATATACTTTATATATGGAATAATGTAATGTTTTAGCACTATATTAAAAAAGGGAAAAATAAACAGCAATATGATAAACTTCTCTGTCTAGTAGTACCCAAGCCGAATAATGTATGACATCGAATTGAAAAACGCGTGGTGATTTACTTCAGCCGCGCTATGAGAGTTGATAACGGGGCATTACACTTTGTTTGTCTTAAGATAAAGTAACAGGTATACGATCCTATTAGAATTCTTAAGATTTATTATTATTATTCAGTTTCACGTAATTTTATCTGTCGTGCACTTATACTCTATATTATTGACATATTGGCTTTATTCACATATGAGTAGATTTAATTATACTAGTACTGCAGCCACATATCTCTTTAAGGATTGTTTTTGTTACAGAAGGGCAACTCTTCGCGTCAAAGATCGTTTTGCGCCAATTTATCTAGTTCGGCTCTATTTCACGCCCAACGTAAACTGCAGTCACGTTTAATTTGTTATAATTTATTACTTCTTTGAAGCAATTTCTGTATAAAAAATATTCATAAGCCTATTTAGCAGAGCTAAGTTAGTAAAAGATTTACAATACTTTTTTATTTTTAATATCTTTGGTGCCTAACGAATAGAGAAAATAACCAGTATAAGTAGAAATATGGGTAAATTCCAAGCTTTATTTAGGTTGCGCATACTTGACATGTTTATTTACAAAAAAATCTGATCTAATTTGGCTTAAATTATTCATTTAAATAAAGTAGGCACTCTCCCACACTCAAATAATTTTCATAGTGAAAAAAAAGTAAATTTCACACAATAACCTTACATAGGTAATTATAATTTTCATACAACATGATACATGTTGTACTAGAATTGTAATTACCAGTACATCTGTTAATACGATATTTTTCATGTTACATTACGGAATTTTAACACTCAAAACCGTTAAACAAATGCAAGCCAAAAATGCTTTTAATATATTCTATTAAAAGCATTTTAGCTTACCGTGCCAATATGACCAAGTTTAAAAAAAAATCGTTTCTTTATTAATTAAAAAAAATACAGGTACGCTTGTAACACGTCTTAAAAAATCGTACGAAACGCTGCTGAGCATCAATCACTTTGCTACGTTTTTGGTGACCTTTCAAATTTTCTTTTTTTAAGATTTTGAGATTGCCTACCGCTTAAGCGCAAATGATATAGGGATAATATACATAAGAATCCTTAGAAATTATCAGTATTCATTATAATTTCAGTCATGACGTCACACACATGGTACGTTCTCATTATTGGATCATCACCAAGCTAAAAGAAAGAAGAAAGAAAAGTCACTAAAAGACCGGGAGCTAAATAGAGTTGAGTGTGCAAAATTAAAAAATGCCGGCCAACTTGTACTAGTCCAGCCAGATTTATTCGGCCCATTATAATAAGATTGGCCAATGTCTAATAATTAAACTTTTAGATCAGAATTTTCGTATAATCTTCTGACAACCGTAATCTCCTGTCTTTCCAGCAATTTCAATTAAAACTAATGAAACTGCCTTGTGTACTTAGAACATAATCAGTCATTTTTGCTTTAAAAATATTCAATAAATTCGTAGGGGAGACTGTTGTACGAAGACCATAGTGTACCTTGTGCCAGTTCGCATAACTGGCTTTTGCTGCCATCTAGCAAGCTCTTAATGAACAACTTTCAGCTTGTTGATGTTTTCAATTGCATTCTTGTGTTTGAACGGCGTCAGTTGCGTTTCATAACCTTAGTGATAAAAATTGGTTTTGGTGGCAAAAGTAACTTTTGCGTTGAAAATTTAAGTGACTATATATCCGTGTGGTGAATGCCAGGTTTTTTTGTTATACAAAACGAAGTTAACCTACTCTTTGGTAAGTAAAATGCACCATGTGTTTAATAAATTAGATTATTAGTTTTGCCTCGGCAGCCTCATTGTTTAAAAATGAGATCGTCTTGCACCTTGAATCCACCCACCATCGTATATCTCGGGCCGGTTCAAGGTACACAATGTAGCTAGTACTTAAGTTATTTTTGTTTTTGTTCTAGGCATTTAGGCAGTATTCAATCATGCCTAGGAGCAAAGGTGTTAAAAGAAAGTCAGTGGACGTATGTGCATTGCAATCAGCACTCGAAGCGGTAAATAAATAAAGATGACCCTGAAAAAAAATGTCATACCGAGAAGCGGCAAAAGACTTTAGTATTAGTTGGTCTCCGCTAACCATGCATTTACAGAAGTTTAAAAATGCAAAGACTTCCGATTACAAGTATAATACTGGTAATCGAAGATCAATGACTCATCTGAATCCGATGTGTTGTCACTCGTATCAACGGATGATCAAGATGGTGTTGACGAAGAAGTGTGCATTTATTGTCGTTCGTCAAAACTCAGTGATAAGATTGGAGAAGAGTGGTGCAAGTGGTCAATGGGTACACTATTTGTATGCAGGTATGGAAGGAATCGAACGGAAGCGCTACTTGTGTGATTATTGCAAGCCCAAATTGAGCAAATAAGTAAATTTTTCTTATATGCAATATGTGCCAAAGTTGCTTAGTATCTTACTTATAAATCAAACAAATAATATGTACATTTTTGGTTTCATTTTATATACGGCCCAAGGTACAAGACGTCCGTCCCAAGGTACGTGAGCATAGTGTACCATGGACCATTATTTCATCATCCTCCTTTGATAGTCCACTGCTGGACATAGGCCTCCCTAATACACCCCTATTTATTAGGGGGTTTTGGACCGTCCCACCACGTTGGTCCAATACGGGTTGGTGGGTGGACCGCCTTTTTACATGCCCATCCGACGCATGGATCATCTTACTTTTCAGACAATTGGGTGATCGGCCCAAACTGTCCTAAACAACTAGAAACAACAACGAAAATTTGTTGAGTCCCCGCAGGATTCGAACCCACGACCTCCGGTTTCTAAAGCAAACGCCAATACCACTAGGGTACGGAGGCAGTTGGACCATTATTTAAAGACTTATGTCTTTCAAACTTTTTAATATGTATTTATAACAATTATACAAGTTCCATTTTGTGCAAAAAGGTTGCTACAGCTGCAAACGTTAAAAGTGTCTATATTTATATTACATTATGAGATAAAAAATAAAACCTGAAAATTAGTCCAAGGTCACAGTCTCCCCTACTGTTGTGAATGCTGTAATGTACCTAATGTAGTGAGGTCACTTGGGGTCCTACAGGACTCTCGGAGAAAAAGATATTTGATGTTATTGTAAGGAAGAATATATACAGATGTAAAAGCAGAACATGGTTTTTGGTATATTTTGCCCAGCACGTGCAATGTTTATTTTTTTATTGTACACATAAGTCAACATATTTTAGGTCTTTCTCAATTTTTCCACTTTCCTTTTAATTTAGAGATGTTAAATGTCTGTCAGTTTGACGACATTCCGTTACCCGTTACTATGCTCAGCTACAGCATGATACATGCTTGTTTTGAGTATTTGTATATAAACAAAGCAAGACGCAATAGTTTAAACAAACAAACGGCACATAAACATCATGTCCAAGTGTCGTCGTTTTACGGTAGCCTATCAGTAAATGCATACAGTACGATCAGTTTTATTAGCACCAAGCACGATAATTATTACGTATTTGCGTAAAGCGTTGCCATTAGCAAAAGTCGCTGTCAAATTGTCAAATAAAACAAGAAAAAACATTTGTGTAATGAATAACTAAGGCCATGTGTGTAATGGCGGTAAAACATAAGGTTTAATACAATTAGCTAATAAAGTCCATGACTTGTGTGGATCTGTCCGTGATGTACAAATAGTAATTCCATACGTTCGTATTTACGATAAAAGAAATTTACTTAGCTCAAGCATAGAATATTATGGCATCAACTTATTCTTACAATCTTGTGTAAGAAAATGGGAGAAGTGTTTAAGAATTAACACATTCTACATATAATGTTGTCGTTCCAAGAGAAACCGGACTAGAGAAATCACAATAGGGAATTTCTAAAATAGTGAAATTCTCACATTGTGTTTTGCAATTCACTATTAAACCATTCTCTTTATGAGAGGTATAAACTATACATATTTTAACTTACTATTAACAGCGTTTGTATTTCAATAATGAAGGAGTTTTATTTAAAATTTACGTAAATCAAGTAATATATATCGCCATTTCAGGAAAGCAAAAGTGGATGTCATATTATCTATAATTACTGGAACATATAAATATTGTGAAGCCACAAGTATTTATTTTAAACCTAAAAAGTGCAGTTCGTCTCAAATACAATATCTATTATTGAATTATTACATAAAAAATCAACTTTTTAATGTCTGTTGCAGTTTTTAAAAAAGACGAATACGATTTGAATGAAGAAAATTGTTATTTGGAAATTGAATTGAAATTAAACGTACGACGTGATTTTAAACATTAATTACTTAAGTAAAATATTAGTAATGCAATGATTATAGCTAAGTACCTTCCTACATCTCATAAAAATGTAGGAAGTCTATGAACTTAACGCTTAAAATTTTCGTTTGGAACATTAAATAATTTAATTTTTATGCCATTCGATCTATGTAGTTTTGATAGCATTTATTTTTTATATATCTTACTTATGTTTTTATTAATATTAGCTCAGTCCGGGAACCATTAGCCACATTCATATTTAAAAAGAAGTAGGTGTTCGTTAGGTTAAGGTCTGCACCGTTCACTTACACTTTCTACAGAAAAATGCGGTTGCTAAATGGTAGAGCAACTCGCATTCGACTAGAACTATAAACAATATTTATTTAAGTTCGCTTGTGTAGCTATAAATGATTCAAACGTTGATCATGAGGTTATTTGGAACGATTATTAATTATACAAGTAAATTGCATCAGCTGTACTCGTTCAGCAACACAATGGCTCCCAGGGAAAATTGTAAACGAACAATATTGCTACACAAGACAGCCATAATTTCTGCTGTTATACAAAATTATCATATGAGACACCAAGTCTCGGTAATTAATAAATAAAGGTTTGCCTACTTTTCTTTACGATCCAGCGGCACTCTTAATCTGAGCTGTTTAGCAATGACATCATTTAAATAGGATATGACTTTGTGAGATATCACAGGTTATTGATTCTTATTAGATTTTTAAATAATTGCAACAGTTAAAGGTACCAATGTAAGAACTAATATTTTAAAGACCTACCTTCTTACTTGCTAAGTTTCGTCCAGAATTAAAAAGTAAATGAAGAAGTATACAAAACTTTGCTTAAATTGTTAACGTATGTATACGAAGCAAATTTCAGCCTTGAACATCAACCAGAAAAATAAGCGTAGGTAAAGTTTACGTTTTATATCATCATTATAAATAGGATTGAAAACGCCTTCCACAGACGCACAAGTTTGACAATGAAGCATTAAACTCCGGTGAAGTCACACGTGTTTCGTTTAAACCTTGAGTTCAGTATTTAATAAGTGGGTGTTAGTGCAGTGTTTTATAAAAAAATATTACATATATTTACACAAAATGACATTACCAAGCTCTCCGCATCTTGGCTCATCGTTTTCTACGCATGGTTCCAGTAGAAGACTTGCGCCCGGGTGGCGCTATGGCCTTAGACCAGGTAACCATACGCATTGCACCATTGCACCTCACCATAACAACACACCACATTCCATCACTGCATCCGCGTTCAACATATGATCGCCCCGGCCGGCCACTGACGTCACTCGCTTTCTCGTAACACAAGGTTATTCTGCATTTATTCAGAAACGAATAAGGTTACCACTAACAACTAGGTCACTCAGGAAAAATTATAGATCATTCTCGCTCTGTTAAACGAATTTGTTTCACCCAAATGTATCGAGGGAGCTTCGTGTGTAAATGAAATACGATCACAGTGACGCAGGTAGTAATGACTTTCGCGCACGAACTGAGTGAAGCACGTCCGCGTCGTGGCAGCACCGGCCATCGCGGGCGCACACGTAACGGAATCGAGTCCCCCACTACCGCACCGAAGCCCCTGCGCACGAACCCTGTACTGGTTACTTATGTTAACAGCTTGAACAAAAACGCGTCAAATCACGAAGCAATTTTTATTTATCATGGATACATGCTTTTGTTTTTAATACTGCATTTCTTTTAATTTTTGGTACAAACACAATTGCGAATAACATTTTAGAATAATAGTTAGGTTAAAGTTCACAGTCTCAGGTAAATAGCGGTATTAAATTAAAGTAAAACCGCAAATTATACTTAAATATGCGATTTTACAGCAAAAAATAAAAGGTGTTTTTAACAGCCTAATTCTATCAATTATAAATTATTTAAACGGAACATTTCCAATCGGAGTTTCTAATATGCTCCAAATAATTTTTAAATAACGATTTAAGCTATGTGTAACTTTATATTCGGCTGTTGTATCGAAAAATTAAAAAAAAATTCCTAAATTAAGTAGGTATGATCTATAAACGTTAAAAAGTCTTAATAAATAGCTGAACATTTTAATGGTATTATATTTTTTTACGGATCTAAGAGTTGAATCATAATTTTTATTATATTGGATCTCCGTTTTTTTTTATTTGTCACCTTATTAAATGAAACACTGCGCCATTGTTTAAAAATCTGACTGAAACCTTTGTAATCACTGCAAGTTATATCGCCGACACAATTTTTTGTGCTACAATAAGTTATATGTTCTATGTTTATATAATATTTTCCAATAAATTTAACACTGAAATATATAATAAATATTTTATCATCATCATCAATATCGGCCGGTCATAGTCCTCTGCTGGACCTCCCCTAATGCACGGCACCGTTTCCGATCTTTGGCTTTTCCCACACCGGCCACATTGCGAATGTCGTCACTCCATTTTGCCAAAGCGGTCCAAAACCGATGAAGAGAAGGAAATAAATATTTATCTTTATAAAAATAATTCTAAAATTTTACGTATTTATACGTAAATTAATTATAAATCCATTTAATCAATGTAAATATATGTTTCAAAAGTATGACAAAGAAGCAAGTCTTAAGCAAACCTTAAGAAAATAATTGTTCGTTGTGAGGGATTTAAGATATATAGGGGGCAACGCTGGACGGTCAAAGATACACGCTACTACTATACACGTATTTATCTTCGCGACAACATGACGGTTATATGATGGAAGAAAATGTTTAGTACATATTATTTCTGGCTGTACTGTGATATTGGAGATGCGAATACGAGTAAGGGTCAACGCTCATTACGGCTATTCGGCACCCAATTTGCAAATTGAGCCAATTCACGTCTTCTAAAATTTGAAATTACGTAATACTGGTACTAATTGTAAAGAAACTACTCGGAAATTACAATGATACAAAGCTGTAAACAAAAATAAAAAGTCGGTCAAAAAAATTTGAACATATCGGAAGAGAAAGACGCTTGGTAATTGAAATAAATTGTGCATGACGGACAGTTAAATATCTATAAAATATTTTTATTATTTTATTTATATTTAATTAAAAAAACTTACACGTTAAAGGATATCTTACGTAAAATTGGATAATACAGTATTTTTTATTTTAATTTTAGTACTTAGAGTTGCCTCAGTAATGTAAATGTAACATGCATCAGTCCTTAAGGGGTAAATTGAGGGAGTTTTTTGAATAGGATAAATCTATTTAAACCAATAGAGAAATTTCAAGACTCTTGTTCTTCAGGACTAAAGCGGGTGAGCTTATTTTTCCCACGTAGCGACTTTTTTACCTTAAATCAAAATTTTTGACACTATCACTGAGAGCTTATAGGCTTTTAAACATAATCAAGAAGTCTTGTTAAATAAATATACTTTCCTATTTTGATGGCATCCAGATATTCGTTCAAACTCGCAACTGTTGTTTGTAAATTAAAAGACTTATGAAAAGAATGAAAGTTGAAAAATCGCGTGATGATTGACTTTTGCCGGCAACGTCCAGTACAGAAAAGCGAATACATAACTTTATAGTCCATTTTAATTGACCCCTATCCCTTATTTGTTACAGGCCGAAAATTAAACTTAAGGTTAACGCTGAGCCAAATGCTGTTTTGCTACAGCCTTATAGTCGGCCGGGTGATACTTTTTACCGCAGATACTACAGGTAATACTTTATGAGTTAATTTCGTTACAAGCGTGACATACATGAACGACATTGCATTCAACAAAGCATTGAATGTACTGTTAAATCATTAACAACACGAAGCCTAGTGGTTCCGGACTTACTGAATGAGGACGCATGCTCCGAATAGTCAAAACTTCGTGTTGATGTTCTCTAGTTGGTTCAGGGGATATGATAATCATCACGTTGTTGGCCTTATATCCAGAATGAAAGAATGGGAGTGCACATTTAACTGCAACTTATCTATTAGATTTTTCTGCTTAGTAGGCTGTTCTGATAAGGAAGCGGAATTAGGACCGCGAAGGGGTCAGAGAGAGAGCTTTTACTTAGGTTTAGACTGGCTGCTTTTTGTACAACTGTGTTACAACGTACAATGAGTTAACTGACACTCAGGTGCTGCAAAGTGACTTCCACTTTTGAAATTCTGTAAAGCCAATTTATTGAATAAAGCCAATTATAATATAATAAATAGCCAATAGACTTAAAAAAACCTAATAATCCGTTAGATTTCATTTAGAACCAAGATAAGTGGAATTTATTTTATACAATATTTTTATAGTGATTTTAGACAAATAAGAAGTACGCCGAGATGATTCCCTAACCTTCTTTTACATACTTTTCTTCTTTCGGGACGTCGCGAACTTGCCATCTCACCTTTCTACTTTTCAAATTACTGGCTCCGCTTTTATATCGCTTCCTACGTATCCCACCATCCGTACATTTATAACGGAAGACAACTCGGCGTGCTCTAACAGTTTATGAAAAATGCATCCGAAATCGGTCTATCCATATCAGAGCCAAACCAGATAGACAACAATTAAAAAAAAATTAAATTTACCCATTACTGTTACACTATGTAAAAGTAAATGTGTTAAACATTATCATTTTATGTGCATAAAACGTGTCTTAGACATGTTGATAAAATAAATGTTTTAGAAGATAAACCACCTTAGTGACCCGTGCATTGGAAGTGGAAGGCCAGCAATGTGATGATTTAGAAGATATCACAGGTTTGAAATGAGGCGGTAAGGAGTACGCTGTTATCCATTTATAATGCGAATGATGGCTTAATGTTTAAAAGTAGACCAAAATAATTTTCTTTTAATAGTAAATCTTGAGTTATTATAAATATATAATACCTTAATAGTAAATGTCTACGTAGAAACATGTGTCATAAAACTTTAATAAGTTGGTTGGGAAGCTAAATAAGTACGATACGACCCTTATGAACTTCAATATCCTTATCTAAACTGTCAATTTTATTTGGAACAAAACAACCGAATTAACTATAATTCTCTTACAAGTTATTAGTAATTTACGTTACGAGTGCTCAGTCGAAGCTAAGACAGGATTCGAGTCATTGAAGACGTCTAAACCACGTCGTTGCAGATGCAACATTTTTGACACCTGCGGATGCGGTATACAGTAAAAAGTACCTATCTATATTTTACTCAACGATAATTTGATCTAAATAAAACGATATTAAAAAATTTTATTAAAAAATGCTTCAAAACTATTATTAAAAATTTGTGAACTTTATTTTACTAGCGATCCAACCTAGCTTCGCACAGGCGTAATGTTGATGCGGCGGTACCGTGGCACCGCTATATCCCTGCGTTTTAAATCTGTAATATCATGTAGATTATATGTCGTAAAGAGACATATTGATGACATCAAATGAATAATATGTTTAAAGTACTTAATTGGATCAATGCTGTATACCTAAAATGACTTCGTAAATATGTCTTTACGGGAAAGAATTCCCGTAAAATGTAAAAGCTAAAAAACTAAAAAATTAATTCAGTGAACTAGTAATGGTGTTATGGTTTATCAGAGACACAACATCTCTCCTGCCTGGTGGAAAATAAAACACGTCTTATTTTTTTGAAGGAAATAAATAAGGGAGGGACACAAAAAAGCATAACAGGATATAGTACTCTGATCTATCGCAATATATAACCTTCTAATAACTGTTCAGTTGTTTATTAACAAATTTATTGTTAAGTTTTACAATAAAAAAAGAATTGAAACACACATGGTGTATCAATTTATTTCAATAATTTGTACAAAACAATTTGGAAACATTTTGTACTCTTCATTCAAATAAAAAAAATACAACAATTTTAATTGTAATGTCACAAAAAAATTTGTTTAGCAATTCATTAGGTTGTACAGAGGTGTTAAAATAGACTGCAGTTAAAAATTAACACCAATTCATGCCGGCATAGATTGAGCCATTGGTCACTTATTTAGTGAAAAAGGAACATAGGGCAAAAATTATATTACAATATCATTAACCTAATGAAAGAAAAAAGGCAAATATGTATAACACAGCAGACCTTACTAAACTGCCTAATTAACATTTAATACCCAAAAAATACATTACATATTTCATTTAGTTTTACAATTTTTGCTTTAAACCATCATTTTTAACACAAATTTAGACAAAAACCTTGAATACAACTTTATTAATTCCTGAAACAAAATATAATTTGTTGTTATTAACTTGTTCTAAAACTTAACAATACTGCATTATGAACTCAATCACAATATTTTTACATATTTATATATTGAAATTTATTACAACAATTATAGTATGACATAATATAGTACAAGTGTAGTATAGAATTTTTTTAATTTTAATTTCATCAGATCTATTATAAATAAGGCACCTACTTATCAATTACAACTGTATCTGATGAAAGTTTTTTTATAGACTTGACATTAATCTCTGCATCTTTGTCTCAAATTATTTCTACCAGACAGAAGCATTTGTAGCTCACAAATTAAGATTATAAATTATTGTATTGATTTTTTTTAAATAACAGGGCAAACATATTTCCAATAGAATTCTTCAATCATATATTCTCCTACTAGCAGTTAATTATCTTTAGTTCTTCTTGACTCATTTTCTGATGATGTCCTGACATATGAAGGTTTGCCATTAGAATCCCAAGTAGTCTTGCATTTCTTAAATGCAAACGCCATATAAATCGCTGAAAAAATAATCATTTCATCAAATATAACTTTACTTCTCAGTAAACAAAATATGTTTAGATATAAAACTTACATGCCACTTCCCACTCACAACTGCTCATGGTACCCAGGCAACCATTTTCAGTCTTGTCTTTTTTGTTCTCCCAAAATGTCTTCACATGGTCATACTCTTTAGCTTCACCTAACAAATCTTTACCTGGTGGAGGTGGATAGGTTTCAAAGCCCATAATTCTGTTCAATATTTGCTTATTATCGCTTAAAAACTCTTTGAAGAAATCAGCAAATCCACCTTTGTAAACTAGTTCTAGTCCTTGTTCCGCAGCAAGTTTAACAAGTAAATTAAAATTCACTAGGAATTCTGGGCAGTCTACAACTCCTTCTAAGTGGAAATCATACTTTGCACCAAAAAGAGGATAACCGTTACTTGGGTCAAACAACAACTTAATACTGTAAATTCTATTACCAAAAGCATAGTTTGGTGATTTTTGAGCTCTAGAGACAATTTCATGAGCATTTGGTATTGTTCCAACAAAATATCCTCCTGGTGCTAAACATTCAGATATGTTAGTGAGCATTCTTCTTGCTTGCCCCAAACTCTCAAAACTGTAATGAAGACCAAATTGACAACTAACTAAGTCATAGCTTATAGAGGGATCTCTATATTTGTCTCTAAGGGTATATTTGGTACAATCCACAGTAATAAATTCAGCTGAAAATAAATGACTGGAGCCCCGTTTTGACATTTCTTCATATCTAGCTTTACATTGCTGCACTGATACCTCAGCTATGTCTACAAAAACAGCGTGGTCAACTCTCGATCTTTGCCATTTACTTAAATCTCCTCCCTTGCCACAGCATATGTCAAGCACCTTTATTTTTCTTCCGTATCTTTTTTCCCTAATCTTGTTAATGTAAACTCGTATTAACACACTCTTCACCCAATTATTAAAATTCCTAAGGTAAAATATAGGGGAATTAAAACGTTCCGATATTCCTTTCTCTTCAATATGATTATAATGGGCTGCAACTAAACTTGCATGTTCAAAATTATTTTGTCCCTTGTCCTCGTTATTTAGCTCAGATCCTGCATTTTCTAAAAGTTTTCTGTTAGTATTAATTTCGGTCTCTACTATACAGTGATCATTTTGATTGTTTGTTTGTGAATCAGTTGCATCGGGACTACTCATAGTTAAAATTGCTGAATTCTATAGTTTATATTCGTCTTTAATTTTACCGGCAGTGCAATTTACACTTTGTAGTTAATGTCCTATCCTAACAATAAAGATGTTATGCTTACTAATATTATTTTAACCGAAACAACATGAAACTAAAACAAACTTAAAACTGAGAGGAAAACTCTACGTTACGTTACTTCACAAAATTGACAACATGGCTAAAATACGTGATAACAGACTATATTACAATTTAAAAAAAAACAAATATCTGTAAAAATATTTTACTTCGCATACATAAAAATATTCTTATAGCAAATTTTTTTACAATTTATTATAAAGGTACTTAAAAAAATCGATTTACTCATATTATCATTTTTTAAGAAAGTTAAGAAGTTTTCGTGAAACAGCAACATTTGCATTGGTCTGAACTACGTTCTGACGAGAACATTGAACTAATTCACCTGAAGTTGTCTATAGCCACGCGTAGCGCATGCGCATTCGTCACATCACGACACTTAGAATTTGCGTTCGCTGGACCGGCCCGGCCTGCGACCTCATGTAATCTCGAACAAGGGACGTTGTACGTTGGCAAAATGAGTGTAGAAAATCCAGCAAGTGATAACGATTGCGAAGCAGTAAGTGTTCATATTGATTTAATTTTCAAAGTAGTTTCGTTTAAAGAGCACAAAAGCTCTCGAGAATATCACAATTTTGTTGTTTACTGGTGTACAGTAGTGATTCGAAGCGAAAATTTTCTAAGTCCCAATATGGCGTCAACGACAATTGGCTAGTCTTGTAGTAGCGTCGGTCGGAGGGTAGAATTTTTAAATATTACGCTTTATGAAATACTCATCTATTTTTGACTTTTGGTTCTATTATAAATTAGGTTAACAAATATTTTAGACTATTTTTTAAATACGTAAAGCCTTCCTTATTAATTTTATTTTCAGGGAAAGGTAAATGGCAATAAAACTGAACACGTGAACGGCGTCCACAACGGGTACAGCAGTTCTGAGAAGCATAAAAGTAGTCACAAATCTTCTAGCAAAGACAAGCATCGCGACAAAGATCGTGACCATAAAAGCTCGTCCAAACATAGCAGTAGCTCAAGCAGGTTAATATTCCAGAATATTCTACCTTATTGTTTTTGTTTAAGTTTATTTTAATAAATACTTTCATAAGCAATTGTTTTTATTAGGGATAAGGACAAAGACAGACATTCAAGCAGTAAGAATCATAGCAGCTCACACAAGTCGTCCAGTAAAGACAAGGATCGGGGAGATCACAAAGACCGCAGTGAAAAACATAGGATCGCTCGGACAAAGATAAAGAACGCCATGATAAAGACAAGCACCGTAGCGATAAAGAAAAAAGCAGGGAAAAAAGTGATCGTGAACGCAGTGATCGTGAAAAACACAAGCACAACAGCGATGGAGAGAAAAAGTCCTCCAAGGACAAGGAAAGGGATAGGGATCATAAAAGCTCTTCATCAAAGGATAAAGAATATAAATCCAAAGACAGAGATGAGAAAGACCACCATAGAAGTGACAAGCATCGCAGCGACAAACACTCCAGCTCAAAGGATAAACATAGGTGCCTTATATTATACATATAAAAGTTTACTTTCTTTTAATGAATATTTATTTATTTAATTTCTCATTTTAGTTCAAAACACAGAGAGAAGAGTTCTTCTGAGCAAATAAAAGCGGAGACAATGTATCAAGAACCAGAAATAAAAAATGAGCCAATGCAGGTAAGTTTAAAATTGTTCTCCCTTATTAGTAAAGTTTTTTATAAATTGAATAGATGATTTAGTAATGCTCAAACTACCAAAAATCTGTTTGCGATTTTAGATTGATGAACTAGAATTGAAAAGAGAAATAAAAGAAGAAAGTGAAGACGGCTTCACTGGAGCAAATACTACAGCTTCCTCTTGTGACTATTCAATGTCACAATTCAAGGATGAACCTCTTGCAGATATATCTTTGGAAGTGGATAGTGAAGAGGACACCCCATTGGTATTTACTTTAAATATATTTTAAATCTCTGCATTGTTAAATGCTTTTAACAATTTATCTATATAAACTTGGCATATCTATGAATAATGCCTATATAATTATAGGCATGTGTAATTGATATTAAACATTATTTTTAGTTGGATAGAATAGCAGCAAAAAACGTGCAGTAAGTGAAAGTGAAGAAGATACTCCATTACTTCAACGCAAGAAATCAAAGAAAAAAGTGAAAAAGGGTATGTGCAATACTTATACGCATGTTGGGACAAAATGTCGCACACATCACACATCATCAGCCTTTGTTAGTCCACTGCTGGTCATAGGCCTCCCCTAACACACCCCTATCCATTAGAGGGTTGGGACTGTATCCCACCACGCTGGTCCAATGCGGGTTGGTCAAAATATTGGATGCCATCTTAATTCATTTGTTATATATTTTTTGTAGAACCAACTTATGATGATGATATGGAAGATGATGAAATTCCTAAAAAGAAAAAAAAGAAGCCAGAAAAAGCTAAAACTACAAGAGTTAAAACTGAACCAGATGATGGACCTAGTCCAACAAAACGTAAAAAGAAACAAGAAGATGAACAAGAAGTCTGGAAATGGTAAAAATTTATTTTTACACCTTTTTTAAATAGTGTAATACCATATTTTAAGATAGAATGACTTTAAAAAATAGGAGACAAGTTAATACTGTGCAACTCTCTGTTATTCATAATTTTTTTAATGCTATAAAGAACATTGTTTCTGTGAGATTAAAAATTAAAAATTTATTTTAATATATTAAATTAACCATACAATTGAGTACAGGTATGGAATTTTTTTGTTCATCTTGCAAATTAAATATTTTTACGAAAAAATGTTCTCAGTGATATTCCATTCCCATGTTAAATTTAAGGTAATAAGCATAGATGGTTCATTATTATTTGAAATATGGCAACAAAATGTTGTGAACATGTAACCTGTAGATGGCGTTAGAAATGCTAAATCAATGTGACATTAAGTTTTAGGTTATGTTTTTCATAAAAATGTTTGTCAGTCTAACTTCGAAGTTATCAAGAATTAGATCAGTTGTCTGCTTTCCTTCGCAAAATATTTTAATTATCAGAGAAGTCAGATTCTCTAAAAAGTTAATTAAGTACTTATGTTTGATTTCGTCAATAATTTGATTCAACACCTGAGCAGCGATTTATTAATTTTAATTAATGTTTAATCTAGGTGGGAAGAAGAGAAAAAAGACGATGGAACAAAGTGGAATTATCTCGAACATAAAGGTCCCTTATTTGCACCAGATTACGAGCCATTGCCTGAAAACGTTAAATTTAGATATGACGGAAAAATTATGAAATTATCTCAAGATACGGAAGAAGTTGCTGGGTTTTATGCACGGATGTTGGATCACGATTATACTACTAAGCCCACCTTCAATACAAACTTTTTTACCGATTGGCGTAAAGTTATGACGCATGAAGAAGCAAAAATTATTAAAGATCTCTCTAAATGTGATTTTAAAGAAATGAATGCATATTTTGCTAGCGTATCTGAGAAAAATAGGAATCGCACTAAAGAAGAAAAGGCTGCGCTTAAAGCAAAGAATGAAGAGATTCAAAAGGAATATGGGTTTTGTACAATAGATGGGCACAAAGAAAAAATTGGTAATTTTAGAATTGAGCCTCCAGGCCTTTTTAGAGGAAGAGGTGAACACCCTAAGATGGGAATGTTGAAAAAGAGAGTGATGCCTGAAGATGTCCTTATTAACTGTTCAAAAGATAGTAAAATACCCAAACCACCCCCTGGTCATAAGTGGAAGGAAGTAAGACATGACAACACTGTCACATGGCTAGCATCATGGACAGAAAATGTCCAAGGTCAAGCTAAATATGTTATGTTGAATCCTAGTTCAAAACTAAAGGGTGAAAAGGATTGGCAAAAGTATGAAACTGCTAGAAAGCTGCACAAATGCATTGATAAAATAAGAGACACATATAGAAGCGATTGGAAGGCAAAGGAAATGCGTGTACGGCAAAGAGCAGTAGCTTTGTACTTTATTGATAGGCTAGCATTAAGAGCCGGTAATGAAAAAGATGATGACCAAGCTGATACTGTAGGTTGTTGTTCTTTAAGAGTGGAGCATATTCAGTTACACAAAGAAAAAGATGGTAAAGAGTTTGTGGTAGTTTTTGATTTCCTGGGTAAGGATTCTATTAGATATTATAATGAAGTGCCAGTTGAAAAAAGAGTGTTTAAGAATCTCGAGCTCTTCATGGAAAACAAAAAAGACAGTGATGATCTGTTTGATCGACTTAATACACAGACCCTTAATGAGCATTTGAAAGATTTGATGCCAGGTCTGACTGCAAAGGTCTTTCGTACTTACAATGCCTCTATTACACTACAAAGGCAATTAGATGAGTTAACTGATCCAGATGCCTCCATACCGGAAAAGATTTTAGCCTACAATAGAGCAAATAGGGCAGTTGCTGTACTGTGTAACCATCAGCGTGCTGTGCCTAAAGGTATTGTATTATTATTTATTATAAAATATATTCAAAAAGAAATTACATCAGTGCACACTATTTCTTGTTAACTGCATGATTATTTTTTCTTGTAGGTCATTCTAAATCGATGGAGGCACTCAAAGAAAAGATACAAGCAAAACGTGATCAAGTAGATGAGGCTGAAGAGGACTTAAGAGAGGCAACAAAGGCTGCAAAGAGAGGTTCTGTAAAAGAGAAAATTGCTTGTGATAAAAAGAAAAAGGCTTTAGAACGTCTGAGAGAACAGTTGAAGAAATTAGAACTCCAGGAAACTGATCGTGATGAAAATAAAACCATAGCCTTAGGAACTTCTAAGTTAAATTATCTTGATCCACGTATATCAGTTGCTTGGTAAGATATATTTATAATACTAACAAATCCATTTATCACTGGTTCTAATTTTACCACTTTTAAAATTGTCACAATAACTTTCAGGTGCAAAAAACATGGTGTCCCTATTGAAAAGATTTACAACAAAACTCAGCGTGATAAGTTCCGTTGGGCGATCGACATGGCCGGTCCGGAATATATTTTCTAGACTACAATTTTTAGCATTAGCTATGATCTATACATATTGTTAAATCTGCAGACGTTCCACTTAACACATTTTTGTGTTTTTTACATAAAAAAAACTTATTTATTATTTTATGAACTTTTGACCAGGTTTAATATTGCAAGTATGTTTGTGCTATTAGTTTATTTAGGCAAAATTTGGAAATAATTTACAGTGTCCCTGTAATAATTTTTCCTCCTCTGATTAGGTTCCAAATTAGAAGTCTGATTCTAATAAAATTTTATGGTATTAATTTTTGAAGTTGCTTGTAGTTTAGTTAAGTTAGTTTTAACATAATTATAAGTCTACAAAAGTGCAATCTTTTGTTAACCACCTTCCACCAGTACATTGTACTTCAAGCCTTTTATTATTATTATTGTATACTGTATGAGTTTGATGTAGCTGTTGCAATCAATATTTGACATACACACAACTGTATTTTTAATCATATAACATTAAATGCAGTGATACTTACAGGAGAATGTAAGATGACACCATAGTTTCATAAAGTTTGTATATAAGTCTTCATTCCTCTTATTTTATTTGACTTCATCAGTAGGCAAATCATATGAATAAAGAAAAACAAATATTTTGTGTAAGATAAGAAAATCTCCAGGTGTTGTGTCATGTCTGTAGCCAACTAAGATGACTACTGAGTAATTATGCACAATGTGCAAATAGTAAATGTTGTAAAGTAAAAATAATGTTATTTTATTTTTTATATTAATAGTCTTGAAATTTGTGGCAAAAGCAGTCAAACGAAAGGTACAATGTTTATAGATAAATTTGTAATGATAATGTGTGAAGTGTTGTAAATAGTAAATTTTTACCATGTCATAAAATTGTGAAATGAGATTATCCCCGAATAAAACATTATAACTAGGAAATATTTTTTTAAATTCAAATAACACAACATTATAACATTCTAAACATATTTATTTTTCAACAAACTTACTTTTATTTAATACATAGTATTAAAATAATTAAAATATTGATTAATTTCAAAATGAGAACATAACAGCATTGCTTCATATTCTAAATGTGCTTCTAAAGTCTATTAACAGTTATCTTTAAAAAAATTGATATGGCTCATACCCTCTGGCATATAATCCAAGCCAGACTCATCTTTGTGTAAGAGATTGTATCCTTTAGCATACCCTGAAAAATAAAAAAATAAACAATTTTATAACCTGTCAAGAAAACTTTTTAAAATTAAGTATTCCATAGAATAAAAGAGCAACGTTGTAACCAATGAAAACTATACGGTTTAGTGGCCCTATAAATTAAATTTTTCAGACAGTAACTTGGATAGATGAATGAAAAGTAAAGTACTATGTAAGTATCGTAAATATTGAACAAACCCATGTTCTTCATTAATTTCGTAGGCGCGTTCCGTAAATGTAGTGGTACAGAGGGTAGTGCTCCTTTCGACTCCTTCAAAAATGACTGACACCTCTTCATTGCATCATATACTTCTCGGCTCTTGGGAGCTCTGGCTAAGGCGACCGCGCATTGCACCAGCAATACGTCGCATTCGGGCATACCGACGTTCTGGCATCCGTGCAGACAGGCTACAGCTTCCACTATAGCGTTCTGATCACCCAAGCCTGTCAATGTACATAATATTCTAGTTACGATAACGATTGTGAGACACAATTCCTACGATATACGAACACGTATATCTATAATACGTTTCACCACCGCCCTTTTCAGTTTGTATAATTTGATAAAATAGGACAAAATAACATTTTGAATGAACAATTGTAATCCACACTAATATTATAAATGCGTATGTAATTGTTTGTCTTTTCTGTCTAAACCATTAAGCCGGTAAAATATAGATGAAATTTGGTACGTTCTTAGAAAAGATTCCGCCTATCAATTATTGCGTTAAAAGCTGTTGAAAGGGTAGAAGTAGAGTATGTTTTTTTTTACTAATCAGTCATCGTTGAGCGAAAGCCATAAAACTGTTATATACATCGCATCGATAAAACCTATTTACAGTATATCAATACCTTCTTCAATCCAACGCGGACGAAGTCGCGTGGCTAGTGCCTTTATAAATCCGCGCTATAGAATTGTTTTCGTACAGCCATAACCACAATGTCATTGCATCAATCCATTGAAGTCTTTAGTACTTTTTATTGCTTAGCTCTAATAAGAAGAAAACTAGCCGCGTTTCATATTTTGTGCTATATCAAAAAACGATTCGTAAATACAGCAATAAACAAAAAGGCCTGATTGGATTTTTACCAACGTCTTCGCACGCAATACGAACCAGCCGCCGCGCTATGTAGATGGGATCTTCGCCGCTGTGAAGCGCACGAGTGGTCCAATACAGAGCTGCGTTGTCATCGCTCGCCCGAATCGACTTGTGAATGGCCGATATAATGTTGTAATGTTCTTCGCCGTTACGATCGTACAGCACGTGAGATCTCTGAAACAGAAATGTCATATAGCTTGTTTATATACTAAAATTCTTCCTTCATTCTCATAAAGTGATAGAGTATAAATGACACGACCGGCGAAATTATGCGCTGGACCATATTTACATGATCGTCCAACGGATCATCGTACTTACAAGATATTACGTGATATACCCGCATTGTCCTTAACAGCTACCGACTGAGGTAGTTTTGTCGTAAGGAGTATAAATAATAATAATGTTCTCCCGTCGATTACGACTACGGCGGCCGATCTATATCAGTCACATCAGTCAACTACGCAGGAGATATAGTTGATATTGTATACACAAGTGTAAGCGCAAACACAGGCGCACTCCCTGTTCCTTTATACTGTCAAAGCCCGATAGGGCGGATAACCGACACGAACGAAGACAGATAAGGCGCTGGACCGTCTTTTTACATGCCCATCCAACGCATACATCATCTTACTTTTTAGGCAATTGGCTAATCGGCCCAAATTACTCTAACCAATTAGGAAACAACAATGAAAATTTGTTGAATCCGGCAGGATTCGAACCCACGACCTCCGGTTTCTAAAGCACACGCCCTTACCACTAGGCTACGGAGGCAGTTAAGTATGATGTATGTGTTGTAACTAACAGCAAAATATTTAACCCAAATAGCGATAGTTTTACCTTTATGCCATTTTGTAGATCCTCTAAAGTTATGATAGGCGGTGTTTTACTGTTCTGTTGTTCCGGCTGAGTCTTCGCGGCGGTAAGCGCCAATTCGAGACTTCCTAGAGCGATACGAGCGTCGCCGTCGCAAACCTCTGCTAACCATTTCAAGGAGGTCTTCTCAATGATAGCTCTGAAATTTACCAGATATCGAAATTACATAGAACTTTACAAACATGAAAAAAAATTGAATAATTCCTTTGTTTACGCGAATACGAAACATAATTGGAAAGAAGGTAAGTTTTTGTATGTCCCGTGACCGCGGCCGCTTGAAAGTTCAAAACGCCGAGAATCTAAATTGTAATGTAATGCGATAAAATGTGTTACAGAGTCCTTTATTCAATATTACAAAACAATTATTCAACTAATACCACGAATAAAGCGGCTTACAAAAACCACCATTAAAAGTGTCACAGTCACGTTCTTAAAATATCAATAAAAATACGCAACAGATTTAAAAAAAAAAAAAGCAATTATCTTGGTGACAACGATGTCAGTGTTATGGAAGCCCAGGTTTGACCATCGCAATGTGTGAAACCTACTTTAAATTGATTCTCACCCAGCCTCCTTAACTTCATCTATTTTAACCCCTTCTATTGTATTCACAATGGCAGCTAATTTACTTCGCTCAAGTGTTCTTTGCAATATTAGTTCAATATCTTCTACAGTCAACTTGGCCATAACAATAACCCGGCATCTACTTAGGAGGGCGTTATTTAAGCTGAAAGATGGGTTCTCTGTTGTTGCACCAATCAATATAATGGTTCCATTCTCGACATGAGCCAGAAAACTGTCCTGCTGAAGCTTATTGAACCTGAAAGAATAACAGTGTTTTATACTACTCGTAAGCACGTAGCGTGAAACGCTATAAACCCGCTCTGCGTACCAAGACAGAATGTTACGTTTAAACAGCAACTACGCTTACATTATGGTGCTGTTCATATTGGTGTGTTTTCACACTACTGCTTTGCGGCAGAAACAAGCATGCAGTAACTTCCGTATCCGAAAGAGACTTACCACCATTAAATCGGTACAACGCGATTTTACTAGCCCAATCTTTTCTGACATAAGTTTACCTTTTTTATGATCATAATTTCAGTATTATTTACGGTTTCCATTTCAATACACGGATTATCATACTATCTATAACTGAGTAACCATCCCCCAATAAGAACGCCACGGATATAATGCTAAAGTTGGTATAGTATACAGTGTACACAATTAGTCTACATAGTTTAGCTTCAGTACAAAATTTGGTTTACAGTAAATAGAGTACGGTAACCGTTTTTCTTGCTTTATTGCATCTCATCCTAATTTTAAAAATCAAGACTTAAGTAAACTCTAGTCATTTGAACGAAAATAGCATAAGAGACGCTCAAATTGAAAAAATTACTTGCTGTACAAAAGTCGTATGTTTGAATCCTGCCTGGAAAAACTTGATCCGTTTTCTTTTTCATTAGACTTGGCAATATGGTGCCTTTACGAGTGTGCCGCCCATAAGTCGAACAGGAATGAGAAAAGTTCCCATTTTTTAAGGCTATCTCAGTTGTTAATGAACATATTATATAGGTCAATTAAGACCCTATCCCGCAATAATTTTAAAAAAAGGGGCTTGGTCAAAAGAACTCAAATGTTAAACAAAGACATCAAAATGTAAAATTTAATTCGATTTTCTACATTAAACCTCCACTATGATGCGGTTTTTGACTATACAAAACAAAGGCTATAGGTTTTGTCAGTGTTAGACATAAAACAAAAATTGTGAATCTTATTTGGGTTTTTATTGTAATAGTAAAAAGAGATGATTTTCACCAAATTACACTATTACTAGTATTTGGTGAAAATCATCTCTTTAAGTTTAAGGCTTCAAAGCATTATCATTGATAGGAAATCTTGCAATTAGTAAATGATTATTACTAATTAAAGGTTTTGTTTGCATCCTGCATAAAAAAATCTGGTTTTAAATTAATTTTATGATATATTAAGGACTTTTGCTTTAATCACTATTAAATTTAATGTAGTCTAAAATATATATGATATTTTTAATATACCAAATATATATTGATACTTTTGAAAAGATGAATATAGTTACCCCCTTTACACTTCTGTTCTGTTAGCCACATTTATAAATTATGTAATTATTTTTGATAATCGGAAAAATAGACTTATAATAGGATGCCAAATGATATAAAATTATATTAAATAACAGCTTCTAACAAGACACTAAAAAATATAGATTAATTTATAGTTATACTACTTCTGTTCAAACATAAAATTTTTCTATTAAAGCATATTAGCCATAAATATCTAAAATATATTAATTACATTTTAATCTTCTACATCTTGTAAATGGATTGTTAATATTCATACCTATGTATTTCATCCATAAAAAGAACAGTCTGTCTTTTGTACTGCATTTCATTTTTTGCAACCTTAACCACCTCTTTAATGTCATTAACCCCGGCAGTTGTTGCCGATAATTTGACAAATCTTAGATTGTTGGTTTGCTTGCAAATATTGGCTATAACATTAGCAATTGATGTCTAAAAAACATTCAATGGCATGATTGTAAAGCTATTTTTTCTTCTTTTAAAGTAGATAAGTAATATGTTTTTAAATCCAATACCATACTGTTACAAATAGATAAATATACCTTGCCACATCCAGGTGGACCCCATAAAATCATATTTGGTACCTTTTTCTGTTCTAAAATAGAACGTAACATAGTCCTAGGACCAAAAGCATCAGTTTGACCGACAATATCGTTTAACCCAGTAGGTCTTATTTGTTCAGCTAAAGGGATTCCTTCCCGATATTTAATACATGGAGATTTAATTCCACTAGAAGTTTGTTTTGGCTCCTCTGTATTATCCTGCTAAATAATAAGGTAACATAAGTTCTGTTTGTAAAAAAATGGCAACGGAAAAATTGTACAGTAATTACATTGTTTTTCGTACTACCAGCAGCTTCTGTCTTTACTCTCTTTTCTACAACAAGATTTTCTTTAAAATGAGAACTATTTCGTTTTATTTTTTTCTCTGATAGTGTATTGAGAAACAAACATTTGTTTACGTGTTCTTCAATAATTATTTCTTCAAACTCCCGATTGCAGACGGGACAGGGTACATTTATTTGATTTTTTACATTTTCGCTTTTTGTCTTTTCATTTGCAATGCTATTATTTTGCGAAAACATTTTAACACTATTTTTTCTTTCGGCGGGATTGCTTGAAGCCAAAGTTTTAAAATCGTCAAATATTTTTACCATAGACAATATGGGTTTCACATTATCCTAATTTTACTTTAATTCGTATAGTCAAAATATTTGGGAGTAGGTTATTTATATTTGATCCGAGTCATATAAAACTCAAATTAGTTTAGAAAAAACTATGGTGCCTGTGTTTTAATTGAATATTTAAATGTTTAAAAATTTATTACAAACAAAATATAAGACAAGATAATATAAAGATATGATCGTTGTTGCGATAATATCATATATTAATAGCTTCGAAATATTTTCGATAATATCACACAAATTATAAGATCATAATCATCTTCATCAGCCTGTATTAGTCCACTACTGGACATAGCTTACCTTATGCACGCCTTTTCCATTCGGGGTATTTGGACCGTATCCTACCACGCTGGTCCAATGCGGGTTGTGGGTGGACTGAATTGTTACATGCTCATCTGATCTTATGTTTTTGCGAATATCTTTTATATATACAAATCTTCATATAATGAAAATAAAGAACTTTAGTCATTTTTATCAAAACTAAACGCAACATATTCCCACTTCAACCAATTCTGTCACTGTCATTCTGTCAAATGAAAACAGCGGAAAATACAGTTATGTTTTACTTACTTTTATGACATAGAAATAAAACTTTCTATTAAGGTAATGAAATAACTCTGTTAAAATTAAAATTGCAAGAAAGTTTCTGGCCACGCAATGGATTCAAATAAAAATATAAAAAAAAGAAAGGATAAACGAAAACAAATCGAGGTCAACGACCTCACAGAAAATATTTTTTTAAATAATTCCGACGAAATAGAAAAAAGGGAAGTTGTAAGTAACTCGAAATGATAAATAACTTTACATATAAGATTATGTATAATTTTTAGAATTTCTATAGACATAAATACATTACAGGGCGATGGGGCACCCGCTGAAAATGAATTTGAAGTGGCTGAAAAGATTGCAAGTGATAAGTTGTCTGAATATATTCCATCAAGGTTCTACCTAAAAATTGAAATCGATATAGTTTTATTAATTTTACTAGGGCTAGCATTATGTACTCGCTTATACAATCTTGAAGAACCACGGTATATAGTGTAAGTATATATTTATTTAATAAGTAGGGTATTTGAGGGTTTAATAATAATTGAAAATTAGATATTAAGTTCAATGGAAAAAATTAATTCCTTTTTCAACATAATTTGTTTTTTCCTTATTCAATTACATTAGTTTCCTTTATGTTAAAAAAACATGCTTTTTAAAAAATATTTTGTTTAGGCTATATTATAATTAAAATTAATGTTATGTAATATTAAAATAAATTTTTGAGACTAGATAAAATTTTTAATGTTGTAAATTAATTTCCAGCTTTGATGAGCTACATTATGGAAGATATGTATCATTATATACAAAAGGGGTGTTTTTTTTTGATGCCCACCCACCTCTTGGCAAGGAATTGTTGTATCTTGCTGGTAAAGTGGGGGGATATAATGGAAATTTCACATTTGATCGAATAGGATCACCCTACACAGAATCTGTTCCAATCAGAGCCTTGCGTATGGTACCTGCAGTATGTGGTAGCCTTCTCGTGGGCATGTCTTATCAGCTGATGCTACAAATTACCATGTATCAATGGACAGCAATACTTGCTGCAGTTCTGGTTCTATTTGGTTAGTAATTCCTAAACTTGTAAAGTAAGTTGCAAAATAATCCTCATAGAAAAATAGTATATATGAAATTATCTATACAAATAAATAAAATTGGAGTGTTTGTTTGCTGTAACAATGTTATTTGTGTGTGTTTGCTGTAACAATAAAATAACCATTCAAATAATAACATTGTGATATATAAGCCGTACCTAAAAAAACAATGATTTAAAGAATTTTGTCTATCTATCAAATGGCAGATCAGATATGGATGGGAACACAGTTGATGTAACAGTTTTTGTTTAAATATTATCATGTGGACAAAATCAGGGTCAACTGCTAATCAATATTAAAAATTAACAACTGTAAACCGTTTATTTAAACACAAATCATCTATACAGAAAATTTTATTATATTGCCACTGAAATATAAATTTTGACTATTAATTTTTACTGGTTACATTTTACTTTAATTATCTTTATGCACACTTAAACATTTAATTAATATCACCCACCAACCCGCAGTGGTAGTATACGGTCCAAATAACCCTTAATAGAAAAGGTGTGCATTAGGGAGACCTTTGTACAGCATTGGACTAACACAGGCTGATGATGACAACAAGTTTTTTACATAATTAATAAAAGGAAAGAGGTAACTGTTAATTTATTTCTTTTTCATACCTTTCAGAAAACAGTTTCTTAGCACAGTCAAGATTTATGTTGTTGGAGAGCATTCAAATTTTGTTTGGCTTATGCGGAATTTACTGTGTTTTAAAGAGTACATCCAAAACCGGTCCATCTTCAGTGGTGTGGCTTTGTATTGGAGCAGTTTCTCTTGGATGCTGTTTTTCGTAAGTGGACAACACATCATTATTAGAGTTCATTTTATTTTTAGAATAACAAGGGCGACTTAATTGCATTTTTTCATCTTCATATATTGTTCTTTTTTTTTCAAATATTCCAAATAACTAATTTTTTTTATTTGCAACTTTCCATATGTGAATACTTACTTTATATTATCAATGTTTTTACTTTATTCTGTTTCAAGTTATGCATTTATAGAGAAAAAATTTGCTTTCAAAGCTAAATAAGCCAATGGAAAATTCTGACTAATATTTTATTCAATAAATATTAACATTTGATGATTTTCATATTTTGTTTTTTTTTTCAGAGTAAAATACTCAGGATTATACACATATTACCTGGCAGTGTTTCTAGTTGGTAGAGAAATATGGCAGCAAATTGGTAATGTTGAATCAAATTTGCGTCTTGCATTGTCAGCTATATGGAGGTTTTTCGTATTGACAGCCTTACCAGATGGCAGTTTACGTCAGTGTATTCTACATACATTTAGCTATGTTACCGAAAGCAGGGCCACATGACAGTGTAATGACAAGCGCATTTCAAGCATCTCTCCAAGGAGGCCTTGCGAGCATTACTAGAGGGCAACCATTACATGTCTCACATGGATCACAGATTACACTGAGGTACTGAATACATTTATATTGGGAACTGTGAAAGAAACTTTGCTTATTGATTTGCAGTTTAGGGTAATATGATCGACAAGTAAATGTCTTCTTTTAAATATTATATTCAGTTTAAGCTCTGTTGAGCTCAATACAAAGTAAAATTTACCATTGGTATCAAATTAAGCTTAAATGGAATTGTGCTTTTAATCAATTTTGTATCTGCATGAAGCAACTTTTTTCGTTGCTGCCTTAAAATTTAGAATAGATAACCTAATTGCCTAAAAAGCTAGGTAAAAAAATTGTCGAATGGATCTTTGAAATTGTCAGTCTTGTATTCACTAAGGCCATCAAGGACTCTGACATCCTGTAATTACCTTTGATCGAAGAAAGAAAGATGTGAGCACTTTGTGCAAATACTGTTGTATTTATATATTTATTTACAAAAGAAGAGTACGTTTATATATTTTTCAGTAATTTAGATTCCATACAAGCTTTGGTTAGTTTAGTAGTGGTATATATTATTGATGTTGTGTTAATTATTTCTATTGTTTGCGCGAATATTATACATTATTAAATAAAATGACTTTACCGTTGGAAAGTGTTCGAAACGTCGGGAAAAATGTAAAAATAAACGCGATTAAATCCGTAAAGTCATTTTATTTAATAATGATGTTGTGTTATTAATGAATAAATGGAACAGTTTCACTTTTTCTTACCAACACATGTTTCCTCTCCTGGCTTACTATTATCCTATTTTAGGCACTCACATGGCCGCACATGCTGGCTCCACTCCCACGCCCACGTGTACCCCGTGCGGTATACCGACGGCAGGGGTTCATCCCACCAGCAACAGGTCACCTGCTATAGTTTCAAGGATGTGAACAACTGGTGGATAGTGAAGCGTCCTGATCAGGCTTCTTTGGCGGTTTCCACTCCACCAGACGCCTATACATCATGGTGACGTGGTCCAACTGCTCCACGGCATTACTAGTAGGGCGTTAAACTCCCACGATGTCGCTGCCCCTGTCTCCCCGCAATCTCAGGTGACTTAGTTGTGTTTGCTTATTGTTTTCTGTTTGTAATTAAGAAATTATTGTATTCACATGTAATATGAAAGTAGTATTAATACAATCGTAGTTTTTATTTAGTATGCGCTACTATATTAAATTAAATTGGACCACGTACTCTTGCGCTATAGGAGTCGGGTGTCGTAAATTCGACTTCTGCGGTTATGCCGGACATGTAGAAAATCGGTTCTTCTCGTCATTCATCTCTAGTTGTATCATCTAACCGTCAGATGGCTGGAGACCTGATAATAATTGGTGTTTGGACTTGGCTACGATGACATTATATTGTAAATGAATGCTATACCTTAATTTAAGCTGTTTTTTATCGCAATTTCCTAAATATTTTAACAGCGACCGCTATTTTTATCGTCTCATTCTACAATACAATGAGTTAGAATTTTTAGGAATTTTGTGCTGTTGTTATCCAGTTCAAAAGATAAATATGGGCTGGACCTCATTTAAATTAAGAAGATGCACGCTTTTTCTTAGGTTCTTAAAGATATAAAGGGTGGTAGTTGCGGGTCTCATGGGCTGTGTCGATTATCGATACCATCTATATGGCCGATCTCAGTTAGATTGAATTCCGTGCTCCTCAGCTCTTATCATTACAATATCAATTTAACAGACGTAATGTCTCGAGTATAATTCTATACACTGCAATTATATTTACGCCAAATTTATTGTAGATAGTCGACTTTTATAATTTGTCAAAATTTGTCCTTTATCTGTATAATTTCGCTGTATAATATTACCCGCCCAAATTTTCTTCCAGGAGGTGTCCTGCTACATCGACTATAATGTGTCGATGCCGTCGCAGAACCTTTGGCGTGTCGAAATTGTGAACAGGGATAGTGAGGATGCTACTTGGGACAGCATACGTTCTCTAGTCCGCTTAATACACGTGGATTCTGGATCCGCGTTAAGATTCAGCGGGAGGCAGCTGCCCGACTGGGGCTTCCATCAGCACGAGGTGGTCGCGGACAAGGTCCTAACGCATCAGGACACGATATGGAACGTCGAAGAGCATCGGTATACCAAAGGTAAGTTGTTTTATATTTTCATTGTAAAGTTAGGGAAATGACTGGAATAGCTGATGTTAACCGTTATAGAATGAATAAATGTAGCGAAAAATATGATTACGCTCTCTTGCTTTTTATTAGATACAGACATTCTGGTATTATATTTTTAGCTAATTTGTTTTTAGCAGATAACATACCAACTATTAGACGTTATTATTCAACATAATCTGTTATAATCGTACACAAATATAATTCTATAAACTATAATTTTTAATGACTAACTGCAATCTAAATAAGTCCTGGAATTGATATAAACAATGTATGCCATAGCAAGAAAGTGCCGTTTAAATTTGACGTTCATATAAAATTCATAAAATATATATGTACTTTATATTTTCTCACACTAAATTTCATGGCATAAGTTATAATGCACTATCAAGTTGCAACGTAATAGCATCCCATTTACTCCATAGCCGAAGACAGGCGCGAGCGTGAGCGCGAACTGGTCTCCGCCGAGATGATACCCACCGCAGTGACGCAGCTCTCCTTCTGGGCGAAGTTCTTAGAGCTGCAGTACAAGATGGTCGCTCACGCGGCGGACGCGCCCTCCGGTCACATGTTCGCCAGCGAGCCAACGGAATGGCCCCTTTTGGCCAGGTCCATCGCATACTGGTTATCGCCCCATTCCAATGTGAGCATAAATTAACAAATTGGATATTTACTCATTAATGTACATATTATAAAGAAATAAATTGTGTCTGATAACGTTCGTTCAGACTATGCAAGCGATTTGTTATGGTAACGTAATAAGCTAAACGTTTAGTTTGTTAAAAATGTCTCTAGAAATTGGGTGATAGATAAATTTTATTTCATGTTGTGATGTTTCATCCCCGTTCGAAGTCATCATCAAGAATTATTCATTAGTGGTATCATTTACATTTAAAGTAGCCTGTTTTTTTTATTGCCTATGCAGGCAGACGAGCAGTCGGGCCACTTGATGGGAAGTAGTCACCGAAGCCCATAGACATCGACAATATTAGTGGTATCGCCAACGCGCTACCTACCGTGAGACATAGGGACTCGTTTACGCAGTAAATACGCGGGCTACGGGTGCCCTTCACACAGAACAGTAGTGTTTTCACACTACTGCTTTGCGGCAGAAATAGGTACCGCGGTGGTACTAACCCAGACGGTTCCCTGTAAAATGGGGACCTACCACCAGTGAAGACTTGGCTCGAAGCAAATTAAAGACCATTTGCTTGTCTGTACTACTTGTTTATAGATTTCTTATTAATAAAATAATGTGTATTTTGTTCACAGGCACAAATCCATCTCATTGGAAACCTGGTGGTGTGGTACACTGGATCACTTTCGGTGCTGTTTTTCAGTGCCTTATTAATATTATATGCCGTGAGACAGCGAAGATCGTTTAAAGATTTACCACCGCAAGTCTCCCAGAAGTTTTACAACGCTTGCTACATTCTGTTCCTTGGATATTGGCTTCATTACATTCCTTATTTCTTTATGGACCGAACTTTATTCCTACATCACTACTTACCCGCTTACATGTTCAAGATCCTACTTTTGGCCTATGTTGTTGATCATCTATATTACATATTGCAAATGAAGGACAAGTTACGTTCGTTGACAAATGTGTTCATTGTCGGTATTGTTGTTTGGTTGTCGTATGTTGTGATTACGTTTTATAGATTCAGCGTTCTCAGTTATGGAACAACCGATTTGACCGAGAGTGATTTGATGAATCTCAGATGGAAGGATACGTGGGATTTTATTTTACACAAGAGGAATTAGAATTAGCCTTTGAATATATGTTTATATTTATTATATTGGTTATATGAAGGCAAACAATTACAATATTTATTGAAGCTTTCAATGAATGTTTGTCGAACTTATAAATGTAGAATGATTGTCACTTTTTTGACGACCTATAAATATGACTTTTTTCATGGGATTTTGTCTTATATAGTTTAAGCGATAATAAGATAATCGTTACAATGGATACACAATACTCCCCCTACTGAATACTCCGCTTGTTTTTTTTTTTGCAATTTTTTATTTGTCTTTAAGCTTCGCCATATTTAATAATAAACATGTTTTTATATAACGTTTATTTTTTTGTAGGCAGCTACATGTTTTTAATTTTACTCTTTATTTTTTATCCAGTGAATAGATTTAATGTTGTTATAGGTGCTTTAATTATGTGTAATAACTATTGTTATTAATCGATTCCATCCAATTTTGATATATTTTATATACAATTTTCTATTTTATTAAACGACGTTTTTGTACACTTGTCTTTTTTATTGTGAAAATACATGTTTGATCCATCTATCTAAGTATATTAATCCCATTTGCTTTTTTCAATGAATCCGGTAAAGTTTAATATCGCCTCTTAGTGCGGGGTAGTTAACTATTACGTCTCTCAAAACTATTTAAACTGAATTAAACAGTTTTGAGAGACGTCTCTTCTTGACTAAAGAAACAACATTTTTAAATAAGGCTATAGAGTTAATCAGTATTTGAATTCTTTAAAATAAAATAATATAGATAAGTGTTACATATAAAAATATCACTTATATGAAACGCCACATAAAGCGAAAACCTCTTTAGAAGGAATCTTTTTTGCCTTACAACTGTATTTACCGCTGCATGCGTAGAAAATGGAACCTTTAAATGCCCTTTAATATACTTACCTAATTGCAAATTAAAATTATTACACCACGAGGCACGATAATACCCTCTTTTCTAAAACGCTTTTATTACCTTCTTACGTATGTTAATACTATAAAGATTTCACATAGATGCTAGCCTGAATATAGGGTCTTTGACGTTTTTTTTTTGTTTTAAAGCAATGTTAAGGTGAACTCCATCGGTCTTTATAAGATATTGGAAGGTTACAACCAGACATATGCCATATATACAGCCATGCCATAACAGGCATGAAGTCGGACAGTCAAGCATACATTGCATCCTAATCATATTTTCAGTAACCATTTTTATTCAGGTAAATTTAAATAAAACTTACACAATTGAATAAAACTTTCTGCTTGTTAACATGGATACTAAACACTGTTTTCAAATGGTGAAAATATTTCGAAAAAAATATTTACAGCAATCGATATAATTTTTAATGTCAGGACAGAAATAAAAAAAAAATAATTATATGTTCTAACTGTTCTAAACAGTAAGATAGTATGTAAAATTAACTGACCAAAATAGGAGAACAAAAGAAGTACTCTTTCTTTGTAAGGAAAATCATGTGATAAAAATATCTAATTACAGTAAAGAAATAGTTTTAAATGATTAAACAACGGTTTAGTTACAAAAATGTTTTATTTAATAGGATCAATGGCTCTGTGTTGGCTATACTTCCATAGGCTGCACTGTATGAATAGAAACTGATTCAACATCAAGAGGAATAACTCTCTGTTTGAGCACAGCAGTAGTTCCCAAGGGATATCTGTAGGAGCCTTGTTTCTTGCCCTGCAACAAAATATTATATCATCATCATCAGCCTGTATTAGTCCTCTCCTAATGCATGCTTTCTCCAATAGGAGGTTTTTGGACCTTATTGTAAAACCCTGGTATAATATGGGTTGGCGAGTTGACCGATTTTTAAATGCTTATCCGACACATGTAACATTTTACTTATAAGACAATTGGGTGATTAGACCAAATTGTATTAAGCAACTAGGATACCGCAGGATCCGAACCCACAACTTCTGGTTTCTAAACCACACACCCCCACCATTAGGCTATGGTGGTATATACATTGCATTACAGGTTGTAAAACCAAATAATAAAATAGCAGTCATAAAGGCAGGATATAAATAAAAGTCTGTGACAATAACCTTGATATTAGCTTCTTCATAAGTCCTGAGGTATTGAGCAGGACCAGAGTTACGAATGACACATAGATCTACATTAGAACCAGAACCTAAGTCATTGAAGATACCAGCAGCAATTGCGTCCCTCACTAGCTTTTTGCCTTCTTCCTCTGATAAGTTTGGTTTCCAGCCAGACTCAAATACTGCCATTGCTGCTAATGAGCCGGAACCTAATGGCCAGTAATAAAGTCTTTTATTAGTTTATACATCACATGCAAAGTGCATTGTTATCAAAATCTAAAAAATATGTCTACATTTAAGAAAAATAATACCACTAGTAGAATTAAATAGACAAAGATGTATATAAAAAGGTCTAAGATTATACACTAAAAAGAACTTTATTTCAACACAGAGATAAAGATATTTGTATGTACATACTACTACATATCTAAATTTAGTGAGTATAAAAATTGCAAAAAACTATTTTCATTGCTTTTAAGTACAATATTGTGTGATGATGCTATTGGTAAAATGAATAAAAGGATTAATATAATGAACATTATATACATCATGATTGGACATCTTCTTAATATACATAAAGGCATACCCATAGTAGCATAAGGTAGCTTATCCACAGATCCATGAGGATAAATGCAATAAATATGTGGGCCAGTGCGATCCACTCCACCAAGTACCAGCGCTGCCCCAATGTAACCTTGGTAACGGAACAGCATACGCTTCAGAAGAGTCGACGCCGTTTCTACAGGCACAGTTCGGCCGGTATGAAGTCTCTGCAGCTCCAATTGGGATGCAACAGACTGTGTTGTCATTTCCGTATCGGCAGCAGTACCAGCACCGCAACAATACATATTAGCGGCGAGGTAATGAATCTTCTGGCAGTTTTTGTCCGAAACTACGGTATTTTCTGTTGCTCTTGTGTCGGCGCCGAGTATAACTCCATCAGCATATATGATTCCTACAATGGTTGTACCGGTTTTTGTCGCTTTGGGTGCAGGAAATCCTTTTTGTGCAAGGAATGCATTGCTAAAAAATATGTAAAAGTTAGTTATAAATTATTGTCTTCAATAAAAAATATAAAGTTATTGTCATTTACCGTTGACAATTCTCGAAAGAAAAGCCGGGAGCGGGAACTTCTGGTATCAACACTGAAGCCATTATTATTAATTAATTAAATATTCAGTTATATTGATAGCGACTTTAAAAATTACAATTCACTCTCAAAACGATGCACACAAATTTGAGTTCACAGATTACACAAGGATGAGCCAGCAATTGATCATGACAGTTGACAGACGGCTGAAAAATATGGGATAACATTTTAAGTTTAAGATGTTCTGCGGAGGCAGTTATCTTATAAAGCTCTCTTAAATATTTCTTGCAACTACGAAGATTTTCCCAAAAAAGTTAACTTACTTTATAAATGAACTGATATAAACTTTTTAATAAATACTTACGTAAGCACAAAGTGATTTTTATAAAACAATATGATGTGTGTAAATATGAAGCAGTAGTTTAGGATATTTCCTGTTAATTCAAAACTAGTATCTGTACCTAATTCTATTATATACAATTTAAAAAGTAAAATTTGTAAGTAAAGCTGGGTTTCTCAAAATATTTAATTAGTGAAATATCGTGAGATGTCTGGCAACATTATTTACATACGAGGCCAAACTTGATTGGACTGGAAAGGCTTTGTAAATATAGCTCTTATTACGTGGCAAAATGTTTTTAAAAACGTAATGTCCAAGGGACTTACGGCGTTTTCATATGAATAATTTGTTCCAACCAATCATATCAAGACGAATTGTCTTAGCACCCTTGTCAAATGTTACTTGTCAAAAATGAAAATGTAATGTGTGGTTTAGCAAGTTCAATTTAAAAGTTTTTCTAAGCAGTTCCTAGTTAAAGACAATTTTAAAATGTTATTTAATACTATTTACGTTTGTTTAATTTATTTTGTATCGTCCCTTTTGTTAACATCTGCCGGTCGCGATTTTTATCAAATACTCGGTGTATCGCGATCAGCAAACACCAATGAAATAAAGAAAGCTTACAGAAAACTAGCAAAAGCATTACATCCTGACAAAAATCAAGACGATCCAGACGCTTCGCAGAAGTTTCAAGATTTGGGTGCGGCATATGAGGCACTCTCAGATCCAGAGAAAAGAGAGTTATATGATAGGTGTGGGGAGGAGTGTCTCAAGAAAGATGGAATGATGAACAATAACGATCCATTCGCTAGTTTCTTTGGAGATTTTGGATTTCACTTTGGGGGCGAGTCCCAGCACCATGAAACACCCCGTGGGGCTGATATAACAATGGAGCTAACTGTATCTCTTGAAGAACTATATAACGGAAATTTTATAGAAGTAAGCTATCCATATGGCATTTTTATTTACTAGCTCTTAAAGACTATTAATTTATTACCCTAATTACTATTTATATTTCATTTTAAATTAAACAATGGCGAGGTTATTTTAATTTATTTTAAGGTGTCTTTATTTTTTGTGCATTTCTAAATATTTTCAGATAACCCGTAATAAACCTGTCATCAAACCTGCATCAGGAACACGCAAATGTAATTGCAGGCAGGAAATGGTGACTAGGAACTTGGGTCCTGGCAGATTTCAAATGATGCAACAGACTGTGTGTGATGAATGTCCCAATGTAAAACTTGTTAATGAAGAAAGGCTGTTAGAAATTGAGGTAATATTCTATTATATGTATTCAGGTTGGATAAACAGTAACAGTTTCTACTGTATAATGTGAATAATATGATATTTAAAAAAGATTTTTAATATAGACATTTTTCAAATTGTCTTAAATTTGTTTTATGATCAATTGGAACAATATTTATATTCCAACTAATGGAATGGTAGATAAATAAAAGTATTCTTTAGTATTTAGATATTATTACTCTATTTTATCTTTATAGGTTGAAGTAGGTGCTCCTGATAATCATAAAACAAAATTAAGAGGTGAAGGAGAACCACACATGGATGGGGATCCTGGTGATTTGGTAATAGTTTTCAAAACTGAAAGGCATCACCAGTTTACAAGGAGAGGTGATGATCTTTACACTAATGTCACCATAACACTGCAGGTAACTCATTTTAAAGATGATTTTTATATTAATTACTATGTTGAAAAACCAAGTTAATTTAATTTATAATTCACAATTTTGGAGTGTTGCATATTACTTTTTTATAACTCATTAATTATACTATTGGGTTTAAATAGATTTTTGAATGGTTAAACAAGTTCAAATTTTCTTTAAAAATATGATTTGAAATGAATAATCAATCTTTCAAAATATCTTTGTGAAGCTAATAATTTAAATGAGTGTAATTAAAAATAAACAATAATAAAATAACTATATACTACTTAGGATGCCCTCACTGGTTTTACAACGGAACTACAACATCTTGATGGACACAAAGTAACAGTTTCTCGGGATAAAGTAACATGGGCGGGAGCAAGAGTACGCAAGAAGGGTGAAGGCATGCCCAACTTTGAGAACAACAACCTTCATGGTAACCTGTATGTGACATTCGATATAGAATTCCCCAAACAAGATTTTTCAGACACTGAAAAAGAAGGTAAATGTAACAAAAATTTCATATATTTTTAATAATATTGCTTCTATCTATCAGACATTCAAAATATGTTTTCTTTGTTTCAGAATTAAGAAAAATTCTTAAACAGTCACCAAATAACAAACTTTATAATGGACTTTAGTGATATTATAATTTATTTAAGTAGTGAATTGAATGTGATTGTATGAACAAAGTGTCATCATTTGTGTGAAGTCAGTTATTATGCAGTATGTGAGATTTGTCAGTTTTGCAAAATAAACCATTATAATTGAATAAATGTCTTTTATTAAAATTTAAATAATCACCCAAAACTTAAATATATAACATTTCATTGAATATACATATAGTTTCTAAATACTTCTTATGATAATTTTAATTTTTGATTCTATAAATTAGTACAACAAGAGGTAGCTTTGAAAGGTGTGCAATATATCACAGTATGTGAATTTAGTTTGCAAAGGAACTTTTAAATTAATAATCTTATTTTTACAAATTTAATTAAACGACTCTCAGTACAATTTTAACTACTAAATTTATTAGGTCATACTCTATAAATAACTTTGATTCTATATTAGATAAAAAGAATGTGATAACATTCTTCATTATGAAATAGAGAACCTTATGAAAAAATATTTATTTCCTGCGTTAAATGTCGAAATTCGATAGTGTTATCATTTGCTTATCTTGTTATAATGCCAACTATAAAAGAACCATCAGGTTATTTCTGAATATGAATATTTACGAAGAAATAAATAATATATTTCGAACTTATCAAGTATTACAAAATAATAAATGGCAGATATTCTATAGTTTATAATTTTTTTTTATGAAAACTAGCATCATTTTTCTATACTATACTTTCACAGTATTGTAAAAAAACAAATATTACTTATGTACTACAGTAACAATAGCAGTTTACACAGATCTTGTCAGTTGCAGTTTTTATTAATGTACTGCCTGCATGTTTTAATATTTGATTGAAAAAAACTAATATAATTTTATCTATAATGAGATTTACACGTCTTTCAGTTAGCAGTTTAAATGTTGTGTGTAATTTTCAAATTAAAAAATATTAATTATTATAGATACACACTGTTAGAAATGTTGTGTGTTTGTTGTATATTATTGTGGCTGATTACTATAATGTTACTTTACTGGCACCAGAATGCCAAAATAGTCTTCAAACAGTAAGCATATCACGACAGTAGAATATCCTTAAGGTTTTATTTTAATATGCACTTAAACTTACCTTATATACTTTTTATTGAAATTGTAGAATATATGTAAATAGATTTATAAAAATATATATTATAAACAGTTCTAATCAGTGACTGGCAGGTAATAGGTCGCAATTATGGAGATAGTAAAGGGTGGTTAGGGGCTTATGAGACCAGACAGGAGTCGTGTGCTGGCTGGAGATGTGGGGCTGCTGCGGCCTGCAGCACGCTGTTGACGACCGCACGGGCCAAGTAGCCCAGGGTCACTGCGGGCGCGGCCGCACTTAACGCGGAGCTGTACTCCGACTCTGGCAGTCCGCTATCCTGTGATAATAAAATACCATTTGGTATGATTATATAGTGATGATGGAGTGAATAACGATTTTCCAAAGTAAACGCGATACGATTATGTTAAATAATTACAGTACAGTACTAAAGATGTTTTACAGAGTATGACGTCATTAAATATGTTTATACAACAAAAACGTTGGCATTAACGGCAGCAAATCGAGTAGAGATAGGTTAGATCCAGCACTTTATGATGAAGAAATACAAGTAGTAATTACTGAATGTCATTGGTTTTGTTTTATATTTTCATAATTTATTAATATAATTTTATTAAGACATGAATTATATGCCAAATTCAAGTAGAACAGTTAATAGTGTGTATATAGTTCTTGTACTATACAGTTAATATAACTTACCTTTGCATATGTGTAGTGGGCGTCGTCCAACAACCTGTCTAGGTCCAACGGTTGTTGCAGATATAGTTCGGGATTGCGGCGCAGTATGGTCGCAAGTACGCAGAGCAGCTCCACGCAGAGTTGGCGCCTTGGTGCCGATTCGATCCTCACCAGCGCCTCTTCCACTAACAACGCGAACGACAGTTCCGACCGAGACATGTTGACTAATGTCGGTTGTGCTGGGATCGCGTGGCCCTGTAAATAATGAAGAAATAAAATTATAGGACCTCTAAATCATGAAACGATCATACAAATAAAACTTACCACGGTCTGATTGGTTTCATCATCATCATCATCAGCCTGAGATAGTCCATTGCTGGACATAGGCCTTCCCTAATACACCCCTATCCATTAGAGGGTTTTTGGACCGTATCCCACCACGCTGGTCCAATGCGGGTTGGTGGGTGGACCGACTTTTGACAATTGGGTGATCGGCCCAAATTGCCCTAACCAACTAGGAAACAACAATGAACATTTTTTGAGTCCCCGCAGGATTCGAACCCACGACCTCCGGTTTCTAAGCCACACGCCTATACCACTAGGCTACGGAGGCAGTCTGATTGGTTTATACCCGTTTAATTTGTTTATGAATAATGACATGTTTTTAAGAAGTATTACGTTAGTGCATAAAAGAAACTCAAAATTACCAATTTCAATCGAATTTTCTGCGTTGCAATTTAATACAAAATTCACCCTTTTCAAAATGGTTTGAACTTTCTTTTATGTTTGTTTTTGAATAACATACATTTACCATTTTATTTATAATTAAAAAAAACAGGCTGCTGATGCACTTACTTGAACTACAATTCCTTTAGGGGTCCTCAATAGGATATCCCAAACCTGTATGTAGAAGTGTTTCGGAACGCGACACAAACATCCCTCCAATTGACGGCGTTGTAGTGGTGTTAATCTAAAATAATCATAAGGCATTATGACACATTTACAAAAAAAAAAACAGGTGAATTAATACTATATTTAGTTTTTTAGAAAACAATCTCTAAAATTATACTAAACACTTTTTCCTGTCTACTATTTTGGACCAAGGCTTCCACTAAGATTGAATTTTAAATACGAAGTTAAGCTTTAGAATATTATTTAATTAGTATTAGGATTGTCATCCGACTCGGAGCAGGAAATATCGAATCTAAACCGATCCTGTATCTATACTTCCCAGACGATTATCACCTAAAATAAACAATTTAGATGTCTTGAGGTTCTGTTCTGAGTTAAAGTAATATACAGCTAAAATAATTTTAATTCTTTGACATAAGACTTCGTTAAATAGAGTTCGGATCCTGGTCGAACCGGTATTTTTCTCTGGCACGTGCGTTCTGTGAATGAGATGAAGGCAAGAAGAGAATGAAGAATAGAGAAAGGCAGGTAGATCAACTCCTGTTCCTCCCCCGGTAGGGGCTGTAAGCATTCTACACTTTTGTTTTTATTATACTTGGCTCGGATCGTGTCCATTTGTGGTATAAAAGCACTTATGATGACGAGAGGAGAAGCAGGTTGACTGACCCCAGTCCCCCCTCTCAGTCAAAAGCAGAGTTCCATGTGTTTAGTTTTCATCGCATTTGGTTTACATTGATTCCAGATCCTACTCAGTCCTGGTATAAAATATTACGATGACACTTGGAAAATTAACATGCAGGACGGACCCACGCTCCTCCGCCTAGTCAGAAACTGTGTACGTTTTGCTTCCATTACACACACAACAACACAACACAAATTCCGGATAACATTTAGCTTCGCTATATCAGACTGGTAGACGTAGAGAGGGAATATACAGGCAGGTCGACCGACCCGGGCACTTCCGACCAGTCAAAGAAGGAGGAACGCTCGTTTCAGCATCGTGCAGGGAGCCTAGATTGAGACAGAGGGAGTAAAAGGAGAGGGAGGTGTGACGGTCCGCGCCCCGCTGGCCAGTCAAAGAATCAGGAACAATCGTTTCAGCAGCGCGCACGGAGCCTAGATTGAGCCAGAAGGAGTAAAAGAGAGGCAGGTGGAACGGCCCGCGCCCGCTGGCCAGTCAAAGAATCAGGAACAATCGTTTCAGCAGCGCGAGGAACCTAGATTGAGCCAGAAGGGTAAAGAGAGGCAGGTGGAACGGCCCGCGCCCCGCTGGCCAGTCAAAGAATCAGGAACAATCGTTTCAGCAGCGCGCACGGAGCCTACATTGAGCCAGAAGGAGAAAAAGAGGCAGGTGGACCGACCCTTGCTCCTCGGCCCAGTCGGAGACGGTGAGCACGCGCTGCAGCAGCGTGCGCAGGCGGTAGGGCGAGAGGCTCTCGAGGGGCGCGTCGTGGCGCCGCTCGCTGGGGAAGAGCGCCAGGTAGGTGCGGATGGCCTCCAGCACCCAGCCCACGCGGATCTTCAGGATGCCGCGGAACATGTCCGGGCTGGTGCCGATCAGCCGCCCGCAGTACAGCACGATCTCCTGTCGGGGACACGACATTTAGACGACCCGCTTAGCGCAGTGGTTAGTGGCCCTGGCAGTTATGCAAAAGAGTCTAGTGGTCGATACCCACAACGAAAATAGTGTTTTTACCGTATTTGGGTGTTTGTGTGCATATATGTTTTTATTTACAAAGGAAAATTAAGTATGTGTATTTATCACTCATCTAGTTTTCTAAATAAATACTTTACTCAATTTGGGACCAGTTAATGTTGTATTATTCTTTAAGAATACATTATTATTGCATCTTCTATAAAACATTCTAATACTTGCCTGTTGTAATACCGCTCCGATGACGTCGTAAGGTTGAATCGTAGAATACATGACAGACTGAATCTCGCCCGGAGTCATGGGTTTGTCAAAAACGGTCTCCTTTCTACCAATCACACCGACGGTAAGCTGTGTAACATTAAAATTATTTTAGACAAAAGTAACAGTACTGGTTATGCATGTATGCTAAGAAACAATAACACGAAATGTGTATTGGTAATAGTGTACCGCTCGTCTAGTAAGTATTCGGACAAAGTAGTCAGTTAATTATTTAAGTTTAAACCCAAAAGAGATCTGCTACAACAAAACAAGCATTGGTTATTGTACCAATCGATGCTTTGCATCAAAAATTCTAGCTTTTATTTGTGTCAGGTGTACTGCTAGGACGTTTATACAAATTAATACAATTTGTTTAAACAAACCTGCTTTCCGTTTACAAGCACCGTGGTGATGAAAGGGCTGATGGAATCAACGGTGTGATTGAGCAGAGAAGAGCAATAGCGCACTGCGCGCCAATGTCGCAACACTCCCGCGCTGTGATACAGACTTTTTAAGGACTCCAGGGCAGTTCTGCCGTTCACCTGCAAGAAGAATTTTACAGTTACCTAAAACTGACCGTTGCCAATGCGATTATTCTTAATGTAATAATAATAATGTCCTCAAGTCGATTCTGACTATGACGACTGATCTTTATTAGAAATCAGCTAACTGCAACAAGTAACTGCAGGGTCAAATTGAGCCCTAGAGCTACCCAGATTTAGACTGACTGATAATAGTATAAGAATGTATAATAAATTAAATGCCTGCCAAACGCAACTGAATGATTCGAGCTTTCGTAAGTTGTCAAAGCAATGCTTATAGAAAAAGCCTACTATTCTGTAATAAATTATATTGAGGACCAAGATGTGTGAAATAGTTTATATTCTGCGCTTAAATCCCTGTAACTTAAAAAAAAATGTATTTGTCAAATTTTGTAAATACTAATATTAATAAAAAAAAAAAAGGCCCAGAGTTTCTTGCCAGTTCTTCTCTGGACAGGTCTGAGTTTGTGAACCGGTGGTAAATGGATAATTTTGACGTTCATAAGTGCTCAGTAGAGCCTAAATTGAATAAATGATTTTGACTTTGACTTTGAACTGCCAGGAGATATTACAGGGCATAAGAGTACCCGCAAGCACAGGTGCACATCCTATTCCTTTATACCCTCAAGCTTGATGGGACGGATAACCGACACGACCGGAGAGAGCTACGATGCAGGACTGACTTTTACATTCCCATCCGACGCATGATCTTTATAGTCTGTATTTTACGGGCAATCGGGTGATTTGCCCGACTAGAAAACAATAATGAGTTATTGAGGCCCCACAGGATTCGACCCCACGATCTCTCGTTTCTAAAGCGCAAGCCCATACCATCATGAGGCTACGGAGGCAGTTAATTATTTGTAATGGACTTTAGTTACGTTGCCCGTTTAACAGGGGGAGTATATTATTCGTTATAACTTTTGATAATTTTATGCCATTCCAAATTTTGAGTTATGGACTTGTTGGTTATGTTTTACAAAATAGTTTTGTAAATAATTACTTTATCTACATCTTTTATATATTTTTTAGTTTCCGTTAAATAATAATAAAAAGACGGAAATAAATTCATTTGTAATTACTAAGTCTTCTACTATTTAGGTGTTTATTGTATGACATTTTTTCTAAGAAAAATTGCTTTTAGTCTTTATTTTGTCCTCTATGTTACTTTATAAATTAAGCTTTTAATAATTTACTTCGAAGTGCATTTGATTTTTTTTTTTTTTGTATTTTTAATGATCCTTTGTCAATGATGACTTTCGGATCCAATTAAATAAGTGTTCAATTTTAAACATAATTTTTTTTTCAGAGTAAAGAGTGAGTTTTAATTTGACTGAATTTGACTGAGTTTGTTTCAGAGTAAAGAGAGGCGTACCTCGTACATGGGCCCCTCCCGCTCGAGCAGTATGCCCCACAGCTGGCACTGCGCGAAGACGTTGTCGGTGGCCCTGAGCGCGGCCACCACGTCGGGCGTGGGCCTGCTGCGGTGCTGCTCGCAGCCGAGCGAGGGCTCGCGGTACGTGAGCGTGCGCGGCACGTCCGTCAGCGACTGGTAGCCGATGTACTCGTGCTCCAGCTGCCGGAACTGCGTGAACATCTCCGACGGGAACTCGCCCTGGCTCATGAAGTCCAGGTGCTCTGTGTCGAAGATACGCTTCGTGTATAGCACGTATAGTTTTTTTGCTTCCAGACCATGGTCTTTGGTAAGCTTCATCTAAAACATAGGTGCACATATAGTGCACATTATACGATGTACAGCTTTGTTGCGTTATTTATTATGCAACCTATTATCGATGGTCATTGCAAAAAAACACATTTTTACAAGTATCGCGGGGGTGTATCGCTGTTATTATATGTTAGCAGTTAGTCTGATGGAAAATACAACCCTAATAACAATCCTAAGACATCCTAATGACTCACACTAAATGAAACGCTAAATGCCCTGGATTTCACAATAAGTCCATAGAACCTAATACAATTCGGTTTTTGAGTTAGTTACCTTCGGTAGCAAATGTTATTACCTGATAGTACTTAATGCTTTTAAACAAAGGGCCCGCCATATATATATTTAAAATATATATGCCAGTTCCGTTACTTTATATAATAAAAACAATCTTACCAATACATGAGCTGGATATGAGATTCTGGAGACGGCCGAGCCTCACTTTGACGCCGTCGCAGTGGCCCTTCTTGAGCATCGCGAACAGGTCCAGCATTTGCTTGAAGTGCGGATCGCGCATGTGCTCTTCGCGTACCAGGAGGCATACTGTTGGCCGACCGGAGAGGCGCCAATATCTAACAGAAATTTAATATAACAGGAAAATTGTATAGAATCACATCTACAATTAGAAAATCGAATAAATTCTCCGAAAACACAACGTTAATTTAAACGATTGACAATTTCTCATTTCGATGACGGATTAATTATATTGTAAAAATCTGTTTAGTGATTTCTTTATTTCACTATCAGAAGTCTCGGCTTTAATTTTATTATATTTTATCAATTTATTTTTACCTTCTAATGTTTAAGTGTCAACCGATATACAAAAACAAAAACATTTCAACAAATATGTTTAGCGTTGGAAAAATATTTAAACTCTGTGTATATAACGTGATCTATGTAATACGTAATCCATCATTTGAAGTTTTTAACGACAGGTTGTTACTAGCTGTGAAATGTCCACCACCTACTAATAAGAAAGTAGTATCTATAAATTTTTCTATTGGTTGATACAAAACATGACAATTGCACAATGGTACTCACTTTCCGACGAATTGTAATTCAGTCTTTATATCGTCTATCAATAATGCCATGTCCCTGTAAAGATAGAACTCTGACACTTCGAATATCAGCGGGTAGCAGAGCACCGTCATTCCGCATACTCTATAAATCTGAAAAGAAAAACAGTGTTTTTAATTATAATTGTTATTAGTTATATTTTCAACAATTATTAAAGAAACTGTTAAAAATTGTGTTAATTTTTTGTTCTGTTAAGTTATAGATAAAAGATACGAGTAAATATATTTAATTAAATAATTTAACGTTAAGAATCTAACTTTACCTTACTTGTTCCTAACGATCCCACCGGTCGTATTGGACGTCCAGTTAGTTTAAGCTTTGGACATACGCCCAATTCTCTGTATACATGCACCAACTGCGTGGAACTGCATACCTTAAAAGTTTAACAAGTTGATAATCAATCAATCATTCATTTATTCGCTTAAGCATGATACATAAATAGATATATATATAGCATACGTTTTATTTAATTCCAGATACATGTTTAATTTGACGTTACTTAATATCTTCAAAGTAAAAAAACACTGATATTTCTTATGTAATTAACACAATTCATGAATAAAAAAATCATTTATAAATGAACTTTTAAAACTTATTTCGTTTAAACAATTGTTGTCTTCTTATCTAAAAAGAACGATATCTGACATTCAAAGACTTGTGTTTTTAATACACTTTTTTCATAAACAAAGACTTGTTTTTACCTTTCGAGTCATAAAAGTTATCGATCCCGAATGTGAATTGAAAATTTTGCTTGTAAGAATCACTGTAAACTAAATAAAGCTCAGTACTATGGGCAGTTTTCAACTGTAGTTCAATTAACTTATAATTATAACTTAGCATAGTCTTTTTTCTGAATGGTAAAGAACCGATCGGTCACCAGATAAGTATCCTGATCTTTACTTTAGAGTCTACTTGACAAGAAGATAATAGCTATAGAAAATGCAGTGCTGCAAAAAAATATAGAGATATATATAATATATATATATATACATATATATCTTACCTGGACCGGTTCCACCTCGTGTGGTGTTTGCGTCTGTATCCCATAGGTTCCCATCATCGCTTGCAATCTCATCGATTCAGCGATAAGCACCACTTGCACCACCAAATCGGTCGCTGTTCCCTAATATATGGAAAATCATATTAAGAGTTGTTACAAGCATATTTAAAAGCAAAGCAATGAATCACAATACAAAACTACGATTATTTTGGATTAGAATTACATTTTGCAATACATTTAATTTACAATATATTGTCGTTACGAAGCAACAAATGTGAAATTAAATGTATATTATGATGGCTTATCTTAACAGTGGCTTTTCAACTTTTACCTTACTTAATGCTACTTAAAATTCTATATATTTTTTTATAATTATACATTCTTCATATTAGGCATTTCTAAAATTAAATGTACTGCGTGCAAAACTAACAACTTAAAATTGTGTATTTAAAATCGACGCGTGTAAAAACATTGCTATATTTGTTGCTCATGCTACTATGTGCTGCTGTATAAGTTGCACTGGGTACTTACAAACGCCGGTTTTGCCTTCGTTTTTCGCATGGAAGCAAGGAAAATCGTGTTTTACATTTACATCATGACATTGCATAAGTGTTTTACATTTACATGATGACATTGCATTCATGACATCTTATATAATATTTTATGTTAATAAACTTAAAGCAAATAATTTCAAAAACCATTAATTAACTATATTGAAATATGTGATGTTTATTCTACACGTTCAGTAAGCCCACGTCTAGCCAACAGTTTGTAGTATAATGTATGATACGCATAAAGGTTTTCTGTCAAGGAATCTAGCGGAAATAACTGGTCCGATTTTAACGGGATTTTCTAGAAGATAGCCGATATAACTGGAAGTACCTTAGGCTAGTGTTTTTGGAAAAAAAAAGATTTTACATATTAACACGACAAACACAATGTTTTCAAGTGAAACACAGTCAAATAGAAAACAAGGATCTAGACCTTAACATGTTCTGATTTACTTCTTTCAGTAGCACTCACGATATAAATAATATACACACAGATATTCATTTAAATATGCTGTAATTACCTGAAAGGCGGAGTACCGTCCCGCCCGTCGCGGTCGATTATACGAAGGTAGGTAGCGGCGTACGGGATCGAGTTCGTTCACGTGCAACAAACCACCAGTCAGCAGCTGGGCTAGCACGAACAGCGACTGCGCCCAAAGGAAGAGACCGCCCGCGTCTAAACATCGGTTACTATTGCATTCAAATATTTATTGCAGGTTGACTGATTAATCAGCAGTCGTAAAAATATGTGAAATAATTTAAATAGTAATTTAGTATTTGTTTTAGACAAACAATAATTTCTTTTTTATTATTAACAACTTTAATTACAGCTCAAAAGCTGTAATTAAAGTAATATATTTCTAAGTAAAAAAAAGGATTTTTTTAGCGCAATTATTATAAATACTAAACAATTCTGTGCATTGGTAAAAATATAAAAGTAATAATCTGTTTTAATTGATGATTATTTTAAACACCAAAACCAACCATTAATTTTCAATAAAATAACCGTTTACGTGGTACGATTGATAATTGCAACCTTAACCAAATAAAGTTCAAAAAATAGAAAGCGTAAGAATGTTAATAGCCTAAAGATAGAACTACATCTTAAATCATTCGTATTTCTCTTTACAAATCTAATCGCTACATTTATTCATAATAACAATAAAATGTACACATAAGTTTTAAAGTGCTTTGTTTGAATTTTTCTGAAAAGCAGACCATTGAATATTATATTTAAAAGGAAGAAATATTTATTTTTAATTATTTTTTTGTAATTTTTATAAGGTAATATCAGGGATAAATATCCTTTTAATTACATAGTTAAAAAGTTGTTTTATAGGTTTTGCTTATTTTGTTAGGTTCTAAATATATTTCAATAAGTTAAAAATAAAATTAGTAAAGCATTTTCAGGAAAATTAGTTACGAAATCGTTAAGGAAAGAGAGAAATACTTTTTATTACAAAATGCAGGCATTCTATAAATGCGCACAAATTTTACCTTTGTTGTCACTATCGCCCGGTGGGTCTGTAATTATGTTTTTAATTTTTATTATGTTTATATTACCACGAAGATGCCTAATCTATACAAATAAATAATATCGGAGTAGTGTTTTTTACATTAAAATTACCATTTTTCAAATTAGTATTGTAATATATATCCGGACTATAGGACATAATGATATTTTTAAAATTTTTGCCAGTCTATTTGATTAAGCTAATCTCAGGAATGGCTGGCCCAACTTTAAGAGAACTTTCACTAAAAGATTAGTTATGTAACTACGAGTAAAATGGGCTTATATTACCTCGCGTACGAAGTCGCGAACATTAGCTAGTTTACGATAAATGATATAATTCTGTTAAAATTTATTTATAAATAAAGATAAATAGAAGCTTTTTGATTCCGTTATGAAACCAAAATTACTCACTGGCTGGTAACCTTCTCACGGAATAAGGCTCACTACGTTCATTTTCCACGCCCTCTCTTGGCACGTAGTAATACCAAGGAATAACTGGATCTAAAAAATACAGTAAAATAATTTTAAAAGTTAGTGAAAAGTGATGGAGGTAAATAACTAATTTATGAATTCATAGTCCTGTCTCCATTTAAAAATCCGTTAAAACTTAAGCAGCTAAAATTTGTCGGTTACAAGCTAAATGCGTTAAATTTTCGTTCATATGTTAAATTAAACATGACTCCGAGAAAAACTTTGATTATTAATAATTCTTTTAAAAAATATGTACTATAGGCAATGATGGAATACATGGTTTTCTTTTAATATTTATTGTGAAATACGTAAATTTTAAATATTCAACCGGCTACGTTACTCTAAGCAAATAAAATCTGAAAACACCGTGTCATATTACCTCCATGCTCGTCCATGTATATCCTGGACTTGAGTAGCTTCTGATACTCCTCGACCTGGTCGGGTAGCGTTCTGAACACGCCATCAATGATCATCATCACATAGAAGAGGGGCCACTCGGTCTCTATACCCTCGAACTCCTTCAGCTCGCCCTCATTGTAGTACCGGCGAGTAGGGTCTTCTAGCACGCACTTATAACCGTCACGGCTGAACCTCTTGAAGCCGTACTTTCCTTGGAGACGAGTCAGTATATTGTTCTTTGTCAACTGGACCAGGAGCTCCTCGTGTGTAGCGAAAGCGGGGAACGATATCGTTGGTAGTAACGCGGCATCAACTCCCTGAAACAAATGACCGACTTCTATGGTGGTAGGTTCCGTATGATAAGGACTCCTGATAAAGGGCTGTTAATTCTCTTTGGTGATTTTGTCTGTCGTGAAAGTGGGATACACAAACATTACAATGTTCCGGTTTAAAACATCGTGTCTAAATTTTAGCGCAATAAGAATCGGAATTGAGGTAAACAAAGTAACCCAGCAACAAAGCGACGTGGTACGTATAGTAGTGATACTAGCCACTGTAACTGAGGTGTTACTCAGGGATTGATATCTTAGTTACAATACATAACCATAGTTATTTTACTCAAACCTGTGTCATAAATGTAAACATAATTTTTATAACAGATGTGCGAATTTAATATATTTAAATGCATTAATGACTGCCTCCGTAGCCCAGTGGTAAGGGCGTGTGCTTTAGAAACCGGAGGTCGCTGCGGGGCCGCAACAACTTTTCATTGATGGTTAGGGCAATTTGGGCCAATCACCGAACTGTCCAAAAAGTAAGATGATCCATGCGTGGGATGGGTATGTAAAAAGTCGGTCCACCCACCAATCTGCATTGGACCATCCTGGTGTGATACGATCCTCCTTGACGAGAAGGCGTGCATTAGGGAGGCCTATGTCCAGCAGTGGACTAACAGAGGCTGATGATGATGAACGAAATGTATGTATGTATTATGTATATCTTAAATTTGCAGCTAATCAACATATGGGATTTGAATTATCAATACTACAAACTTTGCCAAACAATTATCTGTAGTTTTATGCCGCTATAATTTTTATAAAATAAGATTAATGCAAAAGCAAGGAATACCTTGCCATTTTCACAAGTTATTGGCGTCTAATCTCGGATAGATTTACCTGTTATTCAAGTAAATCTAGATGGATACATCCCATGGTGCATGTAATAGTTAATAAAATTCACCCACTAATGACGACGAACCACTAAATCAGGAACGATTGCCATTCATTTATCTTGGTGATTTTTCACAAGCCTATACTTATATATAGTTTTAATACAATGTTTTTTTACCTTAGAACTAGATTCTCGTGGTAGCATCGTTTCGAATATACTTCTGTTACGATTGTGAGCATCGATGTCCACGTATACGACGCTCCAAGAAGCACCTTTGTCTCCGAATAAATTGCAACCATTTATTGCTTCCAGAGCAGCTTTTGCCATGCCTGCAATAAAAAATCAAATGGCTACACGTTAACTTAAAGCCAACTAACGTAGCCCGATTCGTATTTAATTAATAAAATTTAGAAAATCAAACACCAATGTTTAATAGCAACATATTTATAAAACTTAAAATTGTAACTATAATCTGTTTCGTAGAAATAGCGTTTATATGTTAAAGTGTTAACACTGTATGTAAGACCTAACTAAGTAAGCCTATTTTGTAATTCAAGCTAGTTAAGTAATAATAATAAGTTATATTATAAGTAACCTAATATAATTACCTATGGAGGATGCGTGAATTTCGGGTTTACCGTCATTGTATTTGGATCCTCTTTCCCACATTCCATAATCAGGAGTCCTATAGGCCCTTTCAACATAGTAAACTAAGTTTTGAACAAATGCGACTTCATCCTAAAAGGAAAATATTTAATGCATAATTATTTATTTTTTAATGACGCATTTTTACAGTCTACTATTGTACTTAACGCAGTAAAACTTTGTAACGTTACCTGTGTATAAATTATTTGCAGACCAGCAGTGATCATTTGCACAAGAAATAGCAGATATAGTGAGACAACATCTATCTGCAAATGGTGGTATTCTTCATCGGTAAGCACCGGCTCTCCAGTTGTTAGGTGAAACTTAACATGCAGCGCGTGCGCCGCACTTTGACGTGTCTTGAACGCCTCCACACGTGCAGACTGTTTTATCCAGCATTCCAAAATACCGCGCATGCATTTCACGGTACTTTGTCCCAATTCGTGCGACTTGCCGCGATCATCGTCAATACGCCTGTAATAAAGGAATATCATGTATAATGAGTGGAGCTAATAATTTGTTCTTTTTAAATTTTCTGTACCTGAAAAATATTATAAAATTATATTCTTGTCAGATTGTCTCTCTCTTCTCAAGACTCTTTATTTTAAGAACACAAAAAGATAATAATAAGAACGCAAATAGATTTATGTATTGAGTTAAAATAAAAAAGATTACAAACAGTAGGGCCTCCCATCTTTTTGAATGTATTTTATACTAATATTTGAAGGTGGTAGTTCCATCTCGGTGCTTAACTCTGCTGTAACAATAATGTGAAAATAGTAATATTAGAGTTATTTAGACAAAACATCATATGACTATAGGCGGCAAACAAACTTAGGGCAATTTAGGATTAAGTTTTTTATGGTAGTGAGTGTTATTAATCATCCAGAAATTATGTCCTAATATGATATTAGGACTTAATTGACATAAAAGAAGATTTTAAATGATGAAATTTTCATGTTGTATTTAGCCTTGTTCATGACAAATATAGGTATGCAGCAACTTGTTGTCTGAGGCACCAAGTTTGCAAAAAAAGTGTACTGTTAGCACACACACAGTGGGTGGACTGAATTTTTACATGCCAATGAGACTCATGGATCATCATACTTTTCAGAGAATGGGGTTAACTGCCCATATTGTCCTAACCAACTAGGAAAGAGCAATGAAGATGTCGAGTTTCCGCAGGATTGGAACCCACAATACTAGACCACAAACTCTCCAGTGGAGAAGGACTCCCTTAGTCCTACGCTACAGAGGCAGTATTAAGATATGCTATGGTTTAATATACCTGTATGCTTGATACAAGCCCCATACTGCTGCTGCACAGTATATGCTATCTCTTACACTGCCAACTTGAAGGTCAGAAGATAAAACTGGAAACAAACCAGTAATAGGACTTTGGAATCTTAATAGCTGTCTTTTAACTAAAACAAAAAAAATTAATTATCCTAAAGTTGTATTTACTATATTACTATTTGTAAATAAAAGTATTTTAATTACATTTTTTTTTTATATTTATTATTTAAATAAATAATTTTTTAATTCATTTGTATTCTTTTTTCTTTTAAAGTACACTATATTGGATTAAATTGCAATCCAATTTTACTTCTTATATAGGCTGGGATGGGATGTATAATGCGCACTGATTTTGATCAAAAAGGGATAAGGCACAAAGAACACTATACAATAACACTTGCATCAGGAGCATTAAATTTTTTAAAAAATCTGCATCAAAAACAAAACATTAGATTATTTTTAGTCATATCAATGTCTTCAGACCAATGGCATTTTTGTTAACTATTATTAATATGACTGTTAGAATTAGGAGCCAAAACTTATATTTTTTGGAAATAGCTAAAATAACAATAGTTACTATATAAGAGCTAGATAACATATGAATGTCTTATGAAAAGATTAAATTAGTGTTGTTTAAACTGCATATATAAAATATTTAAATTCATATGCTATGGTTCTCCTTAAATCTATACATACCTATTGCATAGTAAATATCAAGTTGGCGAACTGTATCTTCATAATTGGATATCTTAAGAAATTGCTGAGCATTAATATCATCTATGCTGCCTTGCCTAATCATTATATCTGGAAACACCTGTAAAATAGGTAAATATTTAAAAGGTAATTTCTTTAATAAAATGTAGTCTTTAAAGCATAGAATTGTCGCATACTTAAATAAAAAGTAAATATAAAACTTTGAACAGTGTCAAAAAGTAACTTTGTTCGAGTTTTAAAAAAACATTTTAAATAAAAGGGGTTGCAAGCTCGGTTAAATAGGTAAATATGTTTTCTTTACAACTTAATAAACAAAATAATCTATTAATGTTTAATGAGTGACATGACCCTACTGTCCACTGTTGTCAAGGACGTTTATGTCAAAATAAAATAAACACGATTCATGTTTATAAAAACCTTTAAACATTGCAAGATATTTTCGGGAATAAACGTTTCCACTATTTAAAAGTTTGACTAAAATTGTAAATTATTTTAAATTGAAGGATTCTTCTTTTGATTTATCTTTCGTGGTTCATAAAAATTATCTGTCACAAAATGATTCATATGCCACATTAATTTGATGTCAATTTTTGTCATAAACTTTGAATTTCGTAAACATTGAACGCTGTGACAATAATTTAAGAAGAATTTGTAAAATTTTATAGTTCAAGAAGATTTACTTTAAGAAAAATAAAAATTTTAAGCGCTTCTTTAAAGGTTTGTCTTAACATTGGAAAAATATTTTTATACCAGAAGTTGTAATTTCAACTATGAATTAAGTTTTTATCACTAGCACAATAAATAGCTGCTTACATGTACTTGAATTAAGTGTGCATCAACAAGAATGAGTAGTGAAAAGCATCGGGAGTCTGACTCTGCGAGCGTCAGCAAAAATTCGCAGGTTTTTTTTTCTGAATGGCCAATAACACTAACACGTATGATATTTTTGTGCACCACATTACTGTATAATTAACATCCAGGGATGGGGTTCAATGTTTTTGTATACTTTATAAACTAAAAATGTATTAATACTAGTTTTTTTATAAAATTTTAATTCCTAAAAAAATCTGTTATCTATAAGTGATGAACAGTGTTCAATGTAAAATGCCCATTAGTTTTTAAGAATACATGCCCTTTATGCTAATTTGCACTTCCTATGCCAAAGTTAAGTAAGATATAGAATATTTATATAAATGGCTAAACAAAACAAAATCCAAATATTTTTTATGTTCTTTTTAGTGAATTATTATAGGTAAGTGCATATACATAATGCAGGAGTGGGAATGATTATAGAGTATGATTTTAGAAAAATAATAACTTTTTCTGATTAGTTGTATATTACTTATTGTTACAACTAACTTACTAATTCTGTCACATAAATTATAGTTTTAGCATTTTAATTTATGATAAGTTAAAAAATAGCTGTACATATTTATTTAAAACCCTTTACTGTAATAAATTGAAAATTAATTAAAAGATTATTATACATATCAAATCCACAAATTTACGGATTTTTTGCATTATTGATTGCTAATGCAATGATCACAGTGAACATGCATGCTGGAAAGAATTCGAAACGTTGGAATAAATATATATAACTAACGTGAAAATAATTTAAAATTACTGCCATAAATCTGAAGTTTATCAAATTTTTGTTTAATAATTTTTTGTATTGTTTGGTATGTTTTACTTTTTTATATGTTGTTGTTATGTGTTATGAGTGCTCTTTCTGTTAAAAAACTGAGCATATGGACAAAACTGTAGTTTTGGATTTTTTAGTTGGACCTCTTCACATTAATTGGTGGAAGCTGGCCACCAGCCCCTCGTGAACCTGAGCAACCACATTATGGGACAGTGCCCCGTAATTTTAAACACACTATGCGTAATTCATCTCAGAATGAACGCATCAAGTCTATAAATTTAATTAACCACTTGGCTCCTGAGAAACGACGAAATAGACCTTCATTATCTTTACCTTCTACTGCAAAATCTGGGAGTACCGAGGAGGCTCCTCAAAAGCAAAAAATGGTACATGAACCTAAGAAAATTGAAACAGGAATTTTAGTAGGTAAGCATTGTTCTGCAATTATAAAAATTGTTGGTCGTATTTTACATAGACTATTTTACATTTAAGTATCAATTTGCACTGTAATAATTTGTATTGCAACCTCTAATTTGTGATAAAGCGTAATGAACCTATAACTTTCAAATGTTTACTTATATCAATGCCTCAAATAGAAAACTGTCAATAAATACTACTCACCATTTTGCAAGTTTTTTAATATGTTTTATAATTAAATCAGTTTAACAATGAGTTATTTTTTAAATCTATCTATCACAATCACATAATCACAATCGTTTCTGTTGTTTTAATCACTCTGACCATGTCAAATAGGTCATCACAGTTTCCACAACATTATAGACTGCACACAGCTGAACACTCACTATAAATAGTTTACCCAATTTCTAATTATAGTTATAACAGTAGACGCGCTTTAGCTTGGCACTAGTTCCAGCATCGCCGTGAAGTATGTCCCATGCGTTTTATTATCAGGGGATAGATATCAACGATATACCATTATGCGTGTTGCAATATCAAGACAGTATGTTGTAGCTGTTACAATTAGTGCTATAAGAGAGGGTAGTTGCATATTTATCGTGTGTTGTTAATCGTAGATGTTTGCGGAACTGAAGCACCGGACGATTTGTACGATTCCCCTGTGCTGGGATCTCCTCGGACCACACGGCCGGCTTCGAAGTCGTCACCAATACACGCTCAAGACGACATCGGCGTTGGCTCGCTGGTGGAGGTGGCGACCGACGTTGATCAACATTACTATGGCGTCGTTCGATGGATCGGAATCATTGATGGTACGTTATGTTGTTTCCGTGGGTGATATATCAATTGTATAGTTGACTTCGCGTCGTTGTAAATGAACAGTGGTTAGTTATAGTATTTAATATAAGTAATCACTGTTCCACCATAGATCGGAGGAATTATTTTTTTAAACTAAACCGTGATTTAATCACGCGGTGTTATTGTAGCCAGATTAGCTAATTAACATTGCCTCGTCGATGTATAATCGGTATAAACAAGTAGCTCAGAAAAACCTTTATGACCATTTCTAATAATATCTGATATTACTGCGCGTATTTAACTTGTTTCTGTTTATATTTAAGCTAAGAAAGCTTTTACTTTTGCAATCATAATACCTTGTAAATACGTAAACTTACTTTTCTTTTGTTAACAAACAAAAAACACTGAGATGTCGTACAAATACTGATAACTAAACAGGGACAAAATTAAATAACAAATGAGTTCTCAATATTATGAATTTTGGCTTTGCAACATAACATTTTATTGTTAAGAATATTCGTTTTGCCTTATATTTTCGCGCATATAATGTCGGTAATTTACACATGGCAGCTGTTTAACACAAATGAAATCAAAACAGGTACTCGTCACTGTACAAACGTAAAGAGGTTATAAAATAATGTTAGAATAACTAAGAGTATTTGTTATAATCCCGTCAAAAAACATTAAGAAAAATTTAACATGAGCTATTTTGTGTTTCCGTGGTCTGAGCTGTCGAAAAGTAGTCTTAAAAATATAAGACTACTTCTCGACATTTGTTTTTTTTTATTATTTGCTTTTATGATATTTTCTAATTATTTTGTACATCATACGTCATATCCTTACTTTCCTAACATTATATTTTGACCTTGTCTGACTCACATGTAATAAAAATGACTACATTTACTGCCAAATGAATTTATAAATGATAGCACGACCTGGTAATGGAATGCTGGCTCCAGGCTTTTTCAAATATAATATACGTATGATAGAACTGTAGCTCATATGAAATTTATATGTACATTTGATTATTTTAAAAGATGACATAATAGACTCGCTGATTAACTTTCGCCAGTTCTTCTCAGATCGGAGGCGTCCTATTCCGAACCGGTGGTAGCGTCCTTGACAATCAATAAGCGAGTGTTACACTTCTACTACGAACTTGCCAATAGACACGGCGACGGCGGGCGTGGAGCTTGAACAGAGCGTATGCGGCCTGGGCGACGGCAGCCGCGGCGGCGTGAAGGTGTTCACGTGCGCGCCCGGCCGTGCGCTCTTCGTGCCGCTGCCGCTGTGCAGGCGCGACGCGCGCTTCCGCGACACGCCGCCGCCCGACCGCGCCGACGTGCACCACACGCAGCGATACGATCAGGTACTTTATTTGGCTCGTTTAGAAATCTGGTTTTAATATTCAAATGTGTAGTGTTGAAACGCTACTGTCTACCGGTTTGAAAGGCACTGTTACTGTGCCTGCGTAATTACTGCCTAGTTAACGAGACATAGCATCTAAAGTCTCAGGGCGATGAGCATATTTCTGGCTGCTAATGCTGCTTTTCGTAGGGGCAGGGCTATCACTTACCACCAGGTGAACAACGGAATGTATTCAGAATAAAGGGCGGGTAAACAATTGCTATTGTGTAGATAATCTGCAGGAACATAGCGTAATTTGGCTCCGGATGTGTCGGAACACGAGGACTGTTTTAAGTGCCGTTGAAGATGTTTTCATTGGGCGAAAGCAGAGTCGATCGCCGGCCTGCAGTCGCAGGGATTTTTGTTAACAATATCTTAAGGCCTTTGGAAAAACAAATATCTAATGGTGCTAACATGTATAACATTCTTATTGGTTTACTCCGGCAATAATCAATCACCACGTTAAAACGAATCAATTTTAAGGCAGTATTTTTATTTTGTTCAAGGAACAAAATAAATATCAATTAAAATAAATGGACTTATCGATATCTCGCTAGGTACAGTTTTAAATGTCCTAATGTAAGTAGCAATACAAAGATGTAGGAACTTTCCACTAAGAAAAGGTCTATATGAAAATTGATCCATTCGGATTTTATATTTAATCTATAATTATAAGGAAATAAATTATAATCAATTTCTTAATTATATATTTTTTTAGCAAAACACTTGGAACGTACTAATTATAATAATTTATACTTCCAGCCCGATTGCCCCGTGGTTCCCGGTGTGGTGGCACCGCTCAACTCACTCGGAGACCTCGCAGGCAAGAACCGCGGCATCCAGGGCCACCACAACTCCTGCTATTTAGACGCAACCCTATTTGCCATGTTTACATTTACTAGTGTTTTCGATGCGTTGCTGTACCGGCCTCCGGAACCTGAGGTATTTTTGAATTTCTCTTTAGTATTTTTTTTTTTATATAGCTATATATATTATAGCTAAAACACATTATGTTGACCGTAGATTTAGTACTCCACCTCGTACCGTTCAAAGCGAAACTTATGTTCATATAACATATAAATTACTGATTTGTAACTTTATTTACTATATAAGTAATTCCTCTATGACGTTAATATGACACTTAATTATGAAATTATGAAGAATATTTAAAACAACAAACATATCACCAGTTGACAGAACGAATCTCTTACTATTCACGCCTGCTTTATTTAACAACGCTAAGAATAGTTACGTTGTGTCAAAACTCTCAATATTAACGTTTCAGTACTAAGAAAGCATATAAAAAAGTCCAAGTAGTAAGTATTATCTTTGTATATACTATACAAACATAATACATTTAACGGTGATTTATCAAGGATTCGCCGCACTACGCGGAGGTGCAGCGGGTGCTGCGCGAGGAGGTGGTGAACCCGCTGCGCCGTCACGGGTACGTGCGCGCCGACCGCGTCATGAAGCTGCGTACGCTGCTCGAGCGACTCTCAGACGTGCCCGGATTAACTTCGGAGGAAAAGGTACCTAACGCTCATGTGATTAGAGTCCTTTTTTATTTACCGCTGAGTTTCTATGTCGTGTATTCAGCCATTGTTACTTGTCGGAATATGTATTACCCTTTCATGTGCGATGCTGACAAGTAAACAGAATAATTCTCCTATTCACGTCGTTTTTGTCTAAAATGGAAATAAAATCAATATCGAAACATTACAGTTTTTGAATTGATTGATTGACTTGTTTAACTATTTTCTATAAGAACGTTGCAGTTATTAAAAAAAAAACATGTCCTGTAGAATCATTGCATTAAATGAATATAAGCATATAAATTATGAATAAAATTAATTAAATTATCGCGTTTGACATTTAGGACCCAGAAGAGTTTCTAAACGGACTTGTAGCACAACTGCTGCGTGCCGAGCCTTTCCTCAAATTGTCTTCAGGACAAGAGGCATACTGTTACCAGCTTTTTGTTGAGAAAGACGAGCAAATTACTTTACCAAGCGTTCAGCAACTGTTGGAGCAGTCTTTCGCTACGTCTGGGGTAAAGCTAAGCGAGGTAAAATGTTTTCTTCTAACAATTTTGTTTCTCAAAATAACTTTTAATTGCTGAATGATTAAAATGTCCCAGTATATAATTATAATATAATACTTTATAGCTATGTATAAACGTTGTATTTTAAAGTAATTTTAATCGTGTTATTATTACAGGTACCCGCTACATTTATCATACAAATGCCGCGATTTGGAAAACAATATAAGTTATACGAACGCGTGCAACCATCACCACTGCTGGACGTAACCGACCTTATCGAAGGATGTGAGTACTTTAAACGTTTCAGTTTATAAAATCGATCGCAGTTTTTATCAATCACAATTTTGCTACTAAAGAGTTTATTTTCAATAGTCACTGTTAAGTTCCGGTTTGAAGGGCACCGTAGCCAACGCACTTACTAAGTAAACGAGACCTAACACCCTATGTCTCAGGTATTGCCAATGTCTATGGGCGTCGGTGACCACTTCCCATCAAGTGGCCCGACTGCTCTTCTGCCTGCGTATGCCATAAAAATAGTTATAACAGTTTGTTCCGTTATATATTGTAGTGCCTCGCCAGTGCACCGTGTGTGGCGGTCTAGCGCACTGGGAGTGCAGCGCGTGCGCGGGCGGAGGGGCGGGCGGGGCGCTCGAGGCGGGCGCGCTCTGCGACGGCTGCCTGCGACTGGCGCACTCCGCGAGGCCTCATCACAAGGTGACGCTCCAGTACTTCTTTCTTCACTAATATAACTAATATTATGAGGAGGAAAGATTACTATTTTTATGTGTATGTTTATAATAAATAACCTAAAAAACAACTGCGCCGATTTTCAAAAATCTTTCAACGTCAGAAAGTTACAAATAGCTTAAGTGTCAGAATCTGCTCTTACTCTTGGAAAATTCATTTGAAAGTGTAATACAAACACGAGTAGGGCCGTAGACGTAATGCTGGTCTAATATAAGAACAGCTTTACAATAGTATATAATTTAGCCGATGTAGTCTATATTTCTAGCCGATTTGAACTCGGAATTGATGGTTAAAAGTAACCCATGCAGTGTAGTTAATGGTCGACTGTCACTCAACTTGGTGACGATTGATCAATAAGAACGCTATACGTATAACGCCACGTCGTGATCACGGGTAACTTTGTTTAACTTTGAATCAATTTAAAGTCCGATTTGTCTAAACTAAATTATTTGTGTATCAATGATGTGTTCCGTTGCTTCAAAAATACGGTCTGATCTGTCTGATCTGCTCTGAAAGTGCCCTGAATGTTAAAGACGATATATGACGACGAGAAATCGAACGTAACAAGGTCTACGCACCTCTAATCCAAGCGTCTGAGGCAATGACCGCAGTCGCTCCGCGAATCTGTTTGGGAGATTTTAGTAATCAAAAACAAGACAAGTTGGCCTTGAAGAAGATAGGAGCCTGTTTTAATAAAGTTTTTAACCTGAAAAATTACAACTATAAATTCACAGTTAATCACTGTATCCACTCTACTGACACAAGTACAGTTACATATTATAAGTATTTTTGTTGTTTATATGTCATGTGGTAGTCTGTCTTCGTGGCCTAGTGGTTTGGGCGTGTGCTATAGAAACCGGAGGTTGTGGGTTCGAACCTTGCGGAAACTCAACAAATTTTCATTGTTGTTTCCTAGTTGGTTAGGGCAATTTGGGCCGATCACCCAATTGTCTGTAAAGTAAGATGATCCATGCGTCGGATGGGCATGCAAAAAGTCGCTCCACCCACCAACCCGCATTGGATCCTTGTGGTGGGATACGGTCCAAAACCCGCTAATGGATGGGGGTGTATTAGGTGAGGCCTATGTCCAGCAGTGGACTATCACAGGCTGATGATGATGATGCTAGTAGGTATACAACGGTTATTTACAACAACTTGTGATCAATGAGCTACACCGTTTATTTATTTATTTCTTTCTTTATAGGCAACTCCACTAACTATCTGCGAAGAGTTCGCGAACGTCTTGGAAACGTGTCCCGTACCGAGAGTGTACATGGAGCTATTTGCAGTTCTATGCATCGAAACTAGCCACTATGTCGCCTTTGTCAAGACAGGAGTCGGTCACGACGCCCCTTGGTGTTTCTTTGATTCCATGGCAGATAGAAAAGGTATGTTATATATTGAGAGGGAACCCTTTTCGTATATCTAATTATTACTAAATTGTCTGGTTGTATAGTTAAGCCAATTGTAACTCGTAATAAACGTAAACAAAGCTCGAAGCTCCATGAAAACGAGGTGACGTCATATATTAACACTATAGGTGTCGTACCTATAGTGCCACTTCGCCTTTATGGTTTTTTTTGTTTATAATTATTCCTAAAGTACAATATAGAATAGCACGTAAAAATTATGATCACAAATTGGACCAATATGACTTTTGTGGTCATATTGGTTGTTGTCTCTAATAGTGTTTACGCATCGCATCACAACAATATGCATAACAATCACCGAACTCGCTAATTAAGTGAATCTACTTTCTATCTTGCTTTAATGATCATCCTCCCACTTTAACTAGTAGCACACTACTATATATATATATATATATTAGGGATGTTCCGGTTCCGTTAAGTCGGAACTTCCGATTACTATTATACTTTCGGTTCCGACTCCGGCTCCGACATTTTTTAATCGGAGGTTTGAATCGGGGTTTTTGATAAATTTGTCTTCGTAAAAAATATAATAAATGAGTTCAATAAAGAAAAACGTATTAGTATTAATGATGATCTGTTATTATGGTGGAAAGTTAATGGTAATACCAAATTCCAGCCCCTGCAATCAATTGCTCGTCAATTTTTGTCGTGTCCACAAAGCTCGGTAGCGAGCGAACAACTTTTTAGTGGTGCTGGCCTAATCTACGACCCCTTAAGAAATAGATTAGAGGGAGACAAAGCTTTTGTTTGTAAAATATAATACGCTCCTTTTAGAGTCAATTAATACGATTTAATTTATTTAAAGCTTTTGTTCGTTAGTATAATATAATTACTAATATATGCTACTTTGGGTTTAAATTCATTCTATTTAAACTTGTTGTTTATTTTAAATATATATAACGGTTCCGATTCCGATAAAGCAAATTTAAAAACTCCGATTTCGGTTCCGATAAAACTACTTCCGTTACATCCCATACATATATATATATATATATATATATATATATCACAATATATAAATCGATTAAATTTTAATTTTCTTTCAATTTTAATCAAGAAAAGAAGAAATATAAACAGTACATTTATATTAACAAATAATTTAACAATTATAGCGTAAAATAATATATCGACCTGTACCTGATTTTTGCGATACAACAACTTATCGATACGTATTATTTATGTTAATGTAATAGATTCATATTTAGTTTAATATCCGTAGGCGAGCGCAACGGCTACAACATCCCGGAGATCGTGTGCCTGCCCGAGCTGGGCGCGTGGCTGGGCGAGGAGGGCGCGCGCGACCGCCCGCCGCCGCACGCCAAGCGGCTGCTCGCCGACGCCTACATGTGCTTCTACCGCAGCCCGGACGTCGCCATGTACCGATAGAGGTGGATTCGGGCATATACTAAACATATATCGTACATAGCCATATGTACCCATAGAGCAATAAACTATAGCATAATTGTCACGTTTGTTATTAAGCCAGATAGCGCTATGATAGAAAAAGATTGTTACAGCAAAGTGCTATATTCATTATTACGCGAGATGATGTTGTGTTACGATAAAGGTGGGTTTAGCAATATACCATAGCTATATGTCATATTAGTTTTCATACCAGATGGCGCTATGTACCGATAGAGATGTGTTAGGCAAAACGATAAAGCTACAACATATTGATTATTAAGCCAGATGCAACAAATAGAGATGGATTCGCAATATGTAATCTCTATTATAATATTTAAACGATATTTAATATAAATTAATAATTGTACTTTTATATAACCCATTAATCTATACCGGACCACAAGTCGTGACGTTGTAGGAAGTCGTACAAAATGACATACAGTTTTGGTTTTGGGTCATAACTTTTAATGATAAATCAAGCGCATTCATATTGCACACCAGTAATCTTAGGTTTAATATCTTTGAATTATAATAGATACTTAAAAGATAAACCAACTAGAAAATAATATTTTAAATTTAACTGAGATCAACGAATCCATTTTGTCCATATCTATGGACAAAATGGCTAAAATATCAGGACTAAATGACATACACGGAAAACATATAAAAATTACAACAAATGCTCACAATGAACCGCTTGGTTCTGTTTAGAAACGTCCGCGCAAGAAGCGTGGGCCCAAGTGAAATTTTAAACACCGCAACCAGTTCTTCTCCAGGTTTTGATTGCGAATAAAGATCGTTGCAATAAATGCATGCAACTCTTGTCATCTTGAGCATAGTTTGACAATTTTCTTCTTCGCTGTCTTCTTGAATATGGTTTTGGTAACCTTTCGTCTCTTCTTCTCTGAAGGAGCTTTAGGTTCATTTTTGCTAATTTCTCTATATTGGAGAGAAGTCAAAACTAAAGAGGTTTGTTTTCTTTGGTTTACGTTGCCTTGGCACTTACGTAAAGTCCTTGTGGGACAGTGAGATATTACTCAATAGGCACTGCAAAATATGGGATGGGATGTTCTTCATTACCAATAGATGGGAATTTTGATTTGCAGCAGGTAAAATAAGGCCTTGACCAGTGTTTGCTGTTGAATTTTCAGCTGGTTCCGTAGAGTCGGTTGTTGGAACTGTCGTGTCATTATTGTCAGGTGTTACGGCGCAGATTATTTGTTGCTGAGTTTCAGAGTTTGGAGATCGTTCGTTCCAGGAAGTGACAATAAATCGTCTGGCTGTTGTAGTCGAGGGTCCTGCTATGGGAACTGGAATAGGACATATTTGGTGATGATATTGCATATTGGAGGTGTCTTCCAGTGGAATGTTTGTAGTCTCTGCAGGTTCGTACATATGATCGGGAAATATTTCAGGGTTTAGAGGCCAAATCCTGTGCTTTTAAATCCGTTACAACCATTTTGCACTGTAGCTGCCTTACCATAAGCTTCTTTGAACAAGCCAGCAATTTGAAATTGTAACAACACGTCCTGGGTGTTGTTTAAGCCATTTGAATGTCTCTTGGTTGAATATATGTTTTCAAAGGCGCGAAAAATGAGACATCCAAAGGCTGGAGACGATGAGTGCAATGTGAGGTAGACACAGAATAATAATGCCGTTTTGTTTCGCATATTCTAAAATTTCAAGCCCTTTGTGGCTTAATGCCCGTCAACAATCAATATAACTTTATCGTCAATAGATGATTTAACAAAAGTTTGAAAATGTTTGAGCTCATTTCAGAAATAAATCCGTTGTCATCCATCCTGATGGTTGAGCTACACCTAAAAGTGCCAGGAGGTGCTGCATCGACTAATTCATTTTCATATTTTTCCTAGAAAATATCATCATCGGCGGAACATAGGTACCAATAGCATTTACACAACAAACAACAGTGGTGTTAGTTCCACGTTCTGCGCTAGTTATTACGCCAACTTGCTTCCTACCAGTAGTAGCCAATATCTTTTGGGGTTTTTGTACAGTAGACAGGCCTGATTCGTCAGTATTATAAATTCTGTGTGGCCTAATGTTCTCAGATTCCAGCAGATGTCCGTAAATCTCAAAAAACTTATTGACTTGAGGTCGATTAAAAGCCTGAGCACGAGCAGCTGAAGTAGCTTCTGGTTTGCGTAAAGAAATATCTTTATTTCGTCTCAAAAATCCTTCTAACCATTCTTGTCCAGCTTTTCGTTTTTGCGGATTAAATTTGTGAGCAAAACCGTTTTTTCAGCTCAACTCAAAGCTAATTCTTGAACAGACGTTCGTGTCAGTCCAAACAAACGAGATTCAAGTAATTTCAAATGCTCAACTAATTTCTTTCCACATCAGGTGTAAAAATAGTTTTCCAACATCCTAGACCCTTTGCAGAGGACTCCAAAGTTTTGTTACTATTCAAAGCATGTCTTCTTAGTGTTGCTTGTGGCACTCCAAATGTCTTCGACGCTAAAAGCCAGCCCATTTTATTACTGCGGACTGCTTCTATAGCTTTACGCATTGATTCCTCACTCCAGGATTGACGATCAGTCTTGCGCTTATAATTACGCGGCATTGTTATATCTGTAAAGAAATTAACAGCTGATTAACGAGAAACTGGTATTGGGTACCTACAATGAACTCATTGAGTTCTTATGGACAAAACGATATACCTATGTCATTTTGTCCATTACATATGTATGTCATTTTGTCCATAAAGCGTTATAAAACAAAATTCAACAATAAATGCAAAATGATTATTATTTACGAAAAAACTATTTGATCGCGACAATAAATACTTAAGGGATGTAATAAACGTAAACAACAGATAACATTATGAAAACATAATATTATTACACAAAACTCCCTGCAATTAAAAAAAATCTAACTACCAAAGTTTATCTTCGGCCTTGACACCCAAATGAAAGATTTGTGCGAGTTCATTTTGACAGGTTAGTATTACCGGCTGAGTCACGTGATGTAGTTGTCTATGGCGGACTAGAAGCGACAGAATTTGAAATATCATGCCTGTGTCATTTTGTCCGTATATGTCATTTTGTCAGTACTTCCCCTACACGTTCGTTTCGGTCCAAGAAATACTGTGCTTATAATTATTCGCTACCTAAACGATTTGCGATAGTCCCATTCTGTTATTTAAATAAGCTAACACACAATATGTTTACTGTATAGCAGACATGTTATAAACTTTATAAAAAGCTAAAATTACTGTATGGTAAACGACTAGAGGAGAGTTTCATGGTAACAATATTATTTTAAATGTATATATACAGTTTTGCTCATTTTATTACTAAAGGCTGCAAAAATATTATATAAGTTTTTATCCATGTTTAAATATAATAGAGTAGTAGTAGTTTCATAAAAATATTACTTTCAGTTTATTGTAATTCGTTTTCATTATTAACTGGCATTCCAAAACATTTTTTATTTCATTAAGATAGAATCAATCACCACACTAATAGAATTATCATTCACATACTTCTGAACAAATCTATTAGATGTCTGACCCATAAAGCTATATAAATGCTATATATAGACATAAATGAGTATGGTAATGTATTTATTACAAATTGTTTTATTATTATTTATTATTACAGAAAAAGTATGTGTAAATATTAACTTTGAGTTATTTAAATTAGGTACCTATTATTTAATAATGCATTCGGGAATAAAACAATCGTAAATGCAGTAAACTATTATGAAATATATGGATGTTAAACATAAAAAGTATTTAATTGCGCTATATTTCCCTTCAGGCTTATTTTATTACCATTGGGGGTTTTAACGCATACAGCGAAAGGTGAAATCTCTAGTTATTATGTTTGCTTTAATAGTTTAATGATTCAATAAGCATCAGTTTTACTTGTCCGTCATAGTCCATGAATAAGCTTCTACATACAATTCATCGAGCAAACTAACTGATTATATAATCTTTCAGATGATCGTATAAAATTACTTTAGACGTCTCAATTGTCATGTATATCTATAGCGCACCTAAATCAAGCAAGGAAGTCCTTAAGCAAAAACGTACATAATCTAATCTGTAAGATGTCCGCCCATGTACGAAATAGAAGATAAATGTGATATACAACACACTTAAGACAATATGGAGTGATCTTTAGAACGCCACTGTTGACTATATGAAGAAGACTTGAAAAAATTCTTACAGGAAATACGTTTTCCGATACCATTAATTAAAATTTATCAATCCAGGTCAGTTACGCAGCAATGTTAGTGGATTTTGACGGTCTGACATAAGTCGTTTTACACCATACATTCAAGGTCGTATTTCAATAATTAAATCGTCGTTCTCATGTCCATTGAGATGCGGGAGAAAGCAGTTTAAATAATTATGGACAGCAAAAAGTGCAAGTATGACACACCCGGCGTATTTTAGGATAATGAAAAGCAATAAAATCCATACAATATTTAAAACTAGCAAAAAATATATTTTTTCTAAATTGTTACAATAGGAATGTGATCATTAGAGATTCTTACGTTGCCTTGCTAACAACTAAATTATTAAATTAACATACAATATAAATCACTCTTATTATGCTGTCTCTTGATAGATCTCGGCCTGGAACAAATGATTTGCCTAAATTATTTTGCATTTTTTAAAATATCGTATTTGAAGTGAAACTTTAATACATACTGACTAAAACCTTGTAACCTTGATATTTTGCGACACCAACACTTACCCGTATTCCCATATTTGTTTAATCATCATAACTCTTCATGCTTGGTTTTCTTGTTTTGGAGGCAATCGCATTTAAATTTTGGTTGAGGCACATGAGTCATTGCTTTTCGCACAGTGACTTTACTTGATATCTTTTTACTCCATTCCTACAAAAAATTACTTTAAGCGTAAGCAAAATAAATTATGAAGTTACAAACAATACTGTATACTCCATCTAAATATTTCAATTGTAGGTACACGAGAATGATCACTTGTAATTTTTTTTTTATTACATGCGCAGGCAGACGAGCAGTCGGGACACCTGATGAAAAGTGGTCACCGACGCCCATAGACATCGGCATATCTATATCATATATCACCAACGCGCTGCCTACGGTGAGACATAGGATGCTAAGTCTCGATTACCAAGTAACTACGCTGGCTACTGTCTCCTTTACACCGGAACACAGTAGTGTTTTCACACCGCAAAGCAGTAGGCTTTGCGGTAAAAATAGGCACCGCTTTTTAGATGGGTACCACACCCACCCAGGCGGTCCCTGTAAAAAGGGAGCCTATCATCGGTAATTTTTTTTTATAAAATCCCTATCTATAAAAAGCACTTGCGACAGATTTTATACCTTAGGATACAAGAGTTTTGTTCGCAGACGCAATTTAAAAAAATAGACAGAAAAAAAATATGACCGTTTTTGTCGCAAAAAATCGAAAAGAAAACGTATTCTGATTTTTAAATATATTTCAGTAAATAATCTACTTAATATAGCGTGATGCAATAAAACTAAGTCTTCATTAATACACCTTCATCATTGAAATAATTTTTACATTCAAGTAGACATTTTCTTCAGTTTTGTATATGTTATTCGTTAACAAAGGGCTAGGGACAATTTCACGTCATTTGCAGAGCAATGGTCATGGTATTCTTTATTTATGACTATACGAAACAGAAATGTTCATCAATACGTTATCTAATATTTTAGTACCCTTAATACTTACAGATAATAGTATTGCATGATAGCATATAATATTCTGAGGCAACAGATTCTCGGCTGCAAATTTCCGGGCATTGTTCGCAATCATATGCGCCTTCTTATCGTTATTTCTGGCCCACTTAATTCTCTGAACTATATCAGATAAATCACGTGAAACTGGCACATAATGTTTCCATACATTCAGCTGATGGTAAAAGTGTTCATAAAATGGCGACTCTTGCTTTAATACCATTCCTCCACCGCGAGGAGATAAGGGAAACGGTATGCTGCCACCGTCCCGTCGACATTTATTTGATATTTGTACTGCAATATTTCAATAATATAATGTCAATACTTTTTAAAGCTTACAATTATATACATAAAACTTATAAAGCCAAAAGTCTGCAACTCACATCGAAAAATTGAAGAATGATATGTGCGGCTGCTTGGGACCGTACTGTGCTTCTTTATCGCGAAAGAAGAAAAAGTTGGTGAGCGACGCGTTAAAGAGATCAGGATTTTCTCTTGCTATATCTATAAGCTTCAATCTTTCAGCGCGCGAATCGCGTCCGCGCCAAAATGCCATCGACTCACGGTCTTCCCATTTTCGCTCGACATTGCCTTGGACAGATAACGTGTCGAGCGTTACTCTGTTATCAATTAATTTTAAAATGTAATTACTTAAATTACAGTAATGCATTTTTGTAGCAATTTATTGTTCAAATATTATTGTGATCTGTACCCGACTCTAAATTTTCAAATAACATATATCTAATAATAAACCCAAAAATGCTTAATGCAAATCCTTTCTTCTAGAAAATTATTCTTCAAAGCACTATTTAAAGATTTTGAAAAGAAAATAGGTTACCATTTACCTTCCCATATTTTCTAGTGCCGATTCAGTAATATCATAAGTTGGCATAATTATATCCAGAGTGTCATTGCTACCACACCATGAAAACATAGGCAGTAGCTCAGTATTCTTATGTATCAAAGGCCAATCTCCTAAATTAATAACAAGTTCAATATCTGGTAGTAACACTTTTCGTGCTAGGGAAAGGAGAACATTGTCAGCAAACATATTAAATCCAACATGTTTACCATAACAATCTCGATAAATTTCATTGTCCTTAATGACATAATGACAAAAACTGACACTTTCGGGCTTATGATATTTTTCCACAATTTTTCGTACTTGGATTGCCATATCTACTTTGGTAAAAAGTTTAAGATCATCATCAATCTGGTGATATGAAGCCGGACATTGATAATTTTTTAACCAAACATTTAAGTCTTGTTCAGGGCAATCACACTGATCAGGTTGGATAGGCCCTGGAAAAATTTGATTACAACATTTTAATTTCTATGCATTTAGAGATGAAAACATAAATAACTATTATACCAACCTACCTATAAACTTTAATGGGGAATTGTGAATATGTTTGTTTTTATAGTAAATACTAATAGATAGATCTAAACAAGTCTCATAGACCTTATAACGAACAATGAAAGTGCCATCTTTCCGATCAAGGACATTAGACCATATACGGCATGGATTTCCATTGGCTTTGTTTCCAATTACTTCAACAGCAACATTTTTACCAAGATCAGATGTGTATCTAAAATTAATAAGTTTATAAATATGTACTTGATATTAATTAGGTATGTCTTTTTTTAGTATTGATTACAAAGGTGTTATTAAGTTCAGAATTTAAAGTTAGTGTTGTATGATAACTAATACAACTTAAAATAATAGTCAGATTTAGCATAGATTTTTATTTTTCTTTTCTTTAAGAACTATAAATTTAATCCCTATGAAATTTTTTAAGTATTAGTAGCAATACGAACAAGTATGACATATCCTAGAGATTTGAAGTTAAAAGCTTTATAATTTATATTTTCTGTTGATAATGACGTAATATTAATAATATATATAATTGTCATATCTAAAACAAAAAATATTTATATTGTATAAATAACTGACGTACACTAACGAGCATAACTTACTTTGCTTCATTGTATTCGGTGAAATTTAGGAAGAAGTACCTAGCCGGCATTACAATACTTTGAGGTTGTAGCCCTGGTCCAGACACCTTTATTTCTTGTGCACATAATATTTGCGTTACACATATCAAAACACTTAAAGTTCTGTATTTAGATATGTTTACGTTCATGTTTCAAATTCTAAAATATACGAAGATCCTGTAATGTTTATTTTGGCTAATTTGTTTAGGGGTGGGGAAGGGGGAGGAGGGTAGTAGACCCGAAATTTATACAGATAATATAATGATTAATACGTCACTGTGACATTTTATTTCTATGTTAAGATAAAACCTTATACCTAACTTTGTTAATATTAATTGTTTGTTCGTCCATAATAATATAAATGTCCTATTTATTGTATAAAGTTATTTATTAATTAACATTTTTGTCTTGTGTCTGTCCAGGTATCTCAACCAACTGAGTCTATTGAGTCACTCTGTACAATTGTATTAATAGGAACAATCTTTAATAATTCTGCTCTTTGTTTTACCTAACCTGACATTGGCAGAATCACAAGTTATCCTGGTGGAGCCATTATATTTAAAGAAGAAGAAGAAGATAAATCAATACGAATAGAAGTAACATTAAAAAAAACACCGAACGCATATTGATTAAGTCATTAGAGAAAAATGAGGTAACTGGCATTAGTTGCATTCCTAAATAATATTTTCTACTGCCCCATAAATAAAATTTGTATTATTCTAGTAATTCAACATCACTCCGGTGTTCTTGAATGGGAAGAAATAGAAATACATAATTTTCCTTGCACGAAACCATTTCAACCATAATAAGTACTATATTTGCAATCTTATACTGAGGCGCATCTGTTGAATCCAAAATGTCAAAGACTTTATTTTACCTCCTTTCCCCCTCCTCTTCCTTTAACTAATTGTAATGCATTTGTAATGTCAAAATGTCCTCTGTATTATTGTAAAATATTTTGTTAAAAGTACTACTTAAAAATGGCTACTTGTAATTTAAAGGTGTTGTGTACAGCCCTGAGTAAATTAAGGTAAAAAGCAGTAAGATTTTTACAGTGACCTATTTCATGTAATACTTAAAAATAATATAACCATACTTTTTCAGAGTGGATCATTTATCAAAAAGGCACAACGCTTTTTATAAACCGCCAAGGTATCGGCCCCACATTGGTTTGTGCCAAAGGAGAGAGTGGTGTGTATAACTAACAATTTGTGTATATTTGTGGTTAATATTAAAAAAATAACAAATTTTGTCCGGTTATATACAGATGAGTGATGATTTGTTGACTCAAGAGAATCGTGATTTTATTGAAGAAATCATGCAAGAAAAACTTAACGCACAAGCACTCATGGAATCACCTTTAGCAAAAGCGCAACAAATTACAACGGAATGGAATCCGTTTACTCGCAGGGTTGGGTTAATTGCTCGTAAAATTGGCAACTATCCTGTATGGTCTAAAGATGGCAAAAAATTGCAAACAACACTCTTACAGGTATATTATTATTAATTGAATAAAATTTTTGTTTGTTACACTATGGTTGACTGTTAAAGTACACAAGTAATTGAATATAATTTACAGGTTGTCGACAATCATGTAATAAAATATATACCTCCAGAAGAGTTTAATCCAATGATAACTAAAAAACGGCAGAGAAAAGAAAATCAAAAGTTTGGTTGCCTTTTAGTTGGTTCAGAAACAATTGATCCTAGCACAGTAACCAAAGAATATTGCGGTTTATTCAACAGAGTTGGAATGTTACCCAAGAGATATTTGTTTCGATTCATAGTGTCACCTCAAGCTGCATTACCCACTGGAACACCCCTCTTAGCTACTCATTTTAGAGTTGGTGATCATATTGATATTAGAGCAAAGACGTTAGTATAACTTTTTATTTATTAACTATGAAGTTATGCTTCCAGACTCTTGTCTATGGTAAGCTTCATGTAACATTCTCTCTTAGTTCTCAGAAAGCTACTGTTCCCACGAACCAGATTACCAACACTTTTTGCTAAAAGCTAAATATAAGTAACCATATTTAAATTCCATATGAACTTGTCAAAAACTTTCAACATATTGAAGTAATTTTATTTTCTGCTGACATTATTTACATCTTATTGTTTATATTTTTAAACTAATAATAGTTAATTTTTTTAGAATAGATAGAGGTTTTCAGGGTGTTATGAAAAGATGGGGATTTAGTGGAATGCCTGCATCGCATGGTGTTACAAAAACACACAGAAGACCAGGTAATATTGGTGGTGGTGGAGAAAAAGCGCGAGTTTGGCCTGGCACTAAAATGCCTGGGCACATGGGCAACAGGTTTGTAAAATCAATATGTTAATGTAGGCATTATGACATTTGCAAATAACATAGTTAAATAAATACTTTTGTAATTATTTCTGTATGTAAGTTAAATAAGTGACATCATAATATTTGGCCGCCCTTTAAAAAGGGGACCTACCCACCCACCATTATTTAAAGCAATAATTTCGGGCCTTCCGGGGCGGTATCACCGCGGTGCCTATTTCTACCACAAAGTGGTAGTGTTAAAACATTAACATGTTCCAGTTTGAAGGTTACTGTAGCCAACATGTTTACTGGGTAAATGAGACTTAACAACCTGTGTCTCCCAGTAAGAAGCTCATTGGTGATATCTCTGGTGTTGCAGTATCCATATATCCCATCATGCTGATCCAATGCAAGTTGGTGGGTGGGCGAACTTTTTACATGCCCATCCGAGGCATAGATCATCTTACTTTTCAGACAATTGGGTGATCTGCCCAAATTGCCCTAACCAACTAGAAAATAACAATGAAAATTTGTTGAGTCCCCGCATGATTCAAACTCTACAGAGGAGGTAAACTAATTTACTAATAAATATTTTGTTTTATTATTGTATTCACAACTATTACTTAAAATTATACATTTTTAATTTAATTTTTAGATGGAGAACCTTGAGGGGTGTTAAAGTTCTTCGAATTAATACAAAACATAACATACTCTGGACTTTAGGTGTTGCCATTCCCGGTGAAACTGGAGCAGTATGTTATTTATATGATACAGTACTTCCTCTTAAGAAACTTAAAACTGCTCCACCATTTCCTACACATCCCAGTAGTGATGACCTGCCATTGGAATATTATGATGAATCTGTGCATCCATTTGAAAATGAAACAATATTATTTGATGAAGCATAATTAAGACAAATAATAAAGTAAATTAGCTGAATCCCTTATTTCATTTATTATCCTCATCCATTATCACTTTATATACAAAAAATATTAGAACTAAATATCTTTTATGTACATTTCATTAATTAATAACATTCTATATGTCATTTACAATCTCAAGGATTTCAACCTGTTTTCTGTCTATCCCAATATCTCTTGACCATGTTGTTTTAATTTAATTTTCTATTCTTGTTCATTAAAAATGTTCTTTGCAAAATGGTCTGTATAACCTTATTATATGCACTTAAATATATTTTTAAATTTTCTTATCTATTTCCTTAAACTCATTATTGTGAATGGTATTAAAGGCGCACAAAATAAGTTCGGTATTGCCAAACAGTCAACATTCAGGCAGTGTAGGAAAAGCAACAGAAATGCTTGACAAGATAGTTACTTGTATAAACCTTTTTTATTTGTTGTTAAACAAAAAACTGTAAATGCATATTAAATAAAAAAATCAGTAATTATTATTTATTACTTTTATTCACATACAGTTAGCCTACAGCATTTAAAAATATACTTACTTTATAATCTTAAAAGCTGCTTACTTTAATTTGTTCAATATTACTATAAATATAACTTACTTTAATTATCCTAACCATTCTAATACAATTATACCTGGTTTATATAAAATTTGGGACCTGATAAACAAAACAATGAATGGTGCCAATATTACATAATGGTGCTCTCTATTTGTGACCATTGTCAAATATCATTTACAAACAATATTTCTCCAATAACCTGGCCAAAATATTTGACAGTACTCTCTATTATACTCTAAAACCCTAGGTCATAATTCACTGTACAATGGCTACAATATACCAGATGTTAAAATGGTAATTGGGGAAGAAATTTAAACAGTAATAAATATTTTGTATTTTCCATAATACAAACAGAAATTTATTATTATTTTGGACAAATGCATAAATGTCAGATTTTCCTACATGCTAAATACAGAAAACAAGTTATTCTCATCAGCGACTAATACTCATTACAAAGCTAATTCTAAATTCTTACATCTGTAAGAAATGGGCAACAAATAAAGTCATTCATAGATTTTCACAAATCACTGTTTATTACCATTACTGCTGATTGGGTGGCTGAAAACCATATCCAGGATATGGCTGTGGTGTCCCAGGTGGGGGTGCCCCTGGTGCAGGGGCTCTAGCATAAGGATAAGGGGAAGGAGGATACTGAGCTGGAGGGTAACCCTGCTGATATGCATGAGGTGGGTAAGTACCACCAGTTGGCGGATAGTTCTGAGGATTTTGTGGGTATGATGACTGAGGAGGAGGCGCTGTTGACACTGAAGGTGCCGGACTTCCAGGTTGAGAAGATGGATTTGAGTATGGTGGTTGTGTAGCTGGAGGATAAGGTGATGGCCCACCTGAAGGTGGATATTGTTGTCCAGGTGGTCCACCTTGAGAAGGTACACCTGACGCCACAGTCGATGGAGGGCCATTATTTCCATGGGTGCTAGAATTGTATGTAGGTGATTGTGCAGACGGAGAACCATAACCAGTGTTAGTAGGGTTTTGTGGTGTATAGCTAGCAGGAGGTGGCTGTGGAGATCGGTTCGGTTGTGAAATTGGAGTTGAGCTATACGCTGATGTAGGTGTTGTATTTGGAAATGGTTGTGATTGATAAGGCTGTGGTTGGGCTGAAGTTGAATTGTAAGTACTTACACCAACATTTGGATAGTTAGCTCCTGACTGAGGAGGCGGGTAAGCCGAATTGCCAGTGTATGCAGGTTGACTGGCACCACGCACGGGATAGGGTGATCCTGCAACTGATGGACTTCCTGGCGGAGGTGCATAAGGCTGCTGAACTGTTGAAGGGGGATATCCTGGCCCAGGATGAGTAGATGGAGGATAATTACTTGGTGTTGTGGTTATAGGCGGCCCATAAGTTGAATTAGGGGCATACCCTTGAGGTTGTTGATTTGGAGGACCATAACCTTGATTCGGTGGACCATATCCACCCTGCGGGGGGTATCCACCTGGTGCACCTTGATACTGCCCTTGGTATTGATTTTGAGGATATGGCCTTTGTCCATATGACTGTGTAGGTCTTGTTGGTGTAGTAGAAACACCAGATGATGGGCGATAAGCTTGCTGTGGAGATCCAGCTACATCTGCTACACTGGATGGGGTATTAAGTTGGCCTTGTGGAACATTGCCAGCAGCAAGTTGATGAGGTGGCTGTAATAAAAAAAACATAATTAAGTAAATATATTTCATTATTTTTGCTAGGACTACCTATATATTGTTTGAGTAGAGATACACAAACATGACCTCAGGCTCAATCTAACAACAGTAAAATGTCTCTGCAGTAAATGAATAATGAAATGCAAAGAGTAGTATTACAAGTGTAGCTACAAACAAACAGCGAAATTACTTTTTTCTCAAAAAGTAGCAATCATTCAATACATGGTTTTAATTATAACAAAAAAATGACATGATATAAAAGTAAAACTGAAATGGAGTTTTATAAAAAATATGAAATAATTATAAAACTTCTAATCTAAGAATTTTTTGGTTTTGATACAGTTTTCCAAAAGGGAAGTAATGCACTAGTAAAGAGAAATTTACACAATCACATATATTTAAGAGTCATAAATGCATTACAAAAAAGGAGTATTTTTTTTTAATTTTAAGCGGTTAAGTACAAACATATGCATACCCCTGATACATGATTAACTAATTTTTGGGCTATTTACCGGTAAAATGGCTTGAATATTTTGATTGGCGTCCGCTACAGATGCCAAATATACTAAGTTTCTATGTAAAACTTGTTGGTATTGATGACATTCAAGTAATTGTCCTTTAGCTTGATATTCTTGAATAGTTTGGATTAGATGAGCATTTTCATCTAGCATTTTTTGTACTTGTGCAGGCGTTAAAGGTGGTCTATTTCCTCTAGGCGCAAATACGACTGACATTTTCCTTAATGTAAGGTATTTGTGTACCGACTGAAAACCAGAAACGATATTATTTTCTTTAAAATGTAACAATTAATCAATAAACGAAGTCAAACTTTCAATGCGGCTAAACTCTTAATCGAATTGATTAGGTTTAAGAGAAAGCCGAAATATCAAAAAGCATAATGCCGGGCACAAACAATAACTAGTGAAGATCTGAATCGATTAAAATCGATTTAAAAAAATATTAATTTTAATTTACTATTAGTAATTATGTAATTTATATATAATATAAACAAAATCAATTTAATTAATATAAAATGCATAAAAACTAATTATAGTTTATTTATTCATTAAATTTAATGAATCAATATGATATTTTAATATTAATTAAATAGGGAAACCTTTAAACAAGTAATTATTGCCCACTTTTGTTGTAAAGAGGTCACAGTCGGGAAAGGAAACCAAATACAATAAACTGGCATTAAAAAAACGGGCAAAATTTGTGTGTCCATCTAAACATGAATACAAGATAAATAATCCAGATTAGAATATTTCATTACTAACATGCATCGTCATTTTTTGAAATATAATAATTATTATTCATACTACTAAAATACAATAAGTTTATACCGAAATACTTAAATTTAATATTTTAACTTGTACATAATTAAAATATCTTGTACGAATATAAAAGTATATAAAGCCTCTCGGTTTTTTCACATGACTCCGTTTTTTTTAATGAATTACGTTTTTTTTAATCATCCGTTTATTTTTTTAAAGATCTACTTAAAGTTGAGTGAAAGGAGGAAGAAGAAAGGCATCCTTCTTTCAATTAAATTTTCTAAATTGTAAATTAGCCTGCAATAGTTTGTTTTCAAACAACCGCACAAGTCCTTGATGAAAAACCCTGTTATATAGATATATTGTATAAGTAGCTGCTATTTTTAAAAACTATATACTATATACTAGAATGCATATGGCTAAAATAATGTTATACGCTGGGTATATTTAGCATTATAGTTATATCATTATGCATATAAATTAAATTTTTCTATACAAATAAATAAAAATGGAGTCTGTTTGTTAAGTTAAAAATAACCTTTTTAAATTATTATATTGTGGTATATAGCCGTTAACATATAAAAAAGAAACATTTTTTTTTATTTGTAGCTGTGTGTCTGTTTCAGCTGAACTGTGGAATGGCCATTCCAATTTTGATAGATCTTTCACTGGAAGAGGAGGAAGAGAACTTATTACTACGAGTAATTTAGGCTACCTTTTTATTACGAAAAAAATCTGATGAATGTATAACATTAGCACGTGGAAAAAGTCGCGGGCAACTGCTACTTATTTCATTAAAATAGCTATACTAGGTCGATACTCCGACAATCGGTATTAAAAATAGCCTCCAATTTATTAGGGCTTTTACACTTTTAAAACGACTTTTTGTTTTATATGACTTACTCAACTTTTATTTATTTTATAGAGACAACAAGTGCTAAGAAGTTTATTTCATACTAATATCGTACTCACGAAATCTTTACTAATAGCATACGTCTAATATATATCAGTACGTTACGCTGTGTTTATTATTACAAGCAGGTATCATACATAATTATTACAATCTAGAGCAAAAGTAAATATGCCCTAGAAAAGGCCAGATGCCACCATTCTTGCTGGGGTTTCGATTTAACAAAAATTCTTTCCAATGTGATTAGCATTTTTTCCTTATCTGCCTTTAGAGATTTTAAATTTTTATTTATATTAAGGAAGGACAGAACCGATTAAAGACGTAGTCGCTGCCTTTTCCTTTGCATATCAGTACAAAAATATTACTGTTCGGGAATTATTCGATAAACACCGTTAAATTACTGGATAAACGAAATGAGGAAGGACTTATGACTCTTTAAGGTCATTACTTATCAGAACCACTCTGCACGGCATCTACTCGTTGTTAACAGTGGTCAAGCCGCAATCAGCACTGGTGGTCAACGAATCGCTTGGTTCACCAGGTGTCGGATAGTCAACGTCCACGTAGTCTAATGTATAAATTGTCTTCGGGTGGTTCACCGCTGCCGCGTCCTTCCTAAACCGCGTCCTTCCTTAAATCGCTAGATTTATTTAATCTAGATGAATTTAATCAGGCAGCAGATGAGTTCGCCGCCGCCGGCGACGCGATGGTTCGGTTTTCCCTTCTTGTTAAATACAAGAATTTAATTACTGCCCTTAAGGCTTAGGTAGCGACACCCTAGCAGTAGCCAGACACACCCTACACTTAGAGTGTAGGACATACACACACACTCATGACATCGGCCCCACCGGTGAGGTCGAAAATTACACACCCTTTGCTATATGACACTGTAGCTTAACACCATATTAGATAGGAGCGTTGCTGGAGTTTCTTGCGCCACTTCTTCTCCCAGCGCCAACGCTTTAAGAAGTGGTAGTAACAATTTAGATAGAGCTCTTCTAGCTATTAAATGATCATTGCAAAGCGTCTGAATCGAGCTGAGGCGTGGCCCACCTGGGCAGCCCTCGATTCAGCATGCTAACGGAACCATAAGAGTGACAACCAGCCTAGGCTCCTTCTGGGGCCCTTGGTGAGTTAAGTCACTTACGGGAGACGCGCCTGTAGCAACGGGCCCCGAACCGCGGTTATGTTCTAATAGGTTTATTCCACAGAGCACGAGATCCAGCCAAAAAAAAAAAAAAAAATCACCCGCTGTCAGTACGTGGACGCCTTTCAATGAGGCGTTCCGGTGTCCTACTACGAAGTTGATGCAGTGAACATATATCCATACAAAAAATCCTAATGCATCCTACAATAAATCGGAATGGATTTAGATTAGCTCTAATAAACGATGACCTTTATTTCCCAATAAATAATGAGATAAAACCAAAACCTGTTTATTTTTAGAAAAAAAAAGTACTATTTAGTGAAAAGGACATGTCAAGGAGTGCCCCTGTGTATAGACGGAAAAAATAAATAAAAAATTTTGTATATTCTGTAGCTACACGATAAGTAGATTGCAGCTAGCATAACGATGTAGACTTTAGACTTTATTTACATATTAGTAATAGTAACAGTCTTACGTTAGTTAATTTATTATGGCGCTCAAGGGCTTAAAAGTAATTGAAATGATGGGATTAGCCCCAGGACCATTTTGCGGGTCCGTGCTAGCGGATTTTGGCGCAAATGTTACGGTCATACAAAAGGTTTGCTTTATTTCTTTAGCATGTTTCATTTAACAACCGAAAAGATTATTTGTACTTTATTTGTAACAGGTTTTTAATATTATATTTTTTATCACAATACTAAATCTTTTAATGACTATTACAACAATTTTCATATATAATTGCAGATAAACGATTATTCAAATGCACTAAATGTATTGTCGAACGGAAAAAGAGTAATAAATATCGATTTAAAAGCACAGGAAGGTGTCGATATTTTGAAAAAGATGTGCTCATCTTCAGACATTTTATTAGATACCTTTAGGCCCGGAGTCATGGAGAGAATGGGTTTGGGTCCTAATGAATTGTTGAGTCAGAATCCACATCTTATATATGCAAGGTTGACTGGTTATGGGCAGACTGGGTACTTCAAGGATAAGGCTGGTCATGACATAAATTACGTTGCCATGTCGGGCCTTCTATCTCTGTTAAGCAAAAATAGGCAGCCAGCAGTGCCAGTCAACATTATAGCAGATTTTGCAGGAGGTAGTTTGGTATGTGTACTTGGCATTCTTCTAGCTCTTTTTGAAAGAAGTAGAACCGGAAAAGGACAGGTTATTGACTGTAGTATGACAGAAGGTGCAGCATATTTGGGGACATGGCTTTTTAAGTCTCAGAAACTGCCCATTTGGCTCGGAGAACCTGGAACAAATGTTTTAGATGGGGGAGCCCCATTTTATGCTACATATAAAACAAAAGACGGTAAATTTATGGCAGTTGGAGCTTTAGAACCACAATTCTATTTAAATTTTCTAAAGGGCTTACAGCTATCAGAATCAGATTATAGCCAAGGAATGAATAAAGAATATAGCAAAAAATTTGAAGAAGTTTTTTTGACTAAAACCCAACAAGAGTGGTGTGAAATATTTGATCAGCTTGACGCTTGCGTTACTCCTGTCCTAGATTTTGATAATGTGGATAAACATAAATGCAACATATCACGCAAATCATTTTATAGGGATACTGAAAACTTTGTTGTCCCTGATGTATCTCCAAAGCTATCTAAAACTCCAGGACAATCATCTAGTAAAAAGCCTTCAACTAAACCAGGAGAACACACAATTCAAGTGTTATTAGAACTTGGATATAATAAACAAGTAATTGAAAGATTGATAAGTGAAGGACATGTTTATGCTGAAACAAAATCAAGACTGTAATGCACATATTATTTCAAACTATTAATAAATGCTATTTCTTTTGTTATTTTTAAAACATTCTCTGGTATATCTGTTTCGTGGCAAATAGTTTGATATAAAGAATGCTTTTGAATTAAATTTAACATTTTATATATAATATTTAAGTCAAACAAAATATGGTTAATTCCTAAAACAAATTTATCAAAGCTCACAGAGCCCTTACTATAATAGTTCTCCACTCTTTTATTTCCCATGTGAATAAGAAATTTCATAAACATTACATAATCCATACCAAACACTGATTTCAGGATGAGTTGACACTGTGAGACATATTCAGGGGTGTGGCTGAACTCTTTAATCTCATTTTCAACTGAAACAAGATTTTTTGTAAATGCGAGCCAAACTAATTCTAAATTACTTCCATTAATAAAATTGTGGTTTATTGATATTGTGTCTTGAATGTTAAAAACTTGATGATGCCACCCAGAAGGAACGAATATAGCATCTCCTTGTTCTTGAATAATCTCAAAATATTGGATGTCTTTAAATTTTTCTCTTTCAAAAAGTAATGGCAGGTTGCCGTATTGGTCCGTCAGTTTATTTTCTTCACCAGGAGGAAACAATACCCATTTTTTCTTACCTACTATGTTAACCGACCAACTATATGATGAATAAACATCCATGTGTAAAGGAGTCCTGCAATTATATTAGAAAGTTAGTTTTAGTTTTTAAAACATATGTTAATAGCTTAGTTATTTAATAATACTTAATAATTTCTAAGAAAAAGTAGATATATAATAATATACCATGATTCTTTTGGGCCTATGTACACAAACATGAAGTCATCATCTTGTTTATCAGTTGCGTACTCATTTAGCCAATCAGATGCAAATATCCAAGGCACACTGTAAAAGTTATGATCTGGCATAATCTTCCTTAAATGCCAATCTTTCAAATAAAGAAGGTCTTCTTTGGAAGAGCTTTTTAAGTATGACATGTAATCTTTTACCTTCATACTTGTTTTACAGTGAGCATTATAACTCATTTTATCGCAGTTTGCAATTGGGGCTTCTATTTCACCATATTCTGATATTAAATAATCGAAGTTTATAGAACCATTTTCAACCCATGCCTTGGTACAATGCCAGTTACCACTTACGTTTTTTATTATACAAGGCAAATTTTTCAGCATATAATTTTTAAAAAAATGATCATAACATAATTCAGAGCTATCAATGCTTAAGATCTCACAGTGAGTGTAGTCATGAATGGGACATTCTTTAACAAATTCAATTTCGATTTCACACATATTTAAAAAATATATATCCATCGGAGCACTATTATAACATTATAATCCTAAATTAATACCTTACAACACAAACATTGTAACCAATTTTTAATAATGCTTCTTAATTTATTTCTAAAATTCTATTGTTTATTTATTTAATAAATAGGTTAGGATACCTACAAGTAAAGAATGAAAAATAATAAAGAGACTTATCAGTCTTACTTATATGATATAATCGATATAACTTTTTTGTCATATCGATTTCATATTAAGAAAAATCTTTCTCAGACTAAATTGAGTATGTCAGCTGCGAATGAATAAAAAAATAAGTAACTTTGTTTTTAATTCGTCTTAGATTTTACTTTTTTTTGTTAAGATTATGTAAAATGATACAAATAATTATGGTGATCGCGTTATATGTTAACTTTCTTTCTAAACATGAAATGCTGATGATCACAAAATACAATGAATAACAGTTTTATTTTAACAACAGCTTCATTGCTTGCATGATATTATATTATAATTATCTAGACATTTTGTGCATTGCATTCGTCTGCTAGTTTGTAGACAAAGTAGCAGATTTTGTAAACAAAGGCCCCCAGGATGGTAGGCTAGGCTTGGACCACTATTACCTATCTCATAAATTTATTAATCCTTTGCCTATTGTAAGTTTGGTATTAAATCGTATTACAAGTAAGGTAAATTATTATATACTGGTTAAAATGTGGTCGTTTATTTACGCTTGGTGTTAAATATTAAAGGATTTTTTTATGTACCAAGTGCTATTAGCTCTGAGATTTACGGTTTAGTTTAATAATAATAATCGTGTAGTGTGGTACTTAATTCTATAAATTTGCAATAATCGATGTAAATGTGGTACTATATGAGAATTCTACAAATATAGCGATTATGGAATTAATCTGAAGTTTAATTTGTTAATCAATTGCTAATATGGAGAAATTTAATTAAATATTTGAAAGTCAAGATTGTTATTATTCCTAGATATTTTACTCAGTATTTTTTAATTTTCAGTTTTAATATAAATAGTAAGAATAACAACAGTTGTGCCTAATAAGTTACAAATATAAATTGATTTAAAAAAATAAATGCTTATTGTCCGTTTTTAGCGTTATCTACGTACAATAACTTTATCTGTAGGTGGATGGCGGAGCTAGGGGAATCAGCTACGTTCCGCTTAGTTATTGTAAATGAATGTTCTTCGCGTAAACTGTTCTTATAATCGTAATTTTTTATAATCAAACAGTATTTTTACATTTTATAACTTAAAATCATTATTTGCAATTATGAATTTACAATATTTATGATGAGTTACTGTAAATTATTGGATTATTCCAAAACAATCTTTCTTGGCGGCAAGAATATGAAGAATAACAACAATGATATCGTGCTTATAGGAAACTTATTAGTTGAGTAAAAACATTGGAAAATTTTCTTTTATCGTCAATAAATTAAATAAATTTGTTATAATTTCTATTTAAATTCGATCATTTATAACAAGTTCGCGATGAATGATGTTCGTGACAAAGTGTCTGCTGGATCTTCAACATGGGATAGTGGAGTTACCATTAGTGATTCTTCGCCAGAGCTCCAGATCTCGCCAGGTGCAGGTGGGGAAACACCACAGACACCGGGTGCACCAGCACCTCTTGCTCCACATTTTACTGCCGATTTGCATCCAGATCTCCTGCAACAAGGCTGGCGCAAATATTGGTCGAAGCGCGAGAATAGACCATATTTCTGGAATAAAATTTCAGGGGAATCTATGTGGGAACTGCCAGCAGTAAAAAGAGACTTTGATCCAATAACGGATCCGTTAGGAATATGTCACACAGCTCCTCCTCAGGCTGGAAACGTCACTCCTAGCGCTAGTAAACGTCGTCCATCGGAAGATAACGGCCCTCCACCAAAGAAATTTGTTTTAGCTGGCCCTTGGGATATTGAGGTGCCAACTAATGTTGTCATTTATGAGCGGCCCCCAACAATATGTCCACATCCCCATCCAGAAATTGAAGCTTATAGGTTCTCTTTAGCTAATAAATTACGGCAATGTTATCAAGAGCTGTGCCACACAAGAGAAAGTATAGATGCACCTAAGGATTCTTTTAACCGGTGGTTGATGGAGAGGAAAGTAAATGATCAGGGGGGTTCGGACCCTTTACTTCCAAGTCATTGCTTCCCTGAAATATCAAGATCAATGTATGAAGAAATTATGAATGATATTCCCCTTAAATTGGCACATCCAAAATTTACTGGAGATGCTCGTAAGCAATTGTCTAAATACGCAGAGGCAGCCAAAAAAATGATTGAGTCAAGAAATGCCTCCCCGGAAAGCCGTAAGGTGGTGAAATGGAATGCAGAAGACACATTTCAGTGGCTAAGGAGGACTGTGGGTGCTACATATGATGATTTTCAAGACCGATTGGCACATCTAAGAGTAAGCTTGTTAAACACTTATATTAGACACTGTTTTTTTCATTCTAAAAAAAATTCCTTATCAAAATCTGAAAATTAAAACCTTATACATGAATATTTATTAATTTACTAAAAAATATGTTGAGTCCAATGTATTTTCTATGTATTAATAAAACTGACTTAAATGATTAATTTTTGAACTTATCTTTTAATTTTTCTAATTTTTGGGCATCATTAATGAAAATGGATAGGTATTTCTAATAAGAAGTTTTCGATGTAGCTTCCCTAATAGGAAAATTTGAAACTAAATGAGCTTATACTATTTACAGAGACAGTGTCAACCACATTTAGCTGAGACTGCCAAGGCATCGGTTGAGGGAATTTGTTTAAAAATCTATCACTTATCTGCTGAGTATGCCAGGAAGATTCGGGAAAAACACAGCTGTTTGTTAAAAGAAAATGGAATACAGGTACAATTTCTATATGGCCTAACTCCAATGAGAATAGTCATGTATATTTTAGAATTATGTGTGTATACATTAACTGTTTACATTTCTCTAAGCCAAATATACTGAATATCTGGAAACCATCTAAATAATATTTTTTAAATATTTTACTGTATAGATACAGTGAAAAAGGATTTTCCTTTGCAATTTTTTAGAAAAGTTTGTATTTATCATGCTCTCTCAAACAGCTTCAGTGCCTATATATCTCTATGTTATATAATGACATTATTCATTTCACGTTTGACACTGAACAATAATGTTTCATTTTGATGGATATGAAAATGTCAATAATATAATAAGATTATTTGTTGACAGTTCAGATATTGTATTGTAATAAAGATCCGAGTTTTCCTAAAGGAGAATTATTTCTTACTAAATCTACTATATATAGATATATTTACTAATATCTATATATTTATTATTTTATTAAAAATTAATATTTATAGCTGATGTGTATAAATACTTGTGCTATGGAGTAACTGTACTTTGTTTTCACTGCTAGATTATATCGAAACTTAAATCTTTACTGGCTTCAATGTAATATTTAATTAATATTTTATACTTTTTTTTCATATCAAAATAGTAGGATAACAATTAAAAAGATTAGGTTTATGAAACAATTATATTATAAACTGTATCAATGTACACAACATACTCTTTATAAAGACAATTGATAGTGAAGTTAACAGATATTAGCAAAGGTTTGTGTACTTACCAATAGGGAATTATACCAGGGCTAAATAAGACCTAGATAATTTAAACAACATTTTAATACTAAGACTCCTTAAGCGTTCAAGCTTCAATCACTACTCGGTTTCCCCTGTAAAAAGTCAACCAACACATACTAAACAATATAAGGGCCATCAGTCTGAATACTATCACTGTATGACATTAGATTTTGTTTATAAATATTCTGGAACTTATTTTGCCTCTTGTACAGATAAACAGAAACCATAACTTATTTATGATTCACCAATAAGAACATGTAAATATAAAAAAAATTAAATACTAATATGGTTCTTATTGGTTATATTCATGAGATTCAGTTTACACACTTGCTTGAAAATTAAAATGGTATGCATTTTTAGTAATATTAATAAAGATTTTAATCTTAAATCAGGTTGGACTCAAATTTTCTTACTTGATTGCAAAGTTGAGTTACTACAGTTAAAAATTCACTAAAATTTGGTAGGAGGGTGGGTGCAATTCCTCTAAATTGGGGTTTTTCAATTGAAAAAGTGGTTTTATTGTAATACCAAAAAAAATATTGCCAATAAAGAAAAGGTTTTAGACAAAAAATATTGCTGGATAGAACATTATATTAATAAACAATAGTTAATTTTTTTTTACAATTAAACATTTTTCTTTACTATTGTCAATTCAAATTTATTAACTTTCTATTATCTTCAATTTTGTAGTTGGATCTTCTATAAAAGCGTATTTTTTTAATAATGTTTATTTTTCACTTTGTAGTTGATTTTTTTAAATATTAAATTGTCATCGGTTCTTAATAAGTACGCCAAATTTCGAGTTAATCCGACATTCAGAAGGGGGTCAAAATCATTTTCAAAGATTCCGTTTCCTTCTTTCCTTCGTTTTATGGTTTAAGATATTTATTTTTTTTAAGAATTACCATATAATTCACTTAGAAAGAAAAGTTGTCTATATCTAACAAGTTATATACAGTACATGGTCCAATTGTGACTAACCATGTTACCATATATGAAGTACACCACTCCTAGTAATATTGGTAAAAACTATTAACTGTCCACAAAAGAAATTTAAATGATACATGAATAATAGTGAAAACATAAATTAAATTACAACGATGAAAAATCCTTTAATATGTGGTCTTTTAAAAATCTTTTAAAAGATAAATCAGTTTTGCCAGATGAATGAGCAAAGATCAGTTAAATAAATTCCCGCCCCCTTTTGCGGAGTGGGGGACCTATAAAACGCTTTTTGATGACTAGTATTTGTGTCTGTGTTAAGTATCTTTGGAGTAAAATAATAGAGAAAATTGTCATCCATACCTATTAAAATCGATGGCGTTTCAGGAGTTGGCGGCGCCTCTTCAGCAGGCCGCGTTACGAAAAGTGTGGTGCTACCCGGTGCAGTGCGCGCTCCCCGCGCCGCGACCGCCCCTCGTCGAACACTTCCTGGACCGCGACCAAGCGCACATACGGTACCTGGCCGACTCCCTGGTCATTAACGCCACGTATCTACAGAAACTGGTTGGTTTTGACGAGATTTTGCTAAATTATTTAATATTTTATAGTAAAACAACCGAGCGTACAGTGTAAGAAAGTTGCTGTGCGAATGTTTTAGTAATGCATATATATGGCGTGCGAGAGAGTATATATGCGCTATAGTCTTTTTAATGCCATTTCTTGGAAATATTGCGGTTTGCGTACATCGACGCTCAGGAAAATGCTGCTTTATTGCGTGGTGACAAGTGACAGTGTTGAGACGCGCCAATGTTTACCTTATGGTATGTGATACGCAATTCTAAGAAAAAATGTAACATAAGACACCAGAATATAGTATATAGATAATAATAAATAGTGTATTTGTATTAACTACTAAGTGGCACAATCAATGCTTTATTTAATTAGTATGAATAAAATACAAGTATGAAATGATAAAATGACTCCACAGCAGCAATATTAATAATAAATCGGTCATTCGCAGGAGTGCCTGTACCGGTACAGCTGCTTCGACGACAAGAAGTTCGAGCAGTTTCTATCTCGCGTGTGGTGCCTGTTGCGCCGCTACGCCGCGTGGTGCGGCTCCGGCCAGGACGCGCACTTGACGCAGATGTCGTGCCTGTGCCTGTGCTCGAGTGCCTGCACAGGTGCTTCGGAGTCACCTTCGAGTGCTTCGCCTCGCCCCTCGACTGCTACTTCGACAGTATTGCTCGGCGTTTGCGGACACCGACTCCTACTTCGGGTCCCGTGGGTGAGTTGATGGCAGGCTGTAGTTCTTTATTAGAAAGCTTCTGGTTTCGTTTCATTGAAATGTGCCAAATGACAATACGCCGATGGCTAAGTTTGAATGGACTCATGTAAAACCTTTTAAGTGTCATAGATAGTATTAGTAGATTTGGCTTATGAGTTCGTAGTTTGTGCCGTATTGGAGCATTCCGTCTTGTTCGTTTCATGCATGCAGATAAGGTTTATGAAGCAGTAAGAAGTTTATAAGATGCCATACAAAATATCAATAAAATATCGGTGTAGAAATTCCTTATCCGTATCTGGTACAGTATGAAATTGGCAATCTATGAATGTTAATCTAATGACATGAATCTGAAACATGTAACGCAGGCCGTTCCTGGAGCTGCGGCCGGTGTCGGGCTCGATGGTGGCGCACCCGCCGTACTGCGAGGAGCTGCTGGGCGCGGCGCTGCGCCACATGGAGCGGCTGCTGCAGGACTCGGCGGAGCCGCTGAGCTTCGTGGTGGTGCTGCCCGAGTGGCCCGAGCGCCACGCGCACGCGCTGCACAAGCTGCAGGCCAGCCACTTCAAGCGGAAGCAGGTGCGAGCGCACTATTACCATTCTATTACCATTTGCACCAATATTAAATAATTACGAATGAACTAAGAAGTATGCAATAAGTATAATAATGTTCTCCGAGCCGATATCGATTGAGGCGGCCGATCTATATTATAAATTAATTTACTACGCACGAGATGTACCGCGTAAGCGTATGTGCTTAAACAAATGCACTCCTTTATTTGGTTGCAAAATCTATCCATCATTAGGGTTTGCGATGCAGACAGATTTTGTACATAAAAAATATTATTTCCAGGTCGTTATTCCGCTTTCGAACATGAGTACCGGAACGGTTTTCAACATGTTATGCCAAAGTAAGTATAAAGTACCTTATTTGAAGATATATTATTATTTTAGTTTGGTTATAGAAGCATATACTTTGTTCTTATACTGTGTAAATTAGTTTTTAACCGAATTTGTTTAACGTAAGAGAAAAAGATGCAGTTGTACAACCAACCACAGCTATACAAATTTTTATTCACATTTACATTCGGTCTATAGTGTTACCATAGACAGACCATGAGAGTGATCGGCTAATATTAAGACGATAGACTAATCTCTCTTATAGTTTAATGGAAAGGAAACCGACACGACTGGAAAGAGCCTGCTACAATGCCTTATGATCTGCCTACATTGCCTTATGATCTGCCTGCATTGCCTTATGATCTGCCTACATTGCCTTAACCAACTAAAAAAAACATAGAAAAGCTGTTGAATCGAACCCATGACCTCTGGTTTCTAAAGCGTAAACTCACACAACTAGGCTACGTTGGTACTTTATTATAAGTTTTGTCTTACGTAAGGCGTTGTTATTGCCAAATTGCTAAATTACACTCGCTATAGATGTAAACAAAGTAACCCATCGGAACGACTCGGTGTAAAACGTATGGTGTTGTTATTAGTAGAATATCACTTGTTGATTGACATATTGGTGAATTTATTTTTTTAAAAAGGACTACCTAGTTCGTTTACATCTATTCCTAGTCTCGACTTGTTAAATTATAGTTTATTGTCGTTTATCAATTTAATCTCGGTGATAATTTATCAACAACAACGCTGTAAACGATCACATTTTTTGCATCGATTCGGTCGCTCGGGTGTAGCCTAATTCGATCAATGCAAGCATCTAAAAGTTCTCCGCGTAGGAACGAGTGTACTTCCGCTGGGGCGGCGGCACCGTGGTGGTGTGGCTGCAGAACGCGGCCGGCTTCGCCTGCTGGGGGCCCACCGAGGAGCGCGTGGAGGCCTTGCTGGACGCGTGGCGGCCGCGCGCCAAGCTGCGCGACCCGCCCGCGCCCGACCCCGACGCCGCGCCCGCCGCCACGCCCGCGCACCCCGCGCACCCCGCCACGCCCGCGCACGACAAGCGCTAACACGATAGCCACTCCTATCCGCATCCTCAACGATCGCTAGGCGGCGAGTAGTCTACAAAAATGTCTGTGAGTGCTGACAATAAAATCACGATGAGCGCTACCCGGTTATGATTCTTCAAAAACGTCTACACCTGCCTATATCGCAGCCTCGATAATCGATAGGCGACGTTTAGTCTTTAAAAACGTCTGTAAGTGCTTATAATACAATCGCGACGAGCGCTACGCGGTTGTAGGTCGCCAAAAATGTCTATACCAACCTATATCACAGCCCCGATAATGGCTACGCGGCATTTATTCTTTGAAAGAGCCTGTAACATAAGTCGTCTTAGAACTTGGTCGCCAAAAAGTCTATAACTCCCTATGATACATTCACGAAACGCGCTTCAAGATAAGTAGTCTTCAAAAACGTTTATACCTTCACATATATAAAAACCACAATGTGTGCTTGACGACGATTAGTCTTATAAAAAGTCTATAACTACCTATATATACGACCACGTAAAGCGGTACACGTTTTTGGGTCTCCAACGTACAACGTTGCAACCAAAGCCAATCCTAGGCGACGATTAGTCCTCAAAACCGTCTATAACTGCCTTTAACACAAGCATTGTAAGCACTATGTCTCAAATCACAGCTCCAAGCGAAGACCAAGTCAGTTTACAGTTAAAGCTATGCTGTCTATACCACGGCGAAACTTATTTGGACGGGCATAGTAGTAGTTTATTTTGATCGACGATTATCCTCGATGTTTGGTAGTATCGATTATATTAATCGATGTATCGTTAAAGATCGGCAGGTTCAAGATGCTGTCGTGACTGATATCGGTCCTGTGGTCTGTAGTATAGAATACTCTTAATACTATAAACTGTTTTGGTTAATACTGAATTACACTTCGATCTTGATCCTCGAAAAAATCGTGTTGTGTGTCGCCATTGAAAACACTTTTTCCTAATGTAGGACTTAAAAAACTACAAAATCATAATAATAAAATAAATATTCGACATTTTTTTATGTTACCCGTTTATCGTTTCTGTTTTATACGTAACAATTCGATTGTTTTATACATAAAACTCATCTGAAATGTAGATCATGCCCCGATGTAAGGAATAATCATTCGAAGCTGACAAAAAAAAAAACAGTCGTAAAATGCATCAAAACAAATATTTTATTTTTATTATTAAATGCATTTTGATCATACATCTACACTAACTTTAATATCTCTTCCCTATCAAGTGTCGTGCTGAATGTGTTGTTAACAATTAGACTCCAAAATATTGGTATTTAACAAAAATACGAACATGTTGTTGCATGTGTTATGTATAAAATTATCTGAGCACCAACACATTATCCCCTTTAACACCCTGAATATGGTTGAACGAAGTTTTCGGTAGCAATATTTGAATTGCGATTTGACTCGAAGCTTGATTTTTAATCATGCCTCTGAGAGAAACATTAACAACTTGTTAACAAACAACTCAATATTAGCAGTGTGTCCATATGTTATGAAATTATATTTAGCAATGTGCTTTTTTGTTTTGTTTAATTACTAGTATATTTTTAAGAAAATCAATTATAAATAATTTTGAGGTATTTATATTACACAAAAAGCAAGTTAACACACCAATACTTTACAAATATTTTTTTAAACTTCATGCAATATTAAAAAAGGTTAATAAAAATGTAGTATGTATAAAAAAATGGAGAAAAAACAACTTTTATACCATTTTGACTAATAATATGATGGCAAAATATTTCTCATGAACTCAAAGTATAATCAAAATCAAATCAAATTCGTGTAAATAATTTTTTTATTGGGCATATTTTCAAAGCTTGTGTATATATATATATCATAGTTTATCGGTACCATTCTGCATATTTTGTATTATTTTCCTGTGTTTTGTAAATAATATACGAAAATTTATAAATCGATCTAGATCAATTGTTCAATATCATGTTTACTAAAACCATAAAATTATTATTGACATGTAATTTTTAATCTCATTTCGGTCAACTACCTAATATTAATTATAGCAATATCGGAACAAACCGAAATGTAAGAAAACTTGTAAAAAATAAATTGGGGATGTATGACAAGCGTCATATATCTCCAATTTATTTTTAAATATTTCTGATGATATTTTATGTATATATTTTGTTATGTGTGATGTACGAATTTTGTATTCCAACATCTACTGATAAATTAATAAAGTCACAGTTCTATATAGCGTTCGCGACATTCTTAACATGTTGACTATGACTCAATTCCTGTCTAATTCATTTAATATTCTGCATATTAATTATTTTCTAAATCTATTCCTTTTGTAAGTTTGACACTTTCTCTTTGTTTGTAATTCTTTATCGTATTTAATATGTAATAACTTAGGAATGTTGACTTTTTACATGTTTTGTACATGCCTAATATATGTGTAATTCTGTTATATGGTCGTAAGTCGTAAAAATTATTAATTTCTAAATAATGCTACAAATTTAGATATTATAATTCTACTTGTGTTCATCCATGTAAAGAGAGATAAATTATAGTGCTAATGTATCCGTATTTCTTTTTATTAGTGTTAAAATTAATGCCTTTAGCTAATCGTCGGATACAAAGACTGTGGTAAACGTTCTTGTATATATTGTCATACATTTATACTGAAATATCATAAATAAGTATATTAGATGCAAAATCCAAGAACATTTTGGTGCTGTGAAAATCTCCGAGGCAAGCGCATATGACCAATGGAGTTACATTAATGTTATATTATGATAATACAATAAATATTACGATTCCAAAAACGCACACCATGTCACGTTTTCAACTTCAAATGAATAAAAATGTTATTTATTACGTTCAAATTAAACTGTTTATATTCTATTCATTGCACTAATGATCCAATTTTGTAAATGGTTTAAAAATGTTATCGCTAAAACAAAATGAAAATCATGACATAGTACATATAGCATAATATATTTATATTAGATGGTTAAATGTTGATTTATCCGTAAAGATACATTCTCAATATATATTTACGGTAAATACTTTGTAGATATTCGGATAACTACTACACTAATTGATAGAAAAGTTTAAGTGAAACTATTGTTAATATAGATAAGTAATAGATGTATATGTAAAGCTGATATTTCTTTATAATTGAAAATTATTTAGAGAGATACATATTATAGAATCAAATATTTTTTTGCATTACTAACAAAGTTCTTTCTTTATTAATATCAAATGTTTCTATTTTTGTTAATAAGCTGATTTTTGTTAGGGTATAAAGGATAACTTTAAGGCTTTTATAATTTTTTTTATTTTTATTATTACTGAAAAATTATAAAATGTAAATACCGTAATGCTATATTGTTATCACAAATAGTAGGTATATTTTAGGATTATATAATATAGTACGGTTATGAGGAATTTTTAGTCCTTAAGTTGAATTGAAAAGACCGCGCTGCACAGGTGATAGCTTTGCGATCCAGCCATGTATAACATACGATATTTATTTCTCTTGTATCATTTTATAGAAAATTTAATTAACTTTGTAGTTACAAATTAATTTAAAGCATTTATTAACTTTCATTTATAAAATTTCATATTGTTTCATATGGAGATCTCATTAAAAGATATCAGACGGGCATCAGTAGAAATATGGGAAGAATATTTGCAAATTAAACCCTCATGTTGTGATATAATAAAAAGGTTTTATGTTTTTTTTTGTGTAGTAAAATAGGCGATTGTTTAATAATTTGTCTGTGAACATTTTCTTTAACACAGTTTGGTACTTTATAATATAACCTGTATATATTATTAAATGTATGCATTATAACTCATTTTGTTGTAAATTTAATTGATGTGAACAAAAAATATGTTATTAAGAAACAATAGCAAAATGTATGACGTTGTCAATTTTTAATTCGTAATCGTTTAAAAATTAATTACATGTAAAGTTGTGGTCCATTAAAGTAGCGCTTAAAATATTCGTCATATCACGTTATCAGTAAAGCCCAGCTATTCCTGTGAAGCCGTTAAATTTTATTGTGTATTATATTGATATGGTTGTCTTCCGGCAAGCGCTGGTCGCTTACTAATTATAGTTGTACCAAGATTCTTTGTGCGTTTCTCTTATAAATAATAAGACACATAAATGAACAGAGAAAGCCACGCGGACTATCAAATTATTATTAAAATTTGTACATAGATTGCGCGTAATGTACATAATTTTTCGACATGATTTTGTTTATTTACCTTATTGTAAGTTCTTTTAGGAGCCCCCCTTTTTCACTGTTGTATAATACGATGAAGATATTATATTTTGATTGTTCATCATTATATTTTTAAAAAAGTGTTATTATGTTTGTGTTTATCCTTTTACTCATTGTCCTAAAGTGGTTAATATTACGAACTAAAAAAACGCGGCCAATGTCGAATAAAGATTAGTGACAAGATGCCTATTAAAAAAAGAAATGGACAGCTTATAACTTTGTCCTATAACCCTTCTAATCGATTGTAAAAGTTAAATGCAACAACCGTTAATTTGCCATAAACGAAATCAAAGAGAGATTGATAAGGTACCTAATCATTTCAATAACTTAAATTTATCAGAGCCTTTGGCTTGTTCGTCTTTTTCCCACATAGTGGTGTCTCTTTCTGGTACACCTGTATCGCCTGAATTACATTTTTAAGCTGAAGACTGGCATTTGGCTTTCACAGCCCAAAGGATAAAGGTAAAAGGATGAAAAGATGAAAGAGTAACACTATAGTGGATATAATATTATTTAATTTAAGATAACTGGCGTACGATAACGAATGTCAAATATAGTCTTAACGAACGCAATCTAATTTTCACCTGAACCATCTGACGTGGATTATCTTACAATTAAAACAATTCTATTGTTGGCGAATATAGCCTTAATAACTAAGTTTAAACTAGGTTTTTACCTGCAAGATTTGAGCCCAACTTTCTAACGCCAGAGGTTCAATCTGTCCGTCTCTACTGTCTAAACCGTCGAACCGATTTCGATGAAAGTGGTTGAAAGGGTTACAACAGAGGATGCAATTTTACCGTGGAAATTGGCCCTATTGAACATAATAGGGTGAAATTTTGTGTCTAGATTCTCGAAATAAGCCACAGGTGGTGTTTTTCTAGCAATTTCGTAGTTTCAGACTATACGGGGTGAAAGTCAATATGAAAACGACACTTTTATTTTTTCCAAGATGTAAAGAGAATTATTTCGATCAGTCGATTTTGAGCAGCGTTTCGCAGATTGAAATAAAAAGGACAAAGACTACTTGATCACAATACATCTATATCAGCATTATCCGAAGTTTTAATCAACATAATATAATAGTATGTTCTACCTCTCTTAGGATCTAGGATAAAACAATAACGTCCTAGAGCAAGTTTTTCTTTTAAATCAAAGTAGCTTCTTATAGGTCAGCAACAAAATCACACACAAGTAGTAATAGCCAAGGCTCCAAGCGCTTCCTTTTTCGCCGTTACGATGACCAACACCATACCCAGAACAGCAGGGAAGAATTGTAGAATGCAGTGTGTAACTACATTAAAGGAAGACTTACTATTTACACAGACCGGTTAGCACAATGTTTTGTTTAGTTTTTTCTCTGTCTCTATCAGGGGCATTTAGTAATGGGCTCTGATGGGAAAATATATTAATAAAAAAAGCAAATTTTTTCAAAAAAAGTAAATTTATTAAACATTACGAACTTGCTACACATAAAAAATAATAAAGAACGCCAGAAAAATAGGCGGATTTTCTATTATTAGTATTATAAGTAATAAAACTGTTATTTTTAACACCAACATTTATTTCCTAGTATTTTGAAATGGTTTAATTATTACTAATAATTCAGAAATATATAATGCTCAATTTGCCTACTTCATAGATGATAAAAATATTTTTTCTATCTAAAAAATACATTCATGTCCTTTCCCACTATTGTCCTTCGAAAATTTTGTTCATTAATAATATTTAATTTTAAACAATTATTCATGCGACCTTTTTGTAAATTTATACAAAAATGCTTTATGTTTTGGAGCATATTTGCTTAATTAAAAAAAAAACAAATTTACCATACAAACTATAATACTTATTTGAGTATCATTATTAATTTGAAAGAGTTTGTTTTTTAAAAAAATATGTTTGCACTAGCACCATATCATTTTAATGCAACAGTAATACAAATTTAAAATTCTTAATTTATATATCAATATAGCATATGGCCAAAGTAGCTTTTATACAGCTAAAGGCATGCTGGTGATGATTATTTGATTATAATAAAAATAATGTCTTTACTTTTTGAATATTATAAAGAATTGAATATACATTAGAATTTCTATGGTATTTCTTCTAAATTGAATGTCGACATTACAATACAAATGAACTGCACAATAATTATGTTATATTGCAAATTCGGAATAGAATTATCGTTAAATTCTATATTCTAATCATACTTCAGTATAAGGTTTTCGTAAATAATTACACAAGCTTTGGTTGAAAAGAGAAATAATTGAACTTTGTAAAGGAAACAAAACTATATAAAGCTTTTATTATTATTTCATGTAAGTCATATAAGCAATGTTCATGGATGATTTTGTGGACATTTTAACTTTTTTTTTAATATTGATCCAAAATTGGTGTTACCCAAAGTTCGAAATAATAATTTAGGTGCATCTTTTTATTTGATTTGAATTTAGGTGTAAGATCATAAGGCATAAGCTGTAATAATAAAGTAGGAATTTAAAATTAATTTATATCTTTACATCATAAATGCAATATGCATCATAGATTAAAAATTGTGCAGATATATAGATAAAAACTAGAGAAAAACTTATATAATAAAAAATGTGTACATTTTTAGAACATAGGAATTGAGAAAATATTTTCAGAAATACAATTAAAATACATTTTTTTACAGTAAATGCTTATCAATATATTATCATGTAAATTGCAGAGATAGTAGAAAATAATAAAAAGTGCTATATAATTATAACAATTAATATGGGCAGTACTAAATATTACAATTTAAAACTTCTGTTTGACAAATTATTAAATGGTTTTATAATTGAAAGATTACTATGTGATTTTAGTAAGACCCATTAGTTTTAAGTGCAAGTAATCCTTAAAATTTATCTATTCCTACAACTTAGTTGCTGGTTATACCAATTTTAAAATATTGTTTTGTGTACAGGTTACCCATTAAAATTTCTACAATAAATTTTGTTATGTATTAGAAGAAAAAAATTAGATACACAACTATTTAAAGAAATATGAATAATTAAATTGAGTGAAAAAATCAATTGTATTCTTCATCTTCGTCCATCGCAAAATCCACACCTGAATCCACTGCGCACACAGGACTGCAAAATAATACAAATGTAAACATCTTAATATATTTTAAGTAGTAATATTAAAGATTTTTTCATTTCCATATATTTTATAATGTAATCGAAATCAACTATTAAGAATGTTTAGTGTCAAAAATCAATATAACGATAAAAAAAACATAACGATTAGTAATACAATATGTACCAAAAACATGGGTTCATTTCAATCTATATAAACTAGAACTTGTACTTGAACTGTAACATCAGAATAAGTATTTTTAATTTAGAACAAATAAATGCCAATTGATGGCGGTAAAAATGATCTTTAATCTTAAACAGCGAATCACTATTTGCACTCTACGCGAAGAAGGATACAGTGAACGTCAAAACGCAGGAAGACTGAGAGTTTCTTGCAAAGGTGTCCACAATACCCTTGCTAGAAAACAGACGGAAGAAAGAAACTGGGAAAAATTAAGATAGAAAGAGATCTGGTAGGCCTTAACCCACAACAAATCAAGACTAAAAATTCAATAGTTATTTCTAAACCGAATCGACGCTTAACTACACCACAGATCACTGCGGCTCTGAATGAAACGCGAGAAACCCGCATTTCAAAAACAAAAGTCAAAAGACGTTTACTTTCTGCAGGAATAAAAGGATGTGTTGCTACTAAAAACAAAAACTAACAAATTGACATAAGAAAAATAGATGAAAATTTTTTACAATTGAACAATGGAAACATGTCATTTCGAGTGACGAATCAAATTTCATTTCATCTTTCATGTCATCATATTTCGATAAAGATCTGAGTTACTTGTGTTCGGTCACTGCGCTCAAAGCCCGCGATAAAAAACTACAACTACAGCTTAATAAGTAAATCTTCATGCAACAATAACTACATATTTATCAAATAGGATTATTTTAGCTGTAATAAGCAAATTAGTTACAGAAGTATGTGCTGAGACAGGGCCTAATCTGGGTTTGATTTTGAAGATCGTAAAATGTTAAATTAAGTTGTGCATATTTATTTATAAACTAAATAATCAATTTATCATTTGTATAATTATAATGCGAATTTAGTAAAAAAAATATATTTTTAAGTTACAACTATAAAAATATTCAAAATTAATCATTTTGAATACATCAGCAGAAAGAACAAAGTTTTGGTAATAAATCAATCAACATCAGCCTGTGTCAGAGGACTGCTGGACATAGGTCTATGTCTATTTTATATCTATGTTCAAGTTTTTGTTATATATTTTATCAGCTCTGCAGGAGAGCTATTTGTTGACGTTGTACCCGTAGGTAAAAGTATGTTACGTTTTTTATAGCTAATACAAACCTCATCGCCCTGCAGGTGAAAAAGACGATACGTTTCAGCTTCTTATTATAAAAGAAGTAGTTAAAGGTCCAAAGGCAGCCCGGTTCACCGAACGGGTCACTAGCCAGGTCAGGGTTGTAGCTGTAGATACGGCAATCTCGCAGTGCCACTTCATCATCAATGGCGGCCCATAGCGCGGGGCGCAGTTGCCGCCATCGGGCCCCACCAACTGCCGACAAAGCAGAATCCACCGCACCCTGCGCCCAACATACTGACGGCTCTGCGCTGAACTCGCTACTCTGTTTAAGAAAATATTCATTGCAATACAAGTGCGAGAAGTCCAAGGCGCACTGATTGCTTATTCAAATCTCACCTTGGCCATAGAAAAGTCGTAATCCGGAAATGCAGCATTGAGTGTTGCAATCAAGTAAAATAATGTCTTCCGAGATATTGTATCACAGAGAACACCCTCTTCATCACCTGACAAGCTGCGACTAAAGCAACAAAGAATAAGTAACAGTTAATTAATTAAATAATATCAGCTATAATCTTATTTTTTTTTAAGAGTTGCTTCTTAACAAAAGAAGTTGCTAGACAAGTAACTTGCCAACTTGTTCACTTTCACATTGGAATTAGAGTACATATTTTCTAATTTATATAGAAAAATATTTAAACGGAATCAAAGTACAATATCTATTGGCCTTTGACTATGGGACTGGCCCACAAGTTTGCCATAGCTCAACATCCTATGGAACGCAATATGCTAGGAGTCTCTTTGTGGGAAGAGTTCATAATGAATTAATCCGGCAAAGAAGGGAAGTTAAGTTGAACCCCAACCAGGTGAGAAGGCAATCTCCTTGCCAGTTCAAGTTGGAGGCGAGTAGTAGGGAATCGGCCGTCTTTGCGCTCATTGAAAATTGAAAATCGAAAATCAAATAGAATTGGATGTCTTATTTTAGTGCCATTTGTTACTTCACTACATAGTATAAAACAAAGTCGCTGTCCCTATATCCTTATGTATGCTTTAATATTTCAAACTACGCAACGGATTTCGATAGGGTTTTTTGTTTGGGGAATAGATAGAGTGATTGAAGGAGAAGGTTTATATGTATAACATATGCCTAATATTATAGATATATTTTGTATCAGCATGGGAGCTCCGTGCAAGAGGTCTAGCTCGGTGCAGGAGTAGCTAGTAGTTTTTTTTAATGGCATACACAGGCAGAGGAGCAGTTGGGTTATCTAATGGCAATACCAGTGGTATCGCAAACGCGCTGCCCACTGTGAGACATAGGGTGTTAGATCTCGTTTACCCAAAAATACGCTGGCTACGGTGCCCTTCAAACCGGAACACAGCAGTGTTTTTACACTAGTGCTTCGCGCCAGATGGTCCAGATGGTCTCCTGTAAAAAGGAGACCTACAAACGGTATAAAGTTTATGTAGATTACAGATTTTAATTGGCTTTTACCCTTATCTTTAAATTAGGGCAAACATATTGTTTAATTACCACCTACATTCTTTTATTTATTAGGAAAAATTAACCTAAAGGGTATTTAGCAAGCAATAATTAGACAACTCCTGACCGTATAGTTATTTTTCAAAGGTTTTTATTTTTTACAGACCATTTTTTTTATTTTAAAATGTAAAGTTTCTTTTTATAAAAGTAATATATTTAACATTTTAAAAAAGTAATCATTAATGCGATCATTTTACAGTATTAGTGACAAATGTAGATTGATTTCTTAGTTTTTAGTTCATGAAACTATGATCCCAGCCATTTTCCTCAGACAAACCTCTGACAAATACTTACTTCAACAATTTATCTCAATATTATAGCGACTTATATATTGCAAAACAACAATGGAATATAAGCAGTCAGTTATATTGCCCTTTATCACTTGTTTTGAACTATAATAACTTTCCTTATCACTTTCATGCAAGTATAATAATGTGGTACTGTTTATTTCTATCTTGTAGGCTTGTTAAAACTGACAAGAATTATGAATCCTACTTTTATTATTAACCAACCTTTTTTTTTATTTATTCCTATTAGGACACATTTGAAGAGACAAATTTATTTGAGTAGTTTGGATGCTTTATTTGGAAACTATTTAAACCAGCACCACTAATCCATAAACATGCTTTTTGGACTATATCAATTCAATGTTTTCACATTACTTTATTCCTGGCAAGCTCATGTGTTAAGAAGTCAACTAGAAAACTCAAGAGTTTTATTTCATTCACATATCCATCCATCTGAAGAAACCAACGAGAGGTTTTACAGTTTATGTTCTTTTATACTCAAAGACTGGCCACATTTTGCCATACTGATAATCGCTCACTGCTGAGGGTTTGGTCAAATCCAGTTTTATCAATAGTACCAATACAAGGATAAAAAAAAATTGATTGATAAAATTCCAGATACTACTATACACAGACCAGCACAGTACTAGTTACTTTAAGCTTAAGCAGTAACCAAATTGAACTTCAGACATGTAGGTAAAATTTTAATTATAAACTGTGCAAGGTCTATGTCTGCCACCAGCATGCATCAACCAATTTCTTTTTTATGAAAATTACATAAAATTTTTTGAAGCATAGACATTTCTTTGGTTAATTTATAGCTTTTGCATAAACTAGGCATAAAAGAAGAGAGATAGACAAGTAAAATTTTAGCAAAAAATTATGAATGACTCAAAACAGCATATAACTATTTTGTGCAGTATGAGCAGGTAACAACATGCTCTCTGTACGAAATTGGGTAGCGATTTCTGCCACAACATTTTAAGTCTCTGATATCTTTTAAGGTATGCATTAATCAAAATGTTGCCTATGATGTGTTTCATGTACATGAATTGTAGAATTTTTTTATGCAATAACTTTAATGTGAAATTAAACTATATTGTCTTAAATGGGCTTTGAATATGCCTGGTTGCAATTTTTATAAATGTTTACACTAAAATGCTTATTGTGACTTATTCTTATAATGTCAATATATGCTCACATGGACTTTATTGTGGACGAATCCCATTATGTACAACATACTTTAAGTCTATCTTTTTAGGTCGAGGCAGCTGTTGCATTAAATCACAATAGAGTGTTAAAATTTTCTTAACTTATTAAATATCCATTAAACTACTAATCATAAAGTTATTAAAGGTATAATTGTACCAAAGGACAGCTAATATCTATCATTTAAAAATTAATCAGCAAAAAGCAATGAGGTAACATATAAATAAAAAAATGTCCAATTAAGTACCTTCTTCTTTTGGGAGGTCAGTCAACAAGAGGAGAACGGACACCGAGGCATTTAGTTGTGATGAAAACACAATTAGAACAACTGAGAGGCTCATATCACTTCAATGTTGCATTTAATTAACATCTGATTAAAAGTTATTTTTTATCATAACACTCCTGATTGCAAGTGATAAAACTGGAACGCTTCCTAGCTATTGTTTAAATATATCAGAAAAACTACTTTTAATTATTGAGAGTGTTGTTTTCAACATGTTTATAAACAATTTTAAAGTACCTTTAAAAGTCTACCTAAATTGTCTTAAGCTACCATTTCACAAAAGAGCCAGAAAGACAAAGAGTTCTTCACAAACATCTGTATGCTGAGTTTGGAATTGGTTGGTCTATTTTCATTTATCATAATAATTGATAATTATTACCTGTATGAGACACCTTCTGGAGGTGACAGTGCTTGAAGGTTGTGTGTGGTTTCTCCATCTGCCGTAAACCGCTTGTAAAGGCTTTTTCATTGCCAGCCATTTTGCAACTGTAGCTCTCCACTCGACCCTGGACAGCGCTGTCTCCATTTAGAATCGAAAGAGCACGGCTAAGGCTTCCAAGCGACCACTTTCTAGAAGTTTCATCTTCGATGTTAAATTTTTCTCTTGTTTATCCGCTCAAAATTCTCGTTATAAATGCTATACTTATATTTGTGCAGCACGGTGCATTACTTCTGTACATAGCAGACGGGTGTATGAATATTCCTTTTCTTTTTGAATGTAAAAGGTTCACACTCGGAATCAAATTCGACTTCTGTGCTTCTTCCGCGCTGATGGGATGCGGGAACATCACAAATATGAAAAAAAGTTTGATTTTTCTAATTTCTATAATAGGCAGTAAAAAAGTATTTTTAGCTCGCGTTAAAGTCTCTGTGTACGGGAGAGCGTCACTTCACTTGTTGTCCTATAAAATAACACAAACACTGAACTGAATGTTAAAGATCAAAATCCATTAGAGACATCGTTATTCTAGTTTAAGCACTGTAAACGGTAAATCACAAACAATAATGATATCTTACTTAAGAAATAACAAAATTTAAGATAAAGAACTTTAGAAAACAATTACATTACACAATACAATACACAGCAATAGACAACAGAAGCGAAAAGACAAGATATATACATGAATATTTCTCTATGGTGGAACTTTTAATAATTGTTAGTTACTTTTATTTTACTATACCATATGAAATTTTACTACAGAATGACTTTTGTAAAATCTGTAGGTTTTTGCTTATATCTTGAGAGTCTAATCTCAAAATCTCTTCACTTTCCGCATGATATCTAAACGCTCCAGGAGATCTATAATATTTAGAACTCAAATAAAAATGTCTGAGTTCAAAGGATCGTGAAGGGTATTTAAGCTGTATCACTACAAGGTCATCACTATTAAGGCCAGTAGACAAAACCAATACTGTACAATAAATAAATTCGCCGCATGTACTTTCTATGGAACTATTGTAAATATATTATGATTGCCTATATGAAATATTTGGAAAATATCTAAGGTAATCAATTGCTCCGATAGAAGTTAAAACCGTGTCGACTAACTTAATTGTAACAAATTTATTTTTGAAAGAACGTAACATTTTAAGTTTTCCGAGTTAGACTTAGACAAGAATTAAAAATATCTAAAAAGCGTAAACTGACAGATGTCAAATGAACTACTAACCTGAAAAAGATTTAAAAAAGATGTTTAGGAACTTTATGTAAACTAAACTCACTCGCGGAATTTATTCTGTTTAAAAAATGTTACCAAACGCTTTTGCTTATTCTATTTTTAAAAATTTATCACAAGTTAAACATCCAATATTAAATTTTAACTTGTTGCGACAGCATAAGTTTAAAACAATTGGCAATCGCACATACGGTAAATTATGTTGTTATTACTTTTATTATACTTGACATTTTTACTGTTTAAATTAGTCCGACTTGATATTATTCAAAATGGGTCAATAAATGTTGAGGAAAATATTTTATTATTTTATTTAAAATTTACAAAAAAAAAAAATTGTTGAATTTGTAACTGAAGATGTTAAACTCTGATTGTTTCAGCTACTCACAAGAGGTTTTATAGAAAAACAGATATAGTACAATGTGAAGACAAATGGGAAGTGACTTTAGATCACAGGAGATTAAAAACCCCTAATGGTAAAGTGTTAAAACTTGGAAGTGAACAGTTAGCCCGGGCCATAGCAGCGGAATGGGATGCTCAAAATGAGAGTATAACCCAATCTACAATGCACTTGGTAAATATGTTATAATGTTGTAAATTAAAATAAACTTTTATAATTTAAATAATTTTTCACTATTTGGTTGTGTCAAATTTTTCTAAAATACTCATCTAAAATGTGAAAAATGTCATTATTGCCACAAATTTTATTTTAAAATAGGCTCCAACTAAAAATATGTTTAACAACTATAAGGAATCATGCCAATTATCAACCAATAATATTAATGTTGGTTGATAATTAGAATGATTCCTTTCCCATTTTACATAGAACCAACTGATGATATTCACTGCAGAGTTTGTGTATGCCAAGAAGTCATGATGTCATTTTAATATTTTTTTTTAGACTGCCTTATGCAATACAGCTGTAGATAATCCGGGAAAATTGACATCTCATGATATTGCAATTTATTTGCTAGAGTACATGAGCACAGACACTCTTCTCTTTCATTCAGATGTAAGTAAAGTTTCAATTTAGTAGATATTAATCTTCTTTTTACTTCATGTTCATCACCAAAGTTACAAGATCTATACAAAGAAAATCGTGTTGAGTACAAATTATTTCATATAAATAAGTGTACTTGTTGAAACCTAAGATTGATGTAAAACATATTGACTAATAGTAATGAGGAGGCCTTGTTTGCATGGTTTTGTTAAAAGCCAATTCACTCAGTAGTTGAAAACTTAGCTAAAAAATCAACTATTTATTGCTAAGACTGCAAAATGTGAGATGCCACTTTATGGCATGGGTTCTTTTAATTTCATGAATTCTGATGCTAGACCAGCCCAGATATAGATAAGATTACAAAAATCGGTCCTCAGTTGATTACCGTTATGTGTAATTTAAATTATTATTAAAATCAAACCATAATAAAATTTGCATATTTTTAAAAGGGTATTATATTGAATGCTTAACCTATTAATTAATAATTACATAAAAATAATGTATTTGATTCTACATTAAGTTTTAATGTATTTTTAATCTAGAAGTCATGTTCTTGGTTTTTAATTTAGCATTAGACTAGCTTTACATAAAAAAATATTTCCATCTTCTCAATTCACAGTTTACTCTTGAATGATACTATGTAACTAGTTAGTCTTAAATATATGCTATTCAAATTTATGTTTAATATGATATGTCATATATTTAATCTTACATATATATGATTAGATATTTAAATAAAGATAAAACAATTTATTATTGCTGTTAAAGTTAAAAAACTTCTTATTACATAACAATTATTTTTAAACTTATTTTCAAATACATCATTTCATTATTAATATTTTGTACATTTTTGAAAATTTCTAAAATACTTTTGTAGATGATCTGTATGAAAAAAAAATACATTTTGTTTAAACAGGAGGAACAAGAATTGCGTGAGTTGCAAGAATTAAAATGGGGACCTGTGTTAGAATGGTTCCAGAAAAGGTTTGGGATAACTCAGGAAATTTCAAGGGGATTAGAGCCACCACCTCTTCACAATGAAACCAGAGCCGTTTTATCGCGACATTTCCTTTCTTACGACTTTACAGCGCTAAGTGGTATTTTTTTTTATGTTAAGATTATATCTATGCAGATAAAAGTAATTGCGTTATACAGGAGAAATTTCAAACATTGCCTTTCATTACAATCTTCAAATGCATGTATTTCAAATAACTGGTATTTCAACTGATGATGATTTCAAAAGTATTTGACACAAAATCTAACAAACAACAAATTTTATTCCCCTAGTTAGTGTAGTTGAAAATATCTTAGTATAAATTAAGATACATTTATAAACATGAATAATGATAATAAAACCTAAAAATGTAAAGGGAAACCCAAATATAAGAAAAAAGTTAATATTTTAACATATCTGATAAAATCTTAACTTGCCATATCTGATATCTGTTTCAGCTCTTTCCTTTGGAGCAGAAGCACTTAAATCGCCTATACTAATGCTAGCATGCACAGACCGTTACCTAGAGCCGAAGGAGGCAGTGCTTCTAGCACGGCTTGAAGAAGAGTATCAGGTAATTAATTTTTAGGGATAAGAAATTATACATAAGGAATGAAATTTGAGTGAGATAACAATTTTTTTTATGCATTTAAACTATAATAGAACTTATAGTGTTGTATAAATTTTTGTTAAATAGTTTCCTATTTATGAGTTAGGTTATGGCAGCGGATCTATTAATTACATGCCCAACCATCATCTTACCTTTTATTGTTCTAACATTATTTGTTTTTAAATTCGGAAGGCATTTAAGTATTCATACGTTGGAATAAATTGAAATACTGTAAATAATTGTAAACCCAGTGTTACAATAATTGTTATTGTAGATTTTATTGATAAAAAATGTTAATCTTAATATTTCGCTAGACACAGATGCAATAATGCTATCTGTAATATCTGCAGAATAATAAATTTAAATGACATGTAAAGAGCCATACAGATCTATATTAAACAGACAATGTATTAAGTTGCTTAACTAGATAAGGATTAATGCTGTATTGCCTTAAATCACTTTGTAAGCAAGTCATTTTTTCTCTCACTTATAAAAAAATGGTTAATATGGGTTTTCCCAGTGTGCGTGGGTAAGTAATACACATAAACCATCACAGACTTTTTGTTGATTTTTGTTAAGTGTACAATACTGCAGTACATTTTTTTAATATAACTTGTGGATTTAGCCAGCAATGTGTTTATTTACGACATCACATTAGAAACCGGTAAATATATCAGTTTCGCTACAATGTAACGCATATATTATGCATATAAACCTTCTAATATCACTCCATCTATTTAAAAAAATCGCTTTTGTTGTCTTAACCTTTAAGCAAGCATAGGGGACGGACAGACTGAAAGGGACTTTGTTTTTTACTATGTATAGATTATAGTATTAAGACTAATTACGTACGACGTAACTAATAAAATCCTTTGGAAATACGACATTGAAATCAGTAAACTAATGAAACATTTTAGATATTTCAGATTAAAACTTAATTTTTTATTACTACGCGCGTAAGAGCCGCTAGATAAACCATCTCACTCTCTGTTGCAAAAGATTCTTATAAAACGAGCTGTCAGTGTACTATTATTATTATTACTTTTAACATGAAATTTCCTTGTATATCCATTTCAGTTAAGGCGGTGGGGTCGCGTACCTTGGGCGCACGAGTTGAACCAAGCTGAACTGACATCTCGCGTGGCTGCAGCCTTACTAGTCATACAGTCATCCACAGAAAAATATTTGGCTTCTATCAAGAAACGCAATGAACAGTCCATTTAAATAGAAGAAATTAATATGTTACAAATTAGAAGTTAATTTATAATAAAAATAAATTAGTTATTTATGGTTATCTCCTGAAATGTTTAATATTGAGCAGAGTCGTTATAAGACCGACAATTGGGCACATTATGTAAAAATACAAGCGTCAACTATTTGCATATGAAATAACTTTGAATAAATAAATAAATCGGACAGCAGAATATACCTTCCTCGGGATCCATGTGAATAAATAATTGTAGTATCTAGTGCATGCCATGAGGACAAGTTCGCTAAATATCGTATTTCTAGTTATGTATTATTTATGTGATAATTTTGCAAAAATCTTTCGCTCCTCGTATAGCGACGAGTATAACACGATGCATACATTTTTTTAGGATGGACACAGAACTTTGGGTTTTATTAATGGAAATTATCGGGTCGTTGAATTCACATGCTATAAGAGCGCGTAGTGTACGGTATCAAATTTGTGGTTTAGGGAGGAATTTAGTTCTTGTATTGGCAAGGAGTTAGAACCTATACTTTAGCCAATTAATACTTAATAGTTATTGTTACTAAAATAATCAATAGCAGCGGTGTGGCGTCGTATGGTTTTATTATGCGTCGACTGTCACATAGAAATCATATGGCCGCATTTCGTTGCAATGGGCTTCTTCACCGATTTAAATTAATTTAATTGCAGGCGGCGACAACGTTATCGGCCGAGGCTTGATAAACTTTATCTAAATTTAGGAAGTGTAGTAAATAAAAGATAATAAACGCATCCTTTAACTTGTCATTGTTTTGTCAGATCTGTCATCTGGCGGCGGCAAAGATTTCGTTTGACCGCTGATTATTCGAAGTGGTCTCCGATGTTTATTTCTGCTACGTAGAGCGGAATTTCTTGGCTTGGGACACAGAATGAGCTCTACCGAAAGGTTGCCCTATTGTGAACACTTAAACGAGTGCAACAAATTCCGTAAACTCTTCTTTGAGGCATTTTTGGGCGGCTGTTATCTTTGTCCGAGTGACCGAGATTTCAGCGGATGATTCATGCAATGGGCTGAAAAAATTATAGGGGTTCCTTGTTTATGGGTTTGCAACCGTTAAAATTGCTACGACCATGAGACATTTTTATCAACGGAGCGAGTCATACATCTTAGGTTGAATTTAACCCTTTCAGACCTGGTGTACACAGCTGTTTAGTTATAATATAAAAATAAATTTGATTATTAATTTCACACTATTTGCAACTACAACGACTGTGTTCATTAGTTCAAATAATAAATCTAAAATTAAACTCCCAACTCCATCTCTTAGCTTTTAATGACAGTTTTCGACAAGTTACGAGCAGTAGCCGACCGAAGTTTGCGTTGTGCATGTAAGTTCATTATTTTATTTGTAAATAGTGGAAAATATCAAAGAATATGCGATGAAATATTTATAGGCCGATGTGTTACATTGTTGTCGTTGTGTTTTACATACATGTTGTTGCTTTCAGTTTACTTTTGTACCAATTTTCGTGATTTCTATATTTATGCACAAATGTACACATCAGGCGCATACGATGTTTTTCTGGTTTGTTGTTGTACATCGTAGGTATTACTACAAAAATTATATTTGTTATTAAATGCTGTAATTTTGTTGATTTTGATGTTACAAATTGTGTAAATACTATCTGTCCTATCTGAATAGGGAATTACTAATATTTTTCGCGTGACGTTATTAGAACACTAAAAGAAGCTTGCCTTTCTGATTAAGAATTATCCTGTGATGACGAAGGACCTGCGTCTGAACTGGAGGTACGATGTGTCCGAGTGGGAGCAGTGTCATCAGCCGCAACTAACGAGAAATATTCTCTCCAGCTTTGGATAACTTTTTATAACAAGTGCCTTCCGCCTCTGAAGATACGCTTTTACAGAATATTACGCCGAAGCATAGCATACTATGCTCTACCTCATAAGGTAGAGACACAAAGAAATAGTAAAAACAATTTCATCAGATTGGTTTCCGACCATTGCTATTGATCTCAGAGTTGAAAGCCCAGTAGATATTTATAATAGAAACGTGCCTAAATAATTATTTCAGATAATGGCTGAAATAACAAACTTATACGCCAAGGTAATAGAAATATTGTTCGGATTGTATCTATTTAGCCACTGGAATAGTTGGGTACCCTTGTTTGAAAACTAAACGTATTGGGAAACAAGTATCAGCTTTCTGTTGTTCACTGAAAACATGGCGAAGAACTGGATTTTTGAGCTGCGTAAGAATTTACATCTCGTTGATAATACAGCAATACTAGGTAATTCTAAGGACATTTGATAAACTTATCAAAGTATCGACAACGAGGTGTGTTATGAATACCTAAAAACAAAAAACTGTCATGCTTAACTTTTGTCGTCGGTTAGTGGAAAGTCTGGAGTTGCAAAATAAAATTCCGATGGGTAAGAGACCGTCCAAGTGGCAGTAGCCCGACTCTTCAAATTGCTCTTAGGAGACCATAAGAGACACGCCCAGAAGCTGAAATAACTAGAGACGGTTTTGGGCATTTTCCTGCATATGATGAGGGCTTGGGACATGGTGTAAAATGATGGGACACAAGGGTAGAACCCGAATCAAATGCATTAAATGTAAGGTTCACTTATGCCTACCTAAGAATAAGAATTCCATCTTAGCATGTCATACCTTTAAAAGAAAAGAAAGAAGCCTTTAAAATTAATTTGTTAATGTAGACTGTGATTTAAGTGCAATTTTTTAAATCTACCCAAAGAAAAAGCCATTTTTGTTAATTTTTATGAAGAGACTATTATTTATATTTGTTATTTCATATTGCTTCATATTTCCTAATAAATAGTTGTGAAATAAATGGTTTTATCATTATAGACAAACATCCCTTAACACTAATATTTTCATTACTTTCGACGGATGTGTACACTTGTAGACAAATAGAAAAAGCTATTTTTCTTGAAAAGTTTGTAATCAGCATTTATTTATTTATATTTCGTTACATCTATTTGCAATAGCCTAGTTGCAGACGTTTTTTTTAGATTGATTACCGAAAATATAAAAAATCAGGCCTGAAAGGGTTAATAATATTTTATTATAAAAGTACTATTTAAAAAAAAAATATTAGTTTAAAGTGGTTATTTTTAAGACTTTTACAGTAAATCATCTAGCTTAAAAATATGTAATATATTCAGATTAGCAGTTTCTTAGATAAGAGTGTTAACTTAAAATAAATAAACTCCAGGTCATCACATTTGCATAGAATACCTATATACGGTATTTTTTTACATTACCTGAATGAGATGCGAAAGTGTAATTTGACACATTGTCTAGTTATAAATAATGCACTTTTAACAATATCATCGTCTACGTATATCTTACCTCTACTTGCTTATAAAAATCTCCGATTATGAAATAGATTTTAAACCAGTTAATGGTGGTTGTTACAGTAAAGCTGTAGCATAACTTAAATCCCTAACATGTTTCATTCCTGTCCCAAATAAATTTGGATCGGTTACTTGTTTTTACGTGGAAAAATGCCCACGCGGGAGCAAGACTGGATTATAACGTACTCGTGCGTATTATAACCACCACGTTTTTCTTTTCTGGCGCCTGAAAGGTGAAACACAAACGCTTTCGCAGTCTTTAGCGACCCCGCAAGCGCTGGCTGCCGAAGAAACTTTATTTCAATATACGGACCACTTCGTCTCTGAGCGCATCTGAATTAATCCGCTCTTATTGCTTGGTGAATTACCTGATATATTTGGGCAACAGATTTTACCAGAATCTGACACCATGGGCAATGTAAGTCAAAAGATCTATGAGCTTGTATGAATCAGACTTCCAGCCGAAAGCAGAGGCCTTGGTCAAACGCTCCGCCGCAAACCTCGATTACCGTTCCTTGCCCATAAACCATGACGCGGCGGGAAACTATTCGGAGAAAAAGGGTCGGATGCTAAGTCTAATAGATTTTGGCCTCTAAACTCCACACCAAAAGGATTATTTTTATTCGTAAGATGATTTTAAGGCGCTGAACACCATTAACATGCCCAAGTAATCTACTAATACCTACTATATTTTCATCAAAATAAATGTTTAGGACCCCGAAGAATTCTAACTCGCTGTAACTAATGTGCAAAGCCAGTCCTGTAGTATCGGAATCGCTTACGTCATTGGATGGCGTTAGCCACAAAGTATATAAAAAGCCTCACACTCTTAAGTGAAGGTAATTACCTCCACAAAGGCAATTGACCTTTTTAAATGTGTAGCCGTTACCAATTCCATAAGAAATTCGTAAATATTTATCGTTCACAAAATAACTATATATTTTATAAGTAAAATCAAAATACTATAAAAAGGAACCTTAAAAGATTTTGCAACATTAAATCTTGGACTAATTGTCTAATAATCACTTTAAAGTATTAGTCACAAAACATGAGGTAACACTTGCTGTTACCTACATTGTTCCAATTAATCTATTAAGATCCATGTACATCGCGTTGGACGTCCTATACTCTAAATTGAATTTAAAGCTTATATGCGAGGGAAAATTTAAACGATGATGGGCCACAAAAAACGGGAAGTATCCAAATTTAAGTGGAACTGGGCGTTTTAAAATGAAATAGAAATAGCAAAAACGGAATCGCGAAGTTACGCTAAATATAGCTGAGCGAGTGGAAAGACGACGCTGCACTGCGACTCAGTGCCCGCGCGACCTCGCTTTGTTCTCCACAGCTCTGCCTCTGCGCCGAGACTACGTTATTATTGACAATTGTGATCGTTGACAAAAGTGGTATCTGCCTCACTGTAGGAGCGTTTGTTCCGATTAAATTTTGCTCGGTTTCGCGACTTGTATCAAACTAAGATGGGCGTTAACGCTGATTTAAATTCGTAACAGTTTGTGTAGTATTGGGGTTAATATGTTCTACTTTTGGTTTATTATAACATCATTATATTTTGCAGTATGTAAGTATGTTATTGACTTCTGGCGTAGTTTATTTTACAATTCCAAAGCTTACATATACATTGACTTGTGTATTATATTATTAGTTTATTTTTATACACTTTTCAGAAGGTGATGAGCTGCGATATAAACGCGGAGGCGCGCCCTCGCCCATTATCCGGTGGTATCTGGACATTGTTCTCGTGGCTGCGTCGCGAAGAGCGCTCGTTCTCACATGAGAGTTTGTCTAGTGCGGGATCAGATCGAACAGCTGTTAGCTTTGCCTTCTTAGAACCTCTTAATTACAAAGCTGCCACAGAACCAATACCTCTACCACCGCTTAGCCCACCGTCTGATTCATACAGAAAAAGGGTGCGCGATAGAAATTATCGAAGACAAAGAGAACGTGACATTACTCTTCATCGAAAATACGGTTTGTTTAAAGGCGAAAACGGCGACCGATTTGAAGCATTTAGTCTGCCTGCGGCGCATAAGCATTCTTCTGTTACTGGTGAAAGAGCAGAGAGGGCAAGACGAGCGACAAGTGAAAGCTTCCAGAGACGTACACCTTACGTCCCTGGTAAGCGACGAGCCCCTTTGCCTCCTGCAGTCACGTCGTCACTTCCACGAAATTTTTCCAGAAAAAGACCAGCTCCCCAGCCACCAAATAATTTGAGAAAACTAGATAACCTGAACCTAGACCAAATGAGTTCAAAATCTGATAAAAATAGATATTCTTTAGTAATAAACAATGTATCTTCGGAAAATAACATTGACAAAAATAGTAAACATGACAAAATCAAGCCTGAAAAAAGTTTTCTTAAACAGATTTTTGATAATCGAAAGAGAAACTCTGCCATAGAGCCAACCTATATAAAACTATTACCCAATATAAGCGAATTAGATAAGCAAGCAGCTGAAATCATTGAAAATAAAAAACTCAAGGCAGTAGAATCTGACACTAATAATTCATCGCATAAAACTGACCCTGAAAAAACATGGTCTTGTTCGGTGTGTTTTAAGCAAAATAAACCTGCAACATCTTCATGCACATACTGCATATTTGGCAAGAATAAAACAAACGAAATGGAAAACAATAAATCAAATATTTATTAGGCTCTAATATTTATACACAAACAGATCCGAATCTAGCAAATTCAGTAAGACCAAGTAGAATATGTGAAAATGAAGAAAAGAAAAAACTTAAGGAAATGTTAAAAGAAATGAAAGATTCCCTACCAAAAAGACCAAAATCTAATTTATTTGTTTCCAACGAAAGCCCAACTTTGCGAATTGGATCAACATCAATATTTCACGATATAAAAGATAATTCCAGGCGGGAAGATGCCTTTAACTGTTTTGAAAACACAAAAGCAAAGGCGAATAATCAGAATCAATATTCGGATATGACAACTACTCAAGAAAATACCACCATTATCCCTCATCTTTTGCAGCCGTCATCCAGCGGTGTGTCTGCTAACAATATATTGAAAACAAACTTATGTGAGCTACCACTTAAAAATACTGAAAAAGATCCCGTACAGTATAATTCGAAATTAAAAGACATGCAATCTGATAATAATGTAGTTAAAAAAGAAATAAAAAACTCAAAAATATTACTTTTAAATCAAAGTAACATTCCATTGCCCAAAACAGAAATAGCAATGAATAAAAACGACAGTATAACAAAATTTAATGGTATAGAAAAACCTACTGGTTTATCTGTTGAAATGACTTCTTAATAAATAAACGACAAGAAGCCAAGTTTATTGATAATATTGAACAACCGTCTAATGTTTTAGAAGAAAATTCTAAAAGCGCAAAAAATAAATTCTTACACGTAAAAAACACAGAAGTATTAAAGTCTACAAAGGATAATGTGGTATTTTTAAACGATAAAGAGTTAAATTCTAAGAAAGAAAACAATGCTAAATTGTCCGTGCTTATAATGATATCATTAAGAATAAACAAAACCTCAGCCCAAGTTCTACTAAAAAAATAATTAATAATCCATCTCTAACAAATAAAAATCCCAATATTAGTACATCGAACCTTCATACACCGTTAAAAATTTCATCACTGTTAAATCCAGTTTATCGTCCTATACAAAACTCATCTGTTCCTAGTAAAACATCTATGGACAGGGATAACACAAAAAATTTCAATTTGAATCAAGTGCCTTTAAACCAAAAGTTAAAGCCCATTAAAGAGCTTTCAGAAACTAATGAAAAAGAACTAGACCAAACTGGTTCAAAACCTTCATCAAGTGCACTGTCAAACGAGTACAATACAAATGCTTCAGTATGTAAAGTTTTAGGAGTTCCGCCGTCACTGCCGAAAGACTCGGAGAACAAAATTCAAACTAAAATGGATCATCATTCAAGGCGAAGAGAGTTAGTAATCAATTAGAAAAGTCCATCGCAAAGGGAGATGAACAAGCAGCGGCTGACGCTGCTGTTAAACTAGCTAAATTGCGTTTGTCGTGTTCCGTTTTATCATTTTCTTCTCAAATAATCGGAAATGCTTTAGAAACATCAAAACTTTCTAATAACGTACTTCGCATTAATGAAAAAACTCCAGATGAAACAGTAAAAACATCTAAAATGGGTATTGATAACAAGAGTAGATCAAGTGCTATTGAACAAGACACGGGTACAAGTAACGATAATATAAAGCACAAAATAAATATGTCACAATCTTACTCACAAGAACGAGGGAACAAAACCTTAAGTGATAAAATAATGAGGAACCCAACAAAAAAAAATTTGGAAGCATCTACTTCAAAAAAAGATGAATTGAATAATGGCCTAATATCGTGAGTATTAGCTTGCTTTAAATATTTTAGTGCTTCCGCGTCTTTTAAAAAGATAGGAAAGTTATAATCATAATATTATCTGCCACTTCACTGCGGCGGCCACTTTATATTACAGATTAGCTATTTACGTAGGAGATATTATAGTGCACAAGGGTACACGCAAACACAGCTGCAATGTCTCTTCTTCCGCTCACCTAGTCCGACAAGACTGATGGCCGACTCTTCATGAGAGAAATCAGGCAAAGGACCTGTTTTACATTGCTACCGACGCATGGATCAAGTTACTTTACAGACAATCAGGTCATCAGACGGCCATCGGGAAACAACAACGATAACGAATTTAGTCTCCAAAGGATCTGAACCCATCCAGTTTCTTAAGTGCAAGCCCTAAATCTAGCTTCTGTAGTAAGGGAAAGTTATATTACACTGTGAGACTCAACGTAAAGTAACTATTTTTCAAATGTGCATTAATGTAAATATGTAATAAATTTTAAAAAAATATACTAAATATTCTTATAACATAAGTAAATTGCGTATTGTAAGTTTAAAATTATTTGATGTAATGTTTATAAACGTATGATATATTTTAGAATTCAAGTATGGGTAGAAGATAAAGAAGCTACTAGAGGCCCTATATCTTGCGAATTCCGCGCGAAGCTACACTTGGAGAATTACGACGACAAGCTGAGATATCACTTGGTCTAAATTCCCGGTTGCAACGTTGGATAGTTGGACGCACTCTTTGTTTAGATATTACTACACCTTTAATCAGTTTGGCTGGCCCGGATCTTAACGCACCGTTTTATTTATGTTTAGTTGAGACTGGTAAATGCAATAACAAATAAAATAATAATTTAGGCTTTATTTAATTGCAAATTTAAAAATAAATTTTAATAATTTTCGTGAATTTTGTTTTTTTAGCTAAATCTAATTAACTTACAATAAAAAATAATTGTTCAACAAATTTTGTCAGTAAAGTTTATTTAAGACCACTTTAATTAATGTTATATATACGCCATAACCTGTATTAAATATTAATTAATGCCACATTTTGAATTTCCAGAAACCAAAAGAGAGACCACTCCTTGTGAATTAGCAAATAACCAGCAAGTAAAAACTAAAGAAACCACTCCAACAACGTCGGATAACCCTGGGGATGTTTATAATGAATTAATGAAACTTGAGCAGCAAGCTATTGTCTCCAACACAGAGGCTTTTGAATGTGGAGTTTGCATGGAAACGTATGAATCTGGAAGGGGAGCCGTTCTTCGTGATTGCATCCATACATTTTGCAGGGACTGCCTTGCAGACGTCGTTCGTCACTGTGAAGAGCCAATAGTTTCATGTCCTGCAACGGCATGCCCAGGTGTACTACAAGAACGTGAAATACGAGCACTACTTAATGCTGATGAATACGAGCGTTGGCTAGCACGTGGACTAGCCACCGCAGAGTGCGGTACGCGGAACGCCTTTCACTGCCGTACTCGTGACTGCAAGGGCTGGGCACTTTGTGACCCTGGAGTTAGAAAATTTCCTTGCCCAGTGTGCAAGTGCGACAACTGCGTTCCTTGTCAGGTAATATTGTTTATTTTTTTTGAATAATTGTTTATATCAGTCAAATTTAGATATTTTTAATGTATCGTTGGTGTAAAACTGTTCTAGTCACTTTTAACGCTATAGAACTATAGTACGGCTGCAATATATACAATCACGCTATGGCATCGTACAGGTGCGCTGTAACTTCGTTATATTTAGTCTGCGTGGAATTTACAAACAAACTTTTCAACGTGCTTTACTTTCAATTTAATTTATGGATTTGATGATGTGTTCTCACACTTTATATTTATTACACCATAAGGATGTAATTTAACCGCACATTTATGAACGTTGTTATGGTGTATAAAGCTGGTTACATTATTATATTATGATCTTTGTGATTCTATACTTCCCCCTTTGTATACTATGTTCTAAATGGGTATTACACATTGATGTCGTTAAAGAATAATCATCTGAAACTGGGTCAGATATAATTTATATAATTAAGGATTTAAGGAAGATAGCCATATGTAAAAATTAACGAATGTTATTTATCTATTTTTACGTAGATAAGAAAAGGCTATCTTTAAATAATATAAAAGCCTCGAATATTAATACATGTTGAAATAAATTTTATTCACTATTTTTCTTAGCAAAAAAACTTAGTTATCTAAGGCTAATGGATAAGAGACTAATCCTCTTATCCATCCAGATGTTTCCAGATCAGATGTCAGTTAATTAAATACTCTGACAAACCTTAAATGGCAAAAACCGGAACCGACATTTTACATGCTCATCCGACGCATTGGTTATCTTACAGACGAGATTTAGGTTATCGGCCCTTATTGGCCTAACAAGTCAAAAAACGACAATGACACATAGTTACTTCCCAGCAGGATTCGAACCCTCGACTTCCGGTTTATGAAACATGGGATCAATACCATTGGGCTACAGAGGCAATTTTTAATTTTCTTCATTTTGTATAGGCTTAATAATTTTTTAAGAGTGATACAATAAAGATTTCGCCTCCTTTACGATGGACAGTCTGGGGTAGTACCACCTATTTCCATCGCATGTCAATAGTGTGTAAACACTACCGTCTTCCGGTTCAAGGGGCACCGTAGCTAGTGTATATTTACTGAGGTAACGGGACGTTGATGGAACCTACACGTCTTAGGGCAGTGAGCGAGCGTCCTCAACCAATGAAAATAACAAACAAACAAATACAGCTATGAGATCAAATAGAACATCATTTCAAGATATTTGTACTCTTCGAAAATTTTAAAAGTAAACCATTTAAAATTGTGTAATCATACGGCTAATAAAATTAAGATTACCAAGCTGAATTCAAGCGAAGAGGACAAGTCTTATAAAATTACGTAAATACTTCACTTCACGGTGATTAAAGTGTAAAAATGGTAATTATCAAATTTACAGGCCATTCATGACGGAGATAGTTGTGAGCAATATCAAACCAAACTGCGTACAGCCGTTGCCGCTTCGCAGGCGAACGAAACCGACGAAGGCACACGGGCGTTGTTAAACTCTTTAATACGCCGCGGTGAAGCATTAGAGTGTCCCGAGTGTCACGCGATTATCACGAAGAAATGGGGATGCGATTGGGTGAAATGCTCGGCGTGCAAAACGGAAATTTGTTGGGTAACGCGCGGCCGCCGCTGGGGTCCGGGGGGACGCGGCGACACGACCGCGGGCTGCAGGTGCGGAGTGGACGGCAAAAGATGCCATCCTTCTTGCGGCTATTGTCACTAATTGTCTCTATTCTTACGCTCGTTTATATGTAGGAAATATGTTTATTGTGTTTCTACGAATGTTTAAACTGAATAAAGTATACGCATATAATTTATTAATTTTTAGATTTATCGAAAATGTTATAATTAACGACTTATTTTTTTAAAGCATCTTAATCAGGTAACGATAAAGCCTACAAATCAAAGTATAGTAACTATTGTATGTGTTTTAAGAATAATATTTCTATTTCATATATTCTGTATTGTAGTAGTCAAGAATAAATTTACATAATTTTATTTTCATAAGAAGGCACTTGCCAGAATTAACAGTTTTGTTGTAGGGTGTTAATAATATGCACTTTTTCTATACTCGTACTTGCTGGCGAGTCTATTATAGAATATTAGCAAGCTACTAAAAATTAAATATTGACGAATAATATGATTTAACGTCATATTTTCCATTAAAATTTTGAATGCCACCAGATAACGTATGTTAGCGCTTATCAAACCTTTTCTTGACTAATCACGGTAGTGTTATAAGTTTTAAAGTAGATGTCTCTGCCATATATAATCAAATTGTATATTATACCAATGATATATACATACTGTAGTGTGTCTATTAATTATTATTTATATATTTTATACTGTGTAAATTATTCACTTATTAAATCAAATATTGCAAGCTCGTAAAACGTTTAAATGTAGAAATCACCTGTTGTAAATAGATGTAAAGACAACCTTAGAAACATTGAGCTCGTTACTAGATGGCAGCACCAACTTATTTTTAAATTGTTTTAAGCATTCTTGGCATTTATGCCCTTAGGACATTTATTTTGTGTGCCTGAAATTTAAAAAATTAGCCATTTTATACGTACTAAATTGAGAAATATAATAAATATATAATTTTTGTAAATAGAGAAAGAAGGGAGGCTTCGAAGGTAGAGGTTGTAGTAGAAGCAGCGAGGGAAAGTTGATTTTGGTGCCATGTCAGATACAGAATGATTAACACTACTTTATTCTGGTTTTAAGGATACCTTAGCTAGTACAGTTACTAAGATATAACAAACTGCGTAATATACTATAGCTTTTAGTTTTCTTGCATTTATAAGTAGTTAAATTCTTGTGCAAAGTTTTAACATGCAGTAGTCACCATAACACCATATTTTATATGAACATATTTGATTATTATAAAATTTTTGATTATTGTAAATGATGCACCCTACACTCAATATTACGCTGAATATGACTTGATACCTTGAGATGAATTTCTCATTTACTAAAATTACACAAAGTACTCTAGAACCTAGTAGCGCTTGCAAGCTACTGATACTCAGATAGACATTATAAGTTTCATGGAGCAGATCTTTTATTACTAACCATCATCATTATCAGCCTGTGATAGTCCACTGCTGGACATAGGCCTCCCCTGATACAACCCTATGCATAAGGGGTTTTTGGAACGTATCCCACCACGCTGGTCCAATGCGGGTTGGTGTGTGGACCGTCTTTTTACATGCCCATACGACGTGTGGATCATCTTACTTTCCAGACAATTGGGTCATCAGCCCAAATTGCCCTAACCAACTAGGAAACTACAATGAAAATTTGTTGAGTCCCCGAGGATTCGAACCCACGACCTCCGGATTCTAAAGCACACGCCTATACCACTAGGACATGGAGGCAGTTTTTACTAAGCAACTTCTATTAAAATATTTAAGCAACCTCTTAATGGTGACTTATCTTGGTTATTCAATTTTAACTCTAATTCTGCCAGTTTATCAAGAAATTTAACTTAGATCTCATTTTTACGAGGGAAACAACTATGGTTTGCAAATTTTTGCCACATTGAATGGTCGGAAGCTGATTTATGGAATGTTACACTGCAAAAAAATTGGCAAGTGATTGTTTTCTGTTCCGGGGGCCAAATGAGATAAAGAAATGATGAATATAACATAACCTATATAGCAATAAGGCGACCTGTGTAAGTCATATTAATAAAAGTTCACCAAATCATTTGCCGCCTCATTGTTTGGTCGCTTGGTGGTCAATCCATTATTAAAAACAATTTCTGTGTGACACTACTAGGGCTATGGGTAAAATTGCTTATGAACAATATAAGCAGTAAACCCACAAACTAAATATTACTCATAAGAGAAAAACTATTGTTTTAATCAATATAGTGATAACCAAAAATTTGTCAGCCCCACAATGGTAGAAACAAAGAAACTAATTTTATGTATTAGATTAATGGCTAAGGTGGCTAGAATTTCTTTTGCTTATTAAGTTTATTTAAAAGAATTTGTTACATAAAACATAAAAATTAAATACATATATACATTTTAATGTTTGCATAGAAACATTTGAAAGCCTCTTCATGAATTATTAGCAATACAAAAAGTGACATCTTAGTAAGAATGTATCAAAATAAGCGCTAAAAGTAAGAACGCACTTCACTGTTATGGGTTACTAGTTTACAAATATTTTGTGTCTAAATTGACTTAACTGAAGTGAGGACAAGGTTACCAAAGTCAGCAGATATGCAGTAATCACATTTTATTACATTAAAAGCAAAATAACATCTTAAAGTCTGTTACACAAATATGTAGCATGCTGATTGGCTTTTAATCTCTAAATACTAGAGTGTATAATTTGGCCCCATATCAGATAAATATTATATGTTTACTAGGACTTTAGATTTCATTTGCCTTTCGTGTAATATCATGATCTTCGCCTTCAAATGTCCAGACCTATTTTATTGATAATCTAAAAATTCTCTAACTATTATTAATAGACTTTATTGAATTTAACCTGTAACAAATTTTAATGAGTAAAAATTAAAAATAAAATTTAGATGACTTATTTATTAATCTTATATCAATGAACTTACTCTATACAAATGAATGAAGGTCTAAATTATTCAAACCCAAATGTATCACACACACCAAGGGTTCAAACAATAATAACTTGTGAATTGGTGACAATCATGATGTATTCACAAAATGCACTTTTTAATTGATGTTATAAATTACACAAACTCAGTAACGACGCATTCCCGGTGGTCCACGACTTCCAGGACCGCCACGTCCCATTCCTGGTGGAGCTCCCATCATGCCAGGGGGTGGTCCACCCATCATAGGGCCACCACGCATTTGTGGTGGAGCGGAGAGCTGTCCTCTTGCTCCTGGAGCCATATGTTGTTGTGACGGCCCTCCTACGCCTCTTGCTGGACCCTGAAGACCAGGGGGCGGTCCCCCAGGCCCTGCTCCACGGCCTGCCGCACGACCAGCTCCTGGCCCTCCAATAGCTCCCGGAAGAGGCACCCGGGGTAAGCCTTCTTCAGGCGGTGGCGGACCCTCTATTGTTAAAGACACAATATTTTCGCCTCGTAACAAAACGAATCCTAGCATTCTCTTCTCGTCCCTATCTGGCGTTTTATTGTTTTTAGACTTAATTTTTCTGAATTCTTCGCAATCTCCTAATATTAAATTCATATGCTTATCGAACGCTTTAAACGTTCCAATAAATATTCTGGAATCTTGTAATATGACTCTAACCCTATAGTTAATATGCTGTTGCATTTTATTATTCTTACCGATCGTCTGAAAGTAAAATAAAGGAACATATACATTTTTAGTGTACACTAGTTTTAATAAACAATGATTAAATATACTCGTATTTATGTTAGTAGTAAACTTTACTCTTTAATTTAAAACTTTTAAATTATCTTAAAATAAATCATTTTGCTACTAATGCGTAAAATACAAAACAAGTTTTCAGTAAAGCTTACCATTTTTATATAGTGATTATTAGATTACGTCCAGATATAAAATAAATTTCGAATTGATATCAGCGGGAAAATTATGACATTACAAATAAGCCGGTGACTTTAGCGTTTGACAACCCAAAACAAATATGGCGTCTAAAGCGTCGTTTGCAAATATAGTGCCAGTATTGCCGTTAAAAATATTTACATTTATAATTTTAAATTATTACAGTATATAGTTACTATTAAGGCAGTAAGTAAGTCATTAGTACTATAAAATCAATGGAATATTTCGTATTTAATTTTCTAGAATAAATAAAATCTTAAATAAAATAAAAAATGCGCAACTATATTAGTTAAAACTATTTACTTAATTAAAATAACAAAGTTTTTTGTAGAACGAAAAATAACTTATACTTTTAAATAACATACGTATAAAAGTAATTTTGCTAATGATTGTTTGAAATTGCATAAACACCCGAATATTAATGACGGATGATGATCCATGATTTTTTCCATGAAACATTATAACTGTTGTTTTAAAGGTATAAAATAGCTACTTACTTTGAATTCTAGTGGGTACCTACATTAAATAGATTATTATTATTGTTTGAGCAAAAAATTAAAATTAGTTTTGTAGATAATCCAATCCGTTAACAATTTTGAGGGTTTATTTCAACTCCCAATCTAGTCCCAAACTAAGCAAGGCTTGTGTTATGGTAATCTAGATGACTGATTAATGCAGAAATTATTTTTCTTTTTAAAAGGTAAGTATAGGTAAAATTGAATGCATATAACATTCGATTCTACCTATACTCCTATACAACACTATAACAAACACCCAGACGTGAAAAAAAACCATAATCGTCTTACAAAGTTTATCAGTTGGATTACAACCACTACATAGTTTCTGCATGGCTTTTCCTATGCTTACCACAAAGCAAAGGGACTTTGTTTTTTATCCTTCAAAGATAATCCATCTGCAAAGAATATAAGATAAAACATTGAAACTATCGTTACATATCAGATAGTATCCATTTGGACTGTCAGAGAGGGTAGATTCGTCGGCTAGCGACATTGAGGGGGTAAGCGACCAAATGAAGTAGACTTGTCGAATATATATCGATACATCGATATTTTAGCTGATATAAAACATTACGATAGATCGATGTGTCGATACACAATTGCAAGTATCGAAAATATATAAAAAGATAAGGCTAATTTTTTTATATTTGTACGGTAATAAATCAAAATATCCTTATTTACAAGTATGGCAAAGGTATACAAATCGATGTTTTCTATAATAAAAACAAACAGCTTCTTAAGAAGTTACATTATGTTTGTGCCAGAGTAAAATTGATGTTTAGTCGTTTTACAGTTGATCACGTATAAATAACAAAAACGTAGGATTCTTTACAGTTTGTCGTAATTTATTTACTAATGACAGTTATGAATTGGCATTTTTCTAGTAATGTAAGATAGAGTAGAATAAGTTACATTTTTTTATGTACCGATATGTCGATATATTCTGAATTAAATATTAATTTAGACATTTATATTACACTTGTAAAATATCGATATATCGGTTTTTTTCACTACGACATCCCTAAAATTAAGTACTTACATATCGCTTAATTAGAGTTAAATCTACCGCATTCAAAATTAAGTTTACTTTAGAAAAAAAAGGGAAACAGTTTTGATCAGTTATAATTAAATTTGCAGTTTTATTGTTTCCATTTGACAAACACATTGTTATTTATTTGACGACTGCCGCCATGCTATGCATAAATTACGCAACGAAATAAAAAACAAGTATAATTTTAACGAAATAATATGACCAACTTCTAACAGCGTTTAACAATTTTACGCAACATAAGTACATTCTCTCCGTAAAATTGCGTTGCTTTTTGACACAGAACTTTAAATCTCTGATAACTAATAAGGTATTCATTTCATCAAAATATAAATTCGTTATGACCCATTTTATGTTCATAGAATAAAATTTTTAAATTTTAAAATTAACGTAAACTTCAATTGCAAAAATTTTTTTTTTTCTTAGTAATTTGCGTTCATTCTTTTTGTTTATAATTTCGGAAAAAGAAAAAAGAGTAAAATTAATTGGCGCTTCGAACGTTAGCGTGTACGTGTACTATAATAAAGAAAAAAACGAAAATTATAGAGTTATAGTTATATAATATTTGATCAGTTAGTGATGTTATCAACTTTAAGTCATTATTAGATATTTCAGTGGTTATTTACAAATCGGTTTTATATTACTTTTTAAAAGAAACATATTTAATTAAGTTCCTAGTCACCAAACAAAAAGAAATGTTGTGCTGGTTTTTATATTAGGCAAAATAATGAGAAATTACCGTAAATGTTGGATTGCGATAAATTATTTTAGTTTAAAACCACTCTTTGTTAGTATTGGACCACAAAAACAACAATAATTTTAGGTTCTAAAGAGTTTATGATGGTACCTAAAACCTAGAAAATATTTTTTTTTCTTGGTAAATCGATATGACGCAGGGAAAAAACCAAAATGCACAATTCAGGTCGTACTTTTCCTTGGATTTAACATTTATTATGACTTTCTTATGATGTGATGTTTAAAAAGTAAAAATTATGATTTTACTTGGCTGGTTGTAATATATACGTCGTGCTGGCGGCGGAGCCCAACAGTTAGGCCACCGCTGGGGCTCGAAGACTTATTCTGCCAGGGTTGAGATCTCCTGACCCCTATGGCTATGGGGTAACAGATTGGGGGCAGTCTGCTGCCCAAATTTAGAGGCCGAGACGAAAAGCGCGTGAGTTCGAGAGAGAGGTGGATCGGGCCAGACACGTGGCTACTCTGGTGTCCAGCGCTGGTGGGCTTGCAGAAGAGTGCAAAAGCGTCCCTGTGATTCCACCCTAAAGGCGTTAGGTTTCTTCCTAACGACTCTAGGGTGGAATGGGGTGAAACGTGATGGTTTTAGTCGGTGAGAGTCGTAATCAGTTTTTGCCCCGCGAGAATGGCTATTAGTAGCCATTTTCTCAAGTTAAAATAATGTACACTCTGCGTAAGAATTAGGGATTGATAATCATTCCCCGAACGTCATTTATTCTAGAAACGTTAAACGAATAAATATTTAAGTATTTTGAACACATATTTATCTTTAAATTGTAATTTTTTTGGTTTTTCGAGATGTGTAAGATTTTAGTTAACTATAAGTTCCATTAGCATAACCTCATTGCATTGGCACTCCTTGTACTTTATGCTGAAATTGGTAAGTCCTTCCTCACAGGTTACCGCCCGGGGAAGTGCATTACCGGGGTTACTTTTCTGGCTTAAACCAGTTGTGTTTGACAAGTACTATTTTCTGGATTTAAGAGCACCATGGTCAGCATATATTTAGGGAAAATAGACGTACCATGTCAGGGCGACGACCGGACCTGTGGCGTCCTACGCTGCGTTCCATAAGAAATGCTACCCAGAAGGGCAAGACGTATCACTTACCATTAGGTCGATCGTTTTGTTCGTCTCGTCACTTTAGTGAATGAAAATTTGCATTTTGGGTGCCTTTTGACTTGATATCAGATCTTGTTAACATAAATTTCAAGTCCTATTTTGCAAAAATTTTGCTGTTTTGTAAGATATTAATGTTTTTAAGTTAGAGACTTTAAGGTTACTTTAATATCGGATAATAATTTTAGAATAAGCGATATTAGAGTTTGATGTTTTTGCATTTAATGTATATATATATACTAAGTCAATATTTTACTATTATGAATAATATGCATGTCTTTACGTTTGAATTGCCAAAACTAAATTTGATAAAACTTCACAGTTTTATAGAAAATACGTCAAAAAAATGTATTATATATAATAATATGACAGAATAAATATTAAAATTATAAGTATACCCGAGCGGAGACGGTAGCTTAAGCTAGTGATACTTAATAAAATTTTAAGAGTTTAAGAGTGGCTTCCCCTATTTATACTTTGCGAGTACAATAAGAACCGATTTCATTGGAAAAAATTGTGACCCTCTAATTAAAACTTGTTAATTGAAAAAGTTGCAAAGTGAAACCATAAATTACTGTTTCGTCACTGTACACGTTTATTGGTAGAAAATTAATATTATTAGGAAAGCGTTCGTTAGTATACATATAATTCTAGTATAATTATTACTTATGGGTTAGGCCAATTTGGGCCGATCACCCAATTGTCTGAAAAGTAAGATGATCCATGCGTCGGATGGGCATTTAAAAAGTCGGTCCACCAACCACCCTGCATTGGTGGGATACGGTCCAAATTTTATTGGCCACACAAGTAGATGAGCAGTCGGGCCACCTGATGGAAAGTGGTCACCGTCGCTCATAGACATTAGCAATACCAGTGGTATAACCTATGAGGATATATAGGATGCTAAGTCTCGTTTACCCAGTAAAAACACTGGCTACGGTGCCTTTCCAACCGGAACACAGTAGTGTTTCCGCACTACTACTTTGCGGCAGAAATAGGCACCGGGCTGGTACCGCCCCAGACGGTCACGTGTAAAAGGGGACCTACCACCTATAAGTTTAATAATCCGGTGGGCTATGTCGGTGATTTTGGTTCCTTGACGGATCACATCATTTCTAATGCGGTCCTTCAGAGATACTCCGAGCATAGCCCTCTCCATAGTTCGCTGAGCGACTTTAAATTCAAAGTAAATACTTTTTAGAAAAGCTAGAACGTTACGGATGCGGAATAGTGTATTTTGTATGGCTTCAATTATTTACTTCAAGATACCGAAGGAACTTACAGATCTAAACCAATTCCAATTTAAAAAGCAACTGCGTCTACTTATAATCTTTAAGTGGTATTAGGATTTAACTGAATTTTCCTATGATAAGGACTTTTAAGAACTGTACACTGTTGCCTTTTATTTTATTTTTCTTTTTTGTTCTGTAAATTTGTATATGATTTTAAATGAACTTTATCCTGTTACCTAATCCTATAAAATTAATATAACCCTAGTAACTAGCTAACTTTGTAACCATGTTTTCAGTTAATTTATAAAATTCTTTATTTTTTTTCTTTCTATTAATATTTGTACTCTCCGTGGAGCAAAAACATGTGGGTCTGAATATGTTTGTAATTACAAATTCTGTTATGCTATACCATGTTTTTACAAATAAATGTCTTATAATTATTATTTTATTATAACACCCTATGATATGTAAACATTATGTATATATACATATTATTAGATATCATAATATTTTTCATACAAGCCCCGTAAGAGAAAGAGTCGATGAAAACTAAAGCCAAGCTCTATTGTTCAATAAAATGTCGGATGCTCTTATTGGTCGATCAAGAACGCGTCCACTGGCGCCATTACTTTGATATTATTGCATTGTTTTCATTAATTTTATGCCTTACCTGGCTTACTTAGTTTTGTAGAAATCGCTATATTTAAATAGTAACATTTAGTAAAAATATCTTTTTTATCTTTGTAAAGTGCATCTTATGATTATGTTAATTGGTTAATTTATTTAGGGTATATTAATACAATAAGGGTTAAATAAAAATCTGCTTTCTAGGTAATTCTTTTACTTAAAGATAACACAAAACGATAAATATAAAACTTATTCTAATCAACAGTGCCGGCACAATTATGCTATTTAAAGAACTAATTAGTCTTTTACCGGGTTACAAATTACAACAAACAATCATTCGTACTTGTGCTAGATTTTACAAAAAAATTTGCAAATTAACAATCACATAAACATCATACTAAACTAGCGCTACAAATCAATACATTCATTACAATATACAGCACTCGGTAAGAAAAAGCCTTTATATCTAAAATTTAACATATATATTTAAGCTAAAATGTACTACAATAGATCCGCGGCGGTGGCGCGAACTGTATGACTGAAGTATGGCGTACAATCGGCACTGGTTCTGGCACCGTATCAGGATAAGGAATGAACTTTCGCTTTCTAGGGGGAAGAGAGGAAGGAGCGATAGTCAAGTGTAGACTAGTGGTAGGAGGCGAGGGTGACGGAGTGGGCGTCGGGTTTGGTGTTGGTGCGAAGATTGGAGCCGGAGACGGGGGTGCGATGGGCACGTTGGGAGCAACAAGGCAAGGCGGCGATGGGGGCGAGCTCGGCGGAGTCGGCGGTAATATTTGGAAAGCTCCCTCCACAATTTCACACATGCCACTTCCAATGTCGACCACTGCTGCATCAGGAATTGATGACGTCCGCGGTGTTTCAGCGCCGTGCTCCTTGTATATATGAGCCTCCATTTGCTTTTTCGTGTTGAATGTGCCGTCGCACACTGTGCAACGGTAACAGCGCTCCCCGTAATGTTGGAATCGGTGGAGTTTCAACACGTGGTTGTACCCGAAGTCCCGGTGGCAAATGTCGCAAGTGTACGGCCGCTCGCCGGTGTGAGTGCGCGAGTGCACCTTCAATTGTTTCGAACAAGTGAAGCCCTTCCCGCAGCCAGGCGCCGGACAGCGGTAGGGCTTTTCACCCGTATGCGTTCTCATATGGATCACTAGCTGCCCCGATTGTATAAAAGTTTTCTGGCAATGCTGGCACTTGTGCGGCCGTTCTCCGGTGTGGATGCGGGCGTGACGGTGCAATTTGCCCGAGTGTTCAAATGCGGCTCCGCAAACGGCGCACCGGTATGGCCGCTCCTTAGTGTGAATCCGACGGTGCACTTGCAAGTTCTCCTTAACACTGAACGTCTTGTCGCAGTATTCGCACCCGAAGGGCCGTTCGCCGGTGTGAGTGCGGTAGTGGCGCACGAGCCGGGCGGGAACGGCAAACGTCTTGTGGCAGACATTACAGCGGTGGGCATCAGCGGCCACGCGATGGGAACGGGCGTGAGCGGTGAGCGCGCTGCGCGTCGACAGCGTCAGCCCACAATCAGCGCACTGGTGTACCCTTTCTTCTTCACCTGCCGGACGATCAAATTTTAGGTCTACAGACGTAACGTAATCCATTTATACAACCGATATTGTGTAATTATAATCGAACGCGTTTAATCACGACGACCGTCCTCAGTGCAGTGTGTGTTGTGTAGTGTACGGCATGCGGCGATCAGGAAAATCAGGATGCACATACGGGGCCATAAAGGGGAGCGGACGGGTAGGGAGGCGCGAGGAACAAGGCAGAGTGAATGTCCTCTGACGGCACGTGGAGGCCAGTACCTCGGTTTCGGCGCGATAGTGCCGCGGTGGGCCTCCACGTGTTTGGGCCGCCGACCCCGTATCCGCACTGTACCCCACCCCGCACTCTTCCCCACTTTCGTTTTAGCCTCGTGCAATACACTAATGTTTATGTGTAGAGTATGGTTATATTTTATAAATAAGATTCCATTCATACTCTACACAATATGCGAACCGATAGAGCGGCATATCTTGATTGATTAAAATATGACTTAAAAACGTCAAATCTACTTTAAATAAGGAAAGAAACATAATTGAATAAATTTTTAAATATGTATAATAAACCAAAAAATTTACTGTTACGACCGCAAAAACAATTACAACGTATAATAGATTACAATAAAAATTAATTCAATTATGGCGAAAAAAAAACAAATTTAAATAATCGAGTGTTCTTCGTACGTAAATAAATACATTATCTAGAATGTACTCACGTATCATGTTCAGATGATGATGATCGTCGCTTCGTCAAATCGGTTCAATGGCGTCAGTGTTGGTGTAGGTTGCGTATTATTTAGACCGACTGAGGTGGCGCGCACTCCGCTGACGGTCCACGGTCGAATGCGGAATTCGCGAGCTGAAGCCAACGCGTGTCCTCCGCTCTCCTCTAACACACACAGCCCTCTCGCGTCCGCACGAGCAACGCCTATGTGTGCGTAATGTCTTCTGTTGCTGGATACGAAAAAATATGTTATTATTGAAAATACGTGCAGTTTATTCATAAGGTCAGATTATGCGATTATGCTACACGAGCAACTTTTAATTGTGAAGCCATTTTTATATATTTTTTTACGTATATTATTTCCTTTTTTATATTCCCGATTTTGTTCGATTAATTATATATATATATAGCAACTATGTATAATAGCTTTTTAATACATGATAATGCTTTAATTTGATAAAAGAATTTATTTTTAGCTTTAATCGAGTTTCTTTAAGTAAAATCCAGTTTATATTTTTTTATATCGCTAATTTACATAATGGAAACCGATACGAATATCTCTTTAACTAATAATTTTCAGAATAGTGGCCCTTCTACTAGTACATGAGATAATTAATCATATAGATTATGTAAAGACCTACACATAATCGTATTGTTGCCCTAGGAGACTAGATCCGTGTTATAATCTCAGAATAAAATGCAGTCGATTTACTTAAATATCTAATATAGGTAAAATTATCACACAAAGTGACTTATAACAAACGGCGTCGGGTCAGGAACAATAATAATGCGTGTATGTATTATCTATAATGTATAATGTACATACGACAGACTACCGCGGCTTTGTTGAAGGTTGGAGCGGGCGGCGGCAAGCGAGCGCGGCGGCGGCGGGGTACCACGTGGAGGCGCACCGCGGTTCCGAAGCGCGTGTGAACTCTCCGCGGGAGTGCGCGTGCGTGACTCGACTCGCCCGCTCTGTTCCTCCTATACTGATATTCCGTCTGCCAGTCTAGGACAATGTATATGTTATAAGGGCTGACGCGATTCAGGAAAATCGTTGGACGCGTTGCCCTAAATAAGTGTTATTTCGATATTATAGCTATATCTCGCCTCTAATTTTTTTTTCTGTAATCATTAAGGTTTTTTAGGTATTATTATTTATTTATTTATACAGGCAAACGTCCAATTACAATAATATATAAAATCGGTTTAGAATATATATAAGTAAAATTTCAATTGAACATATAAAGAGAATCAACAAAAGAATTTTCGTATTGGATTGAATTTTTACAGGCATTAAAAGCATTTAAAAGCATTAGAGGCAAACAAGTGATACAAGTGATTAAAAACAGTCAAAGCGCTGGTTAAATACACATATTTCCGAAAATTAAAGTTACAGCATAAGCTAGTTCTATAAAAAACTCTATACATAAAAAAAAATATTATGCATATATATTGATGTTAATAAATTTATCATTTATTACTTATCAGGCTTATATTACTATAAGCTGACCTGCACAACTGCCCACATGTCTGTGTCTAAAAACGATAAATAATCTTTTATCCTCTTTATAATAAATAGGTACATTGTTGTTCCTCTTCTGATAACTACAGCGTGAAATTATATAAAATTAAAGCATAGCTTTCATCTATAAAAGGGCTTTTAAATCGTAACAACATTTTTAAAATATACAGTAAATACCTTACCATAACTTTATGCATTTGAGTTAAAAGTTGTATTCTTTTATCTCACTAAAATAGATAAGAGTTAGTGGTTACGTTAGCATTATGTAATTGAAATTGCATGAAGCTTCAGTTATTGATAAAAAACTGCAGTGCGTGAAATATCCAATACCTACTTGATAAGCAGATAAATTAAAAAAAATATATGAAGTACGGCTTATCTCTTACAAAACAGTCATTATTACATAATAAAAATGTATTTAGATAATGAATACGAAATGATTATTTTAACTAAACATTACAAGTTTAGATTCAAATCAAAAAACGAATTGAAATGACGGGAATATAATTACTAATATTGTTCTTTATAACTTATTTTTAATAATCATCTCCGATGCATATGAAAATAATATTAGAAGTAACTAGACCAATAGACAACACTAGATTATTATTTTAACAACTAATCGTTGCATGCGACTTCGACCGCGTGGTAATATATTAAAATATATATATATTTTTTGTATACACAAAAAAGCCTTATTTACCCCCGGTTACATCAGCTATCTGGGAAACTGTACCAGTAAAAGCCCCGTCAAAATCAGTCCAGCCATTTCAGGGATTAGTTAGAACAAACAGACAGATTGAACGAAAAAATAAAAAAAATATTGTTTCGTTGTATGTATCGGTTATATATCAAAATGTTATAATTTAAAAACGGTTATTAAGAGTTATAAACTGATATTTTATTTATTTATATAGATAAGACGCAAAGAATGATTAACGTGATGTTGCCAAAAGATATTTAGTATTTCGTACAAATAAAATTTTATTTAAAAGGTATATACAGAGATATTTGGTAACCTCGTAAGTATTAGAAAAGCGAACTATAATCTGATTTTATTTTTCCTTTAGCAACTGACGGCATGTGAAGTCATACACCAGGCATTCATTATGGTTATAAAAATACAATTGTTAGTACACCTTATAGACCTCTGTGTATGGGTGAGTGTATGAATAATATATCAATGAGCCAAAAGGCCAGCAATTTAGGTGAATAAAGTCTCTATTAGCGGAAAATTTACTTATTAATATTATCATTTACTACTTGCCATTTTATAACATTCTGCAATCAGTGTAAGTTAATAAATAAACCTCTGCCGTGCACCGTAAACATTAATGTCACTTATCCTACTTTAAAGTATTTTTTTAATGCCGCTCCACATTAGCACACGTAAATAAATATTACTTTTTCACGCAGTTAATTATTGAGATTGGTTTGAGACTGGTTTGCTGGAAGCACGTGTAAGCAAAACAGCCATGGAATATTTATAGTATTCTTTGAGTTTGACTACATTACCTTGATGAGTGCTAATTTTATGTTAATTATTTAGTATTATTAACTATGCGATACTATAAAAAGAAAACATGTAAATTTGTACGGCCGTTGGTGTTGCTTTTAAAATCTTAACTAAGATTTATGTATTATTTCTCAAACTCAAGATTTCATGTAAAACATAAAAGTAATACTTGTTATTTTTTGGCTTACTAATCTTAAATTTCTTGTTTCTTGTACACTTTCCGCAATTTTGTCACAAGTTCAAAATTCTGGGCGTGGCTTCTATTTAGGTCGATAGATCGATACTATGTGGAGTGAATTATTAGCAGAAATATATTATAAAAGACGAAATGAAAAAAAGTTGTTATAGAGGGAAAAACCTTAGATCTTTTGAAATTGCATTGCTAAAGTTGGTTTTAGTTTCTGTTTGTAGTTTGCATTAAAATGTTTTTGTCAGTATTTAGAAATAAATTACGCTATTGTAAGTTAAAAAAATTATGAATTAAGTCGTGTTATTGCAATGCTCAAGAGAACTACAGTTATATACGGGTAAAAATTTATATTAGCCTTACCGTATTAATTAACAAATATATCATTGTATCAAATAAAAATGATTATTTACTGTCATGTATTGCCTAATATGATTGTATTTATTAGTACTCATTAGAATAAAGAGTTCGTTTTTAAGGCATATTGCATTTGGTGTGGTATAAAATTTTCGAAATATTTTAATAAATTTAATATATAAATTCTTTCAGACTAGATTTAATAATGACTTGCTCAGCTATAGAAACAATATCATACAAACTAGTAATAGCCGTATCTTTCATTGTATAAAATATGCGTAATGTGTTTAGAATCTTTGGTACACACATTTTTATGTAATTATTTTTATCTTCAAACAACATAATTTATTTCGTAAAATCGGATTTACATGAAGAAGGAATTATATTCGTGTTTCTTATCTAAATAATTTAGTAAAAAACAAATTCCTCTTTAAAACAGCATTAATATAATTTTAGGAAGGTAAATAAATAAATTAAAATATCATGAAATTATATGTACTACAAATTGTTCACCATTTTGTTACAATTATATTATAAAATGATTATGAATACATATCTAGTGAACACTGTTTTTGTTCCCCTAAAATATATGGTCTGGGACCTAGGGTGCTCATTTTATTTTTATCTTATTTTACATACTTTTATTATTGGGTATTTATTTAATATCCTTCAACTTTTTTTTAGTATCATAAGTTTTTATGTACTTATATTGGTTCTATTATTCATATTATGGCCATTGTACACCTTATTTATTCCTAGAATAAAGTAAACTTATTAACTTTATTTATATATGTACATATTTACTTAACATTGCCGATATATTTTTGAATGATATTTATTACTTGTTTATTAATGAACTATTCAAATTATTTTTATTTATTGATCTACAATATATATATATATATATATATATGTGTATACATTTTCACATTTCAACTTTATTTCTATTTCCAAAACTTATTAGTGCTGAGTCAACATTGTTCAAATATATAAAACATAATATAATAAACCATGGCGTCAATATATTAAACGAGTATACTGTTAGGTAAGGCTGGGAAGAAAACGTAAAAATTTAATAGGGCACAAGGGGGAGGGTGCAGCGGGCGAGGCGAGGGTGCAGGGCGCGGCAAGAGGGGGCGATCCGCCGACACGCGCTGGACGGTCAGCGAACGTTCGGAACCGCGGTGGAGAGGCCTGGCGGCGCGTGCGCCCGATTCAACCTTCCTCAACGCGACCGCAACTGACCCGCACCGATCGAGGTGCGCGCCGAGTGAACCATTGGTGCCTTGTGCCTTGTGCGCATCGTTCGGAATTTAAAATTTTTAAACATAAATTTGTTTTTTTTGTAAGCCCTGCTCCTTATAACAGAGAGCAAATTACCTGAAATAACGTATAAAGAGTAAATGATAATTTTAATATAGATAAATAACTAAAATTTTGGTAGATAAACTGATCACCATATACCTAGTTAATACATCATATACCAAAGCATTGTTAATAAATGGTTCCCGGTTATATTAATAAAAGTGGTACGTAAAGAAGTGCCTTAACAGATTTTAGGAATTTTCTAACCGAATTAGTAAGATTTTTTTATGTCCGTTGCTCGGCTCCTAGGGCTCATTTTGATCTCAGGGCATAAGCAGATTTTAAAATAACAACTTCGTTAAAATCCACAACCTTATTTATCTTATTTACTAATAAACTGATAACGCTGACTGAACTTTTAGAACTGGACTAAAGCAAAATTATACAAAAATTGTGCGTCTTAATTGGTCTAAAATAAAGTTTGCCAACGCGATATTGGAAGATAAAAACAATAAGACAATTTGCTGATAATAAGCTGTACTATGTTAGTCCTCATGCATTTAAGAAATTCTTTTTTTTAAGTGAAGAAAATGTGCTATGAAGGCGTTTTAATAAAATGCATATCTTAGTACACATTTTAACTTTAAAACGCAGCGGAAAGGTGCAGTGTAACGAATACAGCTTCAAGTATTAACGCTTCTAATTAATACAAATAAAATGGACTATAATTTTAGGTAGATCAGTATTTTAATTTACAGCTTATATAATGTCTTTTCATAAATATATAATAGAATATAGTAACAACCAGGCCTCCCGCCGCTAAGGACGTCAGAACACGTATAGTATGCTTGATTTTGAAGTCGGTCACGTTATTTGTTGTAATTCTATCTATATATTTTAAAAATAAAAACGCTTATAGTCGGGTAGTTAAACCATATATTTCCTTAATATATCATGTATACTGACATAATTAAGAGTTATTGCACGTAATGTAATATAATTAACCTTTTAGGTAACCAACGCAACGTAACCATTTTGCTCATTAACCATAGTCCATACACCGATAAATGCTCTTTCGCTCAAAAACAGCAGTAAGCAAACATGAAATTTAATATAGCTGTATCATATTATTGCTTGACCAAAACTTTAAATTTTAATTCCAACGCAACGCAGCTCTTCAGAAATTTCGGTTGCACCGCATTATTATGGGTGGAGCGTACTATATTATAACCTCGGGTGAATGTCCCGGGTGTCGCACCGTTTTTGATATACAAAGATTTTTATTCGAAATTCTTGGAAGAAAAGAAAAAATATAAAAGTAACAAAACATTTTTTATTTAAATTTATCAGATTAAGTATATCATTTTATTTTGACGAGGAGTACAGTATCTAAAATGACAGACAAGAATAACCTACGCGGTGACAAAATAATTTCAGTTCCCCGTTTTATACCTTTACTAGTGACATCTCGTATAGTAATAAGTACAGCTACAGGACTTATGGGCAGAAAAAATTAAATATTTCTTAGGTTATAAACATTCCGCGTAGGGAATCCTGAACAAATTCAAAATAAGACCTAGAAGTTATATAAACAAAGTATCATGGCAAACTTTAACGACGCCAAGGCTGAAAAAGTATTGATAGGTTTTCTGCCAATCTCTTTAATTATGAAGATAAATCAGAGGAAATTTTTATTTTGTGCTTTGAGATTTTAAAGCCGACTAAAACCAACCAGGCTTAGCTGATCTGTATAAAGACGAAAAGTTAAGTGACCCGGAGGTCCAGTTTCGATGGATTCCGTTGCATTCTGCATGGCCTTTTTATGATAATATGTCACTACGATTTGCATTTCTCAAATATTTTTTGTTTGAAATGGGTGGGCTATAGCAAATGTGAGCCTGATATAATAGTAAGTATTTTTCTAAATATATTTATAATATCTGATTTAAATCAACATACCAACAGAATAATACTGTTACGTTATTACGAATTGTCGTTTAACAAAGTATACGTAGCGCATCATAGTGAAAGTAGACAGTTTCTAAACAGACTTTATAATAATCTACTTACAAATAAATGCCAAAAAGTATATAATATTATGGATTTATTAGGAAATTTGATTTTCCGTGTTTCAATTCTTCGTTAACTCATTTTAATGTCCGTCATAAAATAGTCATAAATGTAAAGATAACGTTTAGTTTTGAATCATAATTCACACCGGTTTGCCGCGAGCGCTTTTGTGACGTCACTGTATAAGTGTTGTAAAAAATTTAAGTGAAATCTTCCAACGCCTTATCCTCGCGCTCTTGCATTATTAGTCGGTTTTGAATAAAGATTGTATAGCTTTTTATGACGTATGTTTTACACACGTTTAGAATTCGGAGCTGAATAATGCAGACAACTGAATAGTGATCTATACACTAAATAAAATTCGAGTCTATTATTAACATCAAAATATCCGTTTTTATGTGATGACGTTGATATATGTAAATTATACATATTACAAAACATTTTTTTTAATTGTTTATTAATAAAGTGATTAGAAAACCATAAAGTCTCGATGGTACGCAATACCGCCTTCTCTAAATGCGAATAGATGTTTTTTATAAAGCTAACTATGTCATTAACATCTTAGGTACACGATAGATTAAAGCTCAAGGACACCATCATTATAAATACTATAAATTATAAACTAAAATGCACTTAAAATTGAAAAATACTACATTACAAAAATATTATAAGTTTTGGTGCCAAAATCCGTCGATATAATCAACAAGAATCGAATAAGAACACGGCATAGAATCGATTGTCTAAATGACCGTATTGAATAAAGCCAATTTATTACCATTGACGCTTACAGTAAAAACGTTTTATGTTAAGGTCGTTATTAACATATCTTTGCTGAAACTAACTCCACATTATGTAATATGCGTATACAGAATAGAACATGTCAAACTTGAACAATAAAGGCAAGAATATGTAATTATTAATTTAACTTTCAGTAACATTTTTGTTAATATTTCTGTGTATGTGCATACATATCTTTGAGTTTATTAAACAAAACAGAACATAAAAAATCAGCGGACTCTAAAATCTGCCTATATCTATAATTCAACAAAACATTTTAATAAAAATCAAATATTAAACACAGTTAAATTATTACGCAGTTACCTACGTAATAATGACTTGTAACAAGTTATTTGTATTTTGATAGTTAGTATACATAAATCATGTAGTTTTTACTACTACTTACTTTAAGAAGAATATGTTATCATCCTTAAAAGTACTAACATAATTTATATATATCAACATCAAAAAATGATAAAGTCATTGACCTGCCAGACAACCCAAGCCCACGGCGCGGCGCGCCAGTCTTAGTCGGGAACCACGAAAATTCATGAAAGTTGAACGACCGACCTCGGTACTTGTTGTATTAAAAGGAAGCCCTGTGATATTTCTATGATAACATAAAATGTATGAAAACTATTAAATAACATTAGACTGAAATAATAGGTAAGTATTAAGAACAGCAAATTTATGAATATAAACGATTTTAATGGAACTATAAAATAACATCGGTCATATATCAAAGCCACTATAGTCTATACAGATATTGCGTTAATTAATCACTACACAGTATAAAACAAAGTCGCTTTTTCTGTCCCTGTATGCTTAAATCTTTCAAACTACGCAACGGATTTCGATTCGGGTTTTTTTAAATAGATAGAGGGATTGAAGAGGAAGGTTTATATGCATATAACTCATGCTTAATATTGTAGGTATATTTTCTATCAGCATAGCTCCCGTGCGAAGCAGGGGCGGGTCGCTAGTATATATAAATGGCCATGTATATTTTATATAGAAAAAATCTGCCATCTGCAAACAGCACAAGTAGTTACAATTTAAGAAGGCTTACAAGTATGTTACGTGTAACCATCGTTTTAAAGATTACTGAAATCAGAAATGAGTGAAATCAAGAGGCAAAGCTGTAGTGCTAACACGTAGGATGTAAAATATCCAGTCGTTAGCGACTTAATTTAAAGCAATGAAAAGTTGACTGATGAGTGTTGAACATATAAAATTAACTGATGTTGCTATTGTTGACTAAAATTTATTAATTAATTTCGTTAATCTAATATTTTCGAAATCTCCGTTTTAATAACTCATTTGTCTTTCTATATTCATGTATTCATCAATTATTCTATATTCTTAAATAAAATAAGACAAACTTTAGTACGGATTTCTTTTGCTAATATTTAACTAAATTTATAAAAGTTAGGGCTGTATAGCTGTTTTGTCGTAAACTTTAGACCAAAATCTTAAAAAGAAACAAAACTGTAGCGTTTGCAGCAATAGCGTGGGATTTATACGGTCATTGATTTGTATTGTAAAAATGGATCTGTATATTGATATCAGAAAAGTCGACTTACAAAGAAAATTGTTGTCTGAAATATAGATTTTAATTGTATCTGCAAGTATAATTAATGTTAACAGACAAAAGCTTTTTTCTCATGACAAAAACAACGAATATCGATTCTATAGAGGATGATTTTTAACAACTGGTTTTGACCTGAAAAGATATTTTTTAATCCCGATAATCGATTATCAATAAACAAATAGGCATATCATATTTTAATGTTTCCCCGTCCACGCTAACTTGTGATGTACAAACTCGGAAAACAAAACTCGATTCAAATCGAGATAATATTGACGTAACTCGAGTAACGTGATCGAGTCAGTGAGCAAGGTGCGTTAACACAGTAAATGATTTTTAAATATTTTTGCCCAGTTATTTCTAAATTTCTGTTATTTTTAGGGTAACTTGAGTTTGAAAACCATGAATTATTAGTCATTAGTAATTCATGGTTTTCAAACTCGAGTATATATCTCGAGTCGGCACGAGATAGTTCGTGTTAGTGGAGTCAATAATTTAACATGACTATAACTAAAATCATCGACAATTTTGTTTGTTGTTGTAAGTATAACCCAAGTCATTCGAGTAGGGTTATCGGAATGTAAAAATTATATCGATATTTTAGAAATATATCAATATCGAAATTCAAAATATATCGATATATCGGTACATAACAAAATATGTGGCTTATTGTAGTTCGTCTTACATTATTAAAAAAAAACAATGCATAACTGTCATTAGTAAGTAAATTACGTAAATTTTATATTTTTAAAGCTACATTTATCTGATATCGATATAAAAAGACCTATCCGATCGAAATACGTGATCAACTCTAAAACGGCTAAAACACCAATTAAGCAACAACTTTACTCTATATAAGTAAAAAAAGAAGAAGAAGAAAAACTTTACTCTAGAAAAACTAAAATGTAATTTCTTTAGAAAATCTAATTGTTTTTATTATAAAAAAGGAAGATTTGCACACCTGTATTTAGCCTTATCCTGAAAAATATCGCATTTTCGATACTTGCAATTGCATATCGATACATCGATATACCGTCAAATGAAATATTGGCTAATAATATCGATATTTCGAAAAAGTAATATCGATATACCGATGTATCGATATATTTTCGACAAACCTAAACTCGAGTTAACATATTAACTTTTGCTGAACCGAGTAGGAATTTTCTACTCAAGCTGATTTTATACAGTGGAATTTTTTAAATTAGTACGATCCTATAAATTACAAGATAATATTGAAACATTGCCCATTACAAAATAGTTAGTAAAGTCTACATTTTCGTTTGGAGAAATTTATTATTTTATAAAATATTGCGAAACTTAAAGTGCGAGCCGCTTAGTAGTGGTTTCTTATATTTAATCCACACTTAACTTCTACTATTCTTAAAATATGCGCAAATACTTTTATAACAATATTTTATTGAACAATTATCGTTAAATATAATTGGTTAGTATAATATGTCTTGTTGCTCACTTTCTTATAATAAGAAAATCATGGAACGACGCATATTAATTCCACTAACTTTTGTTTACATTTAAGATGCAAGTTTGATCTTGATATCTAGCACCTGCCGAATCTATTCGGTGTCTTATTTATTTTCACTCGAATACGATTTGAAAAATTTACCTGATTCACGTAAGTAAAAAACGAACCGAATAGCGTCACTAGTGTGACGTTTGTGTTTGTCAATCGTTCTTGAGGTTATTGTGTCTTACTTAGTTATATTTGGTTTCGTTTTATTACTCATTTTAGCAGCAAACGAAGTAATCAACAAGTTATCGTATTGATTTTGATTTGTAACATATATCCTAAAAACTCAAAATGGGTGGTGGTGATTTGGTAAGCAACTCTTTTGTATGATTATCTATATGTTTGATTTTAACTACCAAAGTTTTAAACTTTATTTGTTTTGATAGAATTCAAAGAAAGCTTGGCATCCTAACAATTTAAAAAATCAAGAACGTGTCTGGAAAGCAGAACAAGCTGCAGCAGAAGAGAAGAAACGAATTATGGAACTGCAAAAAGAAAGGGCCGAGGAGAGAGACAGGGAAGAATTAAATGATATAGTGAAGCGAACCGCGGGAGGAAGCAATTCTAGTGAGAATCGTTTACACTGGATGTATGATGTATGTACACAAACTTTTTATAGATGATTCATAATTGTCACTATTTCATTTTGCATTTGATTATGAATTTTAGTTTATAATCATTGGTTAGTGTTATGTGGTTGAAAAATAAAACAATGAGACATGGAGTTAATGTAAACAAATGTATAGTGACAAAGGTACATTCATCAAGATCATCATCATCATATGTTTTAGAACTCAGCTGACCATAGGCCCTTTAGGTAACTTATAGGCAAAGAACAGGATGATGGATCAGGAGCAATCTGCTGCCTGCCGACTGCGTTGCACATAAGGGCAGGTTGCCACCTAATGGGTTATCATACCTGCTGATGGCCAGTACAATGCTGCTCAAGAAATTTTGGTCCCCAATAGTAGTTATATGCGCATATGTGCCTGATCCATTGCTAGTTGAGCTCACTAATCCTGAAAGCTATGTTGGTTACCATCAGTGCCGATATCGTCATTACATGCTTTATCATTAAAAAACAATGAGCATAGCTAGCTTTTATGACAAATGTAATGGCACCAAAATTTAAAGTGTTTCTATTGATACACATATAATTCCCATGAAAAGTTTAATTCTTATGCAATTAGCCCTATGAATAACTAAAATGATATGACAATAATGTAAAGAAAATCTAAGAGTTCACATTAAACTTACATAACATTATTAACATACATATATGTGGGTATGGTATGGATTTAAGATCCTACATGGTGACATTGTCTCTTCTGTATCTGTTTTGTTATATGCAGTAGATTACCCAATAGCTTAGTAGCTACAAGATGCATAAATAGTATATTTTAAAAATCATAGAAATGCAGCATTTGTTTTATATCTATAACTTAGTTCTGTTTTCTGCAAGTAGTCAAACCTATGGTATTATGAAAATCAAGTCTACAATAATACCAAATTTGCTTGTTTTTCTATTATAGAAACCAGATAAAAAAGTGCAACATGAAGATTATTTGCTTGGTAAATCTATTGATTCAAAGTATGGTAATGAAGATAAACACAGTCAAGATATTATTCCTGCAGTGGCTCGCAGAGTTGTGGGAAGTAGTATGCTAGGTGCAATGACTGATACACAAGTTGATTTAGTACGAAAACAACAGGAGGATCCACTTTTGTTGATAAAAGAAGGAGAGAGCTGCTAGAGCGGCTTTATTGAATAACCCTTTGCAAAGAAAACGTCTGACAGAACTATTAAGACAGGAACAAGTAAGTATCCAAATGTATAAAAATAAATAATGAATGTAAATAAATCTATAACAATAGCTACCAAACAACCCCACAGACTGTTTTAATAATTAATATAATGAGGTCAATATTTATAATAGGTAATTTTTTTTTATATAAGATTAATTACAGACAGTCACCTATGCCAGTAGTGTGAAATTAAGCTTTATTTACTTAGATGTTAGATTATACGATCTTGTCTGTTTACCAGATAGCCAGCAATGATTTTCGATTTTTTTTAAAGGTTTAATTCCTGTCTGCAACAATAGTGAAAAATGTGATAATCTACTCAATACTGACTGATTTAGAGCTCTCAAAAGTTACAGTTAATCTATGACAGCAGCAAAATATTCTTATTTTGTAATGGTTTTTATTTACAGGAGCAATCGAAGAAAAAAAAGGAGGAAAAGATGTCGAAAAAAAAGGGTAAAGATTTAGATGATATTTTAGCAGCTAAATTAAATGCATTAGGAGCAACAAACAATTTAGATTTAAAAACTTTGCTAGCGTCCGATAACTCGTCGGACTCATCCGATTCGTCTGACGAGGATAAAGTTAAAAAGAAGAAAAAGAAAGATAAAAAAAAGAAAAAGAAGAAGAAGAAAGAAAAACATAGCAAAAGTAGAGTTGAAAGTTCGGATGAAGAAGTTAAACATAGTAAAAAGAAGGTTAGTAAGAAAGCAAAAGACAAAGATAAGAAAACGGAAAAACCAAAGAACAAGAGGAAATCAGAAGACGATTACGATGACGTAGATAGAAAGCGTCGAAGACGATCCCCTGAGCACGAATCGTCTCATAGGACTGATGAGCAATTCAATAAAGTAAATGAAAAACCAAGAAAACGTTCTCCAGATGACGATAGGCACGATAGACCACGTGAGCATCCGGATCAAGATAGAAAACAAAGACACGGAACACCAGATTACGAACAACATAGACGACGGTATAACGAAAGAGACGAATACAAAAGTAAATCGCGAGCGGGAATGAGTGAGAAGGAAAAGGCTGCAAAATTAGCAGAGATGGCGGCGGCCGGGGCGGAACGGGAAGTGCAAAGAGGCCGTCGTGTTGCACAGCAGTTGGCTGAAAAGGCGGAATCTGACCTACCTTCAAATTCTCGGCATTTCACGCATAACGAAGCGCGTGTGTTGCCCGATTCCTTAGAGAGTCGTATACACTCTAATCGGCACTACATCCAGCGCGACCGACGTCATATGAACGAGCATTTTGCTAGGCGGTAGCGTACGCTCAAACGCTATTTTGCAAATAAAACAATTATTTCTATTTGTTTTGAGTACTTTATTAAATCTATTTATATCCCTATTATGTATACAATGATATAATTATGAAATGCTTACAATAAAATCTACTCCCATACATTTTGGCTGGCAATTTACAAAGGTTTTGTTGATTAACACAAGGTAAATAATATTTGTTTAATAATATTTTATCTTAGAATATTTTAAATTCTACATTGACTTAGACTTACAGACACTTCTTACTTCTCGATGGTGCTCTTAATCCAGTGGAATTTTATCTCTTACTATCTGTAATAGAAAGTTTAATAAAATTATTTTTCGGATTATTAGGGGTGATATTAGTGAATATAATTATATTAGTATTAGTAATTACCTTACACTGCCAGAGTAAAAAGGTGTTTATTGATTTGTAAAGCTTAACCATAAGCTATGTAAACAAAATGGACTATACCGTCCTTGACTAATTCTAACAGAGGAAGCTTTTGCCCTGTATCTAACTTCACAAAATTTGCAACTGCTTAATTTAGGATTTATTTGTACGTCAAAGGAGGTTTCTGATTTATATTGTTTAAAGTCCCTTAGACAAATGCTCCATCCATATTAATTAGAAGATTCAACTGCCGACAAGTTACATGCATAAAAATTGTGTACTACCTTGTTAAGAATATTTAAATAATTTGACAAGAATACTATGACGCTGACAACCTAATAAATTTTTTTACTGACATTTCCATTAACCGGGCTCTAGGTCAGTAATTACAGGTGTTCATTTACAATCACATTCAAAGTAGACATTAAACATTGCATGTTCACATCATTAATTGTTCAGGTAAGAAGCAAAAAAGCTCAAAGGAGATTCCTTTTAATTTTGCCCAGGCGCCAATATAAATATGGTAAACATATTTATATTCCTTAAAATACGTACAATACACAATTAAATGTTGTGTACAATATGAACGTATGACCTCTTGTTTTAAAGACGGTAAATTTATTCACTTGCATTTCTTAATTAATTGTATTACTATAATAAATAAATAATATCCTTTATATTATTTGTGTGCTCGAATTCTATCGAAATTTTTCGAAAGTTTCGAATTCGAAAGCTCGAAACCGGAGGTAGTGCGTTCGAAACCTGCGGGGACTCGACAAATTTTCATTGTTGTTTCCTAGTTGGTTAGGGCAATTTGGGCTGATCACCCAATTGTCTGAAAAGTAAGATGATTCATTCGTCGGATGGGCTTGTATAAAGTCGGTCCACCCACCAACCCCTATGGACTAGCGTGATGGATACAGTCCAAAAACCGCCTAAAATGGAGAAGGCGTGCATTAGGGTAGGCCTATGGCTAGTAGTGGACTAACACAAGGCTGTGATGATGAAAAAAAGGCGGATAAAAATAGGTAATTGTATAAAATGGTTTAAAGTATTAAATGTAAGTGCACCATAAATCACGAACAATAAATCAATTCCTTACTTAGGCTGTACCAAAGGATTAAGATTTAATTTTAATGGAGAAAGTACAGTTAACATTTTAACGCGTCTATGCTATTATTAGTTGTATGAGGTGGATGTTATACTATGTTGAATTAAATTTCATACGAGTAGGTATATTAAAAAAAGAAAATAACGCCCTGCTTGTCCCGCTGTCCTTTATCTGTGGACAATGAACGATTCGCATATACCTCTGCACACATCCCCGCATAAATGGGGTCAGTGTCCCACGGGCCCCGTTCGGGTAGTGGCAAGCGCGACGTCGCAACTCGGCAACTAGCTCGCTGACGTCCATGATGGGGATTGGGTCAAGGCTACGCGCCAACCCAGCCAGGTACTCCACGTAGTGTGCCCTGTAAGAACAGCTGTCGTGAACACACCTCGATAAGGGCCCTCTTGTAGAGACCCTCAAGCGAGCCGTAGGGCCGTGGCGGCAGACGGAGGGCGGCGCGCCGGACTAGGATCTCAAGGTCGTCCACCCCCAGGATAGGCAGCGGATCGACGTTCTGGCTCCTCACCAGCCGGCTCAAATACTCCAGGTAATGATTCCTGTAAACACATTCTCAACTCACCTCCGCACCCTCCTCTTCGCACACAGTCGTATTATGTTTATCATCCTGTTTTTATTAAGTCAGTAATAATCGCATTTTTTCATGTTTCCTATTTCCAAAGTGCTCGTGGAGGCGCGGTGTTGAATATGTGTTAACTTAAAACTTACTTGCACAGTCCAGCGTTATTAGGCGATGATTCGCTGCCACACGGACCGTCTACGAGGCCCGTGGGAGTCTCGCGTTGCAGTTGTATTGGGCATCTTCCTGTGCTACCCTCGGCTGGCTCAGTTTCATATGTCACATTGTTCATCTGAAGTTTAATTTAAATATGACTTGGTAGCCAAATTTTTAAATCATAATAAATTGTAGCATTAATTATTATCAATTGTTGTTTACTAGCTAGACTATAGTTTTTTATTTATTTGCAATTTATTATTTTATTTAACATGAATTGGCCTGCAACGATATTAGTAGCAGGTATTTATGGAACACTACGCCAAGTTCTATTGGACTTACTTGTAGCAGCGTTTGGAGTTCGTGGGGTTCTTTGTCTCGCAAGTAAAAGAGGCAATTGCGAGGGTGGTGAGCATGAAGACCCAGCTTGGCGCAGTATTCGCTGAGACCACATCGAGCGCCCATCATAAACGGTTTGCCGCATCCATAGCAGAATTCATATTTACATTGAGTGCATGTGAAATGCATGCAACCGCCCCTGTGGTCAATATATGTTTTTAATTTCATTAACATCGTGATCGTGGTTTAATAAAAAAATATTTTGAACTTATTTTGATTATTTTATAAGATATAATTTTACATACAAAAATAAATTATATACAAAAAAATTAATACAAGGTTAGATAATACCTAGAGAGGGAATATTTGAAACGGCACCGCGGGCATTCCAGACCGTTTTCTTTCAAATGCTGTTGTACGGCTGCAACTGATCTTTCCGGGTCATTGTCATCCATCCATTTAGTGTACTGTTCACATGTAAGACCCTCATGGTTAGGAGACCACTGAAAATGTGTGATATATTAGTTTTGTAATAATTAGTCTAATTGTTACGGATCTTAAGAGTGATATTCATTAGCACTTTACAAGAAATATCTTATTGAAATTGTTTAATTGTTAGGCGAACAACGATTTAAAGGATTTTTTTATTGACTTTGGTTAGTGTAGCAAGAATAATATATGCTATATTTATTAAAACAAATTGGCCAAAATATAGGTTTTTTGTGACCCAAATTTAAGTTTAGCACGATTTAAGCTTGAAATTAGAATTCGTTTTGAAAAACTTAATCGGCTCGGGTAGGACGTTATAAAACATATTTTTTTAAAGATAGATATTTGATATTCATTAACTAAAAAGTTATGTTAAACTTTTATTGAAACTACAATATTTTGAGAATATCAGAAATACATATGAAATATTCATAAAGATTCAGTAAAATCAGGCAACATCGTTGAAAGTGTAGCTATATAATATAAAGTTATTTATTGCTTCTAATTTTCTTATAGCGTATAAACATTATTAAGGCTTTTTTAATTATCTGTAACACAAAATTTTAATAATAACAACGAAACGATACCGGTTTTCTGCAGGAAGCGCAGCTGATTGATTTGCATTCGGGACAACGCAGTTTCTTTTGCTTCGGATGGACGAAAAATCCCGAAGAACATTCGACGCACCATTTAAAATTGGGATCTCGGGCTAGGGTTCTGTCTCTTAGCTAAAAGTAATACATTTCCTTATTTTGAATGTAAACAACATAGATTCAAGATTTTTCTTAACCAATGACATCAGGTCCGTATTAATTAAATTATTATGCATATTATTTATCGGTACCTTTCGTTGGAATAGCTCGTGGACATCTGTGTCTAATAATGTTTTTAATAAAATATCCAAATGTGCAAAGTATTCTAGCCACGAGTCCTCCGGGAGGTTTTCTAATTCGGGCTCTTTACAATAAGGGCATACACAGTCCGCAATGCTTCGTTCAGTTATCTGAACTGTGAAGTAATGACGCGCACATTCTCGGCAGCATCTATGAGTACAACGTAACATTGACACCATCTGAAAGATGTACAAACAATTTTTAATTACTATAGTGTTACCACAGCCGTTACCAATATGGTAACAAATCGGATGTTGGAGAAAATGTTGTATTAAAAACGGAAACCGTATTTAAACACAAAGACCAGAAAATAGAAGAAATAGTTATACTTTTATTACTAGCAACGAAACAGAATTATCAATTGTCCTTTAATCAATTACCCGTTTTAAATGTTATAAAAATCATTACTGAATAACCACAGAGGTAGAACGAAGTGACCACCATACTGGTTTACGGAAAACGATTACATTTTTATAAGTTTTACGTAGTCATACCCAATTTCGTCAAGTTGAAAGAGTTTTCGATCACAGTCCTTTTAATAAAATAGATTAAAGATTTGTAGTCGCGAAAAGAGAGAGTAATGTGTAAGAGTTGCCAATAGTAAATATACACATTACCTCATATTCTGGTAGACGTGATGCACATAGTTCACAATCTTGATGTAAATAAGCCAGAGCAGTACTCAGATCAGTACATTCTAAAGCAGCAAGCAGAGCCGATGGAGGATCTGTGCCACGCGATATTAATTCCACAGCTAGTTGCGCTTGATCCCAATTTTCCGCAGCTCCTTCTGCAAGGAGCATACGCGCTTGCCTCTGTAATAAAATAAATTTAAGGTAAAAGTATTAACTTCGTAAAAATATTTCGGTTTTAAATTTCGTCTTTATAAAACTTACCTCTGGTGACCCTTCTGGTAAGCTAATGGTAGCCAAATCGATTAATTGTCCGGATACTCGTCGCAATGTTACCGGCGGAGGAGGTGACAACGGAGTAGGCTCCGAGTCATCATTTTTCTTTACTATTTGCATTTGATTGTCTTCGGATTCACTATCTGTCCATTCGTCCTCCGTGCGACACGTTTCACGAAAGTACTGATTTTTTTCTGCTTGAGAAATCTCTTTAGGAGGAGATTGTTTTTTATGTTCAATCTCTGTTGGAGGTTGGGGAGCTGGCTTCTTTTTAATAGTATTATTAGAAGACGTAGAAGGTTTTATTTCCTCTGTGACTAAATTTGTCGGTTTTTGAACTTTATCGGTAAAAAGTCTGGTTTGTAGCTGTTTTACGTGACCATTTTGAACATTACCAAAATGAGCTTTGGGAGGGGCGGGAGCGGGGTATTGTTTTAATGATGTACGTCTTATCGGAACTTTTGAACTTAAAAATTTTGCAGCAGTTTTTTCTATTTTAACTTTGTTGTTTTGAATTGCTTTTACTAATTTTGGTATATTAGATTTGGTTAGAACTCCTTTGTTGTTAAGGATACCTAAACTATTTTCTGGTACTGTTTCTTTACTCAATGTTTGATTTGTTGTTTTAACTTCATTTAGTTGTAAATTTTCTTCAGATTCGATAGTATTCTGATCTTCGTTATCTGTACCAACGCCGCCAAAATCTTTTGTATCAGAATTAATTTGTTTGTTTTGGGATTCGGGGTTTATTAACATTAATCGTTTCACTAACAACACTTTCTGTGTCCTGAGTTTCATTATGAGATTGGGGGATTGTGTCAGTTTCAATTAGGCTTTGTGTTGCGATAACTTCTTCTGTCTCTGTTAATACTTCAGAGTCCTTATTAAATATGTCAGTTATTTCTTTAAATGTAGTATGTTCTGTATGAAAATTGTTTAGTGTATTATCGCTTGCATCAAGAAGCGTAGGGAATTCAATTTCTATGCTTTGAGACGAATCAATATTCTCTACTTCATAGTTGTTAATTTTAAGGGTAGCATTATGAGGAGACAGTTTGATCTCTGATGTAAATATAGTAGTGGATGGCTGGATAGCGTAGTTGACAAAGTTGATGACTTGTTTGGTCGGCTTTAATTTGTAAAATTGTGTTGAATTTTGTTCATTATTGTTTATTTCTCTTTCTTGGTTGATTGTATCTAATTTTTTTTGCGCTATTTTTTCTGTGTTATGAGCGAGTTGGTCGTATATTTCTTCAAATGAATTAACTATATCAAAAAAGTTGTTACTTATATCTATTGATTTATTATGTGATGATTTTTTCGATTTTGTACGTGCGGATAGTAAATGATCTTCTTGCAAAGTTTTAGCTATTGAATCTAGAATTTCAATATTAGTCTGTTTAAAATCCTGCCCATGATTATTTGGATCTTGAATTTGATTTACAAAATTTTCTTCTATGTGATCTATAGCTTCCTCAAATTGTTCGTTTTCTTCCGAGCTTGTTCTATTAACCATAGAATGTCTCGAAATATTATCGATAGGAGAATGTGAAGGCTTGCTTTGATTTTCATCAGAAGATAAGTCTTCTGTTTCGTTTTCAGTGTCACTATATGATGTTTCTTTATCAGAAGATAACTCTGAATCATTTGAGCTGTGGCTCACATCACTTTCAGTGTTACTTCTACTGCCAAGTGATCTTATGTCGGAATGTAGCTCCTTCTTCATTTGTTGTATTAACTTTTGTGTATTATCAACCATATCCGTTAAATTATTTGATTTTTCAGTAACTTCTTGTTCCTTGTTGACTTCTATATTATTCCTAAATCTTGTTTATTCTCAAGTTTTGTAACATCTTGCAAAACGTTATCGGAACCTATAATTGTTATTGGTTTTTCTGGTGTCTCTCTACTTGGCCCATTTTGTATATTCCTGATTTCATTTTGTTTTTGGAAATGTGGTGATTCGTTTACTTCAAGGGTATTCTGTGTATTTTTTAGCTTATTTGATTTATTATTTAATGGTTGTAAATTATTATTACCCTTGTTTATTAATTCTTCACTTAAAACTTTAGTATCTTTAGAAGGACTTTCTTGGTCTCCTATACTATTTTTTAATTCGTTAAGGTTAGGTAATGGACTACGTCTAGTTAAAGCGTTATAAGCGTCTATAAAGTCATTCTCCGATTGTAAAAAATCATTCGAATTTGATTTAGCTTTTTTGTGTTTGACATTTTTGTCTTTTTCCGACATTTTATTTTGATTAGATAATAATCCTTTTAGTAGTAATTGTTCATTTATATTAGGGATCCCAGCTTGTATAAGGAGTGATTTTAATTTTTGAGCAATATCTTCTGTTTCACGATTTAGTTTGTCAGGTTGAGGTGATGATGAACTGTTTTCGTGGTCGTTGATTTTATTACTTTCTAGTGGCAAAAACATCCAGTCGTCGTCTGGATATATTGCTGGGGTCACCATTTCAAGCTCATCTGAACTTTCTTCGGCTGAAATTTAAATGTGAAGGTTATGATGATATTATATGACGAAACGGCGTGTCAATGATAATTTATTAGTTTGGTTTCTTTTTATGATTACCGCGAATGCGGTGTGAACGGTCGAGAGGCGGGACTGCTTCATCCTCTGCACCTGTTGGTGAGCCCCAAACGTGACGTAGACGACCTTCAGTTTCAACCCCTAGTGTTTCTGTCTGAAAAATATAGTATAGTTATGTATATAGCATTCTAATATTTTAGTTTTGTAATGGATGGTGTATTTGGAGACGCACACCTGTCGGCGCCATTTTTCAACACAGTCTGTGACGGCCGGCCACATGGCCCCACGGTGCCGAGCTAGCGCCGTTCGAGCCTCACGCTCGCTGATGACAGCACCTGGTGCTAAACGTACTGCAGCTGCCCGAACGCCGGCGCATAGACTTGGCCAACGTTCACGTAACCATCCTAGTGGTGCTGCAGGATTCTGAGCTAGTGCTGCATGTACTTCTGCAGCGCTGAACCCTAACTTCTCTGCCTCGCCCATCAGGCGTGCTAATTCCAATCCCCTTTCAGTCTCCCGCCGTGCCCCAGCACCGGCTAACACTTCCAATGAAACTGCCCTGTTTCCAGAAAATGGTTCAGGGGAAGGAGCCTGTTTGGATAGAGATAATTAGGTTATCGGCCAAGCATTATAATTAAAAAGATTAAAGAGAAGGGAGTAGGACATTATGAAATTACTTCAGAACCATAAATACTGGAGCGACGAGAAGAACGTGTTCGGCGGAGGTCCATGTGCGATGCACGTCGTGTTAGTCGATCGGATCGGCGTCTCTCACTTTCGCTCCATTCCGCGGGACTACTGTCGCGTGGCTCACGCCACTCCCACCGTCCCGGTTCTAAATTGCTGCCGCCACCGGTTCGAACACTCCGCTCGCTCTCCTAGAGTAAATGTATATATACGTTGTAATATATTTTTTCATTGGTACTTTGCCTTGCTCTTCCATTTTTTTCCATATTTATATCGCAGGCGTGACTTTTTAAATGCCTATCGGACGCATAAACCATCACACGTCATAAGATGGAAACATCATTACGTCCTCGCAGAATTCTAATCTATGTCCCTAAGGATTCGAATTCACATGGCTAAAATAAAGGGCTAAGGAGGCAGTCTTTACGTACAAGTATTTTGGCCATTATGTTAAGGAAAACATGAGAAATGCGTGAAGATTCTGTCTGTTACCTTTAAAGAGAAGCTATGTAACATTACAGCTCAGCTTTTCCAAAGAGTTAAAGGTTACCTATTAAAATTAAGTACAATGTGTAAGAAATAAAAACCCTTGTATCGCTAGAGAGGGAGTGTCGACTATGTGAACGCTCCCGGCGAGGTTCCTCTCTGAACCGGCGGCGAGCTCGAGAACGCGTAACAGATGGTGCTCTTTCCCATTCACGCGTATTCGGAACGTCGTACGTCTGCAAAAGTAAAACATGAGGTAAGAGAATGAGTAATAATACCTTATGCCCGGTATGTGCAACTGTCGTTGCGTCAATGTTATTTATTTTTTTCTATTTTAATTTCCAACGATCATGATTTACGGAAAATTGCAAAAGCATTGTGACGTCTCACTATTGCAGAAAATCGCAACTTTAAACGGTTTAAATTTTGATCAAACTTAACAGAGATACGTTTATTGAACAGACCTCATAATCATAGAAATTTCTACATAGTGAAGATATGAAAAATGTTTTATACGTCTAAAAGTATATTTTTACTAACCTGTGTTGATATGCTTTGAGGCGGCGGTGAAGTGCCAGTATTAGATACGTTTGCACGACTGGATGTTGAGGAAAGTATGCTCGACGGTCTATCAATACGTGTTTCCCGTGGTGGTGACGTGCCAGTGGACTTTTTTTGATTACCTAATGTTGTTAGATTCCTGGAGGATTGCGTTTGTTCACGAGGTGGGGAGGGACCGACGGATACACTGTGCCGTTTTGGCTCGTCTGCTACGACATCGTTTTTGTGTGGAGATGATATAGTTTTCGTGTTTAATGAAGTGTTCTGACTATTTATTGTATCTTTTGGAGGCGAGGGTCCCACAGCCATGTCGTGTCGTGTTTTTTGGACTTCGGTAGGTTGGTTGTTAATTTCTTCCCCTGCCGGCGTCGAAAGCCTGCTTAACGGTTTTCGGATCGCTCTATCGTCCCTTGGCGGGGACGGACCACAAGCAGTTGATGTCCTCTCCTTCGTTTTTTTCGTCTTCGCTTTTACGTCAACTGCATTTAAAAAAATAATAGAAATAAATATCAAATGCTAATGTTTAAAAGCAAATTAAAGATAATTATAAGCACACTGACCGTGTTTGCTAGAAGGCTCCTGAATAATCGACCGGGCGACTGAAGGTGATCGCTCATTGGTGATTTTGAGTTGCCTCATGCCATTTTTGACGTCATTGATAATTTTTGGCGTGATAGTTGGTGTTCTACAGCAGACAACGCATACTCGCACACCGGGATCGTTGACAAAGGTGCAATGTTCGCATTGCCAAGTGGCGTTGGGTGGTGGTGGTGGAGGCCCAAGGTGGTCTTCCTCATCTTTAGTTGGGCTGCCTTCGCTTTCTACTTCACTTTCTGAGTCCGCGTCGCTGGAGGGGAGGGGTGGGGCGATGGCGTACGGTGTTTGTGGCGCCGTGAGGTCCTGGAGCGTACGCTCATCGCAGGGGATGGTGCACGCGATCCGGCCCGCGAAGCCGCCCTTGACACCGCGCGACTTTCGACTGAGTATAATAAAATTAAGTGTTGTAAATTCATTAGATAATTTATGTTATTTTCACTGTTTTTCTATCTTTTAATAAACGTCGATTGACACAATTTTTTTCTGTAAAAGTATATCGTCGGCTAAAGAGGTATTAAATGTCGATTAAGTATTGACGATTTAATCAAAACTGTAGAAATTTGACATTGGTTATGATGCTCCTTAGACAACGATATACCATTGGAGTTTGGAACATAATTTCAAACCTAATGCCAAAATGATAATAATTATTCAAATATTTGTATGATTTGTTTCATCAAAATTTTAACTCATTTATTTTATATTTGAACATTTACCTCTACGATACGGTTGAGGAGTTTGTGGTGGTGGATGCGCATGTGGATGCATCGGCATTCTGGCGTTTTGTTGCGGGTGTGGACCTACGCAGCATGTCGGCCATGGACCAACCCAGTTGTGATCTAGGCTAGCGCAGCTTCCATAACGCCAGGGCTGTCCCATGCAATGGGCACATCCCGAACAAGGATTGGGTGGCGGTCCTATACCCAACTCCATGACAGAAGTGCCTCTCCTCAAGGGACGACCCCACATTTGAGCTGACGGATGAGCATTTTCGGGTGTTTCCCACGCTTCGCCAGGAGCCATGGGCTATGGAATAAGAATATATATTTGAATGAGCGTTCACCGATAATATATAATAACCGATATGGTTACTTATATTTCGTATTATGAATGCAATGATTTCACCCGTTTCGTTAATAAGTCAATAAATTCTGCTAACAGGCACGTAAAATTCATTTAGTTTATGCCTATGGCTTCAAATGTTTCACTTTTTAGGAAATATTTACGCAATGTACAAAGTACGTACAATGTTATCCTGATATGGGTTGGTTATTTTATGAAGCTCAAATGGTGTCATTAAGCTTAATAACAAAATTGAATTACCTTTGGATAAGCTCAGAAGCTTATTTAAAGGCAACGTTATTGTATTTAGTAATGGCATTTTTAAGGGAAATGAGAAATGTACGCAATGTAGAGAATTTTACAGGATGTACTTAGTGTTACCGGACTCTACGTATATGCTGCAAGCTCAAACACCTTCTATTGCAATGTGTATCATATAAAAAGAGCTCAAGTAATTTTTGTCGGAATAATACCCGTTTACGATTATTTCGCGCGGATTCATTTAGCCGTAATATGGGAACACCAGCCTTAAGCGCTCTACTACAGATTCGTAGGTTTAAAAAATCTAAGTAAGTTATAGATCGAGCTATTCTGGTGTTTGGTTATTGCAAGTTGGCTACAATTCACCAGTAGATAAAATATATGTGACTCAGAACACAACTTTCTATTCACAGTGAGATAACGTTTGGTAAATAATTTTGAACTGTGTCCTCGTTAAGTGCTCATTAGGTAATGTTTTTGAGTGTTTAACAAAGATTTTTTAATAGTTTTTAATAATAATACAATAATAATCACGGTACCATGTTCGGTGGCATAAAGCCGGGCAGCGATGTTCTCTGACGTCCCCATGCGTTAGGCACGTGTCCAAGTGTATTAGATTGTTCTTGGGTCGGCGCGACAGGTGGTTGGTTGTGATGCATCGTTGCAGACAAGTATGGCAGACTGCCGAGATGGGCATGCGCAGTTTGTCCAATATTCGCGGTTTGGACATTCGGATGAGCGTTCATAGAGGGCTGCTGGGGTCGCTGCGTGAAATGTTTTTGATTGGACACGATCGCCGGTGGCGCGTGCATTACGGGTGTCTGACCCGGCGACATCATGCTAAGTGTAGCTCTACGCTGGTCGACGGGAGTCGGTCTGGGGCTGGCACTAGATCTGTCGCCACTAATCTGTAAAAATAATATCAAAATGGTCGGCCTTATACTACAGTAATAAAACAACCAACTTTTAGTAAAATTGAGCCTGCTTTTAGATTTTTTAAAGTAACAGTTGGAATAATTACCTATTTTAAACATTCGATCAAGTTCTTTAAATGATATGTTATACGCTTTTGCATAAATATACACTAGTACATTAATTGAGAAGTAATAAACAGTGTAAGTTTGTTATGAGGACATTGTGCTCCTCTTCGTTATTATCTATATAATAAATTTTAAACGAACTTTCATTAAAGTACCATCACCTTATGTTTGCGCGGTGGTGGCACAGGTGGACCAGTTTTTGGCGGCAAAGGAGGACGTTCATCACGGAGTTGAGTGAGAGACAGCGCCTGTTAGCGGAAGAGAAACACAATAGAGTAAATCTAAATAATACTTAAACAGTGAAAATAACAACAACAATGAAAGCAATTTTTTTCCAAACTTGTATATGTTTATTATGAAAATATTTTTTTTTTATAAAGAACCATGTGTATTTAACGGCAATTTAAATGGGCGGTCACTTACCTATATCAGTAAAAAAACTTATTTACACGTGTTGGCGTTTTATGTTTGGTACTTTTCACAATGTTTCGTACTGAACAGTTACATTTTTAACAAAAGATAAACTGTTTTATTCTCAAGTGGTAGTTATGTGTGCTAGTGTTTTTCATTCGATTTAGTTTATATAAATCGCAGGTCGCTTCTGGCTGCTCCATGCATATTAATATATTTTATGTTTACCCGTATACAACTACGAGCTTCTGAACACTATCATCATCAGCCTCTGATAGTCCACTGCTGGACATAGGCCTCCCCTAATACACCCCTATCCATTAGGGGGTTTGGACGGTATCCCACCACGCTGGTCCAATGCGTTTTGGTGGGTGGACCGACTTTTTACATGCCCATCCGACGCAGGGATCATCTTACTTTTCAGACAATTGGGTGATCGGCCCAAATTGCCCTTACCAACTTGGAAAAAACAATAAAAATTTGTTGAATCCCCACAGGATTCGGACCGATGACCTCCGATTTCTAAATCATACGCCCATACCACTAGGCGGAGGCGGAGAACACTATATGTGACTTAAATTAGGGGAGAAAATGATTGCGTGATACCTGTCTTTGGTGATGGCGGCGTTTGGGGTGACGGTGGTACATGTCGTCGCAGGAGGCACAAAGCGCACGTCGACCACATTCCGCACAACGCACCCTTGCACCTCCACCTCCGCACAAACCGCAAGAAGCACCCGCCTCTTGTGGGTGACCTGGTGTTTATAATACCAACACATAATCGCAGAACCTTGTAGCGTAGCATCGGCTTCCGAAAATGTCTGTTGCAGAATTGTGCGCAATATGAGTTGCTATTTATTACATACCAGGTCTATTGTTAAACCATCTTCTGAAGATATTAAATAAGGAATATGTTATGTTTTAAAATCGACTAGGGCCGTGTGTTTTTTTTTTATTTCTCTTTTACCTATTGAAGCGAATAAGACGTTTACCTGATGGTAAGTGATACAACTTGCCCAAAATAAACGCAGCGCAAAACGGCACAAATCTGCTCATCACCTTGATACGTAGGATGTTACGTCTATTACCCAGTAATTACCTTTGCTATAGTGCCCTTCAAGCAGAAAGAGTGCGTTTATACACTACTAATTTGCGGCAGACATAGGCACAGCGGTACTTTCCCAGACGGTCCCTGGTAAAATGGAGACAATTAAAAATGCTTTGTTATATTATGCTTTCTTTATCATCTGACAATACATACCCGTCGGTGGTCGTGGCGGAGGCGGCGGGGGCGGTTGCAGTTTCGCATTGACGTATTGTTCCGATGGAAATTCGACAACTTCATAATCGGGTTCCGGTTTCGCCATTGGTGGCCGGTGAGTTGACGATCGAATTGACATTGTGGGCGTCGGAGGCACCGCAGTCCTCGGGTCCCTGCTTCTGCCTTTCAGCATCTGTTGTATAGTACGTGTTAGCACGATAGTTTAATAAAAATGATTAACGCTCACTAGTCTTGTCAAGCGACTTACTATATGATAAGTGTATCACATGCATATAATGAGATGCAGGAGTAAGTATCGAAATTTAATTTAAATACGACCTTTTTTTTCAATACTATTGATAGCTTGTTATTAAGTCATTGATGTGTCAAATTATAAAACCGCAATAATTAGATTTTTCTGATTTATTTAATACATATTTTTTGCATTAAAAATCATTAAAATTTATGTCAAAAGGTAAGTATATAATTATAATGATCGTTATGATACAGTTGTCCTGCCAACCTTGTAAAGATAAACGGAAGTAACTAAGATGCTTAAAATGTAATTATCTATACTAATATTATGATGTAGGAAAGATTTAGTTCAGTTGTTTTTAATAGATTCCGAAATTACTACCGATTTAAAATATTCTTTCACTATCCTTGAGTAACATAGGTACTTTTTACCTCGGGGAAATCCATTCCAAAATACAATGTAATCATAACACGACCAGAGCCGTGAACTGCTAGTCAATGATAATCAATTAAAAAACTTAATTATATAGATATAGACACACCAAGATTATAAATACTAAACACTACTGTATTTTAACATCACATTTTGTTTTTAAATGCACGCCTAACAGTTTAAAACAAAGTATTATTGTTACAAGGTTACAAAAGTTAATCAATGTATCTATTTAAATTACCTAAAATTATATGTCCATACAGTCCTTAAACAAAGAGCAATGACTTGTCATACTTAAAAATAAACTTTTTATTGGCACCTAATGCGTATCATTACAAACAACTTGTCGGAAGCTTTCCTTCATCTAACGATGGTTCATGAAAGAGTGTTTATTTCTTTTAACATGCGCTCTGAAATAATTTCATACTCTGAATTTTTATCACAGTATATTCAATTTCAAATTCAAAATTACATAAGTCAATCTAAATTTGTGTAATGATACTAAAGCGAAATTTTATGCTATGAATTTTACTGGTAAAATTATTACTTCACATATTGCTTAGCTTAATAGGTAGCATCTAGGTCTTACATTGAGAATGTAATAAGATTGCAAAAAGTGCAAAATTTAAATTTTCCTTCTTTAGAAAAAACAATTTGAAAAAACAATAATCTGCCTCCGTGTAATGCCGCCTAGTGGTAAATGTGTGTGCTTTAGAAACCGGAGGTTGTGGGTTCGAATCCTGCGGGTCTTAACAAATTTTCGTTGATGTTTCCTAGTTGGTTAGGACAAATTGAGCCAATTCTCTGAAAAGTAAGATGATCAATGCGTCGGAGGACCATGTAAAAAGTAGGTCTACCCACCAATCCGTATTGGAACAACGTGGTGGATTACCGTCCAAAACGCCCTAATGGAGGAGCCGTGCGTTAGGGTTGGTCCATGTCCTTCAGTGAACTAACACAGGACTGATGATGTATGTATGTATGATGTAATGATCAATTAAGTCAGCACGGACTTTAAGCAATTAAGTACACCAAATGTTAATAATGATTAATTTTTTTATTTAATAAATCCGTTAGAAACAGATACGTCAGTTTTTTTAATTTGGATTTACAATTTCTGAGAGTTTCACAGTCAATGTCAAGAACTGCTACTTTTTCAAAGTTTTAATAGGCGAGACATGCGGACAACAGGTAAATAGCAATCTAGGTTAATCATGCAGATCTTTTTCTTGAATAGGTCTGATAAGTGCCGCGGGTCCATATACTTTATATTGTATGGAAATTTTCTGGGATAATCAGTTTAATCACATGCCATGACCTTAAAATCTGGGGTTAATGGTTAAAAAAGTTAGATTTAGTGTAAATTGATATGATTAATAATACAACAATTTTACATAAAAAAACACATTACTATGATATGTCGATCAGAACAACTTAGGCTTGAATAAAGATTTCAGTATTCATTGCTTATATTGCATAGATTTTGTCTATTATGAATATTTTTTATTATTAATCACCTTTTTAATTATAAATTATTTGAAATATTTTTTAAAACCGATAAAGGTTTCTTACTGCACTTACTGTATTTACTGCACATTTTTTTCCCTATCCTATTATTATGTGGTCAGCTACTTACTTACAACTGTATAAATATTTTACATGACCTTTGAATGCATCGTACTATTGCCTGAAAGGACTGTTGTCTTATTTTATACATAAGTTTTATGCCGTAATAAGCGAACAACTAAGTAATAAAAGTTAGACTCTAATCTTTATCTACAGATGCGATTTACTTAATTGAATCATTTCCACGATTTTGAGGCAACTTAATTTTATTTAACATCATATATTAATTTAACTAGGGCATTAGTAGGCCAGTAGTTTAATATAATAGTTTATTTCGATCAGAAACCCAGTCGTTAATAGGCCGTTGCTCTGTTCGTTAGGCAATAAATTTTTAATGTTCTGTTGTAAACCTATATTTGTCATATATTATTTAAAGAGCCACAACAACGCGAGGGTTAATGAACCTCAGAACTAATAACAACTATTTCTCGTTTGAAATTGAAAACTTTCGAGAAATAAATAAACTTCTCAAATAAAACTAAATATTAAAAAAAATAAAACAGTTTACATCCAAAAATTTAAATGATACCTATCGTATATTCCAAAATACTTGATTTAGTTATTTTTATTTTTAATCGCCTTGATATGTGACAACTGTTTAAAGTTCAATGAAACAAGATTTTAAGCATTTAATGTGAATAATAAAGTACGACTCGGAAAAAATGTTTACATAACTTTTTTAACAATATTATGCAGAAAGCCTAAATCAGCAAGTTCATCAGTTTCGTAATTTAATACTTGAAATATTTCAGTGTGTTATTTTATTTTAGAGCTTACGTCAATCTTTTATCACTAATTTTAAAACAACTAGTGCTATTTTATAAAATATTTTTGTAACTAAAACTGAAAAATATTTTTGACTGTAACTATTTAAAAAAAGAACTTATGTGTATTGAACTTAAACAGGATGTCGATAATAATTCTTGGGGTAACTATCTTGTAAGGTATTTTTTTTTCTATTATTTTATTATTCACGAAACATCTTACATGAAGAAAAATGAATATCTTTCTTCGAATTGTTAATAAAATTATTGTAGAATTGTGTAATACCAATCACCGTTCGAGCTGTTAAAAAGGAAAACTTGACTCGTGTGAACACACGTGTCGTGTGTTGGAGGTATCGATAAAGTGAATTTTTTGTGCCTGCTCGAAAGGAATATTATCATTTTCAGTGTGAGCTTATCAGGATAAAATTACATTTAGAAACAATATCTCCACTACTTAACAAGAAAATAAATATATTTTTTCCAATAGCGTATTTTTACCCGTTATTAAGTTTATTTTAACACATCTTATACTCTAAATATAAATTAGATTAATTAACAATTACTTAGACCACATAAGTTACCATAACTCCTTTTTTGGAATTTTTTAATGTTATTTTTGATAGTTTGAGCCAATGTTCTTTATTTTGATGATATCTTTTGTAGATTGTTTTGTGTAAGTACCAATATATTCTTACAAATTGACTTTTATGACACATATCCTATCTTAATTTTAATTATTCTGCTAAATTTAATAGTTGGTCGATAAAATTAGGCTACTATCGCTATACTTGTAGGTTTAAGGGCGTTGCCTTTATTCTGAGGTCGTTAGCTGTAATCTAGGTCATCTGCGTTGGAAATTATTTTCAGTTTTCTTGTTGAATTTAAACAGGAGCATAAGTATTTTAGAAGAACCAAAAAAATCTTGCGTCATAAATTCATTTATCATTATGTAACGTGAAGGTTTTGAACGATAATAATTAATTTACGTTGTGTTTACGTCTATTAACCTCGACACGACGGATGTGTTGACTGCTACATATTGGTCTGTGGTAATAATTAATGCATGCGCAGTAGTTAGGTATAGTATAAATAGTAAAACACATAAAGAACTGCAAGAAAATCAAATAATATGTAAACGAATATAAGCTTTTTAAATAAAAAAAATATAAGATGAATTTGTTGAACCAGTAAGAAAACCTTTCCAGCGCCCTAGGAAAATCGTCAATTTAAGTTTACATTAAGTCTCATTTCTGATAAACTGATTAATGAATAGACGATAAAGTCACATATTACTCTTTTTTTTAAGAATTAATTTAAGGCATAGATAATGAACCGAAAACAATGAAAATATAACAAAGATTGGTGGTTAGGAATGTCCTACATTCGTGCCAGAGTAAAATTGTTCCATAGAATTGGGTCATGTCTCAAATACCGATAGCAAAAATGCAATTGCTTACGATAATATTATTAATGATGTTTCATTTTGAATATTTCATTTTCAAACATACTATTTACCATATAATAAGATTTGTCAACTCATTGCTATCTATTTTGTTAGTAAGAAAAACTCTTACTATTAATTTTTCTATTATTATATGGAACACATACAACTAATAAGTTATAAAACCAAAAGAGAAATCGTTATTTGATTAAACAATAGTAATAAAAACGATGACATAAAATATATCCATCAAAAATCTACATTTTATTTTAATATTATATTATTTTAATATAATTAACATAGACAAACGGTCATATTTTTTCGGGATTTATAACGCAACTTATTTTTAGTCATCACATCATTATGCGATTTATTATTATTAGAACTTCTAGATTGGAATTCGGACAAAGCGCAATGAAGTTTATGTATCTCATGCTTAACTGATTATATTAAAGTTTTGCATGATCAGAATATGTTAGATTTTAATAATAGATTATTCATTATCATGTGCATACAAAACGGCAGCTGTGACCGGGATAGAGCGGGCGTTGCCACGTCGCCGACGCCTCGCCGACCCATTTATTCCGCCTCGCATATCCAAAAATATCGAAACTATTCTATGTAGTGCTTATTATATTACGTACAGATTGAGAAATTTAAATCACAGTATTACTAGTATTAGTAATACAAATACAAGTGTGTACAAGTTACATAGTACTTGCCATTGTTTTTCTGCTTTACGCTCGCGAACGTCGTCCAGCTTACGTCTCGTTGCACTTAGATTTCAATCCATCACAAGCACATATACATCAAATAGGCAAATATAACGTAATCGTGTTAAGAAAACAATCACAGGTGTGATATTGGGCACCGGAGCCCTAGGCGCGGCGCTCCACACGCGCCTCCCGATTCCTCTACGCTAATAGTGCACCCTATCCGGTCGAAATTGACAGCGCGAAGACGCCCGCGCCGCTCTCTATTTCTGTCCGCGGCCGCGTTGCCCCGATTTCACTGAAATTACGATCCTTAGCTATTTCCGCACTCAACTCAATACGCCTTCTAGCCGAATTTAACCGTCCAGCGAATTAGTTTCTATTACATTCTATATGTCACTTTAATAAAATGCAAACTTTTCAGGCTTGGACAGGTTTATTTAGGCAGGCAAATGAAGAATTATTTGGCTATCCGTGATTTTCTTTTTAAAATGGAAAGTTTAAAATTTATTACAGTTATGAAACAAGACATTTTTTTTTAATATCCTAAACAATTTTTTACATTTAGCGTAAAATACAAAGTTATGTTACGTATTAAAATTAAACACAAAACGCTCGTAAAAATTCATAGTTAGCTGTGATTTATAAAAAATAAATATAGACTAAAAAGTGTGAAATGTTTTGTTCTCTTTTTAAAACCGTTTAACTGTTGTGCGTGGCAACTGTTTGTAAACATAGAGATTGTCAAACATATAAGATATGCGTCTGATATGGACATTTTGAAGAAATATAAAGAGAATGGTTACTTTACATCCGAAATATATCATTTACTCTGCAAGAAAAAAGTGGATGAAGCTTCGGAAGAAGTGAGTTAAGCTCTACAGAATTATTGAACTTATTCTAATGTTCGATATTTACGAAATTATATTTTTATGTTTCTGTAATATGAAGTTGTGGTTTTTGATGTAGATTATACCCTCGGAGTATGAGAAGGAGATGTGCACGACTACAACAGAAAGAATTCAAAGTCTTAATAATATTATTTTTGAAAATATGGTTGTGAGTGGTGAAAAAAAGAGAAATGCTATACTGTCTTTTGTTCCAAGATTACTAATATTTCAGAATTATAAAGCAAATGAAAAAATCACTACCAAGTTTACTGTTAAGAACATAAGCACAGTAAGTGAATAAGAGAGATTAACAATTACTTTGAGATATAATGTTAAATTACATTAATATTATACGTAGCATTATTACAGGCCCCTACCTACTTAAAAATGGTGTTCAAGGAATCTTCCTACTTCTCAATTAAACTGAATAGAGATCAACCCCTATCTAGACTGGCTCCAGGCATGAATGTCTCTTTCACCGTTACTTTCATCCCAACTCAAGTGGAAGATTATGTGCACAGTATAACCTTTTCCACGGATATGGACCAGTATTATTTCCCTTGATTGGTAAGACACAACAGTCAAACATTTATCAGCCGATGATTTTTATATAACCCATAAATATCTTTAAAGCAATGGGACCAAGGCCGATATTCAATTTTCCTGATCAAGTTTTACTTCCAAAAGTGCCTTTAAAGGTTGAAAGTAACTTTTTCCTAAATATCCGTAATGTTGGTATGGTTTCATCGGGTTTAACGTTGAATGCGAAATGGTAAGTGTATGTTTTCAATGCTAGTGCTACCAATAAGATTTTGAGGGACTAATAATACTTGCAATGTCTCTTATAGCCCATTTTCCGTTAAACCAAAATCAGCGTTTCTTAACTGTCAAGAAAACATTGAAATCAAAATTTCTTTTAAAACAATGCATCTGGGAACTGCGCAAGGTGTATTGCATGTTACATTTGAAACAGGTTGGCGTTCTTTAACACTAACGAATTAAATATAGTTATTCCAACAATATAAATTTTGTCAGCTTAATTTTTTGTATTGAAGGTGAAATATTTAAAATAAAGCTATCAGGTACAGCGCATGCTGTAGAATTAGAAGTTGAAAGGCAAGCAGTTCGCATGACTGATACATTTAATGGTTTAGTGCGTCAGGACACACTTAAAATTACAAATCAATCGGATTACGTATTGACATATTTTTGCATGAAAAATGAACATGTTTATTATGGTATCACATTGCTATTATATGGTATAATTTATTTTAATTGTGTAATGTAGATTGCATTTACCCAGTTTCATTTTCAGATTTTAAAGAGAAAGTAAAATTGGCGACTGCATTTTATAATCTTAAAGAGAGCGAAGCTGCAAAATGCGCGAAACTGGTACGATATGATGTCCTAAGCTGTGCTGAACACGAAAGAGTTTATACTCGGATTTTTTATGATGAAATTCAGGCGCTTGTCGCAGACGAACAGTTATATTTTCATAATAGTCACTTTTCGATTTCTCCCATCGTGAGTATATTTCGTAGTTCGCTATTAAATTGTTATTGTTAATAATTTTTATTTTTCCTTAATAAATTAACTGATTATTAATGAATAACCAGACCTTAACTACTGAATTAACTGATTAAATTATAACAATTATTATTTTCATTAAAAAATATTGTTTTCTCTCCTATCTATTTTATGTGCCTTAATTACCAATAATCAGGTAGAACATGTATAAAAATTATAAAATTTATGCAGTAACTTATGTTTATATTTTAGACAGGTAAATTGTGGCCCAAGAAAACAAGCGAGATTATCATCACATTTGCTCCAAAACAAATAGGAGATATAGAGACATGTGCGTTTTTGGACATTGACGGTTTATCCGATCGAATACCATTAAAGTTATCAGGAACATCTTTACCACCAGCTATTCATTTGAATGTGGAAACTCTTAATATTGACTGCGTATATATAAATAAACAATATAATTATGAAATAATAGCTATCAATTCAGGTTAGTATTCTAAAGTAAATTATATTTGGTGTATCTGATAGTTGTAATAAAAATCTTTAAAGGTCTATTTCACAATGATTTAATATTGTAACGCTTAATTTAATGCCAACAGGACACATTAATGGGGAAATTGTACATAAGGATGCAGTAACATTGTTCGAAAGTAAAATAACTTGCGCACCCAAGTATCACTTCATACCCCCTGGTAAAAAAGAAACTTTCGCAATTTCCTTCTTCAATTCGAATCCGGGACCATTTTTGGAAGAGATCAACTTCTTAATACGGGACACGGACGTAATTTTAAAGTTGTATTTGAAGTATGATCCCTTTTATTATTTTACGAACACTGCTGTTGCCTGTTATCGAGTTTGAAATGTGTTTTATTCTAGGGGCGAAGTTATATATCCGTCAATACTATTTGGCGTATCTTCATTGGACTTCGGTAACATAAGCTTAGGTAAAATGTTTTTTTATGTATCATTTTTTTATATTTGAATCTTTATGCAAGCCTTATTCGAAAATTATGCTTTATATTACTTTTACAAGGTCTCAAAAGGTTGTATTCTTGTGTCACTATTATTAAAGTATTACACAAAGTAATGTCTTTATTCTAGGAGTTCCTACAAGATTACTATTAGATATCATAAACGAGTCTAATGTTGAAGTTAGAGGTATTGTTAGAATACCGTCAGATGGTTTGGAAGTGGATAGTTTAACGTTGGCTGATTATGCTGTAGCTGGTTATCCAAAGCCGGAAATAGCTAAAATGCCTAAAGAGTTTACGATTGAACCAACTAAAATCTGCATAGGTCCTGAGTCTGCCATCACTTTGAGCGTAAGTTTGAATATTCTGATTACTTTAAATAGCCTCTTAGAGATATTTGTCAATTAATTATATCTTGCATACTAAGAAAAGTTTTTCTTTTGTGCATTTTACCCGTGCTAAATAAAGGACAAAATTTATGTGTACATTGATGATGAAGCTGTAGCCATAGCAAGGAAGTGGCGTCAATCGCCTAGAGTTCTTATTCATTTCTTGTCCTCAATTCGTCAATCACTCCGCAATAATCAATAGATAGCATATACCGTATGTACGACGCTGCTTCTTTGCTAAGGGGTGACATTGTTAAAATTTTTCTTTGGCTCAGGTGTAGGTATCAAGAATTAAACATAGCTTTATATACGAATCCGATTAAAATGAATGATGAAATACTTTCTTTTTAAGATAACGCTGACAGCAAACGTAATTAGAAAATGCGACTAACCTTGAGTTGGAATTTGAAAACTCTGATAAACGACCATTAACTTTGCCAATTGCATATAACGCGATGGTACCGAACATTTCATCAGTGGATGATATTGAACTTAAAGCATGTTTTTTGGACTATCCTTACGTAAACAAAGTAGATATAACGTCAAACGATATGAGTGGTTACTTTACTGTTGAAAAACTAGAGGTAAGGCATACAGATATATAAAATTATAATCAAAACAATCCATGCTTTAATTTACAAAATTAAGGACCATCACTTATTCGTCATTAGAGTTTTTTCAAATTCGAATTGCGCCAATACTTGTAATTCTTGTATTTGACCAAATATCGCATTAACACCATGTCATGTCACGCCTGTGATAGTCCACTGCTGGACATAGGCCTCCCCTAATGAACCCCTATCCATTAGGGGGTTTTGGACCGTGTCCCACTACGCTGGTCCAATGCGGGTTGGTGGGTGGACCAATTTTTACATGCCCATCCGACGCATGGATCATCTTACTTTTCAGGCAATTGAGTGACCGGCCCAAATTGCCCTAGCCAACTAGGAAACCATAATAAAAATATGTTGAGTTCCCTCAGGATTCGAATCCACGACCTCCGGTTTCTAAAGCACACGCCCATACCACTAGACTACGGAGGCAATTATATCAGAAATGTCGAATAAAATTTATTTTTTGTGACAAACCAATTGGAACGCATGTTTATTTCACTGGCTATTTTAATCTGCTTAATATGTAACATAAGGCTATGTATATTTTATTTGTACTTGCTATTTAAAAAGACGATAGATCATGAATGTTTGAAAATTACTTGCTAACTACGATTGTTTTCAACTGTAGAACTCGAGTATTGATGTCAAAATCGATAACACCGAAGGATTTTTAGAACCAAATTGTACTGTAAGTTTGAACGTAACTATAACAGCAACCGTACTTGGCGCCTACGAATTTGCTTTGCGGTAAGTTCTTTCAAAAAGAAAAGTCTTTATAAAGTTTTAATAACAATAAAAATTGGATAATAGGTACAACATTTCGATCATTTTAGATTACACCTCTTCGGTGTCGCTGAACCCTATGAGATATGCCATATTAAAGGCTATGGAGTGAGTCCTATCGTAACATGTAGCCCGTTGGCACTACATTGGGGGCAAGTGAAATTACTTAGAAGATCACAGAAAACTTTGACACTTTGCAATGATTCACCAGTTACAGTGAAATTTAAGACATCTTGGGTTCGTAAATAAAAGATAGCTTAAATATTTAAGCACAAATTTTGGAGAAAGTTGTGATATCATGTTATTTCACAAGTAAATTATTTAAATAATCTATTTCAGCTTTCTAAAGATAGTAAATGGCACATTGAGCCTTCGGAGGGTGCTATTGAACCAGAATCAGAATTAGATCTAATTGTGAGCCTATACTTAGTAGACGCTGAAATGTATACTAATAAAGCTGTTATACATTTAGAAAACATGAAAGACATTGTGAGTACTGAGTAATTGTGCATTACGCACATAGTAAAGTTAAAAATATTTCCAATTTCTTTAGGATATTACTACATTAATAAGCATATATAAGAAATTTATGTAAATAATTAAGTGTGCTGTATATAAGTGCGTTTGTAGTGTTTTTCAAAATTTCAAACATTTTCTGTATCCCTTGTATACCTTTATTTAAGAATTTTGTTTCGATATCTTAATAACTTTTAGCTGGTGCCACTTACGGTAACTGGAGTTGGGACTAGCATTGTTGTCGGAGAGCTAGGCGATAGAATTGAACTCGGCCATCATTTTACCAAAATTCCATTAAATTACAAAATTTTCATGGAAAATAGAGGAACACGATTGCACGCGTTGGAGTGGAGTGAGCATTATAAGACCCCAAAAAATAAACAGCAAACAGTGTGAGTAATTTCCTTTTATTTTGGTGAATAGTGATGTTTCATTATAACGTTTAATTTTTTTTGATACGTAAACTCTTTGTTTCTTACACTAAAAAACATTTATCTAGTTGGCATAATAAACAATTTGATTCTTTTATCGAGTATTATTTAGCTTAACCTATGCCAAACCTAGTGTAATATGATTTTTTTTTCATTGCCAATGAATAAAACCCTGGCCACCTGATAAAAAGTGGTCACCGACGCTCATGGACATCGCCAATACCAGGGGTATCCTGAATGCGCTGCCTACGTCAGACATTGGATGTTTTGTCTGGTTTACCCACTAAATACGCTAGCTATGGTGCCTTTTAAACCGGAACACAGTAATATTTTACACTGTACTGCTTTGCGAAAGAAATAGGCACCGCGGTGGTAACGCTTTAGAGGGCTCCCTATAAAGGGGAATTTATGTAAACGTAGTGAAATGTTATTTCTAATTTCGTAAAAGGTACAGCATTCGTATTAAAAACTTGTGTGATTTTGACGCTTGTCGACAGAAACTACTTAGATCACCTTACGTTTATCACCTTGAGTATAGTTTAATATTTTTTTTTTATTTTTACAATTTAATTTTCAGTGCATTCTTCAATATGGAACCTCGATCTTTTAAAATGAATGCCAGCGAAAAAGTGGAGCTGACAATAACGGGGTTATCAAATAAAGTATCTGTCGTGAAGGAGTCATGGTTTTTAGTGGGTAGCATCGAGGGGGTCAATAAGAAGGAATTATTATTAGAATGCAAAATTACTGCAGAGTTTGTTGACCCTAAGATAGAATTGTCTTCCACTGTAATGGATTTTCAATACGACAGTGGCCCTTATAATGAATTTTATAAATTAACAGGTACGTAGTGATTTATAGATTCAATTTTATAAGCAGCTCAATTGTACAATTGCTTTATTTGATTATTATTTGTTTAGGCTAGTACATATCGTCTCTTTTATTGATTTTTTACGCTTTTTCTTATTTTGAATGTGTGGCCAGATGTATTGGTTATTTAACTAAATATTTATACCAATAGTGGCCAAAAGAGGTTTTATATACATGTCTTTTCAGATTTACTTCTGGTTAAAAATGTCTCGACTCTGCCCCTAGACGTAGAAATTAGCACAAGACCACCATTCGCTTTAGTGCAGAGTCAAAGCACATATAAAATAGATCCACACGAAGAAGACCTCTGTCATTGTGTATATTTTAAGGAATCTGAATTTCAGCAGTCGACTGTCATTACTAATATTGAACCCAAATCAGAAAAGTTGGTTGACTTTTTAACACTTAAATCTGTACAACCACTACGCGAAGGGAGTTTACAATTTTTTGAAGATATAAATAAAATTAAACAAGCTTTTGCTTTGACTTACTTAATTGAAGAACACTTAGAAGATCAAGAAACTGTGAAAATTCAAGTTTTGTTCGATACAACAAAGCATACTACTTTAAAAGCTCGGATTTACACGGATTCTATAAAAATTAAATTTAAAGGGCATAAGAATAAGGTTCATAACTATATGTTTTTAATAAATTAAAAAAAAAAATCTTACATTATTATTCTATGATTATATTTAAACGGCCTTAGTGGTCTTTATATTTTCGTATTTTATCATTTTTCGTCATTTAGTGAATTAACATATAACTAATCAGAACATGATATTGTCATAGACTATAATTTTCCCGGAATAAAAAAAATATTATCGGTTTCAGGATTGTGTTAAAGTATGTGGAAAAATAAATTTTCCAAACATTCTCGTTTTGACACCAAAAATCGATTTCCAATGCCTTTTAAACAAAAGAGTTCAGAGTAAAACTATAAAAATTCAAAATACCACACCATTGATTGTTTGCTATCGGTTTAACTGGAAAAAAGTACAAATAACGCCTTTATCAGATGTGAGTGCCGTGCAGTAAATGTGTTTAATTTTGTAATTATTTAGAATGATTACTATCTATATAATACTTTTGCTTATTTATGAAGTCTTTATATTTTATTCATTTTTAGCAGTTGTCTCATTTTTTATATTTTATTCATTTTTAGCAGTTGCAGCAGAGAGATATAGATGGGACATACCATTTCAATAATCAAAAATATAACAATTCGACAAAATTCTTTAGGTAATATTGTTTTCTTTATTTTTGCTTATGTGCCCATTTTATTTTATACTAAATCATTATGTTTGTTTTTAGACACAACCCTAAATGCATCATGCCTGTCTGAAGAAAAATCAAATATTATGAACGCTTCAGTTGTTTCAACGAATTTTAGTGACCCAAATCACTCTATAATTACTGGTGATTTAAAAGAAAACTTAATGAATACCGTATTGCCTATGCTAAATGAAAATTACTGCAAGCAATTTAAATGGTTATACAAATTTCCTAAACTGATCAGCAATCATGATGACACCATTAATGATATTTTCTTTTTAATACCCCACCGAGGGAAATTAAATCCCAACGAAATTCAATCTATAAATGTAATGTTTCAACCTTGGAACAACATAAACGTTCGAGCGATACTTGAATGCCAAATTTTGGGTGGCCCTTCAGAATACATAACGATATCAGGTCAATCTTCAGATCTAGTGTATTCACTTAGTTCAAAAAAGATAAATATCAAAATTAGATCATTTCATGAAAATGCTTATGAGTCTTTGCATTTGTCAAACAAAGCGCTATTACCGTTTGACTTTACAACGTACTTAAACGAGCCGCAGTTTGAGAATGAGCTTTACGGGACTATATTAGACATAGCACCATCTGAAAAATGTTGCAACCTGAAGAAACAGTTGATATAAAAATACTTATGAGGCCTGGTGTACTAGGTTATTTCCAAAGAGTATTTCTTATAGAAATTGGCCATTATCCAGCGATTCCAATTGAAGTATTCGGATGGGGTGTTATATGTCAGGTTTATTTATCTATTCAGCGGCCAATGATGAGTCAAGTGCGTTCAAAACTATTGAAATTAAACATTTTTGAACTACTACTTTATTAACATTCAAAATGTTACTTTACAGTCTGATCCAACATTAGGCTACATTGCTATTGCGACATTAACTAACGACTATTTAGACGTAGTGAATTTGATGTTTAAGAAATGCACATCTGAGCATTTAAATTCACCCTTGACTGAGATCTGTTTTGAAGATCCTTTTTTTCAACAAGAATGGCATATTTGTTCATCATGGGTATGGTTAATTATTTTACCCTTCTTTGCATTATTTATATCAAACTATCGGAAAAGCTTATATGCGTAAAAGGTGTTGTTCTTTATGTTTATGGTATTTTCTAGTCATTATGGCATTGAACAGTGTTCTCTGATTGCAGTCAAGCGTATCAATCTAAATTACAGTTTTTGCTGAGCGACTGGCCCTTGTCTTGATTTCCACTACTTAAACTACATTCTATAGATCAAATGCCTGTATAGTTGTAGACACTGACCTCTTATAATACATATCAAAGATGGGATGGAATGAAAACGTCAAATGTGGTCAAAAACATTTGAAGTTCTTCGTTCGTCATCCGACGCACGGGCCATAGTTAGGAAATTACGTGATCTACCTTCATTGCAATGCAAGTAGATGCAGTTCACTTTTAGCTCATTTGGTTTTTATTTTTATTTACGTTCGTCTATATTTATTGAATAATAAATATTGTTTAATGATTATAGGACGCGTACCCCACCGTCATGGATATAGAAATGGCAGTAGAGAGAGTTTTAGTTATGGATTTTTTTAGAAAACATCCTGATATTATTGCATTCCATTCTACAACTACTAAGATGAAACCAATATCTGGATTTTACACTGCTACTTACATTATAGATTTCGGCGTCGTCATTACTGGATGTGCAGTAGGTTTATTTATCATTTTTATTTAAATACATTTTTATATAAATCAGTCCAAAGTCCTGCGTTTAAAGCAAACTTCATGGCACTCCGAGGCTAAATCTGCATATATTTTGCTTATGTTGCGCAATAGCGGATTCAATTTTAACAAATAGAAAACTAGATAAGTGTGGCATTTAAAGTTTACTTAAAACAAAATGGGTATATAATGTGTAGATAATCGAAATTGAATGGTAAGATTTAAAATACATGAAAAGGGTATTATCTCAAGTATGAAAGGAAAAGAGAAAAAAAAATATTAATTGTTTATTTTCTTATTAAATAAAATGACTTTACGGATTTTATCGCGTTTATTTTACATTTTAAATTCGACGTTTCTGAACACTTTCAGCGCCGTGGTCACGGGGTAGACTGAGATGTCATGCGTCTTGTTGCCAGTGTTGAAGCGGGTTTCCAGCTCTTAATTGTAATTAATTATTTTTATTCTGTGCCTCCGACCTATGCAAAATGAACTGGTTTTATCGTTAGAGCCAGCAGTGGTATTATGCTTGGGTTTAATTTTTAATTTATCTTCTCTATTGAAATTTGGATTATATCTAATCTCACTAGCCTCACGCATCATCCTTGGTAGGAATCGGTGTTCTTTAGCGAGGATTTGTGGTCGATCAAATCTGATGTAATGGTTTGGTTTGGGCGCTTCAGCCCTGGCAACAAGATGCATGACATCTCAGTCTACCCGTCTAATATGCCAATACGATAACGTACTTAAAAGTAACTATCTCAAAAATTATTGGTTTTACACTATGAAATATAATTTCTTAAAAAAAATTATAGCAGCAATCTATTTTAAAAGAAAAAGCTTGTACCTATTGCAGTTTTAAGCAGCCTATACCCTTATAATACTCAGAGAACAATAACTTTGTTACACAAAAAAATACAAACAAGTATTTTGTTATTTGCCATGTTATTTGATGTTGCTCGTACTTTATCAATGGATAATGAAAAATCTTTATTTGGTTTAATTTAAGTACATGGACACTATCTTAGTAATTATTTACTTTTTTACATCGTTTTTAGGCTGATTGCACTATTGAAGCTGTAAATTATGGGCCTCTAACAACCAAGCTGCATTTAAGCAAGGGCACAGCAGTACCAGAGTGGTTGAATATTAAATTATGTGGAAAACTTAGCCCCGGTGAGACTGGCCACATTGACGTGACTTTTTCTTCCGACGCAGAACATTTCCCTGATCCTGAACAAAATGTTGAGGCTACTATCAATTTAGAGGTTACTTTGGACTTATTTTTAGGATATTTCACATGATTTATTAAATGTTTTGTGCAGTTTGTACCTTCGGTTTCCAAGAGGCTAAAATTTTGGGTTAAATACCAAAAATTAGGGGTCAGATACTGAAAAATTTTCCCTCTTGAAGATCACTTTTCGTGTCTGTGTCTTTGTATATATAAAAATACGTATTTGGAAGCAATTTGATATTGTAGTCTTACTTATAAATTAAACTTGGAATAGATGCAAAAAAATGTAAATAAACTGTAACCCTTTGCAATGACGTCATTCATCTTGCCGTCTTATTAATGAGATGACACTGATATATCAATTACTTAGAATAACTAACCTAACGACTAATAACCTATACAAACGGTGCTGCTTCATTGCTATAGGTTAATATCTTTGCATTCATTACGAATTTAATTCGGCTAAACAAGAGTGTGAAATTATTTATATTGCATGAAGATTGTTCTGAAAATTTCATTTATTTTAAGGTACCTTATGGAGTTACAATTCCAGTGAAGTTTAAAGCACTCTGTGCAGTACCGTATCTTGCAACAAACGTCACTGTAATTGACTTCGGTTCCGTTAAATGTGGGAATAAAGTTATAATCTCAATACCAATTAAAAATATGTAAGTTTTAATTTTGCTACTTAATAACATACATATATACGGAAGTTATATATTCATTGTATTTTATGTTCATTTCGTTTTTATTCATAGTGGCAAGCCTATTTGTATATGGTATGCTACTTTGAAGCTGAAATCTGTGGGGATGAATCAAATTTCAATACTTGATAGCTCAGGTAAATATGAACCTGGAGAAAGTGGATGGATTAGTATTGCGTTTAAGCCTACTGCTGAGGTTAGTTTTATTTATATAATATTTTATAAATATAATTATCATAAAATATTTTATATATATATAATTATTCAATTAGAGTAAATACATGAATAAATAGACCGTCTAATACGATGCTTATTACAAATACATTAAATAATCATATTAACTACAAAACATGCAGTTTCTCTATTATTTCTTTCTCTTTTGTAACAGATAAAACTTTTCTTTGTTTACAGATAACGTACGAGGGATTATTAATATTTCGATTCCATATGAATCCAAAACGTTTGATTATCCCTATAGTAGGATGCGGGGTTATACCCCAAGTCCATGTTATCGGACCAAATATAAGCTTTCCTCCGACATTGCCATGGTCTGAAATTACTGAACATTACTTTGGGCTTACGAACCCATGTCCTTTCCCGATTGAGCTTATAGTAGCCTGGATAAAGGGTACCCAAAAATAATTATATCTAAGAAGAATTAAAAATTAGTGAATGATAAATGCTTCTTGATGATGTGCAGTGTGTGGAATCTTTTTGGATTTTAATTAAAAGGGGATACAGGATGCTTCGAGCACTTTAAACGCGAACGGAAGCATTCCGTTCGAGCCGTGGCCAGTGCCTTCTTCTCGTGCGTTCCCGCATGAGTTCGTTATTCTGCCAGCGGCAAAGTTAGTTGGGTCACAGTGCTGCCTGTGTTAGTAGTGCTGTGTTTTCGTTTGTAGTAGGTTGCAGGCAGGTTCCCTGACTTAACTGTGGAGTTACACACAACACAAAAAAAGCCCAGAGGCTTTATCTTTTAATTTAACTTGTGTTTGCTGCATTAGGTGGCAGGCTGGTACACACCAGTGTTCCAAAGCGCTAAATTTATTTAAAGGCACACCTCCTCACCGCAGGTGGGGAGGGCTGAAATAGCCTACACCGTGCCGGCGGGGTCGCCCCAATGGCTTAAAGGACGATTACGATCCCGCACAACACCGTTGATGGCCCAATAGATGACTATTTCCGCGAATCCGCCCCGGGAAATTAAAATCCACGTTGGTTACCGTCGCCTTTGTACTTGAAGGCAAAGCCGCCGTTCGCCAAAAACGACGCCGTCGCCGTCTGCGACACCCAACCGGGACCAGCCCAAAGAATGACACCTGTCCCGGGTGTCATTTTCCCGGCCCAGACCGAAGACGAACCCCGGCCCCCAAAATGGACTTGAACCCACGACCGGCCGTCAACAGACGCCCAACATAGCCGACTCAGGAAGGTTTTACCACCGTGGATCGCGGAAAAAAGGGCAAAAACGCCCCCATAGAGAGGACGCCGAGAGCCGCCCTTAGCTCCCCACGCCCGTCAAGACCGCACCCGCGAAAAAGCCCTGCGGCCGAGCCGCAATCAATTCCCGGCACTGCGGATTTAAAAAGGCCGAACGGGCCAAGGTTCCACCCCCGGTCGTGATTTCACGACGGGTCACTGGAGTCGTGTTTTACGTGGCTATCAAAGACGAAAATATCAAAGTTTCGTTCCGCTAATACACGTATAGGGCCACGGGGTCAACGAAGAGACCCAGATGACTTCCCCGGAACTCAATCCTCCCGGAGGGTAAAATCCGTTTCCCAAATTTCGTTTTGCCGGAAGACCGGGATTTGGAAACTTAGGGAGTTCCAAGGAAACTCGAAATTAGAGAGGTCAATGCGGATCTCAAACGCCAGGATTTTCGTAAGGGTGCGCCGCATGCACCACCCACGGCCCTAAATTTGGACCCACCATGGTCGAGCTTGATCTTTCCCCGGAGGGAAAATCAATATTCAATGTACCTTCAATAGGTAAATTAACCGGTTTACGGGCCGAAACCCACGCAAGACCGGGCCCTAAGTCGCGCAGTGTCATAACTGCCAAATTTGGACACAACCGCAACCGCTTCGCGCGGCCGGGTGAAATTGCCGGGCCAGCACAGCACTCCGGAGGCCCACACAAAAGATTCGGTCGACCGCCCCGGCGCGAATTGCGGAAAACGAGGTTCACCCGGTTAGTTACAGGGGCGTTTGAGAGCACCCAAAACAATCGCGGCCATTCGCCTCAGTTCCGCAACCCGCGAACCCGCGGCTAAGGAGTTTTGTCCCTGCAACCCGCACCGGAGTTAGTGCATGGACAAAGCCAAGGTAATTAAAAATCCGTCGGTCCCTAATGCTGCGGGCGGCCAATAATTGGGGGAACCGACCAGGTGGGTCCCACAACAGCGACAAAACCCGCACCTGCGCCCGCCGCGCAAATCACGTCACCGGGCCCGGTAATTACGTCCGTCCGGCGCCCGTTGACTTAATCTTCAAATACTTTGAATTCGCACAAAAAGTAAACATTCCAAATTTATGATTTTGGACCAAAAAGCACCTGGCAATCAGCCCAGTTGAAAAAAATAAACGTCTTGCCGCTCACGCCGAAATAATAGACGCACTAAGTAAATTTAAAAAGAACCGAAACAGACAAAAACGAGTAGGTTAACCGTTTAAGATGGCTACAACTTAGGGGGCAAAACCGCGCCTCTAGTCGTATCGTATTTTAACGCAAACTTTTAAGAAGCAGCGATCCGAAATCGCAAAACTTGCAGGATTATGTATAGACTTATTTTAGTGCAAGAACCTTTAAAACCGTCAATAGAACCTAGAATCAGGGCTATAACATAATTAGAAACGATAGGTTGTCAGGACCGCGTGGCACTGATATACTATAAGAGGTCATACATTCGCACCATTAGACATACCAAACAACCTTAGAGGGGACAGGTCAGATTGATCACGCCAAGGGATTGTTCTTGTTTCCGTGTATCGTCCCCAAGAAGAAATTTTAGATCCGACCAGGCCCTGCCAGGTCCATCAACCATTTCGCAGGCGACTTAAATAGCAAACATCCCGACTGGAACAAGCCAAACACAAATGGCAAAAATTGCTAACTCGAGGAGCCACTCAACAAAACATAAAGCCCGGACCCCAACTAGATACTCAGACTCAGGCATAGGCGCTCCAGCACATAGACCTGCTTTTTTAGTTGAGACCCGCCGATGTCGATAAGAGGCACTTTGGAGTTGACTCACCACTTTGCCGGTCTTATTCAAATTTAAGGCCCGGGCCCTACGACCAAACCCAAAAATTGGCATTGTCTTGAATGCAAACTCAAGGCATGGACCCTCAAAGTTGCTCAAATTTACCGGAGGTTATTGATAGGAGACAGCGATATTGCCATGACAGTATCACAACGCATATCCATCAGCCATCGAATGAAAAGACATAAGGTTTCGGGTGACCGCAACTTTGGCTTGCGTTCGATTCGATGTCTGATAAGAGAAAAAATAACTCGCGGGCGTTTTATCGCTATCCGTCCGAGTCAAACCGATTTCGCTTTAGAAACTTCGAGGGGAGACAGGATAGAATTCACCGCAAAGAACGTTTAAGCGAGGAAGATTAGAGCCACGCACTGCCATTCAGTTGGCCTACGGGGAAGCGATCCCCGCGACCCGGCCGCCATTTCAAAGCCAACGGGGTTGTTAGCTTTGATGACTTGAAAAGGCCGAATGTTACCGATACGCCAGAAGAGCAATGTACGCCATCCGCGCAATCGCCGACGCGGCCCATATCGGAGGTGGGACCCTATGAATTAGGGCTGCCTTACCACCAGAGGGCGATAATTTAAACCAGTGACCCCGGAGGAGGTTCATGATATTAATGGTCTTAAACCGGTCGGCCCTGGCCCAGACCGATTCAAAAGAACCTAAATACTTCAGGCCCTATTTTTTATTTAAAACATTTTCAATATTTTACATCAACTTGTACTTTTCCGATGCCTGGAAGGAAAACCATCGTCATTATTCCCAAGCCGAACAAACCCCAACCACCCAGAGTTACGTCCAATTAGTTGTCAATTGTTGGGCAAGCATTGAACGCAAATTTCTTCCGGTTGAAAGACCAACCTTCCAAAACCTCATCCCAGACGAGAACTGGTTTTCGTCCAAGCACCCGTGTCCCGACCAAATTTATCGCCCGAGGAACATTCTGAATGGCCTCACCAACCCAAACCCCGATCACAGGGGCCCTCTTCATTCGCGGCATTTGACAAAGTCTGGCACAACGGCCTGATTTAAAGCGTAATTTCGGCCGACAGGCTGGTTCCATCACCGTTTACGTCGAATCGCCTTTTCGATATCGAGCGAGGGCACCCTGTCCAGAGCCGTCCGTTTCTGGGCGGGGTCCCTCGGGATCGGTCCTATCACCTTTATTATTCGCGCTCTACACGAGCGACATTCCAAAGCCCGAGGATGTCAATTCAATTTTTCGCCGATGACACCGCCTTCATTGTTCGTCGCTTGACCGAACTATATCATAAAAGCCCAGAACCCAATCGTTTAGGGAATGGTTTAATGGAGAATGTTCAATCCCGGGAAAAGTGAGCAAACACTTTACGGTCAGATTACGTCGTGATTACACGTACCCCCGGTCCTCAACCCAGGCGTCAGGATAAGGCCACGCGCTGGCCGGGACAAGACACTAGGGCAACTAAAAACTTTACGGCCAACCGATCCCATGGGAAAGGAAGGCAAATACCTAGGGGGACCTTCGACGCCATGTCGTTCAAAAGTATATTCAGGACGTTAAGAAAGGTTGTTGTTTCGACCAGACTTATCACCCAACGAATTTAACAGTAAAATGTCGCTTAAATATAAACTTTTATTGTCGGTGCATACGACCAACCGGCTTATGGCCAAACTTTCGCTCACGATCCTCCACACTCCCGAACAAAGAGTTCAAAACAATTTATCCCCGCGCCACTGGGGGCAGTGGTACCAACGAAAGTAGACCACAAGGACGCAAATTGGACACCCGCGAGCACTTTTAAAAAGTTAACCGAAACACATAGATAAAGTAGTAACCACAGCAACCCTCTGCTGGTAAAAGCAGAAAGCAAGGCCGATCCAAACCGTCAGCCAAAAGCGTCGACCGCGAAACGTTCTTCTCGACCCGACGAAAGGGCGCCGAAACCCGACCCAACGGGGTCCTGACATCAGACCCACACACCACACGAGGGATAAACCACACCACCGAAGTTCGCCCCGCCCGAGCACAGGACACACAAACCGCGATACCAGATAACCCGTTCCAGGGCGGTTTCACCGCCCCAGCAACGATTTTAACGAGACCGCGGCGTCCGGTCCGTAAACCGATCGTCGAGATCCTTGGGAGCTCTAATGCCTAACTCACGTATTTTTGCTGTGGGCCCATTTTAAAAAAATTGGGCCACCGCTGTGGGACGGGAGTTTCAGAACCTTGTTAGATGAAGCATTTAAAGACATGAGTCTGGAAGTAAACTTCAGATAAAGAACGTGAAGGAAAAAAATTGTTATTTAGAATTAAATCCTAACCCCAAAAGTTAACTTATACATATCCAAAATGAAATGTAGGTTTAGGTGTTGAGTTAATAAAATATAATATTTCAATAATGGATAATTAAATATTCTAATTAAAATCAAAAGCTGATAAGGCTTTTATTGAAAACTTTAAAAATTTTAAATTATTTTGATACATTTATCTAAAAAAATATTTGCTTTGAAATATGTTAATATTTAATTCAGCCTAGTGCTGCCTCCGTAGCCTAGTGGTATGGGCGGGTAGATCGTGGGTTCGAATCCTGCGGGGACACGACAAATTTTCATTGTTGTTTCCTAGTTAGTTAGAGCAATTTGGGCCGATGACCCAATTGTCTGAAAAGTAAAATGATCCATGCGTCGAATGGGCAGGTAAAAGTTGGTCCACCCACCAACCCGCATTGGACCTGCGTGGTGGGATACGGTCCCAAACCCCCTAATGGATAGGGGTTTATAAGAGGCGGCCTATGTTCAGCAGTAGACTAACACAGGCTGATGATGATGAATATAAATTAGCTATTTTGTTTTAGTAGATATAAGAAGTTTTTTATAAATTTAACACGTACTTTCATGTATAACTATAAAACTTTGAGGAAAAGTAATTCTCAATGGGAATGATTTCCAGTCAAGTTTGATCGAGTGATTAAAGTTATTGTTAATTTTTAGAAAATGGAAGGAAGAAGAGGAAATTTTCCATTTGCTGGAGAAGTATTATGACAAGCCAGATGAAATGCTTATACCTGCTATTAAACCCGGCGATAGACTGCCTGCAGAGATAATAGAATTCTATAAACTCGTCAAAGACCGCGTTAAAAAGTAAAATAAATTGTTACCTTTTTAATTTATACTCACTAACGTTATTTGTACTTAATGTAAATTATTTTAGATGCTTAGACGAAGAAGGGGCTGTGACAAAAGGTTCAACTATTAAACAAACATCTGGAAAGTAAGTACATTTTATACAAAACTTACACCATACTACCACTAAGGTAGTATGGCCATAAACGATTAAATAATTTTTTTTGCTAAAATGTGATGTCACATTACAAGTAATTATTTGAAGAATTTTTACATGCAGTTCCATATACTATATTTACATTTTTAAAATATCAACAATTTTCTTCAATAAATTATTCAATTGTTTACAAAAACAGGAAACCTAAGAGTCCACGAGGCTTGTCGAAGACTTCAGCAAGATCGCAGGACGCATCACCAAGGCGTAATCGGACTGAAGGCGAAATATTAGCAGGTCTTCTTACATTTAAATAATGACTATTAATATTACCGAAACATACAAGTTATATAATGGGTTTAAGAAATAGTCAAACATAAAATGAAGATATTTATATGTAATTGCAATTGTATAACTTAAATTAAAAAAAAAAAGAATGACCGCAGGTTAATCGGCCCAAATTGCCTTAAACAACTAGAAAACAATGACAACACTAAAGTTCTTTCCCCGCGGGATTCGAACGCACGAACTCCGATTTATGAAGCAAGGGCCAATACCGCTAGGCCACAGAGGTGGTTTTAGATTAATTATATTAATCAAGGTAAATAATATCGCTTGACATGCAGTAATAAACGCTTTCATTTCATTATTTTTTTTAATTATGTTCACTTTACAGGTACAGACAATAATTTTCGCCATATAGATAATTAAGAAATTTATTGAACAGTGATATTACTTTCAGACGAATTCCGTATGATGAAAGCAAATAATGTGGATCCGTTAAAAGATTGCATACAACATCTGGATTACATACCTCCCGGGATAGACGATGACAATCGTTCGCACGGTTTAATTATAATATTCCATGGCTCACCAGGAGAAGGTGATGCTATATTTAACGTATTAAGTTTAATTTCTAGTACACTAGATTTTATAGTTTTTTTTTGCTTTCGTCACATGCTTTAAATAACAAGGGTCTTTAGACTGATCTAAGTTTATATCACCGTGGTGACTCATGAAAGGATTAATGTATAATTTACCACGAGCTTGTTATTTATCAAGAGTTCGGTAACTGTAGAAATTTTTAGAGAACACCGATGAGAACGATTCATAAATCATGATCTTTGTTAAATAATAAATTTCGTGATAAAAAGTGTTTAGTGTGCATTGTTAATAAACGAAACATATATATGTTAACCGAAGTTTTATTTTTATTTTTAGAAGAGCAATGCCAAGAAATTGCATATTCAGTAGGTAAAACTTTAAATTTACCTACAGTTAATATAGACTTTTGTTTCGTGGAGGCACTTTGTATTTGTTCGACTCCTGCTCAAGAAACTCTAATAAAAGTCATAGACGAAATGTATATGGTTTCCAAAGCAGCCATGGGAAAAGATGATGTTGCTATTGATGACATGGAAGGTGAAATGGAAGGTAAGGTATAAGTATCTGATTAGAAAAGAATCATTATATATAAAATGGTACTATAGTTATCGATAACGGTAATTTAATAAATTTAAGTATATATAAATATATGCTATCCAATTTTTAAGAATTGTACGATACAAGCGATGCATTCGAGCTATTACTTAAAAAGATAGAAGTTATAACTAACAACAAAGCTCTGACAACGCCGAAGTCGAAAGCCAGTGAGAAGAAAAAGAAAAAGTCGACGACATCCTTTGTTTCACAGGCCGTATTGGAGGCCATGGGATCAACGACTATGTTCAATATGGTTCGTGTCTAATTTTAAACTTAAGTAATAATAAATTATGAGTGTGAACGAGATATATTTAAATTGTCGATAGCCTGGCCCATTTCGGTCTCAGAGTTGAAGTAAACAGAGTGTGAAACCTATGATTACACCATATTATTAAAACACACAACATCCTAGATATTTTCTTTTTTTTAGGACTTAATCCAAGAACTAATGACAGTGTTCCTTAGCCAACCTAAATTTAACCGAGGATTTGTTATCGATTCTTTAACAAGTGTTATATTCAAAAGTCCTCCAGTGGCCTTAACTTCAATCCTTAAATGTAAGAGTACGATATCCAATATCCATTTGGTGTTGTGTCAATCCAACTTCAACAAATGGGCTCTTGTGTACGAAGAATCACAGAGAGAAGAATTTTTGACAGAAGAGTAAGTAAAAAAAAAATGCAATTTGTTTTGTCTTTACTGAAATCCATTTTTTTTGTCAAGTATATGTAACTGTTATAACTTAATAAGTGATTTTCGATGTTTTTATTAAGATAAATAATATTTGCCAAAGTAAAGAAATAGACGAGAAAACGAAAAACAAGTATTTTTATACGTAGCACTTATAAGTACTAAAACTTTTAAAATGCTATTCGTTACTAATTGTTGATAGTTTAAATCGCAGAAATAACCAAAAAGATTATGCTGAGCACGAAATTGAAGAAATAATCAATTCTGTAGAAGACATGAGCTACGAAGAATATGAAAATCTTGATTCAGAATTCAAAAAAATATACATTACTCGGAGGCCTGGAGATTAGGCGTCAAAAATATATTGAGCGGACAGGGTAATTTACTTTACCTCATTTTATTATTCTTTTAACGAAAATGGTATTGATTTAATAATGTTTACAGAATAATAAAAGAGGTTGAGAAAAGAGAAAAAGAAACCAAAGGCAAGTAAGGCGTCATATTCATCTTTACCTATAGGCAGGTCTTGTTTAGTTCGGTACGAATTACTATTTATATTGTCATTTTTGTTTTGCAAAAAGGTAATAAATAGTCAGTCAAATTTCCCTTATGGTTTTGTTTTTTTTAGTTAAGGAACAAATATGAAATCGTTCCTATGCTTCGTCTTACCGTTTTCATCTTTTTTTTTAATTAGAAATCCTCACTACTAATTTGTTTTCTTAAAGTGATAAATATTAATTAAGGGATTATTTTTATATCATACAAATAAGAAACGTTATACAAATATACGTAGTAACCGTTGTAACGTTTCATACAAAAAGATCGCAGTACCAAATCGTTGACTGGCGTTGATGGGCCCGAATCGAAGAAAAAACTGAAAAAGGATGATTTAAAATGTACGTATATAAAACCTCTTAATATATACATCTATTGCTCTATCTTTTAATCTTAACTTACATATCAATTACCGTGTGATCAGCAAAGCGTTTAAAAAAGTCCATAAAATTTAAGGCACTATAGTTTCATTCAGAAATCATATTTTCATTCAAAAAACAATACATATTTTGTTTCTAATAAGTTTGATATAAAACCAAAATAAAATTATTGTTACTTATTAAAAATATTTACTACTTCAGCAAAACCTACTACCGAATACTTGATTATGAACACGAAATACAATGAATATTACAAGAATATTTATGACAATCTCGTTAACATAGCCAATAACTGGATTCCGGAGCTAAACGATCTGGGCTATCCCTTAATCGGGCTGAACGGACAAATTGTAGGCCCTAACCAGAAGAAAATCAAAAAGAAATCGGAAATTCGTATTCAGGTAAAAAGAGGAAATAAATTGGAAAATAAACGTCCTTAAATAAATTTAAAATTGCTTAAAATCGTAAATTAATTTTTAGAGTTCGGACGAATCATTCACCGAAAGGGGGTTTCCTTTGACGCTTATTATGTGCCCGTGTATTAATTATAGGGATGCCATTGTAAAAATGTTTGCCAATTCACCTATTGTGACCAATGCTCTTAAAACTGTAGAGAAGCCTGATATTCTCAAATATCCGATTCAGAGCCAAGAGTATTCAGTGTTGCTACCAAAACATTTTCCTACCATAAACGAAGATGATTCGCTAACTTGGCACTATTTGGATGAACCGATCGTACGTTTTTTTTACTATTATACAGCGGTTGAGTCGCCTGTGTTAGTAAATAGTAATATAATTTGAATTTACTTTATTCAAATTTTGAACTATATCCCGCATATCAAATCCAACTGTTCCAATTAATAATTAGAACAGCTTATTTGCACTAAAAAATGGTTGAGACAACTTATTTGATTGTTATGGTCAAGAAAAAGTCAACCAAGATCAAAAAAAATCAAGTTTTAGTAATAAAATTTGACAGTTTTATGATCGATTGGCGTAATAAAATAAATTTAAGGCAATGTAATTAAAAGCTTTTACGAAACAAAATAAATAAATATAATAAAAAAATAAAAGTCAATACATGTAAATTTTTTCATTGCGATCCGATTTTGATCATGATTTTTTAAACGATAGGTATTAGCTGTCATGCGGTCCAATTTTTTTTAATGATTTTGTGTTAAGTAGTTTAATAAATATTTGCGAAACAAAAAAAATACGGCAACAAAAATCACAGCCTCGTGCGACTGAATCGCAAACGCTGTTGAAACCGTAAAAGATAGACTGAAAGTATATTTTACATAATTGGACATCTTAAATAGTCTATAATAAATCGCAAGCGCATATATCTATGTTTTAAGAATAACCCAAAATAACCGTTTTTAATGAAAACGTTCTTAAAATTTGCAATGAGGCATATTCAAAACTCATTTAAAGTAATATGGTCTAAGCGTACATAAAAGTTAATGCGTTTAAAAAATTATTCTATGTGCAGAAAACGTGTCATACGTGACATTCTGATGAAATGTATACCTTTAAAGCTATAGGTTATAAATACAGTGGCGGAAATCGCGCCAATTCCTCTTGCAGAGGATCACATTTATCTTTCAATTTTACTTGTTATAAACAAAACAACAAATGAAAATAAACGTAAAACATCTTATTCAAACTATTCTTTTTTCTTATCTTTTTACCCTTTACCAACATTTGATCTCCACAAGACCAAGCTGATTAAACTATGGGCCTTTATGTGAATATTAAACTTAAATAAGCAAATGTTTATTTATTTATTTTGTTACACCAACGAAGTAAGTACTATTAAAAGCGTGATAGTTACAGAGTTATATAATAATAAACTAAATATCAATTCAGTTATAGATATCAACAACAATCAATAAAACATTAGTGCTACAAATAAAAAGAAAAACAAAAAAAAGTCAAAAGTAACATAAAAAGTATTAACGGTAACAATAGAAAAACTCACTTAATTTAGAATAATACATAATACAAAATTACAAGGATGTTTAATAATTACGGTATTTTGAAGGATCACAAAATGCAAATTTTATGATACAATGCATAAATCGATAACAATATAACAATTTAACAATATTACAATAATCGCTAAGTTATTGCAAAAAACTAGAAACTAAAAAAAATTTTTGCAACGAATGAGAGTATAATAAATTGAAATCGGCTTTTATACAATCAGAATTTTATATTAAAAATGTAAATGAAAGAGATAACAGAGATAACATATGGTTTAAAGTAGAATTTTTTTATCTAAGTAGGAAATTTAGTTAATTGTGTTCATCTAGTGTTTGTTCAATGTTAAACGTAGTAAGCTGAAAATGCACTGTTTTTCTTTCTGGCATCTGGCATATAAGAAATGTATAAGTTGTATCTCACATATGTGCTACCTAGATTGCACATATGTGCCTGTACCGTGTATATGTAAAACGTAATTGATTCCGATTAAACATTTTATACCTTAAATTTCCAGATAAATAAATGTGAATGTAATATAATTAATAACCTGAATATCATAGATGACCTAACTCAGGACAATGTATTGAATATATTGTCGAAGTGGTATTGTACTTGTGGTAAAAAGGTAAATATGTTCGTTGTTTTTAAGAGGGGAGGGAGGGAAAGTTCTTTTACGTATCGACTTTGTTAACAATGTGACTCATGGCAACGTCGTAATGTTTTTGAATGAATTTTCCAATATCATTTGCTCAGACTGCTTATATTCTCATATGGCAACCTGTCAGCAGAAGTTTAATAATAAAACAGCTAAGTATGCATATTTAATAAGTGTACTACTTTTTCTTATAAATTTAATTAAGGTTATCTCATCTCAAACATCAACGACGGAAATACCGGTTTCATCATCAGGAAGAGTTTCTACTGTTGACAGCAAATCGGATTTTCTCTATCCACAGCCTTTGTGCAAAGTGAAGTCGACGACCCGTAAGTAAAAACGTTTTTTCTTGATTTTAGCCCAGTTTAATGAAGTCTATCCTAGTAAGTGTAATTCGATAACCTTGACTGCTTTTCCGGAATTTAAAGAAAGCAGAAAGCAAGTTAAAGTTAGCAAATTTCCATTTTTATTACATTCTCGAACTATTTTCAAACCAATTTGATATATATTTATATTATTTTAATATAGTTTAGCTTATTATAATCTTCATTTACAAATTATTGGAACATAGATATTACATCACACATCATCAGCCTTTGTTAGTCCACTGTTGGACATAGGCCTCCCCTAATGCACCACTATCCATTAGGGGGTTTGGACCGTAACCCACCACGCTGGTCCAATGCGGTTGGTGGGTGGACCGACTTTTACATGCCCATCCGACGCATGGATCATCTTACTTTTCAGACACAATTGGTGATCGCCCAGCTACCTAACCAACAAGGAAACAATAATGAAAATTTGTTGCGTCCCGCAGGATTCGAACCACGACCTCCGGTTTCTAAACACGCCCATCACCACTAGGGCTACGGAGGCAGTTTAACATAGATATATTTACTTGCGTCGGATGGGCATGAAAAGACGAGTCCACCCACCAATCGCATTGGACCAGCGTGGTGGGATATGGTCCAAACCCTAATGGATAGGGGTGTATTAGGGAGGCCTATGTCCAGCAGTGGACTATCACAGGCTGATGATGATGATGATGATGATGATTTTACTTTTTTATATTTCAGTCCGAGAGGAACGAATTGTTTTACAGCCGGGAGATTTAGTGCGATGTAAATATACCTTTTCCCCAAAAATCGAGGGCAACTTTCATGTTAAACGATTTGTGGAAGTTTACGGTTGGCCCGCGTCACAGGTTACGGTAACAGTTAGTGGGATTTGTGATGTACCAAGGTAAGTATTTATGTAACGTTATATTTAATGCGGTTAGTTATAAAAAATTAAACTGTCTCGGTGAGAGAATATTAAAAACGATGTGAATAACAATAGCATTTCTGAAAGGTAAAAGTTTTTTTAACAACGCGTTGGGATTTAATATGGCACAAGTCCACCAGTAAGAACGTAGTAAATTTTCGCGACATAACTGTTTGACATCATTCTTGTTTATGTAAATTCCATGTATTGTTTAGCGGGTACAGTAATTAAAAAATGTTTAAGTAATGATGTAGGTAACGGATTTGTATATTTTTATTATGTTTGATTAATAATTACCTTAAAAAAATAGTAAATTATTAGCTAAGTTATATTAATTTTGTGTTAAAAATTCCTAGATTGGATAACCGGCCGAAAAAAATGTTTAAAGATTTTGTCAGGACAACAAATGAAGATAATATATATAAGGCAACGTATTTGGATGACCAGAAAGCATTTCAATTTGGGCCGATTTTTGTAGGAACTAATAGGTAAGTATTATTAATAATTAGCATTGTATGTTTGATTCGTAGACATAAATGTATAAATAAATTTTAAAAGAATAGAGAAACTAAAAACGTGGTACGGTTGTAGCACATTTATAATATGATTTATCTTTTCGAAAAAACACCTATTAAACCCTGTCATATTATATAACAAAAAATATGATTGCTATTCAAATAGAAATGTACTATTATTTGTTCACTACTGCTTTGCAGCGAAACAAACACCTGTTGACTGCAACAGTAACCACGAAAATGTATACAAATATAACTAATAAGCGATTTCGATAAGATTTCATTAAATGACAACAGATCATATAAATAATCCTAATTTCGCATTTTATACTATGGCAATATTGTAGCGTTAAAATTTTATTAAGTTTATTTTTCATAGGTTATACGAAGAGAAATATGTGATAGATCTGAAGAATTCGTCTTTGATAAAAGCGGATATTGAGATTGAATTTCTACACGACACAGAAGTTTTTCGCTTTGACAGAAAAAAATTGGTATTAGAAGTATGTTTTCCTTAATTTAACTAAAAAAACCAATATATCTAAAAACCATCAACAAAAATTATTACTTCGATACTACGCAATAAAGTTAACATTTTTTGCAGCCTGAAACTCGTGGGAAACTCATGATTTCAGCAGCCCCAGTGGAAGTTGGAGAGCATACCAACGTTCTTCTATTTTGCATTAAAAATAACCCAGATATTGTTACTATAAATTTTGCCTGTAGTGGAGTTGTGCCTGTTGTAGAAGTATTGCCAACAGCAAAAATAATTGGTAAAAAATTATATTTTAACAGTTATGTCAAAGAGCCTATAAATGTGTGCAGTTTAAACTTGAGAGCCAAAGCTAAAACCATGGCTTTTACATATTTAAATGTGTTATTAAAAGGCAAATTTTGAAAGCATTTTTCATAACACTGTCATTGATTTCGTTTCTAGACTACGGCAAACATCTACTTTACCGTCGAAAAGACGACAGATTCATTGTAAAAAACGATTCCATATTACCAATCATGTGGAAAGTACGAAATGCCCAAGAATTCCTGGAAGACTTTTTAATATCTCAAACTTCTGGCGTAATACAACGATATGAAAATCAAGTCGTTCCCGTAACGTACATCGCTTGCCAAGTTGGAGTAATATCTAATAAAATATTAACTATTGACGTAAGTGTAGTACATATCCGTTTAATTTGACGTCCAACATGTATCGGCTTATAAAAATATAGTTTTCATCATCATCATCACAGCCTGTGTCAGTCCACTGCTGGACATAGGCCTCTCCTAATGCACTCCACCACTTTCGATCTTCGGCTATTCTCATCCAGCCTACACCGGCCACTTTGCGAATGTCGTCACTTCATCTCTCATGAAATATTTAAATAAAAAATATATTTTACTTTAATTTATTCTTTGGTGAGAGCTACGAAAGATACCCAACCTCTGGTCTGACGACCCGTCAAATTTATAATATTAATTTTGGAATAATTTAAATTGTACGTACATAAATTTGTTCGAATAGTACCTTAGTGTTAACGGCATAGAAATAATAGGTATCTAGTAGAAGTAAAAAGATCTTGTATGCAGGGTCAAGATCAGCCATAAAGTTTGTCGAATCAGAGTATCTATGACAGTAATTAACTTAAGTGCAATACATTTCTAAGCCGAGTACGGTAAGGAATTGTTGTAGAAGGTAACCTATACTAAAATAATGGCATCCTAAACATGGCGATAACGTAATGGCGTCGTACGTTTGGCGATCATGATGAACGCCAGATGAAAAACGCTACGAATGTCGTAGCGTTTTTGCAAATAATCTCTTATGTACTTTACTCAAGCATAGACTTGCGTTTCAGATTTATGATTCAGAAGGCCGAGGCGATCCAATGATAGTAGATTCGCTCTATCTTTCTGCCGAATGCTACGATGTAATGGTAGAATTCGCTTATGAAAATGATGAAACTTTACTCAACTTTGGTAACGTCAAAGTGAATTCAACAGTGGTCCGAGATATGTACCTTTTTAATCGCGGAAAGTATAACATCTATTATAAGTAAGTATGCATTTGTTTATCGTACTGTTCTTTTAAACTTTTGATACAATAATCAACTACTTCAACTGTTTATTTGATTTGTATGACGTTCAATTTTGAAGGTTGAAAAAGGTCAAAAATTACCCAGAACCGTCTTTGTTGAAATCATTCGAAGTGTCTCCTGAGTGTGGTGTCCTGCCTGCAACAACGAAACTTGTTACCACAGAATTTGAATGTACCCCTACTACTTCATTAAATTTAGTCAACGTACCAACGTATACATGCACCCTGCTTGATGGAAACAAAAATCAGATGATTGTAGCGAAATTTCCTGTCTGTGTTACTATTGCATCGTTTTATAATACGTAAGTTAATCCGTTTTCTATGTGGAAATTGATAAGTAATTTATTAATGTGTTAGCGTTAGAATATTTTTATATTTTTTTTACTTTTGCAGGTTTACTTTATTCCCTCTGGGTGAATTGAATTTTCATGTTCAACCAGTAGGTATAGGAGTGGTTAGAGAAGTTATTCTTAACAATACCAGTAAATGCCCGTTTACATATGAAATAATTTTGCCTGCTGCGTACAAACTAGATGCTGCTGCTTTGCCATCGCCGAAAGTTAAAGATAATAAGTATGAAAACAAAAAAAACATTAATACAGCGTTATAATAATAACTTTATGATTTCTTCACTTTTTATTTTATTACTCGTGTTTCTTACAGGAATTAAGAATCCTCCGTTAAAATGTGGAAATTTTGTGATAATGAATGAAGACAACCTTCTAGCGCCCGCTACAAGTAGAACTATTCAGATACAATTCTTGGCTAGCGCAGCGAAAAAATTTGAAGAGGTCATACATTTCGTGGTGAGCGACACGTGTCCCGCTGAAGCGAACGGTGTTCCACTTAAGTTGGTAGGAACGGGTGCCCTGCCGACACTAGATTTTTGGAATTTGGAGACAACGTTTAGTGAACATTTAATTGTTCAAAGCGTCACGGAATATAAAGTTCCAGAGGTGAGAAGGAAGCATTCACTAAATACGTTTGTAAATAATTTTGCTAGACAAATTATAACTTACTCATGATAAATAATATAGTTTTTAGGGATTTTATCACGTTTAATTACTTGACTTGACAATTATCTTAAATTATACCCGACGTTTCACACCCCACCCAAGGTCCATGGTGACCATAGTCAGCGTATAATTTATCTTAAAAATAAATTTTACCTCTTTTAAATTTTAAGCACTAGTGCATAAAGCCAATACAAAGCGAATGTCTATGTATATATATTATATATACAAATTATATTTTATTACATCCAGGTAAACCTGTAGTATTATACATATAAGTCTAATATATAATTAAACTATACTATACTAGAGCGCGCCAATTGATTTTGTATATATAAATTCCTAATGTTTTTAATTTTAGCCGTCGCCACATTGTGTCTTCGCCGAAGACACGGTGACGTTGCACTTTTTCGGTGTTATCATAAACACGCCTCACTGTGGTGCAATCGACTTATATAACAGCGGCTTGGTGTCTTGTGCTTTAACCATGAAACTGCACTACCAAACTAACTCTAGTCAGGATATATTCTCACTTGATAAATACGAAACACATATAGAACCACTGACGCACAAAAAGCTCAACATAGTTTTCAGTCCGAAAGCTCTTGAGGTATCTATATCATAAATCGCTTCAGGTTACAATGTATAGATCTATTGTTATTAAACTTGATTTATCTTTACAGGTATACAAAGCGGTGTTAGAGATAAATTTGAAAAAGTTGGAGGGTCAAGTGCAATCTTTTCGAATATGTTTGATCGGCGAAGGTGTAATACCGCGTATCCGTTTGATATCCCCTAGAGTGAAAAATACTAGGCTTGCTATGTTAGAATTTCCTGTTACTTGTCTAGGCTCCGTAACAAGCAGACTGATAGCCTTTGAGAATATAAGCTCAGTAAATGCAAACGTTATAGCAAATATTATAGCGACAGTTAAAGAAGATAGGCCCCTTTTCTGGCTGACAACTACAACTCACAGCGACGAGAGGTCCATGACCATAAATGACGGTAATAAACAAAGCTATTTAGTGTCCTTATGCTATAAAAATAAAGGTAAATTAATAACGGTGAGATTGTATGTATGAACTGACAATTTAATTTCTTTTTTATTAACTACTAGCCGTCATTTCACGGCTCTGCCTATGCTATTATTAATTTCTTTATTGGATTTTTACTAATTTTTTACGGTGAAAAAAGTAGCATTTGTTACAAAGTAGCATATGCTACGTAATAAGGTAAGTTTCAAATGGTGAAAGAATTTTGAATATCGATGAAGAAATTTGAATAAATAAAAGTACTGTGGTACTTTTGAGTTTATTCATTACAAACATACGCACAAAATATATGTTTTTATAATATTATCTTCTTCTTGGTCGTTATACTTCATTTCTGAAGGTCGTGTCTATAGAAGCCATAGCCATTGATGTTATACACTTCCAGTGTTCTCGGTGTTCAGCTTTTCTGAGAGCAGTTGTAACGGGGAGACCAGTAAGTGAAGTTATTTGGTCACACCAGCGAGTAGGTAAACGCCCGCGTGGTCTTTTCCCGTCTATTTTTCCCACTACGATCAGCTTGTCGAGGGAGTCTGGTTGTCGACGGCAATGTGACCAATTGTACAGATTCTCCGTAACATGTGGTTGAGGCCTAGTACGAAGCATTAAGTTGTCTCAAATAGATTTATGGTTCTTGGCGTCCAGGTAGCAGCATCTTCTCCAACACACATTTCAAAAGGTCATCTTTTGCGGTCTTTAGCTTTGATTGTCCAGGATTCCGAGGCGTAAAAAATATAGAGAACATGAGCGTCGACCAATCTTAATCTTAGTAGTATAGATACTTTCTAGCACTGCATATTCGTGTACTTGCTCATGCTAGCTTTGGCCATTTGTATTCGTCTCTTTATCTCCTGTTCTGTTGTTGTTTTATAATATTAGTAACATAAATATATAATATTGTATTTAAATAGTATATACATACATTACCTAAAACAAAATACGCTTGCATATGACGTTGTATTTTTAACCATTGTATTACTATTATGAACCTGATTTATAATTAGCATGTTAATGTCATATTGAAAACTATTTTTAAATGATACAGCGTTCTCACCAATCTTTCCTTGGACGTGTCAAGACTTTTTTAACTTCGTATAAATTAATTAATAAGAATAGGCTTTTGTAAATGCTGTTCTGTATAATGATGTTTTTTTACAGTTAAGATAAATAACAAAATAAAAGTTACATTGTGCCCGAATGAAAAAGTTACACTTCAAGTACATTACAGTCCGTTGCTAAAGGGGAAGACTAGCTGCGACATCAAATTAACAGTTGTCGATAATCCGTTTGAAGACTATATCGTAAGTATCAAAACTGATTAAGTATTAACTACCTTTTAAACATTATTCTATGTGATAACATAGAAACAATAGTACAAAAACAATAACAAATTGTCTGTTGTAAGCTCGGTATGCGTAATGCTTAGATTTATCGGTATGACTACATTATAGTAGAGCAAATGCTTCTGTAGCCTAGTGGTAAGGGCGTGTGCTTTAGAAACCGGAGGTCGTGGGTTCGAATCCTGCGAGGACTCAACAAATTTTCTTTGTCGTTTCCTAGTTGGTTAGGGCAATTTTCACCGATGACCCAATTGTCTTAAAAGTAAGATGCTCCATGTGTCGGATGGGCATGTAAAAAGTCGGTCCACCCACCAACCCGCATTGGACCAGCGTGGTGGGATACGGTCCAAAAAGCCCCTAATGGATAGGGGTGTATTAGGGGAGGCCTATGTACAGTAGTGGACTATCACAGGCTGATGATGATGATGATTGAAATCTCGATGACTCTTATAATACTTTTGGATCTATAGATAATGTGTAAAGCAGAAGCGTTTATGGAAGACGTTATTCTTATGGGACTTGAAATGCTTTCTATGGACATTGATTTAGAAACATATAAGCTGTCTGCCAAAAGGTAATAGTTGTGACTTATAATTATAATAAATAAACATCACTTAACTATAATATGCAGCAATAAAAAATTAAATCAATGATTGGCACAGCGTAGACACTATGTGTTATTGCATTTTTTTCTAAAATTTTTCAACAGCATCGCATATTTAAAAAAATAGAAATGGAATTTATCAGTTGGCGGAAAAAAAAACGCAATAACAGAGTTCTAAATATTGTTTACTTTTGTAAAGATTTAAAATGCATGAAATATTAAATTATCTTGTTTCAGTTGGTTTGGTAAATTGTAATAGCTCACGAATTATATTTCCACTTTAATATTAAATACATAATAACTTTACCTATTTTATTAGATCGTTATCCGCTACTGATAATAGGAGGAAGAGTCGATCATCAATAGATAAAAAGAAACTAAAATTTTTGGATGCAAAGAAAAGCAAAAGATTTTCTCAAGCCTCCATAAAGCAAAGTGACTCATCTTCGATGGAACCTTCAATTCTTAAATATCTGCTAGACTTTGGTACATCTAAATATTCTTCTTTGTTGCTATACACCTATGGTATCTTCTAAGCCTTCTAATTCCACCTTTATCATCTGAGTGACAGTTTTAACATTAAATGACTGGCATCTAACTTAAAACCTCAAGCAGTAAATCACACTAAGTCACAGTTATTAACGTATTTGCCTTCTAAATCTAATACCATATAACTACCTGGACTGAAATTTTTTTGCCCAATCGGCTCAAAGATGACGTATCTGTCAGACAATTGGGTAATCGTCCCATATTGCCTTGACCAATCAGAAAACAACCACAATACAGAGTTGTTAGTTTTGGTTTTTTACCTGAAGGTGTCGAATTAAGGATCTTTGGTTAATAAGTGGTGGCCCATTATAACTAAACCGTGTAGATGGTTTATTATCACCTTACTTAATCATTTGGATGATCGTTTGAAATAAAATTATTTTTTTTTAGGCTTACGCAGGCAGACGAGCTGTCGGGCCACCTGATGGAAAGTGGTCACTGACACCTAGTGATTGGCAATACCAGTGGTATCGCCAACGCGCGCATGTGAGACATAGTGTTAAGTCTCGTTACCCAGTAATACATCAGCTGCGGTGCCTTCAAACCGGAACACAGCAGTGTTTTCACACCACTTGCTTCGCGGGCAGAAATAGGCACCGGTGGTACACAGATCGGTCTCCTGTAAACAGGTGACCATACCGGTGGTTATATTAATATAAATAAGTCTGAAAGCATAAATTGTGTTTATTTACAAAAGGAGGGTGTGAACTGTGTTTCATGCAAAGGCGATCAGTTATCATGGCCAACAATTCCGAAAAAGTGTACAAATTTTCATGGAACGGATCAGAAAATATTGTTGTTAGGCCTACAGCCGGCTTCATTTCGCCGGGTGAAGAAAAGGATTTAGAAATAATATTCTACTCTTCGCAACCAGTTGATATTGATAAAGTGATTATTATTTATAAAATGAACATTACTTTTTTTCTAATGTGTGCAAATAAACCATTTTCCGTTTTTACGTACAGGAATTTCTGAGCTGTAATTTAATGATTGTCGGCGATGATTTTCTCACAGCTGATCCAATAACATGGGACACGCGTCAAACTGTTACATTACTCAATAGCAACAGGTACGATTGTAATCCTATATAATGTATTTTAATTTTTAAATGTGATTGAGAAATGGAGTATACTTTTCGCGCGTTAGTAATTTTTATAAAATGAAAAAAAAATATTGAATTAAAAAAAACTAAATTGTAGTTGTTCATGCTTTTTATCCTGTCTGAACTCCCGGAGTATCAATGATTTTTTTTCTACAGGGATATAGGACTTATTGAAAGATATCACATGATATTCGAAGACCATGTTGCAACACAACCGGCCGGTGATGTATCTGGGAATATTACAATCGTTATTGTGTACTCGGTCAAAACGGAATACACTAAATATGTCACGGATTTAGAAGAGGAAAAAGTTTTGCCAGATACATTTATCTACCAGGCAAGTTTTACATAAAAAAGCGAATTGAAATAATATTTTAGTATCCGATTGCACTAATTATACAACAGTTTTGTCTTTTTTGCAACAGACAAGAAGTTTTGGTTTTAAAGTGGAAAACGTCGGAAGGGTGCCTATGAAAATTGCTTGGAGTTTTATTATTGACGATGAGTTCCCAATGAGATTCAATAAATCCGCAATTCAGGTATTAAGCTTAATCTTTCGCGACACGTAGTTCGCATAATATGTTAATAATAAATGTTAATTTTCTCAGGGCTTGCAACAAAAGTCTGATTCTTCAGAGAGTGTTCAGGGAGAGAGAAAAGAGACCGAACAGGAGTTGATTTCTATAGAGCAGGATCATGAACAACTTGACAACGGTAATAAATATATCTGAAACGAGTATGTTATAGAATTTTTGGCAAAACATTCCATGATGTACAAGTTCGATTCAAGAAGAGACACGTGAAACGTGTATCTCCAGCCATTAAGATGGTATTTCATAGCGGTGTATGGCAAGTCTATAGTAGGTATTAATTCGAAAAAGTCCTCGCAGCTCTCACCGTTGTACTGGTACTAAAAGATGGAAGGGGACCACTACATCCCAACAGGAAAAATCGATCGAGATGATCAGCTATAATCAGTTATTGGAATAAGACAAAATATGCAGTAGAAATAAAAGAAGTCGGTACTGAGGTGCTCCTAAGGTCATGTTTCGCTCTTCTTGGCCGTGTTTGCACCTCGTTTCGTGACGTGAATTTAGTCTTGTTACTCAAAACGTGAAGCGTTACTGATGGGTTAACATTTTGTTGGAATTTACTTCTTAGATAATTTATTTTTTACATAGTTTACTCGTTATTGTTGTCGCTCTTAAATGCCTTACAGATCCGAGCAAAATGACATTATTCAGTGGCAGCTTAAGCAGGGAAACTGTGGACACGTGGTTTGAAGTTGATTTGCCATTCCGCATTGAACCAGACAAGGCATGCTTGAAACCAAAAGAGTGTGAAAATTTTAAAGTTACGTTTTCGCCTTTAGACGCGTTTCTGTTTAAAGTACGACTACAGAGTACAATAGGTAAATTTTAATATTGGGTAATATATATTTATAACATGTAAAAAAATATATATTTATTGACATACTGAAATTCCAGATAATTTAGATCCCTACGACCAGAATATTACGTGTAAGCTTATGGCAAAGTCATTTATTCCTTATGTCCATCTCGATATTGAAGAGAGCGACTATCTGACATCTGAAAAACGTAAAGCGACCGGTGTAGCGCTACCCGCAAATACAACTATACTAGAATTCAACGTCCTTGGTCCTGGATGTCATACAAAGTACCTATTTCCATTTAATTCAATCTTTGTATATTTTAATCCAAATACTAAAACATTAATATTTGTTTCAGATCCTTTAACGTTATTAACCCGACAAGTAATGCATACGAATTCATATTCGAAGTTGTTATGACGGAGGCTCAAGAGTTCGTTCCTGTGCATTGTAATAAATTAAAAGGTTATGTTGAAGGTGGCTCTTGCACGGAAGTAGTGTTTTCATTTTCTCCCACTGCTACGGGGGTTTGTATTCTTCCTTTCTTTGTACTAAGCGTGTAGACATGAGTAGACTTTTAATCAACCAGATATAACCTGAATATTGTTTTTAAACGTAGTGATGTCTATTCAATCCGAATCCCAAAGCAAAGTTTTGTGCTACTTACTGCTTTTGATAAATGTACATGTATATTAGATTGTAATGCCATCAGATGCATGGATCATGGGTCTTGCTTAGCAGTAGACTATGGAGTGATTGTCCTAGATCGCCTTAACTAAATAACTTTCTGCCATGGTAGGCCCAGACTCACAACGTTCAGTTTTTAGACCGGCCCCTAAATTAAGAGACAATTAAGAGTAACGGCCTGCGTGCGAATACGTAAGGCCTCGGTTGTACGATCTGCATTTTTGATTGCTATATTATTTTTTGTAAACCTATAACGTTGTTTTATTTTACAACTGCAGGTCTATGAATCACAATGGAAGTTTAAAATTCCGGAACATTCTTTAGTGATAAATTTACTTGTGGTTGGATTTGTGCGTGAGGCGGAGGTTGCCTTCCTTCCAACTATACTCTTGATTAGAAATTCCTTGGTTGGCTTCACGAGCGAAAACACAGTCACTCTAAAAAACAACGAAAATGAAAGTCTCACTTTTGAATTCAAAGGCAACTCGTTATGTGACGAGTCTGGTGAAACTCCAGTAGTTGTACGCCCTGAACGTGGAATATTGAGACCAAATTCCGAAACTTTTATAGAGTAAGTTGTTTCACCTAGTTATCGAAATACATTAGTTTTATTACAACATTTACGTATCGAAGAGAAAAAAATAAAATACTTATAGTACTTGTGATCAAGGTTACGAAAAATAAATGGATATTGCCTAAACATCTTTTAAATTTTAGCGTAAAGATAATGGAACTTTTTATACTACTACTACATTATGTATTAGTTTAAAAAATGACAAATTCTTACAATAATCTTATCACTACTATAGCTATTTAGCCCACTGGAAGGCATCAGTACAATAAATAATTTTTAATTAATTATTTATTCATTTTAATATTTTAATTAAAAAGACTTTTGATGAACTGAATTTATCACAAACGCATAACTATTAACATGATTAAATAACTAAAATTAATACAAACTACACGCTAACGGATTTTTTTCTTTGGTTAGTTAAATTTTATAGAATTTTATATTTTCTTTCAGCATAATTTACACTCCTGTACAAGACGGTCCATTATCTTTTAAAATATTTTGCTCAGTGAAACATTTGACAAAGCTCTTGACGTTATGCGTAAATGCTCTGAGCTACTCAATAAAACCGATAGTCTCCTATTATCTTATTGGCAACGAACATATTTTGAAAAGCGAAGCTGATACCAATATTTATTTGGATAAGGTAAAATCTATTGTAATACTATTGCTTGTTCAAAATAGTATTTGATGAAAAGCGTGAACTTAACAATCGTCTGTATAGTCGAGTACTGTTGAATGGAAAATCAGCCATGGGAAAACGAAATATCTTAACAAAAAACCTGATATCTTAATAAGCAAATCAGGTCCAGGAAGTAAAACGGTTAGCGTTATAATTAAAAACCGCCACCAAACGTGTTCGCCACATGAGGCGTTTTTAAAAATTAGTGTTGTCAAGCATGAAAAAATTAAAAAAGACGATGAACGGGAAACTGATTCCCAGTGTTCGTGCTTTTTTTGACTTGACATTTAAGGGACACATGTGTGTCAACACATCCACCTCTACCACTGACCAGTCCCATGGTACTCTAAATTACCGGAGAAAGTTTTTTTTTTATCGTGGACAGTAATAATAAAAAAACATTCTCTGGCGATGCGACTGGTGGCTATGTGGCAAGGTAACAAGGCATGCCTAAAAGAAAAACTAAATTGCGGCCACTTATTTAACACTTAGGTTTTAATTTAACAAAAATGACTTGTAGACCGCTTCGACATATGAAAGGACAGTACCATTTACTATAAAGAACGACGGCTCCGCGACCTTCTTTTTTGACTGGCATTATTCCAGTACACCTGTTAAGAAATATCTCAAAGTCAGCATAGAGCCAAGCACCGGACATGTCTCACCGGGAAGTGAGGTTGAGTGTATACTATATTTCAATCTGAAACAAGTTCCTGTACAGGCGTTTCCTGTAAGCTTATCGGTAAGCAATATTTTTTTGGACGTGTATTATTTACAATTATCATCTTGAATTGGAATAAAATGGTATAAGTATTTACAAAATAAAAATATTAACAATTTCATTCTCTTTTCCTCAGATAATAGATGGTCCGCAATATGACATATACCTACACGCGGAAATAGAAAAGCCCAAATATCGTTTTTCGTGTATGGAATATGACTTTGGGAAATGTATTGTCAATGCTCCGGACACGACTTACAGGAAAAATATTGCTTTGGAAAACGCAGATAGTGAGTCTGTGACGTAAGAGAATTTTGTAGCTTTTTATGTGTTATTTCTATAATAAACTTTGAATCTAAACCTTGAAAAATATTTAAGCTATCTTACCAGAATATTAAAATATCTCTGAATCTCGTAGAAACTAAATAAAATTCGAGTCGGGTGTGCGTAACTTACATTAACGGCAAAACTCATAGATACTTTTGTAACATAAAGGTGACTTTTAACTCAACTACAATATAGTTCTGTATCTATTATACAAATTCTTTTTATCTTCCTAACATGAACACTTGGGTAAACCATTAAAACCAGAATAATAGTTTTAACATATAAAGGGCGGCGTGTTATTCTGAGGATGGCCAATTTAAGGTTGTCCTTTAACCAGTAGATATAACATTAAAATGTTTTAAATTGTATTGTGTTTTTTTAGTTTTTAATTCTGATTTACAATGAAAACCCCAAATAAATCTGTCTATACGTCAAACAACTATAATTTATTTTTTAAAGTGGTTATATATTGGTCAGTAATATTAAAATCACACAAAATATTTTCATGTGTTTTATTAACATTGCAGTGTAGATTTGAACTTCACAAATTTGCCAGAACTCTACGTAGAATATAATAAAGAGTCATCGGTTCAACCTAACCAACGGCTTAAAATTTCTATTTACTTCCGTCCGAAAGAAGTTAAAATATACGAGTTCAAGTTGCAATTCTGGGTCAATTCATTATGCGAAGAAATTGTTACTATAAAAGGCGAAGGTAAAAACGTGCTTATCCTCTTACCCTATTTAATATTAATATTATAAATGCGGAACTTTGTAAGGATGGATATTTGTTACTTGTTAACTTTACAGTAATATATTTGATATATCAGAATAAATTATATCCATTAATATATAAGGTTTATAGTACAGTCCATCCAAAATATTATAAAAAAGTGAAATATAGCGTGTATGTAGTAAGCTATTCCAGGAAGACTGCCTCCGTAGCCTAGTGGTATGGACGTGTGCTTTAGAAACCGGAGGTCGTGGGTTCGAATCCCGCGGGGACACAATAAATTTTCATTATTGTTTCCTAGTTGGTTAGGGCAATTTGGGCCGATCACCCAGTTGTCTGAAAAGTAAGATGATCCATGCGTCGGATGGGCATGTAAAAAGTCGGTCCACCCACCAACCCGCATTGGACCAGCGTGGTGGGATACAGTCCAAACCCCCCCCCCATAGAAAGGGGTTTATTAGGGGAGGCCTATGTCCAGCAGTGGACTATCAAAGGCTGATGATGCATTCCAGGAAGTACCTGTGCAAAAACCTTTACGCATATAAAAATATAATGTGTAATGTTTATTATCACATATCAAAATCACCACGCAAGCAAATAATATTTTATTTGACTCTAATAGCGCCAAGATGTAAAAGGTTGAGGTAGATTTCTGCTGCCAAATGCCAATCAGTACGCTAAGCTTTTTCGACATTACAGTTTGATATTAGGCTTATAAAAATATTATAGGTAGTATATGAAATCTTTCATCATCATTATCATCATCATCATCAGCCTGTGATAGTCCACTGCTGGATATGGGCCTCCCCTAATGGACGCCTTTTCCATTAGGAGGTTTTTGCACCGTATCCTACCACGCTAGTCCAATGCGGGTTAGTTAGTGGACCGACATTTTACATGCCCATTGAACGCATGGATCATCTTACTTTTCAGACAATTGGATGATGTGCCTAAATTTCCCTAACCAACAATGAAATTCTGTTGTCCTCGCAGGATCCGAAACCACGACCTCAAGTTTCTAAAGCACTCTTATCACTAGGCTACCGAGGCAGATACAAAATCATTTGAGCTTTTAAAAATAAAATTTTTTCTTTTACATGCTTCTACGTGCTACCTTTAATAGTAGCCGCAATGGGGAGTTTAAAAATAATGAATAATAGTAACGGCCCTTACTCGAGTTAAATATTTTTTTATATTTTCCGGAGCATTCCCTTAACATTAAGAATTAACGGAAATTTTTGAACATTTCTAAAATACGGACTTTAGGAGTTCCCCTACTCTTCGATTTATATGACGGCTGCCAAAAGATCTTCGACTTGGGCCCCGTTAAAGTTGGAGACAAAATAGTGCGACAGATCGAAGTAATGAACCATAGCAAAGTGCCAATTGATGCCACCTTTTCATTTAAAGACACATACAGTCTCTCCGACGATCTGAACGGATCTGAAGCAACTAGCATCTGTTTAAGCACTCGAGAAAGCAAACAAGAAAATGATCCCGGACATGCTAGGTATGATTCCATTTTATTAATGTTATGTTATTAGTTACTATCGTTTATCTACCGGTGTCGCACGAGTTAGTCCATTAAAACACCAAAATCTTAATTTAAATCTAATAATAATCTAATCTTAATATTTAAGAAATTATTATTACACTAACATATAGGCTATGTTAGTATTATATTAATTTGTTCTGCTTACGCAACAATTCAGTAAAATTACTTTTCAGAGGCAAAATGCTGCTTATGTATAAAGAAAATAAAATACAAGAACAAATTTCTTTGGACGTACAAAATGCACTTTCATCTTTAAAAGTGGTTCCCAATAGGTGTGTGATAGAACCTTATCGCAAAGTGCCACTGAAAATACAGTTCAAGCCTATTGGTATTATCAGCAAACTAAGTGTTCAGGTAGTATTTTTGTCATTTTTCCAGTAAAAAATATTACAGTTGCTTCATAATCCTATGTCTGAAATTAAGATATACACGTTTAAATATTAATTTAAATATTTTTTTCTTTGGCAGGAAAGGCCAAAAATATAATTTATTTTCTTTATGGGTAATTAGGTCTAAGTTTACGAACCAGCAGTGTTTTTAGACGTTTATAAGTTCTTACAAGAGCCTAAATTGAATGTACAATTGTCGACTTTGTCCTTATACATTACAGCTAAATATGAAAGTATTTCAATTCGAAAGACCACTGGTTCAACTGAGCGGCAGTGCGACTGGAATGAGCCTATGTCTCAGCCAAAATTCACTACAATTTGGTCGTGTGCGGAAGCGGGGCTGTAAAATATTAAAAGTCATGTTGTTGAACAAGGGAGACTTTAGTGCCAGGTGAAGCTTTATCTAAATAAAAATATTCTCTTTCTCTACCTATAACTATTATACAACAGCTGTATAATAAATGGTACTTAAGAAAACACAGTTCCTTCTAGCATCGGAACGTGTCATACTTTTATTGCTGCTACCAGTTCATATATAGTAACATCAATGACAATAAGAACGCATGGAGTATAACGCCTCTTTGTTGCTATGGGTTACTTTATTGTCACTTTTATGTGTCTTATTTGGCCTTAATGTTGCTTCATGCCCTTAATGGTAATGAGGTAAGTTTTCGAATAAAATTATTTCATATCGCTTTGTCTTTGAGACTAAAAAACCAGCAGTATTGCACTCCTGTTCATGTTCTCAATATCAAATTAATTTGTTTAATTTTGGGACCTACATACACGTGCAACCATTTCTATACGTTACCTACGCTTTTGGCTGTTTTAAAAGCTTCTTTTTTCAAGGTTTTGGTGGCAACCTCTGAAAACAGACGAATTTACAATATCTCCTCTGCAAGGCAACATTGCCGCTCGAAGCAACGTGACATTCACTGTAACGTTCAGACCCGCCCATAACAATCCGTTTATCAAAGTTTGGGTAAGTTAACACTTTTATCGCATGCTTTTTTTTCATAAACAAATTTTCAATTATTGCAAATATCTAATGCTGTAAGCCCCTCAAGGAAAGAAGGGAATGGAATGAAGGGAAAGAGCCCCTTCTGAAGAGGGGCCCACGAAAGTATTACCGCAGCACCTATTTCTGTTTTATGCAATGTATTTTATCCCATAGGCTAGTTGCAATATCGAAAATTACATTCCTTTGGAGCTAGCACTGTACGCGACCTGCATTGATATGGGGAACTTTCAAAACAAAACTTTATACATGGAGTGCCCGTGAGAGAGGTTCAAACGGAACATATCACTGTGACAAATCCGTATGTACATCGTTTTAAAAAATTGCATTTGTATGCCAAGTTTTTGATTTAAAAATTAATTTTAATTTAATAGCACGGACGAAATGTGGTTAATACTGTCGGAGATGACTGGCGATTCGTTTGTTACATTGAAAGAGTTTATCATCGAAGCAAACTCTACTTTTGATATTCCAATGCATTTCAAGCCTAAAACTTTTGGAAAGCATGAGGTTAGTTTTACAGATGCTTACTTGTAACGATTAATATTTACTCGTCTGTATCGCATTTTTATCATTTAATTTTTATAAGCTAATATATATATATTATAAATCATTATTTTAAGAAACTAATAAAATTCGCATTTTGAAATAAAATAACACAATTTAACATTTTTATGGAATAACATAAAACTGAATAAAAACAAAAAAATAAATACATAAAACTGTATAAAAAAAAAAAAATTGAGATTATCACATAATCGTATTCAAATTTGTTTTCATTACCTTAAAATATTTTAAGTTCGTTATTAATTATCATTATCATCTTATATATTGAAATACGTGAAATTAGGGCTGTTCTGATGTATAAAAATTGAGTTACAACTGTTAAACAAGGGTACATTTATGTAATCTCATTTTATATATAATCACTTTTTGACTTTATTCAGGGTCAAGTATTATATTCGCCTTTAGGAGAGAGCGCTCTTTTTATAAATCTCGTCGGAATTGCAACGCATCCTAATCCCAATGGTGAAATTGCTTTGACGGTCAAAGCAAAGGACATGCATACGGAGGAACTTTTGGTTTATAATATCACAGAGGTAGATTTTCCCTTTTTTACATTATCGTTAATGTTGAGTTTGATTACTTTTTTAGTTCGTAAACACCGAGAGCAATTTTAAGGATGTAATATAATACAAGATTCATGTTTAGTTTCCAGAATCATATATAGTTTCATCGGAAATAGTGAAAGTGTATCCAGATAAGTTCAATGGCTACTACGAAATGAATCATCCCGAAGTAATAAAGGTTTGGGGAGAGGCGAGCGCCACATGCCGATGGTCTTTCGTGTGTTATGAGGAGTGCGAGATTGCTGCAAAGGTTTGTTTCAAAAACTGTCTCTTTGCTTACTGTTTAAATGTAATTTAATTCAATGATTATAGACTTTTACTTTGAATGATATTGATCCGTTTCTTTTCTATAAAATATTTCGTCTGTTGCTTTTACTCTTTTTATAACATGATAAATAATTTCACGATAGCCCAATGATAATTCCGTGATAAAGAGCTAATTTTGTTAAATTATTTCTTGAAAAATTTTAATATTGTGAGTGAACGTACTTCGGTAATTTTGCCCTGTTAATTTCAAATTAATTTTATTTGAGATTCCTTAAACTTCTTTTTTTACTTAAAATTTCTGATTATCGCTACAGGTTACGTTTACAAACGAAGTGACTCTTGAATATCAATTTTACAACATTCAAATAAGGGTTACACCAAGTGGCATAACAGGAACAATGACCTTTGAATCGCGGGCAAGAGAGTCGGTACAAAAGGAACTCTCTATCTCCAATCCACTATCAGAAGACGCCGAGTTTAATGTCCGCAGTGAAAGCCTTAACAGTGTCGATGTTCTTAAAATAAACAGGAATTCAAAAGTAATTTTTGATTTGTAATATTATTTTAAAACTAGACTCAATTTTATTAAAGCTTAAAGAAGCTCATCAATGGATATCTCCATCAATTGGTCTAAAAGTGCTGGTGGACGGTTCTTCTTCAAATAGTGACATGGTTCACTTATGCGAAACTTCTGCGTTGCATTCAAAATTTATTTATTATAATAACGAATGTATTACGGTGATGATGTAATTTGAACTAGATTCTTGCATGTTATGTGACCCTTTTCAATTATTATTCAGTTATGGTCGCATTAAATAAATGTTTGAGCGGCAATAGGTAGGCACACTGTGATGTAACTTATTTATTATATTTAGCTTAACAAATTAAGGTTTCTGAACTGTTTTTTTTATTTGACTAACTATCTAACCATCGGCGCAAGATTCTTTATTTCAATTTAAGCAATTTTCCCATGTTATATTGATACTTATAATGTGTACAAATAAAAGAGAGTACAAGCAGTAAGAAAAGAATAAATAAACCATTAATTAGGAAATCGGTTTAAGTTTGAACTATAAGCGCTATCTTTCTAGGCAACCCTGACACTAACTTATTCACCACTGGTTGTGGGAGAAACTGAAGAATACCTTGAAGTGTTCAATCCTTTAGTTGGAGCATATATTTATAGAGTCACACTTAAATGCTTTCCAGCTAAAGAGAAGAATCTTGAATTTACCACACCATTAGGAACACGAATTCCTTTACGTCTTAGGGCGCATAACAAAACCGATGCCAACGCTAAGTTTTTGGTTACGGTATGTAATTAATTAAATTTTATAGATTTTTTTAAATACTATAAAAGACTATACTAATAAAGACTGTTTTCCATTATATTTTTCGTGCGATTTGCGGTCATGTATTCTTTTATTAAAATATAGTATAACATCGTCCTAAAAATTGTGATTGTAATCGTAAATTTAAAGATCAGTTCACAGTGCCACAATTAAACGGAAAACGACAACACAAATTGTTTCTCCGTAAGATTAAAACACAAGACCTTCGGATTCTAAAAAAGTATATTGAGCTAGGTATAAATTAAAGCATTTGTGTAAGGAAATACACAATTTTTAATTTTTTGCACATATATTTTTGTAATTGTTTTTTCTAGAGTTTACATCCATCTATAATTGTTGAAAATGAATTCACACTGAGCCCCTACGAGAAAGGCAAAGTCAACGCTTGGTTCGAACCGACTGAAATCGGTCGTCAGATCTGTAAAGTTTCACTAAAGTCATCGAGTGCGGGTGAATTTGTGTAAGAAATATGTATAACTAAGTATAATTATTATTGTATATAAACGCATAGACCTAAACCACAACTTTGCCATCGCTATATTTCACATATCGTGTTAAAGCAATACATGGATATAGGTTCATTAATAACTAAAATAAAATTATATTATAAAGGAATTCGTTTTACTTAAAATTTATATAAAATAGCGCATCAAATAAAGTAATACATTTTGTTATTCTCACATGATTGATTGTTATCGATATGCAAAGATCTGTGTAAAGACTAGTTAATTTTATAATTGCCTAGATAATGTTACTAGTTGCAACCAAGCGATACAAATATTCAATTTTAAGTTTTATATTCGGTTATAACAGATACAATATACAAGGAACTTCCACTGAACCGAAGCCTCAAGGACCCTTCACTGTAAATAATGGAGAGTACACAATTATAACTTTCAAAAATGTATTTGAAGACACAAGAGTATTCAAATTAACCCTAGATAGAGAAGAGTTTACTGTAAAATCGTTTTTTGAGACGGTCAAAGCGAAAAAGGTAACTTTTAATATTATTTCTTGTTTGTTTTAAAAATTCTGTATTGATATTAATTCTGCATAAGTGCAATTAAACACTTTTATACATAACGTTACTTATCATAATATGTTTTTTTAACACATACACATCATCATCAGCCTGTTATAGTCCACTGCTGGACATAGGCCTCCCTAATACACCCCTATCCATCAGGGGGTTTTGGACCGTATCCCACCACGCTGGTCCAATGCGGGTTGGTGGGTGGACCGACTTTTACATGCCCATCCGACGCATGGATCACCTAACTTTTCAGACAATGAAAATGATAGACAATAATGAAAATTTGTTTCGTCCCCGCAGGATTCGAACCTTCGACCTCCGGTTTCTAAAGATCACGCCCATACCACTAGGTTACGTTGGCAGGCAGGAGATTTTTAACATACTTTGCTATTTCACTGCGTTTAAGCAAATAACTCCCGTTTAAATTGCCAGCCTAATTTTACATATTGACATTTTTATTTACTCAGTATAACAATTTAAATAATTACTAACATAAAACAAATGTTACGAGAACGCTATGCTCATTCCTTCAATCATGTCTGTATTTTCATTCAAGTACGATTCAAACTTATAGCATCCGTTGCAAGTTCGAATTGTTAACTACCAGTAAAATTATCTTATCTTTTTTTTCTACAAAAGCGACTTATTAAAACAGATTTCTAATATGGAAGAATCGTCATTGCAATAGTAAAAAAGATTCCTTTTGCAAAGTTCAATTATGTCTCCATTCTAGGACTTGAAGGTGCCAGTTTATTTGACAAGACCCACAAATGGCTGGAAAGAAATTCCAACAGGATGTTTAACAATAGAATGCCATGAACCAGCCGAACCAAAAGTACAATGGACTTACTTCCTTCAAGGAAACCCCTAAGTTTTATATATCTTATAATTAACATTTTATTAATATTTTTATTTACAAGTTAATAAAACGAGACTTTCAAAACCTTTGCTTTATTACCAATCGCTCACACTAAAATCTTGGACAACATCTTCTTTGTCGTCTGGCACAGTGTCCTCTGCAAAAGATTTCTTAACCTTTCCTTTACTCTTGACTTTCTTCTTTACCTTTTTAACTTTTGGTTTTGTGTCATCATCATCTTCACCGATTTTTACGTTACCAGTTTCATCTTCGCTATCAGACGGGAATAATACCATGGGTCCCTTATTTTTATTTATAGCATTTGCGTTCAATTCATCAGAGTCCAGTATTTTCGGCCGCTTAATCATGGGTAGTTCTCCAGCGATTTCATCATTTTTAGATACCTTCTTACGTTTCTGTATCTTGTTAATTTTATACCAGTTTTCGAAGAATGTTGATAGGGGAGTACCCTTTGTTCTTACACTTGTTTCCCAAGCAGCTATTAATTTTTCATCGCTAAGCGCAAAACTTATTTTTGAACGTTCACGCTCAATAAATCGCGAATTCTCTTCAATCTTCTCCATTAACTGACGCATCTTTTTAGTATAGTTTGATACATTACAATTCTTTAAAAATTGTTTTATCTGAAAAGATTCAAGTAAAATATTTAGATTGAAGCCTTAGTAACAACAATAAAATATTTCGTAAAAATTGGAATATATATTTCCGTAAAATATCAAAATTCAACTTCAGACAATAATCATTTTCATTAAAAAACTATTTCAGATCTTAAACTAGTTTAAGAAAATTGCGTACCTGTAAAATTGCGAGTAAACTTATGTCTGGAAAAGCAATGCTGTGTGATTCATTAGCAGTATATTCTAATAATAGTCCATATACTCGTTCAATTACAGAATCTTTGAAACCATTCTCTGTCAACTGTGATTTTGCCAATCTGAGAATGCATGAAAAG